>CAKJTW010000014.1:17500000-20000000 GCA_917880005.1 Nanger dama
TTCTTTATAGTTCAACTCTCACATCCACACATAACTACTGGAAAAACCATAGCTTTGACTATTGTCAGCAAAGTAATGTCTGTGCTTTTTAATATGCTGTCTAGGTTTGTCATAGCTTTTCTTCCAAGGTGCAAGCATCAAATTTTAACTTCATGGCTGCAGTAACCATCTACAGTGATTTTGGAGAGAGAGAAAGTGAAAGGACCACCTTTTTTTGTTTGTTGGTCTCCAGATCCTGAAATAGCTCCAGAGTAATAAAGAAGAAAGAATCATCTTTGGTTATTCATAACAGGCTCTTTAAACCAGGCCAGAGTTTATGTTAATAATATGACTTTAAGAAAGCCCCTAAGGGTAGAAGACTGGTTGCCAGGAGAACCAGCCAGTAATTAGATGGCTGGAACTTTCAGCTCCACTCCCAAGGAAGGGGAAAGAGGCTGGAGGTTGAGATAATCACTAATAACCAAGGAATTAATCACTTTGCTACATAATGGGGGCTTCCCTGGTGGCTAAGGCTGTAAAGAATTTGTAGCAAATGAGGGAGACCCAGATTCAATCCCTGAGTTGGGAAGATTCCCCTGAAGAGAATAGCTATCCACTCCAGTATTCTTGCTTGGAGAATTCAATGGACTCTGAAGTTTGATGGGCTACAGTCCATGGGGTCGCCAATGAAAACATTCATTAACCTCTGGTTGATCAGCAGAAATACAAAGTGACAACCTGGGACTCATGACTGGTGTCTGAAATGGAAGGTTGGGAGGTGGGGGAATGTTAGAGAAATTAAAATGGAGGAAGTTTTGTTCAGGCTTCAGAAGCAGGAGAGCAGGCCTCTTATTGGCTTCTGACCTGCCTGGACACCGCCAGAATTCCGTGCCTGCCTGCAAGCAAAGCAAGTCAGGAGGCACTTTAGATAAAACCCATTCCAAGAATGAGTCTTGGAATTCTTGAGCCCGTAGAGACTTGGCTAACTCCCTGGGGTCTAATGAAATACAAACAAACAAACAGCATTGTAAAAAATTAAAATAATGGGACTTCCCTGGTGCTATACTGGTTAAGGATCTGCCTGACAATGCAGGAGACATGGCTTTGATACATGCTCTGGAAAGATCGAACATGCCATTGGGCAATGAAGCCTATGTGCCAAACTCCTGAAGCCTGTGCCTTCTAGAGCCTAAGCAAAGCCAGACAGTCTGTGCACAGCAACAAAGACCCAGCACAGACAAAAACAAATAAATAAAATTGTTTTTAAAAAAGGAAAAATTAATGTAAAACCAGATCTGCATTTTTACATGCAAACTAACAATGATATCAGTTTGCAGCCTGGAATTATAAGTGGTAGCCCCCGAAACTACAATCTGAAGTCTCACACATGGAGCAGATGAATCACCCAGGGTCCTTCCCCCAGTTGGGACCCCAGATTGCTGTAAATGAGGGACTTCCCAGCGTGCCATTTAAGTCTAGATGTTGGTCAGCACAATTTGGTGATATACATGCTGTTAATCTTCTCTATTGTTTCTATTTCTCCTTCCTTTTAATGATTGCATATTGAAATTAATTTAAATAACCCTTAATTAAATATTGAAATTTAAGAGGCAAAGGGAAAAGGGAAAGATATCCCCAGCTGAATGCAGAGTTCCAGAGAATATGAAGGAGAGATAAGAAGGCCTTCTTAATTGAACAATGCCAAGAAATAGAGGAAAACAATACAATGGGAAATACTAGAGATCTCTTCAAGAAAACTGGAGCTATCAAGGGAATATTTTATTTAAGGATAGGCACAATAAAGGACAGACATGGAATGAACCTAACAGAAGCAAAAGATATTAAAAAGAGGTGACAAGAATACACAGAAGAACTATACAAAAAAGTCTTCATGACCCAGATAACCACAGTGGTGTGGTCACTCACCTAGAGCCAGACATTTTGGAGTATGAAGTCAAGTGGGCTTCAGGAAGCATTACTACAAAGCTAGTGGAAGTGACAGAATTCCAGCCGAGGTATTTAAAATCCTAAAAGATGATGCTGTTAAAGTGTTGTACTCAATATGCCAGCAAATTTGGAAAGCTCAGCAGTGACCACAGGACTGGAAAAGGTCAGTTTTCATTCCAATCCCAAAGAAGGGCAATGCCAAAGAGTGTTCAAACTACTATACTATTGTGCTTATTACACATGCTAGTAAGGTTATATTCAAAATCCTAGACTTCAGCAGTACATGAACCGGGAATTTGGAATTGTATAAGCTGGATTTAGAAAAGGCAGAGGAATGAGAGACCAAATCACCAGCATTCACTGGAACACAGAGAAAGCAAGGGAACTCCAGAAAAAAAAAATCTATTTCTGCTTCATTGACTATCCTAAAGCCTTTAACTGTGTGGATCACAATAAACTGTGGAAAATTCTTAAGGAGATGGGAATAATACCAGACCACTTTACCTGTCCCCTGAGAAACTTGTATGTGGGTCAATAAGTAACAGTTAGAACTGGACATAGAATAATGAACTGGTTCAAAATTGAGAAAGGAATACGACAAGCCTGCACATTATCAACATTATTTAAGTTATAGGCAGAGACTATCTTGGGAAATGCCAGGCTGGATAAATCACAAGTTGGAATCAAGAATGTTGGGAGAAATATCAACAACCTCAGATATGCAGAGGATACCACCCTTGTGGCAGAAAGTGAAGAGGAACTAATGAGCCTCTTGATGAGGGTGAAGAGAGTAAAGAAGCTAGCTTAAAAGTCAATGTTCAAAAACTAAGATCATGGCATCTGGCCCTATCACTTCATGGCAAAAAGAAGGGGAAAAAGTAGAAGCAGTAACAGATTTTATTTTCTTGGGCTCCAAAAATCACTGTAGATGGTGACTGCAGGTATGAAATTACAAGACACTTGCTCCCTGAAGGGAAAGCTATGACAAATCTAGCCAGCGTGTTAAAAAGTAGAGACATCACTTTGTCAACAAAGGCCCGTCTAGTCAAAGCTATGGATTTTCCAGTATTCATGTACAGATGTGAGAGTTGGACCATAATGAAGGCTGAGAGCCAAAGAATTGATGTTTTCGAACTGTGGTGCTGAAGAAGACTCTTGAGAGTCCCTTGGACAGCAAGGAGATCAAACCAGTCCATTCTAAAGGAAATCAGTCCTGAATAGTCATTGGAAGGACTGATGCTAAAGCTGAAGCTCCAATACTTTGGCCACCTGATGTGAGGAACTGACTCATTGGAAAAGTTCCTGATGCTGGAAAAGACTGAAGGCAAAAAGGAGAAGAGGGTGGCAGAGGATAAAATGGTTAGATAGCATCACCAACTCAACGGACACTGGACTCCAGACAAAGTTAATCAGCAGCTATCCTGGATTAAAACACTTTCATCATTTGCTGGGAAGAATATGAGAAACTCCGGGATACAGTGAAAGACAGGGGAGCCTGTCAGTAAATGGGGTGTCAAAGAGTCATACACAACTTATGAACAACAATGTACTGAAATTAAGTTAAATAGTAATCCTGTATTAAATACTGAAAGTGTTCATTTGTGTGTAACTTCAAGTGGTTTCTTCTGTTAATAAATCCTTCGAAACTAAAATGAAAATAAAACTTTCGACAAAATAGGGCAAGCTTTAGGGCTGCTGCTGTTTAGATGCTATGTCATGTCCAACTCTTTGCAACCAACCCCATGGACTATAGCCTGCCAGGCTCCTCTGTCCACGGGATTTCCCAAGCAAGAATACTGAAGTGGGCTGCCATTTCCTGCTCCAGGGATCGTCCAAACTAGGGATTGAACCCATGTTCTTGCTTGGCAGGAGCATTCTTTACCACTGAGCCACCTGAAAAGTGCCTGTGGAGTCTGCACTAATTCCAAACAGTATCATAACTAAATTATAGTACACCCAACTTGTGTCTGAAGAGCTGGTAAATTTGTTGATGTGAGAAACCACAACCACCACCCCCACATTTGTTGTCAGAAATATTGAATTTGGAAAATACAATTTTTTTCCTTTGGGCAAAAGGGACTTTGCAGATGTAATTATGGGTAAGTACCTTGAGATGAGTCCTTAAAAGGAAGACCCTTTTCCATCTGTGGTTGAGGGTGGCATGACTACATAAAAAGAGTCCAAGAGAGTCCAAGTTACTGGTTTTCAAGATGGGGGAAGGGGCCAAAACCAAGGAATGCAGGCATCCTCCAGAAAGTGACAAGGCAAGGCTATCCACTCTCCCTAGAGCCTCCAGAGAAAAACACAACCCAGCTGATGTCTTGCTTTTTAGCCCAGTGACACCGGTGTCAGATTTCTGCCCTAAAGAACTGTAAGATAATAAATCTGTTGTTTTCAGTCACTAAATTTGTAGTAATTTGTTATCACAGCAATAGCAAACTAGGGAACCAAGTCAAGTTAGCTGCATATGACACTTAATATATGAATCATACTGTTATTTCACTCTTACATCCAACCCAATGAATGGCCTTAGTAACAAGATAATCACATCAAGTAAAAAGCATATTAAATAACTGCAAACAAAGTTGATCAGGAGCCATCCTGGATTAAAACACTTTCATCATTTGCTGGGAAGAAAGTGAAACCATGCCATCAAACCAGAAACTATTGAACTAGTTTTATGTTAATGAGCAAAAGTACAGTTGGAAATCCAGAGATTTCCTCTTACATATCATGTCCTGCATGACTCTAAGATAGTCAGGAGTGCAGGGGAAACATATTAATACTCACCCTCTATACAATAAAAAGGGAGACAAGTGCCAATCACTGACAAGTACTGAGCTTTTACATATACTAACTTAATGGATTTGTATACAAACCTAAAATGTAGGTATTCTTTTGCCAAAGTTCAAAGTCCTTTAACCAAGTTATAAGAAATAAATAGTAACACTAGGAAAGTGAAAGTCGCTCAGTCGTGTCCAACTCTTTGCAACCCCATGGACTATAGCCCACCAGGCTCCCTGTCCATGGAATTCTCCAAGCAAGAATACCAGAGTGGGTTGCCATTTCCTTCTCCAGGGGAACTTCCCAACCCAGGAATAAAGCTTGGGTCTCCTGCATTACAGGCAGATTCTTTACCATATGAGCCACCAAGGAAGCCTTGCAGCTAGATTAAAATTCAAATAAGATTCTAAAGCCTGCGTTCCTTCCATTCTGCTATGCTAAGAAAATGAAATAATTGTGGGAAGAAAGATAGTAAGAAGGGTGCACAGTTCTAGAATATTTATCCCTCAGTTCCTACAGCATTTGCCTTGTAACTCTCCTTCCCGTTTTCTACTTTATGTCTGTAGTGTTTTAGATTCCTGTTTCATTTATTAGATTATAAATGCAGAAAGCGTGTCACGGGGATTTTTGTGCCTTCCCCTTACATTCATATAATATCAGTACTGTTACTATTGTTACTACTAATATGCACTACTGTCACTATATTGCTGTTGTCACTATTGTTACCATTACTATTGTTACTGTTTATAGTAACAATAATATCTGACACTTGTTGAGTGCACATTTCTTACCAAGCACTGTTCTAACAATTTCATAATTCTAATTCATGTAATCCTCCCAACAATCCTATAAAGTAGGTAATATTCTTTTGCTATTTATAGATAAAGAAACTGAAGCACAAGACATTAAGCAACTTGCCCAATATTATACAGCCAGTAAACAGTAGAACCTGGGGAGCAGCCCAAGCAATGTGGCTTATGATAATTGTTATACTGGAAGTACAGTAGCCCTCTCCCCTTTATCTATGGAGGATACATTCCAAGAATCCCAGTGGAAGACTGAAAATGTATATAGTACTCAACCCTACACATGCTATAAGCCATTTCAGTCGTGTCCGACTTTGTGCGACCCCATAGACAGCAGCCCACCAGGCTCCCCCGTCCCTGGGATTCTCCAGGCAAGAACACCGGAGTGGGCTGCCATTTCCTTCTCCAATGGACGAAAGTGAAAAGTGAAAGCAAAGCCGCTCAGTCGTGTCCGACCCTTCGAGACCCCACGGACTGCAGCCTACCAGGCTCCTCCATCCATGGGACTTGCCGGGCAAGCGTACTGGAGTGGGGTGCCATTGCCTTCTCCATATACATGCTATGTTTTTTCCTATACATACATACTCATAATAAAGTTAATTTACACATGAAGGAAGAGATTAACAACAGTAACTAATAACAGAATAGAGCAATAACAATATATTATAAAAAAGTTATGTGAATGTGAGCTCTCAGAATATTTTTACAGTACAGATTTAATGTGTTTTCCATCTTAATCTTAACTAAGCACTTATCACACACTGTGGCTGTAACTTATTTTATTTTGCTCTATTTAGGGTGTCAGGTCTTAGCTACAGCATGTGGGATTTTCGTTGCAGCACGGGGACTCTAGCTGTGGGCTCAGCAGTTGCTACAAGTGGGCTCTCCAACTGTGGCCAACAGGTTCTGGCTCAGTAACTGTGGCACGTGGGCTCAGTTGCTCTACAGCATGTGGGATCTTAGTTCCCCAATCAGGGATCAAACACACGTTCCCTGCATCGCAAGGTGGATTCTTAATCACTGGACCGCCAGAGAAATCCCTGTGGCTGTAACTTTTGCAGTTTGAGGTGCAACAGCAAAACTAGCACACATTTCTTTTTCCTTCTTCACAGTTTCACAGAAGGTTCGTTCTTACCAACTTCAGCAGACAAGTTTTTCCCCTCATTAAACAGAGAACTTTCGCCGTTTTAATTAAAGAAAATACCTTATGGCTTCCCTGTGCTGTATCCAAACTGCCAGCATCACTCTCTTGCATTTATGGGCCATTTTTCAGTAATCTAATGGTGACATGAACACAAAAATAGTCGATCTGATAATCAAGATGCCACAAGTGACTAATGGGCAGGAGAGCAGAACAAAGAGATGAATCAAATCCCAGGTGGATGCAGCAGACAGCACAGGATTTTACCACACAACTCAGAGCAGCACGCAATCTAGAACCTATGAACTATTTCTGGAATTTTCCATTTAATGTTTTCAAGCCTCAGTTGACCATGTGTAACTGAAACCAAGGACAGCATTTATTAGGGACTCAAAATACCTTTCTTATTATCCTAACAAGATTGAGGAGACAATAAAAATAACTGTGTGTCAGGTGTCATACTAAGTGCTTATATATGCTGTTTCATTTAAATCTCATAAAAGCTTTTGTGAGAAAGGGATTACAAGTACAACTGAATAGGTAAGAAACTGAGTTTCAGCCGTTCCAAGTTTGTATTTTCCCATCCTACATATTACCTCTCTGATAATAACAAAAATAAAGTATACAATATTGAGGATTATGATACCATGCAAGGAGATCAACTGATACAAATTATCCTGAATCTCTAACAATGAGCATTAACACATCCATTTGATTATATGTTCCACAATTATTTTAATAAGGGGTGTTCTAATGAAATTAAGAAAGACATCTCTATTTATGGCATCCTCTCTCTGCCCTCCAATTTTGACTGGCTGAAAAGAGAAAGTCTGAAACACATATTCAACTCACCTATTCTCTTTGGCGGAGAAGGCAATGGCACCCCACTCCAGTACTCTTGCCTGGAAAATCTAAACACTCCAGTGTTCTTGCCTGGAAAATCCCATGGACAGAGGAGCCTGGCGGACTGCAGTCCATGGGGTAGCTAAGAGTTAGACATAACTGAGCGACTTCACTTTCACTTTTCACTGTCATGCATTGGAGAAGGAAATGGCAGCCCACTCCAATGTTCTTGCCTGGAGAATCCCAGGGACGAGGGAGCCTGGTGGGCTGCCGTCTATGGGGTTGCACAGAGTCGGACACGACTAAAGCAACTTAGCAGCAGCAGCAGCATTCTCTTTGGACACAGATCAGAGAAACTTGAGTCCTTCGGCCTACAAGGGGAGGTTAAAATGAAAGTGTTAGTCGATCAGATGTGTGCGACTCTTTGTGATCCCATGGACTGCAGTCCGCCAGGCTCCTCTGTCCATGGGATTTTCCAGGCAAGAACACTGGAGTGGGTTGCCATTCCCTTCTGCCAGGGTCCTCCCCACCCAGGGATCGAAGCCAAGTCTCCTGCATTGCAGGCAGATTCCTTACCTGCTGAGCCACTAGGGAAGCGAACAAGAAGGCGCTGGAGAAGCACTAACTGTGGGCAATATGTAGAGGATGTGGCCTCCACCTCTTGGATTCTCCCTCTCCCCAGACTCCTGTGTGAGAATTCCAAAAGGGGCAACTGATATGAAACACCATCCAAGGTCAGGAACAGGAGCTCCAGGAGAGCTGACAAGCTGGGGACAGGGACGGGGGAAGGGTAAATTCAGAAGGATGGGATCAGTACTGGGTAATTAGCACACTGCAGTTTCAAGAGTCTAGATGGCTAGAGTTTAAAATCCCGTGACAGACGCACAACCATATCTCTACCCAGCGCAGTCTGGCAAAGGCATGGAAGAAAACAGACTAGCCCTGTTCTCGATGGGCAACCAAGAAGCCACCACCCATAAAATTTTAAATTCCTAATACTGCCTACCCATTGAGGCTGAGGCTGAATAGGAAGTTTTGAAGAACTATTTTTTTAACCACTGGAAAATCTAAATGTACATCCCTTGTGGATTATCAAAACAAAAAATACAGATGTCAAAATTTGAGAGTTTTGTTGTTTTCTGTTGTGTGTGTTTTAAATGGTAAGATGTAATCTTCAAATGAAGAAAGTCAACTGGTCTGCAGTTAGAAGAATGAAGTCAACAGCAACAGCAAAGCACAAAGAAACAGGCAGAGAATCCCACTGTGGTTTGGGTTCCTGGCTCCATCTGCTTCTGTGCTCTCTGTGGTTTGGCACCTAAACCCTCCTTGAATTCTTGCAAAGTCATAAATCTTCCTTTTTACCTACAACAGTGGTCAGCTGGATTTCTCTGCTAACAATCAAATTAATACACTATTCAAACACCAACCAGGCACCAAAAGGAAACAGGAATCTAAGTCTGAAAGTTCCTGAGGACTGGGTCTGGGAGGGGAAGGGAGGTGTAAAGGAGTGACTCATGACAGTCTTTCAACATTCCACAGACCGTAAACCAGAAAAACTCACTCTCCTCCTTAGTCTGCTTCATTTGCTCCTAATTTATGCCTGCCAGCTCTCAACCACTCTCAACCTTTTCGAATGGAACGCCAGTACCAGGCAAGGAAAAGGAAAAGTAAATGAGCACTAGTGGGGAACCTGATACAAGCCCCAATTTTTAAGCTCTCAGGTGGCATCTTTAAAAATCTATGTAAATTGCATTGTGTATGTGTGTGTGAAAGTCACTCAGTTGTGTGTTTTTGATCCTATGAACTATACAGGCCATGGAATTCTCCAGGCCAGAATACTGGAGTGGGTAGCCTCTCCCTTCTCCAGGGGATCTTCTTAACCCAAGGATCAAACCTAGGTCTCCCACATTGCAGGCAGATTCTTTACCAGCTGAGCCATAAAAGAAGCCCGGAGAGATGACATTTGATATAAAAATAATAGCAAAAGATGGGTATTTCACAGGTAATATTCCCTGGTGGCTCAGATGTTAAAGCGTCTGCCTGCAATGCGGGAGACCTGGGTTCAATCCCTGGGTCGGGAAGATCCCCTGGAGAAGGAAATGGCAACCCACTCCAGTACTCTTGCCTGGAAAATTCCATGGATGGAGGAGCCTGGTAGGCTACAGTCCATGGGGTCGCAAAGGGTCAGACACGACTGAGTGACTTCACTTATTCACTTACTCACTTATAAGTATTTCTCAAAAGTGGAAACAAATAAAGCCAATAAACATACACAGAGACCCAGTTTCATTATTGATCAGGGATACACAAATTAAGATACTCTTTTATATTCACTTGACTGTAAAAATCTTAAAGTATGATAACATCAAATATTAGGATATTTGTTTCACAGGATTTCTCATATTCAGCTGGTAAAAGTATAAGTTCATACAAACACTTTGGAAAAAGTTTGGCATTTACTTTATAAAGTTGAACAATCACATACCCTCTAATCCAGCAATTCTTCTCACAAGTGTATGTGTGTGTGCATGTGTATGTATTAAAGAAGCTCTTACAAGTGATCAATAGGAGACAGTAGAAGAATGTTCCTAAAACTCCTGTTCACTATTCCAAAACACATAAAAAAGCCCAAATGCCCCTCAACGGAATGAGAACATAAAATGTGGTATACTCACAAGAAAGAATATTATATGAAGCAAAAAGAAGTGTTTTGCAGCATCAGGCAACAATATGGATGAATCTTAGCAATGCGATATGGGGGTGTAAATAAATGCCAACAGATTATTCATAACATACCCTTTTAAACAGTTTTTTTAAAAAGATAATAAAATATAAGTTTTAGAAATGTATACAGGTACAAAACTATACCAAAATGAGAGCAAGGAAATGGTGAAAGAAGGATTTAGGATGGTGATTATCTTTGGTTAGGAAAGAAGGGATACTATGAAATGAAATATTTCCTGCCATATCAGCTAGCAAGAAATGGCATCACCAAATGTGAATTTCTGAGCCCTGCCAACAAATAGCACCACTCTCTACCCAAGGAACTTAAGGACGTTACAGTCATCAGCAATTACAGTCCTCCAGTGCGAGCTGGTGAGCCGTAAGGGAATTCAAGAGAGAAAAGAATACTTTTGTAAAATTGCAGGATGCTGGCCCCAGATAGCTGAAATGTATATGAAAGAAATGACTTCAATAATCCCAGACTCTTGCATCTTCCCACACATAGAAAGGTGCTAAATTCCCTGATACCTGGTTTTCCTTACTTAACAATAATCTTTGATGGTCAGCCTGCCTGACCCCTTTGTTGCAAATTTGTATATTGCCTGACTCCCTCTCCTGCCTGCTCAGAGCAGTTTTTCAGGGCCTCTGAGATGCTGTCTCCTGGGCTAGGAGTCCTAAACATTCCCACCAAGTGAAATATTCTCTATTTTCAGGGTGTGACTAACTTTTCAGTCAACAGTTTAAAAGAGGTAGATGAAAATTACCATCACAATTCCAGTTTCAGGGCTGATAGTAGGTATATAGGAACATATTGCATGCAAAAAAAATTCAGTCATTCATGGGCCAACTATGAGAGCATGTCATGTGCCAGGGATTATAAGTAATACACTTCCATGCAACTGGAATCTAAAAATAAATGATGTTCCAAGAAAAGAATTATATTTATCTTGTGACTTTATATTCTCCCTGGCATCCCAAGGGGATACGAACAGCCCAAAGCAAAAACTCTAGGGGGTAAAACTGTCCCGGGCTTGATTTTTCTGTTTGGTGCCCAGCTCAAAGCAGGCAGAGTCACCATAGTGGTAGCAGCCCAGGCGCTGGGACCAGACCGACTTGGAGGAGATGAAACCTGGCTGCTTTCCTTACTGCCGTGTGACTAATCCCATTAGGGAATAAGATTTAACCTCTCAGTGCCTCAGCTTCCAAATGTGTCTAGGGGCCTGGCAATGCAAGTATAACACTGCAGAGGATTATTGTAACATGAGGTAATCTACATGATGTCCTGGAATAGTGAGGTTGCTCTAGGTATACTAAGTAAAGTTTACTCAACAAAGATTGGCTTTTAACATTATCTTATCTCTGACTTGACACCACAGTGAAAAGCCTAAGAAATATTCTCCTAATGGATATGTTAGGGGAAGTACACTTACTGAAACTGCCTACCCTGGCCAGGCACCATAGTAACCATTTGCATGAGTTATTTTACAACAGGAAGTCCTAGTAAGGAGCATGGAACTAATAAGCCACCACCAACCAGTTTAGGAAAAATCAAAAGGAGACACCACATGTCAGACCACCTCCCAGAATCCTTCTCACGGGCATCCATCTTGGTTGACCAATGTGTGCACCACCAGGAAGGACACTGAGTCAGAATGGTTGGCCAAAGACAACCCAGAAATTAATCCCATCACCATAAAACCTGAGACTGAGAGTCGCATGGCAGAGTAGTTCTCCTGGGTTCCCTTACCCTACTGCTCTCTGCACGGGTGCCCTTTCCCAATAAAATCTCTTGCTTTGTCAGCATGTATGTCTCCTTGGACAATTCATTTCTGAGTGTTAGACAACAGTTCTCTGGGACCCTGGAAGAGATCCCCCTTCCTGCAACAGATACTTGTATACATAGGGCTGAGTAGCTTTGCTGTATACCTGAAACTCTTACAACATTATTAGTCAGCTACACTCCATCATAAAATAAAAACTCAAAAAGGAAAAATATTCTGTAGTACAAGATTACTACTCTGGGAAGCTCTAAATCATACTGGAGAAGGAAATGGCAACCCACTCCAGTGTTCTTGCCTGGAGAATCCCAGGAACGGGGGAGCCTGGTGGGCTGCCATCTCTGGGGTCACAGAGAGTTGGGCACGACTGAAGCAACTTAGCAGCAGCATAGTAATACTAACATAGTAATATAGTCATATAGCATAGTAATACTAGCCTCAAGCTCTCAGTTGGATTTGCTGGACTGCAGAAACTGAGTCAATACGTTCCTTAAATACTCTGATTTCCAAGAAATGACTAGAAAGAAGTCTGAGATTCACAGGTGGTTTTTAATGGGATCTTTCTCTGCATCATTGGCATAAATAACCAAGTTTTCATGACATATTACTTATCTGATGACTTTAATTAACACAGACCCCTGTAACCATCTAAAAGAAGTCCCACAATCTGTAGACTTAAAGTTTTTATAATTTATTAAAATAAAAACCATTTAAATCTTTATACAGGGCCTATTTATACTCTGACTATGAACAATTCTAAGAAATGGGTTATCTAGTTTCTATAGCATTAATAGGTTAGAAGTCATAATCTAGAAAAATGTAGACTTTTAGATATGCTCCATAATACAGAAAAAAATCATGTGTGACAACTATAAGAAAGAAGTCCAAAAAAATTTAAGACAAAACATTAAGTCAAATGGCCTCTTAGCATATTATGACTACTCAGCAGAATAATTTTAATTATCATAGTCATCATAATGATGATTCTGAATCATTAAGAAAAGGTACTATGTTGAATGCACTTTGTTTATTAAAAGGCAAGTAGTCTCATTTCTATTTTAAATATACCATGAAGACTTCTAAATGATGGATTTTTTCCTTGGTAAAAATCTCCAGGATTAGTTGCAAATGGACTAAGTAATTCAGTGGGTTGGCCTAACCTAGACAGTTGTTTGATACAAACCAATTAAATGGTGAAGAACTGTTGCCCAAAATTATGACAACAGAAGTGAGAAATCCATTACATAAACAGTGCCACTTTGATTAGGTTTAAAAGTAAGTCTTAATATTTTTTAAAAAGTGTGTCAAAAGTTACCTGTAAAATTCACCTGCATGAAATACTTCATTTTCTCTGATGTTCCTCAGTAAATAATAATATAAGGAAGCTTTATAACTTTTTAATAAACTTACCAAAACTAATGTACACAAGCAGTTACCCTGAGAGGCAATTCGCTTCTTCCATAGCTGTAGCTCGTGAAAACTACTTTTTTGTTACAGTATGGTAATGTAATGAGTTAGGAAACAAGTACAGAAGAGCACAGAGGAAGGGCACCCAACAGAGAGACAGCAAGGAGCCAAGGAAGAAGACTGCCTAACTTAGTGCTGTCTGCAAAGAGTCTTTAAGCAGCCATGAGGTCAGATAAGAAAGCATTCAAGGAGGGAGGTACGAATATAAAGACATGGACTATTACGTGCGGCAGCAAGGCACTCAGAGGAATGCCGATGTTGCTGGGCCACCACATGAGAGATGGACATCCTGGGAAATGAGCCTGGAGAGGGAAGTGGACCAATGATAGACAGCCTTAGAGTTCATGTCAAGAACTTGGAGTTCTCAAAAAAGCAAAAATTTTGCATGATTCCATTTATAACAAGGATCTAGAATAGTCAAATTTTTAGAGAAAGGATGCAAAATAGTGGTTACCAAGGGCTGTGGGGAGAAAGGGATGTGGAGTTAGGGTATAACAGGTTTAGGGTTTCCATTTGGAATAATTAACAAGTTCTGGAAATGGAGTGGTGATGGACGCACAACATTGTCAATATACGTAATGTCACTGAACTAGACACTTAAAATGGTTAAAACAGTAAACTTTACATTATGTATATTTTATCATAATAAAAACTTCTAAAAATATAATAATTGTGTTCAGGTAAGAAGAAGACAAAGGAGGGAGGAAGGGAGAGGAGGAGGAAAGAAAAGGAGGACATGGCGACCAGAAGCAGTACCAACAGCCACAGCTTGAGCTCCATTCAGTAACCAATGGCTCTCAGCCTTGTTTTAACTGCAAAACCCTGTCTTCAAACGTCTTGCACAAAAGCCCAACTATAAAACAAGCAAAGCCACAGACCGAGTAGGGGCCAAAGGCCAGCCCAGGAGCCCACCAGCTACTACTTCCCCTCTTGCCCCCATAATGGATCCAGAGGAAACTTCAGTGCCCCCAAGAGCTTCCTCAAATTGCAAACCACTGTGCAGGTAATGGGAGGAAGCCAAAAGATTTCACCCTCAACATGATGCAGTGAGATTTCTGAAATAGTACTGCAAAAGTTTAGTTTAGAATCAAACGATTCTACAGTCCATCGGGCTGCGAAGAGTCGGACACCGCTTGGCAACTGAACAACAACAACATGAATCAAATGAAACTATCTCAACTTTGCCTCTCCCTGAGGCAGGAGACAGTTGGGTCACAATTAGGCATTTACAACTGGCCACTTGTTTACATTTCTTAGAGCAAGAAAAAGATGGGCTTCGTGCCAGACACTTAAAACCAGCCTCCTGTTAGCTAAGTAGGACATGTCTGACTATTTGCAACCCCATGGACTGTAGCCCACCAGGCTCCTCTGTCCATGAAATTCTCCAGGCAAGAATACTGGAGTAAGCCCTTCCCTTCTCCAGGGGATCTTCCTGATCCGGGGATCAAACCCAAACCTCTTGCATCTCCTACAATCGCAGAAAGATTTTTTTTTTTTGTCAATGATAAATAAATCTTTTTTTAATAAATTTATTTATTTTAATTGGAGGTTACTTTACAATATTGTATTGGTTTTGCCATACAGATAGGGAACACGTGTATACCTGTGGCAGAAGGATTCTTTACCACTGTGCTATGAGTGAGTGAAGTCACTCAGTCGTGTCCCACTCTTTGGGACCCCATGGACTCTAGCCTACCAGGCTCCTCTGTCCGTGGGATTTTCCAAGCAATAGTACTGGAGTGGATTGCCATTTCCTTCTCCAGGGGATCTTCGCGACCCAGGGATCGAACCCGGGTCTCCTGCATTGCAGACAGATGCTTTACCGTCTGAGCCACCAGAGGGAAACCACTGCGCTACCCAGGTTCAGTTCCTGAGCAGGGAATTAAGATCTGAGGCCCCTGCTCACAGCTGCCTCTGTGAGATCATCAACAGCAATCTGCCCTCAGGCAAATTACTTACCTGCTATCAAAGCGAAGTGAAGTCACTCAGTCTATTCAATTCGGCGATCCCATGGACCTGCAGCCTACCAGGCTCCTCCATCCATGGGATTTTCCAGGCAAGAGTACTGGAGTGGGTTGCCATTTCCTTCTCCAGTGGATCTTCCCGACCCAGGGATTGAACCTGGGTCTCCCGCATTGTAGGCAGATGCTTTACCATCTGAGCCACCAGGGAAGTCCAACCTGCTATCAAAGGAACTACAAGGACTATTTATAAGGACTGATGAAATGTTGGTTAGAAGCCTATCCCCTTCTCCAGCAGATCTTCCCGACCCAAGAATCGAACCAGGGTCTCCTGCATTGCTGACAGATTCTTTACCAACTGAGCTATTAGGGAAGCCTGAAGCATACCTTATTGGGGGAAAAATTCTCATTTGATGCCAGTTATTGATACCCTTCAGTGTTATTTGGCATTCTCTGGTTCCTCTGTAATGAGATGATTTAGGGTAGATGAAGGCATGAATGGAAGCTGTGAAAAAAGTGCAAGTAATGATAAAGGTTTAAACTTTAGTGACCATAGGGATTGGAAAGGGAGGTGGACTCCATATACTTTCTGGAAGCGATGTCAAGAAGAGAAATAAGCACTGGCAGCCATCTCATATTCCTCCAAACGAACCTGAAGAAAGGAGCAGAGATAAGCAGGAATAACCTTTGGGTTATTCCTAGAACTGTCCTGGGGGGTAGGAGGGAGAAGAATATACCCTTGGGCAGAGAATGGCCCAAGGCCACGTGGAAGGCTTTTAAAGTCCACCCTTACCTCCTCCCTACACTGCATTATGGCCCATCCCTCTAAAAACGCCCTGCAGTGCTGAGAAGTTAAAAGGTTCAGGCTTTCTAGCGCGGAGCCATGCCTCCACCCAGCTCCCTCCAGCTCCTAAGGTGAGCTACTGCACCTCTTGAAGTCTAGCAGAAGAGATGAGTTTTAACACTGAGAGTTTAAAATACTAAATATAAGGAGTACTGGATATTGGGTAAAATGCATTTTTCTGATTGCTGGGTTAGACAAAGAGAAACTGCAAATCAGAATTTATGTTTGGACAGTTGCCAGAGGTAGGACTGAAAACCTTAATGAACAAAACAGCTTTGCCAAAAGCTCCAGCCCAAGACCCTCAGAATAAAGACCAATAAAGGGAAGATTATAGGGAGTATGGTAGAGTGAAAAGGAAGTCTCAAGAACTCTAGTCATCCCTTATTCATTCATTCATTTGTGGGATTGTGGGGGCAGAAAAGATCTGAATTCCTGCTGTTAAGGACTTTGTCCATCAGGAATGTAAGATGCATACAAATAGCTATCACACAGGGAAGAAAATAAAAATCAATAAAGGAGGCACACAAAAAAAGTGTGTTTAGAGAGAGAAGAAATCTCATGTCTAGGAAGCTATGAGCTATTCCTGGTATTAATAAAATAGAACAGATTTTGGAAAATATTAGAGCATTAGGGAAAAAAATATTGCTCATCTTTCTTATGTCTTGCTAAACTAATCTGCTAGTCTGTCTGTCTCAGGATTGCTGTTATCTCCTAAAGCAACACCACACCTTCCTATTACCCAAGAACTGGGGGCTGATGATGAATGAAACAAACACATGAATAGTACCATGAATCAAGCTGTCTGCCCCTCCTGTGTAGTCAGCCACTTAATCTCCACAATATCACAACAAAATAGGTACTGTTATTATCCCCATTCTACAAGTGAGAAAACCGGGGCCCAGAGAAGTTAAGTGACTCATCCACGATCAGTTAGCTGGTAAGTGGCACAAACAGGATTTGAGTCTGTACTCTTAGACATTACTCTAAGATATGTACCCTTAGATACTCCCTCCCAGCTGAGAACTTCTGTCTAAATTATCAGGCATACGGTATATTGCTGGATAATACAAGGTGATTTTTGGCCACCTTTCCCCTTTAAAGATATACAGCTGTTTAAAACTATTCTTATTTACATGACAAAAATATATACACCATTACTGACCTAGTTTTGAAAATGGTATGACTTTTCAAGACATAGTTTTCACAACCTTTTATGAAAAATTCGATTTGTTAATAATCTGAAAAAGGAAAAAAAAATGCCTGTGTCATAATGAGCCAGTGGCCAGGAGCATTTCAGGTCAGCTGAGACTGGGGTGGACAGGAGTCATTCCTCACAGGTCGTTGCATGGCCTTGCAAAGTTGCTTTAGCTTTCTTTGTTTCTCCATCGGCAAAGTAGGGATAACAACGGTGCCATCTCATAAAGTGGTAAGGATTAAATAATATTATCCATAAAAATTCCTAAGCACAGTACTTGACTGTGAATGCTCCATGAATGCTGGCTTTCATTATTTAGATCCTGTGTTATCTCTATTTCCAGGATACAAGTCGTCCACCGACCACAAAAATTATTTCCCCAACCCAGAGTCTCTCCCAATCCCTTAAACATATTTCTATTTCCCACAGAGCATGGTGACCACAGAAGCAGCTTCTCTGAGGACCCTGGACCCAAAGGTGGCTGCGTCGCCTCTCATCTCAGTCCAGGGAAGGAGCTGGCTCTCGACTACCTCCAGGCGGCACCAGAAAACTCAACCCCGATTTTTCACTTGGGTGAACTCAACTGTTAGTCGATTGGGCTCCGCAGCAGTGGAATGTGGACATAGGCTCCAGGGAGAGGAGCTCACCCACCTACCAAGCCCGAGGGTGGGGACCCCTCTTTCACAGCACCCCCGGGGGGGCTCCGTCCCCAGCAGGCTGGGAGGCCACCGGGGACAGACCTAAGAATGCCCAAAGAATTAATTTCCCTTCAAATCCTCTGAAACACATCCCCACGATTTCTAAGAGGGAGCCCGGGGAGGGACACCAAGCGCTTCATAAAGCCAGGAAGGAGTAAATCCCCTGCGGCACGTGTTGAGCCGCCTGAACCAGCTCCCCCAACGCTGAGCCCGAGCCGGGGTGCTCCCTGCTGCGCCCGCAGCCCAGCCGGCGCGGAGCTCTGCCCTCCACTCACCAGGTGAAGAGTTTGCCCTTGATCCAGAGCAGCAGGCTGGCCGAGCCCGGCGCGTGCGGCTGCCGGCCGCTAGGTCCCGCCGGCGAGGCGGCCTCCATGGGAGCCCCGCGGTCTTCGGCGCCCGGAACCCCTAGAAGTGCCGGGTCCCGGAAGACGGGAGGCGGCGCTTGTGCGGCCGGTGGGGGCTCGGCTCGGGCAGTGGGTCTGCGCTGTCGCTCTCGCCGGCGTCCCTCTCTCACCTCTGCTGGGCGGACTCGTTCTGCGGCAGATCACTAACTGTCAAGGCCCTGGGGCCAGACGATCCATCAGCAGATGACAGTCTGGCACCTCCGAGAGAGAGCAAGGAGCAGCAGGAGAAAGGGCGCTTTTTTTTTTTCCCGCCTTGGCAGTGGAGCGTAACTGCTGGGCGACACCCAGTATGCATTTCAAGTTCTTACGGTCCTTTATTTAAAATCAGCAAATGAGGTGAATCGAGATTATGCCAGTGTACTAACCTAAGAAGCAGTAGTTAGCTACTGCCGCCAAAAGCTTGACTCTCTATGTACCAATCACAAACAGAAAAAGGGAGTCAGAACCATAGAGAAGGAATTTGCCAGGCAAACGGGGAATCCAGACGGCTAGAGTTTCTAGAACAATGCCTCCGTCCCTGGCGAATAGGTAAAGGTTATATAGTCTGGCAGGGGGATGAGATAAGGCTCAAGGCAGTAACTTGCTTTCTTCAGCAAAGGTTTAAAAGGGTGGGGTTGCTGACAAGATTAGTGTGTGTAGAGTCCAAGTTTACCCTTGGAGTACAAAATGAAAGGGCAAAGGTTAACAAAGTTTTGCCAAGAGAACTGGTCATAGCAAACACCCTCTTCCGACAACAGGAAACAACTCCACATATGCTCATCGCCAGATGGTCAATACCAAAGTCAGCTTGATTATATTTTTCCAGCTGAACATGGAGAAACTCCATACAGGCAGCAAAAACAAGACTGGGGGCTGACTGTGGCTCAGATCATGAACCCCTTATTGCAAAATTCAGACTTAAAATGAAGAAAGTAGGGAAAACCACTAGGTCATTCAGGTATGATCTAAATCAAATTCCTTACCATTATATGGTGGAAGTCACAAAAAGAGTCAAGGGATTAGATGTGATAGACAATCAGTTCAGTTGCTCAGTTGTGTGCTACTCTTTGCAAGCCCTTTGCCAAGCACACCAGGCTTCCCTGTCGAACTCCTGGAGCTCACTAAAACTCAGGTCCGTTGAGATGGTGGTGCTATCCAACCATCTCATCACCTGTTGACCCCTTCTCCTCCCACCTTCAATCTTTCCCAGCATCAGCGTCTTTTCCAGTGAGTCAGTTCTTCACATCAGGTGACCAAAGTATTGGACTTTCAGTTTCAGCATCAGTCCTTCCAATGAATATTCAGGACTGATCTTGTTAGGCCTCACGGCCTCCTTTCAGGGATTCGTCGCCCAAAAGATCACCAAGACTCGGATTCGATGCAAACTGCAAGAGGATTTATTAGGCTGGCGCGCCGGGGTTCGATCACCACCAGGGAAGAATGAACCCCGAAATTTGTTACAGAGCAGTTTTTCAGCACAAAAACCACAAACGGGTACAGCTCGGGTGGAGTGACCTGATTGGTGTACAGGTCTTGACATTTTCAGGGATAGGTTTATTTGTTATCAGGTCGACATGGCTGGACGAGCTGCATTTTTACTGTTAACCCATTCTCTGGAAAATAATTTCCTGGAATGGTTTTTGAGATAAACATCCCCCGGAGGCTGCATGCCTGAGATATGAGCCCCTTACACATTCTTGAGATAAAGGTTTGTCTTAAGATTAACTGGAGGGCCTGTTTCCCTAAGGCTCTAGTGAAACTTTAACCTTTATTCTTATCCACCTTTCCCCTCAATCTCCTTTAGGATGGACTGGTTGGCTCTCCTTGCAGTTCAAGGGACTCTCAAGAGTCTTCTCCAACACCACAGTTCAAAAACATCAATTATTCAATGCTCAGCTCTCTCTATAGTCCAACTCTCACATCCATACATGACTACTGGAAAAACCATAGCTTTGA
Source organism: Nanger dama (assembly GCA_917880005.1). Taxonomy (NCBI): domain Eukaryota; kingdom Metazoa; phylum Chordata; class Mammalia; order Artiodactyla; family Bovidae; genus Nanger; species Nanger dama. Next base: position 17,520,507 of record CAKJTW010000014.1, read on the forward strand.
CTAGACAGATCTTTGTTGCAAAGTAATATATCTGCTTTTTAATATGCTATCCAGGTTGATCATAGTTTTTCTTCCAAGGAGCAAACATCTTTTAATTTCATGGCTGTAGTCACCATCTGCAGTGATTTTGGAGCCCAAGAAAATAAAGTCTTTCACTGTTTCCATTGTTTCCCCATCTATTTGCCACAAAGTGATAAGACCAGATGCCATGATCTTAGTTTTCTGAATGTGAGTTTTAAGCCAACTTTCACTCTCCTCTTTAAATTTCATCTAGAGGGTCTTTAGTTCTTCTTGGCTTTCTGCCTTAAGGGTGGTGTCATCTGAATATCTGGTTATTGATATTTCTCCCAGCAATCTTGATTCTACCTTGTGCTTCATCCAGCCCAGCATTTTGCATTATGTACTTTGCATATAAGTTAAATAAACCAGGTGACAATCAGTCTTGATGTACTCCTTTCCCGATTTGAAACCAGTCTATTGTTCCATTTCAGGTCTCCATAGAGATTTCTCAGGAGGCAGGTCAGGTGGCCTGGTATTCCCATCTCTTTCAGAATTTTCCAGTTTGTTCTGATCCAGAGTCAGTCTTTGGCATAGTCAATAAAGTAGAAGCAGATGTTTTTCTGGAACTCTCTTGCTTTTTCTACGATCCAACAGATGTTGGCAATTTGATCTCTGGTTCTTCTACTTTTTCTAAATCCAGCTTGAACATCTGGAAGTTCACGGTTCATGTACTGTGAATCTTGACTTGGAGAATTTTGAGCATTACCTTACTAACATGTGAGATGAGTGCAATTGTGTGACAGTTTGAACACTCTTTGGCATTGCCTTGGTGGGCTACAGTCCATGGGGTTGCAGAGTCAGACATGACTTCACTTTCACTTTCACTTTTTTTGGGGATTGGAATGAAAATTGACCTTTTCCAGTCCTGTGGCCACTGCTGAGTTTTTTAAATTTGCTAGCATGTTGAGTGCAGCACTTTCACAGCATCATCTTTCAGGATTTGAAATAGCTCAACTGGAATTCCATCACTTCCACTAGCTTTGCTCATAGCAATGCTTTCTAAAGCCCATTTGACTTCGCACTCCAGGACACATGTGTCCAGGTGAGTGATCACCCCATCGTGATTATCTGGGTCATGAAGATCTTTTTGTATAGCTCTACTATGTATTCTTCTGCTTCTCCTATGTATTTTTCTGCTTCTGTCAGGTTCATACCATTTCTGTCCTTTATCGTGCCCATCTTTGCATGAAATGTTCCCTTGGTATCTCTAATTTTTTTGAAGAGAATTCTAGTCTTTCCCATTCTGTTGTTTTCCTCTATTTCTTTGCACTGATCATTGAGGAAGGCTTTCCTATCTCTCCTTGCTATTCTTTGAAACTCTGCATTCAAATGGGTATATCTTTCCTTTTCTCCTTTGCCTTTAGCTTCTCTTCTTCTCTCAGCTATTTGTAAGGCCTCCTCAGACAACCATTTTGCCTTTTTGCATTTCTTTTTCTTGGGGACGATCTTGGTCACTGCCTCTTGTACAGTGTCACAAACCTCGGTCCATAGTTCTTCAGGCACACTGTCTATCAGATCTAATTCCTTGAATCTATTAGTCAGTTCCTCTGTATAATCGTAAGGGATTTCATTTAGGTCATACCTGAATGGTATAGTGGTTTTCACTACTTTCTTCAATTTCAGTCTGAATTTGATAATAAAGAATTCATGATATGAGCCATAGTCAGCTTCTGGTCTTATTTTTGCTGACGGTATATAGCTTCTCCATCATTGGCTGCAAAGAATATAATTAATCTGATTTCAGTATTGACCACTCTGATAGACAAAGTGACTGAAGAACTATGGACGGAGGTTTGTAACATTGTACAACAGGTGGTGATCAAAACCATCCACAAGAAAAAGAAAGGCAAAATGGTTTTCTGAGGAGGCCTTACAAATAGCTGAGAAAAGAAGTTAAAAGTAAAGGAGAAAAAGAAAGATGTACACACATCTGTTTGCAGAGTTCCAAAGAATAGCAAAGGGAGAAAAGAAAGCCTTCTTAAGTGATCAATGAAAAGGAATAGAGGAAGAAAATAGAATAGGAAAGACTAGAGATCTCTTCAAGAACATTAGAAATAACAAGGGAAATTTCCTGCAAAGATGGGTAAATAGAGGCCAGAAACTGTGTGGGCCTAACAGAAGGAGAAGGTATTAAGAAGAGATGGTAAGAATACACAGAAGAACTATACAAAGGAGATCTTAATGACCCAGATAACCATGATGGTGTGATCACTCACCTAGAGCCAGACATCCTGGAGTGTGAAATCAAGTGGGCCTTAAGAAGCATCACTACAAACAAAGCTAGAGGAAGTGATGGAATTTCACCTGAGCTGTTTCAAATCTTAAAAGATGATTCTGTGAAAGTGCTGCACTCAGTATGCCAGCAAATTTGGAAAACTCAACAGTGGCTGCAAGACTAGAAAATGTCAGTTTTCATTTCAATTCCAAAGAAAGGAAGGCAACGCCAAAGAATGTTCAAACTATCATACAATTGTACTCATTTCACATGCTAGCAAAGTAATGCTCAAAATTCTCCATGCAAGCCTTCAACAGTAGCTGAGCCAAGAACTTCCAGATATTCAAGCTGGATTTAGAAAAGGCAGAGGATTAAGAGATCTAATTGCCAACATCCATTAGATCATAGAAAAAGCAAGAGAATTCTAGAAACACATCTAGTTCTGCACCATTGATTACACTAAAGTCTTTGACTGTGTGGATCACAAGTTGTAGAAAATTCTTCAAGAGATGGAAATACTACACCACCTGATGTGCCTCCTGAAAAACTTATATGCAGGTCAAAAAGCAACAGTTAGAATCAGACATGGAACAATGGACTGGTTCCAGATTGGGAAAGAAGTACAACAAGGCTATTTATTGTCATCCTGCTTAAAGAGATGGGAATACCAGACCACCTAACCTGCCTCTTGAGAAACCTATATGCAGGTCAGGAAGCAACAGTTAGAACTGGGCATGGAACAACAGACTGGTTCCAAATAGGAAAAGGAGTACATCAAGGCTGTATATTGTCACCCTGCTTATTTAACTTCTATGCAGAGTACATCATGAGAAACGCTGGACTGGAAGAAACACAAGCTGGAATCAAGATTGCCGGGAGAAATATCAATAACCTCAGATATGCAGATGACACTACCCTTATGGCAGAAAGTGAAGAGGAACTAAAAAGCCTCGTGATGAAAGTGAAGGAGGAGAGCAAAAAGTTGGCTTAAAGCTCAACATTCAGAAAACGAAGATCATGGCATCCGGTCCCATCACTTCATGGGAAGTAGATGGGGAAACAGCGGAAACAGTGTCAGACTTTATTTTGGGGGCTCCAAAATCACTGCAGATGGTGACTGCAGCCATGAAATTAAAAGACGCTTAGTCCTTGGAAGAAAAGTTATGACCAACCTAGATAGTATATTCAAAAGCAGAGACATTACTTTGCCGACTAAGGTCCATCTAGTCAAGGCTATGGTTTTTCCTGTGGTCATGTATGGATGTGAGAGTTGGACTGTGAAGAAGGCTGAACGCCAAAGAATTGATGCTTTTGAACTGTGGTGTTGGAGAAAACTCTTGAGAGTCCCTTGGACTGCAAGGAGATCCAACCAGTCCACTCTGAAGGAGATCAACCTTGGGATTTCTTTGGAAGGAATGATGCTAAAGCTGAAACTCCAAAACTTTGGCCACCTCATGTGAAGAGCTGACTCGTTGGAAAAGACTCTGATGCTGGGAGGGATTGGGGACAGGAGGAGAAGGGGACAACTGAGGATGAGATGGCTGGATGGCATCATGGACTCAATGGACGTGAGTCTGAGTGAACTCCAAGAGATGGTAATGAACAGGGAGGCCTGGTGTGCTGCGATTCATGGGGTTGCAAAGAGTCGGACACAACTGAGCGTCTGAACTGAACTGACATCATGTGAAATGCCAGGCTGGATGAAGCACAAGCTGGAATCAAGATTTCTGGGAGAAATATCAATAACCTCAAATATGCAGATGACACCACCCTTATGGAAGAAAGTTAATAGGAACTAAAGAGCTTCTTGATGACGGTGAAGGAGGAGAGTGAAAAACCTGTCTTAAAACTCTACATTCAAAAACTGAGATCATGGTATCCAGTCCCATCATTTTCATGGCAAAAAGATCGGGAACCAATGTATACAGTGACAGACTTTATTTTCTTGGATTCCAAAATCACTGCAGATGGTGACTGCAGCCATGAAATTAAAAGATGCTTGCTCCTTGGAAGAAAAGCTATGACCAACCTGGACAGCATATTAAGAAGCACATACATCACTTTGCCAACAGAGGTCCATCTAGTGAAAGCTATGGTTTGCCCAGTGGTCATGTATGGATGTGAGAGTTGGATCATAAAGAAGACTGATCGCTGAAGAACTGATGCTTTTGAACTGTGGTTTTGGTGAAGACTCTTGAGAGTCCCTTGGACTCTAAAGGGATCCAACCAGTCCATCCTAAAGAAAATCAGTCCTGAATATTCATTGGAAGGACTGATGCTGAATCTGAAGCTCCAATACTTTGCCACCTGATGCAAAGAGCTGATATTATAAAAGACCCTGATGTTCAGAAAGATTGAAGGCAGGAGGAAAAGGAGACAACAGAGAATGAGATGATTGGATGGTATTACCGACTCGATGAACATGAGCTTGAGCAAGCTCTGGGAGATGGTGAAGGACAGGGTAGCTGGGGTACTGCAGACCATGGGATCATAAAGAGTCTGAGACTGAGCAACTGAACAACACCAACTGACAAAATTAAGTTGTGTGCAGAGTCTCAGGTGGTCCCTCTCCTTATATAGGATGAGCCTCTCTGGTCCCTTTAATCTTATCTCAAGTGGTTTCAAGGCGGCTACTTCCTTGATAAGCAACTGTATGAATCTCCTGTTTGAAACTCAGGAGAAGGTCTTGGAAGCTGCAGTCTTGCATATAAGAAATGAAAGAACAAAAGGCCTCCATGGCTGGGAGCCCCACAGGGCGTTGCTCAGCATCACTACAGCCTCTAGTACTTGACCTCTGCTAACCTGAAAGGACCAGCTAACCCTTCCCCTGACCTAGTCTTCCTCCCTTTGACTAACATAAAAGATATTTACCATCAAAAGGAACTGGAGATGCTTTATTCTGTGTCTCCTTTCTACTGAAAACACAGGTAAAATCTTGAGTCCTGTCCTTAAAAGGATCCTGGAAGCACGTTGTTGACTTAAAAAATAATCACAACCTAAAAGCTGAGAGTTATGTTTTATTAGGTGGAAACTTTTAGGACTTCAAGCCTGGGAGACAGGATCTCAATTGACCCTGAGAGAACTGCCCTGAGAGGCACAGGAAGGAAACAGATTATACAGAAGTTTTACATCACAGGGGAGATAGTCTGAACATCAAAAGATTGTTTTTATTTAAAGAAAATGAGATTATCCCAAGTTAAGGGATTTAGGGCTTCTCTGTGTATAGCAATGGTACTAGTGTTGGTCACTCAGTCATGTCCGACTCTGCGACCCCATGGACTGTGGCCTACCAGGCTCCTCTGTCCATGGGATTCTCTAGGCAAGAATGCTGGAGTGGATTGCCATTCCCTTCTCCAGAAGATCGTTCTGACCCAGGGGTCGAACCCGGGTCTTCTTCGTTGCAGGCAGATTCTTTACTGTCTGAGCTACAGGGAAGATCCTCTTTATGTATGGGAAGATACAAGAGTCTGGGCTCACTGAAATTGTGGCTTTCATATGTATCTCAGTTATCTGGAGACAGTAAACCTGTGTTTTTTCACATCCTGAGCTTCCTTTGTATCAGTGTAGGGAGTGGCTGCAGTCTGATGGCTGCTAGATCACAGGTGGTCTCCTTCCTCTGCCCTTAGGGCCCACCAGCTCATATTGGAGGGATGCTGATTCTAAGAAAGATGTTTACTTATTGATATGGCAGGAAATAGGTATGTCTCTTTCCTTATAGGTGTATTCATTTTGCCTTTCAACGTTCAGAATTGTCTCTGAGGTGTGAGAGAAGAGTGCCAACCCCTGGCACTCAGCTAGGTGCCCTGGGCCTGGGTCATGGCTTCCCATGATTCTGCAGGCCCTTGGGGCTAGGAACTGGGGTCATAAATTTCCTGATTCACTGACATGAGGACATTGGTGGGTCTTGTAGATTCCTAGAGTTGGGACCACTTTTCCTTGATTACGTCCTTCCCGGGCAAGGATCAAGTGGCCAAAGTGGGGAGCAGGCCATGAGAAGATTCTAAGAAAGAAAATAGATTTCAAAAAATGAAATATAGCTTGAGGAACTTCAAGTTTAGTAGCTACAGAAACCCCAAATTTGAATGAAATGATTTTTTTTTTAAGAAGAGAGGTGATATAATAATGGAAGTGTTGCCAAAAGCTCGCCTCTGTGTATCTGCATGTGCGTGCTCAGTTGTATCCGACTTTTTGCAACCCCTGGGACTGTAGTCTACCAGGCTCCTCTGTTCCTGGGATTTCCCAGGCAAGAATACTGGGGGTTGCCATTTTCTTCTCCAGGAGATCTTCTGCATTAGCAGGCAGATTCTTTACCACGGAGCCACCTGGGAAGCCCCTCTCTGTACACTGGTCCAAAATCAAATCCCAGAGACAGAGTTTTGGATATACTAGAAAGTTCAGTTCAGTTCAGTCACTCAATCATGTCCAGCTCTTTACAACACTATGGACTGCAGCATGCCAGGCTTCCCTGTCCATCACCAACTCCTGGAGTCTGCTAAAACTCATGTCCATCGAGTCAGTGATGCCATCCAACCATCTCATCCTCTATCATCCCCTTCTCCTCCTGCTTTCAATCTTTCCTAGCATCAGGATCTTTTCAATAAATCAGTTCTTCACATCAGGTGGCCAAAGTATTGGAGTTTCTGCTTCAGCATCAGGCCTTCCAGTGAATATTCAGGATTAATTTCTTTTAGGATTGGCTGATTTGATCTCCTTACGATCTAAGAGACTCTCATGAGTATTCTCCAGCACCAAAGTTCAAAAGCATCAATTCTTCGCCGCTCAGCTTTCTTCAACAGTCCAACTCTCACATCCATACATGACTACTGGAAAAACCATAGATTTGACTAGACAGACCTTTGTTGGCAAAGTAATGTATGTGCTTTTTAATATGCTGTCCAGGTTTGTCATAACTTTTCTTCCAAGGAGCAAGTGTCTTTTAATTTCATGGCTGTAGTCACCATCTGCAGTGATTTTGGAGCTCAAGAAAATAAAGTCTCTCACTGTTTCCTCTTTTTCCCCATCTACTTGCCATGAATTAATGGGACAAGATGCCATGATCTTAGTTTTTGAATGTTGAGTTTTAAGTCAGCTTTTTCACTCTCCTCTTTCACTTTCATCAAGGGGCTGTTTGTAGTAGAAAAGGAAAACTTCATCGCTTTGCCAGGCAAAGGAGACACATCGAGCTCCTGTCTCAAAAAACTGTGTGTCTCAACCCCAAGAAATTTGATGAGGGTTTTTATAACAGGGAATCAAAGGTGAAGGACTCTGACAAGATTGGTGTGTGCGGGATCTCAGGTTGTTGGTTCCTGATCTTGATGAGCTTCTCTGGTCCCTTTAATCTTGCCTCAGGTGCTTTCTTGGCTGCTTCTCCCTTAATTAGCAACTGTTCCATTCCACACTTTGGAACTGAGGAAAGGTCATAATGGCTGCAGTCTTTCTTACAAAAAATGGGGGACAGAAAGTTCTCCATGCCCGGGAGCCCCACATGGCCCTTCTCTGTTTCACAAGCACAGGTTGAAGTAGTAACTTTGAAAATTGAGGAATCCCCAAGCCAAGGAGTAAAGGCAGCCACTAGACATTTAGAGCCATGAGAAGGAAGTAACTCTGTAAATTGAAGCCTTAACTATAGCCAAGTAAAACATTTCAGATTTCTGACCTCCAAAACTAAAAGAGAATAGATTTGTGAAAGATTTTATATTCCTGGGCTCCAAAATCACTGATGCTAAAGCTGAAAATCCAATACTTTGGCCACCTCATGAGAAGAGTTGACTCATTGGAAAAAACTCTGATGCTGGGAGGGATTGGGGGCAGGAGGAGAATGGGATGACAGAGGATGAGATGGCTGGATGGCATCACCGACTCGATGGACATGAGTTTGAGTAAACTCTGGAAGTTGGTGATGGACAGGGAGGCCTGGCGTGCTGCAATTCATGGGGTCGCAAAGAGTCGGACATGACTGAGCAACTGAACTGAACTGAACTGAACTGAAAATCACTGCAGATGGTGACGGTAGCCATGAAATTAAAAGACGCTTTATGGATAAAGTTATATGTATTTTCTAAACCTATATGCAGGTCAGGAAGCAACAGTTAGAACTGGACATGGAACAACAGACTGGTTCCAAATAGGAAAAGGAGTATGTCAAGGCTGTATATTGTCACCCTACTTATTTAACTTCTATGCAGAGTACATCATGAGAAACGCTGGGCTGGAAGAAGCACAAGCTGGAATCAAGATTGCCAGGAAAAATATCAATAACCTCAGATATGCAGATGACACCACCCTTATGGCAGAAAGTGAAGAGAAACTAAAAGCCTCGACGAAAGTGAAAGAGGAGAGTGAAAAAGTTGGCTTAAAGCTCAACATTCAGAAAATAAAGATCATGGCATCTGGTCCCATCACTTCATGGGAAATAGATTGGGAAACAGTGGAAACAGTGTCAGACTTTATTTTGGGGGCTCCCAAATCACTGCAGATTGTTTTATGACAAACCTAGATACCATATTGAAAAACAGAGACATTACTTTGCCAACAAAGTTCCATCTAGTCAAAGCTATGGATTTTCCAGTGGTCATGTATGGATGTGAGAGTTGGACTGTGAAAAAGGCTGAGCACTGAGGAATTGATGCTTTTGAACTGTGGTGTTGGAGAAGACTGTTGAGAGTCCCTTGGACTGCAAGGAGATCCAACCAGTCCATCCTGAAGGAGATCAGCCCTGGGATTTCTTTGGATGCTAAAGCTGAAACCTCAGTACTTTGGCCACCTCTTATGAAGAGTTGACTCACTGGAAAAGATTCTAATGCTGGGAGGGATTGGGGGCAGGAGGAGAAGGGGACGACAGAGGATGAGATGGCTGGATGGCATCACCAACTCGATGGACATGAGTTTGAGTGAACTTCGGGAGTTGGTGATGGACAGGGAGGCCTGGTATGCTGATTCATGGGGTTGCAGAGTCAGACATGACTGAGCGACTGAACTGAACTGAACTGAAACATAAAATCTTCCCCATAAAGTAGCACTAGTGAAATGGAGCAGGACCATATGGTCCTTGCCCCACCACGATGTCCTCTGCCTGCCTTTGCCTGTGGAAAACTTCACTTTTTTTTTCTGTTAACCTTTATTTTTTTTTAATTTATTTATTTTAATTGGAGGCTAATTACTTTACAATATTGTTTTGGTTCTGCCCCACATCAACATGAATCCGCCACAGGTGTACACATGTTCCCCATCCTGAACCCCCCTCCCACCTCCCTCCCCGTACCATCCCTCCAGGGAAAATTTTAATCAAAGGATAAGTTTAATCAGGGAAATGAGAAATGCTGAGACAAAGGAAAACAGTCTAAGAAGACTAAATAATAATAACGTCATCACTCAGTATAGTCAAGGACCTTTAGTTCTTTCTCAAGGTCTATAGATAATATTCTGAACCATATCCTGTGAGCTGTCTCATAGATACTAAAACCCCAGGTGGAAAAGTTAATGACATGATGACCAGACTGTACCCAGGACATGAGATGTCACAATTCTGAAAACTGACTGCAAAGAAGTGCGAACAAGTGCCTTACAGAAGTGAAGAATAACTGTACCTAAAACCACCAAGATGATGCTAGTCAGACCACTGATGGCCAATTTGAAGATGACTGTTAGAGATGACTGTGCTGTTTCTGCCTTAGACATCCCCCCACCCCACCCCACTCTGTCTATAAATGCTCTCACCTACTGCTTGTCAGGGGGAAGTCGGCCTTTGAACAGGTGTCTACCACCCTCCTCGCACAGTTGCCAGCAACTGAAATGAAGCAAACTTTCCTTTACACCAAACTGGCCTTTTGAGCAATGAGCAGCCGGACCCCTCACACACTCCTTTTGGTAACATCAGTAGTATTGCTCTAGCTTTACTCCAAAACGAGCACAGCCTCTTACTGAGGATTATTAATCAGTCTACATTATTTTGGTATCAGGATTAAAATACATTGAGTGGATCTGTGGAAACTAATCCACAGGTTTTGTCAAAGGAAATTTACTGAAATATTTTGTTTAGGAAACTTCTCTGGTGGTCCTGTGTCTTAAGACTCCTCACTCCCTATGCATGGGACCCAGATTCCATTCCTGACGGGAAACAAGATCCCACATGCCACAGCTAAGAGCTTGCATGCCACAACTAAGACCTGCCACAACCAAATAAATACATAAAAATTGTAAAATAAGTATTTTTAAAATGTGTTCATGTGTTGGAGATTTTGCACATAATAACCTTACTCCTGGGGCTTCCCTAGTGGCTCAGCTAGTAAAGACTCTATCCCTGGGTCAGGGAGATCGTCTGGAGAAAGGAATGGCTACCCACTCCAGTATTTTTGCTTGGAGAATTCCGTGGATAGAGGAGCCTGGCAGGGTGGCAAAGAGTCAGACATGACTGAGTGAGTAACTTTCACTTTCACTTTTCAATCTTACTTCTTAGAAGTACCAAAAAAGAGCTGCCACTCTTGAGCACCTACTGTGTGCCAGGACACCAAGGGAACGTTTCATGCAAAGATGGGCTAGATAAAGGACAGAAATGGTATGGACCTAACAGAAGCAGAAGATATTAAGAAGAAGTGGCAAGAATACACAGAACTGTACAAAAAAGATCTTCAAGACCAAGATAATCACAATGATGTGATCACTCACTTAGAGCCAGACATCCTGGAATGTGAAGTCAAGTGGGCCTTAGAAAGCATTAATCACTATGAACAAAGCTAGTGGAGGTGATGGAATTCCAGTTGAGCTGTTTCAAATTCTGAAAGATGATGCTGTGAAAGTGCTGCACTCAATATGCCAGCAAATCTGGAAACCTCAGCAGTGGCCACAGGACTGGAAAGGGTCAGTTTTCATTCTAACCTCAAAGAAAGGCAATGCCAAAGAATGCACAAACTACCGCACAATTGCACTCATCTCACATGCTAGTAAAGTAATGCTCAAAATTCTCCAAGCCAGGCTTCAGCAATACATGAACCACGAACTTCCAGATGTTCAAGCTGGTTTTAGCAAAGGCAGAGGAACCAGAAATTAAATTGCCGACATCCACTGGATCATGGAAAAAGCAAGAGAGTTCCAGAAAAATATCTATTTCTGCTTTATTGACCATGGCAAAGCCTTTGACTGTGTGGATCACAATAAACTGTGGAAAATTCTGAAAGAGATGGGAATATCAGACCACCTGACCTGCCTCTTGAGAAACCTTTATGCAGGTCAGGAAGCAACAGTCAGAACTGGACATGGAACAACAGACTGGTTCCAAATAGGAAAAGGAGTACGTCAAGGCTGTATATTGTCACCCTGCTTATGTAACTGCTATGCAAGGTATATCATGAGAAACGCTGGGCTGAATGAAGCACAAGCTGGAATCAGGATTGCAGGGAGAAATATCAATAACCACAGATATGCAGATGATATGACCCTTATGGCAGAAAGTGAAGAGGAAAACTAAAAAGCCTCTTGATGAAAGTGAAAGAGGAGAGTGAAAAAGTTGGCTTAAAGCTCAACATTCAGAAAACGAAGATCATGGCATCTTGTCCCATCACTTCATGGCAAATAGAAAGGGAAACAGTGTCAGACTTCACTTTTCTGGGCTCCAAAATCACTGCAGATGGTGACTGCAGTCATGAAATTAAAAGATGCTTACTCCTTGCAAGGAAAGTTATGACCAACCTAGACAGCATATTGAAAAGCAGAGACATTACTTTGCCAACAAAAGTCCATCTAGTCAAGGCTATGGCTTTCCAGTGGTCATGTATGGATGTGAGAGTTGGACTGTGAAAAAGGCTGAGCGCCGAAGAATTGACACTTTTGAACTGTGGTGCTGGAGAAGACTCTTGAGAGTCCCTTGGACTGCAAGGAGATCCAACCAGTCCATTCTAAAGGATATCAGACCTGGGTGTTCTTTGAAAGGAATGATGCTGAGGTTGAAACTCCAGTACTTTGGCCACCTCATGTGAAGAGTTGACTCATTAGAAAAGACTCTGATGCTGGGAGGGATTGGGGACAGGAGGAAAAAGGGATGACAGAGGATGAGATGGCTGGATGGCACCTCCGACTTGATGGACGTGAGTCTGAGTGAACTCTGCGAGTTGGTGATGGACAGGGAGGCCTGGCGTGCTGCAATTCATGGGGTCGCAAAGAGTCGGACACAACTGAGTGACTGTACTGAACTGAACTGTTTGCCAGATACTTAATGTAATTTTCAATCCTGTTTCAGTTATCTGTTGTTATGTACCAAATCACCCCAAATCTTACTGGTTTCAAACAACAATTTTTTTTTTTTAATTTCTTGTGGTTTCTGTGGATCAGAAATTTAAGAAGGTCTCGGCCAGGCAGTTCTGGCTCAAAATCTTTCTGCAGTTACAGTCAGAAGGTAACTGAAGCTGGAAGGCAAGAGGATGAGGGTGTTGGGAGTGTTATGTTGACAGGATCCAGGGGCTGACAAGCATCTCTCTCCATTTAGGTCCATGTGGTCTCTTGCTGCTGTGCTTAGTTGCTCAGTCATATCTGACTCTTTGTGACACCATGGACTGTAGCCCACCAAGCTCCTCTGTCCATGGGGATTCTCCAGGCAAAAATACTGGAGTGGGTTGCCATGCTGTCCTCCAGGGGATCTTCCTGACCCAGGGATGGAACCCAGGTCTTCCTTACTGCAGGTGGATTCTTTACCATCTGAGCTCTGTGGTCTCTTATTGTGTGCTAATTTGGGCTTCCTCACAACCTGATGACTTTAGAGTAATTGGTCTTACACAGCAGCTGGTTGCCCTCCAAGTAAATGTCTAAAAATAAAAAAGCCAAAGTGTTGTTTATGTGATCCAACCAAAGACTAACATGCTGCTGCTGCTGCTGCTGCTGCTAAGTCGCTTCAGTCGTATCCGACTCTGTGCAACCCCATAGATGGCAGCCCACCAGGCTCCCTATCCCTGGGATTCTCCAGGCAAGAACACTGGAGTGGGTTGCCATTTCCTTCTGCAGTGCATGAAAGTGAAAAGTGACAGAGAAGTCTCTCAGTCGTGTCCGACTCTTAGCAACCCCATGGACTGCAGCCCAGCAGGCTCCTCTGTCCATGGGATTTTCCAGGCAAGAGTACTGGAGTGAGGTGCCATTGCCTTCTCCAGGAATATACATGTAATTAAGCAAGTTGAATTTATTACTCCCTGAAGTGAGAGAGAACAAACCCATGGGAGAATTATCAGACATTTTGGTAAGAGGATGTTAGAAAGGACCTATTAGGATTTGGGCTTCCCAGGTGGCGCTAGTGGGAAAGAACCCACTGGCCGATGCAGAAGATGTAATAGTCTCTGGGGTCGGGAAAATCCCCTGGAAGAGGGCATGGCAATCCACTCCAGTATTCTTGCCTAGAGAATCTCATGGACAAAGGAGTCTGGCAGGCTACAGTCCATAGGGTTGCAAAAGAGTTGGACACGACTGAGCAACTTAGCATGCATGGTTTGAGGGAGGGTCTGAGGAAGCAGGAATTGATTTGCCCTAGATTGAATGCTGTGAGATTGGATGCAATTCTGATTGGTATCTCAATAAACTAAACTAGGGTGAGGATAAAACTACAGTTGACAGTGAAGTAGCAGTCACTCATTCTGACTAAAGGGGGAGAGTTGGTATTTTGGGGGTGTCACAGTGAAAGACCTTTTTGTTTGTTTAGATAAAATTATAAAGTAGCCTTGTTTTATCTCATTTTATTATAGGCTCAAAGTAGTCTTGTCTTAGACTGGTACTCTGAGATTGTTTATGTTCAGTAAGAGAAAAATATGACCTAGCAATAAGTGCCAGGGCAGCTTCCAAATGTTAAAAACTGCTTATTTTCTGTCTCAGCATCTTCTTTCAAGACCTAAACTTGGAAGTCACATAGCATCACCCTCACCATAATTATGAACCCCTCCAGATACAAGGGGAGTGAATATAAACCATGTTACAACCTGAATGGTTTGTGTTTCTACAAAATTCATATATTGAAATTTACATCTCAGTGTTATCATATTTGAAAGTGAGGCCTTTGAGAAACAGGTAATTAGGTAGTAAGACTGAAAACCAGAGAGCTAGCTTGCTTTTTTTTCTTCTATATGAGGACACAGTGAGAAGTTAGCAGTTGCAGTTAGCAGTCTGCAACCAAGAAAAGAGCTCTCACCAGAACCCAACCATGCTGGTATCCAGATATTGGACTTACAGCTTCCAGAACTGTAAGAAATAAATGTCTGTTGTTTAAGGCATTCAATATATGGTAATTTTTAAGGCAGCTCAAATAAGCAAATCCACAGCTTTTTTTTCTTTAATCTTCTGGCCACATCACATGGCATGTGGGATCTTATTCCTCACTCAGGGATTAAACCTGTGCCCACTGTATTGGAACTGCAGAATCTAAAACACTAGACCATCTGGGAAGTCTTAAGAAAACCCCCACCTCTTGATAGAATATGTGTCAAAGTCACATGAAAGTGAGTGTATGGAATGGGAGCTATTGTTGCAGATATATTTGGAAAATATAGTCTGCCACAAATGCTATACAAATTCCAAAAGCATTTCCAAAATGCTTTCCTTATTTACACTGATTAGCTTATTTGCACTGTTTTTTGAGGTAACTCAAAGCTCAGAAAAATTAAGTAACCAAGATTTTCAGAATAAAAATTGACTGACTTACCAGGATGCCTCTGTGATTTAACTGACAAGTATGCTAAGCCTCCTTCCCTCTACCCTTTCTCCCCTGTTTATAAAAATAAGTGTAAATAAACATTCTTTTGAGTCTCAACAAACACAACATATTGTATAATAAAAAAATGATGAATATCTGTGTCATATTACGATTGTCATCAATAAAAAACATAAGATTGTATTTCTAAATGTGTATGGTTTTATGTTATGTGCTTTTGTGAGGCATTTTTGAATATTAAAAACACCATAATAGTAATAAGCTGCAACTTTTTTATTGACAAGTATCAAGAAGAAGAATTCTAAAGCAGATATCAACATTTAAGACTCACATAAACTGGAAACAGTATTTAAGATAAACTAGTCATTTCTAACCATTCTGGTTGAATGGTTCTATGGCGCAGGAGGGCCGAGAGGAGCTATTCCACATTCAAGGTCAGGAGCAACAGCTGTGAGGAGATACCTCTCATCCAAGATAAGGAGCAGCAGCTGTGCTTTGCTGGGGCAGCCCTGAAGAGATACCCCACATTCAAGGTAAGAGAAACCCAAGTAAGACAGTAGTTGTTGCAAGAGGCATCAGAGGGGAGACACACAAACCATAATCACAGAAAACTAGTCAATCTAATCACATGGACCACAGCCTTGTCTAACTCAATGAAACTTAGCCATGCCCTGTGGGGCCACCAAAGGCGGGCAGGTCATGGTGGAGAGGTCTGACAGAATGTAATCCACTGGAGAAGGGAATGGCAAACCACTTCAGTATTCTTGCCTTGAGAACCCCATGAACAGGATGAAAAAGCAAAATGATAGGATACTGAAAGAGGAACTCCCCAGGTCAGTAGATGCCCAAAATGCTACTGGAGATCAGTGGAGAAATAACTCCAGAAAGAATGAAGGGATGGAGCCAAAGCAAAAACAATACCCAACTGTGGATGTGACTGGTGATAGAAGCAAGGTCCAATGCTGTAAAAAGCAATATTGCATAGGAACCTGAAATGTTAGGTCCTTGAATCAAGGCATATTGAAAGTAGTCAAACAGGAGATGGCAAGAGTGAACATCAACGTTCTAGGAATCAGCCAACTAAAATGGACTGGAATGGGTGAACTTAACTCAGATGACCATTATATCTACTATTGTGGGCAGGAATCACCTAGAAAAAATGGAGTAGCCATCTTGGTCAACAAAAGAGTCTGAAATGCAGTACTTGGATGCAATCTCAAAAATGACAGAATGATCTCTGTTCATTTCCAAGGCAAATCATTCAATATTACAGTAATCCAGTCTATGCCCCAACCAGTAACACTGAAGAAGCTGAAGCTGAACAGTTCTATGAAGACCTACAAGATCTTTTAGAACTGACACCCCAAAAAGATGTCCTTTTCATTTTAGGGACTGGAATGCAAAAGTAGGAAGTCAAGAAACACCTGGGGTAACAGGCAAATTTGGCCTTGGAATACGGAATGAAGCAGGACAAAGGCTAATAGAGTTCTGCCAAGAGAACTCACTGGTCATAGCAAACACCCTCTTCCAACAACACAAGAGAATATGCCACACATGGACATCACCAGATGGTCAAACCAACATCAGATTGATTATATTCTTTACAGCCAAAGATAGAGAGGAACTATACATTCAGAAAAAACAACACCAGGAGCTGACTGTGGCTCAGATCATGAAGTCCTTATTGCCAAATTCAGACTTAAATTGAAGAAAGTAGGGAAAACCACTAGACCATTCAGTTCAAATCAGTTCAGATCAGTCTCTCAGTCTTGTCGGACTCTTTGCAAACCCATGAACTGCAGCATGCCAGGCCTCCCTGTCCATCACCATCTCCCAGAGTTCACTCAAACTCACATCTATCGAGCTGGTACAGGTATGATCTAAATAAAATTCCTTATGATTATACAGTGGAAGTGAGAAATAGATTTAAGGGACTAGATCTGATAGATAGAGTGCCTGATGAATTTCGGACAGAAGCTCATGACATTGTACAGGAGACAGGGATCAAGACCATCCCCATGGGAAAGCAAAGTATCTGTTTCACAAATAGCTGTGAAAAGAAGAGAAGCAAAAAGCAAAGGAGAAAAGGAAAGATATAAGCATCTGAATGCAGAGTTCCAAAGAATAGCATGGAGAGATAAGTAAGCCTTCTGCACCAATCAATGCAAAGAAATAGAAGAAAACAACAAAATGGGAGAGACTAGAGATCTCGTCAAGAAAATTAGAGATACCATGGGAACATTTCATGCAAAGATGGGCTTGATAAAGGACAGAAATGGTATGGACCTAACAGAAGCAGACGATATTAAGAAGAGATGGCAAGAATACGTAGAAGAACTGTACAAAAAGATCTTCACAACCAAGATGATCACGATGGTGTGATCACTCACCTAGAGCCAGACACGCTGGAATGTGAAGTCAAGTTGGCCTTAGAAAGCCTCACTATAAACAAAGCTAGTGACGGCGATGGAATTCCAGTTGAACTGTTTCAAATCCTGAAAGATGATGCAGTGAAAGTGCTGCACTCAATATGCCACCAAATTTGGAAAACTCAGCATTGGCCACAGAACTGGAAAAGGTCAGTTTTTATTCCAATCCCAAAGAAAGGCAATGCCAAGGAATGCTCAAACTAACACACAATTGCACTCATCTCACATGCTAGCAAAGTACTGCTCAAAATTCTCCAAGCCAGGCTTCAGCAATACATGAACCGCGAACTTCCAGATGGTCAAGCTGGTTTTACAAAAGGCAGAGGAACCAGAGATCAAATTACCAATATCCACTGGATCATGGAAAAAGCAAGAGAGTTCCAGAATAACATCTATTTCTGCTTTATTGACTATGCCAAAGCCTTTGACTGTGTGGATCACAATAAACTGTGGACAATTCTGAGAGATTTGGGAATACCAGACCACCTGACCTGCCTCTTGAGAAACCTTTATGCAGGTCAGGAAGCAACAGTTAGAACTGGACATGGAACAACAGACCAGTTCCAAATAGGAACAGGAGTATGTCAAGGCTGTATATTGTCATCCTGCTTATTTAACTTCTATGCAAGGTACATCATGAGAAACGCTGGATTGGAAGAAACACAAGCTAGAATCAAGTTTGCTGGGAGAAATATCAATAACCTCAGATATGCAGGTGACACCACCCTTATGGCAGAAAGTGAAGAGGAGCTAAAAAGCCTCTTGATGAAAGTGAAAGAGGAGAGGGAAAAAGTTGGCTTAAAGTTCAACATTCAGAAAACGAAGATCATGGCATCTGGTCCCATCACTTCATGGGAAATAGATGGGGAAACAGTGGAAACAGTGTCAGACTTTATTTTGGGGGCTCCAAAGTCACTGAAGATGGTGACTGGAGCCATGAAATTAAAAGATGCTTACTCCTTGGAAGAAAGGTTATGGCCAAGCTAGACAGCATATTCAAAAGCAGAGACATTTCTTTACCGACAAATGTCTGTCTGGTCAAGACTATGGTTTTTCCTGTGGTCATGTATGGATGTGAGAGTTGGACTGTGAAGAAGGCTGAGCACCAAAGAATTGATGCTTTTGAACTGTGGTGTTGGAGAAGACTCTTGAGAGTCCCTTGGACTGCAAGGAGATCCAACAAGTGCATTCTAAAAGAGGTCAGTCCTATGTGTTCTTTGGAAGGACAGATGCTAAAGCTGAAACTCCAATACTTGGCCACCTCATGCAAAGAGTGGACTCATTGGAAAAGACTCTGATGCTGGGAGGGATTGGGAGCAGGAGGAGAAGGGGACTACAGAGGATGAGATTCCCGGATGGCATCACCAGCTCGATGGACATGAGTTTGGGTGAACTCCAGGAGTTGGTGATGGACAGGGAGGCCTGGCGTGTTGCAATTCATGCAACTGAACTGAACTGAACTGATGATAACCTACAAGATTTTTTAGAACTATACCGAAAAATGATGTCCTTTTCATCACAGGAGACTGGAATGCAAAAAGGGGAATCAAGAGATATCTGGAATAACAGGCAAATTTGGCCTTGGAGTACAAAATGAAGCAGGACAAAGGCTAACAGAGTTTTGCCAAGAGAACAAACTGGTCACAGAAAACCCCCTCTTCCAACAGCACAAGAGAAGACTATACATGGATGTCACCAGATGGCCAATAGCAAAATCAGATTGATTATATTCTTTGCAGTCAGAGATGGAGAAGCTCTACACAGTCCTTAAAAAGCAAGACCAGGGACTGACTGTGGCTCTGATCAAGAACTCTTTATTGCAAAATTCAGACTTAAATTTAAGAAAGTAGGGAAAAGCACTAGACCATTCAGTTATGACCTAAATCAAATCCTTTACAATTATACAGTAGAAGTGACAAATAGATTCAAGGGATTAGATATGATAGACAAACTACCTGAAAAATTATGGAGAGAGGTTCATGACATTGTATAGGAGGCAGTGATCAGGACCATCCCCAAGGAAAAAAAAATGCAAAAGGCAAAATAGTTGTCCAAGGAGGCCTTACAAATAGCTGAGAAAAAGAGAGAAGCTAAAGGCAAAGAGAAAAGGAAAGATATACCCATCTGAATGCAGAGTTCCAAAGAATAACAAGGAGAGATAAGAAAGCCTTCCTAAGTGATCAAAGCAAAGAAACAGAGGAAGAGAATACAATGGGAAAATCTAGAGATCTCTTTGAGAAAATTAGAGACACCAAGGGAACATTTCATTCAAAGATGGGCACAATAACAGACAGAAATGGTATGGACCAACAGAAGCAGAAGATTAAGAAAAGGTGGCAACATTACAAGGAAAAACTATGCCAAAAAAGATCATAAGGACCCAGATAACCACCATGGTGTGATCACTCACCTGGAACCAGACATCCTGGAGTCTGAGGTCATGTGGGAAGCGTCACTACAAACACAGCTAGTGGAGATGATGGCATTTCAGCTGAGCTATTTCAAAATCTAAAAGATGATGCTGTGAAAGTGCTGCACTCAATATGCCAGCAAATTTGGAAAACTCAGCATATGTCACAGGACTTGAAAATTTCAATTTTCATTCCATTTCCAAAGAAAGACAATGTCAAAGAATGTTCAAACTACCACAAAATTGCACCCATCTCACATGCTGGCAAAGTAATGCTCAAAATCTACAAGCTAGGCTTCAACAGTATGTGAACCAAGAACTTCCAGATGTTCAAGCTGGATTTAGAAAAGGCAGAGAAACCAGAGATCAAATTGCCAGCATCTGTTGGATCATAGAAAAAGCAACAGAGCTCCAGAAAAACATCTACTTCCACTTCATTGACTATGCTAAACTTTTGACTGTGTTGATCACAACAAACTGTGGAAAATTCTTCAAGAGTAGAAATACCAGACCACCTGACCTGCCTCCTGAAAAATCTGTATGCAGGTCAAGAAGCAACAGTTAGGACTGAAAATGGAACAATGGACCGGTTCCAAATTGCAAAAGGAGTACATCAATGTTGTATATTTTCACCCTACTTATTTAACTTATATGCAGAGTACATCATACAAATTGCTGGGCTGGATGAAACACAAGCCAGAGTCAAGACTGCCAGGAGAAATATCAGTAACCTCAGATATGCAGATGACACCACCCTTACAGCAGAAAGCAAAGAGGAACTGAGGAGCTTCTTGGTGAAAGCGAAAGAAGAGAGTGAAAAAATCTGGCTGAAAACTGTACATTCAGAAAACGAAGATCATGGCAGCCCCTGGTCCCATCAATTAATGGCAAATAGATGGGGAAACAATGAGAAACTTTACTTTCTTAGGCTCCAAAATCACTGCATATGGTGACTGCAGCCATGAAATTAAAAGACACTTGCTCCTTGGAAGAAAAGCTTTGACCAACCTAGATAGCATATTAAAAAGCAGAGATACTACTTTACCTACAAAGGTCCATCTATTCAAAGCTATGATTTTTCCAGTAGTCATGTGTGGATGTGAGAGTTGGACCATAAAAAAGCTGAGCACTGAAGAATTGATGCTTTTGAACTGTTGGAGAAGACTCTTGAGAGTCCCTAGGACTGAAAAGAGATCCAACCTGTCTATCTAAAGGAAATCAGTCCTGATTATACAATGGAAGGACTGATGCTGAAATGGAAGCTCCAGTACTTTGGCCACCTAATGCAAAGAACTGACTCACTGGAAAAGATCCTGATGCTGGGCAAGACTGAAGGCAGGAGGAGAAGGTGACAATAGACGGTGAGATGATTGTATAGCATCACCAACTCGACGGACATGAGTTTGATCAAACCTGGGAGTTGGTGATGGGCAGGGTGGCCTGGTGTGCTGCAAAGAGTCAGTGTCCATGGGGTCCTGGTGTCCATGGGCTTGCAAAGAGTCAGACAAGCTGAGCAACTCAACTGAACAGAAGTGAATCATTTCTAAAAAATTGAAGTGCAGTGGATTTACTGTATTCTGTTAGTTTCAGGTGTACAGCTAAGCAATTTGGTTGTTTTTCAGATTATACTCCATTATAGGTTATAACAAGCTATTGAATATCATTCCCTGTGATATAGAATAAATCCTTGATGCTTATCTATTTTATGTATCAGTTCAGTTCAGTTCAGTCGCTCAGTCGTGTCTGACTCTTTGCGACCCCATGAATCACAGCACGCCAGGCCTCCTTGTTCATCACCATCTCTCGGAGTTCACTCAGACTCACGTCCATCGAGTCAGTGATGCCATCAGCCATCTCATCCTCTGTCGTCCCCTTCTCCTCCCGCCCCCAATCCCTCCCAGCATCAGAGTCTTTTCCAATGAGTCAACATTTCTCATGAGGTGGCCAAAGTTTTGGAGTTTCAGCTTTAGCATCATTCCTTCCAAAGAAATCCCAGGGCTGATCTCCTTCAGAATGGACTGGTTGGATCTCCTTGCAGTCCAAGGGACTCTCAAGAGTCTTCAACACCACACTTCAAAAGCATCAATTCTTCAGCGCTCAGCCTTCTTCCCAGTCCAACTCCCATATCCATACATAACCACAGGAAAAACCATAGCCTTGACTAGATGGACTTTAGTTGGCAAAGTAATGTCTCTGCTTTTGAATATACTATCTAGGTTGGTCATAACTTTTCTTCCAAGGAGTAAGCGTCTTCTAATTTCATGGCTGCAGTCACCATCTGCAGTGATTTTGGAGCCCCCAAAAATAAAGTCTGACACTGTTTCCACTGTTTCCCCATCTATTTCCCATGAAGTGATGGGACCAGATGCCATGATCTTCGTTTTCTGAATGTTGAGCTTTAAGCCAACTTTTTCACTCTCCTCTTTTACTTTCATCAAGAGGCTTTTAGTCCTCTTCACTTTCTGCCATAAGAGTGGTGTCATCTTCATATGTGAGGTTATTGATATTTCTCCCAGCAAACTTGATTCCAGCTTGTGTTTCTTCCAGTCCAGCATTTCTCATGATGTACTCTGCATAGAAGTTAAATAAACAGGGTGACAATATACAGCCTTGATGTACTCCTTTTCCTATTTG
Source organism: Nanger dama (assembly GCA_917880005.1). NCBI lineage: Eukaryota > Metazoa > Chordata > Mammalia > Artiodactyla > Bovidae > Nanger > Nanger dama. Next base: position 17,542,931 of record CAKJTW010000014.1, read on the forward strand.
GAACCAGTCTGTTGTTCCATGTCCAGTTCTAACTGTTGCTTCCTGACCTGCATAAAGGTTTCTCAAGAGGCAGGTCAGGTGGTCTGGTATTCCCATCTCTTTCAGAATTTTCCTCAGTTTATTGTGATCCACACAGTCAAAGGCTTTGGCATAGTCAACAAAGCAGAAATAGATGTTTTTCTGGAACTCTCTTGCTTTTTCCATAATCCAGCAGATGTTGGCAATTTGATCTCTGGTTCCTCTGCCTTTTCTAAAACCAGCTTGAACATCAGGGAGTTCACAGTTCATGTATTGCTGAAGCCTGGCTTGGAGAAATTTGAGCATTACTTTACTAGCATGTGAGATGAGTGCAATTGTGCAGTAGTTTGAGCATTCTTTGGCATTGCCTTTCTTTGGGATTGGAATGAAAACTGACCTTTTCCAGTTCTGTGGCCACTGCTGAGCTTTCCAAATTTGCTGGCATATTGAGTGCAGCACTTTCACTGCATCATCTTTCAGGATTTGAAACAGCTCAACTGGAATTCCATCAACTCCACTAGCTTTTTTTCATAGTGATGCTTTCTAAGGCCCACTTGACTTCACATTCCAAAATGTCTGGCTCTAGATTAGTGATCACATTATCATGATTATCTGGGTTGTGAAAATCTTTTTGTACAGTTCTTCCATGCATTCTTGCCACCTCTTCTTAATATCTTCTGCTTCTGTTAGGTCCATACCATTTCTGTATGTATAAATTTTGAGCCCATCTTTGCATGAAATGTTCCCTTGCTATCTCTAATTTTCTTGAAGAGATCTCTAGTTTTTCCCATTCTGTTGTTTTCCTCTGTTTCTTTGCATTGATCACTGAAGAAGGCTTTCTTATCTCTTCCTGCTATTCTTTGGAACTCTGCATTCAGATGCTTATATCTTTCCTTTTCTCCTTTGCTTTTCACCTCTCTTCTTTTCACAGCTATTTGTAAGACCTCCCCAGACAGCCATTTTGCTTTTTTGCATTTCTTTACCATGGGGGTGGTCTTGATCCCTGTCTCCCATGCAATGTCACAAACCTCATTCCATAGTTCATCAGGCACTCTCTCTATCAGATCTAGGCCCTTCAATCTATTTCTCACTTCCACTGTATAATCATACGGGATTTGACTTACGTCATACCTGAATGGTCCAGTGGTTTTCCCTACTTTCTTCAGTTAAAACCTCCATATTGTTTTCCATAGTGCCTGCACCAATTTATGCTCCCTCAACAGAATAGGATGATATTCTTTTCTCCACATCTTTTCCTGCATTTATTTTTGTAGACTTATTGATGATAGACATTCTAACCCATGTGAGGTGATAACTCATTGTGATTTTAATTGTATTTCTCTAATAATTACTAACATTGAGCATCATTTCATGTGTCTGTTGGCTATCTGTATGCCTTTGGAAATTTTTCTACTTAAGCCTCTTGCTCACTTTTTGATTGGGTTATTTGGTGGGTTTTTTTAATTTTTATATTGATTATCAGCTGTTTGTATTTTTTTATATTAACTTCTTGTCATTCACATAATTTGCAAATGTTTTCTCCCATTCTGTAGGTTATTTTTCTTTTGTTGATTTCTTTTGCTATGAAAAAGTTTTTAAGTTTGATTAGGTCCCATTTATTTTTGCTTTAATTTGTTTTGCTTTGGGAGCCTATCTAAGAAAATATTGCTAGAATTATATCAGAGAATGTTTTGCTTACGTTCTCTCCTAGAAGTTCTATGGGGTAATGTCTTATATTTAGGGCTTTAAACTATTTTGTGCTTATTTTTGTATATGTAATAAGGGAGAGTTATGATTTCACTGATTTATATGTAGCTGTCCAGTTTTCTCAATACCACTATGGAATGGACTTTTTTTCCATTGTGTATTCGTGCCTCCTTTTTCATAGATTAATTGGCTATGAGTGCATGGGTTTATTTCTGTCTCTATGTTCTGTTCCATTGATCTATATGTCTATTTTTTGTGTGTGTCAGTATCATGCTGTTTTGATTCATGGAGCTTTGTAATATAGTCTAAAGTCTGGACCTGTTATGCTTCCAATTCTGTTCTTTTTCCTCAGGACTGCTTTGATAATTCTGATCTTTTTGTGACTCTATATAAATTTCAGCATTATTTATCCTCTTTCTGTGAAAAATATCTGTGGTATTTTGATAAGGATTGCATTAAATATGCAGATTGCTTTGCATAGTATGGTCATTTTAATAATATTAATTTTCCAATCCAGGAGCATAGGATATCTTCCCATTCCTTTGAAGTATATTCATTTACCATTATCAGTGTTTTATAATTTTCACTGTATAGGTCTTTCACCTTTTGGTTAAGTTTATTCCTGTGTTTTTGTTTCATTTTGTTTTGCTTTCTGAGCATAATGTTAAATGGGATTATTTTTTACTTTTTCTTTCTGATATTTTGTTATTAATGTGAACAATGCAACAGAGATTTCTGTATATCAGTCAAGTAACTGCTATCTTGCTGAATTCATTAGTTCTAACATTTATTGTGTGGAAACTTTAGGGTGCTCTATATAAAGTACCATGTCATCTTCAAACAGTGACATTTTTACCTCTTCCCTTGCAGTTTGTATACCTCCTATTTCTTTTTCTTATCTGATTGCTGTGGCTAAGACTTCCAATACTATGCTGAACAGAGATGGTTAAGTGGGCATCCTTGTCTTGTTCCTAAATTTAGCAGGAAGGCTTTCAGCTTTTCACAGTTGAGTATTATGTCGGCTACAGGTTTGCCACAAATGGCTTTTATTGAATTCAGATTTTATTGAATTCCCTCTATAGCCACACTTTAGTGAGAGTTTTTATCATGAATGGGTGTTGAATTTTGTCCAATTTTTTTTTTACGACCTTTGAGATAATCTTGTGGTTTATATCTTGCCTTTTTAATGTGGTGTAGCACATTGATAGATTTGCTTATACCAAACCATTCATGTGTCCCTGAAATGAATCCAAACTGATCATGGTATGTGAGCTTTTACATATTGTTGGACTTGATTTGCTAGTATTTTGTTGAGGATTTTTGCATCTCTATTAATCAAGGACACTACCCTGTAAAATTTGTTTTTGTATTGTTTTTGTCCAGTTTTGGTATCAGGGCAACAGTAGTTTCACTGAATGACATGGTTTCTCCTCTTCAATTTTTTGGAATAGTCGAAGAAGGATATATAAGTTTATCTTTTTACATTTGATACAGTTCCACAGTGAAGCTGTTAAGTCCTGGACTTTTGTTTGCAGAGAGTTTATTAATAAATTACAGATTCTATTTCACTGATAGTGATCAGTCTGTTTAAATTATCTATTAATGTTTCTTTTTTAATTAATTATTTTTTTATTGAAGGCTAATTACCTTACAATACTGTATTGGTTTTGCCGTACATCAACATGAATCAGCCATGGATGTACATGTGTTCCCAATCCTGAACCCCCTCCCACTTCCTCCCCATACCATCTCTCTTGATCATCCCAGTGCACCAGCCCCAAGCATCCTGTATCATGCATTGAACCTAGACTTTCAATTCATTTCTTATATGATATTATACATGTTTCAATGCCATTCTCCCAAATCATCCCACCCTCTCCCTCTCCCACAGAGTCCAAAAAGACTTTTCTATACATATGTGTCTCTTTGCTGTGTCACATACAGGGTTATCGTTACCATCTTTCTAAATTCTATATATATGCCTTAGTATACTGTATTGGTGTTTTTCTTTCTGGCTTACTTCACTCTGTACAATAGGCTCCAGTTTCATCCACCTCATTAGAACTGATTCAAATGTATTCTTTATAATGGCTGAGTAATACTCCATTGTGTACCACAGCTTTCTTATCCATTCATCTGCTGATGGACATCTAGGTTGTTTCCATGTCCTGGTTATTCTAAACAGTGCTGTGATAAACACTGAGGTACATGTGTCTCTTTCAATTCTGGTTTCCTCAGTGTGTATGCCCAGTACTGGGATTGCTGGGTCATAAGGCAGTTCTATTTGTAGTTTTTTAAGGAATCTCCACACTGTTCTTCATAGTGGCTGTACTAGTTTGCATTCCCACCAACAGTGTAAGAGGGTTCCCTTTTTTTCCACACCCTCTCCAGCATTTATTACTTGTAGACTTTTGGATCTCAGCCATTCTGACTGGTATGAAATGGTACCTTGCTGTGGTTTTCATTTGCATTTCTCCAGTAATGAGTGATGTTGAGCATCTTTTCATGTGTTTTTAAGCCATTCATATGTCTTCTATTTAGTTCTTTGGCCCATTTTTTTGATTGGGTCGTTTATTTTTCTAGAATTGAGCTGCAGGAGTTGCTTGTATATTTTTGAGATTAATTCTTAGTCCATTGTTTCATTTGCTATTATTTTCTCCCATTCTGAAGGCTGTCTTTTCACCTTGCTTACAGTTTCCTTTGTTGTGAACAAGTTTTTAATTTTAATTAGGTCCCATTTGTTTATTTTTGCTTTTATTTCCAATATTCTGGGAGGTGGGTTCTAGAGGATCCTGCTGTGATTTATGTTGGAGAGTGTTTTGCTTATGTTCTCCTCTAGGAGTTTCATAGTTTCTGGTCTTACATTTAGATCTTTAATCCATTTTTAGTTTATTTTTGTGTATGGTGTTAGAAAGTGTTCTAGTTTCATTCTTTTACAAGTGGTTGACCAGTTTTCCCAGCAGCACTTGTTAAAGAGATTGTCTTTGATCTATTGTATATTCTTGCCTCCTTTGTTGAAGATAAGGTGTCCATAGGTGTGTGGATTTATCTCTGGGCTTTCTATTTTGTTCCATTGATCTGTATTTCTGTCTTTGTACCAGTACCATACTGTCTTGATGACTGTGGCTTTGTAGTAGAGCCTGAAGTCAGGCAAGTTGATTCCTCCAGTTCCATTCTTCTTTCTCAAGATTGCTTTGGCTATTCGAGGTTTTTTGTATTTCCATACAAATTGTGAAATTATTTGTTCTAGCTCTGTGAAAAATACCGCTGTTAGCTTGATAGCGATTGCCATGAATCTATAGATTGCTTTGGGTAGTATACTCATTTTCACTATATTGATCCTTCTGCTCCATGAACATGGTATATTTCTCCATCTATTAGTGTTCTCTTTGATTTCTTTCACCAGTGTTTTATGGACTTCCCTGGTGGCTCAGGGGTTAAAGCATCTGCCTCCAATGCGGGAGACCTGGGTTTGATCCCTGGGTCGGGAAGATCCTCTGGAGAAGGAAATGGCAACCCACCCAGTATTCTTGCCTGAAGAATCCCATGGATGGAGAAGCCTGGTAGGTTACAGTCCACAGGGTCGCAAAGAGTCGGACAAGACTGAGCGACTTCACCTCACTTTACCAGTGTTTTATAGCTTTCTATATATATGTCTTTAGTTTCTTTAGGTAGATATATTCCTAAGTATTTTATTCTTTTCATTGTAATGGTGAATGGAATTGTTTCCTTAATTTCTTTTTCTATTTTTTTCATTATTAGTGTATAGGAATGCAAGGGATTTCTGTGTGTTGATTTTCTATCCTGCAACTTTACTATATTCACTGATTAGCTCTAGTAATTTTCTGGTGGAGTCTTTAGGGTTTTCTATGTAGAGGATCATGTCATCTGCAAACAGTGAGAGTTTTACTTCTTCTTTTCCAATTTGGATTCCTTTTATTTCTTTTTCTGCTCTGATTGCTGTGGCCAAAACTTCCAGAACTACGTTGAATAGTAGTGGTGAAAGTGGGCACTCTTGTCTTGTTCCTGCCTTTAGGGGAAATGCTTTCAGTTTGTCACCATTGAGGATAATGTTTGCTGTGGGTCTGTCATATATAGCTTTTATTATGTTGTGTGTTCCTTCTATTCCTGCTTTCCAGAGAGGTTTGTGTTGTTTTTTTTTTTAATCATAAATGGATGTTGAATTTTGTCAAAGGCTTTCTCTGCATCTATTGAGATAATCATATGGCTTTTATTTTTCAGTTTGTTAACTTGGTATATTACATTGATTGATTTGCAAATATTGAAGAATCCTTGCATCCCTGGGATAAAGCCCAACTTGGTCATTGTGTGTGATCTTTTAATGTGTTGTTGGATTCTGATTGCTAGAATTTCGTTAAGGATTTGTGCATCTATGTTCATCAGTGATATTGGCCTGTAGTTTTCTTTCTTTTTCTTTTTTTTTTTTTTTTTTTTTTGTGGCATCTTTGTCCGGTTTTGGTATTAGGGTGATGGTGGCCTCATAGAATGAGTTTGGAAGTTTACCTTCCTCTGCAATTTTCTGGAATAGTTTGAGTAGGGATAGGTGTTAGCTCTTCTCTAAATTTTTGGTAGAATTCGCTGTGAAGCCGTCTGCACCTGGGCTTTTGTTTGCTGGAAGATTTCTGATTGCAATTTCAATTTCAGTGCTTGTGATAAGTCTGTTAAGATTTTCTGTTTTTTCCTTGTTCGGTTTTGTAAAGTTGTACTTTTCTAAGAATTTGTCCATTTCTTCCACGTTGTCCATTTTATTGGCATATAATTGCTGATAGTAGTCTCTTACGATCCTTTGTATTTCTGAGTTGTCTGTTGTGATCTCTCCATTTTCATTTCTAATTTTATTGATTTGATTTTTCTCCCTTTGTTTCTTGATGAGTCTGGCTAAAGGTTTGTCAATTTTATTTATCCTTTCAAAGAACCAGCTTTTGGCTTTGTTGATTTTTGCTATGGTCTCTTTTGTTTCTTTTGCATTTATTTCTGCCCTAATTTTTAAGATTTCTTTCCTTTTATTAACCCTAGGGTTCTCCATTTCTTCCTTTTCTAGTTGCTTTAGGTGTAGAGTTAGGGTATTTATTTGACTTCTTTCCTGTTTCTTGAGGTATGCCTGTATTGCTATGAACTTTCCCCTTAGCACTGCTTTTACAGTGTCCCACAGGTTTTGGATTGTTGTGTTTTCATTTTCATTCATTTCTATGCATATTTTGATTTCTTTTTGATTTCTTCTGTGATTTGTTGATTATTCAGAAGCGTGTTGTTCAGCCTCCACATGTTGGAATTTTTAATAGTTTTTCTCCTGGAAAATTATCTATTAATGTTTCTTCTTGAGTCAATTTTGGCAGCCTGCAAGTTTCTAGAAATTTGTCTATTTTTTTCTAGGTAATACTGTTGACATATAACTATTCATAGAATTATCTCATTCTTTGTGTATTACTGTGGCATCAGTGTTTTTTTTTTTCCTCTTTCATTTCTTTTTTGTTGTGTTCTTTGGAGGGGGTCCTCTCTTTTTATTCTTGGTAAACCTGGCTAAAGGTTTGTTGATTTTGTTTATCTTTTCAATAATCAGTTTTTGTTTTTATTGATCTTTTCTTTTTTTTTTTTTCATTTCTGTGTTATTTATTTTCTCTCTGATCTTTATTATTTCTTTCCTTCTGCTGACTGGGGTTTGTTTGTTCTTTTTTAATTCTTTTAGGTGGCAAGTTAGGTTGTTTATTTGAGATTTTTCTTGTGTTTTCAGGAAGGCCTGTTACTATGAACTTCCTTCTTAGAATTGCTTTAGCTTTATCCCATAGATTTTGTTAAGTTGTGTTTTCATTTCCATTTTCTTGAGGGACTTTCTGATTTCTTCTTTGATTTCATCATTGATGTTTACTCTCCATGGTGTGGTCTGATCCCATTTTTCTTTCTGTGTTTAATTTCTAGCTTTATACCAATACAGTCAGAAAAAAAACACTTGAAATAATTTCTATCCTTTTAAATTTGTTTTGTGAACTAGCATGTGCTCTATCCTAGAGAATGTTCCTTGCATTTTTGAAAAGAATCTGTATTCTGATTTTTTGGATATAGTATCATATAGATATAAATTCAGTCCAACTCGTTATTAGGATCTCTGTTGCCTTATGATCTCTCCATTGGTGTCAGTAAGATGTTAAAATTTACTATTATTGTATTATGATCAGTTTATTCCTTTATCCCTGTTACTATTTGTTTTATATAGTTAGGTGCTTCTATATTGGATGCATATATGTTAATGAGTGTAATATCCCCTTCTTGTATTGATCCCTTTATCATTAGATAATGACTTTCTGTGTCTGTTTTTACAGCCTTTGTTTTAAAGTCTATTTTGTCTGATGTGAGTATTTGCTACAGCCATTCTCTTGTCATTTTCATTTGCATGAAATATCTTTTTCCATTCCCCCCTTTCACCCTAATGTGAATCTCTTATAGGCAGCTGTTTTGTTGACAATTTTGCTTTCATTTTATGTTTGAAGGAATTGTTCACAAAAGAAACCACTAATTACACACAAATAAAAATTTTCAATGTTTAATAGGGGATTATTTGACTTAATTTCAACATATAGCCATTAAAAGAAACAATAAAAGTTAGCAGTATATACATCACCAAATTGGGCCGACAACTTACATCCAGAACTGAACAGTGCTGGGAAGCCCTGAATGGCAGCAATCTGGAGTCCCAGTTGAGGGTCCTGGGCAGTGTGTCCATTCCATGAGTGATACTTCAAATTTCAGCTTTGGAGGCTCCTGCTTATAATCCCAGGCTGCAAACTGATATTATCATCAGATTGCATGCAAAAATGCAACTCTGTTTTTATTTTATTTCAGTTTGTTTTTTTAACTTTAACAATGTTATTTGTTTCACCTTGTGAGTCCTAAGTCTTCTTAGACCTCAGGAGCCTAACTAGGCCTCCAGGGGCTCAGGAAAAATTATACGATTTTATCTAAAGTGCCACTTGATTTGCTAGTAACAATTGGTGTGTTTTGCAGGTAGGCACCTGGTCTGGGCAGTGTTCAGGCAGATCAGAAGCAGCTGAAAGGCCTGGTCTCCTGTTTCTGAACACTGAAGAAGACTACTTCCTGAACAGGACTACTACTTTCCTTGATAGTAACATATCATAGGTTCTTGTTTTGTTATATAATCTGCCACTCTGCATCTTTTTATTGGAAAATTTAGTCCATTGACATTTAAAGCAATTATTGATAGGTATATACTTATTGCCATTTAAATCTTTATTTTCCAAATGTCTTTGTAGTTCTCTTTGTTCACCTCTTCTTGTTATTATTTTTCCTTTTGTGTTTTCATTTTCTTTGCAGTATGTGTGAGTTCTTTCCTTCTTCCTTTTTTTTTTTTTTTGGAATCTATTGTGTGTTTTAAATTTGTGCTTATCATGGAGTTCGAGTATGTTGACCCATAACTGTATTACTTTTTAAACTGATTGTCATTCAAGTTAAAATATAGTCTAAATTAATTTAAAATATATATATAGTCTAAATGATTTATGTTTTTATACTCCTTTCTCCTATATTTTGTGATTTGATAGCCTATTTTAAAACTTTGTGCTTATCCTTTTACTATTAATTATAGTAAATATAATATTTATTATTAATTATAGTTAAAAATCACTTTTGACAATTTTTAAAATTGCTTTTATCTGGCTCATTAAAGTGATAGTCAATCTATTGACAGCTGTCAGCCAAAAATATAGTCACAACCTGAAAGTAGAGTTATTTTATTCGGTAAGAATGTTTAGGACTCTGAGCCCAGGAAACAGCATCTCAGTAGCTCTGAGAAAACTGCTTCAAGGAGGCCAGAGGGAAAATCAGGCTATATACAAGTTTGCAACAAAGGTGTGTACAGTATTTTTGGTGTGAGGGCTGGTTTTGATATGGATGCTTTGCAGAGTATGCTGGCTGTTATCTGCTTGATAGGATGTACGGTTTGTGTTCAGTTCAGTTCAGTCACTCAGTCGTGTCCGACTCTTTGTGACCCCATGAATCGCAGCATGCCAGGCCTCCCTGTGCATCACCAACTCCCGGAATTCACTCAGATTCACATCTATCAAGTCAGTGATGCCATTCAGCCATCTCAGCCTTGGTCATCCCCTTCTCCTCCTGCCCCCAATCCTTCCCAGCATCAAAGTCTTTTCCAATGAGTCAACTCTTCGCATGAGGTGGTCAAAGTACTGGAGTTTCAGCTTTAGCATCATTCCTTCCAAAGAAATCACAGGGCTGGTCTCCTTTAGAATGGATTGGTTGAATCTCCTTGCAGTCCAAGGGATTCTCAAGAGTCTTCTCCAACACCACAGTTCAAAATCATCAATTCTTCAGCGCTCAGCCTTCTTCACAGTCCAACTCTCACATCCATACATGACTACTGGAAAAAAAATAGCCTTGACTAGACAGACCTTTGTTGGCAAAGTAATGTCTCTGCTTTTCACTATGCTATCTAGGTTGGTCATAACTTTTCTTCCAAGGAGTAAGCGTCTTTTCATTTCATGGCTGCAGTCACTATCTGTAGTGATTTTGAAGCCCCCAAAATAAAGTCTGACACTGTTTCCACTGTTTCCCCATCTATTTCTCATGAAGTGATGGGACCAGATGCCATGATCTTTGTTTTCTGAATGTTGAGCTTTAAGCCAACTTTTTTCACTCTCCTCTTTCACTTTCATCAAGAGGCTTTTTAGTTCCTCTTCACTTTCTGCCAGAAAGGTGATGTCATCTGTGTATCTGAGGTTGTTGATATTTCTCCCGGCAATCTTGATTCCAGCTTGTGTTTCTTCCAGTCCAGCATTTCTCATGATGTACTCTGCATAGAAGTTAAAATAAACAGGGTGACAATACACAGCCTTGACGTACTCCTTTTCCTATTTGGAACCAGTCTGTTGTTCCATGTCCAGTTCTAACTGTTGCTTCCTGACCTGCATACAGATTTCTCAAGAGGCAGGTCAGGTGGTCTGATATTCCCATCGCTCTCAGAATTTTCCACAGTTTATTGTGATCCACACAGTCAAAGGCTTTGTGTTAGAGGATTTAAATCCTGTGCAGGAATGAAGCAGGGCTTCCTCTCTGGTCTGTGTTATTGCAACCTAATGTGGCAAGGTTTGCTCCCAGTTTTGGAGTTTTTGCCTCCTGAGACACAGATTCTATCAGCTTCCATTGTATTTGAGTGCAAGACCTGACACAAAGGATGTGATTACTAAAGCAAATGAAGTCCACGTTATCACAGAGGACCCATCTGCCTCCTGTGTAGATATCTGTGATTCCACTCAGAAGCAGCCCCAGTTTGCATCTCTTTTCCTCTTGTGTTCATACCAGATATAGTACAAGGCTATGGTTGGGGGTCAGGGCATTGTGACTGCAGGAACTGAGATGGCTGTGCTGCCCCCAAATCTGGGCTGCCTCTGTGGCAGACTTCTCCCAGGATATATCTGCTCCAGATCTAATGTAAGCTATGGTGTGAAGTGGGTAGGGTAGAGGCCCTCTCACTGGAAAATAAACTGCTGAGTTCTCCTGCCCAGGGCCTGTTTGCCTAAAATTCAAAAGTTAGCCACTGAGCCCTCTTGTGGGGCTGCCCTGTGCACACAATGATGATATTCACAGCAGATGAATATAGATGTCAAGGCTATAAATTAGTGCCACAAATTCACTGAGTTCTGTTAGGTAGTTAGAATAGGGAAAGGAGTCCAGAATGGCGGTGGCTAAAAGACAAGGAAGAGGAAAGCTTGTGAAAATAGAACAGAGGAAGGTTAAAGAAAGGCCCGAGGACTGGAGTGAGGGACTTCAGGTAGAACAGCACTCCTGACTAAGCCCAATTTACATAGGGCAGGCCCAGGGGGAAGAAAAAAACATATAAAAAGAGGACCCAAAGGGTTCTCTTGCTCTCTCTCCTCGTGCACTGGGGCACTCTTTTCGAGCCTTTAGATCGATGTGCCCTCACGCCTCGAAGATAGATTTTCCTGCTAAATAAAATAGAGCTGTAACTAACACTGAGCTGTAACACTGATTTGTCTAAAAGCTATAACACGGTCTGTCCAACACTCAAGAGCACCTATGAGGGCTTTAATGTCTGTCACTCCAAGTCTTTGTTGTGACAAGACAAAAACCGAGGAGCATACACTTGCATGACAGTTCCATACGAACTATTCTCTCTAAGGGTAATAATAGGCATAGTTCATAAAGCAACCAGGCTTGTTTCATAATATTATCAGGTTGATCATTTTTAGTATGATTTAATTGTTCCCAACATACAGTAGCTTTTAAACTTAAATGAACATAGCTTTATTTTAACCATATAGATCCATCCCATAATTGTGGGAGCTTTTTTTTAATAGATGAGAGGTTAGTTTCTTGATTGAGACTTAGCTTGTCACACTGATTGAGTTTAAATGACTCTAAGAAGAAACTCTGCAAGGAGATCCAACCAGTCCACCCTAAAGGAAGTCAGTCCCGAATATTCATTGGAAGGACTGATGCTGAAGTTGAAACTCCAATACTTTGCCCACCTGATGAGAAGAACTGACTCATTTGGAAAGACGCTGATGCTGGGCAAGATTGAAGGCAGGAGGAGAAGGGGACAACGGAGGATGAGAAGGTTGGATGGCATCATTGACTCAATGGACTTGAGTTTGAGTAGAGTCCAGGAGTTGGTGATGGACAGGGAAGCCTGGCTTGCTGCCGTCCATGGTGTTGCAAAGAGTCAGACATGACTGAGAGAAAACAATCTATGGCCAGCAGCAGAACACACAGTATTAATTGGCCAGGTGAGAGGGTCCCATCTAGTAATATTATGAATAGACACAACAGGACTGAACTCTTATCTAAAATAAATTTCCTAGGGGGTATCCAGTCAGAGCCCAGGAGGACAGAAATCCACCAAGGTAACCCAGAAGTACTAGACACAGGTAACTGGCCACAACCCAACAATTGGATTCAGTTTTAATCTAACATAGAATCATGTCCATGATAGAAAACATTTGATAGATAGGCACAGGTCCAAGGAATCAAAAAAACATATGAATCAGATCAACATCTGAGCAAGCTGTCTACTTCTGATGTTGTTATCTTCTCATCATAGTGTAATGCAACTTCCTCTTTGAGACTCATTTTAAGTTGAGTTTGAGGCCAGCAGACCTCTCTATAGACCAGTCCAGCTTAAGGGTCTTTGGAAGTGGGAGTTAATTCAACAGTCAACTTCCCTTCAGTTTCACTGTGCATGAGTCAGTTAAGAGTACCTGATGGAAAGGTCCTTCCACTCAGGTTGGAGACAGTTTCTTAAATTATGTCTTTTTCCAGTCTTGGTTGCAGGTTGCGTGTGAGGCATCTGATCTTCATTCAAAGATAAATTACTGAGATAAACTTCAGAAACAAATCTAGATGTCCTTTAATAATTTAATTAAACTCTACATTAATATATCCTAACAGCAAAGAACTATCTATGAAAAGATTCTTAGCAGATACAGACCTCCATTAATAAACTGGGGTTTCAGTTCAGTTCAGTTGCTCAGTCATGTCCGACTCTTTGCAATCCCAAGAATGCAGAACACCAGGCCGCCCTGTCCATCATCATCTCGTGGAGTTCACTCAAACTCACATCCATTGAGACAGTGATACTATCCAGCCATCTCATCCTCTGTTGACCCTTCTCCTCCTGCCCCCAATCTCTGCCAGCATCTGAGTCTTTTCCAATGAGTCAACTCTTCGAATGAGATGGCCAAAGTACTGGAGTTTCAGCTTTAGCATCATTCCTTCCAAAGAAATCCCAGGGCTGATCTCCTTCAGAATGGACTGGTTGGATCTCCTTGCAGTCCAAGGGACTCTCAAGAGTCTTCTCCAACACCACAGTTCAAAAGCATCGATTCTTCAAGCTTTCTTCACAGCCCAACTCTCTCATCCATACATAACCACTGGGAAAAACCATAGCCTTGACTAAACGGACCTTTGTTGGCAAAGCAATGTCTCTGCTTTTGAATATGCTATCTAGGTTGGACACAACTTTTCTTCCAAGGAGTAAGCGTCTTTTCATTTCATGGCTGCAGTCACCATCTACAGTGATTTTGGAGCCTAAAAAGATAAAGTCTGACACCGTTTCCACTGTTTCCCCATCTATGGGAAATAGATGAAGTGATGGGACCAGATGCCATGATCTTCGTTTTCTGAATGTTGAGCTTCAAGTCAACCTTTTCACTCTCCTCTTTCACTTTCATCAAGAGGCTTTTTAGTTCCTCTTCACTTTCTGCCATAAGGGTGATGTCATCTGCATATCTGAGGTTATTGATATTTCTCCCGGCAATCTTGATTCCAGCTTGTGCTTCTTCCAGCCCAGGGTTTATCATGAGGTGTATTCTGCATATAAGTTAAATAAGCAGGGTGACAATATACAGCCTTGACGTACTCCTTTTCCTATTTGGAACCAGTCTGTTGTTCTATGTCCAGTTCTAACTGTTGCTTCCTGACCTGCATACAGATTTCTCAAGAGGCAGGCCAGGTGCTCTGGTATTCCCATCTCTCTCAGAATTTTCCACAGCTTATTGTGATCCACATAGTCAAAGGCTTTGGCATAGTCAATTAAGCAGAAGTAGATGTTTTTCTGGAACCCTCTTGCTTTTTCCATGATCCAGCAGATGTTGGCAATTTGATCTCTCTTTCCTCTGCCTTTTCTAAAACCAACTTGAACATCTGGAGGTTCATGTTTCACGTATTGTTGAAGCCTGTCTTCGAGAATTTTGAGCATTACTTTACTAGTGTGTGAGATAAGTGCAATTGTGCGGTAGTTTGAGCATTCTTTGGCATTGACTTTCTTTGATTGGAATGAAAACTGACCTTTTCCAGTCCAGTGGCCACTGCTGAGTTTTCCAAATTTCCTGGCATATTGAGTGCAACACTTTCACAGCATCATCTTTCAGGATTTGAAACAGCTCAACTGGAATTCCATCACCTCCACTAGCTTTGTTCATAGTGATGTTTTCTAAGGCCCACTTGACTTCACATTCCAGGATGTCTGGCTCTAGGGGAGCGATCACACTATAGTGATTATCCGGGTTGTGAAGATCTTTTTGTATAGTTCTTCCGTGTATTCTTGCCACCTCTTCTTAATATCTTCTGCTTCTGTTAGGTCCAGACCATTTCTGCCCTTTATTGAGCCCATCTTTGCATGAAATGTTCCTTGGTATCTCTGCTTTTCTTGAAGAGATCTCTAGTCTTTCCCATTCTGTTATTTTCCTCTATTTCTTTGCATTGATCACTAAGGAAGGCTTTCTTATCTCTTCTTGCTATTCTTTGGAACTCTGTTTTCAGATGCTTATATCTTGCCTTTTCTCCTTTGCTTTTCACTTTTCTTCTTTTCACAACTATTTGTAAGGCCTCCCTAGACAGCCATTTTGTTTTTTTGTATTTCTTTTCCATGGGGATGGTCTTGATCCCTGTCTCCTGTACAAAGTCACGAATCTCCATCCATAGTTCATCAGGCACTCTATCTATCAGATCCAGTCCCTTAAGTCTATTTCTCACTTCCACTGTATAATCATAAGGAATTTGGTTTAGGTCATACCTGAATGGTCTAGTGGTTTTCCCTACTTTCTTCAATTTAATTCTGAATTTGGCAATAAGGAGCTCGTGATCTGAGCCACAGTCAGCTCTCGGTCTTATTTTTGCTGACTGTACAGAGCCTCTCCATCTTTGGCTGCAAAGAATGTAATCAATCTGATTTTGGTATTGACCCCATCTCGTGATGTTTATTAAAACATCTTTTTCTCTCTATGATCATCATTTTTACAGGTCTGGTCTCAGTAAACTTGGCCTGATGATTTATATAGCCATAATTGATCACAGACTTTTTGCTTTGCTGAAACTTTTAGAGTCACAGACACTGAAGGCTAGGAAAGTTATGTCAAAGGCTTATCACAGATTTTGCCTAACAGATCTAAGTGAATTCCTCCCTTCTCAAGGGCTCCATAAGGCCTTGAGATTTCTGTACCTCCTTGTGAGATAACTTTCTTAACTTATCTGATTAAGTTACTGGAAACTAAGAGTTTCTAATCTCTGGAGGGTTCACAGATAAAAAGATAAATGTTTCAATTTGTTTATAAAATATAATTTCACCAAATTACTGTCATAATTAGTTTGAGGGCAAGGTTTTTCCTTACATCTGGAAAACACAGATTCAAACTAATAATTTTTCAGATAGAAACCATAAAATTTCTAAGCATATTCACCAATTCATTCAGTCCTTTTGTTAAACTTGGTGACTTCATCAGGTTTCCCATTAGAATCCTTACTCAATTCAGAAACTAGTGTTTATCCAAAAGTCCTTTCTATAAAGCTTCTTGAAGAAGAAGCATTTTTGTGAAACTTGGTTAGTGTTATGACAATATTTTGAGATAATAACTAGAATTATGACTGATAACATTTTACCCAAAACTTATCAGAATTTTAAGAACTCCATATAGTTTCTAAGATATCTATATTATGAATATTTACCATAAAATATCTCTTATCCTTATTAATCAGGGGCAGACAGATGTGCTATACATATATATTGGTCTTGGGTGCAATTTCTAAAGGATGGAATGATCTCTGTTCGTTTCCAAGACAAACCATTCAATATCACAGTAATCCAAGTCTATGCCCCAAACACTAATGCTGAAGAAGCTAAAGTTGAATGGCTCTATGATGACCTACAAGACCTTCTAGAACTAACACCCAAAAAGATGTTCTTTTCATTATAGAGCAGTGGAAGGCAAAAGTAGGAAGTCAAGGGATACCTGGAATAACAAGCAAGTTTGGCCATGGAGTACAAAATGAAGAAGGGCAAAGGCTAGCAGAGTTTTGCCAAGAGAACACACTGGTCATAGCAAACACCCTTTTCCAACAACACAAGAGAGAACCCTACATATGTACATCACCAGATGATCAATACTGAAATCAGATTGATTATAGTCTTTGCAGCAGAAGATGGAGAAGCTCTAACAGTCCTCAAAAATAAGACCAGGAGCTGACTGTGGCTCAGATCATGAACTCCTTGTTGCCACCTGTGCCAGTGAAGTTGCTCAGTTGTGTCCAACTCTTTGCAATCCCATGGACTGTAGCGAACCAGGCTCCTCTATCTATCCAATTTTCCAGCCAACAGTATTGGAGTAGGTTGCCATTCTCTTCTCCAGGACTCTGTGATCCCATGGACTGTAGCGTACCAGGCTCTTCCATCCATGGAATTTTCCAGGCAACAGTATTGAAGTGGGTTGCCATTTCCTTCTCCAGGGGATCTTCCTGAGGCAGGGATCGAACCCAGGTCTCCCCATTGCAGGCAGACGCTTTACCGTCTGAGCTACCAAGAAAGCCCACTGCTACTGCTGCTGCTGCTGCTAAGTCGCTTCAGTCGTCTCCCAACTCCGTGTGACCCCATAGACGGCAGCCCACCAGGCTCCCTGTCCCTGGGATTCTCCAGGCAAGAACACTGGAGTGGGGTGCCATTTCCTTCTCCGATGCATGAAAGTGAAAAGTGAAAGTGAAGTCGCTCAGTCATTTCCGACTCTTCGTGACCCCATGGCCTGCAGCCCACCAGGTTCCTCCATCCATGGGATTTTCCAGGCAAGAGTACTAGAGTGGGGTGCCATTGCCTTCTCTGAGGAATCCCACATTCAGACCTAAACTGAAGAAAGTAGGGAAAACCATTAGGCCATTCATGTATGACCTAAATCAAATACTTTATGATTCTACAGTGGAAGGGACAAATAGATTCAAAGGATTAGATCTGATAGACAGAGTGCCTAAAGAACTATGGATGGAAAATCGTGGCATTATACAGGAGGCAGTGATCAAAACCAGCCCCCAAAGAAAAGAAATGCAAAAAGGCAAAATGGTTGTCTGAGGAGGCCTTTCAAATAGCTGAGAAAAGAAAAGACACTAAAGGCAAAGGAGAAAAAGAAAGATATACCCATCTGAATGCAGAGTTCCAAAGATTAGCAACAAGAGATAAGAAACCCTTCCTCAGTGATCAGTGCAAAGAAATAGAGTCAAACAATAAAATGGGAGAGACTAGAGATCTCTTCAAGAAAATTAGAGCTACCAAGGGAACATTTCATGCAAAGATGGGCACAATAAAGGACAGAAATAGTATGAACCTAACAGAAGCAGAAAACATTAAAAAGGGGTGGCAAGAATACACAGAAGAACTATACAAAAAAGAAGAACTATACAAAAAAGCTATACTCAGATAACCATGATGGTGTGATCACTCACCTAGAGCCAGACACCCTAGAATGTGAATTCAATTGGACCTTAGAAAGCATCACTACAAACAAAGCTAGTGAAGGTGATGGAATTCCATTGGAGCTATTTCAAATCCTAAAAATGATGCTGTGAAAGTGCTGCACTCAAAATGCCAGCAAATTTGGAAAACTCAGCAGTGGCCACTGGACTGGAAAAGGTCAGTTTTCATTCCAACCTCAAAGAAAGGCAATGCCAAAGAATGTTCAAACTACCACACAGTTGCATTCATCTCACATGCTAGCAAAATAATGCTCAAAATTCTCCAAGCTAGGCTTCAACAGTACCTGAACTTCCAGATGTCCAAGCTGGATTTATAAAAGGCAAAGAAACCAGAGATCAAATTGCCAACATCCATTGGATCATAGAAACAGCAAGAGAGTTCTAGAAAAACATCTGCTTTATTGACTACACCAAAACCTTTGATTGTGTGGATCACAACAAAGTGTGGAAAATTCTTCAAGAGATGGGAATACCAGATCACTTGACCTGCCTCCTGAAAAATCTGTATGCAGGTCAAGAAGCAACAGTTAGAACCAGACATGGAACAATGGACTGGTTTCAAATTGGTAAAGGAGTATTCCAAGGCTGCATATTGTTACCCTGTTGATTTAACATATATGCAGAATACATCACGTGAAATGTCGGGCTGGATGAAGCACAAGCTGGAATCAAGATTGCCAAGAGAAATATTAATAACCTCAGATATGCACATGACACCTCCCTTATGACAGAAAGCAAAGAGAAACTGAGAGGCCTCTTGAACAAAGTGAAAGAGGAGAGTGAAAATCTGGCTTAAAACTCAACATTCGAAAAATGAAGATCATGGCATCTGGTCCCCTCACTTCATAGCAAATAGATGTGGAAACGAAACAGTGAGAGACTTTATTTTCTTGGGCTCCAAAATCACTGCAGATGGTGACAGTGTACTAAAAAGCAGAGACATGACTTTGCCAAAAGGCCCTTCTAGTCAAAGCTATGGTTTTTCCAGTTCTCATGTATGGATATGAGAGTTGGACCATAAAGAAAGCTGAGCACAGAAGAATTGATGCTTTTGAACTGTGGTGTTGAAGAAGACTCTTGGGAGTCCCTGGGACTGCTAGAAGATCCAACCAGTCAATCCTAAAAGAAGTTAGTCCTGAATATTCATTGAAGGACTGATGCTGAAGCTGAAGCTCCAGTACTTTGGCCACCTGATGTGAAGAACTGACTCATTGGAAAAGAGCCTGATGCTGGGAAAGACTGCCGGCAGGAGGAGAAGGGGAAGACAGAGGATGAAATGGTTGTATGCCATTATCGACTCAATGGACATGAGTTTGAACAAGCTTTGAGATTTGGTGAAGGACAGGGAGGCCTGGTGTGCTGCAGTCCATGGGATTGCAAAGATTCAGACATGACTGAGCAATTGAACTGAACTGAACTGAACTATCTTGCTGAGGTCTGGATCAGATTTATTTGTAGAATTAGGGAGAATGAAGCAATGAGCCACTGAAATCAAAAGTCAGAATAGAGAGGGACAAGGAATGGGGTAGTAAAGTGAAAGGGCCTTCAGTCTCACAAAACATCTTTGGAAGGTTTAGCCTTTGGAAGGGGTGTATTAATCTTCTGTTCACAGGTGGGAAGGATTAAATTATTTCTCTCTGATCTGAATAAAGTGAAAGTGTAAGTCACCCAGTTGTGTCCAACTCTTTGTGACCCTATGGACTACACAGTCCATGGAATTCTCCAGGCCAGAATACTGGAATGGGTAGCCTTTCCCTTCTCCAGGGGATCTTCCCAACCCAGGGATCAAATCCAGGTCTCCTGAATTGCAGGTGGATTCTTTACCAGCTGAGCCACAAGGGAAGCCCAAGAATACTGGAGTGGGTAGACTATCCCTTCTTCTAGGGACCTTCCCAACCCAGGAATCAAACTGGGGTCTCCTGCATTGCAGCAGATTCTTTACCAACTGACCTATCAGGGAAGCCTGATCTGAATCAATGTACTTTAATTTACAGTCAGGGAGAGGGGCAAGGTCCTCTAAGTCAGGCCATTATGTATGATTGCGATAACAAAAACAACAAGAAGCAAGTCAAAGAAACGGTTTCCCACATGGGGTCAGAATTGACTTCTCTGCAAAAGCAATACTAATTTATGATTTTTTTCCTGCCTTGATATTATTTTTAATAATTTCATTTATCTATATTTGGCTGTGCTGGGTCTTATTTGGCTGTGCTGGGTCTTCCTTGGTGCTCGGATCTTTTATAGTTGCAGCAAGTGGGGGCTATTCTCTAGCTGTGGCGTGTGGGCTTCTCTTGTTGTGGATCAAGGCTCTAGAGTTGAGGGCTTCAGTATCTGTGGTGCCTGGGCTCAGTAGTTGCAGTTCCTGGGCTCTGGAGCATAGGCTCAATACTCGGAGCACACAGGCTTTGTTGCTCCATGGCCTGTGGGATCTTCCTAGGCCAGGGAAAGAATCCAAGTCTCCTGCATTAGCAGGATTTTTTACTACTGAGCCACCAGGGAAACTTTTATTATTAGTATTATTAAGTGATTACCATGTGTCAGAAACTGAGGCCTACAGAGGTATGTAAATTGCCCAGTATCACACAGTTAACAAGTGATATACTCAAACGCAGATTTGCTGACTCCAGAGTTTGGGCTCTGAAGGGTAAATGTTTATAGTCTCAAGACAGACTTGAATGGAAGGTATATTATGGAAGCAGAAGAAGATTCTTGATGCAGAAAGGCAAGAGATAGCACTAACACAGTAAAAAAGAATCAAGAATGATATTATTTACTAAGAAAGTGACATATGTAGCTTTCTAAAAAGTTAGTTTGGTAGGCAAACAAGGAGATAGGGAGAACATTACAAGTGAAGATAAGAATACAAACTACAAGCATGCAAGGTGTGGCTAGATGACAGAGGGCTTATGGAGACCCCAAGTCAAAAATATCTGAACACCTCTCATCAACCATCAACTTAGACAAGAGTTTATCTTCCCGAAAAGTGTAATCCTAAATAAGGAGAAATCTAGGAAACAAGTCATCTACCTTTTTATTAATGTATTTAATAATTAAAGACTGTGTGCTTACTCTTTGTCAGACATTTCCTGGTTATTGAGTGGAAACAGCATGGAAGATGGGGTGGGGATGTAACTAAACAAATAAATTCATTAATAATACATAGGAAGGGTATCAGATAATTATAAATTCTAGAGGCAAGAGGAAAGGAATAGGAAAGTAGAAATTGGTAATAACACAAAAACAAATGTGTTTGGTTTTCGAGTTAAGCTATCACCGACTATTTGGACGTAAGTTTAAGTGAACTCTGGGAGTTGGTGATGGACAGGGAGGCCTGGCATGCTGCAATTCATGCGGTCGCAAAGAGTCGGACACGACTGAGTAACTGAACTGAACTGATTCTCTCCTCTGCTTTTAGCTCTCATAAAATTAAAGTCATTTTAAAATGTCTATTCTTATTCCTCTTCAGATATCAGCAAATGATAGAGTAGACATTAACAACAACAACAAGTCTTAAATCTACAAGGACAAAGAGGACAGAAGAAAAGACAACAGCAGATAAGCTGCCAGCCAGATTTTGCAAGATAAACATATTTCAAAGCGTGGTGACTGAATTAACAGAATTGAGGAAGCTGCAACCTCAGTGTGGAAAGTCAGAGATCAAAATAAATCACCAGAGAAAATAAAATAAAGCCAAAGGAAACAGATGAAGCAGAGAACAAAAGAAAACTTTAAAAATAATGATGTCAACAATAATAATGTCATCATAAAGATAATGCAATAATATATTCATAGAACAAGAACAATATACCATGAAAGGAAAACAACAACAGCAAAAATCTCTTGGAAATAAAAGTATAATAACAAAATTTTTTGGAGAAGGCAATGGCACCCCACTCCAGTACTCTTGCCTGGACAATCCCATGAACGGAGGAGCCTGGTAGGCTGCAGTCCACAGGGTCGCTAGGAGTCAGACACGACTGAGCGACTTCCCTTTCACTTTCCACTTTCGTGCACTGGAGAAGGAAACGGCAACCCACTCCAGTGTTCTTGCCTGGAGAATCCCAGGGACGGAGGAGCCTGGTGGGCTGCCGTCTATGGGGTCTCACAGAGTCGGACACAACTGATGTGACTTAGCAGTAGCAAAATTTTTTAATTCAATAGAAACCTTGAAATATAAAATTGAGGAAATCTACTAAGATGCAAAACCAACATATAAAGAGATATAAAATGGGAGGGGCTTCCCAGGTGGCACTAGTGGTAAAGAACTCATCTGCCCATGCAGGAGACAGAAGCGATGCAGGGCATGGCAACCTACTCTAGTATTCTTGCCTGGAGAATCCCATGGACAGAGGAGCCTGGCAGGTTACAGTCCATAGGGATGCCAAGGGACACAACTGAAGCAGGCACACATACATAAAATAGGAGATAAATAATAGGACATTCAGAAGGTATCTAAAAGAGCTCTCATCCGATCTTAATGCATTTCAGGAAGAAAGCAAAGAAATGGAAAAATGAAACCCACAAAGAAAAAAAAAAAATCCTACCATTGAAAAGTGAGTATTCATAATGAAAGAGCCCACAGTGAGAGAAAAAATTCACATCATTATTAAGTTTGAAACCAGATATTTTAAAAGGATCTGAAAAGCATTCAGACAAGAAAAAAGCAAGTAGTTTCAAGACAAACATTTAGGAATGAAAATGGCTTTGGACTTCTCAACTGCAACTCTGGACTCTAGGAGATGATGCAAAAATGTTTCCAATCTGATGGAAAATTATTTCCAGTCATAAAATACAATATCCAGGCAAGTTATTAAGTAAATATGAGAGTAAAATAAAAGCATTTTTAAACTTGAAAATTCTCAAAACTTTTTCTTGCTTTGCCTCCTTTTGGGGAGGCTGTTGGAGAACATGATCTACCAAATCAAGAAGTTTATTGAGAAAGAAAGAGATATGGTGTGACTGACACAGTGGACTGGCGCACAAATAACTTTTATAACCACTTCCTAATGTGTTTCTCTGGTTATAAAGAGGTTGGAAGCTAAAACTACATTTACCCAATTCTCTTAAAGCTATGGCTTCAGCTTTGTTCATCAGAAGAATGCACGTAAAGAGCTGAATTCAGAACTGAGTAGAGAATGAGTATATAACATGCACAGCATCTGCTTTTGCTGATATCGGTAGTGCAAGTGACATGGCTGTGGAGCCAACAGCCGCCATAGCAGCATTGTGATTCCTGTAACAAAGCTAAGAGGATAGACCCCTGGAGACCACAGATGCAATCTGGCTTTCTGCTTCACCAGAAATTTTCACCAGTGTCTTGATTAGGACAGTATTGGCCGCACCGGTAGCCATGCTTGTTCTGTGAGCCACCGCATGCAGGCCCCACCTACAGCCTGCTCCTCCATCCCTTTAGGTTATTTTTTCACCACTGAATTCCAACATTCAATCATTTTTTGTTTAAAATAGCTGGAGTAATTTCTGTTGTCTACCTGTATCCAAAAATATTGTAGGCAGTGTTCAAGGATAAGAATCCGGGGTCATGTGAGCTGCATTTATTTGAAAGGAGTGGGGATGTGTTACAATTAGAAGATGGGATACTAAGAATCCAGTCACTGGCATGTTACTTAAATGAACACCTGTGTGAACTAAAATGAAGTGCCTCTCGTAGGCACAGCTTTGGTGCAATGAATAGCAAAAGCTGTAGCACAGTGTGATTTGTATAAAGAATATAAGAACTGAGAAGTTCAGGTTCTTTTCTGCTTCCCTGAAAAGTGAAAGTGAAAGTCTGGCTCTTTGCGACCCTATGAACTATACAGGCCATGGAATTCTTCAGGCCAGAATACTGGAGTGGGTAGCCTTTCCCTGCTCCAGGGGATCTTCCCAACCCAGGGATCAAACCCAGGTCTCTCACATTGCAGGCAGATTCTTTACCAGCTGAGCTACAAGGAAGGTCCTTGTGCTTCCCTTGTTCCCTTTAAATCCACTGTGTGGCACTAATTTCACCCCCTAACTCTAGGTAAAACTCAGTCCAGTGCTTGGACTCTTCAGGCCATTCTTAGATAATGAGGAATCATTTTAGTTACTTCAATTCACTTAACACACATTCAATTCAATAATAAAAGTCTCCTGTCCAATGATTCAATGTTGCAGTTTATCCCCAACCCCCAGCTCTGGCCTGTTGCAGTGAGGAGCCTGCAATTGGGAAAGAAAGAAAGGTAGCTTCTGCCCTCTCCTCTACCTAGTACATCTCCTTTTCCTCCCTTATCTTACCAAACCAGGGTCTGAGAACAGGGAAGAGGAATGGGAAACAGAAAAATTCATAGCATACTGTCAAGGTGATGTGGTGTCATGTTCTTTGGTCTCAGAGAAAGTCTTAAACCAATTCTTTTCTTCCTGTCACTTTAGAAGATTTTGTGGGCTCTTAAGAAATCCCTTATTACAAGAAAACTATCATTTGTAAATCTCTTATAATGACTACACACATTTTCATTTCAATCTCAAAGAAAGGCAATGCCAAAGAATGCTCAAACTACTGAAGAACTGCACTCATCTCACACACTAATAAAGTAATACTCAAATTCTCCAAGCCAGGCTTCAACAGTACATGAACCGTGAACATCCAGACATTCAAGCTGGATTTAGAAAAGGCAAAGGAACCAGAGATCAAATTGCCACCACCCGTTGGATCATAGAAAAAGCAAGTAAGTTCCAGAGAAACATCTACTTCTGTTTTATTGACTATGCCAAAACTTTTGACTGTGTGGATCACAATTAACTGTGGAAAATTCTGAAAGAGATGGGAATACCAGACCACCTGACCTTCCTCTTGAGAAATCTGTATGCAGATCAGGAAGCAACAGTTAGAACTGGACATGGAACAACAGACTGGTTCCAAATAGGGAAAGGGGTATTTTAAGGCTGTATATTGTCATCCTGCTTAATTAACTTATATGCAGAGTACATCATGCAAAATGCCGGGCTGGATGAAGCACAAGCTGGAATCAGGATTGCCAGGAGAAATATCAATAACTTCAGATATGCAGATGACACCACCCTTATGGCAGAAAGTGAAGAACTAAAGAGCCTGTTGATGAAAGTGAAAGAGGAGAGTGAAAAAGTTGGCTTAAAACTCAATATTCAGAAATCTAAGATCATGGCATCTGGTCCCATCACTTCATGGCAAATAGATGGGGAAATAGTGGGAGATTTTATTTTGGGGAGCTCCAAAATTACTGCAGATGGTGACTGCAGCCATGAAATTAAAGGATGCTTGCTCCTTGGAAGAAAAGTTATGACCAACCTAGACAGCATAGTAAAAGCAGAGACATTCCTTTGCCAACAAATGTCCATCTAGTCAAAGCTATGGCTTTTCCAATAGTCATGTATGGACGTGAGAGTTGGACTATAAAGAAATCTGAGCATGGAAGAATTGATGTTTTTGAACTGTTGGAGAAGACTCTTGAGAGTCCCTTGGAACTGCAAGGAGATCCAACCAGTCCATCCTAAAGGAAATCAGTTCTGAATATTCATTGGAAGGACTGATGTTGAAGCTGAAGCTCCAATAATTTGGCTACCTGATGTGAAGAGCTGACTCAAAAGCCCCTGATGCTGGGAAAGGTTGAAGGTGGGACGATAAGGAGACAACAGAGGATAAGATGGTTGGATATCATCACTGAGTCAATGGACATGAGTTTGAGTAAACTCTGGGAGCTGGCGATGGATAGAAAAGCCAGGCTTTTACTAGACTAGATAATTCTTTTTTTTTTTATTTTTTGGCATCTTATACTTTTTAATAGCTAAAGAAGTGCAAAAGAAAGTTTAAACACATACTATTGCCTTCTAGCATAACATAATATAAAATTTTCTAACAGAGTAATTTTTTTTCTACATTACAATACTGTATTTGTTCTGCCATACATTGACATGAATCAGCCACAGGTGTCCACGATCTCCCAATGCCAAAGCCCCCTCCCACCTCCCACCCCATATCATCTCCCTGAATCATCCTGTGCACCAGCCCCATGCATCCTGTATCCTGTATTGAACATAGACTGGCCCTTCGTTCCCACAAGATAGTATACATGTTTCAATGCCACTCTCCCAAATCATCCCACCCTCAATTCTTAAGGTCTCTTTCAGATCTGAAAACTGTGCAGATGGTGAGAGGCATATTTGAAGAGAAGGAAATGCTAATGATAGGGGCATTTTAAAGAGGAGGAAAGGTGTGGGGTGATGTGGTCAGGGATGGGTATAGCAACAGTACTTCCTGTTGACTCTCCCTGAAAGCCTTGGAGGATGGGGCTGAAAGGATAAGAACAGAAGATGAAAGAACTTCTGACTATCATTTTTTAAATTAATTTATTTATTTTATTTGGAGGCTAATTATTTTACAATACTGTAGTGGTTTTTACCATACATTGACATGAATCATCCATTCAATTCAGTTCAGTCGCTCAGTCGTGTCCGACTGTTTGCGACCCCATGAATCGCAGCACACCAGGCCTGTCCATCACCAACTCCCGGAGTTCACTCAGACTCATGTCCATCGGTGATGGACATCCATCGGTGATGCCATCCAGCCATCTCATCCTCTGTCGTCCCCTTCTCCTCCTGCCCCCATTCCCTCCCAGCATCAGAGTCTTTTCTAATGAGTCAGCTCTTCACGTGAGGTAGTCAAAGTACTGGAGTTTCAGCTTTAGCATCATTTCTTCCAAAGAAATCCCAGGGCTGATCTCCTTCAGAATGGACTGGTTGGATCTCCTTGCAGTCCAAGGAACTCTCAAGAGTCTTCTCCAATACCACAGTTCAAAAGCATCAATTCTTCAGCACTCAGCCTTCTTCACAGTCCAATTCTCACATCCATACATGACCACAGGAAAAACCATAGCCTCGACTAGATGGACCTTAGTTGGCAAAATAATGTCTCTGCTTTTGCTGAAGCCTGGCTTGGAGAGTTTTGAGCATTACTTTACTAGCATGTGAGATGAGTGCAATTGTGCAGTAGTTTGAGCATTCTTTGGCATTGCCTTTCTTTGGGACTGGAATGAAAACTGACCTTTTCCAGTCCTGTGGCCACTGCTGAGTTGTCCAAATGTGCTGGCATAGTTTCACAGCATCATCTTTCAGAATTTGAAACAGCTCAACTGGAATTCCATCGCCTCCACTAGCTTTTTTCAGAGTGATGCTTTCTAAGGCCCACTTGACTTCACATTCCAAGATGTCTGGCTCTAGATTAGTGATCACATCATCATGATTATCTGGGTCCTGAAGATCTTTTTGTACAGTCCTTCCGTGTATTCTTGCTACCTCTTCTTAATATCTTCTGGTTCTCTTAGGTCCAGACCATTTCTGTCCTTTATCGAGACCATCTTTGCATGAAATGTTCCCTTGGTACCTCTAATTTACTTGAAGAGATCTCTAGTCTTTCCCATTCTGTTGTTTTTCCTCGATTTCTTTGCATTGATTGCTGAAGAAAGCTTTCTTATCTCTTCTTGCTATTCTTTGAAACTCTGCATTCAGATGCTTATATCTTTCCTTTTCTCCTTTGTTTTCCACCTCTCTTCTTTTCACAGCTATTTGTAAGGCCTCCCCCACACAGCCATTTTACTTTTTGCATTTCTTTTCCATGGGGATGGTCTTGATCCCTGTCTCCTGTACAGTGTCACCAACCTCATTCCATAGTTCATCAGGCACTCTATCTATCAGATCTAGGCCCTTAAATCTATTTCTCACTTCCACTGTATAATCATAAGGGATTTGATTTAGGTCATCATCCATAGATATCATCATTTGAAGGGACCTGAAGAGGATGGCTTAGAAAAAGAGACTTTCTTCTCCATTTTGAGATCTGTAAGCTGTTAGGAAAATACTGTTCAATATATTTTACTCTAGAGAGGATTATAATAGTGACTTTTTAATAATACACCAGTTCTCTGCTTTTAATAAAACTAAATGAGCAATCTTTTTCAGTAATTCCATGAATGTATTATTGAAGAATGTAGGCTATATTCAGGTAGCCTTTTCCTAAAATGAAATGCTGCTTGATTGAAAATTTAGCAAAAGCTAAATCATTTCCCCCAAGCATTTAGTTCTGATGAGGTGAATAGGTCCTGAACACTCTTTGATAGACTTCCAGTCAGAAATAACTGGCATCTGAAAGGCTTAGCCTTGGAAGAGACCCAATTCTTTCTCCTTCTTCTCCCTCAATAATATTGATTTCTGAGCATTATAAAGCAAAATTTTCTAAATGTTTCAGGTTTGGGATTAAAGCAAAACATATTTATATTTTCACAATTCAAAACTTCCAACAAAATTACTTTCTTTAATGATCTTGAAATTTTTTGTGATGGTTTATATCCTGACCTTTGGGTCATTTAATTTCCAATGATGGGGAAAGTGAGGTAAGGAAAAACCAGAGTGACTGATCATCAAGTTAGTCACTTCACTCTCAGTAAAATTGTCAATATAAAGGTAAAAATTGCATATCATTGATTTAATTTGCATCTCTTTGATTACAAGTGAGATAGGGTATTTTTCTTTCAGTGCTTAACAGCCAATTATATCTCTTCATTTTTAAGGTACCCATTCATTAGTAGAACTGGTCTCTTGATAAAACAGATAGCAATTTCCAGTAGAGTAGACAAAGTATGTTCTGGTCCCTCTCTTTTTTTAATTTGTATTTTAATGCTATACTGCATTTAGATGAGTAGATTACACACCCCAGCTATAAAACAAAATGAAACAAAAAAGTTAACCTTTATCTTAAGTGTGAATCACTTTTAGCTATTTCTGCTGTAACTGTTCTATTTTCTATTTTCAGACAAGAAATGTTTCTAAAAAGTCAACTGTTCTAAATATACATTCTTACCCTTAAAAGACAGATATTAGTGTTTAACTTGCTCATCAATTGTAAATTTATACAAGTTAACTCATTGAATTGCCTCCATGTATATTCACTTTGAATGAGAGAGATATTTAGTTTCAACTGATTAAAAATGTTTTCAGGTTAATTTCCTAAAGTCATTCTTTATTACTGAACTTTGTGGCCTTGAAGACTCTTTCATCTGTGTGCTAGAGTGAATTCAAAACTGCTTCCTTAGGAGAATCTAGGCTCCAAGAGTATTCCCCTGGTTTACCTCCATGCCTTCTAAGGCTTTTCTGCCCTTAAAGGAGGTTACCAATCTTATTTCCAGCCCAGTTGACTATTAATATTTATGACTCTCACTTCACACATTCTAAAGATATTTCAAACAACAGTGAATTCACAATACTAGTTCAAAGTGAGACAAATAATATAAATGGAAGATTGACTGAATGCTCTATTCCTCTAGTTTATTCTAAGGTCTATCCTTAGGAAAGACCAAACCAGAAGAGCTAGATCTTAGCCTCTTATATCTGTTCTTGCTGAATTAAGCTCAGACACGATGTCATTATTCTACTCAGAGATATTTATATAAAACAATTAAACTCACTGGCCTTTCAGTTCATTGACCTTCTCATCTCCATTGACATTTCTCATCTACACAATCAACTGAGGTACCCACTTTCCAAAGTTACATCCTAGATGTCATCACAGAAGAAACTGCCCTGCTTCCAAATTCATAAATCAAATATCTTAATCCCTTTGCTGTACACCCAGCTCCTTTACTCAATTAGCATACTGCCACACTCTTCATCTCATTAAGAACACCTATCAAAAAATAAAAATAAAAAGGGCACTTATCCATTGACACCACCACCACAATTTTCAATCTATGAAGGTTTTCTAATCTTCACTTTCTTCCTTACCCATGTTAGGTACCATGGCCGAAATTTATAGTGTTAGTAACCCAGTCATATCCAACTCTTTGAGATCTCATGTATTGTAGTCCACCAGGCTCCTCTGTCTTTGGGATTTCCCAGGCAGGAATACTGGAGTGAGTTTCCATTTCCTTCTCCAGGAGTCTTCCCAACCCAAGAACTGAACCCAGGAATCCCACATTGCAGGTAGATTCTTTACTTCCTGAGCCACAAGGGAAGCCCACTAATACTGTAGCCGGTTGCCATGCCTTTCTCCAGGGGAATCTTCCCAACCCAGGGATTGAACGCAGGTCTTTGCATTGCAGGCAGTTTCTTTACTGTCTAAACCACCAGGGAAGCCCAAGAATACTGGAGCAGGTAACCTATCCCTTCTCCAGGGGACCTTCCCAACCCATTAATCAAACTGGGGTCTCCTACATTGCAGGCAGATTCTTTAACAGCTGAGCTACCAGGGAAGCCCAAAGATTTATAGTCATTCGTGTCCATTAAAAACCCATTGGTACATCTTGCTTTAGCTATAGCTTGATGTTGGGGATCAGACTGACAAAAGAGCTGTTTCTTTTCTGAGTTTAAGAGGCTGTTTCCTCAAGATTGGTTCCTACTCTCAGACAGGATCTCTCTTCATGACAGCAAGAAGGCTGCAGTAATTAGCTTCAAAAATCCACGTCTAACTGAAACAGAGACTCTCTTGATTAATAGCTTTCAATAAAGTCCTGGGACTCACTTAAAGTCATTTGGAGGATGCATATTCCACTCCTCCCTTGTACGGCTTGCTACAGCTTAGATATGATAGCTGGTACTTAAGCAGCTGTTTTGAAGGTGAAAGCCAAGTGTAGAGGATGGCAGTTCAGCAGTAGAGACAGAGTCTGGGTCCTTGCCTTTGTAAAACTGCTCAAATAGTTCTGGAGAATCCAACTACATATTTCTTTTACACAAAGATAAATAAATTTCTACCATATTTAAGGCAATGTTATTTTGTTGTTTTTCTTTTTATATCACTCACAACCTAATCTAATCCTCATCCATGCAAAAAACATGGTGCTGAAATAAACTGTGGCAGAAGAAACGAAAGAATGGAGCCAAAGCAAAAACAATACCCAGCTATGGCTGTGACTGGTGATAGAACCAAGATCCGATGCTGTAAAGAGCAATATTGCATAGGAACCTGGAATGTCAGGTCCATGAATCAATGCAAATTAGAAACGGTCAAACAAGAGATGGCAAGGGTGAACGTCGACATTCTAGGAATCAGAGAACTAAAATGGACGGGAATGGGTGAATTTAACTCAGACGACCATTATATCTACTACTGCGGGCAGGAATCCCTCAGAAGAAATGGAGTTGCGATCATGGTCAACAAAAGAGTCCGAAATGCAGTACTTGGATGCAATCTCAAAAATGACAGAATGATCTCTGTTCGTCTCCAAGGCAAACCATTCAATATCACAGTTATCCAAGTCTATGTCCCACCATAGAAGCTGAAGTTGAACGGTTTTATGAAGACCTACAAGACCTTGTAGAACTAACACCCCCAAAAGATGTCCTTTTCATTATAGGGGACTGGAATGCTAAAGTAGGAAGTCAGGAAACACCTGGAATAACAGGCAAATTTGGCCTTGGAATGCGGAATGAAGCAGGGCAAAGACCAATAGAGTTTTGCCAAGAAAATGCACTGGTCATAGCAAACACCCTCTTCCAACAACACAAGAGAAGACTCTACACATGGACATCACCAGATGGCCAACACTGACATCAGACTGATTATATTCTATGCAGCCAAAGATGGAGAAGCTCTATGAAGTTGACAAAAACAAGACCAGGAGCTGACTGTGGCTCAGATCACAAACTCCTTATTACTAAATTCAGATTCACATTGAAGAAAGGAGGGAAAACCGCTAGACCATTCAGGTATGACCTAAATCAAATCCCTTATGATTATACAGTAGAAGTGAGAAATAGATTAAAGGATCTAGATCTGATAGATAGAGTGCCTGATGAACTATGGAATGAGGTTAGTGACATTGTACAGGAGACAGGGATCAAGACCATCCCCATGGAAAAGAAATGCCAAAAAGCAAAATGGCTGCCTGAGGAGGCCTTACAAATAGCTGTGAAAAGAAAAGAGGCGAAAAGCAAAGGAGAAAAGGAAAGATATAAGAATCTGAATGCAGAGTTCCAAAGAATAGCATGAAGAGATAAGAAAGCCTTCTTCAGCGATCAATGCAAAGAAATTGAGGAAAACAACAGAATGGGAAAGACTAGAGATCTCTTCATGAAAACCAGAGATACCAAGGGAACAATTTCATGCAAAGATGGGCTCGTTAAAGACAGAAATGGTATGGACCTAACAGAAGCAGAAGATATTAAGAAGGGGTGGCAAGAATGCATAGAAGAACTGTACAAAAAGATCTTCACGACCCAGATAATCATGATGATGTGATCACTAATCTAGAGCCAGACATCTTGGAATGTGAACTTAAGTGAGCCTTGGAAAGCATCACTACGAACAAAGCTAGTGGAGGTGTTGAATTCCAGTTGAGCTGTTTCAAATCCTGAAAGATGATGCTGTGAAAGTGCTGCACTCAATATGCCAGCACATTTGGACAACTCAGCAGTGGCCACAGGACTGGAAAAGGTCAGTTTTCATTCCAGTCCCAAAGAAAGGCAATGCCAAAGAATGCTCAAATACCGCACAATTGCACTCATTACACATACTAGTAAAGTAATGCTCAAAACTCTCCAAGCCAGGCTTCAGCAATACATGAACTGTGAACTCTCTGATGTTCAAGCTGATTTTAGAAAAGGCAGAGGAACCAGAGATCAAACTGCCAACATCCACTGGATCACTGAAAAGCAAGACGGTTCCAGAAAAACATCTACTTCTGCTTAATTGACTATGCCAAAGCCTTTGACTGTGTGGATCACAATAAACTTTGGAAAATACTGAAAGAGATGGGAATACCAGACCACCTAACCTGCCTCTTGAGAAACCTTTATGCAGGTCAGGAAGCAACAGTTAGAACTGAAATTGGAACAACAGACTGGTTCCAAATAGGAAAAGGAGTACGTCAAGGCTGTATATTGTCACCCTGTTTATTTAACTTATATGCAGAGTACATCATGAGAAACGCTGGACTAGAAGAAACACAAGCTGGAATCAAGATTGCTGGGAGAAATATCAATAACCTCAGATATGCAGATGATACTACCCTTATGGCAGAAAGTGAAGAAGAACTAAAGAGCCTCTTGATGAAAGTGAAAGAGGAAAGCCAAAAATTTGGCTTAAAGCTCAACATTCAGAAAACAAAGATCATGGCATCCGGTCCCATCACGGCATGGGAAATAGATGGAGAAACAGTGGAAACAGTGTCAGACTTTATTATTTTGGGCTCCAAAATCACTACAGATGGTGACTGCAGCCATGAAAATTAAAAGACGCTTACCCCTTGGAAGAAAAGTTATGACCAATGAAGATAGTATATTCAAAAGAAGAGACATTACTTCGCCGACTAAGGTTCATCTAGTCAAGGCTATGGTTTTTCCTGTGGTCACGTATGGATGTGAGAGTTGGACTGTGAAGAATGCTGAGCACTGAAGAATTGATGCTTTTGAACTGTGGTGTTGGAGAAGACTCCTGAGAGTCCCTTGGACTGCAAGGAGATCCAACCAGTCCATTCTGAAGGAGATCAGCCCTGGGATTTCTTTGGAAGGAATGATGCTAAAGCTGAAACTCCAGTACTTGGCCACCTCATGCGAAGTGTTGACTCATTGGAAAAGACTCTGATGCTGGGAGGGATTGGGGGCAGTAGGAGAAGGGGACGACAGAGGATGAGATGGCTGGATGGCATCACGGACTCGATGGACGTGAGTGTGAGTGAACTCCGGGAGGTGGTGATGGACAGGGAGGCCTGGCGTGCAGCGATTCATGGGGTCGTGAAGAATCAGACACGAGTGAGCGACTGAACTTAACTGGGTTAACTATTTCAAATCAGAACTTTGGTTCCAGTTTAATCAGTCCCTGACTGTGATCAGGATATTGAAGATACTGAAGATCTTGCTCACTTCATACATAGTTCTCAATGGTATATTTCATGACTTTATGGTGAAACCACTAGGAAAAGATCCAGTTTTCATGTCAAAATTAATCATTTATCAACTTAGTCGCTGGTAGTAAAAGGTTATGAAACAGTCATAAAACAAAATGGGAAGTGATAATACAGTCTCTGCTCTCCATATCTAGAATTTTCTTCCTTTAATTTTCACCCGAAGTCTTCAGTCTCCATGTCTAAAATCAAATATCATTATCTGTTTAAAGGTCCCTATCAGTTATCCTGATTTTGTCTTTTAGACAAAAGTTATGGAGACCTTAAATTTATTAACAAACATTGCTTGACTATCTACCATTTTCCAGGTATTATGCCAGGCACTGGGATACTGCTGTGAATAAACAACAAAAATCCATACTCATGGAGCTTGCGTTTTCTTGTGCATGCTAAGGCACTTCCATGGTGTCCAACTGTTTGCATCCCTCTGGAGAGTGGCCCACCATGGGATTCTCCAGGCAAGAATACTGGGTGGGTTACCACGCCTTCCTCCAAGGGATTTCCTGACCCAGGGGTTGAAACTGCCTCTCTTGTCTCCTGCTTTGGCAAGCAGGTTCTTTACCACTAGAACCACTCAGATAGAATTTTCACGTGGGATGTGGACAAAATAAAAAATGCCATATTTTATTACATGGTGATAAGTACTATGGAGAAAAATAAAGCAGAAGGGGTAGTTTCACATTGTAGCGAAGGAAAGCCTCATGGAAACATTTTAGTGAAAACTGAATAAAGTAAAATAGCAAGCCATGCAAGACAAAGGGGAAAAGCTGTTCCAGAGGAAATGGCAGGTTGAAAGGTTCTGAGGTGGCAGCCTGCCTTGCATATTTGAGAAATACTGAGTATTTTTGTTGTGGAGGTATTAAAAGGACAGTAGAAGGTGAGAGCTAAAAGGTAAAGAAAAACTGAGGACTTTGACTTTTGCTGTGAGATGTGAAGCCATTTAGACGTTCTTGAGTAAAGAAGTCACACTATCTGACTTACATTTTAACAAGATCATTCTAGCCGCTAAGTTGAAAATAGCAATGGCAATGCCTCAGTTCAGTTCAGTTCAGTTGAGTTGCTCAGTCGTGTCCGACTCTTTGCGACCCCATGAATCGCAGCACACTAGGCCTCCCTATCCATCCTATCCATCACCAACTCCCGGAGTTCACTCAGACTCATGTCCATCGAGTCAGTGATGCCATCCAGCCATCTCATCCTCTGTTGTCCCCTTCTCCTCCTGCCCCCAATCCCTCCCAGCATCAGAGTCTTTTCCAACGAGTCAACTCTTCTCATGAGGTGGCCAAAGTACTGGAGTTTCAGCTTTAGCATCATTCCTTCCAAAGAAATCCCAGGGCTGATCTCCTTCAGAATGGACGAGTTGGATCTCCTTGCAGTCCAAGGGACTCTCAAGAGTCTTCTCCAAAAGCATCAATTCTTCGGAGCTCAGCCTTCTTCACAGTCCAGCTCTCACATCCATACATGACTACTGGAAAAACCATAACCTTGACTAGTAAGACACTGTTACAGTAACTCAGACTACAGATGATGGTAGCTTGGATCATGTTGGTAGAGGTAAAGGTGGTAAGAAGTGTTTAGAATCTGGATATATTTTGAATATGTGTGTGTGTGTGTGTGTGTGTGTGTGTGTGTGTGTGTGTGTATGTGTAGCCTATCAAATTTCTTCAGTTCAACCACTCAGTCATGTCTGGCTCTTTGCAACATCATTGATTGCAGCATGCCAGCCTTTCCTATACATCACCAACTCCTGGAGCTTGCTCAAACGCCTGTCCGTAGAGTCATGCCATCCAACCATCTCATAGTCTGTGGCCCCCTTCTCCTCCTGCCTCCAATCTTTCCCAGCATCAGAGTCTTTTCCAATGAATCAGTTCTTTGCATCAGGTAACCAAAGTATTGGAGTTTCAGCTTCAGCATCAGTCCTTCCAATGAAAATTCAGGATTGATTTCCTTTAGGATTGACTGGTTTGATCTCCTTGCAGTCCAAGGGATTCTCAAGAGTCTTTTCCAACACCACATTTCAAAACTATCAATGTTTCAGCTTTCCTTATGGTCCATCTCGGACATCCATGCATAACTACTGGAAAAAACAGCTTTGACTAAGTGGGCCTTTGTTTGCAAAGTAACATCTCTCCTTTTAAATATGCTGCCTTGGTTGGTCATAGTTTTTCTTCCAAGGAGCAAATCTCTTTTAATTTCATGGCTGCAGTCACCATCTGCAGTGATTTTGGAGCCCCCCAAAATAAAGTCTGTCATTGTTTCCACTGTTTCCCCATCTATTTGCCATGAAGTGATGGTACTGGATGCCATGATCTTAGTTTTCTGAATGTGGAGTTTTAAAAGCCAACTTTTTCACTCTCTTCTTTCACTTTCACTCTTTAGTACCTCTTTGCTTTCTGTCATAAGGGAGGTGTAATCTGCATATCTCAGGTTATTGATATTTCTCCCGGCAATCTTGATTCCAGCTTGTGTTTCTTCCAGTCCAGCGTTTCTCATGATGTACTCTGCATAGAAGTTAAATAAGCAGAGTGACAATATACAGTCTTGACATGCTCCTTTCCCTATTTGTAACCAGTCTGTTGTTCCATGTCCAGTTCTAACTGTTGCTTCCTGACCTGCATACAGATTTCTCAGGAGGCAAGTCAGGTGGTCTGGTATTCCCATCTCTTTCAGAATTTTCCACAATTTGTTGTCATCCACACAGTAAAAGGCTTTAGCATAGTCAGTGAAACAGAAGTAGATGTGTTTCTGGAATTTTCTTGCTTTTTCAGTGATCCAGTAGATGTTGGCAATTTGATCTCTTGTTCCTCTGCCTTTTTAAAATCCAGCTTGAACATATGGAATTCACATTTCATGTACTGTTGAAGCCTGGCTTGGAGAATTTTGAGCATTATTTTGCTAGCATGTGAGATGAGTGCCAATGTGTGGTAGTTTGAACATTCTTTGGTATTGCCTTTCTTTGGGATTGAAGTGAAAACTGACTTTTTCCAGTCCTGTGGCCACTGCTGAGTTTTCCAAATTTGCCAGCATATTGAGTGCAGCACTTTTACAACACCATTTTTAGTACTGAAATTTTAGCTGGAATTCTATCACCTCCACTTGCTTTGTTCATAGTGACGTTTCCTAAGGCCCACTTGACTTTTCACTCCAGCATGTCCAGTTCTAGGTGAATGATCACACCATCATGGTTATCTGGGTCATGAAGATCTTTTTGTATAGCTCTTCTGTGTATTCTTGCTATTTCTTCTTAATATCTTTTCTGTTAGGTCCATACATTTTCTGTCCTTTATTGTGCCCATCTTTGCATGAAATGTTCCCTTGGTATCTAAATTTTCCTCTATTTTTTTGCATTGATCTCTGAGGAAGGCTTTCTTATCTCTCCTTGCTATTTTTTGGAACTTTGCATTTGACTGGGTATATCTTTCCTTTTCTCCTTTGCTTTTTGCTTCTCTTCTTTTGCCAGCTATTTGTAAGGCCTTCTCAGACAACCATTTTGCTTTTTTACATTTGTATTTCTTGGGCATGGTTTTGATCACTGCCTCCTGTACAATGTGAGAATAAACTTTACTCTACCTTAAATGTTATTCAGTTTTTTCAGCTTTACCCAGAAATTTGAAAGTTGACTGGTCATGCTAGTTTCCATGTAAGGACACTGTAGGCCATATGATGAGGAAGGTCACAGGTTCTTTTACCCATACCCAGAATCTCTACACAAAGGGGTAAATTGTCATGTTTTTACTGACTCAGATACCACCATTCCTAATTAGCATATTTTTGCTTGTTATTTTATCCCAGCAGTCAACTTATTTAAAACATTACCCTTCTCATTTTTTAAATATACTGAGAATCTATCTAATCATTGGGGAAAAAGTCAGAATATCTAATGCATCCTCACAGTATATACATTTTCCAAGAAAAGTGTTTGGAGGAATGAACTCACAGACAACCATTTTACCTGTTTGCATTTCTTTTTCTTGGGGATGGTCTTAATCATCACCTTCTGTACAATCTCATGAACTTCTGTCCATAGTTCTTCAGCATTCTATCAGATATAATCTCTTGAATCTGTCATTTCCACTGTAAATCATAAGGAATTTGATTTTGGTCATACCTGAATGGTCTAATAATTTTCTCACTTTCTTCAGTTTAAGTCTGAATTGTGCAATAAGGAGTTTATGATCTCAGCCACAGTCAGCTCCTGGTCTTGTTTTTGCTGACTGTATAGAGAATATAATCTATACTATCTTCAGCTGCAAAGAATATAGTCAATTTGAGTTTGGTATTGACCATCTGTGACATTCATGTGTACAGTCTTCTCTTGTGTTGTTGGAAGAGGGGGTATGTTGCTATGACCAATACATTCTCATGGCAAAACTTTGTTAGCCTTTGCCCTGCTTCATTTTGTACTCCAAGGACAAACTTGCCTGTTAACTCCAGGTATATCTTGACTTCCTACTTTTGCATTCCAGTTCCCTATGATGAAACGGACATCTTTTTTTTGATGTTAGTTCTAGAAGGTCTTGTAGGTAATCATGGAACCATTCAACTTCAGCTTCTTCGGTATCACTGATTGGGGCATAGATTTAGATTACTGTGATATTGAATGGTTTGCCTTGGAAAGAAACAGAGATTATTCTGTCATTTTTGAGACTGCACCCAAGTACTCCATTTTAGACTCTTTTGTTGACTATGAGGGCTACTCCATTTCTTCTAAGGGATTCTAGCTCATAGTGGAAGATATAATGATCATCTAAAATTAAATTCACCCATTCTGGTTCATTTTATTTCACTGATTCCTAAACAATCTGTGTTCAGTCTTGCCATCTTCTGTTTGACCACTTCCAATTTATTTTGATTCATTCCAATTTACTTTGATAACATTCCAGGTTCCCAAGCAATATTGCCCTTTACAGCAATATTTTTCTTTCCATCACCAGTCACATCACAACTGGGTGTAATTTTCACTTTGGCTCAGCCTCTCCATGCTTTTTGAAGCTATTTCTCCACTCTTCTCCAGTATCATATTGGCCACCTACTGACCTGGGGATTTCATCTCTCAGTGTCATGTCTTTTGCTTTTTCATACTGTTCATGGGGTTCTCAAGGTAAGAATACTGAAGTGGTTTGCCATTTCCATTCTCCTCCAATGGACCATGTTTTGTCAGAACT
Organism: Nanger dama; assembly: GCA_917880005.1. Classification (NCBI taxonomy): domain Eukaryota; kingdom Metazoa; phylum Chordata; class Mammalia; order Artiodactyla; family Bovidae; genus Nanger; species Nanger dama. The sequence continues at coordinate 17,582,019 of CAKJTW010000014.1, forward strand.
TTCCACCATGACCCATCCATCTTGGGTGGCCCTACAGGGCATGGCTCATAGTTTCATTGAATTAGACAAGGCTGTGATCCATGTGGTCAGTTTGGTTAGTTTTCTGTGTTTGTGGTTTCCTTTCTGTTTGCCCTCTGATGGGTGAGGATAAGAGGCTTGTGGAAGCTTCCTGATGGGAGGGACTGGCTGTGAGGAAATCTGGGTCTTGCTCTGATTGGCAGGGCCATGCTCAGTAAATCTGTAATCCAATTTCCTGTTGATGGGTAACTTCCTGTAGTTCCCTTCCTGAGGCCAAACTGTGGTAGCTGTAATGGCAGTGATGACTACCTCCTTCAAGGACTTATGCCAGCACACCACCCACGGCTCCCAGGACTGTTGTATTCAGTGCCCCTGACCCTGCAGCAGGCCACTGTCCACCCACACCTCCACTGGAGACTCCTGGACACTCACAGGCAAGTCTGGCTCAGTTTTTTGTGGGGTCACTGCTCCTTTCTCCTGGGTCCTGGTGGGCACAAAGTTTTGTTTGTGCCCTCCAAGAGTCTGTTTCCCTAGTTCTGTGGAAGCTCTACAATCAAATCCCACTGGTCTTCAACATCAAATTCCCCTAGGGGTTCTCAGTCCCTTTGCTGGATCCCCAGGTTGAGGAAACTTTTGTGGGCCCTAGAATTTTGCAACAGTGCAAGAACTTCTTTGGTGTAATTGTTCTCCAGTTTGTGGGTCATCTGCTCGGTGGCCCTTTGGTGGGGCTAATGGCGACCTCCTCCAAGAGGATTTATGCCACACGCAGTACCTCCCAGGTCTACTGCAGCCAGAGCCACTGTCCTATCAAACTTGTTAGTGGAACACTTATGGGAGACATAAAAAGTGTGGCATCAGGCTGAGATTTCTGAACTGAGCAAATAAAAAAATGGTGTTTCCATTTACTTAAGTGGTGAAGATTGAAAGAAGAGCAAAATTTTTGTTGTCTTCTCACTTGTAAATCACAGCACACATGTATAGATTTAATGTAGCAATCATGGATACTGTGTGGAGAATGCCTGAGCATTTTAAAAAAATCTCAAAGTCAGAAGATGCATTAAAAAACCATCTAGCTTTTAAAATTTTTACTTTGACCCAAAATAAATAAATTTTACATCTTGACCCAGCACAGACAAGTATGAAAATATACATACAAACACACACACACAATACACTCACACACACACACATCACTGAAAGAAAAGTTTCATGCAACAAACATCCTTATTATGTATGATGTACTCTGGAGTTTTGTTTTGAATTCTGGTAGTTTCTCACCAGGTTGATTTTACAACCCCTAGCTTGAAAAACACTGATGCAACTCAACCCTTTTAGTGTCAGATGAGGAAACAAAGATCCAGAGAGAGTAAGTGATTTATAAAAAATCCCTCAAACTTAGTGGCAATGCTGGGATCAGAACACAAGTCTCTTAACTCTTGGTTAATAAACAACAGAGTATTCTCCTTTCCAGCATTTTCCATATTTTCTCAGCAGGATGCCCTGAGTAGCAGCTTAAGAAGTTTTCTTAAATTTTCCCTACTATCTGCCATATTTTCTAAGCTTAAATGTCTACAAATACAAACAAAACAATGTATTTTATTAAAATATTAAATTATTTTTACTCAGCTTACATAATCCAAATGTACTTTAAAGTTATTCATGAATTATTCAAAGACAAATTTTAGCAATCATAAAATTAATCAATTCTAATTCATCATGAACTTCATCGTGTTGTGCGCACACTGCATATGTTTAAAATTTCAGGTTCATGATAATTATGGCTGACAATTCATTTTCACCCAATGAGCATTTATAGAGTACTACTATGTGCTAGTTCTGTGTGTGCTGAGGAAACAGCAAAGAATTAAGGAGTCCTTCTGGCCTTAAGTACCTTATGATCTAGCAAGAAATAGTCAAACTATAGCCATGATTCAATGAGATATTTAATAGAAGATATAAGAGATATTGTACAAGTACGGAGTACTCTTTGCTTACCTGCTTTAGTAACACAGATGAGAGACAAATTGATTCTCTTTGAAGGGCATAGATGGTTTAGAAAGACTACTTGGAAAATAAATAGAAATTTGCTAACCATATTTTCATCTGATAAAAAAGATATAAGGAAAGGAAGAACAGCAGGGGGAAAAAAGCTAGTATCATACAAATTGCATATCACGTAGAGAAATTACTGATTAGATTACAGATATCACATTATTATTGGTCATATATGATGCTATTAGGTATCTAGATTTTATTCCAGGATGAATAAGTTATTGGAGGTATTTAATAAAATGGAGCCATCAGGGAAACCCCAATAAAATAATTTTGGAAGCAATGTAGACACAAAATGGGGGCTTGCTAAGCATTAAGTTGTTTTGAAGTCCTAACTTCCAGTACTTTAGATGTATATCTTATTTGTAAACAGTCTTTACAGATGATCAAATTAAAATGAGGCCATTCAGTCCAGATGGTGCTAGCGGTGAAAAACTTGCCTGCCAATGCAGGTTTGATCCATAGGTTGGGAATATCCCCTAGAGGAAGGCACAGAAGCCCACTCCAGTATTCTTGCCTGGAGAATCTCACGGACACAGGAGCTTGGTGGACCATGGTCCATAGGATCAGAAAGAGTCAGATACAACTGAAGTGACACCACACATTCAGTCAATGTGTGCTAGTGTACACTAGTCAATGCAATACGACTAGTGTCCTTATAAAATAGGAGAAATTTGGAAACAGACACAAGCATGTACAGAGGGAAGATTATGTGATGAGATAAGGGGAAAATGACCTGTGAAGGTGGAGAACTGGAGTGATACATCCATAATCCAAGTAACTCCAAAGATCACCAGTAAACCACCAGAAGTTAAGAAGGATGGAATATAGTCTTGCTCACAGCCCTAAGAAGGAATCAAGCTGGGACTTTCCTGGTGTCCAGTGATTGAGAAACCACCTTTAAATGCAGGAGACGTAAGTTCCATCCCTGGTCAGGGAACTAAGATCCCATATGTTGTGGGGCAACTACTAAGACCACTCCCTGCAATGAAAGATCTCACATATGTCAATTAAGACCCAATACAGCAAAAAAAAAAAAATTTTTAAAGGAAGCAACCAATTCTACTGATATCCTGATTTTTTATTTCTAGCACTAGAACTATAAGCCAATAAATTTCTATTATTTTGTTGTTGTTGTTCAGTTGCTCAGTCATGTCCAACTCTTTGCAACCCCATGGACTGTAGCACCCCACTCTTCCCTGCCCTTCATCATCTTGTAGAACTTGCTTAAATTCATGACCATTCAGTTGGTGATGCCATCCAACCATCTCGTCCTCTGTCATCCCTTTCTCCTCCTGATTTTTATCTTTCCCAGCATCAGGGTCTTTTTCAATGAGTCAGCTCTTTGCATCTGGAGCTTCAGCTTCAGCATCTGTCCTTCCAATGAATACTCAGGATTGATTTCCTTTAGGATTGACTGGGTTGATTTCCTTGCAGTCCCAGGGACTCTCAGGAGTCTTCACCAACACCACAGTTCAAAAACATCAATTCTTCCATGCTCAGCTTTCTTTATAGTCCAACTCTCACATCCATACATGACTACTGGAAAAACCATAGCTTTGACAATACAGACCTTTGTTGGCAAAGTAATGTTACTGCTTTTTAATACGCTGTGTAGGTTTGTCATAGCTTTTCTTCCAAGGAGCAAGTGTCTTTTAATTTCATGGCTACAGTCACCATCCACAGGGATTTTGGAGCCCAAGAAAATAAAGTTTGTCACTGTTTCCATTGTTTCCTCATCTATTTGCCATGAAGTGATGGACCCAGTGCCATGATCTTCATTTTTTGAAAGTTCAGTTTTAAGCCAGTTTTTTCACTCTCCTCTTTCACCTTCATCAAGAGCTCTTTAGTTTCTCTTCACTTTCTGCCATAAGGGTGGTATCATCTGCATATCTGAGGTTATTGATATTTCTCCTGGCAATCTTGATTCCAGCTTGTGATTTATTCAGTCCAGCATTTTAAGCCATTCCTTTTGTGTTATTTTAAGCCACTCCTTTTGTGGTATTCTTTTACTTCAAGCCTAGGAAACTAATAGAGATTCCCTTGAGCAGTGTAGCCTAAAGTAATAAGAGAATGAAATGAACAGAGAGTGATAGTGGGAAGTTCAGAAATGTCATAAATCTATAAGATACTGTTAAAGTAAAAGCAACAAGACTTAATGATTGGCAGAATGCAACAAAGAAGAGTGAAGATTCCAAGACAGATGAACTTTTTATTCTATCTTAATCAACTGAATGTAGTGTCTAAATCCTTAGTGTCCTCATTAGATCTCTCCTGAGGTTGAGGACCTTATAAAAAGTCCCATGATTTTCCTCTGGCTGGTGGTATCTAACCCAGCCATATTCTGACATCTCATACAAACCTTTCTTTGGGATGGATTCCCCAGTTTTCACTCTTAGCTTATAGCTATATCTGCTCCTTCTACCCATTTCTTCTAAGGCCTGCCTAAATTCCTTTCTGTTTTACTTTTATTCTGGATACTATCTATCAGATTATTAGCTAATAATTAGCTCTACATTCTGCCACCTTTAGACCAATTTCACTTCTCCCCTTTATGCAACACAAACTCCCAGCCTCCCAATTCAGTACCAAAAACTTTCACGTGTCTAAGGAGCTAGGGTAGATACTAACACCATTAACCAAACTGTAATACACAGCAAAAGAAAACAGCAAGAAAGCCACTGAATTCATCTTCGTCAGCAAATATGGAAAACTCAGCAGTGGCCACAGGACTGGAAAAGGTCAGTTTTCATCCAAATCCCAAACAAGGGCAATGCCAAAGAATGTTCAAACCACTGCACAATTGCCCTCATTTCACATGTTAGGAAAGTAATGCTCAAAATTCTTCAAGCCAGGTTTCAACAGTACATGAACCAAGAACTTCCAGATGTTCAAGCTGGATTTAGAAAAGGCAGAGGGATCAGAGGTCAAATTGTCAACATCCATTGGATCACAGAAAAAGCAAGAGAATTCCAGAAACACATCTACTTCTGCTTCGTTGACTACACTAAAGCCTTTGACTGTGTGGATCACAACAAATTGTGGAAAATTCTTCAAGAGATGGGAACACCAGACCACCTTATCTGTCTCTTGAGAAATCTGTATGCAGGTCAAGAAGCAACAGTTAAAACTGGACATGGAACAACAGAGTGGTTCAAAATTGGGAATAGAGTATGTCAAGACTGTATATTGTTAAATTATATGCAGAGTACATCATGAGAAATGCCAGTCTGGATGAAGCACAAGCTGGAATCAAGATTTTGGGGAGAAATATCAATAACCTCAGATATGCAGATGACACCACCCTTATGGCAGAAAGTGAAGAAGAACTAAAGAGCCTCTTGATGAAAGTGAAAGAGGAGAATGAAAATGCTGGCTCAAAACTCAACATTCAAATAACTAAGATCATGGCATCTGGTCCCATCACTTCATGGCAAATAGATGGGCAAAAAATGGAAACAGTGACAGACTTTATTTTCTTGGGCTCCAAAATCACTACAGATGGTGACTGAAGCCATGAAATTAAAAGATGTTTGCTCCTTGGAAGAAAAGCTATGACCAATCTGGACAGTGTATTAAAAAGCAGAGACATTACTTTGCCTACAACGATCCGTCTAGTCAAAGCTATGGTTTTTCCAGTAGTCATGTATAGATGTGAGAGTTGGACCATAAAGAAAGCTGAGCACCGAAGAATTGATACTTTTGAACTGTGGTGTTGGAGAAGATTCTTGAGAGTCCCTTAGACTGCAAGGAGATCAATCCAGTCGACCTTGTTTTGACTGCAAAGGAAATCAATCCTGAATATTCATTGGAAGGATGAATGCTAAAGCTGAAGCTCCAATACTTTGGTCACCTGATGTGAAGAGCTGACTCATTGGAAAAGACCCTGAACCTGGAAAAAATTGAAGGCAGGAGGACAAGGGGATGACAGAGGATGAGATGGTTGGATGGCACCACTGAGTCAATGGACATGAGTTTGAGCAAACTCCAGGAGATGGTGATGGACAAGGAAGCATAGTGAGCTGAAGTCCATGGGTTTGCAAAGAGTCAGATATGACTGAGCAACTGAACAGCAACAACAACGGTACTCTGTAATGGCCTATATGGGAAAAGACTATTTTAAAAAATAGTGGATACATGTATCTATATATTATAAATATATACATATATATGTATAACTGATTCACTTTGCTGTATACCTGATACAAATACAACATTGTAAATCAACTATACTCCAATAAAAATTAAAAAAATTTTTTTAGCTATTGAGTTCATTATTGGACATTATAGAGAATATATTTTGACCCAAAAGGAAGGCACTGACTCATCGTTTCTCCAGGACTGCTAATTTCCCACATACCCCATACAAAGTGATTGACCTGCTGCATGTTCCTCTTCCCCTGACCATATCTCTTTGGTATGAACACATATTCTGAACTGGGTCAACCAGACTGTCTCTACAGAAAAATGGAAATTGGTTTCCATATGTGTCTAAATATCTAACTTGGAAACTGAAGCAACTACAGTCTTCCATATGGACTAAGTAGCAGGGAAAACTGATTTGCAGGGAGATAAGGGTTAAGCAGATGTCAGACAAAAAGAAATATAAGAGAGACAGGGACACATGCTACCTGGGTTCTTCAGATCTTTCCCTTTCCTGGTTCCAACCCCTTCTTGATAACAGTTGCACACCAGCCTGCGGACTCTGTGAAAATATCTCTGTACTCTTGTGATAAGCACACTCATCTTTTTATATCACCCTAACTAAAACTTTTTTCAAAGACTCCTAAACAACACAGAGTCGACTGTGAAATGTCTATATAACATCTAAGAGGAAAGGTAGTTTGAAATACGAATCTGAATACAGAGCAAGGGTTGGGGGAGGACATATGATTTTGGTAAGGGAGTAACTGAAGTCACTAGAGTAGATTAAGTCATGAGTAACAGCTCAAAGTGAAGGAAAACAGGGGAAAAGGGTAAAGAAAGGAAAGACAGACCTCTTATGAACTTTAATATGTAAGATATGGATCAAAGGAACAAGAAACTAAGAGAGAATGCTTCTGTAGAAACCAAGAAATAGAAGTATTTAGGCTATACTTATAGAAAATTCAACCACCACTGGCTTAAATAGGTACTGATTAATTTATCTCAAACAAGAAGATGTCCAGAACTGGTACCACAGATCAACAAGCCCATCAGGGTCTCAGGTTGTTCCCCTCTCTCCTACCACCATCTGAAGCATCTAGCCTTCACCTCTATGGTCACACATGGCTGTTACATCTTCCAGGTAGGAAGGAGAAAGAAAGGCAACAAAGTGATGGCCTGTAAGGGTTTTGTTATCAGGGAAACAAAAGCTTTATGTCTCATTGATTACACCTCTGTCATTTGGCCATCCCTAACTGGAGAAGGACTAGAAGAAAGAAGACTATGGTTTTAAGAGTTGAGTCAGCCAATTAGCTTTAAGCCAAAGAGTTTAATCAACGAAAACTACAGAAGGGTCAAGAATAACTAAAGACAAATGATAGGGCTGTTACCAAAAGGGTGTGGTGGGGTGGGGAGGCATCAGGTCTGGCTGCTCAATGCTCAAAAGCCAAGAAATAGGCCAGCTTTATGGAAAGGAAAGTTTGCTTTATTTCAGATGCTGGCAACTGGACTGGAGGAAGGTGGCAGACACATCTGTCCAAAGGTTGACTATCCTCCCTACTCCTGACAAGTAGTGAGTGAGAGCTTTACAGAGAGCTAAGTGTCTAAGGCAGAAACAGCATAGTCCTCTCTAACAGTTATCTTCAAATCGGTCATCAGTGGTCTGACTAGCATCATCTTGGTTCTTTTAGATACAGTTAATCTTTAGTTCCAGGTTCATTTGTTCCCATTTCTTTGCAGCCAGCTCTTGGAATTGTGGCAGGTCATGTCCTGGGTACAGGCTGGTTATCATTTAGGTAACTTCTCTACCTGGAGAAGTATCTATAAGACAGCTCACAGGATATGGCTCATAATATTATCTATAGCCCTTGAGAAAGAGCTAAAAGTCCTTGACTATGCTTAATGACTACATTATTATTATTTAGTTTCCTTTGTTTTCCTTTCTTTCAGCATTTCTCACTTCTCTGATTAAACTTGTTCTTTGGCTAAAGTTTTCCACAGACAACAGGCAGGCAGAGGACATGATGGGGCAGGCGCAATGACCACAGAGTCCTGCTCTATCTCAGGGTGAAGGGATTTGGTAGTTGAAAAGTCCCTGGCAACCTTATCAAAAGCAATGTCAGGTACATATTGGGCATGGAGAGGGCTGAAGACTAACTGGTGGGTGAGAAATGGGAATAGATAGTTCCTTTTTAACGTTTGAAAAGGAGAAAAATGGCCAAAACAAAATTCTAAAGAAAAGACACAATAGAAAGATGTTTTGCTTGGTTTCAGGATTATGATTGCTCAGATGGCAAAGCGTCTGTCTACACTGTGAGAGACCTGGGTTCAATCCCTGGGTTGGGAAGATTCCCTGGAGAAGGAAACGGCAACCCACTCCAGTCCTCTTGCCTGGAAAATCCCATGGACGGAGGAGCTTGGTGCAGGTTACTGTCCATGGGGTCGCAAAGAGTCGGGCACGACTGAGCGACTTCACTTTGGAAGTACAAACAGTTAGAAAGGGGGAGATTTGAGGGATAAATGGTATGAAATAAAGACTACTTAAAAAAAAAGTTTTAAAAAGAGGGTTAAACATATCCTTGAAAACAAAACTTATTCCTCCTAAATAAGAAAGGAAGTAAAGCTGAATAACAAAAGCAAAAGTTTGGATGTGGACAAGAAAAAAGTTGAGTTGTTAAAATTCTATTTTAACAAAAATTCACTTTAAAATTGCTTAACTTTAAAAGATAAACCCTGAATTCATTATTAACCAGTTTGAAGAAAGTCATGAGAATCTCGCCAGAATTCAGGTGTGCTTTGTTTACTCAGATTCCTTACCAGAAACAAGCTAAGTAGAGACCACTACGGGATTTTTTTCCGACATGTAGAACAGAGACTGAGAAGAATGGGCGCTTTTATGAACATCTCACCATTTCATTTTCTTTCCTTCTCTCCTTCCCCAAACTAAAGGGCCCTAGAGACGATGGAGGCGATTGGCATTTTTCTAATTCTTCCATAGTCATGAAACCAGTGAGGAAGAGACGGTGGTGGCATGAGCAATGGCCAAAGTCCTTGCTTGAAGCATTCAGAACTTGCTCTGCAAATTTATTTCAACTTTGCTCTCAACTCCTTCACCTTGGAACACCTGGGATGTGGCAGTCAGCAAGGATGGAGAGCAGAAAGCCGCGAAGAGATATCTGGTTCAGCAACAGTGGTCACAAGGCTAGTCAAACCCGATGAAAGAGGACACCACATTTTCAAAAATCAGAGCCGGAATTGACGAGCCCGCCCTGACGCCTGTAAAAGAAAATGATTTTCACTTTTCATTGGCTAACCCTCCCAGAGTTGAGACCTTTTTCCTTTTCATTGGTCTTTGCTGCTGTCACGTCCTTTCACCACACCCAAAGCGCCCAGTGAGCTTTGGGGAAAACTGATTTACAGAGGTCGGGGGCGGGAGTTCGCAAGCAGCTAGACTATTCCGCGCCCCCCGCCGCCCGCCCGCCCCTCCGCTTCCTCCTCACGGCCTTGCCCCGCCCCCTGGCCTGAAGCCACGCCCTTTCCCCGGCCGGGCTCCGCCTCTCCCTCCAGAGAGGGCGGGGACCTGGTGGCGGCCGCAGCCGCAGGAATATGCTGGAAGCCAGCTGGCGGGCGCTGGGGAGGTGCTGAACGGACAGTTCCCGCCGCTTTATTTGCCCGGCGGCGGGTAGGGAGGGTGGGGCGGCCTTAGAGTCCGCTGGGCACGTGAGCGATGGAGACCATCTGGATCTACCAGTTCCGCCTCATCGTCATCGGGGACTCCACCGTGGGAAAGTCGTGCCTCCTGCACCGCTTCACTCAGGGCCGCTTTCCTGGTCTGCGCTCCCCAGCCTGCGACCCCACAGTCGGCGTGGACTTCTTCTCCCGCCTGCTGGAGATCGAGCCCGGCAAGAGGATAAAGCTGCAGCTCTGGGACACGGCGGGACAGGAGCGGTTCAGGTAGGACCCCGGGCGCTGGGACCCTCCCCAGGGACCGCGCCGCCCCCTCCGTCCGCCTGGGCCCCCTCCCTAAGCGTTGGCCGCACCGGCCCGAATAGGGGAGCTTCTCTGGCCCTTCCCTCTCGAAAGTGCAAACACTCCATTCTCGCTTCCCCTTTGCCCCTCCTCTTCCAGGGACGACTTCCTCCTCCGCAATTTCTCACTTCTTTCTTTGGCTCCTATTTCCTGCGCCCCCTTTCCGTTTTTCTTTCCCGCCTGAACCCAGGTCACCCTCACCAGCCCCTCTTACCCAGCGCTCTGGCCCTGCTGACATTTTAATCCCCAACTCTTCGGCTCCCCTGCTGCCTTCCCCCAAACTCAGAGTCCCTCGCTGCGCACGCCCTGACCTGGCCACCCTTCTCCAAGCTCCGCTTTTCCTCCTCTCACCGAGCAGCTTCCCATCTATGCGGCCCCGGAGAACTGCATAGAAGGATTCCCAGATTCGTGATTGATCCGTTTAGCTTCACAGCAAGCAGTGCTCCAGCCCAGATTACAGCATGAGCTCATTGGGCACCGTGCAGACGGAGATGAATGCGGTAATGGTCTGACCATCTCACAGCACCGAATGTGGTCATCAGAAATACAGGGCCAGGACCCGTGAGAGTGTGTCTTGTACAGCAACCAAGGACACAGACAAAACTGAGGAGTTTTTGTTTGTTTCATTGTTATTGTTTTTAAGGATTGAGTTGTCTTTAGAAGTTTGTCATCACTGGTGCTTTGATGGAGAAAAGAGAGATGTACATACTGAGATTTGTTAGGAACTTTCCCTTTATTTTATTCATAATAGGTACTTAACGTTCCAGGGTGATAATAGATCAGAAAATGCTTTTCTACATGGAGGAGGAATACAAGTAAATAGTCTTATTCTACATGCTCATTGAAACCCTGAAGGATTTCACAAAAGTGACTGCCAAATAAAAACTAAATGTAAATTGTACATTTCCTAGATATTTAAGATAGAATCAGATATGAGGCACATTTAAAATTTTTAGATTCAAGAACTTTTTTTTAGAGGAAGGTAAGGGATCTGATATACTGTAGTGTTTGGGACTCTTTTAAGGTTCTGTTACCAACTGGAACTTATTAAAGAAAACATTTGGTAGTCTTCTGCTTTTGGAATCAGTACTTCTTAACAATACTTCCCAAACATGGCTCCCCCTCACCCCATCCAACAACCATTCTGAGTGAGATCAGCCTACTTCGCTGAGAAAAAGAGAAAACGCCTCCTTTAAAATAATTTTTCAAACTCTAATTCCTCATCTGTAAAATGGAGTCATTATGATCTCTAAGATTCATTACAGATTTACCATTGTAAGGTTGACAGCAAATTCATTCACTTGTGATCTCACTCAGAGATGAACGTTAAGATATTTCATGGTCAGTAAAAGCATTTACTATAGCTCTTGCTCTACCCTCTAAAGTGAAGTGAAGTTGCTCAGTCATGTCCGACTCTTAGTGACCCCATGGACTGTAGCCCGCTAGGCTCCTCCGTCCATGGGATTTTCCAGGCAAGAATACTGGAGTAGGTTGCCATTTCCTTCTCCAGGGGATCTTCCTGACCCAGGGATAGAACCCAGGTCTCCCACATTGCAGGCAGACTCCTTACCCTCTGAGCTACTAAAGTAAGTATAGTAAAAACATGTTCTTTATACCTTAACTTCTATACCGTAACTTTATACCTTACACTTCTAGCAACTACTGATAATTAAGAAGTATAGGTAGTAAAATCTTCTTGAGTCTAAAACACTTTCCTTAAAAGTAACTTTAAAAAAATTTTATTTATTTATTTTAATTGGAGGCTAATTACTTTACAATACTGTGGCAGTTTTTGCCATACACTGACATGAATCAGCCATGGGTGCACATGTATCCCCCCATCCTGAACCTTCCTCCCACCTCCCTCCCCACCCCATCCCTATGGGTTGTCCCAGAGCATCGGGTTTGAGTGCCCTGCTTCATGCATCGGACTTACACTGGTCATCTGTTTCATATATGGTAATATACATGTTTCAGTGCCATTCTCTCAAATCATCCCACCCTCACCTTCTTCCACATAGTGCAAAAGTCTGTTCTTTACATCTATGTCTGTTTTGCTGCCTTCCACATAGTATTGTTATTACCGTCTAAATACCATATATATATGTGAATATACTGTGTTGGTGTTTCTCTTCCCGACTTACTTCACTCTGTATAATAGGCTCCAGTTTCATATGCCTCATTAGAACTAACTCACATGTGTTCTTTTTTATAGCTGAGCAATATTCCATTGTGTATATGTACCATAACTTCTTTATCCATTCATCTGCTGATGGACATCTACATTGCTTCCACGTCTTATTTATTGTAAAGAGTGCTGCAATGAACATTGGGGTACACGTGTCTCTTTCAGTTCTGGTTTCCTCAGTGTGTATGCCCAGCGGTGGGATTGCTGAGACCTATGGCAGTTCTTGGAGAAGGCAACGGCAGCCCACTCCAGTATTCTTGCCTGGAAAATCCCATGGACAGAGGAGACTGGTGGGCTGCAGTCAATGGGGTCACGAAGAGTTGGACATGACTGAGCAACTTCACTTTGACTTTTCACTTTCATGCATTGGAGAAGGAAATGGCAACCCACTCCAGTGTTCTTGCCCGGAGAATCCCAGGGATGGGGGAGCCTGGTGGGCTGCCGTCTATGGGGTTGCACAGAGTCGGACACGACTGAAGCAACTTAGCAGCAGCAGCGTGGCAGTTCTATTCCCAGTTATTTACGGAATCTCCACACTGTTCTCCATAGTGGCTGTACCAGTTTGCATTCCCACCAACAGTGTAAGAGGGTTGCCTTTTCTCCATACCCTCTCCAGCATTTATTGTTTGTAGACTTTTTTTCTGACCTGTGTGAGATGATACCTCATTGTGGTTTTGACTTGCATTTTTCTAATGATGAGTGATGTTGAGCATCTTATCATGTTTTTATTAGCCATCTGTATGTCTTCCTTGGCCCACTTTTGAGTGGGTCATTGTTCTGATGTTGAGCTTTGTGAGCTGCTTGTATATTCTGGAGATTAATTCTTTGCCAGTTGTTTTGTTTGCTGCTATTTTCTTCTATTTTGGAGGCTGCCTTTTCACCTTGCTTATAGTTTCCTTCATTGTACAAAAGCTTTTAAGTTTAACTGGGTCCCATTTGTTTATTTTTGTTTCTATTTCCGTTACTCTGGGAGGTGGGTCATGGAGGATCTTGTTGTGATTTACATCAGAGAGTGTTCTGCCCTTGTTTTCCTCTAAGAGTTTTAGTTTCTGGTCTTCCATTTAGGTCTTTAATCCATAAAAGCAGCTCTTAAACTTATTGTAAGGGATGGTTAAATTGTTAGATTTTAAAGATCTTTTCTGCTAAATACATCATTTTTTTTATTGCCTTAAGAAAAATGTACATTTATTTTATATATACTATTTAAACTGGCTTCCCAGGTAGCCCAGTGGTAAAGAATCCACCTGCCAATTCAGAAGACAAGGTTTCGATCCCTGGGTAGAGAAGATTCCCCTGGAGTAAGAAATGGCAACTCACTCTAGTATTCTTGCCTGGAAAATTCCATGGACATGGGAGGCTGGTGGGCTATAGTCCATGGGGTCACAAGGAGTTGGACATGACTGAGTGCACACACACATTTAAATCAGACAGTAAAACTCATAATAATGCAAGGACATTTAGGGAACATTTACTGACAGTGAGTCATACTATATTTTGTTTGGCTCTTTACCAAAGATGTATTCCTAAATTCACATATATATCAGTAGCTGCCTCCAAATACTTGCTTTTCTCGCATTTAGCAGAACAATTTCTCCATAAAATTGCATTAAAGTTATTGTTAAATCATTCTGTACCTTCCTGTAAGAAAATACAGATACTTATTTTGAGTAAGTGCATTTGTTTCATAGAAAGGTACTATTTAGTTCATGAATGTATACTCTTGTCATTAGTTGTAATTATACTGTTTAACTGTAATCAAGAATTTGTGGGAAACATTCCATTTGCATTCTATTTGGAGGTTAATTGGTGATCAGATATAAACAAAAACAAATTGGTTTTAGTTCAGAAGATAGCTTAAAAGCATAAACAAATGTGCTACAGGACAACAAAATAGTGAGCTGATGATTATGATATAAATAGCTTTAAGTTATCTTTTTCATGTTGCAGGGGATGGGGTGGGGCGGGCTTCCCCCGTGGTTCAGCTGTAAAGAATCTGCCTGTAATGTGGAAGACCCGAGTTCGATCCCTTGGTCGGGAAGATCCCCTGGAGAAGGGAAAGGCTACCCACTCCAGTATTCTGGCCTGGAGAATTTCAGTCCATGGGATTGCAAAGAGTCAGAACAGGACTGAGCAACTTTCACTTTCACTTTAGGTCATTTTTTTTTTAATCCCAATTTATTAAAGTAATAATTGATAAAGCCTTAGTTTTTAAAGTTCAGAGCATATATTAATATGCTTGTAGCCAGTAACTAGTCACAAAAAAATAAAAGAGAACAAAATCAAAGTGAAGAAAGTTTAGAAAAATGATGAATATGTGAGCATCTTTAAATTGTAGCATAATACTCAGTTGTTAAAGTTTTTGTTATTAACACTGTGTTTTAGTCAGAATAAATGTTAAATTACTGTATTCACTTCAGTTTAGTTGCTCAGTCGTGTCTGACTCTTTGAGACCCCATGAATCTCAGCATGCCAGGCCTTCCTGTCCGTCACCATCTACCAGAGTTCACTCAAACTCACGTCCATCGAGTCAGTGATGCCATCCAGCCATCTCATCCTCTGTCGTCCCCTTTTCCTCCTACCCCCAATCCCTTCCAGCATCAGAGACTTTTCCAATGAGTCAACTCTTCTCATGAGGTGGCCAAAGTACTGGAGTTTCAGCTTTAGCATCATTCCTTCCAAAGAAATACCAGGGCTGATCTCCTTCAGAATGGACTGGTTGGATCTCCTTGCAGTCCAAGGGACTCTCAGGAGCCTTCTCCAACACCACAGTTCAAAAGCATCAATTCTTCAGTGCTCAGCTTTCTTCACAGTCCAACTCTCACATCCATACGTGACCACTGGAACACCCATAGCTTCAACTAGATGGACCTTTGTTGGCAAAGTAATGTCTCTGCTTTTCAATATGCTATCTAGGTTGGTCATAACTTTTCTTCCAAGGAGTAAGCATCTTCTAATTTTGTGGCTGCAGTCACCATCTGCAGTGATTTTGGAGCCCAGAAAAATAAAGTCTGACACTGTTTCCACTGTTCCCCATCAGTGCCTTATTTAACGATAGTTCATTTCTCTCTTGTTTAACAGTCTCAAGGTAAGTGGTCCATCATTTAGGACCACCATTCAGATGCCTTCTCTCTTACTTTCCTACCATCCCTAGAACATTACCATCATCTCTCTGGACAAAGCTGGGTTGTAGGCACACTGTGTGCCTATTCAGGGAGAAGGGAAAGAAAGGATCTACATCAAGGAGTGTTTCCTTTAAGCAGGTGAGGCCAGTGTGGTGCAGATTACTTCAGCTCTCAATTCACTGGGGAGAAAGGTCATAAGGCCACACTTCTGCAGGGCTGCCACACTTACGCAGCACTTCCCCAGTGCTCAGGGAAAGGGGAAGATGGATTCAGCATTGCAGGCACTGGGTGAAACTAACAATCACCACTTCTATTTTTTAATCATCATAGTGGAAGAAGTTTAGCAGGAAAGGAAACAAAAATACTGTTTAACAGTATTAATAGGGATAAATAAGTATAAATATGACTAGATATATAGACAGCACCAAATGTAAGAACATAAATTTTGAATTTTTCTCATAAAAAGCATTTAAGGCAATCTGAAGATAAAAATGAGATATAGCAACATTAGCTGTGGGGATAGAAAATCTGAAGCTTCAAGCCAGGCTTGGCCTTTTATTACATGTTGTCTGGCCTTTGGGGTATTACAGTTACAGCCAGAGGTTGTAAAGCGTGACTGAACTGAACTGAACTGAGTGCAGTGCTTCTCAAAGTGTGTTCTGCAGAATGCTCAGACCATGTGATTCTTTTTAAAGGATGGGTTCTCTAATCAAATAAGTTTGAAAATCCTTGTATTCCATTTCTCTCCTACAAAATTCATATCAAAGACGCCAAGAAGTCTTGAGTAAAGAAACCTATTTACCTTTGATTAAACTAGCATTTTCATCATTTATTTGAAGGGCTATTCTTAAAATATGAAAATCTATGAATGGTAGTGTTCTAAGTAGTATAATTTGGGGCAAACTCCTTTGATGAATTGCTTTAGTCACATTCTTTGAGCAGAACCAAGTAAACTTTTGAAGTCTGGAACAATGGAAAACCAGCAGATATTAGTTAACCTTTTCCTCTAGCTCCTCTTCTACCATGTATCTTTCTCTTCCTTATGTGTCTTACCCTTCCTTAAACTCCTTATTTTTTTATTTTCCTTTACCCTCTTCACCTGTCAGTTTCTACTTGTAGTTTCCTCCCACCTTCTCTTCTTTCATTTCATTTTAATGTGTCTTTTTTTATCTCATTTCTTTTTAGCTTATTTCTCCTCATTTATCCTTCTGCCTCCCTTATGTCTGTTTTCTCCTTTGTCACTTCAAAACATTCATATGAAGTAAATATTTAAAAGTGGTTTGTTTTCTGTTCATAATTTTAAAAGTAAGCATCATGAACATTTTCTATTTTTCCTTAAGAGATCATTTAAGATTTCTAAGCTAAATGGGTTTTTCTTTTGTTTTTAATTAATTATTTAGTTTTGGCTGCACTGGGTCTTCACTGCTTTGCACAGGCTTTCTCATTGCAGCAAGTGGGGGCTACTCTTCATCGCAGCGGACGTGCTTCTCATTGTGGTGGCTTCTCTCGCTGGCAGGAGCATAGGCTGTAGGCGGGTGGGCTTCAGTAGTTGTACCACTCAAGGCCCGAAGTTGCTGCATGCAAGCTGTAGGGTACGCAGGCTCTAGGGTGCATGGACTCAGTAGTTGTGGCGGCATGGGCTTAGTTGCTCCACTGCATGTGGAATCTTCCCGGACCAGGGATCAAACCCATGTCCCCTGCATTGGCAGGCAGATTCTTTACCACTGCACCACCCTGGAAGTCCTGTTTTTGTTTTTTTAGGAAACTTTATTTGATCTCCACCCTCCTTACTGTGGTTCAGGATTGTTAATAGAGCTTTTCTGATAGTGGATTGGTGGGCGCATAATTACATAGGTAACAGAACAAAGGTTGTTTGCAGTTAAGTGCTATAATCATTGCAGTTTGCTGTAGTTCCAAGTTATTAGAAACAATAGAAAGCTGGGCTTTATTTGTATTGAGTGATCAGACAATACAGTGTTTTGATTAAAATTGTGTTGTAAGTAACAGAAATAAAGCCAAATTAGATTAGATATAAGGGATAAATTATAAATGATACCAATTTCATGAGAAGCAAAATCTCAGTGAACATACAGGTGTTCTAACATGTGTTTGTGGATTTTCTCTCTAGTCTATTTCCATTATCCAGTGCTGTCAGCTCCCGACTGTGTCAGTCCCTGAGCCTCCTATTCAAATTCTTAAAAGAAAAAATATCATTGATTTTTGACTGGGCAGTGAGTCAGCTCCCTAGGGTTGGGTTATTAAGATAATATACACATAAAATACAAAGGAATTATACAAATATCGAGATATGTTTTATGAGTCATACAAAGCAGATGAATCTGTAGGAGTCTACTTTTGGGAAAGAGAAATTCACAGAAGAAAAAAAGTGAGCAGTCACCCCCAAAGTATACTTTCTCATGTTTCAGAGTAAAATGATATGTAAAAAGAAGCCAGCATCATTTCTAACAAGTATAGCAGAATGTGGAAAGATGACCCTTGTAGCCAAGTGTATTTTTATATGCTAAAATTTATTTTCGCTGTCCATTCAGAACATTCAGACCATTGTGAGTGATTGCATACTCAGTAAAGATAGCCATTTAAAAAAAAGAAGAAGCTAGCCATTAATTTCAAAAACCTGTAATTAGTTTTCTTAATTTCCTTTTTCTTCAATGAATCAATTGATTTCTCCTATGTAGCCATAACCTCAATGACATATTGGTATATGAAGGTGATTATACATCCTCTTTAGTAACTAAATATTATAAATAAATTATAATATTTACAGACTAAATATTGTACTTCGGTGTTTGAAGACCCTAGGCCAGCAGTAGGCAAAACTGCAAAGTAGAATGCATTCATGGGGCCTTTGGTGCTTGCCTACTTTTTCTTTCCTACTGTTTTTGAATAGTAAGATCTTGACCAACTATTCTATTTTCCCTCACTTCTCAGGTGAAAAGCCATTCCTTACTTCTCCATCCTAGCTTCAGAGAGAAGTAGCTGGAAGATCAAGAGATACAAAAATATTAAAAGAATAAGGGTTCTTCTAGGGGTATTTCTGGTCTAAAAGAGAATGACCACCTTGTATCATCTTGAGGTAATGTTTCCCTGTTGGTGGAGTTGTGAATCTGTGGCTGAAATCTGTTGGAGTTTCCTCTCATCATGCTGTGTCAATGACCACCTATTCTGACATGCTGGCCCCACATTTAGCTTTCAAGGAAATGGCTAGAAAAAAAATTAGTAATGTTGTCAGTATATGGATTACTCAGTAAAGTTTTCCCATGAAGAAAAGTGCTTTGCTTAGTCTCAGAGAGGGAGAATAAATTTCTACCTATTGTTGGTCAGTTTTGATAGCATATAAAGATTTCTGAACAACTTAGCCTCCATAACCATATTATTTAAAGAGCAACTTCTTGGAATGATATGAGATTATTTATTTTGATGTTTTAAAGAGCCAGTTATTCTTATCCTAACTGAGTTAGAAGAAAACTGCATTCTTCCAGTCTGTTCTGCGAAGTAGTGGAAAAGAAAGGTGAACCACTCAGATAATACTGAAGTACACACACACACACCAGAGAACATCAGAATTTACTTCAGTAAAATATTTTCATTCTTTCTGAAGTGAAATTCTACAAAGCCTATACTTTATGATACTAATAACTTTGCCTCCAAATGTCAGTAACTTTTATTCAATTCTGACAATATGTAACTCAGAGTTCATTTAAAAATTATTACCCTACACAGTCTACCTCACTTATCATGAAACAAATACCATTAAAAACCCATTGTTTTCTGAAAGGAATCACTTCATGTAATGAAGTACTATTCTGAGCTGTAGGAGTTCCAAAAATTGTGAAACAGGTCTGGTACACTTCAAAGTTAAAAGTATATTTTTAGTTTAAGCTGTGAAAGAGTTTCAAAATAGCGATAGTAGTTCTGTATATCAGAGCTGGACACAACTGATGCAACTTACCATGCGTGCATGCATTGGAGAAGGAAATGGCAACTCACTCCAGTGTTCTTGCCTGGAGAATGCCAGAGACAGAGGAGCCTGGTCGGCTGCCGTCTATGGGGTCGCACAGAGTCAGACATGACTGAAGCGACTTAGCAGCAGCAGCAGTTCTGTATATAAGCATGACTGAGTAACTGTCAATAGCTTGGTGGCATATTATTTTATTTTGGCTTAAAATCTTAGTGTTCTTTAAAACATTCTTAAAATGTACTGAATTTTGTTTTTTCTATTTCCTTCCTATGGTAATAATTCATTTTTAATTGAGGAATAACGTGCTAAATAAAATTATTTTTTTACTGGTAGTAAGTCGTTTAAGAGCATCCACTCGTACCAATATCTAGGATATAAATAAACCATCAAAAATGTCACAATGCCAAAAGAATTGGTAAGGTAACAGAGACTTCTCTCTTAGGTTTATTTCCACTTCACTGTTATATTGAGTGCATTAGAGTCACCTGAGAAAGCTCTTTAGCAAGCCAGGCCCCAAAAGTTATCAGTGACTTTTCTTGGCAAAATATTATCCTTCTGTTGTGGCTCAGACCATAAAGAATCTGCCTGCAGGATAGACCCAGGTTCAATATTTGGGTTGGGAAAATTCCCTGGAGAAGGGAACGGCTACCCACTCCAGTATTCTTACCTGGAGATATTTCCATGGACAGAGGAGTCTGGTAGGCTACATTGTCTAGGGTCACAAAGAGTTGGACACAATTGAAACTATTTAGCATGCATGCATATGCCTAGTTCTTCCCCTCCTTTTTATGTAATTGGTCAGAATCTCTGTCTAAATTATCTTCCTGTATCAAAAGTGGTTTTTCATCTGATTCTTCAGCCTTTCCAAATGTATTTCTGTTTTGTAGGACATAGTGTGATATGGCTTGAAACAGATAAGGCTGAAGGACAGTCTTAATAACAGACTCTTGCCTCAGAAATACAAAAGAATAGTGTGTGGCCTGAACTGAACCCTCTTCTCTGAGGAGAGATCAAGAGAGAATACTGCAAATGGGAGTTAATAGATATTATGAACTTCTTGGCTATAAGGGAAGACGTTTAAAAAAAAAAAGAGTATAGATTCTCAAATCCTAGGCATTGCATATCATTTTTCTTCCAAGTAGCATTTTTCAAAGTAATAAGTATAATTTGAGTAAAAGTTTCCTTGATCAAATACTGTTAGAAATGCTGGGGTTGTCTAAGATTTTTCAGAGCTTTAATATAATAATACTAATATTCTAATATACTTTGTAAACACCCAAGACATACATGGTGTTTCCCAACCCAGAGTCCCATTACATAGAATGGGAAAGACCAGCGATCTCTTCAAGAAAATCAGAGGCAACAAAGAAACATTTCACGCAAAGATGAGCACAATAAAGGATAGAAATGATATGGACCTAACAGAAGCAGAAGATATTAAGAAGAGGTGGCAAAAATACACAGAAGAACTATACAAAAAGATCTTCATGACCCAGATAACCAGGATGATGTGATCACTCACTTAGAGCCAGACATCCTGGAATGTGAAGTCAAATGAGCCTTAGGAAGCATTACTACAAACAAAGCTAGTGGAGGTGATGGAATTCCAGCTGAGCTATTTCAAATCCTAAGATGATGCTGTGAAAGTGCTGCACTCAATATGCCAGCAAATCTGGAAAACTCAGCAGTGGCCACAGGACTGAAAGAGGTCAGTTTTCATTCCAATCCCAAAGAAAGGCAATGCCAAAGAATGTTCAAACTATCATATAAGTGCCTTCATTTCACACACTAGCAAAGTAATGCTCAAAATTCTCCAAGCCAGCTTTCAGCAGGATGTGAACCATGAACTTCTAGATGTTCAAGCTAGATTTAGAAAAGGCAGAGGAACCAGAGATCAAATTGCCAACATCCACTGGATCATTGAAAAAGCAAGAGAGTGCCAGAAAAACATCTACTTTTGCTTTATTGACTACACCAAAGCCTTTGACTGTGTGGATCACAGCAAACTGTGGAAAATTCTAAAAGAGATGGGAATACCAGACCACCTGACCTGTGTCCTGAGAAATCTGTATGTAGGTCAAGAAGCAACAGTTAGAACTGGACATGGAACAACAGACTGGTTCTAAATAGGGAAAGGAGTACGTCAAGGCTGTATATTGTCACCCTGCTTATTTAACTTATATGCAGAATACATCATGTGAAATGCCTGGCTAGATTAAGCACAAGCTGGAATCAAGATGCTGGGAGAAATATCAATGACCTCAGATATGCAGATGATACCACCCTTACGGCAGAAAGTGAAGAGGAACTAAAAAGCCTCTTGATGAAAGTAAAAGAGGAGAGTGAAACAGTTGGCTTAAAGCTCAGCATTCAGAAAACTAAGATCATGGCATCTGGTCCCATCACTTCATGGCAAATAGATGGGGGAAAAATGGAAACAGTGTCAGACTTTATTTTCTTAGGCTCCAAAATCACTGCAGATGGTGACTGCAGCCATGAAATTAAAAGACGTTTGCTTCTTGGAAGAAAAGTTATGACCAACCTAGACAGCATATTAAAAAGCAGAGACATTACTTTGCCAACAAAGGTCCATCTAGTCAAGGCTATAGTTTTTCCAGTGGTCATGTATGGATATGAGAGTTGTACCATAAAGAAAGCTGAGCCTTAAAGAACTGATGCTTTTGAACTGTGGTGTTGGAGAAGACTCTCGAGAGTCCTTTGGACTGCCAGGAGATCCAACCAGTCAGTCCTAAAGGAGATCAGTCCTGGGTGTTCATTGGAAGGATTGATGGTGAAGCTGAAACTCCAAAACTTTGGCCACTTGATGGGAAGAACTGACTCATTGGAAAAGACCGTGATGCTGAGAAATATTGAAGGCAGAAGGAGAAGGGAACAACAGAGGATGTGATGGTTGGATGGAATCACTGATGTGATGGACATGAGTTTGAGTAAGCTCCGGGAAGTTGGTGATGGGCAGGGAGGCCTAGCTTGCTGCAGTCCATGGGGTTGTAAAGAGTCAGACATGACTGACTGACTGACTGAACTGAACTAATTTGGGGAGTTAATAGAGAGATTAGAACACTTCAAAGAAAAAGTGCAGGCAATTCCTTAAATTTTAGAATATATTTGAGAACCTCTCATGGTTTCTTCTCTCATTTGATTCTCTGTCTCTTTTTAAAAGTTATTTATTATTTTAGTTTTGACTGCGCTAGGTCTTTGTTGCTGCACAGGTTTTTCTCTAATTGCAGTGAGCAGTGGCTACTCTCTGGTTGTGGTGCCCAGGCTTCTTCTCATTGCAGTGGACTCTCTTGTTGCAGAGCACAGGGTCTTGGGTGTGCAGACTTCAGTAGCTGAGGCGCCTGGGCTCAGTAGTTGGCGGCTCCCAAGCTCTGGAGCACAGGCTCAGTAGTTGTGGCACACAGGCTTAGTTGTTCCACGGCATGTGGGATCTTCCTGGGTCAGGAATTGATCCCTTGTCTCTTGCACTGACAGGCGAATTCTTTAATGCTGAGCCACCAGGGAAGCCCTCTCTCTCTTTTGCTGGTGCTTCTAGATAACTTCGTCAGGTCTCTGTTTCAAACTTAAAAGTTTCCTTCACTTGTTTAAGGGCTACAGAAGGGTTTGGGGAGTAGGAAATAAAAAGTTAATGAAGCAAATATGAGATGAAATTTAAGACATATTTGATAGGACTGGAGGATAGACTTTGAAAAGAGAATTAGAAGTGGAAGAGAAGGTATAACTAATTGTATAGGAGAGATCTACTGGAGGCAAGGTAAATTAGTGAGAGTTGAATTGAAAGTAAAATCCAAGAGAATTCCATGGACTGTATAGTCCATGGGGTGGCAAAGAATCAGACACGGCTGTGCGACTTTCACTTTCACTTTTCGGCTTCCTGGACAGCTAGCTGGTAAAGAATCCGCCTGCAATGCAGGAGACCCTGGTTCCATCCCTGGGTTGAGAAGATCCCCTAGAGCAAGGAAAGGCTACCCACTCCAGTATTCTGGCCTGGAGAATTCCATGGACTGTTTGGCCATGGGTAGCCAAGAGTCAGTCACGAGTGAGTGACGTTCACCTCAGCTCCATGTAGTTTCTCCCCTGAAAAATATTTTGTTTGTGTACAACCCCACCCCACTCCCATCTCTATAGATCCAAGTTAATTACTATGTCTACTCAAACCATTATTTTTCTGCTGTATTCAGAAACAAAAGGAGAAATGCTGCTGCTGCTGCTGCTGCTAAGTCACTTCAGTCGTGTCCAACTCTGTGCAACCCCATAGACGGCAGCCCACCAGGATCCCCCATCCCTGGGATTCTCTAGGCAAGAATACTGGAGTGGGGTGCCATCTCCTTCTCTAGTGCATAAAAGTGAAAAGTCAAAGTGAAGTCACTTAGTCATGTCTGACTCTTTGCGACCCCATGGACTGCAGCCTACCAGGCTCCTCCACCCATGGGATTTTCCAGGCAAGAGTACTGGAGTGGGGTGCCATCTCCTTCTCCAATGCATGAAAGTGAAAAGTCAAAGTGAAGTCACTTAGTCATGTCTGACTCTTTGTGACCCCATGGACTGCAGCCCACCAGGCTCCTCCACCCATGGGATTTTCCAGGCAAGAGTACTGGAGTGGGGTGCCATTGCCTTCTCCAAAAGGAGAAATAGCCTTACACGATAGAAATGGTGCTAATAACGGACAGCAAACACTTGTGGCTGCAATGACAATCAACTTTCCCCTGCATGCTGTGCTCAGTGTCCACTGCCACACTTAGCAACAGGAATGAACCCAACCCACTGCAACAGAAGAATATGCATGAAGTTTTTTGCCTTGATAAACAAGGAAAGATACTGGGTATTAAGCAAAGCTACAAGCAAATACTGGCTATGGTGTCCTAAAATCTCAAAAGTATTATGAACTAGCTTTCTGGGTTTTTTGAGAGAAACAAATCCATCAGGATGATGATGATCTACCTGTGGAAACCTATGCATTTATTTATATTAACTAGATACATGGCACTATACAAAAATAGATGTAAAAATAAATAAGATGTAGTCTCACATACAAGGTCCATGTTGTCTCTATGCTGGATAGAGTACCAACTATATTGCAGTCCAGAAACTGGCCAAATATGGTACTTTAAATGATACAGAATTTTGTTTCTCTCTCCCCTGTGTTAATGGTCCAGCATGAGCAGTTCTGGACTATCTAGGTGAGTATTCCTCAGCATCAGTTTCCAGAGTTTTCTAGTCATTGCCATTCCTAACAAGCAAGAAGAAAAAGAAGCAGCCTAGGGCAAATGGCTTCTTTAAGCAGATGAACCTCAGACTGCACATGTAATTTATCATGTTCCATTAATCCAAATTTAGTGATATGCCAAAACTAACTGTAAGAAAACTGGGGAAATATGGTTTCTATATGAGTTGCTATGTGCAAGCAAAAACTCATGGAGTTCTGTTGCTAAAAGCAGATGGGGAGAATAGACCCTGGAGGACAATTAGAGATCTTTCTCACAGACTCATAGCAAAGAAAGATAATAAATAATTGGAATAAAGGCTGCTAAGTACTAAAATAAGTTCTGATGGCAGGGCTTGTTTCAGAGGATGTATCTGAAAGAATGTGGTCCTTGCTGCTGGGACATGAAGAATATGTCAGTAGAAAGAGGAATAACAATAGGAAGCATAACAATAAACTGGAAGAAGTGGCTTCCAGTAATGACAGCAGATTGAGTAATTATGCCTTTTTTAGGTTTTTTTTCTGAAACCTCACTAAAGTGACAGTTTTGCTTTTTAACCATAGATTCTAGCAAGAATAGGTAACAAGAGAACAGCAAAAAAAAAAATTGAAGTAAGGAAGCAGGTGGAGGAATGATACGTGAATTAACAATTTAAAGAAAATTAGCTTCTAAGCTAGGGGGTGGGAAAAGCGAAAAACCAAACCAGTATATATCATTGAGTCCTCTGAAGACCCAGGAAGTGGTGATACCAAAACTTCTGAATTAGGGATACTTCTGAATAAGGATCATAGATTATCAATCTGTTTAAGAAAGATTGGGTCCTCACATCCCCTCCACCATTCCATGCAACAGTTGACTTCCTCTTCCCTCATATTGGCAAAAAACTAGAAATTTATTCTTTGAAAAAGTTAAACATAGACTCTCTTACTGAAATGATCAGGCATAATTGAGGTTGAGATCCCTTATTAAAATTAAGGACTTTAAGTGAATGCGTGCCATGTTGTATGCTAAGACTGTCTAGCCTTCTTTCCTGTCTTAGCTTCCAGAATGCTGACAATCAGACCTTCACCCTTCAAATAGAACATTGGTGAAATCATTTCAGAAGAATTTGACCAGGCCAAAAAGACTTAAGATACAAGCATTAGCAATTCCTCAACTAAATGATCCATCCTGATCATCTTATGAGTTAGGCTTTTAGTCTCAATGAAAGATTACAAGAAATACTAGGAAATCCAAAATATGAAATCTAGAAACTGAAATAAACAGAAGCCAAAAGCAACTAGGAAAACAAATTTGATAAAGGAGAAGGGAATGTTTCAGAAGTACAACCCTCCACCCCCAAAAACCTGTCTTTAATTTTCTCAGAGGGGAAAATAGGAAAATATTGAAATCATAAAATAAGAATAGATACTGTGTTTTCAAAAGAATATTCTGAGAAAAAAAGGAGCCTTTGGAAACACAATAGAAAAAATAAAACTCTCAATATAAGGTTGGGGAAGTCTCAAAAATAGGACAAAAGGACAAAGACTTAGAAAATAGGAAAAGAATATATATATATATATATATATATTTTTTTAGTTAGAGGACTGTTCCAATAGGTTCAATAAAAATGCAACGGCATTCCAGAAAAATGGAACAGAAAAAACAGGAAAGAAATGATCAGTGAAGCAATTTTAAAAATATTTCCAAGATGTAGGGACCTGAGTTTTCAGATTAGAAGAGTCCAGCACAATAGATGAAAGTATACACATTATAAGGAACATTGTCATGAAATTCTAAACCCTGGGGCCACAGAAAAGTTCCTACAAACTTCTGGAGTAGGGCAGGGAAGGGATATGGATAATGGGTAATAGGTCACATAAAAAAGATCAGGAATCAGATTGACTTCACACTTCCTGTAAACAATTGAACCTTGAAGGCAATGGAAAGAAAGACTTCAAAATTCTGAAAGAATTCTGTGTCTGACCATTCAACTGTGAAAACAGAATAAAAACATGCACAACTTCAAAATACTACCTCATGCATCCTTTTTTCTTCATGTATCCTTTTTTTTTAAGCTTTTTATTTTGTTTTAGGGTATAGCCAATTAACAATGTTGTGATTCAGGTAAACAGGAAAGTGACTCAGCCATACACATACATGTATCCATTCTCCCTGAAACTCCTCTCCCTTCCAGGCTGCCACATAGCACTGAGCAGAGTTCCCTGTACTGTACACTATATCCCTGTTGGTAATCCATTTTAAATATAGTGTGTGCACATGTCCATCCCAAACTCCCTAACTATCCCTTCCTCTCATTCTTTCTCCTGGCAACCATAGTTCATTCTCTAAGTCTGTGAGTCTGTTTGCATTTTGTAAGTTCATTTGTGTTATTTCTTTTTAGATTCTGCATCAAGGGATGTCATATGATATTTCTCCTTCTCTGTCTGATTTAGTTCACTCAGTATGACAATCTCTGGGTCCACCCATGTTGCCGCAAATAGCATTATTTCATTCTTTTTAATGGCTGAGTAATATTCCATTTTTTATATGTACCAAATCTTTATCTATTCCTCTGTTGTTGGGCATTTAGGTTGCTTCCATGTTTTGGCTATTGTAAACAATGCCGCAATGATCATTGGGGTACATGTATCATTTTGGACCATGTTTTCTCCAGATATATGCCCAGGAGTGGGATTCTTTGGTTATAGGTCGCTAAAGTATTATAGCTTTAGCATCAGTCCTATTTCTAATTTCATAGCACTGTGATCAGAAAAGATGCCTGATATGATTTCAGTTTTATTAAACTAACCAAGGCTCACCTTGTGGCCCAGCATGTGGTGAATCCTGGAGAACCTTTCTTGTGCACTTGAGAAAAATGTGTAGCCTGCTATTTTGGATGGAATACTCTGTAAATACCAATTAAGTTCATCAGGTGTAAAGTGCCATGTAAGGCCTGTGTTTCCCTATTAATTTTCTGTCTGGATGATGTGTCCATTGATGAAAGTGGTCCACTATTATTGTATTACTGTTGATTTCTCCCTTTATGGTTGTTCATATTTGCCTTACATATTGAAGTGCTCCTGTGTTGGGTGCATATATATTTATAATGGTTATATCTTATTGGATTGATTCCTTGATGATTATGTAGTGTCCTTCATTTCTCTTAAAACAGTCTTTGTTTTAATGTCTATTTTGTCTGATATGAAAATTGCTGTTCTAGCTTTCTTTTGATTTCCATTTGCATGAAATATTTTCTCTCATCCCCTTATTTTCAGTCTGAAAATGACCCTAGGTGTGAGGTGGGTATCTTGTAAACAGCATATATAGGGTCTTATTTTTGTATCCACTCAGCCAGTCTATGTCTTTTGGCTGGTGTATTTAATCTATTTACATTTAAGGTTCAGTTCAGCTCAGTTCACTTGCTCAGTCTGGTCCAACTCTTTGCGACCCCATGAATAGCAGCACGCCAGACCTCCCCGTCCATCACCAACTCCCAGAGTCCACCCAAACTCATGACCATCGAGTCGGTGATGCCATCCAGCCATCTCATCCTCTGTCGTCCTCTTCTCCTCCTGCCTCAATCCCTCCCAGCATCAGAGTCTTTTCCAATGAGTCAACTCTTCGCATGAGGTGGCCAAAGTATTGGAGTTTCAGCTTTAGCATAAGTCCTTCCAATGAACACCCAGGACTAATCTCCTTGAGAATGGACTGGTTGGATCTCCTTGCAGTCCAAAGGACTCTCAAGAGTCTTCCGCCAACACCACAGTTCAAAAGTACCAATTCTTCGGCACTCAACTTTCTTCACAGTCCAACTCTCACATCCATACATGACCACTGAAAAACCATAGCCTTGACTAGATGGACCTTTGTTGGCAAAGTAATGTCTCTGCTTTTTAATATGCTGTCTAGGTTGGTCATAACTTTCCTTCCAAGGAGTAAGCATCTTTTAATTTCATGGCTGCAGTCACCATCTGCAGTGATTTTGGAGCCCCCAGAAATAAAGTCTGACACTGTTTCCACTGTTTCCCCATCTATTTGTCATGAAGTTTTGGGACCAGATTCCATGATCTTTGTTTTCTGAATGTTGAGCTATAAGCCAACTTTTTCACTCTCCTCTTTTACTTTCATCAAGAGGCTTTTAGTTCCTCTTCACTTTCTGCCATAAAGGTAGTGTCATCTGCAATCCGAGGTTATTGATATTTCTCCCGGCAATCTTGATTCCAGCTTGTGCTTCTTCCACCCCAGCGTTTTTCATGATGTACCCTGCATAGAAGTTAAATAAGCAGGGTGACCATATTCAGCCTTGACGTACTCCTTTTCCTATTTGGAACCAGTCTGTTGTTCCATGTCCAGTTCTAACTGTTGCTTCTTGACCTGCATAAAGGTTTCTCAAGAGGCAGGTCAGGTGATCTGGGTATTCCTATCTCTTTCAGAATTTTCCACAGTTCGTTGTTATCCACACACTCAAAGGCTTTGGCATAGTCAATAAAGCAGAAATAGAAGTTTTTCTGGAACTCTCTTGCTTTTTCCATGATCCAGCGGATGTTGGCAATTTAATCTCTGGTTCCTCTGCCTTTTCTAAAACCAGCTTGAACATCAGGAAGTTCACGGTTCATGTATTGCTGAAGCCTGGCCTGGAGAATTTTGAGCATTACTTTACTAGCATGTGTAATGAGTGCAATTGTGTGGTAGTTTGAGCATTCTTTGGCATTGCCTTTCTTTGGGATTGGAATGAAAACTGACCTTTTCCCATCCTGTGGCCAGTGCTGAGTTTTCCAAATTTCCTGGCATATTGAGTGCAGCTCTTTCACAGCATCATCTTTCAGGATTTGAAACAGCTCAACTGGAATTCCATCACCTCCACTAGCTTTGTTCGTAGTGATATTTTCTAAGGCCCACTTGACTTCACATTCCAGGTTGTCTGTCTCTAGATGAGTGTTCACACCATCGTGATTATACATTAAAGGTAATTATTGATATATATGATCCTATTACCCTTTTCTAAATTGTTTGGTGTTTATTTTTTCTGTTCCTTCTCTTGTGTTTCCTGCCTGGAGACGTGCCTTTAGCATTTATTGTAAAGCTTGTTTGGTGGTGCTGAATTCTCTTAACTTTTGCTTGACTTTCGGAAAGCTTTTAATTTTATCCATGAAATCTGAAGGTGAGTCCTGCTGGGTAGTGTATTCTTGATTGTATGTTCTTCCTTTTATCACTGTAAATATATCATTCTATTCCTTTCTGGCTTAGAGAGTTTCTATTGAAAAATCAGCTGAAAGTTATGGGAGTTGGCTTATATGTTATTTGTCATTTTTCCCTTATTTCTTTTAATAGTTTATCTTTGTCTTTAATTTTTATCAGTTTGATCACTACGTGTCTCAGCATGTTCCTCCTTGGGTCTGTCTTTCCTGGTACTGTCTGCATTTCCTAGTCTTGGCTAACTATTTCTTTTCCCATGCTGGGGGAGTTTTCAGCTGATTATCTCATCAAATATTTTCTCAGGTCTTTTCTCTCTCTCTCTTCTCCTTCTGGGACCCCTATAAATATGAATGTTGGTGCATTTAATGTTGTCTCAGAGGTCTCTTATGCTGTCTTCATCTCTGTTGTTGTTGTTGTTTTTGTAATATTCTGTTTTGTGGCTGTGATTTCTTCATTTTGTCTTCCAGGTCACTTATCTGTTCCTCTGCCTCAGTTATTGTGCTATTGATTCCTTCTAGTATTATGCATCTCTTTGTTCTTGATAGTTCTTCTGGGTTTTGGCAAACATTTCTTGCAGCCTTTGCATTCTTTTTCTGAGATCATGGATCATCTTCACTATCATTTTTCTGAATTCTTTTTCTGGAAGATTGCTTATCTCCATTTCATTAAGTTGTTTTTCTGGGGTTTTGTTGCTTCATGTGGGACATAACTCTCTGCTTTTTCATCCTGATTAACTTTCTATAATGCAGTTTTTGTTCTAACCATCGTGGGATCATGGTTCTTCTTGCTTCTTCTGTCTGCCGTCTGGTGGATAAGGCTAAGGCTTGTGCAAGCTTCCTGATGGGAGGTACTGATTGTGGGAAAAACTGGGTCTTGCTCTAGTGGACAGGGCTGTGCTCTTAATCCAATTATCTGCTGATGGGTGGGGCTGCACTCCCTCCTTATTGGTTTGGCCTGAGGTTACCCAGTCCTGGAATCTAAAAGCCCTGCATGCATGCCTTCATGCTAAGTCGCTTCACTTATGTCTTACTCTTTGCAACCCCATGGACTGTAGCCCACCAGGCTCCTCTGTCCATGGGATTCTCCAGGAAAGAAAACTGGAGTGGGTTGCCATATCCTCCTCCAGATGATCTTCCCAACACAGGGATCAAATCCACGTCTCTTCTGTCTCTCTCATTGGCAGGCAGGCTCTTTACCAGTAGAGCCACCTGAGAAGCTGCCATGGTAGGACTAACGGCAGCCTCAAGAGGGCTCACACCAAGGGGCACCTCCTAGGACTCCTGCTGCCAGTGCCCCCATCCCTGCATCGAGCCACTGCTGATCCACGCCTTTGCAGGAGACCCTCAGACACTAACAAGTAGATGTGGTTCAGTCTCCTATGGGGTCACTGCTCCTTTCCCCTGGGTCTTGGGGCACACAAAAGATTTTTGTGTGTGTGCCCTCCTAGAGTGGAGTCTCTTTCCCCTGGTCCTGTGGGAGTCCTGTAATCAAATCCTGCTGACCTTCAAAATCAGCTTCACTGGAGACTCTTAGTCCCTTTGCTGGATACCCAGGTACTGGAAGATGTGCTCTATCTCTCTCTATGTATATAAACACAGACAAGCACACACATGCATGTAAAAGGGCTACAAGGAACAGATTTATTTCTAAAGAAAAGCAAAGGAAATGCCCTAGAAAATGATGAAGGGAGATCAGGATGCTTTCTCTGCCCCAGATACCAAGGACAACCAGGCCAGATTGATTGGAGCAGGGCAGAAGATTGTAGGAGAGAATCCTCAAGAAGGTGAAATTTACAGATAAGCTAACAGGAGTGAACTTTGTAAAAGATGGCAACTGGCAGAGTTTGGGGTTGGATTATGAGGCATGCATGGAAAATTTAACAAAGAAAAAAAAAAAAAGGAAGGGGAAAAAAGTGTGGTAGAGAGGACTCACTCATTATCTGATGCTTCTTTTCCTCTGGACACATGGGAGGAATATATTTCCTTTCCCTCTTGCACTTAGAATCATATGACTATTTCTGGCCAATAGATTTGAGCAGAACTCACATGTGATAGTTTTAAAATACAGCCTAGATTTTTTTTTTTATCTTTTTCCTATCAAGAGGTGGGTTATTTCTTACTGTAGCATAGTCTGGCCTATCTTGATTAATATGCAAGGTAATTATCGACTCTAAGGAAAAGAAATCATAGTTTGTTTTGGGGCTCAGCACTGAAAAGTTTACATCGTTAGAATAACCAAATGCCAAGAAATGATCTTTCTACAATTATGATATAATGATACAGTATTGGCAGTTTGGGGAATGGGAAAAATAAGGATGTTCTATAAGTATACAGTTAACTTTGATGAAAACCTGAATTTAGAAAAAGATTAGAAAAGAACAACCTATTCTAATTTCTTGAAAATAAAAGCTGCATAATTTCAGATATAGAATGAAATGAGAAAAGGATAAACACCAACATAAATTATAAAATATGGAGATATACAAAGCCACATGAAATGAAGCAATATTGAGAGAGTCTTATGGAAACAGAAGTCACAAAATAGTAGGAAGATTATAACCCAAGAGAAAATGTTCTTTACTTACATTAAATCACATAATGCATTATGTTACATGGAAGATCAAATATCACAAGACGCTGTCATCATCTCATTTTTGTTCTGCAAAGGATGCCAGAAAGTGTCAGAATAAGTGCTAGTCTTTTCTACACTTTCTGGTACCGTATCAGATGGAAAATAAGCATCTTTCATTATTACCTTACAGACACATGGTGAAGCTAGAAACATTTCTCATTAATTTCTAAATAAATTATTTGGATTTTCACGTGACATGTCTACCATCTAGAATCCACCACAGAGGACAATTTGAATTACTACCAATTTAAATACAGTAGTTCTTTAGAAAAGGTGAATGATTTCACCTATGTTTATAGTGTGTGCTGCTATTCAGCCCTCTCCTCTTTGTTATTTGGCCTATTTCATGAATCCCCACTATAAATATCAAAAGGAGATAAGCTCTTTTATATTTGCCTCTGTTAGTCTTCCATTTGCTTATCATTTGCATGCTGCTTGGGGATAGCCTTACAGAGTCTGAACTTACTAATTCAGTTGTTTATTTATTTTCAACTCGCAATAGGCCTCACACATGCCCATTTTTGTTTTAGACACTAGGATACAATTCACCAAAAAATGAAAAAAATCTTTGCTCTTGTGCAGCTTATCTTCTAATGAGGGGAGACAGGCTATAACCAAATAAGTTGGAAAAATTATATAGACATTAGAATGGATTAATTACTATAGAGGAAAATAGGGGATACAAGGTGAACAGAGCATTCTGGAGGGGGAAGGGTGATAAGAAGGCCTCACTATCATAAAATGATGATCTGTGGTAAAAGGGAAAAAAAAAAAGATGGTCACAGGGGAATTAATTCCCATATTCAAAGAGAGAATGTGGCCATTGGGTATTGTCAATATTACATATAGCCTCCAACCACAAATTTGATTTTTATGAAAAGACCTGGGAATTATACAAAGAAAGAGAATTTTAATATTTATATGTATGAAAAAGATATACTATGTTATAAGCTCCAAGTTTCAGAAGTCATCCCTGATAACTCAGATGGTAAAGAATCTTCCTGTAATGCAGGAGATCCTGGTTCAATCCCTAGATCAGGAAGATACCATGGAGAAGGGAACAGCTACCCACTCCAGTGTTCTTGCCTGGAGAATTCCATGGACAGAGGAGCCTGACGGGCTACAGTCCACGGGGTTGCAAAGAGTTAGGCACTACTGAAGCAACTTAACACATTTCAGGAGTCAAGAGCAGGGACGATTAACGTCAGTAATAACAAGAGGAGAGGGGGGAGATGTGTTTTGGTCTCTTGAAAGCAGTCCTAAGGGCCTGGATTACAAGGCAAGTGAAGCAGGTAAATAAAGCATCAGCACAATGACTATTCCCAGAAGGGCAATAGGAATGTAATGTCATGGGGAAAAAAGGCACTCCCAAAGCGATTGCATTTGTAGGCTGCTTGCTGCCAACAGCCTTTGACATCAAAGTACTTCCATCTTCCAAATGCCTGTTTGGCAATTGGCAAAAGCCACAGGAAGGGCATTTCCAGAATGGAACAACTGGTTCATTTTACCCAAGTAAAGTCAGCAAGTGTTCTATGTTTTGTTGCTTTCGTAAGAGGCTAGTGTACATCCTATAAAGTTCATAGTAATAAAATATAAGATCTCATTCACATTTGGTTGCATTGCCCATATATTAAGTAACTCTATAAATATAAGCAAACTCCAGTACTCTCAATTTCATTTGTCTATATATATTTCAGGAAAAGAAATTAGAGAGAATGATTAAACAGTTTAAAATGTTTACATAAACAAGACAACCTTTTTCCTTTTCTATTCTAAAGTAAACATACATGTAGGAATAAATTTTGAGATGAATGGATAAAGAAATTGTGGTATATACATACAATTGAAAATCATTCAGCCATAAAAAGAAAAAGAAACCCTGTCATATGCTACAACAAGGATGAATCTTGGGAGTGTTATGTATTAATATGTAAAATTGAGACAGGAGAGAAGTAGGCAGGTCACAATCTTTAAAAGAATGACATAGTCATTGAGGAGATGACATAAACTGGTTAGAACCAGATAGGCCCAAGATTGCAGAAGATTTGACTTCCAGTAGAATTTAAGCCTTATTATATGCTCACTGCTACATAGTAGCATGCTAAATCGGAGAAGGCGATGGCACCCCACTCGCCTGGAAAATCCCATGGACGGAGGAGCCTGGTAGGCTGCAGGCCATGGGTCTCTGAGGGTCGGACATGACTGAGCGACTTCACTTTAACTTTTCGCTTTCATGCATTGAAGGAAATGGCAGCCCACTCCAGTGTTCTTGCCTGGAGAATCCCAGGGACGGGGGAATCTGGTGGGCTGCCGTCTATGGGGTCGCACAGAGTCAGACACGACTGAAATGACTTAGCAGCAGCAGCAGCATACTAAATGACATACCCACAGGTGCCATGAAAATTCCCAAACTGACCATAAAAGACCAAATAGTGGGCAGTGGTCTAACTCTTGGAAATCCTTGTCCCTACTCTGAAAGAATTGGAATAATCCTCCTACTTGTTAGCATATATAATTACCCAGCCCATAAAAACTAACCACCCCATTTATCAGTGCCCCTTGACTTTTTAGACAGCCCACACTTCATCTCTGTAGTGTGTATCTCCCAGAAAAACTTGTTTTCACTTTACTATGGCTTACTCTTGAATTCTTCCTGCCAAGGACACTTACTTGGTGGCCTGTCTCAGGGACTCACCTGAGACGTGGGACATGACTGTCCTCTTGCCCCCATTTTCCTGCAGCAAAATAAGCCAGTCAGAGAGCGACAAATACTGCATGTTTCCACTTATATGAGGTATTTCCAGAAGTCAGACTCACAAATGCAGAAAGCAGAATGGTGGTTGTTAGGGCTGGGTATGGGGGAGAGAGTAGGAAATAAGAAATTGCTATTCAATGAGAATGGAAGTATCAGTCATGCAAGATGAAAAAGTTCTAGAGAATCTGCTGTACAACATTGTGCTTAGAGTTAACAATACTGTATACTTTAAAGTTGTTAAGAGAGTAAATCTCATGTTTTTTACCACATTTTTTTTTAAATGAATGAATTTTGGCTTCATAAAGCTATGCTGAAAGTTTATGTTAGTAACTTTGTTTTGCATCATTCTTTCCTACAAAATATCTGTAGCCTCTGTCAATCAGATCTTTGGTTGCCAGCAACAAATCAATTTGAGGACTTTAATAAAAAAACAAAAGCTACTGGAAGCATGTCTGAGTCACAGAGCCTTGACAGGATAGCTGGGGACCAGTCTTGGAATGAACCCAAAGATCCCAGGGCGAGAACCATAGGAGACCAGTGTGGTCCCCATGATACTGTTGCCCCTTTTATGCCCTTTTCACCCATTGCCATAAGAAACCCTGAATGGACAGTTGGCAGTCTCAGCTACAAATTCAATAGAAGTGTCACGAGGTTCTCTAGTGAAAGCCTTTCTCCCTTGGATGCTAAAACCTTTATATCAGCAGAGTTCAGAGTCACAGAGATTAGAAGCAACAAAAAAATGTTAGTGACTCATTAAGTGTAATTATAAAGGTACCATCACCCCACTTTTACCCTTTGTTTCCCATACCACAGCATCTTTTCATGGGGAAAAAATCACTACCTACTATCTTCCTCACTAGCTTAGAACATATACGTCCTGAAGGATCATGCTAAAATTTTACAGGGTGTCAACTCCTGGGCATGAGCATAACTGAATCTTTTTTCAGTTAAAGTTGATTTACAGTGTTAGTTTCAGGTGTACAGCAAGTTAATTCAGTTTTTTATGTGTGTGTAGGGGGGGGGGGGGGTTGTGTGTGTTTTCTTTTCCAGATTCTTTTCCACTTAGATTATTGTAATGCATATTGAATATTTTATTTACTTTTGGCTCTGCTGGGCCTTTGTTGCTTTGCCCAGGCTTTCTCTAGTCGTGGCAAGCAGGGGCTACCCTTTGTTGCAATGCATAGGCTCCTCATTGCAGTGGCTTCTCTTGTTGTGGAGCACAGGCTCTAGGTACATGGGCTTCAGTCGTTGTAGCACGTGGGCTCAGTAGTTGTGGCACATGGGCTTGGTTGCTCCTCGGCATGTGGAATTTTCCTGAACTAGGGATCGAACCCATGTCCCCTGCATAGCAGGCAGATTCTTATCCACTGTGCCACC
This sequence comes from Nanger dama, assembly GCA_917880005.1. Lineage (NCBI taxonomy): Eukaryota > Metazoa > Chordata > Mammalia > Artiodactyla > Bovidae > Nanger > Nanger dama. The sequence goes on from CAKJTW010000014.1 coordinate 17,618,713, forward strand.
AGGGAAGTTTATCTAAACAAATACATAAACTTTTTGTTTATCTATTATTTATATGTGTGTGTGTATCTGTTAACATAATTGGATCTTAATAACCCATTCCACAGTTTCATAGGTGTATGCCTCTAGGCGATAGTGACGTAAGATCATCGAATCTTATGGAATCAGCCCATTTCTTCCTCGGTTAACTGAAACCTTTTGGTCCGTAGCAAAGTGTGAGATATCATGACTTTGTATAAGGCATTCCATAAGTTAATGGGTGGTGGCGCTAGCATGGCTTGAGTCCACATTAAATGTCTTTTACAGTGAGAACATATCAGTGGCCCCTTTGTGATGGTTTTCCCAGGTAAGGTACCATATTCAAGATATCATTAACTGCTAGAAAATTGAGTATTAAGCTATTAAAGTTGAGATACAAGAAAGTCTATGTTGAGCCCAGTCAGCCTGCTACCATGATCACTTTGAGTCCAAAATAGAATAAAAATACTGACTGATGAGTGTAGGACAGGACATTTTGTTTAGCCGATTATTAGGAACTCCTTCACAGAGGAGGCTTTTGGTAAATATTCACATTGGATACAGTATTTGCATATTCAAGACCCATCCTCACATCCCAAATATCCTTATTATCAATCTTCTGATTTTGTTTTTTTCCAACATACCTAACCCTTAGCCTCTGCTCATGAATTGATGTAGGTCCTTAACATACATCTCTCCATCTCTTCCTCTGGTAAAAGTTCCTCTTTATGGAGGATTTCTCCTTTGGAAGAAATGGAAGGATTTCTCCTTTCCAGTATTGAGTGGAACTGACTGATGCAAACATATTATTTAGAGCCATCTGTAAGGCAGACTTGAATTTTTTTCCTCTTTGATTATAAGGGAAATCCACATAAGCCCATAGGTTGAGAGGGTGTTGCAGAAGTAGACATGCTGGCTGTGTGAGCCGTGTTGCTCTAGGTCCCCTCAGGTTCCACCTCTATTCCTGCCTGTATATATGACTTCTGTTTGATGACATAGTTCCTGCCTGTGAATCAGAACACCTAGTTCTTGATGAGCACTCAGACTGCACAGACACCTGTTGTTTGTTAATCTCTATCAAAGCTAAGTTTTAAGCCAAGAACTATTTCTCAAAAGCATAATAGCTCTTGACAAAGAGGGCATGTCTGTATTCTAAAATGTCATGCCTGTAATTGTCCAGTGGAACCTTCCCTAGGCTTTCTTTAAATCATTTATTCATTCAATGAGACTTTCAAAGCCCAGAAGGAAATAGATATAACATGCAAAAGATGTTGTTGCTTTAAAAAAATTGTTACTCTTCATTCCTTAGAACTCTTGGATTCTTTACAGGAAGACCTATCTACCTAGTTCTTTTAAGGTTTATTCCCTCCTCCTTAAAAACACCTTTAAGACATTCTGAAGACCTAGGTGTCTCAACCCAAGAGAGGAACTTCCAGAGAAAAATAGATGCCCCCTCATCATCTCTGTAAGACCTGGCTCACAAGTTCTACTTTTCAATCTTGAGGCTTGTCTCTTCCCTAAATAATTGACAGCAGGGATACCCAATTATTTTAGGGAAAACCCTACTTCTTAGGACAACTAATTCTGAATTTGAAGCCTAACTATATCAGAATTCTAAATCTAATATCCAGATACAAACTGGAGATCAAGTTATTATATTGAAAAAGACAGATGTCCTATTGAGGTCTTTTATTTAAACTAATTATTAATAAGGGCTGTTTGTTACATATATTTTGCTATTATTTTATTCTATGGCATGATTTGCCAACTGTATTCCAAATATGTTTTCAAAATTAAATATAGAGTGCTAGAATATATAGCATTTCCTACAGTGTAAGACATTCCTCTGCATAATAGACAAGCATTTCAGTGTTTAGTTTTTTAATTAATTAATTTGTTTTAATTGGAGGCTAATTACTTTACAATATTGTGGTGGTTTTTGCCATACATCGACATGAGTCAGCTACAGGTGCACATGTGTCCCCCAGTCCTAAACAGTGTTGAGTTTTTAACCACAAAAGCATGTTGGTTTGGGCTTCCGTGGTGGCTCAAAGAATCCACCTGCTCGCTGAAAAGACATAGGTTTGATCCCTGACCCAGGGAAGATCCCATGTGCTGTAAAGTAACTAAGCCTACGTGCCACAACTATTGAGCCTGTGCTCTGGAGCTCAAGAGCTGCAGCTTCTGAACTCACATGCCTCAACTGTTGGAGTCCATGTACCCTAGAGTCCATGCTCAGCAACAAGATAAAGCACCACAGCAAGGAGCCCATGCACCGCTCCAGTCCCAACTTCCTGCAACTAGAGAAAGCCACATGCAGGAACAAAAACCCAGCAGAGTCAAAAGTAAATAATAAAAATAAATAAATAAATTGTTTTTAAAAGGCATATTGTTTTAAATTATATTGGTAGTAAATTAATTGGTGAAGGGGAGTAATACAGACTTGGTTCTGAGTCAGTGAAAGCTTTCAGTCTAATATCAGCCTTATTTAGGTTTCCCTTAAGATACTACATGCTAAATCATTTCAGTTGTGTTTGACTCTTTGCAACCCTATGGACCTTGACCTGCCAGGCTCCACTGTCTGTGGGATTCTCCAGGCAAGAATACTGGGGTAGATAGCCATTCCCTCCTCCAGAAGATCATCCAGACCCAGAGATCAAACCCCTGTCTCTTAGGTATCCTACATTGGCAGGTGGGTTCCTTACCATTAGCACCACCTGGGGAGCCCTGCACATCTGCCTAAATTCCAGCGTATATAGATGAGCAGCGAAACAATAACAAATTTGTTATCCCTCAAAATTAAAAAAGAACAGCAACAACTTAAATGAACTGCATTATTTATAGCCTGTCAGTGGTAATAGGAGTATGCTTCCCAGGTTGTGCTAGTGGTAAAGAGCTAACCTACAAATGCAGAAGTTGCAGCTTCAGTCCTTGAGTCTGGAAGATCCCCTGGAGAAGGGTATGGCAACCTACCCCAGTATTCTTCCTTGGAGAATCCAATGGACAGAGCAGCCAGGTGGACTGCAGTACATAGGGCTACAAAGAATCCCATCACTTCATGGGAAATAGATGGGGAAACAGTGGAAACAGTGTCAGACTTTATTTTGGGGGCTCCAAAATCACTGCAGATGGTGACTGCAGCCATGAAATTAAAAGACGCTTACTCCTTGGAAGAAAAGTTATGACCAACCTAGACAGTATATTCAAAAACAGAGACCTTACTTTGCCAACTAAGGTCTGTCTAGTCAAGGCTATGGTTTTCCCAGTGGTCATGTATGGATGTAAGAGTTGGACTGTGAAGAAGGCTGAGTGCTGAAGAATTGATGCTTTTGAGCTGTGGTGTTGGAGAAGACTCTTGAGAGTCCCTTGGACTGCAAGGAGATCCAACCAGTCCATTCTGAAGGGAGATCAGCCCTGGGTGTTCTTTGAAAGGAATGATGCTAAAGCTGAAACTCCAGTACTTTGGCCACATCATGCGAAGAGTTGACTCGTTGGAAAAGACTGTGATGCTGGGAGGGATTGGGGGCAGGAGGAGAAGGGGTGACAGAGGATGAGATGGCTGGATGGCATCACGGATGTGAGTCTGAGTGAACTCTAGGAGATGGTGATGAACAGGGAGGCCTGGCGTGCTATGATTCATAGGGTCGCAAAGAGTTGGACACAACTGAACGACTGAACTGAACTGAACTGAAGCAACTCAGCACTCACACAGTGATAGCAGGAGTTTTTTCTTACTGTCTCCAACTGTATGGTACAGTGGTCCTTGAAAGAGGTTTTTAAACAGTCACTTAAGAGCCTCTCTATATGGAATTCCAAGGAGAAGGGCAGGCAGGAGATATGCAGAGGGGAGGTAATCTTTCTTCAACAAATTGTACTTGTGGTATCCAGACACTGAACTGAGCTATGATTTCAACAATAAGGAGAAAGGAGGTATGTAAAGTTATTGACCCTTCACAAATATCTTTGGTGCCTCAGGCAAGTAGCACTTGCTTAAGGATGATCTAAATGCTTAAGATCACTGACAACTTGGGTAATTCTCTAACAGTGCAGTGTTTAGGACTCCATGCTTCCACTACAGGAGTCCCAGGTTTGATCCCTGGTTGGGGAACTAAGGACTTTCCAGGTGGCTCAATGGTAAAGAATCTACCTGCCAAGCAGGAGATGCAGGCTCAATCCCTGGATTGGGAAGATCCCTGGAGAAGGAAATGGCCAACCCACTCCAGTATTCTTGCCTGGGATATCCCATGGACAGAGGAGCCTGGCCCGGCCACAGTCCTTGGGGTTGCAGAGTCATACACAACTTAACAAATAAACCACTACCACCACCAGGGAACTAAGATTCTGCAAGCCACGTGGCTTGACTGATAAAAAAAAATCACTGACAACTTGGAAGCTGAGACACTTATGTGATCTCTGGCTCATACAACATTTAACACGTTCCCTCTCCAATAAGATTAATTAATCCAATATAACAAATATTAAAGTATATCTATCACTTGTCAGGCAATTAGATACATAGATGGAATATGTTTAACCCTCAAGAAAACATATTTGTTGTTATGTCTTCATTAAGTAGAAGACATAACAAATCCAGTCAATACATTATGAAAATTGATAAATAATGGCAGGATGCCAAAGGTTCGATGGAGTTATTAGAGAAATACCTAAGAGAGGTAGAGGAGGAGAAGACAGGGACAAGGAAGGCTTTTTATATGATAGTATTTTTTAACTGACTCTCTAAAGAAATGGGAGTTTGCTAGGCAAAAAAAAAAGTGTAAAAGACATTCTAGGTAGAGAAAACAACATACATAAAGGCAAAAATATAAAATGTATGGCCTTACCATCTTGCCTCTTGATTTAGTCAGGAAACAAATGGCACACTTTAAAGGTTAACTGCAAAAAGTTTAATGAAGATGACTATTTCCAGAAATGTGGGCCAAGTCAAGGGCACCAACAAAGAATGGTGAAGCATTCATTGGGAAGCTATAAGGACCTGCCCAGAGGGGCAGGGAAAGGGAATGAGACTGCCAGAACCTGCTGAGAGGCAGAGCCGTGGGAGAGGGACTACCCAACAGCAACCTCAACCAAAAGCAGAAGAAAACAACCACTGCCAAATCACAGCCTGCAGAGACAAAGTGAAAGTGAAGTTGCTCAGTCGTGTCTGACTCTTTGCGACCCCGTGGACTGTAGCCCACCAGGCTCCTGCGTCCATGGGATTCTCCAGGCAAGAATACTGGAGTGGGTTGCCATTTCCTTCTCCAGGGGATCTTCCCGACCCAAGGATCCAACCCAGGACTCCTGCATTATCGGCAGATGCTTTAACCTCTGAGCCACGAGGGAATCCTGACAGAGACAAAGGGAGGGGTAAACACCCTGTCCCTCCCTTTCCTCCAGTCTCCAGCAGACCCCCTCCTGCTAGCTGAACCCCACTGCAGCCCAGAGGGCAAAGAATGCTTCTGTAAAGGCTGGCTTTCTGAGGCCGGGAGAGCAGAGACTAGATCGGTAGAGGCCAACAATCATTAGTACATACATCTCAGATTCATATCCCATGTCTGAACAATTTCCTGCTTCTTGAACAGGTATGGCTGATCCAGGACTAAACCTCTAACTGACATGACGAGTTTGCCCTTGTTTCTTCTTCCTTGACTGATATAAGGAGTAGCTTGTTGACCTAAATGATAGGGAAAAGATTCTTAAGATCATTGCAACTTCTGCCCTGAACCAAAACTTTCTGTATACATACTTTTAATCACTTTTATCCTATCAGATATTTAAAAATAAGTAATCTTGAGTGTGAGATGACATATAAGTGCTTATTTGTCTATCTAAAAATATCTACTTTAATATTGTCAGTGGATGAAACTGGCTTGCATATTAGTTTCATATAATTTTTTGTTCACTTGAGACACTTCATATTTGATTTATAAACTCTAGTTAAATCACATTTAAAGTATCTTCAGATTTTGTTATGGTGCTACATTGTTTGAAATAGAACAAATTGTCCTTTTACAACCTTTTTTTTCTATTTATTTTTCAGATCAATAACTCGGTCTTATTACCGCAACTCAGTTGGTGGATTTTTAGTGTTTGACATTACTAACCTGACGATCTTTTGAACACGTGAAAGATTGGCTGGAAGAAGCAAAAATGCACGTACAGCCATTTCAGATTGTATTTCTGCTAGTGGGACATAAATGTGATTTAGCTTCACAACGTCAAGTTACAAGGGAAGAAGCTGAAAAACTGTCAGCAGACTGTGGTATGAAGTATATAGAAACCTCAGCAAAAGATGCTACGAATGTTGAGGAATCCTTCACTATCTTGACAAGAGACATATATGAACTTATTAAAAAGGGAGAGATTTGTATTCAGGATGGCTGGGAAGGGGTTAAAAGTGGTTTCGTTCCAAATACTGTGCATTCTTCTGAGGAAGCAGTAAAGCCCAGGAAAGAGTGCTTCTGCTGACTTCAAACATGCCAAAGAATTAAGAACAGATTGGGTGTCATTTCAGGATAAATACCAACATTAACAACAGAATGATATGAGGAAAGCATTTTGGAAAGTTATAAACCCATGCTAATGCTGTTTTGTAAGGTATTTAATTCAGAGCAATATGCTAACTTGTTAAACTACCAGATTGGTATTTTGCTAAATTATCAAGCAAAGCAGACAACATTTTCTGGAAACTGGAGTGTCTATATAATTGCCTTCATTCTTATTTTGTTAGCATATAACTGACCATAATATCCAAATATGTCAATATTACTCGTGTTTCTTGATAGTTTGAATGGATGTTTTATGTGCACATATAATCTATTGAAAAGGTTTTATCAGGAATTACATTCTCTAGCATTAATTAATATTAAATAGTAAAGTGGATTTAAAAGTGCACTGTTCATTTACAAAGTAAACAATCTCAGAGTTATTAACTAGGCCTAAAATAACAATTTCTTGCTTAAGGTGACAGGTTTGTAACCATTCTCTGAAATAGTCTCCCTTAATTTTGCCTGAACATGAAAAGATAAGTTTTATATTAATTTTTGTTCTCTGATTTATTGCTCCTGAAAATTTTATGTTTTATAGAGACATCTAAGGATCTCAGCAAAATATTTTATTATAAATATTTGTAAAAATCAAGATGAAGGATCACTATCAGCAAATGTTTTGTTTTTATAGTATACTGTCCTTAATAAGATAAGAAAAATGAATTTATATACTGATGACATTTTCAAAGAAAGTAAATCCAGTCTACCTTGAGCTATTGTCAAAATTATCAATATAGGTAAGTGTAGAATATTTTAAATAATTGCTTTTTATGTTCAAGTGAATTTCCAAATTTCCCCATTTTCAATATAAGGAAACTGTAGAAAATATTTTTGGGGGCAAGAAAAATTGACTAGATGTTTGAAATAGCATTCATCATCAGTAAAAGTAAAAATAAAATAATGAGTTAAGGCTATAAGATAATGTTTGAGCTTCGTAATTTTTAACTTGTTAATTAAATCCCCCTCCTGGAAGGGACGTTTTTATGACAATGTCAGATATTTTATAATATACATTTCTATTCTGTTCCATAAACCATTCTTGATCACAAAGAAACTGCTTTTTGGAATCATAAGGTCTTTACTGTTTAACTGTAGTTGCTTCATTTGTTTGAAAACCAAATTTGTATAGTAGAAAGAATATTTAATGAGAAATCAGGAAACCTGGCTCTAAGCTTGCCTTTGCTTTCCAGCACTCATACATGAGTAAGTAACTTAACTTCTGTTAGTTTTCTCATCTGTAAAACAAGGCTAATGACCTCATTAATTGTATTTCATGGAATTATTTTGGGAATCCAGTGAATCATGTAGAAAAGTTTTGTGAGTGGAGAGAGAATTATACAAATGTGAGCTCAATATCAACTGCTGATGTGCATACTATTATATTTACAATGGATGAGAATTTTTCCCGTGTTATTTTCCTTCCCTCTCACACAGAAGGAGCAAAGAAGGCATATGCTTTCATGGACCTGGCGCAGTTCTTGGCTTGATGTATTTCTGTAGACTGTTACCCTGAAACTCTGCTCCTCTAAAGTGGAAATGTTAGGCAAGAAAATCCCACGAGACTTAATTCAATCAAAAGTCACGTTTGAATGTGGTTTTTGTGCCTCTTTGAATGTTTAAATACTAGTACCTTTCTAGGTTAATGTAAGTATTTTTATAGTGCCTGTAGAGACTATAAATTATACCATCACTATAATTTTTGAATATATTGTAAATGTTTTCTTGGTATCCTTGGATTAATTTTACTTAAATAAGTTCAAACTATAACTGGGCAGATAAGACAATACTGTCACCCCAAAAGTGAAGTAGTCTAGTTTTATTGTTATAATTTAAAAGTTTATAATTTTCATCAGTTCAAAGTAGCATAAACTCACATAGTGAATACCTAACAGTAGTTTAAAGTACAGTTATTTGTGGCTACTTGTAAAGTTAAACAGCTAAAATATAAAATGCGATTTAACTTTCAGTGGATACCCTTTGTAATACTAATGTTGGTATAGCACTCATGTTTGGTCAAAGCGTATGATGTGTTCCAAGATTTAGAATCAAATTAAGAAATCAAAAGAAAGAAATGGGAATGCAGGGCCCCATAAAGCTGATACTTAGAAGAATCATACATAAGCAGAAGCAAGCATCAAAGTGTAATTCTTATATCTGGGTTGATATTCTTTCCATAATCATGCTGTGTCAGGGCGGGTGTGTGTGTGTGTGTGTGTGTGTGTGTGTGTGTGTGTGTGTGTTGAATAAAAGGGGAAGTGTCATCCAACTGAATCCACAAAGTCTAAAATTGGGCTAAATCATTATATTTCAGAGGAGCTGAAATTTTGAGTTCTTATACCAGACTGCCAAATATCTTTATAACCTTAGCCAGATATCTTTATCTATTTATCTGCCTATCTCCCTATACATATAAGTAACTGACCTATTTTCTTACACATCATTGTGTAGCATATGGATAATAATGCCAATGTAGTAAAGATATTAGCTCCAGGCAAAATATTTTGACTAAGGTTCTTATAAATCAAAAATACTCGATTTTACATTAGAATTATATAATTTAATATTTAATTTAAATCTTACTTAAATTAAAATCTTTAAAATGAACAATGTAGCTAACTTCATAATTAGCTAATTATTAAATATTTTAAATGTGATTAAAAAGAAATGAAAAACTATCCAATCATATAACAAATTTGTCCCTGACAGAAATTGCTCATCTTGAGTATTATTAACACTTTCAGGGCATGTAGTGATATGTTTCATTAAATGGTAAGCTTAAGCCAAAATGATTATGTAATTGGAGTGTGGAGTGTGTAAATGTGCCCTTTATATACATGGTAGTAGCAAACAAGAGTTTTTGAGCCTGGAAACTTGAGAGTTTACTCTAGGTTTCCCAAAGCTTCAAAGCAGTTTCGGTTTGTTTGGTTGGTTGGTTAGTTGGTTTGATTTGGTAGGAACCAAAGCAGTCATTTCTATTGTTAAGATAACTTTGGCAGTCTTTTTATCCAACTTTACATCATGAAAAAACTGAATCTATGGATTAATAAAATCATCTTAGTGCTGCTTTTGTCAGATTTTATATTGCCATTGGTTAAATTAAGAACAAAGCTTCAGGCTTCCTCGGTGGTCTAGTTGGGTTAAAAGTCTGCCTTGCACCACAGGGGACACTGATTCCATCCCTGATCCAGGAAGATCCCGCATGCCGCAGGGCAACTAAGCCCATGTGCCACAACTACTGAACCCACGCTCTAGAACCTGCGAGCTGCAATTACTGAGCGCAAGCTCCTCAACTTCTGAAGCCCTTGCATCCCAGAGCCTGTGCTCCACAAGAGAGCCACCAAAATGAGAAGCTCGCACACAACAGCTAGAGAGTAGCCCCTGCTCACGCAACTAGAGAAGGCTTCAGCATGGTAATGAAGACCTAGCAAAGCCAAAAATTAATATGTAAATGAAATTATAAAAGGAACACAGTTTCCTTTGACTTTGTGAAATAAAATTCACAGATAAGGCAAGATAAGAAAAACCTAAACAAAAGAATTCTTCTCTGCCCTTTGGCCTCCTCTCTCCCCCATTGTGCATCAACCAAATCTCTTTCATCAGCAGGAACACCTGCTCAATCATTAAGAGCACCATTGGCCTAGCATCAAAAAGACAACTCCTTAACGTTCCTTCTTGGTCTTGTAAAGGATCATATAACCTACCATGATGACACTTAGACCTGGATTATGTAAACTGTCAGTAATAATATGTCATTTGATGTACAGCCTTCTGTCTCAAAAAACTATATAAACTGTGCCTTGACTTATAACAAGTGGAATAGTTCTCAGAGCTTTCTGAGATACACTTCCCAGGTTTTATTTCTCAAATTCGGCTCAAATAAAAATTTCCAATTCTTTCTTAGGTTGACTGAATAGTGTTTCTTCTACAACTTAAAAGAGTGCACTCTATTTCCTTAGTTATGACATAGAAGCATTCAAAAGACTAAAGACCTGTTTGATAACCTAACTCATTTGTTCCGCAGTAACTGCCTGAAGAGATTCAGTTGGAAATGCAAAGGAAATCATTAAGAAAAAATAAAGACTATTAAGGCTTTAACGTTAGACTCTTAGTATTTTAAAATAGTAGAATGCATTCCCAGTCAGAACCTACTTTTGGATATTCCACAGCTGATAAACAACCATCTCTGCTTCAGAATCTTTCTAAATTCCAGTTTTCTCACTAAACTTTCCTGAGCAACTGATCTTAAAATAACTAACAAACTGTTCACTTGAATGAACTGCTACATGACTTGGTATCTCCAAAATCTTAGTAACACATGAGTGATGAGCTATGACAATCTAATCAATTACTATACAACCTAATTCACATCATTATGATATAGAATAAATATAAAAGAAAGAATTTAAAGATATTAAAAAACTGGTGTTCCTTGTTGGTATGTCTCTGGGTAAATTTTTCATCATTTTATTTATTTATTTATTCATGTTTTAAATTTTTATTTATTTATTTATTTTTTTAATTACCATACTGTATTTGTTTTGCCATACATTGACATGAATCAGCCACAGGTGAACACAATCTCCCAATGCCGAAGCCCCCTCCCACCTCCCACCCCACACCATCTACCTGAATTATCCTGTGCACCAGCCCCATGCATCCTGCATCCTGCATTGAACATAGACTGGCGCTTCGTTTCTTACAAGATAATATACATGTTTCAATGCCATTCTCCCAAACCATCCCACCCTTTCCCTCTCCCCCAGAGTCCAAAAGTCCATTCTATACCTCTGTGTCTCTTTTGTTGTCTCACATATAGGGTCATCATTACTATCTTCTAAATTCCATATATATGTGTCAGTATACTGTATTGGTGTTTTTCTTTCTGGCTTACTTCACTCTGTATAATCGGTTCCAATTTCATCCATCTCATTAGAACTGAGTCAAATTTATTCTTTTTAAGGGCTGAGTAGTACTCCATTGTGTATATGTACCACAGCTTTCAAAACATTATCTATGTGTGACATTCAGTGACATTTAACCAATGATTATTGTGCTGAGTTAATCCTATTTAATGTGGGGTCCATATATTTAGTTTTAGTTCATATATTCCATGGAGGAACAAACATGTTTTGCTACAATTTCTCTTGCAATTTTTTCAGAATGACAGCCAATGGAAGAAAGATGTGGCATAAAGTTTTTGAAGTATGTTATTTGATTTTAAATAATGAATAAAACTGAGAATGAGAACTCATTGTCACATGATTGTTACATTATCTATTTTTAGTGCGCCATCTTAGTGGTGTTTTTAAAGCAGAAGCAACTACTAAATACATATGTGTATTTATTCACAAGTGAAGTATGAATAAGAATCTGAGATCTGAAATCTCTAATATATTACATAATACCTTGGTGGAGTGTGGGATAGAACAGTATAATCAAGCATTAACATATATGCAGCAAAATGTATGAATATTCACACTAAAAAGACAAGTTTATCAATAACCAGATCAGGTCAAATTTTTGTTGCCAAATGAGTTATCAAAAGAATTTCTGATGTTCAGAGTTTTTGGATTTCAGAATTGCAGAAAAGGGAACATAGTCATTCACCTCACTTTAACAGATATTTCAGAATTTGTGACTTTTTTGTAGTTGGTTCGTCTTTGTCATGCTTCAGCCTCTCACATAATAGGAACTTATTAGATTTTGAATTGATCTGTTAAACCACACAAAATTTTTTTAACTTCAGCATACATAAGCAGTTTTACACGTAAAATATTTACAACAATGATTGGTACCTAGTAAACACTTGATAAATGTCACCTATAATTTTTATTTTATTTTTAGGATAATTCTTTTAACTATAAACTTGCCATGAATCCAGTTTTAATCCCTGTGATGTGCCAGGAACTAATTGTTAATAATGGCTATCTTACTGGCTTGATTCTTGGAGTCAGGGAAGTATGCTTTAACAAGGATTGTTGGAGATCCCAGCATCTGACCAGATGGACAGGTGCTTGAATGATCATAGGCCATCATGTCTCTAAAGCAATTCTGGAAAGTCATCAGCAGTAACGGTGCACATGCACTCTGTGCTAAGAACTGTAGGTCAAAGGATTGGACTTCTTAGTTATATATAAAGATATTTTGGTAACAGCTTTATTGACATAGTTTACATACAAAACCCACTTAAGACGTACAGTTAAATGGTTTTAGTACACTCGGAGAAGGCAATGTCACCCCCACTCCAGTACTCTTGCCTGGAAAATCCCAAGGATGGAGGAGCCTGGTAGGCTACAGTCCATGGGGTTGCTAAGAGTCGGATACAAGTGAGCGACTTCACTTTCACTTTTACTTTCATGCATTGGAGAAGGAAATGGCAACCCACTCCAGTGTTCTTGCCTGGAGAATCTCATAGACGGAGGAGCCTGGTAGCCTGCGGTCCATGGGGTCGCTAAGAGTCGGACACAACTGAGCAGCTTCACTTTCACTTTTCTCTTTCATCCATTGGAGAAGGAAATGGCAACCCCTCCAGTGTTCTTGCCTGGAGAATCCCAGGGACAGAGGAGCCTGGTGGGCTGCCGTCTATGGGGTCGCACAGAGTCGGGCACGACTGAAGTGACTTAGCAATAGCAGTAGTACACTCAAAGTTGTGCGGTCATCACTGCAGTCAGTTTCAGAACATTTGTGTCACCTGAAAAAGGAAGTTCTGTACTCTCTGGCTGTCACTCCCAATACCCTCCCCACCCCACACTACCAGAGTCTTAAACAAACACTAATCTACTTTGTGTCCCTATATTTGCCTATTTGCACATTTCATATAAATGAAATAGTATAATATGTGGTCTTTGATGACTGACTTCTTTCAATTAGCATAATGTTTCTAAGGTAGTACCATCATTTTGGGCTTCCCTGATGGCTCAGAGTGTAAAGAATCCGCCTGCAATGTAGGAAACCTGGGTGTGATCCCTGGATCAGGAAGATGCCCTGGAGAAGGAAGTGGCAACCCACTCCAGTATTCCTGCCTGAAGAATTCCATGGACAGAGGAGCCTGGTAGGCTGTGGGGTCACAAACAGTCAGACAGACTTGACTGAGCGACACACACACACACACATTTTAACAGAAGTGTTCCATTATGTAATGAATACTAGGTAATTGTACAAAATTTGGAAAATATAGAAAAATAGAGTGGTGACAGAATCACTGTTAGACTCATTTCTGAAAATATGTCAATATTTATTTCTTCTTAGTAATGTAAAAAGAAATATGTAAGAAGGGAAATACATAAAGTAGAAAATGAAAGACTCCTTTTATCCTAGGTCAATTCCATTCTCCTTGAAGAGAAAATAACTGTTCACAATTTTATGTGTATCCTTCATGTCATTTTCTTATGTATTTACACATGCTATACACACATATACAGTGGAGGAGGGACTACATAAATGAAATTCACTTACATTATTCTGTTACTTGCTTTTTACACATAATAAGGATCTTGGAAATCTCTTTCTGTTGACATACATTGATTTCTCTCTTTGACAGCTTCATAGAGTATCGCACTATAAAGGGAATTATCATATCTACTTTTAATAGTAGAAATTTATATTACTTCTGATTTTTCTACTATAAATAATGTTACAATGAACATATTAGTGAACATATTTTCGTGCAAATGTGTGGGTATGTTATATGATAGATTCCTAAAAGTGTCCTTGCTGGGTCAAAGGGCATTGCACATTTTTCAGTAGCTGTTGCCAAATTTCATTTAAAAAGAAGTCAATGATAGTCTCAAAAAGAAAATAAAACAACATCTGTTGGTAATTCCCTGGAAGTCCAGTGGTTAGGACTCAGCACTTCCACTGCAAGGGCCTGGGTTCAGTCCCTGGTTGGGGAACTAAGCTACATGGCACAAGCTGCATGGCACAGCCAAAAAATTTGTTCCCCTCACATCTTTATTAATACTAAATACTGGAAACTTTTTTTCTCATTTTAATTTGCATTTTTTCTGTCCTGAGGCTGAGCAGCCTTCATAAATTTATTGATCATTGATTTTTCTTTGGTGAATTGCCTACTGATATTCTTTTTCAATTGGATTATTAGAATTTTTCTTACTGTTTTTTAAATAAAGCTTTCTTTAGAAATAAATTATAGAAACAGAAAATTAGAAAAAAATAGAAATTATTTGTTTTTAATTGATTTTGGCTGCTCTGGGTCTTCATGTGGCACATGGACTTTTCTAGTTGCAGGGCATGCGCTTAGCTACAGTATGTGTAATCTTAGTTCCCCAACCAGGGATGGAACCTTAACCCCCTGCATTGGGAGCACAGACCCTTATCCTGGACCACCAGGGAAGTCCCTTGTTTTGTATGTTGAAGTTACTTTCTTCCAACCAGTTACGATTTGCTTATGGTATCTTTGGAGAAGGAAATGGCAACCCACTCCAGTACTCTTGCCTGGAAAATCCCATGGACAGAGGAGCCTGGTAGGCTGTAGTCCATGGAGTCACTAAGAGACACGACTGAGCGCCTTCACTTTCATGCATTGGAGAAGGAAATGGCAACCCACTCCAGTGTTCTTGCCTGGAGAATCCCAGGGACGGGGGAGCCTGGTGGGCTGCCGTCTGTGGGGTCACACAGAGTCGGACACGACTGATGCGACTTAGCAGCAGCATAGTATCTTTCATTGTAAAATTTTTGTTTTCTTTTGTATTTTCTAGAATTTCTGTCTTGGGTAGGAATTTCTTCCCTGACCCCAAGTTATAAAATACTCTCCCTACATTTTGCTTTTGATTTTTATTCTTTTATGTATCAGAGCTTAACCTATGCATGATGGTATGACATAGGAATTTATTTCTGAATATTTAGTCTAAATAATCCATTGTTCCAATGTCATTCCTTCCTTTGTCCAAACATTTGAATTGCCATCTTTATCACATAGACTTACATTTCTATATTTTAGCACTGTCTATGTCTATACAAAAGTTGTTTCCAGACCAGTTTCATTTATTATTGTTCTACTGTTGAGCTTACCACATTTTCATTTACTGAATTTTTAAAATATAGGTGTCACAATGACTAAATCAGTTGCTCTCAGTCCTTCCCACATCCACCAACATCCAGGATCTGGCATCTGAGTACTATTTTGCACTGAAAAGAGCCAGGGCTCTTTTATGACATGCGTGATTCTTGGTCTGGAGTGGGAAATGAACAAAATGACCCTGAGTATTTGTCACATCAGAAAGTAAAAAGCTATCAAAGAATACTGTGGACATAGCAAAGAAACTTGGAAGCAAATCTGAAGAGGCTAAAACTAGGACAATATGAGTGTCACAATGAATAATAGTGTAAGTAAGTAAGTGAAGTCACTCAGTAGTATACGACTCTTAGCGACCCCATGGACTGTAGCCTACCAGGCTTCTCCATCCATGGGATTCTCCAGGCAAGAATACTGGAGTGGGTTACCATTTTCTTCTCCAGGGGATCTTCCCGATCCAGGGATTGAACCCGGGTCTCCCGCATTCAAGGCAGACGCTTTAACCTCTGAATCACCAGGGAAGAATAATAATGTAGTAAAATATTTTAAAGTCTGTGAGTTAAATTGATAGAAAAACTCAATTTATAATGAAAGGAGTCACTCATGCTTCTATTTTGTGATCCCCAGACCCAAGTATTCCAGATATAGGGAAGCTATAGCATATAATGTCTCTGATTCAGTGTGCTATAGTCCATGGGGTCACAAAGAGTCAGACACAACTGAGCAACTGAACCGAACTGATTCAATGCATATACTTCATTCTTTAATAGTGAACCTCATCCTTTTAGATTTTATCTCCTGTATGACTCTGTAACTGAGTCTTCAGCAAACCATTTTACCTTTCAGGTAGGCCAACTGCTTCTGGGTAATGAGGTATTCAGGAAGACCAAATAATTCCATAGGCATGAACCCAGGGCTGTACTTCCCTTGCTGTGAAGTTGGTTCCTTGATCAGACCCAAAGCTATAAGGGAATCTTTTGAGTTCAAGTATGGCCATGAAGCCAAAAGCATTGCAGACAGTGAAGGTGAAACCCTACTCAATATGTACCTATTCCGATGTGGACAAATCTCCATACCTTTCATGACTGTAAAAGTCCAATGTGATTATCCTTCAATGCGTGATCAGTCCTTGTCAAAGGGGACCTCCAAGACCGCACCCAGGTTCAGTAATTCACAGAAAGATTCAGAGAACTCAGCAAATAATCTACTCATGGCTGTGATTTATTACAGCAAAGGATATAAAGCGGGAAAAAGGTGCATGGAACAAACCCTGGGGAAAAACAGTCACAAGATTCCAAGGGTCCTTTCTAGGTGAAATCACATAGAATGTGCTTCAGTTCAGTTCAGTTCAGTTGCTCAGTCGTGTCCGACTCTTCGCGACCCCATGAATTGCAGCACGCCAGGCCTCCCTGTCCATCACCATCTCCTGGAGTTCACACAGACTCACGTTCATCGAGTCAGTGATGCCATCCAGCCATCTCATTCTCTGTCGTCCCCTTCTCCTCCTGCCCCCAATACCTCCCAGCATCAGGGTCTTTTCCAATGAGTCAACTCTTTGCATGAGGTGGCCAAAGTATTGGAGTTTCAGTTTTAGCATCATTCCTTCCAAAGAAATCCCAGGGTTGATCTCCTTCAGAATGGACTGGTTGGATCTCCTTGCAGTCCAAGGGACTCTCAAGAGTCTTCTCCAACACCACACTTCAAAAGCATCAGTTCTTCAGCACTCAGCCTTCTTCACAGTCCAACTCTCACATCCATACATGACCACAGGAAAAACCATAGCCTTGACTAGACAGACCTTAGTCGGCAAAGTAATGTCTCTGCTTTTGAACATACTATCTTCATTGGTCATAACTTTTCTTCCAAGGAGTAAGCGTCTTTTCATTTCATGGCTGCAGTCACCATCAGCAGTGATTTTGGAGCCCCCAAAATAAAGACTGACACTGTTTCCACTGTTTCCCCATCTATTTCCCATGAAGTAATGGGACCAGATGCCATGATCTTCGTTTTCTAAATGTTGAGCTTTAAACCAGCTTTTTGCTTTCCTCTTTCACTTTCATCAAGAGGCTCTTTAGTTCTTCCTCACTTTCTGCCATAAGGGTGGTATCATCTGCATATCAGGTTACTGATATTTCTCCCGGCAATCTTGATTCCAGCTTGTGTTTCTTCTAGTCCAGCATTTTTCATGATGTACTCTGCATGTAAGTTAAATAAGCAGGGTGACAGTATACAGCCTTAACGTACTCCTTTTCCTATTTGGAACCAGTCTGTTGTTCTATGTCCAGTTCTAACTGTTGCTTCCTGACCTGCATACAGATTTCTCAAGAGGCAGATTAGGTGGTCTGGTATTTCCATCTCTTTCAGAATTTTCCACAGTTTATTGTGATCCACACAGTCAAAGGCTTTGGCATAGTCAATTAAGCAGAAGTAGATGCTTTTCTGGAACTCTCTCGCTTTTTCCATGATCCAGCAGATGTTGGCAATTTGATCTCTGGTTCCTCTGCCTTTTCTAAAATCAGCTTGAACATCAGGGAGTTCACGGTTCACGTATTGCAGAAGCCTGGCCTGGAGAATTTTGAGCATTACTTTACTAGCATGTGAGATGAGTGCAATCATGGGGTAGTTTGAACATTCTTTGGCATTGCCTTTCTTTGAGATTGGAATGAAAACGGACCTTTTCCAGTCCTGTGGCCACTGCTGAGTTTTCCAAATGTGCTGGCATATTGAGTGCAGCACTTTCACAGCATCATCTGTCAGGATTTGAAACAGCTCCACTGGAATTCCATCACGTCCACTAGCTTTGTTCGTAGAGATGCTTTCTAAGGCCCGCTTGACTTCACATTCCAAGATGTCTGGCTCTAGATTAGTGATCACATCATCATGATTATCTGGGTCATGAAGATCTTTTTGTACAGTTCTTCTATGCATTCTTGCCACCTCTTCTTAATATCTTCTACCATTTCTGTCTTTAACAGAGCCCATCTTTGCATGAAATTGTTCCCTTGGTATCTCTGCTTTTCATGAAGAGATCTCTAGTCTTTCCCAGTCTGTTGTTTTCCTCTATTTCTTTGCATTGATCGCTGAAGAAAGGCTTTCTTATCTCTTCTTGCTATTCTTTGGAACTCTGCATTCAGATGCTTATATCTTTTCTTTTCTCCTTTGTTTTTTGCCTCTGTTCTTTTCACAGCTATTTGTAAGGCCTCCTCAGACAGCCATTTTGCTTTTTTGCATTTCTTTTCCATGGGGATGGTCTTGATCCCTGTCTCCTGTACAATGTCATGAACCTACATCCATAGTTCATCAGGCACTCTATCAGATCTAGGCCCTTAAATCTATTTCTCAGTTTAATCCCCAGCAAAAACTTGTGACAACACTTAGGAAATGTTGTCCATGATGGGAGCTCATTGAGACTCAGCTCCCAGAGTTTTTATTGGGGCTGATCACATCAGGAGCCTCTACCTGGCACATATTCAGCATAAACCACTTACTTGAACAGTTTTGGCATCATAAGCCACTCCTATCAGTTCTGGGGATAATGAGAACCTTCCTGAAATCCAAGTTTCCAGATGCCAACCAAGGCCAACCTTGTAAGCAGATCTTTCAAAGCACAGTAATCAGGCCTGCTATGTTACGTCCCCCATGGCCAATGAAATATATAAGTACTCCCTTTTCCCCAGGTCATAGTCACCCAAACAAATAGCATATGTTTTGAGGAGGAAGGGAAGGAGAAGCCATTACTAGATACATTTGCTGAGATGCTGCAGAGTGTGATGTGGAAAACTGCCTCTGTGAATTGGTGCCAAATCGAATCTCAGGGATAGACAGAGTTTTGGGTGAAGTAGAAAAGAATAGCTTCATTGCTTTTTCAGGCAAAGGGGGACAGTGGTATACTCTCATCCCTATTCCTGTTGGGAACCCTAGTTCTGCAATGACCTCCCTACCATAAGCCCTAGCCTGCAGAGAAGAGCTAAAACTGAACTTAGTGGCAGGTGCCCTTCTTACCAGGACACTCATCTGGAGAATTTTCCCCTTTACAAAGTATACCCACTTCAGCATGCTCTTTTTTTCTGAGACTTTTATCCCTTTTTCTACCATCATCATGGCATGGGTTGGATGTTACTTTTTTTATTTTTCTAGAAGGCATCCTTGGAGAAAGTTGGCACCACTTCCTGAGGTCTTTGCCAGAGTATTAAATACAATATCTGTGACAGTGTTCCCAAATCAATAAAATTTCCTTATCCAAGCTTATATTCTGGCTCGCTGATGAAGTACCTTTAGACATCGATAGTATGTCTAATCCCGGAGACCCTGACAGCACATCCTGGAAGTCCTGCAGTTCCTTTTGGAATATAGTCTCTTTTTTCCATTATCAGACTCAGCACATTCTTGACTAGGTTATATTGTGACTTAACCCTAGTTAAGGCTAAGAAGGGAGGCACATGTTGCCTTATGAGAAAAAAAAAATCGATATCATCAATAAAGCAAGGGAGATGTGTGAGTTCTTAATAGGGATGTGTGGACTTAGCCTCAGAAGGTTCGGGGAAATCTGGTAATTCAAGATGTTTTAAGTCATCAAACTAGATGACTTCACTCCATGTGTCCTTTCTTTCTCATTCAGGGCCTGACCTTGGCATAAAAGACCTGGCTTACAGGAGTTTAACTCTCTTGAAGCCCATTTACTTTAATGATTAAAGTCTTGGCTTTCTCTATCCTCCAACTGTAAGAGATAAAAGCCTCTTTGTAAGGTATCAGAGAACCTTCTAGATTTCAGACTTACTTTCCAATTGGCAATTAATGCTCTCAGCTTTGCATTTTCATACTTTTGTGCTAAATGATAGCCACCCAATACCACTGTCCTTATACTTAACTATAATTACCCATACATTAGCACATATTACTCAAGTGCCTTATATATCACACCAGCTGTTCTGTTCTGGCATGTATTCATCACTGGGGAAAGTTTTAACCTTTGATGGTGTACTTATCATACTAGTAAGAAGTGATTCCATTTCAAAACCTCATTTTAGTTGCTCTTCTATTGAAAACCTCCTGGTAGCAACTATCACAGGATGTATGACTGTGAAGCTGTCTGTGAGACAGGAAGGAAGCTGACTGTGAGTTAAGCTGAAATGTTGAGGCATTTATTCTTTTTGTTGAAAAGTTGCCAGAGATGGGCCTTCCAGAGGAGGTGTGGCCTTGGATATGGCTTTGGGTGAGGTGGTTCTGCATCTGAGGCAATTCCTGAGGGAACTAACAGCTGAATATAGTCTGCTGGAATGTTGGATAGCAGAGCTGGTGCAATAAGTCCTTCACAAGAGGGGATCAGGTTGGGATATCTCAATGTCCACCATAAAAACTTGCAAGTTAAAAGAGATTTAAGGGATATATCGATCATATGTGTTATATTGATCATATGAGCCTGTTTTAACTGTAAAGAAGCATTTTGTGACAATCAAAAAAAGGTGAATGTGAAACAGTGATATTAACACATTATGTTGAGTTTTAGGTGTGATGATGATATTGTTAGTAGAATCACTGACTGAAACCACCCACCCTGGCCAGGCATCATAGTAACCACTTGCATGAGTTATCTTCTAATAGGAGGTCCTGGTAAGGAAGAGGAACTAATAAGCTACCACCAACCAGAAGAATTTGGGAAAGATCCAAAGGAGAGCGGAGTCTTCAGTCAATATGTCCTACCAACCTTCCAGAATCCTACTCGCTGGAATTCATCTTGGCTGAGAGATGTGTGTACCAGCAGGTAGGACCCTGAGTCAGAATGATTGGCCAGAGACAGACTGGAAACTAACCCCACTACCATAACGCCTAGGACTGCGAGTCACATGGTAGAGCAGTTCTCCTGCATTTCTTTATCCTGCTGCTGTCTGCCTGGGCACCTCTTCCCAATAAAGTCTCTGGCTTTGTCAGAATGGGTGTCTCCTCAAACAATTAACTTCTGAATACTAGACAAGAGCTCACTCCCAGACCTTGGGAAGGGGTCCCCCTTCCTGCAACAGTATTATAATGGTTTTTAAATGCGCTCTTAATGTTTTAGAGATACATACTAAAATGCTTATGAGTGAGTGGACTGGAGTATACATGGGAAAAGAGTGACTATGAGTTGTTGCCGTGAACTGAAGACAAAATAATGCCTCAGATGTTCATGTCCTAACTTTGACAGCGTTAGACTAAGATAGTTATTATACAGGTAGTTGTAGAAATCCCAGTGGGGAACTGTGAATAGAGGGAAACAGGAAAATTTGCAAACCACTGTAAGTTATGATTGCTCAAAAAAGCTATCAGAATGTCATGGAACAAAGCAGACTTGTTTAACTATAAATCCATAAATAAAAGTACAAGATATTCTGTGGGTCATCAGGTGAAAGAAGAATGTTGCCACCCTTCAACTAATCTGAATAAGTACTATGACAATCCTAATAACATCTACTCAAAGAAGGCAATCTTTTCCCCCTTTGCCACTTTCCTTTGATTATAAAATTCAGCTGTCTTCATTTCTTTTCATCCTTTTTCTGTATTCTGTTCTGCAGGAGTGATTTCCACCATTTTTGTCCTCCAGGTCATGCATTCATTCTTCTGCCTGCTATTGATTCCTTCTAGTGTATTATTCCTGGAGAATCCCAGGGACTAGGGATCCTGGTGGACTGCTGTCTATGGGTCACACAGAGTCAGACACAACTGAAGTGACTTAGCAGCAGCAGCAGCAGTGTATTATTCATCTCTGTTTGTTTGTTCTTTAGTTCTTCTAGTTCTTTGGTAAACATTTCTTGGATCTTCTCTATCCTTGTCTCCATTCTTTTTCCAAGATCCTGAATCATCTTCACTATCATTATTCTGAGTTTTTTTTCTGGAATGTTGCCTATCTCTACTTCATTTAGTTGTTTTTCTGGGGTTTTATCTTGTCCCTTCATCTGGGACATAGCTTCCTCTTTTTCATGCTGATTAACTCTCTGTAATGGGGTTTTTGTTTTAGTCACTATGGGACTGTGGTTCTTGCTTCTTCTGTCTGCCCTCTGATGGAGGAGGCTAAGAGGCTTGTGTAAGCTTCCTGATGGGAGGGACTGGTAGTAGGAAAAACAGGATCTTGCTCTGATGGGCAGGGCCTTGCTCAGTAAAGTTTTAATCCAGTTATCTGCTGATGGTTCCATGGTCGGATTAATGTCAACCTCCAGGAGGGTTTATGCCAAGGGAGACCTTCCCAGACTGCTGCTGCCAGTGCCTCCATCCCTGCGGTGAGCCCCTGCAGATCCAATCTGCCATAGAAGACCCTCCAACATTTGCAGATAGTTTTAGTTCAGTCTCCTGTAGGGTCACTTCTCCTTTCCCCTGAATCCTGATGCATGCAAGGTTTTGTTTGTGCCCTCTAAGGCTGGAGTCTCTGTTTCCCCCAGTCCTGTGGAAGTTCTATAATCAAGTCCCTCTAGCCTTCAAGGTCAGATTCCCTGGGGATTCCCAGCCCTGTTGTCAGAACCCCAGGCTGGAAGCCTGATGTGGGGTTCAGAATCTTCACAACAGTGGGAGAACTTCTTTGGTATTATTGTTTTCCAATCTGTGGGTCACCCACCTGGCAGGTATGGGATTTGTTTTTATTGTGATTGTGTCCCTCTTACCACCTTGCTGTGGCTTGTTCTTTGTCTTTGTACATGGGCTGTGTTTTCTGGTGGGTTCCAGTGTCCTCCTACTGATGGTTGTTCAACACCTAGTTGTGATTTTGGAGCTCTCACAGGAGCAGATGAGCGCACATCCTTCTACTCTGACATCTTGAACCAGAAGCCCTCTTTTTCCCCATTTGTGCTTAGCCGGGTTTCATGTGCTCACAGAGGGCCACGTGCAGAGGCCTCACACCCTGCTCTTGAGACTGGAGTTCTTCCTGTGGAATGGCTATTCCAGCACCACAGCTAAGTGGTTTTGCAATCCAAGATGGCGGCTGGGGCGGCGCTGTGTCTTTGTGACAACTCTTTGGGCACTAACACCTGGATGGGAGACTACATTGGAAGAGATAAATCTAAAATCAAAAGTACATTTTAATTAGATCCCATTTGTTTATTTTTGCTTTTATTTCCAATATTCTGGGAGGTAGATCATAGAGGATCCTGCTGTGATTTATGTTGGAGAGTGTTTTGCCTATGTTCTCCTCTAGGAGTTTTATAGTTTCTGGTCTTACATTTAGATCTTTAATCCATTTTGAATTTATTTTTGTGAATGGTGTTAGAAAGTGTTCTAGTTTCATTCTTTTACAAGTGGTTGACCAGTTTCCCAACACCATTTGTTAAAGAGATTGTCTTTGATCCATTGTATATTCTTGCCTCCTTTGTTGAAGATAAGGTGTCCATAGGTGTGTGGATTGATCTCTAGGCTTTCCATTTTGTTTCATTGATCTATATTTCTGTCTTTGTGCCAGTACCATACTGTCTTGATGACTGTGGCTTTGTGGTAGAGCCTGAAGTCAGGCAGGTTGATTCCTCCAGTTCCATTCTTCTTTCTCAAGATTGCTTTGGCTGTTCGAGGTTTGTTGTATTTCCATACAAATTGTGAAATTATTTGTTCTAGCTCTGTGAAAAATATCGCTGTTAGCTTGATAGCGATTGCATTGAATCTATAGATTGCTTTGGGTACTATACCTATTTTCACTGTATTGATTCTTCTGATCCATGAACATGGTATATTTCTCCATCTACTAGTGTTCTTTCTGATTTCTTTCACCAGTGTTTTATAGCTTTCTATATATAGGTCTTTAGTTTTTTAGGTAGATATATTCCTAAGTATTTTATTCTTTTCATTGTAATGGTGAATGGAATTGTTTCCTTAATTTCTTTTTCTGCTTTCTTGTTATTAGTGTATAGGAATGCAAGGGATTTCTGTGTGTTGATTTTATATCCCACAACTTTACTATATTCATTGATTAGCTCTAATAATTTTCTGGTGGAGTCTTTAGGGTTTTCTATGTAGAGGATCATGTCATCTGCAAACAGGGATCTAATTAAAATTAAAAGCTTCTGCACAACAAAGGAAACTATAAGCAAGGTGAAAAGACAGCATTCAGAATGGGAGAAAACAATAGCAAATGAAGCAACTGATAAACAACTTATCTCAAAAATATACGAGCAACTCCTGCTGCTCAATTCCAGAAAAATAAATCACCCAGTGAAAAAATGGGGCAAAGAACTAAACAGACATTTCTCCAAGGAAGACATATGGATGGCTAACAAACACATGAAAAGATGCTCAACATCACTCATTATCAGAGAAATGCAAATCAAGACCACAATGAGGTACCATTTCACACCAGTCAGAATGGCTGCGATCCAAAAGTCTACAAGCAATAAATTCTGGAGAGGGTGTGGAGAAAAGGGAACCCTCTTACACTGTTGGTGGGAATGCAAACTAGTATAGCCACTATGGAGAAAAGTGTGGAGATTCCTTTAAAAACTACAAATAGAACTGCCATATGACCCAGCAATCTCAGTACTGGGCATACACACCGAGGAAACCAGAACTGAAAGAGACATGTGTACCCCAATGTTCATCGCAGCACTGTTTATGATAGCCAGCACATGGAAGCAACCTAGATGTCCATTAGCAGATGAATGGATAAGAAAGCTGTGGTACATATACACAATGGAGTATTACTCAGCCATTAAACAGAATACATTTGAATCAGTTCTAATGAGGTGGATGAAACTGGAGCCAATTATACAAAGTGAAGTAAGCCAGAAAGAAAAACACCAATACAGTATACTAATGCATGTATATGGAATTTAGAAAGATGGTAATGATAACCCTATATGTGAGACAGCAAAAGAGACACAGATGTAAAGAACAGACATTTGGACTCTGTGGGAGAGGGGGGGGGGGATGATTTGGGAGAATGGCATTGAAATATGTATACTATCATGTAAGAAACAAATCACTAGTCTAGGTTCGATACAGGATACAGAGTGCTTGGGGCTGGTGCACTGGAATGACCCAGAGAGATGATACGGGGAGGGTGGTGGGAGGGGGTTCAGGGTTGGGAACTCATGTACACCTGTGGTGGACTCATGTCAATGTATGGCAAAACCAATACAGTATTGTAAAGTAAAAAAATTAAAAAAATAAATAAATAAAAACAACAACAAAAAAAGAAAATAAATAAAATCAAAAGTGCAAATCTTGACCAAATTGTGTGGATTTTGACTTAAGAGTGGAATTTTGGATAACATGGGAATTAGAGACATCATCTCAGGTTTGGGTCTGAAGTGAGTCAGGCTGCATCAGCCCCAACCAATACCCTTCTGGGCCATATCCTCCAGATGGGGAGAAGTTCAGACAACAGAAATTAAAAAGAAAAATAGAGAAAGAAACATATTAGATTATGTAGGCTTCCCTCGTGGCTCAGATTTTAAAGAATCTGCCTGCAATGCAAGAGACCCAGGTTTGATCCCTGGGTCAGGATGATCCCCTGGAGAAGGGAATAGCTACCCACTCCAATATTCTTGCCTGGAGAATTCCATAGACAGAGGAGCCTGGCAGGCTATAGTCCATGAGGTTATGTAATCAGGTTTCACCACAATATTAGTTACGAAGCCAAGAAAAGTGGCCACTAAACAGGTCCCTGAGTTATGACACTGTATCGCAGTGATGGCTCAGACAGTAAAGAATCTGCTTACAATGTAGGAGACCTGGATTTAACCCCTGGGTCAGAAAGACTCCTTGGAAAAGGAAACGGCAACCCACTCCAGTATTCTTGCCTGGAGAATCCCATGGACAGGCCACAGTCCATGGGGTTGCAAAGAGTCAGACATGACTGAGCAACTAACACTTTCTTTTATATTGTAGAAGGAAATTTAAATGAAATGAGCTTCTGAGTGTTCAAATTTTCATGGCCTTGTATTTAGACATTGAGACTGAAAAGGAATTTAAGGCACATGTATCTTGGGGGGTAATTCTAGTAAGGACATAGAAGACATTTTAAATGATCTACACCACAGGACCATCAGATAATCAAACCCTCCGCAAAGAGGAGATGCTCCTCCAGCTAGAGCTACTCTGTAATCACCAGTTGGTAGCCACTATACCAGAAGCAGCTGTGGCTCCAACAAGGGCCACACCTCAGGTGGGAGCCCCACTTCCAGCCAGGGTTGTTGCCCCAGGGGAAGACACAGCTAGGAATGAAAAGATATTTCCCCATATTCAGGATCCTCTTCTTTTTACCCTGAGTTTCCCAATGGGCCTATCCTTAGCCCAGCTAGCACTTGCAGCAGTGTAAGTTACCAACTGACTGCCCCTACCCTTTTGCCTCTGAGAGAAGTTCCTGATGAAAATCAAGGAGCAGCAAGAAGTTCTGTACCTTTCTCAATGCATGTTCTAAGTATGGCAGAGGACAGGCTGGGAAGTTTTTCTGAGGATCCTGAACCTCTTACAAAGGGGTTTACCTGACTAGTGAGATCTTTTGATCTCACCTTGGAGGACTTACAAATCTTACTATCCCACTACTGCACCCCTGAGGAAAAGCATCGTGTAATACTAGCAGCCAGAGAAGGCAATGGCACCCCACTCCAGTACTCTTGCCTGGAAAATCCCATGAACGGAGGAGCCTGGTAGGCTGCAGTCCATGGGGTCGTGAAGAGTCGGACACGGCTGAGCAACATCACTTTCACTTTTCACTTCCATGCATTGGAGAAGGAAACAGCAACCCACTCCAGTGTTCTTGCCTGGAGAATCTCAGGGGTGGGGGAGCCTGGTGGGCTGCCGTCTATGGGGTTGCACAGAGTCAGACACGACTGAAGCCACTTAGCAGCAGCAGCAGCAATACTAACAGCCAGATCCCATGCAGACCAACTGGCAGCTCAAGCCAAATAAACCTATGCAGTGTATCCAGTGAGAAATGATGCTGTCCCTGAGGCAGATCCCCAGTGGAATTACCAGGTGAATTCTATTGACAGAAATAGACAGGGCCATGATTATCTGTTTAATAGAGAGCATGAAGACACTTAGAGTAAAACCTGTTAATGATGAAAAGGTGAAAGAGGCGCAACAGGGACAGGATGAAAATCCTGCAGTCTTCCAAATGAGACTAGTAGAAGCTTTTAAGAAGTATATAAACCTGGATCCCTCCTCCCTCAAGGGACAGGCTATTTTGGCTATGCATTTCATATCCCAGTCTATCCCAGACATCACATGCAAAATTCAGAAAGCAACCGCTGGTCCTCAGATTCCAACGAACAATTTGCTCCAATGGACTTATTCGGTTTTCAATAATAGGGATATTGCCAAAAAGGTCTAACGTACCCAAAGAAATATGCAAAGGCCCAAACGATTGCAATAGCTTTGTCTGCTCAGAGACCACCAACCAGGAGGCTAGCTTTTCCAGGCCAGTCTGGCCCTGGCAGACCACAAGGCCCATGGGTACCTATACAAGGCCAGTGTACTCTGTGTGGACAGAGGGGCACGGAAGGGAGGGTTGTGATTGATGCACGCTTTGCAAACAGCCAGGGCATTGGCAGAGGGAAAGCCCCAGATGCCAGAGAGTGACAGGGACCCCTCAGCCATTGATGGTTTTGCAATCAGAAGACTTACAGGGCCTATGGTTAAGAGTGGCTTTATCTAAAGATACCATCTACATAACTAATGTCAAGCCTCAGGTGGTCATCAATGTGGCAAGCCACTTAATAGAATTTCTCATAGACCCTGGTGCAACCTTCGCAGCCTTAACCCAAAGGATTGGAAACTTTAGCAGTCATAAGGAATAGTTAATGGGGTTGTCAAGGCAAGAGACAAGGGCACACTTTCCTGGAGCCCCTTTTGTGTAACATCAGTGGTTAGCTGTTTTTACATTCCTTTATGTTTGGTGCCTAATTGCCCCCATCTCTTTAATGGGAAAAGATTTATTAACTAAGCTAGGGGCCACTCTTGTTTCTCAAGGGGCAAAAAACAACCTTCATCACCAAATCATTCTAACAGAAAGAAGAAAGGAATAGATTGAATCTGAAGCTGAGATAGAAGCCGTGGTAGACCCTGGACTGGTTTACTGGTTTTGCGTGTTTCATTGGTACTCTGTCAGTCACCATGTAATGTGTGCATGTGCATGCACTTAGTCACTCGATCATGTCTGAGTGGACTATACCCATGAACTGTAACCTACCAGGCTCCTCTATCCATGGAATTTTCCAGGCAAGAATACTTATGGATTGGGTTGCCATTTCCTTCTCCAGAGGATCTTCCTAACCCAGGGATCAAACCCATATTTCTTTCATCTCCTGCACTGGCAGGCGGATTCTTTACCTATGGGCCACCTGGGAAGCCCCAATACATTGATATTACCCATTCTTAGACCTACTGAGGAATATCTATTTGTACAAGATCTAAGGTTGTTAATGAAGCAGTGGAACCTCTCTATCCTGTTGTGCCTAGTCCTTATACTGTCCTGATTTAGATCCCAGCAGAAACCAATTGCTTTACTGCACTAGATTTAAAGGATGATTTCTGCATTCCATTATCCAGAGAATTAGTTTCTTTTGCCCTGCAATGGACAGACCCAGATAAAAAGAAACTTTGCAATATCCTTGGACTCAACTCCCCCAAGGATTTAGGGATAGGATAGCCCACATATTTGGGGGAATGCCTTGGCACAAGACCTGAGAGAATTAAAATTAACAGATGGTGTTATTCTGCAATATGTAAATGATCTTTTTTTTTTTTTTTTGCTGACTATGTTTTATTTGTTCTTTGTCTTCAAACAGGATAACCAAAGATCCAGACAGTATTCAATAAAATAAAATACATGAAATATAGACTGTGATGCCACATGCTACAGTTAACCTAATTTTTTTTTATGCTTTCCTTGGGATGGGGAATAGATCATTCAGTAAAAACACAGAGTAAAAACAAATGGCTTATCATGTACAACTTTGAAACTATAATAATGTTGTACCTTAATTACTTCCATGAACACAAATCTAACATTACAGTATTTTTTTTAATAAACACAATTAAGGCTTCTAGGGAAAAGACTTCTAGAAGCACTCTATAACAAAGTAATTCCTAATTTTTCTTTGTATATATATCAAGCACCTCCAAAATATGAATTCCTATACACTGTGAGCACATTACTTACAATGAATTCTTAAGTAAATTAAGGACAGCCTTAAAGGATAAGCTGACATTATATATTCAGATAAGTAGGCAACAAACCATAGGCCAAATGGAAAAAGTGTATTTGCAAATAAACTTCAAAAACTAAGTTAACATTTTATAATTAAATATAGAAAATATACTGATTTGCTCAAATAAATAAGATGTAATGTAGTAACCCTTTACTATAAAGAATGCATACCTTTATTGTAAACTATTCTTAATAAGATTCACTCACCATTTATAAATGTTCTGTAGATGATATTTTAATAGCAAATTTTTCAAAGAAGGCATTAGATAAGAACACTGTTGAACAGATTCTAACTCATTTATGGAAAAAGAGGTGATAGAGTGTCTAAGATTCAGATTTCTAAACAGAGGGTTCATTATCTGGAATGCATGCTTACCCCCAAGGAAGAGGTCTATGTCTGCTGATAGAATGGTGTTAATTCAGAGATTAAGGTCTTCAGAAACAGTAAAATTGCTTAGGGCCTTTTTGAGGGGTAACTGAATATTGCTGGATTTGGATTGCTGGTTATGGACTAGCTGCCAAACCATTTTATGAGCTCCTAAACTATATGACCACTAAACTGGGAGATATAGAACAGGTCTTCCAAACTCTAAAATGAAAATTATTAGATCCCTCTGCTCTGGGATTGTCTAATTTAGGAAAACAAAAAACATATTTTCTCTTTGTGACTGAAGGAGGGGGTATAGCCCTTGGTGTGTTAACTCAGCATTTAGGACCCACATATCCACCTGTTGCATATCTATCTAAGAGCCTGGACCATACAACAACGAGATGGCCACCTTGCCTATGAGCAGTGGCAGCAACTACCTTATTAGTTATTAGAGACTGCTAAGCTGAAGCTGGGCCAGAGGGTGACAGTGCTCACACCCCATCAAGTGGTTTCTGTTTTACAAGCAAAGGAAACCATTGGATGACCAGAGGACTCATCATTAAGTACCAGGCCCTTCTTCTAGATACCCAGAAGTAGATTTGACTATATAATCAAACCTTAAACCTTGCAACTTTTCTGCCCAATTTGCATGTATGAGGAGGTCAGGAAGAGGGAGTTTTGCTTTGTGATTGTGTACAGGCTATCGAACAAGTATATTCTAGTAGGCCTGACTCAAAGGAGATTCCCCTTAAAAACCCTGATGTTGAATGGAATACAGATGGAAATATTTTCATAGAAGGAAAAAGAAAGGCAGAAAAAAAAAAGAAAGAACAGAAAGGCAGGATATGCAATAATAAGTGCTTATGATACCATTGACTCAGGACCTCTATCAATGGGACTTCAGCTCAAAGTGCTGAGCTTATAGCACTGACCAGGGCACTTAAACTAGCAAAAGGAAAATGAGCCATAATTTATACTGATTCTCAGTATGCTTTCTTGATCCTCCATGCTCATGCCACCACCTGGAAAGAAAGAGGTATGCTGAGCTCAAAAATTCCCCTATTAAATATGGCAGAGAGATTCTTGAATTGTTGGGGTAGGACAAGATCCTCAAGAAATAGCTGTAGTTCCCTGTGTGGTCCAGCTGATAAAGACTCCACCTGCAGTGTGGGAGACCTGGTTTCGATCCTTGGGTTGGGAAGATCCCCTGGAGAAGGGAAAGGCTACCCACTCCAGTATCTGGCCTAGAGAATTCCATGGACTAGTCCATGGAGTCAAAAAAGAGTCAGACACAACTGAGCAGCTTTCACTTTCACTTTCACTTTCAGTTTTTTCACTGTAAGGGACATCAGGCTCAGATTCTGGGTCTGAAATTGAAAAGGGAAATCCCCAAGTTGACCAAGAAGCAAAGAAAGCAGCTCGCATGCCAGCAGATAGAATAGAGGCAGTTTTAAAGTCCTAGGCTTGATAGAGGAAATGACACAACCTTGCTATATCAAGGAAAAGAGGATTGGGCTAAAAATAGAGGGTTAATAAATCAAAGGAGATGTCACATGTTAAATGAAAAAATTATGATTCCACAAGCTCAGCAATGGAAAGCAACCAAGGCTTTACATGAAACTATCCGCTATGAATGTGAAGCTCTTTGGAATTTACTGCAAAGTTTGTTCGTGGGTAAAGGAATAAAAATGGTGGTAGCCCAGTTTACCAAATCATGTGACACATTTTTACAAAATAATCCTAAAACAGCACCACTCCCTTCTCTATTGATTAAACTGGTTAATGCCAGGGAAGCTACCCAGGGGAGAATTGGCAAATTTATTTTATACAGATGCCCAAGTCCAGAGGATACAAATATTTATTTGTAATGGTAGACACATGCACTGGATGGGTAGAGGCTTTCCCTACATGGACAGAAGAGGTAACAAAGAACTTGATTATGGAGATAATCCCACATTTCAGAATATCTCAATCTATACAAAGTGATAATGGACCAGACTTTACCTCTAAAATTACCCTTCAAGTAGCTAAAACCTTGGGCATAAACTATTCCCTTCATGCAGCATGGAGACTCCAGTCCTCAGGGAAAGTGGAAAAAATGAACAATGCTTTGAACCAAACTATAGTCACAGTATGCCAAGAGACTCAGGAAAACTGGGTCCAAATACTACCAACTGCTCGAATGAGAATAAGGGCATGCCCCCAAACAAAAGCTAAGACTCAGTCCCTATGAATTAATGTATAGGAAACCCTTCTTAATGAATAACTTTTTATTAGATAAACAAATAGCTGTTACTAGAGATAATACTGCAAACTTAGGACAAGTACAATTGACTCTCATAGATTACGAGTAAAAGCGACTCAACAAAATACTGTTAGCAACAACACTGGAGATTGGGTTTTAATCAAAAGATGGAAAGAGGGGGTCACTAGATGATCAGTTAGAACCAAGAAGGAAGAGTTCTTACAAAGTGATATTATCAACTCCCACTACAATGAAAATAGAGGGGCCTCCCACTTGAATCCACATCTCAAGGGTTAAACCATATAACTCTTCTGAAATGAACCCGCTTACTCTTATAAACCTAAGATTTTAAATTCTTGTTCAAAGACAGCCTTAGATAAGATATGCAGATTACTTCTGGAATACCAACATGGATGGGAAAGATTCTCCTGCTCCCTGGTCTGTGATCCCTTCACTTCCCTGGATATACTGATTTATTACAATTGCTGGAAGAGAACCAGAAGAGACCACATTACTGCCTTCAAAACAGATAAGTGTTCAGCAAGAATTTCTATATCAAAAGCTATACTATGCTGCATGGTTGTTTATACAGTGTTCCTTTGGCAAGGGCCAAGGCAAGTTCTAATGTTTCCCTGACTTTGGCTAAAGCTTATGTGGATTTTACTAATAATTCCAGTTGTTGGCTATGTGGTCAGCTTCCCCTCTCCAGTGCCTCTGGATTGCCATGGTGGAGTTCCCCATTCCAGGGGGCTGATTGGCTGGGATTAAGAGATTTAATTATAGAAGAGAGAAATGCAAGCATGACTTTGAAGGAGAGGTCTATTACTATGCAGGACCCCCTCCATTGGCATATATCCTCTATTGTACAAAATCATGGGCATTCTTTGAAATTCTCCCATAATAAAATGGTCATCCAAACCCATCAGATAGCATATTCCATGGTCGAGGGTAAAAGCACAAAATTGTGGGAATACAATTTGATTCAAATTTGGGACGGATTCATTTGGTTCACTCCAGGATATGGTTGACCAACTAACAGAGCTCCCTTATGTTGGAACAGAGAAACCATTCCTGAGTGCTCTGGGCAAACAGGACTAGAGACATGGGATGGTTATCTAGGGTCTCTTGTCACCACATTAAGATCCTTAAAGACACTGGTTAGGAATATAACCAATGAGTGAGGAGACCAGGAACATGCTGGATAGCTCCTAGTGGCACCCAATGAATATATGGCAGAAATATCTTGCTGTGGCTTCCACCAGGATGATTTATTCCAGACGAATCTGCTAATGTATCTCAATTACTAAGTCACATGCACAGATAGAGGCCCTAAATGACCCTCTCCCAGATTTAGAAATTATTTTGGGAAAATGGTTTGAGTCCCCAAATCATGATTACAATCTCTCTTAATGACTCTTTTGATGCTCATTATTGTATTTCTCTTGACCTGTGTTTTTTATAGACTTATGCTACACTATTTAACCTCTATGATGGCTGTAAAAATAATGTTAACTGAGCAACATTGCCTTGCGAGTGTGCTAAGTTGCCTCAGTCATATCTGACTCTTTGCAACCTAATGGACTATAGCCCACCAGTCTCCTTTGTCCATGGGATTCTCCAGGCAAAAATACTGGAGTGGGTTGCCATGCCCTCCTCCAGGGAATCTTCCTGACCCATGGACCGGACCTGTGTCTCTAATGTCTCCTGCATTGGCAGGAGGGTTCTTTACCATTAGTGCCACCTATGGCACTCCCAAAAGAGAAGGAACAGTTAGCCATGTGTTTTCTGCTTTCCTAGTCAGGCCAACGTCCAGTCTCAGCAGAAAGTAGTTAATGAATGGTCATCACCCCATTTTTCCCCTTTAAGCATAAAGGGGGGGAAAAACACCTGGCAGGCAGGGAGTGGGGAAATGATAGGGATAGAATAAGATAGGGATATAGGTAATTGTAGAAGTCCCGGTAGGGAACTGTGGATAGAGAGGGAAACCTAAGAAACTTTGGAAGCCCACTGTAAGTTATGATTGCTCAAGAAAGCTATCCAAACATTGTGGAACAAAGCAGGTTTGCTTACCTGTAAAACTTAAATAAAAGCACAAGAGATGCCCCAGGTCATCAGGTGAAAGAAAAATGTTACCACCCTTCTACTATAAGCACTATGATAATCCTAGTTTGACCTCATACAGTTAGACAATTTCCTGCCCGATACAAAGGAGGAGCTAGTGATATAAGCCTGACATCTACCCAAAGAAGATGGTCTTTTCCCCCTTCCCCACTTCCCTTTGATTATAAAATTGTAGCCCACTTAATCCTCAGGTCAGAGCCCCTTCACCTGTTGGCTTGCATCTCTCACAAGTGTGTTCATCACTCAGTCGTGTCCGACTCTTTGCAACCTGATGGACTGCAGCCTGCCAGGCTCCTCTACCCACAGAATTCTCCAGGTAAGATACCGGAGTGGGTAGCCAGTTCATTCTCCAGGGGATCTTCCTGACCAAGGGATCAAACCTGGGTCTCCTGCATTGCGGGCAGATTATTTACCATCTGAACTACCAGGGAAGCCCATCTCTCACATGTGTCCTATATTAAGAAATCTACTTCTTGCCTATCACTTTGCCTCTTGCTGAATTCCTTCTGTACTGAGACACAAAGAACCTGAACCTCAGTAAGTCCAGACACCAGGTGAGTGATTCTAATCAAGACTGTGGATTCAGGTCCCAATCACAATTTTGGCCAGGTTCAAGTCCCAATCTGAAGTGCATGGTTTCAATCTCCAGAACCTGTGAATATACTATCTTACTTGGCATGCAGAATTTTTCAGGCCAAGGATTAAAGATCTTGAGAAGGAAAGAATATCCTGCACTATCCATGTAAGGCCCCATTATAATCACAAGAGTCATAAGAGGAAAGCAAGAGGATCAAAGTCAAAACAAAAGAAGAGCATGTGGTCATGGAAGCAGAGAAAGGAGAGTCAAAGGGAGAAGATGCCACGTTGCTGGCTTGGAAGATGGAGCAAAGAGCCACCAGCCAGGGAAGGTGAACAGCCACTATAAGACGGAAAAGCTAAGAGAAGCTAAGACCTTATGGTACAAATGGTAGGACCTCCCTGGTACGAATCCTTTCTGCATCCCCCATTTCTTGTTGTAAGAAATGGGCTTCATTCAGCTTCCTTGATCTTCTCTGAGTTCCAAAGGATAGAGTCAAACAGTTGCTAATCAGGGAAGGGAGGGAATGCAGAAAGAAGGGAAGAGTGGTCAAAAAACAATAGTGGTGGTCTAGTGGTTAGGAATCCACCTTCCGTTGCAGGGGGTACAAGTTCAGTCCCTGGGTGGGGAACTAAGATCCTACATGCTACAGGACCACCAAGCCTGCACACCACAGCTAGAGAAGCCCACACACTGCAGTGAGAGGTCCCATAAGCTGCAACTAAACCACAACACAGCTAAATAAATAAATATTTTTTAAGACATTTATAAAAACAAATAGTGCAACTTTGGGGAAAGGTCTCGGTTTCTCCTCAAGTAATACTGAATGCGTAACAATGTCTTTGAGTTCTTTTGCAGGAACTAAGGCCTCCATCCAGGTGGAAGATGGCAACTTCAGACTGAGCAAAAGATTCCTGGGGCACTGCTCACCACCAACCAATTAGAAGAAAGTCACACACTCTGAAGCCGTCACTCTACATTTTGCCTATAAAAACTCTTCCCCTGAAAATCATCAGGGAGTTCGGGGCTTTTGAGCATGAACAAACTGTTCTCCTTGCTTGGCCTAGCAATGAACCTTTCTCTGCTCCAACTTCTGACATTTTGGCTGGTCTCACTGTGTGTCAGGCACACAAACTTGTGTTCAGTAATATAAGGAACTGTTTCTTTCTTGAAAACTTTAGAAGAAACTCAGTCTTTCTAACACCTGGATTTTAGATTTTACCTCCAGAACTGCAAGAAAATAAATTTGTATTGTTTTAAGCCACTGTAAGCCACTAAATTCATGGTAATTTGTTACAACAGCAACAGGAATCTAATAAAGTATGCACACGGAGTTTCATTGTGCTTTTTCCTAATCTTATGATATTTTCTTTTTATTTATTTGGCTGCACCAGGTCTTAGTTGGTGCACACAGAATCATCTGTCTTCATTGCAGCATACAAAATCTTTAGTTGCATCATGCAGGACCTTTTAGTCGCAGCACGTGAGATCTAGTTACCTCACCAAGGGTTGACTCTGCCCACCCCACACTGGGCCCATGGAGTCTTAGTCACTGGGCCACAAGGGGAGGTCCTGAAATTTTCTTTAATAAGAAGTTTTTTAGAAAAGAAAAACCAGCATTGAAAAAAATTACACATCATATGATATATAGTTGGACAAGTCCTCTTTTGCTTTTTAAAATTTTTTGTTGTTGTTCACTCACATTTTTATCTCTCAAACACATTTTAATTGGCTTGTCAAATTTCTATAAAAATTATGTATTATAATTTTATTGAATATAGAAATTAACTTGTGGAAAATCACATAAAAGATAGATGTAACAGGATGTCCCTGCTGATACAAGCTGATTCTTATGTTTTCCAGACCATCATCGCTTCTAAGTTGCAAGAGTTAAGGGAGGTCTGGAGTTCTCTAACTGCCCCACCTACAACTAGGTGGGCAAGTTCTATTCAGAGAGAAGAGAGAGAAAAATAAAATAGTACTTAGCTTCCTTTCAAGACTCATTTTCCAGTATAGCTTTACCACCATGATTTAAATATTTCAAAATCTGCTTGTCCCCTTATATTTGTTCTCAGTTGGCTCCTAAGTAGCATTTCTAAGTACATATATTCTCTGAAATCACCAATACATTGTAAATAGTTAACTAAATGATGGACCTGAATGGACCCAAAGAACACAAGCAGAATTGATTCCAAACATTTTGAACCAAAATAAAATAAACAAAACTGAGGGGGAAGAAGTGAAGGCCAGTGGAAGAAATGGCAAAATTTAGGTATTAATATTGATGTGTTCTCATTGCTTAGACTTGTGATGCCTGGGAATATTTTAGTTTTATAAGAAATAAGTTACTAACCAAAAATACAGCAGGACCCATCTATTATACTGTAATTACTAGGTTGCTTTGGCACAGCAAAAATACTCTGACAATTCATATATAATTCAACTAAAATTTTGAGTTTCATGTAGAAGGTAACTTTCTAATTTTGATTACTGAAATATTACTTTCATAGTCCATTCTTATCTTGTAAATTGTCTAAATTGAGAATTTAAAAATAAGGATTTTAAAAGATAGTTGCTTGAATTAAATGTATTATATAATGAAAAAATAAAATTCTGGGACTTCCCTGGTAGTCCAATGGTTGAGACTCCTGTGTAGGGGTTACAGGTTCAATCCCTAGTCAGGGAACTAGAATTCTGCATGACACATGGCATAGCCAAGGGCATTTTTAAAATAAATAAAACTTAAAAAAATAAAATTCAGATTAGATTAAGTCTCCAAGTGATAGCATTAATAAAGTGTTATAACTGGCCAACATCTGCTAATTTTTGTTCTACCTAGCATTTGATTAGACAACATAAGGTTTTTTCCTGGTATTGGTTAAGTGAATAACTGTGTAATGATAACTGTCTAATGAAACAAGTATTAGAAGTGCTAGGATGCCATTGAGTGTTTCTTCCAGAGTCTTTTACAAATCCCTTAAGATGAAAAGTTAACGTGACCTCTTATGGCAGCTCCTGCCACTGCAGCTAACTGACATACCACTAGTAGAGAGATAGTGAGATGCTGTTTGTTTTAAGCTTGTTTGTTTGTGCCACACTTCATGGCATGTGCGATCTTAGTTCCCCACCCATGGTTGGAATACATGACCCCTGTATTGAAAGCATAAAGTCTTAACCACTGGAGCACCAGGAGATGCTATTTGGAACACTTTCATTACAGCTGCCACAAGCCCAACAGTGGTTTCTGGAGGCCTCCAGAAGGCAAGGTTAGGCAAGCTTAAGGATTCCAGGGTTAAAATCTCTGACTTGTCTTCTCTTTTCATGGGGGAGAATTTGCAGCTACTGGTGCATCTACTTGTTGGGAGGATAAGAGAGAATGGATAAGCTTGACTTGTGCACTGGAATAAAGAGGTCCAGAGGATAAGAAAACAGGTCCAGCAAAAATTTCAAAACCTTGCAGCCATCTCTGCATTAGCCCCTCCTCTCCTATATGAAGAGAATTAGGGTACATTATTAGAGTAGGGCAGGGGAGACTCACTGCTGTGGACAGAGGGCAAAGAGGAACTAGAGTTCGAGCCTTCTGTGAAGCAACTGCAGAGGAGCTAAGAATCAGGTCCAGGAGTGAAAGTTCAGCTGCACAGGACAAGAAAAACATGCCTTGAGTATTTGTCTGTTTTGTTTTTTACTGAAATCATCCTTCAGACAAGAAAAACATTAAATCACAATTCGGAAGCCTTGGATCTAGTCCCAGTTCTAGTTCTCAACAAAACCAGCTGATATGGTGGTTCATGTGAAATGCCAGGCTAGATGAAGCACAAGCTGGAATCAAGATTGCCAGGGGAAATATCAAAAACCTTAGATACGTAGATAACACCAACCTTATCACAGAAAGCGAAGAACTAAAGAGCCTCTTGATGAAAGTGAAAGAGGAGAGATGGCTTAAAACTCAACATTCAGAAAACTAAGATCATGGCATCTGGTCCATCACATCATGGGAAATAGATGGGGAAGCAATGAAAACAGTGACAGACTTTATTTTGGGGGTTCCAAAATCACTGCAGATGGTGACTGAAACCATGACATTAAAAGACACTTGCTCCTTGGAAGAAAAGGCATGACCAACCTAGACAACATATTAAAAAGCAGAGACATTACTTTGCCGACAAAGGTCCATCTAATCAAAGCTATAGTTTTTCCAGTAGTCATGTATGGATGTGAGATTTGGACTATTAAGAAATCTGAGAGCCGAAGAACTGATGCTTTTGAACTGTGGTGTTGGAGAAGACTCTTGAGAGTCCCTTGGACTGCAAGGGAGATCCAACCAGTCAATCCTAAAGAAAATCAGTACTGAATATTCATTGGAAGGACTGATGTTGAAGATGAAACTCCAATACTTTGGCCACCTGTTGGGAAGAACCAACAGATGATGAAAAGACCCTGATGCTGGGAAAGATTGAAAGTGGGAAGAGAAGGGGACGACAGACAATAAGAAGGTTGGATGGCATCACTGACTTGATGGACATGAGTTTGAGTAAACTCTGGGTGTTGAAGATGGACAAGGAGGCCTGGCGGGCTGCAGTCCATGGGGTCACAAAGAGTCAGACATGACTGAGTGACTGAAATGACTGAACTGAACTGAATGTGAACCCAAGCAAGTTCATAGCAAACAAGTTAGTCAACAGAACAAGTTGGTTAAAATATCTGTTTATTCTAGAAATCATATATCTGACTGCTGGTTTTTCAAGAATTGATAATTGTGAAGACTTACAGTATTTTTTTTTCTTACAGTATTTTTTAAACAATATTTTTAACCTTTGTATGCTTTGCTATTTTTCAACATTCAGTGTATTTTCAGTTACATAAACAGACTATTATAAACCCCATGTTATTTTTTAAACTTTTATTTTATGTTGGAGCATAGCCAAGTAATGTTGCAATAGTTTCAGATGGACAGCCAAGGGACTCAATCGTACACATATATGTATCCATTCTCCCCTAAACTTCTCTCCCATCCAGGCTGCCACACAGAAGAACTGTACAAACAGGATCTTCACGACCTGGATAATCATGATGGTGTGATCACTCATTTAGAGCCAGACATCTTGGAATGTGAAGTCAAGTGGGCCTTAGAAAGCATCACTACGAACAAAGCTGGTGGAGGTGATGGAATTCCAGTTGAGCTGTTGCAAATCCTGAAAGATGATGCTGTGAAAGTGCTGCACTCAATATGCCAGCAAATTTGGAAAACTCAGCAGTGGCCACAGGACTGGAAAAGGTCAGTTTTCATTCCAATCCCAAAGAAAGGCAATGCCAAAGAATGCTCAAACTACCGCACAATTGCACTCATCTCACATGCTAGTAAAGTAATGCTCAAAATTCTCCAAGCCAGGCTTCAGCAATACATGAACTGTGAACTCCCTGATGTTCAAGCTTGTTTTGGAAAAGGCAGAGGAACGAGAGATCAAATTGCCAACATCTTCTGGATCATGGAAAAAGCAAGAGAGTTCCAGAAAAACATCTATTTCTGCTTTATTGACTATGCCAAAGCCTTTGACTGTGTAGATCACAATAAACTGTGGGAGATTCTGAAAGAGATGGGAATACCAGACCACCTGACCTGCCTCTTGAGAAATCTGTATGCAGGTCAGGAAGCAACAGTTAGAACTGGACATAAAACAACAGACTGGTTCCAAATAGGAAAAGGAGTACATCAAGGCTGTATATGGTCACCATACTTATTTAACTTATATGCAGAGTACATCATGAGAAACGCTGGGCTGGAAGAAGCAGAAGCTGGAATCAAGATTGCCGGGAGAAATATCAATAATCTCAGATATGCAGATGACACCACCCTTATGGCAGAAAATGAAGAGGAACTAAAAGCCTCTTGATGAATGTAAAAGAGGAGAGTGACAAAGTTGGCTTAAAGCTCAACATTCAGAAAACGAAGATCATGGCATCCGGTCCCATCACTCCATGGGAAATAGATGGGGAAACAGTGGAAACAGTGTCAGATTTTATTTTAGGGGCTCCAAAATCACTGCAGATGGTGACTGCAGCCATGAAATTAAAAGACGCTTAGTCCTTGGAAGAAAAGTTATGACCAACCTAGATAGCATATTCAAAAGCAGAGACATTACTTTGCCAACTAAGGTCCGTCTAGTCAAAGCTATGGTTTTCCCAATGGTCATGTATGGATGTGAGATTTGGACTATAAAGAGAGCTGAGAGCCGAAGAACTGATGCTTTTGAACTGTGGTGTTGGAGAAGACTCTTGAGAGTCCCTTGGACTGCAAGGAGATCCAACCAGTCCATTCTGAAGGAGATCAGCCCTGGGATTTCTTTGGAAGGAATGATGCTAAAGCTGAAACTCCAATACGTAGGCCACATCATGCAAAGAGTTGATTCATTGGAAAAGACTCTGATGCTGGGAGGGATTTGGGGCAGGAGGAGAAGGGGACAACTGAGGATGAGATGGCTGGATGGCATCACTGACTCGGTCAACGTGAGTCTGAGTGAACTCTGGGAGTTGGTGATGGACAGGGAGGCCTGGCATGCTGCGATTCATGGGGTTGCAAAGAGTTGGACACAACTGAGCGACTGAACTGAATGGATACAGTAGGTCCTTGCTGGTTTTTAAATATAGCAGGGTGGATATGTTTTCCATCCCAGATTCCCTGAATATCCCTTCCCTGCATTCTCACCATACCTCACCCCCGGCGACCATAATTTTGTTCTACTTCTGTGAGTCTGTTTCTGTTTTGTAAACAAGTTCATTTGTATAATTTCTTTATAGATTCCACATATAAATGGTGCAATAGGATATATCTCCTTCTCTGTCTGACTTACTTCAGTCAATGTGACGATCTCTGTGTCCATCCATGTTGCTAAAAATGATAAATCCCAGATAATTTAATTATTTAAGTATGAATATGATTGAGGCATAAGCTTTAGGCATTAGTTAGCAATTGTTAATGAAGGCCCTTGAAAGAACAGGTGACAATTCGCCTGTTGCTTTGATAAAACTAGCCCCAAACTAGTCATTAAAATTTGTTCTTCAGGGAATTCCTTGGCTGTTCTGTGGTATTCATCTATGCAAAGTGCACAGAACAATATCTGACATATAGTAAGCATCATATATGTATTAGGTCTTATTACATTTATTGAGTGCTTACATGTGCAATATATTATAATACATTATACTTTACACATATTGTCATATTTGATCTCTGCAATAACTATGATGCAGATGCTACTATTTCTATCCTAATTTTACAGATAAGGAAACAGACTCATCATGGTCAGTAATGCACCCAAAGTCTCTCACAGCTCATATAAGGTCAGACCTGTTGGGTTCTAAAGCACAGGTTCTTAAGCATATGTTCATCATTAGTACATATGCAAATCACCTGGTATACTTCGAATAGGCAGATTTCGGGCCTATTTCCTGGCCTATGAAATCAGAATCTTCGCAGGATGAGACCTGGAGGTCTGCCTTTTAAATAAACACTCTACATTATTTTCCAGAAAATTTGGAAAACTCAGCAGTGGCCACAGGACTGGAAAAGGTCAGTTTTCATTCCAATCCCAAAGAAAGGCAATGCCAAAGAATATTCAAACTACCACACAATTGCACTCATCTCACACGCTAGTAAAGTAATGCTCAAAATTCTCCAAGCAAGGCTTCAACAGTAGAACTGAGCACTTCCTGAACTGAGATGTTCAGGCTGGATTTAGAAAAGGCAGAGGAATCAGAGAGAGATCAAATATCCAACATCTGTTGGATCATAAAAAAAAAGCAAGAGAATTCCAGAAAAACATCTACTTCTGTTTTATTGACTAAGCCAAAGCCTTTGACTGTGTGGATCACAACAAACTGTGGAAAATTCTTAAAGAGATGGGAATACCAAACCATCTTACCTGCCTCCTGAGAAATGCATGCAGGTCAAGAAGCAACAGTTAGAACCGGACATGGGACAACAGACTGGTTCCAACTTGGGAAAGGAGTACAAGGCTGTATATTGTCACCCTGCTAATTTAAGTTATATGCAGAGTACATCATGTGATATGCCAGGCTGGATGAATCACAAGCTGGAATCAAGGCTGCCAGAAGAAATATCAATAACCTCAGATATGCAGATGATACCACCCTTATGGCAGAAAGCAAAGAGGAACTAAAGAACTCTTGATGAAAGTGTAAGAGGAGAGTGAAAAAGCTGGCTTAAAACTCAACATTCAAAAAACGAAGATCATAGCATCCAGTCCCATGACTTCATGGAACATAGATGGGGAAACAATGGAAACAGTGTCAGACTTTATTTTCCTGGGCTCCAAAATCACTGCAGATGGTGCACTGCAGCCATGACACTTTCTCCTTGGAAGAAAAGCCATGACCAATCTAGACAGCATAGTAAAAGCAGAGACTACTTTGCTGACAAAGCCTGTATAGTCAAAGCTATGGTTTTTCTAGTAGTCATGTATGGATGTGAGAGTTGGACCATAAAGAAAGCTGAGCACTGAAGAACTGATGCTTTTGAACTCTGGTATTTGAGAAGACTTTTGAGAGTCCCTTGTATTGCAAGGAGGTCAAAGCAGTCAATCCTGAAGGAAATCAGTCCTGAATATTCATTGGAAGGACTGATGCTGAAGCTCCAGTAATTTGGCCACCTGATGCAAAGAACTGACTCATTTGAAAAGACCCTGATGCTGGGAAGGATTGAGGGTACAAAGAGAAGGAGATGACAGAGGATGGCATCACTGACTCGATAGACATGAGTTTGAGCAAACTCTGAGAGATGGTGACGGACAGAGAAGCCTGGCATGCTGCAGTCCACTGGGTCACAAAGGGTTAGACATGACTGAGCAACTGAAGTGAACCAGGTTATTTTTATTGTAACTGATATATTCACCACATTTAAGAAACTCCTTCATATATACTTAATGAAGACACAGAAAACAAATGAGAATAAAACAAAAAGTTGACAGTGGATTGATTTCTTAG
This sequence comes from Nanger dama, assembly GCA_917880005.1. Classification (NCBI taxonomy): domain Eukaryota; kingdom Metazoa; phylum Chordata; class Mammalia; order Artiodactyla; family Bovidae; genus Nanger; species Nanger dama. The sequence continues at coordinate 17,662,778 of CAKJTW010000014.1, forward strand.
AAAGTGGAAGAGAGAGGAGATTATAAAAAGCTTTCATTTTCTAACCTAGGCAGCATATCAAAAAGCAGAGACATAACTTTGCCAGCAAAGGTCTGTATAGTCAAAGCTATGATTTTTCCAATAGTCATGTATGGATGTGAGAATTGGACCATAAAAAAGCTGAGCATTGAATAATTGATGCTTTTTAACTGTGGTACTGGAAAAGCCTCTTGAGAGTCCATTGGACTGCAAGGAGATCAAACAACTCAATCTTAAAGGAAATCAACCCTGAATATTCACTGGAAAGACTGAGGCTAAATCTAAAGCTTTAATACATTGGCCACCTGATGCAAAGAGCCAACTCACTGGAAAAGACCCTGATGTTGGGAAAGATTGAAGGCAAAAAGAGAAGAGGGTGGCAGAGGATGAGATGGTTAGATAACATCATTGACTCAATATACATGAGTTTGAGCAAACCCCAAGAGATAGTGAAGGGCAGGGAAGCTTGGCAGTACTGCAGTTCATGTGGTCACAAAGTGTTAGATACTGAACAACAAGTTAGTTACTGAACAACAACAACAATTAGATCTTCAATGAGCAGGTTATTTTCAAAGTATTTTAAATGAATAAAACAAAAATTATTTCATTTTCTACCAAACACATCTAAGCGCTGATAACATATTTAAGATATTCTTATAGTTTCCCCCTATTCAGAGTAGGAAATAAAATAATAGTTATTTTTATGTGAGAATCATAGTACATATGTGGAATTTTGCATCTTCTATTTTCATGTATAGTTTGAGCATTTTCTCATGTAATTAGCCTTCTGTGAGTTTTAAAATTTTATTTTTAATTGGAGTATAAATGCTTTACAATGTGTTAGTTTCTGCTGTACAACAAAGTGAATCAACTATATGTATACATATATCTGCTCCCTCTTGAACCTCTTTCCCATCCCACCCCTACATCCCACCCATCTAAGTCATCACAGAGCACCAAGCTGAGCTACCTGTACTATACAGCAGCTTCACACTAGCTGTCTTTTTGCACATGGTAGTGTATATGTGTCAATGCTATTCTCTCAGTTCATCCCACCCATGTCCACAAGTCCATTCTCTGTGTCTGTGCCTCCATTCCTGCCCTGGAATTAGTTCATCAGTACCATTTTCCTAGATTCCATATATATATATATATATATATATATATATATATATATCACACACACACACACACACACACACACACACACATATATATACACACACACAATATTTGTTTTTCTCTTTCTGACTTACTTCACTCTGTAAAAGAGATGCCAGGTTCATCCACATCATTACAAATGACAATTTTTAATATATATATGTACCACTTCTTCATCCATTCACCTGTGGATGGACATCTAGGTTGTTTCCATGTCCTGGTTATTTCAGTGAACACTAGGGTACATGTGTCTTTTGAATTATCATTTTCTCAGGGTATAAGGATGACACAAACATTGAGAGATATACCATGTTCTTAGATTGGAAGATTCAATGTTATGAAAAATGACTTTACTGCCCAAAGCAATCTGTAGATTCAATGCAATCCTTATCAAATTACCAATGGCATTTTTCACAGAACTAGAACAAAGAAACTTTACAATTTGAATGGAAACACAAAAGACCCCAAATAGCCAATGCAATCTTAAGAAAGAAAAATGGAGCTAGGGGATCAATCTTCCTGACTTCAGACTATACTACAAAGCTACATTAATCATGACAGTATGGTACTGACACAAAAACAGAAATATAGATCAATATAACAGGATAGAAAGCTCAAAGATAAACCCATGCACCTATGGGCATCTTATCTTTGAAAAAGGAGGCAAGAATTTTCAATGGAAAGAAAGACATCATCTTCAATAAATGGTACTGGAAAAACTGGACAACTCCGTGTAAAAGAATGAAATTAAAACACCTCCTAACACCATACACAAAAATAAACTCAAAATGGATTAAATACCATTTTTTATTATTACTGGATTAAGACCAGACACTATAAAACTCTTAGAGGAGAACATTCTTTCACTTAAATTGCAGCAATATCCTCTTTGACCAACCTCCTAGAGTAATGGAAATAAAAACAAAAATAAACAAATGGGACCTAATTAAACTTAAAAGCTTTTGCATAGTGAAGAAAACTATAAACAAGATGAAAAGACAACCCTCAGAATGGGAGAGAATAATAAAAAATGGAGCAAGTGACAAAGGATTAATCTCCAAAATATACAAGCAGCTCATGTAGCTCAATATCAGAAAAGCAAACAATCCAGTCAACAAATGGGTGGAAGACCTAAAAGACATTTCTCCAAAGAAGACATACAGATGGCCATAAACACATGAAAAGATGCTCAACTTTGTTCATTATTAGAGAATGCAAACCAAAGCACAATGCGGTAACACTTCACACCAGTCAAAATGCCCATCATCAAAAAATCTATAAACAATAAATGCTGATGAGGATGTGGAGAAAAGGGACTTTTCTCACATTGTTGATGGGAATATAAATTGATACAGCCACTATGGAAAATAGTATGGAGATTCCTGAAAAAACAAGGAATAAATCTGCCATATGACCCAGCATTCCCACTACTGGGCATATAACCTGGAAAATCATAATTCAAAAAGACACATGTACCGCCAATGTTCATTGCAGCACTATTAACAATAGTTAAAACATGGAAGCAACCTAGGTGTCTATCAATAGATGAATAGACAAAGAAGTTGTGGTACGCATATACAATGGAATATTCAGTTCAGTTCAGTTCAGTCGCTCAGTCGTGTCCGACTCTTTGCAACCCCATGAATCGCAGCACGCCAGGCCTCCCTGTCCATCACCAAAGCCCAGAGATCACTCAGACTCACGTCCATCGAGTCCGTGATGCCATCCAGCCATCTCATCCTCTGTCGTTCCCTTCTCCTCCTGCCCCCAATCCCTCTCAGCATCACAGTCTTTTCCAGTGAGTCAACTCTTCGCATGGCCAAAGTACTGGAGTTTCAGCTTTAGCATCATTCCCTCCAAAGAAATCCCAAGGCTGATCTCCTTCAGAATGGACTGGTTGGATCTCCTTACAGTCCAAGGGACTCTCAAGAGTCTTCTCCAACACCACAGTTCAAAAGCATCAATTCTTCGGTGCTCAGCTTTCTTCACAGTCCAACTCTCACTTCCATACATGACCACTGGAAAAGCCATAGCCTTGACTAGACGGACCTTAGTTGGCAAAGTAATGTCTCTGCTTTTGAATATGCTATCTAGGTTGGTCACTCAGCCATAAAAGGAACCAATCTGTGTCATTGGAACTGAGGTTGATGAACCTAGAGTCTATTTTACAGAGTGAAGTAAGTCAGAAAGAGAAAAACAAATATTGCATATTGTCACACATATATGAAATATAGAAAAATGGTACTGATGAACCTATTTCCAGGGCAAGAATAGAGGCACAGACACAGAGAATGGACTTGTGAATACAGCAAGGGAAGGATGAAGGAGACAAACTGAGAGAGTAACATTGACATATATGCTGCTGCTGCTGCTGCTGCTGCTGAGTTGCTCCCGTCGTGTCTGACTCTGTGCGACCCCATAGACGGCAGCCACCAGGCTCCCCCGTCCCTGGGATTCTCCAGGCAAGAACACTGGAGGGGTTGCCATTTCCTTTTCCAACATATATGCTACCATATGCAAAATAGCTACCTGGAAGCAGCTGAATAGCACGGGGAACTTAGCTCGGTGTTCTGAGGTGGGCAGATGGGAGGTGCATATGTACACTTACAGCTGATTCATGTTGTTGTACAATATAACATTGTACAGTATTCTTCAATTGAACAAAATAAAAATAAATAAATTGAGATGGGAAAGTCTTGGGGAGATGAAAGAGAAAACATAAATGGACCAGTAAAAGTTATAGTAATGGCTGTTAGAGAAGAAAGAAGATTGGAAGTTATGTTTCCCATATTGACAAGGTGGAAAGACCATGTAAGGTAGTTGATTTTACTGGGGCCACTGCAATGCAGGGAGCACTGCAAACCTGAAGATTAAAGGTAGTTTCTTGTCTGGAAGAGCAGCCAAACTATAGGTGAGGTGATTTTGTAACTAAGCAGAACCCTATCAGACCTTCCCAGAAGAGACCTCTCCCCCATATCCTCTGCTTTAGCTCCTCTCTGAAGTACATAGATAATAGTGTCTGATGCATATTTCCTGAGTTGTTTAACAGATGCTAAACTGTCACCACATGGAAGAAGTTAACTATTTGATGACTATGAGCCTGTAGCCTCCAGACCAACTGGCGGCTATGGATTGATAATATTAACCCGTCACCACCCCATTACCATCAACCAATGAGAGAACTGTGCATAAGCTGATCAGAGTACCCTGAGATTCCCCTGCCTCACTTTGTCTTTAAAAATGCTTTGCTGAAACTCATCCAGGAGTTTGGGTTTTTGAGCACTAGCTGTCCCTAACACTTTGCTTGGTGCCCTGAAATACTGAGTTGGCGGAAAAGTTCTTTTGGAAAGCCCAAATAAAATACTTGGCCAACCCAATAAATGCTACTCTTTCTTTCATCACAACCTGGTGTTAAATAGATTGCTTTTACTGTATGCAAGTGAGCACACCCAAGTTTGGTTCAGTAACTATTTTACAGTTAGAGTTGTTTTTATAATCTGAGAATCTCTGCCAGTCAGCTAAACAAAAAATGTTTATCTCTGTGTCTAGAGACAGTTTCAACAGAGAACTATTAGTTCAGCTTACAATTTATGAGACCAAGAATGTGAATTTTGAGTGTCTATGTCTGGCCTTATCACATGTAAATGAGGCAGCCACTTGTGAGTCTTCAGGGAGTCATGAAAAAGAATGGACACTGCTGGTCCAGTGATTAAGAATCCCCCTGCCAATGCAGGGGGCATGGCTTCTGTTACAGGGAAGAACAAACTCTGACTCCATGTTGGACCTGTTTCTTTTGCTTTAACCTTCACTTGCCATTGCTTTTGTTTACTAAAAGGATACTGTCCATACATAGTGTCCTGCCTCAGAGAACCCTTTGCCTCTGTCTGAATGTTAAACCAAAGTGCCTTTGTTCAGGAACCTGTCCACCTGTGGATGGCTACAGGAAGAAATTAACACATTCTCTCCCTGAGGCTGGTCATTGCAGGAGATATTTGCAAGACATATGATCTTTTGGGGCTTCACCAGTGGCTCAGCTGGTAAAGAATCTACCTGCCAATGCAAGAGATACAAGAGACCTGAGTTTGATCCCTGGGACAGGAAGATTCCATGGAGAAGAAAATGGCAACCCAATCCAATATTCTTGCCTGGAAAATTCTATGGACAGAGGAGCATCTCCTCCCCATCTCTGTTCTGTACAAGAATCTGGCATCCAGACCCCAGTAAAGGGGTTTTTTTCTGAGACACTAGTTGGCCATTCTCTCGGACTGCTGGCCTTCCAGATAAAGTTGTATTCCTTGCCTCAGCACCTCGTTTTTATTCACTGGCTTGTTGTGCAGCAAGCAGAGCAAGCTTGAAATTGGTAACAAATCTGATGAGCCAACCAGGAGACTTGCTGCTTGTGGCTAGTCAGCCCCAGTCAGGGAATATTAGGATAAGGCTCTAGTAGGTACTGGTCCATTTGTCCTGTGGCTCTCCCCTTCAAAATTCCCTAAAGCAGCACTGTCTGCCTCAGCACTTGGCAACTGAAGCAAAGAACCAACAAACTTCGGCAAGTCGATGGACTTGATTTTGTAGAGTATGTCTACCCATTTCAGCAACCAGTTTGTTGGTGTTATGTCTTGCTTTGTGAATCAATGGACCCAATTTTGGAGTATAAATCATTCCACCTCATGAGAAGAGTTGACTCACTGGAAAAGACTCTGATGCTGGGAGGGATTGGGGGCAGGAGGAGAAGGGGACGACAGAGGATGAGATGGCTAGATGGCATCACCAACTAGATGGACATGAGTTTGGGTAAACTCCAGGAATTGGTGATGGACAGGGAGGCCTAGCATGCTGTGACTCATGGGGTTGCAAAGAGTCAGACACAACTGAGCGACTGAACTGAACTAAACTGAAGTCACTCTAGTGGATACTGGGAACATATTCATCCCTCAGTTTAGACTTTTTCTTTATGGGACAAGCCAATTTAGTTGTAGTACTCTGTTGGAGGGGCTTCCCTTGTGGCTCAGCTGATAAAGAATCCATATGCAATGCAGGAGACCTGGGTTCAATCCCTGGGTTAGGAAGATTCCCTGGAGAAGGGAAAGGCTACCCACTTCAGTATTCTGGCCTGGAGAATTCCAGGGACTGTATATCCCATGGGACCACAAAGAGTTGGACACAACCAACTGAGAAACTTTCACTCACACACTCACTCACCCTGTTGGAGAGTGGAATTGTTGTTGGACTCTATCTGAGTTGGAACCAGTTCACTGGGAACTAATTCATTGTTTTTTATAGAGTAAGCCTACAAAACTGATTTGGGAACTGATTGGTTTTTGTCTTGGTTTTGTTTGCATCAGTGCTGAAATTTGTACCTGTGGTATTGGAATTTCTTTGTGTCTTTGTATTTTGGTGTTACCAAACTCATAAAAATGGGAAATATTTAATCTTTCCTGAAGAAAAGCTCTTTGGGCATATGTTAGATATGTTAAGATCAAAGTAACAATGGCCCTTGGATGGCTTACTCAGTTATCATGTAATCTTGCAGTTAGAAGTGTTTTGCAAAGGAACAAGAAAAGGAAATGAGATCTCATACACAGAAACATTTATGCTATTACATCTGGAGGAAAAGAAGTCAGAGGGCACCCACTTTGGACCAGAAGCCACTTCCATGGCAGGACAATTTTTCTGTGCTGATTTCCTGCATGAGGCCAGGTGTCTCCTCTGGACTTGAGGTGTTTGATTCTAATTTCACCACAGGAGCCCCAGGTAACTTTGACAGTGGGGAATAAGATGACTGACTCTCTGACACCACTCTCCTTTGTAAATTAAATGCTCAAGTAATGTTTTTGCCAGAAGAGTTTGACATCAGTGTCCCACCAGGGCATTTTTGACCTTGTCCGATTTGGAGAACTGTTGCTCTAATTTGGGGGAACTTCAGTTCCGTTGGGGAGCTTTGGTTCCAATTTGGGGAGTTATCCTCTAAAGGGAAACCCCATTTATTTGGCACTTTGGACAAAGGTCACAGGACTAATGTGACTAGGAAGTCATGTTTGAGGCCTTTTGCCATTTGACTTTGAGTGTGACTTTCTGATGATAGGGTTTTAGTTTGATCTGGTTACTTTGGTAATGTACAGATGTCTAGTACTAACTGCTCAAGCTAAAATGGGAAATGCTTCCTCCAAGATTCCACCCTGACCTGGGAGCCCCTTGGAAAATTTTAAATGACTGATTGCCTCAAAAGTATTTGTAGGGTTTGGTTGGGTCTAATAAAAATTTATCTCTATATAAAAAAAGTATTTGTAAATAGTTTACCAAAATGGGCTAAATGAAGAAAAATAAAATTTTCTAACATAGGTAAATATGAATGAGGTAGCCACTCAATTATTAAAAATAAAAAGAAAAGAAAAATAAAACTGTCCTTGTTTTACAGTGGTAGTCTTTACAGGACCAGAAGTATGGTTCCAAAATAATCCTAAAGCCACCAATCCTTTTACCACTCCCAAAACCTTCCACATTTATCTTAAAAGGTTTGTGAGTATTAAACAAATGGGAAACAAAGTCATCCTAGGAGAAACTTGCCCATATTTTTGAGATGCAAATGTCCCATCTGGTCTTCTCAGGAACTCTAATTTCTCTGTCTTTTTAAAATGCAAATTTTATTTTATTTTTTATTTTTTTCAAGGGATCTAATTTTTATTTTATTTTTTAATTAATTTATTTATTTTACTTTACAATACTGTATTGGTTTTGCCATACATTGATTTAAATCTGCCATGAATGTACATGTGTTCCCCATCCTGAACCTCCCTCCCACCTCCCTCCCCATCCCTTCCCTCTGGGTCATCCCAGTGCACCAGCCCTGAGCACCCTGTATCATGCATCAGACCTGCACTGGCAATTCATTTCACATATGATATTTTACATGTTTCAATGCCATTCTCCCATATCATCCCACCCTCGCCCTCTCCCACAGAGTCCAAATGTCTGTTCTAAACATCTGTGCCTTTTTGCTGCCTCACATACAGGATTATCATTACCTTTTTTTCTAAATTCCATATATATGCCTTAGAATACTGTATTGGTGTTTTTCTTTCTGGCTTACTTCACTCTGTACAGTAGGCTCCAGTTTCATCCACCTCATTAGAACTGATTCAAGTGTATTCTTTTTAATGGCTGAGTAATACTCCATTGTGTATATGTACCACAGCTTTCTTATCCATTCATCTGCTGATGGACATCTAGGTTGCTTCCATGTCCTGGCTATTATAAACAGGGCCACGATGAACATTGGGGTACACGTGTCTCTTTCAATTCTGGTTTCCTCAGTGTGCATGCCTAGCAGTGGGATTGCTGGGTCATATGGCAGTTCTATTTCCAGTTTTTAAGGAATCTCCACACTGTTCTCCATAGTGGCTATACTAGCTTGCATTCCCACCAACAGTGTAAGAGACCTTTTCTCCACACCTTCTCCAGCATTTATTGCTTGTAGACTTTTGGATAGCAGCCATTCTCACTGGTGTGAAATAGTACCTCACTGTGGTTTTGATTTGCATTTCTCTGATAATGAGTGATGTTGAGCATCTTTTCATGTGTTTGTTAGTCATCTTTATGTCTTCTTTGGAGAATGTCTGTTTAGTTCTTTGGCCTATTTTTTGATTTGGTCGTTTATTTTTCTGGAACTGAGCTGCGGGAGTTGCTTGTATATTTTTGAGATTAATTCTTAGTCCATTGCTTCATTTGCTATTATTTCCTCCCATTCTGAAGGCTGTCTTTTCACCTTGCTTATAATTTCCTTTGTTGTACAGAAGCTTTTAATTTTAATTAGGTCCCATTTGTTTATTTTTGTTTTAATTTCCAATATTCTGGGAGGTGGGTCATAGAGGATCCTGCTGTGTTTTATGTCAGAGAGTTTAAAACACAAATTTTAAAAGGAGGGTCAATTTGAACTTAACTTGTTTCCCATAAATATTAGTAAAAAGAAAAAAAAACTTAAAATTGCTTTCTCGTTCCAACTGTTATTTATAAACAAGTGAGTTTCTTATTGTGATATCTGATTCATGACTAAGTTTGAAAAATGAAGCTATGAGATCTCCCATGTCTGTCTGGATATATGTATGGCTCGGTATGTGTCTTTGTCTTTGGATATTATCACTGAGGATAATTTGTTAAAGAGCTCTATTTAATTGCCTTAATGAAAAGTAAGTGCTTGACCGTTTCTGAAGACTGCCTGCTAGGGACCTGGAGCTCAGCAGCACCAGCAGAGAATGACAATTTCCCTGGATTCATTCCTCTTTCCAGTCACATCTTATTGTTCCCCAGCATCCCACCACCCTGCTTGTCCCTGCCAAAGAATCCCAGCCCCTAGCCTTCCCCAGACAGCTCTGAGACCTGTCCTGCAAGCTTCCTTCCCTGGACAAACCTTGGTCTCAAACCAGGGCTTACCATGTGTGCAGCAGAAGGATTGGTCACGTCAGTGCCACTTGATGCGTGGATGACCAGCCCCTGCCAGGCAAGGGGAAGGCCGGCCACATGTGGATGGAGCTGCAAGTCCAGAGTGATGGGACCAGAGGCCCTGATTCCCCTGCCCTTGCTAGAGGGAGACTGAATTCTTAACACCCATTGATGTGGAGCCCCTAAAGCATGGAATGCGGAGATCAAACCCTGAACTTTGAAGTGGGAGCACTGACTCCAAGACCCTAAACTACCAGAGAACTAACCCTAGGGAGTATCAAGTAGTGAGAACTCACACAAAGGAAACCACTTGAATACAAGACTCAGCATCACCCAACCACTGGTAGCACCCTGTGCAGGATGCCTCATCTAAACAACAAACAAAACAAAAATATAAATCCAGTCATCATCAGACAGGATTATCACCTCACTCAGCCTTGCCCATCTGAGGAAAAACAAACAAACAAGCAAACAAAAACTCAGCACAAATCTTACCCTATACGAAGCTTACACAAACCACTGGACCAACCTTAGGAGGGGAGAAACCAAAAGGAAGAACGAATTCAACCTTGAAGCTTGGGAAAATAAGACCTCAAATACAATAAGTTAAAATAATGAAAAGGCAGAGAAATACTACACAAACGTGTAGTAAAGATAATAAAAAACCTTGAAAAGAAAAAGCAAGACTCAATTAACAAAGACCTAGAAGAATTAAAGAATAAACATACAGAGACAAACAATACAATTACTGCAAGGAATCAATCTATAAGGAATCAACAGCAGAATATATGAAGCAGAAGAATGAACCAGTGAGCTGGAAGATAGAATGGTGGAAATAAGTTCTGAAGAGCAAACTGAAGTAAAAAGAATGAAAAGAATTGATAGTCTCAGAGACCTCTGAGACAATATCAAATGCACCAACATTCGAATTATAGGGGTTCCAGAAGAAGAAGAGAAAAAGAAAGAGTATGAGAAAATTTTTGAAGATATTATAGTTGAAAATTTCCCCAACATGGAAAAGGAAATAGTCAATCAAGTCCAAGAGGTGCAAAGAGACCCATATAGGACAAACTCAAGGAGAAACACACCAAGACACATACTAATCAAACTAACAGACTAAACACAGAGAAAGAATATTAAAAGCAGCAAGGGAAAAGCAACAAATAACATGCAAGGGAAACCCCATACATATAACAGTTGGTCTTTCAGAAGAAACTCTTCAGGCCAGAAGGGAATGGCAGGATACATTTAAAGTACTGAAAGAGAAAAATCTACAACCAAGATTACTGTACCCAGCAAGAATCTCATTCAAAACTGATGGAGAAATAAAAAGCTTTTCAGACAAGCAAATGTTAAGAGAATTCAATACCATAAAACCAGCTTTATAACAAACGTTAAAGGGACTTATATAGTCAAGAAATACAAGAGAAAAAAACGATCTACAAAAATCAACCCCAAACAATTAAGAAAATGGCAATAGGAACATATATATCAATAATTACTTTAAATGTAAATGGATTAAATGCTCCATTGCACCAAAAGGCACAGACTGGCTGAATGGATACAAAAACAAGACCCATATATGTGCTGTCTGCAAGAAACCCACTTCAGACCTCAAGACACATATAAAATGAAAGTGAGAGAATGGAAAAGTATATTCCATGCAAATGGCAAGCCAAAGAAAGCTGGAGTAGCAATCCTCATATCAGACAAAGTAGACCTTAAAATAAAGAATATTACAAGAGATAAAGAAGGACACTACATAATGATCAAGGGATCAATCCAAGAGGAAAACATAGTAATTATAAATATCTATGCATGCAACATAGGAGCACCTCAATATATAAGACAAACACTAATAGACATAAAAGGAGAAATGACAGTAACACAATAATAGTAGGAGACTTTAACACTCCACTCACACCAATGGATAGATCATCAAAACAGAAAATTAATAAGGAAATACAAGTCTTTAATTATACAGTAGATGAGACGGATCCCATTGATATCCTCAGGACACTCCATTCAAATGCAGAAGCATACACCTTCTCAAGTGCATATGGAACATTCTCCAGGATAGACCACATTTTGGGTCACAAATCAAACCTCAGTAAATTTAAGAAAATTGAAATCATATCAAGCATCTTCTCTGACCACAATGCTATGAGACTGGATATCAATTACAAGAAAAAAAGTGTAAAAAACACAAACACATGGAGATTAAACAACACATTTCTAAATAACCAACAGGTTACTAAGAAATCAAAAGGGAAAATAAAAAATTTCTAAAAACAAATGACAATGAAAACATGACAACCCAAAACCTATGGGATGCAGCAAAAGCAGTTCTAAGAGGGAAGTTTATAACAATACAATCCTACCTCAAGAAACAAGAAAAACATCGAATAGACAACCTAACTTTACACCTAAAACAACTGGAAAAAGAACAACAACAACAACAACATCAAAAACCCCAAAATTAGTAGAAGGAAAGAAATCATAAAGAAAAGAGAAGAAATAAGTGAAAAAGAAATGAAAGAAACCATAGTGAAGATAAATAAAACTAAAAGCTGGTTCTTTGAGAAGATAAAATTGACAAACATTTAGCCAGACTCATCATGAAAAAAGAGAGAAGAATCAAATCAACAAAATTAGAAACGAAAAAGGAGAGGTTACAACAGACAATGCAGAAATACAAAGTATTATAAGAGACTATTATGAACAAGTATACTGAACTGATATGGCAATAAAACGGATAATCTGGAAGAAATGGACAGATTCTTAGAAAAGTTCAATCTTCCCAGACTGAACCAGGAAGAAATAGAAATTATGAAAAACACAATTACAAGCACTGAAATTGAAGCTGTGATCAAAAATCTTCCAAAAAACAAAAGCCCAGGACCAGATACTTCACAGGAGAATTCTATCAAACATTTAGAGAAGAGTTAATGCCTATCCTTCTAAAAGTCTTTCAAAAATTACAGAGAAAGGAACACTTCCAAACTCATTCTACAAGGCCACCACCACACTGATAACAAAACCAAAGACAACACCAAAAGGAGAAGTACAGGCAATATCACGGATGAACGTAGATGCAAAAATCCTCAAAAAATTTTAGTAAACAGAATTCAGCAGCACATCAAAAAGCTCACACATCATGATCAAGTTGGGTTTATTCTAGGGATGCAAGCATTCTTCAATATGTGCAAATCAATCAATGTGATACACTCTATTAACGAATTGAAAGATAAAAACCATATGATAAATTCAATAGATGCAGAAAAAAGCCTTTGACAAAATTCAGCACCCACTTATGATTAAAATTCTTCCAAAAATGGGCATAGAAGGAATCTATGTCAACATAGTAAAGGCCATATATGATAAGCCTACAGCAAACATTATTCTCAATGGTGAAAAACTGAAAGCATTCCCCCTAAGATCAGGAACAAGACAAGGGTGTCCACTCTCACCACTGTTATTCAACAAAGTTTTGGAAGTCCTAGCTACAGCAATCAGAGAAGAAAAAGAAATAAAAGGAATCCAGATCAGAAGAGAAGTAAAGCTCTCACTGTTTGCAGATGACATGATATTGTACATAGAAAACCCTAAAGATACTATCAGAAAATTACTAGAGCTATCAGTGAATTTAGCAAACTTGCAGAGTACAAAATCAGTACACATAAATTACTTGCACCTCTATATACTACAATGAAAAACCAGAAAGAGAAATTAAAGAATCAATCCCATTCACCATTGTAACAAAAATAATTAAATATCTAGGAATAAACTTACCTAAGGAGACAAAAGAACTGTACACAGAAAGTTGTAAGACACTAATGAAAGAAATCAAAGACAACATAAACAGATCAAGAGATATTCCATGTTCCTGGGGAGGAAGAATCAATATTGTGAAAATGACTACACTACCAAATGCAATCTACAGATTCAATGTGATCCTTATCAAATTACCAATGGCATTTTTCACAGAACTAGAACAAAAATTTCACAATTCATATGAAAACACAAAAGTCCCCAAATAGCCAAAGCAGTCTTGAGAAAGAAGAATGGAGCTGGAGGAATCAACCTTCCTGACTTCAGGTTATAATACAAAGCTACAGTCATCAAGACAGTATGGTACTGGCCCAAAAACAGAAATATAGACCAATCAAACAAGATAGAAAGCCCAGAAATAAACCTATACACCTATGGGTACCTTATTTTTGAGAAATGAGGCAAGAATATACAATGGGGCAAAGACAGTCTCTTCAATAACTGGTGCTGGGAAAACTGGACTGCTAGGTTAAATGAAATTTGAACACTACCTAACACCATACATAAAGATAAACTCAAAATGGATTAAAGACATAAATGTAAGACCAGAAACTATAAACCTCTTAGAAAAAAACATAGGCAGAACTCTCAATGACATAAAGCAAAGTAAGATCCTCTATGATCCACCTCCTACAGCAACAGAAATAAAAACAAAAGTAAACAAGTAGGACCTGATTAAACTTAAAAGTCTTTGCACAGCTAAGGAAGCTATAAGCAAGGTGAAAAGACAACTCTCAGAATGGGAGAAAATAATAGCAAATGAAACAACTGACAAAGAGTTAATTTCCAAAATATGCAGGCAGCTCATACAAACTCAATACCAGGAAAACAAACAACCCAATCAAAAAGTGGGAAAAAGACCTAAACAGACATTTCTCCAAAGAAGACATACAGATGGCTAACAAACATATGAAAAGATGCTCAACATCACTCATTATTAGAGAAATGCAAATCAAAACTATAATGAGATATCGCCTCACACTGGTCAGAATGGCCATCATCAAAAGTCTAAAAATAATAAATGCTGGAGAGGGTGTGGAGAAAGGGGGACACTCTTGCACTGTTGATGAGAATGTAAATTGATACAGCCACTATAGAAAGAAGATGGTATGGAGATGACTTAAAAGCTAGGAATAAAACCACCACATGACTCAGCAATATACCTCAGTATATCCCACTCCTAGGCATATACCCTGAAGAAACCAAAATTGAAAAAGACATATGTACCCCATTGTTCATTGCAGTACTATTTGCAATAGCTGGAACATAGAAGCAACCTAAATGTCCATCGACAGATGAATGGATAAAGAAGTTGTGGTACATACGCACAATGGAATATTGCTGTTGCTACCGCTGCTAAGTTGCTTCAGTTGTATCCGACTCTGTGCGACCCCATAGATGACAGCCCACCAGGCTTCCCCGTCCCTGGGATTCTCCAGGTAAGAACACTGGAGTGGGTTGCCATTTCCATCTCCAATGCATGAAAGTGAAAAGTGAAAGTGTCAGTCATAAAAGGAATGCATCTGAGTCAGTTCTAATAAGGTGGATGAACCTAGAACCTATTATAAAGACTAAAGTAAGTCAGAAAGAGAAAAATAAATATCGTATTCTAATCCATATTTATGGAATCTAGAGAAATGGTACTGAAGAACTTATTTACAGGGCAGCAATGAAGAAACAGACATAAAGAATAGACTTATAGACATGGGGAGAGGGGAGGAGAGGGTGCGATGTATGGAAAGAGTAACATGGAAACTTACACTACTATATGTAAAATAGAGAGCCAATGGGAATTTGCTGTAAGGCTCAGGAAACTCAAACAGGGGCTCTGAATCAACCAAGAGGGTTGGGACTGGGAGGGAGATGAGAAAAAGTTTCAGAAGGGAGGGGATATACGTATATCTATGACTGATTCATGTTGAAGTCTGACAGAAAAGAACAAAATTCTATAAAGCCATTATCCTTCAGTTAAAATATAAATAAAAAATTTTTAAAGTACTTGCAAACCAAACAATTCTAAACACAAGATAAATTAAGCTAAATGAACTAGGAAATAATTTAACACCAGGTATTAATGTTTGCTTATTGATACAAAGTTGTCAACAAGAAAAATAACTTGATGTGAAGAAACTTTTAATGAAAAAAATGCAAATGAGATAAGCACTTCAGGTGAACTTTTAGAAATAATTATATTTTAGGTCTCTCCAGATATTCGACAACTTGAAAATTAGAATTGCACTGAAGTAAGTTAAGTGATGTAAAGTTTATGGACAGTGGACCTCAAAAAAAGAGTTCTGTACGTGATCAGAAAGGACTAAGTTTAAAATCAGTTTAGTTGAGTAAATGAACTTTAAAAACTAAACTAGTGCAAAACTTGAATTTGACTTTTCTCTCTGTTAAAAAGACAAGTTTTCTTAAGATATTGAACTGCCTTTGATAACAGATTTTAAATTTATTTTCCTTTTAAGTGATCTATTCTGAATTTACCTTTGAAATCTTTATTATCACTTTGGCTAAGTAAACAACCATTGTTTCACAGTCATGAATGATCCTGTTGTGTTTTCAAGTCCTTTTGATTTTTTTGAAGTCAAATTATAACGAAGTTCCTTTGACCTCTAGCTAACTTTGGGATGCTTCAAAAAGCCCCTAAAACACCCACAAAGGGAGATATTAAACTAATTAGGTCTACATGGTCTGTTAAATTTCATACCAAGTGTTGTCAAATAAGTAATAAATCTTTTTTTATTATATTGTATGGCAAATGTTAGATATTCTTGAGATTATATGGAGCTCCTAAAATCTGATATGTCTTAGTAAAATAATATTTGAAGTGTGCTGTATGTAACAGCAGTAACTGAGTTATTAATACTTTGTCAATTGTGTTGTAATCAGATTTAAATATGACTTCTTAAGTCTTTTATCATTATAGACAGTTATGGTTTCACTTTGATGCCTTTGTCCAAGAAGGCATCAAATGCCTCCTGTTCAAGAAGATCTATAAAAAGGACTTTTGGGTAATACAAGTTTCTGACTTTCACATCATAATGCCGAATTGGGTAAGAAATTGAAGCATTCTAACAGAAAAATCTGATGGCTTCATAAAGCTGTTAACAAAAGGATCAGTTACATAGCACTTAGTCAACTGGTAAATATGGTTATAACTTTTATGATTTCTATCTAAAAAAAAATTTACTGGTTTAAATTTGTGTTTTCCAGGTGTAAGGAAAACCTTCCCCTTTAATTATGACTTAACAGTAATTACATAAATTATACCTTTGTAAGCAGAATTGAAACATTTATATTTTTCTCTCTACCTGGTTGATTCTGCCAGTAGCACATGCTTTTCTCAAAGATTAAGCCATACATATCTAAGTATGCACTCCCAGCACAGTGAATCTGTGGATAACTCATTAAATCAGTTATGGCTCATTTGGTCACTTGATTATTGCAACTGGATTACTACTAGTCATGCTAAACATTGTCTTAATTTGTTCTTTGTTTTCAAATTGTTTGTGCTTTTGTGTCTCCCTGCTGTACTGTCTTTGTCAGTGTTACTAGCTCCATTACTTACATCCTCCAAATTTATGAGATCACTGTCTCTTATAGTACCCAGTATGTAATAAGGCCTCCAACAGAACTTTTATAGCTAAGCATTTTGAGGAAATGGATCACATTTATAACATAAAATAATGGTAATAGTGTGATTCTATGTATGGGAAGAAGCAACAAGAGAAAATGTTTCCTGGGTCATAATTAGACATAGGATCCAGGGGTGAAAGTGAAGTCGCTCAGTCGTGTCCAACTCTTTGTGACCCCATGGACTGTCGCCTACCAGACTCCTCCATTCATGGAATTTTCCAGGCAAGAGGACTGGAGTGGGTAACCATTTCTTTCTCCAAATCCAAAAATTAACACTTGGGCTAATGTATCAAGAATTTTCACCTGCTCTGGGATGACCCTCCCAGTGCTATGGGACAAAATTTGATCGCAAAATGTCTCCCAAATATTGATCAAATTCCTTATCAAGAGGGAGGATCTGAGGAATGGAATGTTTTCTGCCACTATAAGCCATCAGCGATTGCAGCCTTCTAATGTGAGCTGGTGAAACCTGAGGAAACTCAGGAAGGAGAATAATACCTGCCATCTAGCAGCCATCAGACTACAGCCACTACATACAATGAACTCTGAGGAAACTCAGGATATGAGAATACAGGCCCCTAGATAGCTGAGGTGCATATCAAGGGAACGATTTCAGTGATCCCTGACACTTGCTTCTGTATGGGATACAGAAAGGTGCTATATTCTTTAACTTGAAATGCTGCCTCCTGGGTCTGAAGTCCTCAAAATTCCCACTGAATAAAAACATAACTCTTCACTTTTAGGTTGTGAATATTTTTAAAGTCTACAGATATAAAGTACATACTCTCCACATAGGAGCAAAAAAAAGCAACATTTGGAACATTGGCATGGATGGTGGGACATTCCCAGAGAGATCCATCTGACAAGATACAATAGGAAGCAATTAGAATGGTCATCTCTCCCTTTTCCACAAGATTGTAGAACAGACATTGACAGTGGGGAATTGTTACAGGGAAGAACTGACTCCATGTTGAGTCTGTTTCTCCTGCTTTAACTTTTGCCTCCCGTTGGTTTTGTTCACTAAAAGGATACTGTCCATACATAATGGCCTGCCTTGAGGAACCCTTAAAAGTTAAACAAAAGTATGTTTGTTTAGGAGTCTGTCTTCTAGTAGATGGCTATGCTACTGCTAAGTCTCTTCAGTCGTGTCTGACTCTGTATGACTCCGTAGATGGCTATAGGGTGAAAGAAATTAACACATTCCCTCCCCAAGGCTGATCATTCCCAGAAATATTTGCAAGACTTATGACCTTTTACTTTCTCACCTCCTCTCCCTCTCTATTCTATAAAAGAACCTGGCATTCAGACCGTGTTAAGATGGTTTTCTGGAAACACTAGTATGCCATCTTCTAGGTCTGCTAGCTTTCCAAATAAAGTCATATGCCTTGTCTTAACACCTTGTGTCTGATTCACTGACCTGTTGTATGGTGAGCAGAGGGAACTTGGACTCAGTAACAGTTCAATCCCTGGTCCAGGAAGATTTCACATCCTTTGGGGCAACTAAGCCCATGCTCCACAACTACTGAAGCCTCTACACCCTATAGCCCATGCTCTGCAACAAGAGAACCCACCACACGAGAAGCCCACACAACACAACCAGGGAGTGGTCCTTGCTCACTGCAACTGGAGAAAACCCACGTGTACAACAAAGACCCAGCACAACCAAAAATAAATAAATAAATAAAAGAAATATAATTAGACACACAAAAAGAAAGAATGGATAATCTAAGCCATATGCAGATGGGTCTTCCTTTGTAGTAAGCTGTCTCTGGAAAACAAAGTTTGGTAGGGGGATTACCTGCTACCGTTTTCTAGGAGCACAGGGCTCATCTAAAGATCAACGGTGTCAGTATGTTATCCTGAGATCTTTGTGAGATCACAAGTGACCTGCCTCTTGAGAAACCTATATGCAAGTCAGGAAGCAACAGTTAGAACTGGACATGGAACAACAGACTGGTTCCAAATAGGAAAAGGAGTACGTCAAGGCTGTATTTTGTCACCCTGCTTATTTAACTTATATGCAGAGCACATCATGAGAAATGCTGGACTGGAAGAAGCAGAAGCTGGAATCAAGATTGCTGGGAGAAATATCAATAACCTCAGATATGCAGATGAAGATGACACCACCCTTATGGCAGAAAGTGAAGAGGAACTAAAAAGCCTCTTGATGAAAGTGAAAGTGGAGAGTGAAAAAGTTGGCTTAAAGCTCAACATTCAGAAAATGAAGATCATGGCATCTAATTCCATCACTTCATGGGAAATAGGTGGGGAAAAGTGGACTTTATTTTTCTGGGCTTCAAAATCACTGCAGATGGTGACTGTGGCCATGAAATTAAAAGACGCTTACTCCTTGGAAGAAAAGTTATGACCAACCTCTATAGCATATTCAAAAGCAGAGACATTACTTTGCCAACAAAGTTCCAGACATAGTCAAGGGTATGGTTTTTCCTGTGGTCATGTATGGATGTGAGAGTTGGACTGTGAAGATAACTGAGCGCTGAAGAATTGATGCTTTTGAACTGTGGTGTTGGAGAAGACTCTTGAGAGTCCCTTGGACTGCAAGGAGATCCAACCAATCCATTCTAAAGGAGATCAGTCCTGGGTGTTCTTTGGAAGGAATGATGCTAAAGCTGAAACCCCAGTACTTTGGCCACCTCATGCAAAGAGTTGACTCATTGGAAAAGACTGTGATGCTGGGAGGGATTGGGGACAGGAGGAGAAGGGGATGACAGAGGATGAGATGGCAGGATGGCATCACTGACTCGATGAACGTGAGTCTGAGTGAACTCCAGGAGTTGGTGATGGACAGGGAGGCCTGGTGTGCTGCAGTTCATGGGGTTGTGAAGAGTCGGACATGACTGAGCGACTGAACTGAACTGAAGTAGGGAAGACAAGCATGTGACTGGATATATGAGTCAGGAATCCAGGAGAGAGGTTCAAGTCTTGAAATACATATTTGAAAGTTCTCAGTGTTACAGCTGATATTTAATATTATGGGACTTGGTATGATCACTAAAGGAGAAATTGTATATAGAGAGAAAAGGGACCAAGATAGAGCTCCAAAGAACTGTAACAATAAAGGTTAAGTAGAGGAGAAGGGCACAATACGAAAGAGACATAACCATAATGTAGGAAACAGGAGAGTTTGGTAACACGAAGGCCAAGAGAAGAAAGTGTTTCAGGAAAGAGAGAGTGGAAAACTGCCCTAAAAGATGTTGAGAATTAAAATCAGGGCAGTGACAACTAGAATGATGAGGGAGTTAAAGGAAGTATTCTTTTCTTTGGAGATGAAAGATGCTTCTGAACTTTAAAAATATATATATATAAGAATGAAATAAAATAGGAGAGAGGGGGAAAAACTGATAATACAAAAAGGTGAGGGATGAATGGTTCCTGAGATAGGATCCTGAATACAAGTAGAAGTACTGGACTGGAGAGGAGCCCTGGCCAATAGCACAGTAAGAGAAAGGGATTAAAAGCAGGAAGGACAGAAGTTTTGATCTTGGAGAGATAGCAGTGAGCAGTGGTTTGAAGTGAGATCTTAGTTCTTCCCTGCCCAGGAGTAGGGTCTACGTAGCCTGGATAAAAATCAGGAATCCTAACCGCCAGTCCAGCAGGGGCTAGAGGCTGGAAGTAAAATTTCTCTGGCCTTTGTCTCCATTGAAAAATGCATTTCTCAAGAAGGCAAGACTGTAAAAGTAGGTACAAAGGCTATTACTAGAGACACAGCACAAGTGGGAAAGCATACTGAGAAACAGTTTAGTCAAGACAGAAGCAAGGCAAAGAGCAAGGATGGGGCACCCTCACAAATGAGAAGTGCAACTAACAGGCAGTTAAACCACTTATATAGGGCAGTTCTTCTGGGTCTTTGTTTACTTTTAGCTAGTTGTCTGTTTCTTTTTTCCATACCTGACCCACCCTAGAAGAACTCTCCCCAACATGCACACACAAATTTTTTCCAAAAGAATTCCAGCCTGGAGGTCTACCATGGCGTGATGCTCCCTCCTTTTGACCCTCAGAGGGCCTTCCTGGGCATTGTGAAATGTCTGCCTTGCCTCAAGGAGGGGAAATATGTGACCTCTTGATCTTTTTCTGAAACAGGGATTAGCCCCTCTCTGTCCCTACCATAACTATTATCTCAAAGTGTCCAAAGGAAACAAAGCCTGGTTTTTTTACCCTGTTTCTGTTCTTTCTATTTCAAAGTGCAAACAGGAGGCTGACTGTAAATGCCTAACCTGGAACTCACCTACTTCCTGTCTCAGGAAATGAAAATAGGGGGCTAGTTTTAAGCATCTTGCCTGAAGCCCATCTGTCTCTTGCCTCAGACTGAAGATTTCATGGGAGAAAAGAAAGATGCCATTTATATTTGCAGTGAAGTAGAGATGGAGGTTGGAGAAGGCGATGGCACCCCCACTCCAGTACTCTTGCCTGGAAAATCCCATGGATGGAGGAGCCTGGTGGGCTGCAGTCCATGGGGTCACGAAGAGTCGGACACGACTGAGCGACTTCACTTTGACTTTTCACTTTCATGCATTGGAGAAGAAAATGGCAACCCATTCCAGTGTTCTTGCCTGGAGAATCCCAGGGAAGGGGGAGCCTGGTGGGCTGCCACCTATGGGGTCGCACAGAGTCGAACACAACTGAAGCGACGCAGCAGCAGCAGAGATGGAGGTAATTCACTGTGGAGGAAGAAGTGGAGTGAGTGATTATAAAATGAAGTAGGCCTACTAGGAAATGGAATGAAAGAGCAAGCCCACCAGATAAAAATAGGACAGGATTGTTGAATAGTGTTAAGTTTCCATCTGAGCTCTGAAGTTTGAGTCTAAAGTAAAATCACTCAACTCAGTTTTGAGCTTTCTCTAGCAATGTTCAGCTACTTGGGTGTAGGCATGAAGAAGATAGAGAGGATTTATTGAAAGGTTCTGTTTTTACTTCTTACGGACAACAGAGGAGAAAAGGGACTAGGCTGTTGCAGATATTTTTAAGAAAGTGACTATTTAACATGTATAAATTAGACTGTGGGAATTTCACTCCTGACCATTGTCACATGGGTGAAAACCTCAGGATGGTTCTCTTCAGTTTTATAAGTTGCTAGTAGGGATTTCACTTCCTTACCGCTCCATTCTCCAGCTACGCATCTTGTCTAGGGCCCCACTTTCTGAAAATAGGAATGGGGCTTAGGAATGTTTGGGGCCATGGAAGAGGAAGTCATCCGAATAGAGGAGTCCTGTGGGCTGAGCAGACTTAAGGTACAGGTGATTGCTAACAGGCAATATGGAGAAGGCAGCTGCCTCTGGAATATTCTCTCCCAACAAAGGAAACTAATACACCTGTCCGCACTGGCAATGTATGGCATCCTCTGGCACAGCAAAGAAGGAGTTTCTGGTTTAGGAATAAGGATAGAAATTGTATAGGAATACAGTTAGATTCCAGTTACTATTAGGCTTACGGTTGGCTTTGTGGGTCTTCCTGGTGCCAGGTGGTCATACAGTTTTGGGGGGTGAACTCTTCTTTTTCTCCATGTAGAACCCAGAGGTCTAGGAAGCCCCAGTAGCTATCTTCCTCCCTCTCCCACTCCAAAATCTTGAAAACCCTTGATGCTCCATCTAGCGTTTTACCAGTTATTAACATTTTTTAAAATTTTTACTTATTTTTGGTTGTGCTGGATCCTAGTTGTGGTATGCAGGATCTTCTTTGTGGCATGAGAGCTTCTCTCTAGTTGTGGCTCGTGAGCTCCAAAGCAAGTGCACTCAGCAGGTGCGGCATGGGGGCTTAGTTGCCAGGCAGCATGTGCGATCTTAGTTCCCCCAACTAGGGACTGAACCCACATCATCTGCATTGGAAGGTGGACTCAACCACTGGACCACCAGGGAAGTCCTTAACTAAGAGTTTATTGATTAAGCTTCATACATCACCTTTATATATACAAAGCTTTTTCTTCTTACAAATGAAAAGCTTTGAATTTATTATTGTGCTAAAAGTGGACTTCAAGAGCCTATTTTGAAAGTAACAATCCCAAACTTCTTAGTAGTAACAGGTGCTTTATGGTCTGCCAGTCTTGCTTGGATTTCTATAAGGAAGTGTGAAAAATAAACACAAATATATTTTTCAGATTTATATCATACAGCTGAGTGGGAAAAATGATGTTAAGTGTATAAGTGGTATGCCATTGTTTGTGGGAAGAGAAAAGAAATACATATATGAATGTTTATATATGCAGCAAATGTCCTAGGGATTCACAAGAAATTTATAATTGTTATTTCTGAGTAAGGGACAATGGTTGCTTGAGGGACTGTGGAGGAAGGGAGGTCTATTTAAAAAATTTCCCACAACATTTAATTATGAAAAATGTTAAACATATAGACAAACTGAAAGATTTTACATAGAGGACACTAGTTAATTCATCCCAGATTCTGCCATTAACATTTTTTACTATAATTGCTTTGTCAACTTGTCTATGCAACCATCCATCCATCTTATTTTTTGATACATTTCAAAGCAAATGGTAAACATAACTTCAGTTATCCCCAAATTCTTCAGTCTGAATATCATTAACTAAACTCAATTGTTGTTTCTGCTTTTTCTTTTGAATGAGATGCAAAAATGTTAATGGTACACTGGCTGGGTTTTGACAAATAAACAGTGGTAAAAATCTGCCTGCCAAGCAGGAGACATGGGTTTGATCCCTGTGTTGGGAAGATCACTTGGAGGAGGAAATGGCAATCCACTCCAATATTCTTGCCTGAGAAATCCCATGGACAGAGGAGCCTAACAGGCTACAGACCGTGGGGTCATAAAGAGTCGAATATGGCTTAGTGCTTAAACAACAACACAACAACAATACACCTCAATAAACCAAATACCTACTACAATATAGAACAATACCCTAGGAAAGGGAAGGAGGCTTACTTTTAACTGTATTCCTTTTAGTACCTTCTGAATCTTATGTTATATGATTGTGTTCTCTATCTTTAAATACATAAAATATTTAAATGTTTTAATAATGATGATTTACAGAAGCTAAACTGGGTGAGGAAGAAAGTGAGAAAGGAGAGAATGATAGAGAAGGAGGAAGTAGTGGGGTCAATGGAATGAACTCAATTTGAGGTCAGACTGTAGCAGAGGGGTTGCCAGAGCAAGCAAGTTTGGAGAAAGGAATGTCTTGTCAGACAGTGGAATATTTGAAAACGAAAATTCAGAAGTAGTCATAAGGTTCAGAGTGCGATCATAGGAATAGTACAGGATAGTACAGGATTCGTGTAACTATGCGTAATATCTAGCTCCCTTATTAGACTATAAGCTCCAAGAGGACAGAGGTCTTATCTGTCTCATTTAATCCTAGATTTCCAGTGCTTGGTAGATAACAAGACACTTGAACAGGCATTTAGATACTTAATTACTTAATAATGAATTCTTTAACAAGGGTCATTAATTTATGAACAAATTCAACTGTTACAGTTTGTTGCCTAACTTAATGGTACATAGTTATAAATTAATCAACTTACACTTTGCAAATAAAGCAGTAGAGTTGAACTATGATTGAAGACAACCTAGTGTCAGTGGAAAAAGGATCCATAATTATACAAAGTTTATTCTGGACCAGACTTTTTGTCCCACCCAGTTGTGACCTTGACCAGAAAGAAGTTTCCATTTTCTCATCTGTAGAACAAAGATGACCTCTAAGAGTCATCTCCATGTTGACAGGACATTACAGGCCTAGTGGCTCTGAATCCTTGTTCTACCATGCAGTCATTGTTTAATCATGCCTAGATTACTTTCTAATAAATCACTGTAAAATGTAGGCCACCTAGGTGGCATGACTGTCAGTCTAATGAAATACAAAAGCTTTCTAAATCCCCTTCTCATTGGATTCACCACAGAGTAGTCAAACCAATCACGTTGAAATGGGAGTCTGATCATACCACTCCTCTGTTCAAAAACCTGCAATGATTGCCCATCTTACTGAGAATAAGAGCCAGTCTTTGCTGTGGTCTACAAGGCCCTATAAGGCCTTCTGCTCTTCTTACTCTCTCTACTCAACACACTAACCTAACCAACTGTTCCTCTGCAACTCTGGGCAACTTGCCACCTGTGCTCCCCTCTATTGGGAATGCTCTCCTCCCAAATATGTCCTGGCATTCTCCCTCACCCTTTCAAGTCTTTTTGCTCAAATGCCATCTTCTCAGAGAGACCTACTTGGATCCCTCTGTTTAAAACTGCATCCCTCTTTGCTTAATTTTACTCTATAGCTCTAACTTATTTCTCACATGTTATGTATGAATAAACAGTTAGGAAACGTGTAGAATACAATACTAAGTATATCAGTTCAGTTCACTTCAGTCGCTCAGTCATGTCCGACTCTTTGCGACCCTGTGAATTGCAGCATGCCAGGCCTCCCTGTCCATCACCAACTCCCGGAGTTCACTCAAACTCACGTCCATCGAGTCCAGCCATCTCATCCTCTGTCATCCCCTTCTCCTCCTGCCCCCAATCCCTCCCAGTATCACAGTCTTTTCCAATGAGTCAACTCTTCACATGAGGTGGCCAAAGTACTGGGGTTTCAGCTTTAGCATCATTCCTTCTAAGGAATACCCAGGACTGATCTCCTTTAGAATGGACTGGTTGGATCTCCTTGCAGTCCAAGGGACTCTCAAGAGTCTTCTCCAACATCACAGTTCAAAAGCACACACAGGTATATTGTAGGTTCTACATTTAAATTATATTCTCTTTATTTGGCCAGTGGTTTGAAGTCTGAAGTGATAAAGCGTATGGGTCTTAGCGTATAGGATGTGCTGGTATACCTGATCAACCTCTTAGAGGTTATTTCAGTGCCAGGCTCTCTTGAGTAGAAATATTAATAGTTAACACGTTCGTGCATGGATTCATTGATTCATGCGAACGAGTATTTCTTGGGTCCCTTCTACGCGCCAGTTCTTGAAAACAGCCATTACAAGCATTTCACTCAGGATAATGTCTTTTTCGTAACCTTCCCACAGCACGCGGCAGCGGAAGACACATACTCCTGCCAGCAGAGGGCGTCCCCTCGCCCTCGCGGCGTGATCTCGGCCCACGACGCTTTCAGGCTCCCACGCTCGCTCCCGAGCGCGGCTCCGCCTGCCGCGTCACGTGACGCGGCCGCCGAACCAGAGCGGCCGGTCCCAAACCCAGCCAAATTCGTTGCCAGTGGCCTCTGCGGGTGCCACCACAGAGGCTCATCTGAAGGAGTGGGGAGGCTCGTGGAGCCGATGCTTCCTCTTCCGATTTCAGGTCGGCTCCTGTTCCCTCTCACCTTTCGCCGCTGCCGTCTCCCCGAGCGTTTGCATGAGCTCTCTCGTATGGGGAGGCCCCGGTGACCATGTAGGGAGGGAAGAGCGAGGAAGCTCCGGGAGTGAGGGACGAGGTCAGCGCTGTGTGCACGCCGGCGCCCACCACATCCACAGTGCGGGCCCGGGCCCCCCTCGGCCCAGGTGGGAAACTCGGGCCTGCAGTAGTGGCCTGGCACGGAGCTCCACGAAATCTCGCGCGGTCTCGCGAGAGGCTAAGTTGAAGGAATATGGCGACGTCTAATCTGTTAAAGGTAAGACCCTCAGTCCGGCTTGGATTTCTACTGCGCGAGCGGTGGGTTCACCTCTCGGGGAATGGCTCGGTTCTGGTTCAGCGGCGAGATGGGGGAGTGTTCAGGGGTTGTCTACCGGAAGGGAAGCCAGGGAGGCAGCCGCCGAGGAGTGGAACGCGATTCTCCGGCCTTGGGGTCGAGAGGCCCTGGTTGTCCCTGGTGCCGGTTGCCTGGTGTATGAAAGGCCCGGCCGAGGGCTGACGGCGGGCAGCGGTCTCAAGGGGCCAGCGCTGGCCCGGGACCCCGGAGAAAGGTGGTGCCGCGTCCTGACGGATCGGTCAGTTAGTGTCCTTAGGGTCTCAGTTTCTTCTGAAGCGCGAGTCTTGAGACGCATTTAAAAAAAGAAAGAAAATCTCAGAAAATGTTGCTAACAGGTTTTAGTTAGTTGGACCCCCCCCGCCAGTTTCTCTTCTCATTCTGTCTGCGCGGAATTCCAAGTCAGACGGCAGCGCCTGTAGCCCCACTCCCTCCCTTAACTGCGGGCTGCACCTTCCCTTCTGTTCTTCCTTTCTTGAGTTCGTGTTTTTACCCTTTTTAACTTAGGAAACTGTTTCTCAACCCCATTACAGCACACAACCAGATGACTACCGTGGAAGCACTGCCGTTGTTTTAGGGCTTAGGAAAGTTGCCTTATCACAGACAACCGTTAAAGTTAGTTTTGGGATAGCGTGGGGGATCTAGGCCCAGAGAGGCAGATTCTCTACCATCAGTTACAAAGTTGAGAGGAGAAGGAGGAAGACAGAACACTAGTTTCGTCTGTAGTATGTTTGTAGTAGGCAATACTTTAAACCTTAAAAGTATTACTGAAATGGGGGTAGTGGATGAACTACTTCTCCCTCAAAAACCCCGTCAATTAGTCCTTTAGACAGTGTTGATAGAGAATAGAAAATACATTAAAATTTACTGTAACCTCACTCTTGTCTTCTTTAGACTACTGATACTAACTGTATTAGTCCCTCTAATTTTAGAGGCAGTATGTCTTCTTTTGGAGAAGGGAATGGCAACTCACTCCAATGTTCGTGCCTGGAGAATTCCATGGATAGAGGAGCCTGGTGTGCTCCAGTCCACAGGGTCGCAAAGAGTGACACGACTGAGCAACTAACAAACACATATACAACCCCCCAACCCCTCGTCTGCTTTTAAAAGAGGGAGGGACCTAGAACTAGACCTAATTTCTGCTGCTTAGAATTTCTGCTCCATGACTTTGGGCAAGTTTCTCTCCATTCCTGAGTTTCCTCATCAATATGATGAAATTATCATAGGAACTTTGTGAAGATTGAGTTAGTATATATATAATCTTAAAACAGCGACTGAATCTTAACTGGCATGCAATACACACAAATTACTACAGTTACTACTGCTGTTTCTCTAAGAAGACAAGTTCATGGGAGTTGAGTAACTCACTTCTTTTATAGCGGTATAACAAAGTTCTAATATATTAATTCAGAAAGAAAACTTTAACTTGCAAAGACTCCTGTTAATGTATCCATGTATTTACATAACCAATAGTGTATGTTATTAATTGAAATGTGTTTAAGAAGTAATTGTGAATTTTTGACTTATTAATAATGTGGATATAAAGCAAAGTCTTTTTACTTCCCAGATTTGTGTCTCAGAAAAGAGTGAGTCACTTTATTCTACTCCATACAAAGCCTTACAAAGCATTATTTGGAGGAGATATAAGTCTGAAGCTCCTTCATTCAATACTCTTAAGTCGTTACCTTGTAGAGATTATGAATCTATATGTATAGCACACACCCACCTATAAACTGAAAACCACACCTGAATGTATAGAAATAATGCTTAAGACTTAGGTTAAAAATATAATTCGAGCAGTTCTGTAACTCAAATAACTTTTATAAATAAAAGGAAAGTGATAATGTTTTGACAAAACTGGTTAAAAAAGTCACAGTCTCTAGTGAATATGAAAAGATGACAGATACACTGGAAAATTTTCAATAAAATTATTTAATGAGATGTTGAAAAGGGGGAAAAGACTTTCTCAATATTTTATATAGTATGTGATTTTTAAATACATACAACTAACAGAATACTATAAGTAGACATTTGATTCTTTTATCTGTATCAAAAAGATTCCTTATTTACATTGGTCAGAAAACTTTTTTTCCTTTTTCTCCTCATTGCAGTGTGTTTATGGGGGGTGGGGGGTGGGGATTGTCTTGTATTTATGCCTTTAGAAATAGTTAATGAAAAAGTAGGAAGTTTGTCTTGGAGAAATGGCAGGGAGACCCTTACCAGAATTCATAGGGTCATTTGAATTAAAGTCTGGAGGAGGTTGAGGGGAAGGGATGGACTGGGAATTTGGGATTAGCAGATGCTAACTACTGTATATATAGAAAATAGAACAGATAAACAACAAGGTGCTACTTACTATATAGCACAGTTCAGTTTAGTCGCTCAGTCGTGTCTGACTCTTTGCGACCCCATGAATCGCAGCATGCCAGGCCTCCCTGTCCATCACCATCTCCCAGAGTTCACTCAGACTCATGTCCATCGAGTCCGTGATGCCATCCAGCCATCTCATCCTCAGTCATCCCCTTCTCCTCCTGCCCCCAATCTCTCCCAGCATCACAGTCTTTTCCAATGAGTCAACTCTTCTCTTGAGGTGGCCAAAGTACTAGAGTTTCAGCTTTCGCGTCGTTCCTTCCAAAGAAATCCCAGGGCTGATCTCCTTCAGAATGGACTGGTTGGATCTCCTTGCAGTCCAAGGGACTCTCAAGAGTCTTCTCCAACACCACAGTTCAAAAGCATCAATTCTTCGACACAAGGAACTATATTTAATATCCTGTGATAAACCACAGTGGAAAAGAACATTGAAAAGATTGTCTGTGTGTGTGTGTGTGTGTGTGTGTGTGTGTGTGTGTATAACTGAATTGCTTTGCTATACAGCAGAAATTAACACAGCGTTGTAAATCAACTGTACTTCAATCAAAATATAAATAGATCAGTAAATAAATTCAAGTTTGGTAATACCTTGAATAGTCATAGATCTGGCTAGGGAATGGCCAAGTTAGTCTCATTTCCTTTTCTGACAGGTTTAATAGGCTGGTTCACTAGACAGATGCCTTGGACATGATGCAATTAGATTTCATCAGAGCATATTTGACAGACTTACCATGTCTTATGCGGTTCATGGGGTCGCAAAGAGTCAGACACAACTGAGTGACTGAACTGAACTGATGGTCAAAATTGAGAAGTGTGGCCTAGAAGAGAATACAGTTAGAATTTGACTATCAGGTAAACAGCTGTATCTGAAGAATGATGAGAAATGTCATCAACCCTTGAAGGGAGGCCTTTAGTGTTCTGCTGAAAAATAATGCCCTCTTCCTGTGTACCAGTAAGAAGTTAAGTTTATTGAATTTGTGGATGAAGAGTTTGGAAGGATAGCTAATATGTTTTGAAAGATAACATGATTCAGAACTTTGTTATGAAACTTAAAAGAACCTAATGCAATAGAAACCACCTACTTTTTTCATATTGGAATTTGATTGTATTAATAATGTATTCACTAAAGCAAGTAGACTTTTGCTGGATTTTAGAACTCTTGGATATACAAAGATTTTGTGTCGTATATTTTGACATATGCAGTTACCAGTTGCTTATTAGGCTTGCCTGGTGGCTCAGACGGTAAAGTGTCTGTCTACAATGCGGGAGACCTAGGTTCCGTCCCTGGGTCGGGAAGATTCCCTGGAGAAGGAAACGGCAACCCGTAGTACTCTTGCCTAGAAAATCCTGTGGACAGAGGAGCCTGCTGTCCATAGGGTCGCAAAGAGTTGGACACAACTGAGCGACTTCACTTTCTATGGGCTTGCCAAGTGGCCCAGTGGTAAAGAATCCACCCACCAGTGCAGAAGACACAAGTGCCTTGTGTTCAGTCCCTGCGTCGGGAAGATACCCTGGAGGAGGAAATAGCAACTCATTCCAGTATAATTGCCTGAACAGTCCCATGGACAGAAGAGCCTGGTGGGCTACAGTCCATGTGGTCACAAAGAGTCGCAACTGACTGAAGCGACTGGGCATGTGTCATGCATCTTACTCCAAATAGCCGTTCAAATATTTTTTATTGAACCTAACCCTATTCAGTTCTTAGCACATTATCTAGCTATTTGAATGGCCTAACTTCCTTGGTCAATATCACAACGTTTTCTACTTTCCCCTATGTTCTCCTTTTTCCAGGGCACCTGCTCCATTGCCTCTTTCTGCTTGTTCTTATTCAGCTTACATTTTCCCATCAGGACTTAGCAGCCAGTCCCCTGTTATTTTGTTTCAGTCTTCTTTATCCTCTCCTCTCTTGTGTTTTTCACCCACCTCTCTTCTCTCCTTTCCCAATATAATTATTTCTTGGGATTTAATCTCCATCATTTGTCTATTTTTGTACCTTCCTCCCTGCCCTCCCCACTCCCCACCCCCCACGCCCCACGCCCCCTCCACAAGTCTTAACTCCCATGATTTCACTATTTTTATCTCTTAACTCTGATCTGAGCGCTAGGCCAGAGCACAGTGCTGACTGTATCAGTTTCCTGCTCATATACCTTTGATAGTTCACATTCTTTGAGATCTTTCTAGTGAAGTCTTCTCCCTAATATCTCTCTCCTCCTTCCCCTCTCTCCCCCTTCCTCCCACATGTGCATGTGCTTGCAGGAGCACACACATACACATACATTACTTCCCTCCCTCCTTGCTGATTACTTTTTGGTTTATTATTGTACCAGAGTCTTCAAGACTTTTTATGTTTGCTGTTTCTTGTGTTAGGAATATACACCCTCCCACCCCCAACCGGTTAAAATCCTATTTAGGTCATCAAGACTCAGCCCAGATAGCTCCTTTTTTCTGAGAGCTCTCATTTGGAATTAGTTGTTGCCTACTCTGCGCAACCATAGCACTTACGTTTTGCCTTTTATGTTAGTTACAGGATCTGTTTGTGTATCTTAACTCCCTTTCTGGATTGTAAGCACTATTAGTTTAGGGACTTTATAATTTGTTGATGCTTTAACCATTTAGTGTGGTGATTATTCATGATTCATTTCAGTTCAGTTGCTCAGTTGTGTCTGACTCTGCGACTCCATGGACTGCAGCACACCAGGCCTCCCTGTCCATCACCAATACCTGGAATTTACTCAAACTCATGTCCATTGAGTTGGCGATGCCATCCAACCATCTCATCCTCTGTCGTCCCTTTCTCCTCTCACCTTCAATCTTTCCCAGCCTCAGGGTCTTTTCAAATGAATCAGCTCTTTGCATCAGGTGGCCAAAGTATTAGAGTTTCAGCTTCAGAATCAGTCCTTCCAATGAATATTCAGGACTGATTTCCTTTGGGATGGGCTGGTTGGATCTCCTTGCAGTCCCAGGGACTCTCAAGAGCCTTTTCCAACACCATAGTTCAAAAGCATCAATTCTTCGGCACTCAGCTTTCTTTAGGAGAAGGCAATGGCGTCCCACTCCTGTACTCTTGCCTGGAAAATCCCATGGACGGAGGAGCCTGGTGGGCTGCGGCCCATGGGGTCGCTGAGGGTCAGACATGACTGAGCGACTTCACTTTCACTTCACTTTCTTGCATTGGAGAAGAAAATGGCAACCCACTCCAGTGTTCTTGCCTGGAGAATCCCAGGGACAGAGGAGCCTGGTGGGCTGCCGTCTGTGAGGTCGCATAGAGTTGGACATGACTGAAGCGACTTAGCAGCAGCTGCTGCTTTCTTTATAGTCCAACTCTCACATCCATACATGACCACAGGAAAAACCATAGCCTTGACCTTTGTTGGCAAAGTAATGTCTCTGCTTTTAATATGCTGCCTATGTTGGTCATAACTTTCCTTCCAAGGAGTAAGCGTCTTTTTATTTCATGGCTGCAGTCACCATCTGCAGTGATTCTGGAGCCCAGAAAAATAAAGTCTTCCACTGTTTCCTCATCTATTTGCCAGGAAGTGATGGGACCAGATGCCATGATCTTAATTTTCTGAATGTTAAGCTTTAAGCCAGTTTACTCATGGTAGGTGCTCCATAAGTGAGTGATAGTTGACTGCAAAGAGAAGTCCAGTGCAGTATCCATGCATTATAGATGCTCAGTAAATGAGCATTGGTTGCTTAAAGGGAGGAATTTCTGGCTTTATTTCCTTCTAATTAGGTCTAGAGAGAAGGAGAGAGAAGGGAGTAGAAGTGTATAAGCGACCTACAAAGACAGTCCAAACTTACAAGTGAAATGTGAAGCACTACTTTTTCAGTGGAAACTTTTTTACTCTTTTAGAGGAAAGAAAATGGAAATACAAAGGAGTGGTTCAAAGTGTGTATAGAATTAATTTTTATTAAAATAATTTTATAGACTCATGTGCAAGGCACCAGGATATAAAGATAATGGAAAACAATGTCCATGGTCTTAGGGAGTTAACCAGATATTAAAGGTTTTAAGGCAAGAACTTTAGAAGTGTTATCATGTGTTGGATTGGTGTCTCGTAGAGGAGATCACTTCTGGTGTGATGATCAAGAAAAGTTTTATTTAGAAAGCATTGGAACTGGACTTCGAAGAAAGGGAGACTTTTTGTTGATGATGATCAGGGAAACTTTGGTAGAACATGCTTGGCAAAGAATATGAGTGTGAAACCCAGATTTGAATATTGTCAGTGAATGTGATTAAGATACACAACTGGAATTATTTTTTAATGTCTATTTAAACATAAACGAGAGCCTTATTTACAATCTAACTTTTCATTGGGATGATGGAAATTGCCCTTTTGAGTGAGCATCTAAGGGGAATGTGATCCTTAGGGCTACTGTCCTTCACTCCAGTGGCCTGACCTAGAGACCTGGTTACATTTGACGCTCACAGCTGAAGGAGAAAACCAATTCAAGGGTGCATATATTGGCCAAGGGTAGGGGTGGGAGTGGAATAGAAGATAAATCGTATTATATGTGATACTTACTATAAAACTGCTAAATATAAGTGTGAAAATCTTTCATGTTTTGTGAAAATAAGTGCGTGAGCATTTACCATAATCTGGAGGTGATATATTACTTAAAGCTACTCATGGGAAATGACAGTTTAAGATAAACTGTGAGAGATCCATCATTTATCAGTGGATTAGAAGAGAGGAATTTTAGGTTGCAATGAGATTTCAAGAGGATGTTAGGCATTCAGCTGGTGGACAGAGAAAAATGAGACAAAGACAGGTGTTTCTTATTAGGTATTTTGCAAGGGTCCTAGTGAACCTAGTTATATTATAGAAAGTCGCGGCCCCTGCCTCGGTGTAGTGTATACAGTAAGTTCGTGCCTAATCAGTTCTGTTCACTTCAATCCTTGTCTGACTCTTTGTGACCCCATGGCCTGCAGCACTCTAGGCTTCGTTGTCCATCACCGTCTCTGGGAATTTGCTCAGACCCATTGTCCACTGAGTTAGTGATGCCATCCAAACCATCTCTTCCTCTGTCATCCCCTTCTACTCCTGCCTTCAGTTTTTCCCAGCATCAGGGTCTTTTCCAGTGAATCAGTTCTGGCTCTGCTTTTTAATATGCTGTCTAGGTTGGTCATAACTTTTCTTCTAAGGAGCAAGCATCTTTTAATTTCATGGCTGCAGTCACCATATGCAGTGATTTTGGAGCCCAAGAAGATAAAATCTGTCCCTGTTTCCATCGTTTCCCCATCTATTTGCCATGAAATGATGGAACTGTATGCCATGATCTTAGTTTTCTGAATGTTGAGTTTTAAGCCAGCTTTTTTCACTCTCTTTCACTTTCATCAAGAGGCTCTTGATTTACTCTTCACTTTCTTCCATAAGGGTGGTATCATCTGTATATTTGAGGTTATGTTATTTGTATTTCTCCCAGCAATCTTGATTCCAGCTTGTGCTTCATCCAGGCCAGCATTTCTCATGATGTATTCTACATATAAGTTAAATAAGCAGGGTGACGATATACAGTCTTGTTGTATATTCCTTGTCCAAATTCTGTTCGCAATTTGGAACCAATCCATTGTTCCATGTCTGGTTCTAACTGTTGCTTCTTGACCTGCATACACATTTCTCAGGAGGCGGATGCGGTGGTCTGGTATTCCCATCTCTTTAAGACTTTTCCACAGTTTGTTGTGTTCTACACAGTCAAAGGCTTTAGCATAGTCAGAGTTCTGACAAAATGTAGTCCACTGGAGAAGGGAATGGCAAACCACTTCAGTATCCTTGCCTTGAAATTCCCATGAACAGTATGAAAAGGCAAAAAGATATGGCACTGATAAATGAACTCCCCAGGTCGATAGGTACCTATATGCTACTGGAGAAGAGTGGAGAAATAACTCCAGAAAGAATGAAAGGACAGAACCAAAGAGAAAACAGTGCCCAGTTGTGGTTGTGACTGGTGCCTGATAGGCTCTGTGAAAGAACAAGTTACAGCTCAGGATAAAACATAGGTCATTATACTTGGAGTACATGAAGGTAATATCAAGGATATTTGCTCTGTATTTTAAGTGTCAGTAACACAGTAGTGAATATGATAGACAAGGCCCCGAGTTCTTTGGAGCTTATATTTATAATGTTTAAATACTGACACCAAAGGAATAAGTAACACTTTGGGTGGTTTTTATAGTAATGAGGTCTGTGATGAAAACAGTATAATCAAGAGTGCTCAGAAGATGTTGCCACTATTTTGCTTCCTTATTTACAACAGAAAGTCATTTTTCCTGTAAGTATAGCTTTTCAGTTATGTTCTGTTGAATTGTTCTTCCCTGCTATTTGATGACATTTCAACCAGGTCCTAGAGCTTTCTGTTTTGTTTTGTTTTTTTTTCCAAGTACTGTTTAGGGAATTCCTTGGTGGTCCAGTGGTTAGAACCCTGTGCTTCCACTGTGGGCAGGGGGTGGGGGTGCTGGGTTTGACACCTGATCAGAGAACTAAGATCCCATAAGACGAGTAATGTGGCCAAAAAAAAAAAAAAAAGTACAGTTTAGTCTGAATTAAAATTTCATTCTTATAGCTAATCAAAGTAGATTGTTTACTGGCTTTAGATCTTGGCTCTGAATTTGCAGAAAGGAAAAGGGAAGGGCATTTTCCTTCGGTTGGCTTGAGAAGGCCTCTCTGAGGTGACACTGACCCCAAGACCTGAATGATCTGCTTTCTAGGCAAAGGTCTGAGGTGCGGTGGTGAGCTTGGCATATTTGAGTAATACCTTTTAAAGTGTGATGTGACTGGAACATAGTGAGAATTGCCAGTATTCAAATGCATACTGTAGTTTTGTGGTTCTTTTGGTTAATGGGGATTGCAAATGTGGTTTCAGATCACATAACTGAGAGCAATAATGGCTTGTAGACGTTATGGGAACCCACTTATTCAAATAGCTAGCCTCATAATTTACACAAAAACCCTAAAATATACAGATTTGTTTCCTTTTGAAAGTTATTAGAAGGCCATCTTGGATATAATCCACATTCAATAAACTGGGAGCTTCTTTTGGCCACACTGTGTGGCATACAGGATCTTAGTTTCCTGACCTGAGATCAAATCCATTGCCTTCTACAGTGGAAGCAGGGAGTCCTAACCACTGGACCGCCAAGAAATTCTAAACTAGAAACTTCAAAGAGGGAACAAATACAAACATTAAACAACTAAGCTCCTTGTATTGTGGTAGAAATGTTATAGGCGTGAAAGAATACAGGTGACAAAAAATAATTGCTGTCAATTGTGTGAACGTTATTTCTTGTCTTGCCTTGCTTACAACTTCTCTTTAACTTTTCTTATATTTTTGTCATTCATGAAGATGTAGCAAGAAGACCTATAGCAATAATAATTACATTCTTTGTTTCCTTCTAAATATGCAACATTTGACATCATTATAAAATATTGTTGTGATATTGTTTGCACAATTTGGTAGGGATATGTATGTTTTGTCTTATATGTTGTATTAGGATTTTTGGACATTTTCAGGGCAAACTAATAGGTCAGTGTTTGGATTATTTTATTGGAAAGTAAGTGAGTAATTTAAAAATGACTCTGTTGGGACTTCCTGGTGATCCAGTGACTAAGACTGTGCTCCCAGTACAGGGGGCTTGAATTCAGTCCCTGGTTAGGGAACTAAATCCCGTATGCTGCAGCTAAGAGTTCGCATGCTACAGCTAAGGAACCTGAATGCCACAATGAAGATGGAAGATCCTGTGTGCTGCAACTAAAAACCGGGCACAGCCAACTAGATTTTTTTTTAATGACTCTTACTTTTAAAACATTTTGCAAGCCAGTGGGGTTTTCTGTTTTTCTTGTGTTTACTGAAGCACTCCTACTTCTTAGCATGATACAGATTTTATATTTGTGCATAAGCAGTTACACATCTACTCTTTGTTGGGATTAAATAACATGGGATTGTAGTTGCTTGAAAAAGCAGTTGTGAATTTCGGTGGGAGGTGTGCAGATTTTTAAAGCGATGATATATTCTAGACAGATCTATAAAGCATTTTTCATTTCTGACCTGTAACACCTCCACCCACTCCAGGGCATTACAAAAATTTATTTTTTCTGTAATTTATTTTCTGATGCTTGCTTGTTTGTTTGAAACAACCAACAGGGCTATAAATATGAGATTGTGGAACTTCATTGTCAATCTGTTTTAGAACTGATTATTCTACTAGGCAGTATTTTTCAGGTAAAGCTGAATGTATTTAATTTGAGTCTGGGCAGCCAACATGCTGTATTAAGAGATCCTGATTCCTTGTACTGATTAGAGCCGGGAAAGGGAGCTGAACCGTTGCTCACCTTTTTTTTTTTTTTCATCTTTATTTTAGTGTTTTTATTCTCTGTCTTCTAATTGTGGGAAACTTTACACTGATTTTTTTCCCTCCTTAGCCCTCAGGGAGAGATCTTAAGTAAAAGCAGTTCAGTAGTAGGTAAGCTTTTATCTTATTTAAAATAAAGAAAGGAGAACACAGGAAAAAAGAACATGAAGAGTTATAACTTCAGCATTTGCTTTTATTGGACAACATCCAAAATGCATCGCCACTTACAAACCTTCCAACTCAAATGGTTATTCTCCTGCCATTTCTTCTGTGATCAGTGATCGCACCAGCCATTTATTAAAGTCAGAGACACTGTACTAGCAAGTGAATTACTTGAG
This sequence comes from Nanger dama, assembly GCA_917880005.1. Lineage (NCBI taxonomy): Eukaryota > Metazoa > Chordata > Mammalia > Artiodactyla > Bovidae > Nanger > Nanger dama. Next base: position 17,700,579 of record CAKJTW010000014.1, read on the forward strand.
AACCTTTCATTTATGTGTCCCAGTGACTAGCATAATTCTTCTACAGTAAGCACTCAGACATTCATTGAATGAATTAAGTGTAATAATAAATAATAAAGAACCCCAATAAGTTCATACTCTTTCATTAGTAGTTATTTTTTCCTCCTTAACATTAATTGTTTGGGTTTTTAAAAATACAGGCATCATCAGAATTTGTGTAAACATTTTTTTTGCCTTTAAAGAAAACCTAAAGCCTTTTTCTTTTTTTTTGACTCCCCATTTATGAGTCAAAAGAAATGTAAAAGTTTTAATGTGAAGTTTTTCATTTCAGTGGAAAAAAATTTAAAACTTTTTGGAAAATAGTGTCCTATTCCCCCACCAGGTTTAAAGAGAAATATGTCTTTTATGTATTGATGCTTTCACTTTGTGACTTCTAGATAATTGCCACTAAGTTTTTATAATCATAGATTTTTTTCCCTTCAACTTATAAGCCTGATGAGGTGAAGCCAAGGGCTGAAGCTAGTCCATAGTTTAGAAGTCCCACCAGTCCTCTTCCAGGAAGGATCCAGGGAGTGTTTAAGAATGTGACAGAACTGAACTGCTTGGACTTGACCCCTTGCTCTGCACTTAGTGCTTGTAACCTGAGGGAAGTGATCTAACCCAATTTCAGGTTACAGTGTATAGTTTTCTCACCTTTAAGTGTCACCTAACACATAAGGTAGTTGTAAAAATTAAATGAATTAATATTTGTAAGTATTCAGAATCTGACACATGATTAGCAATCAGATATTTAAAGTAAAATGATCACAGTGATGAGAGTGATCTATATTGAAGTTAAATAATAGAGGCTAAAAATAGCTGAACTCATATTTTTTTCCACAGATCTTAAATGTTTGAGCTACTCATGGAAATGTAAAGGAGACTATTTGAAGGTAAAAGGAAACACTCTTTTGTACCACATTTATCACAAATACAAGATTTATTGGCTTATATAGCCATATGCCTTATATTTGTTTTTTTATTTATTTGGTTGTGCATGGTCTTAGTTGTGGCATGAGGGATCTAGATCCCTGAGCAGCGATCAAGCCCAGGCCCCTGCAGTTGGGAGTATGGGTTCTTGGCTACTGGACCATCAGGGAAATTTTTTTCATTACAGTATCAAGCATTGTACGTACTCTTACCTTCTTCTGTTTTTCTAACTCAGTCTAGTGCTCCTATTCTGATAATTCAGCTCCACTAGAGTCTCCAACTCACTGATTCTACTTATCGTTTAATGTCTTAAGTCTGTGGGTTTATAGTTTTCACCAAATTAGGAAACATTTTGGCCTTTATTTCTTCAAATATTCTCTGTACCCCAAGATTCTGGTTATATGTAGGTGAGGTCATTTGAGGTTGTCTCACTGCTCACTGATATTCTTTTCATTTTAAATTTTATTTATTTATTGAAGTATACTTGGTGTACCATGTTGCTTTAGTTACAGGTGATTCAGTTATACACACACACACGCATATTCTTTTCAGATTCTTTTTCCTTATGGGTTACAAAATATTCAGTATAATTCCTTGTACTATAAAGTAGGTCCTTGTTGGTTTCTGTTTTATTTATAGTAAGTATGTATGTGTTAATCCCAGATTCCTAATTTATCCTCCCTGATACTTGTTTGAAAACATCTTTTGTTTCTGTGATGTTTATGCTTTCTACTATCTTCTTGTAAATGTGTGGAGTACATGTATAATAGCTGGTTTAACATTACTGTCTACTAAAACTGTCATCCACGTCATTTCTGGATCAGGTTCTGTGGTTTGGTTTTTCTTCTGATCGTGGGTTTTTATTTCCCTGCTTCTTTGTCTGCTTGATAATTTTTTAAACTTTTTTTTTTTTAATATTGGAGTAGGTGGCTCAGTGGTAAAGAATCGCCTGCCAGTGCAGGAAAAACAGGAGATGCAGGTTCAGTCCCTGAGTTGGGAAGATCCCTTGGAGAAGGAAATGGCAGCCCACTCCAGTATTCTTGCCTGGACAATTCCATGGAGAGAGGAGCCTGGTGGGCTACAGTCCATGCATAGCCAGTTAATGATGTGACAGTTACAGCAGCAAAGGGACTCAGCCATATATATACATGTATCCATTCCCCCTAAACTCCCCTCCCATCTGGGCTTCCACATAACATTGACCTGCTTAATTATTTTTCATTGGATTTCAGACATTGTGAGCTTTATGTTTTAGGAACTGGAGTTTTAAAATTTCCTTTAAATATTTTTAGATTTGGCTGTGACAAAGTTAAGTTACTTGAAATCAGTTTGATCTTTCTAAAGCTTGCTTTTATTGAGTTTTTTAGAGTGGGTGTGAATAACACTGAAGGTCGAGGTACATTGGTATCATTATAGATGCAGTACTTTTCTGAAGACTGCTGGATACCTAGCACGTTAAGGAGTGTTTCTATTCTGGTTGGTGGAAATGTGACCCATTACTAGGCCTGTGTGGACTCTGGCGATTGTTCTGTTTCTTTCAAACAGTTGTTTCCCCAGACTCTGATAATTTTCTCACTTACATGTATGGGTCAATATTTAATAGTCAGAGGCTTGAAGGGACTCCTCTGCACATCTCCAGAGCTCCCTGCTTGTACAGTTCCTTTTTCTGATACTCTGTGCCACACATTTTCATCACTTTGGCCTCCCGAACTCTGAACTCTGTCTCCTAATCACTCTGTCTCCTAATCTTATTGGGTTCCCTCTGGTTATGCTCAGTCCCGAAAACTGTACTCATAGGTAGCATACTTGGGGATTTGTAAGGCTTATCTCCATTTGTGTACCTTTTCAGGAAATACTGTCCTGTACTGCCCTTTGGCTTTCCAGTCGTTTAGGCAGGAGGGAAAGTCTGGCACTTGTTAATGCATCCTGGTTGGAAGCACAGGTCTCTGGCTTTCATCATCTTGTCCTTTCTCTTCCCCTTACCTTCCTAGCCTAAGTTTTTTATTTAGTAATTATAATCACTCCCGAAATACACTTTGACTCCCTTGCTTCTCTCCTGTTTCACTGGGGAAAACCACACCCGGGTTCAGTCCGTCTCTTCACCTTTCAGTGCCAGCTTTTATGCAGTTGAATGTTGCAGGAGAAGAAGATCCACACCTGCTACTTTCACTTTAAATTCATAACCACAAACTATAATAGAGCCCAGTCACACTACACTTCCATAGTCATTTATTCTTCCACTTTCCTAGATGTCTATTTCATATCTTTCCTGTCAAACCTTTGGCACCTCCCCCATCTTTCAAATTGTGGTGCTGGAAAAGTCTTGAGAGTTCCTTGGACTGCAAGGTGATCAAAACTGTCAATTCTAAAGGAAACCAGCCCTGAGTATTCATTGGAAGACTGTTGTTGAAGCTGAAGCTCCAGTACTTTGGCCACCTGCTGCAAAGAGCCAACTCACTGGAAAAGACCATGATGCTGGGAAAGATTGAAGGCAAAAGGCGAAGGGGGCGGCAGAGGATGAGATGGTTATATAGCATCACTGACTCAATGGGCGTGAATTTGAGCAAACTCAGGGAGATAGTAAAGGACAGAGGAGCCTGGCATGCCACAGTCCATGTGATCGCAAACAGTCAGACACAGCTTAGTGACTAAACAATAAAAGTCAGTTTACAGAATACTACCCTCTTTATTTTCTTGCCATCTCTCTTGTTGCTTTCTTTTTCCTTTCCTAGTTCTTACTCTTGTCCCCAACTCTTAATTATTAGGTACATAAGGATTCAGGCCTGGTTCTTTATATTTACTCCCTTTGTGATCTCATCCAGTAGCAAATTTTAAAAACTTTCTGCTTTTAAATGTACTCTGATGACTTTCAATTTTATTTGCTGGTCTAATCTTTCTTTTAAATTCTAGATTTACTTATTGAGCTGTCTAGTCAACATCTTCAAAAGACTGTTTGATAGACATGTCAAATGTAACTGTCTGAACTCCTGAGCTTTCCTTCTTAAGCCTGTTATATCTGCAGTCTTTTCCATTTCAGTTGATGGCAATGCCATACTTCTTGGACACATCAAATCACAAAACTAAAACAGTTTACTAAAGAGTTTGATGTCCTTCAGTCAAAGGAAAATAATCAGTGGATTAGAATAGTAGAGTTCCTAACAAGCAGTGGAGTACTCTTACTGAAGGATTTTTATGGAGGAGCAAGTTTTGTATAACGTTAGAAGAGGCAATACAGAAACAAGGCATGATTGACTAGGCAGTCAGGGATTTCATTTTGAGGTAAGTGAAAGTGAAAAGTGAAGTCACTCAGTCGTGTCCGACTCTTTGCGACCCTGTTCCTGCCAGGCTCCTCTGTCCATGGGATTCTCTAGACAAGAATACTGGAGTGGGTTGCCATTTCCTTCTCCATTTTGAGGTAAGCTGGTACTTTTTTTAAAGATAAGGTTAATTAGATAAAGCTGTGTTGAAGTATTGTGATTGGCATTGTATTCTCTTGACTGTGAGATGTTTGCCATATGTGCAGGGTGGCCTCCCATTTTGTGGGTCCCAATATACAAATTTATCAGACAAAAACCTGAGTCATGCTTTCTTTCTCTCATCTCAGATACCTGTGGTCAGGAAATCTTGTTAGCACTACCTTTAAAACATATACAAATTTATGCTACTCCCCACCTCCACTGCTGCCACCCTGGTCTGTATCACTGATATTTCTAACTTTGCCTCCTATACACAGCTGTAACACTTGCCCCTTATAATGTATTCTCAACATAGCAATCAGGAGATTTAAAAATAGAAATCAATTTGTGTCACTTCTTGCTCAGAATCTTTAATGGTTCCCCATCTCACTTACAAAAGAAGCCAAACTTTTACAGTGGCCTTCAAGACCCTATAAGATCCAGCTCTGTGTTGCTTCTCTGACCTCGTCCACTCTCTCCTCTGTCCTTACTTTTCTCTACCTTGAATATATCAGACATGCTTCTACTGTGGGATCTTTGCAATGGTTGCTTTCTCTGCCTGGAAAATTCTTCTAGTTATCCCCCATCAGCTTCTCCATGACCCATCTGTGTGTTTGAGAAGAATGAATTCTGAGGGAATTAGTTGTGTTGTAAGAAAAGAAGGATAGAGGGACTGGGTTTTGGCAAATGTTGAAATCCTGTTGGTGTAAAACAGCCAGTAAGTGAGAGAATCCTAGACTTAATAGCTATTCTGAGTGTAATGAAAGAATTAAAGCAGAAGAGACATGTAGCACATCAGTAAAGGTGAGGCAGCCTTTAGTTAGCCATTGGAAACATTCATAAATCAGAATTCATAGTTTGAAGGTGTCTTTGCTTATTAATTGGAGAAGGCAATGGCAACCCACTCCAGTACTCTTGCCTGGAAAATTCCATGGACGGAGTAGCCTGGAAGGCTGCAGTCCATGGGGTCGCTGAGGGTTGGACACGACTGAGCGACTTCACTTTCACTTTTCACTTTCCTGCACTGGAGAAGGAAATGGCAACCCACTCCAGTGTTCTTGCCTGGTGAATCCCAGGGATGGGGGAGCCTGGTGGGCTACCGTCTATGGGGTCACACAGAGTTGGACACGACTGAAGCGACTTAGCAGTAGCAGTTGCTTATTAATATCTTTTGTAGATGGTAGGTTTGGTGTCTGATATTTAGCTGTGATTTAATGATGTGCTCTTCAGTTTGACAGAGAATAGGTCAAGGAACTACATGAGCATCATTTCTGGAATCTACTATAAAAGCTTGATAGGAAAATTCAATTATTCCTCCTTTAACTGAGTATTAGAGGAAAATTTTTCTGTAGTTAATCTTGTATGTTTCATCAAATAGGAGACTGTTTCCTGTCTTTTTGCTGATAGATTTTCCTGTCATTTTGCCATAGCTGATAGATTTCAGAGCCTAACCAGTGTTTATCTCAGATACCTGTTTGGTCTTCTGTACCTTTTGGATTTTTAATTGCAGGATTTATACTATGTTTCATTTTATAAGCTGCCAGAATTGCCTATGGAAATAGACTTAGTTGACATTATAAAATACTCTTTTTTAAGAGGGTATTATGAGTCTTCATGTCATAGTCAAGAAAAGATTTACATGTCCTTTCTGTAGTTCTTCCATATTTGTTTATTTGCCCACCCTTCCCTCAGAGGAAAGAGTAGATGACGAAGATGGTTATAGGAAACTAATAACAGAAAAGATAAAGCCGGCCATAAGATTAGTTCACAAAGTATATACCATAGCATCACAAATCTGACTGAATTTCTCATTAAACCAGTACTAAGAAGAGCAAAGTTACCTACATGATTCACTTAAATCCATAAGGTAAAAACAAAGTAGTTGTTCAGGGAAGCACAGCTAATCCCAGTACTAATTTTTGAGTATCTCCTGGGTCCTTATAAGATTATTATTTTGTGATAAAAGTAGGTACCTGGGGTGAGACAGTACAGTTACTTTTAGGATCAACTGTGTAGATCTAAGAAGAAGTATCATTTGCTTTCACAAAACTTAAATGTTAGGAGTTCTTAATCTTCTTGAGGTTATAGACTTTGTAACATTTTTATGTAGTTTTATCATGAATTTGCTAACATGTAAATTCTGAACTCAAGAGGTTTCCAATCCAGCAAGGTTGTAATAGGTTTTATAAATATTTGTGTAATCACTACTATAGGTGATCCTGGTGTAGATTTTTGTTAGACCGTATGTTTAAAAACTACTTCTGAAATATAATTTCAGGGAGTTTGAAGATTCCATTCAGTGCATGGATCTTATCTGATAACAAGGAGCAACATTCTCAACAAAAATCAGTGGTAAAATCAGTAGTGAAATTCGTAACGGTGTTTGGTGCTGCCATATTAGAAAAGTAATGATTTTTCTTGAAATTTATTGATTAAACCAAGTCATATGGCCATAGTTAACTTGAAAATGAAAAGTGTTCATGACTAACACATATGGAGTGCCCCCCCATTTTAATAATGAATTGATTTTTTTCCCCTTAATATTGAACCACTTTCACATTACTGGAATAAACATGTATGATTATGAAGTATTATTTTTTGGATATGCCACTTAATTTAATTTACTAATACTTTTAAGAGTTTTGCATCTATATTTTTAAATTAAATTGGTCTAGAATTACCATTTCTTGTTCTTGTCTCACAGTTTGGTATTAGGGTTTTGTAAGCGTTATAAAATGAGATGGTTATCTTTCTATTTTTTTTCCTTCCTCAGCTATCAGAGTTTATTTGGATTTTCAATGTACTTTTTATGAGAAGTTAGGGCATAGTCTCTAAACACAAGGCCACCCTCACTTCTGACACTAGCTTCAAATTTGGGAGGTTCCCAAAATACTGAGACTCTTATTTGTTAAAGATATTCATAAATCTGTGAAAATACTCCTTAAGGTCTTACTGAAAACTGCTCTGCTGATGGTTATGGTTTATTAAGGGCCTTTTTTCAGCTAAAGGAAGAAACATATAGGTTGGTGTCCAGGAGGGTCGAAAACAGCTTCCCTTGTCCTCTCTGGTGTTGTCAGGGCTTCTCTCCTTCCCTCATTAAATGCAAGGCATATAAGTACTGCCAGCCAGAGAAGCTCACACAAACTTTGGTGTCTAAAATTTTTATTAAGTCTTCATCATGTAGGCATTGCTCATGTGGGTAATCTCTGTCTCCAGGTTGACCCCAAATCGCAAATGACCCCAAAATCTCATTGTTGGTATTTCTGGACTGACCAGCTCCCACCCTAAAACTATATGGGTTTACCAGTCCCCTCCCTAAATTAATTGTTAGATTATCCAGTATGACTCAAGGCCCCCAGGGACTCTCTTATCACAACATTCCCAGGACTCAGGGATACTGCTTACTAGAAGCCAAGGGCAAAGGCCAGACATGCTCTTTGGAGAAGGCTAAATTCTTCACTATACCCTTTCATTTAACCTTTTTTTTTCCCCCTCTTATGGTGAGTTCTTCCTGTGATTCCTTGATACCAGATTAAGTTATAGGGATTCCATTATGGAAATCTGATTCTTTTAAATTTCTCTGGTTGTCTCTTATGAGATAAAAATAACCCACTTCTGATTTAACTGCCCTTGAACTACTCTGTCCTTTTTTTTTTTTTTTTTTTTTTTAGAATAAAGGTTCTCTTCAGTTTGAAGACAAATGGGATTTCATGCGTCCAATTGTTCTGAAGCTTTTACGCCAGGAATCTGTTACAAAACAGCAGTGGTTTGATCTGTTTTCGTAAGTAATTGATTCATTCTAACTTTTTGCTAACATAAAGGAAATTTTGGTGGCTGTATTCAAATGGAATATTTGCTCCAGATTGGACAGCTTACTTGTTTGAACTAATTACTGGCATTGAAAGTGAAAATGTTAGTCACTCAGTCGAGTTCAACTCTTTGTGAGCTGTAGACTGTAGCCCACCAAGCTCCTCTATCCATGGATTTCCCAGACAAGGATACTGGAGTGGGTTGCCATTTCCTTCTCCTGGGATCTTCCCGACCCAGGGATCGAACCTGTGTTTCCTGCCTTGCAGACATATTCTTTACTGTCTGAGCCACCAGGGAAGCCCATTACTGATATTGGGGTACCCGCAATCACTGAGCCATTCCTAGGCTTCCTGATAGCTCAGCTGGTAAAGAATCCACCTGCAATGCAGGAGACCCGGTTCAATTCCTGGTTCGGGAAGATCTCCTGGAGAAGGGAAAGGCTACCCACTCCAGTATTCTGGCCTGCAGAATTTATGTATTGTATAGTCCATGGGGTTGTGAAGAGTCAGATTTGACTAAGTGACTTTCATTCATTAATATTTCATTGTATTTATGAACCACAACTTCTTTATTCATTCATCTGTCAGTGGATACATCTAGGTTGCTTCTGTTTCCTGGCTAATGTAAATAGTGCTGCTTTGAAGATTGGGGTACATGTGTCTTTTTGGATTACTATTTTCTCAGGGTATATACCCAGAGTGGGGTGGCTGGATCATTTGTTGGTGGTTTTATTTTTCCTAGTTTTTAAAGGAATCTCCATTCTGTTTTTCATCATAGCTATATCAATTTATATTCCCACAAATGATGTAAGAGGGTTTCCTTCTCTCCACATCCTCTCCAGCACTTACTCTTTGTAGATTTTTTTTTGATGATGGCCATTCTGACTTATATGAGATGGTGCCTTATTGTAATTTAATTTGCATTTCTCTAGTAATGAGAGATGGTGAGTATCTTTTCATGTATTTGTTGGCTATCTGTGTGTCGTCTTTGGAGAAATGTCTGTTTCCAATCTTCCACCCGTTTTTTTGATTACGTTGTTTTTCTGATGTTGGCTATGTGAACTACTTGTGTATTTTAGGGATTAAGCTTTTGACAGTTGCTTCTTTTTTGATTATTTTCCCCATTCTGAGGGTTTGTCTTTTCATCTTGTTTAAAGTTTCCTTTGCTGTGCAAAAGCTTTTAAATTTAATTAGGTCCCATTTCTTTATTTTTATTACTCTAGGAGGTGGATCAAAGAGGATCTTCCTGGGGTTTATGTCAAAGAGTGTTTTGCCTGTATTTTCCTCTAAGAGTTTTGTAGTTTTGGGCCTTACATTTAGGTCTTTAATCTATCTTGAGTTTATTTTTGTGTATGGTATTAAGAAGTGTTCTAATTTCATTCTTTTACATATAGCTGTCCAGTTTTCCCAGCACTGCTTATTGAAATGGTTGTCTTTTCTCCATTGCCCTCTTTGTCAAAGATAAGGTGTCCACAGATGTGTGGCTTTATCTCTGGGCTTTCTATCTTGTTCCATTGGTCTGTATTTCTGTTTTTGTACCAGTATCATACTGTCTTGATTACTGCAGCTTTGTAGCATAGTCTGAAGTCAGGAAGGTTGATTTCTTCCAGTTTCCTTTTTCTTTCTCAAGATTGCATTCGCTATTTGGGGTCTTTGGTATTTCCATACAAATTGTAAAGTCTTTTGTTCTAGTTCTGTGAAAAATGCCATTGGTAATTTGATAGGGATTGCACTGAATCTGTAGATTGCTTTAAATAGTATAGTAATTTTCACAATATTGATTCATCCAGTCCAACTTTGTGTCCTCTTTTGTTTCATCAATGTTCTGTGGTTTTCTAAATACTGATCTTTAATGTCTTTAGATAGGTTTACTCCTAGGTATTTTATTTTTGTTTCAGTGGTGAGTGGGATTGTTCCTTGCATTTCTCTTTCTGATTTTTCACTGTAAGTGTGTAGGAATGCAAGAGATTTCTGTGTATTAATTTTGTATCCTGTGACTTTACTAAATTCACAGATGAGCTCCAGTAATTGTCTGAGGGTATCTTTAGGATTTTCTATGTGTAGTATCATGTCATCTGCACACAGTGAGAGTTTTAGGACTTCTTTTCCATTCTTGATTCCTTTTATTTCTTTTTATACTCTGATTGCCATGGCTAGGACTTCCAAAACTGTATTGAAATAATAGCAGCAAGTGTTACCTTGTTCCTGATCTTAGAGGAAATGCTTTCAGTTTTTAACCATTAAGAAAAATGTTTGTTGTGGGTTTGTCATATATGACCTTTCTTATGTTGATAGGTTCCTTCTATGACCATTTTCCAGAGAGGTTGTCATCAGAAATCAGTGTTGAATTTTTTTCAAAAGCCTTTTCTGCATCTATTGAGATTATCATATGATTTTTATCTTTTACTTTGTTAATGTGGTGTAACACCAAAAAAGATGTCCTTTTCATCATAGGGGGCTGGAATGCAAAAGTAGGAAGTCAAGAGATAGCTAAGTAGCAATCAAGTTTGGCCATGGAGTACAAAATGAAGCAGGGCAAAGGTTAACACTTCTGCCAAGAGAATACCCTGGTCATAGTATACACCCTCTTCCAACAACACAAGAGACAACTCTACTTGTGGACATCACCAGATGGTAAATACTGCAATCAGATGAATTGTATTCTTTATAACCAAAGATGGAGAAACACTATATAGTCAGTAAAAATGAGACCTGGAGCTGACTGTGGTTCATATCATCACATCCTGATTGCAAAATTTAGACTTAAATTGAAAGTAGAGAAAACCACTAGGCCATTCAGGTATGACCAAAATAAAATCCCTTATGATTATACATGGAAGTGACAAATAGATTCAAGGGATTAGATCCAATAAATGCCTGAAGAACCATGGACAGAAGTGTGTGACATTGTACAGGAGTTAGTGATCAAAACCATCCTCAAGAAACAGAAATGCAGCAAGGCAAAATGGTTGTCTGAGGAGGCCTTACAAATAGCTGAGAAAAGAAGAAAAAGAAAGGTAAAGGAGAAAAGGAAAGATAGACCTATGTGAATGCAGAGTTCCAAAGAATAGCAATAAAGATAAGATGCCTTCTTAGGTGAACAATGAAAGGAAATAGAGGAAAACAATGGGAGGAAAAGAGAAAGAATGGGAAGGACTAGTGATCTCTTCAAGAAAATTAGAGATACCAAGGGAACATTTCATGCAAAGATGGGCACAGTAAAGGACAGAAACAGTGAGCCCCTAACAGAAGCAGAAAAGATTAAGAAGAGGTGGGAATAATACACAGAAGAACTATACAAAAAGGCGCTGGATAACCACAATGGTGTGATCACTCACCTAGAGGCAGATATCCTGAAATGTGAAGTCAAGTGGGGCTTCAGAAGCATTACTATGAACAAAGCTAGTGGAGGTGATGAAATTCCAGCTGAGCTATTTCAGATCCTTATTAAAGTGCTGCACTCAATATGCCAGCAAATTTGGAAAACTCAGCAGTGGCCACAGGACTGAAAAAGGTTAGTTTTCATTTCAGTCCCAAAGAAAGGCAGTGCCAAAGAATGTTTAGACTGTTGCATAATAGCGCTCATTTCACATGCAAGGAAGGTAACACTCAAAATCTTTAAGCTAGGCTTTAACAGTACATGAACTGAGAACTTGCAGGTGTGCAAGCTGGATTTAGAAAAGGCAGAGGAACCAGAGATCAAATTGCTAACATCCACTGGATCATAGAGAAAGCAAGGGAATTCCAGAAAACATCTACTCTCTGCTTTGTTGATTATGCTAAAGCCTTTGTGTAGATCACAACAGACTGTGGAAAATTCAGAAAGAGATGGGAGTACCAGACCACCTAACCTGCCTCCTGAGAAACCTGTATGCAGGCCAAGAAGCAGCAGTTAGAACCAGACGTGAACAATGGACTGGCTCAAAATTGGGAAATGAGTACTTAAAGGCTGTATACTGTCACCCTGTTTATTTAATTTGTATGTAGAATACTACATGTGAAATGTTGGGCTGGATGATCACAAGCTGGAATCAAGAATGCCAGGAAAAAGATCAATAACCTCACATATGCAGATGACATCACCCTAATGGCAGAAAGTACAGAGGAACTAAAGAGCCTCTTGATGAAGGTGAAAGAGGAAAGTGAAAAAGCTGGCTTAAAACTCAACATTTGGAAAACTAAGATAATGGCATTTGGTCCCATCACTTCATGACAGATCAGTTCAGTTCAGTTCAGTCGGCCAGTAGTGTCCGACTCTTTGCGACCCCATGAATCGCAGCTCGCCAGGCCTCCCTGTTCATCACCATCTCCCGGAGATCACTCAGACTCACGTCTGTCAAGTCCGTGATGCCATCCAGCCACCTCATCCTCGGTTGTCCCCTTCTCCTCCTGCCTCCAATCCCTCCCAGCATCACAGTCTTTTCCAATGATCATCTCTTCGCATGAGGTGGCCAAAGTACTAGAGTTTCAGCTTCAGCATCATTCTTTCCAAAGTAATCCCAGGGCTGATCTCCTTCAGAATGGACTGGTTGGATCTCCTTGCAGTCCAAGGGACTCTGAAGAGTCTTCTCCAACACCACAGTTCAAAAGCATCAATTCTTCAGCACTCAGCCTTCTTCACAGTCCAACTCTCACATCCATACGTGACCACTGGAAAAACCATAACCTTGACTAGACAGACCTTAGTCGGCAAAGTATTGCCTCTGCTTTTGAATATGCTATCTAGGTTGGTCATAACTTTCCTTCCAAGGAGTAAGCGTCTTTTCATTTCATGGCTGCAGTCACCATCTGCAGTGATTTGGGAGCCAAAAAAATAGTCTGACACTGTTTCCACTGTTTCCCCATCTATTTCCCATGAAGTGATGGGACTGGATGTCATGATCTTCGTTTTCTGAATGCTGAGCTTTAAGCCAACTTTTTCACTCTCCTCTTTCACATTCATCAAGAGGCTTTTTAGCTCCTCTTCACTTTCTGCCATAAGGGTGGTGTCACCTGCATATCTGAGGTTATTGATATTTCTCCCAGCAATCTTGATTCCAGCTTGTGTTTCTTTCAGCCCAGCATTTCTCATGATGTACTCTGCATATAAGTTAAATAAGCAGGGTGACAATATACAGCCTTGATGTACTCCTTTTCCTATTTGGAACCAGTCTGTTGTTCCATGTCCAGTTCTAACTGTTGCTTCCTGACCTGCATACAGATTTCTCAAGAGGCAGGTCAGGTGCTCTGGTATTCCCATCTCTCTAAGAATTTTCCACAGTTTATTGTGAGCCACACAGTCAGAGGCTTTGGCATAGTCAATTAAGCAGAAATAGATGTTTTTCTGGAACTCTCTTGCTTTTTCCATGATCCAGCGGATGTTGGCAATTTGGTCTCTGGTTCCTCTGCCTTTTCTAAAACCAGCTGGAACCATCAGGGAGTTCATGGTTCATGTATTGCTGAAGCCTGGCTTGGAGAATTTTGAGCATTACTTTACTACCGTGTGAGATGAGTGCAATTGTGTGGTAGTTTGAGCATTCTTTGGCATTGCCTTTCTTTGAGATTGGAATGAAAACTGACCTTTTCCATTCCTGTGGCCACTGCTGAGTTTTCCAAATGTGCTGGCATATTGAGTGCAGCACTTTCACAGCATCATCTTTCAGGATTTGCAACAGCTCAACTGGAATTCCATCACCTCCACCAGCTTTGTTCGTAGTGATGCTTTCCAAGGCCCCGTTGACTTCACATTCCAAGATGTCTGGCTCTAGATGAGTGATCACATCATCATGATTATGTAGGTCGTGAAGATCTCTTTTGTACAGTTCTTCCTTGTATTCTTGCCACCTTTTCAAATAGATGGGATAAAGTATGGGAATAGTGACAGACTTTATTTTCTTGGGCTCCAGAATCACTGTGTTCAGTGACTGCAACCATAAAATTAAAAGATGCTTGGTCCTTGAAAGTAATGTTGTGATAAACCTAGATGATGTATTAAAGAGCAGACACATTACTTTGCTGACGAAGGTCTGTATAGTCAAAGGTGTGTTTTTTCCTATAGTTATGTGCGCCGGTTGCGCATTAAGAGGAGCCACCCCATGTCTGAGGTCAGGGGAGGCCGCCAAGAGGAGCCACCCCGCCTCCCGAGGCCAGAGGCAGCTGGGAGGGTCCACCCCACCCCCAAGGCCAGGGGTTGCGGCCGGGAGGAGCACCCCGCACCCGAGGCCAGGGGCAGCGGCTGGGAGGAGCAACCCCATGTCCAAGGAGTGGTGCCTGCTTGGTTGCAGGAGGGACTGGAGGAGCCATACCACGTTGAAGGTCAGGAAGGGCGGTGGTGAGGAGATACCCTCATCCAAGGTAAGGAGCATCGGCTGTGCTTTGCTGGAGCAGCTGTGAAGAGATAACCCATGCTCAAGGTAAGAGAAACCCAAGTAAGATGGTAGGTGTTTCAAGAGGGCATCAGAGGGCAGACACACTGAAACCATACTCACAGAAAACTAGTCATCCTAATCACACTAGGACCACAGCCTTGTCTAACTCAGTGAAACTAAGCCATGCCCTGTGGGGCCACCAAAGGCAGGCGGGTCATGTTGGAGAGCTCTGAGAGAATGTGGTCCACTGGAGAAGGGAATGGCAAACCACTTCAGTATTCTTGCCTTGTGAACACCATGAACAGGATGAAAAGGCAAAATGATACGATACTGAGAGAAGAACTCCCCAGGTCAGTAGGTGCCCAACATACTACTGGAGATCAGTGGAGAAGTAACTCCAGAAAGAATGAAGGGATGGAGCCAAAGCAAAAACAATACCCAGCTGTGGATGTGACTGGTGATAGAAGCAAGGTCCGATGCTGTCAAGAGAAATATTGCATAGGAACCTGGAATGTCAGGTCCATGAATCAAGGCAAATTGGAAGTGGTGAAACAAGAGATGGAAAGGGTGAACGTTGACATTCTAGGAATCAGCAAACTAAAATGGACTGGAATGGGTTAATTTAACTCAGATGGCCATTATATCTACTACTGCGGGTAGGAATCTCTCAGAAGTGGAGTAGTCCAAAATGCAGTACTTGTATGCAATCTCAAAAACGACGGAATGATCTCTGTTCGTCTCCAAGGCAAACTATTCAATATCACAGTAATCCAAGTCTATGCCCCACCCAGTAACACTGAAGAAGCTGAAGTTGAACGGTTCTATGAAGACCTACAAGACCTTTTAGAACTAACACCCAAAAAAGATGTCCTTTTCATTATAGGGGACTGGAATTCTAAAGTAGGAAGGCAAGAAACACCTGGAGTAACAGGCAAATTTGGCCTTGGAATGCGGAATGAAGCAGGGCAAGAACTAATAGAGTTTTGCCAAGAAAATGCACTGGTCATAGCAAACACCCTCTTCCAAAAACACAAGAGAAGACTCTGCACATGGACATCACCAGATGGTCAACACCGAAATCAGATAGATTATATTCTTTGCAGCCGAAGATGGAGAAGCTCTATACAGTCAACAAAAACAAGACTGGGAGCTGACTGTTGCTTAGATCATGAACTCCTTATTGCCAAATTCAGACTCAAATTGAAGAAAGTAGGGAAAACTGCTAGACCATTCAGGTATGACCTAAATCAAATCCCTTATGATTATACAGTGGAAGTGAGAAATAGATTTAAGGGCCTAGATCTGATAGAGTGCCTGAGGAAGTATGGATGGAGGTTTGTGACATTGTACAGGAGATAGGGATCAAGACCATCCCCATGGAAAAGAAAGGCAAAAAAGGCAAGATGGCTGTCTGGGGAGGCCTTACAAATAGCTGTGAAAAAAAGAGAGGCGAAAAGCAAAGGAAAAAGGAAAGATGTAAGCGTCTGAATACAGAGTTCTGAAGAATAGCAGGAAGAGATAAGAAAGCCTTCTTCAGCGATCAATGCAAAGAAATAGAGGAAAAGAACAGAATGGGAAAGACTAGAGATCTCTTCAAGAAAATTAGAGATACCAAGGGAACATTTCATGTAAAGGTGGGCTCGATAAAGGACTGAAATGATCTGTACCTAACAGAAGCAGACAATATTAAGAAGAGGTGGCAAGAATACACGGAAGAACTGTACAAAAAGATCTTCACAACCCAGATAATCACGATGGTGTGATCACTCATCTAGAGCCAGACATCCTGGAATATGAAGTCAAGTGGGCCTTAGAAGCATCACTACGAACAAAGCTGGTGGAGGTGATGGGATTCCAGTTGAGCTGTTGCAAATCCTGAAAGATGATGCTGTGAAAGTGCTGCACTCAATATGCCAGCACATTTGGAAAACTCAGCAGTGGCCACAGGAATGGAAAAGGTCAGTTTTCATTCCAATCTCAAAGAAAGGCAATGCCAGTGCTCAAACTACCACACAATTGCACTCATCTCACACGGTAGTAAAGTAATGCTCAAAATTCTCCAAGCCAGGCTTCAGCAATACATGAACCGTGAACTCCCTGATGGTTCCAGCTGGTTTTAGAAAAGGCAGAGGAACCAGAGACCAAATTGCCAACATCCGCTGGATCATGGAAAAAGCAAGAGAGTTCCAGAAAAACATCTATTTCTGCTTAATTGACTATGTCAAAGCCTCTGACTGTGTGGCTCACAATAAACTGTGGAAAATTCTTAGAGAGATGGGAATACCAGAGCACCTGACCTGCCTCTTGAGAAATCTGTATGCAGGTCAGGAAGCAACAGTTAGAACTGGACATGGAACAACAGACTGGTTCCAAATAGGAAAAGGAGTACGTCAAGGCTGTATATTGTCACCCTGCTTATTTAACTTCTATGCAGAGTACATCATGAGAAACGCTGGGCTGGAAGAAACACAAGCTGGAATCAAGATTGCTGGGAGAAATATCAATAACCTCAGATATGCAGGTGACACCACCCTTATGGCAGAAAGTGAAGAGGAGCTAAAAAGCCTCTTGATGAATGTGAAAGGAGAGTGAAAAAGTTGTCTTAAAGCTCAACATTCAGAAAAGGAAGATCATGGCATCTAATCCCATCACTTCATGGGAAATAGATGGGGAAACAGTGTCAGACTTTTTTTTTTTGGGGGGCTCCCAAATCACTGCAGATGGTGACTGCAGCCATGAAATGAAAAGACGCTTACTCCTTGGAAGGAAAGTTATGACCAACCTAGATAGCATATTCAAAAGCAGAGGCAATACTTTGCTGACTAAGGTCTGTCTAGTCAAGGTTATGGTTTTTCCAGTGGTCACGTATGGAAGTGCGAGTTGGACTGCGAAAAGGCTGAGCGCCGAAGAATTGATGCTTTTGAACTGTGGTGTTGAAGAAGACTCTTGAGAATCCTTTGGACTGCAAGGACATCCAACCAGTCCATTCTGAATGAGATCAGCCCTGGGATTACTTTGGAAGGAATGATGCTGAAGCTGAAACTCTAGTACTTTGGCCACCTCATGCAAAGAGATGATCATTGGAAAAGACTGTGATGCTGGGAGGGATTGGGGGTAGGAGGAGAAGGGGACGACAGAGGATGAGATGGCTGGATGGCGTCACTGACTAAATGGACGTGAATCTGCGTGAATTCCGGGAGTTGGTGATAGACAGGGAGTTCTTGGGTGCTGCGATTCATTTGATCGCAAAGAATTGGATACGACTGAGTGACTGAACTGAACTGACTGAACCGTGACATTTATCTTAGAAAAACAACTGTCTTTCTCCCTCAGTTTCTGTTGTTTGTTGTATTGTTTAGTCACTAAGTTGTGTCTGACTCTTTTGGGACCCCATGGTCTCTTGCCTCTCAGGCAAAAACTGTGGAGTTGGTTGCTATTTCTGTCTCCAGGAAATCTTACCTACCCAGGGATCAAACCCACATCTCCTGCATTGACAGGCGGATTCTTTACTGCTGAGCTACCAGGGAAGCCCTGAACACTGTTTACATGCCTGAGGCGAGAGTCAAGCAAAGCTCAACTATGGCCATAAAGTTCAATTTGACCTGAAAAATTTTCAGGGTTGAAGGTAGTGTCTTGATAGTCAAGTACACAGGAAAAGAAATTCAGTTTCAGAGGATCCACATTGTACCCCTAAAAAGAAAGAGTTTGCATTTCTGGGTTCTCCAGGTAAGACATAAATTAGATATTGGATTGGCCAAAAATTTTCTCAGTTTTTAGTAAAAATTGTTGTTCTCAGTCGCTTATTCCAACTCTTTATGACCCCATGGACTGCAGCATGCCAGATTTCCCTGTCCTGCCATCTCCCAGAGCTTGCTCAAACTCATGTCCATTGAGTCAGTGATCCCATCCAACCATTTTCTCCTCTGTCATCCCCTTCTTTTCCTGCCATTAGTCTTTCCCAACATCAGGGTCTTTTCTAATGAGTCAGCTCTTTGCATCAGGTGACCAAAGCATTGGAGCTTCAGCTTCAGCATCAGCCGTTCCAGTGAATATTCAGGACTGATTTCCGTTAGGATTGACTGG
Organism: Nanger dama; assembly: GCA_917880005.1. Taxonomy (NCBI): domain Eukaryota; kingdom Metazoa; phylum Chordata; class Mammalia; order Artiodactyla; family Bovidae; genus Nanger; species Nanger dama. The sequence goes on from CAKJTW010000014.1 coordinate 17,719,221, forward strand.
TTGGACCTCCTCGCATTCCAAGGGATCCTCAAGAGTCTTCTGCAACACCTCAGTTCAAAAGCATCAGTTTTCTTCAGTGCTCAGCCTTCTTTATGATCCAGCTCTCACAGCCATACATGACTACTGGAAAAAACCATAGCTTTGATTAGATGGACTTTTGTTGGCAAAGTAATGTCTCTGGTTTTTAATACACTGTCTGGGTTTGTCATAGCTTTTCTTTCAAGGAGCAAACTTCATTAAACTTCATGGCTGCAGTTATCACATGCATTGATTTTGGAGCCCAAGAAAATAAAGTCTGTCACTGTTTCCATTTTTTTCCCCCATCTGTTTGCCATGAAGTGATGGGACCAGATGTGATGATTTTAGTTATTTGAATGTTGAATTTTAAGCCAGGTGTTTTCACTCTCCTCTTTCACTTTATCAAGAGGCTCTTTAGTTTTTCTTCACTTTCTGCCATAAGGTTGATGTCATCTACATATCTGAGATTACTGATATTTCTCCCAGCAATCTTGATTCCAGCTTGTGCTTCATCCAGCCTGGGATTTTGCATGATGTACTCTGCATATAAGTTAAATAAGCAGGGTGACAATATACAGCCTTGAAGTACCGTTTTCCCAATTTTGAACCAGTTTATTGTTCCATGTCCAATTCTAACTGTTGTTCCTTGATCTGCATACAGATATTTCAGGAAGCAGGTAAGATGGTCTGGTATTCCCATCTCTTGAAGAATTTTCCACAGTTTGTTGTGATCCACACAGTCAAAAAGCTTTAGTGTATCAATGAAGCAGAAAGTACATGTTTTTCTGGAATTCTCTTTCTTTTTCTATGATCTGACAGATGTTGGCAATTTGATCTCTGGTTCCTCTGCCTTTTCTAAATCCAGCTTGAACATCTGCAAGTTCTCAGTTCACATACTGTTGTAACCTATCTTGAAGAGTTTTGAGCATTACTTTGTTAGTGTGTTGAGATGAGTGCAACTGTGCAGTAGTTTGAACAGTCTTTGGCATTGCCTTTCTTTGGGATTGGAAGGAAAACTGACCTTTTCCTGTAAAAATAAGAAAGGTATAAGTAAAAATAGAAGACATTTTTCATTTCTGCTAAGAGCTTTATTGAACAGCGTAGTCATTGTTTTGTTCTACTACCTTCTGCCATTTTTGGGGCAATATCATAATTTCCATCCTTTTTGAGCAAAGAACTTTTGCAGATGCCTTTCACAGTCTCCTAGGGAATTGAAACTTTTTCCGTCAGAATTTTGTAAAGACCAAAATAAATGCACTTCCAAAGGTGGAATATCTGGTATATATGGTGGATGAATCAGACCTTCCCTGCCAGGCTGTAACAGTTTTTGCCTGGGCATCAAAGGAACATGCGTTCTTGTGTTATCCTGAGGGAAGATAATGCATCTTCTGTTGACTAACTGAGGGTACTTTAAGTTGATTGCTGCTTTCAGTTGATTTTATTTGGATCAGTACCTGGTGGATTAATCGTTTGTTTTTCTGGAAGGAGCTCATAAGACAGGATTTGACTAACTGAGGGTACTTTAAGTTGATTGCTGCTTTCAGTTGATTTTATTTGGATCAGTACCTGGTGGATTAATCGTTTGTTTTTCTGGAAGGAGCTCATAAGACAGGATTCCCTCCCTTAGCAAACCACTTTGACATGTTGGGTCAGTCACAGCACTTTCTCCATATAATGCACGAGTCATTTTTTTCATTTCAGTTGTGTTTTTAACTTTCTTAAAATGATAAAGCATAGTATCCTGAAAATGTAGCTTTTTTCCTTCCATCTTCAATATTAAAATGGGTACATGAAAATTCACCAGTTTTGGTGAAATTTTTTAAAAATCCTTGCTGATAAGACAGCTGTCACAGAATATTTTCAAATGAAGTTAAAGACAACTAACAGTACTCAAGCCATCTTACAGGAAAAAATGGAACGAATATTTTGGTCAACTCGATAGTGTAAGCTAACAGGCCCCTCAGTATGTCATCCCATGGGGCCATTCACTTTAGTATTTTAAGTCTAGTCCATTTAATTTAGTTCATGACTTGTTTTCAGATGGACTGCCTAAAGGCAGTTAGTTCCAATCAGTTTCTTTATCCGTGACACCGTCTCATTGGCTTCATAGTGTGGACATTGTTTAGAGATGTTCATTGTGAAAGGTGTAGGAATTGGGGCTGCTTCCTGCTATCTCAGAGCACTGGTAGGTTTGATTGAAACGAGGCGTTCAGTTTGAATTGAAAGGACTCACAGCAGTGTAGGAAGCCAACCCCAGAGTTTTCCTTCAGGAAGAAGGAAAAGCTTTCAAGAATACTTACGAAAAGCAAATGTCAATGTCCTCCTCTCTGTACTTCACCAGGTCCTATGTTTTATTTTTTTTCTCCCTTGTAGAATCTGTGTGTCCCATTCAGCAGTGAAAACTTTTCATTTTTCTCCCAATCACCCAGACCTGGAGGATGAACAGAAACATTTTTACAAAAAAAAAAAATTTTTTTATACACCTTAACTAGAAAGATGTGTGATTTGGGATTAGTCTGGATGAAATCCCCAAATTTTCAAAAATTTTCAAAATAAGTTTATGTCACCTCCTACACCTTTTTTGTCCTGGTTATTTACCTAGTGCAGTGTGTGTATTATGCTGGCTAAGTTACTTCAGTTGTGTCCAGATTCTTTGAAACTGAATGACTGAAGACTGCCAGGTTTCTCTGTCCATGGGATTCTCTAGGCAAGAATACTGGAGTGGGTTGCCATTTCCTTCTCCAGGGGATCTTCCTAACCCAGGGATCAAACCCGGGTCTCTTACATCTCCTGCATTGGCAGGTGTGTTCTTTACCACTAGTGCCACCTGGGGAAAGATCAGTTCCTTTCTGGAGATAGCTGTGGTTAAAAATGAAGCTACCTTAATACGTATGTGTGTGCAAGGAATGGTAAGGTGAATGTGAGGGAAATAAAGTCAAGTTTTTTATTCATTCTTGAAAGCTGCAGCTAATCCAGAAAGCTGGATACAAGTCCATAGCAGTGAGACTTCCCTGAAAGGGAATTGTGACTCCAGTCTGTAACAAGTGAGTAGAGTGCATTCTCCCAACTTAGAAATTTTGGCAGTAGTCATAAGTTAGGAATGTACTTTAGGCCTGTGTAACTGACAGCTTGATGAAGATGGCCCTGTCAGAGCATGAGCCCTTTCCTGTGGGCATCTGCAAGTGATTCAGATGGTCCAGCCAGAATCCATGATGTTTTCAATTTATGGCTTCAGAGACGGTATCTTAAATCTTCTACAGTCCTTAAGTCAAAGTCCTGTTCACTGAGCATATGCTCGCTTTAGTTCAGCACAGCTTGTATTGAGGTTTAAATAGCCAGTATCAGACTATTGTCAGTTTTAGCTTAGACTCAGATCCAAGTAGTTATGATTTGTGAATTCAGGATTCTGAAAAAGCCAGTGACTTTTCTTCAGCAGTGGCTGAGCCAAGATGCGGCAGAGCAGATAGTTATGTTCTAAGTCCAAGTGACAAGCAAGACTTTTCTAATCCCTTTTCATTTTCTTAGTCTCAGAGTTCAAATTAATCACTCAAAAATAATGCATATCATGCTCGAAAATCATCAGCCTTTCAGGCTTAGATATCTGATTTAACAAGAGCTCAGTAGCAACTAAAAACTGCTTTTTAAAACTCCAAAGGTATATTTCTGCTTGGAAATTTCCTTTGTTTACATGTTGTCTCCCTTTTCTCTGAGATGGCAATAAATAAAAATAATACTGGTTTGGCCAGAAGTTTATTTGGTTTTTTTATAAGGTGACTCTCAGTTCAGTCAGTTTAGTTGCTCAGTCATGTCCGACTCTTTGCGACCCCATGAATCGCAGCACGCCAGGCCTCCCTGTCCATCTCCAAATCCCGGAGTTCACTCAGACTCACGTCCATCGAGTCCGTGATGCCATCCAGCCATCTCATCCTCGGTCGTCCCCCTTCTCCTCCTGCCCTCAATCCCTCCCAGCATCACAGTCTTTTCCAACGAGTCAACTCTTCGCATGAGGTGGCCAAAGTACTGGAGTTTCAGCTTTAGCATCATTCCTTCCAAAGAAATCCCAGGGCTGATCTCCTTCAGAATGGACTGGTTGGATCTCCTTGCAGTCCAAGGGACTCTCAAGAGTCTTCTCCAACACCACAGTTCAAAAGCATCAATTCTTCGGTGCTTAGCTTTCTTCAAGTCTTAAGTCTCACATCCATACATGACCACGGGAAAAACCATAGCCTTGACTAGTCGGACCTTAGTCGGCAAAGTAATGTCTCTGCCTTTCAATACGCTATCTAGGATGGTCATAACTTTTCTTCCAAGGAATAGGCATCTTTTAATTTCATGGCTGCAGTCACCATCTGCAGTGATTTTGGAGCCCCCAAAATAGTCTGACATCGTTTCCACTGTTTACCCATCTATTTCCCATGAAGTGATGGGACCAGATGTCATGATCTTCGTTTTCTGAATGTTGAGCTTTAAGTCAACTTTTTCGCTTTCCTCTTTCACTTTCATCAAGAGGCTTTTAGTTCCTCTTCACTTTCTGCCATAAGGGTGGTGTCACCTGCATATCTGAGTTTATTGATGTTTCTCCTGGCAATCTTGATTCCAGCTTGTGCTTCTTCCAGCTCTAGTAGTGCTTATTTAGTTGTCTTTAATGTCATTTGAAAGAATTTTGTTAAGATTGTATTATAACAGCTGTCATTATCAATGTGCATTTTAAAACACACATCAAAATTGATGAATTTTTGTATATCCATTTTATTATCGAAGAAGAAAAAAAAGCAACATTTTCGGCATATTGTGCTTTATTATTTTAAGAAATGTAAAACGCAACTGAAACCCTAAAAAGATTTGTGCGTTATATTGAGAAGGTGCTGTGACTCATCCAACATGTCAGAAGTGGCTGGCAAAGTTTCGTGCTGGAGATTTCTCACTGGATGATGGTCCATGCTTGGGTAGGCCAGTTGAAGTTGATATTACTCAAATCAAGACATTAATTGAGAACAGTCATGCTGTATGATGACAGAGATAGCTGACGTACTCAGAATACCCAAATGAAGCATTGAAAATCATTTGCACCAGCTTGGTTTATGGTTCCGCATAAAGTAAGCAATCCCCCCTTTTTTTAACCGTATTTCCACATGCAGTTCTCTACTTAAATGTAACAAAAATGTTCCATTTAAAAAATAAACTGTGATGGGCAGTGAAAAGTAAATAGTGTACAGTAACATGGAATGGAAGAGGTCGTGGGGCAAAAGAAATAAACTACCACCAAACACACCAGAGGCAGATCTTCATCCAAAAGGTGATTTTGTATATATGGTGAGATTGGAAGGGAGTCCTCTATTATGAGCTCCTTCAGGAAAACCAAATGATTTAATTCCAACAGATATTGCTCCCAATGAGACTTTTTAGCAGTGCTTTTTAGCAGCACTTTATGAAAAGCATTCAGAATTAGTCAACAGAGAAGTAATAATCTTCCATCAGGATAATGCAAGACAGCATCCTTGATGACTGAACAAAAATTGTTACAGCTTGGCTGAAAAGTTCAGATTCATCTGCTGTATTCATCAGACATTGCACCTGTGGATGTCCATTTATTTTGTTGTTTTTGTTTTGTTTTCTGCTGTGCCACGTAGCTTGTGGGATCTTAGTTTCCTGACCAGGGATTGAACCCTGTCCCTCTGCAGTTAATGTGAAATCCTAACAAGTAGACTGCCAGGAAATGCTGTGTTTTGGTCTTTACAAAATTCTCTTAATGGAAAATATTTCAGCTCTCTGAAAGACTGTAAAAGGCACCTGCAGCAATTCTTTGCTTAAAAGATAAAAAGTTTTAAGAAGATGGAGTTATGAAGTTGCCTGAAAAGGGGCTGAAGATAGTGAACGGGCTGAAGATAGTGAAACAAAACAGTGAATACAATATTCAGTCACATTCTTGGTAAAAATAAAAATTGCATTTTTCATTTTTACTTAAATTGAAGGGACTTTTTGGCCAACCTAATAGTATCCATTATGGAGATTTATTTATTCTGTTTCTTATACTCAAACAGTTTAAGTTTCTGATCCACTCACCAGCAGTGAAAAGCAAGCAAAGTATGTCTTGTCTAACTTTTTGTTTTGCACCTTTTCCTGATTGATATGATCCATCTAATATTTATGAGAGTGCAAGCATATGATACTTTATATTTTTATTTCTCATACCTCCAGATGCAATAGCCACAAAATATAAAGGCATCTTTTAAACTTTCCCTGCCTCTTTTTTCTTATTGTATATTTATTCAAACTTCTAGTGATAAATTTAACATTTACAGTATTAACATTACAATTGTTGGAAGTTCCTGACTGGAAAGTAGGATGTATTGGAGGGGTTGCTGAAGCAGCAGTAGTTAGGCTGAAGAAACAGCTGAAATAGTTTCCTTTCCTTTTGTTATCTAAAGCCTTCTCCAGCCCTGAGACCTAATATAACTTAATTTCTCATGCTTGGAAGAGAGACCAACACAAGCATTTAACAATTTTGGTTCAGCCAAAGGTTACCTTTGAGAACTTTGGGCCTTTTCTCCTGCGGTTCGGAGGTGAGAACAGAAACCAGAGGTATCACCTGTACTGTACTTTTTCTCTTCTCACTTCAGTCATCGTGGCCAAAGCATATTGAAGATTGAATGAGCCAACTCTCTTAGAGTTAGGTCCGTCATTTTCGAATTTCATAGGTAACTTTTACCTCTCTTAGCGGATAGAAACTCAGCTGCTGATTCATCGTGGGTGATTTCATAGCCCTGCAAGTAGCTAAGTTTCATCATCCTACCACTTCATCCTTCCTTTTCTCAAACAGTGCTTTCACCATGTTTAATGAATCCCACTTCTGACATCAGCCCTGTCAGTGGTCTTTAAGACCATTCCCAAGTTCAGTGATTGTTAGGAAGAATCATAGGACTCAGCATATAGTTCTGTTCATGGCTATCAGCTATACAGTAAAGGGTACAAAGCAAAGTGCAACAAAGGTGCCTTTGGTAAAGGCTAGGAGAAACCAAAGACAAGTTTCCAAGCATCTTCTTGCAGTGGAACATATCTACTTAATTCCTGTAGCGACTAATTGTGACAACACATATGAAATACTGTTTACCAGGGGTGCTTCTTAAAAATTCACTGCCCGGGGCTTTTAATAGAGATGGTTACAAAGGCAGGTTCTGCCTAAGGTGAACCAAAATTCTAGACTCCTAGACAATAAGCAAGTGTTTGACAAAAATAAAATTTTTATGTAGCAGTTTAGGCACAGTGAGTGATTTTTTTCAGGAAGTGGTAAGAGCTCTTGCAAAACTCAAGTCCTGCCAGTCAAGAACTAATCTTGCAACTGTGTCTTCCTAAGGATGGTAGTTTCACACCTGGTACAATGTGTGTGTGTGTGTGTGTGTGTGTGTGCATGTGTGCATACACTAGTAAAATACTATCAGTGAGTTGTAGATGTGTGACTGAATAATCTATACACATTAAGCTGTTCTCATTTTTTTTCTTTCCCTCATGAGAAAATAATCTAATCTTAAATAACATAGAACTCCTTGCATTATATTAACCTATATCCATGATTTGGCCTTTTGAGAAGTTAGAATTTAGTAAGAAGCAGCTGAGACATTTAAAAACTTCATGGCATTCCTGTATATGTGTATTTTCCTTAAATTATTTAATCAAATGTATTTTATGAACAATATATTGAATGTGGTGGGTTTTTCTATTTTGTTTTATTTTTGCCACTTTGTTTGATAATTTGATTTATCATGTAGAATAATGCTTGATCTCTGTGCACTTCTAACTGGGAAAGTTAGCATAGTGTGGTGGTGATTCCTGCTTAAACTATACATCTCAGCAGAAATAGTACTTGCTATAGTTAGTGGCCTCAGCACATTGTTTCTAAAAATCCTTGATCTCCTTGGAGTTATCCAGGGCTGCTCAATGTGTGTAATCCTTTTAGGTTAAAAGATTCCTGTAGGGGGCTTCCCTAGTGATCCAGTGGCTAAAACTCAGTGCTCCCAGTGCAGGGAGCCTGGGCCTGATCTCTGGTCAGAGAACTAGATCCCACATGCCACAACTAAAGACCACGCATGCTGTAGGGAAGATCGAAGGTCCTACATGCCGTAACTAAGACCCCTTGCAGCCTCACAAATAATGAATATATATATTAAAAAAAAGATTCTTGTGTATGTTACCATGTCATAGCCAACTGTAAGACCTACATTAATTAAAACCTTTCCAAATTTTAGCCTATTTAGCCTTGTTAGTTAATAACCTAGGTTACTTTCTTTCTAAATCTGAGGTACTAAAATAATATGTTTGTATTGGACTGCATTGACTTTTTTCATAACTTGAATCATTTTTCAGTAGAGGTGCTATTGGTATTCTGGGTGGTTATAAAAGATTGTTCTGCATATTGTGACATGTTTATCATCTCTGGCCTTCAGCCTCATAAACTCTAGTAGTGGATACTTCTTGTGTATGCTTCTCCCCACCCCTCATTTATTGGAACAAAAAAAAGCTCTTATTTCCAAGTGTCTGAGGGTACAGTACCATCCTCAGTTGAGAGCTGCTGCTTTAGAGATATATTGTTTGGATTGACTGACTCTGGTTTATGACATTGAGGCCAAAATTGAAAAATAAAGTATTTTTAATTTGTGAGACTTTATTTTTAATATTTTATTTTAAAATTCATCTTTAATTTTGAAATGTTTTTCTTGTTCCTAAGTTGGTTTTTATGATACCACTTTTTCCTGTTTTTTCTCCTATCTCTTGTCTGCCTCATCCTAGTCATGGTAGCTGATTCGTCCCTTTTGTGCCGCTTAAATGTTGGTTTTCTCCAGAGTTCTGCTTTTTTACTCTTATCTGAGTTCTCATATCTATGTAAGCAATCCAGATCGTCTTCAAAGTTGAACTTCATATCCATGTGGCCTGTTGTTTCCTGCATATGTCTGTCCCTTAAGTTCTGTAAGTACTCCAGATACAGAATGATGAAAATCTGTCATTTGTACTCTGAAATAAAGAATCTGGAATCTTCTGTCAACCTCCTGTTTTCTCTTTTTGCTCTTTCATATTCATCTGATTACTAGATTTTGTAGATTTTTATTATCTCTTGGCTTTCTTTCCATCCCATTTGTCCCCCTCCCCCACTATCTTGCCTAAATGATTACAGTAGTCCCCTGCCTTCTTTGTTGTTTCTATTAGTTATCTACTGCCACAAAACAAATTACCCTGAAGTGTAGCAGCTTAAAATAACAGTTATTATCTCACAGTTTCTGAGAGTCAGGAATCTGATTGCAGCTTGAGTTACTCTAACTCAGGATCTCTTACGAGGTTGCAGTCAAGCTCCGGGCAAAGATCTAGGCCTATATTCAACTAGGAGGGATGATCTTCTTCAAAGCTTACCCACGTGAGTATTGTCAGGCCTCAGTTCTTCACTAGCTGCTCAGTTTCTCACTGTGTGGAACTCTCCATAAAGCTGCTTACTGTTGCGCAGCTTGCTTTCCCCAGAGTAGGAGTGTTCCCAAGACAGAAGTCATGGTGATTTTTTTCTTGGCTGTGCTGGGTCTTCGTTGCTGCTCAGTTTTTTTCTATAGCTGCAGCGAGTGGGCTTCTCATTGTGGTGGCTTCTCCTTTAGTGGCATGTGGGCGCCAAGGCACTTGGGCTTCAGTAGTTGTGCCTCTTGGGCTACAGAGCAGGGGCTCAGTAGTTGTGGCACACTGGCTTAGTTGCTTCGTGTCATGTGGAATCTTCCTGGACAGGGATCAAACTGGTGTCCTCTGCATCGTAGGGCAGATTCTTAACCACTGAACCACCAGGGAAGCCCATTTTATAAATCTTGGAAATTACAAACCATCATCTTTCTCTCTTACTTGCTCTCTTTTAATTATAGTTGATCTACAGTGTTGTGCTAGTTTCAGATGTATAGCACAGTGAATCAGTTATATGAATACATATATCCACTCTTTTTTTTTTCTTTTTAGTTCTTTTCCCATATAGGCAATTACAGAATACTGAGTAGAATTCCCTAAAGAACACAGCAGGTTCTTTAAACCATCATATCTTTTGTATGCTATTGATCACACATACAAATGCTTGTACACTGTTGGAGGGAACTTATATGTGGATACAGATACCAGCCAGGAGATAGGGATCATTGGGGGCCATCCTCAAGACTGTACCTCAGAGTAAGTAGATGATGAAAGGTTTAGAAGATAGCTCAAAAAACATTCTAGTTTATATCACTAGAGAGAAGTAAAATGAGAAGAGACAACTTTGAAAATGAAATAGTCAAGATAAAGAAGAGATCTTTATAATAAAAATAAAAGTTAATTAAAAATACCAAATTAGTAGAAAAATAAAAGAGTTCTCTTTGAATGTAGACCAGAGTGTGGAAAATTAAATAAAAATGAAGAAATACAAGCATGTCTTTAGAATTTGGCTAACTTATACTTAAAAGAGAAGGAGAAGGAAAGAGAAGAAAATGGCAGCCCACTGCAGTATTCTGGCCTGGGAAATTCCATGGACACAGGAGCCTGGCAGGCTACAGTCCATGGGATCACAAGAGTCAGACACGACTTAACAACTAAGCCACCACATACTTAAAAGAGGTTCCAGAAGGAGAGGACGGAGATAGTAGAGGAGAGAATATAGTCCCAAAGGATAAGAGGAAATTTCCTGGGGCTGAAATCTTGTATCTCCCTACCTAGCCCTACAGATCTTCCTTCTCTTATTTTTTTTCCTCCTGTTTCTTCTTCTGTCTTTTTGACTGTTTTATACATATATATATGTACACACACACACAGACGTCTTTTAAACAGCTTTACAGTGCTGTGTTAGTTTCTGCTGTAGAGCAACGTGCATCAGCCACACATATACATGTATCCCCTCTGTTTTGGTTTCCTTCCTTTTAGGTCACCACAGAGCACTGAGTAGAGTTTCCTGTGCTGTACAGTTGGTTCTCACTAGTTATTTATTTTATAAGTAGTGTAAATATTGCTAATCCCAATCTCCCAATCATCCCACTCCCCATCTTCATATTGAAAGTGCTAAAAAATCACGTCTACACATGCCTTTAATTTCAGAATTCCAAGGATAAAGAAAATAATTCTTAGGAAAAAAAAAGTTAACCTTTCAAGCAAAACAGACTTTCTGTGCACCTCATTGGCCAAATTGAAAGCAGGAGGTTGACACGTTTTTCTTTAAATATTTAAAGGGAAATTATTTTGAACTTAGTGTTCTTTACGTAGTTGAGTTTTCAGTCATGTTCAAGGCAAGATGAACATATTTTCAGACAATGAAATATTTAGAAGATTAAAGGATTCTGCAGAAATGGAACCCTTTTCTCCACGATTATGAACACTGGCCATAGAAAAACTGGGCTTTACTACCCTAAACTGAAGGAGGTGCTCTTGAACTAAGAATCCTGACCATGAAAGTGAAAGTTGCTCAGTTGTGTCCTACTCTTTGCGACCCCACAGACTATACAGTCTATGGAATTCTTCAGGCCAGAGAATTGGAGTGGGTAGCCTTTCCCTTCTCCAGAGAATCTTCCCAACCCAGGGACTGAACCTAGGTCTCCCGCATTGCAGGCAGATTCTTTACCAGCTGAGCCACAAGAGAAGCCCAAGAATACTGGAGTGGGTAGCCTATCCCTTTTCCAGGGGATCTTCCCTGACCCAGGAATCAAACTGGGGTCTCCTGTACTGCAGGCAGATTCTTTACCAGCTGAGCCACAAGAGAAGCCCAAGAATACTGGAGTGGGTAGCCTATCCCTTTTCCAGGGGATCTTCCTGACCCAGGAATCAAACTGGGGTCTCATGCACTGCAGGTGGATTCTTTACCAGCTGAGCCACAAGGGAAGCCAAAGAATATTGGAGTGGGTAGCCTATCCCTTCTCCAGCAGATCTTCCCGAGCCAGGAATCAACTGGGGTCTCCTGCATTATAGGTGGATTCTTTACCAACTGAGCTACGAGGGAAGCCCTGACAATGAAATGAATGTAAATAGAAAAAAGCAGACATTACCTATCCAAAACTATTTTTAAAAGTACATAAATCATAACATTTTAGGTGATAAAAATTGTCCCACAGAAACCAGCTATGAAGTAGAACACAAATACAGCACTTCAAACTGAGTTCTGTGTTCTCACACAACCATGTGGGGTTATAAAACAAACTTGAACTGAAAATTTAAGAGCTGAGGAGGAAATCAACTAAAGTTGAGGAAATAATTAAATGAAGATTGAACTCAGAAAACAAATGAAACAACAGAATCATCAGAAATCAATCGTCTTAGTAGATGGAGAAAAGACATAGGATCTTTCCAAAATGAAATATAAAAAATGAAAATATTATTCTTTAAACTGGTAAAGATCATCTATAAGTCTCTTAGCAGCTATATCCCAGTAATAGTATGTTGGAAGCATTCCATTTAAAATTGGGACTAAGTATCTGTTTGCACGCCTCATTTCAGTTTCCGGTAGGTTTAGAAATTTGTTGCCTTAGAATTACAAGTAGTATACTTATATTGTATATGTGGTTATATCTCACTTTTTATCCCCAATCCTACATATTTTTCTTCCATATGGATGTTAAGGAATTGATCCATTTTTATAGGTCTTTTCACATAATCAAGCTATAAAAATTACTTGGATATGATTTATCAAAATATATTAGAACCAACTGTGTAATACAAATTCATAGCCTTCTATTCATCTATTACACAGAAAATGCTAAAAGTACACAGTCTAAGTTTTTATTTCAAGAAATGGTGAAAAAACCGGCCAACTAAACTTAAAGAAAGGAGGAAAGACAAAAACAAAATTAATGAAATACAAAATAATTGTAAATAAAGAAAACAGGGAAAATTAGTTATTCCAAAAAATAATATTCCCTTTTTTGTTTTTTTTTGGTCTCCAGTTTATTTTGTTGTTTGGTTTCTTAGTTCTTTTATTAGATTCTTAGTTTTTAAATTCTTTTCAACATTTTTCTTTACAATCAAAGCTTTCAAGTAATATTTTTTTCTTTAGTTCAGTTGCTTAGTTGTGTCCGACTGTTTGCAACCCTATGAACTGCAGCACACCAGGCCTCCCTGTCCATCACCAGCTTCTAGAGTTTACTCAGACTCATGTCCATTGAGTCAGTGATGCCATCCAACCATCTCATCCTCTGTTGTCCCCTTCTCCTCCTACCTTCAATCTTTCCCAGCATCAGGTCTTTTCAGATGAGTCAGCTCTTCGCATCACGTGGCCAAAGTATTGGAGTTTCAGCTGCAGCATCAGTCCTTCCAATGAATATTCAGGACTGATTTCCTTTAGGATGGACTGATTCGATCTCCTTGTAGTCCAAGGGACTCTCAAAAGTCTTCTCTGACACCACAGTTCACAAGCATTAATTCTTCGGTGCTCAGCTTTCTTTATAGTCCACCTCTCACATCCATTCATGACTACTGGAAAAACCATAGCTTTGACTAGACAGACCTTTGTTGGTAAAGTAATATCTCTGCTTTTTAATATGCTGTGTAGGTTGGTCATAACTTTTTTCCCATGGAGCAAGTGTCTTTAATTAATTTCATGGCTGCGGTCACCATCTACAAATCTACAGTGAATTTGGGGCCCAAGAGAATAAAGTCAGCCACTGTTTCCACTGTTTCCCCATCTATTTGCCATGAAGTAATGGGATCAGATGCCATGATCTTATTTTTCTGAATGTTGAGCTTTAAGCCAACTTTTTCACTCTCCTCTTTCACTTTCATCAAGAGGCTCTTTAGTTCTTCACTTTCTGCCATAAGGGTGGTGTCATCTGCGTATTTGAGGTTATTTATATTTCTCCCAGCAATCTTGATTCCAGCTTGTGCTTCATCCAGCCCAGTGTTTCTCATGATGTACTCTGTATACAAGTTAAAAAAGCAGAGTGACAATATACAGCCTTGACATACTCTTTTTCCTATTTCGAACCAATCTATTGTTCTATGTCCAGTTCGAACTGTTGGCTCCTGACCTGAATACAGATTTTTCAAGAGGCAGGTCAGGTGGTCTGTTACTCCCATCTCTTTCAGAATAAGACTATATTCCCTGGTGGCTTAGCTGGGAAATTTTTGCCTAGAAAATTCTGCAGAGAATACTGTGGGGCCCCAGTCCATGGGGTTACAGTCAGACTCAACTAAGTGCTTGTGTGTGAGCGCACACACGTACACACAGTATAAGACTAGCTTTTGTTATGTTTCCCTGCTTTACTATGTAGTAATTAAAAACTCATTCTGTGAACATGTATTAATATTAAATATGTTTTTATAACGAATGACCTTTTGGGTAAAGTATATCAGCTTTAGAGTTTAAAGAGCTTTTGTTTCTGTTTATTTTGTTGTTGTTTAGTCGCTAAGTCATTGTTTGACTCTTTTGCGACCCCACAGACTGTAGTCCATCAGGCTCCTGTGTCCATGGGATTTCTCAGGCAAGAATACTGAAGTAGGGTGCCATTTCCTTCTCCAGGGGAATCTTCCCAACCCCGTGATCAGACACAGGCAGATTCTTTACCACCAAGCTGCCAGAGAAGCCCTCTATTTATTTTTTATTTGAATCGATTATAGTTTTTTTTTTCCAAAAAGTTAAATTTTTTATTTTGTTGTATTAGAAAGTTGAAATAGTCACTCTTTTATTTCTTTTTTTCTCTTAATTTTTTTAGATTTATCTTTTAACTGGACTGTCGTTGCTTTACAATGTTGTATTAGTTTCTGCTGTACAGTAATGTGAAACAGCAGTGAGTATATGTGTATTCTAAATAAAGGAGGCACAGTGACAATTGATATGTAAATGTGATGAATATTTGGGAGAAATTTTGAGTTTTGTTGTAATAGTATTTAAATTACTAACTTTCTAAAAACGGATAGTTTATGTGTGTGTGTGTGTGTGTGTGTGTATAGTGTTATATATTAAAGAATTTATAGTTGTCTTTGCACAAGAAAATTTTGGTAGTATTTAACTTTGGAAGTTTGATTCGGAGATACTTTTGTAATTCATAAATTTAATCAAAAAAGTGGCAAATATTTAAGGAAAACTAACAAAATAAAAATAGAAGCAAGTGTACCTGTATGAAAAACCTTACAAAGAATGCTTGGTTCATATGAATGGATTCATGCACCCTTAACGTGATCCATGGAAATCGTATTGAAACAAAACAGTTTTGTGTTTGTTCTTGTTCCAGTGTTAATGTTTGTTTACCTGCTTTATTTTTTACAGGGATGTACATGCAGTCTGTCTCTGGGATGATAAAGGCCCAGCAAAAATTCATCAGGCTTTAAAAGAAGATATTCTTGAGTTTATTAAGCAAGCACAGGCAGTAAGTTTTGCGTCTATATATTGTTTAAGACTTTACTCAGTATCATCCTGAAGTAATATTAAAACATCACATAAACTTTTGACACACTTACTAGTTAAAATTTTTTAATGAAATGATAGTCATTTATTGTTTTCTCCTCCCATAGTGGCATTTCTTTCAAACAAATATTTAGTTACCTCAATTAAAAGATGCTATAAAGAATTTCATTCTTAGACATTCTTTAGAATCCCCCACCATTATTATTGGCCACACATCAGTCCACATAAATCTTCTTTTTTTTTTTTTCACAGTTAATACCTCTTTTCAGGCTGACAGCAGTTTTTCTCAATTCTGAATAATTGTCTGACTGTATAATTCTTGGACTGTCTTTTGCATTGCTCCTGCTGAGCTGAAATTCAGTATTCTTGTGTTGGTACTGTGTACACATGTTTAATATTAAGATGAAGGCAGAGCTCATTTAGGTATTTGTTTGTTTTGTCTTTACTGACACTTTTGTCTTTTGGGAAAAATTAATGCAGAGGTAAAGTGTTATTTCAGATCAACTCTGGCATCACTGATGCATTGTTTATCACTTTGAAGAAAGGCCTAAGAATATAAGGTTATTTTCCTTTCTATAAAATAAAGTTTGAAAAATAGAGTTAGAATTTCTTATTCTTTATTTGAATTTTTGCATCATTATCCTGTACAGCATTAGTAAAAGTCTGTTAGAAATTTTGTTGAATATTAATGTGTTAGCAGTTGGAAATTAAAAATGAATATATGACTTGAAGGAAGATATTGAAATTGAATGTATGATTGGTATATATTTAATTCTGATGAAATAAGGATGATGTCACATTGGATATTACTTACAAAATGAAATGTCTTATTGTTGATACCATTAATTCTGCCATGTTGATCATAGATTTTTTTAAAAATTAGAGTTTTATAAGAAAAGTATAAAATTATACAAAAATTATCTTTTAATGAAAATAAATCATCTCAAGTTTGCTTAGAAAAATTAAATCTTTCAATATCACAATTTAATGAAAACATACATTTTTCTAGAACTGTTTAAGGAAAAATTGTTTCTTCTTGAATTGGAAAGCATACAGCTTAACTGTTAATGACTTTTGATGAAGATAAATCATGTTTATTTCAAATCGACAAAGTATTATTCTTTAGTTTCTGGAAATGGACTCAGAAAGAATCATCTTAGAAATATTTAGAAATATATTTCATACTAGAAAACAAAATATCTTCAGTGTTTCACTGTAACTTGATCTGAAAAGTTAGGAATGCAGGCCTTAGGAAGATCTTGAAGCTAGGATTTAGCGCCAGTAATTCAGAGCAGTTAAATTTCAGGACCAGCAGTGCCAGACATAAGTATATAATTTAAAAACATTTTTAAGTAGATCTAGCTTTGTGAGCTTAGTAAACTCAATTACTAGACTAATTGAGCTTATCTGGTTGCTGCTGCTGCTAAGTCGCTTCAGTTGTGTCCGACTCTGTGCATAGCCCACCAGGCTCCCCGTCCCTGGGATTCTCCAAGCAAACACTGGAGTGGGTTGCCATTTCCTTCTCCAATGCATGAAAGTGAAAAGTGAAAGAGAAGTCGCTCAGTCGTATCCAACTCAGTGACCCCATGGACTGCAGCCTACTAGGCTTCTCTGTCCATGGGATTTTCCAGGCAAGAGTACTGGAGTGGGGTGCCATTGCCTTCTCCGAAAGATTAACATAACTCTCCTATTTGTACATAATTCTGTGACTTAGCATTTTGGGCTAGGCTCCCTGATTTTGCCTAAGCTTATTAATGTGGCAGCAATAAGGTGGTGGATCTGCAGGGACTGGATGGTCTGAGAGAGCTTTTTTGTATTTCTGGTGTTTGGCACTGTACTGGCTTCCTTCTGCGGCTTTTTCCCCCTCGTGTGGTTTTTTGTTCTCAAGGAAACCAGTCTTTGAGGTGATAGTGGAGTCTTGCAAACCTCTTGAGGTCTTGGCTCAGAATTATCAGAGTCACATGTGCAGCATTCTGTTGGTCATAGTTAATCACAGGACCTGCTAAAGTCCAGTGGAGAAATAGATTAGGATCTTTTTTAAAAAAATTGAGATAAATTTGTATACCAGAAAATTCCTTTTAAAACTTTATAATTTTTTGTGTTTATTGCCTAATTTTAGAGTATTTTTATCAGCCCAGATTGGAAAAAGAAATGGTAACCCACTCCAGTATTCTTGCCTGTAGAATTCCATGAACAGAAGAGCCTGGTGGGCTACAGTCTATGGGGTCACAAAGAGTCCGGCAAGACTGAATGACTAACATTTACATCAGCCCAGATATTAATAGAAACTCTGTACCCATTAGCAGTTACTCCCCCATAATCTCCTCCTTCCCTTTGGCAAACAGTAATCTACTTTCTGTTCCTGTGGATTTATTTATCCTAGACATTTCCTATAAATGGAATCCTATAATATTCAGCCTTTTATTACTAGCATCTTTTGCTTAGAGTAATGTTTTTCAAGTTTCATCTATGTTGTACCATTTAGCACTATTTCATTCCTTCTTATGGGTGAGTAATACTCCATTGTATGAAAGTGAAAGTGTTAGTCACTTAGTTGTGTGTCTGACTCTTTGTGATCCTATGGACTAGAGCCCACCAGGTTCCTCTGTCCATGGAATTCTCCAGGCAAGAATACTGGAGTGGGTTGCCATTTCCTTCTACAGGGGACCTTCCTGACCCAGGGATTGCATCCAGGTCTTCCACATTGCAGGCAGACTCTTTACCAACTGTCATCAGGAAAGACCTATTCCATTGTATGACTATGCTGTATTTTGTTTACCTATTTGTCATTGATAGACATTGAGTGTTACTACTTTTTGTCTATTTTGAATAATGGTGCTGTGGACACTTGTGCACAAGTTTTGTTTTAGGTATACTTGACATATAACATTATGCTAGTTTCAGGTATACAACATAGTTATTTGATATTTGTATATTTTGTAAAATGATACATATGTATTGCAAAATGATTACCACAATAAATCTACTTCATATCCATCACCACACATAGTTACAAAATTTTTCTCTTATGATGAGAACTTTCAAGATTTACTTTTCTTAGCAGCTTTCAAATGTGTGCTATTCTATTACTAACTGTAGTCACCATGCTGTATTGAGTTGGCCAAAAGGTTCCTTTTGTTTTTAAGTAAAAATAAGAGACACATTTTTCGTTTTCACCAAAAACTTTATTGAACAACGTATTCACTTTGTTCCATTTGTTGTTGTTGTTTAGTCGGTAAGTCATGTTCAACTCTTTGTAACACTGTTGATTGGCAGGAGAATTTTTTATTGCTGAGCCACCAGGGAAGACCCTTATATGCCAGTACCATACTGTTTTAATTCTAGCTTTGTAAAGTAATTTGCAGTCAGGAAGCATGATGCCTCCAGCTTTGTTATTTCTCAGGACTACTTTGGCTATTCAGGGTCTTTTATAGTTCTACAAATTTTAGTATTCTTGGTACTATTTCTGTGAAAAATGTCAAAATTCTGATAAGTATTATAACAAACCTATACTACTTTGAGTAGAGGGGACATTTTAACAATAAAATTTTAACAATCTGTAAGCACAGGATATCTTTTCATTTATTTGTGTCTTAGTTTCTTTTATCAGTGTTTCAGTGTAGGTCTTTTACCTCTTAAATTTATTAATATTCTCAGATATTTTGTTCTTTCAGATGAGATTTTAACTGGGATATTTTCCCCCTAATATCTTTTTGATAGTTTGTTATTAGTGTATAAAAACTCAGGAGATTTTTATATATTGATTTTTCTATCCTACCACTTTACTGAATTTATTTATTTCTTAATGGAGTCTCTAGTGTTTTCTATATATAGTATCATGTCATCTACAAGTAGTGACAGTTTTACTTCTTTCTTTCCAATTAGGGTGCCTTTTATTTCTTTTTCCTAACTAATTGCTCTGCATAAGACTTCCAGTAGTGTTGGATAGGAACGGTAAGAGTAGGCATCCTTGCCTTATTCCTGATCTTAGAAGAATAGCTTTCAACTTTTCACTGTTGAATATAATATTAGCTGTGGGCTTGTTCTTTATCAAGTTGAGGTGCATTTCCTCTATACCCACTTTGTTGAAAGTTTTTAATCATAAATATATGTTGAGTTTTGTCAAATGCTTTTTTCTGTATCCATTGAGATTCATTTTGTTAATTTGGTGTATCACATTCATTAATTTGTAAGTGCGGACCCATTTTTAAATGCCTGAAATAAAATCCTACTTGATCATGGTGTATGATGCTGTGGAATTTGGCTTGCTGATTTTTTTTTCAGAATTCCTTATATCGACATTCATCAGTGATTCTGATTTGTAATTTTCTTTTGGCATCCTTGTCTGATTGTCGGATTTGGGTAATGCTAGGCTAATAAATGAGTTTGGAAGTGTTCCTCCTATTCTGTTTTTTAAGAGTTTGAGAGGAATTAGTATTAGTTCTACTTTTGTGTGTGTGTGTGTGTGTGTGTGTGTGTATTGGTTTTGCCATACATCAACATGAATCTTCCACGGGTATACACGGGTTCCCCATCCTGAACACCCTCCCTCGTCCCTCCCCATACCATCCCTCTGGGTCGTCCCAGTGCACCAGCCCCAAGCATCCAGTATCATGCATCGAATGTGGACTGGCAGTTCATTTCGTATGTGATATTATACATGTTTCAATACCATTCTCCCAAATCATCCCACCCTCTCCCTCTCCCACAGAGTCCAAAAGACTGTTCTATATGTCTGTGTCTCTTCTGCTGTCTCGCATACAGGGTTATCATTACCATCTTTCTAAATTCCATATATATATGTGTTAGTATACTGTATTGGTGTTTTTCTTTCTAGCTTTCTTCACTCTGTATAGTAGACTCCAGTTTAGTTCTACTTTAAATCTTTGATAAATTCAGCAGTGAAACCATCTGATCTTGGACTTTATTTGTTGGCAATATTTTTTTCTACAAAACGCATTTGTAATTGGTAGATTAGAATGAAAACTGTTTCCTTTTCCATTTGGATCTGTGTTTGTTTGTGAGCTTATTTTTAAACTTCTTATTTTGTGTTGGGATATAGCCAGTTAACACTGTTATGATAGTTTCAGGGGAACAGAGAGGGACTCAGCCATACATCTACATGTATCTGTCTCCTGCAGAGTCCCTTCCCACCTAGGCTGCCACATAACATTGAGGAGAATTATACAGTGCTTTTTAGTAGGCCCTTGTTGGTTATCCATTTTATTATTTTTTTAATGTATTTATTTTTAATTGAATTATAATCGCTTTATAATATTATGTGGGTTTCTACCATACATCAATACTATTTTAAATATAGCAGTGTGTATATGTCAATCTCAAACTACCTACTTATCCCTTCCCCCACTGCTGCTAAGTCACTTCAGTCGTGTCTGACTCTGTGCGACCCCATAGATGGCAGCCCACTAGGCTCCCCTGTCCCTGGGATTCTCTAGGCAAGAACACTGGAGTGGGTTGCCATTTCCTTCTCCAATGCATGAAAGTGAAAAGTGAAAGTGATGTCGCTCAGTCGTGTCTGACTCTTCTCGACCCCATGGACTGCAGCCCACCACGCTCCTCCGTCCGTGGGATTTTCCAGGCAAGAGTACTGGAGTGGGATGCCATTGCTTTCTCCATTCTTCCCCTACCCCCTTGGAACTTTACGTTTGTTCTCTAAGTCTGTGAGTCTGTTTCTGTTTTGTAAGTAAGTTTATTTGTATCATTTTTTATTTTTTTTTTTAACATTTTAGATTCTAAATCTTTATTAATCTTTTTAATAGTATCTTCCACCTTTCTTGTTTTGTTTGTAATGGATTTCTCCATCCAGAAACTGATTAGCCAGTTCTTTTATTTAGGACACTTAGTTTATTTGGACTTTATTTTGAATTATACTTTGGAGTAAGGATCTAACTTCATTCTTTTTCCAAAGAGCTAGGCAGTTTTCTCAAGATCATTTTTTAAAACTTTTTGTTTTGTATTGGAGTATAGCTGATTAACAGTGTGGTAGTTTCAGGTGAACAGGAAAGGGACTCAGCTACAAATATACATGTATCTGTTCTTCCCCCAAATCCCCTCCCATCCAGACGGCCACATAGTATTGAACAGAGTTCCATGTGTTATATAGCAGGTATTTTTGGTTACCCATTTTAAATATAGCAGTGTGTACAGGTAACCATAAGTTTGTTCTTTTAAGTCTATGGGTCTTTCTGTTTTATAAGTAATTCATTTGTATCATTTCTTTTTAGACTCCATATAAAAGAGATGTGCTATGATATTTCTCCTTCGCTGTCTTCCTTCACTCAATGTGACAATCTCTTAGTCCATTCATGTTGCTGCAAATGGCATTATTTCACTCTTTCTAGTGGCTGAGTAATATTCCAATGTATATATGTCCACATCTTCTTTATCCATTCCTCTGTTGACTGGCATTTAGGTTGGTTCCATGTCTTGGCTATTGTAAACAGTGCTTCAGTGAACACAGGTGCATGTATCTTTTGGATTTTTTTTTCTCCAGATATATGCTCAGGAATGGGACTGCAGGGTTATATGGTAGCTTTATTTTTATTCTTTTAAGGAACCTCCATACTAGTCTCTGTAGTGTATCTACCTGTTTACATTCCCACCAACAGTGTTAAAGGGTTATCTTCTCTACAAACCCTGTCCAGCCTTTATGTTTATGGATTTTTTGATGATAGCCATTTTGACTGGTGTGAAGTGATATTTCATTGTAGTTCTGGTTTGTATTTCTCTGTAAATTAGTGATGTTGAACATCTTTTTATGTTCTCTTGGCCATCTGTATGTCTTCTTTGGAGAAATGCCTATTTAACTCTTCTGCCCAATATTTGATTGGGTTGTTTGTTTTGATGTTGTTAAGCATCATGAGGTATTTGTAAATTCTGGAGACCCTTGTTTTCCACATCATTTCCCCATTGTGGGCTCTCTTTTTGTTTTTCTATGGTTCCCTTTGCTGTGAGAACCCTTTTGCTTTAAGTATATCTTGTCTGTTTATTTTTGCTTTTATTTCCGTTATTCTGTGAGATGGATCAAAAAGATATTGCTGCCATTTATGTCAGAGAGTGTTCTGCCTCTTTTCCTCTAGGAGTTTTACAGTGTCAGGTCTCACATTTAGGTCTCCAATCCATTTTGAGCTTATTTTTGTGTATAGTATTAAAGAATTATCTTTATTTATATATTTATTTTTTACACGTAGCTGTCCAGTTTCCCAGCACCATTTGTTGAACGGTGTCTTTCCAACATGTAGTCTTGCCTCTTTTGCCATAGATTAATTGACTGTAAGTGCATGGATTTATTTCTGGGTTTTCTATCCTGTTCCATTGATTTATATTTCTGTTTTTTGTGCCAGGACCATACTGTTTTGATGACTGTAGCTTGTAGTATAGTCTGAAGTTAGGGAGTCTGATTTCCTCTAGCTTTGTTTTTCTTTCCCATGGTTGCCTGGCTGTTCGGTATCTTATGTGTCTTTATATAGATTTTAAGATTTTTTTGTTCTAGTTCTATGAAAAATATCATTGGTAATTTGATAGAGATTGCATTGGATCTGTAGATTGCCTTAGGCAGTATAGTTATTTTGACAATATTGATTCTTCCAACACATGAACATGGTATGACTTTCCATCTGTTTGTCTTTTTCTTTCAACAGTGTCTCGCAGTTTTTGGGGTACAAGTCTTTTGCCCATTTAGGTAGGTTTCTTTGTAGGTATTTTATTCTTTTTGATGTGATTGTTTCTTGAATTTCTCTTTCCAATCTTTCATTGTTAGTGTATAGAAATGCAACAGATTACTGTGTATTAATTTTGTAACCTGCACCTTTACTAAACTCAGTGATGAGCACTAGTAGTTTTTTGTTGGCATCTTTAGGATCTTCTATTACATCCTGCAAACAGTGACAGTTTAACTTCTTTTCCAATTTAGATTCCCTTTACTTTCTTTTCTTCTCTGGTTGCTGTAGCAAGGACTTTGAAAACTATGTTGAATAAAGGTGAGAGTGGACATCCTAGTCTTTTTCCTGATCTTAGAGGAAATACTTTCACCTTTTCACGATTGAATATGATAGGTTTGTCGTATATGGCCTTTATTCTGTTCAGCTATGTTCCCTCTGTGCCCACTCTCTGGAGAATTTTTATCATAAATGGGTTCTGAATTTTGTGAAAAATTTTCTGCATCTGTTGAGATGATCATACTGTTTTTATTCTTCAACGTGTTGATGTGACGTGTCATATAGATTGATGTGCGGATACTGAAAAATCCTTGTATCCCTGGGATGAATCCCTCTTGATCATGGTGAATGATCTTTTTAATGTATTGTTGGATGCAAATTGCTAGTGTTTTGTTGAGGGTTTTTGAATCTGTATTCATCAGTGTTACTGGCCTGTAATTTGTGTGTGTGTGTGTGTGTGTGGTATCTTTGTCTGATTTTGTATCAGGGCAATGGGAGCCTCATAGAATGAGTTTGGAAGTTCAAGTTTTCCTTCCTCATCAATTTTTTGGGAACAGTTTCAGAAGCATAGATGTGAACTCTTCTCCAAATGACAGTCACAGTTGCAGTTTCACTGCTTGTGATTGGTCTGTTCATACTTTCTGTTTCTTCCTGATTCAGTCTAGGGATACTGTACCTTTCTAAGAATTTGTCCAGTTTCTTCCAGGTTGTCCATTTTATTAGCATACAGTTGCTCATTGTAGTCTCATATGATCCTTGGTTTCTTTCGAGTCAGTTGTAACTTCTTTTTCATTTATAATTTTATTGCTTTGAGTCTTCACCCTTTTATATTGCTGAGTCTGGCTAAAGGTTTATCAATTTTGTTTTTTTTTTTCAAAGAGCCAGCTTTCAGTTCATTGACCTTTGTGATTGTTTTGTTTCTGTTTTATTTATTTCTGCCAAGATCTTTATAATTTGTTTCTACTAACTTTAGGTTTTGTTTGTCCTCCTTTCTCTAGTTTCTTTAGGTGTAAGCTTAGGTTCTTTGAGATTTTTCTTGTTTCTTGATTATATTGCTGTAAACTTTTTTTCTTAGAACTGCTTTTGCTTCATCCCATAGGTTTTGGACCATTGTGCTTTCATCATTATTGTCCCTAGTTATTTTTTAATTTTCTCTTTGATTTCTTCAGTAATTGGTTGTTTAGTAACATATCATTTAGCTGGCACATGTTTGTGTTTTTACAGTTTTTTTTCCTTTGTTTATTTCTAATCTTAGTGTTATGATCAGAATAGATACTAGATATGATTTCAGTTTTCTTAAATTTACCAAGGTTCACCTGTGACCTAGCATGTGATCAGTTCTGGAGGATGTTCTGTGTGCATGAGAAGAATGTATAGTCTGCTGCTTTTCGGTGGAAGGCTCTATAAATATCACTTAAGTCTATCAGATCTAATGTGTCATTTGTTTAAGGCCCATGTTTCCTTATAAATTTTCAGTGGATGATCTGTGCCTTAATGAAAGTGGGATGGTTAACTCCCCCCTACTATTATTGTGTTACTGTCAATTTCTTCCCTTATGGTTATTAGTATTTGCCTTATATGTTGAGTGCTCCTGTATTGGGTGCACATTTACTTACAATTGTTACATCTTCTTCTTGGATTGATCCCTTGATCATTATGTACTGTCCTACTTTGTCTCCTACAACATTCTGTGTTTTGAAGTCTGTTTTGTCTGCTATGAATATTGCTACTTTGGCTTTTGATTTCCATTTGTATGGACTACCTTCTCCCATTTGTTTACTTTCAGTCTGTAAGTATCCCTAGATCTGAGGTAGGTCTCTTGTCGATATGGGTCTTATTTTTCTGTTCACCCAGCCAGTCTGTGTCTTTTGCTTATGCATTTAAGACATTTACATTTAATGTAATTGTGAATATGTGTGATCCTATTGGGCTCCCTTGGTGGCACCACTTTTTAATTGTTTTGGGCTTATTTTTATGTTTTTCTTTTTCTTGTGTTTCCTTCCTAGAGAAGTGTCTTTAGCATTTGTTGTAAAGCTGGTTTTGTGGTGCTGAATTCTCTTAACTTTTGCTTGTCTGTAAAGCTTTGGATTTTTCCCTCAAATCTAAACAAGATCCTTGCTGGGTAGAGTTTTCTTGCTTATAGGTTCTTTCCTTCCATCACTTTAAATATACTGTGCCACTCTCTTCTGACTTGCAGAGTTTCTGTTGAGAAATCAGCTGATAATCGTATGGGAGTTCCTTTGTATGTCTTTTGTGTGTGTCATTTTTCCCTTATTGCTTTTAATATTTTATGTTTATCTTTAATTTTTGGCAGTTTGATTGCTATGTGTCTCAGTGTCTTCATCTTTGGATTTATCCTGTCTGGGACTGTCTGCTTCCTAGACTTTGTTGACTATTTCTTTTCCCATGTTAGGGAGGTTTTCATCTATTATCTCTTCAAATACTTTCCTGAGTCCTTTCTCTCTCTTCTTCTGGGACCCCTGTAATACAAAAGTTGATGTGTTTAAGGTTGTCCCAGGGGTCTTTAGGCTGTCCTTTTTTTTTTTTTTTCGTTCTTTTTATATTCTGTTTTGCAGCAGTGATTTCAGCCATTTCATCTTCCAGGTCACTTGTCCGTTCTCTTACCACAGTTATTTTGTTATTTTTTCTAGTGTGTTGTCTATCTCTGTTGGTTCTTACTTTAGTTCTTCTAGGTCTTTGGTGAACATTTCTTGCATCCTCTCCATTCTTTTTCCAAGATTCTGGATCATCACTGTTATTATTCTGAATTCTTTTTCTGGAAGGTTGCTTATCTCCATATCGTTTAATTGTTTTTCTGGGTTTTATCTTGTTCCTTCATCTGGGATGTAATCCTCTGCCTTTTCATTTTATTTAACTTTTTGTGATTGTTGTTCTTATTCTGGAGGCTGCAGGATTGTAGTTCTTCTTGGTTCTTCTGTCTGCCGTCTGGTGGATGAGGCTGTCTAAGAGGACTGTGCAAGCTTCCTCATGGGAGGGACTGTCAGTGGGAAAAACTGGGTTTTGCTCTGGTGGGCAGCACCATGATCAATAAAACTTTAATCCCATTTTCTGCTAATGGATGGGCTGTGCTCCCTCCTTGTTAGTTGTTTAGCCTGAGGCGACCCAGCCTTGGAGTCTGTAGGTTCTATTGTAGGGCATCCTCCAGTGTCAGTGGCACTTCCTAGAACTGTTGCTGTCAGCCATGGTGAGCCACTGCCACCTCACACCTCTGCTCAAGACCCTCCCTCCCTGAGCCAGTAAGTCTGGCTCAGTCTCCTGTGGATCACTACTCCTTTCTTGTGGTTCTTTATGCAAACAGGATTTTGTGTATGCCCTCCAGGAGTGCAAAGTCTGTTTTCCACAGTCCTGTGGAAGTTCTATTATCAAATCCCACTGGCCTTCAGTTTCCCTGCGAATTCCTTGTCCCTTTGCTAGAATCTCCAGGCTGGGAAGCTTGATGTGGGGCTCAGAACCTTTGCAATAGTGAGAAAACTTTTTTGGTATTATTGTTCTCCAGTTTGTGGGCCACCCACCTCATAGGTATAGGGTTTGATTTTATTGTGATTGTGCCCCTCCTGGCATCTCGTTGCAACTTTTCCTTTGTCTTTTGTATCTTTCTTTGATGAGTTCCAGCATCCTCCTGTTGACGGTTGTTCAACAGTTAGTTGTGATTTCAGTGCTCTTGCAGGAGGAGATGAGCACACGTCCTTCTACTCTACCATCTTGAACCAATCTCCCTTGTTGGGAATTTTTAAATTGTGAATGAAATATTAATAACTTACAGGTAATCTGTTTGTATTTCTTTTTCTTCAGAAAAAGGTTTTGGTTGATTGTATGTTTCTAGAAATTTATCCATTTCTAGTAGGTTGTCAAGTTTGTTGGCATTCAGTAGTTCATAGTAGTCTCTTATGGTCCTTTTTATATCTGTGGTATCAGTTGTAGTGTCTCCTCTTACAGCTCTGAATTGAGATATTTGAATCCTCTCTTTTTTGGTAAGTGTGCATAAGTTTTTGGTGAACATTTTCTTATTTTGGTAAACAGACATTTATAGTAGCATTGTACATGATAGCCAAAAGTTGGAAATGATCCACATGTTCACTAGTGAACAAGTAGATAAATAAAATGTTATGTCCATAAAATGGAATAGTATTTAGGAATAAAGTACTGACCTATAATACTACGTGGATGAGCCCTGACACTGTGGTGTGTAAAAGAAGTCAGTCATAAAAGTCTACATATTATATAGTTTCATCCGTATGAAAGCGCAGAACAGGCAAATATATAGACACAGAAAATAAATTAGTGATTACTTAGGGCTAGGTGAGGAGGGCGCAACCAAGAAGAGGAGGAGGGTACAAAGGTAATAGCTAAAGGATATAGGATTTTTTTTTAATTAAAATATAATTGACACATAACATTTTATTAGTATACAATGTAGTGATCCAACATCTGTATATATTGTAAAATGTTCATTATAATAACATTACTATATGTTCACTATATCTATGTGAACATGCTTTTTTTTTCCTGTGTATATACATATGTTTTAATTTCTTTTAGGTATAATTTAGAGTATACAGTAACTTAAATATGTGGCATGAATATGTTTTATTTTTCTTATATCACTGGTATTTAAAATTTATTCTTTTTTTTTTTCAGCGAGTACTGAGCCATCAAGATGATACAGCTTTGCTAAAAGCTTACATTGTTGAATGGCGAAAATTCTTCACACAGTGTGATATTTTACCGAAGCCTTTCTGTCAACTAGAGATTACTTTAATGGGTAAACAGGGCAGCAATAAAAAATCAAATGTAGAAGACAGTATTGTTCGAAAGGTAAGTCAGTTTCCTCAGTTTTCCCTAATATTCTTCAGAAATGGGGTGAGTTGAAGACTTTAGAAATTTGCACTGAAACGGGTTTTTCTACTTCACATGTAAACAAACTCTTGTTCAGCTTTTGCTGTGTTTTATTGAATAATATTGCTTTTTAAAATTTAGTTAGTTCTGTTTTCTTTTATGTGGTCTTAAGCTGTAGATCTGTGTTCAGACATCACCTCCTTTACTTTTCCTTTTCACTTTCTTTTTCCTAGTTTTATCTTCAGAATTTTATTTTCCTCTTTTTATACTTTTACTTTTTATAAATTAAATTACTTTTTGTCTGTTCAAAAACCCTTCCACTAATATATTACCTTCTGGAATTTTGTGTTTAATTGTGGCTAAACTGCCGTAAAAACTCTGTGCCCAGTGACAACTCATGAATTAATAGAAAGAACTCAGCTCTGAAATTGAAGAATCCCAGATTTCCCTTTCAGTTCTTCAATCAGTTACAACCTAACTTTGCTGTCCTTGTTTTTCATATGTATTTAATTCATATGTATTTCTACTTTTGAGAATCAAATGGAACCACAGATTTTAAAAGTAAAAATTCCATTTGAACGTTGAACAACTCACTGGTTATAGCAGCCAACATAGGCATTCAAATAGTGCCCTGTACTTTGTTGCCTTTTCCCAGCATTAAAGTTTGTGCTAATACTGACAGCATATTCATGAGTTTGTGTGTGCTCTTTCCATAAATAGAAAATTTATAAGGTGGATTTATATATTCTTTTGAAATTTGTTATCAAACATTTTCAATGTATCCTTTTCCCATTTATCATATATTTATACAGATATGCATATGAACGTCCCAAACACATATCATTATTTCTGAAATTCAACCTTCAAACTATATAGAGAAAGTAACATTTTCCATGTACTACCATGTTTAATTTTGCAACAAACACTTGAAATTTATACTGTTATTTTTGCTATTTTCCAGTTGAGAAAGCAGATATGTAAGTAACAGCTGGAATTCAAATCCAGTTGTGTTTGACTCTAACAAACACTTGTTCTTTGCTGTTGTTTACCAGATGATATGTACCAAATTTAAATATATTGGTTTCCTATAGTATTCAAGTGAATGTAGGACTAAGAGTTTGCTATCCTTATTAGCATTTGTACTTAAAATTTTTGTGTGTATATATGGTACTTGGTATATTAATAGTTGAAATGATTGCCTATTTTGTTATTTTTTTCCTAGCTCATGCTTGATACATGGAATGAGTCAATCTTTTCAAATATAAAAACAGACTTCAAGATAGTGCAATGAAGCTGGTCCATGCTGAAAGGTTAGGAGAAGCTTTTGATTCTCAGCTTGTCATTGGAGTAAGAGAATCCTATGGTATGTTCTGAACTTTATGATCAAATATCCTTTTCATGGAAATTCTAAGACAATTATAGAATAGTATTATCACAGTTATGTTTGTTAGCATATAGTGACATCTGCTTTTAGTGCCCTATGCTTTAAGAGTACAGAAAAGATATTCTTCAGTAAAACCTAGAAAAATTCATATTTGTGTAGTTAATATTTATTTTATCCATTTCACTCATCTCTTAGTAAATCTTTTTAGCTATGTAAATTAGAGAAACATAGTCTTAAAACTCTAACTTATAAAAGGTAACCATTTTTTTAACTTATATTTTTAGGGCATCAGTTAATTTCATGTGTGTATATTCCTTTCCAAACTTTTCTTATTCATTCAGTCAAATCCTCTGTTTCCTCTTGGAGGTCTTTCCTAATTCCCAGACTAGGTTAGGTGCTTCTTAGTACCTGTGTTTTCCTGTCATAATACTTTAGCATTTTTAACTGTGTTCTTGACACTGTATATTTACTGATCATAGAATGTCTGACACAAACAAGTTTTCAGTAAGAAGATTTTATATTAATGAACCTTTGGTTATCTTTGACTTGCTTTCTGTGTTGCCCTTGTATTTCTTTAGATATAAAGTCTAGATTTTCTTTAGCCATGTCCCTGAAATTTCATCCTTTTATTTCAATTGCCACCAGGTTAGACTTCTTTAATTTCTACTTCTCATAGATAGAGGAGCCTGGTAGGCTGCAGTCAATGAGGTCACTAGGAGTTGGACACGACTGAGCGACTTCACTTTCACTTTTCACTTTCATGCATTGGAGAAGGAAATGGCAACCCACTCCAGTGTTCTTGCCTGGAGAATCCCAGGGATGGGGGAGCCTGGTGGGCTGCTGTCTCTGAGGTCTCACAGAGTTGGACACGAATGAAGCGACTTAGCATCAGCAGCAGACTTTGAAACAGTCTTCTTATAGTGATACTGTTGCTATCATTTAACCCAGATACTTTCACAAGATTAATTTTTAAGTACTGTTGTACTGGAAGAAACAAGCTGGAATCAAGATTGCCAGAAGAAATATCAATAACCTCAGATATGCAGATGATACCACCCTTATTGCAGAAAGTGAAGAGGAACTAAAAAGCCTCTTGATGAAAGTAAAAGAGGAGAGTGAAAAAGTTGGCTTAAAGCTCAACATTCAACAAACGAACATCATGGCATCCGGTCCCATCACTCCATGGGAAATAGATGGAGAAAAAGTGGAAACAGTGTCAGACTTTATTTTTTGGGCTCCAAAATCACTGCAAATGGTGACTGCAGCCATGAAATTAAAAGACGCTTACTCCTTGGAAGAAAAGTTAGGATCAACCTAAATAGCATATTCAAAAGCACTTTACCAACTAAGGTCCGTCTAGTCAAGGCTATGGTTTTTCCAGTGGTCATGTATGGATGTGAGGGTTGGACTGTGAAAAAGGCAGAGTGCTGAAGAATTGATGCTTTTGAACTGTGGTGTTGGAGAAGACTCTTGAGAGTCCCTTGGACTGCAAGGAGATCCAATCAGTCCATTCTGAAGGAGATCAACCCTGGGATTTCTTTGGAAGGAATGATGCTAAAGCTGAAGCTCCAATCCTTTGGCCACCTCATGCAAAGAGTTGACTCATTGGAAAAGACTTTGATGCTGGGAGGGATTGGGGGCAGGAGGAGAAGGGGACGACAGAGGATGAGATGGCTGGATGGCATCACTGACTCGATGGACACGAGTCTGAGTGAACTCCAGGAGTTGGTGATGGACAGGGAGGCCTGGCGTGCTGCAGTTCACAGGGTCACAAAGAGTCGGACACGACTGAGCGACTGAACTGAACTGACCTGACCTGAACTGAACTGCTGTATTGGTATTACCCATTTAGTGGTATGCCATGCTAAATTTAGGTTACTTAGCCAGAGAGTTGAGGTTCTCCATAACCATTCCCAGCTTGCCATTCTGCCTTATCTTCTATTAACCTTACAATCCATTCAGACAACCTCATTGTTGTATCTTGATTTAATCTTGCATTGTTCTACTTCTGAGTATTTACTAACCAGTGTAAATGCTAATTTGTTTCAAAAGACCGAATTCTGATCCCATCTTTTCTGTGAGTGGTTTTTGATCATCCAGTTATTCATCAGTCTCATTTCTATTCAAAAATAGTTCACGTTTTATGTACTATATGTCACTTTACTCCTTTATATTGTTACCTTTTCTAGTTTTTTATAGAGAAGAATTTTGTCTTATATGACTATGTTCTTATGGGCATGGTCACAGTCCCTTGAACATGACTCCTCAATATTTGTTTTTCATTTATTGTACTCAAAATACTGATTCGAATCATACTTAGAGTAAAATTTTATTTTCTGTTTTTCAGTTAACCTTTGTTCTAATCCAGAGGATAAGCTCCAAATTTATAGGGACAATTTTGAGAAGGCATACTTGGATTCAACAGAGAGATTTTATAGAACACAGGCACCCTCGTATTTACAACAAAATGGTGTACAGAATTATATGAAATATGTAAGTCAGAACCTAGTATATGTGATCATTTGAGCTGTTTTCTTGATGTTCTTAAAATGATTGCTATTTTGCTTCTGGACAGGCAGATGCTAAATTAAAAGAAGAAGAAAAACGAGCCCTGCGTTATTTAGAAACAAGACGAGAATGTAACTCTGTTGAAGCAGTAAGTAATTTTGTAGTTTGTTTTTGAGATTATTGAAAGCAATGGCACCACACTTCAGTACTCTTGCCTGGATAATCCCATGGACGGAGGAGCCTGGTGGGCTGCAGTCCATGGGGTCGCTAAGAGTCGGACACAACTGAGCAACTTCACTTTCACTTTTCACTTTCATGCATTGGAGAAGGAAATGGCAACCCACTCCAGTGTTCTTGCCTGGAGAATCCCAGGGACGGGGGAGCCTGGTGGGCTGCCATCTGTGGGGTCGCACAGAGTCGGACATGACTGTAGTGACTTAGCAGCAGCAGCAAAGTGCAGTAGCACAGGGGTGGCAAATACATGATGCAAGTAACATTATTTATCATTTCTCACTCCTGTGACCAGTATTACTAATTGATTATAGTATTCTTTCCCAGTGAGCCAAAGCACAGCTTCAGAAGGCACATTGTTCAGAACTCATTGTTTTTCACAGAGGTGATGTGCAAGATAAAATCTGTTTGCCATCCCTACTCTAGACTTTTCTATATTTATTTAGTTTTTAATCAGTCACCTTTTTTATGTTTTGTGCATACCTAGAGTTAATAATAGTATGGATTTTCAGGTGGCAAGTAAAATATGCTCCTGAGAGATACAGTTGATTCTCCCTATTCATGGTAATTACATTTTATAAAATAGTGGCTGCAAACATCAAAAGAGTGAGCACCAAATCATTACTACAAGGGGATATTTCTTCTTACTATGGGAAGGTGTTTTCATACTTCTCTTGCAGGAAATAAAATGACTTGGTAAGAGAACATCAGTTTTTTATATAGTTTTTATGTTCCTCAGTTTAAAAAAGTGACCAGAGGTACTTGCCATGCTACAGTATATATTCTGGTGTTTTCTTTTACAGTGAGGCTGACAGTGTGTTTTGTTAAGGAATTTGAGAATCCAAATTTAATGTAGAAGTAATATTTCCTCTAGTTCCTTTCAGTCTTTGGAGCCTACAAACTAAATTTAGATTCACACTAAAAATGTAACATTCAAGTTTGCTTACAACCAGACTTTTCAACTATGGTTGGGATTTCTTTTTCTTACTTCTGATTTTTCTTTGGCTTCTTGCATCTTGAGTAATAGTGATATTTATTTTTTCAGTAATTGGACTGAGTTAGACCTTTTTCTCTTGCCTGTTTTGCTTTTTATTATGTGTAGTACATTTCCTCTTTCAAATAACTCTGATACTGGCAGAAAAGGGAGCATATGTAATGGTTGTTTTTAGAAGTTCTCTATTTGGAGAAGGAAATGGCAATCCACTCCAGTACTACTGCCTGGAAAATCCCATGGACAGAGGAGCCTGGTAGGCTACATTCCATGGGGTCGCAAAGAGTTGGACACGACTGAGCGACTTCACATTCACATAGAGATTTAAAACCAGTCTTGGTAGCGCCTGGTAGCTCAGCTGGTTAAGAATCCACCTGCAATGCAGGAGACCTTGGTTTGAGTCCCAGGTTGGGAAGATCCGCTGGAGAAGGGATAGGTTACCCACTCCAGTATTCTGGCCTGGAGATTTCCATGGGGTTGCAGAGTCGGACACGACTGAGTGACTTTCACTTGAGCTTCATTCAGAAGTTAGGGAAGGCCATTGAATATTTTTAAAACAAGTATGCCGTGTTCAAAGTTATCCCTCAGAAAGATTAATCTAGAGACAGTATGAAAGATTAATTGGAGTGGGTAATAGCTTGGGTTAGAAGTGGGAGGTTTTTGCAATAATTCAGGCAG
The DNA here is from genome assembly GCA_917880005.1 of Nanger dama. Classification (NCBI taxonomy): domain Eukaryota; kingdom Metazoa; phylum Chordata; class Mammalia; order Artiodactyla; family Bovidae; genus Nanger; species Nanger dama. The sequence goes on from CAKJTW010000014.1 coordinate 17,753,216, forward strand.
GGTATTTGGAGTACCAAATAGGGTTATAGCAATGGGAATGGAAAGAAAGAGGGTAGAAACAGACTTCCCAGAGGTGGAACATTATGTCTTATGAATGGGGATGATATAATGAAAGTCAACAATGTTTCTGAGGTTTTGGCTTAGGAGAATTGTGCTGCTGCAAGAGACTTGGTGTAAGAATATATCTTGGTAGTGAGGGAGAAAGATGAGTTTAGTTAGAGGGATTTGAATATTTTCAGTTGATTGGTCTGCATACATCACTTGATGGGGATGTTGTAATTTTGTAAGGTAGAATTGTTCTTATACTATAGTTTATACGTCTTAGTTGTATCAGATTTATAGTAAACTGAACAGAAATTCAACTATAGAGGTATAATTAATAGGGTGAATAAGAGAGAGGAAGAAAAAGAATGAGGAAGGTAGAGATAAACAAACACACATGAAAGCTTATATGGAGCAGTTAATTCTCCCTCTCTAAAATACACATATATATGTTTTGGGAAAAACTTGAGATAGAAGATGTGAACTTGCTCTTTCAAGGATTCTAAGTGGTATGAACATCTTATCACACCGAATGATTTTAGAGTCTAAAGATAAGTTTTTTTGTTTCAAGAAAGATCCTAAGTGCAATAAAATATGCTTGCAAAGAAATGGTGCTTTACTGGGAAGATGAGAAGTCTGTTTGTATGGTTTGTTTTTATTTTCTGTGTATTTTTATAAATTAACTATTCTGATTGAAATATATATACAGGAAAGTGTACAAAAATCTCAGGTTAATAAGTGAATTATCACAAAATGAATGTACCTGTGAAATCACCAGAACAAAAATTAACAACAATTAAGAGCCTTTCGTCATGCTCCTCCAAATTATTATTACCATCTTTTTTTCCCAAAGGTTATCACTTTTCTAACTTTTAGGAACATAGATTAATATTAATCAGTGACCACTATATAGTTTGTACAGCAAAATTTGGTGCAGAGAAGACATTAAGCATGAAAACTGTGGACTTAAGTGTAACATTGGGAATTTAAGGCTTAATGCAAATACATTATTATATATCTCATTGAACTAAGGCTATTATACTACATATATAATATTTGATATATATTTGTTAATTTACAGTTTCTGTTTCCAAGAGAAATGACATGTTAAGATGAAATAAGTTCTAATAGAAGAAACAGTAAACCAAAAATCACCAAGTCCTGGATTCTAATTTAAAATTCCACAAAGTATGAGCAGTATTATTTGAATAGTTCCTAAGAAAAGAATTACTGCCATCCCTGAAAATTATTTAGACCAAATTTACTACCCTAAACTCTGTTTTAGAGGAATTATCAGCCATCAGAAAATGATATGCTATATCTTAATGCTTTATTGATACTGATTTTAATCAATGGGAATGGAAAGCTATTTAGCTATTCTTACTAGTGGAGGACAGTTGTCTGTTCATATGGGGATACACATATGCATAATGCATACACAACAGTGCACACCAAAGTTTAATTTTAAAATATGTACATTTTTGACATTTGTGTTTTCTCTGAAAATTAAGAAATTATTATGATATATCAGTTACCTTGTTTGAAAGTTGTAAGACTTACTCTTCATAACCTGATTATTTTCCAGTATATGGAAGAAAACAAATTTCTGGACTAGTATTCTATGTAATAGAGCAAGTCTTACCTAAGTAGTACCCAGTTATGAGGCCAGGCCTAATAAAGACCAAATACACATTTCAAGTAATATTCATATAGTGCTTAGCAGTTTACTGAATTCCTTCTTTGTTTATAAGAGTTTTATTTTGTTCTTTGGGGTATTCCAAGCATCTGATTGTATCTTTCTAGTATAAATATCTCATTTTTCCTTCAGTGGATTAAATCTGCTAGTGGTTTATTTTAGAAAAATGTTAATAATATTGGGATCTTTGTCTTTCAGTCTTTGAAAGGAGCGCTTCTAAATTTTCACTATTAAGCATGATGCTTCTTTTTGGCATGATGTATGCATTTTATGATGCTAATAAAGTATTCAGTTTATTGTTATTTTATTAAGAATATTATCAGGAATGTATCTACCTTAGCCCTAGAGTCAGTATCTTATTTTATGGAGAATCATAAGAGGCATTTCCATGAAGATCATGAACAAGACAACTTTATCCATTATTTCTGTTGCTATTTAACATTGTGTTAGAAGTATTAGCCCATGAAACTAAACTACACAAATCAATTAGAGGCAAAAGAATGGGTAAGCCAGAAGGAAAACTCTCACTTTGTCTGGAAAAACTTCAGTTGATGATAAAACTAACTCAAATTGTAAAGTAATTCAGGAAAGTGATAGGATATAAAATTAACATACAAATATCAGTCTTCATATACACAAATAATAAATAGAGGCTATAATATTAGGACAAAGCTTACTTAGAGCAACAACAATGAAAACTAAATACTTGTGAAAAATTTAATAAATTTGTGAAACCTGTAAGGGGAAAAGCTTAGACACTCCAAAGACACAAAAATAGATTTGAAAAAATGGAAAGATACCTCTTATTCTTAAATTCTGTTACTCAAAATGATATAAATGTCACTTCTTCCTTAAGTTAATTTATATATTCCCTGTGTAATTCAGTAGAATGCCACAACTATTTCATGAAATTAGACAAGATAAAAAAATTCACATGGAAAAATAAACATGTAAGAATAGCCAGGAAAACACTGAGAAAGAAAAACTTTGAATAGAACTATCAGACATTAACTATAGCACTATCAGACATTAAAATATAAATTCTCTGTAATTAAGTAGTGTGGTATTATAATGAAAGAAACAAAAAGGTGAACAGAGAAGAACTACAAAAACAACTGAAAAACAGGTAATAAAGGGTCAGTAAGTACATGAAAGTGTTAGTTACTCAGTCATATCTGACTCTTTGTAGCCCCATGGACTGTAGCCTTCCAGGCTCCTCTGTGGAATTCTCCAGGCAAGAAGACTGGAATGGGTAGCCATTCCCTTCTCCAGGGGATCTTCCTGACCTAGGGGTTGAATCCAGGTCTCTTGCATTACAGGCAGATTCTTTACCATATGAGCCACTAGGGAAGCCCCAGTAAGTGTATGTTGCTGCTGCTGCTAAGTCGCTTCAGTTGTGTCCGACTCTGTGCGATCCCATAGGTGGAAGCCAGCCAGGCTTCCCCATCCCTGGGATTCTCCAGGCAAGAGTACTGGAGTGGGTTGCCATTTCCTTCTCCAATGCATGAAAGTGAAAAGTGAAAGTGAAGTTGCTCGGCCGTGTCTGACTCTCAGCGACGAATAAATGTATACATATCAGTAATTACTTTATATGTCAGTGGACTAAATGCTCTGATCAAAAGACATAGGAGGCTGATGGGATAAAAAACAAGACCCATAAATATGCTGCCTACAAAAGACTCCCTTTAAAAGGGGACTGAAAGTGAGCGGTTGGGTTAAGTATTTCATGCAAACAGAAATGAGAAGAAAGCAAGAGTAGCAATACTCATTTCAGAAAAAAATAAGCTTTATAACAAGGGCCATGATGAAAGACAAAGATAGGCATTATATAAGGTATGATACAAGAAGGATATTGCACTTGTTAACATATATGCACCCAATCCAGGAACATCTATATATAAAGCAAATAATAACAGATATAAAGGGAGAAATTGGCAGTAATATGGTAATAGTAGGAGACTTTCACACCCCACTGACATAGGTGGATATGTCATCCAGACAGAAAATCAGCAAGGCATCAGAGATCCTGAAGAAAGAACAGATGAGTTGGATTTGTTATCTATAGGATATTCCATGGGGGAAAAAAAGGAGAATACATTTTTTTAAAGTGCACATGGGATGTTCTCTAGGAAAGATCACATACTAGGTCACAAGACAAACCTTAATTTTGTAAGGATAGAAATTCTATCAAGAGGTTTTTTTTTTTTTAATGACAATAGTGTGTAACTAGTATAACTATAGAAAGAAAAGTAGGAAAATAACCAATGTGAAGACTAAACAGCATACTCCTAAAACTTCAAAGAGTAAATGATGAAAATCAAAGAGGAAATCATAAAATACCTCTAGACAAATGAAAATGGAAACACAATTTTCCAGAATCTGTGGGATGCAGCAAAAGCAGTCCTAAGAGGGAAGTTGATGGCAATTAAAGGCTTCCTCAAGAAATAAGAAAAATTTCAAACAGCCTAATCCACCACCTAAAAGAAATTAAAAAGAACAAGCAAAGCCAAAAGTCAGCAGAAGGAAGGAAATGTAATAATAAAGAGCATGGAAAAAATAAAGATCAAAAATAAAAAAGGTCATTGAATCCAAGAGTTAATTTTTGAAAAGATAAAATTGATAAATCTTTAATTGGGTTCACAAAGAAGAAAAGAGATAGAGCCCAAATAAAATAATAAAAGAGGAGAAAGAACAGCTAAAACCATGGAAATAAAAATAAGTTGAATAGGAGGCACTACTCCCAGATTCATTCTGTGAGTCCTCATAGCAAAGACATTTCAAGAAAAGAAAATTACAGGCCAATGTCTTTGATGAATACGAATGCAGAAATTCTCAGCAAAATATTAGCAAAGACAGTAATTCATAAAAAGGATCATATACCATGATCAAGTTGGATTTATTCCAGGATTCCAGTGATTGTTTAGTGTATATAAATCAATGTGATACACCACATTAAAGAAAGGAAAGATAAAAATCACAGTATTATCTCCATAGATACAGAGAAGGTATTTGGAAAAAAACTGAACATTTGTTCATGGTAAACTCTTGCTAAAGTGAGTATAGAGGGAGCATAACATGCCATTTACAGTAAACCTGCAGATACCATAGTAATTCATGGTTAAAGCTGAAAGCCTTCCCATTAAATTTAGGAACAAGATAAGGATGGCTATTCTAGCTGTTTCTGTTTGATATGATATTGGAAGTCCTAGCCACAGCAGTAAGACAAGAAAAAAGATACTCAAATTGAAAGGAAGAGGTAAAATTGTCACTATTTTTAAATGACATGATACTCGATATACAGAACCCTAATGTCTCTACCCCCAAATTACTAGAACTAAGAGATGAATTCAGCAAGGTTGCAGAATACAAGGTTAATGTATAGAAATGTGTTCCTTTCCATACAGTAATAATGAAATATCAGAAAGAGAAAGTAAAAAAACCCCACATTTGATATTATCAAAGAAAGTTTTAATTATTAGGAATAAACTTAACCAAGGAAGTGAAAGACATATACTCTGAAAACTATAAGCTGTTGGTAAAGGAATTTGAAGATGATTCAAGAAAATGGAAAGATAAATCCCATGCTGACTTGAATTGGAAGAATTAATGTTATGAAAATGGCCATACTACCCAAAGAAATCTATGCAGTCCCTATCAAAATACGCATGACATTTTTCTCAGAAGAAATACTCCTAAAACTTACATGGAACTGCAAAAGACTCTGGATTTCCAGTCTGACAGTCTCTTCAACAAGTGATGTCTGGTGAAACTATATTACCGTGTTAAACCAATGAGATTAGAACATTCCCTCACACCACATAACAAAAATAAACTCAAAGTCATTTTAAAATATAAATGTAATACCTGAAACCATAAAACTCCTAGAGGAGAATATATTCAAGACATTTTGTCATGAATCATAGCAGTATTTTCTTGAATCAGTCTACCAAGGCAAAAGAAAGCAAAAATAAACAAATAGGGCCTAATTAAACTTAAAATATTTTGTACAGCAAAATAAAAATTACAGTGATGTACCACCTCACACCTGTAAAAATGGCTATCATCAAAAATTTACAGATCACACATGTTGGTGAGTATGTGTAGAAAAAGGTACTCTTGTACACTGTTGGTTAGAATGCAAATTAGTACAGTCACTATGGAGAATACATAGAAGTTCCTGAAAACACTAAAAATAGTTACAGCACCATTTAGTAGCTCCGCTCTTGAGCATGTGTCTTCAGAAGACAAAAACTTTATTTGAAAACATACATGCATCCCAGTGTTGTAGCATTATTTACAATAGCCAAGACATGGAAGCCATCCAGGTACCCATCAACAGATGACTGGATTAAGAAGATATGGGAAGGAGGGTGTGTGTGTCTGCACACATGCACACACCCACAGTGGAATGTGACTCAGCCATAAAGGATAAAATACTGCTATTTGCAGCAACATGGTTGGACTTAGTATTAAGTGTTTGGTAATGGAAAAATAGTTACTATGATGGGCTTCCCTGGTGGCTTAGACAGAAAGAATATGCCTGCAATGCAGGGGACCTGGGTTCCATCCCTGAGTCAGGAAGATCTCCCAGAGAAAGGAATGGCTTATCCACTCCAGTATTCTTGCTTGAAAATCCCATGGACAGAGGAGCCTGGTATCCTTGGGGCCGCAATGAATCGGACATGACAGAGCGACTTTCACTTACTCAAGATGGAGAAACCCCAAAAACACTATCTTAATCAAGTGATCAAGGTTTGCATCACAAGTAATAGGACATAGTGATGTATATAATATGTAATATGTACCCCTTAATATGATACATTTAAGAAGAGTACAAAAATAAGTTCTATGGAATTGTCAAAAATTAATAACTGAATAATTTATTCAAATGAGAAAATTCTAGACAATCCCTATTTGAGGGGCAGTCTACAAATAACTGGCTACTATTCTTTAAAAGTATCAAGATCTTAATACACACACACATACCTAGAAATTGTCACAGATTGAAGGAGACTAGCAAAACTAACAACCAAAAACAGCATGGGCTTATAGATAAGATCCTGGAACAGGAAAGAGACATTAGTGGAAAAACTGGTGAATTTCTAATAAGGTCTGTAGTTAATTCATAGCAGTAAATCAATAATATTTTCCTGGTTTTGATAGTTGTGTTATAGTATATAAAAAGTTACCATTTTAGGAAATGGGATGATGTATGTTTGTGCATACCCTGTTGTTTTTACTTTACCCTGTTGTTTTTACTTTAATGTGCTAAGATGAAAGTAAAATGTAAAAAAGGGTATTATGAAGAATGCCTTTTTTTGGGGAGAGGGGGAAGCATCAGTGGAGATGATCATATGGCATTTTCCTCCATTGAACTAATCAGGAAATTGAATTAACAGAGTTTCTAACATTATACCATTCTTTCATTTTAGGAATGAACACAAAGTCCCATTTTTAATGGATAAAAATTTATATCCCAAAGGGATTTTGACATGTATAGCCAATAAAAGTTACTCTCAAGATTTTTCTCCAACAGTTTTTTATATGTAAAATGTTTAAATTTTATGTTTAGTACATAATCACAAAAATATTTTTAGGATCCCCTTATAGATTTATCCTAATGTAACTTTCATTTTAATCTCTTTGTTATCAGTGGAGCAGATTTTAATAGATGAATCAAAGAAAAGTGAGTTATGCTGTGAATTGTTTAAATAGTTGTTTTAGATATTTTGAACTGGAATCTCTAGGCTAAAAGTTTTCAGTGAAGGTAGTATCTAAGTCCAGCAAGTGTGAATTTGTAGAGGCATTTTAATGTTCAGTGGTCCCACTGGCCACTCATGTAAGAGAAATTCTTCTTTATACTTACTTGAATCTAGAATTTTATTTTATTTTACTTATAAACCAAAACACTTTTGCATGATACTAGTAATACACCTCATTTTCTAGGTGTGATATTATTTTGTAAATTAAAGAATGATAATATATATTTTGTTCAAAATCTTAAATTTTTTTCACTGTTGGATATTTATCTCATCTATAGTAATAGCACTCATGTTATTTGAGTCACCAATGCACCTGTGTTGAATTGAAGTTGGGATCATGTATGCTGCCAGTTTGTCCCTCTGGTTTGTGACCTGAGAGGAGTCTTGCCCCACTGGTTTTAATTAGCCTCATGCTAATTGGCCTAGTTTGGGTTGAGTGCCTAAACTTGGATCATATGCTTTGTGTCTAAGTGTGTCTTGTACACATGTTGCAAGCATGCTTGAGTCATCAGTATATACGTGTTTGTAGTAAGTATTATATAGTGATACTTGACTCATCTAGAAGATAACCCATTTAGCAACTTTAGCTACTTGCATTTCAGTGGACAACCTAGAAAGTAAGTTAGGCCAAGAGTTCTGAGCAGCTGCATTGTATTAGATGTCTGATAGGCCTACTTCAGCTTTTACTTAGAGGAGAGCAACTTAGTCCCACCTAGATCCAATTATACACACGGTTCTAGTAAGATTGATTATCACTGGATAGGCCTGTGGCAGATGAGCAAAACTGGGTAAAAGGCTTCAGAGCTCTGCTGCTTGAAGAGGCACTATTGACTGCAAAAAGTGACACTTAACAGTAAGGAAAGAATGAGAAAAAAAACAGTCCCTCTAAACGGATGTTGCCATTCCTTCAAAAAATTTTCACACTGTTGGATTAAAAGTATGGCTAATATTGTGACATTTTACATTTTCTCCAAATTTAAATTTTATGGCAAATTTACTGATTATTAAGTAGATTAGAGGGCCTGGGACAAACTATTAACAAAAGCATGGCATTTGCCTACATTGTAGCAAATGTAGCAGTGAGGTTATTCTCCTTTTATGTAAAGTATACAAAGTATTTCCTTTTATATATCAATGCCCAAAAGAATGAGAAAAAATATAAAAGAAAATAACTTGAAAAAATTTTTTTCTAAGGCTATTAGTATTTTAGGTGATAGTCTTATATACCTTGGTTTTACCTGAAGTCCTATGTTTATTATTTATTATGCACCTGAACTATGTCAAGCCTTGTGCTAGCAAGGATAAGAAGATAGAACTGATTCCTATCTTCAAAGTAACACTAGAATTAAATGGAATGATGGAATAGAGAGAGTGAAATGGTGATGGCTAGTCTTCATTTCTTCACAGTGACCAAAGCTCTGAAAGGGAGGCAGTGTGTTACACTGATTAGGGGCATACATGTTGGAAGAAGGTGAGGAGTTTAATTCCATTGTCATTATACCATCTGTGTGCCCATTATCAATTTCTTCAAATTGTAAAGTAGGGTAATACCTACTTGTGTTTAATGCACTTCCATATCAAAACATTTAAATGCTGTGCCTAGCATGGTACTTTTTACTTTTAGGGCTGTGGTTTACAGGAGTTGCTTACTTATTCTCAGACAGAAACTATTTTACTACATATGCAAAACATTGAGTAAAAAACTGAATTAGCAACAAGGTCACAAGTCATAAGTTATTAGCATTAAAGTACTTGTTAACCTTCAAGTATTTAAGTATATTAAGGGTGGTATTTAAAAAGTCAAGGTGAGTCTAATTGGCTTCATTGGTCTATAGAGAGTTACTTGTATAACTAGTTTAGAAATGAAGCAACTTAACACTGGCTATAAAGGTTTAAAAAAAAAGTTAATTTTGAGACTAGCCATACATGGAATAAATGAATTCTTAGACCTGATAATGATAAAGTAGAATCTTAAGGTGGAGTAATCTAGAATAATTTTTAATTCAATGACTCTGTTTTGTAGCTCAGGGAAAAGCAAATTATTACTTATATGGAATTACATAACAAAAGTCAGAACTGTTCCTATTGCTTTCATTAAACTTCAGTGAAGTAGAATTAATTGTGCAAATTGAATACCACTAAAAAAGACTCTATGTCAGTTAGCCTACCTATCCAGACTTTCATCTTCACAGACCTATGCATTCATTCATTCAACAAATACTGAGTGCCTGAAGTGTTTTATGGCAGGCATCATCTTTGAAGAGTTTTGTTTTAAAGGAAGGTAAAACATCAAGCACATTGATAGTTAAAGTGTTTCACCTTGCAGACCTCTGGGGAGATTGCTATGGATTTAGAAGTTGTGCTCATCTCAGGCAAAATACAGGAGTTGATGACATATGGCAAAAAGTTTTTTTCTTCACGGAAGCTAGCAAAAGGAGACAGAAAGGGAATACAAGGTGAGAGAGATGGTTTATCACTATCCTTTCCATTCAAGATGTATTTTTCAAATAACCAGTATATACTCAGGGTTGACTCTGCTTGTAGGACTTTGGTAAATGATGGGGAGAAAAATACAGAAGAGCAATAACATGGTCCCTGCCCTCAAGGATCTGACCCTCTTGTGATGGCAAGACTCTTTGGAGATAAGCAACTGCCCTTTCTTCTTTTTGCCTATATAAAGTAGTTTTCTAAAGGATTTTTCAGTACACAGGAATCTATACCATAAGTCTTCTCTCTCTTTTTTAAAAATTATTTGCTGTGAAACTTTTCAAATATTTATAAAAGTAGAGAAAATAGTGAAATGAACCCCACTCCAAACTCAGCCAGCAGATTCAACAATGATCACTGTTTTGTAATACTTACTTTGTTAAGATCCCTTTTTCATTTCTTTCCTTTTCTCTTTTCCTTTGCCTCCTTTCTTACTCTTTCTTTTCCTCCCCCCTTCCTTTTTTTTTTAAGCATGCAGGATCTTAATTCCCTGACCAGGGATCAAACCCAGGCCCTCAGAGTGAAAGTACAAAGTCCTAATCATTGGACCACCAGGGAATTCCCCCTTTTTCTTTCTTCTCTTTTTACCAAAGTTTAAAAAATTATGATGTACATTGCTATGCTAAACACGTCTGTATTATAACATTATTTTTAATGCCAGTATGTATTTCATCATATATATGCACTGTAGAAACCAATTCTCTACTGGTGGGAATTTTCATTATTATTCATTATTATTATAGTTTTTTTATGAATAGTTCTTCCTGGAATATATTTACATGCTATATCTTTATATCTTATATCCGTCTATATTTTTGACATCTTTATGCATACATCTTTCTTACATATGGCATTCTCTTGGAATGGAATTTCCTGGAAATGAAATTGCTGAAGCAAAGAGTATGCACCTTTACAGATTGCTATATAATACCAAACTGATTTTCAGAAATATTGTTGTTCTTATTTCCATTAACAGTATGCTTGTTTGTTTTTGCTGATCTGAGTTTTGTCAGTCTATTAATTTTTCTAATTTCCTGGTATTGTAGATTTTAAAACATTTTTTATGTGCATTTGAAAATTACTGGGGGACTTGCCTGCCAGTCCAGTGGTTAAGACTCTGCGCGTCCAGTGCAGAGGGCATGGGTTCTGTCCCTGGTTGGGGAATTAAAATCCCACGTGTATGGCATGACCAAGAAAAGAAGAAGGAAAATCACTAATGAGGCTGAGTGTGTTTATTCTTATTATGAACCATTTGTATTTCTTCTTTTGTGAGTTCAGGCTACTCTTTTATAAACATCATTTTCATTTTTTACTTATTTATTCAGAAACCATAATATCATTATTTTCAAGGCCCTTCATAATTTGGTCCTAAGTTCATTTTCCAACTTAATACTGTCCAATAAGTCATTCTCCCCACTAAGAAATAATTCCTGATTCATATGCTTCATTCTTTTTTTTCTTGGATTCATGTTTTTAAATATTGTTTTACTATTTTCTGCCTATTCAGATCCTTCCAGAATTCTTAAAGCCCATCTTGCAGTAGTCTCTCCAAATACTCTAGCCTTCATCCATTTTCTCTTACTTGAATTCCCACTGTATCTATTGTTTCTACAACTTGATTTAGTAGCAGATTATAGGCTGCTTTGTTATTTATCAAGCACTGTGGAGTGGACAGAGCACAGTCTATCCTTGTGAAGTTTAGAGTGTAGTATAGTGTGTTTATTTCCACTTCTTTGCTTTATTGTAATTGAACTTTTCATAGTGTGTTTATTTCCACTTCTTTGCTTTATTGTAATTGAACTTTTCATATACCTCTGTTATATATGAAGAATACATACATATACTACATACAATACATACAACTATATACTATAGTTGCATAACCCCAACTGTATTGTGAGAGTATTGAGCATATAAACCATATTTTATCTTCTCTATTTCTTACAACACTTAACTAATTTCTGAGCACATAGCCATTACTAAGTATATACTTGCTCTCTAATATAGTATCAGAAGTCATAGGCTTGGAGTCACGTACCTGACCTCATATTACAGCTCAAGATCTTATGAACTGTATAACATTCGAAAGTAACTTAGCCTCTCTAAGTGTGTTTGCTTATATGTTAAATACCTGCTTCATAAGGTTGTCATGGGTTAAATGACATATTGGTGTTAATCAGATAATGTATGTAAAGGATTTAGCACAATCTTTGGTACAGCATAGGTTCTCATTAAAGGATATTAGTTAATTTGATAATTTGTTTAACCTTTCAAGCTAGAAAGTGCTTCAGTAACCTTTCTGTTTTTTCATCAGTAACCTGTTATATCCCTAACGCCTTTCATCTAAGCAGTTACCAAATTCTGCTCATTTTACTTCAGCTATCTTGTCAGTGTAGCCTCTCTTTATTTTATTTATTAAATCATTTATTTTTTTGGTTGTACCAAATGGCTTGCAGGATCTTGGTTTCTTAATTAGAACTGAACCCAGGCCCTTAGCAGTGAACGGCTGAGTTATAACCTTTGGACCACCTAGCCTCCCTAGCCTCTCCTTTTAATGCTCACTGAAACCTATAGTAAGGAATACATTTTTTATTGTAACTTAGTATGTTCTTTGTTTATTTACTCATATCTGAAACAAAATTATATGAAATAATATTCATTGTTATTGTATATGAAGCCTTCTGATATTTTTGTTGTAGTTCTGTTCTGTATTATTTTAAAAAGAAAAGCTGGTCACAGTCACTAAAACATTTCACAACAAACAGGTTGAAACACACAACTCTAGATTTTTGGAGTCTGCAGACTTTGGACTACTCCAGAGCTAGATTATGTTCAAGTGTAAATTTTCAGTGAAATGGAAAACAGATGATTTTAGAAAATAGAGTTTATTTTAGAAAACAGAGCTTATTCTGGTTGCACTTTCTTCTTCATTATAATAAGTTATATATAGTTAGATTTACCTATTCTCTGTTGAAGGTGGGAGTGTTCTGTTGTGCATATTCCAGAGCCAGTGTACAATGAAATTACTCAGTAATTGGGTCAGAGCTTCCCATCTTGGCAGAAATTTCTCAACCACTTCATATATCTATTGCTTTTCTTAGGATAGAATTGATATACATGGACTTTAAAGTCATTAGCATTATTCTCAAAGAGGGAGGGACCTAAAAACTTTTATTGCAGAAATTTTTTTAACATTTTAAGAAATAGAAACAATGGTATAATGAATCTCCATTCCCAAATTCAACTTCAGTAATTAGCAACATTAAGTCAGTTCTAAGAGGAATTTTAGCAAAGAACTTGTAAGGCAAGTTCTTTTATAATTCCCTTTCCTTAATACAGATAGCTGATCTGTTTTAAGAAGAGATATATCAGCCTCAGTGTACCTTGTGTAGGTAATCACAACCTATTCATTTTGGTACCAGCAAGGAGAGTAAAAATATATGACACAGAGGAGTGGTGATGGAGTAGGGTGGATTTTCCTGAGACCCAACCAGAACATTAGACTCTGATCATCTTACTTAGAATCTTTCAACAGCCTTGTTTGTCAGTCTCCCTACTACCACTCAGTACTACCTACCTTGCTGCTGTTAGACTGATCTTTTAAAAATGACTTGGTGGAGGAATAGAATTTCATTACATTTATCTTCTGTTTAAAACCTTTCATACCTATAGAATGGGCTTCCCTGGTGCCTCAGTGGTAAAGAATCTGCCTGGCAATTCAGGAGACACGGGTTCATTCTCTGGGTGGGAAAGATCCCCTGGAGAAGGAAATGGCAATTCACTCCAGTATTTTTGCCTGAAAAATCCCATGGACAAAGGCACCTGGCGGGCTACAGTCAGGGGGTGGCAAGAGAGTCAGAAGCAGCTTTGCAACTAAGCAGCAACAACAACCTTGAAGTCCCAAACCTTAGATCTTTATTCGTCATCTTGCTCCAGTCTACCTTTCTAGCTTTCTCTCCTATTATCTTTTCACTGCCATATTCAGTTTCATTTTCTTAGAATAACCAATCCATTTTAAGACTTATATTCACTTTTCAAGATCCAATTTAAATTTCATCAGGTGGATGAGACCTTTTAACTACCCAGAAAAAAATGATAGTTCCTTTGTTTGTATGTGTTTTGCCACTTAACTGAGTTTATTTATTAAAGTTTGCCCTTTATAAGATAGTGATCTTCTCCAAATCTGAGGTCATAGCTTTCTTTTCTTGGTATCCTAACACTTCTTTGGTGCCCACAGCAGTGATACCTACTATGGGTTGAATTGAATGTTCATACTTTTAGAATTTAGCATCTAACTCCAACACAGGTTCTCTCCAGATAAGAGTTCATTCAAGTTTTTTTTTTTTTTTAATTTGATTTTGTAGATTAATTTTTTTTTCATTCCCTCACTGGGGACTTTTGCTGAAGTTTCTATAGAGAACCTGAGTTCCTAGGCTTTTCCTTAAGGGGGAGTATATTTGGTAAATGAATATAGAGTATCCATCTTCATCAATCCTCTAATAAAGGTAAGTAAAATCTACTTTCAGTATACTTAGTTTTTGCTGTTGAACAATGTGGTTTTATGGAACTGTAAAGCAAAATAGAGTGGAGTAGATTTGTGCCTTATTTGTGCTTATAATAGCCTTGACCAATTTTTGATATATTTCAGCTCATGGAATGCTGTGTAAATGCCCTAGTGACATCCTTTAAAGAGACTATCTTAGCAGAGTGCCAAGGCATGATCAAGCGAAACGAAACTGAAAGTAGGTAAAACACTACATGAAGTTATCATACTCTTTTAATAGGATATCTTTGAAGCACATCACTTTAAAATACATTACAGTTAGATCATTCTTTTATACATAGGTACTTTGATTATAGCAAACTGTGTAAAGAAAAGGATCAAAATATTTAGCATAGTTAGAAATGCTGTAAAGAAGATTATGAACTTGTATTTTAAGCATTTTTTTCTCCTTGGATATCAGTACATTTGTATGTGCTCATGTACATTTCAATTTGTTCTCAAAAGTAAGACTCTGCTTTTAAAGGCTAATTTAAATGATAAATGTACAGTATAGGATAGAACTAGGTAATTTGACTTGTGTGGAACTTTACGACAAATATTTTTAGAATGCAATAAAACTCCTGTGTTGGTAATCTTGATCCCTCTCCCCCATAAAGTTATATTTGGGTAAGTAGAAAGTACATTAATACCAAAAGAAATACATACCAAAAAGAAAAATTACCCATATCCTTACTGCTCAGAGACAACCACTTTTAACATTTTGATGTATTGCTCTCTAGATTTAATGTTATAAAATTGCAAGGTCCTATTTAATCTCTAGTTGCATTTCAAGTATGTATTTCAGTTCACTTAAATCTGTACATTCTTCAGAAGTATTTTTGTAGTAAAAGCAAGTTTCTCACGTGGTACAAATGAAATATTTGAATTTCTGTATGCGAAACTAAGTAGAGTCCACTGATCCAAGGTGGGGGTTAACAGGAGAAAGTTTTATAAACTGAAAAATTGTTTATGAATACAGTTTTATATTATCTTATTACTCTGAATAATCTGAGGACATGATTATTTTACCCCTTGATGTTGCTGTGTATCGTGTGTTTAATATTACATCTAGCTTATGAAATGTACTTATCTTCTGTGTAAACTTTTGTGTTTCTTAGAATAAATATTTTCCATTTTATTGAAAGTCAGATGACTCACCTTTTAAGAGGAGTTGGGTTTTACAGTATGTGATCACTTTATTTAGAGTTTCTTTTAAAAATAATTTGTGTCAGACTGAGAAGGTAGGTCAGGAAGTTATAGTATTATGCTTATGCTTATTATAACAACTCCTAAACTAATTGTACTCACAGAATACTGTTAAAGCTGTCAACTTCCAACTAATATTTCCCCACACTCTTATTATCATAGGCATTCTAGATCCATGATACAAATCAAAGAGAAAATCTATTCTGATGGATGAAATGATTACATGAGTATGTCCTATCCTTTCAGAATTACATTTAATGTTTTCATTGATGGACAAAGTTCCTAATGGGATAGAACCAATGTTAAAAGACTTGGAGGAGCATATCATCAGTGCGGGCCTGGCAGATATGGTAGCAGCTGCTGAAACTATTACTACTGTAAGTTTTCCTCAATGACAATAATAGGTGTATTTCACGGTTATTTTGTAAATGCAGGATCAGGTATTTAAACTAGTAATTGATGGTAAAACAGTGATGTTGGAACCCCTTTCCTAAGAAAAAAATATTTCAGAAAATTTTCCAAATTTTAAAGCTATAATGACTTACTAAAATTATGTTTATATTTTCTTATTTTCTTTATTTTTAGGACTCTGAGAAGTATGTTGAGCAGTTACTTACACTATTTAATAGATTCAGTAAACTTGTCAAAGAAGCTTTTCAAGATGACCCACGATTTCTTACTGCAAGAGACAAGGTAATATTCCTGTATGTTAACACTGTTGTTCTAAGTTAATTGTAGTAAGAAACTTTCATCATTATGCTATTAAACTATAAAGTAAAAAACCTATCAACTCTTATTTTTCAACAGTGGAGGGCAACCATATTACATATGATTTCTTATATGCTTTTGTAAGGATTGGGTATGGTTGTGAACCAGAATTTAGCTAGAAATTAGCTCTCTTTCTCATTTTTTCAAGAATGTTTTCCTCTTTAGAATATTACTGATTATTGAATTCCTACTCATCCTTCCTTAAGACTCAACTCAAAGTATAGTTCTCTTGGAATTTCCTTGATACTCTGCCTCCTCCCACATCCTATCCCAAGGAGAGTTGATTTCTTTGTCCTACTTCCTTTCCTACGGCTCTTATGAGAGTTATATCACATTTATCCCTGTTTTCCATACCTTATTTCCCATCATTATAGTCTAGGATAATGATAATGAAACATAATGTTATCCTTAAAGTTGTATCTTTTTAAATGTCATTAACCTATCACTAGAAATTACCGTTAGTTTTTCCACTCTTAAACTACCTTTCCTTACTTCCCAAGTGAAATATTTTTCTAGACTCTAAAAAGACAATCAGCTTTCTCCAGTAGCTTTTTAAAAATCACTGTTTGGATAGATAAATGGATAGAAGGGTACATAGGTAAATAAAGTATGAAAGAGATTTAAGGGAGTATGGAGGTAATAAGGTGGTTTGAAATATTAAATTGAATGGCCTGCAGAGGCTTTATTGAGGTGACATTCAGATTAAGATTGAAGTTGATTAAGAAATAAGTCACCTGGCTGTCTGAGGGAATAATGCTTTAGCCAGAAGGGACAGCACTTGTAAAGACTCTTAAGGCAAGACTATGCCTGTCATATTCCAGAACCAGAGAAGAAAGAGATCATTGTGGCCAGAGTGGATTGAGTGAGGAGGAGAATAGTAAGAAATCAGAAATGGGTAGTCAGGGATAACAGGAGACCAAATCATCATAAGACTGTGAGAGCCATGGTAAGGAGGTTTATTTCTACTCTGAGTAGTGTAGAAACTCATAGAAAGATCTTAAACTAAATGACAGGATCTGACTTAACATTTTATCAGAATCACCTGTCTTGCTACAAAAAGAATAGGCTGAAGGAGGAAGCAAGAATATGGGTTAAGAACCAATTTAAATAATTCAGTTAAGTAATGATAGAATCGCGGACCAGAAGGATAGTGGGTGGAGGTAGTCAAAAGTTGTTGGATTTTTAATGTGTTGTGAAAAGAGAGTATACAGGACTTAATACTGGAATCAGATGTGGAATGTGAGCAGAAGAGATCAGTCAAGGATGACACTCAGATTTTCTGATCAGTTAAAAGTATATGCTTGCTGAGATGAGGAAAGATGAAGACTTTGAAAGAAGCAGGTTTCGGGGAGATGGTTAAAGAGAGACTAGGAACTCTGTTCTGGACAAAGTTAACTTTGAAATGTTTATTAAACATCCATATGGCAGCATCAGATCTGGAGCTTAATGGAGGGGGTGGGCCTGCAAAAATAAATTTAGGACCTTCAGCATATAGATGGTTTTTAAAGCTCTAACACTGGCTATATATAGTCTTCAAATTAAGAGTGAGGGTAGCAAAGAGAAGAAACCCAAGGATTGACCCAGGGCATTCTAAAGTTAGTTACTGGAAAAATGGGAGCCATCTTTCCTGAGGGGAGAGGAGAATGCTATGCTAGAAAACAAGTGGGAAACACTCTTTGCAGGAGAGGGCATGGTTTGCTGTTTTCAAATCCTGCTGACTGGTCAGGTAAGATAAGGATCTAACTGACTGTGGTCTACATGGAGGTTGTGAATGACTTTGACAAGAATGATTGATTGGAGTAGAAGTGTTGAAAGCCTGATTAAAACAGTTTCAAATAAGAATGGTAGTAGTCAAATTAATGACAGTGAGTTAGATAATTCTTCTAGAAGTTTAGCTTAATGAGAAACAGAGAAATATGGGGCAGTAGCTGAAGGTGGACAAAGCCAAGAGAGAATCTTCAAGATTTAAAATAATATATATGCATACTGAGGCTATAAAAATAATGGAGAAAGGGAAAATTGATGATGCTGGAGAAAGAGGAAGGAATTCTGATTACTTTGGTTTTCTGAATCAAATAGGAGGTCATATCATCAGCTGAGAATATGCATGAGGGAGGAAATACTGGATATTTGAAGAAAAAGGAGGTGATATGAAAATTTTCTAGGAGACTGTGTGGACAAGAGAAAATGTTATGGTTATCAGGCCGCATTAAGACTTCACTTGAGAATAATGATAATCATAACATAACAAGAGCATGTTGAAATCATTAACTTGAAAAATTCTATCAGGCCAGATACATCATTTAAAAAAAAGCTAATTTGTATTTTTTTAGAATTACAATAATTCCTCTAACTGTATTTTAAGTATTAAAAATAATGTTCATATCTTATATTGTTTGCAGGCCTATAAAGCAGTTGTTAATGATGCTACCATATTTAAACTTGAATTACCTTTGAAGCAGAAGGGGGTAAGTGTTTTAAATCATGTTTATAATTCTTGCATTTTACAGAGTGTGTTATATATTATTGGATATGGATATGCAAAGTGCCCTATTTCCCTAACCCTATGAGCTTTATTTTTTTTTAACTGTTACGATTTTGCTGCCTTTGATTATTAAAAATTCTGTTTTTATTTTAAATTTTATATTATCTCCTCTTGTGACCTAAGAATGTTGAACTTATTTTTATAAGTTAAAAAAAAAAAACTTTTGTTCTTTCAGATTCTTTGTTTGTTTTTTCTTCCTCATTATTCACCAGTTACTTTATAACCTACAAAAGCATAGAATAGGAGTCTCTTCACCATGATGATTAAAAAGAGAAATTGGAACTAGTCCAATGGCGAAGCCTCCACACTTCCAATGCAGTGTATTCAGGTTTGATCCCCTGGTTAGGGAGCTAGATCCTACATGCAAAAAACTGAGAGTTCACATGCCACAGCTAAAGACCCTGCATGCTGCAACTAAGACCTGGAACATCCAAATAAATAAATTTTTTCCAAAGGGATATAAATTTTAATGTAAATGTTACCATTTTTTTAAACTCATTGTTGGTGAGTTCTCAAGTAAGATAGATTTATTCATACTAACTACTATTATAAAACTGAAAATGAAAATTTAATGATCTATTAATTAATCTGAGCTAGTTATAGTATCTTTAGAGTAGTACTAAGAAGCACTAAAAGTTAATTGGAAAAATTATCTTTTGTAATTTTAAATAAATTATACATAACTTTAAAATACTTGAAAATAGGGCTTTGTTTTTTGTTTTGTTTAAATCATTTTCATTTTGTCTTTTTGTACCATGTAAGTTATATACGTACTAGCACAGTGGAAGACATCTGGGTCATACACTTTTATAGTAACTGGCATTGTTTAGAAGGGCATCTGTTGTGTTCTCTTTATAAATATGAAACATATAACCCTGCATCTTGGAGATTTCTTCATATAAATACATAAAGGTCTTCCTTATTCTCCCGTTTCCACTTTTTTCAATGAAAATATTCAGACTTAAGAGTAAAGTCTCCTTTGTTGCTTTATTAAATAATGTATCTCCCTGTATATCCATCAGTTAACTTTTTAAGTTCATTTCAAAAGAAGTTGCAAACATCAGTAACCATTACTCCCTAAACATTTTATCATGCAGTCATTAATTGAATATTGTGTTTGTTTTGAGATAAAATTGACCTACAGTAATATCCATAAATCTTATGTTTTTAATTTTGTGAGATCTGACAAATGCCTACATCCCTATTAAAATAAACATTATTTTCATCATCCTTGAGAGTTACTTCATGTCCATTCCGAATCAGTCCCACCCCTATCCCCACCTTCTTCCAGAAGGCAACTATTGTTCTGATTATTTCAACATAGGTTAGATTTGCCTGATCTAGGCCTACATAGAAATTGAATTCATAAAATAGTGTATTATTTGTGTAAAAATTTTTTCAACTCAGCATAGTGTTTTTAAGATTTATCCATGTTTTTGTATGTCACAGTGGTTTGTTTCCC
Source organism: Nanger dama (assembly GCA_917880005.1). Classification (NCBI taxonomy): domain Eukaryota; kingdom Metazoa; phylum Chordata; class Mammalia; order Artiodactyla; family Bovidae; genus Nanger; species Nanger dama. The sequence goes on from CAKJTW010000014.1 coordinate 17,773,727, forward strand.
AAAGTGGTTGTGCTATTTTACAGTCCCACTAGCATATGATTTTTTCATGTATTTCCCACAAGTTTTTCATGTGTTTTTTTGGTATTCTTATATTTTTTGAGAATGAAGATTAAATAGTATTCTCATACATCCAGAATGACTGGAGGTATGTTCCGTTACCTCAGTATAGTTTTGTTTGTTTTATTAACTGCGTTGGGTCTTAGTTGAGGCCTGCGGAACCTTGTGTTGCAGCACATAGACTCCAGTTGTGTGTGGGCTGCGGAGCGCACAGCCTTCAGTAGTTGCAGCCGTGGTCTTAGGTGCTCCGAGGCTTGTGGGACCTTCGTTCCCTAACCAAGGATCAAACCCAGGTCCCCTGCATCGCAAGGCAGATTCTTAACCACTGGACCACCAGGGAAGTCCCCTAAGTATATTTTTGATTCCCATTTCCCTCTTGACTATTGACAGTTTTTCATGTATTTTTTTGAGTATCTTACATTTTTCTTTATAAAGTGTTCAGATTTTTTGCCTGTTTATTAGTGAGCTATGAGTTAGTGAGCTATGAGTTCTTATATATTCTGTATATCGGTCCTTTGTTATATGTGTGCTTTTCTTTTGTGGATTTTGCTATGTTTTATCTAGGAAACCTCTGTCTACATCTGCCACTAGGACAAGAAGATAATCTTCTATTTTCTTTTAGAAGCTTTGTAATTTGTAGCTTTCACATTTACGTCTAAGAGCCATCTTAAATTGATATCTGTATATAGTGTAAGTTAGGGGTTAAATTTCATTTTTTTCTTTTCTGTATGGTGGCCAGTAGTTTCATCACCATTTATTGGAAATACTTTCCATTTCCCACTGCGTTCTTTTGTTGCCTTTTATGAAGAATCAAGTGACTTGAAAATATGTATGTTTTTCTAGACTTTATATTCTATTCCAGTGAATTAAATGAATATCCTTAGGCCATTTCAAATAGTTATGATTAATAAAGTTCTACAAAAAGTCTAAGTTAGCTGGTGGAAATTTGTTCTTTTTTTCCTTGAGTGCTTTTGATACTCTAGTATTTTGCTAGTATATAGAAATATGGTTGTTTTTATAAATTGGTCTTATTGTTGCCTTGTTAAAGTTATTATTTCTAGTAGTTCTTTTATAGATTTCCTAAAATTTTCTATGTAAAAATCATGTAATCTCTGAATAAAAGAGTTATTTCTTTTTATGGTTTGACCCACTGGATAGGATCATAAGTACAGTTGAATAGAAATAGTGAGAGTGGGTGTCCTTACCTTTTCAGCAAGCTTTGAGGAAAAGCCTTAATATTTTGTCTCTTAAGTACAAAGTTAGGTAAGGATTTTTCATAGGGTTGCTTTTATTCATAATTTGCTGGAAAGTTATGATGATGAATGGATTTTGATTTACTATATGCTTTTTCTGTGTCAAATGACCATAAGGTTTTTCTTCCTTATTATTTTTTCTTGTAAGTATATTTATTTATTTGGCTGTGTCAGGTCTTAGTGGCAGCATACGAGATCTTTCATTGCAGTGTGTGGGCTCAGTAGTTGTAGCACATAGGCTTAGTTCTCCACAGCATATGGGATCTTAGATCCCCAACCAGGGGTCAAACCGGAGTCCCCTGCATTGGAAGGTAGATCTTAACCACTGTACTGCTGGGGAAGTCTCTTTCCTTACTCTTTTGATGTGGTGACATACATTGATGGGTGTTGGATTGCTGAGGATTGTTGACGAGAGATTTATTTAAAAGAATTGGCTTACGTAATTGTGTTATCTTGTGCTTAGTCGCTCAGTTGTGACCAACTCTTTGCAACGCCATGGACTGCAGTTTACCAGGCTCCTGTGTCAATGGAGATTCTCCAGACAAAAATACTGGAGTGGGTTGCCTTGCTCTCCTCCAAAGCATCTTCCCAACCCAGGGATCAAACCCAGTTCTCCCACAATGCAGGAGCATTCTTTACCATTCGAACCACCAGGGAAGCCCCTTATTACTGTGTAATTGTAAAAGTAAAAGTATTAGTTGCTCAATCGGTCCGACTCTTTGAGACCCCATAGACTATAGCCCACCAGACTACTCCACCCACGGGATTTTCCAGGCAAGAATACTGGAGTGGGTCACCATTTCCTTCTCCAGGGGATCTTCCCGACCCAGGGATTGAACCCCAGTTTCCTGCCTTGTGGGCAGACTCTGTATCATCTGGTAGTTGTGGGAGTTGGCAAATCTGAAATTTGTCGGGCAGGCTAGCAGGCTGGAAATTCTTGGGCAGGAGTTGATTCTACACTTGGGAAAGAATTTATTCTTAGAAACCTCAATTCTGCTTTTTTTTTAAATTTATGTATATATATATTGGAATATAGTTGATTTACAACGTGTTAGTTTCAGATGTACAGCAAACTGATTAACTTATATATATACTGCACAATTATACTCATCTCACATGCTAGTAAAGTAATGCTCAAAATTCTCCAAGCCAGTCTTCAGCAATACGTGAATCATGAACTTACAGATGTTCAAGCTGGTTTTAGGAAAAGGCAGAGGAACCAGAGATCAAATTGCCAACATCCGCTGGATCATTGAAAAAGTAAGAGAGTTCCAGAAAAACATCTATTTCTGCTTTATTGACTATGCCAAAGCTTTTGACTGTGTGGATCACAATAAACTGGAAAATCCCCAAAGAGAGAGGAATATCAGACCACCTGACCTGCCTCTTGAGAAACCTGTATGCAGGTGAGGAAGCAGCAGTTAGAACTGGACATGGAACAACAGACTGGTTCCAAATAGGAAAAGGAGTACGTCAAGGCTGTATATTGTCACCGTGCTTATTTAACTTATATGCAGAGTACATCATGAGAAACACTGGGCTGGAGGAAGCACAAGATGGAATGAAGATAGCCGGGAGAAATATCAATAACCTCAGATATGCAGATGACACCACCTTTATGGCAGAAAGGGAAGAAGACCTAAAGAGCCTCTTGATGAAAGTGAAAGAGGAAAGTGCAAAAGCTGGCTTAAAACTCAACATTGAAGATCATGGCATCTGGTCCCATCACTTCATGGCTAATAGATGGGGAAACAGTGACTGACTTTATTTTTGGGGGCTCCAAAATCACTGCAGATGGTAACTGCAGCCATGACATTAAAAGATGCTTACTCCTCAGAAGGAAAGTTATGACCAACCTAGACAGCATACTAAAAAGCAGAGAGATTACTTTGCCAACAAAGGTCTATCCAGTCATGGCTCAGATTTGTCCAGCAGTTATGTATGGATGTGAGAGTTGAACTATAAAGAAAGCTGAGCGCAGAAGAATTGATGCCTCTGAACAGCAGTGTTGGAGAAGACTCTTGAGAGTCCCTTGTACTGCAGGGAGAGCCAACCAGTCCATCCTAAAGATCAGTCTTGGGTGTTCATTGGAAGGACTGATGTTGAAGCTGAAACTCCAATACTTTGGCCTCCTGATGTGAAGAGCTGACTCATCTGAAAAGACCCTGATGCTGGAAAAGATTGAGGGCAGGAGGAGAAGGGGACGACAGAGGATGAGATGTTTGGATGGCATCTCCGACTCGATGGACATGGGTTTGGGTGGACTCTGGGAGTTGGTGATGGACAGGGAGGCCTAGCGTGCTGCGGTTCTTGGGGTCGCAGAGTTGGACACGACTGAGCGACTGAACTGAACTGATATATATATATCCATTCTTTCTCAGACTTTTTCCCACATTGCTTATTACAGAATATTGAGTAGAGTGCCTTGTGCTTTAGAGTAGGTCTGTGTTGATTATCTGTTTTATATATGCATGTGTGTGTGCTAAGTCATAACCAACTCTTTGCAACCCTATGGACTGTAGCCTGCCAGGCTTCTCTATCCATGGGATTTTCCAGGCAAGTGAGTTGCCATTTCTTCCTCTAGACAATCTTCCTGACTCAGGGATCAAATCCACATCTCTTATTTCTCTTGCATTGGCTGATGGGTTCTTTACCACTGTCACCACCTGAGAAGCCCCATTTTATATACAGTAATGTGTATATGTTGTTTGTTTTATAATTTTGTCTGGTTATTTTTGGCTGTGCTGGGTCTTCGTTGCTGTGTGGGGTTTTCTCTAGCTGCAGTGAGCACAAGCTACTCTCTAGCTGTGGTACATGGTCTTCTCATTTCAGTGGCTTCTTTTGTGGGAGGATGGGCTCTAGAGCGTGCCTGCTCAGTAGTTGTGGCTCTCTGGCTCTAGAGCACATGCTGAGTAGTGGTCTTGCATGTGCTTAGTTGTTCTATGGCATGTGTGATCTTACCAGACCAGGAGTCAAACCCATGTCTCCTGCATTGGCAGGTGGATTCTCTACACCTGAGCCATGGGGAAGCCCAGTAGTGTATATATGTTAATCCTAAACTGCTGATTTATCCTTCCCCACCCACTTTTCCCCATTCATAACCATGTTTGTTTTCAAAGTATGATTCTGTTTCTGCTTTGTGAATAAGTTCACTTGTGTAATTTTTATTTTAGATTTTACTTGTAAGTGGAATCATATGATATTTGTCTTTCTCTGACTTGCTATACTTATATGATAGGTTCTAGGTCTATCCATGCTGCTGCAAATGGCATTATTTTGTTCTTTTTATGGTTAGGTAATATTCCATTGTATACATGTACCACATCTTATTTATCCATTTCTCTGTCAGTTCAGTCACTCAGTCATGTCAGACTCTTTGCGACCCCATGGGCTGCAGCACGCCAGGCCTCCCCTGCCCATCACCAACTCCCAGAGCCTACTCAAGCTCATGTCCATCGACTTGGTGATGCCATCCAACCACCTCATCATCTGTCATCCCTTTCTCTTCCTGCCCTCAATCTTTCCCAGCATCAGGGTCTTTTCAGATGAGTCATCTTTTCACATCAGGTGGCCAAAGTATTGGAGTTTCAGCTTCAACATCAGTCCTTCCAGTGAGTATTCAGGACTGATTTCCTTTAGGATGGACTGGTTGGATCTCCTTGCGGTCCATTTCTCTGTCAATGGCCATTTACTTAGGTTCTTTTCATGTCCTAGCTATTGTAAATAATGCTGCAGTGAACGTTGGGTTGCCTGTATCTGTCGAGACCAGCTCGACAAGCAGGGTTTCTGAAAGCGCGATTCAGTGAGAGAATGAGAAACGAGACACAAGAATTTAGAGAAAAGCGAGGATCAGGGGACCGACACCACTCCAAGGTGAAGGTGCGGAAACTGAATCCAAGCCAGCTTGATTATACTTTCAACTGTGAATGAAAGAATAAGCAGGGAGTTAAACTATAACTTGTGGCCTTCAGGGCAAAGAACAAAATGATCATTAACCATTGAGTAATTAGGAAACAGTAATCAATAACAAATCAATAGCTAAGACTAACTTGTCTATAGATTTTCCACCAGATACATTAAGCATATGACTCTGAGATGCCACTTGAGAAACAGTCTGGGGTCCGTTTTCCAACCCCAGGATCATATCTTGTTTTCAAGATTATGAACTGTTCCCTCTGGACTTGTTCCAAGAGTCTCATGCCTTATAGCATCCAGTTTATCAATAATTATAAATTTCTTTTGTGGCTCTTAATGAGGCCTGCTTTTCTTCTATTCTTCCTGTCTCCTACAGTATCTTTTTGAATTGTTTTTTCTGGATATATGCCCAGGAGTGGGGTTGCTGGATCATATACTAGTTTTATTTTTAGTTTTTAAGGACCGTCCATAAAAGTTGTACCAACTTACATTCTCACCAACAGTTTAGGAGGGTTCTTCACACCCTCTCCAGTATTTATTGTTTATAGACTTTTTAGACATTAAAAAAGAATCATTTTATTTATTTATTTGCTGTGCTGGATCTTCGTTGCTGCACAGGCTTTCCTCTAGTTGCAGCAAGTAGGGGCTGCTCTCTAGTTGCGGTGCACCGGCTTCTCACTGTGGCGGCTTCTCTTGTTGCAGAGCATGGACCCTAGGGCAGCTTGTGGGTTCAGTAGTTGCGGCTTCCAGGCTCTAGGGCACAGGCTCAAAAGTTGTGGTCCATGGGCTTAGTTGCTCCATGGGATGTGGGATCTTCCTAGATCAGGGTTTGAATCCATGTCTCTTACAGTGGCAGACAGAGTCTTTACCACTGAGCCACCAGAGAATCCCTGTTTGTAGACTTTTTGATGCTAACCATTCTGACTGGTGGTGTGGTACCTCATTGTACTTCGATTTGCATTTCTCTAATAATTAGCCATACTAAGCATCTTTTCATGTGCTTTTTGGCTATCTGTTGTTTTTCGAGAAGTGTCTGTTTAGATCTTCTGCCCATTGTTTGGGCTTCCTTGGTGGCTCAGACAGTAAAGAACCTGCCTGAAGTGCAGGAGACGCAAATTCGATACCTGGATCAGCAGGATCCTTTGGGAAAGGGCATCGCTGCCACTCCAGTATTCTTGCCTATGAAATCCCATGGACAGAAGAGCCTGATGGGCTACAGTCAGTCCATGGGGTCACAAAGAGTTGGACACGAATAAATGACTTTCATTTCACTTCAGTTCACTCCACTCTTTGGCTTCCCAGGTGGTGTTAGAGGTGAAGAACCCGCCTGCCAAGACAGGAGACATAAGAAACGTGGGTTTGATCTCTGAATTGGGAAGATCCCATGGAGAGGGCATGGCAACCCACTCCAGTATTCTTGCCTGGAGAATCCCATGGACAGAAGAGCCTGGTGGGCTATAGTCCATAGGGTCACAAAGAGTTGGACACAACTGAAGCAACTTAGTACACATGCATGCCCATCATTTGATTAGGTTGTCTATTGTTTTGGTATTGAGCTGCATGAGCTATTTGTATATTTTGGAGATTAGTCCTTTGTTAGTCACTTCAGTTGCAAATATTTTCTCCCATTTTGTAGGTTGTCTTCATTTTGTTTATAGTTTCCTTTGCTATGCAAAAGCTTTTAAGTTTAATTAGGTCCTTTTTTCCCCCCATGATTCTATGAGGTAGATCCAGAAAGATCTTACTGCAGTTTATGTGGTTCTGCCTGTGTTTACAAGTTTTATAGTGTGCAGTCTTATGTTTAGGTCTTTAATCCATTTGAGTTTATTTTTTGTGTATAATGTTAGGAAGTGTTCTAATTTCATTCTTTCGCATGTAGCTGTCCAGTTTTTCTGGCATCATTTATTGAAGAGACTGTCTTTTCTCCATTGTATATTCTTGCCTACTGTGTCATTGATTAATCAACCATAGATGCATGGATATATTCCTAGGCTTTCTACCCTGTTCTATTGATACATACTTCGGTATATGTGTGTATGTTTTTTTAATATCAATATCATGCCAGTACAATATTGTTTGATGACTGAACTTTGTAGTATGGTCCAAAGTTAGCAGGAAGCCTGATTCCTTCAGCTCCACTTTTCTTCCTCAGGAAACATTGAATTTTTTAAGGAAACATTTAACCAAGTTTGAATTCTTGGCATAAATTCTACTTGGTGATGTTGTATTAATTCTTTTGTATATTCCTGGATTTAATTTGCTTATGTTCTGTTAAATATTTTTGTTTATTTTGGGGAATGATTTACCTCTTTCTGGCCTTTGTGCCTTGAATAATTTTCATTTTTGTGATATCTTTATTGTTTTCTGATTTTAGGATTATGTTGGCCTCATAAAAGGGTTGAGAGTTATTCTTTCCTTTTGTATGATTTTAAAAGAAATAGGTTAATTGGTATTACTTCTTCCTTAAATGTTTGGTAGAATTCATTGGTAAAATCATTTGGGCTAATAGTTTTCTCTGTGGGCAGATACTGACTACAAGTTCAATTTCTTGAATAGATACAGGGCTCTTCAAATTTTTAAATTTAATCTCATTTTAGTTTTGGTTGTGCTTTTTAAGGCATATTTTTTCTCAGTTGTCAGTATACACAGTTAGAAGTTTCATTATCTTTTCTCTTTGAAAATATATTAAAAGTTTTTTTCTAGAACTATTTGACAGTAAGTTGTTCATTATTCCAAGTACAGTTGTGTATATTTTCTACAAATAGAATCCCAATACAGCTATCAAAATAATTAAAATTGACTTTGATGCATAATAACCATCTACTCAGATCACTAAGCTTAGTGACCATATTGTATTCTTTGTAGCAAAAGGATCCAGTACACAATCTTGTTTTACATGTAGTTGTTCTATTTCGATGGACGTGAATTTGAGTGAACTCCGGGAGTTGGTGATGGACAGGGAGGCCTGGCGTTCTGCAATTCATGGGATCGGAAAGAGTTGGACATGACTGAGCAACTGAACTGAACTGACCTTTTCCTTTGGTCTGGAACTATCTCTCCTTTGACTCTTGTTATCTTGACATTTTTGAAGATTATAGTCCAGATTTTTTGTGGGATGTTCGTTAGTTTGAGTTAATCTGATGAGTTGGTTTCTTTTCTTTTTTTTTTTTTAAGATTCAGGTTTGCATCTTTGGCAGAAGTGAAAGTCTATTATTCTTACTACATTTTTGTTTTTGTTTTGGCCATGCCACATGGCTTATGGAATCCTAGTTCCTCAACCAGGAGTTGACCCTTGTCAGTGAAAGAGTGGAGTCCTAACCACTGGACCACCAGGGAATTCCCTTACTGCATCTTATCTAAACGACAGTGTGTGATTTTGATTTATTGCAGTATCAATTTTATTTAATTTGGTCACCTGATTAAGTTGGTGCATGCCACACTTCTCCACTCAGTTATTTCCTTTTCTTTTTGTAATTAGTTATTTGTTGACAAGTACTTTACAACTATGTAAAGATTCCATCAGTTCAGTTCAGTTCAGTCCCTCAGTCGTGTCTGACTTGACCCCATGGATAGCAGCACGCCAGGCTTCCCTGTCCATCACCAACTCCCAGAGCTTGCTCAAACTCATGTCCATTGAGTTGGTGATGCCATCCAAACATCTCATCCTCTGTCATCCCCTTCTCCTCCTGCCTTCAATCTTTCCCAGCTTCAGGGTCTTTTCAAATGAGTCAGTTCGTCACATCAGGTGGCCAAAGTGTTTGAGCTTCAGCTTCAGCATCAGTACTTCCAAAGAATATTCAGAACTGATTTCCTTTAGATCCCATCATTGCTTGTTAAATTTTCAGTTTGTACATTGATTTATCATCTCAGTATGGATTCAGTTTACTGTTAATATATTTATTCAGTGGGTTCTCTCTCTTTTTTTTTTTTTTGAGGCAGGGTGTTGTGCCACACGGCTTATAGGATTTCAGTTCCCAGCCATGGCAGTTAAAACTCTGAATCCTAACCACTAGCCCACCAAGGAACTCTCATTTTGTTGTTGTTATTGTTCAGTTGCTAAGTCCTGTCAGCTCTCTACAACTCCGTGGACTGAAGGATGCCAGGTTCCTCTGTCCTCCATTTGCCAGAATTTGCTCAAATTCATGGCCATTGAGTTGGTGATGCAGTCTAACTATTTCATTCTCTGCCACCCTCTTCTTTTGCCTTCAATCATTCCCAGCATCAAGGTCTTTTCTAGCGAGTCAACTCTTCACATCAGGTGGCCAAAGTATTAGGGCTTCAGCTTCAGCCTTAATCCCTCCGATGAATTATTCAGATTTGATTTTCTTTAGGATTGACTGGTTTGGTCTCCTTGCAGTCCAAAGGACTCTCAAGAGTCTTCTCCACACCGTAATTCAAAAGCATCAATTCGTCAGTGATCAGCCTTCTTTTTTGTGGTCCAGCTCTCACATCTGTACATGACTACTGGGAAAAACCATAGTCTTGACCATACCAACCTTTGTCAGCAGTAATGTCTCTGCTTTTTAATATGCTGTCTAGATTGGTCATAGCTTTACTCCCAGGCAGCAAGTGTCTTTTAATTCATGGCTAGAGTCAGTGTCTTCAGTGATTTTGGGACCCAAGAAAACAAAATCTGTCACTGCTTCCACTTTTTCTCCATCTATTTGCCATGAAGTGGTGTGACCAGATGCCATGATTTTAGTTTTATTCATGTTGAGTTTCAGGCCAGCATTTTCACTCTCCTCTTTCACCCTCAACAAGAGACTCTTTAATTCCTCTTCCCTTTCTGTTTTTAGAGTGATATCATCTGTGTATGTGAGGTTGTTGATATTTCTCCCAGGAGTCTTAATTCCAGCTTGTGATTCATCCAGCCTGACATTTTGCATGATGTACTCTGCATAGAAGTTAAATAAGTAGGGTGACAATATACAGCCTTGCCATACTCCTGTCCCAGTTTTGAACTAGTCAGTTCTTCCATATCTGGTTCTAACTATTGCTTCTGACCCTTATACAGGTTTCTCAGAAAACGGGTAAGGTGCTCTGGTACTCCCATCTCTTTAAGAATTTTCCACAGTTTTTTGAGATCCACACTGTCAAAGGCTTTAGCATAGTCAGTGAATCAGAAGTAGATGTTTTTCTGGAACTCCCATAATTTACTTTTATTTTTATTTTTATTTTCAAATTATCCTAGGTTTCACAGTGGCAACTGGTTTCTGAGTCCTTTTAACAGTAAATTCTTCCTTTCTTTTTGGCACATGAGGTTTCCTGATTCATTTTGCAATTTACGTTGTCTGGCCACCGGATTAGCCGTTTTGACAACTCCGACAAAGTCTTAGTTGATTTTAGTGGATGTTGGTATTTAGAGAACAAAATCTAGTGCTGAGTGTAATCATTGGTATTGTTGCTTCACTGGTCTAGTCCCCCTCAGTTGGCAGGCTAGGGTGGGGATGCACAAAAGCATTTAAAACTATAGTACCTGGGCTTATTTCTTTGTGGATACACACTCGACCCTGCTATGGCTCTGACTCCCCCAACTGGGCCGCCTTCTACATGAATGATTTCCTCATCCAACTGGAGCCTTAACACATCCCCTTTTGCCTTCCCTTTGCATGGACACCCTACTTTCTTATTTGTTCTCTCATACTCCATGCCTGGCCATTCCTTCTCATCCATATACCCCTTGTCTTTTGGTTTTTGACACCTGGATGCTACTCCTTTCTAGTGGATGTCTAATTTGCCAAGTTTAGGCTCTAACACCAGAGAAGGCAATGGTACCCCACTCCAGTACTCGTGCCTGGAAAATCCCATGGACAGAGGAGCCTGGTTGGCTGTAGTCCATGGGGTTGCAAAGAGTTGGACACTACTGAGCGACTTCACTTTCATGCATTGGAGAAGGAAATGGCAACCCACTCCAGTGTTCTTGCCTGGAGAATCCCAGGGACGGTGGAGCCTGGTAGGCTGCCGTACACAGGATTGCACAGAGTCGGGCACGACTAAAGCAACTTAACAGCAGCAGCAGCAGGACTTCCAGGTGGTCCATTGGTTAAGAATCTGTCTGCCAATGCAGAGAACACAGGTTCGATCCCTGGTCCAGGAAGATCTCTACATGCAAATGGGCAACTAAGCCAATGCAAAACAACTACTGAGCCCACATGCGTTAGGAGCCCATGCTCTGCAACAAGAGAAGCCACCACAATGAGATGCCCTCATGCTGCAGCTAGATAGTAGCCTCCACTCCTTGCAATTAGAGAAAGCCTGTGTGCAGCAGCAAAGACCCAGCACAGCCATAAATAATTTTTTTAAGGAGAAGTAAAATCGATCATTCCTGAGTTTATAATTGGAAGGGGGAAAAGGTTACATCTACTTCATTAGACAAAAAATTTTGCACATGCATGTTTTATACACATACGCAATATAATTATGTTGTTTTGTTATGTTGTGTACTTACAATTTCTGATAATCGTTAAATTGTATATATATACAATCTTTAAATGTTGAATTTAAATTTATTTACATATATAGCTTAGAGAAGTAGGGTAAAGAATAAAAGACTTTCAAGCATAAAATACAATACACTGGTTTTAAAGTTTTGTTGGAAAGGAAACTGTAAGCAAGGTAAAAAGACAGCCTTCTGAATGGGAGAAAACAACAGCAAATGAAGCAACTGACAAACCACTAATCTCAAAAATATACAAACAACTTATACAGCTCAACTCCAGAAAAATAAACGACCCAATCAAAAAATGGGCCAAAGAACTAAATAGACATTTCTCCAAAGAAGACATACGGATGGCTAACAAACACATGAAAAGATGCTCAACATCACTCATTATCAGAGAAATGCAAATCAGGACCACAATGAGGTACCATTTCACACCGGTCAGAATGGCTGCGATCCAAAAGTCTACAAGCAATAAATTCTGGAGAGGGTGTGGAGAAAAGGTAAACCTCTTACACTGTTGGTAGGAATGCAAACTAGTACAGCCACTATGGAGAACAGTGTGGAGAGTCCTTAAAAATTGCAAGTAGAATTGCCTTATGACCCAGCAATCCCACTGCTGGGCATACACACTGAGGAAACCAGAATTGAAAGAGACATGTGTACCCTAATGTTCATGACAGCACTGTTTATAATAGCCAGGACATGGAAACAACCTAGATGTCCTTCAGCAGATGAATGTATAAGAAAGCGGTGGTACATATACACAATGGAGTATTACTCAGCCATTAAAAAGAATACATTTGAATCAGTTCAAATGAGATGGATGAAACTGGAGCCAATTATACAGAGTAAAGTAAGCCAGAAAGAAAAACACCAGTACAGTATACTGACACATATATATGGAATTTAGAAAGATGGTAATGATGACCCTGTATGCGAGACAGCAAAATAGACACAGATGGATAGAACCGACTTTTGGCCTTTGAGGGAGAGGGAGAGGGTGGGATGATTTGGGAGAATGGCATTGAAACATGTATACTGTCATGTAAGAAACGAAGTGCCAGTCTAGGTTCGATACAGGATACAGGATGCTTGGGGCTGATGCACAGGGATGATCAGAGAGATGATATGGGGTGGGAGGTGGGAGGGGGGTTCAGGATTGGGAGCTTGTATACACCCATGGTGGATTCATGTCAATGTATGGCAAAACCAATAGAGTATTTGTAAAATAAAATAAAATAAAAATAAAATTTAAAAAATAAAAAAGTTTCGTTGGGAAAGTGACATAGTGATATAAGTTCATTGTTTAAGGAAAGTTTGTTTATGGTATTTTTTAATGGATAATGATAGATATATCACAGTGAAATTTAGGTTACATTTTATATGTTGCAAAGAGTAAATAACAGTTTTATTTTAACCTATTTTTAATTGATGTTCTGAGTCAGGCAGTAAAAAGCAGAAGAGGATATTGTGTGACATCTTGCTGATAAATTGAACACTGAGTGCTTTAAAAAAAAAAAGCTTTTAATTATTAACTTATAAGTATACAAGGCTTCCCTGATAGCTCGTTTGGTAAAGAATCCACCTGCAATGCAGGAGACCCCGGTTCTATTCCTGGTTTAGGAAGATCTGCTGGAGAAGGGATAGGCTACCCACTCCAGTCTTCTTGGGCTTCCCTTGTGGCTCAGCTGGTAAAGAATCTGCCTGAAGTGTTGGAGAACTGGGTTTGATCCCTGGGTTGGGAAGATTCCCTGGAGAAGGGAAAGGCTACTCACTCCAGTATTCTGGCCTGAAGAATTCCATGGACTGTACAGTCTATGGGGTCAGAAAAAGTCGGACACGACTAAGTGACTTTTGCTGTGAGTATACAAGGATTTATACAGTTTTCAATACTATTTTAGCAGCATCTGAATAAAATCTTTTAAAGATTATTGGCAAAGCTGCCTCTAGAGTGAGACTAGGAAGCATGTAGCTCACAAAATTCAAGGAGGTTTCTCTCAGTGTTCTGTAAGTGTACTTAAAGAGTGAGTGCCTTCTTGAGCTATGCAACCTCAGTGTAGACTTCCTCACCCTAGTCCAGCTGGATTTGTAGAACATAAAAATCTGTGAAAAATTGGCTTTAGAAAAATATTTGCAGATTCAATCATTTTTAATCACCTGCTTTTAATTCGTTGTTTAGGGTGGGATTAAAAACTCAGCCTGAATCAAAATGCCCTGAGCTGCTTGCCAATTACTGTGACATGTTGCTAAGAAAAACGCCATTAAGCAAAAAGCTAACCTCTGAAGAGATTGAAGCAAAGCTTAAAGAAGTGGTATGTAATTTTTTCTAACTTCATATTTGTAATTACCTTTGAATTTATGATTATAAATAAAATTTTTATTATAAAAATGCTATCACAGAAAGCATCAGTTTTTCTTTAAAGTATATACCTTTAAGCAACTAACATTATGAAATTTTGCCAGTAAAGACATCTTTGGTTTTTTTAACTGAAAATTTTTACGCTATAGCTGTCAGAAAAAGAAATAGCATTTAATTTTTCCCCTTTCTTGATTCTTTTTTAAAAATCAGTTAAATTCTAACTCCTATTAAAGGACAGCAAAAGGAAAAACAGAGCTAGCTGGTGGTGTTTGGATCCCCAGTTGAGAGACTGGGAGTTTTTCACTTCTTTTTATGAGGGCCCAAAATAGATAACCATGGATGAATGAGTATAGGTAAAAAGTTAGTTGCTTTCATATTTGTTTATCTCTGCTTGTTGTTGTAATATGATACAAGCCAAGGACATCAAAGAAGGAAAAATTAGTAAGTGAAAATTTAAAGGAAGTATAGACCAAAAGGGTTAGAAAGGGAATACGCTACCATTTCATGCCAGTCAGAATGGCTGCTATCCAAAAGTCTACAAGCAATAAATTCTGGAGAGGGTGTGGAGAAAAGGGAAACCTCTTACACTGTTGGTGGGAATGCAAATTAGTACAGCCACTATAGAGAACAGTGTGGAGATTCCTTAAAAAACTGGAAATAGAACTACCTTATGACCCAGCAATCCCACTGCTGGGCATACACACCGAGGAAACCAGAATTGAAAGAGACACGTGTACCCCAATGTTCATCGCAGCACTGTTTATAATAGCCAGGATATGGAAGCAACCTAGACGTCCATCAGCAGACAAATGGATAAGAAAGCTGTGGTAAATGTACACAATGGAGTATTACTCAGCCATTTAAAAGAATACATTTGAATGAATGGATAAGAAAGCTGTGGTACATGTACACAATGGAGTATTACTCAGCCATTTAAAGGAATACATTTGAATCAGTTCTAATGAGGTGGATGACACTGGAGCTTATTATACAGAGTGAAGTAAGCCAGAAAGCAAAACACCAATGCAGTATACTAAGGCATATATATGGAATTTAGAAAGATGGTAATGATGACCCTGTATGCAAGACAGCAAAAGAGACACAGATGTATAGAACAGTCTTTTGGACTCTGTGGGAGAGGGTGAGGGTGGGATGATCTCAGAGAAACAATGAAACATGTATATTATCATATGTGAAACAGATCACCAGTCCAGGTTTGATGCATGATACAGGGTGCTTGGGGCTGGTGCACTGGGATGACCCAGAGGGATGGGATGGGGAGGGAGGTGGGAGGGGGTTCAGGATGGGGAATACATGTACACCCATGGCAGATTCATGTCAGTGTATGGCAAAACCAATACAATATTGTAAAGTAAAAATAAATAAACTGAAAAAAAAATAGAAAGGGAATACCCTGGTGGTTCATTGGTTAGGACTTGGTGCTTTCACTGTCTGGGCTGAGGTTCAATCTCTGGTCAGGGAACTAAGACCCCCACCCCACCCCCAAAGCTGCACAGCACAGCCAAAAAGTGGGGTGGAGTGGTGGTTAGAAGGCAGATTAGTGTCAGAATAAAATGAAGAAGAAACATAGAAGAAAAAAATATAGGGGGGAAGCACTGATTTTCATATAAAGTTTTGTCATATTTTATATAAAATCTCAAAATTGATATTTCTAGGAACTAAAAGATTATTCGGTTATAGTCTCAAGTTTGCTAACTTCTTGAAGAAATATTAAAGTAGTCTATCAGGACTGGTTGTTTTTCAGAGATGGGCAATTTAGTAAGCCTCTATCTGTATATGCTTATATAAATCTCTGAATTTTGACAAGGGATATAGAAAGGTCCAAGTGAGAGAGGAATGGCTAAGAGTGTATGTATATTGAAAATAACTTTGTTTTCTGTACAGCTCTTGGTACTTAAATATGTACAAAACAAAGACGTTTTATGAGATATCACAAGGCTCATTTGACACGACGTCTTATATTAGACATCTCTGCTGATAGTGAAATTGAAGAGAATATGGTAGAGTGGCTAAGAGTAAGTAAAATTTTTAAAACTGTTTGATTTTCTTAAGATAGCATATGGTTCATATGTATTCGTAAATAATGAATTTTGGTGATATTTTAATATTGAAGAAATAGGGAACATTTTATAAGAATATAGCATCAATTATATAAAATAAAATATATTTTGTTAATAAAGAGCAAACTGCCTTTGCTCTTCCTTTGCTTCTATTGTTTCACTTTTTTGTATCTCCACCCTCATTGAACTGACCTTACTAAATAAGCTAAAGGACAAATCATTTCAATTTTAAGATAAGTTTACTACTAAATATTTAGCCATTGAGAGGTTTGTAAATAAATACGCCTATAAAGGAAAAAGAAACAATACATAAAAAGTGATGGCTTATTTATGTTAATCAGTACTAATTATGGTCAAATTCCCATATTAAAATGCTTTAAATCTGTTCCTTTCAGTTCATTTTAGTAGAATTTGAGTTATATTAGCATACCATAAGTGAATGTCTTTCATTTATATACTTGGTGTTATATATTATATTAGTATATGATAGTAAAATATGTATATAATTGTATGCATGTTTGTATTATATATGTATATATGCTTTTCATTTATATGTGTATTTCACATTAAAGATTTGCAGATAGCCCTGCTTTGCATGGTAGTGTGGGATAGTAAAAATTACTGTGCAGGTTATCTTAATATAAACAATCACTGGGGAATTATTGTTCCCAGTGTTTTATGACTTGGAAATTTTTGTCAAAATATTAGAAACTCTTACTATCTGTTATAAATTATAGGAAAAAGAAAAATTAGTAAAAGTAACATATTTAGTATACCATGTAAATATTTAAAACAAACTTTCTAATTTAAAGTGATTTTTTCTTTGTAAAGGTCTTAAAGATTAGTTAGGAAAGTATTTGAAATTCACATGTCTGATATTGTATCTAGAATATATAAAGAACTCTTACAACCCAACAGTGAAGACAGTCAGTTAAAAATGGACAAAGTGTTAGAATAGACATTTCCTCACAAAGATATGCAAATGTCTAATTAGTGCATGCAAAGATGTTCAACATCATTAATCAGTAGAGAAATGCAAATCAAAGCAACAGTAAGATGCCATTTTACTTTTACTGGGATAGCTGAAAATTCAGACCATAACAAATATTGGCGAGGAAGAGAAGAAATTGGAACCCTCATGCATTGCTGATAGGAGTGTAAAATGGTGCAGCCACTTTGGAAAACTGACAGTTCCTCAGAAAGCCAAACATAGTGTTGACCAGGCAGTTCTACTCCTAGATAATTACACTTAGGAGAAATAAAAACACATGAACACATAAAAGCTCGTACATGAATGTTCATAGCATCATTATTCATAATAGCTAAAAAGTAAAAATAACCCAAAGGTCAATCAGCTTATAAATAGATAAAATATGGTTTATTCTAATATAGGGGAATGTTCTAGTGGTTTTCTCCACTTTCTTCAATTTCAGTCTGAATTTGGCAATAAGGAGTTCACGATCCAAGCCACAGTCAGCTCCCAGTCTTGTTTTTTTGCTGACTGTATACAGCTTTTCCATCTTCGACTGCAAAGAATGTAATCAGTCTGATACCGGTGTCAACCATCTGGTTATGTCCATATGTAGAGTCTTCTCATGTTGTTGGAAGAGGGTGTTTGCTATGACCAGTGCGTTCTGTTGGCAGAATTCTATTAGCCTTTGCCCTACATCATTCTGCATTCCAAGGCCAAATTTGCCTGTTACTCCAGGTGTTTCTTGACTTCCTACTTTTGCATTCCAGTCCCCTATAATGAAAAGGACATCTTTTTTGGGTGTTAGTTCTAAAAGGTCTTGTAGGTCTTCATAGAACTGTTCAGCTTCTTCAGCATGACTGGTTGGGGCATAGACTTGGATTACTGTGATATTGAATGGTCTGCCTTGGAAACGAACAGAGATCATTCTGTCGTTTTTGAGATTGCATCCAAGTACTGCATTTCGGACTCTTGTTGACCATGATGGCTACTCCATTTCTTCTAAGGGATTCCTGCCCACAGTAGTAGATATAATTGTTGTCTGAGTTAAATTCACCCATTCAGGTCCATCTTAGTTCACTGATTCTTAGAATGTTGACGTTCACTCTTGCCATCTCCTGTTTGACCACATCCAGTTTGCTTTGATTCATGGACCTAACATTTCAGGTTCCTATGCAATATTGCTCTTTACAATGTCAAACCTTGCTTCTATCACCAGTTCTATTCACAACTTGGTATTGTTTTTGCTTTGGCTCTATCCCTTCATTCTTTCTGAAGTTCTTTCTCCACTGATCTCCAGTAGCATATTGGGCACCTATCAACCTGGGAAGTTCATCTTTCAGTGTCCTATGTTTTTGCCTTTTCATACTGTTCATTGGGTTTTCAAGGCAAGAATACTGAAGTGGTTTGCCATTCCCTTCTCTAGTGGACCACATTCTGTCAGACCTCTCCACCATGACCCGTCAGTCCTGGGTGGCCCCTGTGGCATGGCTTAGTTTTATTGAGTTAGACAAGGCAGTGGTCCATGTGATCAGATTGGCTAGTTGTCTGTGATGCTTAACATTCTCCAAGCCAGGCTTTAGCAATATGTGAATCGTGAACTTACAGACGTTTAAGCTAGTTTTAGAAAAGGCAGAGGAACCAGAGATCAAATTGCCAACATCCACTGGTTCATCGAAAAAGCAAGAGAGTTCCAGAAAAACATCTATTTCTACTTTTTTACTATGCCAAAGCCTTCGACTATGTGAATCACAATAAACTGGAAAATCCTGAACAAGATTGGAATACCAAGACCACCTGACCTGCTTCTTGGGAAACCTGTATGCATGTGAGGAAGCAACAGTCAGAACTGGACATGGAACAACAGACTGGTTCTAAATAGAGAAAGGAGTACATCAAGGCTGTATATTGTCACCCTGCTTATTTAACTTATATGCAGAGTACATCATGAGAAATGCTGGGCTGGAAGAAGCACAAGCTGGAATCAAGATTGCCAGGAGAAATAACAATAACCTCAGATATGCAGATGATATCACCTTTATGACAGAAAGTGAAGAAGACCTAAAGAGCCTCTTGATGAAAGTGAAAGAGGAGAATGAAAAAGTTGCTTAAAGCTCAACATTCAGAAAACTAATATCATGCCATCTGGTCCCATCACTTCATGGCAAATAGATGTGGGAACAGTGACTGACTTTATTTTCTTGGTCTCCAAAATCACTATAGATGGTGATTGCAGCCATAAAATTAAGAGACGCTTACTCCTTGGAAGGAAAGTTATGACCAACCTAGACAGCATATTAAAAAGCAGAGACATTACTTTGTCAACAAAGGTCCATCTAGTCAAGGCAATGGTTTTTCCAGTGGTCATGCGTGGATGTGAGAGTTGGACTGTGAAGAAAGCTGATCACCAAAGAATTGATGCTTTTGAACTGTGATGTTGGAGAAGACTCTTAAGAGTCCCATTGCCGGGAGCCAGTGTGAGGAACTCCGCCCGTGGCAAAGGTCATGAGGAAGGAGGCTCAGCATACGCGAAGGTGGGATCGAGCCTCAGGAGAACCCCTGTTACCGAGCATCTACCCCCAAAACCAGAGTCTGCCTGCTTTACTGCTTTATGCTCTCACCTACACCTCTGACTTTATGGGAGGCTGTCCCCCACCACCTCTCTCAGAGAAGGAGTTAACTTACAGCTCCAGTTAATAAAAATTCCTGCGCATGACAAGAGTATTTCAACTTACAAACTCCTCTGAAGGTTCTCTAGCCTGCCTGAGCAGGTTCGTCCAGCTGCACGTGATTGTTCACAGCCTCCCAATCATGAGAGGCACGAGATGCTTTAAACTTTCTAAATACAGGTTCTTTTGAGAAGATAGAAAATTATTAGTATAGTATAGTGGGTTGATTAGGAATTATATTGGTGAAGTGTTTTTTATTTGTTGAGCCAATATTTGCTGCTAAATCTCCATATTCCGTGCCCTTATAATAAATATAACTAGCATATAGAAGAAATAAGTATTAACCTTTGATATTATCATGTTGAACCTTAGGCTAAGTAAATTCCTTTCTTAATTGTAACCCACTACACCCTCACTCTATAGGAATGCAACTTTATCTGGTACCTTCAGAGGGTGGTGCCTGGTTTAAGAAAAACTCACCCCTGGAAAAAATAAGTTTTCTGGTTGACTGACTGTTTTCAGAAAGAAAACATCATAAAACGTTAGCAGGCCCCCTGGCCAGAAGATGAGAAGATGATGTAAAACCCCTAAGACCTTTTATATGAAGCGCCTGATTTTGATAAAGGTCAGGTCTGCTGACCCCGCATGACTCTGTATTCTAACTCTATGTGTAAGAAAAAGTATATAAGTGAACCTGAAAAATAAAACTGATCAGTTCTGGAAAGACTGGTCTCCTCATATTGTTCTTTCTCTCTTTCTGGCTGAATTCCTATCTGGAGCGTGGATGCTTGCCAAGCCTACTAATTTTGCCTGGGCTTCTAAGATCCGACCAGGGAGGCCTTAATTTCTCCTCTTCTTCGAGAGGACGGGAGGATATCTGCGGCTTACATAGGTGGTGCAAACCTCTTGAGGTTTTATTGGTATTCCACGTGAAACCAAGTTATTCAGCATCTTTTCTCCACTTATTTTCCTACTACACTATTCTTTACTAATCTCTCTTTATATTTCTAATTATATAGTTCTTTCTTAGGACGCCAACTCCGTCTCCCCTTCGAATTCCCTGGATCCCAGCATTCCATGGACTGCAGGGAGATCTAACCAGTCCATCCTAAAGGAGATCAGTCTTGGTTGTTCATTGGTAGGACTGATGTTGAAACTGAAACTCCAATACTTTGGCCACCTGATGCAAAGAGCTGACTCATTTGCAAAAACCCTGATGCTGGGAAAGATTGAGGGCAGAGGAGAGGTGGATGACAGAGGATGAGATGGTTGGATGGCATCACTGACTCGATGGACATGGGTTTGGATGGACTGTGGGAGTTGGTGATAGACAGGGAGGCCTGGCATTCATGGGTTTGCAAAGAGTTGTACATGACTGAACAACTGAACTGAACCGAGTTGAATATCTTTGACAATAAAAAGAAATTAAGTACTGATATACGCAACATGGATGAACTTTGAAAATCCTATGCTACGCAAAAGAAGCCATTCACAAAACACCACATACTGTTGTTGTCTGTCACCTAGTTGTGTCTGACTATTTGCAGTACCACGGGCTGCTTCATCCCAGGCTTCCATGTCCCTCACTATCTCCCAGAGTTTGCCCAAGTTCGTGTCCACTGCATTGGTGATTCCATCTGGCCATCTCATTCTCTGTCACCCTCTTCTCCTTCTGCCTTTCCCAGTGAGTCTTTTTCAGTGAGTCTGCTGTTCACATGAGGTGCCCAAAGTGTTGGAACTTCAGCCTCAGTATCAGTCGTTCCAATGAGTATTCAGGGTTGGTTTCACATACAGTATGATTCCCCCAATACAAAGTAGCCAAATCTGTTGAGACAAAAAATAAATAAACAATTTCCAGAAATGGAAGAGTGGAGGAATATGGTAGTGATTGCTAGTAAGTATGGAGTTTCTTTGGTGATGATGAAAATGTTCTAAAGTTAGATACTAGTGATAGTTGCATAACTCTTTCAGTATACTAAAATCTGATTAATTGTATACTTTAAAAGGACAAATTTTGAGATAGATGATTTATATCTCAATAGCACTGTTACTAAAATGAGTAGTTTGACTAGCACGTACTTTCTTGTCATGTGAGTGACAAGTTACTTAGTGAGCACCTTTGTTTATTTTGAAGAGTTGTCATACTCTTTGTAAGTTTAAGTCACCTTCCAAACTTTTGGTTTTACAAAGTTTTCGTTGGCATCACTTCCTCATCTTTTTTTTTTTTTTTAGTCAATACCACTTTTCTCATAGTCAATACCACTTTTCTCATTTATGTTGATTATTTGCCTTCATTAAGTTTCTATAACTGCATAGTTAGAGTCTTTCACATTGGCATTATCAACAGACATTACAGTCACTGTCAGCTCTTTCTTCTAAAGCTCCATTTATGTTCTGCTTTATTTTCATTACAACATTATTTTCTCTCTTTTTTGTCTGTATTTTTATCATCTTTCCTGACTTCTCTGAAAGTTATGCATTTTTGTAAAATATCACATGATTTATCAGTTGAGGACATGGATGCAACAAAGCTACATCTTTGCTGTCTGTGGGTAGACTGAATAAACAGATGACTAACAGATTTTGTAAGAAATACTGTGATTGGTCATTGATGGATGTGCTCTGTTATTTGTTAGTGGTTTGTATGATGAAGAGCTAGAAGTAAAGTTTGAGCTTTATGCATTACTCACATTTAATGTATAATGGTAATTGAAAGTTGAGTAGTAGTGTTGAGGTACTGGTATTGTTTCACTATACTGTGGTACCTGAAATTCATGCATTTTAGAATGGTACACAGAAAGCCAGAATTGCCTGTATATTCTGTGTAGTCTCAAAGAATCAGATTTAATAGGTATTAGATTATAAACACTCTGTAAATATGAGAAGAAGAATTTCGTATTAAAGCATATAAAATTTAGTTTCCATTAAAATTTTTCCTAATAGTATATCATTTATTACTTCTTTTGTCTTTGGTTTTCATAGGAAGTTGGTATGCCAGCAGATTATGTAAACAAGCTTGCTAGAATGTTTCAGGACATAAAAGTATCTGAAGATTTGAACCAAGCTTTTAAGGAAATGCACAAAAACAATAAATTGGCATTACCAGGTATTATTTTATAATTACATACATTTTAAAAACTTAAAAAAAATCTTTGTTTTCTAGTAAATTAAAAATAAACCTAAGCAGTAATCGATACAAGTATGTTTCAAAGTCCACATTCATTGAAGATATCCTGCAAAGCAGAAATTAGATTTACTAACTCTTACTTTGAAACAGAAAGACACTTTTAACAAAATCTTTAGAGTATTGTTTATTTTTCATCAAAGTTTACCCACTGTCTATGTATTTTGAATTTTATCCATTGTTAAGATTATTTGCTTTATATTTTCTGACATACATTCCTATAGCTGATTCAGTTAATATAAAAATTCTGAATGCTGGTGCCTGGTCAAGAAGCTCTGAAAAAGTCTTTGTCTCACTTCCTACTGAACTGGAGGATTTGATACCTGAAGTAGAAGAATTCTACAAAAAGAACCATAGTGGAAGAAAATTACATTGGCATCATCTCATGTCAAATGGAATTGTAAGTAGATGGTGTGTTAGTTCAGATATTGGTTTGGTTGTAGCAAGACTCCAAATAAGATTTGTTTAAACAAGGTAGATTTTTCCTTTTCTTGCAAGTGAAAGTTTGATCAGGTATAGTGGATCTGTTCCATGAATTTGTTAGGGACATAAAACTATTGGTTATAGCACCATTCTTAAGGTATTCCCTTGCCTGCAGAATCCAGTATGATCCTCTCACTATGTCTGTGTTCCAGCCCAACAGGAGAGGAAAGATGTAATGGTATAATTTCCTTTAATAGCAACTTCTGGAAGATTCTCCTATTATTTCTACTCAAATCTCATTGGCCAGAACTTAGTCACATGGCCACATTTTGCACAGGAAAGCTGAGAGATGAGCCTTTATTTTGGATAGTCATTAAGGTTTGCTGAAATTTTTATTACCATGTAAGAAAGGAAGAATGGATATTGGAAGATAACTACTAGTCTTTTATATATAATCTCATATAAGAGATATTATAGTAGATAAATGGTAATACTCATAAAGAGATTCTTATTTTTAAAATTATTTTATCTATTATAGATAACATTTAAGAATGAAGTAGGCCAATATGATTTGGAGGTGACAACGTTTCAGCTGGCTGTATTGTTTGCATGGAACCAAAGACCCAGAGAGAAAATCAGCTTTGAAAATCTAAAACTTGCAACTGAACTCCCTGATGCTGAGCTTAGGAGGACTTTATGGGTTGGTTTGTTTTTATGTGTTGTTTTTTTAATTGTGTCCTCACATAGCAGGAAATAGGTATTGTCTTGTGTTATAATAAATTTCTGAATTCGTAACAATCAAATGACTATTAACCAAGAAAAGCACACTAGTGAGTTACTTATGGAACAATAAGAAGTTGAAAACATGAAAGTTACTGAGCCCGAATGGCAAAAAAGAGAAAGATTCAGTTCTTATTTAAATGTTCCCTGTGAAAAGCATGACCAAAGATTTCGTATTGAGAATGTTGTTCAGTGATTTTTATGATAACCAAAACTCTTAAGAATTAGACAACTTTGGTTCTCTTGAGGCCCCGTAAAATGTACTTATTAGCCCACCTGTTCAGAACTAAATTTTACCCCTACTCCATGTGCCTCTTAATAGTTGCAAAATAAATTACTACCTAAACAGGAACAGCTGGTTTATAACTGACAGTGGTGTTTGCTATGGTCATATATGATCAGTCCCTTTAGTTTTACTTTGTTTTTGTCTGTCTTATTGTAAAGAGACCATATATTGTTTCCTCATAACCAACTCTTTTTCTCCTCATTCTCTCTTTCCTCATTATGCATGTACATTGTTATGTTTACGAAGTAGGAAATAAAAGTTTGAACTCTGAATTTGTGCTCATAATTTTTCTCATCTATATTGGTCATGTTTTGAGAATTGATCTTAGTATTCTATAGTGTTTATAGAAGCTAATTTTTTTTTCTTTATTCTTTACAGTCTTTAGTAGCTTTCCCAAAGCTCAAACGGCAAGTTTTATTGTATGAACCTCAAGTCAACTCACCCAAAGACTTTACAGAAGGTACCCTCTTCTCAGTGAACCAGGAGTTCAGTTTAATGTAAGGTTTATGTTGGTTGATCTAAAATAAAAATAGCATGTTTGAATTTTGATATTTTATTGTTAGGAAAATAATTACTTTCTTTACATGATATTTAAAGCATATCTGTGTGCTGCCATCACTTTAGGTTTCTGCCATTTAGTTGAATGAACTGGATACTTTTGGTGTCTGACTTTACACCATATTGCTTTTCATCGTTAAACTAAACATCCTTTTGTACTCTAAAGCAACTTTATCTACACAGAGAACTATTTCCTTGAGATCCCAATTAGAAGATAATGCTGAATTATAACCAACATATCTTCAATTATCTAATGACTTTCATGACAATACAAATTATATTTACTTTGTTATTATAGGGAGTGTAGTCATACTTAGATATTAACAGAGCTTTTATCATGTTTGAGGGAAAACATAAGGTTCATTTTAATAAAGCTATATGTTAGTTGTTATTTTTACCTTAGTTCAGTTCAGTTCAGTTCAGTCGCTCAGTCATGTCCGACTCTTTGCGACCCCATGAATTGCAGCACGCCAGGCCTCCCCTATCCATCACCAACTCCCGGAGTTCACTCAGACTCACGTCCATCGAGTCAGTGATGCCATCCAGCCATCTCATCCTCTGTTTTCCCCTTATCCTCCTGCCCCGCCCCCCAGTATCAGAGTCTTTTCCAACGAGTCAGCTCTTCACATGAGTGGCCAAAGTGTTGGAGTTTTAGCTTTAGCATCATTCTGTCCAAAGAAATCCCAGGGTTGATCTCCTTCAGAATGGACTGGTTGGATCTCCTTGCAGTCCAAGGGACTCTCAAGACTCTTCTCCAGCACCACAGTTCAAAAGCATCAATTCTTCAGTGCTCAGCTTTCTTCACAGTCTGTCACATCCATACATGACCACTGGACAAACCATAGCCTTGACTAGACGGACCTTTGTTGGCAAAGTAATGTCTCTGCTTTTGAATATACTGTCTAGGTTGGTCATACCTTTCCTTCCAAGGAGTAAGCGTCTTTTAATTTCATGGCTGCAATCACCAACTACAGTGATTTTTGGAGCCCATAAAAATAAAGTCGGACACTGTTCCCACTGTTTCCACATCTATTTCCCATGAAGTGATGGGACCATTGCCATGATCTTCGTTTTCTGAATGTTGAGCTTTAAACAACTTTTTCGCTCTCCTTTTTCACTTTCATCAAGAGGCTTTTGAGTTCCTCTTCACTTTCTGCCATAATGGTGGTGTCATCTGCATATCTGAGGTGATTGATATTTCTCCCGGCAATCTTGATTCCAGCTTGTGCTTCCTCCAGCCCAGCGTTTCTCATGATATACTCTGCATATAAATTAAATAAGCAGGGTGACAGTATACAGCCTTGACGTACTCCTTTTCCTGCTGGGAACCAGTCTGTTGTTCCATGTCCAGTTCTAACTGTTGCTTCCTGACCTGCCTATAGCAATGCTGAATATTAATTTTTAGAATATTTCTAAATATTTTCTCTTAGACATTGTTGCTATAAAATGATGTTCAAAAGGCCTTTCACCGTAAAATATTTGATTTAATTTTTTTATAGAAAAAATGCAAAAGTTCAGAAAAGGGGTAAAATCAACTTGATTGGACGCTTGCAGCTCACTACAGAAAGAATGAGAGAGGAAGAGAATGAAGGAATAGTTCAACTAAGAATACTGAGAACCCAGGTTTGTAATGTTAAGATAGAATGTCTAAATTTTGAAGAAGTTTTTTTTTTTAATCATCAAATCTTTTTTTTTTTGTAATTAAAGAAAATGTAGGTACTCAAACCTTTTGTAACAGAAAATCTACTTCATTTTCCTGAAATTTAAAGATTATATTAATAGAATTCTCCTAGTTGCTAGTCAAGGTGTTTATATGACTTGATGGTCTATGGTAGATTCTGTTGGGCCAAACCTTGGTTTTAGGTTATGCTTCTCTGACTGTATGTCAAAGAGGATATATGTATATTATCAGTGACAGGTTACAATTCTAGGATTGAGTATTTTCATTTTTATTTAATCTTAAGATTTCTGATTCCATTGTAATGGGAAATGACGGATTATTTTAAACATATTTTAAAACTAGGATTTTGATAACCTTGTGAACATGATAAGAATACCTGTTGCAAACTAATGAATGACTGTTTTAACCTTAGAACTAATTAAAACCAAGTTGTCCCACTTTTACTATTTTTATTTAATATTGTTTGAAACTATTGGCCAATGTAATCAAGCATGAAACAAAAAAGAAAAGATTAAAATTTTTAGTACTTGTAGATTATATGATATAATAAAGGAGCAGAGAAATGAGAAGTAAAAATTAAATGCTTTTCTATTTAGTGATAAATAAATGATTTTTAAGAAAATAAAGAAGAAACATAGAATTCACAGACATTTCTTTAAAAAGTAGTTAGACCTATATGATGAAGAAGGCAGTGGCAACGCACTCCAGTGTTCTTGCTTGGAGAATCCCAGAGATGAGGGATCTTGGTGGTTGCCATCTGTGGGGTCGCACAGAGTCGGACACGACTGAAGCGACTTAGCAGCAGCAGCAGCCGCAGCAGCTGCAGCAGCAGCAGACCTATATGAAGAGAGGAGCCTTCACCTAAGAGATTCAAAAGGAGATTTGAATAAATAGATCATGTTCCTTTTTACTTACTGTATATTTTTTATTGAGGTATAATTTACATACAGTAGAAGAATACACATTTCATAGTTTTCAATGTGTTTTGCTAAATATGTGTAACTATATGACTGTCACCTCAATTAAAATATGCAACATTTCTATCACTTTCCTCATCTCTCTCATTCAGCCAGTCTCCCTCTTCAACCTACCTGATTCCTGTCACTATTGCTTAGTTTTGCTTGTTCTTGGTTTTCATATACATGGAAGCGCAGTCTTTTGCATCTGGCTTTTTTTTAACGTGAAATACCATACTTTTTAATGATAAGGCTGAATTAACCCCATACTAGTAATAGTCTGCTGAGTATCATATAAAAATTCAACTGAGGTTTTCCTGTTGCCTGCCAGTGCAGGAAAGACAGATTTGATCTCTGGTCCAGGAAGATCCCCATGCCATGAGACAGCTAAGTCCATGTACCACAACTATTGAGCCTGTGTCCAGAGCATGGGAGCCACAGGCTCGTGTGCAACAACCACTGAGGCTCACATGCCTAGAACCTGTGCTTGGCAACAGGAGAAGCCACTGCAGTGAAAAGTCTGCACGCTGCGACAGAGAACTCACTGCAACTGGAGAAAACCCGCAGTCATCCAGCAAAGCCAAAAATAAATAAATTAATTAAATTTTAAAAATTTTCAACAAGGAATATTTTTGTAATTTTAAAATTTGATTCACAGTTTTACCAGAATAAATAGATGAGAGTAATTAAGAACCTTAAAATATAAAGTGTTAGTGGTGGAACTTGCCTTGCCAAATATTGAAACTTATTAAAGTATCTACAAATATGAAAAAGTATAACAAACAGATTAACTGAAAAAATAACTCAGAATTAAACCTCCTCTATAAGTGTAGATGAACTTTGCAATAAAGGAAATGATTTCTATGTCCCATGGAAAGGGAATGTATTATTCAGTAAGAGATTTTGGAAAATTTTACTTCTGGGAGGAAAAAGCATGACATAGTCCTAGTTTATGGCTACACTAGGATAAATCCAGATGGATTCTGTTGAGATATAAAACGGAATGGGCAAGTATAGTCATACTATTAATATAAGATATGCAGAGAAAATAAGTTTGTTTCATCTAAAACTGATTCATAATTATGCTCAGTCTACTAATCCAAGCTGTCCCTTTAAGTTATAGTTGGACTTTTTATTTCTCCCTGATTCTGCTCCACTCATCCCCATTCTTTGCTATTTTCGCAGAGGCATCTAGATGTACTGAAGTTGAGAAATTCACTTGGCCTCATAGTGACAGTGAAGGGATTATCATATCTATATGGTTGTGACAGTGTTCTGTCAGCTATAGAGGGCTTTATCTGTCACCTATGGAAATTTAACTTTTTGTTACTATATATTGCTGATATCTGTAGCACATGAACTATGCTTCATTTTTTTTTTTCCAGCAGTAAGACCGCATGGCCTCTTTCCTGGTCTGGTTGCCTGTTGTCTGCTTTTACTGAGCTTCTGAGCCCTCTAAGGCTCTGTTACATATTCTTTGTGGCCTTTGGCTTACTGGCACACTGTTATTATCATCTGCTGCTACAGGGTCATATTTTCCTGCCACCGAAGGCCCTGTGCCAGGTCCATGAGCTCTAAACTATCTACATCTTATGGGAACTGAGAAATTCAGAATTACAAATTATTTCCATCATATCATGCCACCTTTCAAGTGACCGCCAACATATTAAATGAGACCAGGGCCAGAACTCTGTGATCTCTGTTTTTCTCTTAACATCTCTAACACAGCCATTATTTTCACCTCTACCAAAGCTAGAATAAGAGAAATTAGAATATTTAAAATTGTTCTTTCCTCCTTACTGGTTTCTGTAATATACAAGTGCCTGAAGTAAGACAGAGTTTTTCCCTCTTCCTTCTTTCTCCCTGAACCCTTGACATAAACCCCTGTGATCCAGAGTGTGGATTTGGACATACTGTTAGGAGTAGTTCTTCTGATCTGCTAGTGGCAGTGTAGGAATTCTCATGTCTGTACAGAGGAAGTTGATGGTATACTTTTCTCATACTGAATACTGCCTGACTCCCAAGCCTATTGCCTTGTAGCAAATTCTCCGTTTTTCGGTGTTTAAAAGCAAATATTAACACATTTCTGTTTTTAAACTTCTTTTATAATGAATTTTAATCTCCAGTAAGGCAGATGGATGCCTTTTGTTGACTAAGAAGAGACCTTGTACTGGAAAAGACAAAAGAGAAAATATTAAGTAATCTTCTAATTATCTATATTATATAGATTAATAATAATTAAATCATCAAGGAAATTATTTAATAAAATTGACTTAGATGAAAAGTGCTTACTCCTCCAGAAAGTTGAACCATTTAGTCAAGTCATTATAAACTGAAGGTACTTGATAATAAGTACAGCTTATTAATCTGATAAGTATATAAAGAGTAGTGATTGTTAATTTTTAAAACAGAGAGCAACTAAAGCAACTGACTGCTACTACTATGCAAAGAAGTAACTGTAAATACAAGGGGAAAAGTATGTAAAAAGGGATATGAGTAATTTTGCTTTTCCTTATTTTTCAGAATATCCATAACATGCAGATTTTGTTTTCCAGAGTGAAAAGAAGATACTTTTGTTTGTTACGGGTCTCAAGGTTAATCCAGTGATTGCTAATCATTTGGATAGATGTTGGATAGAGGATAAAAAACATTAAAAGTCATTTTTCATTTTGTTTTACTTAAAATAATTTAATACTTTATTTTTATTTTTTCTTTTAGGAAGCTATCATACAAATAATGAAGATGAGAAAGAAAATTAGTAATGCTCAGCTGCAGACTGAATTAGTAGAAATTTTGAAAAACATGTTCCTGCCACAAAAGAAAATGATAAAAGAGCAAATAGAATGGCTAATAGAGCACAAATACATCAGAAGAGATGAATCTGATATCAACACTTTCATATATATGGCATAATTTTGAATATCATGGACAATATTAAGAACCCAAATTTTGGAGTGCTTCGGCAGAAAGTTCTTACAGTTTGTGCTAGGGGACGGTTTAGTTGGACTTTGATTACATAAATATTAAAATCTCTGCCTTACCTAACAAAACAACTATATTTTGCCAATCACGTTAGTTAGCATGGTGGCATTCCTTTCATGTTGCACCACTCTGTTTTAACAGCATGCTGTTTTGTGAGAAACTTGCATTCACAAAGAGCCCATTATGAGCTTTTGAAATCCTGATTTATACCCACCAGAAAAATAACAGTTGGGAGGGTGAAAGTGGGGTTCTTGTTGCTTTTTTTTTCTTTTTTTTTCCTCTCTTAGAAAAATGTATTTGCACAAGGAAGGATCTTCAGATGTTTGTGCACTGAAAAATGCTGTTATGTTTTTTTTTTTTAATGCAATTAAAACTAGAAATAGCACTCTTGATTTCTTTTGATCAAAAGAGTGAGCTGGTCTACACAACATTGGGACAGGGCAGATATAGACGAAAAGATACATATTTAGTATTATCATATGTTCAAACATTGCTTCAGTATAACAACTTGATTTTAGTGGTGACTTCAAAGTGATAGTAAATTTTTCCAACTAAGAAATGTTGGCTTTTGTTAAGCAGGAGACTACTGTTTTAGTTGTTCGTTGTTAAATGGAGTGTTTTTTTTTTTTTAATCTTATATGGCCAGAGAGTTTGTTTTGAAAAAGTGAAGCTCATATTGTTATTTTAGTTGTTTAAAAAAATGTATGGAGATAGATCATTTCAACTTCAGAGTCAAAAACAGCAAAACTCACATATTAAGTGTTTACTAAGACACTTAATATTATATACCTAATATTTTTTATGCTACACTCAAATTCATTAAAAAATAAGGCAGAAATCTCCTGCTTTAATATAATACAGTTATATAACTGACCTCTTAATCTGTAGCATAGAAATACTTTGAAGTTTTAAAGTCTTGTCATTAGGGATTTGTAGCCTCAGGTTTCTGGAAAGGAAGACATTCTGTTTTAAAAATAATAATCATCAGTCACCTAGGAGGTAAAGAAAACCACAACATAGACCTGAAAAGCATAAGCAGAATTGTTGCAATCTTAATATGAACAATAAACTTGCCAAATAATATGTATATATATATTTATATATTTTAAAAGTAAACATTTAAATAATGTTCAGAACCAACACTTAAACTTGTTTCTTTCAGTCAATCCAAAGTAGCAACTTTTTAGTTGCTGGCAACTGAATACCCAGAGTAATGGAGATTTTAGGACTTGAGGACATGAACAGTTTAAAAAAGGAAAACTTATTCCCCACTGGGAAGGAATGGCTCAACATGGATTTTATTCATTGCGGTGCCCATTTCAAAACTTTTCTTGGCAAATTATATTTTATTTGATATTAAGTAATATTTTAAATGATTTTGATGATAGTAGAATATGGAGTGCCAGAGTGTTGAACAGCATACAGTATTATTGCAGAGTGCTTTTAACAGCATTTCATGGAATCTGTCCCCAGTCCCAAGAGGCTTTGTGAGATGGCCTGATGAAGGAAAGCAAATTTCAAACATTTAAGGTTTTGCTGGTTATAGTCAAAGACCTATTCTGAAATTCACAGGAAAATCTTACACTTGAGCTCTTAGGTAGCATTTGGCAATGACTAAGAATATTGTGAAGATTAGTCTAAATTAGTGCTTACTGTTTTCTTTGACTAGATGACTGTTAACAATGGAATAAATTTGAAATTTTAAAAACTGATAATTTGGTAATAATTGTGGCCCTTATGTTTAACAAATAGTTTGGTATCAGCATATTTGCTTATTCAGTACAGGAACAACAAAGGATAAAGCAATGGAAAGAAAAATTATAGTCCATTTCTTAAAGTTTAAAATTTGTTGATGTTTTAAATGAGAGTTGTTCTCAAAACTTGTTTGGAATTTCTAATCTTTTTCAGTCATTTAAGAATGAGAGCCATGATGTTTTGATTTATAAAGGTAAATTTAATGCAAAAGTGGGTAACTCTAAATCCATAGCAAAGTTTTCTATAAAATTTTATAAATTTTTTAATAGCTTATTATGTCCTAGTTGTATATTGGGGAATAGAACAGCAGCAAATACTGTAGACTTACAGTTTTCATCATTTTTTCTTTATGTATACAAAAGTTTATCTAACTACAATTTGGTGTTCATGAAAATCATTTAGTTGACAAGGTGCCTATTCCGCTGTTGAATTTTCTTTAAATATATTTTGACAATAAATTTGCTAATTAAAAATTTTAAAAAAAGGATCTGGAAACAAAAACCTACCAGCAATTTGCTAAAGGTACAGAATCACTGTCAGTATCCTTTATTAATAAGTCCCTTTTCTCTAATGTGAACTAAAAACTAGTGCTATCTGAGCAGGGATGAAATCTGACATAGTTAAGGGAAAATGTATACAAATGTATGTTATTTTTGTTTTTTCATGAGCAGTATGGCAGTAGGACACTTCAGAGTAAGATCTGAGCATTCATCTTCTAATATAAAGGTGAAGCCATCTTGCAAGTGCTAACCTTTATTACCATCTCATTGCCAGAGTAAGCAGATATGAAGCAAAACTTTCCAAGTGAAAATATAGAACAATTTTAATGCTTAAAGTGAGTTAAATATTTAGAATATAACTGTTCCAGTGATTTAATGAGGATCTTGAAATACATTCTGAAGTCTTCCAATTTTTACATTTATTGGAGGGATCCCTGCATTCTGGCAAACTTATTTAAATATCTTTACTCTTATTTTGTGCATAAATGTTAAAATTTCCAAAAGGAAATGTTAGCTTTCTTAAATTACCTTTTATTAAATTTAATACAAAATATGACTGGAGTAGTTTAAAAGTATTTTGCATTATTTGCAGTAGGATGTCATTGGCCCTGCTCAAAGGGCAAATTTTAAAGATTCAATTTGTGTGAAAGATCTGCTAGTTTTCCAGAAAGATTTGCTATCTTAAACTCAAGCTTGTTTTTTCTATTTTCATGTAAATGACTGGGATGCTGTCTTATAAACTCTTCCAATGTTATGTTGGTGAAATAAACACTACAATGAGAGCTTTCCTGTCATCTACACTATATATGTTGTCTGGAGTGTTGAACAAATTTGAGTTCCTAAGTTGTAATCTATCCTCGTATGGTATATACGATTTTGAATGTGTGCCACTACATACTGAGATGATAATGCTGTACAATTTTAAATGGTAGCAGTTTCTGTATGTAGTAGGCTGAAATATTTTGATGAACTGCTTAATTTTTGGATTTTATTTTTAAGTTGTATAATTTATTTTCTTGCAAAATAAAAATGTAATATAAAAGCTTTCACCTATCAAGAAAATGTTGATGTTCTACTGTAGAGCAGTTTCTCAAAGTTTACTTAAAATTTTTATAATAGATGCATTTACATATTTCATGGTAAAATGGTAAATTTTAGTCACCCTTAGGAATCAGAAATACAAAAAGTAACCCACTTATTTCTTTTAGATTTTAAGTTCAAAAGGAAAGCTAACAGGAATATATCTTTTCTGTTGATGATAGCATAGGACTGTCATGCCTGGAAGAGGTCAGAACTTAAAACCTGAAACTGCATTCATTCATCTGTTTAGATATGCCATGTCATTACCAAAATTTAAATCTTACATCAAAGTAAAAAATATAAAACAAATTATTTAGTGTTTTGTATGTATTTTGAAATGTTTGAAATATTTAAATTTCAAAGCTAGAGATAGTTTAGTAGTAAGTTTATGAAGACAGACTGTGTCTTAGTCTTGGTGGTTATATAAAAGTACTGGATCATGAACTGGATGACTTATAAATCAATACAGATGTATTTCTCATAGTTCTGGAGGTTCAAAGTCTGAGATCAGGGTGCCAGCATGGTTGGTTCTGGTGAGGAACCGCTTTCAGGTTGCAGACTGCTGATATCTCACTGTGTCCTTACATGCAGAAAGAAAGTTTTAAGGGCTTTGGGTCTCCTTTATAAAGGCGCTAATCTCGTTCATAGGAGTTCCACTCTCATGACCTAATTACCTCCCAAAGTTAAAGTCCCCACCTCCCAGTAATGGGACATCGAGAGTTAGGTTTCACCATATGACCTTTGGAGAGAAGCAGGCATTCAGTCTTTAGCACTTCATAATGACCCTAAATGGAGAAGGAAATGGCAACCCACTCCAATATTCTTGCCTAGAGAATGCTGTGGACGGAGGAGCCTGATGGGCTGCTGTCTGTAGGGTTGCACACAGTCGGACATGACTGATGCAACTTAGCACGCATGCATGCACTAGAGAAGGAAATGGCAACCCACTCCAGTATTCTTGCCTGGAGAATCCCAGGGACAGAGGAGCCTGGTGGGCTGCCATCTATGGGGTCGCACAGTCGGACACGAGTGAAGCAACTTAGCAGCAGCAGCAATGACCCTAAAATCAACCTTGGACTTTTAACTGGGATTTGGACAGTGAGGGGAAATTGACTTGGAAGTGAAGCAGTGAAAATTGTGACCCCAGTTTAAGATTCACCAGAACCTACGAACAGATTAGGCATTAGCTTCTGCGCCCCTTAGGCCGCCCAAGGCCCTGGAAAGGGCCCCTAAGAGCTTTGTTACTTGTAATTTATATTTTTCTCAAAGAGATACCCCTAAATATCCAAAGTTGGATCCACTTGCTAAAATAATACATAAAGAAACAGTCTGGCTTTGAGATGTGAATTGAATGAATGAATGAGAGCATCTGTGCTTGAGAGCAAAGTAGAGTTCAATACTTTTAAGTTTTAAATGGGAAGACTTTATTTTCTAATTCCTTTTTCTTAGACAATAAAATGAAATATGGCCTTTGCATGTCACTAAACTTCTATTTTTAACCAGTGGACAATCTGAAACAGGTGTCTTAAACTGTCGAGGAGTTATAGATTTTGGTGAGCATCTGATTAAAGAAAAAGACATAAAGATACAATTCTGTACAAGTTTTAAGTATTCCAGATTAAAACATCTTTGATAGATCCATAGTGGGTAAAGAGAGTTAAGTAGCAGCCTACTCTCCCAATTGGCAACATCCTAATTTCACAAGTGCTAATCCAAACTTGGGTCTACATTAGTTTTTGACGGTTTTTATCTAAAGAACAACTCTACACATGGACATCACCAGATGGTTACTACTGAAATCAGATTGATTATATTCTTTGCAGCTGAAGATGGAGAAGCTCTTTATAGTCAGCAAAAACAAGACTGGGAGCTGACTGTGGCTCAGACTGTGAACTCTTTGTTGTAAAATTCAGGCTTAAATTGCAAAGGGAAAACCACTAGGCCATTCAGGTATAACCTAAATCAAATTCAAATCCTTTGTGATTATACAGTGGAGGTGACCAATACATTCAAGGGATTAGATCTGGTAGAGAGAGTGCCTGAACAACTATGGACTAATTGTCATGGGTCTGGTACCACCTCTATGAACTCTAGACAGGTTCATAATACTGTACAAGGAGGTGGTGACCAAAACCATCCCAAAAGAAAAATAAAGAAGGCAAAGTTGTCTGAGGTTGTCTGAGGAGACCTTACAAACAGCTGAGGAAAGAGAAGTGAAAGGCAAGAGAAAAAGGAAAAGATAGACCCAAATGAATGCAGAGTTCTAGAGAACAGCAAGGAGCGATAAAGCCATAAGTGAACAATACAAAGAAATAGAGGAAAACAATAGAATGGAAATGAATAGAAATCTCTTTAAGAAAGTTGAAGATACCAAGGGAACATTTCATGCAAAGATGGGCACAATAAAGGAGATAAATGGCAAGGACCTAACAGATTAAGAAGAGGTGGCAAGAATACACAGAACTGTACAAAAATGGTCTTAATGGCCCATGTAACAGCAGTGGTGTGGGACTTACCTAAAGCCAGACATCCTGGACCCTGGAAGCATTACTATGAATGAAGACAATGGAGGTGACAGAATTCCAGCTAAACTATTTAAAATCCTAAAAGATGATGCTGCACTCAATATGCCAACAAATTTGGAAAACTCTGCAGTGGCCACAGAACTGAAAAAGATTAGTTTTCATTCCATTCCCTAAGAAAGAAAATGCCAAAGAATGTTCAAATTACTGTACAGTTGCACTCATTTCACATGCTAGCAAGATTATGCTCAAAATCCTTCAAGCTGGGCTTCAGCAGTATGTGAACCGAGAACTTCCAGATGTACAAGCTAGATTCAGAAAAGGTAGAGGAACCAGAGATCAAATTGCCAGCATCCACTGGATCATAGATAAAGCAAGGGAATTCAAGAAAATATCTGCTTCATTGACTACACTAAAGCATTTGACTGTGTGGATCACAACAAACTGGAAAATTCTTCAAGAGTTGGGAATACCAGACCACCTTACTTGTCTCCTGAGAAACCTGTATGCATGTCAAGAAGCAACAGTTAGAACCTGACATGGAATAACGGACAGGTTCAAAACTGGGAAAGGAGTATGTCAAGACTATATTTTCACCCTGCTTATTTAACTTATATGAAGAGTACATCATGCAAAATGTGGGGCTGATTGACTCAAGCTGGAATCAAGATTGCCTAGAGAAGTAACAACCTCCGATATACAGATGATACCACTTTAATGGCAGAAAGCGAAGAGACACTCAAGAGCCTCCTGATGGAGGTGAAAACAGTGTAAAAGCTGGCTTCAAACTCAACATTCAGACAACTAAGATCATAGCATCCAGTCCCATCACTTCATGGCAGATGGGGAAGAAATGGAAACTGTAGCAGACATTTTCTTGGGCTCCAAAACTTTGGACAGTGACTGCAATCATGAAATTAAAGGGCCCTTGCTCCTTGGAAGAAAAGCTATGACAAACCTAGACAGGGTGTGTTGGCAAAGGTCCATATTGTCAAGGCTATGGTTTTTCCAGTCATCATATACAGATGTGAGAGTGGGACCATAAAGAAGGATGAATGCTGAAGAATTGATGCTTTTGAACTGTGGTGCTGGGGAAGATTCTTGAGAGTCCCTTGGACAACAAGGAAATCAGACCAATCAATCCTTAAGAAAATCAACCCTGAATATTCATTGGAAGGACTGATGCTGAAGTTCCAATACTTTGGCCACCTGATGCAAAGTGCCGACTCCTTGGAAAAGACTCTGGTGCTGAAAAAGATTGAGGGCAAGAGAAGGGAGGATGAGAGGGTTGGATGGCATCACTGACTGACTGGACATGAATTTGAGCAAACTCTGGGAGATAGTGAAGGAGAGGGAAGTCTGGTATACTGCAGTTCACGGGGTTGCATAGAGTCAGACACGACTTAGAGATTAAACAACAATCTAAAAGAATGACAGAAAACTTCCCTGGGTGTACTGAGGTTTGCTATTTTCAATTAATGATAAATGAGTTTTGTTTGTGTGTGTGTGTGTGTGTGTGTGTGTGTGTGTGTGTGTGTGTGTGTGTGTGGTTGCGGAAACAGACTGATACTACTTACAAGTTTCTTCAACAATGTTTGATGTTTGAAGGGTAGCAGTGAGAACTAGGAAGGCAGAGAATAAAGAGCCAACTTTCAATGAGCCAGATTTGAAAATTAACACTCCTGGTTAAGAGACTGTAATTCTCGTACCTCTAAGAAAAGGTGGGGCATGGGACTATTTTTACAAGGACTTTTCCTGTGACTGCTAAGTGTAATTATCCTTCCCCCTACTCTACCTTGGCTCAGTGGTAAAGAATCCGCCTACAATGCAGGAGACACAGGTTTGATCCCTGCATCGGGAAGATCACCTGAAGAAGGAAATGGCATCCCACTCCAATATTCTTACCTGGAGAATCCCATAGACGGAGGAGCTCAGCGGGCTGCAGTCCTTGGAGTCACTAAGAGTCGGACACAACTAAGACTGAGCACGTAAACACACTTTACCTTAACTCCTCCGTTCTCAGCAGATGACTCTACTTTGAGAAAATAAGCAAAGAAAATAAGACTTTCAAACATGCACTTTCATAACCTGCTTCTCTACCCCTAAACTTTACCTCTGATAATGCACATCTTCATCGGCCTACCTATCTCAGAGGAAGGGCTGCCTCACTTCCTACTCAAGACCAACTGTTTTTATGCTTTCACTGAAGTGCTTCTGTGTTTTGCATCAGGATACTTAACATTTCGTATATCTTCCAAACATCCTTCCATTGATTATTTCCTCCTTAGCCTACAACCCAGGGGTTCTCAAAGTTTTAGTCCACAGATCAACAGCGTTATCATCACTTAAGAACTTGTTGGAAAAGTGAAGTTCTTGAGCTCCACCCCAGACCAACCATTCAGCGTATGGGGGCCCAGGGAGCAATCTGAATTTTAATAAGCCTTCCAGGTGAGGCTGATGCACTAAAGTTTGTGAATCACTGGCTTACAGACATATTCAAGTATCCACCATCCTTAAAAAAAAATTTCTCCCACTACCTTGGTCATGTTATGACCTTGTTTTCCTCCCTCCATTTTCTGCTAAAAATCTTGAAAGAATAGTACAGTCTGTCTCTATTTCTTCTACTTATTACTCATTGGCTTATGTCCCACTGGTCCTCTTCCCAAGGTCATCAGTGACCTCCTATTGCTTAATCAGAAGTTCATTTTCAATCTTCCTTTTACTTGATCTCCTTACAGCATTTGAACCTTGAACACTCCTGGTTGTTAATTTGTTTCATCTCTTGACTTCAAAGATTCCATCTCTCCTGGTCCCACATTTATCTCACTTAGCTTTCTCATTCTTTGGCTCTTCCTCTACCTGCACACCCCAGAATTTCATTTCCGTTTCTACTCACTGAGCTACATGCTGTTCCGGTGTGGTTTTATCTACCTCTGTGGCTTCAACCTCTGTCTGAATGTTGATGTGCCAGACTGTTTCAAATTGCTCCCAACTGATCAACAAGTATTTCCAGCTATTTCTTAAACATCTCATCTTTTGTCACAGACTTGCTCCACTTAATAACTGTCTCCATCTCCCAAGTTAGCAACCATCATGTAACTGATTATTGCTTCCCTCCCTGTACCATATTATTGATTCTACTTGTGTAATGTCTTTAGAACCTGACTTCTGTGTTCATTTCTACTGTATTCACTGAATGAATAGGAACATTTCATAGTATGCGTATACCAGGCAAAGTAAGTGGGGACTAGCT
The DNA here is from genome assembly GCA_917880005.1 of Nanger dama. Taxonomy (NCBI): domain Eukaryota; kingdom Metazoa; phylum Chordata; class Mammalia; order Artiodactyla; family Bovidae; genus Nanger; species Nanger dama. Next base: position 17,813,433 of record CAKJTW010000014.1, read on the forward strand.
GTTGGGTTATTTCTTGGCCTATGTTTGGAAGTAGACTAAATGTAAAGAGTGGTAAGTAGTGGTCAGTAAGATTGTTTGCTTTAAATCTGTGGCATTTCTGGACCACTGGCCTAGGTCTAATTTTTCTCTTGAGTTCATATCTCAATGGCTGAGGCCTAAGACACCAGCAGATATGAATTGAGTCATTCCTTTTAGCCTATGGCTGAGGAGCCACTCCAATCTAAAACATAAAAGATTTTCATAATTTAAAACATTTCCCACATTTTTAGTGCAGTTCCTTGTTCAATGGGAATCCACTGCTTGTAAAATTGAAAGGCTTGGGAGCCACTGTTGAGCAGGAAACCATCCTCAAAGGTGGAGGAACATGGAACAAGCTCAAAAGTCATTCTTCGGACAAGTAGGGTTTCTGTCTTTAAATCATTAAGAATTTCCTAAAATATCTTATTTTGTATCTTTTCTAAATTCCAAGATAAATTATATGAAAGTTACTTCTAGGAACTCACTACTATTCTGCATCTTCCTACTGTAATCATTTTCTTAACTCAAATACATGCTAAATGACAAAAATAAACTTAATAACGAGTTTGATATCCTTTATTCAAGAGAAAACATACAGTTGCCATGGATTAGGGGAGTAGAGTGCCTCACAAGCAGTGGACCACTCTTGCTGAGGGATCTGGGGCAAGAGCAAGTTTTATTGAGCGTTAAAAGTGGCAACATGGAAACCACATGATTGGCTTGGTGGTCAGAGATTTCCTTATAAGGCTATTAGGTCAATCAGGGAATAAGGAAAGAGTATTTGGCTTAAGTTAATTGTCTGAGGTTGCATATCTGTTCTTACTTAGAAGAAAGTTATTAAAAATTGCAATTGGGAATTTTCTGGCTTGATATACTCTATTTCTGGGCAAGTGGAGCATTTATAGGGACATGAATATTATCTAAGTTTCAGTTTGCTGATTTGGCACCCGAGGCAGGAGTAGCTTCACACTGGGCTTAGAAAATTGTTTCAACAATGGGTTACAAACATTTCCAAAGGTCTGATAAAGAGGCTTTGGCTCTGTCCTTCCCAGGATTTCACAAAATGTGGGTTATGGGTTATATAAATAGAAAAGATAAGGATTGGTTTTCTATGGCAGCCATAACTAAGTACCACAAACAGAGTGACTTAAAACAACAGAAATGTGTTTTTTTGGAGTTCTGGAGTCTGGGAAGTCTGACATCCAGGTGTTGGCAGAGTTGGCTCTTTCTGTAGGTTCTAAGGGAGAATCTATATTCCTTGCTTCTCTCTCAGCTTCTGGTGGTGGTTGGAAATCCTCGGTGTTTCATTTTTGTAGGTGAATCACTCCAATCTGCCTCCTCCACATGGCCCTCTCATTTGTGTGTGCCCTCTTTTGTTATAAGGACATCAGTCATTGTATTTAGGACTATGACCTCATCTTTATTACATGTGCAAAAACCATATTTCTGAATAAAGTCATTCGCAGGCAGGATTTGTGGGGGACACTAGCCACCTAGTACAACGAGTTAGTCCAACAGACTAACTATAATAGAAGTTACTGGTTGACTGTGCCGGGTCTTCCTTGGGCATGCAGACTCACTAGTTGTGGTGCCTGGGGGCTCTAGAGCATGTGGGTCAGTAGTGGTGATGCCTGGGCTTAGTTGCCATATGTGGGATCTTAGTCCCCTGACTAGGGATCTGCACTGGAAGCACAAAGTCTTAGCCACTGGACAACTACGAGAGTCCCAGAAGTTACTTGTTATAGAATAATTTAATTAGAAGTAAATAGCAAACATCCTTGCATTTTGAATCTAACACTCACATTTTTCTAAACTCTTAAATTTTTGTTATTTTCCACTTTGTTCCCTGTTACAGAACTATTGTTCTAATGTTTCTAAAGCTAAATTATACTTCTACAAGAGCACCCTGGGTCTTATGACTATAGTTATGGATGTTTGCAAAGAGAAAGAGGCCAAAAGGTTTATTTTATCAGTATTGATAGTATACTTTCCAAGACATAAATCTCCACCTAACTTTTTGGCTAGGTTAACAACTGTAGTTAACTTAGAATCTAACATGAGGTACATTTCAAAAGATGTTGCTCTTTGTTAGTGACTCTGTGTCTGAACACTGTTATCTACTGTGACAGGAATAACTCAAAAGTTATAAATTCATATATAAAAAAGCTTTAATTCTCTTTAAACTGAACTTCATTGTTTTCTTTTTAATTATCAAAAGCTTTATTTGTTGTAAAGCAATTATTCAATAAAAAATAATTTTTTAAAAAAGCTTTATTTGTGCAGTTAAGGGGTAATGCCCAATAAAAACAAGCCAGGGCCTTGACTCAAATCTTAAAACTGCAGAACGGAATGGATTCATATTATGCAAGCTGTAGATCAGTCTGTGATTCAGAGGTTCTTACTGTGCCAAAGGCAGCGTCGGCTTGAATAGTAACCTGTCCAAAGATTATAGATCAAGACACAAAGAAAACCAAAGCCCCAGTCTTGAAAATTCTTGTCAGTTGCCTTTCCATATTTTATTTTGGCTTCTTTGTTGTTATTTAATTGCCAAGTCATGCCCAACTCTTTGTGATCCCATGGACTATGGAGGAGCCCACCAGGCTCCTCTGTCCGTGGGATTTCCCAGGCAAAAGTGCTGGGCTGGGTTGCCATTTCCTTCTCCGTTGACTTAATTGTTTTTATTTAAGCACTTCATTTCTGTCTCATAGAAGAAACCTTAATCTAGTCATTTTCACTTAAACTCAGTCAAATTCAGTCATCCTTTAATGCATTCTAGGTTAAAGGTTGCTGTGAAGATTGTTTGCTTCACCTCTTCTATCCTGGGCGTTATACCATCCCAGTACACCATCCCAGTCTGTCTCATATCCAGCATGGAAATGGCTCCAGAATTGTAGGATCCAGTTTCCCAGTAGTGGAGCCTCTCGAGGATCATCAGCTCCAGTTCAGCTAACTTCTGTACTCTTCACAGCTATAACAGAAAAATCATCCATTTAGCTGTTCGGGGGCTTTTGGTGTCATGAGGACTTTCTGTAAGGCTACTTTAGGCTCCTCATATCCAAACACCCTAAGCAAACACCTCAGTCTTCCATTTAACCTTGAGTGCTCATGTGGGCTACTATTTCAGATAAGCTGGTTTGAATCAGGGGACAGATCTTCTCTCCCTCATAATCCCGAATGTATCGTGTGTGTGTGTGTGTGTGTGTGTGTGTGTGTGTGTGTGTGTGAGAGAGAGAGAGAGAGAGAGCAGAGGAGATGGTTCCGTCACATTCCCCTGTGGTTGGACTTTAGGAGGAGACAGGGATCATGGCCTTTTCTTGGGGATACTCATCAGTGGCTGATCCTTCCTCTGGCTTCCTCTCCAGCTCTAGCCTTTCTCTCCTGAATTCTACTTAACTAGTATTGGGTAGGGGTAGGAAAAATGGATTTTCAAATATTTGTCTTCTACCTGAACTGTGACTTTAGAATTTTGGAATAAAAAATTTAGCGTCCTGTTGTCTGTTTTCTTTGGATCTGCTTCCCCTCAGGGCAGTTATTGCTTCATATCCAAAGTGTGAATGAGGAATTATCACAGGTATGTACAGAAGTGGATGTGGGGAGTGCAGCATGGCTTAGCTCACAGAGTAATCTAGTTCTCTGACACCTTTCTTTTTATAATTCTTGCTCCATCTACTCTGATAAGTCCTCCTCCTCCACCTAAAAGTAGGTGTTTCCCAAGTTTTTTTCTCTGTAGACTCTTTGGATAATTTCATCTACCTAATACTTTCAGTAATTACCTCTCTGCCCTAAATCCCAATTTTATGCTTTAATCCTGAATTGGTTCCCAGTTAATGTTTTTTGATTAATGTAAATAAAGATCAGAATTAGTTTTTATTTACTGAGGTTCTAAGTGTAAAGCACTCAAATGCTTACACTTGCGTTGCATTGATTTTCCCTATTATCTTACAAAAAAAAATTGACTTTTCAAAATCCTAGACTCTTAAATGAAATTGTTAACTACATTTTGGTCTTCTGCTCATATTTGTATTGAATCTACTCATATTTTCAAGTTTGAAGGAGTTATCTGTTGTAGTTCAGGAGTATATTTGCTATCCTTCTCTCCCAACTGCCCCTAAGTCTCTTTGAACTGCTCTAGAAGTCATCCTGTCCAACACAGAGGCAGTATTTCCTGATAGTGCTTTTAATAACAGAATTGCCAAGTCAAAGTTGACCCACTGTGCTTCTAAGGGAATTCTCCTAAGGCACAGCTACTGTAGAGTTAAGAGCCTAGTCCTGGTAACCAGACAGTCTGGGTTCAGATTGTAGCTCTATCACTAACTACTTGGTCTGTAACCTTGGACAATTTATATAACTTATCTGTTTCTTTATAGAAATGTGAGCAATATAACTCCCTAATTCATGAAATTTTTGTGAGGATTAAGTGAATTAACCAGTTGAAGAAATACCTCATACTTAGAAATATGTAAGGAGCTATTATTATAACCAGTCATCTTTTGCTATTTTTCCATGTCTAGTTATCAGCCTTGGCCTTTGTTTATTAGGCCAGACTAGCTGTTTAATTTTCTGAGTTCTTTAAAAATTCAACTTTTTCAGATAAAGATAGGATATATCTTGTACATTTCACACACACACACACACACACACACACACACACACAAACACAGGGAACTGGTACACGTTGTAATGATTTCCTTTCAACAGCTATTAAAGCAGTAGGTATGAAAATGTTTGTGCTTGGCCTATAGTAGGGTCAGCAAGAGAGGAGACTTGAGTGTGACATTCAAAGGAAGGAAGCAGGATTTGATAGCCTATTGATATACAGAGGCATCACACCTCACTCTAAGGGACCAACCTTAGGTGACTGGGAAAGTTAGGAGTGCTGTATTTATCTATTACTATGTAAAAATGATCCTAAAATGTACTGAGTTAAAACAATATCCATTTATTTTCTATCTTTGTTCCTGTGGATCATTAATTCAGACAGGGCACAGGAAGGGATGGCTGGTCTCTGCTCCATGATGTCTAGGGTCTCACCTGGGAAGGTTGGAGTCCGAGGACTGGAATCAGTAGACAAACTTCTTTATCCATATTTCTGTCTAGACCTAGCCTGGGAGGAGAGAACACAGATCCCACCTCTACTTGGAGGAGTGAGCATAAGTCATATTGAAAGAAGAACTTGTAGGGTGAGCTAATTGTATGATTAGGCCACCCAAGATGGCTGTCTCTTGCTGGCTGTACATCCCCTTCACAATCAGACCCTGCTTCAGCTACATCCTACTCACCTGACTGATCTTGCCTCTTAATCATAGAACCTAATCAGTAAATGCCTACATAGTTGCCTCCACCCCAGCTATTGACTACTGTAATCTTTAAATCAGAACAACTTCACAAAGATGGTTTATCAAAAGGGCAGTGAGGGTTGTGCTCTTCTGCTGGTAACCAATGAGCCATCCTGATATCAATTTTCTCTGTAATAATTCCCTCTTCTTACAGGGAAGACTCTTGCCACTGCCAACCTGCCATCTGCCACCCATAAGAATGTGTCTCTATAGAACCCTCTTGCTTCTTGTGTAAGTAAGATTCCCTATCCAATAAACCATTGATGTCTCTCTTGCTAACTCTGTGTTCCTTCCATCTTGAGACTGAACAATTAAAAGTCTTTCAGTGTTGCCGGGCGCAGTTCAACTCTAAGTGTGGTCAACTTTGAAAAATACAATCTCCCACTTGTTACAAAGCCTAATTAAGGGTGGGGATTTTACTTTAGGAAAAACGTGGGTTTGCCTTGCGGTAAAGTCCTCGAGACACTCCTAACTTCTGCGTAAAATAAATATAGAGAATTCCTTGGTCCTCCAGTGGTTAGGACTCTGCACTTTCCCTACTAAAGGTCTGGCTTCAATACCTGGTTGCTGAACAAAGATCCCACAAGAGGCACAGACCACGCCCCCAACCCCACGCCGGGAAAAACCCCAGACAACAACAACAACGACAACCACAAAACGAAATTGAAAAAAATAATTTAATAAAGGAAAATAATGTTACAAAGTAAAGTTTTCCTTTCTCCAGCTGAAGATCCAGAATTAAGCAATGGGTTCCCCAAATGTCAGAATAATCATAGTTCAGTATTATCTTTCTCTGGAAATATGTATAAGAAAGCAATACCACATAATGACTCCAGTCCAGACCCCACCTCTACCACTTTCCACGCAATCGTGGACAAAAAAAAACATTAACTTCTTTGTATCTGAGCTATCTCATTAGTTAAAGAGTAGATAATAACATGTAATTTGTGGAGTTTTGATGAAGGTTAATATAGCTAATTGTTCAAAGTCATTAATTTTTCTATTCCTCTTCGTCCTACTTAAGCAATTGAAAAATTATCATAAGTGAAAAGCTAAACTGGATTGCTTAAAAATATTTTCATAAATTTCCTTTGTGCTTTGCGTGTATAAGTGAGAAAAACAGGCTCAGGTTACACAGAAACCACGGGCCTCAGTCAGAAGTGGCAGGACACCGACCCAGCGCCACGTCAGGGGCCTTCTGCACAGGCACCTCCGGCCGCTCGGCGGCTCCAGCGCCAGGCCCCGCCCGCCTCCGCTGCCGGCCAATGGCCGCCGGCCGTCGCGGTCCGAGGCTGCTATTGGAAGAGCTGGTGCAGCGGGAGGAGCTGAGTCGGGGTCGCGCCGCGCTGCGCCTGCCTGCGCTTCTAAGCCGGAGGAAGAAGTCGGAGGTCATGCCCGTGTTAGTGGCTCTTCTGCGGCGCGGCGCGCGCGGGCGCGGCCCCCTGCTGCAGAAGCGGGTGCAGGTGAGAGGGGCTGGGACTCGCTTCTGAGGCCTGGGCTGCGGCCGCGCGGCCGGAAGGAGCCCTCAGAGCGGGCCTCGGGAAGGTCTCCGCCCCCGCCCCGAACCCTGCGCTCGCGTCCAGAAGCGCAGGCTCCTACGCCGCGCTTCTTCTCCGCGGCCTTGTCGGAGTGTGGACGCCGCTTTCCAGGGTCGAAGCGTGCAGGTGTTTTGACGCGCAGAAAGTTCCGGGGCTTGGTCTCGACCTTGCCTGACGGGTAGCGAAGTCTCGTCAAACTGCTTCCCAGCTGTTTTTCGAAACATATCTGTGAACGTTACTGTCAAGAGGTTTTAATTTCATGCCGTAGGTAATCATTTTGGGCTTACAGAATGATAATAAATCGATGTGTCAACTCGGAGCAACTTCAGACCTATTAGGGAAAATAAATAGCTTCTCGGTTTCTTGATGCGTAGCGCTTACGCACCAAGGGCGTCCAGAGCCTTGTTTCTGTTCTGGCTTGTGCTTAGGAAACACAGGAGCGACAACCTTGGAAGAATCTATTATTTTCCATCCATCAGAGCAAGCTAGTTTGCATCACAGGTTTAGGGCCTGGCAAAAGACAAGGAGTAGGTCTAGAATTTCAGGGTGTGGTTGTGAGGCGTGACTTTTCTAGTTCGGTTGGAGCAGTAAAGTTTGAAATCTAGTTCTATTGTTAAGAGTTTGAATTTGACTTAAGTCAATGAGGACCGTTTATATTTTCGGTATTGTCATAGTTAGAGGTCTAGGACGATTGAAGTGGGGGAAAATCGCAAGAGATTGTGAAAGTATAAATATAGAACTTGTCAAATGCAGAGTGAGAATGGAGAACCAAGGAAAAAGGAAAAGCCTAAAATTAATCTGGGTGACTGAGATAATAGCAGTCAGCATATCCTGAGTTTCAAACCAGAATTTACTAGGTGAATCAGGTGAAAACTAGATACGTAAGTTTGTAAAAAAAAAAAAAATGAAGTGCCGAACCTTCTTAATTTAGTTTAATTAACAGCTCAAAATCAAACACAAATGTTGCTGATGAGAAAAATGAAGATTATATAGAGTGTGAGTTGTGGTGTTCATTTGTTACTTAAATTAAGTGGTCATTTACTGAAGTGTGGAGATACAGTTTGTTTTAACAGGATTTTCAGTATTCCGTGCCATTTTATGGAATGAAACGTAATCTCTCACCTATTAACTGGCTTTTTCTCGTTTGCCTTCGAAAACACACAGGTCTCCCTTAATCAGAGCTTTCTGCTTTCCAACTGAAATTGCTTTTTTCTTATGGTCAAAAGAGTAGTCCTCCTTGTCACCCTTGTTTACATCCATTTCCCTTTAAACCTCTGCAGTTAGATTTCTATACTACTCAACTGAAGGATACCAGTGCATTTCATTTCCTGTGTTTCTTCTTCTTGACCTTCTTTATACTATATTTGACAATGTTAATGGGGCTTCCCTGGTAACTCTGTGGGACTTCCCTGCTAGTTCAGTCCGTAAAGAATCTGCCTGCAATGCAGGAGACGTGGTGTTCAATCCCTGGGTCAGGAAGATCCCTTGGAGAAGGAAATGGCAACCCACTCCAGTATTCTTGACACTGTTGATTATTCCCTCCTTTAAACTCCTGTCTTGCTGTTTTGAACCAAGTTAATTTTTTTTTTTTAACCTTGAGCTTTTTATTTTGTATTGAGGTATAGCCAGTTAACAATGTTGTGGTAGTTTCAGGTGAAGAGCGAAGGAACTCAGCATTGCATAGAGGTGTATCCATTCTCACCCAAAGCCCACTCCATCCAGGCTGGCACATAACATTGAGCAGAGTTCCATGTACTGCACAGTAGGTCTTTGTTGGTTGTCCATTTTAAATATAGCAGTATGTACATGACCTTCCCAAAGTCCCTATCTATCTTCTCCTGCCCTCCCCCAGAACTATAAGTTTGTTTTCTAAGTCTCTGAGTCTCTTTCTGTTTTGTAAGTAACTTCATTTGTATAGTTTTGTGTTTTTTAGATTCCATGTATAAGGGATGCCATATGATATTTCTCCTTCTCTGACTTACTTTTAGGTCTATCCATGTTGCTGCAAATGGCATTATTTCATTCTGTTTAGTGGCTGAGTAATATTCCATTGTACATATGTACCACATCTTTATCTGTTCCTTTGTTGACAGACATTTAGGCTTCTTTCATGTCTTGACTATTGTAAACAGTGCTTCAATGAACTGGGTACATGTATCCTTTTGGATCATCAATTCCAGGAGTGGAATTGGAGGGGCATATGGTAGTTCTATCTTTAGTTGTTTAAGGAACCTCCATACTGTTCTCCATAGTGGCTGTACCAATTTACATTCTCACCAACAGTGGAAGGAGGAGTCCCTTCTCTCCATAACCTTTCCAACATTTGTTGTTTGTGGTTTTTTTGATGATAGCTATTTTGACTTGTGTGAAGTGATATCTCATTGTAGTATTGATTTGCATTTCTTTAATAACTAGCAACGTTAAACATCTTTTCATGTGCCTATTGGCCATCTTTTTGTCTTTGGATAAATGTTTATTCAGGTTGTCTCCAATTTTTGAGTGGGTATTTTTTTTAATGCTATTTTTAAGCATCCTAGGATGTTTGTAAATTTCGGAGACTAATCCCTTAAAGGTCATATCACTTGCATTTTCGCCCAGTCTGTGGGTTGTATTTTCATTTTGTTTATTGTTTCCTTTGCTGTGCAAAAGCTTTTGAGTTTAAGTAGGTCCCATTTGTTTATTTTTGCTTCCCCCACCCCCATTATTATGGGAGATGCATCAAAAAGATGTTGCTGTGAGTTATATCAGACAGTGTTCTGCCTGTTTTCCTCTAGGGATTTTACAGTGTCCAGTCTCACATTTAGGTCTCAATCCATTTTGAGCTTATTTTTGTATTTGGAGTTAAGGAATGATCTAATTTCATTTTTTTACATGTGACTGTCCAGTTTTCCCAGCACCATTTGTTGAAGAGATTCTTTCCAACATTGTGTAGAATTGTCTTTGTCATAGATAAATTGACCATAGATGCATGGGCTTATTTCTGGGTTTTCTATCCTATTCCATTGAGCTATATTTCTGTTTTTATGCCACTGCCATACTGTTTTGATGACTGTAGCTTTGCAGTATAGTCTGAAGTTAGAAGTCTGAGTCCTCCACCTCCCTTTTTCTTTTTCAATATTGCTTTGACTATTTGGGGTCTTTTATGTCTCCATACAAATTTTGAGATTTTTTTTTTCTAGTTCTGTGAAAAATGTCATTGGTAATTTGTTAGGGGTCTCATTGAAGCTGTAGATTGCCTTAGGCATTAGTCATTTTGACAGTATTGATTTTTTTCAATCCACTAAAAAGGTATGTATTTCCATCTGTGTATATCTTCTTTAATTTCTTTCATCAGCATCATATAGTTTTCAGAGTACAGGTCTTTTGTCTCCTTAGACAGCTTTATTCCTAGGTTTTTTTTTTTTTTTTTTTTTTTGATGCAATGGTAAATGGAATTGCTTCTTGAATTTCTCTTTCTGATCTTTTGTTGTTAGTGTATAGAAATGCAATGGTTTTCTGTGTATTAATTTTGTAACCTGCAATTACCAAATTCATTGATGAGTTATAGTAGTTTTCTGGTGGCATCTTTAGGATCTTCTATGTATAGTATTCTGTCATCTGCAAGCAGTGACAGATTAACTTCTTTTCCAGTTTGGATTCCCTTTACCTCTCTTTCTTCTCTGATTGCTCTGGCTAGGATGTCCAAAATTATGTTGAATAAAAATGGTCCTTTTCATGTTTGTCTTGTTCTTGGTCTTAGAGGGAATGTGTTCAGCTTTTCACCACTGAGTATGATGCTAGCTGTAGATCTGTCATATCTGGCCTTTATTAATGTTGAGGGATATAGCCTCTATGCCCACTTTCTGGAGAGTTTTTGTCATAAATGGGTGATGAATTTTATCAAAAACTTTTTCTGCATCTACTGAATGATCATATGGTTTTCATTCTTCAATTTGTTGATGTGGTGTGTCACATTTATTGATTTGGGGATGTTGAAAAACCCTTACATCTCTCAGATAGATACCAGAGATCATGATCTCTGATCATGGTGTATGATCTTTTTAATGTATTTTTGGATATGAATTGTTAGTATTTTGTTGAGGATTTTGGAATCTATGTTCATCAGTGATCCTGTCTGTAAATTTCTTTTTGTGGTATCTTTGTCTGGTTTTGGTTTAGGGGTGATGGTGGCCTCATAAAATGAGTTTGGAAGTTTTCCTTCCCCTGCAACTTTTTGGAACAGTTTCAGAAGGGTAGGTGTTAACTCTTCTCTAAATATTTGATAAAAATTCACCTATGAAGCTGTAGGGTCCTGGACTTTTGTTTGTTGGGAGGTTTTTAATCATTGTTTCAATTTTAGTGCTTCTGATTGGCCTATTTATATTTTCTGTTTCTTCCTGGTTCATCCTAGGGAGACTGTACCTTTCTAAGAATTTGTCCATTTCTTCCAAGTGTCTGTTTTATTGGCATACAGTGTTCATAGTGGTCCCTTATGACCCTTGGTATTTCTGTGGAGTCAGCTATAGCTTCATTTTCAATTTTACTGATTTGAGTCCTCTCCTTTTTTTTTTTTTGAAGAGTCTGGCTAATGGTTTATAAATTTTCTTTATCTTTTCAAAGAACCAGCTTTTAGTTTTATTGATCTCTGAGACTGTTTTCTTTGTCTCTATTTCATTTAATTCTGCTCTGATCTTTATGATTTCCTTCTTTCTACTAACTTTATATGTTTGTTCTTCTTTCTCTAGTTGTTTTAGGTATAAGGTTAGATTGTTTAGTTGATATTTATCTTGTTTCTTGCGGTAAGATTTTATTGCTCTAAACTTCCCTCTTAGAACTGCTTTAGCTGCATCCCATAAGTTTTGGACCATTGTGCTTTCATTTTCATTTGTCTCTAGATTTTTTTGTTTTTCTTCTTCTTTGATTTCTTCAGTGATCCAGTGGTTGTTTAGTAGCATACTGTTTAGCCACCAAGTGTTTGTGTTTCTTAGAGTTTTTTTCTTAGTTTATTTTTAATCTCATAGTGTTGTGATCAGAAAAGATGCTTGATATGATTTCAGTTTTCTTAAATTTACTAAGGCTTGCCTTTTGGCCCAGCATGTGGTCAATCCCTGAGAAAGTTCCTTGTGCACGTGAGAAGAATGAGTAGTCTGCTGCTTTTGCCTGGAATGCTCTATAAATATCAATTAAGTCTAATTCATCTAAAATGTCAATTAAGGCCTGAATTTCCTTATTGATTTTCTGTCTGGATCATCTGTCCATTGATGAAATTGGGGTGTTAAAGTCCACCTCATTATCATGTTACTGTCAATTTGTGCCTTTATGTTTGTTTGTATTTGCCTTACATATTGAGGTGCTCCTATGTTGGGTGCCTATATTTATAATTGTTATATCTTATTCCTAGATTGAACCCTTGATCATTATGTACTTTCCTTCTTTGTCTCTTATAGCAGTCTTTGTTGGAAAGTCTATTTTGTTGGGTATGAATGTTGCTGCTCTAGCTTTCTTATGATTTCCATTTGCATGAAATACCTTCTCCCATCCCCTTACTTTCAGTCTGAAAGTGTCCATAGGTTTGAGGTGGGTCTCTTGTAAACAGCGTATATATAGGTCTTATTTTTTTTATCCATGCAACTATGTCTTTTGGTTGATGCATTTAATCCATTTACACTTAAGGCAATTATTGATGTGTATGATCCTACATATATAGGACTTCCCAGGTGGCTCAGTCAGTAAAGAATCTGCCTGCAATATGGGAGACCTGGGTTCGATCCCTGGGTAGGGAAAATTCCCTGGAAGAGGGCATGGCAACCCACTCCAGTATTTTTGCCTGGAGAATCCCCATGGACAAAGGAGCCTGGTGGGCTGCAGCCCATAGGGTCACAAAGTGTCAGATGTGACTGAGTGACTAAGCTCACGTAGCACACAATCCTGTTCAGTTCAGTCATGTCTGACTCTGCAACCCCATGGAATGTGCACCCCAGGCTTCCCTGTCCATCACCAACTCCCAGAGCCTGCTCAAACTTACATCCATTGAGTCAGTGCTGCCATCCAACCATCTCATCCTCTGTTGTCCCCTTCTCCTCCTGCCTTCAGTCTTTCCTGGAATCAGGGTCTTTTCCAGTGAGTCAGTTCTTCACATTAGGTGTCCAGAGTATTGGAGCTTCAGCCTCAGCATCAGTCCTTCCAGTGAGTGTTCAGGACTGATTTCCTTTAGGATTGACAGGATTGATCTCCTTGAAGTTCAAGGGACTCTCAAAAGTCTTTTCAAAGCAAATTCAGAAGCACCAATTCTTTGGCACTCAGCTTTCTTTATGGTCCAGCTCTCACATTCATACATGATTACTGGAAAAACCATAGCTTTGACTATATGGACCTTTGTTGGCAAAGTAATGTCTTTGCTTTTTAATATGCTGTCTAGGTTGGTCATAGCTTTTCTTCCAAGGAGTATGTATCTTTAATTAATTTCATGGTTGCAGTCACCATCAGCAGTGATTTTGGAGCTCAAGAAAATAAAGTCTGTCACTGTTTCCATTATTTCCCCATCTATTTGCCATGAAGTGATGGGACAGAATGCCATGATCTTAGTTTTTTGAATGTTGAGTTTTAAGCCAACTTTTCACTCTCTCCTTTCACTTTCATCAAGAGGCTCTTTAGTTCTTTTTCAATTTCTGCCATTAAAGTGTTCATTCGCATATCTGAGGTTATTGATATTTCTCGTGGCAACCTTGATTCCAGCTTGTGCTTCATCCAGCCTGGCATTTCACACAATGTACTCTGCATATACTTTAAAAAGCAGGGTGAGAATATACAACCTTGACATAAACCTTTCCCAATTTGGAACCAGTCCATTGTTCCATGTCCAGTTCTAATTTTTGCTTCTTGACCTGCATACACATTTCTCAGGAGGCAAGTAAGGTGGTCTGGTATTCGCATCTCTTGAAGAATTTTCCACAATTTGATATGATCCACAAAGTCAAAGGGTTTAACCTAGTCAATAAAGGAGATGTAGATGTTTCTCTGGAACTCCCTTGCTTTTTCTATGATTCAGCGAATGTTGGCAATTTTATCTCTGGTTCCTCTGCCTTTTCTAAATCTAGCTTGAACATCTGGCATTTTTTGGATCATGTACTGTTGAAGTCTATCTTGGATAATTTTGAGCATGACTTTGCCGTCGTGTAAGATGAGTGCAATTGTGCTGTAGTTTGAACATTCTTTGGCGTTCCCCTTCTTTGGGACTGGAATGAAAATTGACTGTTTCTAGTCCCGTGACTACTGCTGAGTTTTCAAAATTTTGCTTGCACATTGAGTGCAGCACTTTAACAGTATCATCTTTTAGGATTTGAAATAGCTCTGGTGGAATTCCATGACTTCCACTAGCTTTGTTCTTAGTGATGCTTCCTAAGGCCCACTTGACTTCACACTCTAGCTTGACTAGCTCTTGGTGAGTGATCACACAATTGTGGTTGTCTGGGTCATTAAGATCTTTCTTGTGTAGTTCTTCTGTGTATTATTGCAACCTTTTTTTATTATTATTATTATCTTCTACTTCTGTTAGGTCTGTATATACCATTTCTATCTTCTATGTGCCCATTGTTGCATCTTTGCATAAAATCTTTTCTTGGTATCTCTAATTTTCTTGACGAGAAAGAACTCTGGTCTTTCCCATTCGATTATTTTCCTCTATTTCTTTGCATTGTTCACTTAGGAATGCTTACTTGTCTCTCCTTGCTATTCTTTGGAACTCTGCAATCAGGTGGATATATCTTTACTTTTCTCTGTTTCCTTTCACTTCTCTTTTTTTCTCAGCTATTTGTAAAGCCTCCTCAGGCAACCATTTTGCCTTTTTGCATTTCTTTTCTTGGGGTGGGTTTTGATCACTGCCTGTTGTACAAGTGTCAGGAACCTCGTCCATAGTTCTTCAGGCACTCAGTCTATCAGATCTAATCCCTTGAATCTATTTGTCATTTCCACTGTATAATCGTAAGGGATTTCATTTAAGTCAGACCTTAATGGCCTAGTGATTTTCCCTACTTTCTTCAATTTAAATCTGAATTTTGCAATAAGGAGTTCATGATCTGAGCCACAGTCAGCCCCCAGTCTTGTTTTTGCTGACTGTATAGAGCTTCTCCATCTTCGACTACAAAGAATATAATCAATCTGAATTTGGTACTGACCATCTGGTGATGTCCATGTATAGAGTCATCTCTTCTGTTGTTGGAAGAGGGTGTTTGTTATGACCAGCACATTCTCTTGGCAAAACTCTGTTAGCCTTTGCCCTACTTCATTTTGTACTCCAAGTCCAAATTTGCCTGTTACCTTAGATATCTCTTGACTTTGTACTTTTGTATCCAGTCCCCTATGATGAAAAGGACATCTTTTTTTTTTGCTGTTGTTATTTCTAGAAAATCTTGTAGGTTTTGGTGGAAGACCTTCAGCTTCTTCAGCATTAGTGGTTGGGGCATAGACCTGTATTACTGTGATATTGAATGGTTTGCCTTGGAAATGAACAGAGATCATTAAGTCATTTTTGAGATTGCACCCAAGTACTGCAGTTAGGACTCTCGTTGAATATGAGGGCTATTCCATTTCTTCTAGTGGATTCTTGCCCACAGTAGTAGATATAATGGTCATCTGAATTAAATTCTCCCATTCTGGTCCATTTTAGTTCACTGATTCCTAAAATGTTGATACTCACTGTTGCCATCTCCTGTTTGACCACTTCCAATTTGCACTGATTCATGGACCCAGCATTCCAGGTTCCTATGCAATATTGTTCTTACAGCATCACACTTTACTTTCACCATCAGACACATCCACAGCTAGGTGGTGTTTCTGCTTTGGCTCAGCCTCTTTATTCTTTCTGGGGCTATTTCTCTGCTCTTTTCCAGTAGCATATTGGGCACCTACCGACCTCCGGAGTTCATCTTTCAGTGTCCTATCTTTTTGCCTTTTATACTGTTCATGGGGTTCTCAAGGCAAGAATGCTGTAGAGGCTTGCCATTCCCTTTTGCAGCGGACCACATTTTATCATATGTATGTATATGTAAACCATATATATCCATAATAGGGTGATACTGCTTGGGTTTGAAATCCCATGTCTGCACTTTGTTGGCTCTGTGACTCTGGGCAGGTTACTTGACCTACCAGTGCTTAAGTTTCTTTACCTGTAAAATAAGAATAGTGGTACCCACCCATTAGCTTGTTCTATATATAAAGCATGCTCCATATCCATCTGTTTGTATCCACCCCACTTGTGACCTCCCTAGCATTTGCCACGTGAGCTCTTGCCCAGTCTCCTTCCCCTTTTTACTCCTGCTTCTACAGTCATTCTGTACACTTCAGCCAGAGTGGTCTTTTTATAATAGTAAAGCCTTCAATGACTTCTTATTATACAGGCTAGAATCCAGACTCCTTCTCAGGCTCCATTTGGTCAGTGCTTGCTTCTTTAGTCTCAGCCAGACTGTGTGTTCTCTTGAGTATGTAGCTCCTGGTACACTAGTCCACTTTTTCTACTTAACATGTGTCAAGTTTGTTCCTAATGCAAGGCCTTTGTCCTAGTTCTTCCTAATGGCTCAGTTGCTCTTTCCCTAGACTTTTCCCAGGCTGACTCTCTTAATATTCAATTTCTCAGCTCCAGTGACATCTCCAGAGAGCCCTTTTCTGAACATCCAATGTGAAACCAGCCCTCATTCTGTAACTCATTATCCCATTTTGTTGACTTCAGAATGTACTTACCCTACCTGAAATGTTTTTCAGAGGTGCTAGTAAGGTCAGACTTTGTTTATTTGCTAAGTGTTTCATCATTGGGATAAAAAATAAAAGTAGTCTCTTCTTGAAACTCACAGTCTGATAAGGAGCCAGTCAAGCTGGTGAGGGAATTATATGTTTTGGAAAAATAGAGCACGCACAGGCATGCTGCAGAAGCTGAGACTGAAGTGCCTGCCTGCATGGTCAGGGATGGTCTCTCGAGTGCTTGGAGCTGTCCTTGAAAGATCATTATGACATGCAAATAAAATTTAAGTGGCCATGTTCATTCATCATGTGTGTTGATCCTACTATAATTTTGCCATTCCTGGGATATTTAATGAGCTCTAGGCATTATGCCAAGTGACAAGGATATAGCAATGAACCAGGAAGGAGGAACACGGAAGAGAGGATTGCTCTCAGGAAGCTTGTATTATGTGGAGAGAAAATAAATATGTATACCTTGTATTTACACAGTGTTGTAAATACAACAGTGTACTTACACAGTGTATTTACACAGAGGTGCTTTCAAGGAAATAATCATGTTGAAATAGAAGCTGACTTAAAAATAGTCAGAGAGCGATACTGTGCGTTTGTGTTGTTTGAGCCGAATCCTGAAGAACAAAAATGAACCAAGCAAGGCAAGCTGGAGAAGGACTGTTAACTGGTAGAGGCACACTGTAAAGAGCTTGAGGTGGAAATGGGTTCATAACAAAGAGGAGGCTGTTGTGGCTGGCACAGAATAAGAGTGGTATGAATGGAAACAAAATCAGGAGCCAGATCATGCCATCCAGCTCATCAGGAGCTCCAGTTCCAAGAGCCAGGAATTTGTAGGGTAAGAGATAAACTTTGGATATCATTCCAAGAGCAGTGGAAAGCCATCACAGGATTTTAACTAGGGGAATGATACAATCTGATTTATGTTTTGTGTGCATGTATGTGTGTGTGTGTGTTGATTTTGGTTTTTGGTCTGTACCATGCAGCTTATGGGATCTTAGTTCCCTTGGGATCTCAATTCCTTGATCAAGGATTGAACCTGAGCCACAGCAGTGAAAGTACCAAATTCTAACCATTGGACCTCTAGGAAACTCCCTGATTTACGTTTTAAAAACTAGATGCACTGAAGAAGGGAAGTTGGGGATGCAGGAAATGAAGTAGAGGCTGTTACAGTGGCAAGAAATGGTGGCTGTGCAGATGAAGTAAAGTGGAAGAATTTAGGTACATTTTAGACACAATATTGACAATACCTGTGATAGAACATCTTTGGGTGTTAGGCAAAGATGGCCGGTGAGTCCTTAGATTTTTGGCTTAGTTCCTGGGCAGATTGTGATGTGATGTCCTGAGGTGGGAAATACTGGAAAGAAACTAGTGTTCTAGCGTGGCAATTGAGAGCCATTGACAGCAAAATCAGGCTAGTCAAGTTGGCACTTGGATATATGAGTCTGGAGGTCAATTGAGTGGTGAAGGCTAGAGATAGAAATTTGGGAATCATCAGGACATAATTGCTGCTTAAAGTTGTGGGGCTAGATATGATTATGGAGCCAGTGAAGTTTGAAAATTAAAAGGGGCCTGGAACAAAGCCTGGGGACATTCCAGCAGATAGAGGTCTCGAAAGGGAATGATAGGGAGGCTGAGAAAAATAACTAGAGAAATAAGAGGTGGACCACAAGATTGTGTTAAGATGGAAGCCAAGGAAAAGTGTTTGGATAATGGTTTATACACATTACCTCATTTCATTTTCACAACTACTTGTGCAGAGTATTTTATTTTTTATTTTATTTTTTTACAGTTATCTGATTGCTTTTATTCTTGGATAACATAAACCATACCTTTTCCCTAGCACCAAATATAGTCAAACTTCAGTATTTGCATATTCCACATCTGCAAATTATTTTGCAATTTCAAATTCAATACTCATAACATTTTCACAGGCAAGTCAGGGACAGGTACATGTTCTAAGGAGGAAAAAAATGAGTTGCCTGATGTTCATGTTGCCAGCCAAGGTGGAATGAGGCAATTCTTCACTTTCTTGTTTCAGCTCTCATATTAGAAACAAGTGATCATTTTGCAGCCTAGTTAGTGCATACACAATATGATACACATTTTTTGTATTGTGCTTTTGGTGAGTGAGTTTGCTGTTTAAAATGCCCCCTCCAAGCTTAGTGCTGAAGTGTATTTGGTGTTGCTAAGCATAAGAAGGCTGTCATGTACATATTGAGAATATACATGTAGTTGAAAAGAGGAGAACCAAACTTAGAATAGGACATTAGTGACTTTTGGAGAAATTGTAAATTAAAAAAAAAAGCCTAGAGAAGAATGGGCAGAAGGAAGGGTAGGTAAAATTTCCTGAAGTGTGACTGAACTTGGCACAAGTAAAAAGTGGAAATAATTCTGGTATAGCTGATGGGTGGTAATTCAGAGAGAGAGAGAATGATATGGGATACTTAAGTACTTCTACTTAAAGAACACAGTATACTTTTGTAACATACTGTTCCTCCACATAGAAAATGCTAATTTTTCCAATGTTTTTTTCAAAATCAGTAGCAGTTGGTTTTTAAGGTGTATGCTGCTGCTAAGTCACTTCAGTCGTGTTCAACTCTGTGCGACCCCATAGACGGCAGCGCACCAGGCTCCTCCGTCACTGGGATTCTCCAGGCAAGAACACTGGAGTGGGTTGCCATTTCCTTCTCCAGTGCATGAAAGTGAAAAGTGAAAGTGACGTTGCTCAGTTGTGTCCGACTCTTAACGACCCCCTGGACTGCAGCCTACCAGGCTCCTCTGTCCAAGGGATTTTCTAGGCAAGAGTACTGGATGTTCAGAGTATTTTAGAAAACCAAGGTTAACACTCAAGAATACTCAGTTTCTCAGTCTGTCGAAGGATGGGATGAGGAGAGGGGACGGAGACTCAAGGGAGGGAACATCACTACAAACAAAGCTAATGGAGGTGATAGAATTCCAGCTGAGCTATTTCAAATCCTAAAAGATGATGCTGTTAAAGTGCTGCGCTCAATGTGCCAGCAAATTTGGAAAACTCAGCAGTGGCCACAGGACTGGAAAAGGTCAGTTTTCATTCCATTCCCAAAGAAGGGGAATGCCAAAGAATGCTCAGACTATAGCACAATTGCACTCATCTCACACAATGGCAAAATCATGCTCAAAATTATCCAAAAAAGACCTCAACAGTACATGAACTGAAAAATTCCAGATGTTCAAACTGGATTTAGAAAAGGCAGAGGAACCAGAGATCAAATTGCCAACATCCATTGGATCATAGAAAAAGCAAGAGAATTCCAGAAACACATCTACTTCTGCTTTATTAATTATGCCAAAGCCTTTGATTGTGTAGATCACAACAAACTGTGGAAAATTCTTCAAGAGATGGAAATACCAGGCCACCTTACCTGCCTCTTGAGAAATCTGTATGCAGGTCAAGAAACAACAGTTATAACTGGACATGGAATAATGGACTGGTTCCAAATTGGGAAAGGAGTACATCAAGGCTGTATATTGTCACCCTGCTCTTTTAACTTATACATAGAGTACATCATGCAAAATGCCGGGCTGGATGAAGCACAAGCTGGAATCAAGATTGCCGGGAGAAATATCAATAACCTCAGATACGCAGATGGCACCACTATTATGGCAGAAAGTGAAGAGGAACTGAAGAGCCTTTTGATGAAAGTGAAAGAGGAAAGTGAAAAGGCTGGCTTAAAACTCAACATTCAAAAAACTAAGATCATGGCATCCTGTCCCATCACTTCATGGCAAATAGATGGGGAAACAATGGAAACAGTGACAGACTTTATTTTCTTGAGCTCCAAAATCACTGCAGATGGTGACTGCAGCCATGAAACTAAAACACTCTTGCTCCTTGGAAAAAAAGCTATGACAAATCTAGCCAGCATATTTAAAAGCAGAGACATTACTTTGCTGACAAAGATCTGTCTAGTCAAAGCTATGGTTTTTCCAGTAGTCATTTATGGATATGAGAGTTGGACTGTGAAGAAAGGTGAGTGTTGAAGAATTGATGCTTTTGAGCTGAGTTGTTGGAGAAGACTCTTGAAAGTCCCTTGGACTGCAAGGAGATCCAACCAGTCAATCCTAAAGGAAATCAGCCCTGAATATTCATTGGAAAGACTGATCCTGAAGCTAAAACTTCATTACTTTGGCCACCTGATGTGAAGAACTGACTCATTGGAAAAGACCCTGACGCTGGAAAAGATTGAAAGCAAAAGGAGAAGGGGACAACAGAGGATGAGATGGTTGGATGGCATCACCTAATCAATGGACATGAGTTTGAGCAAGCTCCAGGAGTTGGTGATGGACAGGGAAGCCTGGTGTGCTATAGTCTGTGGCATCACAAAGATACATAACTGAGTGACTGAAGTAAGGGAGACTCAAGAAACTCACTCATATATGTGTAATTGTGACTGATTTGCATTGTTATATGACAGTAACCAGCACATGCTGCTGCTGCTGCTAAGTTGCTTCAGTCGTGTTCTACTCTGTGTGACCCCAGAGACGACAGCCCACCAGGCTCCCCTGTCCCTGGGATTGTCCAGGCAAGAACACTGGTGGGTTGCCATTTCCTTCTCCAGTGCATGAAAGTGAAAAGTGAAAGGAAAGTCGCTCTGTTGTCTCCAAGTCTTAGCGACCCCATGGACTACAGCCTACCAGGCTCCATTGTCCATGGGATTTTCCAGTCAAGAGTACTGGAGTGGGGTGTCATTGCCTTCTCCAAACCAACACATAGCTTTAAGTAATTTTCTAAAAATTTTTTTTTTAAAAAGGAAAACTCAGCTGGTAAACTCAGGCTCTTAACCACTGTGGGTGTTTCCCAAAATAGAAAAGTGAGTCCCAGGTTGCCAAGAAGATGAAATGAACATAGCAAGGTCTTTATTGGATTTTGCTATCCAGATATTGTTAATCTTGCTCAAAGCCAACAGTAGGATAGATAAAAGCCAGATTGAGTGGTTTGAATAGTAAATAGGAGCTGATGACAGGAGACAAATTCTCGGTAACTTGGAGAACTTCTCTTGTATGGAGGAGCTAAGAAATAGAGTGAAGCTCAGTGGGACTCTGGGCTAAGAGAAGTTTGTTTGTCTTTAATTCTTGTAATTGGGAGGAGCCAGAGCCTATTTTTATGCTTGTAGAATAGTCAAGGGGGTAAAGGGGATGAATGATGGAAGAGGTTACAGTTAACAGACGATGTGGCACCTTTGAAAAAGCAACTGAAATGGGATCCAGGGCAAAGTGGAGAGGCCCAGGGGAACTTCAGTTAAACAGAACCAGAAACTTAAAAGTCGTTTTAGAAAAGGCTCTTTGATTGCAAGGAAAAATATCCACACTAGCTAAGCGGAAAGTGGCTTATTTGAAGATCTATGCTAGGTAAGCTCTTGGACATCCGAAGTTAGGAAATAAAGTGAAGCTGGCCTTGGTGTGGAAGCCTAGCTAGAAAATCTTTAACGAGGTTACTTTATTTTGTCTCTTGTAGTATGCCATGGTCTTTCCTTCCTGAGTGTATATGTTACATTCCCTTGGTTCTCTGCTTACCCATGGCTTTTCTCTTTGCTATAACTTTTGCTTTTACGTGACATTGCTGACTAACTCTAGCCCCTTGCCCCTTTCACTTCCAGTGCCCATCATCCAGATGATCAGGTTTCTCAGAGTGCTAGCTTAGTTCATTCCATTTTTGAAATGGGGCATAGTTCATTCCATTTTTGGTCCATCAGCTCTGGCCAGTGGGAGGAGGATGGGAATCACCTTGTAGGTACTTAGGGCTGTCCCTCCCAGACTCTCTGAGTAAGGGGTGTATTTTGGGAAGACAGTGACTGGCATGTTTACTACAAGTAGAAACTTTTAATTCAAAGTTCCGTCACAGATAATATGCTCAAAGCTTTTAGTATAAATAGGTTATATAAGCAGCAGCCCAATTTGGGCTTACTTAATTTAGAACTCAGATTTAATTTAAAATTACATTTAATGAAGTTTATACTTAAAAGGATTAGAAACTTTAAGATGATAAATTTATCAGAAGTTAAAACATACATTTCTAATGAATAGTTAATCAGGTAAGAGTATTGCAAAAGTAGTAATATTTAAATTTCAACAGTAATATATGCTGACTGGAAAATTTAGAATAAAGGCATAATGCATCAAAAAAGAAATTACCATAATCCCATTGCTGAGAAATATAAACTAATATAGATTAATACTTTTTATATCATAACAGATATTTATATTACAGGAAATATGGTATGCGGAGCGAAGTTATGTATCAAAACCCACTTTGAATGTAAGTATAAATTTAAATGTGCTTTAAAGAAAATGTAGTCAATTAAAAACTACATATTCTTACTGCATGTATAGGTGAGTGTCAACTTGATAGTTAATTACTGAAACATTAAGTCAGACTCCTTTATTACCATAAAATTTTTAGATCTCGTGCCCTGCATACTTTCTGCTTCTTCCCTGATTACTGTCTACTGTAAACAGCCTCCTCTAAAATTAAGCAGTGTTATTCCTTTACTCTCAGGGGACCCTAGTATATTGTACTGGTACATTGCAGAGGCCACATGGAAGATACTAGAAGAAAGATGCTGAATGAGCTGGAGATTAGACAAGAAGAACCATTACTTGGTCACCTAATGCTTTCTGTGGGGTCCTCTCTTTGTTGCATAGGGATTCCTAAAAGACTTAGTAATAGCCTCCAACCAGAATGAGGAAATGGTTCTCTTATTATCTATGATAAATTGTGTATGTATGTATTTAAGAGAAAGTAGAAAGCAAGTGTAAGGAGAGAATTGTTAAAATAGTGTTTTGCAGTGTTTAAGAGAGCTTTTATCTATTTTTTCTTCAATTTTATGTTGTTTTATTAATAGTTTAAGAAGTTATGGCTGTGAGACTTCCCTGGCCATCCAGTGGTTAAGAATCCACCTGCCAATGCAGGGGACAAGGGTTTGATCCCTGGTCGGGGAAGATTCCACATGCCGTGGGGCAACTGAGCCCACGTGCCAGAACTACTGAAGCTCGCATGCACAAGAGTGCATGTTCTGCAACAAGAGAAGCCACTGCAGTGGGAAACCCAGCTCTGCAACTCGAGGGTATCGCCCATTCACCTCAATTAGAGCAAGCCTGTGCACAGCAGCAAAGACCCAGTGCAGCCAAATAACACATAAAATAAAAAGAAAGTATGGTTCTGGCTGTGTCCCAGTTAAGTGGTGTTGCCCTACTAGCATACAGGTTCTTAATTCCTAGCCTAGAGGAAGCCCATTAATTAGGATAGTTTATTATGCAGTAAACAAGGGTAAAGTATTCATTTCTTAAATTGTGACTAAGGAATAGAATTTAAACTTAAGCTTCTGGTCTATGCCTGTTTTAGTACTGGTTTGTCTTAGTTTTCTATTAGGTTTCAAGTCATAAAGTACTAGCATTATAGTGGTTTTAGTGTTGTTCAAATACTGAGATTACTTTCATCTTTGATGAATAATTAGACACTCATAAAAAGTCTATTTCTTGAGTAATATATCTGTGAATCATGTGTATTTATAAAAGATGATATTGATAAAATATTTAAATGTAATGTTTACCATCTTCTGTCCTGCCAGGAAGTGGTCATAGTAAGTGCTACAAGAACACCCATTGGATCCTTTCTAGGCAGTCTTTCCTCTCTGCCAGCCACTAAACTTGGTTCCATTGCAATTCAGGGAGCCATTGAAAAGGCAGGTCAGTAGTTTTTACTTTTTGTGTTGAGGGAATAGTGATTCATTGGAGCAAATGTTTATTTTGCACTTGCTATATACATAATACTTAGAAATGAATTAATGAATGCATTTTTGAATTCTCTTGAAAAGAAGTCCTTGGACTACAGTGTTAGTAATAAAACTCAAAACTGACAAAAACCATTCCTGCTATATAATGTCATGTACTTTACTAGGTAATTACTAATTATTGAGTTGAATAAAATATGGAAATATTTCTTGATTTTTTAAAAAAGGGATTCCAAAAGAAGAAGTGAAGGAAGCATACATGGGGAATGTTCTACAAGGAGGTGAAGGACAGGCCCCTACAAGGCAAGCAGTACTGGGTGCAGGTACTAGGAATACGTTTTTGCGTTTATACTTGAATGTTTGACATGGCGAAATGGAGGTCACTTCGGCTTAAGTAGACTATAAATGCATAATAGACTTATATTCACCAAAGAAATGTTTCAGATTATGGTTGAGCATGCTCTATTTTATTACAGTTGTATTTGAAAAGAATCTGTTTTTCAAAAGTATGATTTATATTGGTTTTAGGCTTACCTATTTCTACTCCATGTACCACTATAAACAAAGTTTGTGCCTCAGGAATGAAAGCTATCATGATGGCCTCTCAGAATCTTATGTGTGGACATCAGGTAAGAAATACCTTCTTTTCCACTTTATAATTAAAATAGTATGCAGTGCTAAGAAAACACTAAAAACCTAAACGTATTCATACTTTAGAAGTTCAAGTAAGTGCAGTTGCTGTGTTGTTTCAGACACTGAGGAGTGTTTGGATTTGCAAATTCCACTTGAAGTAGAAGTTAGAATGATAGCTGAAGTGTCTTTTATTAAAAGTAGTTTCCATCTAGGATGTTTTAGTGCCCCTTTCACTCAGAGATTCTGGGGGATTTAAGACATCATAAATGTTGTATTTGCTAGATTGAGAAGGGCTTTCATTATAAATGAGAATAAGGTGCTGACCCTGGGGACCAAATTGATTGAGCCCAGAATTGATGACTGATTTGTAGTGCCTCACGTCCAGGTTTGGCTGTAAAATGGTGCAGCTTTCTATTGGCCTGGATGATTTTGATTTTGTTTGAGACTGGGCAAGAGACAGGCTGCTCAGCAAATAATATGTTGCATTAGGAGACTAGACCTGGACTTATAGAACTAGGAGTTTATCAGATCCAAGCCCTTTTTCAGTTGAAGAAAGAGATTGAGATGACTACAAACATAGTTACAGGGCTTAAATTAGAAAACAGGTGTCCCTATCCCTGTGTAGTGCATTCTGGCCTATCAGGGCATAATACACCAAGATAAAAACCAGTTGTGAGGTGTTTGCAGATTATTTCTTTTATATATATATATATATATATATATATGAATCACAATTTTGCATACCCTTGCTATTACTTCTCCCTTGCTTTGTTTCCAGTTGTAAGGCAAGGCAAAGAGGGGGAAAAAAAGAGTGATGCCTGATACATATGCTAAAAACTGAAATGGTATAGAAAATTATAAAATGAAAAATCTTTCTTCTTACCCTGCTTTAAGTGTCTAATTTATTCATCATTTTCTTGTATATTCTGCCACCTAAGAGCAGAGAAACTTTGGGCAAGTTGCTTAGATTCTGTGCCTTATGTAATATCTTGGAGATCTTTCTGTATCAGCACCTGAGATAGTATTCTACTGAACTGAACAAGTATAATATATTCTGGGGGTCCTTATTGAATGGATATCTAGATTGTCTCCAGTTCTCTATTTTAAATAATGCTCCAGAGAGTACCCCTATGCGTGTATCTTTGTGTACTTATAAATACTTAAATCAACTCTTAATTCACTATACTAAGAATTGTAATGTAGTGGTTAAGAACAGAAAGTCTGGAGCCAGACTGATTCCAAATCCTAGTGTTGCTTGTCATCAGCTGAGGAATTAGATGTGGACATTCACTGGAGACAGGTGAATAAAACATTAAAAAAATCTTATCATGTGTAGGTCTTTCTTTTGGAAAAATTCCTCAGAGGAGAATTTCAGAGTCACAGATTTAAAAATTTGGATATTTGCAAATACTTCTCATAAAAACTTATACCAGTTACATATTGTCCAAAGGTGGTGAGAGCTTGCTTGCTTATACACAAGGTAGCACTGACATCAGGTATTACCAAATCAAACTCTAGTCAAACCAGTGGCTGAAAATGGTCTTGAGATTGTTAGGTGTTTGAAAACTGAATGGCAAGGATAATTTTGTCTCAGTTGATTCTTTTGTGGTTCTCTAGCAAATGCAACCCACTCCAGTGTTTTGGCCTGGAGAATCTCAGGGACGAGGGAGCCTGGCGGGCTGCCGTCTGTGGGGTCGCACAGAGTTGGACACGACTGAAGCGACTTAGCAGCAGCAGCAAATGCTTTTAGTTAATATTCTTGATTCATATCTGTATTTTTAAAATTATCTGAATTAGAGGAATATTAGCAATTGCCTTATTTTGAATATTATCTAATGATCAATTTTATTTAATACTGTAGAACTGATAGTGTTTTTTGTCACTTATTTTCATCATCCCCAGGAAATACTCAGTATTTCAGGATAACAGAATAAAACTTATATGAGAACTATTTGAGACTCTCCATATTTCAAAATAGCCCAAATATTTAGATTTCTTTGGTATGGAATTTCTGTTTGTCTTTATTCCTGATTAAAGATTGTGAGAATATAATGTTAGTTTTAATTTTATGTTTACATTAATCTTTTATATTAAACTTTGTTTCAAATTAGCCTTTATAATGCAAATGAATTTTCTCTTGTTGATCTGTAATTACAGGTTAGTTGATTAATATTTACTAAACTTCTACTATATATGCCAGGCACTAATTACATAAAAATAGATATGACAAAGTTTCTGGCCTCAGAGGAGCCAGAAAGGCCTCACTAGTTTAGTAAAAGGTTTGACATATAAATATAGCTACAATACTGTGTAATATTATTAATAAAAGGAATACACAGTAATTGGGGAACATGAAGGAAGGAAGGGAGACTGTTCCAAAATGGATAGGGGAGAAAAAGAGAAAGAAGTAGGTAGTCAGGGAAAGTGGCTGACAACCGATTTGTTGGGTTGAAGGGGCTGTGTCTTGATTAGTTTTAAAGGAAATGACTGTTTTTCTTGTTGGTGAATAGGTCAGAAGTGCAGAGGTGTATGAATCAGTATGGTATCTTTGAAGACCTTGATTTTTTTTTTTTTTGCTTCTTGGCCTTACGGCTTGTGAGATCTTATTTCCACAACCAGGGATTGAGTCCATTCTCCCTACTGTGGAAGTGCAGAGTCTTAACTGCTGGACCACCTGGGAAGTCTGTTTGAAGACCTTTAAGCAGTTCTGTATGACCTCACTCATGTAGGTCCAGGCATAAGACTGGAAAGGGAGTAAAAAGTCAGATTGTAAAGAGTCTTATATACTATGCTGGGGAGTCCTTTACGGAGTGGAATGACCAGACTTAGTCTAGCCAGAATGACTCAGAGGAGTGTGGATGACACTTGGATGGAAGACAAGGCTTTCTGTCAGATGACCAAGTTAGAAAGGTATTATAGCTGTTTGGAAAGAGTTGATAAGGAGGATCACAATCAAGGAAGTAGGATTATTTCTGAGAACTGAGATTATATTTTTGGCAGTGTCAGTGAAATGAAGGATTTAGAATTTCAGAAGATGGTTTTACATTAAATATTCCTATTACTGTCTGATTCTAATCTTAATTATCATTACATATTTCAGACCATTTCCTTTTACCAGCGTCAAGAGGGTACTTCTTATATTGACTGTATAGCAATGTTTCATAAAGTTCGTGTAGAATCCTTGTTGCTTTGTAAAGGGTATAATGGATTTGCAACTATAATTGACCCATGAACTGAGATTTGAAGTGCCTGAGTCCACTTAATGCACGTTTTGTTTTTTCAATAAATATGTACTACAGTTGAGTCTGTGGATCTAGAACCATGGAACTGTGAAGTTGCACCCAAATTATCAAGTGTGGAGGGCTGATGTTCCTAACGATGGTGTTCAAAAGTCAGTGGTATCATTTGAATTGACACTGGGTTTTATGTGTTGCTGAGCAGGACGTGATGGTGGCAGGTGGGATGGAGAGCATGTCCAATGTCCCCTATGTAATGAACAGAGGAACAACACCGTATGGTGGGGTAAAGCTTGAAGATTTGATTGTAAAAGATGGACTAACTGATGTCTACAATAAAATTCATATGGTAATTATTGCTCTTTAGTGGAGAAATGCTATCTATACATAATAACTGCTTGGTTAGAAAAAATTTTTTTTTTTTTTCAGAAACTGAAGGATATAAATGTTGATTGAGCCATTCATTTTAGGGAAAATGTTTTTCTATGCTCATTGTATCCAGCTTGGCTCAATTTTTTAATAAATTGCCCCACACTGACATAGTGCATTTTCTGACTTCTAATAATGGATACCATAACTGTTTAATTATTAGTCCTCAAAATAGCAACTTCTGGGCTAATTCAAGTAGCTGAGATGTGAGTGAGAGAGTTACTAAGTACAGAAAGAAGTATATTTTAAGAACTAAATTTAACTGCTAACCACTGTTTTATGTTATAAAAAGCAAATACTTTATAAGTTTTTCAGAGTTACTTAGATTTTTTAAAATTCCAACTTTTATCAGGGCAACTGTGCTGAAAACACTGCAAAGAAGCTGAATATTGCACGAGAGGAACAGGATACTTACGCTCTTAATTCCTATACCAGAAGTAAAGCAGCATGGGAAAGTGGAAGATTTGGAAATGAAGTTGTTCCTGTCACAATTACAGTAAAAGGTTGAAGGATTATGTTCCAAAACAGATTTTAATTTTTAATAGACTTTACATATTGCTAAACTTTTTATGTTTAACTTTTAAATTGGTACTTTTTAAATTTCAACTAAAACACTGACACTGCTGCTGAATTAGTAAAGGGAAATGTGGCTAGTTCAGAGATAATTAAACCCAATTTAATATCTGATTCCAACTCAATTGCAAATTCCACTATGCATTTTTTTTTTTTGAGAAATGTATTTATTAGAACTCTTTCTAATATAACCGAGACTGTTGAACACATTAAGTGAAAAGGGGATATTTACTAGAAGGCTAGTTGGGGGTTTGTCCCAGAACTGAAAGATGTATGGCAGCAACCAGTCAGCACCAGGAACTTCAGGGATTGGGAGAGAATGGGCAGCACCTTTTGGACATGCTATCTGGGCTTCTCACTGCTGCTTTTGTGCCCTCAGCTTCCTTCACTGCTGCCTCCATCTCCAGAGTCCATCTGTAGGGCTCTCAGAGGAAAGATAACTTCTCACCAACTGCAGCAGAATAAATCCACAGTAAAGACTCATTAACTTGGTTTAGGTTACATTTCCATTCTAGAAATAATTACTGTGATGAGGATGATTGAATACCCAAACTTAACCAAACTTACCCACCTGCGTCTACATTGGACATCTACCCAATGGGGTTAGAAGAATGTCTGTGATATAGAATGAGCTCAAGAGAGAAGACAGTGGGATGTAGCTAAATAGAAGATTGAAATTGCATCAAGCTACTTAATAAACTCTTTTTAAGACACTAACAAATTACACATGGTAGATTCTTGAGTGGAATTTACTTGGAATGGTATAAGTTATGTGGGCACACAAAGGGAAGCAGAGACTATCAGGCACCTTTTGCATTGTTTCTTACTGAGCAAGTAATTATTGTCTTTACTGCAAAGATGACTTAATTTAAAAGATTTTTGTTTTAGGTAAACCAGATGTAGTCGTGAAAGAAGATGAAGAATATAAACGTGTTGATTTTAGCAAAATTCCAAAGCTGAAGACAGTTTTCCAAAGAGAAAATGGTTAGTATTAAGAAATGAAGCATATGAAAAAAAGAGTCAGTATACCATATCTAGTTGTAGAACTGCCTAAGGATTTTTTTCTCTTTTTCTTTTCTTTCTTTTCTTTTTTGCCTAAGGATTTTTAAAAGTAATTCTAGAAAACATCTTGCTGCTATTTACCATTTTCAGTGTATTAGGCTCAAATGAAATTAATAAAACATTTATTTATCCAAAGTATATTTTAAATTGTTTAATAATACTTTGTTTTTGTGTACGTGTGTTTGAAGTTTTTTTTAAATTATTTTTTATTGGAGTATAGTTGATTTATAGTGTCGTATTAGTTTCTGCTGTACAACAAAGTGAGTCAGTTTTTATATATATATATTCATTTTTAGATTGTATTCCCATTTAAGTCATTAGAGTATTACGTAGAGTTTTCTGTGCTATACAGCAGGTTCTTATTAGTTATCTACTGTTAATTATTATTTTTACTTTACAATATTGTATTGGTTTTGCCACACATCAACCTGAATCCGCCATGGGTGTACACGTGTTCCCAATCCCAAACCCCACTTCCACTGCCTCTCCACACCATCCCTCGTGTCATCCCAGTGCACCAGCCCCAAGCATCCTGCACCCTGCATCGAACCTAGACAGGTGATTCATTTCTTATATGATATTATACATGTTTCAGAGAAGGCAGTGGCACCCCACTCCAGTACTCTTGCCTGGAAAATCCCATGGACAGAGGAGCCTGGTGGGCTGCAGTCCATGGGGTCGCTGAGAGTTGGACACAACTCAGTGACTTCACTTTCACTTTTCACTTTTATGCATTGGAGAAGGAAATGGCAACCCACTCCAGTGTTCTTGCCTGGAGAATCCCAAGGACGGCGGAGCCTGGTGGGCTGGTGTCTATGTGGTCGCACAGAGTCGGACACGACTGAAGCGACGCAGCAGCAGCAGCAGCAGTATACATGTTTCAGTGCCATTCTCCCAAATCATCCCACCCTCGCCCTCTCCCACAGAGTCCAAAAGACTGTTCTATACATCTGTGTCTCTTTTGCTATCTCGCATACAGGGTTATCGTTACCATCTTTCTAAATTCCATATATATGTGTTAGTATCAGTTAATACTTTTAATATTGAATATATATAGCCTCTGGAACAGATTGTAGAATGACTATATGATTCAGTTTTTCATTTGTATTTCATCTTGAAAGTTTTTTGTGATATGAAGGTCAAATTTACATATTATATTAAATATCTGTAAGCCTCTGGAGGACTAAGCTGATAGTTTTTTTTACTGTTGTATCTCTGAAAGTGAAAGTGAAATTGCTCAGTCATGTCTGACTCTTTGTGACCCCGTGGGCTGTAGCATACCAAGCTCCTTTGTCCATAGGATTCTCCTAGTCTTCAATAAATAAATGTTGAATATTTATCTAAATGGGGTTCCAAGGTTCTAAATCCTTTGAGGAGAAAAGGTCACTTTTGCTTTTAAAATTCGCTGTATATAGCTGTGATAATTATCTGAAATGACTTTTTCCCCCTTTTCTGACTGAATTTCTCAATGCGAGCTATAGGAGTGGATCAGTCTTTTTTTTTTTTTTTTTTTTACTATTGTAAGGAATTTTCTTACAAAGTTTATATTATAAGGAATTTTCTGTCAGTACAGTAGTTAGGACTCTGTGCTTCCACTGCCAGGGACATGGGTTCAATCCCTGATCAGGAACTAAGATACCACAAGTCTCATGGCTTGGCCAAAAAAAATATGTATATTGCCAAAGTATATTTTTATAATTTTGGCAGCAGTTTATAGTAGTATCTTCATTGGTATTTATAAGGAGACAGGTTAATTGACATATAATTTGTAATTCTCCTGTTTAAAATGTATAGCTTAGTGATTTTTAGTCTTCATTTAACTTCAAGAGATTGTGGAGAAGAAATATCTGATTTTGACACTGATTTGCAAAATGTATGAGTGTCTGCTCTGTTGTGCATAAGGGAAGACGGAGAGTTAGGAAAAACATGAAGTGGTCCTTATCTTTGATGAATTATAAACCAGAATCTATCCAGTGCCATTATGCATGCATTTTGAGCTAGCTTTGAATCAACACAAAAAACTAACATAAAAGACATACTTTACCTTCACCGTGTTATATATACTTACACGTTTAGTTATGTATATGTTTCCTGAGGGCAGGACTTATCTCCACCCATATCTTCATGCATCTAGCAACCCAGGCGGTATTCTGTAGGAATTTGTTAAATTGACCCAAGTGAATGCAGTTGAAAGAATGTTCTGATGTCACGCTCACTGATACTTGCAGGTACAGTAACAGCTGCCAATGCCAGCACACTGAATGATGGAGCAGCTGCTGTGGTTCTGATGACTGCAGATGCAGCTAAGAGGCTCAATGTTAAACCACTGGCAAGAATAGCAGGTAGAAAAACGCTTCTTGATATTGAGATTCTTTCTCAGTGATGTATAGAAGTTGGCGACTTTTATATGTAAGTCTTACTTTGTGACATAATTTAGTACACATTTTAATTGAGATGGAGTCTCCTTTAATATTTTCATTATGATTTGATTTATATAAGAAGAAGTTTTCAAAAATCTTTTCCTTCTGGATGATGTGTGGGAGAGTACAAGGTACATGTTTTCCTCTGGCATTGTCAGTTAAAATAAAAGAATATGAGCTTAGGAGTATGAAAAATGTAATCGTACTGGCATTTATTATTAACTGTGTGGTCTCAGCATTTCCTCAGTCTCTTTAAGCATATTTGTAGCTGTAAAGTCTGGCTTGCCTTCTTCATAAGGAGTCAAACAGATAGCGTTTTGTTTAGATCTTAACCTCAGCAAAACAAATAATTGTGTTGTAGGGCCTGTTCTATGCATTGTAGGATTTTTAACAGCATCTAGTGGCAGCATCTTCTGCCCACTAGCTACTACAATAAGTGGCATTCTACCTGTTGTAAGAACCAAAAATATCTCTAGATAATGCCAATGTCCCAAGAGGCAATTCCCTCTAACTTCCTGTGTGTGAAAATCAATGGCTTAGATGACTGGTATAATTTTATAAAGTACAGAATCTTAGAAAAGGCACAAACACATTTAAATATTTTACAAAGATTAGGAAACTTGAATTTTTGCATATTATATAAGTTGTTAGATATAGCTTTAGCTACTTGTAAAAAGATTTTAATGACCTTTTTTTTTTTTAATATAAAGCATTTGCTGATGCTGCTGTAGAACCTATTGATTTTCCAGTTGCACCTGCATATGCTGTTCCTAAGGTGAGAACAAAATAATAGATCATATCTCATTCTGCCAATTTCTGGTTTTGCTTATACCAAGGTTGCATGTTTTAGATTTTAAATGCTATTCATCTGCCAAAGCATAGCAGTAGCTTAGTTTCAAATCTCACTCCTGAAAACAATGAAAGCAACAAGGATAACAAAAGTAAAGAGCAACACACAGACTATGTCTTCAGTGGAGCAGATAAAAACTGTATAATTGAATTCCTTGTGCTGAGCTCACACACTAAGAATGGTAACCACAAAGTGGGAAGTTGGTATGGCAGAGAAAGGGGAATGTTGAGAGTCCAGGGTTCTAGAATTCAAAGCAGATATTCATTATTTAGAAGGAGCAGTCTTCTAAGAGGGGAACTGCTGGTAGCTGGTGTTAGAGTAAAACTAAAGATGGCAAGAACTCTACTCCAAATTGTCAGTTTGAGTCTTTGTGGGAAGTTACTAAGGGGTCACATGAAAAGACAGAGTGTTGTATTGGTTTAGGGGTTAAGGGATTTCAGAAGACTGCAGCAAATATTCCTTTTCAGAAGTAGAAGGCCACACCCTGAGAGAGAACTTCTGGGGGTAACATCCAGATTTAAAGAAAAAAAACACCAGAGGGGAATAGGATAGCAAAGGATAAGGAACAACAGGGAGTGATGATGCTCTGTCCAGAGGTGGCAGACCTCAGAAAACAACACAGTTACAACAGCTGCTGAAAGTGAACGCATCACACTGGAAAGGAGGGGTGATAAATATTTCTCAGCTAGATTCTGAGTGAAAAAAGTGGCTACACTTAGGTACATGTTTTATCTCATGTTGTTGAAACTAGGGAAGCTATTTGAGCTCTAATGCTTAAAAACTACCTGAGCCTGCTGTTAGAAGAAAGCAAGGAGGAGGAAAGTTTCATGTTAATTTTTGTTACTCATAACAAAAAAGTTCTAAAGATAAAGGGCTCTGGCAATATTTTATAAAGATAAAAGCATAAAGATAACATCTGCAATAGCTGAGGAACTATCAGAACAAGAAATCATAATGTAAGATTTTAAATAAATCATTCACAATGAAGACACAATAGCTCTGAATAACTGTGCCCCAAATAACCCAATGGCACCTTTTATAAGGCAGAAACTCTAGGGGATGCGATGAAAAATTATTAGAGATTAATGTAACTCTTTGACAGATAAGGGCTTCACAGGTAGTGCAGTGGTAAAGAATCCTCCTGCCACTTCAGGAGACACAAGAGTCATAGGTTTGATCCCTGGGTTGGGAAAGTCCCTTGGAGTAGGAAATGGCAACACACTCCAGTTTTCGTGCCTGGAGAATCCCATGGACAGAGGAGTCTGGTGGGCTACAGTCCATGGGTTCGCAGAGTTGGACACGACTGAGTGACTGAGCACATACACACACAATACGCCTTTCTCTTTGACAAATAAAGAACCTAGAACTAAGGAACATATGATCAGTAAAGTAGATCTTAAGAGTATATGTCAAGTATGTACCCCCAGATAAAGACTCTGTGTTCTTTTCCAAGAAATGTTCAAGATCCATGGAGTGGTTAAGAAAATCATTTTTTCAAAATAGAAATATGATAATACAAAGATGAGAAATTAAGGAATTTCCTGGTGATCCAGTGGTCAGATTCCACACTTCCACTGCTTGGAGCAGAGGAGACACAAACAAAAATTGCAGAATTTTGAGAAGATAAAGTAAGTTTTGACTTAATTATCTGAACATAATCTTTATTTTTTAAAATTTAGGTTCTTAAAGATGCAGGTTTGAAAAAGAAGATATTACCATGTGGGAAGTAAATGAAGCCTTCAGTCTAGTCGTACTAGCAAACATTAAAATGCTAGAGATTGATCCCCAAAAGTGAATATCAACGGAGGAGCTGTTTCTCTTGGACATCCAATTGGGTAGGTAAAATCATAAAGAAAAAGAAAGCTAGGTTAATGGCTATCTTTGTATTTCTCTCTAAATTTAAACTGCTTCATGATAACACCTGTTACTCTTGGTTTACCATTTTTCTTCCTACCCATCTTTCATAAGCCAAATACCATTTCTGATTGGATCCCCTTTGAACACAGAGATCTGTCACACCTGTTGCTTGAAAACTAATGTTTTATGGTGAAGAAGATAATTTAAGATTTGAGACTATGTTTGGGCTTTTGTGGGGCCTCCCTGGCTGCCCAGTGTTTAAGACTCTGCTCTCCCACTGCCATGGGTAGGGCTCAATCCCTGACTGGGAAACCAGGCTCCCACATGCTGCTCAGAGTGGCAAAAAAAGAGCTGTGACCATTCTGAAACAAGTCTCCCAAGTTAAAGTAGTTAAATTCAGCTATAAGTCATGGCTAATTTGGTTATTCACACAGTCTATAAACCATTAAAGTACCAAAATGCTTTCTTAATCCTAGGATGTCTGGAGCCAGAATTGTCGTCCATTTGGCTCATGCACTGAAGCAAGGAGAATATGGTCTTGCCAGTATTTGCAACGGAGGAGGAGGTGCTTCTGCCATGCTGATCCAAAAGCTGTAGACGACTTCTGTTGTCTAAGGCGACAACCCTATGTAGCTAGAAAGGCCTGCTGTAATCAGGGTGCCTTCTGTCAAAATAATCGGGTCTGGCTGTATCAGAACAATTTATTTAAACTTTGATTATTTTCAACTCTTTTTAAAAAATAAGGTAAAAAGATCAAATCCCAAAACCTTTTGAGATTATAAAAGTTTTTTCTTCTTCTTTACATTTTTATAATGTTGAACAGATTTTTGTTATAAAGCTATATTGTTTGAAATACCATTGTGCGTGATTATGTTAGTGACTTATAAGTAGAAGCTTCCATGTTAGAGAATAAATCTTAATTTACATTTCTGAGGATTGTTAAAGATTAAGTGAATATTACCTGTCACTAATTTAGATTGAATGGACTCTTCAAAGTGAGAGTAGTTATTCTGTGCAAACTAGGAATGTCTTACGTTATCAGTCAAGAATCCAAAGACATTGTGTGTAGTGTTGCTAGAAATAAGAGGAACCCATGTGCTCAGGTCTGAAGTGGGTGCAATTTCCATAAGCTCATCAATTCAGAATTTGTTGGGGGTGAGGTTGAGGATTTTGTTTTCATTACTACAGCAGCACAGAGAGTGGAAAAGAAGGTGGAAACTAAACTGCTCAACTGAATGGATTTATGAAGAGAAAAGATTGTCATGTTTAGTACGCTACAATGCCTGTTGTTAAGCAGAAAAAAAAATGCAGCATAAGTATCCTGAGTTGCATCTTATCTAGAAAAATGAAACACATTGTAGGCAGGGTCTATGCACACCAACCTCAGCTGTCGTTCAGAGAAGGGAAAGCTTCTGTCCAAGTTCATACTGACAATAGTGGGTGATTGAGGAGATAGAAATGTGGTATTACAGATCTCTCATGGCAAGTAATTCACAGTGAATCCTTATCTTTGAAGGAACAAAAAGATAACATATGGAAAAAAATTGTTCCTAGGACTATGACAAAGGCTGCTTTCAAAAATATCTGTGTGGTAGTTACAGCTAGCTCCCCTTTTGTACATCATTGTGTGCTAAGTACTGACCTAGAGGCCTTATTTGTATTAACTCCCTTAATCCTTACAAAAATTCAGTAGGGTAGGTACCATTGTTATCCCTCCTATATAAAATAAGGAAATTGAGGCATGGAGTGGTAAAATGGAGTTCCCAAGGTCAACCACCTGGTAAGTAGCTGAGATGGATTATATAAATAAGGAAATTGAGGCATGGAGTGGTAAAATGGAGTTCCCAAGGTCAAGCACCTGGTAAGTAGCTGAGATGGATTCAGTTCCAAGCAGTCTTACTCCAGAGCTCAAGTTCTTAATTCACTATGTTTGTCTTCTCAGTACTTTCAAATAAGTATCTGTCCTAACAGGAACTAGGTGAATACATGGGGAAAGAAAACAAATATAGAATACTTCACTGAAGATAAGCATAATTAACATTGAATCCAAAAGTCAGTCATCTGGAAAACACCTGCAAAACTCTCTTAAATGTGGGGGTGGGGGTGGGGGTTAAAAATAAAGACAAAGGACCAACAAGTAAATGGTATTTATTTATTAAAAAGAAAAATAAATGGTACTCTAAAGCAGTAATTACAATATAAGATAAAAACTTAAGATTTTTACTAATTGGACAGATTTAAAAGGCTTTGTTTCATTAAGGTCTCTTTACTAAAGAGATCAAACCAGTCAATCTTAAAGGAAACCAACCCTGAATGTTCATTGGAAGAGCTGATGTTGAGACTGAAGCTGTAATACTTTGGCCACTTGATTCAAAGAGCCGACTCTTTGGAAAAGACCCCGATGATGGGAAAGATTGAAGGCCAAAGGAGAAGGGATTGGCAGAGGATGAGATAGTTAGATAGCATCACTGACTCAATGGATATGAATCTGAGCAACTCTGGGAGACAGTGAAGGACAGGGAAGCCTGGTGTGCTTCAGTCACTGGGGTCACAAAGAGTCAAACATGACTTAGTGATTGAACAACAAGAACAACTTCATTAACAAAATTAACAGAAATGTTAATGTTCTGGGGAAACACAGTAAAGAAAAAAATTTTTCAGACATCTAGGTAGAAAAATTGGAAGGCTTACTCCTTGTTTCTATTATATTAACTATCAGAAGACAAGTGAATAACCTCTACATATTTTTAATGGAATAAGAGTGATGAAGATGCCAGAAGGAGTATCAAGGCATGCAACAGCTTAGAAAATATAGTACTCTGCTGTTGCCTTCAAAAATGCCAAAGGTTTATACCAGCACATGGAGAGAGTAATCATGAATTTTGGAATATGAAAGTTAAATTTTAAAAAATGATTAAGAACTGACTAAAGAGCAAGGGAAGGTAGGGGTAAAAAACATAAATATGCTAAATCCAAATGCCAGTGGAATGAAAAAGGAGTTCCACATTTTAAATTACTGTGAAAGATAAAAGCTGAAAAACCCAATAAGTAAGAGAAGACTGGCATATATCATAAGTTATTAGACATCAATGCAGAAAGTGTTAAAATATGACAAGAACTATTCTGTATAAGGACAATTACTCAAAATTAAGTTATGGAGAAACTGAAGATGGTCACAGAAGAATTGGCTCTTATGAAGGATGACATGAGAATTTAGCATGCATTTAGGAGCTGATTGGTACCCTCCCTGTAGACTGGGGAAGCCAGCAGATACTATCTATACCTTCTCACTGAAGCCCACTCAAGTTACTGTTAGTCACTCAGTTGTGTCCAGCTCTTTGTGACCCCCATGTACTGTAGCCCACCATGTTCTTCTGTTAATAGAATTCTCCAGGCAGTAATACTGGAGTGGGTAGCCATTCCCTGATCCAGGATTGAACCTGAGTCTCCTGCATTGCAGGCAGATTCTTCACCATCTGAGCTTTCAGGGAAGCCCTTTAGCCCACTTGTTGTTGTTCAGTCACCCAGTTGTGCCCGACTCTTCGCTACCCCGTGGTCTGCAGCACGGCAGGCCTCCCTGTCCCTCACTATCTCCTGGAGTTTACCCAAGTCCATGTTCATTGGTGATGCTATCCAGCCAGCTCATCCTCTGATGCCCTCTTCTGTCCTCAGTCTTTCCCAGTGTCAAGGACTGTTCCAGTGAGTTGTCTGCCCACTGTACATTGCCAATATCTCACTAAAAGGAGCTTATACACGTCTGCTGCCTCAACTTCTGTAGCTGCTATGGAAGGGAGAGGCCCCTGGATCGCCTGGCTCTAATAGCCAGCAGGTTTTCTGCTTACAGGTGCCATGGAACTGTAGCAAAGAATCAGTTATTAATGGGTTAGCAGCCCCTCCCCACACCTCACAAGGGTATATACCTGGGCTCAGTGTGGAGGGAACATGCAAGAAAGCCCATCACCCTGATTTCTCTTTGGGAGAGCCCTTACTGCTTTCCCTGTTGCTGCCTACCAGTACAGCTTTCAATCAGCTTGCATCCAAAGACTAACTGCAGTCTTCCTCTTTAGGGTGCTGACAGGTCTTACACATTCTGAACTTCTTCGAGCCACTAAGAACAAAGAGGGCAGCTTGGAAAATCAGAAAAGTTTAGGACATGAAGGAGATCTGGCCAAGCTGATGTATAAGATTCCCTTACACAAGGTCACACTGTCAAGACTAAGAGAGTAGCTCTTTTATCTAAGATACGGAAGCCAACATAAAGAGTCAATGAAAAATGAGGATATGTTTCAAACAAAAGAATGAGATAAAACTCCAGAATCAGACCTTAATGAAACAGAAATAAGTGATTTAATAAACAATTAAATATAATGGTCATAAGATGCTCACTGAGATCAGGAGAACAATGTTTAAACAAAGTGAGAATTTTTTTTAAAGGTAGAAACTATAAGAAAGTACCGAAGAGGAATCACAGAGCTGAAGAATACAATAACTGAAATGGAAAACTCAGGAGAGGAGTTGAGCAGCAGACAAGTAAAGGATCAGTGAACTTAAAAGGCAATGAAAATTCATCCAATCAGAAGAACAGAAGGAAAAGAACGAGTAAAAACACCTTAAAGGACTTATGTGACACCATCAGGTGAACAAATATATGCGTTATAGGGGGTTCCAGAAGTAGAAGAAAAGAGAAGGGCGCAGAAAGCTTAGTTAAAGAAATATCACTGAATTTTCCTAACCTGATGAAAGAAACAGATACCAAAATTTAGGAAACACAGAGAAATCCCCAAAAGATAAATCTAAACAGCCCCACATTGAAACACATTATAACTGTGAAATGTTAAAGGAGAGAACTTTAAAAGCAGCAGGAAAAAACTTGTTATGTACAAAGGAGCCCCCATAAGACTATCAGCAGAAACTTTATAGGCCAGAGGGTGTGACTTGATTAATTCAAAAGGATGGAAAGATTAAAAAAAAAAAAAAGCCAGGCAATCAAGAGTACTTTACCTAGCAAAGCTGTCCTTCAGAATTGAAGGAGATAATTTCCTAGATAAGCAACAGCTGGAGGAGTTCATTAGCACTGGAGAGTAGCTTTACAAAAATGTTAAAAAGGACTTCCATCTTAATCAAAGGATGCTAATTAGTAACAAACCTTTGAAAGTGTGTCTCACTGATAAATATATAGTTAAATCTGAATACACTACTGTTGTAATGGTGGCAGCTAAGTCCTTATAACTCTAGTAAGGCTAAAAGACAAAAGGATATTAAAAATAAGCATAGCTTAGAATTCTTAATGTATACACAGGGTTCAAATATGTAAATTGTGACATCAAAAACATAAAATGGAGGGAGGAGTAGAGTATAGAAATTAAGTATTTGAAGTTGTTATAGCTTAAAATACATTGTTATAAATGTGAGATGGTTTATATAATCCTGGTAACCACAAAGCAAACACTTGTACGAGATACACAAAAGATAAAGGAATCTAAGCACACCCCTACCAAAACAAACAAACAAACAAACAAACGCACGCCATCAAATCACAAAGGAAGACAGCAAGACATGAAGGAACAAAGGAATTACAATGCAGCCAGAGAAGAATGAACAGAATGGCAATAATAAGTCTATATCTATCCATCCATGAACTTTAAATGAACAAAATTCTCAAAAGATAGACTGGGGGAAAAAAAAGAACTGGACTGACTTGGTAGTGCAGTGGATAGGACTGTGCCTGCCCGTGCAGAGAACATGAGTTTGATCCCCGGTCTGGGAAGATTCCACATGCAACTAAGGCCATGTGCCACAACTACTGAGCTTAGGGCCCACATGCTGCAGCTACTGAAGCCCACATGGCCTAGAACCCATGCTCCACAAGAGACACCCTCACAGTGAGGAGCCCATGCACTGCAACAGAGTCCTGCTTGCCATAACTAGAGAAAGCCTGCACAAGGCAACTAAGACTGAGCACAGGCAAAAATAAGACCTAATTTTATGCTGCCTACACGAGACTCACTTAGGCTTTAAAGACATATACAGACTGAAAGTTGAAGGAATGGAAAAAGAGATCTCATGAATGGAAGCCAAAAGAAAGCAAGGTAGCTATATTTATATTGGACAAAATAAGACACAGAATGTAATAATCTATAAAGGTCATGATTAAGGGGTCAGGCCAACAAGAAAATAAACAATTGTAAATATTTATTCATCTAACATAGGAGTACCTAAATCTGTAAAGCATATATTAACAGACAAAAGGGAATTCCTTGGTGGTCTAGTGGTTAGAAACACTTGGTGCTTTAAAAAAAAAAAAACTTGGTGCTTTTAAAAATTTTAGTTATCTGGCTGCCTGGGCTCTTAGTTGTGGCATCCAGGATGTTCTGCTGAGTGCATGAGCTCTCTAGCTGTGGTGCACAGGCTTAGTTGCTCTGTGGCCTGTGGGACTCAGTTCCCTGGCCAGGGGTCGAACTTGCATCCCCTGCATTGCAAGGCAGATTCTTAACCACTGGACCACCAGGGAAATCCCAAGGCTTGGTGCTTCACTGCTAGGGCCTGAGCTCAATCTCTGGTTGAAGAACTGAGATCCTGCAAGCTGCATGGTGTTGGCAGGAGGAAAAAACAGACCTCAGGAAGGAACAGATAGTAATGCAATAATAGGGGACTTCAACATCCCACTTTCAACAGTGGATATTTCATCCAGATTGAAAAATCAATAAGGAAAAGTTGAATCTAAATGACATGTTAGACTAGACGGACTTAGATACATTAGAACATTCTATCCAAGGGC
Source organism: Nanger dama (assembly GCA_917880005.1). NCBI lineage: Eukaryota > Metazoa > Chordata > Mammalia > Artiodactyla > Bovidae > Nanger > Nanger dama. Next base: position 17,855,655 of record CAKJTW010000014.1, read on the forward strand.
AGCAGAATACATGTTCTTCTCAAGTGCATATGGATCATTCTCCAGGACAGAGCATGTGTTAGGCCACAAAAGAGGTCTTAATAAATTTAAGAAGACTGAAATTGCATCAGACATCTCTTCTGACCACAAAGGTATGAAACTAGAAATCAATTATAAGAAAAGTGGAAAATCCACAAATATATGGAGATTAAAAACCATGCTACTGAACAACCAATGGGTCAAAGAAAACCAAACAAAAAAATATTCTGACACAAATGAAAACAGAAATGCAACACACAAAAATATATAATGCAGCAAAGCAGTTCTGATAGGGAAGTTCATACTGCATTAAGAATCAAGAAAGATCTCACACAAACAACCTAAATTCACACCTCAAGGAACTAGTAAAAGAACAAACTAAGCCCAAAGTTGGAAGGGAATGATAATGATCAGATCAGAAGGAAATGAAACAGATTAAAAAGATAATAGAAAAGTGAAGAGCTGATTTTTTAAAAAAAGAAAACACAAATTATTAGCTAGACTTAACAATGAAAAAGAGAAGCCTCAAAATTACAAATGAGATATTACAACTATTAATGAATTGTAAGAGAGTATGCTGAACAGTATACACTAAAAGACTGCACAAACTAGAAGAGATGGAAAAATTCTAGAAGCATATAGCCTACCAAGACTGAAGCATGAAACAAAAGCAAATCTGAATATGCTTATTACTAGTGAGGAGATTGAATCTGTCATCAAAAACCTTCCAATTAAGAAAAGTCTGGGACCAGATAGATTCACTGATGGATTCAACCAAGCATTTAAAGAATTAATACTAAATCTCAAATTATTCCAACAAAAGAGGTAGGAATCCTTCCAAACAGTTTTATGAGAACATCATTACTCTGATACCAAAAGCAAAAAATCCACTAAAAGAACAGAAAACTACATGCCAATATCTCTGATGAATATAGGTACATATATCCTGAGCAACATATTAGCAAACCAAAATCTACAGCACGTTAACAGAATTATGAATAATTAAGTGGAACTTATTCCAGGGATGCAATGATGGCTCAGTATCCATAAATCATTGTTATTAACCAGTTAACAAAATGAAGGATAAAAATTGTAAGATCTCTCAAGATGCAGAAAAAGCATTTGAGCATTTGATAAAATTCAACATCACTCATAAAGAAGAAAAACTTCCAATATATGAGGTGTAGAAAGAATGAGATTCAACATAAGATATGTATGACAAGCCCACAGCTAACATCATACTGATGAAAAGCAAAAAGGTTTTCCTCTTAAGATCAGGAATATGCACTGGGAAGCAAATTTGCATGTAGTGGTTTGCTTTATTGCAGTGTCTGGAACTGAACCTTCCTTATCGCTGATATATGCTTGTATTGAGATTTTCTGTTGTTTTTTTTTTTTAACAAATTGAAGCTTTATGGTAACACTGTACTGAACATTAAGCATGTCTATCTGCATCATTTTTCCACAGCGTTTTTCAGTGTCTCTGTCACATTTTTAATTCTCACAATGTTTTAAACTTTTCATTATTGTTATATTTGTTATAGTAATCTGTGACCAGTGATCTCTGACCTTATTATTGTAATTGTTCTGGGGCACTACAAACTTCACTGATAGGAAGATCAGTGTGTGTGCTCAGTCATGTCCAACTCTTTGGGACCCAATGGATTGTAGCCCGCCAGGCTCCTCTGTCCATGGGATTCTCCAGGCAGTAATGGGTTGTTGTGCCCTCCTCCAGGGGATCTTTCCAATTCAGGAATCGAACTCACATCTCTTATGTCTCCTGCATTGGTAGGCTGGTTCTTTATCACTAGCACTACCTGGGGAGCCCTCTGGTTGCTTCACCAACCAGCAAGTCTCCCATCTCTCTCCTCCCGGAGGGGAGAGAATACGCCTCCTTATTCCCTGAAACAATATTGAAAGGAAGCCAATTAATAACCCTACATGACCTCTAAGTGTTAGAGTGAAAGGAAGAGTCAGGTCTCACTTTAAATCAAAAGCTTGGAACGGTTAATCTTACTGAGGAAGTCCTGTAGAAAGCCAAGACAGTCTGACAGCAAGGCCTTTTGTGCCAGTTACCAAGCACTGCTCCAGTGAACACAGGCATGTGAAGAGTGAAATTTCCTCGTTGCTAACAAGCAGCAAGTTTTAGTAGTATGGGTAGAAGATCAAACCAGCCACAACATTCCCTTAAGCCAGCTGCCAATCCAGAGCAAGGCCCTAGCTCTCTAAAGTTCTACAAAGGATGAGACAGGTCAGGAAGCTGCAGAAGAAAAGTCTGAAGCTAGCAGAGATTGATTCATGAGGTTTAAGGTAAGAGGCCATCTCTGTAACAACAAAGTGCAAGGTGAATCACTAAGTGCTGATGTAAAAGCTGCAGCAAGTTATCCAAAAGATAATTCATGAAGGTGGCTCCACTAAATGATAGATTTGCAATCTAGATGAAACAGGATTCTATTGAAAGAAGATGCCATCCAGGACTTCTATAGCTTGAGTGGAGAAGTCAATGCTTGGATTCAAAGCTTCAAAGGACAGGCTGACCGTCTTGTTAGGGGCCAGTGCAGCTGGTGACTTCAACATGAAGTCAGTGCTCATTTAATTTTCTGAAAATGTAAGACCTTTAAGAATTATGTTAAATCTATTCTGCCTATGCTTTGCATATCGAACAACAAAGTCTAGATGCCAGCACATCTGTTTACAACATGATCAGCCAAATATTTTAAGCCCAGTATTGAGAAATGCTCGAAAATAAAATTCCTTTCAAAATATTATTGCTCATTGACAATACGCTTGGTCACCCCAAAACTCTGATGGAGATGTACATTGAGATTAATACGGTTTTAAAGTCTGCTGACAGCATCCACTCTGCAGCCCATGAATCAAAGAGTAATTTCAACTTTTAAGTCTTATTTAGAAAGCATATTTTGTAAAGCTATAGCTGTCATTGTGATTCTTCTAATGAATCAGGAAAAAGTCAGTTGAAAATCTTTTGAAAAGCGTTCTCTATTCCAGATACCATTAAGAGCATTCTTGATTCATGCCTTGAATTATGCCTTGATTCATGCCAACAGTAACAGAAATTTGGAAGAAGCTGATTTTAACTCTCATGGATGACCTGAGTTCAAGATGTCCGTGGAGGAAGTAACTGCAGACAGGGTAGAAATGGCAGGACAATTAAAAGTGAGGCCTTAAGATGTGAACTGCTGCAATCGCAAGGTGAGACTTGGGCAAATGATGAATTGCTTGTTTGGGAGGAGAAAAGGAAGTGGTTTCTTTAGATGGAATCTACTTCTGGTAAAGATGCTGTAAAGACTGTTGAAATACAAAGATTTAGACTATAACACAAACTTAGTTGATAAAGGAGTGCCAGGGTTTGACAGAATTGACTCCAGTTTTGAAAGAAGTTCTACTGTGGGTAAAATGCTACAGAGGAATTGTTTATAAAAGCAAGAGTCAAGTGACGTAGCAAACTTCACTGTTGCCTTAGAAACTGTCACAGCCACCCTAACCTTTAGCAACCATCATCCTGATCAGTTAGCAGCCATCAATATAGAGGAAAGACCCTCCACCAGCAAAAAAATTACAACTTGCTGAAGGATCAGTTTTTTTTTATTAGATTATTGGATCTACCTTTTTCCTTTTTTTTTTTTGGCTAAGTAGCGTGGTTTGCAGGATCTCAGTTCCTCAACTAGGGATTGAACCTCGGCTATGGTAGTGAAAGCCTGGAATCCTAACTACTAGGCCACCTGTGTGTACATGCTAAATCACTTCAGTCGTGTCTGACTCTTTGTGACCCTATGGACTGTAGCCTGCCAGGCTCCTCTGTCCATGCATTCTCAAGGCAAGAATACTGGAGTAAGTTGCCAGGGGATCTTCCCAACCCAGGGATCGAACCCTCATCTCTTATGTCTCCTGCACTGGCAGGCAGGTTCTTTACCACTAGCTCTACCTGAGAAGCCCTGGCCACTGGGGACTTCCAGCAAAAAAAGTATTTTTATTTTTAAGAAATATTTTATTTATTTTTAGTCTTCATTGCTGCATGTGGGCTTTCTCTAGCTGCAGTGAGCAGGGGCTACTCTTTTAAGTTGCTGCTCAAAGGCTCTAGAGCACAGGCTCCGTAGTTGTGACACAAGGGCTTAGTTGCCCTGGGGCATGTGGAATCTTCCTAGACCAGGGGTCAAACCCATGTCCCCTGCATTTGCAGGTGGATTCTTAACCACTGGACCACCAAGGAATTTCAAGTATTTTTAAATTAAGGGATGCACATTTCTTAAGACATGATATTATCTTATAGGCTACAATATAGTCCAAAGATAACTTTCATATAACTGGGAAACCAAAAAATTCGTGTGACTTGCATTATTTTGATATTTGCTTAACTAAGGTCATCTGTAACTGAACCTATAATATTCCAAGGTATGCTTGATACAAAAACCTTTGCGTTTATATACACTAACAATGAACTATCAGAAAGAGAAATTAAGAAAACAATCCCAATTGTAGCTGCATCAAAAATAATACACCCTAGGAATAAATTTAACCAGGGAGATGACAGATCTGGACACTGAAATACATGACAGTGATAAAATAAATTGAAAATATAAATAAATACAAAGATATTCTGTTCTCATGGACAGGAAGATTACTGTTAAAAGGTCCATACTATTCAAACCCACCTATGGAGTCAATGCAATTCCTACCAAAATGCCAATGGCATTTTCTCAAAGAAATAGAAGACTAATTCTAAAATTTGTATGGAAACACAAAGACTCCGAATTGATAAAGCAATCCTGAAAAAGAACAAAGCTAGAGAAATCATGCTTGTTGATTTCAAATTATGTTATAAAGCTATAGTAATTAAAACTATATGGTATTGGCATAAAAACACAGATCAGTAGAACAGAATAGAAAGCACAGAAATAAATCTATGCATATATAGGAGCCTAGAATATACAGTGGGGGAAAGGACATGCTCTTCAACAAGTGGTGCTGGAAAAACTGGGCAGCCATTTGCAAAATGATGATATTGGACCACTATCTCACATGATTCACAAAATCAATTCAAAATGGACTAAACACTGAAGTTTAAGACCTGAAATTGTAAACTTCAGAAGAATACACAGGAGGTAATGTCCTTGAGATGCAGCTTCATTTTTTTAAATATATATTTTACACCAAAAGCAAAAATAAGTACAACTAGATCAAACTAAGAAACTTCTACATAACCAAGGTAATCATAACATAATGAAAAGGCAACCTCTGGAATGGGGAAAAATATTTGTAAACTATCTATAGACAGGAGTTTAATGTCCAAAATATGTATTGCATGCATCTATGCATGCTAAGTCGCTTCAGTTGTGTCCGACTCTGCACAACCCTACAGACAGCAGCCCATGGCTCCTCTGTCCACAAGATTGTCTAGGCAAGATTACTGGAGTGGGTTGCGATTAGAACCAATATAATTCAATAGCAAAAAAGCAAACTGATGAAAAAATGATCAGAAAATGAGATCTTTCCAAGGAACATATACAAATGACCGAAGTTACATGAACAAGCAAGTACATAAAAATCCTTTGAGTTAGGCTTCAGTGGCACGTGACCCAAGAACTTCCAGATGTACAAGCTGGGTTTAGAAAAGGCAGAGGAGCCAGAGATCAAATTGCCAACATCTCCTGGATCATAGAAAAAGCAAGGGAATTAAAAAAAAAAAACAAAACTCTGCTTCATTGATCATGCTAAAGCCTTTGATGGTGTGGACACAATAAACTGTGGAAAATTCTTAAAGAAATGGAAATACCAGACCACCTTACCTGTCTCCTGAGAAACTTGTATGCAAGCCAAGAAGCAACAGTTAGAACCGGACATGGAACAAAATTGGCACAGGAGTACGTCAAGTCTGTATATAGTCACCCTGCTTATTTAACGTATATGCATCACTCCAAATGCCATGCTGGATGACTCACAAGCTGGACTCAAGATTGCTGGAAGAAATATAAAAAACCTAAGATATGCAGATGATATCACTTAAATGGCAGAAAGCGAAGAAGAACTAAGCCTCTTGGTGAAAGTGAAAGAGGAGAGTGAGAAGGCTGGTTTAAAACCTCAACATTCAAAAAATGAAGATCTCAGCATCTGAAGTGATCTTACCATCACTTCATGGTAAATAGATGGGGAAAAAGAGGAAACAGTGACATATTTTATTTTCTTGGGCTCCAGAATCACTGTGACTGCAGCCACGAAATTCAAAGACTTGTTCCTTGGGAAAAAAGATAAGACAAACCTGAACAGTGTATTAAAGAGCAGAGACATCACTTTGCCAACAAAGGTCTGTATAGTCAAAGCAATGGTTTTTCCAGTAGTCATGTATGGATGTGAGAGATGGACCATAAAGAAAGTTGAGCACTGAAGAATCAATGCTTTTGAACTGTGGTGCTGGAGAAGACTTTTGAGAGTCCCTTGGACAGCAAGATCAAATCAGACAATCTTAAGGAAATCAACACTGAATATTTACTGGAAGGACTGATGCTGAAGGTGAAACTCCAATACTTTGGCCACGTGATGTGAAGAGTCAATCACTGGGAAAGACCCTGATGCTGAGAAAGACTGAGGGCAAGAAGAGGAGGCAACAGTGGATGAAATGGTTGGATGGCATCACTGACTCAATGGTCATGAGTTTGAGCAAACTCCAGGAGATAGTGAAGGATGGGGAAGCCTAGAGTGCTGCAGTTCGGGGGTCTCAAAGACTCAGACATGACTAACTGAACAACAACATGAAAAGGTGTTCAACATTAGTAGTCATCAGAGAAATGCAAACTTAAGCCAGAATAAGATATCACCTCACACATGCTAGAATAGCTCTCATCAAAAAAACAAAAGGTAAGTGTTGAAGATGTGAAAAGACAATCATTATGCGTTGTTGGTGAAATGTAAATTGGTGCGTAAAGTATGGAAAACAGTATGGAGATTCCTCAAAAAATGAAAAATTGAGGGATTTCCCTGGTGGTCACTGGTTAAGACTTTGCCTTCCATTCCAGGGGGTGGATTTGATCCTTGGTCGGGGAGCTAAGATCCCCCATGCTTTGAGTCCAAAAACTAAAACATAAAACAGAAGCAATGTTATAACAAATTCAATAGACTTTAAAAAATGGTCCACAAAAAAAAAATTTTTTTTTAATTGAAAAAATATGATTCAGCAATCCCAGCTCTGGGTATACATAAAAGGAAATTTTATTTATATATATATATATATATAAATCTACATCTCCATGTTCATTCCAGCATTATTTGCCATAGCCAAGATATGAGAACATTTACGTGGTAGTCCACAGATGAATCAGTAAAAGATATGGTAAATATATACAACAGAATATTATTTCACCAGTGAGAAAGAAGGAAATCTTGCCATTTGTGACAACATATATGGATCTTGAGAGAATGATGCTAAGTGAAATGGGCCAGACAGAAAGACGCATACTGCATGGTTATCATTTACACATGGAATCTGGAAAAAAATTTTAAATACACCAAAAAGAAGCGCCAAAACCAAATCAGTAGGAAAACTAGGGGATGGGGGTATACATGAAAAATAGGAAGAGGTCAAAGTGTACAAATTTTCAGTTATAACATGAATAAAGTCTCAGGATCTAATGTGTATCATGGTGACTGTAGATAATGGGCTTCCCTGATAGCTCAGTTGGTAAAGAATCCACCTGCAATGCAGGGGAGCTTGGTTTAATTCCTGGGCCATGAAGATCCTCTGGAGAAGGGATAGACTACCCACTACAGTATTCTTGGGCTTCCCTTGTGGCTCAGTGGGTAAAGAATCTGTCTACAATGCAGGAGATCTGGGTTCGATCCCTGGGTTAGGACGATCCCCTGGAGAAGGGAAAGGCTACCCACTCCAGTATTCTAGCCTGGAGAATTCCAAAGAGTGGGACACGACTGAGTGACTTTAACTTTCATAGATGATAATACTGTATTATGAAACTGAAATTTGCTGAGAGTAGAAGTCAAATATTATCTCCCTCCCCAAATTAAAGACGAATATGTGAGGTGATGGATGGAACAAATAACTAGATGGGCCTTTAACAATGCATATGTAGATCAAATCATGATATACAGCACACTTTAAATACCTTACAGTTTTGCCAATTATATCTCAATAAAGGTAAAAAAATGAAGTTATGCTAGTTATAGACTATGCACTAATATCAAACAACTAAAAACTATATCTAATATAATTATAATGGGAAATTAAATGTTTATATCATGTGTTAAAAGCAAAGTTAAATGGGATTTGATAGTAAACAATTAAATATCAAACTTTGTACCTTTATAAACATACTTGTTTTTAAGCACTTACAGAAATTTTAATCTATCTTTTAGCCACAATAAAAATACTATAATATTTAAATAAAAAGCATGCTACCTTATTCTAAGTAGATTTAAAAAAATGAAAATACAATGAAAGTAACTTATTTTCCAATTTTGATATATAAAGTTGAAATCAGAACTAAATTCTTATTGTTTGTTAACCAAATACTTAGGAAAAATAGGAAACAATAAGCAATTAGTGAATCAGAAAAAAAATGTTTTTAAATGTCAAGAGGTGATTTTGTTAGAAAAAAATTACATGTAATTTGAAGAGAACAAAAGCAAAAATTAGAAAATATAATTTAATTCAGTAAAAACTCATAAGTCTGACAAGAACAATCAGACTGAAAGAAAACTAGGGGAAAATAAACTGAACTGCTTCTGCAAAAGCTTTCAGTCTTAGATAATTTATTTGGTGATTTAGTTTCAATTTTGTATTCCATTCTAAATAAACCGTTACATCAAGACATGGAAGGAACCTAAATGTCCTTCTACAGATGAATAAAGAAAATAGTATACACATTAGTTGTTAAAAAGAATGAAATCATGTTTGCAGCAACATGGATGGACCTAGAAATTATTATACCAAGAGAACTAAGCCGAGAAAGAGAAAGACAAATATATATTGTTTATATGTGAAATCTGAAAAAAAATACACTAATAAACTACAAAACAGAAATAAGACCCACAGACATACAAAACAAACTTATGGTTACCATAGGAGCAGTGGTGGGGGGAGGGATAAATAGGAGTACAGGATTAACATACACACAACTACTAATACAAGAGATAACAAACAAGGATCTTCTATATAGCCCAGGGACCTATACTCAATATTTTTTAATAACCTGTGAGGGAAAAGAATCTGAAAAAAATATATATTCACACACACATATATATATTATATATGACTGAATATTTTGCTATACACCTGAAACTAATGTAACACTGTAAACCAACTATCCATTAAAAAAAAGTCACAGAAAATAAAAATCAGCATCAGCTAGAGTAGCAGCTAGATGTTAAAATGCTTATGTTCCAGTGACCTAAATGCTTTACATATATTGTCTTAAGTATCACATTAAAAATAGGTACCCTTTATTATTCCAATATTCAGATTCACAAGCAAGTTTCAAGTTCATGTAAAATATTGGAATTTAAGCTTGAAACCAACATCACTAAGTATTTAAACAGAAATTGGGCAAATCAAATTTAGTTCTGTTTAAAGAAACACTAAGATTGCAAAGTATACAATGTTAGGGTTAGAAATATAAAAAAGAAATTCTGGGTTTTTTATTTAATAAAAATAATTGATATTAGAAGAGCATCCAACTAGGTTGAACAGATAATCCTGATATATTTTTACATTTTTCTTGGCTGGTGGCTCATAGGATCTCAGTTCTTTGATCACAAATTGAAACCAGGCCATGACAATGAAAGCCCAAAATCCTAACCACTGGGCCACTAGGGAACTCCCTGATATATATTCTTAAAACACTACAAAAGCCAAAATTTACTCAGCAATCCTATTAAAGAATAAGATAAGAAAGCCTACTTTGATCATTATTAGTTATAACAGAAATAACTATTCATTGTAAGAAGAAATTGAAGCTGTGAAGAAAAGAAGCTGATCAGTTCTGTGAAGACCTACAAGACCGCCTAGAACACCAAAAAATGTCCTATTCATCATAGTGGATTGGAAGGCATAAGTAGGAAGTCAAGAGATACCTGCAGTAACAGGCAAGTTTGGCCTTGGAGTACAAAATGAAGAAGAGAAAAGATTAACAGAGTTTTGCCAAGAGAACACACTGGTCATAGCAAACACCCTCTTCCCGCAACACGAGACGACTTTATACATGGACATCAAAGACAGTCAATACCGAAATCAGACTGATTACATTCATTCTTTGTAGAGCAAGATAGAGCTCTATACAGTCAGTTAAAACAAGATGTGGAGCTGACTGTGGCTCAGATCATCAGTTCTTTATAGCAAAATTAAGGTTTGACCTAAAGAAAGCGGGGAAAACCACTAAGGCAGTCAGGTACGACTTAAATCCCCTATGAAGGGATTGGATCTAGTAAACAATGCCTGAAGAACTATGCACAGAGGTTCATAATATTGTACAGGAGGCAGCAAACAAAACCATCCCAAAGGAAAAGAAATGCAAGAAGGCAAGTGGTTGTCTGAGGAGGCTTTACAAATAGCTGAGGAAAGAAGAGAAGCAAAAAGCAAGGGAGAAAGGGAAAGTTTCACCCAACTAAATGCAGAGTTCCAGAGAATAGCAAGGGAGACAAGAAAGCCTTCTCCAATGAATAATGGAAGGAAACAGAGGAAAACAACAGAGGGGGAAAGACTAGAGATCTCCAAGAAAACTGGAAATATCAAAGGAAAATATCCTCCAAAGATGGACACAATAGAGGAGAGAAATGGTATAGACCTAAGAGAAACCTACTTAAGGAGAGAGATCAAAAAGAGATGGCAAGCGTGTATAGACATGTACAAAAGATTTTAATGACCCAGATGACCACATGGGGTCATCCACCCAGAGCTAGATGTTCTGCAATATGAAGTCAAATGGGCCTTAGGAAGCACTGCTGCCAATAAAGCTAGTGGAGGTGATGTAATTCCAGCAGAGCTGTTTGAAATCCTAAAAGATGCTATTAAAGTGCTGCACTCAATATGTTAGCAAATTTGGAAAACTCAGCAGGGGCCACAAGACTGGAAAGGTCTTCATCCCAATTCCTAAGATTGCACTCATCTCCCATGTTAGTAAGGTTACGTTCAAAATCCTTCAGGCTAGGGTGGCTTCAGCAATATGTGAACTGAGAACTTCCAGATGTTCAAGCTGGATTTAGAAAAGGCAAAGGAACCAGAGATCAAATTGCCAACATCCACTGAATCATACAGAAAGCAAAGGAGTTCCAGAAAAACATGTACTACTGTTTCACTGACTATAGTATAGGCTTTGACTCTATGGATCATAATAAACTGGACAATTTTTAGAGATGGGATACCATACCATCTTACATGTCACCTGAGAAACCTCTATGTGGGTCAAGAAGCAAGTTAGAACTTATATGGAACCACTGACTAGTTCAGAATTGAGAAAGGCGTACAAGGCTTTTTATTGTCACCCTGTTTATTTAACTTATACACAGAGCACATCATGTGAAATGCTGGGCTGGATGAGTTATGGGCTGGATCAAGATTTCCAGGAGAAATACCAACCTTAGATATGCAGATGATACCACTTTAATGGCAGAAAGTGAAGAGGAACTAAAGGGCCTCTTGATGAAGGTGAAAGAGGAGTGTGAAAAAGCTGGCTTAAAACTTAACATTCAAAAAAAAAAAATTAACATTAAAAAAAAAATTAACATTCAAAAACTAAGGTCATGGCATCCTGCCCATGACTTCATGGCAAATAGAAGGGGACAAGGTGGAGGCACTGACATATTTCCTGCTAATGTCACTGCGGATGGTGACTGCAGCCATGAAAATTACTTCTTGGCAGGAAAGATACAGCAAACCTAGACAGAACATTAAAAAGCAGGGACATCACTTTTCAGACAAGGGTCCATATAGTCAAGGCTATAGTCTTTCCAGTTGTCACATACAGATATGAGACGTGGACCATAAACACAGAGCACCAAAGAATTGATGCTTTTGAACTGTGGTGTTGGAGAAGACTTTTGAGAGTCCCTTGGACTGCAAGGAGATCCAACCAATCTTAAAGGAAATCAACCCTGAATACTCACTGGAAGGACTGATGCTGATGCTGAAGCTCCAGTACTTAGGTCACCTGATGTGAACAGCTGACTCATTGGAAAAGACCCTGATGCTAGGAAAGACTGAGGGCAGGAGGAGAAGGGGGCAACAGAGGAAGAGATGGTTGGATGGCATCAAAGATACAATGGATGTGAACTTGGGCAAACTTCAGGAGAAGGTGAGGGACAGGGACGCCTGGCATGCTGCAGTCCGGGGGGCTACAAAGAGTTGGACGAAAAAATAAGCATCAGCGAAGTCATTAGCTCCATAAAGTCCATTCCGTAAGGGGTCCAAACAGAAAAAAATAAGACACAAAATAGACTTCCTATAGTACTTAAGGTGTTGTACTACTGGTATATCTTTACAAAAACAGACCAATGAAACAGATTGGGAGTCCAGAAGCAAATCCACAGATACTCAGTTTACCAGCATAACAGTACAACATATTTGGGAAAGAAGAATCTTTCTTAATAAATGTGCTGTATATGCCATGCTATTCTAAGTCTTGTCTCTTTGCCACCCCATGAACTGTATCCCACCAGGCTTCTCTGTCCTTGGGATTTCCCAGGCAAGAATACTGGTATGGGTTGCTGTTTCCTCCTCCAAGGAATCTTCCTGACCCAGGGATCGAACCCACATCTCTTGCATCAGTAGGTGGTTCTTTACCACTGCTCCTCCTGGGAATCCCTTTCAACAAATTGTAGTGTGTTAACTGGATATACACATGGGAAATCCATTACAGATGGACAATTTATCAAAATATAAAAGGTTCAATAAAACTTAGAAGAAAAAATGGCAAAATATTCAGACTTTAGATGTCCCATCTGAAAAAGAACTTATATCAACAGCAAGTGACAATTGGAACGCTCCTTACACTGTTGACAGTTATATAATTTAGTATAGCCACTCTGCAAACTGAAAAATCTGAGTAAGGTTAGATATATGCAACCATATAACCCAACACTCCTCTCCTAAATATATATATATATATATATATACACACACACACAAGTGAAAAGTGTAATACATTCATCAAAAAACACGCACAGGGATATTCACAGGAGTTCTGTTCAGAACAGCTCCAAACTGGAAATAATCTAAATGTTCAAATACATAAGAGATTAACAGTGGTACAATACAATGAGGATAAAAACAATGAAAAATCACTACAGTGATGACAATTGAATTAGATACAATGTGAATGGATCTCGACTTTGTGCAAGAGAAGTAAAACTCACTATATCCTGATAAATCTATCTATGCAAAGGTAAGAAGAGCTAAAACTATAGTTTTAAGAAGTCAGAATAATTACCTGTGGGGTTAGTAGTTACTAGAAGGAATATGGGGTGATTCTAGGGTACTAATAATATTCTAGTCTTGATCTTGGTGATTTGTGTAGTTTTAGAAAATTCACTTAACTATATAACAATATTTTATGCACCTTTTTCCTTTTAGGTTTCCATAAAAATTTTACTTAAAATACTGGAATGTAGTTCCCTAAAAATAGCAAAAAAACACCATAGTATCCAGTTTAACAAGAAATTTATGAGAATAGGGATAACCACAAAATTATGGATATATACCATATTACTGTTAGCTTCTTTCATTATCAGTTAACTCATAGGGTTAATGTATTTCAAATTAATATTCAAGTATCATTTTAACTTGGAAAAAATACAAGTGATTCTAAAGTTAGTCTGGAAGCATAAAAGAGATGAATTCTTTAAAAAATCAGAATAGTTACAATAGATACAAAGCTATAATGCTTTCATCAATGGCACAAAATAATCTATACACTATACTATATACTGTATTTATATGTATACAAATTTATTAATATAGGTACAAACCCTTTGATTTTATAACTCTGGTTAACTGGGTGTCAGCATTTAGAATATTCAGGATTTTTTGGAAGTAACATATGTATCAAACACCTCCAGCTGAGTCTGAAACAGTGTACTAATAATTAAGCACATTACTATTTTTCCAGAAAAATATGAATATTCGTATCAAAAGATATGAAGATTCATGTAGCCTCAGGTCAAACCAGGTCAGATTTTGCCTTGAAATGAATTTTGATGCTAAACTTAACGGAAAAAATTAGCTGTCAGAACATTTTGGATTTTAGAATTGTGAATAAAAACAGACTGGGAATCCATGTAAGAGACATTATACATGTATGTGAAGAGAGAAACCTTATTTTAAGCAGTTATATGAGTCAAATATTTAGGGGAAAATGTACTGATTTTTTCTTCGTATCAGGTATCAAAACAAATTACATATAGATGAAGAGCTTGTCCTAACTTTAACAAATCAAGAAGTCAATAGAAACCAATAATGATACAGTTGACTATTATTTGTGGTAAGGGATAAGCATGTGCTGTGGAAGAAATGACAATTTCCTGCCAGGAATATAAACAGAGATAAGTTTTCTAAAGAATTTGGCAAAATGTATTGAGATCCTTGAAAAGATGTACACTAACTTTTGACTTGGTAATTCCATCCTCTAAAATATTGCCTAAGGAAATAATCGAAAACATAAATATTTATTTAGAAACATGTTCACTGCTAGTTATTTTTTAATAAGAGCTAAAAACTAGATAATGCTTGATATTATTTGAAGTAAAAAGAAAACAAGGAAGTTGTATTTACAGTTTTAAGTTCAATTATGTAGAAAAAATAATTTAGGACAAAAAGACCAGAAAGTATGCAAAAATGTTACCAAATATTTACAAAAAGAGGAAATTCTATTAAAAGAGAAAGCATAATACTAAAGTCAAAATTTGATACATAATTTCAGTAAGTTAAGTCTGAGACTGAAAGATGGTAGCTTGAAAAATGATGAAAGTAGAATATATAGCAACATGCTTTTAAAATGACTTCTTTTATCAAAGCTTAACCTTGGTCTTCCTACTAGTCATGACATCTAGCCTTTGGCTGAATGCTGATGGACTTTAACTTACGTGCAATTTCAACATACTTACTAAATGGTTCTAACAATATACAGGGCTAAAACAATCAAATATTTTAATTACAAGTAGTCTAAGATTTGGCATACAACAGAATACACTAATGTCCAAAAAAACAGTGGATCCTTACATGTAGTTGCAAAAACAGAGTACCAGGTACATCAATTAAGTCTAGCACATTTTGACTTTTAAGGTAAAATGGGAATTATGGTTTTGTTCTTGAACATAAGTGAAAGCTCTGAATACAGATTATCTTTATACTGTTTATCTAGTGGATCCTGGCCAAGTGAACAAAAAATCCTGAAGAAAGTGAGTTTATTTTACTAGTACATGAATTCTTAGTACTTAGCATATACAAATTAATTGAATGAGAAGAAAATTGATAATCTTCAGCATTATGTAAACTTCTGAAAATAAGAACTGACTTGCAAAGGGATTTACTAAAAGTATCTAAACTAGAATGACTGCCAATATGAAAGAATTCAAACTTTTGAAGTTAATGAAAATATTTATTCAGACCTAACTGTACAGTATCAAGCTGAGTTAAATAAACATTAACTGTTAACTATCCCTGGTTCTTTAGAAACAGACCACTTCCACATCATAAAAATTTATTAAAAAACAAATTTCTGCAGTAAGGTTCAGCAGTTAAGACGTGATTTCCACACTGAGAACTGTTGTGTTAAAGTAGGATGCTTAAAGGCCCAGTATTTAAAAAAAAAAAAAAAAAAAAAGGTTGAGGAAAATAACTCATAGAGATTTTCAGACAAAACCTTGCATATACTGTTATTAAACAAAACAGAAAGCACTTAAGAGAACATACTTTAATATCTAGGCACAATTGGTCAAGTATGAATTATAATTTCTGTACTCATTTAAAGGTTTAAACCAATTCTTCAACTTGACTGATGTGTGTGAGTCTAACATAGAGAAGGCACCTCTTTCATTCTCCTTAAGGACCTTTTGAGAGTACTCTATAATAAGGGGTACAGCGACAGCATCCTCTGTCCAAGTGTAACACAGCCCATTTTAGGAGAAACTAAATTAAAATAGAAAACTATGATTTCTCTTTTTACATCTTATGATGGACATGGCTTTCTAAAAGGACAACAGAAGATAATCCTCCATACAAGCTTTAACATAGAACACAAAATTTAAATTAAATGTGCATTGGTCACTACTATGTAAAAGTTTATGAATTAGTGCAATTCTTTAAATCCCCAGTATTTAGGGGAGAAGTATATACATACCAAGAAATTTCAACTACTAAAGTTTTTATGGCTCAATAGTCTAAATGCTTAAAGTTCTGTAAAAGATCTTACAAGTTATAAATGAAAGATCAGAACACTCAAATGGTGTTCAAATGGCATTAATATTCTCTCCTTAAAACAAAGAGACCAGAACAACCAGAAGAGACAAAGTGTAAAATTTTAGGAATACAATCTTTACTGCAATTGTCAGGAGTGGCAAAATATTCACTGTAGAAAAAAACCCCAAATCGTTAATTTCTGGTTACTTTATTACCATTTGAATTCCTTATCACTTCTGCACTAATTACCGGCTGTCTTCAGACAGATGTAGGACAAGTACTGAAGGCAATTTATAAGGAAAAGTATAATTTTCCCACTCAAAGCAAGAAACTGCTCTAGATGAATGTTTCAAAATTACAGATCATAAGAAATCAGAGAAGAACATCAGACTGATTTAACCTCTATTTCCCACAAGATTTACACAGTATTAACAAGATGCAATTGTTAAAGCTATACAGTTTTGCAGATTGGCTTTACTTACATTTCTGCAATTATTTTTTCCACAATACCAGGTACATCTATTTACAAATTAGGAAGCTGCTTTAAAACAGCATGATTTAGAAATAAAGTGAAATTTCAGTACAATGAAAGAAAGTGCAGGTCATGCTCTCAGATTCTACATTCCCTACACTCATAGTTTAAGGAATCGTAGTTTTAAATAGCCACTGTTCTTATATGTTCAGAATATTTACTCATCATAATGCAATGATAACAAAAATTTGTCCACATCCATTCCAGCTGGAAATGAACTGGGTAGCTTCTTTTTCTGTCAAAAAAAAAAAAGAAAAAAATGAACTAAGTTGACATATCAAACTTAAACAAGGCCCAAAAGCTAGCTTTCTTATTAAGTCATATAGAACTTCATACACTACCAAAATTTTTGTCGAACAGTTTAGTTCATTAGAATTTTAGTTATACAGAAAGGTAGACACAATTTTTATAAATCCAAGTTTAATAAACTATACTTCAATGGTACCTCAACATTATTTTAGAGCACAAAACATTATACAAATTCAGAGTATATGAATGTTGAAAGAGATAGAACATGCTAATAATAAGGTACTCATTACTGCTAAACCATAAACCTCAGAAAGTTTTACTAAGATTTTAAGAGTAACAAGTACTTTTCAAGTTCCAAATATTTAATATACTCTAGGCACTTTACAAACACTACATTTAGTCTCACAGCCATTGGGTAAGATGTGTGTAACCTCACGTCCAATGATGCAGTTAATACTCAAGAGATGTTACAGGCTAATTAATAATGGTAACAGAACCAATAAGCAGGAGATGCAGGATTCAGCCCAGGCTCAGAAATCAAGATTCTTTCCTTGATATGGTACTTCCTTTATGACATTCTAAGCCTTTCTATTCATATTCCACTTACTAAATGGCTAAAAAGATTGAGGAAAAATGACTTTAATTTATCAGTGATAATCCTATATTACTTTTCCAGGTAAGCATGGTTAAAGACAGGTAAATTTAACTTTTACATTGCTCTAACATATTAACAAGTATAAGAATCTATGGAAGAGATGGCAGGACATGGGAAAGAAACCTAAGATGAAGGTGATGCACAGCAGTTTTCACCTGATAATTACAAATAACAGTGGCTTCCCAATTTTTCATGTTATGTCATTCTTTCCACCAAACACCTTTTCCCAAGGAAGATGTTTATAAATAAATGCCTTAGCAATTGTTTGGAAAATGTTTCACCTAGTTAACTTCTGAGTCCACAATGGCTGAGAGATACTGCTAGAGAATGCATTTTGTCAATCAAAACCCAAAGATCTCGATTAAATGTTAAGTAGCTATGGCAAAAAATGATGAGACCTTTAACCTGAGCGCTGAAAGGGCAACGTGTGGTTTTGAAATTAAACACTTTCAAACTTGCCTTAATTTTCTTCTTTTTCATTGGCATTGACGAATTTGCAAGACTTTTATTAGAAGTGCGGGAGTTTCGCTCATGCTCATCTAACTCCTCAATTTTCCGCTTTTTTGTGGTGCTCCGTGAAGATGCTCTAAATTGTTGGGTATTGTCTTTTAGAGGAGTAGATGAAGTCGTCCTAGAGATGGCTGCTCTGGAGAGAATCATTAATGTATGGGCAGCCATGTTCACACTGTTTTCACTCCCTGTCTCACTGGCAGGGCTGCAAGCAGGCAGGTCTGGAGTGACAGGAGGGACCATTACTTTGGGGGTGCTGTCTTCACCAAAACGCCTACTAGAAGGGACCTTGATACCATCTGTAGGTTCTTCTTTAAGTTTTTCCCCTGCTCCTGAGCCAGACGTTCGGGGTACAGATAAATCAGTACTATCTGTGAGTCTATTTACTGGGCCATGCCACTGAATATCTTGTAACATTTCTGTGGTATGTTTGGTGAGTGGGTTAATCAAAGAACTGGCAGACCTGGTTTGTTCTTGTTTCAAATCCTTCACAGGTGCACCTACTGAAAAGATATTTTTACTGTTTGAGGACGTGCCTTGTTTTCTGGTTAGCTCTTGAAGTGAAGTTACCGTTTTCTCATTCCGCACACCCCCATTTTGCTGCCCATTAGACAGTTTTGAAGTTTCTGGATTTTTCTGCCTTTCCACATCGCTGCACAGTTCATTCTCCTTATTAGCTGTTGCTTTATGGAAAGATTCAAGTATAGTTTCTGTTGGTGAAACTTTCTTTTCTGACTGAGTTTCTTTTATGGTAGCATGTCGGCCAATGGCAGTTTCTGATTTAGATAAAATTTTAGGCATAGAAGGTTTCTCCCGCTCTCTTTTGACAGAATTATTAGCAGGGGGTTTTAAGGTGGAGGACACAATGGGTGAGTCAAGGTTAGAAAATGAAATCTCATTTCTTTCTTTGCTTTGGGACACCAACTTTTGATTTGTCCCCTGTGTATTTGCCGTAGGAGAAGCAGTGCTATCAAAACAGAGCACACGTCTGTGGCTTTCAAATGGCTTGCTAACTGGAACTGTACTGTCTACTGAGAAGGGAACTGTGGTTTCTTCCAATTTTTTCCCAAGATCTGTGGCCATAATCTTGTCAGAAACTTCAGTTCTACAAGAAAAAAAAATTTTTCTTAGCCACATAAAGAAATTCTTTGTTTTTAACTTGAGCATTCAAATACTCTAAGACAGAAACTACTTTTATGCTCACCGCTGTGCATGACATCCAACTGAGTGACTTGATGAATCCACCAAATTATCTGCCTGTTTCCCTGGAATTATAAACAAGTTAATTAGAAAAGAAAAACATCCCTGAAAGAACATTTTTCTGAAAGGAAATAGAACAGATCACAGAATCTGACATCATGAGAAAAATTTAAGCTATAGCTAATGTAAAAAATGAAATACTTTCACATACTGGATCTAAAAAAACACCTTGGTAGTATATATAAGATGATCATTTTACTGAAGAAGTATAAATATGTAACAAATGACCTGCTTCAACTTCAGGCAAATGTGAATCCAGTCTTCGATCTACAAACTACAATCAATGTAGCAGTTAAGGGACTTTGTGTATTATTCAAGAGGTTTAATAGAGAATCTTTTAAGAGTTTTAACTAGGGATGATGCATGAATAGATTTGTTTTAGGAAGTCACTCTGGCGACAGCACAATGAATTAGAAATAGGAATTCTAGTTAGATGGCTAAAAATATTAGAGATAGGAGATGATGAAGGTCTTACAGATGGGCACGCGCACGGATATGAAAAAATAAATGAGGAATACATGTTGACAGTAAGGTAGGCAGAGGAGGTTTTTGAGGAAGAAGTGAGACTTAGATATGTAGAGTATGTAGATCTTAAGTTATATAAAATTAGAAAGGGAGGAATGCATTCATTCTAGAAGCTACCCACAGTGTCAACTGTTAGAGGGAAGTAAAGTAAGGTAAGAATGGAAAATATCCAATGTATATGGCAGTATTAGGAGGTCACTGGTGACTTTAAACAGTTTTAATAGAAAGATGAGAAAGGACATAACATGGATGAAGAAATACTGGTAGATAGAGGGTTGGGGATAAAGGGCTGGTAGGTGGAAAAACCTAAAGGAATGGTGGGAATGGTCCTTGTATCCATAGTTGAACAGCCACAGAGGGAAGGAGCCAAAGAAAGAAAAAGATGAAGATACACAGAAGACAGAAGGTAGACTGCATTAACCTTAAAAAGAATAAAATATTTCTCTAAGAAAGAAGCGAAAAGGAAAGAATGATTTTAGATGAATGGGTACATATTAAGTGGGAGTGATGTGAAAAAATGGACTTTACTATTGATACAAATCAAAATCATTGGCTTAGAGTGAGGATAATAGATGTGAGAAAACCTGTGGAAGTATGAAATAGTATGAAGGAGAAATGGGAGAAAAGGAAGACAGGTAAACATTTAAAATGATCACTAAATGGCAGTGAGGGTGAGAAAATTTTAAGTGTTACTGAATGGCATCACTCCTGCAGTCATTAAGTCATGTCTGACTTTTGAGACCCCATGGGACTGCAGCACATCAGGCTTCCCTAGCCTTCACTATCTCCTGGAGTTTGTGAAAATTCATATCCATTGAGTCAGTGATGCTATCCAACCATCTCATTCTCTGTTGTCCCCTTCTCCTGCCTTCAATCTTTCCCAGCATCAAGGGCTTCTCCAATGAGTCAGCTCTTTGCATCAGGTGGCCGAAGTACTGGAGCTTCAGCTTCAGCATCAGTCCTTCCAATGAATATTTAAGGGTTGATTTTCTATAGTATGGACTGGTTTGATCTCCTTGTATTCCAAGAGACTCTTAAGAGTCTTCCCCAGCACAATTCAAAACATCAATTCTTTGGCACTCAGCCTTCTTTATGGTCCAACTCTCTATCTGTACTTGACTACTGGAAAACCTTAAATTTGCCTATATGGACCTTTGTCAGCAAAGTGATGTTCTAAAGCAATGCCCAGGTAAAAGGCAGAGAAATCGTTGGCTGCATAGATCCATGACTAGAGGGTATCAAGCAGACATGTTAGAAGAATGTGAATATCAAAGTGGGAAAAGTGGCTGATGTGGTAGATTGTGGGGTTTAGCCTGGATAGGGAAGAAAATGAACCCAAGTGAAAATTCAGGTAAAGGTAAGGATTCAGGTAGTAAGAGCTCTCACTGGTTGAAGACAGATTCAATGGTATATCCATGAAAATGAGTATTCTGAGAGAGGTTACTATTAAAAATTACATAGGTCTAATAAAAAATTAAAGGTAAAGGGATGGGAGGGACTGGCTGAAAAGAATACTAAAAAGACTTAGAAATGAAACAAGTCAAAAGTTCTGAAGGTTAGGTATTTTGTCACCCATGAAGATTAAAAAAGTCTGAGCTAGAGAAGTGTGAGAACTCAGCACAATATTCATAAAGATCTTGAATGAAAATCTCATGTTACTTTACATATGCTGTCTTTTGTTGTACTAAAAATCATTAACTTTAGAGTAGTCAGCATTATCAAATTTTTTTCCATTTATAAATTATTTTTTAATTTTTCAAAAGGAATACTTTACTTCAGCCCTCATTAGGATTCTTCTCCTAGATTTTATTATTTGTTTTGCTGTTCACTTTTACCTGTTAATCGTCTTAGAATTCCTAATTTTATATATAGTGTGAGGAAGAGATTATTTTTTCCCTGTAATACATAATTGCTGGTAGATTTCATTTATTAAACAAACCATTCTATTTCTTCTGACTTCTGATGTTATCTCTACTACATACAAGTTCCTATAAATACACGATCTCTTTCCAAATTCTGTTCTGTTCCATTTGTCTTTTTTTCTAATTACTGTAAAAAAACTTTAAGCAAAGGTTGAACAATCACTGTTAGGAAAGCTATTAGTATTACAGAAAACAAAAAACAAAAAGATTACATAAAGTTGACATGAATCAACTCAAAAACATACCTGTGCAAGGTTTGTTTTTAGTCCCTGACTCTTCAAAGATTTTTGAGGGATAGGGAATTGAGAGATACTTCTATTGCATACAGGTGCTGCCAAAGGCATATGAAGGACCTAGAAGAGAAGCAGCCATTAATTGTATTTTGTTTGAAAAGTGGCACTGAGCCATTTTCAGTTCATAAATCTTACCTGACGAGGAGGAGCAGAAAAGGTATTTCCATTCTGTCCAACCACAGATACAGGAATCATTCCTACCATTCCTTGAAGTACAGGTTGGACTGGAGAAGCGATTATAATGGCAGATCCTTTAAAAACAACGATGACAACAAAAACAACAATTCTCAATAAAATGCAATTTTTCTCTCATAAATACAAGGCACCAAAGTAATGATTAATTTGAAATAAATTCTATAAAAATCTACTCTCTTTAAAATAATTAATTTAGGGACAACAGCAAGGCTAACAGATTGAGAAAAAGTCAATCTGAAGTAAAGTATTCTGTGGCATTTAGTCAGGCTAAACATCTTTAGTAAACATAAGACCACAGCCAGATCATATTAGAGTTGTGACCTTGACTCTCCTTTAGAAAAACAGTGAAATTGACTGAAAAGTTGGTAGTACAGGTTTCAGGTCTGAATCTTTTACCATAAAATTAGGTCCTAACAGAAGATTGATAAATCTAAGACTTACTCACAAACCCTAACTATTACGTCAGTGGTGTCTGTCCAAAAAGGTCCAGATAAGTGAGCAACCAGTCAAAACTGGGGGAAAGTATAATGTTCACATGGAAACGTCAACCATACAGTCTATAGCTATCATAATTCATTTAACCCTGTCCTGTAAATGAATCTTTTCCTAATAAATTCATTAACTGCTCCTGTAAGTTTGATCTCCTCACCTTCATGAACACTTTTCAGTTTCTCAAATAACTACCTATCCTTGTGCTGTTTAAGATTCCCTTACTTTTACTCCAAATACTACTTATTTCTCTAAACTTCGGCTAAAGACCCACACAGCCTACTAATTCCCGACCCTTTCTTTAATTTTAGATCCATCAGGCTTGATACTTAACTGCTGATATTTAATCTGCTTTAACTGTATGCCTAAATGTAAAAAAAAAAAAAAAGACGGGAAAAGAGCTTGGGAATCAATAAATAAGAAGTGTAGAGATGAATGCACCACAAACTCCACCTACAAGGAACATACAATCAAGAATGACCACTATGACAGGCATTCAATCACGAACTACATATAAAATGGCATGTAATAAATGCCACAAGTCCTCCTATAAACAAAAGAATTCAAAAGACAGGGATCAATTTTCAAAGGCGGAAAATAGTGAGAAATTACACAGGGTATTACAGAGGGAAAAATTCAAGTTTTTGTTTCGGAAGTCTGTCCACATAGGTAATGAATTTCTGGAAAACCAAGACTCTTAACAGCTATTTAAGAAAAATCTCCCGCAACATTGGGTTTTAGTAGATACACAGCTTTTTGATGAATTAGTCTCCCCACTGCTCTCTTTTTCTTGTAGCTTAGACACGGATTGAGAAGTGTGGGAAGAAGTGAAAAAGTAAACCACTGAATTCCATAGCTGACAGTAGATTAAAAAAGAAATGTGACTGAATTATCTAAAGTAGAGAAGGCACAATCACAAATTTCTGAATCTTATACTATCATCCATGATTTATTACCTTCTAGTCAATCACTACACACAGAAACGAAAGTTGATCCCATTCCAGAGAAATGAACTTCACTATGATGTTCTTAGTTACCTTGTGAAAAGTTGGGTGACACAGCCTGATTGACAGCAAATACACTGTTTGACCTTGGGGGTGTCTGTAATTGAGATAGTGGAGGTTGAGCAGTTATAGGTGTAGAATTTCCAGGCAACACCACAACATTTGACTGACTGACAGTTGTGCCTAAGGCTGTTGGATCAGTTACACAAGTAGCTATCAAAATATTACTTGAATTGCCAAAAGTTGTGCTCGTAGCTGGCATTAACTGTATGTATCCTCCATCCTTGGAAACACATGGTGTAACATTGGTTGAAAGAGTAATACTGTCTTCATTTTGCATGTTGTTTACTGTAGACTCTTCAGGTTTGAGTGCTAAAAGGCTCTGTTCCATTGAGGCTGAATCCCCAGTTCCTTCAGCAGATGAGATAGCACCTGTGGTTTCTTCTGAAGACAGGCATTTAACTAATTCTGCATTTCTGGCAGGTGATTTAGCAGGAGAAGACAAAATTATAGTTGGCAAGTTTTCTCCGCTGATACTAGAAACTGCACTGTTCAGTTCAGTATCTGAGGAAACAAATGGATCATCACTGATGATAATTTTCAGAGAGACTATATTTGATGCATCTATCTCTGTAGACTTGTCGTTAGCAGGTTTATTATTAGTATTCTGGGACTCAGGATGAGACTCCCTCATTGAAGAACACACAGATTCTGAAGGAAGAGAATGTCTATCTTCTATAAGATTACTTTCTGAAGGCATCACTGTAACTTCTTCACAGTTATTTTCACCTAAAGAGAGAAAATACTTTCTCCATCTTCTTTTACAGAGGATGAAGGCTCTTGTGAATTCAAAGAAGCTTTCTCAGACATGGAGGACTGAGTGTCATGTATTGTATGATTTAACTCAACAGATGATGAATCATTAGACGGTTGTTTAATTGAAGACACTGAATCTTCAAGGTGAATTTCTACTTTTTGTTCAGATACAGTTAAACCCGAATTTTCAATAGACGCAGGTAATATCTGAAGTGAAGGATTATCTTGGCAATCTGCAAGTTGCTGTGATGCAACTGGTAACACATTATTAATTTCAATTTTATTCTGATGAGTTTCTCTAGAATCTGGTGACTTGGAATCATGGAAATCAGCTTTAAGTCTTCTTGTATCATCAGAACTTTCACAAAACTGACCTTTTTAGATGCCTTTCCAGCTAATGGAATATTTTGGGGTAAAAGTTGAGAAGTTTTTCCAGAAAGAATTAAGTTCGCACTGTTAGTTTCACTATCAAGGGAAACAACGGAACTTATTGGTATAGGAGACTGATCAGGCTGTAACTGAGACTCATTCTGTACACTTGGAGACAAAGAATTCTTTTCAACTTCCAGAGCCATTTCAGTCTCAGTGGACATCTGATTGGTGTATAATTCAGCACAATGTTGATTACATTCAGCATCAGAGTTTACTCTTTCGTTAAAGTCACTCAAACTAGGCACAGACTCAAAGGTAATATCAACGTTACACTTCGCCTTTTTCTGGATGCTAGCGTCTATGTGGGAAAAATGTTCCTGGGCTTCCTGTCTAAGCTCATCATGGTTGCTGCCATTCTTCAAAACATTTGATGCGTCTTCATTTTGATAGGAAGTACAAAATGAGGGTTGACCAGATGGATCATCTGCAAAATATTAGGATGGCAGAAACATATGGTGAGTGTGTATAACAGCCTGAGGTAGTCTTCTTTAGTGTTAAACCTATTTTGCCAAGGAGATGACTAATCTTCAACATACCAGCAAATGGAAATATGATAAATTCTCTCATTTTTTGAGTATCAAAAAGTTTACAGATGTTTCTCTTATCACTGATGCCTGTTTATACACATGTCAAATTGTTTTTGAGCTTTTAGAAAACAGATGACATATGAAGAAAAATATATATACTTTTAAGAACATTTAATATGTACCAATATATAAAAACTGGCTACAAACACAGTTTTTTCAAAACAGCTGACTTTTCAACTTCTACCATACTATCTGATATATTCATTAAGAAGGTGAAATGGGGCTAAGTACATTTTGCATAACTAACATTTGATGTTACTGTGTACTGTTTAAGATTTATTACACACTGAATATCAATCATATGATCAGTACTGGGATATAAAGATGAATGACCCAATTTGCCCTTGGTGATCTAGAAAGGGAGGCAGATACAGAACAGAAAGTCATAATAAAACATGCTAATAACTGTAACAGTATAGGAACAAAAGGCACCTTTTCAAGCCTATGGAATGTGAGAAAGTGTTGAGGTATGTCATGAGAAGACCTTGACAAATAAAAGAAGTGCAATAGTTACAAAAAGGGCACTTGAGAAAATACTGATATACTGTCATGTATCATTCACAGTTTAGAAAATGTTAATGATATGAAGTATATAATGGGAAAAATCCAGCAAAATGTACAGCAACCATTATCAAATTCTGTTAATGTGACACTGGTAACATAACAGTGGGTATGGAGCACATGAAAATCCTTATTGTGGGGAAATTAGTAGAAATTATATCCAGGTAGTCAGTTTTAATGACATGGGAAGAGACTTTCTTAGAAAATAGGATTTCAAGTTTCATTTTGTACAGGGCAGGGTACAATCTTCCACACATAATATATATGAGAAAGACATCCTATTACAATTCAACCTAAGAAGAAATGGAGGATTGGGCTTGGGTACAGGCAAAGGACTCTCAGTAGGAATATAGTCTGACATATTCCAAAACTAGGTTTCGGAAGACATAATGTGAAACTTGGAAGTCATGAGGTTTTTTGATGGAGTTGGAAGGAGTAATGGGATTTAAGAACAGATGAACAGAAAAGATTACATTGCCATACCTTGGTGTAGACAGAAATGGATAGAGTGGTACCAAACAGGCATAAAGTTTACCAAGTGTGAGATGCCAGGATAACATGAGAGAAGCCAGGATAATGGTTATGAAAGGAATAGTGGTTGGAAAGGGATATAAATAGATGTTTTTGTGGTGCTGGCAGTATTCTATTTTTGACCTGAGAGATTGTTATGTGGGTGTTTGCCTGCTGATAATTCATTGAGCAAAGTATATTTTTATTGTATACTTCTCCCAGTGTTACGGGATTCCCAGGTAGTGCAAGTGGTAAAGAACATGCTTGCCAATGCAGGAGATTCAAAAGAGACCATGGGTTTGATCCCTGGGTCAGGAAGATCCCCTGGAGAAGGGAATGGCAACCCACTCCAGTATTCTTCCCTGGAAAATCCCATGGACAGAAGAGTTTGGTGGGTTATAGTCCATGGGTCACAAAGAATCAGACATAACTGAAAAGTGACTTAGCATGCATCATAAAAATGAAATTTTAAAAACTTCGCAAAATTTTAAAAGATCTAAGACAGACATATTCACTGCCTGTCCTCAGTTACTGTAGGACAATTATGTGCCATACTGGTATTCCATGAGAGGCAGAAATGTAAGAAGTGACTTAGTAAATATACAGGAATATGACCTAAAACCTCATAAAATCTATTAATTCAGAACCATCAGCAGAGTATACAATTTCCTCTAAATAAGGGGTATAGATACTGAACACTCAGCTGTATTTGCTTACTAGGCTGGATGATTAATACCACAAATCAACCTTACATATTAGGGATTTATATGAATATGTGCCTCAAAAAATTATGTTTGAAGTTACAGACTTTGGTTGAATTGGTCAATACTAGTCACACCAAATTGCACATGTCAAGTCTATTGCATCTTGAAGGAACAAGTGGGTGTGGGAATAGCTCAAACAATTTTCAAATTAAACATTTTCTGCCTTAGAGATTTGGGGATTGATATTAGGATTTATATTAACAAAACTGAATTCTTACCAGATTCTTCTGTTTCAAAAGTACCTTTAACTGCTAAATTAGTTTCACCTGCTAAGACTACATTTGGATTGGTTTCCATATGCTGACTGCAAATGCCTTGTGATATATTTTTATTATTCTTTGTTTTACCTGTTAAAATGGAAATGGGGAAACAATTGATTAAATGACCAAAGTAAAAATAAGCATCAATTAATACATCTTGACAGTGGTCAGCAAATATTAAAGTTTGGTTTTAATTATAGACCTTTGATTATGGTTTTTAACATGCTGCCTTATATATCATTGACAAGTATGATTTTTCCTCTAGACCATTAGTTCTTATATTTTACTATATATTATAATATACAGGTCCAAGAATTTGCATTTTTAACATGTTCTCAGATAATTCTGATCTGCTAGTTCAGAGACTACACTTTTAGCACTACTGCACTAGGCCATAAGATGGAAGGCAATGGCCAAATATTTTTATTTCTTTTGTATTATCCAACTGTGTTTAGTATAATGTGTGCATAGTAGTAGACCACAACACTTTTTTTTTTTCACAACACATTTTTGATGACTGGAAATACTGCCCACAACTATCGCTCTCACCCACAAGACTGCTATCTATTTTTACAGCTAAAGTATCTTTAAGAATAACAAGACTTTCCTGGTGGTTCAGTGGTTAAGAATCAGCCTTCCAATGCAGGGCATGTGGGTTCGATCCCTGGTTAGGGAACTAAGATTCCATATACCTCAGAGCAACTAAGCTCACATGCCACAACTAGAAGAGCCTCACACACCACAATGAAGACCCAGTGCAGACAAAATTAAAGAGAAAGAAAAACTCTTTCATATGAAAAAAACAGGAACTTTCTCCAGATGCTCTGGGAAATGTTATTTCATCATTTAGGCTACTTCTCCAAAGAAATTGGAGAAACATTTTTTCCAAACTATCTTGAAAGAAATGGTCTACCTACCATAGTCAAATAGATCAAAGAGTGCCTGAAATGCTGGATCTGATTCTGTCTGCTCCAATATATCCTGTATAGCTTCTTCAGACATATGGATCTCACTCTGCAAAAACAAAAACAAAAGTGATTCCAATTGAACTGATATAGTTTAACACCAAGAAAGTAATTATAGGACATCTATTCCCTTCCAAGAAAATTTCTTCTGATTATAACACTATTCACTCAAATTAAAACAAGAATAGCAAATAGAAAGTGAATGGTCCCTAATTCTACTATTTAATCACTTTGGTGAATATATTCCCAAACATTAAAATAAAATAAGCCTAGGAATTTTTATGTATACAAAGTAAAATCAAGCTGCAATGTTCTTTATTACTTGAGATACAGCACTGTGTAAGTTTAAGTTACACCATGTAATGACTTGATGTACATTATTGTGAAATGATTACCAAAAGAAGCTTACTTAAATATCCATCGTCTCATATATATTTTTTAAAAAGAAAAAAATTTTTTATCCTTGTGAGAACTCTTAGGATATACCCTCTTAACTTTCAAATACTGTTGACCATTGAACAACATAAGTTTGAACAGTGCAGGTCCACTTATATGCAGAATTTTTTCAATAAATATGTACTATGAAGTGAAGTCGCTCAGTCGTGTCTGACTCTTTGCGACCAGATGGACTGTAGCCCACCAGGCTCCTTGGTCCATGGGATTTTCCAGGCATGAATACTGGAGCGGGTTGCCATTTCTTTCTCCAGGGGATCTTCCTGACCCAGGGATCGAACCCAGGTCTCCCGCATTGTAGGTAGACGCTTTACTGTCTGAGCTACCAGGGAAGCCCAAAAGCCCTACAAAATCCAATTTTGGCTGAATTTGCACTTGTGGTACTGATACATAAGATATGAAGTGGGCTTTTGATTGCATGTGGGGTCAGCACCCCTAGCCTCAGCTGTTACAGCAGCGTTAACTGTAGTCACTGTGTTGTACACTGCATCCCCTGCACTGACAACAGAAAATGTGTACCTTTTGACCACCTTTGTCCAGTATTCCACCTCGTATATCTTTTTCTATGAGTTTGGTTTAATAATGTTCTTTGATTAGCTTTCTTCATATTAGTTTGTTGTACACTGCTTTCTAGATCCTCCAATATAAGTCTATCTCACTCTTTTTATCTGCTCGTTTTTGTCTCATTTTATTTTTTAAAAATTTTGACTTTTTTTTGGCTGTGCCACGAAGCATGTGGGATCTTTAGTTCCTTCATCAGGGCTGGAACCTGTGCCCCCTTCAATGGAAGCAAGGAGTCTTAACGCCTTACTGCCAGGGAAGTCCCTGTACCCATATTTTAAATACTTCCTCTAAATGTTGGACAATCCTTGCTTATGCGCTCATCCTTAAAAGCAGCATGCCAAAAGCTAACTTTAAATTCTGTTTAAATTCTTCAATTTTGATGAAGCATACATTTAGATCCTAAGGGAGATGAAATTCACGTGGAGCAAGAGATAAGGTGGAACTCTCATGAAATGATTAAAAGGGTGCATTTTAAAAACAAAAATGGCCATAAAAAGAGAAACTAAAGAACCAGTTAACTTTTGACAAAGAAGATGTAAAGAGAACATCAATAATTCTTGATGAAATGTGACTTAGAAGAAAGCCAGGAGCTTGAACAAATACTTCGTTTTCATCCATGAACTTGAAAAATCTATCATAATGTAAATAATGTCAAGAATCAACAATCCAGTGTTAATCAAACAATGAAGGGGTGGATAACCTCTTCAAAAGTTATTGCTGAGGAAAGGCATTTTTCTAGTAAATTTCTCATTACATTCAAACTTTAAAAATCATAATTGAAAGAATCCTGAAATACATGTTCCAAACTTGTTGGTCTGGTCTGCCTTTTAACTTTCTTTAAGGATGCTTTTTAAAAATACTTTCTAAAACTTAAAAATATATATTTATTTTTTATTTTTGGCTGTGCTGTGTTGTTGCTGCATGGGCTTTTCTCTAGTTGCAGAAAGTGAGGGTTACTCTCAGGTTGTGGTACACAGGCTCCTCACTGCAGTGGCTTCTCTTGTGGTGACGCATGGTCTCTAGGCTTCAATACTTGTGACTCGTGGGCTCAGCAGTTGTAGCTTCTGGGCTGTAAAGCACAGGCTCAGCAGTTGTGGTGCACGGGTATACGGGATCTTCCCAGATCAGTTATCAAACCAGTGTCTCTTATATTGGCTGGTGGATCCTTTACCACTGAGCCACCAGGGAAGCCCCTTTAAAGTTGCTTTTAACAAGCACATATTTTGAATTTAAGGAAGTCTTAAAAAAATGACAGTCAGTGATTTGTATAACCCAAGATATCTTGCCTATCCCAAGGTTACAAAGATGTATAAAAATATTTTTAAAATTTACCTATTTGTACAAGTGGCTCTGTTCTCTTAGTGAAGCTGATGCATGTACTACTCCATTGCTGTTCTTTCAGTTATTGAAATATGTTTAACTTTTCCCCAGTATACAATATTATGAATACCATGAACAGAGGGCTGTGTCTTCATTTCCTTATAACCTCTCACAGTATCTAATAGAGTGTCTTCGTTACAGTAAGCACCTGATGTATTTGTGGAGAAAATATAAGCAAGGAGTTGAAGATTATAAAAATTTAGAATAGGGGATATGTTAAACTTTAAGACAGTGGAAGACTACTAAATAATTTTAAAAGTGAAAGTGAAAGTTGCTCAGGTGTGTCTGACTTTGCGACCCCATGGACTGTCCATGGAATTCTCCAGGCCACAATACTGCAGTGGGTAACCTTTCCCTTCTCCAGGGAATCTTCCCAATCTATGTATCAAACCCAGGTCTCCAGCATTACAGGTAGATTCTTTACCAGGTGAGTCACAAGGAAGCCCAAGAATACTGGAGTGGGTAGCCTATCCCTTCTCCAGCGGATGTTCCCGACCCAGGAATTGAACTGGGGTCTCCTGCATTGCAGGCGAATTCTTTTTACCAACTGAGCTATCAGGGAAGCCAGGTTGCTTTCAAAAAGCTTGTTTATATTTTGTTAAAATTTACTGAATTTCATTATAGGAAAATGTATAAAGCTTTAAGTATTCTGAAGGAAGTGACCAAAAAAAAAACAACCAACACAAAAACCTGAGTAGTTTTACTCAGAATTCATCATCTGAAAATAAACTACTCTCATGAATTCATTATTATGAATTCATTTTATGATATAGCAACAAAATGACTACATTATCTCAGAGTCTAAGTAAAAGCTTATGCAACAACCACAATCTCAGTTGCTCTTCAAAAAGATATTTGCAAATCTTAAAACACATATTGTTCAATTTTTCCTTTACCAGCTCATCCTCTTTCATCTTCACTGTCACTGGACAGCAAATGACTATAGCCCTTTTTATATACTCTCAGCAGTAAATCTCACAGACAAGTATTCATTTAGTTAGTAACTTGTTTTTAAAGTGTCATGCTCACTTTATTTTGCTAAATATTACTTAGATTCTTCACATAAAGTTAATGTATCATTTCAATGTATTTTACTTTTATATAGTTTATGCAGGTGCAGAAGAAATGTAATTTATTTTATATACACTGCACAGCAGTACTGCTTACTGAACAAAAATACATCCAATAATGAATCATTAATTATTAAATACTAAGAAATACATGATTGGTTGTTATATGGATGCAGGAAAATTTTGTTGATAGCTGGAAGAACTGGTTAGAGTTACTAGATGGGTTAGGAATGTCTTATTCTACCATCTTAATAAAGCAATTTTAACATATTTAAATCAAATCATTGTACCCCATGCCTAAAACTTACACAGTGATGTATACCAACTATTTTTTAATAAAACAGGAAAAAGTATTGCAATTTTGATGTTGAAAACTCACTAACACATTTTCAGGAACAGATTACATTTGGATAATGAAGGAAATCTGTGTTTTAATTATTATTTTAAAGCATCTTACATATATGGTTAGCCATGGCTTTTTAATGAAACCAGAATACTATCAGTTTTAATGATGAGTATATCTACTACACACATACACACACACACCCACCCCCTTAACCATACCTGAAGTCCCAGGAGTTCATCAATCGAAGTCTCTGGTTCACTAGGGTTGCTATCTGTTTGCTTAGGTACTTGAGCAATGCTGTTGTCACTGTAATACACAAAGGAAAACTTTTATCGTAGTTCTCAACCAGGCAAAAACAATTAGGTATTTTAAACACAAATATTTTACCTAGTCAAAAATTTATTAATGTTTTCTGCAAGCTTTTCTTGAAGAGACTTGTTGCTTAGTATCTTTTCTCGTGCATTTTCAATAACCATTTGCTGAAAAAGAAATCAGTATTAGTAAAAGCACAAGATAGAGTATTGTTATTTGTCTAAAAAGAATCAATGGAAGCTGGACAGTTTTAATAAATCTAGGTAGAAACTCAAAAGTTATGGTGATACCTTCCATATTAGTAACAGATTACCATGTTAACTGCTTACAAATATTTTCACAGATCCTTCACCAACTTCTTTTTCACTTTGGAACTACTTTTAAATAAGCTGACTTCTATTCTGGAAAAAGGTCCTATTATATTGCATAATCCAGCGATAACAATGTATTTAGTTTCTTAAACATACTTCTGTTTCTTACTTGGTGCATTTGCACGTGTTAGCTATTCTGACTAGACTGTTTCTTACTGGTAAATATCCCTACAGTCTTGACCATGTTCTTCAGTCCCTTAAGTTGTGTACCATTCTTTTTGCCACCAAGGACTGCAGCATGCCAGGCTTCCCTGGCCTTCACTATCTCCTGGAGTTTGCTCATATTCATGTCCATCAAGTTGGTGATTCCATCTAATCATCTCATCCTCTACTGCCTCTTCTCTTTTGCCTTCCATCTTTCCCAGCATCAGGGTCTTTTCTAATGAGTTGCCTCTTCACATCAGATGGCCAAAGTATCAGAGTTTCAGCTTCAGCACCAGTTCTTTCAATAAATATTCAGGGTTGATTTCCTTTAGGATTGACTAGTTTGATCTCCTTGCAGTTCAAGGGACTCTCAAGAGACTTCAGCACCACAGTTTGAAAGTATCAGTTCTTTTGTGCTCAGCCTTCTATATGGACCAACACTCACATTCATTTGTACATGACTACTGGAAAAACCATAGCTTTGAGTATACAGACCTTTGTGTCTGTTTTTTAACATGCTGTGTAGGTGTGTCACAGTTTTCCTTCCAAGGAGCAAGTATCTTTTGATTTTTTATTTCATGGCTGCAGTCACCATCTACAGTGATACAGTGATTTTGGAGCCCAAGAAAATAAAACCTGTCACTGTTTCCACTTTTCCACCTTCATTTTGCCATGAAGTCATGGGCTGTATGCTATGATCTGAGTTTTTCAATGCTGAGTTTTAAGGCAGCTTTTTCACTTTCCTCTTTCACCTTCATCAAGAGGCACTTCAGTTTCTCTTCACTGCATCATCTGTGTATCTGTGGTTGTTGATATCTCTCCCAGCAATCTTGACTCCAGCTTACGATTTACCCAGTCTGGCATTTTGCATGATGTACTCTGCGCACAAGTTAAATAAGCAGGGTGACAATATACAGCCTTATTGTAGAGTTCCCAATTTTGAACCAGTCCACTGTTCCATGTGCAGTTCTAACTGTTGCTTCTTGATCTGCATATAGATTTCTCAGGAAGCAGGTAAGGTGGTCTGGTATTCCTATTTCTTAAGAATTTCCCCCAGTTTGTTTGTGACCTTTACAGTCAAAGGCTTTCACACAGTCAAGGAAACAGCAGATGTTTTTTTGGAATTCTCTTGCTTTCTCTATGATCCAACAAATGCTGGTAATTTGATCTCTGGTTCTGCTACCTTTTCTAAATCCAGCTTTTAGTTCTCAGTTCACATACTGCTCAAGTCTAGTGTGAAGGATTTTAAGCATAACCTTGCTAGCATGTGAAATGAGCGCAACGGTATGGTAGTCTGAACATTCTTTGGCATTGCCTTTCTTTGAGACTGGAATGAAAACTGACTTTTTCTAGTCCTATGGCCACTGATGACTTTTCCAAGTTTGCTGACATTGTGCGCAGCACTTTAACAGCATCATCTTTTAGGATTTCAAATAGCTCAGCTGGAATTCCATCACCTCCACTAGCCATGCTCTTAGTAATGCTTCCTAAGGCCCACTTAACTTCACACTCTGGAATGTCTGGCTCCAGGTGAGTGACCACACCATTTTGGTTATTTGAGTCATTAAGACTTTTTCTATATAGCTCTTCTGTGTATTCCTGCCAGCTGTGCTTAATCTCTACTACTTTTGTTAGGTCCTTAACATATCTGTCCTTTATCATGCCCATCCTTGCGTGAAATGTTCCCGTGATGTCTCCAATTTTCTTGAACAGATTGCTAGTCTTCCCCATTCTATTGTTTTCCTCTATTCTTTAGCCTTGTACACCGAAGGCTTTCTTCTCTCTCCTTGCTATTCTCTGGAATTCTGCATGAAGTTGGGTATATCTTTCCCTTTCTTCATTGTCTTTCACTTTTCCTTTTTCTCAGTTATTTGTAAAGCCTCCTCAACAACCACTCTGCCTTCTTGCATTTCTTTTTCTTTGGGATGGTTTTGGTCACCACCTCCTGCAAAATGCCATGAACCTCTGTCTGTAGTTCTTCAGGCAGTCTGTTTCCCAGATCTAATCCCTTAAAGTATTTGTCACCTCCACTGTATATTCATAAGGAATTTGATTTAGGTCATACTTGAATGCCCTAGTGGTTTTCCCCACTTTCTTCAATTTAAGCCCGAATTTTGCTATAAGGAGCTGATGATCTTAGCCACAGTCAACTCCTGGTCTTGTTTTTGCTGACTGTATAGAGTTTCTCCATTTCTGGCTGCAAAGAATATTAATCTAATTTTGGTATTTTGGTATTAACCATCTGGTGATGTCCAGGTGTAGTGTTTTCTCTTGTGTTCTTGGGAGAGTGTTTGCTATGACCAGTGTATTCTCTTGACAAAACTGTTATCCTTTGCCCTGCTTCATTTTGTACTCCAAGGCCAAACTTGCTGTTACTCTAGGTATCTCTTAACTTCCTACTTTTTCACTCCAATCCACTATGATGAAAATGACATCATTTTTTTGGCGTGAGTTAGGTCTTATAAGTCTTCATAAAATTAGTCAACTGCAGCTTCTTTGGCATCAGCGGTTGGGGTATAGACTTGGTTAACTGATAGTGAATGGTTTGCCCTGGAAACAAACCAAGATCATTCTGTTATTTTTAAGTGCACCCAAGCACTGCACTTTGGACTTTTTGTTGACTACGAGGGCTAATCCATTTCTCCAAGGGATTCTTGCCCACAGTTATAGATACAATGGTCACCTGAATTTAATTCAGCCATTCCCATCCATTTTAGTTCACTGATTCCTAAGATGTTAATGCTCACTTTTGTCATTTCCCACATGACCACATCCAATTTTCCTTGATTTATGGACGTAACATTCCAGGTTCCTATGCAGTATTGTTTTTTATAGCATTAGACTTTATACTCACCGCCAGGCACATCCATAACCGAGTGCTATTTCTGCTTTGGCCCAGCCTCTTCATTCTTTCTGGAGCTATTAGTAATTGCCCTCCATTCTTCCCTAGTAGGATATTGGACACCTTCCAACCTGGGAAGTTCATGTTCTGGTATCATGTCTTTTGCCTTTTTATATTGTTCATGTGGTTCTTGTGTTAATAATACTGAGAGGTATTATTACTCTGAGAGGTTAATAATACTGAGAGGTCCACCTCTAGTGGACCATAGTCCACAGTTTTGTACTTACAGTCTATCCCAAAGCAACTCTATGCCAGTTTTTTGTGTGTCACATCATGTCGCTTGCTGGATCTGTTTCCTGACCAGGGACTGGACCCCTGCAGTGGTAGTGTGGAGTCCTAAACACTGGGCTGCTAGGGAACTCCCTCTACTGTAGTTTTACAGAAATACTATATTTTACACAGACACACACTATATATTTATATAAACTGTATACATATGAATAGTTATAAATAAACTTTGGAATATCTTAAGTTACAAAGTTTGGGAAGGTCACTTACTTTTTCTACTACAAATGCATTTGGATCCTGCAAATTTCGTATCGTTGAATGAGGCCCAGACTTCCTTTGAGATTCACTGAAACACATTTTAAAAGCTTATCTTTTAACTAGTATGAATAATCCAATGATCATTACATATAAAGACAAATCTTAGTCATGGTGGAAAAGATATTTTCTTTATTTGTGGTAGGAACAAACGGCAGTACAGTTGAAAAGCATTGATAGTCTTGAATTAAGAAATGAATCTGAGATCTAGCTTTATTACTTATTAACTATATGGTCTCCACCAGGTACCCTCTGACCTACTTTATAATGGGATAAAACTAAAGCTTTACTGGGTTAATGAAAGAATTCAATAAACATAAAGTATATGTAAAGACTTTATAAAAAGGTCAAAGTTCTTATAAATGTTAGATATTGTTACAGTACTTTTATAATTTCATGTGGTTAAGTATAAAATCTTGCCAAAGAGGCTGAGGTCAGCCTTGAACGAGAGACAACCAACAGTAAACATTCCAACAAAAATACCCAGGGCAGGCAATTGAGAAAACAGCAAAAACATTTTAAACTATTATCTCTCTTTTCTGAAATACTCTTCAAACAAAGACACATGGGCTAAATAGGACAGAAAGAATACTTCTCAGAGAATGTCTGAAAAGATTTTTAATCATCAGTTTAGGAGTTTAAATATATGTTTGTTGACCCTAAAATATCCTGATAAAAAGTGATTATTCCCAAAAATCTGAGTTAATATCAATTTCAATATGTTTTTCTATACTATTACAGAAAAACACTTCTAATGAAACACATTTCTAGATCATTTATTTCTGAAACAATCTGATTTCAGGGAGATTATAAAGTTAAAAGAAAGTGCTTTGAAACAGCTATAATAGTAGAGTCTCAAGTACTTAATACAATTTTGTTACTTTACTCATAATATAAGTATCCTTGTGTAATTTTTTTGTAATGGTTACTGGAAACATGTCTTTAGAAAGCATTTACCTTTTGCGTCTACCAGGAGACATTAAACTGGCATGATTTTTCCTTTCCTGAGCACCAGTATTATTATTTAAAGCCTCTCCAGCTGTATTTTAAGAGAACAAAACAGTAAGTCAAGGAAACAGAATAGTTTTTTAAAACTTGAATTAACTGAATAAAAATAGCACTACACAGTGATTATTTTAAATTCAGTTAGTATATATTGAGTGCCTACTATGTGCAAGACACTACAAAAGATATTGTGTGTGTTAGTTGCTCAGCTGTGTCTGACTCTTTGTAACCCATGGACTGTAGCCTGCCCGGCTTCTCTGTCCATGGAATTCTCCAGGCAAGAATCCTGGAGTGGGTTGTCATTACCTTCTCCAACAGGAGATTTTAAGATACATAAAATATAGTCCCCATGACTTAAGGTTTTACAATAAAATACAAAGTATACAGAATAGTTTCAACAAAAAATAACATGGCAGAACAAACGAACTGTAAGAAGTATAAACTAAATATACTGGGTAAGTGTTTTTACCCAGAGGTGTTAAAGAAATTGGAGAGAAGATGGAAATAAGGGAGAATGTAATGGTTGTCAATACATTTACCTGCACAAAGAGAAAAAAAGACTAGTCTAAGAACCAAGAGAGGTGACACCTCAATTCTAATCCCAGCTCTGATATTAACTAGCCTTTTGCTCCCAAATATCATGTGTTTTTAATACTATCAAGTATATAACAAACAAGAAATAATAGATGACCTCTAAGTTTATCCTTAGCTCTAAGATTCAGACAGAAATACGTAGGATTTTCAATATGTAGAGATGGAGGTTAACCAGAAAAACATTCCTCATTTCAGCAGGACAGACAACTATGACCAAAGAGCTGAACAAAGTGTTCACATATAATGTGCATTACTTTTAAAAGCAAATAAGAGGATTTTCCCCCAATTAATGCAGATAAGTGAGAACTAGAAGAGACTTCAAGGTTGGACAACAGTTAGAACAGATAAAAGAATCCCAGACTAACATGTCTCACAGATTTAATAATATGCTTATTTAATGGCAAATTGAATGAGTGAGCACACACATACTACCTGAATTCACCCACTTCTAGCCTCTAATTTACTTTTTGCCATATTTTATACCATGAATATAAAGATACTATCACATCATCTCATCCATACAATTTGATTAAAACAAAATTTAAAAGCACAAAATGTAAACTTACTGGTCATAGTGTCTTGTGACTGTGAATGGTTGACCACTACAAAATCTGACCTCAGAGGAGCTGAAATTTGGCCAGTTGGCCTAATAACTTGTGTAGCTGTCAAAGGAGAATTGGTAAATTGTCCTAAAAGATACGGTAAAGGCTCTGAACTGACAGGAGCTGCTTGAGATGCAAGCCTTCTCTGCCGTTTGATTTCTGCAATCCCATTTCTTGTTCGGGCTGAAACACACGAACATTTAAAAAATTAACTCAATGTCAGAGTAGTTTGGGAATTTTAAGATAGCTATACAATATATGTTTTACTACATATTTAACAGTGAACTTAAAAAACAGCCCCTAGAATTATGACCTGTTTATGTGATAATTTCACAAGAAACAAACTAAAATTGAGTACACTTGAAATTTAAAAATCCAATACATTTCTTCTGTAATAATTAAAACTGATAACATCTCCACAATCAGGAAAACAAATTTATGGAATGAGAATTAAAAGATGTGAATACATGAGAGCCAATGAGAAAAATAAGATATATTTACATTGCATATTTTTACAATAAATGAAAATATTATTTTCTAATATAGTAATGGTACTTAGAAAAGCAGTAGTTTCAACAAAATGTAAATTCAGCACACATGTATTGTTAACAAAAACGCTCATCTGATATTATATTTGAGTTTAAAGCAATTCTGAACATTATTTAGAGTTTAAAGTTGAATACCAACCTCTCTGATTGGCAGCAAACCCTGGGGAACTTTGCATGCTCCTAATAAACAAAAGTAGTTAGACATTAAAAAATTTCTGTTGCTAAGATACATTCTGATTTAGTTACAGTCAGACCTGAAGTAAATTATGAGTTAAAAGGCAAGAAATTTCTCTCAGACAAAAAGATAAGCACTTTTTTCTGGGTAACCAAATCTTATCTGCTTTAGGAAAAAAACAGTGGCATATAAAAATGCAAACATGCATAATTTTAATAATCAAGTTTCTATCCAATGCAATAAGCAACAGCTTTGAAATCCCGTTAATAATACAATTTGCCCTGAATTTAGGAACTCA
Source organism: Nanger dama (assembly GCA_917880005.1). Taxonomy (NCBI): domain Eukaryota; kingdom Metazoa; phylum Chordata; class Mammalia; order Artiodactyla; family Bovidae; genus Nanger; species Nanger dama. Next base: position 17,895,923 of record CAKJTW010000014.1, read on the forward strand.
ACATATTTAAGAAAGCTATATATATTTTACAATTATCAATTATCTTTTATAACTATAGAAATGCCTTCCCAGAGAAATTTTGATTTTATGTATAACTACATAAATAAATACTTCAGAATCCAAGTTGATTTCAAAAGAGATCCTGCTTTCATCAAATTTATGACTATGACATTGTTTCACCAAACTTCTAGAGAAGGAACAAAGCAAACAGGTAAGAAAATTCACAATATAAACTGATTCTCCTTTTGCTATGAACTGGTTACCCATGTATTTTGTAAATAATCAGATACTGTGCTGTTTTCCTCAGAAATCTGTCAAATAAGTGTCTGCCAACAACAGCCACAAAACTTACTGAATCAAATAAGCATTTTTAACAGCACACAAACCAACCTTCGAGAACACCTGGCTAGGAGGTTTCTTTTTAATGTAATACCTTGTCAATAAAACGCTGCAGTAACTTATAAATATTCTATAGGTGTTAAGTTGTGAATGTCTTTGAAGACTGTTTGCAAGGGAATGAAAGAAGAAAGGGAAGTCAGGAAAGGGGAATAAAAGTAAGACTACCAAATAAAATGTAGTATAGAGTCACACAAAAAGCACTTGGAGCCATTCAGCTGAGAATGAAATGAGGCCCCTGCTGAATTGGGTTATTCACTTGTAGCTCTGGGAGAAAGTGTAAGAAAGGATGGTTTTCAAGTTACTAGACTCCAGTTGAATAAGATATGTTATAAAATTGATACCTATTCTAAAGATAGTGAGACTAGCATTCCAAGGCCATGACATAGTAAAATTCTAAAAGCAGAAGATTCCAGAAGTGTTATTATTCGGGTTTGTTCCTTTATAAGGGAAGAACAAAGGAGTCATGGATTACACATATCAATTTTCTGCATGTGTAATGAAGATGCAACTGTATAAGGGAAGTCATATGGGGCTTGAGTTAGTAGATTTATATCCACCAAGACTGGGACTAGACTTGTATTCAGCCAGAGTTCTGCCTCTAAATTGTTACGGGAACCTGGGAATATCATTAATTTCCTCATTTCTAAATATTTTATTAAAGTACACAATTTATTTAAAATTATCTAATCAAAGACAAATATCAATAACCTCTAGTATAATTTCAAAATTAGATCAATATGCACAATGTGTGTCATAAGATTTAAATGTGAAGTGTCTTAATTGTGCTTCCATTCCAAAATTATTATGCACATTCTGATAAGCTGATTGTATAAGCCTTTTATTACCTGATCTGAGAAAGTGTATGGTCTAACTTCTTCCACAGAGATGACATAATTGCTGGGACATCATTTGATGTTTCTAAATCATAAGAGGAAATGTTTCATAAAAAATCCATCATTTAATTTGAACAGACACAGAAAATTAATAAGGAAAACTTTTCTCTCAGCTGCTGACATTATGTTGGGAACTGAGAAATAAGCCTATTTTGTAAAGACCTGCAGAGCTATAATGATGTTGTGTTTTTGCTCAAATCACTGAGGATCAGATTACAATATGAGGGAAAAGGAAACTTGTGAAAACTATGAAGTTTTTTAAATCAATAATCTTGTATTTTCTTTGAATAAAAAGACAAACCATTTTAAATCTTTGTTCTATCTACGTGACATTTGAAAGTCAAAATAATTTTCTTTATAAATTTATAAAATTATACAAACTCATGTAAATATAGAAATTAGTTTTCTATATCCAATGTTTTCAGGTCCAAATCACTGTGATTTCTCAGCAACTCCTTAGTTACTCTACTTAGAATTACAGATAAAATTCTGCAGGACTAATTAGTCAGAATTACAGATAAACTTCTGGAGGACTAATTAGTCTTTTTCAGGATGTGTTCTAAAGCCACACTGATAGCAAACTCAAGGTATTTATATTCTTTACGATATACTTCTAAAAAGCTCAAACAAGAGAAAGTTACCAACATAAAAGTGGGATATAAACCTTTGTACTGCAATAACATATTGTTTCTAAGGTCATTTACACTCTAAATATTCCTGTAAGATAGTTAAGATAGTCTGGGAAAAGAAAACCTTGGTAAACCTTGGTAGAATGATCAAACCTATTGAAGAGAAAGAAATGAAATTCACACTTTGAAATTCTAGGCTTATTACTTTCTACAGTTTCTAGTTCTGTGATCTTAGAAAAGTTATCTGGCTTCTCTAATCCTTAATATTCTGATACTTAAGGTCTACTGAACTTCCCTGCTGGTCCAGTGGTTCAGAATCTACTTTGTAATGTAGGGAACTTGGGGGAGGATCCTTGCTGTGGGAACTAAGATCCCATATGCTGTGGAGCAACTAAGCCTATGCACAGCAACTACTGAGCCTGAATGCTCTGGAGTCCCTGTGCCCCAACTAGAGAACTCTAGAGCCCATGTGCCACAACCGGAGAGTTCTGTGAGCTGCAATGAAAGATCACACGTGATGCAACAAAGATCCCCTTCTGCTGCAACTAAGACTTGATGCAGTCAAATAATGAATAAATTAATAGGTCTAAACAATCAATACGTCTCATTGGATTGAAATAAAACCTCTGAAAGCACCTAGCACAATGTTGCAATAAACAGTACTCAATAAATGTGAAGCGTACATTTTAAAATGTTATCATTTGTACTAGTTAATTCTTTACTGCTGAATCTTTTCTTAATATGTTGCGAACTACAGAAATAACGAATATGAGAGAATAAATTTAACTTTGCTCTTTAAGACACTAATTTAGGAAAGTGTTATATTTATCACTCAATATAAACAGACTTTAATTGGTTATCTCCCAGTGAATTTTAAAATTATTTCAAAATTTAAAAAATCACTTCTAATTAAAACAATTAGATAAGTGCTGTAAAAAACTGACCAAAAAACAAACAAAAAACCATCCCTGAACCTGAATTCTTACCTTTTGCTTTCATAGCTACATATTCATTCAAAATTGTTGTCAAATTTTTTCCAAATAAAGACTGAAAAGAAAAAGATCAAGCATTACCAACACCATATAATACTACCAATAATTTCCCACTATGAAATATTTGACCATAAAAGTTACTAAAAGATATAGATTAAAAATTAGTCGATAAGGAAATGGTAAAGAGTAGGTTATCAAAGGACTTCCTCGGTGGCTTAGATGGTAAAGAACCTGCCTTCAGTGTGGGAGACCTGGGTTTGATTCCTGGGTTGGGAAGAATCCCTGGAGAAGGAAATGGCAACCCACTCCAGTACTGTTACCTGGAGAATTCCCATGGACAGAGGAGCCTGGAGGACTGCAGTCCACAGGGTTGCAAAGAGTCAAGACAACTGAGTAACTAAGCACAGCACAGGTCATCAAAAATGAAAACAGTCACTCCTCGAGGACTGAATTTTTCTGTGGGTAAAGAACCTTGTCTATTCGAATATGATATTGTGACTATGTTTCTTTAGCTAAGATAGTACAATAGCAGGAATGCAGTTTTCAATTTGGGAGGTAGGGATCCAGTCACACAAATAAGGACCTACTCCTTCCTACCCATTTAATGCCAAATGCCATCTGCCAAAGAACAAAGCAAAAAACCTGAGTGTAAGAGATATCTTTTCCAAGGATCAGTACCTTTTCTATTTTCACTTCTATCATCTCATAAAGTCACCCCATCCCCCACCACTTTTATATCAATAATAAGGGGCAGGTTTTAATAGATTCAAGTTTGAGGTTATAATAGAACAGGGAAGAGCAAGGATTTTTTAGAACACAGTTCTGGATTTAGGTTCTACATTTACCGTATGTGTGAAAAATTACCCAGATTTTCTAAGGCTTACTTTCATATATAAAAACAGACATATGACTTTTTAATACAATTTTTTTGTGTGGTGAAGACTGAAGATATATGTAACGTATCTAAGACAATGTCTAACACATAGTAGCTAATTATTTTTCTATCCTCTCCTGAACTTTCATTGCATATTCCTATTTTATTCTTCTGTATTATTAAAAAATTATTTTATATTGGAGTATAGTTGATTAACAATGTTGTGCTAGTTTCAGATGTAAAATGAATTCAGTTATACGTATACATGTAACTATTCTTTTACAAATTCTTTTCCCATTTAGGTTATTAAAGAATATTGAGCAGTTTCCTGTGCTATATAGTTCCTTGCTGATAATCTATTTTAATTACAGGAATGTGCACATGTCAACCCCAAACTCCAAATCTATCCCTCCTCCCCACCTTCCCCCTTGGTAACCATAAGTTTGTTCTCTAAGACTGTGAGTCTATTTCTGTTTTGTAAGTAAGTTCACTTGTATCATTTTCTTTAGTTTCCACATATAAGTGATATCTCATATTTGTCTAACTTACTTAGCATGGTAATCTTCAGTTCCATCCACATTGCTGTAAATGGCATTATTTCATTCATTTTAATGGCTGAATAATATTCCATAGGATATATGTACATCTTCTTTACCCATTCATGTGTTGATGGACATTTAAGTTGCTTCTATGTCTTTCTTGACTACTGCAAACAGTGCTTTACAAAACGTGTGGAGCACCTATCCTTTTGAACCATGTTTTTCTCCAGATACATGTTCAGGAGTGAGTTTGCTGGATGGTAGCTCTATTTTTAGCTTTTTAACCTCTATTTTTAGTTTTTCTCCATAGTTGTACCAATTTATATCCCCATCAACACTATAGGTGGGTTCCTTTTCTTCATACCTTTTCCAGCATTTGCTTGTAGATTTTTTGATGATGGTTAGTTTGAAGTGATATCTCATTATAGTACTGACCTGCATTTTGTAGTAATTAGCGATGTTGAGCATGTTCTCACGTGCCTCTTAGCCATCTGTGCGTCTTCTTCAGACAAATGTCTATTTAGATCTTCTGCCCATTTTTAGATTTAGCTGTATTATTTATTGACTGCATGAACTGTTTGTAAATCTGGAGGTTAAAACGTTATCAACTGCATCATTTTCAAATATTTTCTTCCATTCTGGGGGTTGCCTTTTCATTTTGCTTATGGTTTCCTTTGCTATGCAAAAAGCTTTTAAGTAGTTCTCAAATTTTAAATTATTGTTTTTATTTCCATTACTCTAGGAGATGGATCCAAAACAATATTGCAATTTATGTCGAAGAGTGTTTTGCCAGTGTCATCCTCTGGGAGTTTTATAGTATCTGGTCTTACATTTAGGTCTTTAATCCAGTTTATTTTTGTATATGGTGTCAGACACTGTCTAATTTCAACCCTTTACATGTAGCTGTCCAATTTTCCCAGCACCATTTATTGAAGAGATTCTCTTTTCTCCATTGTATGGTCTTGCCTCCTGTCATAATTGACCATTAATTGCCCATATGGTTTATTTCTGGGTTTTCAATCCTGTTCCATGGAGCTTTATTTCTGTTTCTGTTACAGTACCATACTCTTTTGATGATTCTAGATGTCTAACAGAGTCAGGAAGCCTGATTTCTCCAGCTGTTTTTCTTTCTCAAGACTGCTTTAAGCTATTCAAGGTTTTTGTGTCTCCATAAAATTAAAAAAAATTTTGTTCCACTTCTGTGAAAATGCTATTGGTGGGACTTCCTTGGTGGTCCAGTGGTTAAGGCTCCATACTAGCAATACAGGGGATATGGGTTTGATCCCTAAATTGTGGAATTAAGATCTCACATGTCCCAGGGAGGAAAAAAAAAAGCCACTGGTAATTTGATAGAGATTGCATCGAAGCTATACATTATATTGGGTAGTATAGTCAATTCTGGCAGTACTTGTTCCTCCAATGAAAGAACATGGTGTATCTTTCCATCTGTTTGTGTCTTCGCTTTCTCTCATCAGCATCTTATCGCTTTCAGAATACAGGTCTTTTGCCTTTGTAGGTAGGTTTATTCCCAGGTGTTTTATTATTCTTTTTGATGCAATGGTAAATCGGATTGTTTCTTTCTTTTTCTGATCTTTCATTATTAGTGTATAGAAATGCAACAGATTTCTGTGTATTGATTTTGTACCCTGCACCTTTACCAAATTCATTGATGAGCTCTAGTTTTCTGGTAGCATCTTTAAGATTTTCTATGTACAAGATCATGCCATCTGCAAACAGTGATGGTTTTACTTCTTTTACAATTTAGATTCATTTCTTCTCTGACTACTGTGCATAGGCCTGCCAAAATGATGTTCAAGAAAAGTGGTGAGTGGACATCCTTGTCTTTTTCTTGATCTTAGAGAAAATGCTTTCAGGTTTTCACCGTTGAGTATGTTAGCTGTGGGTTTGTTGTATATGGCCTTTATTAAGTTGAGATAGGTTCTCTCTATGCCTGCTTTTTGGAGAGTTTTTGTCATATTAATAAATGGGTGTTGAATTTCATCAAAAGCTTTTTCTATATCTATTGAGATGATCATATAGTGTTTAATTCTTCAATTTTGCTGATGTGGTGTATCACACTGACTGATTTGTGGATACTGAAAAATCTTTACATTCCTGGGATAAATCCCACTTGACATTGGTGTATGATCCGTTTACTGTATTGTTGGATTTGGTTTGCCGGCATTTTGTTGAGAATTTTTGTATCTGTGTTCATCAGTGATATTGGTGTGTAATTTTTCCTTTTTGTGGTATCCTTATCTGGTTTTGGTATCTGGGTCATGGTAGCCTCACAGAATGAGTATGAGAATGTTCCTTCCTCTGCAGTTTTCTTGGAATAGTTTCAGGAGGATAGGCGTTAACTCTTCCCTGAGTGCTTGACAGAATCCGCCTGTGAAGCCATCTTGTCCTGGACCTTTGTGTTTTAATTTCAATTTCAGTTCTTGTGACTGGTCTGTTCATATTTTCCATTTCCTCCTGGTTCAGTCTTAGGAGATTGTACCTTTCTGAGGATTTTCCCATTTCTTTTACGTTGTCCATTTTATTTGCATATAGTTGGTTGCAGTATAGAAGCAAAGTTATTCAAAGTCTGAGAAGTTAAGGAATTGCCTAATACTACCCTAGTCATTATAACTTGCTTTTAGTAGCTAAAAAAATAACTGAATGAATGCTATATAATGAATTATGTCCTCATAAACTCATATAGGGCTTCTCTGGTGGCTTAGAGGTAAAGGATCCACCTGCAATGGGAGACCTTGGTTTGATCCCTGGGTTGGAAAGATCCTCTGGAGAAGGGCATGGCAACCCACTCCAGTATTCTTGCCTGGAAAATTCCATGGACAGAGGAGCTTGGTGGGCTACAGACCATAGGATTGCAAAGAGTTGGACATGACTGAGCGACTAGCACACACAAACTCATGTGAAGTCACAGCAAGAAGGAGGTTGTCTGTAAGTCAGGAAGACAGCCTTCACCAGGAACTGAAACAGGAGCACTTCATCTTGGTCTTCCCAGCCTCCAGAACAATGAAAAGTAAAGATGTGGGTGGTAGATTTGCTGGTAGTTACTAGGGTATCACTGCTGCGAGGACCCCACAGCACACAGTGCCACACAAACACACAGACAGGCTACTTCACATTATTTCTGAATACATCTGTACATATATTAAAATAAACATTAATTTGTACTGATATCTCTGACTGTATAATTTAATACCACAGGTCTAATGCTTATTTGTGTTTTCTTTCTCACAGAGTGAGAAGCCTGGCCCCCACTATCTGTATTAACTTACTTGTTAACACTGTCTACTTAGAAGAACTAAGAAAAATTTTAAGATTCGTTCACATTATTATGAGTCATCAATGCTGCTTTTTACTGCTTAGTAAGAAGAACACACCAGTTTATTTACTCATTTATTGAAAGACATCTTGGTTATTTTCAGTTTTTGACATCACAGATAAACAGTATGTTTTGTGTGAATATAAGTTTTCCAGTTCACTTGGATAAATATCTGGGTGTATGAATGCTAGCTAGGTCACATGGGACTTGGTTGTTTAACTTTAAAAACAACAGCCAAGCTGTTGGGCAAAGCAGCTGTATGATTTTGCAGCAATTTAAAAATTATTTTTTATACTAGCCATTCTAACATGTATGTATTGGTATCTGCTTGGGGTAGTCATGGTCATTTTCCTAACAGATAATAATGTGGAGTGTTTTTTTCACATTTTATTGACAGTCCTATAGTTTTTCGGGCAAGGGTCTTCAGATCTCTTGCTCATTAAAAAAAAAATTCAGTTAAAAAGTTTCTTATATATTCTACACACAATCCCTTTTTCAGAGCTGCAAAAACTTTTTCTTACCCTATAGCTGTCATTCTTTTAACAGTATTTTCTTATAGAGCAAAAATTTTAAATTTTTATGAAGTTGAATTTATCAAATTTTTATTTCACAGTCAGTACTTTTGGTATCATGTCTAAAAATTCATTACCAAAACCAAGACTGCACAAAATTTGTTCTGTGTTTTTTCTGGAAGTCTTACAGTTTTATGTTTTACAATTTTCATCTATTATCTAGACTGGTTAATTTTTTATGAGGTATGTGTAAAGGCTCTTTTTTTTTCTTTTTTAAATCTGGTTGTCTAATTGACCCATCACCATTTGTTGTTAAGATTATCCTTTTTCCAGTGAATTATCTGAACTTTTGTCAAAAATCACATTTGAAGTTTGTATTTTGTTTCACTGATCCAATGCCTAACAATTTCCTAATGCCATTCAATCCTGATTACTATTGCTTGTTAGTTAAGTCTTAAGACCAAGCAATGTGAGTCCTTGAACATATCCTTTTTAAGAACTATCTGGGTTATTTTTCCACAATACTACTTAAGTGGTACCTGTGCTCCTCCTTCAAGGGACCAGCACTGCTCATCAGCAAGCCAGCGACAGTAGTGGCTGGGCCTCAGGCCCCTGCCCACCATCACATCCACAGCAGTTGCAACTCAACTACAACAGCAAGGTGCACACAGCTCATACAGGGGATACCCTTAGAGCACCTGGCTTTGGTGACAGGGGAATTGTTCTACTGAGCCCACAGGACACCTTCTACATTAAGCCACTCTTTCAAGACCAGGAAACACAGTTTATACACCTAATAATAGAAACAAATACAGACAGTTAGGCAAAATGAGGAGACAAAGAAGTACCTTTCAAAGAGACAAAACCTTAGAAAATGAACTAATTAACAAAACAGAGATTATCAATTCACCAGATAAAGAGTTTAATGTAATAGTCAAAAAGATGCTAACTGAACTCTGGAGAAGAATGGATGAACTCAAGGGAGAACTTCAACAAAGAGAAAATATAAGAACCAATAAAGACTGAAGATCACAATAACTGGAGTGAAGAGAACACTACAGAGAACTGACAAACTAGAGAATGCCAAAGAATGGATTAGCAACCTGGAAGACAAAGTAGTGAAAATCACCCAATTAAAAATGAAAAGACTGAAAAAAATGAGGATTGTTTAAAGGATCTCTGGGCAACATCATGCACACTAATATTCTCATAACAGAGTTTCCAGAAGCAGAAGAGAGAAAGAAAAGAAAACCTATTTATAGACAAAATGGCTGAATACTTGCCTAATTTGTCAAAGGAAAAGACACCCAAGTACAGACAGCATATACTCCCATACAAAATGAAATGAAAGAGACCCACACCAACACACAGCATAATTGTCAAAAGTTAAAGATAAACAGAGAATCTTAAAAGAATCAAGACAAGAACACTTCATGACATATAAAGATGATCAGAGGATATTTCAGCAGAAAATTCACATGCCAGGTAAAGGAGAGAAACAGTTTCCCAGATGTTCAAAAACTAAAGGAGTTCATCATCACTAAACTGGCCTTATAAGTAATGTTTAAAGGGACCTCCTTAAATGGAAAAGTAAAGGCCATAGCTAGAAATAAGAAAATTATTTAAAAAAAAACAAAAACAAAAACCTCATTGGTAAAGAAAAACATAGTAAAAGCAGTGGATCATCTACTGTAAAGGTAGTATGAAGGTTATACGCTGTCTACAAGACACTCAGTTCAAATCAAAAGACACAGAGTGAAAATGAAGAGATGGAAAAAGATATTCCAGGCAAATAGAAATGGAAAGAAAGCTGGGGTAGCAGTACTTTGATAAAAGAGATGTAAAACAAAGACAAAGAAAGGCATTACAAATAATAAAGGGAAAAATTATCTTTTATTTGGGTGCTACTTATAAAAAAATCAACTACTGACAATTAACCAATTCAATATAAGCCAATCTGAATATAAGTTAATGTTAAAAATGCAATGAGGACTTGTTTGGTTTTTTGGAACAATGTTTTTTGTAGTTTAACAAATAATTATATAAAGTATTTGGCAGGAAGGATAAATTATTTCTGGAATTAACCTTATTTTATGATGTGAATTCTAAAAAGTTTACTGAGTAGTTTTCCCTGAATACTTTCATTCTTTAAAAGTACTGTCACTAAATAAATGAAGAAACCAAGAGTATCAAGTCATCGGCAGTGAAGCCCCCAAATCCCTGAAACTGTTGGGATTATATGTGTTATTTAATTTTTAAAAGCATCTACTGTTCACAAGAAAATTGAGAGGAAGGTATAGAGATTCTCCATAAACCCCTGCTTCCATATATATACTGTCTCCCCCATTATCAGCATCACTCTTAAATGTGTTTTAAATTTCAGATTATGGACATAAACTGCATATTATGTAATAACTCTGTTGGGGTTGGGGCAGTATCCCACAATATAATAGTAACATTTCTACAACTAAATGGATAAACAGTTATACAGACTTAGATTTTTTAAAAGGGCTATAAATATCAGTTTAAACGAGGCCCTGCTGTCAAGAGTTGTCAATCTGTATAATTTATAAGATGTTATCATCAGTTTACCAATGATGAGTATGTTCCTGGCAGATATTTCGTAAATTAGGAGAATCACATCCTAATTGGTATCAAAATGAAAGCTGATTACATTAAATCTCCTACGTGTGAATGAGTTCCATTCCAAGAGCATGTTCATAAGTCCCATTTGTTTGTTAAGTCCAACAAAGTTAGCCTAGGTACCCAATTGGCTATATAGTACTGCATTGTAATAGGTTTATAATACTTTTCACACAAATAATACATAAAAAATAAATAGAAAGAAAACAGTTTTGACTTAAAAAAAAGAGAGAGAGAAAACATTTTTAACCTTATAGTACAGTACCTTGAAAAGAATAGTAGTACAGCAGCTGACAAGGAGCCAAAAGGCAAGAAGGAAGTTACTGACAGGAGGAGGAAGTGGAGGTGGGAGATGGTAGAGCTGAAGGATCGTCAGTAATAGATGGATGGAAAGCTGCAAGTCCACTCACACCTGACTGTGAAGGCACAGGTTCTGGTTCCTTGATGGATTCAATTTTATTTGCTCTCTTAAAGAAAATGGTCCAGTGATATCTTGGTAGTAAGTGGCACACCTGCATCTTTCAAAGTTTGCAATTTCAAGGTTTATATGTAAAGGACTCATGATATTTCCCTTAGGCAGACACAGGACTTGTGTGTCACATTGTTAGCCACTCCCCTTAAGCAAATGTGTTAGATACAGTTTGTCTGTTTATTCTTGAAAAAACTGTGTAAACAGCAAAAGGATGTACATGGTACCTTGCAGGTCAGATATATTCAATAAACGGCCATTTCAAAACCAAAAAAATTACTTGTTTGGATTTTAAATGTAATAAATGTATAGATCAAAATGTAGAGAATGGACATCTTAATAGTACTGAGTTGCTCATTCCATGAACACAGTGTATCTTTTATTCAAGTCTGATTTCTTTCATACAAATTTTAGCATACAGAGTCTATGGATACTTTGTTAGCCTTATTACATAAGTATTTTATTTTTGTTTGTTGAGTGCTACTATAGGTGATATATATTTTAAAAATTGTTCATTGTAGGTATAAAGAAATATACTGCACCTTTAAACACTTTGTATCCTCTGACCTTGCTAAAACTCTAGCAATTTTATAGGCTTTTTTTTTTTTTAGGTTTCCTCCATAGATGATCATGTTGTCTGTGACAGCTGAAATGAATCTAAGGATCTATGTTTAAAATAAAATGACTAAGTACCATTTCAAATAATGTAGTTCTAGTATATATTAACCATTATTCACCAAACAATGCTCTATTGGTCTAGTGATGTTTAAAACACAGGTGACAAGATATCAAGACATCTGTTTTATACTTTTCTGAAGTAAGCAACTATAAGAAAGCCAGATACAGGAAAGACTGGACTGCTATATGTCATAGATCTGGTGGCTTAAATAACAGACATTTATTTCTAATTGTTCTTTCTGAAGGCTGGAAAATCCAAGATCAAGTTGCCAGATGATCTGGTTCCTGGTGAGGACCAAATACCTGGCCTTATCCCCCTTCTTGATGTGTGTTCACATGGCCTTTGGTGTATGGAAACAGAGATTTCTCTTTCACTTTTTAAACCACATCATGAGGGTCTCATCTTCATGACCTAATCTAAAACTTAATACTTTCTATAGGTCTTACCTCTAAATACCATGACACTGAGGGATGGGATTTTAATATATGAATTCTGGAGGGATGCAAATATTTAACCCATAACAGGCAATAAACAAGTAAGCCCCAGGACAAACAGTTGTGAAACTAATTAGAAATGAGGGTGTCACTTTAAAATTGATTCTCAAAATCAAAGTTGTAATTCACTTTCCAGCTTTGACATAAATGTGTGAAGAGCTAGTCTTCTTTGGGTATTCCCACTTACGCATGAATACAAACTATCAAATTTCTGCCCCCATTTTGATTTTTGCTAATGAGCTGATTTTTAACACAATATCAATCAGACTCATATTAATATGTATCTTGTTACCTGAACACTACTGACAGGAGTGTTTCAATACTGACTTACATAACAAATCGCTGGCCAAAGGCGTTAGTTTCTGCATAAATCCTATGGTCAATAATGTTTGTTAAGATGGTGTTTATAGTGTCTTATGTTGGTCAATGATGAAATACTTCCTTAAGGAACAAATCACTCACCAGTAAGCAGGCTGGGATAAAACCTTCATCTGTACAGTGTTCTGCATATTCTTTTAAGTCTGAACTTTCCAAAATAAAAGCCTGGCAGGTAGAAGTAAGGTTCTCCTGTTGTAAGTATCCTAAATGAAAAATAAAATGGAATTCAGTAATGTCAGCAAATTCTGAACTTTTGATTAAAACTGCTGTTTAAAACACTATAGCAATTTCATATCAGAGATGCAACTTCAGATGAACATTATGGAATTCTGCAGCCTTGCCAGAAACACCAAATTGTGCTGAAGTACAAAGCAGAGTTTATAAAATAGCTGTTTAAAAGAAAAACTCCAGTTAATAGGCTATAAAGTCATAATAAATGGAGTATTTAGTATGGTACTGGCATAAAAATAGACCAGGGAACAGAATTGAGAGTCTAAAAATAATCCCCAGCATATATGGTCAACTAAATTTGACAAGGGAGCCAAGAATACTTATGGAGAAAACACCATCTCTTCAATGAACGGTGCTAGGAAAACTGTATACTCACATGTAAAGGAGTGAAACTAGACCCCTGTCTTAACAGCACTCATGAAAAGTAACATGAAAGGGACTAAAGAGTTAAACATAAGACCTGAAAGCATGAACTCCTAGAAAAATATAGGAAAAAGCTCCCTGATACAGGCCTTGGCAATGATTTTCTGGATTTGACACCTGATGCACAAGTAACAAAACATTAAAATGAACAAGCTGGAATATATCAAATTAAAAAGCTTCTGCATAGCAAAAGAAACCATCAACAAAATGAAAAAAAAAAACAACCTACAGAATGGGAAAAAATATTTGCATATATCTGATAAGGGATTCATAACCAAAATAAAGAACTCAATACAATTCAAGAGCAAAAAACCAAATTATCCAGTTAAAAAGTGGGTGACAGAGCTGAAGAGACATTTCTCCGAAGAAGAAAAGGGAAAGGTCAACTGATATGTGAAATGATGCTAAACATCACTAGCCATTAGGTAATGCAAATAAAAACCATGGTGAGAAAACATTTCATGCCTTTTATAATGGCCATCACCAAAATAGACTCACTTAATACGATAATCTCAGTCCAGTCATGCTGCTGCGAATAGCATTATTTCATCTTTTTATGACCGAGTAACATTCCTTTGTATATATGTACCACCAGTCATCTCAGTGGACATTTAGGTTGTTTCCATGTCTTGGTTGTTGTGAATGTGCTGCTATAAACATAGGTGTATGTGTTATCTTTTTGAATTACCATTTTGTCTGGATATATGCCCAGGAGCAGGGTTTCTAGATCGTATGGCAATCCTATTTTTAGTTTTTTGAGGAAACTCCATACTGTTTTCCATAGAGGCTGCACTGACCTACATTTCCACCAACTGTGTAGGAGGGTTCTCTTTTTCCACACCTTCTTCAGGATTTGTTGTTTGTGAAACTATTTAACAACGGCCATTCTGACCAGTGTGTGAGAAAGTACATTATAGTTTTGTTATTTCTTAATAATTAGTGTAGCAATGTTGAACAGCTTTTCAGTATATGAATGCTCTTATTTCAAGAATACTGTATGTGCTATTGCCTTTGCTTGGGCAGCTTATCTTTTCTTAGCTTGTGTGTGAATGTTAGTCGCTCAGTTGTGTCTGACTCTTTGCAACCCCATGGGCTGCAGCCCATTAGGCTCCTCTGTCCATGGAATTCTCCAGTCAATAATGGAGTGGATATTTGTTCCCTTCTCCAGGGATTCTTCCCAACCCAGGTATCAAACCCAGGACTCCTGCATTGCAGGGAAATTTTTACCGTCTGAGCCACCAGGGAAGCTGAAGAGTACTGGAGTGGGTACTCATTTCCTCCTCCAAGAGATCTTATTGAACCCAGGTTTCCTTGGCTTCCCTGGTGGCTCTGGTGGCTCAGAGGATAAAGCGTCTGCCTGCAGGGCGGGAGACCCAGGTTCATTCCCTGCGTCGGGAAGATCCGCTGGAGAAGGAAATGGCAACCCACTCCAGTACTCTTGCCTGGAAAATTCCATGGACAGAGGAGCCTGGTAGGATATAGACCATGGGGTCCTGAAGAGTCAGACACGACTGAGTGACTTCACTTTCACTTTTCCTTCATTGTAGGCAGATTCTTTACCATCTGAGCCACCAGGAAAATTCCAAAGGGAGAGGATGGTGTCGTTGTTCTTTTTACTTGCTAAGTTTGTGTCTACTCTTTTGCAACCCCATAGGATTTACCAGGCAAGAATACTGGAGCGGGTTGCCATGCCCTCCTCCAGGGGATCTTTCTGACTCATGAATTGAACCCGTAGCTCCTGCTACATATCCTGCATAGCAGGCAAGTCCTTTACAGCTGAGCCACTGGGGATGTTCTTTCTTAGCCTAGCTAATTCCAACTCATTCTTCAGGTCTACTGAAGTAATTATCACTTCCTCAGAGAATTTTTTCTTTGAATTCTCTATATACCATACTATTACAAGATACTAGATTCCCTTTATAATATATTTACTTCAGTGTTAGTATAATAGTTAATAACTACTAAGCCAATTTTGGGGCTTCCCAGGTGGCAATAATGGTAAAGAACCTGCCTGCCAATCCAGGAGACATAAGAGACACAAGTTCAATTCCTGGGTTGAGAAGATGCCCTGGAGGAGGGAATGCGAACCTACTCCAGTATTCTTGCCTGGAGAATCTCATGGACACAGGAGCCTGGCAGGCTACAGTCCAGTCACACAGTCGGATCAACTAAAGTGACTTAGCATGCATGCATGCAAGGCAATTATTACTAAGGTCTTTCCTAACTTTAATATTATAAAATTTACCTGGAATAATATCTTTACCCAGGCGCTACCAGTCAAAAAATTGAGAAGGCCTGCAAAGTTATTATATATGAGCATTAAAAAGAAAAGGGAAAGGAAATCATCCCGTTTTAGGGAGACGGAAATGGCAAACCCACTCTAGTATTTTTGCCTGGAAAATTCCATGGACAGAAGAGCCTGGGGCCCAACAGTCCATGGGGTTGAAAAGAGTCAGACACTACTAAGCACACACACATATGCACTGGCTGGGATGCTGGCACCCATTCACCAGTGGCTCAGTGGTAAAGAATCCACTGCACTGCAGGAGACACAGGAGACCCGGGTTTGATCCCTGGGTCGGGAAGATCTGGAGGAAATGGCAACCCACTCCAATATTCTTGCCTGGAGAACCCCATGGACAGAGGAGCCTGGTGGACTCAGTCCACAGGGTCACAAACAGTCGGACACAACTTAAGTGACCATGCATGCCTGCATGCACCAGTTTGTACCCACTGTTGATCAGTTTTCCAACCTCTTGTTAATTAATGTTATAGAAAAAATAAACATACCAAAGACACTGTCATTTGGAGTATGAGAAAACACTTAGAAACCTTTTATTTCAGATACTACAATTTCAATATCCCCATCACTGAAAATATAAAATCACTTTTGATGTGAAATTAGGTGGATCAATGATGGCTATTTCCCCCTCTTTTTTTTTCATTTTTCACAAATAAACAATCCAATATAAATCCTTATAAAACTATAGCCAGCTGAAATCAGTTTTTATGATTGGCTTTCCGACAGTCACATTATTTGGAATAACTTAAGTCAGCCACCACTAGGATTTCATGAATTTAGAAGTTTAGACCACTATAGTCCACTATAGAAATTTAGACCACTATAGCCTATAGACCACTAGAGTCATCATGGAAACAGGTTTTTTATGCCCTTTTTCTTTATATGCTTCAAAATTTAAATCGAAGAACCCAAAGTGTTTCTTTTTATGGTAGAAAGTTTTAAAAGTACTAATCACCCCAGATACACTGGTAATCACTTGGGGCTTGTAATAGGTAATGGCATGAAATCTAATTCCTTAAAGTAGATTTGCTTTTCTCTTGACCAACAGTGACACAGACCCCAGGGGGTGACAACTGGTCCCGGGGAGGAAAGAATGAATAAAATATGTCTTTTATGCATAAATCACAGGTACACATACAATATATAAACAGTCTATTTTTAACTTGGCTTAAAACACAACATTAAAAAAACTAAGATCATGGCATCTGGTCCCAGTACTTCATGGCAGATAGATGGGGAAACAATGGAAACAGTGACAGACTTAATTTTCTTGAGCTCCAAAATCATTGCAGATGGTGACTGCAGCCATGAAATTAAAAGATGCTTACTCCTTGGAAGGAAAGTTATGACTAACCTAGATAGCATATTAAAAAGCAGAGACATTTCTTTGCCGACAAAGGTCCACCTAGTCAAAGCTATGGTTTCTCCAAAAGTCATGTATGGATGTGAGAGTCGGACCATAAATAAAGCTGAGCGCTAAATTGATGCTTTTGAACTGTGGTGTTGGAGAAGACCCTTGAGAGCCCCTTGGACTGCAAGGAGATCAAACCAGTCCATCCTAAAGGAAATCAGTCCTGAATATTCATTGGAAGGACTGATGCTGAAGCTGAAACCCCAATACTTTGGCCACTTGATGCAAAGAGCTGACTCATTTGAAAAGATCCAGATGCTGGGAAAGATTGAAGGCAGGAGAATAGGACAAGAGAGGATGAGATGGTTGGATGGAATCACCAAGTTGATGGATGTGAGTTTGAGTAAGCTCCAGGAGTTGGTGACGGACAGGGAAGCCTGGTGTGCTGCAGCCCATGGGGTCACAAAGAGTTAGACACAACTGAGCAACTGAACTGATACTGAATTTCTATCACTAAAATTTCACGCAAGGGGTAATCAGGAAAAATAGCAAAGTAAAGTTTGAGAAACATGGCCCAATACTGAATGTAATGATATACAGTTAACTTTTCTAGAAAATACGGAGGGAATTCCCTAGTGGTCCAGTGGTTAAACTCTGTGCTTTCACTGATGAGGTCTGGGGTTCAATCCCTGTTTGGGCAACTAAGATCCTGCAAGCAATACAGCCAGAAAAAGAATCACCAAAGCTCAGTCAGTTTTTGGCTTCTCATATTACAGTTTTGTATAGTCTATACTTGAGTAAAGGCTTTGTTAAAAAGCTAGAATGTCTTTTAACAAGTGTTTAAAAAGTTAAAATGCATCTTTAAATAGCAGCATCTGAGGCATATGTCTTCTGATCTTAAAAAAAAAAGCCCAACTTTGGACTATCTAGAATACCCATTTCAGGCTTGATGTATTCTGGTTTACTTTTGTTCAGAAAGTTCCAAAATAACGTTAAAGTGACAGCTGACTGCTTTATGCTCGTTTATTATTACATTTACATTCCTACAAAAAGCTTGCTGCTAAGTCACTTCAGTTGTGTCCCACTCTCTGCGACCCCATAGATGGCAGCCCACCAGGCTCCACCGTCCCTGGGATTCTCCAGGCAAGAACACTGGAGTGGGCTGCCATTTCCTTCTCCAATGCATGAAAGAGAAAAGGGAAAGTGAAGTCATTCAGTCGTGTCCGACTCTTAGCGACCCCATGGACTGCAGCCTACCAGGCTCCTCCGTCCACGGATTTTCCAGGCAAGAGTACTGGAGTGGGGTGCCATTGCCTTCTCTGACAAAAACCTTATTTATCATCCTTGAGTACCTGATTGTACCAGTTCTCAATCAGAATAATGGGGATACAAATTATCTGAAATCTAAAATGCTACAATGAAAACACAAAATAGAGACCAATTATCTTTTATTAAAAAAACAATTACTCTTCAATTAAATGTTTTTTTATTCCTTTAAAAAAATTAGAATAAGATAACTACATCTTTTGTGTAAACTTACTGACCTATGTTCAAATAGGTAACTTGAATTTCTTTTTTCTTAATATTGTCCTGTGCCTGCTTTTCAGGTAATGACAAAATAGACTGAAGGGAAAACATAACTGAAAAAGAAAATGCAAAATCCGAGCTATATCTAGGGTTTTGAATTTTCGAAATTTGGATGCCAAGAGTCTGCCCTCTCTTATCTCTATTTACAGAGAGGAAAAGATAAATTGCCATGCCCTCCTCCAGGGAATCTTCCCCACCCAGGGATCAAACCTGCATCTCTTGTCTCCTGCACTGGCAGGCAGGTTCTTTATCACTAGCGCCACCTGGGAAGGCCCCAGGAATGAGTAATAAAATAGACTGAAGGGAAAACATCATTGAAAAGGGAAAGACAAATCCCAGCAAAATCTAGGGTTTTGAATTTTAGGAACTAGGATGCCACAATTCTGCCCTCTCTTATTTATAGAGTGGGAAAGATAGAGATGCATCTGATGAAGAAAGCAAGAGAGAGCTAATCCCCTTATATGAAAACATTTCTTTACATATTGTAATAGTTTCCTCCAAATATCAGTAGTTTGAGATCCCCACCCCCACCCCCTCCATGTGCCTTGTGGGATTTTAGTTCCCTGCCCAGGGATGGAACTGTGCTCTCTGCAATGGAAGGGTGCAATCTTAGCTGCTGGACTGCCAGGAAAGCCCTTAAGATCTTAAGACTTAACTTCCAGCGCTTTAAATTACTAGATCCACAAATAACAAAGAAAATCTCTCCAAAAGAAGCTATAATCTACAAGGACCCAGAAGATATATATGCAAATAACTATAATAAAAAGCAAAGGTGGTAAGACAATTAGACTTATTTTACAGGGGCTAGAGAAAGTTAAACTGACTTGGGGAATATTAGGCACGTTTCAACGAAGAGATTGAGTCAACAAAGCTGATGGAAAGCATATATGGAGCATGTTTGAAGAACATGCCTGGTTTGAATGAAGCACAGAATCTATGATGAAGAACAGATGGAAATACAACTGAAAACACAGAAGGGATGAGGATCATGAAATGCTGTCAATGTCAGCAATGACATAAATAACAGAATCTGAATAAGTGACAGATATTATTCAATCGACAAAGGGGAAGGTCATGATCACAGCTACACCTTTATAAATATTTATTAAATATCTATGTCTTAGTGATACAGTGATGTAAAGGTAAATAGAACCAGTGGCTCTTGAACTTTCACAGGGTATGCCGGTCCTGGTTGTTTGCCTTCAAATCTACTCTTCCTGCCTCCTCTGCTCTGTACTGAAGAACAGGAAACCTGACACCCTTGCAGACAATTTCCTGGGTTCCATGTCAGCTGGCTTCTGACTGGGTTCAATCAATGGGAAGCACCAGTAGGAGACTGGAGGGCAGTTATTGGGAGCCAGTTTTTTCCTCCCATTTCCTCTTTGCCCTTGTAGAATTTCCTGTACTACTGCTCCCACATCAGACAAGTCTACCTTCTAGTTTTCACATAGTGAAACCAGCCTCTGGGTTTCATCTCTACTTGTCCTCCTGATATCAGAGTGGTTTCCTGCTGTTTACTACCCTCCAGGTTGGCTCATGTAAGCTGCTTGTTTTCTTAGCTTTTCACCAGTGTAACCAATTCCCCCATTAAATTCCTCCATGCTAAATACTCAGATTAGTTTCAGTTTTCCTGAATGGACGCTGACTCATACAGAAAGGAACAAATTTATTTAGGAATCTAAAGAAAGTTCTGGATACTTCACCTATAAAAATGCCCCACCTGTACATAAAACTTTACAGATAGTTTGGGACCTCCCACAACTTTGAAGCCTGTACATTAATTCTAGAATAAGAATACTGAATGGAGTAGCAAATGGCAACCCACTCCAGTATTCTTGCCTGGAAAACTCCATGGGCGGAGGAATCTGGCAGGATATAGTCCATGGGGTCCTAAAGAGTCAGACATGAGTGAGGATGCACAAACAAAGAATACTAAATAGGTCAAAAAGTAAGTTTTGGTTTGGGAAGGCAAAGTTCTACAAGTGAATGATGGTGATGGTTACAGAAAAATATGACTGTATTTAATGCCACAGAATTGTAAAAATGGCCACAATGGTTAAATTTTGTATTTAAAAAAAAAAAAGAGTAAGTAAACACACAGCTACAATAAAACAAAGTAAGATTATGATACAAGTAATCTACAATGCCACCAGAGCATGTAAGGACAAAGTACTAACTGTACCTGCTGGAAACAGTTTGAGATTACAATTGACCTGAACCTTAAATACAAGTGTACTAGGAAGAGAGGGGAGAAAAACATTGTAGGCAGAGGGAACAAAATACATTAACGAGTATCTGGAGAAACTGCAAGTAGTTTGGAATGCCTGGGGCATAGGGCATATGTTGAGAACTTGAGATCAGGCAAGAGACTTGAAGGATCAGGTCCGAAGAATACCTTGTATGACATAAAACCAAAACTGGTGGCCCAGAAACAACAAATGGCACTTTGACGTATATATTTTTACCTGTACAATATTTAAAGAAATTCTAGCAAGGCAATAGCTGGATATAGCCAAGTAGCACGGCTATTTAAATGGAGTAGTAGGTACAAAAGTCAGCGCAGTATGTTGAAGAATTAAAGTTAAGTAAGGAAGTGCAATAACTAAGGAGAGCTTATTTGAATAAATTTGACTTGTGATAGGGTAACACAGAGCATTAGATAAAACAAGAGGTGAGGGTCTAGGAAAGTGTTTTGGTATGTGTGGGTAAGGGTAAAAAACCTAATTATATAAATTCTAAGGGGTAGAACTCAATTTTTAGCAGTTGGCACAGTGCCTGGAACATACTAAGCAACCAAAGATTTGCTGCAAGAACATGATGAACAAAAGGGCAACAATGAGAAGGACTGAAGGAGTCCTGAGAGGGAAGGAGTACTGACAGAAGAATCATGGGCAAAGAATAAAACTGTTAATTTTTAAGCCACTAAGTTTTGTGATACATAGATCTCTGCGGTGACATGACAATGCTAAATGAAAAGAGCAAGAGTGGTGAGATTTGCTTTTTTGGTAGTATATATTCTTTTGCACAACTTGAAATTTCTGCTAAGTGCACAATTCTTTCAACTATTAAAACTGGCGGTGTAGTGTGAATGCTTTAGGTAGATTTTTGTAACCACAAATAAGATGAATTGCAAGACTATATGAGAAACTATGAAAACAGTCCAAAGGAAAAATGTGACACATACTGTTAGGATTGGTGGCAATAAAAATGGAATGTGAATGACAAATAAGAATTTTAGGATAAGAAACAATGACTGTAATTTTAATCCATTTTTAAAGAAGGAGGAAGTCTAGGAGAATACTCACAAGTTTGTCTAAATTATTCCAGTTAGAAAATCGTACTGCTTTCTTAAGGCCAGTGGTCCTTGCCCTCCAGGAAATATACTGGCAATATCTGGACACTTATTCTCACAATTGGATGAAGGCGGGAACTGGGTCCCTGCTGGCATCTAATGGATAAAGCCAGGGATGCTGCTGAACATCCCACAAAGCAAACAGGACAGCTACCATAATAAAGTATGTCAGTATTATTGTGATTTTTGTGAAAGTCTACTTTGGATCTATTTACAAATAAGGCTAATTAATATAAGAATTACAAGATAGAGAGCTTTCTTCTTCAATGTAGGTTAACTGTTGACATTCAGTTTTGATAAAGTGGGCAAAAGATTAACCAAACATTAACAAAATATGAGTTTAAATTTAAGTGATTATTTTCTCCAAAAACAGATGGTAGAACCATTACCCTCTAAAGTTTCCTGCAAAATGTGCCTGTCAAAAGAGTCTGCGCGTAAAAACTTTTTTCTTTTTTTCGACAGGGCAGAATACTTTAAAAAGGGAATAAGAAATGGATTTTTCTGACAGTAAAATAATGTTAGTAATGGCCTTTGGATACCAAGGGAAGTTTTAGAACAAATGTTTACCATTTAACCATTCACATATGATGTCTGTAAATCTGGATCCGGTTTTGAGTTTTATGTGGCTCTCATTCCCAGCAATACAATACTCTTTATTCTTTCAGGGGACAAACAACAAAACCCGTTTCCTGCACAGACAATACACCCTGACAACTGGCAGTGTCACTCTTCAAACTGAGGAAAAACTAGGACTAGAAAACGTTCAATTGGAAGGCATCTCCAGTGAAAAGTCTTGATAATTTAAAAAAAAAAAGGAATTGCTGCTGTCTTAAAAGTATGCAATTGGCGTTTCAAACCTCTACATTCTACGACTTCTTGCAGAAGGTTGGGGGACAGAGAGGCAGGATCACTTCATTCGTTCCAAATTCGTCGCTCTAAAGGCAAGTTATGAGAAGGCCGTCAGGAAGGTCCTTCACTAAAGCTGGGTGGCTGGGGAAGTCTTTTATTTTTCCTTATTCGGCCCCAGCTCTGACACGGGAAAGTGAGCGCAAGGTTGAAGAACACGCAGTCCATCCATCACGTAGGCAACTCCCCTGCAGGATTCTAATTAAGTGTGCAGGCCTGACTTTCCCTCCAAATCCGGGCCTCAGGTGTTCCACCCGGAGTTTCTCCTCAGCCGCCCCTCGCCAGAGAGTCTCGGAAGAGAGGAGCATTCACACATAAAAAAACTTAAACTGCCCGAGCCTCCCACGGAAGAAGATTCACCGCCAGTCTGAACTTGTAGGTGGGGAGGCAAAGCCCCAACGCTTCCCCACCCTGGGAAAAACCTCTGGCTCCAAAGGTCCTTCCGTCCGGCTCAGCCTGATCCAGTACCCCTCCCTCCCGCGCCGGCGCTTACCCAATACCAGCCGGGCTACGTCCGAAGGTAACAGCATGATCGAAGCCCCAGAAGGAACCGTGCGAGACGAGACTCGGATAAAAACCCACACAGCGACAGCCCCTGCGCCGCATCTCCCGGTTCCAGTGGCGGCACTGAACTCGCGGCAACTTGTCCCGCCTCTTTCGCTCCCCGCCAGCCAATCGCTTCCGCCGGAGAAAGAAAGGCGCCGAAAAGAAACCCGCCTCCGTTCCACTTGGAGCTTTCGTCACATCCGCTCTCACATTTGGACGGGGGCGGGGCGGGAAGGCGGGAGCGGAGAGGCAGAGCCGGCGCTAGAGGGCGAGCGGAGGATGCAGGGCCGCACCGCCATTGGCTGACAGGGCGCACGCGCGTTTCCCTCAGACTAGCCCTGT
This sequence comes from Nanger dama, assembly GCA_917880005.1. Lineage (NCBI taxonomy): Eukaryota > Metazoa > Chordata > Mammalia > Artiodactyla > Bovidae > Nanger > Nanger dama. Next base: position 17,919,798 of record CAKJTW010000014.1, read on the forward strand.
GTTTGGGGAAGCGAGTCTTACGAGTGGAGAGCGTGCGTGTTTGGCCAGCGTGGGCAGACAGTGCCACGGCGCCAGTCAGCCTTAGTGCTTCCTTTGGAAACGTACGCTGTGCGATCACTCCAGGTTTGATCCGAAAGCCGGAACAGTGCTTGGACAGCCGGCTCGGGCCTTGGGGGAGGCGGGTTGAGCGGGCTTGTAGGCTGCGGACATCACCGCTTACAGAGATTCCGCTTCGGCCGAGTCCAACGGTAGGGCGGCCGAGGAAGATGGCTTGACTAATCATCTTTTTCTCCCCTCTTATAATTAGCAGTTTTAATCAGCGAGCAATTTGTAGAGGCTTAAACTGCAGTCTCCTGATTAACAGCTTGGGCTTTGGAATCACTCTCCAGTTCAAAATTCTGACTGTCGGCTGACTGTACTATATTCCCTGTGGTAATTTTATCCTGTGGTAAGTGTCGTGGTCTGTGTGGGGGTTGGAAAGGAATTTCGAGGCATGAGGCAGAATGAAAGGCTGCTGCTGCTAAGTCGCTTCAGTCGTCTCCGACTCTGTGTGACCCATAGACGGTAGCCCACCAGGCTCCCCCGTCCCTGGGATTCTCCAGGCAAGAACACTGGAGCGGGTTGCCATTTCCTTCTCCAGTGCGTGAAAGTGAAGTCGCTCACTCGTGTCCGACCCTCAGCGACACCATGGACTGCAGCCTTCCAGGCTCCTTCATCCATGGGATTTTCCAGGCAAGAGTACTGGAGTGGGAGTGCCATTGTCTTCTCCGAGAATGAGAGGAGAATAAAATTTATTAGAGTGGGAGCTGCTGTTAAAACAGCTGGCCATTTCAGGGGAGAGCCAAACGCTTTTGCAGGCTTGCAGCCAGTTTCCATAGCCTTAAGATAGACAAACTTCCAACTGGAATGGTGGCATTAGATGATTGGTTAGGATGCTATAGGGTGGATAGTAGGGTGGCTGTCTTACATATTATAGTGTTAGGGTACTGGCCTGTTTGGATCTAGAGAGTCATGGCAACAGTTGCTATGGGGCTTGGTCAGTTCCAAGATTTTTATCCTGTGACTGTGGTATAGGGCTCCACATTCCCCCCCTCTTTTCATTTATGGGCCAAACTTTGGCCGCTTAACACCCTGCTCATGACTACCTGTCTACCTACCTTATCCTTGTCTTGGGCCGTGGGGACACAGGTCACTGGGGAATGGGGCAGTGACCCCTCTGGCTTCTCCAAGCTGGGCAGGGACATTGTGGGGTCCTGAGTCCCAATGCTCACTTTTTGCCAGGGTGCATTTACAGAGGGAGATGAGAGTCCACAAAATGATAAGGCAGCTTGTTCCAGCATTGTCTGGGTGTTGGCTGGGGGATATTCTAGTCGTATTACTATTTGGAGATTTATTTGTTGTATTCTAGAAGAAACAAACTTAACAAGAAAGTTAAAGAAACATGGCCCAAAGCTTACTAGAAGTAGAAAAACTGCTGAGGGCCTCACCAGGAGAACCAAGACCAGACATGGTCAGTAATGTTAGTGTTTCTCTGGGTATGAGAGAATGCAAGAATTTGGGCTCATAAAAATCTTGACCTGAAAACATCTGACTTTCTGTAGGCCTGTTCTTCCAGTTTTTCCTAGAACACAGAGTGCCTTATTTCTGATCTCTACCCTGAACTTCTTTTAGGGGCTGTTGAAGCTCAGCAGCTTGCAGTGGTCGTGATTTAATTTTTGTAGAGGCAGCTGGCAATTACCAATGTCCTGTCAGCAGGGCCCCTTCATAGCCACATTTTTGACCATGTTTTGGAGGCATTTCATGGCCACTGTGTCCCACAATGCGAGGAAGGCTCATTCCCAAGTCTAGTGAAGATTCCATTGATAGGTCACTCAATGTACTGTTAGTAGACCAGGCCTTGTGAGTAGCAAAAGTCTCTGGACCATCCATGTTTTACTGGCCTCTTGGTCCAGGAAAATATTCCCTCCTGTTACTTCTTCCCATGTCTAGAGTTACGTTATTAAAATAGTTGATCTCATGGAATTGTATGTCAGCATTTTATCATAGGTTTAGTCATTCATTTGGTAACACAAGAAAACAAGTTTCTGAAGCAGGTGACATAGAATATAATATAGCTAGCAGTTGTTAGTAATATCATAAGTAAGAATTTAAGTCAAGAATTTCCATTATGTATAGCATGGTATGTGCCCAGGTCATCTGACTTAGTTGTTAAATGACTATAGCTTCAGTTCAGTTCAGTTCAGTTGCTCAGTCGTATTCGACTCTTTGCGACTCGATGAACTGCAGCACGCCAGGCCTCCCTGTCCATCACCAACTCCTGGAGTCCACCCAAACCCATGTCCATTGTGTTGGTGATGCCATCCAAACATCTGATCCTCTGTCGTCCCCTTCTCTTCCTGCCCTCAATCTTTCCCAGCATCAGGGTCTTTTCAAAGGAGTCAGCTCTCCACATCAGGTGGCCAAAGTATTGGAGTTTCAGCTTCAACATCAGTCCCTCCAATGAACACCCAGGACTGATCTCCCTTAGGATGGACTGATTGGATCTCCTTGCAGTCCAGGGGACTCTCAAGACTCTTCTCCAACACCACAGTTCAAAAGCATCAATTCTTCAGTGCTCAGCTTTCTTTACAATCCAACTCTCAAAACCATACATGACTACTGGAAAAACCATAGCCTTGACTAGGCAGACTGTAGCTTGGTGTCAATCTAATTAAGCCTTTTAGCGCGATATAACGGACTGAGCGACTTGACTTTCACTTCTCACTTTCAAGCATTGGAGAAGGAAATGGCAACCCACTCCAGTATTCTTGCCTGGAGAATCCCAGGGACGGGGAAGCCTGGTGGGCTGCCGTCTATGGGGTCACACAGAGTCAGACACGACTGAAGTGACTTAGCAGCAGCAGCAGCAGTGGGGGAAGGGATAAGTAGGTAGTTCGAGATTGACATATACACACTGCTATATTTAATATATACAGCTATCTCAGAAGTGAGTCTTAGTAAATAGACCTTAGTTAACAAAGCTAGAACTTAATATTCAGTGAAGCATGCATATATATATATATATATATATATATTTTTTTTTTCCCTCCATTGTGAGGGCATTAACCCTGTAGCCAGAGAAGGCTTTAACTCATCAAATAAAAATGAGGTCTGTTAGGGAGCTGGGAAAATCCAAGTGGCCATCTTGAATTTACCTTAGCCCTGACTCTGATTAGCAGCTATTCACCCATTTTTAATTCCCAATTTAAGAGTAGACTCGGTTCAATTCAGTTGCTCAGTTGTGTCTGACTCTTTGTGTAGACTTTGAGTGGAGTGGTACACTCAAAGGGGGGATTTGAGTGGACCATTCTTTTGAGTGGACTATTGCCGTGTTTTAAAGTTGATGGGTTAATTTTTGTAGAAGCAGAATGAGCTTTGTCTACATCTACCATCATTTTTATAGATCATGGTGAAATAATTCCTATTTAACAAAGTAACAGAAGATTTTAGAAACAAATATAAATCACTTAAAGGCAAAGAAATTCACAATCTGTGATCAAAAGCTGTATTCTAAGAAAACTTTTTCTCTTAACAGAGAGAGAAGACCAAATTCCAGTCTGGTACCAGCTTACTGTTAATAATAAAATATGTTTATTTGGTTAACCTTAGAAAAGTTTTTTCCATAAATCTTTAAGTAGCAGTATTCTTTCAAAGACATCAGAGTGAAACTATAGAACACATGTTTAAAATCTGATTAAATTGCCTTTGACAAAGAAACCTGGTCATTGCTGTGACATGTAACACTTTAACATGGTAGGTAACTAGAATTATAACTGACATTTTACGAGGACATATCAGATTTTCATGTATTCCACATAATTTTTAGGATATCTACAGTAGAAGCATCAACCATACAATATAACCTGAGACGATTCATCATTCCTCCAACAGTACTCCCCATATAATTTAACATGTCAGATGAACCCAAGTAATTTAATATCTCTTTTGGAATGTCTCAGGGTCCTTCTGAAGACTCCCAAAGTTAGTTAAAGTCAAATCATTTGGGAAGTTTTGTCAATAAATAACAAAAGGTCTTATAACACTCGGATAGGCTCATATTGGTCACTGTGAAACAGTAGTTATTCACTTAGCCAAAGTAGCAGAAAGGATTTCAAAGGCAAATATAGAATAGATCAATTAAGAGGTAAAGAAACTTAAATCTATTATTAGAAGCAGTTCAACATCTGAAGAAAGTATGTCCTCTTAACAGAGAGAAAGGCCAAAGTTTTGCACCAGCATTTAAATTCATTTAAAAGCAAATTTACTTAAATTTATTTTAAACTTAGTCCAAACCATGCAGAAAACTTTTCTCAGGGTCCACTTTCCACAAAACTATCACTTTCTGTACCTGTTACCTTGTTCTCGCATCCTGAAGCAACCACCTGTAAGTCAGACTTACTTCCTTTTCCCTTCGTGAAATGCAAATTCATCCCTCATACCTTCTTTATTAAAAACATACAGCCTACTTTTCTTAAGCAACCAAGAACTGACCTTATATTAGCATTCTGTAGATAGGTGAGCATAAATATTAGTGATAATTTCTAAAAACTTTGCTCTCTTATAGAAAACATCTCAGAGTAGCACCAAACATATTTATGAATAGTCCCAAATCTCTTTTAGTTTCTCTGTAAAAGGATGTTAGTGTTCAGTGATGAATATTTCAGAATCTTATTTGGAAATGACCTAGGTATTCAATAAACTTCTGTCACTTAGTTTAGCACAACTGTAGACATTCAGGTTAACAAAATCTGGAAAGACTATTTCAGACAGACATTTCTAAAGTATATTTATTCCTAATAGAGTTTATCTAAAAGCTCATATCATTTGCATATTATTTTTAGAAGTTTCTTCACTCGAGATATTTTCCTCGTTGACAAACATGTAACAGATATAAAATATAACAATATTTAACTTGTTAAACCTAGGCACAATGAAAATATTATGCTTAATGTTAATGACTTGACATGTCTATATTAGATTAGCAAACAAACATTAATACTAGATACTTAATATTGAATATTTCCCAGTTCACATGAACCTCAGATTGATTCAGTTAAGTTTCTCTTGTATTTAGAATTGTTTGATTTGTAAGCAATTACTTTTCTTTAGGCCAATTAAATTAGAGCTCATTTATATCTTAACTTCAGTATTATCAAAAAGATACACACTGAGAAATACATAAATCCAGACGGATAGACAGAGATCTCATGGTTTTCCAGTTGAGATTTAAAATGTCTCTTTGATGCTTTGTTTTTCTTGGCTTGAAGTTCTAATTTGACCAAGGCTGAGGCCTCAGGCAAAGTGGGCTGTGTATTTCAAGGACCTGGCAAGGGTTAACATCAAGTTTTCCCTAGGCAGGCCTTTTTAACAAGCTAGTTGTTTTTAATTGCATATGCAAAAAGAACTGTTTTTGCAAGTTTCCAAGAAAAAAATTTCATTTTAACCAGTTTTCTCCAGAGTTTAATCAATATACAGCCATCCTGTGTCAAAAGTCATCTTTCCTTTCTGTAGTGATAGTTTTATAACTAAAATATAGACCAAATTGTGCTCAAATTGACTCTCATGTCAGGGACAGATCAGCTGATAAAAATCTTGTATTGCCTGTCTGGGAGAAGTGGGGTCTTGAAGAATCTGAAGGAGTAAGGGAATTTGCAAGGGTAGGGAAGGAAGCTTGGTCCCTCCCCACCCTGAGAGATGAGTAGTTAGAAGGGAATTCTCTAGAATGTTCAGGAGAGTTTTTGATCCCTCAGCCTTTTGGATATAGGAGAAAGACTTGGACCAAAGGGAACCTCAGAATCCTTTCCTAGTCTCCAACAATAGATATCAAATAGGGATAGGAAAGTTTGAGTAGGGGTTGTCTAGGAAATCTGATGAAGAAGGAGGCAGAGAGGGATGGGATAGGGAGGCAATAGAAAGACACATGCAGTGTGAGTCCCTCAAATCCAGATACTAAGGCCCATGAGGACTGAACGTAAGGAAACTCTGAGTCCTTTCCCTGATTTTGGCAAAAGAGATCAAGTTGAAGGATTGTGCTACAATCTAGTGTGTCATTCAGAGGACATTTTTTTTGGTCCCCCAGTTTGTATTGGGTCCAGGCCTTTTCAGGGTCAAATTTTTTCCAGTTCCAGATAATGTAGCCAAGGGGTGAGTCTGAGACAGAGGCTCCCAGGACATATCAGAACCCCCTGTTAGCCTGCATGCCATAGAATGAGGGTACTGCTGACAGGCATCCCTTTTGTTCCAGTGATCTCTCCGTGCAACTGATGGCACAAAATGGCTGACTGTCCCAACAAGTGCATCCGGCAGTGAGAGGTGACCCCTGAGAACTGTTCAGCTAAGGTACCCTGTGATCCAGGCAGAGAAAGAGATTCTCAGGAGTGACCAGGTGACTCACCATTTGGCATTTCCCTGAAACGTGGAGGGCACTCTTGGAATGGCTCAGAGGCAACACCTAGGCTCCTGTAAATCAGTCCGGACTAAAAAGGAAAGAAGTGAAAGTGACAGGGAAGATAGGCTGAGGAATCCACCTTACAATCCTATTGGGGAGGCGGTGTCCAGGGGAAGATGGGCTCTGTTTTGATTCAACCACTATGTGCCTGACATGAAGCATGGAAGTTGTCTTGCTAGGGTATAGATGCCCTTGTGGTATGATTCAGTCCATGACTCCCTTATCCTCCCACGGGTGTCTTCATGTGGCAGGCTCCACAGTGGCTTTTAAGTGCCCGGCCTGTGCCCACACAATATTGGTTGGCCTAATCCTCAGAAAGGAGTCAAAGGAGAGATCTTCACCCATCTAGGTGGCAGCCACTAGGCTGCAGTGAGCAGTGGGGCCTTTGGAATACACCAGGGGGTAACCCTGGCCAGACGACCTCAGTTACTTCCACAGCCACTTGCCTGTTGGCAGAGATCCCTATGAGAAATCAGAGACCAGGAGGTAAGGGAAGAGACCCCAAGTCCCCACACAGGCAACCAAAAATATCGTGACCTGTGCACAGGTTGGAAAAGAATTTCCAGACATGAGGAAGAATGAGAGCAGAGTAAAATTAGAGTGGGAGAGGCCATTAGAACAGTGGGCTGGCTCAAGGGAGAGCTGAACACTTTTGCAGGCTTGTAGCCAATTGTTATAGCCTCGACAGAAAATTCCTACTGGGATGGTGGCATTAGGTGATTGGTTAGGATGCTATAGAATGGGTATTTTACAGGAACAGGGTCAGAGTGCTGGCCGGTTTACATAGAGAGGCTCATGGCAACAGTTGCTGTGGGGCTTCGTCAGTTGCAGAAATTCCTACCCTGTGACCTTGGTACAGGGCTCCACACCTATGACCTCAGTTTAGGGCTCCACCTTAAGCACTCAAGAGTGTTGGGTGCTGTTTTTACCAGGTATAGATAAGTAAAAAGACTATTACCATTCAGAGTGAAAATGTGATAGAAGAGTATTGTGATGGTACAGGAGTGGATGAAATTCTGTAGAAAATGAACCTGGGAGAATCAATTCCATTTGTGGTGAGACCTTGCAGTCTTAAATTGCCCTGCGAGGTTCTAGGAACCTTCCAGACAGAAGGGAAAGTGCATGTAAAGGCAAATAGATGGGGAAACAATGGAAATAGTGACAGACTTTATTTTCTTGAGCTCCAGAATCACTGCAGATGGTGACTACAGCCATGAAATTAAAAGATGCTTGCTCCTTGGAAGAAAAGCTATGACCAACCTAGACAGTGTATTAAAAAGAGACATTACTTGGCTGACAGAGGTCTGTATAGTCAAAGCTATGGTTTTTCTAGTAGTCATATATGGACGTGAGAGTTGGACTATAAAGAAGGCTGAACACTGAAAAATTGATGTTTTTGAATTGTGGTGTTGGAGAAGACTCTTGAGAGTCCCTTGGACTGCAAGGAGATCCAACCAGTCTATCCTAAAGGAAATCAACCCTGAATATTTATTGGAAGGACTGATGCTGAAGCTGAAGCTCCAGTAGTTTGGCCACCTGATGTGAAGAGCTGATTCATTAAAAAGACCCAGATGCTGGGAAAGATTGAAGGCAGAAGGAGAAGGGGATGACAGAGCACAAGATGGTTGGATGGCATCACCAACTCAATGGACATGAGTTTGAGCAAGCTCTGGGAGATGGTGAAGGGCAGGGAAGCATGTTGTGCTGCAGTCCCTGGGGTTGCAAAGAGTTGGACACAACTGAGCAACTGAACAACAACAAGAACAACAAGTTATGCAGTTTTTAAGTGGCAGGACCAGGTTATGAACTAGTACAGTCTGACCACAGAGCCCACACTTTTACCATTAAGATGAGAATGGCATGCCAAGAGCAGAATTAGATCCAGGAAGATCAGATATAAACATCATTGTCAAATTATGCAAAGGGATCAACTTGGTTGAGATCAGGACAATGGATTTGCCAATTCAGAAACTATTACTTAAGAAATATGTATCATACCAGTTGCATGTTGGGAGTGGAACCTAAATTGTTGTGGATTAATGTATTAATTGAATTAAACTCTATCTAGTGACGCTCTTACTCTAGCTAACTACTCTAGTTCCTCTAGTCATCTTAAGTTCCTCCAACATTCTTTGCCTTTTCCAAAGACGGCTAGTCTCCGTCTCTAAGATGATGGTTCTCTTCACTCTTTCTGTGATTGGCACCAGTTCATTCAGATCTTGGCTGTATTTTAAGCTCCTCTGATACATTTTCTTTGGTAGTTTATAAAAAGTAAATTTTATTTATTTTTTTGTTGTTTTCGGTCATTAAGTCATGTCTGATTCTTTGCGACCCCATGAATTGCAGCATGCCAGGCTTCCCTGTCCTTCACTTTCTCTAGATTTGCTCAAACTCATGTCTGTTGAGTCTGTGATACCATCCAATTATCTTATCCTTGTCCCCTTCCCCTCTTGCCCTCAATCTTCCCCACCATCAGGGTCTTTTCAGTGAGTTGGATCTTTGCATCAGATGGCCATAAATTGCTTCCTTTGAGGCATATGTCACAATTTGGAATTATGCATTGACTTATCAGTGTACTAGTTTATTGTTACTCTCCCCAACTAGTTATAACTCCATGAAGGTAGGATTTGTTCTTTAAGTTTCTACCCCTAGCGTTAGTGCCTTGAACACAGTAGTTGCCAAGTAAATACTGTTCCTTATATCAGTGAAGGAACATTTTGTATTTATATAGATAATACTGAACTGTTTTGTTTTCTTGAAAATAATCAATCTCTGAGAGATGGATAGGGAGAAAAGCAAAGTCAACACAGCTTAAAAAACTTTAGAGCTACCATTTCTTGAAAGTGTCACATGTTCAGTAAGTATGCATTTTTTCACATTACAAGTAACATTAGGAATATAGGTGCCTGCCTTTATGGTTCTTTGGATGTTGCTAAGGTGTTTTCATTGGTTCAGTTCAGTTGCTCAGTCGTGTCCAACTCTTTGCAACCCCATGAATTGCAGCATGCCAGGCTTCCCTGTCCATCACCAACTCCTGGAGTTCACCCAAACTCATGTACATCGAGTCAAGTGATGCCATCCAGCCATCTCATCCTCTGTCGTCCCCTTCTCCTCCTGCCCCCAACCTCTCACAGCATCAGGGTCTTTTCCAGTGAGTCAACTCTTCGCATGAGGTGGCCAAAGTGTTGGAGTTTCAGCCTCAGCATCAGTCCTTCTTCCAATGAACACCCAGGACTGATCTCCTTTAGGATGGACTGGTTGGATCTCCTTGCAATCCAAGGGACTGGCAAGAGTCTTCTCTAGCACCACAGTTCAAAAGCATCAATTCTTCGGAGCTCAGCTTTCTTCACAGTCCAGCTCTCACATCCATACATGACCACTGGAAAAATCATTTCATTGGTTAGAATCCCAATTTTATTTTCATTATTGACTCAAGAAGGCTTAAACTAAGATTGAGCAAGAAGGGAGAGTTCTTGATAAAACTATAATGGAAAAATGAAAACAACAGTTCCTGTCTTCAAGAAATAAACAGTCAAATGAAATGACCATCAAGTAATCAACGGCCTATATTAAACAGTAAAGGAGGTTGTAAAAGTAAAAGAGGATGATATGGTTGGCATCACTGATTTGATGGACATGAGTTTGAGCAAGCTCCGGGAGTTGGTGATGATCAGGGAAGCCTGGTGTGCTACAGTCTGTGGGGTCACAGAGTGTTGGACATGACTGAGACTGAACTGAACTGAAAGGAGGTTGTAATAGGGGGTAAAGGAATCAAAACAACTGTTGAATATAAATGGAGAAGACAACTAGAGCTATCTGCCAATAGAGGTAGTTCTGAGTGTCAAAAGAGACGATAGTAATTTTGTTGGAGAAATTTCTTCCTTTATAGGAAGATTGGACATGGTCTCTCTGTTCCTCCCAATTTTAAGATTCTGTGAGATATTGCAGGGGAGAGAAACATGCTTGATCTTGAAAGATTAAGTAGAACTTACGTGAAAATATGGGGGAAAGGACTCAACCCTCCTTTTGTCCTCTTGAGATGTATATGTAGTGTAGATATAATAGACAGACATAGGGATATTATTTTTTTGTTTATTAACATTTTTAATAACAATAATGAAGCTTTCTTTGTAAAAAGGCTCAGAAATACTAAAACAATGCTTTTCTTGAAAGATTATTTTTTACGTTTATCAAAGAAAGGTTTGAATATATCAAAAATCTGAAAGAAGGTCTTCTGCAATGGCATTAAAGCATAGTAAGCTATAGTAGACCTTTGACATTTACAAGGTTGTCACTATAGCGTGTAATTTCTTTCATTTCCTTGTTTAACAATAGTATCATTTTCCTCTATTTTTATGTATTAAATGAGAACTATAAATCCAGTTGAGATGTAAGTGCTTGGCAGGGCTTACTAGCTCTGAGAACCTCTTAACATATCAATTCAAAAACAGAATTTAAGCTTTTGGTTCAGCAAAATGGCAAGTCACTATTTATAAGAAAGGGTGTTTTTGAATAGTTCAGTTAGTATTAAATCCTCAAGTGCTCTTTTCCTTATTCTTTGCCTGACAGTCTTTTTTATTCATCTTTATATTTTAATATAAATGTCATATTTCTTAGAAGAGGTCTGAGAACAATAAAGTAAATTATACATTTCTTATTTTTATCCTGCTGCACTTTCAATATGTTTGCATGTTAAGGCTTTGTTTTGATATATTCTAAGAAAATAATTTAAATATGGAAATATTAATAAGAACAATCATTATGCTTTGTAATATGCTTCTAGTTATACAGTTAGATCTGACTATATAGTACCACAATCTGAAATAATTTTACATGTGTATTTTTTTTACAGATATGTTTCCTGAAATTCTGAATCATGAGTCTAGCACTTAATGATCTGCTTATTTGTTGCCGTCAACTAGAACTTGATAAAGCTACAGAGCGAAGGGTAGTAAATTACTTAAATTTAATCTTTCTTTGAAATGAATGTGTGAATGGTAACTCATTATTTTGTTCTTTTTCATTTTCAGAGAGAGATTGAGAAATTTAAGCGCCTGATTCAGGATCCTGAAACTGTTCGACATTTAGATCAGCATTCAGATTCCAAACAAGCAAAATATTTGAATTGGGATGCTGTTTTTAGGTATTTGATTCTAATTTTTTTTTCTGTCTTTACTTTTCTCTTTCATTTTTATTTCTGTTGAGATATTTTTGTGTGTATAGGTCAACTTATCTTTGCTCCTTGTATATCATTGTGCCTTGCATAGGAAATTGATGCTCAATATTTATCTGAAACATAATTTTTAAAGGATGTTCATATAAAAAGTTAAGATTTTTGAGTTATTTGTTCAATAAAATGTCTTTGACATATCTCACTCAAGATGAGAGAGAATTTCTTTCATATCACTGTATTCATAAAACACTTTCAAATTAGAGAATAAAATTAAGTTATATTAAGTCCTTTATAACTTTGATATCTTTAAATATTGCTCTGAGTAACTGCCATATATAAATATAATACAAAGTAAAAAGGAATTTTAGAAAAATTCCATATGAATTCAGTTAACAAACAAAACTCATGCTTTGGAAAGACACAATTTATTACTTGACTGGAGTGGCAAACAGAATTGATGCTTTTATATAAAGGCATAATTTTCAATTATGAAATCCATTCATAACTAGAAATAGGTGGTAAGACTTAGGAAAGATAAAGTATTTTAAAGTAACGTAGAATACTGATAAACTTGAAAGAACATTTTTAGTCTAGGGAAATATGAGTATATATTAATTCTTGAGTGTTTAGAATAGATAGTATATTTTATTTTTTAGTTCTTATTTGGCACTAGACAGACCATTGAGGATTTCATTGTGGATAACATGAAAAATACATACTTCTTTCCTGTGGTTCCTTATTTTACTTCAGATGACACAAATAATTTTTGTTGTTTTAGTCTGTCTCTTTGTGACCCACAGACACTAGCCCACCAGGCTCCTCTGTCCGTGGGATTTCCCATGCAAGAATACTGGAGTGGGTTGCCATTTCCTCTCCAGGGGATCTTCGTGACCCTGGTTTTGAATCCATGTCTCCTGCATTTGCAGGCAGATTCTTTTCCACTGCGTCCCCATTAAAGCCTACTACAAATATAGTTATTATCTAAAGATGAATATTTTTCATAAGCTGATCATGTAGGCCATCTGTGTACCTAACACTCCCAGCTAATCATGAATATCTTATAGGCAGACTTCATTTAAATTAAGGCTAGAAACCTTACCAACTCTTTAGGAAGGAGGTCCCTATTTTGCTGATAGTTTTACTTTTGTTTTAGGTTCAAAGGATTTGTGAACAAAAGAAATCACTTGTTATAAATAAATAAGTTCAACTTTTAATAGGTGATTATTTAACTTAATTTCAGTTCAGTTCAGTCGCTCAGTCATGTCCCGACTCTGCGACCCCATGAACCGCAGCACACCAGGCCTCCCTGTCTATCACCAACTTCCAGAGTTTACCCAAACTCATGTCCATTGAGTCAGTGATGCCATCTAACCATCTCATCCTCTGTTGTCCCCTTCTCCTCCTGCCTTCAATCTTTCCCAACATCAGGGTCTTTTCAAATGAGTCAGCTCTTTGTATCAGGTGGCCAAAATATTGGAGTTTCAGCTTCAAAATTAGTCCTTCCAGTGAACACCCAGGACTGATTTCCTTTAGGATGGACTGGTTGGATCTTCTTGCAGTTATTGAAAGAACAGAAATAGAAACAATAGAGAGGAGTAACAGTACATACACCAAATTGGGCCAACCAACATTCAGACTTAAATAGTGCTGGGAAGTCCCTTGTTAACAGCAATCTGGAGTCCCAACTGGGAAATGGTCCTGGGCTGTACGTCCATCCCAAGGGTGAGACTTCAAATTGCTATTTTAGGGGTTCCTGCTTATAATCCCAGGCCACAGACTGTTATCATCTTCAGTTTGCATGCAGAAATGAAACTCTGATTTAATTTTTACAATGTGGTTTCACCTTGTGAGTCTTAAGACTTTGTAGACCCTGAGGGACTGGCCAGGTCCTCAGGGGCTGAAGAGATTCCAAGACCCATTCCTTTCTTATCTCAAGTGCCCCCTGACTTGCTGTGCTTGCAGGCAGGTATGAAATCAAGGCAGTGTCCAGGCAGATCAGAAGCAGGTGACAGGCCTGCTCTATTGCTTCTGAAGCTTGTACAAGACTTCCTCCATTTTAATTTCCCTAGTAGTAGGTCATGTAATACACACACACACACACACACACACACACACACACAGAAGCAGGTGACAGGCCTACTCTGTTGCTTCTGAAGCTTGTACAAGACTTCCTCCATTTTAATTTCCCTAGTAGTAGGTCATGTAATACACACACACACACACACACACAAGCAGGTGACAGGCCTGCTCTGTTGCTTCTTAAACTTGTACAAGACTTCCTCCATTTTAATTTCCCTAATAGTAGGTCATGTAATACACACACACACACACACACACACACACACACACAGGTCATGAACTAAATAGCAGAAAGAGGTGAGAAAGAATTGAGAACTCTTAATTGTATTGCAAGCATTTAATGATAAATGAGAAAGCAAGCAGGAAAGCAGTAGAAAATCATGGAAGTAAACAGATTTGTAGACCAGACTTTAAATTGATATTGAGGGCTTGGCCTTGGAAATCTAATTGTTTTGGTTAGTGTACATTATTTGAAGAAGTGTGGTTTAAAAGCTCTTTATGTTGGCATGAAGGACATTTTGAAACTAAAAATAATGTTAGTATTTAACAAGTTTCTGGAATTTCATTTCATTTTTTTGAAGGTTTTTACAGAAATATATTCAGAAAGAAACAGAATGTCTGCGAACAGCAAGACAAAATGTATCAGCCTCGACACAAGCCACTAGGCAGAAAAAGATGCAAGAAATCAGTAGCTTGGTTAAGGACTTCATCAAATGTGCAAATAAAAGTAAGTGCTGTTACTTGGCTTAATGGGTTATTGTTTCATGAGTTTGGTCTGAATATGGTGAGAAAAAAGTTGAGTACTAACTCTGATTTCTAGTACATATAATGATTTTTAATATTATAGCTTCAGATATTTGGAGGAATTTATACAAACAGGAGAAGGCAATGGTAACCCACTCCAGTACTCTTGCCTGAAAAATCCCATGGATGGAGGAGCCTGGTAGGCTGCAGTCCATGGGGTCGCTAAGAGTTGGGTATGACTGAGCGACTTCACTTTCACTTTTCACTTTCATGCATTGGAGAAGGAAATGGCAACCCACTCCAGTATTCTTGCCTGGAGAATCCCAGGGACAGAGGAGCATAGTGGGCTGCGGTCTGTGGGGTCGCACAGAGTTGGACCCAACTGAAGTAGCTTAGCAGCAGCGGCAGCATATAAGCATAGTGAAAAAGTGAAAGTCACTCAGTCATGTTTAACTCTTCACAACCCAATGGACTATACAATATTCTACAGGCCAGAATCCTGGAGTCGATAGCCTTTCCCTTCTCCAGGAGATCTTCCAAACCCAGGATTGAACCCAGGACTTCCTCATTGCAGGTAGATTCTTTACCAGCTGAGTCACAAGGTAAACTGGTTATACAAGCATAGAATGATAGAATCTCAGGGTTGAAAGAATTAAAAGATATTATTTCTGGAGAAGGAAATGGCAGCCCAGTCCAGTATTCTTGCTTGGGAAATCCCATGGACAGAAGAGCCTGGCCATCTACAGTCCATGGGGTCATGAAGAGCTGGGCGTGACTGAGTGATTAAACAATTTTTTTTTTTTACTCTAAAAGATAATGTCATAGTTTTCAAAGGTGCTTTTGTAGCTGGAGGGATGGTATGATGCCTTTCAAATCTGAACACTTAATGCACCTCTCAGCTCCTCCTGGATCCCCATCCCTTCGTCACATGCAGGTGTCTAGGCTGCCGGCAGCCGTTGGGTCTGGAATGTAATCTCCATTGCCTCCGCTTCTGCTGGCAGACAGAATATATCCTCCTTTTTCCTGTATCAGCTGCAGTTTAGAAAGAAATGAATTCCCAGAGGCTACTGTAACAGGACCTCAATTATGGACTTTGTGTGGCAGGAATCTACTCATTATAGCTTGGGAAAAAAATTATTTCATCTACCCATTTTTCTTGAATCCCATCTATATATCCCTGGCACTTAGATAGTCTCAATGATTAAACATACCTTTTGAGGCTTTCTTTTCTATCTCTGAGTAGTTATCATAGTAGGGAAAATTTGTCTGGTTGTTACTGCTTCTATTTTCTGAGAAAATACAGAAAAATACTAATCTTTTTAATATACCATCCTTAATATGAGATATTTGAAGTTAGACATGATATTTCCTGAGTCCTCTTCTATAAGCTAAACAGACCTACTTCCTTTAACTTATATGGCCTACTTTTGTGTCACTTCTCTAAATATTCTTCAGTTTTATTCTCTCTCTTAAAACGTGTGGGACTCCAATCTTATAGGCATATTCTGATTGGTATGGAGTGGAACAGGGCTTAGATATCTTTTATTCTTTACTGTAACTAATTCATTCTAAGATCAATTAGCTTTCTTGGCAGGCAGAACCCATACTCAATCAGTACTGTGCTTATTATAAATTCAGTTCAGTCGCATCCGACTCTTTGCGACCCCGTGAATCGCAGCATGCCAGGCCTCCCTGTCCATTACCAACTCCCGGAGTTCACTCAGACTCACGTCCATCGAGTCAGTGATGCCATCCAGCCATCTCATCCTCGGTCGTCCCCTTCTCCTCCCGCCCCCAATCCTTCCCAGCATCAGAGTCTTTTCCAATGAGTCAACTCTTTGCACGAGGTGGCCAAAGTACTGGAGTTTCAGCTTTAGCATCATACCTTCTAAAGAAATCCCAGGGCTGATCTCCTTCAGAATGGACTGGTTGGATCTCCTTGCAGTCCAAGGGACTCTCAAGAGTCTTCTCCAACACCACACTTCAAAAGCATCAGTTCTTCTGTGCTCAGCCTTCTTGATGACTGCAGCCATGAAATTAAAAGACGCTTACTGCTTGGAAGAAAAGTTATGACCAACCTAGATAGTATATTCAAAAGCAGAGACATTACTTTGCCTACTAAGGTCCGTCTAGTGAAGGCTATGGTTTTTCCTGTGGTCATGTATGAATGTGAGAGTGGGACTGTGAAGAAGGCTGATTGCCGAAGAATTGATGCTTACTGTAAATAAATTTTTAAAAAGATAAGTTTTTTTGTTCTTGATGAGCCGCATGGCTCCCATTTTGTACTTACACATTTGATGTTTTGAAAAGCTAATATTTTTAACCAGAAGGCAGAAAATGCTTTCTGTAAGGAAATCGTTGTCATACAGTGCTGAAAAGCTAGAAGCAGAAATATTTGTTTAGGAACTTGGAGTCAATCTGTTTACTCTTCAGAAAGTAGCTTTGTGATGCTAAGTTTAGTTTGAGAATCAGAAAAGCTGAATATGGGTAAACATTAAGTAGAAGAATATAGAATTGTTAGTAAATGATATTTCAGAATGATAGGATGAAAGTAGAGTCTAAAGATAATGGCTTTAGCAAAAATTTAGTTTTCTGTCTCTTCTGAGTTGCCATTTCACGTGGATAGCACCAAGTCCTGAGAAGAAACTCCAGCCATAGACAAAAGAAAACCACACTGAAATGTTTTGCACCTGCTTTTGCTCTGCATTTACTAAAAGTTGTGTTATTGGCTACTACTGCTGGGCTCTTAATAGATATTAATATGGTCTTACAGAGTTTATGATTGAATAAAAGATACTTGTAGCTCATTCGTAGCCCATCAGAAAAGTATGCAGCTTACAATTTTGCTTTAAAGTGAAAAAAACCCTTCTATTGAAAAATTGACAGTGGAGATCACATTTTAAAGGGTATTTTTATTTAAGGCTTTTTTTTCTTTTGAGTTTTACTTTGTAGCTTAAACATTGTTAATCTCAGAGCAAGATCAGGCTGGTACTGTCATGTTATCTCACTTCCTAATTTTTTTTTTCAAATGGATTGAGGGTTGATGGGAATTTAACACGTGTCTAAATTTTGCCAGACTTGCTTAACATCTAAGGTTTGATGAAAGAAACAGATGAGAAAAAAGAAATATCCGGAAAGGAACCAGTAAGGCAGTATTCTTGCCTTGAGAACCCCATGAACAGTATGAAAAGGCAAAATAAGAGGATACTGAATGAGGAACTCCCCAGGTCAGTAGGTGCCCAATATGCTACTGGAGATCAGTGGAGAAATAACTCCAGAAAGAATGGAGGGATGGAGCCAAAGCAAAAACAGTACCCAGTTGTGGATGTGACTGGTGATAGAAACAAGGTCTGATGCTGTAAAGAGCAATACTGCATAGGAACCTGGAATGTCAGGTCCGTGAATCAAGGCAAATTGGAAGTGGTCAAATAAGAGATGGCAAGAGTGAACATCGACATTCTAGGAATCAGTGAACTAAAATGGCCTGGAATGGGTGAATTTAACTCAGATGACCATTATATCTACTATTGTGGGCAGGAATTCCTCAGAAGAAATGGAGTAGCCATCATGGTCAACAAACGAGTCCGAAATGCAGTACTTGGATGCAATTTCAAAAACAACAAAATGATCTCTGTTCATTTCCAAGGCAAACCATTCGATATCACAGTTATCCAAGTCTATGTCCCAACCAGTCACACTGAAGAAGCTGAAGTTGAACGGTCTATGAAGACCTACAAGAACCTGTAGAACTAACACCCAAAAATGATGTCCTTTTCATTATAGGGGACTTGAATGCAAAAGTGGGAAGTCAAGAAACACCTGGAGTAACAGGCAAATTTGGACTTGGAATGCGGAATGAAGCAGGGCAAAGACTAATAGAGTTTTGCCAAGAAAATACACTGGTCATAGCAAACACCCTCTTCCAACAACACAAGAGAAGACTCTGCACATGGACATCACCAGATGGTCAACACCAAAATCAGATTGATTATATTCTTTGTGGTCAAAGATGGAGAAGCTCTATACAGACAGCAAAAACAAGACCAGGAGCTGACTGTGGCTCAGATCATGAACTCCTTATTGCCAAATTCAGACTTAAATTGAAGAAAGTAGGGAAGACCATTCAGGTATGACCTAAATCAAATCCCTTATGGAAGTGAGAAATAGATTTAAGGGCCTAGATCTGATAGACAGAGTGCCTGATGAACTATGGAATGAGGTTCGTGACATTGTACGGGAGACAGGGATCAAGACCATCCCCATGGAAAAGAAATGCAAAAAAGCAAAATGGCTGTCTGAAAACAAGAGAAGCGAAAAGCAAAGGAGAAAAGGAAAGATAAAAGCATCTGAATGCAGAGTTCCAAAGAATAGCAAGAAGAGATAAAAAGCCTTCTTCAGCGATCAATGCAAAGAAATAGAGGAAAACAACAGACTGGGGAAGACTAGAGATCTCTTCAAGAAAATTAGAGATACCAAGGGAACATTTCATGCAAAGATGGGCTCGATAAAGGACAGAAATGGTCTGGACCTAACAGAAGCAGAAGATATTAAGAAGAGGTGGCAAGAATACACAGAAGAATTGTACAAAAAGATCTTCATGACCCGGATAATCATGATGATGTGATCACTCATCTAGAGCCAGACATCCTGGAATGTGAAGTCAAGTGGGCCTTAGAAAGCATCACTACGAACAAAGCTGGTGGAGGTGATGGAATTCCAGTTGAGGCATTTCAAATCCTGAAAGATGATGCAGTGAAAGTGCTGCACTCAATATGCCAGCAAATTTGTAAAACTCAGCAGTGGCCATAGGACTGGAAAAGGTCAGTTTTCATTCCAATCCCAAAGAAAGGCAATGCCAAAGAATGCTCCAACTACCACACAATTGCACTCATCCTCAGTTCAGTTCAGTCGCTCAGTCGTGTCTGACTCTTTGCGATCCCGTGAATCACAGCACACCAGGCCTCCCTGTTTATCACCATCTCTCGGAGTTCACTCAGACTCACGTCCATCGAGTCCGTGATGCCATCCAGCCATCTCATCCTCGGTCGTCCCCTTCTCCTCCTGCCCCCAATCCCTCCCAGCATCAGAGTCTTTTCCAATGAGTCAACTCTTTGCATGAGGTGACCAAAGTACTGGAGTTTCAGCTTTAGCATCATTCCTTCCACTCAGGTTAAAGCGTCTGCCTCCAATGCAGGAGACCCGGCTTCGATCCCTGGGTCAGGAAGATCCCCTGGAGAAGGAAATGGCAGTCCACTCCAGTATTCTTGCCTGGAGAACCCCATGGATGGAGAAGCCTAGTAGGTTACAGTCCACTGGGTCGCAAAGAGTCAGACACGACTGAGCCGACTTCACCTTCACCTTCAGCACTCATCCTACATGCTAGTAAAGTAATGCTCAAAATTCTCCAAGCCAGGCTTCAGCAATACATGAACCATGAACTCCTTGATGTTCAAGCTGATTTTAGAAAAGGCAGAGGAACCAGAGATCAAATTGCCAACATCCACTGGATCATGGAAAAATCAAGAGAGTTCCAGAAAAACATCTATTTCTGCTTTATTGACTATGCCAAAGCCTTTGACTGTGTGGATCACAATAAACTGGAAAATTCTGAGAGAGATGGGAATACCAGACCACCTGACCTGCCTCTTGAGAAGTCTGTATACAGGTCAGGAAGCAACAGTTAGAACTGGACATGGAACAACAGACTATTTCCAAATAGGAAAAGGAGTACGTCAAGGCTGGATATTGTCACCCTGCTTATTTAACTTATATGCAGAGTACATCATGAGAAACGCTGAGCTGGAAGAAACACAAGCTGATATCAATATAGCAGGGAGAAATATCAATAACCTCAGATATGCAGATGACACCACCCTTATGGCAGAAAGTGAAGAGGAGCTAAAAAGCCTCTTGATGAAAGTGGAAGAGGAGAGTGAAAAAGTTGGCTTAAAGCTCAACATTCAGAAAACGAAGATCATGGCATCCGGTCCCATCATTTCATGTGGAATAGATGGGGAAACAGTGGAAATAGTGTCAGACTTTATTTTGGGGGCTCCAAAATCACTGCAAATGGTGGATTGCAACCCTGAAATTAAAAGACACTTACTCCTTGGAAGAAAAGTTATGACCAACCTAGAGAGCAGATTCAAAAGCAGAGACATTACTTTGCCAACTAAGGTCCATCTAGTCAAGGCTATGGTTTTTCCAGTGATCATGTATGGATGTGAGAGTTGGACTGTGAAGAAGGCTGAGCACCGAAGAATTAATGCTTTTGAACTGTGATGTTGAAGAAGACTCTTGAGAGTCCCTTGGACTGCAAGGAGATCCAACCAGTCCATTCTCAAGGAGATCAGCCCTGGGATTTCTTTGGAAGGACTGATACTAAAGCTGAAACTCTAGTACTTTGGCCACCTCATGCGAAGAGTTGACTCATTGGAAAAGACTCTGATGCTGGGAAGGATTGGGGGCAGGAGGAGAAGGGGACGACCAAGGATGAGATGGCTGGATGGCATCACTGACTCGATGGACGTGAGTCTGAGTGAACTCCGGGAGTTGGTGATGGACAGGGAGGCCTGGCGTGCTGGAATTCATGGGGTCACAAAGAGTTGGACATGACAGAGCGACTGAACTGAACTGAACTGATGATAGAAGTTATAGTTAAGAAAATATTATGAAGACTATAAGAGAGAAATGCACAGGGTGTTACAATAGAGGATATTGTGATTGTGCATTTCATCATTAGCCAGATTTCTAAAATTATGGTACAAGCCATTAGTAAATATAATATTTTAGGCAAAAGGCCAAGCAGCAATGATTTTTTAGGTGATCAGTGTATTTTTATTTACAATCCTTATATACTGAATGCAACTATCATAAAAAACCCTAAACTAGTGTATATTCAGATGTACATAATGACTTGCTTATAGCTTGCAACAAAAAATATATATGTAATTTTAAGGTTGTTAATAGTGAAATCTGAAAAATTTCAACTGTGACACCAGCATGATTTTCTGTAAGAAAAGTAACTTAGTAATTTTTAAATGTCCTTTGTTACCTTTAAGAATATATCCATTTTATAAATATGTATGTATATAAAGTGTATTTATGTATATATATATATATAAAAACTTTCAGGACCTCTAATAAAACTAAAAATTATAGCCTTATATATATTTGTATGCAATAAATGCTATTATAGGACTTGAAAGTAATTTTACTTTTGAAAGTAAATAGTCTCCTTAATATCTTATTCTAATAAATTCAGATTTTTATTAAAAACACCAAGAAACTTTGAATCATTTTAGGTCTACTGTCAGAAATTATGAATTATTAAGTATAGAATGAATGATTGTTTTTGTTATATAATCCTTCAGATTTGGCATACTAGCAGATTGGTAAAGGGACCAGATATAAATGTTTTTGACCTTTGCAGGCTATATAGTCTTTGTCTCAACTACTTTGCCATTTTAGCAGAAAAGTAGTCATAACTATACGTAAGTTATTAGATATTTCTGTGGTCTACTAAAAGATTTTTTTTTGGATTTTTAAAAGTTTATTTATTTTAATTGGAGGCTAATTACTTTACAATATTGTATTGGTTTCGCCATACATCAGCATGAATCCACCACGGGTGTACCCGTGTTCCCCATCCTGAACCCGCCTCCCACTTCCCAAAACTTTGTTTTCAGAAACAGATGATTGGCTGAATTTTGCCCCGAGGGCTGTAATTTTCTAATCACTCTTTTATGAGAAAGAGGTTCATACAGTTGCTGTTCCAAATGTCCTTAACATATTTCTCTTGAGATTAATGTTTCTGCTTGTTTATTTTTAAATAGGAGCACCCAGGCTGAAATGTCAAGAACTGTTGAATTATATCATGTATACAGTGAAAGATTCATCCAACAGTGCTATTTATGGAGCTGATTGTAGCAATATATTGCTGAAGGACATTCTTTCAGTGAGGAAATACTGGTGTGAAATATCTCAGCAACAGTGGCTCGGTATGTTTTGAAGTTTGTTATTTGTGATTTTTTCCTTGTGAAATGAAATTTCACCAAAAGAGCATTGAGAGACTATATATATCTCCCAAATGACCTCACAGTTTAACAGTACCTTGGTAAAATTAAATGGTTATAGATTTTAACAGTTTTTATGTATTATTTACTTCCTAAATTATCACTAATAATGTATTTGGTGCCTGCTATCAGAACTTAAATTGCAGAATTGAAAGATGCCATATCTCTCCTCAAAGACTTGGCAGTCCAATGACAGAAAAAGCAAAGTAAACCCAAAGTTAGAAGAAAGTGAGTTCACAGATCAGTATCACCTAAACTCAACAATGATTCATAGAGTAGAAAGAAGAAAACCAAGAGAGAGAGGTGTCATAAAAGGGAAAGCAAGAGAGTTTCAAGTTGGAAGAGGTGTGGCATTTCAAAGTGTTGTAGAGATAGTAATACACAGAAGTATCAATTGGATTAGGCAGTTAGCAAGTCACTGGTAAGGTGCTGTGCTGTTTAGTCACTCAGTTGTGTCCGACTCTTTGTGACCCATGGACTGTAGCCCACCAGGCTCCTCTGTTCATGGGGATTCTCTAGGCGAGAGCACTAGAGTGGGTTGCCATGCCCTCCTCCAGGGGATCTTCCCAACTGAGGGATTGAACCCAGGTCTCCTGCACTGCAGGTGGATTCTTTATCAAAAAATACTATAATAGAATATATAGGACTCAGTGACTTAGAAGCTAAGTAGAGTGGGCTGGATGCCAGCGAGGAATTGTTTACAGTTTCTAGGTGAGAAGTACTAAGTGACCACAAAGGAAATTTGGTCAGAGACTGAAATTTTTGAGTTTATATATTTCAGAAGTAGAGTATTTCTGGCTCTGGGTGGGCTTAGTGGGTGGAAATGGTATTTGGCTTTAACGAGGTGACTCTAAGCCAGCTGTCAAAGTCTTCTAATATAGCTGCCTCTGAAAATTTAGAAACTCA
This sequence comes from Nanger dama, assembly GCA_917880005.1. Taxonomy (NCBI): domain Eukaryota; kingdom Metazoa; phylum Chordata; class Mammalia; order Artiodactyla; family Bovidae; genus Nanger; species Nanger dama. Next base: position 17,943,262 of record CAKJTW010000014.1, read on the forward strand.
GTATTTTTCATTGAGAAGTATTCATGATAAGTTGTGATAACTTAATAGACATATATCTGTATTTTTTTACTGTCAGTTTATCATTTCAAGATAAGATGTTTGTGGACTGTAAAACCATGACCTAATCGTTGCCCTGTGTTGTATTCTACTTTTCCTACATGAATTAAGGTCTTCTCAGCTGTTGGTTAATTTCTTAGCTATCTGGGGCCTTTGCTGTTTTTCTGAACACAAAGGAAGTTGTGTCTCAAACAGGGCCTCAGAAAGCGTAGAAACAGCCTTTGGTGAATAGGCCAGTGATGTCTAGGATACTCCAACACATCTGTCACCAAAATAGTTCAGCCTAAATATTTAGGATTTTGTACATTTTAGATTATTACTTGTAATGATGGGTCTCTCTGAAAAATAGGCAGTCATTCCTCTAGTCTCTGTATAATGATTCCATCATCTGGCACATTCTCTGAAATTCTCTGTATTTTTAAGGAAACTACCTCCACTTGTAATAATCAGTCTTTTTGGTGAATTTTTCTAGTTAGTTACCCTCTCTGAATTTTACTTCTCTAATGAAACTCTGCTCAAGAGGTGTTTACATCCAAAATATATTTGGTAGAGGTGGCTATTGAAGCCATTGTTATGGATGAAATTGTCTAGGTAGAGGGTTTAATATGAGATGAGAAGATGGCCTAAGACTAAACCAACATTTCTATATATATTTTGGAATCAGCATGTTAATTTCTACAAAAAGTCCTGCAGCAGTTTTATTTGGATTGTTTTGACCCTGTTGAACAATTTAGGAGAGACAGACATCTTACCAACATAGACTCTTCCAGTCCATGAGCATGATATATCTCTCCATTTATTTAGGTTGTTTTAGATTTTTATCAGCATATGCAGAATTTGTATAGTTAGATTTATATTGCTGTAGTTGGTAAATTTTATTGTCTTTTAAAAACATTTTCTTTTCCATATTGTTCAAAAATAACCATATCGATCTGGAATCTTGCTAAAATCACTCACTTATTAGGTCTAACACTTCTTTTGTTCATTCTGGGGAATTTTCTGTTTAGACAGTCATGTCATCTGCAAGTAATAGAGAGTTTTACTGAGCCATGTGGCCTGATTTTTTTTTTTACCTTATATTGGCTAGGACCTCAGTATAAGTATTCTTTAATGATTAGATATGCATAACATAAAATTTACTGTTTTAACCATTTTAATGTGTACAGTTCAGTGGTATTAAATATTCATTGTTGTGTAATCATCACCACTCATTTCTAGAACTTTTTCTTCTTCCTAAACTGAAACTGTATCCACTAAATAAGAACCTGCCCTACTTCCTCCTCCAGCTCTTCCTCCTCCAGCAACTATTCTACTTTCTGTCTCTGTGAATTTGACTACTCTAGCTACCTCCTATAAATGAAATTCTAGAATATTTGTCCTTTTCTGAATGACCTATTTCACTTAGCATAATGTTCACATGTTGTAGCATTCATCAGTTATCTTCCTTTTAAAGTCTTAATGATATTCCATTGTTTATATATACTACATTTTCTTTACCCATTCATCTGTCATTGGACACTTTGGTTGTTTGTATGTTAGGCTACTGTGAATAATGCTATTATAAACATGGGTGTACAAATGGCTCTTTGAGTCCTTGCTTTCAGTTCTTTTGGGTATGTATTCAGAAGTGAAATTGCTGCATTATGTGGTGATTCTATGTTTAATTTTTAACTACTCACCATACTGTTTTCCACAAGGGCTACACCATTTTATATACTCACCAGCAATGGACAAATGTTCCAATTTCTCCACACCCTCACCAGCACTTCACTTACTTTCTTTTTTTTTTTTTTTTTGATAATAGCCATCCTAATGGGAAGTGGTATCTCATTGTAATTTTGGTTTACATTTCTTTAATGACTAGTGATGTCAAACTTTTCATATACTTATTTGGCTATTTGTATATCATCTCTAGACAAAAGTCTATTCAAATATTTTGCCAAGTTTTTATAAATTGGCTGTTGTTGGATTGTAGGAATTCTTTATATACATTGAATATTAATCCCTTATCAGATAAATGATTTGGAAATATTTTCTCCCATTCTGTTGCAGGAAGGGGGACCCCTTCCAGGGCCCTAAAGTGGGCTCTTAACACTTGGAAATGAATTGTCCAAGGAGACACATGTGCTTTATTGGGATGAGGTGCCCAGGCAGAAAGCAGTAGGGTAAGGGAACCCAGGAGAACTGCTCTGCCATGTGGCTCACAGTCTTGGGGTTTATGGTGATGGGGTTAGTTTCTGGGTTGTCTTTGGCCAGTCATTCTGACTCAGAGTCCTTCCTGGTGGCTCAAGCATTGCTCATCCAAGATGGATGTCAGCAAGAAGGATTCTGGGAGGTGGTTAGACACGTGGTGTTACCTTTTGACCTTTCCTGAACTCTTCCAGTTCAGTTCAGTCTCTCAGTCATGTCCAACTCTTTGCGACCTCATGAACTGCAGCACACCAGGCTTCCCTGTCCATCACCAGCTCTTGGAGCTTGCTCAGACTCATGTCCATCGAGTCGGTGATGCCATCCAACCATCTCATCCTCTGTCATCCCCTTCTCCAACGGACTCTTCCAGTTGGTGGTGGCTTAATAGCTCTGTGTTCCTTACCAGGACCTCCTTCATAAAACAACTCATGCAAATGGTTGCTATGGTGTCTGGCCAGGGTGGTTGGTTTGTCAGTGTGCTTTCCCTAACAATTCCTTGTTGTTGTTTAGTTGCTAAGTCACGTCTGAGTCTTTGCAACCCTAAGGACTGCAGCATACCAAGCTTCTCTGGCCTTCACTCCTGGAGTGAAGTTTGTTCAGGCTCATGTCTGTTGAGTCAGTGATGCCATCCAACCATCTTATCCTCTGTCATCCCCTTCTCCTGCTTTCAGTCTTTCCCAACATCAGGGTCTTTTCCAGTGAGTCAGTTCTTCACATCAGGTGGCTAGACTATTGGAGCTTCAGCTTCAGCATCAGTCTTTTCAATGAATATTCAGGTTTGATTTCCTTTAGGATTGACTGGTTTGATCTTCCTTGCTGAAGAAGGGATGCTCGAGGCTTCTCCATCACCGCAATTCAAAAGCATTAATTTTTCGGCGCTCAGCCTTCTTTATGGTCCACCACTCACATCTCTACATGACCACTGGAAAAACCATAGCTTAGACTATACTGACTTTTGTGGATTGCCTTTAATTCTGATGATAGTGTCCTCTGATGCACGAAAGGTTTTGATTTGATGAATACAGTTCATTTTTTTTTCATTGCCTGTGCTTTGGGGGTCATTTCCAAGAAATCACTGCCAAATCCAATGTCATGAAACTTTCCCCCTCTATTTTCTTCTAAGAGTTTTAATAGTTTTTCCTCCAGTATGATTTTCATTAGGAGTGGTGAGAACAGACATCCTGTCTTGTCCTGTTTCTGGTTTTAGGTGGAACAATTCAGTGTTTGCTCATTAGCATGTTAGCTATTGATACAGGCTGAGGACATTTCCTTCTATTCTGGTTGCTCATGGTGTTTTATCATGGGTGGTTATTGAATTAGATTAAATTTTTTCCTGCATTATATTGAGATAATCAGAGATTTTTGTCTTAGTTTATTGATAGTGGTGAGTTATGTTGATTAGTTTTTCATAGGTTGACTCAACCTTATGTTCCTGATATATACCCTACTAGGTCATGATGTATTATCTATTTTATATATTGAATTTGAAGGTCATGGTTGTTGTAAGGTTTTTAACTATGAACTCAGTTTCTTTAATAGATGCAAGACTTTAGGTTATGCAATATAGATGCAATTTATTTAGGTTATATATTTCAGTGATATATGATTATTTGTTTCTTTAAGAATTTGTTCATTTCATATGAGTTGTTGAAAGTATGAGTGTAAAGTTCTTAAATATGTCTTATTACCCTTCTAATATGCTTAGGCTCTGTTGTGATATTGCCCCTTTCATTACTGATTCTTGTCTTATCATTTTTAGTTCCTTCTGTTTGTTTTGGGTTTCATTTCTTCTCTAGTTTCTTAAATGTAGATCATTAATTTGAGAGCTTCTTTCCCAATACATGCATTTAATATAATAAATTTTTCTCTAAACACTACTTTAGTCACATCTCACAAATGTTGACAGTGTTGAAAGAGCAATTTATAGAATTTAATGACTACATTAGAAAAGAAGAAATATATCAAGTATATATATATATAAATATATCAATATATACCTTAGATTCCAAGTATATCCAAAGACTTCAAGCAGAATAACAGAAATCAATGAACACAGAAAACAATAAAGAAAAATTATAGAAACAAAAGGTGACTCTTGGACTTCCCTGGTGGCTCAGTGGTAAAGAATCAACCTGCCAATGTGGGAGACATGGGTTCGATCCCACATGCCACAGTGCAGTTAAGCACATGCACCACAACTGTTGAGTGGCTGCTCTAGAGCCTGGGAGCTGCAACTCCTGAAACCCACATGCCCTAGAGTCTGTGTTTTGCATCAAGAGAAGCTGCTTCAGTGGGAAGCCCACTCACTGGAACTAGAGAGTGTCCACTGCTCACGTCAGTGAAGATGCGGCACAGCCAAAAAAATTTTTTTTTTAAATAAAGATATTCTGGCTACTCGTCAGCTACTCTACTCATTCTGGCTACTCTGGATACCCATCACTGCTGTGAGAAATTGTCCTTTTTCTCTGATTAGGAATCTCATGTCTTCTGTCAGTATCCATAAAACTGGTATTCTAATTTTTTTTTACATTTATCTGATTGATTGCACCAGGTCTTAATTGTGGCACATGGGATCTTCTGTCTTCATTGCAGCATGTAGGATCTTTTAGTTGTGGCATGTGGGATCTTTTTAGTTGCAGCATGTGGGGTCTAGTTCCCTGACCAGGGATCGAACCTGGGCCCCCTGCATTTGGAGTGTGGAGTCTCAGCCACTGGACCACTGGGAAGTCCCCTGGTATTTTAATTTGTTAGATTGCAAATAGCGTAAAGTCTCAGTCTTTTCATACTTCCTGACACACTTTACACACATTATTAGGCATCTAGCATAGAACAATATAAAACTGTGGAGAACACACTGTCTCAAGTGTTTTGTTGGGCCTAGCCAAAGGAATTTAGGAAGAGAAATTAAGTCTGAGGTCTGGCTCTTAAACTGGTATTCACATACTTTGCTGCCTGTAGTTGTTCCTGTCTTTTTTTTTTTTTTTTTTATGATTTTTATTTATTTTTGGTTGTGCTGGGTCCTTGTCGCTGGGGGACTTTTCTCTAGTTGTGGTGAGCAGGGCCTGCTTTTTAGTTGTGGTGCCTGGGCTTCTCTTCACAGTGGCTTCTCTTGCTGCAGAGCACAGGTTCTAGGGCATGTGGACCTCAGTAGTTGTGGCACATAGGCTTAGCTGCTCTGCAGCACGTGGAATCTTCTGGTCAAGGGATCAAGAGTCTCCTGCACTGGCAGGCAGAGTCTTTACCACTGATCCACCAGGGAAGCCTTGTTCCTGTATTGAAGATAGTTTAATTTATAAAGTTAAATATTGATGGGATTCTTTAACTGTATTAAATATAAATTAGTATAATTTAATGCTTTGTTTATGAGATTACCGAAATTTGAGTTGTGGCATTTAATTAAATGTTTTGACAGTTTTCTTTTAAAAACATAACTAATACTTTTTTTTTTTTTTTTAAGAATTGTTCTCTGTGTATTGTAGTCTATATCTTAAACCTTCACAAGACATTAATAGAGTGTTGGTGGCAAGAATAATTCAAGTTGTGACCAAAGGATGCTGTTCACAGACTGATGGATTAAATCCCAAATTTTTGGATTTTTTTGTAAGGCTATTCACCAGGCACGGTAATCTAATCTATTTTTGTTTTGTATTGAAATTCATCTGATCCTTTTACAAGACTGTGTTTTATATTGAGTAACTACAATTTTTTACCAATCTTAGGAAAGCATTGGACCTGTTATAGTAGAACTAGTGAATTCCCTAAGAAAGTGTTAGGTCCAGTACTTCCTGAATATTCAGTATTCAGAACGTGAAATAATGTTCTTGAATGGGGAGATGTCTTGCTTTTTTAATAACAGGGAAAGCTTTATGGCCTCTAAGAATTTTTATTTTCCCCATTTTCGGAGATAGGTATAATGGGCTAAGAATATGAATTGGGGGATATGTTTTGGAAATATCAAGATCTAATTGTGTGGCATTACCCAATTTATAGTGCAAACTATTTTGTAAGTGGTAGGTATTATGAATTAGTTTATTTTTAGACAATGTTTTAGCAGTAGGGAGAGAGAACAGATCTCTTAGTGCCAGTTAAGAACTATTTTTTGCTGTTGCTATGCAATGCTGCTGTGAGTTTTTTTTTCTGAACATGTCTGAAAGTAAGGTTATTATTTGGATGTCAAATTTTTTCTTTCAGTGTGCAACTTCATAAATGTCTTCAGTTTGTGCATTTTCCCCTGTTGTATTAAGTCTTTTTATTTTATGTTGCAGACAAGAAAAGAGCCCTGCAGGTCTAAATCATATCTTAGCAGCATTTATTATCTTCCTCAAGACTTTGTCTGTTAACTTTCGAATTCGAGTGTGTGAATTAGGAGATGAAATTCTTCCTACCTTACTTTATATTTGGACTCAACAGAGACTTAATAATTCCTTAAAAGAAGTAATTATTGAATTATTTCAGCTACAAATTTATATCCATCATCCAAAGGGAGCCAAAACTCAAGATAAAGGTATAAAGAAAGTTTCTGCTATTTTGAATTTGTTTCTTCATTGATATACAAAGGATTAAGTATGAAATCTGTGTGATCAGGAGGTTATGACCTTCTTCTGGATTGTTATGCATGGTAATAGAATTAGTCATGAGGATATCTTTCACTTTCTTAAAAAAATTGCAACTATGGTAGCAAATCATATCATACATTGCCATTTGTTTAGTACAGTTCTGCATTTTATGAGGAGTACAGAGATGAGACACTGTTTCCTCTAGGAGCTGAGTATGTAGTAATAATTAGCTGCTAAGAGGTGTGACACAGAGAAGGCAAGATCTCGTTTATCTACATATGTATGGCTTTTATTAGAAAAATAAAATCGATAAATATGGACTGAACCAGCTAGATGTCAGTTCCTAGTGAAGATAAATACATATTATCTCAAACCTCATAGTTATTCCAGGCCCCTGTTTGCCAGGAAAACTGAAAATAAACGACTTATCCTCCCTTCATTCCTATAGGTTAATCTTTCACCAAGAGTATCGCTTGAATGGTGCAGTTCCATTCAGTAGACAAGAATTTAAGTGGGTAGAACCGGAATTGAATGAGTTCACTCGTGCTTAGGCTATGTTTTGACTCTTGCTTGTACTAGCTTTTAAGCTAATTCATCATGGTTAGTATAATGACCTTACTTTATCACAATCAGCTGTGTGTGTTTTGTGCGTTCTTCTAGTATACGTAGTTCAGTTCAGTTCAGTCACTCAGTGGTGTCCAATTTTTGTGACCCCATGAATTGCAGCACGCCAGGCCTCCCTGTCCATCACCAACTCCTGGAGTTCACTCAGACTCATGTCCATCGAGTCAGTGATGCCATCCAAGTTAGATGTATTTATAGCCCATGAAATGACTGTAGGTCAAAGAATAGTGACTTTTCTCAGTTTTTCATGTTTTATATAGCTCTCGCCAGAATGAAAATTAGGCTTATTAGGGCATGGTATGATATATTTAGGGTTTTAGTTAAATGTATGTTTAGGATGAATTGAAAATTGGCAGACGATAAGGCTGTCAGAAATGCTAATACAGTTTTAGGCTACATTAATAGATTGTATTAAGTTCTTAAATAGATTAAATTAAATTCATTAATAGATTTTAAATAGGTTCTTTGTTTGAGGAAAGTAATAATCCCACTGTTTGTTCCTCATACTTGTTAGATCAGAATTGTGAGTATTCTGGTACGCTCATGAGATTTTGTAGAATAAGCATTTTTAAGAGACATAAGTCGACTGGAGTGTATCTAGGGAAAGAGGAGAGATGACGATGTGATGTCTGGATAACATGTTATTTGTACACTTGTTGAAGAAATTGGTAATGTTTTTCTGTTAAACAAAGGCATGCAGAGAAGTTGATTCTCATATAAAAGAGGGGACATATTAATTGTATTTTTTTTTTTAATTCTTCCATATTCTCATCAAACTTTCTCTAACCAATTTAATCAAAATTTCAATCAAACTTTCTTTTATTTCTTCTCTCCTCAAAGCATATACAGTTAACTGAGTGTGAGGTGGACATCATTAGGAAGTAGAGCTTGTCAAGGATATAGTCAGAGGAGCCATTAGTAGTAAATAGACTGTACCAGATGTCTTCTAATGTTTCCACCTTAACAGCTGAATGGTTTTGTGGGAGTTGGTGGTACAAATGGATTATATATATAGATTATATTTTAACTTAATTATTTTTTAACATTACAGGTGCTTACGAATCAAGAAAGTGGAGAAGTATTTTATACAACCTGTATGATTTGCTAGTTAATGAAATAAGTCATATAGGAAGCAGAGGGAAATATACTTCAGGATCTCGTAATATTGCTGTTAAGGAAAACTTGATTGAATTGATGGCAGATATTTGTCACCAGGTATAGTAGATCTTGTCACATTTTGAAATTTCCCATTTATTTTCCTTTTTATTAGGCCTTTAAAAAGCCTATAAAATTACTCTATACATGTTGATTCCTTTCAAAACACCGTAAATATATAGAATTGCCCTTCTAACTTACAAGATAACTATCTTGCAAATATAAACTTAGTAAAAACTGATGATGAACTTTTCCATTCTTAAAAAAGTTATCTACAAGAAATAAGGTTATCCAAACCCTATGTGTTTTCTTTTTTTTCCCTACTAATTTAAAAATCATATGGCATAAAATTCATTATTTTGAACAGTATATATAATTCAGTGATTTTTAGCATTTTCACTGTGTTGTGCAACCATCACCATTAATTCCAGAGCCTTTTCCAGAGCCTTCCCATCATTGCCAAAATAAACTTTGTGCCTATTAGCAATCAGTTTCAATTCCCTGCTTCTTACAGTTCCTAGCAGCCAGCCACTAATCTACTTTCTGCCTCTGTCGATTTGCCTGTTTTGGTCATTTTGTATAAATGGAATCATATAATGTGCAGTCTTTTGTCTGGCTTCTTTCACTAAGCTTAATGTATTCAAGGTTCTTCCATGTTGTACCATGAATATTTCATTATCACTGAATAATATTCAGTTGTAAGAATATATTACATTTTGTTTACCACCTCATCAGGTGATGGCTTAGTGGGTTTTTTTTCTGTGTTGAAGAAATTTAAAATTTTCTTTTATTTTCAATACAATTTTTAAAGGTTATATTCCATTTACAGTTACTACACAATATTAACTGTATTTCTTGTGTTGTACAATATGTCCTTACAATAAACTCCCACTCCGTAGTTTGTACACTCCTTCCCTGGTGGCTCAGATGGTAAAGAATCTTCCTGCAATGCAGGAAACGTGAGTTCAGTCCCTGAGTTGGAAAGATCCCTGGAGAAGGGAATGGCTACCCCCTCCAGTATTCTTGCCTGGAGAATCCCATGGACAGAGGAGCCTGGTGGACTATAATCCATGGGGTTACAAAGAGTCAGACACAACTGAGCAACTAAGACACCCTACTCATAACCACTAGTTTGTTCTCTCTATCTGTGCATCTGCAGCTTTTTTGCTATATTCGTTAGTTTGTTGTGTTTTTAGATTGCACATGTCCTTGATATCATACAGTATTTGTCTTTCTCTGACTTATTTCATTTAAATGCCTTCCAAGTCTATCCGTGTTGCTGCAAATAGCAGACTTTTTTTAATGACTGAAAGAAAGTGAAAGTGAAGTTGCTCAGTCGTGTCTGACTCTTTGCAACCCCATGGACTGTAGCCTACCAGGCTCCTCTATCCATGGAATTTTCCAGGCAAGAGTACTGGAGTGGGGTGCCATTTCCTCCTCCAGGGGATCTTCCCAACCCAGGGTTCGAACCCAGGTCTCTCGTATTGTAGGCAGACGCTTTGCTCTCTGACTATTATTCGTTTGTATGTGTGGGTGTGTATCCATTCATTTCTTGATGGACACTGAAGTTGCTGGCATATCTTGGCAGTCGAGGTAATGCTCTATAAACATTGGTTGATATATCTTTTCAAATTAGTAGTTTTGATTTTTATAGCTATATACCCGGAAAATTTTACTGGATTGTATGGTAATTCTGATTTTAGTGTTTTGAGTGATCATCAAACTGTTTTCCACATTAGCTGCCCCAATTTACATCCCACCAACAGTGTATAAGGGACCCCTTTTCCCCATATCTTTGCCAGCATTAGTTATTTGTGTTCTTTTTGATGATAACCATGATAAACATTGTGTCAGCGATGAGGTGATGTGGTTTTGATTTGCATTTCCCTGATAATTAGTGATTTTGAGCATCTTTTCTTCTGCCTGTTGTTCATTTGCATTTCCTCTTTTAAAAAAATGTCTGTTGAGGTCTTCTGCTCATTTTTAAAAACTTATTTATTTATTTATTTTGTTTTTGGTTGCATTGGGTCTTTGTTGCTGCCCATGGGCTTTCTCTAGTTGTGGTGAGCAGGGGCTACTCTTCATCACAGTACATTGGCTTCTCACTGTGGTGGCTTCTCTTGTTACGGAGTACGGACTCTAGGTGCATGGGTTTCAGTAGTTGCAGCATACAAGCTCAATGAGTTGTGGAGCAAGGCCTTAGTTAATCTGTGGCATGTGGAATATTCCCAGACTAGGGATTGAACTCATGTCTCTTGCATTGGCAGGCAGATTCCTATTCACTGTACCACCAGGGAATTTCCCCTTCTGCCCATGTTTTAATCAGGTTGTTTGTTTGATAAGTTGTATGAGTTGTGTATATATGTTGGATATTAATCCGTTACTGGTCATTATCATTTGCTAACATTTACTCCCATTCAGTAGGTTGTATTTTTGTTTTGTGGGTACTTTTCTTTGGTGTTCAAAACTTGTGTGTTTAATTAGGTCTCATTTTTGTTTATTTTGTTTTTATTTCTTTTTCTTTAAGAGGCAGATCAAAAGAAAGTATTGCTATGATTTATATCAAAAGGTGTTCTGCTTATCTTTTCCTCTAGGAGGTTTTTAGTATTCAGTCTTTTAGGTCTTTAATCCAATTATTTTTTTTAATATGGTGTTGGAGAATGTTCTAATTTGATTCTTTTACATGTAGCTGTCCAGTTTCCCCACCACCACTTACTGAATAGACTGTCTTTTCTCCATTGTATATTCTTGTCTCCTTTGTCATACATTAACTGACCATAAGTACAAGGGTTTATTTCTGGACTATGCACTGTTCCATTGGTCTATGTGTCTGTTTTTGTGCCAGTTCCATACTCTTTTGATTATCATAACCTTTGTAGTCTGTATAGTCTGAGGGCAGGGAATGTGATTCCTCCAGCTCTGTTCCTTTTTCTCAAGACTGTTTTGGCTATTTTGGGTCTTTTGTGTTTCCATACAAATTTTAAAGTTATTTGTTCTGGTTCTGGGAAAAATATCATTAGTGTCATTTTGTTTTGGCCACAGACAGCATGCAGGATCTTAGTTCCCCAACCAGGGATTGAACCCATTCCCCCTCCTACCCCACACCCCTGCAGTGGAAACACAGAGTCCTAATCACTGGATTACCAGGGAAGTCCATCATTGGCATTTTGATAAGGATTGTGTTGAATCTGTAGATTGCCTTGGGTAATATGGTCATTTTAATAATGTTGATTTCTCCAATCCAAGAATACAGCATATCTTTCCATCTGTTTGTGTTGCGTTTAGTTTATCAGTCTTACAGTTTTCTGAGAACAGGCTTCTTGCTTCCTGTAGGCAAAAGGTTTATTCCTAGGTATTTTATTCTTTCTAAGGCAGTCGTAAATGCGATTGTTCCTTAATTTCACTTTCTGGTAGTTTGTTGTTAGTGTATAAACTTGTAACAGATTTCTGTATATTAATTTTATATTCTACATCTTTACCCAGTTCATTGATGAACTCATAGTTTTTCTGGTGACATTGTTAGGATTTTCTATATATACTATTCTATCATCCACAAAAACAGTGACAGTTTACTTCTTCCTTTCCAATTTAGATTCCGTTTTTTTTTTTTTTTTCTGATTGCCATCGCTAGGACTTTCAAAGTCATGTTATATAAAAGTGGTGAGAGTGGACAGTATTTTCTTTTCCTGATCTCAGAGGAATCCTTTCAACTTTTCACCATATGTTTCCTCTATGTCTGCTTTCCAGGAAGTTTTCATTATAAATGGATGTTGAGTTTTACAGAAGTTTTTTTATATTCTATTGAGATGATCATATGATTTTTATTTTTCAGCTTGTTAATATGGTATAACATATTACTGATTTTCAAATATTGAGAAATTGTTGCATTTCTGGGACAAATCCCACTTGATCATAGGGTATAATCTTTTTAACCTGTTGCTGGATTTTTTTTTGCTAGTATTTTGTTGTGGATTTTTGCATCTGTTCATCAGTAATATTGGTCTGTAGTTTTCTTTTTATGATATATTTGTCTGGTTTTGGTATCAAGGTGATGCTGGCCTCACAGAATGTTTTCAGAATTGTTCCTGGCTCTACAGTTTTGTGAAATAGTTTTAGGATAGGTGTTAAGTCTGTAAATGTTTATATAATTAACTTGTTAAGGCATCTGGTGCTGGACTTTTGCTTGTTAGAAGTTTTAAAAATTACTGATTCAATTTCATTACTGTTTATTGGTCTGTTCACATTTTATGTTTTTTCCCAGTTCTGTCTTGGGAGAGTGTACCTTTCTAAGAATTTGTTTTTTCTAGGTTGTCCATTTTGTTGGCATATAGTTGCCTATAGTAGTCTCTAATGATCCTTTGCATTTCTGTGGCATTAGCTGTAACTTCTTTTTAATTTCTGATTATATTGATTTATGCCCTCTCCCTTTTTTTTCTTGATGAAGCTGGCTAAAGCTTTATCAATTTTTTTTTTAAGCATCATCTTTTAGTTTCAATGATGTTTTCTATTGTTTTTTAGTCTCTATTTTGTTTATCTAAAACTTATCGGAGGACTTTCCTGGTGGTCCAGTTAAGGTGGTTATGAATCCTCTTGGCAGTGCAGGTGATTGCTGGTCCAGGAAAATTCCACATGTCATGGGGCAACTAAGCCCATTGGCTAAACAACTGAACCCACACATTGCAACTACGGAAGCCCATGCACTCTAGAGCCCATGCTTTTCAATAAGAAAAGTAACCATAATACGAAGCTCTCACACCTCAACTAGAGAGTAGCCCTTGGTTGCCATCACTAGAGAAAGCCTAGGCATAGTAACAAAGACCCAGTGCAGCCAAAAACAAATAAATAAAATTTAAAAAATTAATAAAACTGGACTTCCAGTTCAAGATGGTAGAAGTAGAAGTATGTGCGCTCAACTCCTCCTGTGAGAGCACCAAAATTACAACTAAGTATTGAACAACCATTGATAGGAGTATGCTGGAACCCTCTAAGAAAAGATATCCCACGTTTAAAGACACAGAAGAAGCCCCAACGAGACAGGAGGTGGGGTGCAATCATGATAAAATCAAGTCCCATACGTGTTAGGTGGGTCACCCAGACTGGAGAACAGTAAAACCAAAGTTTTTCTTAGACTATTGTGAAGGTTCTAAACCACAACTCAGGCTTCCCAGCATGGGGATCTGACAAAAGGACTGGGAATTCCCAGCGAATCTGGCCTTGAGGGCCTGCAGGATTTGATTATAGGCCTTCCAGAGGAATGAGGGAAACAGAGACTCTTGTCTTGGACAGCACAACAAAATTTTGTGCTCACCGAGACCCGTAGGAGTGGAGCAGTGACCTCATAGGAGACTGAACCAAAACTACCTGTTGGTGTTGGAGGGCCTTGTGGGTTGGCAGGGACTCACTACAGAGACAGGGGCACTGGAATGTTCCTCCTTGGCATCAACCCTCTTGGAGTTCACCATTAACCCTACCATAGGGCCCATAGACCCTAGGACTGGCTCGCCTCAAGTGAGCAACAACCAGTAGAGAATGCAGCTCCACCCATTGGCAGATAATTGGATTAACACTTTACTGAGCAAGGCCCTGTCCACAAGAGCAAGACCCAGTTTTTCCCATCACCAGTCCAGTCCTTCTCATCAGGAAGCTTACACAAGCCTCTTAGCTTCATCCATCAGAGGGCAGACAGAAGAAGCAAGAAGCAGAGTCTCATAGCAGCTAAAACAAAAACCATTTTACAGAAAGTTAATCATGATAGAAAAGCAGAAAGTTATGTCTGAGAATTAGGGACAAGATGAAATTCCTGAAAAACAACTAAATGAATTGGAGATAGGCAACCTTCCAGAAAAAGAATTTGGAATAAGATAGTGAAGATGATCCAGGACCTCAGGAAAAGAATGGAAGAAAAGATTGAGAAGATGTGAGAAATGTTTACCAAAGACCTAGAAGAGCTAAAGAACAAACAGAAATGAATAATACACTACTACTACTACTAAGTCTCTTTAGTCGTGTCCAACTCTGTGTGACCCCATAGATGGCAGCCCACCAGACTCTGCTGTCCCTGGGATTCTCTAGGCAAGAATACTGGAATGGGTTGCCATTTCCTTTTCCAATGCATGAAAGTGAAAAGTCAAAGTGAAGTCACTCGATCGTCTCTGACTCTTAGTGACCCCATGGACTGTAGCCCATCAGGCTCCTCTGTCCATGGGATTTTCCACACAAGAGTACTGGAGTGGGGTGCCATTAGAAGGAATCAAGAGCAGAATAACTGAGGCAGAAGAATGGATAAATGATCTGGAGGACAGAATGGTGGAAATCAATACCACAGAACAGAAAATAGGGGAAAAAAATCAAAAGAAATGAAGACAGCCTAAGAGTCCTCTTGGACAACATTAAATGCACCAACATTCGTATTATAGGGGTCCCAGAAGGATAATAGAGAGAGATACAAAGAACCTGAGAAAATATTTGAAGAGAGAATAGCTGAACACTTCCTAAACATGGGAAAGGAAATAGTCAACCAAGTCCAGGAAGCACAGAGAGTCCCAGGAAGGATAAACGCAAGGAGGAACACACCGAGACGGTACTGACAAAAATTAAAGGCAGAGATAAAATACTAAAAGCAACAAAGTAAAACAGCAAATAACACACAAGGAACTTCATCAGGCTATCAACTGATTTCTCAATAAAAGCTCTACAAGCTGAAAGGGAATGGTATGATGATGAAAGGGAAGAACCTACAACCAAGAATGCTCTATGCAGCATGACGCTTCTTCACATATTATGGTGATATCAAAAGCTTTCCAGACAAAGCATAAGTCAAGAGAACTCAGCACCTCCAAACTATCTTTACAACAAACGCTAAAGGAATTTCTCTATACAGGAAACACAAGAGAAGGAAAAGACCTATAGAAAATAAACCCCAAATAATTAAGAAAATGGTAATAGGATCATACATATTGATGGTGGTGGTGATGGTGGTGGTGGTGGTTTGGTTGCTAAGTCATGTCCGACTCTTGCAACCCCATGGAACCCCATGCCAGGTTCCTCTGTTGATAATTACCTTAAATGTAAATGGATTAAATGCACCAACCAAAAGATACAGACTGACTGAGTGGATGAAAGCAAGTGCATGTATGCCCTTCCACTTACCTCTGCTTTACCCCCTGCAAATTGTATGTAATTATTTTATATTGTTAAGTTAATTATGTTCCCATTATGGCTTGCAGTTGTAATTATCTTTTACTTTATGTCTGGCTATTAATGGTGGAAACTGATAAACATCTTTTACTATTGTGATTATGTAACTGTTACTCACTTAATACCATTGTATCATGATTGGTCCACAGAAAAGTAATAGAATCCTATATTATCAAAACTAGGAACTAGTAGAAAAACCTGTTATTCCTTTTTAAAATCCAGTTGCATATCATAATTATCTTCAAATGTTTTGAAAAATACAAATCCTCAGATACAGCTTTTTTTCCTCCAGAGCTCCAAATAAGTTTATAAGAGTAGTCATGTTTAAAAGCAACTGGACTATTCAATGATCTTTTACTTTTATCTAGTTTGTTGCACTTTTTCTATTTCATAATCACTCTTCCCATTTCATTTAGTTTATTCTCCAACTCCTTTTTTATGTTCTTTCTGAAGCCTTTATCAATGTAGTAAAGTTTTTATATACATATATATGAATATTTATATTTATATTATATGATATATATATTTTAAATATTTATAAATATAAAAATTTTAGAAAACATGCATCTTTGCCTGACTAAAAAAATTGTGAAATTTTGATTCCATTTGTTTTACTTAATATAAATAGAATGGTAGATTTATAGTTAAAAAGTAGATTTGTAGCAAGCAAGAAAGGTTCACTGTATAGCATAGGGGAACTATAGTCAATATCTTGTAATAACCTATGATGGGAAGTAATTTCAAAAATATATATGTGTATTTGTATAACTGAATCACTTTGCTGTGCACTTGAAACATAGTTAAGTCAACTATACTTCAATAAAATGTATATATTAAAAAATAATAAAAACAAATAAAACTTGTGAGACACATCTAAGTTTATAGCAATACAAGCATACCTCAGAAAATAAGAAAAAGCTCAAATAAATAGCCTAACCTTACACCTAAAGGAGGTAGAGAAAGAACAAACAAAACCCGATTACTAGAAAGAAAGAATTCGTGAAAATAAAGGCAGAAATAAATGAAATTGAGACTTAATGTTTCTTAGTAAGGATTTTCCCCAGAGATTTGGATACCATGCAAGGATGATTTCACTTGTCAAATATTTTCTTAACACTAAATTTATGATTTAATCCTTTTGAAAATTGGAATTTTTTTTTTTACTTTTAGATGTTTTGGTGCTTTTAGTAAATTTTCCCAAACAGTATAGCTAATATTTTACTTGGTAATGTCTGCTTTCTAGAGAGCCATTATTATCTGCAAAATGTTTATTTCTATGTGTCATATCCATATATTTCAGTAATTTTTTACTCTTTATGACTAACCTTATCGTCAGCTGAGGAGGAACATTTTTTTTCTATTGAACTATTAGAAATAATAACAATATTAAATATATTTTCCTGTGTTATTTTTCAGGTTTTTAATGAAGATTCCAGATCTTTGGAGATTTCTCAGTCTTACACAACCACTGATTACAGTGTACCTTGCAAAAAGAGGAAGATAGAATTAGGCTGGGAAGTAATAAAAGATCACCTTCAGAAGTCACAGAATGATTTTGATATTGTACCTTGGTAAGTGTTCTTTTTTTTCTCTTTCAGTATCATTTTAATCCATTAATTTTTCTCACAAGACCTCTAGTAGATTCCTCCCTTTACCTCATTGGCCTAGCCAGAACTAGGTCACACGTGTCTACTCCCAAAGCAGTTACTGACTAAAGGGGAATGTTATGCTGAGATAAACCACCTACTGAGATAACCAGGACATGCTGAGATAACTACCTTCATGACTATCTCCTGAGGCCAGAACTAGGGCCTTTCCTATGCATATTCCCTATGCATATGCACCTTTCCTGTGCATAGTGAAGTGAAGTCACTCAGTCGTGTCCAACTCTTTGCAACCCTGTGGACTGTAGCCCACCAGGCTACTCCGTCCATGGCATTCTCCAGGCAAGAATACTGCAGTAGGTTGCCATTTGCATATTCCCATAGCAAAAAGGAAGGGAGAAATGGCTGATTGGTGGGCAGTCTGTACAGTGTGCCTCTTGGAATCCACTGAGTTGTATACCTCAACATGAAGAGATTTTACCATGCATAGCACCTTCTAATATAATTAAATTAGGAAGAAATTAAAGATAGTATCCAGAATTTGGAGAATAATTATGCCATATTAAAGGCACTTTTTATTATTTGCTCTGTTCTTTAGTCTTATATAGCATTCACATTATTTAAGTAATTATATAAATTGTGGAATTCTGTGAAATCCCAAAGTTTTAGGTCTAGTAGGAATCTGTAGAATTCTTACAGTTCAGCCTTTTTGCTTTACCAAAAAGAAAACTGCAACTGAGAAAGGTTGAGCACCTTGCCTAAGAACAGTTACAAATTCATAGGTTCGTCATACTTTTGTGAATAATGTTCTATGATCTTTCCCATGTCAATGTAATATTTAAATATAGTTGAGTTCTTAGGGGGATATATATTGATTTTGAGTCTTGCTGCTAAGTTCTTGTTTATTTCCTATAGTTGATGGTACCTGTTTCATATTCTTTAATTTGCCCATTTAGTGAGGTCATTTATTGAACACCTACTATGTGCCAGGCATAAGGGGTAGAGAATGAATAAGTTACAGTTCCTATTCTTGAGTCGCACGCATTCTTGGGAACTCGCAGCAAATACTTAATGAATTAACTGAATTAATGTCGGGGAAACATTTTTTTTTTTTGGTTTTTGTTCTAAAGGTATATTATTGGTGGCTGAAGCGCAGGGAAGTGTGCAGTAAGAAGTAGAATATTGGTAATTTAGTTATTGATAAGCAAATTTAGTTACTTATAAGCAAAATATGATAGCTTACCCAGCTAGCCAAAATGCTGTCAATCTTCTTGCCACTTTAGGAAGTAGGACCAAATAATTACTAAGAGCCAGTTTATTTTGAAGGTAGTCTGGAAAATGATGATGACAATGTTCTGGTTAGGATATTGTATGAGTACTATGTCTGTATATTTATTTTCTTTTGGCATCTTAATGCAGTAGAATAATTTTCAAATTATTTGTACTTTTTTTAGGTTACAAATTGCAACTCAATTAATATCAAAATATCCTGCAAGTTTACCTAACTGTGAGTTGTCACCATTACTAATGATACTATACCAGCTTCTACCTCAACAGCGACGTGGGGAACGCACACCATACGTGTTACGATGTCTTACGGAAGTTGCATTGTGTCAAGGCAAGAGGTCAAACCTAGAAAGCTCACAAAAGTCAGATTTATTGAAAATCTGGATTAAAATTTGGTCTATTACTTTTCGTGGTATAAGTTCTGAACAAATACAAACAGAAAACTTTGGCTTACTTGGAGCCATAATTCAAGGCAGTTTAGTTGAGGTTGACAGAGAATTCTGGAAGTTATTTACTGGGTCAGCCTGTAGACCTTCATGGTAAGTTGACTATTATATTTTGCAGCATATATATTTCCTGATTTTTGTAATTTCTAACTTCAGTTAAAAATATGTTAAATTCTATTTCAGATTCTTTTGTTTGTTAAGGAAGTCTTAATAAGTTTGAAATATGAAGAGATTACTAAACCCAGTTTTAAAGATTACCCAGTTTTAAAGATCTACCATGTGCCAGGACATGTCCTAAAAATTGACCACAGAGTAGTAAAAAGATACACATGGTCTCTGTCCCTCTAAGAGCCTAATTGTTTTAAAATTGAAGTATAGTTGATTTACAGTATTGTGTTAGTTTCTGGTATATAAGCAGAATGATTCAGTTTTTTCTATATGTGTGTGTGTGTGTGTATATATATATATATTTTGTTTGTTTCATATTCTTTTCCATTTTGGTTTATTATAAAATGTTGAATATAGTTCCTTGTGTATACAGTAGGACCTTGTTGTATATCTATTTTACACATAGTAATTTATGTCTGATAATCCCAAATTCTTAATTTATCCCTCTCCCACCTCCTTTTCCCTTTGGTAACCATAGTTTGTATTCTATGCAAAAAATTTACTTTTAATATTAATTGTCTTTTGTTTTGCGACAGTCCTGCAGTATGCTGTTTGACTTTGGCACTGACAATCTGTGTAGTTCCAGAATCAGTAAAAATAGGAATTGAGAAAAATATATGTGATGTAAGCAGAAATTCTTTAAAGGAACTGATAATGAAATGGCTTTTATTCTGTCAGTTGGAGGATGACTTTGAAGACAGTACAGAACTACCTCCAATTCTTTGCAGGTAATTTGAGTTCCTTAGCATGCTGCTGCTTTTTAAATTTATTTTGTAAGGTGCTCTCCATTTCTTATTTGATACTAGATGGCTTTATTTTACAGTGATCTTCCAGGATTTTCCAGAATTAGTCCTAACTATTAAACAGTCCCTTTGTTTTTATAATGTTCTGTGTCTTTGTACCTGAATCTTTGCCCAAGTTCTTTTACTTTGTTTTCTCTCACTACCTAGATAAGTGAGAGTTACATGTTTATGATTGTCCCTGAATAGGTCCATTTGAACATATATCTACTCAGGTATATCGTGGAATCATAAGGAGAATGCTTTCTGGGCTAAATATGTTAAATTAATGAGGGAAAGAAATAAAAAAAGACAAACTGGGACTTAAGCACTAAAATGGGGAGCAACTTGCCCACTTAACCTTTCCTCAGTCAGTAACTGGAACTGAGTGATTGAAGGGGCTCCTCTGGATCCTAGTGATTTGACTTAAATTTCATAGTTGTTTAGGCTCTTTGAAAATTGAATATGGTCCTACATCTAGAAGTGCTGAAAATGATAGTAACAAAAATTTATGTTCCTTAAATACTTTTTCAGTTGTTCAGAAATTTACAGATGGAAACAGTTTTAATTTGGGGTCCAAATTTTAGAGATCAATATTTTTAGTTAAGCGTGGGCGTTTAAGTTTAAAGAATGCTTTAAATGGCTTTTGGTCTTTTAAGTAAAGATCTCTATTTTTACTTCATAGTAATTTTCCTCATCTTACCCTGGAGAAAATTCTCGTGAGTCTCACTATGAAAAACTGTAAAGCAGCGATGAATTTTTTCCAAAGTGTGCCAGAATGGTATGTTTCCTAATGGAGTTCTGTGTTGTTTTAATTAACAAAGATAATAATTTTAGCAGAGTGGTAGCTACATCTTAAAAATTGTAGAACTAAATTGGTCAATTAAAAAAATTATAACTGTTAACAAGGAAAAATTTCTTTTAATTCAATAATTATAATTTATGTTCTGTAATATATTTATGATGGGATATTAAGAACATAGACATCATGTGGGAAAGGGTTTTTATATGTCAAATAAAATCTGAATGACTACTTTAAAAACTAATGATAATTTAGTATAGGGAAAACAAAAATCTAAAAACCTCAGTTTAGTCGATTGACTCCAGAGGCTTATGTTTATCACTGTGACTGAAAATGATTCACTGGCATGAAGTTTTCTAGTCTTTCTCAAGAGGGCATAATACACACACAAAAAAATCTACATTTTGGAGAAATGTAAAAAAAAGGGTAAAGTTTTCAGATAATTTGTTTTTCATTTTCTTTTCTTTGTTTATTTGGGTGCCTCGAGTCTGAGTTGCGACACGTGGGATCTTTCACTGTAGCATGCAGACTCTCTGTTTGGCACGTGGGCCCAGTAGTTGAGCTCTCTAGTTGTGGCAAGCAGGCTCCAGAGTGCACAGGCTTAGTGCTTGCCGCGTGAAAGCTTAGTTGCTCCACTGCAGTGGGATCTGACGGGGAATCAAACCTGTGTCCCATGCATTGCAAGGCAGATTCTTAACCACTGGCCCACCAGAGAAGTCCCTTAGATAATGTTATTCTTAATGTTTATATCTGTTGTTAATGTTTTTTTTAATACTTCCTGAATTTGCCTTTTAGATTGAATCTTTTATTTCTCTTGTCCATTTGTTAGTGAAATTGCTACTGAATAATGAAATTCAATGTAAGTAGTTAATCAAACTCCAAAGAAGAAAAGCATTTAAAAGAATAATTCACTAATTACATGAACAATCTTTGAATAACATAGGTTCAATGTTAATGCTAAGTTAATGTTTTATTTGATGGTATATGAAGGTAAAATAGTAGACAATTTGATCTTTTTTTTTTTTTGACAATTTGATCTTATAAATTGAAAATCTTACTTCTTTAAAGTGAACAACACCAAAAGATACAGAAGAACCTTCATTCTCAGAAGCTGAAGATCTGTTTCTTCGGACAACTTTTGACATGATGGATTTTTAACCATTGTGAAAGAACATACAATAGAAAAGCACCAATCCAGTGTAGGCTTTTCTGTCCACCAAAACCTCAAGGAGTCACTGGATCGCTATCTTTTGAGACTGTCAGAACAGCTTCTAGGTGACTACTCATCTGAGGTGAGATTTTCAAGAAGAGCTAAAGCCTATGTTTGATTCTACTTTGGTAGACTGTTAGGAAGGAGAAATAGTGTCAGGAAAGGCCCTAAGGATGATAAGAAGCTTAGTTTTAAAAGCAAAGTAATAGCACATATCTACAAATTGGGAAAAAACATAGAATGAAAAAAGTAAAACTGAAGGAAAATAATTACTTTTTAACTTGAAATTCTTACAGATATTAAAGAAGTAGATTTCTTTGGGTAGGTTAATGGGCAATAATAATGGTTTTGAGCATACGAATTATTTGATGAAAAAGAACCTTAATTCAGAGGAGGGAAATTTACAATAATAGAAAAGGACATAATTTAAACTAATCTAATAGATTTTGGTTACACTTGAAAAGGGAGAGAAGTCATTGGTAAATGAACTAACAGTCACCCATATTTAAGCAGTCATTTAGTGATGTCTTACATATCATTTCTGATGTCATCTTAAAATCAAAAAATTCTCACTGTGTGTGCTGTTCTCTTACCAAAACTCCTATGTCTTTCTACCCATTTCTATGAGTTCAAATAATCCACATGTGAAAATTGTCATGAAAGCCTTTTTAAATTATCTCAGCCATGTTATCTTTGAATTTTCATGTTGTTGCTCCGTCGCTAAGTCGTGTCTGACTCTTTGCAACCCCATGGAGTTGCATGCCAGGCTTTACTGTCCTCCACTGTCTCCCAGAGTTTGCTCAGACTCATGTACGTTGAGTCAGTGATGCTGTCTAACTATCTCATCATCTGCCACCCCCTTCTCCTTTTGTCTTTAGTCTTTCCCAGCATGAGGGTCTTTTCCAGTGAATCAGCTCTTCACATCAGGTGGCCAAAGAATTGGAGCTTCAGCTTTAGCATCAGTTCTTCTAATGAATATTCAGGGTTGATTTACTTTAGGATTTACTGGTCAATCTCCTTGTTGTCCAGTGGACTCTCAAGAATCTTCTTCAATTCAGAAGCATCAGTTCTTTGGCATTTTTTATGGTTCAGCCCTTACTCTGCACATGACTCCTGGAAAAGCTGTAGCTTTGACTATACAGACTTTTGTTGGCTAAGTGATATGTCTGCTTTTAATATGCTGTCTAGGTTTGTCATAAGAGCAAATGTCTTTTAATTTCATGGTTGCAGTCATCATCTGCAGTGATTTTTGGAGCCCAAGAAAATAAACTTTGTCACTGATTCTACTTTTTCCCCTTCTATTTACCATGAAGTGATGGGACTGGATGCCATGATCTTCATTTTTGAATGCTGAGTTTCAAGGCAGCATTTTCACTCTTCTCTTTCACTTTTATCAAGAGGCTCTTTAGTTCCTCTTTACTTTATTTGCCATTAGAGTGGTATCATCTGCATATCTGAGACTGCTGGTATTTCTCCCAGCAATCTTGATTCCAGCTTATGATTCATGTGGACCAGCATTTTGTATGATGAACTCTGCTTATAAGTTAAATAAGCAGATTAACAGTAAACAGCCTTGTCATACTCCTTTCTCAATTTTGAACCAGTCATTTTTTCCATGTCTGGTTCTAACTGTTGCTTCTTGATCTGCATATAGGTTTCTCAGGAGATAAGTAAGGTGGCCTTATATTTACATCTCTTGAAGGATTTACCACAATTTGTTGTAATCCATACTGTCAAATAGCTGAGAAAAGAAGAGAAGGTGAAAGGCAAAGGAGAAAAGGACAGATATACCCATCTCAATGCAGAGTTCCAAAAAATAGCAGGAGAGATAAGAAAGCCTTCCTAAGTGAACAATGCAAAAAAAATGGAAAACAATAGAATAGGAAAGACTAGAAATCTCAAGAAAATTGAAGATACCAAGGGAGAATTTCATGCAAAAATTGGCACAATAACAGATAGAAATGATATGGGCCTAATAGAAGCAGAAGATATTAAGAAGAGGTGACAAGAATATACAGAAGAACTATACAAAAAGATCTTAATAACCTGGATAACCACGATGATTTGATCACTCACCTAAGCCATACATCCTGGAATGTGAAGTCAAGTGGTCCTTAGGAAGCATTACTGAACAAAGCTGGTGGAGGTGATGGAATTCCAGTTGAGCTACTTCATAGCCTAAAAGATGCTGGTAAAGAGCTGCACTCAATACACCAGCAAATTTGGAAAACTTACCAGTGGCCACAGAACTGGAAAAGGTCAGTTTTCGTTACAATCCCAAAGGAGGGCAATGCCAAAGAATGTTCAGACTACCACACAACTGTACTCATTTCACATTCTAGGAAAGTAATGGTAAATATCCTCCAAGCTAGGCTTCAACACTGTTTAACTGTGAACTTCCAGATGTGCAAACTGGATTTAGAAAAGGTAGAGGAACCAGAGATCAAATTGCCAACATCTGTTGGATCATAGAAAAGAGCAAGAGAGTTCCAGAAAAGCACTTACTTCTGCTTTATTGACTACTTCTGCTTTAATGAGAGTTGGACCATAAAGAAGGCTGAGCACGAAGAATTGATGCTTTTGAACTGTGGTGTTGGTGAAGACTCTTGACAGTCCCTTGGACTTCAGGGAGATCAAACCAGTCAATCCTAAAGGAAATTAACCATGACTATTCATTGGAAAGACTGATGCTGAAGCTGAAGTTTCTAGTGCCTTTGCCACCTGATGAGAAGAGCTGACTCACTGGAAAAGACACTGATGCTAGGAAAGATTGAAGGCAAGAGGATAAGGGGATGACACACGGTGAAATAGTTGGGTGGCATCACCGCCTGAGTGGACATGAATTTGAGTAAGCTCCAGGAAATGGTGAAAGACAGGGAAGCCTGGTGTGCTGTAGTCTATGAGGTCATGAAGAGTTGGACCCAACTGAGCAACTGGCCTTACCTGAACTGAATACTGTCACAGGCTTTAGCCTAGTTAATGAAGCAGAAGTAGATGTTTTTCTGGAACTCCCTTGCTTTCTCCA
Organism: Nanger dama; assembly: GCA_917880005.1. Lineage (NCBI taxonomy): Eukaryota > Metazoa > Chordata > Mammalia > Artiodactyla > Bovidae > Nanger > Nanger dama. Next base: position 17,968,362 of record CAKJTW010000014.1, read on the forward strand.
TGATCCAACGAATGTTGGCAGTTGACTCTCTGATCCTTCTGCCTTTTCAAAACTTACGTTTTACACCTGAAAGTTTCCAGTTCACATGATGTTAAAGTCTAACTTGAAGGATTTTGAGCATAACTTTGCTTGCATGTGAAATGAGTGCAGTTGTATGGTAGTTCGAATACTGTTTGGCATTGCCTTTCTTTGGGATTGGAATGAAGACTGACCTTTTCCAGTTCTATGGCCACTGGTGAAATTTCTGAATTTACTGACATTGAGTGCAGCATTTTAACAGCAGCATCTTTTAGGATTTGAAGTAGCTTAGCTGGAATTGCATCACCTCTACGAGCTTTGTTTTGTAGAATGCTTCCTAATGATATCCTGCTCTAGGTGAGGGACCACACCATCATGGTTATCCAAGTCATTAAGACCTTTTGTATAGTTCTTCTGTGTGTTCTTGTTTATTCTGTTTATCCTTGGACAAGAAAATGGCAACCCATTCCAGTATTCTTGCTTGGAGAATTAATGGACAAAGGAGCCTGGCAGTCCATAGTGTTGCAAAGTGTCTTGACATGACTGAACAACTATCACTTAGTCACTCTGTATTCTTGCCACCTCTTCTTAATGTTTTATGCTTCTGTTAGGTCCTGACAGTTTCTCTCATTTATCGTGCCCATACTTGCATGAACTGTTCCCTTGATATCTCCAATTTTGTACCATGTGTACAAATATCTCTTAAACTATGCTAGAAGCTCATTAAAGGGCATATATAATTTCTCTTGATCTTTGTATCTTCTTCAACACCTTATTATATGATAAATGTTAAAGTATTTGTTGACTAAAATAAAACCTACAAGCTACTATGGCTAGATTTGGTAGCCATAACTTATGATCCAAAGAACCAGAGAGAGGACAGCGTGCCTATTTGATCTATCTTGCTCTTAATTACTGTCTTTCTTCTGGATTACAGTTATAACTACTTTCATTACAGTTATAACTACTTTTCATTACAATTATAACTACTTTCACTACAGATCTCCTGTGTTTTTTTACTAAAATGCCATTTCATATAATATAGGAACAGAAAAATCTTTTTTTGTTTGTTTGTAATGTTTGCACATTTCTTATATAATTCTATAAAATTGGTTGACAGTAGCTATTGGTAAAAATATCTTGTACTTGTCTGTGGAGTTTGAAAAGCTGAGTAAATCAAGGTCCTTATCTCTTAGAAACTGAAAATGTCATTTTAATGTCTCTTTTTATGAATAAATCTGATTTCTGCTCATGTTCTAAGAATTATAGATAGTTATTTACCTATCAGTTTCTTTCTTTCTTTCTTCCTTACCTCAGATATGTAAGGACTTATGTGGGCAATACACATAAGTGCCACTTTTGAAAAAGATGTGTTACTTAGCCATCAGGACATACTTCTGTAGTTCCTGAGAACCCTGGTTTTACAGCTCTGCAGGGATCCCTTAGATGTTTTTTAGAGATGATCAGAATTATGACACTATTAATTTATTTAACTATAGTTTTTTAATGTGAAGACAAAATTTGCTCTTGCAAAAAACAATAGTACTCCAAATGATTTATGAAATATATAAAAACTTTTATTCTATATACTTAAACTTTTTATATTTTAAGACTTCAGATTCAGAGATGTTTGTCCGGTGTTCAAGTCTTTTGGTGGGTGTTCTTGGCTGCTATTGTTACCTGGGTGTCATAGCTGAAGAGGAAGCATACAAATCAGAATTATTCCAGAAAGCCAAGGTAGGAAGATTTATATCAATAGTGTTTTGGATTAATTTGAATGAAATATATTCCTGGGAAAATTGGTATATTTGTTTGGAAAATAAACTATTATATAGGTTAACTGTTTCATTTATGTAGTCTGAGAGGAGATAATACTGTGTCTCTTTTCTTAAGATTTGGAATTATTTTAAGCCAGTATAAATGCAGCAGTTGAAATAATCTCATGTTGAAAATTAATCTCATTAACAACTATCCTTTTAAAAAGTTTTTCCTGGAGCAGTTATCCTAAAGAATTCTTAATTAAGCATTAGTCAAATAATCTTTCTAAGCATGAAATTAACTTCTGTTTCTGGGTATTGTTTTGTCAGTTGTGTGATTTTATAAAGATAACATGGTATAAAATTTGTTGTTTTTAAAAAATTGTTTATTTTTTGCCGGGAGCCAACACAGGAGATCCCACTCATGACAAGGTCACGTAAAAGAGAACTGTTAAGCAAGGCTTCAGGACTTGAGGGGCTCCCTAGACCTGCTTGAACATCTACCCCCAAACCAGAATCTGTCTGTTTTATTATTTCATGACTTTCACCAACTCTTCTGACATTAACAGGGGCTATTCCCGACCACCTTTCTCTGGAAAAATCAACTTAAGGCTCTAACTAATGAGTTTCCTGGACATGAAAAACATATTTTCAAATCAAACTCCCTCTGTTAACATTCTAGCTTGTTTGACAGGTTTATTCAGACTCTTACAGCTATGCATTTTTACAGCCTCCCAACTGTGAGAGGCACGGAAAACCTAAAACATAGAGCCTTTCAAAGAGTTAAAAGTTATTAGAGTAGTGCTGGTGTAGGATTTCATTATTGGGCCAATGCTTGTTGCTAAGTTCCTATATCTCTTAACCACTGTGTAACTGGGAGTACATTAGCTAACATAGTTAAAATGTAAGAAAAACAAGTGTAGCCTTAAAATTAACCACATCAGACTTTTGAGCTAATTGGTTCTTTCTTTGTAGCTCACTGCACCTTTGCTCCGTGAAAAATGTAACTCTGTTTAGCATTTTCTGAGGCTGACATAGATTAAAAATATAAAGAAAAAAAAACATTTCAAGAAAAAATAAGTTTTCTGGTTGAGCAGCCTTTATCAAAAGAGGGTCATAAAATGTACATAGGCCTCTAAGACCAAAAGATAGTGTACACAATATTGTTTATGGGAAAGGTATGCAGAAAAAAATCCTGGTTTTGGTAAAGACAAAACAGATGTGATGTTTGGGCTGACTCTATATGACTTTACGTCTTTCATTCCCCTCTATGTACAAATTAAGAGTCCCTTTTAAAAATAAAATAATGGGCCTCGCTCACCAAAAAGTTGGTCACCCTGTGTTTTTCTTTTTTTCTCTTTGTTTCTCTCTCCCTCTCCCTCCCTCTCTTTTCAGGCTGATCCCTTGGAACACAGAGGCTCTCTGCCTTCACTTTCCTGCCTGGGATTCTAAGACTTTATTAGCTTTCTGTGTAAACCAAGAAATATCAGCCTCTTTCTCTCCTCTATTCCTCTCATTCATTCACCTATGCTGTTTCTCCTTCGGGTCCCCCTAGATCCTATGGGGGCTAGACCCCGACAATTTTTAATTATGTAACCAACATAACTTCTTGAAAGGATTAATTTTACCTGTTAAGTAAAACAAAAAAGCTTTCAATAAGCTGCGAATTTACCTGAAGTTTGGATTTTTCCTTCTTTTTTCCTAATAGTCTCTAATGCAGTGTGCTGGAGAAAGTATCACTTTGTTTAAAAATAAGACAAGTGAAGAATCTAGAATTGTTTCATTGAGAAATATGATACATCTATGTACAAGTTGCTTACATAACTGTTCCAAGGTAAGATGTTCTTCCTGCTTGACAGTGTAGCCTCTCCAGGAGGTTGATAACTGGTTAATGTCCTTACTGTTTTGGGGGGTCCATTCATAAGCTGATATACTGATTTTCAATTAAATTGATAAATTAAGGTAGTATTCAGATGAATAAAGCAACAGGTAATCTGAGTTTCTCATGAAACTAACTTCACAAAACTAATATTCTCAGGGAAGTTTCTGAGATTGTCTTACCCCTTTTATATAACAGCTAATTGATAACTTATTGCCAGTGTACTTTCATTCATTTAATAAAAGCTTTTTGACTACCAGGTATGAGATAAACTATTTCGGCACATATGTTACCCTCTTCTGCCCAGATAGACTTACATAAAATTTGGTGGAAAGATTGCTGCTATGTGTAATCTTTCTTTTGATTTGAAGGCCTGAGGGGTAGTCAAGCCAGAGTATTGATAATAACTGGAAACATCTTTTAAAGGTAATGTTAAGTATATGGCCATATATCAATATTATCAGCATATATTTTTAGAAGCATTTTTTGGGGGCTAAGAGGGGAAGGTGGAGAAGGCAATGGCACCCCACTCCAGTACTCTTGCCTGGAAAATCCCATGGATGGAGGAGCCTGGTGGGCTGCAGTCCATGAGGTCGCGAAGAGTCAGACATGACTGAGCGACTTCACTTTCACTTTTCACTTTCATGCATTGGAGAAGGAAATGGCACCCCACTCCAGTGTTCTTGCCTGGAGAATCCCAGGAACGGGGGAGCCTGATGGGCTGCTGTCTATGGGGTCGCACAGAGTCGGACATGACTGAACCGACTTAGCAGCAGCAGCAGCAAGAGGGGAAGGAGAGAGTGGAAGAATATACTGTAAGCTATGATTATTTCCTGTGTGTGTTTAGGGGCAGTAGCTGGTATTTTACTTTAATGTTGTTTATGTCCAATACAAGATATTTGCTACAGTTATTATTACTTTAAGAAAAAGAGGTTAGTATTTTGAAGCAATGTATGTCTTGTTCCTAATAGTAAACTATTTATCCATGCTTATTCTGATAATTTCCAGTATAAAAGAAAATCTATATTTTATTCACTAAGAGAAAATATTACCTATGAAAAATAATTGTTTCTATATCTTTGCTTACTTTTTGTTTTAATTACAGCACAGTCCAAATAAGATTGCATCTGGCTTCTTCTTACGATTATTAACATCAAAGCTAATGAATGACATTGCAGATATTTGTAAAAGTTTAGTAAGTATGCTTCCTTCCTGTTTTACTATCATATTTCATTGACTCTAACATACTTTTTATAACTTTGAAATTTCTTTGCAAAGGGATGTATCACATAGTATATGGCATCTTATGCTTTAAAAATGTGGAAATTTAATAAAGTTATTTGGTTTGCAGGGGAGAATGTATTTGTTTCTTATTATCAATACCATAGTGCTTGTCTGTTAATTTCTCAATGAATAATAATAGACCAAGTGGTTGGAAATTAATCATACAGACTCAGTACTTTTTTCTGTATAACGTCAGTTCAGTCTCTCAGTTGTGTCCAATTCTTTGCAACCCCTTAAACTGCAGCATGCCAGGCCTCCCTGTCCATCACCAACTCCTGAAGTCCACCCAAACCCATGTCCATTGAGTCAGTGATGCTATCCAACCATCTCATCCTCTGTCATCCCTTTCTCCTCCTGCCCTCAATCTTTCCCAGCATCACGGTCTTTTCAAATGAGTCAGCTCTTCACATCAGGTGGACAAAGTATTGGAGTTTCAGCTTCAACATCAGTCCTTCCAATGAACACCCAGGACTGATCTCCTTTAGGATGAACTGGTTGGATCTCCTTGCAGTACAAGGGACTCTCAAGAATATTCTCCAGTACCACAGTTCAAAAGCATCAATTCTTCGGTGCTCAGCTTTCTTTATAGTCCAACTCTCACATCCATACATGACCACTGGAAAAACCATAGCCTGACTAGACAGACCTTTGTTGGCAGAGTAATGTCTCTGCTTTTGAATATGCTATTTAGGTTGGTCATAATTTTCCTTCCAAAGAGTAAGTGTCTTAATTTCGTGGCTGCAGTCACCATCTGCAGTGATTTTGAAGCCCAGAAAAATAAAGTCAGCCACTGTTTCCACTGTTTTCCCATCTATTTCCCATGAAGTGGTGGGACCAGATGCCATGATCTTCGTTTTCTGAATGTTGAGCTTTAAGTCAGCTTTTTCACTCTACTCTTTCACTTTTATTAAGAGGCTTTTGAGTTCCTCTTCACTTTCTGCCATAAGGGTGGTGTCATCTGCATATCTGAGGTTATTGATATTTCTCCCGGCAATCTTGATTCCAGCTTGTGCTTCCTCCAGCCCAGCATTTCTCATGATGTACTCTGCATAGAAGTTAAATAAGCAGGGTGACAGTATACAGCCTTGACGTACTCCTTTCCCTATTTGGAACTAGTGTGTTGTTCTATGTCCAGTTCTAACTGTTGCTTGCTGACCTGCATACAGGATTCTCAAGAGGCAGGTCAGGTGGTCTGGTGTTTCCATTTCTTTCAGAATTTTCCACAGTCAAAGGCTTTGGCATAGTCATTAAACCAGAAATAGATGTTTTTCTGGAACTCTCTTGCTTTTTCCATGATCCAGAGGATGTTGGCAATTTGACCTCTGGTTCCTCTGACTTTTCTAAAACCAGCTTGAACATCTGGAAATTCACGGTTCACACATTGCTGAAGCGTGGCTTGGAGAATTTTTAGCATTACTTGCGTACAATGTACCAAAATTCAAAAGAATTCTCTATTCATAAAAACAAAATCCTTACTAGAGAAGCAACATATATTTTTCTTTTTCATATCAATGGCTTGCATACTTCTTTGTCTGGAACAGTGCCTGGCACATAGTAGATATTAAATATTTAATAAGTGAAAGAATATTCTGTAACTTGATTGTTTTCATTTACTGATAAATCTCGGTCATCTTTCCGTGCTGCTTTATAGAGTTAAACCTCACTGCCTTACTTGTTTTCTTGTTTTGCAGCAATGTGGTTTTTCATTATATATGAAAAATAGCATATATGTATTTTAACTCAACTGATCTTAATTAAAATTATAAATTTTTTTTTTCTCCAAAGAGTTCCACAGTAAATTTCTTAGTTTTGTCTACTTCTTTTTGTGCCTCTGAAGAATGTAGGAAATTTTTAGAAATGGAGTTTCTTGTTCAAATGGAATACGAATTTTATTGATACTTTTTGATAGATATTGTCATTGTCCTCCAAAATAGTCATACTGTCCTTTATATAGTCATTATAATCTTGCCTTCACCCTCATCAGTTTGCAGTAGTATGAAGTTTCTTAATGTAAGAAGTCATTTGTAAAGATTGTACATTATTCTGCTATATAGACAGTACAGATTATATATCCATTTTATATGCCTGATTCTCGAATTGTTTGATTAGGTCAATTTTAACTGCAGAGTGCTTCTGAAAGAAGCCAACTTGAAGCATCTTTCTTTCTCTTGTTTGAAGGCATTCATTATTAAAAAGCCTTTTGACTTTGGAGAAGTAGAATCACTGGAGGAAGATACTGATGAAAATCAAATGAGGATGGAGGATCAGTCATACGCAAGTCTATTTAATGAGTCCCCTACTAGTAGTGTTACTGATGCAAATGAATCTGGAAAGAGCCAAATTACTATTGGTAAATACATTTTATTGCATGAGGTTTTTTTACCTTCTAGTATTATTTGATATTATAAGACTTCATATATACTATTTTGTGCTCATTTTATTTCCTTTTGTGTAGTCATTTAGGATTGTTCCCTTTCATAGAGTTTAGAATTTATCTCACATTTAATTGAATTCATTATCAGTTTCCTATTTTATTCTTCATGGGAAAATTTAAAATAATTGCTAAAGAAATAAAAACATTTTTGGTTATTTGGAAATAATAAGCAGGATGTGCAAAAGCACCCATAATGCAATTGTTGTTTACCTTTTTTCTCTTATTTCTACATAGACCCATATAATTCAAAATTATAATCAGCATCAATATTCAGATGCCTTTTTATACCTTTGTCTGTTTTCTTTTAACATTAACTGGAAGCAGTTTTTTCATTTAGGTACTTGTGCTGTTGATAAGCATACTTTTTAATGGCTGTATAATAGCATATTTAACATATATACCGTAATTTACTAGGCCATTTTTTTTTTATTGTCAGAAATCTAGATCCCTTTCTAACGGTATTGCAGTGAATATTTGCCCATGTAGATTTTTCCATAGATTATTTTTTGATGACAGAATCCTAGAGTAACCTTTTATAAAGAGTTTTGAAGCCTTTAGTGTGTAATCAAATTTATTATAGTTTTGCTTTCCATATATTTTTATTTCTTTTTCTGTTGTTCAGGGAAGATACTTGTGTTAATGTTCAATGTATGTGGTTGTTTTACATCTCTGTTAGCCTTTTTTTTTTCCCATCTCTGTTAGTCTTAATAAGTGCTTTTATTTTTAGGTGCCATGAATCCTTTAGCGGAAGAACATCTATCAAAGCAAGATCTACTTTCTTTAGACATGCTCAAGTTCTTGTGTATGTGTGTAACCACTGCTCAGACTAACACTGTGTCATTTAGGGCAGCTGATATTCGAAGGGAATTATTAATGTTAATTGATTCTAGCATGCTAGACCCTACCAGATCTCTTCATTTACACATGGTGAGTTCAGTGAAAGAAGTGCTTTGGGTGTACTTGATCTTGCTAGCTAAATGTAATGGACTGCCATATAAGAATCACATTGTACCTCTGAAGAATTGAAATTGCTTCCTTGAGAAATGAATCTGAGGCTGTTATCAAATACACTTTTAATCTACTGTGAAAACATTTAAGTGGATACTGTAACATTAAGACTTGAATGAACTTTGGATAGATTTCTGTTCTTTGGGTATAATTTTTATAAATTATTTTAACTAGGCCAAGAAGTACAGACTCTTGATTGTAAAAACAATACAGAACATTGTTATTGAAGCCTGAATCTTGCCTTGATCTTGGTTTATATGCTTTAAAATGTTTTAATGTAATTTCAAAGTGGCTATAAAGTTAAAATACTACAGAATGTCCTATATTTCATTCCTAAGCCTCTGTAGGTAACATTTTGCTACATTTGATTTATCCTTCTCTGCATGCTATACACACACACACACACACACACACACACACACACACACACACACACACACACACACACACAGACAGACACATACTTTTTTTCTGTACCATTTTGAGATTAAATATCAAATATGCTCATTTACTTCAGTGTATATGATCTAAAAACAGTGATGCTCTCCTACATAACTACAGTATCATCATCAAGAAATTAACATTGTACAGTTAATTATACATCAGTTAACACTGATGTATAATCATCAAGAAATTAACATTGTATCATGTTAACTAATAACTATGATCGTTTATTAGTTTCCCGGTCTGTTCAATTTCTTTCAGTGTGGAAGAGTTCTTTACTCTTTCCTTATCTTTCATGGCTATTTTGAATAATATAGCTGCTGTATAGAATCCTGCTGTTTGAATTTGTCTCATGTTTCCTCATTAGATTTAGACCTAATAAAAGTAATCTCTTTCCTTTGCTTCCTTCATCAGCCTACTCATTTACTGATATATATCTCCAATTCCAATCTAGCACTGTAGAATTTATTTTTTCTGTCCATATGTGTAGCTCTCTTTCTAACAGTAAGAAATCTGGCTTTCCACTTAACCTCGATGAATTTGTTTCCTTAATATTATTACATATAACGTATCTCCTGAACATGGGTGCTTAGCCCCAGTGCTGGTGAACATCTTGGGGGAGCTCCTGTCTCAATGAGTATGCTGGATAAGTCTATGGCCATATCCCTAGTCACAGGCAGCAAGGTGGCAAACATGTCCGGTGATTTCCCCAGCCATGGGAAACATGCCGATTAGAATCCTTTGGCAATATTTAGGTTGAGTCCCTGATAGAATTTCTTGTCATATTCTAGCTTTGGTGAGCATCCTGGCTGTTTGCCTAGCTCTGGCAAATATGCTTAGTTGAGTCCTGTTTGATCCCTTGGTTTCAAACCTGGCAAAACTCTAGAAATGTCTCTAGCCCCAACCAGCTGGGGAGGGCTGTATGCTTTCTGGGGCTTTGATATTAAAAGTCATTTCAAGACACTCACTAATATCACACACGACTCTCATGGCAAATACTTAAAATGGTCCAACTTGATGCTGGGAGGGATTGGGGGCAGGAGGAGAAGGTGACAACAGAGGAGGAGTTGGCTGGATGGCATCACTGACTCGATGGACGTGAATCTGAGTGAACTCCAGGAGTTGGTGATGGACAGGGAGGCCTGGCATGCTGTGATTAATGGGGTCGCAAAGAGTCGGGCACGACTGAGTGACTGAACTGAACTGAACTGAATATTTTTATAATATCAAAAGAAGTAAGAAACATTTTTCTAAATATAGATGAACGGGGAGTGGGGGGAGGATTCTGATTTTTAGTACAGCAAGAAAATTATTTGACATGTCAGAAACTGGCTGCCTAATTATAACTTACCATTATACTAGTAGTTGCTTAGAAGCCTTTTATATTGCACCATAGAGAGCCTACAGGATGATAAGTCAGGGTATTTGGATTATTCAGTGTGCATAAATATTTCTGCTTTCTAAAATTCATTAATAGAAAAGTTTTTAACTATTGAAGTTTTAAACCTCAAGTATTGTTTTCAGAGGGTGGTGACAGTTTTAGACTCTTGCTCAGGCAGTTAATTCCAACAGTGATAACAACTGTCACTCACTGAATGCTGTCAAAAAATTTAGACTTTTACATGCATTTCCTTTCATCTTCACAGTAATCTGGCCTGGTAAGTGCTGTATCCTTATTTTATAGCTGAGAATACAAAGAGGCAGATGACAAGGCAAGTTTTAAAACCACACAAGTAGTAACATTTTGGTGCTAGGATTTGTATCCCACTCTCTTTGACTTCAAACTCTCCTGCTATTGCCTGGTAAAAAAAATTCACTGCTCAAGTGTGTATGTGTAGGCACATGTATTTTTATATATGAATTTATGGTTTACATATATGTATTTATTTAAGTGAATGATAAATATCATTTGAAAATTAACTAATTCTCCCCTCCTTCCCCTCCATCTTAGTATCTAGTGCTTTTAAAGACGCTTCCTGGAGAAGAACATCCCTTGCCAATGGAAGATGTTGTGAAACTTCTAAAACCACTACCGTAAGACATTAAAACCATATAGAATATTCACTCTAAATTTATAAACCAAACTGGTGTGTTCTGTTATGCTGATAAAGTTAAATTTTTTCCACCACAGCAATGTGTGTTCATCTTATCACCGTGACCAAGATGTTTGTAAAACCATTTTAAACCATGTCCTTCCCGTCGTGATGAACCTATGTCACAGAAATATGGATGATGAGAACACAAGGGATGCTCAAGGACAGTTTCTAACAGTGATTGGAGCATTTTGGTGGGTATAGATTATTTTATGGAGTTCTTGATTTTCTTTTGCCACTTTTGCCTACAAATGCAAACTTTGCATTTTTACTTTAGTGATTTCTTCTAATCCTTGAATGTAGCTATATATGTTTTTTAACAATAGTGAAATGTAACTTGTTATTTCCCTTCTTAATTGCTTGAAGAACTAAATTGTTTTCTGCTTAAGGCTTGGCTTCCTAAAGTGAGTTTAGTGTATTTCTCTTTGAATTCTGAATCACTTAATAGTTTGACAAGTATGATGAATTAAAGCAAAGTGCAACAAGTCTAATAAATCAGTTGAGTGGTTTATATTCCTAAAGTGAACAAGTTGGCCTTGTCAGTATCTGATTGTTTCATGCACAGAGTCACAGTGTGAAATAATACTAAGATATTATAGAGGAGCATATATATGTAATTCATATATATGTAACTCATACCATTTGGTGGGTAAGGATTTCTGAATCAGTACAGAATATAGTTTTTTAAATCTTTGATATACAACACTTAAAATGTTTTCCTTTTCAAGCATGTTTTCAGTAACATGGTTAGCTGAAGTATGATAGCCCCGAATGAGGCATCATCATATGGCACAACACATTAAAATAAGCTACTTTTCAAACCAATTTATTTTAGCTGGAAGTTTTGAAAGGTGAGAATATTGGCATATACTGCATAGTGAGAATTAAATTTATCATGGAAAGTAATTTTGGAAGCTGCCTAGAATAATCTTAATGTCCAGTGATTTTTTTGACTATGCTTTTATTGGAATAATTACTTGATATTAAGACGTGTACTTAATTTCAGGCACTTAACAAAGGAGGGAAAAAGTACATTCTCTGTAAGAATGGCACTAGTAAACTGCCTTAAAACTTTACTTGAGGTGAGTTATTCCACTTTAATTATTAGTAAGGTCTCCAGTGATGTTTTAAAAGCAGTCTTTATTTCTATTTGTTAATGGGTAGTTTTTCTCTTAGTATTTCACATTTAACCTCAATTGATCTTTTCCCATAGGCTGATCCTTATTCAAAATGGTCTATTTTGAATGTAAAGGGAAAAGATCTTCCTGTAAATGAAGTATTTCCACAGTTCCTTGCTGATAATCATCACCAAGTTCGCATGCTGGCTGCGGAGTCAATCAATAGGTAATGGGTCAGGTATTCATGAAGTATCTGGAGTGCTACAGATAGCAATTCAGTGTCTAGCACAGTTATAGCTCACTAGGGATGATATTAAAAATAATGATTACTAAGCATAGACTGTATGCCTTGCATTTTTGTTTTTCTTAACTCTGACAACTCTTTCACTTAGATATGATTATTTTAACTAATTTGGTAACGAAAACTGTGGCTTAGACAGATAAAGTAAGGTGGTAAGTGCCATACATCTAGTAAGTGGTTGAGATGAACGAGATGTGTCTACTCCCAATTAGAGATACAGGGCTTTTAGGTATTAGAGAGATTTTACATGAGTTTATAAAATGAAAATTAGCACATTTTACATTTTGCTAATTATAATCGTATTTATTCAAGTGAACATAAAATTAGGCATTGGAGTGATTCTCCCACAAGAATGTGTTTTATGTTTAAGTACCTAAGGAAGCCTTTGACTGTGTGGATTACAACAAGCTGTAGAAATTCTGAAAGGGATGGGAATACCAGACCACCTAATCTGCCACCTGAGAAACCTGTCTGCGAGTCAAGAAACAGCAGTTAGAAACAGACATAGAACAACGGACTGGTTCAAAATTGGGAAAGCCATACATCAAGGCTGATTATTGTCACCCTTCTTATTTAACTTATGTGCAGAGTACATCATGAGAAATTCTGGGCTGGATGAAGCACAAACTGGAATCAAGATTGCCAGGAGAAATATCAACAACCTCAGATGTGCAGATCGCACCACTCTAATGGCAGAAAGTGAAGAGGAACTAAGAGTCTCTTGATGACAGTGAAAGAGGAAAGTGAAAAATCTGGCTTAAAACTCAACATTCAAAAACTAAGATCACGGCATCTGGAATAGATGGGGAAAAAAGTGGAAACAGTGACAAATTTCGTTTTCTTGGGCTCCAGAATCATTGCAGGCAGTGACTGTGGCCATGAAATTAAAAGACGCTTGCTCCTTGGAAGAAAAGTTATGATAAACCTAAATAGCATATTAAAAAGCAGAGACATCACTTTGCCAACAAAGGTCCGTCTAATCAAAGCTATGGTTTTTCCATTAGTCATGTATAAATGTGAGAGCTGGACCATAAGGAAGGCTGAGTGCCAATGAATTGATGGTTTTGAACTGTGGTGATGGAGAAGACTCTTGAGAGTACCTTGGACAGCAAGGAGATTCCTAAAGGAAATCAACCCTGAATAGTCATTGGAGGGACTGATGCTGAAGCTGCTTTGGCCACCTCATGCCAAGAGCTGACTCATTGAAAAAGAGCCCGATGTTGGGAAAGATTGAGGGAAATAGGAGAAGGGAACAACAGAGGATGAGATGTTTGGACGTTATCACTAACTCAATGGACATGAGTTTGAGCAAACTTACAAAGATAGCTAAGGACAGGGAAGCCTGATATGCTGCAATTCATGGGTTCACAAAGATTCACACATGATTTACTGACTGAACAACCATAACAACCTGAAGAAGCAAATATTAAATTTTAGGAACATGTTTAATGTTGATTTTAAAACTCCAGATTGTAACCTACCTCTGCCTTTCCTACCTCACTCCTATAAACAAAATCTCTCTGCTTTATTTTTCTCTATAGAATTTATCACCAATTGAAATATTATATTTTAACACATTTGTCTAGGATATGAGCTCCAGAGAGTGTTTGTCTTTGTCTCCTTTTCTGTATATTTAGCATGTAAAATAACACTTGGAATGTGCCAGGTGTTTAACAATTTGTAAAATCAATGAATATTTGAAAAAAATGCATTATGCTTAAATCATCAAAGCTAAAAGTCATTTGAGCAGTTTTTCTGTTCAAATGTAGATGACAAATAATTAAAGAACACTGAAGAAATTACCACACAATCACATGAATACACGTTAGAAAACACGATGTGTCCAAAATTTTGATATTCTGAAAATAATGTTTTCATAGGTCAGAAACATGTTTAACTTCTCAGGTTTAGGACTACTTTTAGTAAAATCACAGTGCATTGTAATGTTTGCTAATGTGTGCTTTATTTCAAATATGTAAAAAGAAAATATCTACAGAAATTAGAGATCTGGGGTTACAGAGGATAACAAGTTGAATATAATAAAGCAGTGTAGTGCTGACGTTTAAAAAAATCTCTTAAGATTCAAAAATGCATAAATTCATGAATGACATGAACATATTTATTTATTGATTGTTTACTTGTTAGATATTTAATATTAAGCTGCTGAAGAGAGATTGGAAAAACTGAGGAATGAGAGAAATACCAAAAAGTTGATACTTTCATATGTTTTGATTAGTATAAAAGGGTAAAAGACAAAATTGGCTAAAGAGTTATACTCAAATATGATGGTACATTATGCAAAAAGCACTAATCAGCTCTTGTCTACCAGATAAAAATAATTTTAATGGAACATCAAGACATTAAAGCTAATACCTTTTAGAAAGTGAAAGTCGCTCAGTCGTGTCCAACTCTTTGTGACCCCATGGACTGTACAGGCCAGAATACTAGTGTGGGTAGCCTTTACCTTATCTAGGGGATCTTCGCTACCTAGGGGTCGAACCTAGGACTCCTGCATTGCAGACAAATTCTTTACCATCTGAGCCTACAGAGAAGCCCAAGAATTCTGTGTAGCCTATCCCTCCTCTAGCAGATCTTCCCATCCCAGGAACTGAACTAAGGTCTCCTGCATTGCAGGCAAATTCTTTACCAACTGAGCTATCAGGGAAGCAATAACTTTTAGTTCAGTTCAGTTCAGTCATTCAATCATGTCCGACCCTGCGACCTCATGAATAGCAGCATGCCAGGCCTCCCTGTACATTAATCACCAACTCGTGGAGTTCACTGAGACTCACGTCCATCGAGTCAGTGATGCAATCCAGCCATCTCATCCTCTGTCGTCCCCTTCTCCTCCTGCCCCCAATCCCTCTCAGTATCAGAGTCTTTTCCAATGAGTCAACTCTTCACATGAGCTGGCCAAAGTACTGAAGTTTCAGCTTTAGTATCATTCCTTCCAAAGAAATCCTAGGGCTGATCTCCTTCAGAATGGACTGGTTGGATCTCCTTGCAGTCCAAGGGACTCCAAGAGTCTTCTCCAACACCACACTTCAAAAGCATCAATTCTTCGGTGCTCAGCTTTCTTCACAGTCCAACTCTCACATCCATACATGACCACTGGAAAAACCATAGCCTTGACTAGACGGACCTTAGTCAGCAAAGTAATGTCTCTGCTTTTGAATATGCTATCTAGGTTGCTCATAACTTTTCTTCCAAGGAGTAAGCATCTTTTAATTTCGTGGCAGCAATCACCATCTGCAGTGATTCTGGAGTCCCCCAAAATAAAGTCTGACTCTGTTTCCACTGTTTCCCCATCTATTTCCCATGAAGTGATGGGACCAGATGCCATGATCTTCATTTTCTGAATGTTGAGCTTTAAGCCAACTTTTTTACTCTCCACTTTCACTTTCATCAAGAGGCTTTTAGTTCCTCTTCACTTTCTGCCATAAGGGTGGTGTCATCTGCATATGTGAGGTTATTGATATTTCTCCCGGCAATCTTGATTAAAGCTTGTGCTTCCTCCAGTCCAGCATTTCTCATGATATACTCTGCATATAAGTTAAATAAGCAGGGTGATAATATCCAGCCTTGATGTATTCCTTTTCCTTTTGGAACCAGTTTGTTGTTCCATGTCCAGTTCTAACTGTTGCTTCCTGACCTGCATACAAATTTCTCAAGAGGCAGGTCAGGTGGTCTGGTATTCCCATCTCTTTCAGAATTTTCCACAGTTTATTGTGGTCCACACAGTCAAAGGCTTTGGTATAGTCAATAAAGCAGAAATAGATGTTTTTCTGAAACTCTCTTGCTTTTTCCATGATCCAGCGGATGTTGGCAATTTGATTTCTGGTTCCTCTGCCTTTTCTAAAACCAGCTTGAACATCAGGAAGTTCATGGTTCATGTACTGTTGAAGCCTGGTTTGGAGAATTTTGAGCATTACTTTACTAGTGTGTGAGATGAGTGCAATTGTGTGGTAGTTTGAGCATTCTTTGGCAATGCCTTTCTTTGAATTGGAATGAAAACTGACCTTTTCCAGTCCTGTGGCCACTGCTGAGTTTTCCAAATTTGCTGGCATATTGAGTGCAGCACTTTCACAGCATCATCTTTCAGGATTTGAAATAGCTCAACTGGAATTCCATCACCTCCACTAGCTTTGTTCGTAGTGATGCTTTCCAAGGCCCACTTGACTTCACATTCCAAGATGTCTGGCTCTAGATGAGTGATCACATCATGATTATCTGGGTCGTGAAGATCTTTTTGTTCTAGGAAAAAATGGGATGTATGGTAAAGATCCTGATATTAGTAGCTTTGAACCTACTAGACTTAGATTTCCTTGGTCTTTTGAAAGACCTAATATGTTTAGTATGTCTCACAAAGTGATGTGAGTACACGGATGTACCCCTGGCAGATTCATGTTGATGTATGGTGGAACCAGTACAGTATTGTGAAGTGATTAGCCTCCAATTAAAATAAATAAATTTATATTTTAAAAAAGTAAACTCAAATAAGCTAAATGTACAAAAAAAAAAGACTAATATGTTAGTATGTCTCACAAAGTGATTTATTTTTGCCCTGTAAATATGCTTTGGAAAGTAGAGTTTAAGATTAAAAATCATTTCACTTTTTGCTTTTTTTTTTTAAGGTTGTTTCAGCATATAAAACGAGGTTCTTCCACATTGAAAGCACTTCCTTTGAAGCTTCAGCAAACAGCTTTTGAAAATGCATACTTTAAAGCTCAGGAAGGATTGAGAGAATTGGTAATTTTATTAATATATATTTGTTATTATATATACTTTCTATAAATATGGCATATGTTATTTTACCAAGTTTGGCCTAAGATAGTTTATATGTAATTGTTCATAGTTAGACTAGAACAGCTCTATGGATTGATTGAAATTGCTTTATTTATATGTCAAAATTGATTTAATAATGGCAGTTTCTTTTGGTTCAACTTATATGCAGCATTTTTGTGGGAAAACCAGAATTTACTGAGGTTTTATGGTGGTATAAATGGCTTATTTTTTAGCTTAAAATTTTATTTCATAAGATCTGATTTCATAAGATCAGCTAATTTGCAACAGGTAACAATAGAAAGAAAAGGATTGAGAAAAAATGTTCTAATTTGGAAGATCAAATTATCTTTGTGCTCTCTAGCGAACCTTATTATTTTCATATTTTTCTGTAGAATAGTATCTTTCTTAAAATGGCAGAAGTTGTCTTAGTGGCAGAATTTAATCATTCTTATATGCCTTGATAGGTTCGTTAAAAGTATGTCAAGCAGTTACCCAAATGATTATATATTCTACAAGAGCACAAAATTGAAAAGGACAATCACATGAACAAAAAAGTGAATTTTGAAAAAGATTTGTTCAAGAGATTACAAAAATGAGTGTAAATAATATAACATTTACTAGAGATAACATATATATTTTAAAATCAGCATGTTATGTACAAAAGAGAAAACACTGACCTGACAGCAGTTTATTTGGAGAAAGACTTGAGAAATTTTACATCTTGAGAGCATAATATGAACCAACATTGTAATGGCTATCAAAAAAGCAAATTCCATCTTAGATGTCAGTAACAGAAGCAGACTGTAATGAGCTAGTTTATAAGAAAAACTTGAATCTTCTATTCATTTTAGAGGGCAGCTGGTTTTACTCCCAGTAAAAGTAAATCTTAAACTAAAATGTTAGAGTCTCTAGACCTATCTCTCATACAGAATAGGTAAAGGAGTTGACTTCCTGGGAACATCATAACTATTTTTAAACATGTCAGTGATTGCCATTTAGTAAAGGAATTAGGTCCTTACATTTTTTTGTACCAAAATAGAATTAGGATCAATGACTGGTAGTTTTTTCTAAAAGTGAAGATAAACCTCTATCAATTATAGTAAGTCAAAAAAATGTTTATGACTATTGGAAGAGTTTAATGATTGATTGTTAATCTAGAAGCATGTATCATTTTATCTAGTAGTATGACTTTATTAGGTTTTTTTGTGATATCTATATTTTTAAAGGATAAAGAGCTATATATATTAAGTTATAATGGTCATAAGATGGTAAAACATCTTAGAAGGTAATACTTGGTCGTTGATGAGATTTTAGTCTTGCTCACATTCCTGCAGTTACTTTTTTCTCTTTTTTCTTCAAAGTGCTTTATACTTGAAATATTTGACAATTCTTACTCTATGAGGTGCTATCAACAGCAGTCTTTCCCTCTGTAGCAACTTTGACCCTTTCTCATAATCTCTTTAACTCCATCACTATAGGATTTAAAACTGTTCACTGGCTGTTTAGATGTTGTTGTGGTATTCTTTCGTGTTAGCCTGGTTGGTTTATTTGGAATATTTAAATATTTACATTACATATTATTTTAAAAATTCTAAAGTCCCACAGAACTGAAAACTCTGAAACTTTGGATGAGATTTGTAATAGAAAAGCCACTCTACTGATGATGATAGCTGTGGTGTTATACTGTAGCCCTGTCTGTGAAAAGCAGGCTTTATTCGCCCTATGCAAGTCTGTGAAAGAGAATGGACTAGAGCCTCACCTTGTTAAAAAGGTATGTATATATGAATATTTTTATTATAATCATCTTTGGATAACTTAAACAATTAAAGCTAGATTTTAAATATGACATTTATTAAAGAGATGGAGATGGTTTTATTTTTTTAGATTTGGAATATTGGAAAGCAATAACTTGTAAGAGAGTGTATTTATTTGTATACAGTGTCATTTTTTACATTCAGTTTAAGAGCGTTTCACAAGACTGTCATTGAACTAAGAAAAGTGAGTGACTTGTCATCGTTCAGACCAGACACTCTCAGATAGTATTTTGGGGGGAAATACATGGAGATAAAAAAGCAGTACATATTTTGCTTGGTAGATTATGGAGCATGACCTTGGAATCTAGTGGGGCAAGAAGTCCAAATTTTAGATATGGAAAGCTTTTAAGTTGCATGATTAGAAAGTCCATGGTCCAGTGTTGTAGAATGTTTGCTCCCGCCCTTGGTCCAACACCTCAGCACTCATGGTTTGAGAAGCTCTAGGCCTTTCCATCCTTTATTTTTACATGATAAACCAATGATTGATCATGGCTTGATGTAACTAGCATGGTTTCCAGTGGAACGTTTTTCCCAGGTTTGATCCTTGGGTGGGAAAAATCCCCTGGAGAAGGATCTTCCCCACCCAGTATTCTTGCCTGGGAAATCCCATGGACAGAGGAGTCTGCTGAGCTACAGTCCATGGGGTTACAAAAAGAGTCAGACATGACTTTGTGACTAAATAACAAGAAACAACAGCAGCATAGATAAGTTAATCAAGGGATAGAACAGATACATGAATGCTCAAAGCCATACTGTAAATAAAATTAAGGATGTAAGTTTTTTATTATTTCATTATTAAAACATTGACTTCTTTTTTATTTGTACAGGTTTTAAAGAAAGTTTCTGAAACTTTTGGATATAGATGTTTAGAAGATTTCATGGCTTCTCATTTGGATTATTTGGTATTGGAATGGCTAAATCTTCAAGATCCTGAATACAGTGTATCTTCTTTTCCTTTTATTTTATTAAATTACACAAACATTGAAGATTTCTATAGGTAGGTTTGCATATGGCACATGTGAAAGATATTTAAAATTAGGTATTAATGATATTATGAGAATCAAGACAGCTTTTATAAATGAAAGCATATTGAAGGTTATCGGTTAACTTAAGATCTGGTCCTAGCTGTGCCAGTAAGCCAGCTACACAACTTTAGGCAAGCCACAAGAACACCCACTGTGTCTTGGTTTCTTACTTACTGTAAAGTTTCTTACTGGAGTTATTGGAGTAGAAAATGTCAACCCTCTCCAGTATTCTTGCCTGGAAAATCCCATGGACAGAGGAGCCTGACAGGCTACAGTCTATGGGGTCTCAAAGAGTTGGACATGATTGCGTGCACACACAAGGATATATAGAGATCTTTAAGGTCTGTTTCAGCTTTAATATTTAATAATTTTCCCTGTGAAAAATCAAAGATAAATTATTGGTGGCTGATTATTTTTGCCCTGTTTTTCTTTTCTCCTGTTTGAATGTGAGCCATTTAGTTATTTCTGTATGATTTAAAGTTTAATATACAGGTATTTATTTTGCTAATTCCCAAGTCTGGAGAAGAGAATTTTGAAAATGGAGCGGTTTGAAACAACTAAATAATAATGCTTAAATATCAGGATATGGGAAGGCAATCTGTAATTGTTTAATAGTCCTTATTTGGAGAAGGCAATGGCAACCCACTCCAGTACTCTTGCCTGGAAAATTCCATGGATGGAGGAGCCTGGTAGGCTACAGTCCATGGGGTAGCAAAGAGCTGGACATGACTGAGTAACTTCACTTTCACGCATTGGAGAAGGAAATGGCAACCCACTCCAGTGTTCTTGCCTGGAGAGTCCCAGGGACAGGGAGCCTGGTCGGCTGCCATCTATAGGGTTGCACAGAGTCGGACACTACTGAAGTGACTTAGGAGCAGCAGCAACAGTAGTCCTTATTGTTTGTTCTTTCTGCCAATATCTGCATTTATTTTTTGAATTTATAAATTGCTTTCACCTTTCACTATATAATAATTTTGCATAAAGATTATACAGAAGAAATAAATATAAATTCATTTTCACTTGTTTTTCATAATGCCTTAAGGGTGATGATACTCTTAATATCTCTGTTTTTCTTAGTGTGACTAAAATTTACTTAACTTCATGTCTTCATTTATAGAACAAGAATGCTTAATGATCTAGATAAAGTGATACTCTAAGCTTATTAAACCATTTTATTTATTTTTTTGCCCACACCACATGACTCAAGGAATCTTTACTTTCCTGACTAGGGATTGAACCCATGGTGGAAGCATTGGAGTCCACTGGAACACCAGGAATTTCCAAAACCATTCTGTCATTTTAAGGACCATATTACAAAGTTTTACTTTGAGAAGTTATATTTTTAATGTATGTTTTTAATTTTTATATTTTTAGGTCTTGTTATAAAATTTTGATTCCACCTCTAGTGATTAGAAGTCATTTTGATGAAGTAAAGTTAATTGCTAATCAAATTCAAGAGGATTGGAAAAGTCTTCTGACAGACTCCTTTCCAAAGATTCTTGTAAATATTCTTCCATACTTTGCTTATGAGAGTACAGAAGACAGTGGGATGGCACAGCAAAGAGAGACTGCTACCAAAGTCTATGATATGCTTAAAGATGAAAGCTTATTAGGAAAACAGGTATGACAAATATTTACAATACCTTTTATCCCATAATTGATCTGAGGTGTAACTTCAGGCTATTCATCACTTATGCAATTAAATTTAATATTTTATGGTAATCACTATCTCACATAGGCAATCCATTAATTTTTTTGTTATTGTACAGTGTTCTCTCCTCTTGATTGGTTTTTAAATGTTTTTAATCAGGAATTTTCTTTTTAACTTTGGAAAATTTTACCACCTTTTCCTTGTAAAATATCATTTTAATTGGCAGTAATACATGAATATAAACTGGTTATTAAATTCAAGCAATGCTAAGCAAGGTATAGAACATCTTCACTTTCTCTTGACTATCATTAAGCCCTTCTTTTTGATGGAAAAGTACAATCCCATGTTCCCATTCTCTGCTTTTTCCATGGCATTTACTACCTTCGAATGCATGATGTAGCTTACTTATTAATTATGTTCATTGGTTTTTATCAACCTTCTCCACTATAAGTGCTTGTAAAGGTCGAATTTTTCTTTCTTCTTTTTTCTGATGTATCCCAACTGTCTAGTATATATCAAGTACTCATTATTCGATGAAAGATGGGAGTCAAGTTAAAAAGGACCTAACAACTTGTTTCTTTTATAGTAATTTGTACATATCTAAAATTATTTGAGGCAACTTATATTCAGATACATATATAAACTTTTTAAAGTGAAAGAAAATTGGTCACTCCACTTTTTAACATAAGCAAAGGAAGACTAACAAAGCTTGGTCAACGTTACTGTTACAATTGGATAAACTTCATCAGACTCTTTTTTCATTGCCTAATTATCTGTGAACAGCAAGTCTCTTAGTTGCTTAGGTGAGCTATTCCTCTTCAGAGCTGGTTGTAAGTCTGTAGTCTGGAGGAAGATGGTGAGCAGTGGTGTTCCCTCCCTAAAAGACAGTTGGAACAGAATGTTGGCTTGCCAAAGGGTATGGAATTTATGAGAGGCAGTCTGCTTCCATGCCCTTTCACCCAATCTTCTAGCTTAGACTTCTGAGCAGGTCTACTCTTAGTATTCCTCTTTATGTATTAAAATAAAAAGAAAGCAATTTTGAGTCAGAATAAGTCTAGATGGGAAATGTGATTACATTAAACCCTGATTAAAACACTAGTCTCAAGAACAAAGACAGCTAAAAATTAAAAATAATTTCTTAGCTTCTTTGTTAAAAACATAAATTTTTATTTGTCTCAGTTTCATTTAGCATCATTGTTTTAAGTTAATTTTTTTCTCTGTTTCTCTAATATGCAGTTTATCTAAATCAATCCAGATTCTTTTTTCTGTGGATAAGTGATGGTACCACTATTATTAGTCTTTCAGTCTTCTATAACTGTCAGTTGTTGAATGCCTAAAATATATAGTTATAAGATTGTTTACATATACTTAGATATCTGAATTTTTTTGAATTATTTTTATGTACCTTTAGCTTAAACATTAGAGATTTACTTGTAAGAAAATTATATAAAATTAAGGAAGTCAGTTGTCACCTATGTGCAGGGAAACTCACTAATTTTTCCTCTGATATTAATCAGACTTGGCCAGTTTGTCTTACTGATTCCAGATATACGGGAAATAGGGCTGGATTTTTAAAAGGGCTGAAACCTTGAATTGATGATATGATGTAACTTATGTTACATTACAGGGAAAGGCTAAGATCTTTACATTAGATTTCTGTTGTGCCACATTCCAGAATATTTTTGCTGTTAGGAAGGGTTTCCAAATCTCTTTGTGGAAGAGGTAAAGATAGTAAATGAGCCCATTTGCCTTTTGGTTTAAAGCACTGTAATTCATTACTTGGGCAGCTAACAAAAACGCCTTTAAGACTTTATAGTTCTCGCTCATTTGGCTGAGGTGTACTGTCATACACCCACTCTTTTATTTAGAGAACTTATGCCTTTTGTGAGGCTGCCTGTAGCAAGAAGTGGGTAATGAAGAGTCTGCTCCTGTCCAGGAAGATTTTTATCTAGTATTAATGACATGGGAAGTAGATGGGGAAACAGTGGAAACAGTGTCAGACTTTATTTTTTGGGGCTCCAAAATCACTGCAGATGGTGACTTCAGCCATGAAATTAAAAGACGCTTACTCCTTGGAAGAAAAGTTATGACCAACCTGGATAGCATATTCAAAAGCAGAGACATTATTTTGCCAACAAAGGTCTGTCTAGTCAAGACTATGGTTTTTCCAGTAGTCATGTATGGATGTGAGAGTTGGACTGTGAAGAAGGCTGAGCACCGAAGAATTGATGCTTTTGAACTGTGGTGTTGGGGAAGACTCTAGAGAGTCCCTTGGACTGCAGGGGAGATCCAACCAGTCCATCCTGAAGGAGATCAGCCCTGGGATTTCTTTGGAAGGAATGATGCTAAAGCTAAAACTCCAGTACTTTGGCCACCTCATGCGAAGAGTTGACTCAAATGAAAAGACTCTGATGCTGGGAGGGATTGGGGGCAGGAGGAGAAGGGGACAACAGAGGATGAGATGGCTGAGTGGCATCACCAACTTGATGGACGTGAGTCTGAGTGAACTCCAGATGTTGGTGATGGACAGGGGAGGCCTGGCATGCTGCAATTCATGGGGTCGCAAAGAGTCGGACACGACTGAGCAACTGAACTGAACTGAATGACATGTGGGTAGCAGCTAGCCTCAGAATCTGGGATGTCAACCAAGTTGGAATCTGGGGGAAAGATATGCAGGGAACAAAGGATTGATAATTGCCCAGTCACTGGGAATCCTTACTAGTAAAGTTCTCTAAGATAGTGTTCTCAAATAAAGGTAAAATGCAGATTGATGAGCAGTATAGATCAGTGGGGAATTTGGTTGGCAGGAGAGTGATTAGGTTGAGGAATTTCAAGCTAGACCTGAAGCCTTACTCATTAAAGTGATTCATTAAAATTAAATGAGAAAGTTGGATTAAGAGAGTCTTGTTTGATATGATTTCCCTATTTTCCTTTGAGTCTGTAGATCGGCTGCATAGCAGAAAAAAAGTGGTGCTAGTTGTATGTCTTGCAGATCTTAGATCTTTGATAACTGTTTCCTTCTATATCACTGAATAATTTTGGAAATGAGACAATAACATGAGCCCCCTTAAACTAGCTGACTTAAAGATCACAGACAGGAAGACTTAAATATATTTTATTTTGTATCCTTGCAGATTGATCATTTATTCATTAGTAATTTACCAGAGATTGTAGTGGAGTTACTGATGACATTACACGAACCAGCAACTTCTGGTGCCAGCCGAAGCACTGATCCCTGTGACTTCTCAGGGTATGGATATTTTTAATTTAGAGGATTAGCTTCAGTTTCAGAAGGTCCTTGGGAAGTTAGTTATTAGACATATATTGTGCTTTTAAATTCTGTTTCTTTTAAAATAGTTACCTTTGAATCAAAGTATCTGCTGTACTGTAGCCTCTTCATAGTAACTGCTCTTTTAATTAAAACTTTGCAAATTCAGTAACCTTTTATTCTCAGTCTTTTTGTAATATTTGAGCATTGTGCCATCTCCTATCTCATGAAATTTTCTTCTTCATAACCCATTATTCTTTGTTCTCTTCTCCTTATCTGTGACTTGGCTTTCTGTATCACCTTTTTAAAAAACATTCTCCTTTGCTAGTGGAATCTTACTATATTGCAATTTCATTTGCTTGTAAAACCTACTTGTTGTTTATGAATGGTAGAGTTATCCATATACGTTGTTATTCATTTACCTTGATTATAAGGTACTTGAAAACATCCTTAACTTTTTTATATGCTATACAATACTAAGGATCTAAAACAGTAATAATGCCTATTAAAATACTTCTGCATGTGTAATTTCATTTGGTATAGTATTTGATTGCTGTCTTGAATGTTATTTTGTTTATGAGTATACTCATGACTGATTCATGTCAATGTATGGCAAAAACCATCACAATATTGTAATTAACCTCCAATTAAAATAAATAATTTAATTTTAAAAGATCTTATTGAGTCTAAAGTACTAGAATAGAACTTTAATTCATACCTTAAGTAAAGTGATAACTAGGTCTCCCTTTTATAACTGCTGTTAACTTTATAAACGATTTTTAAGCAAATTATTGTCTACCTCCTAGAAAGTTATTTAGGTATTCTGATTGATGTATATAGACTGTAATATGTCATTTGTGATAGTTTTCTAGTTTTCACCTAGAAAATAACTAAAATTTGGGGTTATTATAATCTAAATTTTTCTTTTGAATTTTCACTGATCTATCAAGAAAATGTTTTCTGTTGATAGTTTTATTCTGAAAATGATGACTGATTTTTTCTATAACTCTTAGGGATTTGGATCCTGCTCCTAATCCACCTCATTTTCCATCACATGTGATTAAAGCGACATTTGCCTATATCAGCAATTGCCATAAAACCAAGCTTAAAAGCATTTTAGAAATTCTTTCCAAAAGCCCTGTAAGTATACTTTACTAGTATAAAACCTAAAGAGAGAATTCCATCTTTTCAGCTAGAAAATCTGTTTAAGTACATTTTATTTTTATTTTTTCGTAAGTATAACTACATTTTAAAAAGAAAAAGTAAACAAATGGAAAATTTACTTGAATAAATTAAGAAAAACACTCATTTACAAGTTTATATCTTGGTATTTTACTTGTCAGTATTAATTGAAATATGTCACATTGAGGGCTGAATTTTGTCATTTTAGTCAGATTGGCTTAGGAAGTGTGTATATATGTATTTTTTTAAGAATATACTACTAAATATTGTTTACTATCTGAAAATGAAATAAATTGACAATTTTTAAAAACTTAGATAGTAATTTTCTTAAAGTGATATTTTGCATTTGATATCAAAACTCCAAGCAAAATTCTGAAATTTAGAATTCTATAATCTGAATATAAAAATGTATGTATTTTGTCTGAGTATATGTGGTTAGGCAAGATTTTACTAAATGTATCTTTATTTTCTAGGATTCCTATCAGAAAATTCTTCTAGCCATATGTGAGCAAGCAGCTGAGACAAATAATGTTTACAAAAGGCACAGAATTATTAAAATATATCACCTGTTTGTTAGTTTATTAATGAACGATATAAAGAGTGGCTTAGGAGGAGCTTGGGCCTTTGTTCTTCGAGATGTTATTTATACTTTGATTCACTATATCAACCAAAGGTAAATAATATATTTAGACCAATATATAAGAAGTTTTTCTACCCTTATCTTAATTGAAAACTTACATGCTTCTACAAGGTAGAAGCCAGAGTATTATTTTATGAATTTTGCTATATATATATATTATATTTTACAAAGTGAATCACTACTTCTCCAGCTCTCAGTTCAGTTCAGTCCCTCAGTTGTGTTCGACTCTTTGCAACCCCATTAATCACAGCATGCCAGGCCTCCCTGTCCATCACCAACTCCCAGAGTTCACTCAAACTCACGTCCATCGAGCTGGTGATGCCATCCAGCCATCTCATCCTCTGTCGTCCCCTTTTCCTCCTGCCCCCAATCCCTCCCAGCATCAGAGTCTTTTCCAATGAGTCAACTCTTCCCATGAGGTGGCCAAAGTACTGAAGTTTCAGCTTTAGTATCATTCCTTCCAAAGAAATCCCAGGGCTGATCTCCTTCAAAATGGACTGGCTGGATCTCCTTGTAGTCCAAGGGACTCTCAAGAGTCTTCTCTAACACCACAGTTCAAAAGCATCAATTCTTCGGCGCTCAGCTTTCTTCACAGTCCAACTCTCACATCCATGCATGACCACTGGAAAAATGATAGCCTTGACTAGACTGACCTTAGTCGGCAAAGTAATGTCTCTGCTTTTGAATATGCTATCTAGGTTGCTCATAACTTTTCTTCCAAGGAGTAAGCATCTTTTAATTTCATGGCTGCAATCCACCATTTGCAGTGATTTTGGACCCCCAGAAATAAAGTCTGACACTGTTTCCCCATCTCTTTCCCAAGAAGTGATGGGACCAGATGCCATGATCTTTGTTTTCTGAATGTTGAGCTTTAAGCCAACTTTTTCACTCTCCACTTTCACTTTCATCAAGAGGCTTTTTAGTTCCTCTTCACTTTCTGCCATAAGGCTGGTGTCATCTGCATATCTGAGGTTATTGATATTTCTCCCAGCAATCTTGATTCCAGCTTGTGCTTCTTCCAGCCCAGCGTTTCTCATGATGTACTCTGCATATAAGTTAAATAAGCAGGGTGACAATATACAGCCTTGGCGTACTCCTTTTCCTCTTTGGAACCAGGCTGTTGTTTCATGTCCAGTTCTAACTGTTGCTTCCTGACCTGCATATAGGTTTCTCAAGAGGCAGGTCAGGTGGTCTGATATTCCCATTTCTTTCAGTATTTTCCACAGCTCTAGAAGTCTTTAAATATTAAAGATCTTCTCTTCAACATTTTAAATACGCTAATTTTACATGGCCATAAATACATGTTACCATAGCAGTTCTGCTCACCACTTCCAGTGTGTGGTAAGGGGAAGGAAGGGGGATTCCCAATGCACACCCAGGGTATTCTTCAGACATCAGCTGGTACCTGCCTGTACCTAGTGTCAGATCCTACAGATTAAGAGCTCAGTCCTACAAGACTACCCTCTCTCCAACCTCATCAGACTTCAGTTGAAAACTATAGATTGGAGGTTTCAGTAACCCCCTTGCTTGGGTTTGATTATTTTGCTAGAGTGGCTCACAGAACTTAAGAAACCTATTTACTCACTAGATTGCTGGTTTATTACAAAAAGAAATAACTCAGGAACAGCCCTATGGAAGAGATACATAGGGCAAAGTATGGGGAAAGGGCATGGAGGTTAACTGGTCTCTCCAGTCACTTCACTCTCCCCCATACCTGCAAATGTTCACCAACCCAGAAGCTCCTTAAACCCCATCCTTTTGGGTGTTAACAGAGGAATCATCAGCCATTGGTGACTGATTGAAGGGAAAGCCCTTCTTGATCAGAGAGGTGGGACAGAAATTTCTAACCCTCTAATTATAAGGTTGGTTCTCTTGGCAACCAGCCCACATCCTTAGAGGCTTCCTCAAAGATACTTCATCAGCATAACAAAAGACTCATTTATTGCTCTCATCACAGGAAATTCCATAAGTTTTAGGGACTCTTCCAGAAATAGGGACAAAGACCAAATATATATTTATTATAAATCATAGTATCACAGTTACTATAGATTTGGGATGTATGTTCTTTTTAGCATCTCTATCCTTTCCATTGGTTTTAATAATGATTCTGTTGTTTTCTTATTAGTAGATAACACTGTAATCAAATAAATTTAAGCCCTGAAAGCATATGAAGATATCTATTTCCATTTTGTTTTCTCATATTCTTTTTGCTTTTTAAAAATATAATTTTAATTTTAAGTCATATGTATGTGTGCGTGGAGAAGGCTATGGCACCCCACTCCAGTACTCTTGCCTGGAAAATCCCATGGACAGAGGAGCCTGGTGGGCTGCAGTCCATGGGGTCCTGAAGAGTCGAACACGACTGAGTAACTTCACTTTAACTTTTCATTTTCATGCATTGGAGCAGGAAATAGCAACCCACTCCAGTGTTCTTGCCTTGAGAATCCCAGGGACGGGGGAGCCTGGTGGGCTGCTGTCTCTGGGGTCGCACAGAGTCGACTGAAGTGACTTAGCAGCAGCAGCAGCAGCAGCAGCAGCATGTGTGTGTACTTTAAGTTATTCAGTCTTTTTCCTTCACTTTTTTTAGGTTTTATTATGGTGTTTAAAAAATATGTAACATCAAATTTCTAATTTTTAACTATTTTAAATATCCAATTTAGTGCTATTAGTTATGTTCATGGTATGCTATTAATTTTTATTTCTGTCATTGCAGTTTCCAAATCCAACTTATTTATTACCTCAAATAGAACCTTTCTACTCATTAAGCAATAACCACACGGTTCCTCTTCCCTATAGCCCTTATAGCTTCTAATCTACTTCCTGTCTTTGTTAAATTTTCTTTTTTAAGTATTTTATATAAGCAGAATCATAATTTCTTTGTCCTTTCCTGTTGGCTTGTTTCACTTACATGTCTTCAGTGTTTATCCAGCATCATGCTTTCTTGTGGCTAAATAACAATTTCACTGGGCTTCCCTGGTGGCTCAGATGATAAAGAATCCTCCTTCTATGCGGGAGACCTGGGTTTGATCCCTGGGTTGGGAAGATCCTCTAAAGGAGGTCATGGCAACCCACTCCAGTATTCTTGCCTGGAGAATCCCCATGGACAGAGGGGCCTGGCAGGCTACAGTGCACGGGATTGCAAAGAGTTGGACACATCTGAGTGACTAAGCACAACAACATTGGATATATGACACTTTTTTTAATCCATTCATCTCATGATGAAAACTTGGATTGTTTCATAGGCATGAAGTGGTATCTCATTTCATTTTCCTACTAACTACTCATGAATATCTTTTCATGAGCTTATTGATGATTTGTATGCCTTCTTTGGAGAAATGTCCATTTAAATCCTTTGCCCATTTTAAAAATTGGATTGTCTCTCAAATCAAAAACTGATTTGAGAGAATAGCATTGAAACATGTATGTTACCATATGCGAAACAGATCACCAATCCAAGTTCAGTGCATGCAACATGCAATCAAAGCTGGTGCACCGGGACAAACCAGAGGGATGGGATGGGAAGGGAAGTGGGAGGGGGTTGGGATGAGGGACAATACAATAAAAATAGAGGAAAAAAATTGGATTGTCTTTTTGTTGTTGAGCTGTAGGAGTTCTTTATATTTTCTGGGATTGAACTCAGTATGTGATTTGCAAATATATTCTGGATATTGAATTCATATGTGATTTGCAAATAGTTTTTCCAATCCTATAAAATTTTCACTTTCCTGATAATGTCTTTTGATGAGCAAATATTTTTAATTTTGGTAAGGTCTATTTATCTTAGTTTTCTTTCGTTTCATGTGTTTTTGGCATTGTAGGTAAGAATGCATTGGCAAATCTAAGGTCATGGAGATTTACCCTTAGAGTTTATTCTAAAAGTTTTATGATTTTAGCTCTTAGATTTAGGTTGTTGATTCATTTTAATTTTTATGAATAATATGAGTTAAGGGTTCAGTGTCATTCTTTTGCATGTGGAAATCTAGTTGTCCCAGCACTATTTATTAAAGAGTGCTCTTTCACCCTTGTCAAAAATCAGTTAGCCATTGATGTATGGGTTTATTTCTGGATTCTCAGTTCTATTCCATTGGTCTTGCCTTATTCCAGTACCATGCTGTGTTGCTTGTTGTTGTTCAGTTGCTAAGTTGTATCCAGTTGTTTTCACCTTAGGGACTACAGCATGCCAGGCTTCCCTGTCCTTTGTTATCTCCCAGAGTTTGCTCAGACTCATGTCCATTGAGTCAGTGATGCTATCCAAATATCTCATCCTCTGTCACCCTCTTCTCCTCATGCCTTTAATCTTTCCCAGTTTCAGGGTCTTTTCTAGTGAGTTGGCTCTTCACATCAGGTGGCCAATGTACTGGAGCTTCAGCTTCAGCATCAGTCCTTCCAATGAATATTAAGGGTTGATTTCCTTTAGGAATGACTGTTGCTTACTGTAGCTGTATAGTAACTTCTGAAATCAGGAAGTGTGAGTCCTCCAATTTTCTTATCCTTTTCAAATTGTTTTGACTGTTTGGATACCTTGCAATTCCATATGAATTTGTTGACCAGTTTTTTCATTTATGCAAAAACGTGCTGGAATTTAGATGGATATTGCATTCAATATGTGGCTATTTTAGATAGTGTTAATATTTCAACAGTTTGTCTTCCAGTCCATGAATACAGGATGTTTTTCCGTTTAGTTGGGTTTAATTTCTTTCATCCATGCTATGTAATTTTCAGTGTACAGGCGATTCACATCCTTGGTTAAATTTATTCCTAGATGTTTAATTATTTTAGGTGCTATTGCAAATGGCAACCCACTCCAGTATTCTTGCCTGGAGAATCCCATAGACAGAGGAGCCTGGTGGGCTACAGTCCATGGAGTCACAAAGAATCGGACATGACTGAGTGACTATCCCTTCACTTCTGCTCCATCCAGAACTAAGGACCAGGATCCCACGTTAGAAATGGGGTCTAAAGTTTTCATGAATGCTGCCAGGCTGGGGACGATGTGGGGCACGCACAAGTAAAATCACCACAAAGCTTTCCTAGTTTTTAAGTTTCCTTTTCCTTGGTTCAATGATTGCTTGATTGTTGCAGTTTCAGAGTTCTAACAAAATTCATACAGTTTGCTCGTTTTTCAGTATTTCTGTCATGGGAGCTTGGAGCTGCCTACTCTGTCATTTTCTTGGTGTCTCTTCTGTTTTTGGAATTTAAACATCTAATTTTAAAGAATTAGATGTGAAACTAACTTTTATGTTATGCCACATCAGAATTAGAGCTGTTGAATAATAATGACCTTTGAACAAGTTGATATCAAAGTAGTGTCCTGTAACTTACTGTTTTTTCCCCCACGTTAGGCCTTCTCGTTTCATGGATGTGTCATTACGTAGCTTCTCCCTTTGTTGTGACCTATTAAGCCGGGTTTGCCACACAGCGGTAACTTACTGTAAGGATGCTTTGGAAAGTCATCTTCATGTTATTGTTGGTACACTTATACCCCTTGTGGATGATCAGATGGAAGTTCAGGAACAGGTAATTGCCCAAATCATGTTCAAAATGATATTTGAAATATATTGATAAGGTATTCTTGGAAAGAACTGGTTGTTTTATGTTTACTTGGTGTAATCAGTAATTTTAGTGAAAATAGTCTTTGAAAAATGATGGGGAAAACACTCTCATTCAATTAATCCTTGTAATCTTTTTGTTATAGAGCACCTAGTCATTTTGATCTAATAAATAACCTGATTTCTTTCTTACTTATACTGAAATATAGAGGTAGTCAAAACTAGGGATCCAGTTCACACTACTCTGATGGTGTAAGAGATTATCTGAAATGCTTCAGTAATACTGAGAACCGTGTTCCTCAGTGTCCATCCTATAGTAAAAGCCCTATATGTTTGTTCAATTATTTGAAAGCCCAGAAACCGTAGTAGCTAGGTGCCTTAGTAGTGATTAGAACATTTTATCTAAACCAGGTTAACAGAGTTTGTATCATTTATTATAGTGGGTCTATTTGTTTTACTTTAACATAGAATTAATCCATTTCTCTTGATTTTTTTTTCTTTTTAATTATGTTTAGGTGTTGGACTTGTTGAAATTCTTAGTGATTGATAACAAGGATAATGAAAATCTGTATATGACAATTAAACTTTTAGATCCTTTTCCTGACCACATTGTCTTTAAGGATTTGCGTATTACTCAGCAGAAAATCAAATACAGTAGAGGACCCTTTTCACTTTTGGAGGTAATAATTATTCTGTCATCCTGCTATTTTTGTATTAGAGAGGATAGTAATACTTTCTGGAAGTCTCTAATCCTCTCAGAGGAAAAACTGGTGTTTTTTAAAAATTGTGATTAAAAATCATAACCTGAAATCTGTCCTAACAGATACAAGGTCCGATGCTGTAAAGCGTGATATTGGTTAGGAACCTGGAATGTCAGGTCCATGAATCAAGGCAAAATTGGAAGTGGTCAAACAGGAGATGGCAAGAGTGAACATCGACATTCTAAGAATCAGTGAACTAAAATGGCCTGGAATGGGTGAATTTAACTCAGATGACCACTATATCTACTACTGCAGGCAGGAATCCCTTAGAAGAAATGGAGTAGCCATCATGGTCAACAAAAGAGTCTGAAATGCAGTACTTGGATGCAATCTCAAAAACGACAGAATGATCTCTCTTCATTTCCAAGGCAAACCATTCGATATCACAGTAATCCAAGTCTATGCCCCAACCAGTAACTGAAGAAGCTGAAGTTGAACGGATATGTGAAGACCTACAAGACCTTTTAGAACTAACACCCAAAAAGATGTCCTTTTCATTAAGGGAACTGGAATGCAAAAGTAGGAAATCAAGAAACACCTGTAGTAACAGGCAAATTTGACCTTGGAATACAGAATGAAGCAGGGCAAAGACTAATAGAGTTTTGCCAAGAAAATGCACTGGTCATAGCAAACACCCTCTTCCGACAACATAAGAGAAGACTCTACACATGGACATCACCAGATGGTCAACACCAAAATCAGATTGATTATATTCTTTGTGGCCCACGATGGAGAAGCTCTATACAGTCAACAAAAACAAGACCGGGAGCTGACTATGGCTCAGATGATGAACTCCTTATTTGCCAAATTCAGACTTAAATTGAATAAAGTAGAGAAAACCACTAGACCATTCAGGTATGACCTAAATCAAATCCCTTATGATTATACAGTGGAAGTGAGAAATAGATTTAAGAGACTAGATCTGATAGAATGCCTGACGAACTATGGACTGAGGTTCGTTACATTGTACAGGAAACAGGGTTCAAGACCATCCTCATGGAAAAGAAATGCAAAAAGCAAAATGGCTGTCTGGGGAGGCCTTACAAGTAGCTGTGAAAAGAAGAGAAGCGAAAAGCGAAGGAGAAAAGGAAAGATAAAAGCATCTGAATGCAGAGTTCCAAAGAAAAGCAAGAAGAGATAAGAAACCCTTCCTCAGTGATCAATGCAAAGAAATAGAGGAAAACAACACAATGGGAAAGACTAGAGATCTCTTCAAGAAAATTAGAGATACCAAGGGAACATTTCATGCAAAGATGGGCTCAATAAAGGACAGAAATGATATGGACCTAACAGAAGCAGAAGATATTAAGAGCTGGCAAGAACACACAGAACAACTGTACAAAAAAGATTTTCAAGACCAAGATAATCACGATGGTGTGATCACTCACCTAGAGCCAGACATCCAGGAATGTGAACTTAAGTGGGCTTTAGAAAGCATTACTACGAACAAAGCTGTTGGAGGTAATGGAATTCCAGTTGAGTTATTACCAGTCCTGAAAGATGATGCTGTGAAAGTTCTGCACTTAATATGCCAGTAAATTTGTAAAACTCAGCAGTGGCCACAGGACTGGAAAAAGTCAGTTTTCATTCCAATCCCAAAGAAAGGCATTGCCAAAGAAAGGCAATGCCAAAGAATGCTCAAACTACCGCACAACTGCACTCATCTCACACACTAGTAAAGTAATGCTCAAAATTTTCCAAGCCAGGCTTCAGCAATATGTGAACTGTGAACTTCCTGATGTTCAAGCTGGTTTTAGAAAAGGCAGAGGAACCAGAGATCAAATTGCCAACATCCACTGGATGATTGAAAAAGCAAGAGACTTACAGAAAAACATCTATTTCTGCTTTATTGACTATGCCTAAGCCTTTGACTGTGTAGATCACAATAAACTGTGGAAAATTCTGAAAGAGATGGGAATACCAGACCACTGACCTGCCTCTTGGGAAACCTATATGCAGGTCAGGAAGCAACAGTTAGAACTGGACATGGAACAACAAAGACTGTTTCCAAATAGGAAAAGGAGTATGTCAAGGCTGTATATTGTCACCCAGCTTATTTAACTTATATGCAGAGTACATCATGAGTAATGCTGGGCTGGAAGTAGCACAAGCTAGAATGAAGATAGCCGGGAGAAATATCAATAACCTCAGATATGCAGATGACACCACCCTTATGGCAGAAAGTGAAGAGGAACTAAAAAGACTCTTGATGAAAGTGAAAGTGGAGAGTGGAAAAGTTGGCTTAAAGCTCAACATTCAGAGAACGAAGATCATGGCATCTGGTCCCATCACTTCATGGGAAATAGATGGGGAAACAGTGGAAACTGTCAGACTTTATTTTGGGGGCCTCCAAAATCACTGCAGATGGTGATTGCAGCCATGAAATTAAAAGATGCTTATTCCTTGGGAGGAAAGTTATGACCAACCTAGATAGCATATTGAAAAGCAGAGACATTATTTTGCCAACAAAGGTCGGTCTAGTCAAGGCTGTAGTTTTTCCTGTGGTCATGTATGGATGTGACAGTTGGACTGTGAAGAAGGCTAAGCACCGAAGAAGTGATGCTTTTGAACTGTGGTGTTGGAGAAGACTCTTGAGAGTCCCTTGTACTGCAAGAATATCCAACCAGTCCATTCTGAAGGAGATCAGCCCTGGGATTTCTTGGAAGGAATATGCTGAAGCTGAAACTCCAATACTTTGGCCACCTCATGGGAAGAGTTGATTCATTGGACTCTGATGCTGGGAGGGTTGGGGGCAGGAGGAAAAGGGGACGACCGAGGATGAGATGGCTGGATGGCATCACTGACTCGATGGACGTGAGTCTGAGTGAACCCTGGGAATTGGTGATGGACAGGGAGGCCTGGCGTGCTGCTATTCATGGGGTCGCAAAGAGGCAGACACAACTGAGTGACTGAACTGAACTCAACAGAGAAAAACTGAGTTTTTAAATATACTCTTGCTTTGCAGTAAAAGTATAAATATCAAAGATTCTTGGTAAAGATCTGAATTTAAATATTAAAGAAGTATAATATAAAATATGCTTGATGAAATCTACATATAAGTTTCATTAATATCTCAAAATTACCTTCTGATCCTCTGAAGAAAAATATAATGTTTGAATTAGAGATGGTATGTAACTTTTTGAAGAGTTTTTCAGGTTTTTCATCTTGTTTAACCCTTATAAATTTCAAAAGTATGTTCAGTTGTTTTCCTTATAAATCTTACTATAATTTTACTCTATATTTGACTATAATCAGTATGAAAATATAGTTAATATACTGAGACATGAAACTAGAATTGTAGTGATAAATAAATACAAGTTTAAGTTTTTCCCTCTAATTGAGTATGCTGTAACAGTCTTAAACTCTAAATATTTTATCATGAGAGAGTATATTAGAATTTAAATGATTAAAATACTAAGATTTGAAGTGAAATAAGTAACTTATTTCTACCTTGTTTGGTAGTAACTGATAGTAATCAGTGTCTGTGGATGGCATTAACTGATTTTTAGAAATTTTATTTTACAGACTCAACCAATACATGTCAAAGAAAGTTACATTTTTAGCTGATTTTCTCTTTTAGGAAATTAACCATTTTCTCTCAGTAAGTGCTTATGATGCACTTCCATTGACAAGGCTTGAAGGATTGAAGGATCTTCAAGACAACTAGAGCAACATAAAGATCAGATGATGGATCTTATGAGAGCGTCTCAGGGTACTCATTTTAATGACTTGAGTTATTTGTATCCGTTTCTTTTTGAAAGAATCTCTTAAAATTTGTGCTCTTGGTTTAATTGCCACATATTTAGTTCAGACTCTGATCACTTCTCATCTAGTTATGAAAGACTTTCTAAGTTGTATCTTTTCCTTGAATTACTCCCATTTTATCCATCCTTTAGACCTGTGCCAGAATGTCCAAGTTTATTCTGCCACTTAAAAAAATGTTAACAATTTGCTGCTGCCCAAAAGAATAATTTGAGTTCTTTAAAGGGAGGCATGCAAGGTAATCTCTCTCTGTCTACTACCCCAGTTTATTTAAATAAAAGAACCATTTCATTTTAAGTATCTTAGCCATGTATGTGTCTTGTTTTATGTATGTATGTGTCTGTTTTGTATCTACACACATATTTGTATATGAGTTTCTAGCTTTTTTTTTTTAACTTAAGAAAACTTCCATTTTTAAGTTGATTTGATTTTAGTTTTTAGGTTACTATAGTACTGCACTTGGTGGAAATATTTTCTACTTATGTTTTGATTTTCATCATCTTGTGTCGTTAACTTCTTATTTCTATTCTGTGATTTTTGTCCTCAGTACTTTTCAAAATTAATTTTGTTTTGACCATCTGAATTCTGAGTTTCTAGAATATTTGTTCTTGAAGTATATAAATGTATATACATGGATGGAGGAGCCTGGTAGGCTGAAGTCTGTGGGGTGGGTAGGAATTGGATACGACTGAGCGACTTCACTTTCACTTTTCACTTTCATTCATTGAAGAAGGAAATGGCAACCCACTCCAGTGTTCTTGCCTGGAGAATCCCAGGGACAGGGGAGCCTGGTGGGCTGCCGTCTCTGAGGTCACACAGAGTCGGACACGACTGAAGCGACTTAGCAGCAACAGCAGCAGCATACATGTGTGTGTGTGTGTGTATATATATATATGTAAACATGAACTTTCTCTTTGTATATCTAATTTTTGTGTATTTGAGTATTTTATTGATTCATACCAATGTAGCCAATAGATGTTTGTAGCTATAAGTTCAACTTCTTTGTTGAACTAGCACATGTCAAGTTCTCAGTAGTAACATGTGGCTTGTGGCTGTCATTGGACAGCATGGACTATAGGCCATTACCATCATTGCAGAAAATTCTGTCAGACAGGTCTGGTCTATTCTGAATCCAAGGGGGAAAACCAGGCATTCTCCCATGCTGAAAAATTTTTGTGTTTCTAAGTGTGATTTTGCTAAAGGTATTGATTTCTCTGTACAACTTGTTAAGACATTTTTCTCTCTCTGACTCCCGAATATTGCTGCCAAATGTTTTTACATGATTCTATTGAAGAAGGAAGTTCAGATACATTCTTTTAGTTTGTATTTTTGAAGCGCCCATAATTTAAAATCTTTATTAAAATTTTCTAGTCACAGAATTTAATATATGAGCATATTATAAAGAAAGTGTTGTTTCCACCATAAGTTAAACTAATTTTTTCAAAACTACTTCTAGATAACCCTCAGGATGGCATAATGGTGAAGCTAGTTGTCAGCTTGTTGCAGTTATCCAAGATGGCAGTAAACCACACTGGTGAAAGAGAAGTTTTAGGTAAACTGTTTGGCTTGGTGAATATGAATTTTTTTGTTTGAGTGGTTATCTTCATAGCATTTTAAAATTCAGTAAAAATTGTTGTCTGAAATACTGGAGAAATGTGAGGTGCTAGTTAGATTTCTGTTTAGTTCAAGTATCCTTAAGCAGCCCTCCTTTCATATTTTCCTTCTTTAGACATTCATATAAAGTAAAAAGTTAGTAATTAATACATGTGCCTAGCTATTAATTTAAAAATGGCTTGTACATATTTACTGGAGAGGGGAATGGCAAACACCTCATTACTCTTGACTTGAGAACCCAGTGAACAGAATGAAAAAGCAAAAAGGTATGACACTGATAGATGAACTTCCCAGGTCAGTAGGTGCCCAGTATGCTACTAGACAAGAATGGAGAAATAGCTCCAAAAAGAATGAAGAGGCTGAGCCAAAGCAAAAACAACACCCAGTTATGGATGTGACTGGTGATGGAAGTAAAGTCTGATGCTGTAAAGAACAGTATTACATCGGAACCTAGAATGTTAGGTCCATAAATCAAGGTAGATTGGAAGTGGTCAAACAAGAGATGGCAACAGTGAACATCGGCGTTTTAAGAATCAGTAAACTAAAATGCACTGGAATGGGTGAATTTAATTTGGATGACCATTATATCTACTATGGGCAAGAATCCCTTAGAAGAAATGGAGTAGCCCTCATAGTCAACAGGGCTTCCCTTGTGGCTCAGCTGGTAAGGAATCCACCTGCAGTGCAGGAGAACTGGGTTCAGTCTCTGCATTGGAAAGATCCCCTGGAGAAGGGAGAGGCTACCCACTGTAGTATTCTGCCCTGGAGAATTCCATGGACTATACAGTCCATAGGGTTGCAAAGAGTTGGACACGACTGAGTGACTTTGTCACACACTAGTAAAGTAATGCTCAAAATTCTCCAAGCCAGGCTTCACCAATACGTGAACCGTGAACTTCTAGATGTTCAAGCTGGTTTTAGAAAAGGCAGAGGAACCAGAGATAAAATTGCCAACATCCACTGGATCATCAAAAAGCAAGAATTCCAGAAAAACATCTATTTCTGCTTTATTGACTATGCCAAAGCCTTTGACTGTGTGGATCACAATAAACTGTGGAAAATTCTGAAAGAAATGTGAATACCAGACCACCTGACCTGCCTCTTGAGAAACCTATATGCAGGTCAGGAAGCAACAGTTAGAACTGGACATGGAACAACAGACTGTTTCCAAATAGAAAAGGAGTACGTCAAGGCTGTATATTGTCACCCTGCTTATTTAACTTATATGCAGAGTACATCATGAGAAATGCTGGGCTGGAAGAAGCACAAGCTGGAATCAAGATTGCTGGGAGAAATATCAATAACCTCAGATATGCAGATGACACCACCCTTATGGCAGAAAGTGAAGAGGAACTAAAAAGACTCTTGATGAAAGTGAAAGTGGAGAGTGAAAAATTTGGCTGAAAGCTCAACTTTCAGAAAATGAAGATCATGGAAATGGTCCCATCACTTCATGGGAAATAGATGGGGGAAACAGTGGAAACTGTATCAGACTTTGTTTTTAGGGTCTCCAAAATCACTGCAGATGGTGACTGCAACCATGAAATTAAAAGACGCTTACTGGTAAGGAATCCACCTAGATAGCGAAAAGTTATGACCAACCTAGATAGCATATTCAAAAGCAGAGACATTACTTTGCTACCAAAGGTCCGTCTAGTCAAGGCTGTGGTTTTTGTATGGATGTGAAAGTTGGACTGTGAAGAAAGCTGAGTGCCAAAGAATTAATGCTTTTGAACTGTGGTGTTGGAGAAGACTCTTGAGAGTCTCTTGGATTGCAAGGAGATCCAGCCAGTCCATTCTGAAGGAGATCAGCCCTGGGATTTCTTTGGAGGGAGTGATGCTGAAGCTGAAATTCCAGTACTTCGGCCAGCTCATGCGAAGAGTTGATTCATTGGAAAAGACTCTGATGCTGGGAGGAATTGTGGGCAGGAGGAGAAGGGGACGACAGAGGATGAGATGGCTGATGGCATCACCGACTCAATGGACATGAGTCTGCGTGAACTCCAGGAGTTGGTGATGGACAGGGAGGCGTAGCATACTGCAATTCATGGGGTCTCAAAGAGTTGGACACAACTGAGTAACTGAACTGAGTGACTTTCACTGATAGTCAACAAAGAGTCCAAAATGCTGTACTTGGGTGCAGTCTCAAACGTGACAGAATGATCTCTTTTCATTTCCAACACAAACCATTCCATATCACAGCAATCCAAGCCTATGCCCCAACCAGTAATGGCAAAGAAGCTGAGGTTGAATGGTTATGAAGACGTAGAAGACCTTCTAGAACTAACACCCAAAAAAGATGTACTTTTCATCATAAGTGACTGGAATGCAAAAGTAGGAGATACCTCGAGTAACAGGCAAGTTTGCCCTTGGAGTACAAAATGAAGCAGTGCAAAGGCTAACAGAGTTTTGTGAAGAGAATGCACTGATCAAGTACCATCTTCCAACAATACAAGAGACGACTCTACACATGGACATCACCAGATGGTCAATACTGAAATCAGATTGATAAATTCTTTGCAGCAGAAGATGGAGAAGCTCTATACAGTCAGCAAAAGGAAGACCAGGAGCTGACTGTGGCTCAGATCATGAACTCCTTATTGCAAGATTCAGACTTAAATTGAAAATGTATAAGAAAACTACTATGAGAAAGATAATAAGCAGATTCAGCAAAATTGCAGAGTACAAGATCAACATGCAGACAATAATTTTTTAACATATTTTATTAAATACCATAATGAGAGGGGAAGAACATGAGGCAGCCTTCTGGCATCCTGAAAACATCTATCTTCATTTGGATAGTGATAATACAGATAGAAAGAAAATATATGTGCCTGCATGTATATGTGAATTTTCACTGAACTGTGTGTGTAAGATTTATGGACTTTATGTAATACTTCAATTAAAAGTGGATACAACAGTGGCTATTGGAGAAGGAAATGGCAGTCCACTCCAGTATTCTTGCCTAGAGAATCCCTTGGATGGAGGAGCCTGGTGGGCTGCTGTCCATGGGGTTGCACAGAGTCAGACACAACTGAAGCGATTTAGCATGCATGTATGCACAGTGGCTGTATTTAGACTTCCCTTAGTTTCTACATTTTACTAGTTAATGTATCTCTTGGATATAATTTTATAGGGGAAAATATTACCGACATGGATAATATGTAAAGGAAATGATACAGTATTTTGTAGCTTCTTTAATGT
Source organism: Nanger dama (assembly GCA_917880005.1). NCBI lineage: Eukaryota > Metazoa > Chordata > Mammalia > Artiodactyla > Bovidae > Nanger > Nanger dama. The sequence goes on from CAKJTW010000014.1 coordinate 18,009,953, forward strand.
ATTCTACATCAATGAGGAAACACTTAAATGTTAAAGGATGACAAAAACATATTTTTGAAATTAGAAAATTTCTGTTTTATATGTGATCTCTTAGCTATAACTTTACTGAATTGAAATTTCTATATGTAGAGGCTGTTGGAAGCTGCTTGGGAGAAGTGGGTCCTATAGATTTCTCTACAATAGCTATACAACATAGTAAAGATACATCTTATACCAAGGCTCTTGAGTTATTTGAAGATAAAGAACTTCAGTGGACCTTCGTAGTGCTGACTTACCTGAATAATACACTGGTAGAAGATTGGTAAGTATTTAATGATACCTTGTGTCTGATAGCACTTCCTCAATTTGACATTCAAGATTGACCTCATATAAATTAACATTTCCAATAACTAAATAATAATAATAGCTTTCTCCTTTAAGTTGCCATAGTTTTGATCTTAAATATTTAGTCAAAATCATTGTATTTTTACTGATTCACATAGTTACTAAAACCCTATGTGCCAGGTGCTTATTATCATGATGTATATACTAGACGAGGTGCATGTTAAATTTTAGTGAGAGTGAAATTTAAAGTTGCTCAGTCCTGTCTTAATCTTTGCAGTCACATGGAATAGTCTATGAAATTTTCCAGGCCAGAATACTGGAGTGGGTAGCTGTTCCCTTCTCCAGGGGATCTTCCCAACCAAGGGATCGACCCCAGGTCTCCTGCATTGCAGGCAGATTCTTTACCAGCTGAGCCACCAGGGAAGGGTAGATTAGACAGATAAATAGTGCAAAACTACCAAGTGGTTCCACAGAAAGCATTAGGATATGGGACTATAAATGGTGGTATTTTGGGCTCTTGTCAAAATCAAATCTCAGCTAGACGTTTTGATCCTTTTTTAAAAAAGTCTTATTTTATATTGAAGTATGATGGATTCAGGGCTTCCCTGGTGGCTCAGAGGTTAAAGCATCTGCCTCCAATGCGGGAGACCTGGGTTCGATTCCTGGGTTGGGAAGATCCCCTGGAGAAGGAAATGGTAAACCACTCCAGTATTCTTGCCTGGAGAATCCCATGGACGGCAAAGCCTGGTAGGCTACAGTCCACGGGGGTCGCAGAGAGTCGGATACAACTGAGCAACTTCACCTTCACCTTCATGATGGATTAACAATTTTGTGATGGTTTCAGGTGGACAGCAAAGGGGCTCGGCTATATTATATCCATTCTCTTTCAAACTCACCTTCCATCCAGGCTGCCATATAACATTAAGCAGAGTTCCCTGTGCTTTATATACAGTAGATCCTTGTTGGTTATCCACTTTAAATACAGTAGTGTATATGTGTCAATCCCAAATTCCTATCTCTCTCCTTCATCCTTCCCCCTTGACAACCATAAATGCCTTCTCCAAGGCTGTGACTCTGTTTCTGTTTTATAAATAAGTTAATTTATATCCTTTTAAAATAAATCATAGAGTGGGAATTATAACTCCAAAAGTTTTAAGCTAATCAAACAGGGCTTTCTTTTTCCCATTAATGCTCAATACAAAACAAAATGGCAACAGTTAGTATAATTTCAGCTTGCTGATTATGAGATTACTTTTGCTTTCTCGTCCCCTCCCCATTTATCTATTTGCAGTTATCTATTTATTATTTATAGACCCTTGAACAATGTGAGGGTAAGGATGCTTTGCTGAGTGGAAAATTCATGTATACGTACAGTTGGGGCTCTCCATGGTTCTGTATCTGAGGAGTCAACCAGCTGCAGATGGTGTAGTATTTACTATTGAAAAAAACTCTGTGTATAAGTGAATCTATACAGTTCAAACCCTTGTTGTTCAAAGGTCAAATGGATCTATTTTTGATATATTTGAGCGTTTCATCACCACCATTTTTGGGGACTGGGTTCAAACGATTTTTGCCCACAGTTGGGCATGTTTCTAAGGTAAATAGGGCTTCCCAGGTGGTCCAGTGGTAAAGAATCCACCTGCCAATGCAGGAGAAACGGGTTTGATCCCTGGGTCAGGAAGATCCCCTGGAGAAGAAAATGACAACCCACTCCAGTCTTCCTGCCTGGGAAATCCTGTGGACAGAGGGGCCTGGTGGTCTACAGTCCATGGAGTTGCAAAGAGTTGGACATGACTGAGCAGGCATGTACTCCCATACTATGGTAAAAGGTATTTTGCATCTGTTTCCCTGTAACTCTCTCTCCTTCTCTTGGGGAATAAATGATTTTCAATAATGCCTACTTGCTATGTTTTCATTGTTGATTTTAAGGACATGTATCTTTCTCTCTTTTATTGTTGTTACAGTGAAAGGGCTGGCATGGTTTCCTTCCCAACATTTTGTTAGAAAAATTTTCAAGCATACAAGGAAATTGAAAGAATTTTGCAGTAAATACCCATATAATTACCACCTAGATTTTTACTATATTCTACCATTATTATCCTTATTTTATCACATTTAGCCATTCTTCTATTCATTTTTTAATTCATCTCATTCTAAAAATATATTTCAAAGTGTATCTGATACAGATTTTGAAGAGATTTTCCACAGAAAATTTGCAAGCTTTGTGTTTCACTTGTTTCACAGAAATTTGCAATTGAGTTTTCAGAAAAAGGTGCACAAAAATACTACTGTGACTTAAACTTGAGAACCATAGTGAATAGGTACAGTTTGTTTTTCCTATCTTTTTGTAAGAGGAAAAAATCATTACATGTTTGAGGGACCTCAGGTATACAAAGGGATATTCACTAAGGAATTCACAGATTCATGGAAGGCTTCTTTGAGGAAATGTCATTGAGTGGATCTGAGTGTTCAGGAATTAACTGGAAGATGATTAGGAATAAAACATTCCAGGCAGAGAATAGCTAGAGTAAAAAGAAGCTTCATGTGTTTGAGGATCAGAAAAAGCCTAGTGTGAAAGAAGATGATGTTAAATGAAATTAGAAAGGTCTGATTAATTAATTTGGATTTTATTTGAAATAAATAAGGAAGCTATGGAGTTTTAAGCATAGTAGTCATGATGCAACTAATCCTTTTACTGTGACTTTTATATGGCAAATGGCTTGTGACAGGGCAAAAATGGAAATAAGAAGCCTGATTATGAACCTGTTGCAGTAGTCCAGAAGAAGGGTGGCAGAAGGCAGGCTTCCCTGCTGGCTCAAATGGTGAAGAATTTGCTTGCAATGCGAGAAACCCAGGTTCAATCCCTGGGTCAGGAAGATCCTCTGAAGAAGGAAATGGCAACCCACTCCAGTATCTTTGCCAGGAGAATTCCATGGACAAAGGAGCCTTGGGCTACAGTCCATGGTGTCACAAAGAGTTAGATGACACTTTCACTTTCACTTTCAGTGAAGATGAAATGGAACCTGGGGATATTTTTAACACAGAGCAGCAAGACCTGCTGATGAATTTGGAGGAGACAGAGAAAGATAGCAGAATGAAGGATGAATTCAAGTTTAGGGTTTATGCTTCTGTGTCTTAAATTGAGACTCCTAAAAGGACTTAAGCCTTACTTGATAGCTCATTATCATATATAGTATAAGGCTTTAAGACATGTTATGTCAGCTATCATTTTTTCAGTACTGTTGTATTACAGTCCCCTTTTTCTTAATTTTTTGAAAAAGAGAAGGACCTTTACACTTACTGTTTGTTTAAAATTGTTCTAGACATAATGTTACCATTTGTAGGGAAATTCCATTCTCTGTTACCCCAAATTATTTGTTCCTCATAGAGAAAATGTTATCAAAATAATTTTGTGGGTGATTAGTATTCTGTCATTCTCATTACTCATTAGTCAGTGTTATTTTCAAGTATTTCTTTTTATGAGACTTTTTAATTTATAATGAGTCATAAACTTTCTTATAGTGAATGAAAGGAATTGCTGTTACAGTGATTAGTAACTCAGGATTACTAAAGGAATATTAAAAATAGCTTTGGTAATTGTTTGATGTTACCCAATTTTATAGGTATAAAATTTCCTAATAAGTGCAAAGGTTTCCTAATATAATTTAAGGTTTTAATTTTGTCATAAGAAGTTGCTTCACATTCATTAAGATTAATATTGATATACTTCGTGACATTTGATTTATGTGTTTTTCAGTGTCAAAGTGCGAGCGGCAGCTGTTACCTGTTTGAAAAGCATTTTAACCACAAAAACTGGATATAGTTTCTGGGATATTTATAAGGCAACAACTGATCCCATGCTGATCTATCTACAGCCTTTTAGAACACCAAGAAAAAAGGTCTCTCAAATAATGTTTATTGAATACCCACTATATCTAGAACAGTTCTATTTGCTGTGGGCTATGAATGTCCTGTTGCTTAATTTTGCTTACACTTAATGTTTTTGGAAATAATTGCAGCTGTAATTTGAATCCAAGGTATCTGTATTTTTAGTTACGGCAGTGTGGAAAAGCTGAGAGAGGTAACCTAGAGAAATTATCGTTGATTTGGGGGCACATAGGAGGAATTCTTAATGACAGGCTTTTTTTTCAAGGAGTGGAAAACCCCTTTCGTTGACCAGATACAAGCCATTGCTCCTGGTATGGTTTCTAGGTATTGTGATAATAAGTTAATGTGAAATTTCAGATGACCTAGGTTTCTCCCTTTTTCATGTTGATGTCAGACATAACAAGGTTCCACTGAAAGGACTCTATGAAAGAGACTTAAGAACTCTTCAGTTCAGTTCAGTCGCTCAGTTGTGTCCGACTCTTTGCGACCACATGAAATGCAGCACGCCAGGCCTCCCTGTCCATCACCAACTCCCAGAGTTAACTCAGACTTACGTTGATTGAGTCAGTGATGCCATCAGCCATCTCATCCTCTGTCGTCCCCTTCTTCTCCTGCCCCCAATCCCTCCCAGCATCAGAGTCTTTCCAATGAGTCAACACTTCACATGAGGTGGCCAAAGTACTAGAGTTTCAGCTTCAGCATCATTCCCTCCAAGGAAATCCCAGGGTTGATCTCCTTCAGAATGGACTGGTTGGATCTCCTTGCAGTCCAATGGACTCTCAAGAGTCTTCTCCAACACCACAGTTCAAAAGCATCAATCTTTGGCGCTCAGCCTTCTTCATAGTCCAACTCTCATATCCATACATGACCACTGGAAAAACCATAGCCTTGACTAGATGGACCTTTGTTAGCAAAGTAATGTCTCTAGTTTTGAATATGCTATCTAGGTTGGTCATAACTTTTTTTCCAAGGAGTAAGCGTCTTTTAATTTTCTTTTTAATCTAAGCATTTTTCTTTAATATTTTCTTTTCATAAAGCAACTGAGAAATATGCCATTGAGTTTTCACCAATTTAACTTCAGTAACATAATGTATCATAAATATAATTTTGGTCTTAATGAAATTATTGGCATTATAAACTTTTAATCAGTCCCAAATATTATAAATTATAAAAGTATAAGAAATATTATAAATTATAAACTATTATAAAGAAAATCAGTCCTGAATAGTCATCGAAAGAACTAATGCTGAAGCTGAAACTCCAGTACTTTGATGTGAAGAACTGACTCACTGGAAAAGACCCTGATGCTGGGAAAGATTGAAGGCAGGAGGAGAAGGGGATGACAGGTTGAAATGGTTTGATGGCATCACCAACTCGATGGACATGAATTTGGGCAAGTTCCAGGAGTTGGTGATGGGCAAGTTCCAGGAGTTGATGATGGACAGGGAGGTGTGCTACAGTTCATGAGGTTGCAAAGAGTCAGACACAACTGAGAAACTGAACTGAACTGAATATTGTAACCTTTAAAACATTGCAGTTTTAAGATTTTAAAATTTCATTTCATCCTGAAATCAGTTCTGTATGGTAGAGTTGGACTGGTTACATATATAAGGCAGAGAGTCTGTGATTCAACATACCGCTAATAAACTGAGAGTAGAAGTTTCCTCCTGTTTAGATCAGTAAATTTTCACCAGATTTTACCTTTCATAAGCATAATTGTATTTTAATTTTTAAAAGTAACAGATGCCTCTAGATTTAGTTTTAACTATATTTAGTTTTATTTGGAAACATGTTTGTTTATGCCTAGATATTTGTTTGGCATAGGAAAGATAAAATGTGTTTCTGGTTACTGTATTTACGTTTTCTGATCACTTTTTTCTAGTTTTTAGAAGTACCAAGACTTGACAAAGAGAGTCCTTTAGAAGGCTTGGATGATACAAGCCTGTGGATTCCTCAAAGTGAAAATCATGACATTTGGTTAAAGACACTGACTTGTGCTTTTTGAATAGTGGTGGCATAAAAAGTGAAGTCCTTCAGTTATTAAAGCCAATGTGTGAGGTAAGAAGATTAGTCTGACTCATACCCTTTCTACTTCTGTTTTTTTAATTTGAGCTTTCTCATCATAATTTTCTTTGCTTGTCCCATTCCATTTTACCATTTTGTTCATGTTCATGGCCTATATATAAAAAAAGAGTTATGTGTACTGCACATCCCCTTCACGCAAAGTAACTTATACTCAGCTGTTGTGAACCCATTCAACAGAGCATCTTTTTATATAAGACTTTTCAGCTGTGAGGTAGCTACATTTCAGATGAGTTCTAAGGGGGTGTCATAAATAACATGTTACTAATGATAGTTAAAATACAGATGATTAAAAATTATTTGTGTTGACCAAAGGTCTATTCTAACTTTTTAAATTTATTTCTATTGAGGTCATTGTCATTAACTTTCTGTGATGGGTTTTTTTTTTTTTTATTGAAATATAATTGGTTTACAATGTTGTGTTGATTTCCGCTGTACAGCAAAGTGAACCAGTTATATATGTACCCACTCTTTTAGATTCTTTTCCCGTATGAATCTTTAAAGAGTATTAAGAAGAGTTCCCTGTTTTATACAACAGATCCTTACTAGTTATCTGTTTTATACATAGTAGTGTGTATGTCAGTCGCAGTTTTCCAGCTTATACCCACCCCCTGTCCTGGAACCATAAATTATATTCTACATCTGTGACTCTGTCACCCTGTTTCTATTTTGTAAATAAGTCCATGTGTGCCATTTTTTTCTAGATTCTAAATAAAAGCTATGATATTTACCTTTCTCTGACTTAAGTCACTCAGTCTGACAATCTTTGAGTCCATCCAGGTTGCTGCAAATATCATTATTTTGTTCTTTCTATGGCCAAGTAAAATTCTATTGTATATATATGTACCACATCTTCTTTATCCATTTCTCTGTTGATAGGCATTTAGTTTGCTTCCATGTCCTGGCCGTTGTAAATAATGCTGCAGTGAACGTTGGGGTACATGTGTTGTTTCGAATTATGGTTTTCTCTGGATAAATATGTCCAGGAGTGGGCTTGCAGGATCATATGGTAGCTCTATTTTTAGTTATTTAAGGAACCTCCATACTATTCTCCATATTGACTATACCAACTTATATTCCCCCAAATAGTGTAGGAGGCCACACTTATTGTTTGTACAGTTTTTGATGATGGCCATCTGACTGGTTGAGGTGATACCTCATTGTAGTCTTGATTTGCATTTCTCTAATAATTAGTGATGCTGAGCATCTTTTCTTCTGCTTTTTGGCATGTCTTTGGTGTGTCTTTGGAGAAATATCTATTTAGATCTTCTACCCAGTTTTTTTATTGGGTTTTGTTTTTTTTTTTTTTCTGATACTGAGTTGCATGAGCTGTTTGTATATTTTGGAGAGTAGTCCCTTGTCTCTTGCTTGATTTGCAAAGATTTTCTCCCATTATGTGGGTTTGTCTTTTCATTTCGTTTATGGTTTCCTTTGCTGTGTAAAAGCTTCTAAGTTTAATTAGGTCCCCTTTGTTTATTTTTATTTTCATTGCTTTAGGAGGTGAATCAAAAAGATTTTTCTGTGATTTATGTCAGAGAGTGTTCTGCCTATGTTTTCCTCTACAGTTTTTAACATCTGGCTTTACATATAAGTCTTTAATCCATTTTGAGTTTATTTTTGTGGATGGTGTTAACAGGTGTTCCAATTTCATTCTTTTACATGTAGTTATCCAATTTTCCCAGTACCACTTATTGAAGAGACTATCTTTTCTCCATTGTATATTCTTGCCTCCTTTGTCATAGATTAAGGGACCATATGTCCATGGCTTTGTCTCTGGGCTTTCTATCCTGTACTGATTATGTATATTTGTTTTTCTGCCAGTATCGTATTGTCTTGATTACTGTAGCTTTCTTGTATATTCTGAAGTTAGGAAGCCCATTTCCTCCAGCTCCATTTTTCTTTCTCAAGATTGCTTTGGTTATTCAGGGTCTTTTCTCTCTCCATAGAAATTGTAAAATTCCTTCTTCTAGATCTGGTTAAATGCCATTGGTAGTTTAATAGGGTTGCATTGAATCTGTAGATTGCATTGGGTAGATATAGTGATTTTTACAACATTGATTCTTCCAATCCAGGAATGTGGTATATCTTTCCATCTATTTGTTTCCTCTTTGATTTCTTTCAATAGTGTTTTATAGTTTACTGAGTACAGGTCTTTTGCCTCCTAGATAGGTATATTCCTAGGTATTTTATTTTATTTTTTCCCTTGGTCACTCTATGAGCCTTGTGAGTTCCCCAACTAGGGATTGAAGCCATGCCCCCTGCGTTGGGAGGCATTGGACCACCAGGGAAATCCTATTTTATTTTTTTAATGCAGTAGTAAATGGGACTTTTTCTTTGATTTCTCTTTCTGGTCTTTCATTGTTAGTGTATAGGAATGCAAGAGATTTCTGTGTAGTAACTTTGTATCTTGAAATTTTACCAAAATCAGTGAATTACTCCAGAAGTTTCTAGTAGCACATTTAGGGTTTTCTGTGTATAGTATCATGTCATCTGCAAACAGTGACTGTTTCACCTCTTTTCAAATTTGAATTTCTTTTATTTCTTATTTTTCTCTGATTGCCTTGGCTAGGACTTCCAAAACTATGCTGAATAAAAATGGCGAGAGTAGACATCTTATTTCTGATCTTAGAGAAAATGTTTTCAGTTTTTCACTGTTGAGTGTGATGTTAGTTTTGGTTTTGTCATACATGGCCTTTATTAGGTTGAGGTAGATTCCCTCTATTCCTGCTTTCTGGAGAGTTTTTTTGTTTTGTTTTTTAAATCATAAATGGCTGTCAAAAGCTTTTTCTGCATCAAATCTGGGACATGCTTTCTTTGTTATTGTTGTTCAGTCACTGAGTTAGTTCTTTGCAACCCCATGAACTGCAACATGCCAGTCTTCCCTGTTCTTCACTGTCTCCTGCAGTTTGCTCAGACTCATGTCCATTGAGTTGATGATTCCATCCAACCATCTCATCTTCAGTCCTTCCTTCTCCTGCCCTCAGTCTTTCCCAGTAACAAGGTATTTTCTAATGAGTTGGCTCTTCACATCAGATGGTGAAAGTATTGGTGCTTCAGCTTTAGCATCAGTATTTCAAATGGATATTTGGGGTTGATTTCCTTTAGGGTTGACTGTTTTAATCTCCTTGTTGTCTAAGGGTCTCTCCAGAGACTACTCCAGCATCATAATTCAAAAGCATCAGTTTTTTGGTGTTCAGACTTCTTTATGGTCCAGCTCTTGCTTTGATTATATGGACCTTTATCAGCAAAGTGATGTCTCTGCTTTTTAATATGCTGTGTAGATTTTTCATAGCTTTTCTTCCAAGGGGCAGGCATCTTTCATGACTGCAGTCACCGTTCGCAGTGATTTGGGACCAAAGAAAATAAAGTCTGTCACAGTTTCCATGTTTTCCCCATCTGTTTGCCATGATGTGATGGGACTGGATGCCATGATTTTTTTCCCATTCTGTTGTTTTCCTCTATTTCTCTGCATTGATCACTGAGGAAGGCTTTCTTATCTCTTCTTGCTATTCTTGAAATTCTTCATTCAGATGTGTATCTCTTTCCTTTTCTCCTTTGCCTTTTGCTTGTCTTCTTTTCTCAGCTATTTATAAGACCTCCTCAGATAACCATTTTGCCTATTTGCATTTCTTTTTCTTGGAGGTGGTTTTGATCACTGCCTCCTGTACAGTGTCACGAACCTCTGTCCATAGTTCTTGAGGCACAGTGTCTATCAGATCTAATCTCTCGAATCTATTTGTCACTTCCACTGTATAATCATAATGCATTTGATTTGGGTCATACTTGAATGGCCTAGTGTTTTTCCCTACCTTTTTCAATTTAAGTCTGAGTTTTGCAATAAGGAGCTCATGATCTGAGCCACAGTCAGCTCCTAAATTAGGGTTTATTAAAAATGTAAACTTCTAAACATGACTGTTAGAGTTCTTCATTCTATGTAGAAAAAGTGCTAAAATCCTATTTTCAGCTTTTTTTCTTAAATGTTGATCCTCATTTTCCCCTTTGTCAAATCTATTATTAGTAACACTTTTTGTATATCAAATATTTTTTACAATAGTCACATAGTAATTATATTTGTAAGCAATACCCTATTTCATTATATGCAAATAGCTTCGACTGGAAATGAACTATTTCACTGTAATATATATGTTCTACATAGATGTTCTAGGTTAGTTTGATTAAAAAAACAACACTACCTTGTACATGTTTTTTTGTATGTTTTCTAGTAGTATATAGAGTTCATGGTTTATGTCATTAACAGGGAATGAATATTTTAAGTAAAATGTTTTTACTCAAAACTATTGACTGGATGTGTTTGTATATTTTAGGTGAAAACTGACTTTTGTCAGACTGTGCTTCCATACTTGATTCATGATATTCTACTACAAGATACAGATGAATCATGGAGAAATCTCCTTTCTACACACATTCAGGGATTTTTCACTAGCTGTTTCAAACACTCTTCACAAACAAGCCGATCCACAACCCCTGCAAATTTGGATTCAGGTATTCTGTTAAATTTCTCAACTTTATACTGTTAAAGTCTCAGTTCTAGAGAAAGATATTGTTTGAGTCCCATCAAGGCACTTTGTAGGCTTAATCTCATAACCTCTAGACATTCTATTCTGCCATCTATAAAATGGAGATAAAAGTTGTAACAAGTTTTTGATGAAATACTGTGTGTAAAACACCTAGGATAATACTTAATGCATAGTACCCTCTCATTAAATATAGACTAATATTAATGGAGCAACTGATTGAGTATTTAGTGCATATTAAACACTGTGCTTGTTGCTGGCAGAATTACTCATAGTTCTGTGATCTGGGATTACTACAATTAACATTTGGCATATACATTAGTTTTTTTAAAGAAAAATTGGACTATGTTTTACTTAAACTTCTGTAACTTACCCTCCTTCCATGCTGTTGTATACGAAGTATTTCCCATGCTGAGAGCTTATTGCAGGAGAGAAGTTAAACCAAGAATTGAATACACATGGGCTTCCTTGGTGGCTCAGTGGTAAAGACTCTGCCTGCCAGTGCAAGAGATGTGAACTCGATCCCTGGGTTGGGAAGATTCCCTGGTAAAGAAATGGCAACACACTCCAGTATTCTTGTCTAGTAAATTTTATGGAGAGAGGAGCCTAGTGGGCTATAGTTCACAGTGTTGCAAAAGACTCAGACATTTCTTAGTAACCAAACAATAACATCAATACATTGTTGAGGGCACATTGTTGGTCAGTTTTTCAAACCTAAATTTGAAAAAAGGAAGAGATTTATAGATCTGTGATGTTAACTTACAGATTAATACGGTCCTGAATATGTATTATTAATGTATTTTATGTACAAACATAAAACAAGGTACTAATTCACATACTGTACTTCAAGACCAGTACAGTTGACTTTTTCCATCTTTATCAGTTATTTATGCATGTTTGTGCTATAGCTTTTCAAACATAAAACCAGCCAGTTTTATTTTATGCCAATATTTTTATTGTTGTAAGTGAAACTTTAAATTTCAATGTAAAACCTACAATTGAAAAGGAAAGTATATAGATGTCTATCAAATGGTTTCTTTTCTGATGTCTGTAAGTCTCACTGCCTTCATTTGAATGTCCTACGTACGTCTCAAATTCAGATTTATCATCTTCACCTCTGTCCCCCAGCTTCCTCTTTTCAATAAAGAGCATGCAGTGGTTTAAACCTGAAACCTTCTCACTTGTCTCATCTGATCACCAAATCCTGGGAGTTCTGTGTTATAAATAACATTAGTCCATCTAATTTTCTTTGTCCACAGCTGCTTTCCAGCTCTGTGGTTCAGTACAGTGAAATCTTTCAGTAAATTCTCCATGTTTGTTCTTGTTTCAGCCATCTTACTGTTGTCTGGAACACTATTCTTTCTTCCTCTCCAAATGAAACATTAGATTTTCAGATACCATTCTTTTCTGTGAAACTCTTCTTGTTCAGAGTTCTTTTTTATATGCCTCTCTGATATTCTAAACTTCATCATAGCACCCATCACACTGTGTTAAGAGTCTCTTAGGCTAGTCATTGAGTTCCATTTGGTCAGAGATAGTCTTTCTTATACCATTGTATACTGAGCACCTACCTAGTACATTAAAAAGTCCTATGTAAATAGTTACTAAATCAATGAATTAGTCCTCTTCAGAAATAAATATAAATTACAGTTAAATTCTTAATCTTATTAAGCATATCATTTCTTTTAAAAGAAAAAGAAATGTCATTAAATTCCATTTGTTGATTCATATTTATTAAGAGCCCGTTTTACACTATTAGAACCTTATAGTGTAGAGGAAGACAATTCCAGACAAAAGGAAGAGGACGCCTAAGCACACCTGTCTGGGACTGATGGGACATCTCTTTCTTTGTCAGAGTCAGAGCACTTTGTTCGATGCCATGTGGATAAAAAATCACAAAGAACGATGCTTGCTGTTGTAGACTACATGAGGAGACAAAAGAGGTAATGTGACTACTGGTTCTTGAGTTTGAGTATTTAAAAGTGTAACTTGTTATTGCTGACTGAATTTTAACATGATTATTTGAGGTAATGCTGTTACAAGGTGCTGTATTTAATATGTGTGGTGCTTATATCTCCTTGAAATAATTCCATATGAATAAATCCATATTCAGGGTGGAGCTTTGGTGAAATCAAAAGTCAGGAACTCTTAATACTTTTAAAGTGAAGTATAGTTTATTTATAATATTGTGTTTCTGGTGTTCAGCAAAGTGATACAATTATATATATGTATATATATATATAATTCAGATTATTATATATATATAATTTCAGATTATTTTCCATTATAGGTTATTACAAGATAAATTACAAGACTTTGAATACTGTAGAAATTCTGAATTCTTGGAGAAGGAAATGGCAACCCACTCCAGCATTCTTGCCCAGAGAATCCCATAGACAGAGGAGCCTGGAAGGCTACTGTCCTTGGGGTCACAAAGAATCGGACACAACTGAGCGACTGAGCACTGAATTCTAGCCCCGACTATAATAGTAACAGTGTTATCTTTGCTAAATCATTCAGTCTCTGGGGGCTTTAGTTTATTTCATTTATAGTAATGGAAAAGGAATAGTGATTTTTCCAGGTTACTTTTAGTTGCATTGCTCCTCTTTTAACTTTTTTCTTTACTTTTGTCTCAAAAGTAGTTAGAATTATGTTAAAAGTTCCTTTTTAATCTTTATTATGAAGCACAAGTTTCTTTACTGTGTTACATGGTCCTCAAAATCTGTGGTTCTATATAGTGATCTTTCTATAGCTAGCAGTGTTTATTATTTTGATTCTGTTAAATTGCTTTATAATTCAGTATTTTTGTCCCTTTTTTTTTTTCTTTTTTGAGATGTTTAACAAGGAGTACAGGAATTGATAGAGAGGATGGTTGAAAGGTTTGTACTGCTCCAGAGTTGACCAGAACTTTAAAGAAATAATGTAGTAAGCCTATAACTTGAATAGGTAGGCATTGGTGTCTGTATGGTGGTAGTGGCAGTGACTGATAAAGAATGGGAGGGAATAGTGGGAGAAAAATAAAAAATTGGTAGTGGAATTTGGTAACATTTTTTGACCTAAATGCATTTACATCTTAAAAATTTACTCCTCTGTATCCTCCTCATCCTTGGCATCTCATGCTTAGAAAAAGAAGTGTTTAGCCTTTTGATGTCTTGTGTTTCTGGTTAGAAAGTTACTGATTCACTATATTGTTTTATATTGAATCCTCTTGTGAGAAACCCCATTCAAAACTTTAACTGGCAGCATCTCTTTTCTCAGTGTTGGGAGGCAGTTTCACCTCTGAATTATTCATTTTATATTTACCATTGAGTTAGAGAAGTATTTACTTTGGTTAGCCTTCAAGAAGATAAAATTTCTCAATATTAAGTTTTTATTCTAAATAAGGCCTTAAAGAAGATTCTTGAGAGAATGTGGCTGGGACACAGAATAAAGGGTAAGGACTTGAGTTCAGGTTCGTTTCTCAGAATCAGTTCAGTTCAGTCGCTCAGTCGTGTCTGACTCTTTGTGACCCCATGGACTACAGCACCCCAGACCTCCCTGTCCATCACCAACTCCCAGAGTTGACTCAAACTCAAGTCCATTGAATCAGTGATGCCATCCAACCATCTCATCCTCTGTCGTTCCCTTCTCCTCCTGCCCTCAATTTTCTCAGCATCAGGGTCTTTTCCAATGAGTCAGCTCTTCGCATCAGGTGGCCAAAGTATTGGAGTTTCAGCTTCAACATCAATCCTTCTTCCAGTGAACACTCAGGACTGATTTCCTTTAGGACTGGTTTCTCAGAATAGCTATAGTTAAAAGTCTTGGCTATGTGATAGATACTTTATTCATCAGCTTTGTAAGCATTATTTGCTCATTACAGCTGTTCTCTGAAGTATATATTGTTTCCTGGTTTTGCAAGAAACTGAGGCTTAAGAAGTTATGTTCCAAAATTCATACAGCTTGTAGTAGGTAACCCAGCTGGATTTGAACTTAGCTAGAGTTTCCTGCTTTAATACCAATTTTCTTAACTACTGCCTTGTCACATCTCTATAAAATTGTTTTGAGAAAGATAATATTGTCCCTTCCAATTAGGGCCTACTGTTATCACCGTGGAAGATTTTTGTTAAATAACCACAACCTAGGCAATTAACTGAGAAAAAAATTAACTGTAATAGGAAAGATGTGTAAATGTGTCTTAGAAGAAACAATATTTTCATTAAATTGATCATTTAAAAACACTTGTGTATGTATTTTTACTGTATACTGTATAGCCTATTCTTAGCCTGTGGTCCATGGATCCCTTGGTGTGGGGCAAGTATGAACCTCAAAATTTTATGGGATGATGGTCCATAGCTTTTATCAGATTTTCTAATAGGTATGTGATCCAAAAAGACTGCTGGAATTCTATATTATGTTAGGTGTTATTGTTATATATTGGGGATATGTGGTTTTTGGTTATTTGGATGTAATTTTCAACTAGCACTGGCTACCATTGTATTCTGTATCAACATACTTTTGGTATGTAAGTTAAAGAAATGGATGTGACTATATTTAAATTTTTTCTTTAGACCTTCTTCAGGAACAGTTTTTGATGATGCTTTCTGGCTGGAGTTGAATTATCTAGAGGTTGCCAAAGTAGCTCAATCTTGTGCTGCTCATTTTACAGCATTGCTCTATGCAGAAATCTATGCAGATAAGAAGAACTTGGATGATCAAGAGAAAAGGTAATGGGATTTGGAAGTTTTGGTGTGTAAAATTGGTGTCGAATTTGTTTCATTAAAGGTATATATTAAAGATGTGTTTTACTTCCTAATTTAAATAAGCACTTTCTACCTTTTAAGGAGAAATGATAATAAAAGTATGTTAAAGAAATAAGCAGTTCTGCCCTGAACTAGAGATGTTTATTACTCAATAATTATAAAAATTACACAGATAACAAACTTCTGGAGAACAGAGATCATCCTTACTTTTCTCTGTAGTCCCCATAGTAACTAGCATTGGGAACTTTATATAAGTGATCAATAATTATTTTTCAAATAGTTGAATGATTTCCTAATTTTAAATTAAGTTTACCACTGTTCTCTCACTTTATTCAAGATCCATTTTACTTATTGACTAGAAGTAATGTAACCTGATTGCTTTCTGTGACTAAATCGCTTTCATTGTTTTGGTGTCTACCTGGATTCCTACTTCTTTACTTCACTTTTCCTCTGAGTTAGAACTCTCATAAGAGTTTAACAAGTATAATGTTAGATAATTAAAAAATGCAAAAAGTAGCCAAGAAAGTTGAAGAGTGAAAAATACAGTTTACTGTCCTAATGGCCTTCCTCAAATCTTTGTTCATTTGAAATAGCTTAGTGTTTATTTTTTAATTAATTAATTAAATTCTAATTGGAGAATAATTGCTTTACAGTAAATATTTATGTTTATAGTTAGCCTCACACCATGAAATCACTCATACTACAAAATTGAAATAGCAAAGAAGTGTTATATTGATGCATTTCTTATGCTTGCTACCTATAATTTCTACTTTGGATTATCATTAAGCTGAAAGCAGTATGGTTTTTGGATTGTAGAAAACCAGGCACTAGAGTTCAGATCCTAGTTCAGATATGATTAATTTAGTAGACCTGGACTGGTTTGCTTAATGCTCTCATTTGTTTTAATTTCTCCTTTTCAATTAAAAACTGTTAAAAATTTGCAGTGTGATCAGTATACCCTTATATATCAGTATACTTATCAACTTTAGCTTAATAGAATTGGAATGTAATTTCTAGATTTTATTAAAATACCTCTCCCAAATTGACAGTGTGTAGATCATGTGTATAATGTGTAATTGACATGTTTGTGAACGCTTAAGACTTTACTTTGTACAAGGATAAATAAAATGACAAAGAAATTGATTTTTGACTACTTTAGGCCTTAAAAATTTGGCAGAAACTCTGCATACTTTGTAGTAATTTTAATGTGAGTGCACCTCAGTATCTTGGTGCCATAGAATAACATTTTTTACTAATGAGGGGTGAATAACAGTTCTTACCTGAGTATAAATAAAAGCTCTTTTAATTTGAGAATAAGTGATTATATAGAATGTGGCAAATTTTTGCAAAATTACTTGGATTTTATTTTGGTTAGCTTTAGGGAGAAGTGCTTCATAAATGGGACTTACTGTTTGCTTTGACAATCTGATTTTTTTTTTTTCAAATGCCTAATGGACAGGGGAGGGCAGACAGACATGAGAAGTATAAAAGGATGGTGGTGGTTTAGTTGCTAAGTCATGTCCAACTCTTGCAACCCCATGGACTGTAGCCTGGCAGGCTCCTCTGTCCATGGGATTCTCCAGGCAAGAATACTGGAGTGGGGTGCCATAGAAAGGGTAGGGAATGTTGATTTTCTTCAGTGACTCAGGTGAACTGAGAATTTGGTAAATCTAAAGTGATCAGGAAAAGTATAAAAGCAAAATACAAATCAACAGTTTACAAACACTATCAGGTCAAAAAAGTGAATTGCTCTCTTAGGTTTCCTATTCAAGTTAGTTAATAACAAAATGAGACAAATCTGAGTTCTAATTCTGTCACTTATTACCTATGGTTCTATTGGTCCACTTCCTTTTCAACACTATAGATTTCTTAAGTTTTGCCAAATTATCAAGTGTTAAGTGGTATCTCAGGTGTGGTCTTAATTTGCATGCCTGTGTTTATTAATGAGGTTAACTAAGTATTAAGTCGCTCATTCGTGTCTGACTCTTTTGAACCCCATGGACTATAGCCTGCCATGCTCCTCAGTCTGTGGAATTCTCCAGGCAAGAATACTGGTGTGGGTAGTCATTCCCTTCTCTGGGAGATCTTCCCGACCCAGGGATCAAAACCCAGGTCTCCCACACTGCAGGCAGATTCTACCCTCTGGGCCACTAGGGAAGCCCCAGTGAGGTTAAATTTCAGGTAAAATCCCTGACAGACCATTTAGGAATTGAACTCAAGGGCTTCTGCTCTATTTTTAAGCTCTGTAAAAATAAGCATATTTTGGCATATAGTTTTTTCCCATTTATGGAAATAAATGGGACTGTGGTTAAAATGTAATTCTCATTCAAAGACCTAATACTCAGAAATTCCTTTTCTATTCTAGGCTTGATATTGTTCTCAAGTATAAATGGTTTATTATATTTTATTTGTAACCTTTGTTAGTTTTTTTCTTTCCAAGTTTATGGTATACATATTAGCAAGCCTCAAAATAGTATATTCCCATTAAAAGAGATGCTTTTGTGACAAACAGAAGTCCTACATTTGAAGAAGAAAGCCAAAGTACAACTATTTCCAGTTTGAGTGAAAAAGTAAGGAAGAAACTGGGATAAGTTTACAGGTATATATTATAGACTTGATTATAAATGTTAATATTTGTTTTACACTTTGGACTATTGTTTTGTTGTAAAGACTATATAGATTTGTCATTTGATTTTCAAACTGAAGTTACTTTTTGGACTGTCAAATATGTTAAATTCATGGTTTGAAGCTTAGGCCTTGGATTAGGCAGATGAGTTCTGTCCTTATTCCTTAGTTGTATAATCTTCCAGAAATTACTTAATCTTTTCAACTTTGAGTTCCTTTATCAGAAAGGTGAAAGTACAACCACCTATCTCATAGGGTGAATTATACATATATTTTTCTGCTACAGTACTCTGTTTATTTTCTTCTTAGCACTTAACATTTATATTTTTATTTGTTTACTTGTTTACTATATATCACATCTCAGGGCAGATTGCTTCTTCTGTAAAATTTTAAATTTAAAAATTTAAATTTGACTCTTAATTTGATGTATTCTTCCTTTAAAATGAGTTTGATCTTCTTCAATTTGCTTACACCTCTGATAGTCTCTTCTCTGCTTTTACTGTGTCTCCTACTTCTTAGACAAAATAGGGGACATAGATAGGAAGTGCCACCATATGACACTGTCAAACATAAAAATCTTCCTGCATCTGCTCCCACTGTAATCTTTCCTTTTGTTAAAGCAGAGGAACAGTTTCTCCTGCTGTCCTTTTTCTGTGCTTTGTTTTTCAATTGTCAAGAACTTTATTTTTTTATTGTGCCATGCTTCCTCTCAATATATTCAAACATTTCAGACTCTTCTTCTTAAAAACATTCTCCTTCAGATGAACACAAAATCATTTCCCTTTTCCTTTTGTTCTCTTTAATGGGACACCCTTTTTTCTTTCTTCCCATCACAGCCAAACCTTGTGAAAGAAGGTTGCAATTTCCACTGAATAGCACCTGCTAATATCACTCATAAACTTGATGTTACTAAGTCTAGCCCTCACCTTTCATTCAACCTCTTCCTTAATGTTTCATCAACACTTAACACCATCAACTGTGCCTTACTTGAAATACATTCTGTCTGCCTTTTTGGTACTGTTTTCCTGATTTTTCTCCTTCCCTATTTTGCTAGTTTATAGTTTTATCCTGTTTTCTGAGTTTTGGAGTATCTCCTATGCTCCAGGTACTGTGCTAGCTTCAGGACTAAATGTTTCAACACTTGAGGGCTTGATTTCATCCTTATGAATAGAAACAATTTGATTAGAATGAAAAATATGCCAATATCAGTTTGTGTTTAGAAAATATTTCCTGGAGCAACTACCATTAAGATATTTAAAGTGCTTGATCAGTTTTCTATGCAATGCCATTTCTCTTTGTTTTTTTCCTTTGCTTCTTTCTGTTTTGTTTTCTGTTTTCATTTTTATTTTACTGAGATTATTTTAAATAGAATCAATTCTTTCCTGAGTAAATTTTATTGCAAAGTTTGAATCATCAAACCAATTCTTTATATCACATTTTACCAATTATTACATAGTGCAACTTTGAATTTTCTTTCAAAGAAAACCTTACAACTTTTTTTATCAAGTTCACTTTTGGAGAGTAAGACTTTGCAGAACTTCATTTTCCCATGTACAGTTTTAGCTGTTGACAGGATTGTTTGCTTTTGTTTTTATGAGCTTTTTGCATATGTTAGAAGCATCATAGGTTGGGATTTATATCTTATCTAATTCATTAAATTGTGAGCAATTCTTTTCAAGTAGTCCATAGTCATTCTGTTGTCTCAGATCAGTTTGTTGTGTTGGTAATCAATATCTTTAGTATATATTTCAATGATTATATTTTACCTTTATAACATGTTATGTAATTTAAATTTGCTAAATTCATAAACTGATATTTTTTCCCTTCAATTAAAAAAAAATTTTTTTCTGTTTTTAGGATCTGCTTTTAGAAATCTACAGAAGTATAGGAGAGCCAGATAGTCTTTATGGCTGTGGTGGAGGGAAAATGTTACAACCCCTTACTAGGTATATTGCTTTTTCATAGATAATGCTATAGTAATTCTGTTATGAAAGAAGTTACATGCATATAGAACTCAAAGGCATTTTAAAACTCTTTTCTTACAGACTACGAACATATGAACATGAAGCAATGTGGGGAAAGCCTTAGTAACATATGACCTTGAGACAACAATCTCCTCATCGACTCGTCAGGCAGGAATAATTCAGGTACTATTTTTTTCTGCTTTAGTAAAGCACTACTTGTGTAGTGCTCAGATTATTTCAGTATATCAGTGGAGTATTTACATAACCAGATAAACTCTAAGGCTAAGACTGAAGGTTATTTTTCTTTCACTGGGATTAAAACTCAGAAGGATACACAGGAAAATTGGACAAATGACTGACCTGAAAGATAGTATAGTGCTGCTGCTGCTGCTGCTGCTGCTGCTGCTGCTAGGTTACTTCAGTCGTGTCCAGCTCTCTGCAACCCCATAGATGGCAGCCCACCAAGCTTCCCCGTCCCTGGGATTCTCCAGGCAAGAACACTGAAGTTGGTTGCCATTTCCTTCTCCAATGCATGAAAGTAAAAAGTGAAAGCGGGAGGGCAGTCCTAAGATGGCTGAGGAACAGGATGGGGAGACCACTTCCTCCCCACAAATTCATCAAAAGAACATTTAAATGCTGAGTAAATTCCACAAAACAACTTCTGAATGCCAGCAGAGGACATCGGGCACCCAGAAAAGCAGCCCATCATCTTCGAAGGAGGTAGGAAAAATATAAAAAACAAAAAGAGATAAAAGAGGTAGAGGACGGAGCTCAATCCCAGGAAGGGAGTCTTAAAAGAGAGAAGTTTCCAAACGCCAGGAAACACTCTCAATGCCGAATCTGTGGCGAGCCTTGGAAGCACAGAAGGCAACATAACAGGGAGGAAAAATAAATAATTAAAACCTACAGATTACGAGCCCAATGGTAACTCCCCCAGCAGAGAAGCAACGCAGATGCCTGCACCCACCACTAGCGAGAGGGGGCTGGTCAGGAGGTTCGGGCTGCATTGCTTAGAGTAAGGACCGGACCTGAATGCCCCAAGGGTAATCTGAGCAAACTAACTTGGGCTAGCAAACCAGACTGTGGGATAGCTACCACGCAAGAAGACCTAACCTAAAACACCACCAGGCCCGCTCACAGAACAAAGGACTGAACAGAACTAGCCGGCTGCAGACCATCCCCCTCCTGTGACAAGGAGCCAGAGCCGGAAGGGGGCAATCGCAGCCCCAGAGAGACATTATCTACCAAACTGCCAGCAGGCTTCTTTGCTAACTAAGACTTCTTGGGGTTCGGGACAGTCAACATCTGCCTGAGAAGGTGCACCAGTTGTACACCCAGAAAACCCAGTGGAAGGGACGGGGGAGGTGATAAGTTGCAGCGACCTCGCTTGCCAAACACCTCATCACCTGAGCTGCTTGGACCTGGGAAGGGCACAAAATGCAGGCCCAAGTCTGCGCCTCTGAGGACTACCCGAGTGCCTGAACCTTAGCAGCTTAGACCTGGGGGGTGCATGCAGCCCAGGGCCGGCCTCAAACGGTTCTCGGTGGAGCAACCTAGAGCCTGAGCAGTGTGGGCAGGGAGGGCACATGCACCGTGAATGGGGGGCAGGCCTAGTGTGGCTGAGGCACTGCAAACACACGCCAGTGTTATGTGTTTGCAGCGTCCCTCCCTCCCCACAGCACAACTGAACAAGTGAGCCTAAACCTAAAAAATGTGTCCACCACCACCCACTTTGTGTCAGGGCAGAAATCAGACACTGAAGAGACCAGCAAACAGAAGAAGCTAAAACAGAGGGAACTGCCTTGGAAGTGACAGGTGCAATAGATTAAAACCCTGTCATTAGTACTGACTACATAGGAAGAGGCCTATAGATCTTGAGAAATATAAGCCGGACCAAGGAACTATCCGAAAATGAACTGACCCCACAATACCCATGACAACACCAGAGAAAGTCCTAGATATATTTTTACTATTTTTACGATCATTCTTTTTTTTTTAATTAAAAAAAATTTAAGTCCTCTATTACTCCTTTAATTTTCACTTTTATAACCTACTATTACTTTGCAAAAAAAAAGACCCTATTTTTTAAAAGCAGACTTCATATATATTTTATAATTTTTGTGACTTTGTGTTTTTTTTTTTTCCTCTTTTTTTCTTCTTTTCTTTAATATTGTATTTTTGAAATTCCAAACTCTACTCTAGATTTTTAATCTTTGCTTTTTGGTATTTGTTATCAATTTTGTACCTTTAAGAACCCAATCTTCAGTACCCAGTTTTACTTGGGAGCGAGATTACTGGCTTGACTGCTCTCTCCCACTTTGGACTCTTCTTTTTCTCCACCAGGTCGCCTCTGTCTCCTCCCTACCCCCTCTCTTCTCTACCCAACTCTGTGAATCTCTGTGTGTTCCAGATGGTGGAGAACACTTAGGGAACTGATTACTGGCTGGATCTGTCTCTCTCCTTTTGATTCCTCCCTTTTATCCTCCTGGCTACCTCTGTCTCCATCCTCCCTCTTTTCCTCTCTGTATAACTCCGTGAACATCTCTGGGTGGTCCAGTGGTGAAGTGCCCATAAGGAAGTGATTACTGGCTAGCTTGCTCTCTCTATTGATTCCACTTCATCTCATTCAGGTCATCTCTAACTCCCTCCTCCCTCTTCTCTTTTCCATGTAATTCTGTGAACCTCTCTGAGTGTCCCTCACTGTAGAGAAACTTTTTATCTTTAACCTAGATGTTTTATCAGTGGTGCTGTATATAAGGAGAAGTCCTGAGACTACTGTAAAAATAAGACTGAAAACCAGAAGCAGGAGGCTAAAGTCCAAACCCTGAGAATACCGGAGAACTCTTGACTCCAGGGAACATTAATTGACAGGAGCTCATCAAATGCCTCCATACCTAAACTGAAACCAAGCACCACCACCCAAGGGCCAACAAGTTCCAGAGCAAGACATATGCAAATTCTCCAGCAATACAGGAACACAGCCCTGAGCTCCAATATACAGGCTGCCCAAAGCTACTCCAAAACCATTGACATCTCATAAATCATTACTGGACACTTCATTGCACTCCAGAGAAAAAAATCCAGCTCTACCCCCCAGAACACCGACATAAGCTTCCCTAACCAAGAAACCTTGACAAGCCACCTGTACAACCCCACCCACAGCGAGGAAACTCCACAATAAAGAGAACTCCACAAACTGCCAGAATACAGAAAGGCCACCCCAAACACAGCAATATAAACAAGATGAAGAGACAGAGGAATACCCAGCAGGTAAAGGAACAGGAGAAATGCCCAACAAACCAAACAAAAGAGGAAGAGATAGGGAATCTACCTGAGAAAGAATTCTGAATAATGATAGTGAAAATGATCCAAAATCTTGAAATCAAAATGGAATCACAGATAAATAGCCTGGAGAGAAGGATTGAGAAGATGCAAGAAAGGTTTAACAAGGACCTAGAAGAAATAGAAAAGAGTTAATATGTAATGAATAATGCAATAAATGAGATTAAAAAACACTCTGGAGGCAACAAATAGTAGAATAACAGAGGCAGAAGATAGGATTAGTGAAGTAGAAGATAGAATGGTAGAAATAAATGAATCAGAGAGAAAAAAAGAAAAATGAATTAAAAGAAATGAGGACAATCTCAGAGACCTCCAGGACAGTGTTAAATGCCCCAACATTCGAATCATAGGAGTCCCAGAAGAAGACAAAAAAGAAAGACCATGAGAAAATACTTGAGGAGATAATAGTTGAAAACTTCCCTAAAATGGGGAAGGAAATAATCACCCAAGTCCAAGAAACCCAGAGAGTTCCAAACAGGATAAACCCAAGGTGAAACACCCCAAGACACATATTAATCAAATTAACAAAGATCAAACACAACAAATATTAACAGCAGCAAGGGAAAAACAACAAATAACACACAAGGGAATTCCCATCAGGATAACACCTGATCTTTCAATAGAAACTCTTCAGGCTAGGAGGGAATGGCAAGACATACTTAAAGTGATGAAAGAAAATAACCTACAGCCCAGATTACTGTACCCAACAAGGATCTCATTCAAATATGAAGGAGAAATCAAAAGCTTTACAGACAAGCAAAAGCTGAGAGAATTCAGCACCACCAAACCAGCTCTCTAACAAATGCTAAAGCATATTATCTAGACAGATAACACAAAATGGGTGTATAAACTCGAACCCAAAACAATAAAGTAAATGGCAATGGGATCATACTTGTTAATAATTACCCTAAATGTAAATGGGTTGAATGCCCCAACCAAAAGACTGGCAGAATGGATAAAAAAAACAAGACCCCTATATATGTTGTCTACAAGAGACCCACCTCAGAACAGGGGATGCATATAGACTGAAAGTGAAGGGCTGGAAAAAGATATTCCATGTGAATAGAGGACAAAAGAAAGCAGGAGTAGCAATACTCATATCAGATAAAACAGACTTTAAAACAAAGGCTGTGAAAAGAGACAAAGAAGGACACTACATAATGATCAAAGGATCAATCCAAGAAGATAAAACAATTATAAATATATATGCACCAACCATAGGAGCACCGCAGTATGTAAGACAAATGCTGACAAGTATGAAAGGGGAAATTAACAATAACACAATAATAGTGGGAGACTTTAATACCCCACTCACACCTATGGATAGATCAACTAAACAGAAAATTAACAAGGAAACACAAACTTTAAATGATACAATAGACCAGTTAGGCCTAATTGATATCTATAGGACACTTCACCCCAAAACAGTGAATTTTTCTCAAACACACACGGAACCTTTTCCAGGATAGGTCACATCCTGGGCCATAAATCTAGCCTTGGTAAATTCAAAAATTTGAAATCATTCCAAGCATCTTTTCTGACCACAAGGCAGTAAGATTAGATCTCAATTACAGGAGAAAAACTGTTAAATGTTCCAACATATGGAGGCTGACCACATGCTTCTGAATAACCAACAAATCACAGAAGAAATGAAAAAAAGAAATCAAAATATGCATAGAAATGAATGAAAATGAAAACACAAAAACCCAAAACTTGTGGGACACTGTAAAAGCAGTGCTAAGAGGAAAGTTCATAGCAATACAGGCATACCTCAAGAAACAAGAAAAAAGTCAAATAAATAACCCAACTCTACATTTAAAGCAACTAGAAAAGGAAGA
This sequence comes from Nanger dama, assembly GCA_917880005.1. Taxonomy (NCBI): domain Eukaryota; kingdom Metazoa; phylum Chordata; class Mammalia; order Artiodactyla; family Bovidae; genus Nanger; species Nanger dama. The sequence goes on from CAKJTW010000014.1 coordinate 18,035,290, forward strand.
AATGAAGAACCCCAGGGTTAGTAGAAGGAAAGAAATCTTAAAAATTAGGGCAGAAATAAATGCAAAAGAAACGAAAGAGACCATAGCAAAAATCAACAAAGCCAAAAGCTGGTTCTTTGAAAGGTTAAATAAAATTGACAGACCATTAGCCAGACTAATCAAGAAACAAAGGGAGAACAATCAAATCAATAAAATTAGAAATGAAAATGGAGAGAACACAACAGACAACACAGAAATACAAAGGATCATAAGAGACTACTATCAGCAATTATATGCCAATAAAATGGACAATGTGGAAGAAATGAACAAATTCTTAGAAAAGTGCAACTTTCCAAAATTGAACCAGGAAGAAATAGAAAATCTTAACAGAACTATCACAAGCACGAAAGTTGAAACTGTAATCAGATATCTTCCAGCAAATAAACGCCCAGGTCCAGATGGCTTCACAGCTGAATTCTACCAAAAATTTAGAGAAGAGCTAACACTTATCCTCCTCAAACTCTTTCAGAAAATTGCAGAGGAAGGTAAACTTCCAAACTCATTCTATGAGGCCACCATCACCCTAATACCAAAACTGGACAAAGATGCCACCAAAAAAGGGGGAAACTACAGGCCAATATCACTGATGAACATAGATGCACAAATCCTTAACAAAATTCTAGCAATCAGAATCCAACAACACATTAAAAAGACCATACATCATGACCAAGTGGGCTTTATCCCAGAGATTCAAGGATTCTTCAATATCTGCAAATCAATCAGTGTAATGCACCACATTAACATATTAAAAATAAAAGCCATATGATTATCTCAATAGATGCAGAGAAAGCCTTTGACAAAATTCAACATCCATTAATGATAAAAACTCTCCAGAAAGCAGGAATAGAAGGAATATACCTCAACATAATAAAAACTATATATGACAAACCCACAGCAAACATTATCCTCAATGGTGAAAAATTGAAAGCATTTCTCCTAAAGTCAGGACCAAGACAAGGGTGCCCACTTTCACCACTACTATTTAACATAGTCTTGGAAGTTTTGGCCACAGCAGTCAGAGCAAAAAAAAAGAAATAAAAGGAATCCAAAGTGGAAAAGAAGAAGTAAAACTCTGTTTGCAGATGACATGATCCTCTATATAGGAAACCCTAAAGACTCCACCAGAAAATTACTAGAGCTAATCAATGAATATAGTAAAGTTGCAGGATATAAAGTCAACACTCAGAAATCCCTTGCATTCCTATACACTGATAATGAGAAAATAGAAAAGGAAATTAAGGAAACAATTCCATTCTGCATTGCAACAAGAATAAAATACTTAGGAGTATATATACCTAAAGAAACTGAAGACCTATATATAGAAAACTATAAAACACTGGTGAAAGAAATCAAAGAGGACACTGATATATGGAGAAATATACCATATTCATGGATCAGAAGAATCAATATAGTGAAAATGAGTATACTACCCAAAGCAATCTATAGATACAATGCAATCCCATCTATAGATTCAATGCAATCCCTATCAAGCTACCAACAGTATTTTTCACAGAGCTAGAACAAATAATTTCACTATTTGTGTGGAGATACAAAAAACCTCAAATAGCCAAAACAATCTTGAGAAAGAAGAATGGAACTGGAAGAGTCAACCTGCCTGACTTCAGGCTCTACTACAAAGCCACAGTCATCAAGACAGTATGGTACTGGCACAAAGACAGAAATATAGATCAGTGGAACAAAACAGAGATAAATCCACACTCCTATGGACACCTTATCTTTGATAAAGGAGGCAAGAATATACAGTGGATTAAAGACAATCTCTTTAACAAATGGTGCTGGGAAAACTGGTTAACCACTTGTAAAAGAATGAAACTAGAACACTTTCTAACACCATACACAAAAATAAACTGAAAATGGATTAAAGATCTAAAAGTAAGACCAGAAACTCTAAAACTCTTAGAGGAGAACATAGGCAAAACACTCTCCAACGTAAATCACAGCAGGACTCTATAACCCACCTGCCAGAATACTGGAAACAAAAGCAAAAATAAACAAATGGGACCTAATTAAACTTAAAAGCTTCTGCACAACAAAGGAAACTATAAGCAATGTGAAAAGGCAGCCTTCAGAATGGGAGAAAATAATAGCAAATGAAGCAACTGACAAACAACTAATCTCAAAAATATACAAGCAACTCCTGCAGCTCAATTCCAGAAAAATAAACGACCCAATCAAAAAAATGGGCCAAGGAACTAAATAGACATTTCTCCACAGAAGATATACGGATGGCTAACAAACACATCAAAAGATGCTCTACATCACTCATTATCAGAGAAATGCAAATCAAAACCACAATGAGGTACCATTTCACGTGAGTCAGAATGGTTGCGATCCAAAAGTCTACAAGCAATAAATGCTGGAGAGGGTGTGGAGAAAAGGGAACCCTCTTACACTGTTGGTGGGAATGCAAACTAGTACAGCCACTATGGAGAACAGTGTGGAGATTCCTTAAAAAACTGGAAATAGGACTGCCTTATGACCCAGCAATCCCACTACTTGGCATACACACCTAGGAAACCAGAATTGAAAGACACGTGTACCCCAATGTTCATTGCAGCACTGTTTAGAATAGCCAGGACATGGAAGCAACCTAGATGTCCATCAGCAGACGAATGGATAAGAAAGCTGTGTTTCAGCCATTAAAAGAATACATTTGAATCAGTTCAAATGAGGTGGGTGAAACTGGAGTCTATTTTATAGAGTGTAAGTAAGCCAGAAAGAAAAACACAAATACAGTATACTAACACATATATATGGAATCTAGAAAGATGGTAATGATAACCCTGTATGCGAGACAGCAAAAGAGACACAGATGTATAGAACAGTCTTTTGGACTCTTTGGGAGAGGGAGAAGGTGAGATGATTTGGGAGAATGGCATTGAAATATGTATAATATCATATATGAAATGAATCGCCAGTCCAGGTTCGATGCATGATACTAGATGCTTGGGGCTGGTGCACTGGGATGATCCAGAGGGATGGTATGGGGAGGGAGAAGGGAAGGGGGATCAGGATGGGGAACACGTGTATACCTGTGGTAGATTCATGTTGATGTATGGTAAAACCAATACAATATTGTAAAGTAATTAACCTCCAATTAAATAAATTTATATTAAAAAATAATTTTTTTAAAGATAGTATATATTTGTTGGTCATAATCTTCTTAGCTAACAATAGAAGACATTTCTTGAACTGTATACAGTGTGCCTGGTCGTGAATTAATTCCTTTGTATGGAAAATCTCATGTAATCATTTCTCATAGTTTGAACTAGAGTTTGTCCCAAAAGTTATCATTTCTGTTACTAATATTCCTTATCCATTCTTTTTTCAAATATCAGAACCCTTTGAGCTCTGTCTTCATGTTTTAGGGGGAACACACAAACAATATTTTGCGATTTTAAGTGATATTGCGAACTACTAAAATTTTGAAAGTTACTTTTTATGTTTGATTGCTGTTTTTTGTTTCTCTAGTATTGTTATTTATTTACTTTTTTTTTTTTACTTCTGCTCAGGCCTTGCAGAATTTGGGACTCTGCCATATTCTTTCCATCTATTTAAAAGGATTAGATCATGAAAATAAAGAGTGGTGTGCTGAACTACAGGAACTGCATTACCAAGTAGCATGGAGGAATATGCAGTGGGACCACTGCATTTCTGTCAAGTAAGAAGAATTTAGACATTTAAAATTGCCATTTCTCTAGTTATGAACAATGAGCTTTTTTTTAAAGTGGGAGTTGTGTTTTTATGTTTTGTAGATTCTGTTAAGCTAAATGTTCAAATAACATAGCAATAAACAATGTACACAGGCTGAATTTCATTCTCTTTGCACCTCTACCCTCATGATATTTTTGAAAAGAGAAATATAAAAGTTATTTTGTCATGAGAATCTTCTCATGTATTGTTTACAAATCCAAAGAGAAAGTCAGGCATTTCCCTTCCCACTACCTGCTGCAAACATTTTATTTATTCAGCTGGCTCTTTTATTGACTGGATGGTATACAAAAGATTGTTTATTTGTGAAATAATTTATATAAAAACTGCTAAATCAATAGCATAGGAAGATAATGACTTTAGCCTACATGTAAGGTCTCCATGTATTCTGAACGAAAAGCCAGGCATCTAATCTAATAAAAGATTGTGCATTCATGTAAAAGTCTTTTGATGATATAAACCAAAGAATAATTAAATCACATTATTGTATGTTTAATCACTTTCATAGAGAAAAAATTCACTAATTAGAATATCTTTCAGATTTCAAACTGTTAGATTGCTGTCAAATCAGAGGTATGCATTCATATTTTAGAAATAGTTTACTCTGTGAGCTGATTCCTACTTGCCTCTGAATCTCCATATGCTGTTTTTCTCCTTGCATACTATATTTCAGCCACATAGTCCTCCTTGGGTTTTTTTTTTTTTTCCCATTAGGCCAAGCTGTTTGCACCTAACAGCCTTAAATATATATCTTCTTTCTTTTTCCTCTTACCATGAAGGTGGCTACTTGTCAGATTGTAATTTAATAATGTGACATATTCAGAGAGATCTTTTCTGACCTTCCATTCTAAAGTAACCACTCAGTCATTTGTTTTGTTACCCTGTTTTACTTTTCTACATGTCCTTTGTCCTGGTATTTTTCTTATTTATTGTCCATCTCCAAACCGGGCTTGTCTACTAATGGACCCACTGTATCTAGAACCTGGTGACTAGTACTAGGCACATAGTAGGTGTTCATCTCATAAATAAATGGGAATATAACACGTTTAGAGCCTGGGGAAAAAAAATTGAGAAATTTGCTTTTTTTTCTGCTTGAAGAATTTAAAGATCCACAGAATTCTTCATGTTTCTTACCAAATTTTCTAGAAATGCATTTTTTAAATGGAGATAATTCTACTTGTAGTTTAAAATTTTGCCTCTTGGTGAAGGTGTTTATACACACACACTAGGATTCTCTGTTTTTAAATAACATTTTTTTCTCTGATTTTTTAATTATTTCACAGCAAAGAAATGGAAAGAACTAGTTACCACGAGTTGTTGTACAATGCTCTGCAGTCTCTAAGAGACAGAGAATTCTCCACTTTTTATGAAAGTCTCAAACATGCCAGGTATTGTAAAAAGAAAGAGTTATTGTTTTTTATCATTGCTGCTTTTCTGAAAACCTGAAGAATACTTTCAGTACAAAGATTTGCACTGGTAAAAGGATAAGGACCTAATAGCTGTGGTCAGGTTGTTTTTTGTCATTCTCTTTACTCCCTTAAAAAAAATCCGTGTGTAATTCATAATTCATACGAATCAGCGTTGAAACTCAGAATTTCCAAAGTGGGAGGAAATATTCAACAGTTGACAAGTTCATAGCTTTTCCACATCTGAGAAATGAGTGCTCAGATGAATTTTATCTTTGCAAACATGTTTGCATAAGAATTACAAGTGTTCCTGTCTTAACAATTGTTTTCTGTATCTTCATATTTTGAATTCTTTATATGAAAGAATTCTTTAACATACACTTGTCAAATATATATATATATATACACACACACATATATGTATACACAAATGTTTATATATATATATATAACCATTTACCTTTAAATTTTTTGTTTTAAATGTAAGAGCATTCTCGTATGTTAGGTACTTATATGAACTTTTTTTTTCTTATGTAATACATTTTTATTTGCTTATGTGGTTCAAATATATGCTGTCTTTAAAAATAAAATTTCCTTTTGGAACCATGATCAATTATTTATGCTGAACCCTGAAAAGTCTTATTGTTTCCCATCCTTTGGTTCTCTTCCTGGACAAATGTACTGAGAATTTTAATCTTGTCTCTAGTGGTTGTGTGTCCATTTACCTCTCTTAGCATTTAATGTTCTTTTGTAAAATGAGTTAGTACTTAAAGGCTTGGTCTGAGACACAAATGAGATAATACACAAAAAGAGCTTAACTATAACAGGCTAAACAAATGTAACACGTTTTTTGGTTAACAGTAGTTGTGACCTAATAAATCCTGGATTTTTTTACAGAAGTAATACTACCGTTTAAGTGCTTATCATGTGGTGGCTACTTTGTTAGACTTTTTCTGTATGTATTCTCTAACCTTCAATAATTCTGGAAGAGAAAAAGCTTTGTTTCAGAGGAATCCAGTAATGTGTGCAAAGTTATACAGTCATTACTGTTAAAACTAGGATTTAGATCTCAGTCCATACAATTCCAAGGCTTACTTTGTTTCCACTACCTTATGCTGGTGCTTCTGAATATTGCTATTATTAAATCAACACAAAGGTCTATAATGAGAACTCAACTTTTGTCATCTGTAAAAAAATTTTATCTTAGTTTTCAAGTGTCTTGTCTTTTCTGCTGCTAGAGTTAAAGAAGTGGAAGAGTTGTGTAAGGGTAGTCTTGAGTCTGTGTATTCCCTCTACCCTACACTTAGCAGATTGCAGGCCATTGGAGAGCTTGAAAACATTGGAGAACTTTTCTCAAGGTATGTGATTCAAGTGACTATGTATCCCAAAGCACAACCTGTTACCAATGTGACTTTAAAAATTTAAAGCTGTATAGAGACCAGCCTTAGTTGACCTAGTGAACTGTGATCTTGTTAAAATAAACATTTTCAAAAATACTCATTGTAAAAATTGAAGTTTTTAAATTTAACTTTGTGTTTTTCTCTCTACAGCTTTTCCCCTGTTCTACCCCAGATGAAATTATTTCCTTATTTTTTTATCATAGCATATTATATATACTCCACTGTTTTAGTACTGCATTGCATTACTGTTACTTTATGTATACTCTGCCATGCTATACTAGAAGATCCCTAAAAGTGGGACTTATTTCTTCTTGTATCCCTACTGCTATTTTGTGGTGACTAATTCTTAGTAAACAGTCAGTGTTAAAGAATATGGAATGTTTAAGGGAGATTGCCCCTTATAATGGTGGAAAGGAAGTCATCTCACTTTGCAATGTTTCTGGATCTTTCTCTGCTAGGGAATTTTAAAGAAGAAAAGTTTGACAAATTGGTAACAAATACCTATGTTCTAGTATAGCAGCTCACAAAATGTAGTGTAGAGATCCTGCAGGCCCTAAAATCCATTCAGGGGTTCAGGAAATTAAAACTATTGTTAAAATTATAGAAAAATCTTTTTTTTTTTTTTTTTTTGCTTTCATTCTTTCATGACGTATAGTGACGTTTTGGTGAGGTATCAGAGAACAGCTACAATTATTTGAAAAGACTTACCATGTTCCTGCCTTTTCTGTATCTATATGAGGCTAGATTTTCTTCACATTCTCTAACCAAACATCATAGCACAGCAAACTAAATGCAGAATCTGAGATGAGAATTCAAGTGTCTCCATTAAGCCAGACATCAAAGAGATTCATAGAAATGTGAAATAGTGCTCTTCTCACTAAATTTTGTGTGATATATAGTTGATTTATTATTCTTATTTTAAAATAAATTTTAATACATGTTAGATTTTTCTCAGTTTTAGTTTCTAATAAGGTAAATATTAATAGTGAAAATGTTTAGTCACTCAGTTGTGTCTGACTCTTTGTGACCCTTTGGACTGTAGCCTGCCAGGCTCCTCTATCCATGGAATTCTCCAGGCATGAGTACTGGAGCGGGTATCCATTCCCTTCCCCCAGGGGATCTTCCTAACGCAGGGATTGAACCCAGGTCTCCTGCATTGCAGGCAGATTCTTTACTGTCTGAGCCCCTAGGGATGCCCAAATATTATCAGGGAGGCCTGGCGTGCTGCAATTCATGGGGTAACAAAGAGTCGGACAAGACTGAGTGACTTGAACTGAACTGAACTGTAAATGAAAGCTGTTTAGGAGTCTTCCATAATCTGTAAGAGTGTAAAGCAGGGGTCCCCAAACCCTGGGCTATGGCATGTTAGGAACCAGGCCGCGCAGCAGGAGGTGAGCCAGCAGGCAAGCAAGTGAAGCTTCATCTGTATTTACAACCTTTCCCCAAGGTTCGCATGCAGCAGCCTTAGATTCTCATAGGAGCATGAACCCTACTGAACTGCACATGCAAGATATTTAGGTTGTGAGCTCTTACGAGAATCAACCCAAAACCATCCACCCCACCAGCTCCCCAGTTTGTGGGAAAATTGTCTTCCACAAAACCCATCCCTGGTACCAAAAATGTTGGGGAGTGCTGGTATAAAGGATTTCCTGAGATTAGAAAATTTGAGACCTGCTGCTCTTAAGATGATTTGGGGAGGAATTAAAGTTTTGGTTCCTATGAATATGTGTTGCTGTTTCCTTCTTTATCAAGAAACTTAAAGAACTTTCATTTCCTACATCACCTTAAGGTCATCTTCTTAGTTTACCTGCTTCATTTATCTTGATTTCTCCCCATATAGTACTCCTGAAGGATTGGACAGTATTGCTTAATTTGAACATCTGGAAAGCACTCTGCTCATATGAACTAATTGTACAAAATGTATTTTCTCTTCCTTTAATAAATAATGGTGGTATAAGAAACCTTTGCCAAACGCCAGCATTTCCTTCATTAGATTGTGCTTTCTTTAATAGCTACAGTTTTTCAGAGTCATGCCCTGTGCCTGATGGGTATGGTAGATAATGAGTTTACTTCATTTCCTTGCTGACTATCCTCTTTGAAGGATCATTGAAGTTGTACTAGAGGTATAGATGTTTTGAATGAGAGGCCTGATAAATGTGTTCTCATTTCAGAAGAATGTTAATTTAAAAGTGCTGCTTTTTGTGAAGTTGAAGAGTATTTTTAAGAATATCTTGAAAGTAGCATCTATAAAAATATTAAATCACTCTCCTATATACCTGAAACTACTATAATAGTGTAAATCAACTATGCTTCAATTTTTAAAAAGAAAGAAAAATTTAAAATGTTCATCATCTGTTGGGTTCTCTGCTGACTGACTCTCAGAGGTCTGACCATATTGTAGTTTTCTAAACTTTGATTCTTCTTTTGGTTTATTTTAGAAGCTCCAGTCATGTTGCTGTAAAAATTCCTTTAGTGTTTATTAAATCTTAAGTTTTAGAACCTGCATAATAGCACCCTTTTTTCATTTCTGTTGTTAATGTGAACCTTGTGGTTTGGCTTTCAGATCAGTAACAAATAGGCAGCCCTCTGAAGTGTACATGAAGTGGTGGAAACATTCCCAGCTTCTCAAAGACAGTGATTTTAGTTTTCAGGAGCCTATAATGGCCCTACGCACAGTCATTTTGGAGATCTTGATGGAAAAGGAAATGGAAAACTCCCAAAGAGAGTGTTTTAAGGACATTCTCACCAAGCATCTTGTAGAACTCTCTGTATTAGCCCGAACTTTCAAGAACACTCAGGTAATCAGATTTAAAACTACGTCATCTCACTCATTGACCTTGCCTTTTTATTACCTAGAAAATAGAAAGCATAAGTAAAAGAAATGTCATTGAGAGACAGATTGCTATTATAACATTGTATAGCATAGTTGTTTAAGATTTCCCCTTTTGGAATTAAACCTGAATTTGAGTCTTGCACAAGTCTTTCTCTAATCCTCAATTTCCTGGTTAAATAATGAGAAGCTACCTAACTTACCATATGTATAACATTTCAGTGATTGTATATACTGTATATAAACACACACATAATTATATGTGTCTCTATGTAAAGAGAAAAACAGGCAGATATGGGGGCTGGGGAACGCAGTCAGAGATGCACTTAAGACAATCCTAAAAATTGTCAAATCCTTAGTGAATGGTGGTGACTGCTTTTATCAGTAGTAGAAGTAGTAGTAGTAATAGTAAAAATATTTATTTCCATTTGTTATTTTCATTTCAGCTCCCTGAAAGGGCAATATTTCAAATTAAACAGTATAATTCAGCTAGTAGTGGAGTCTCTGAGTGGCAGCTGGAGGAAGCACAAGTATTCTGGGCAAAAAGGAACAGAGTCTTGCCCTGAGTATTCTCAAGCAAATGATCAAGAAGCTGGATGCCAGTTGTACAGAGGTTCACTTTTTTTCCTATTGGTTGAATTAGTTTTTACTGTAATAAGAAAGATTACTGTGCTTTATAATATTTTAAATAAATTTTAATACAATTACTAATTTTATTAAAGATTTGAAATTACTGATCCATGAACAAGAAATTGTAAAATGGAGTCTTGAAAATTAGTATTTGTAAAAGTTTAGACAGTATTCATTTTTCCTGTTTATAACATTTCTATCAGTCCATCTCGTCATAGATTAATTCATCCCAATTATAAGCCTTATTTTTTTAAAAACTTTCTACAGTAATCAAGGAGGGTATGTGGGAAACAAAGATGAAGTAGACACTATAGATTTGAAATGACAAAAAATGCAAGAGGAAATGCATAAGAGAATAAAACTTTTTTTAAAAGGCAAGTTGAAATAATTGGGTTGTCAATCCAAAGACCTTGAAAACATCACATCTGATATTTTATCTACCATTACCTATAATGGACATATATATTCTATATTAGTTGTTATAAACTCGATTGCTTCTTCAACTCTGTCTCCAGCATATGATGGACAAATTTAGCAGCACTTGTAGGAATCATGAAGTATTTTAAAGGTTTGGACTCAGTGATATCCCTCTGACATACACCTACTAGGTGAATATCAACATTTTGTACTTTTGGATAATGGAAACTTGTAGAACATCCTCCTTTATTAGAGATTTTATCATTATACCAAGCCCTGGGAGCTCACATGGTATGACTGTTTAAATATTGCTTAACAGTATGGACCCTGAAAACTAAGATCATGGCATCCAGTCCCATCACTTCATAGCAAATAGATGGGGAAACGGGAAACAGTGTCTGACTTTGTGTTTGGGGGCTCCAAAATCACTGCAAATGGTGATGGCAACTATGAAATTAAAAGACCCTTGCTCCTTGGAAGAAAAGCTATGACAAACTTAGCATATTAAAAAGCAGAGACATTACTTTGCCAACAAAGGTCCATCTAGTCAAAGCTATGGATTTTCCAGTAGTCATGTATGGATGTGAGAGTTGGACTGTAAAGAAAGCTGAGGGCCAAAGAATTGATGCTTTCGAACTGTGGTGTTGGAGAAGATTCTTGAGAGTCCCTTGGACTGCAAGGAGATCTAACTAGTCCATCCTAAAGGAGATCAGTCCTGAATGTTCATTGGAGGGGCTAATGTTGAAGCTGAAACTCCAATCCTTTGGCCACCTGGTGTGAAGAGCTGACTCATTGGAAAAGACCTGATGCTGGGAAAGATTGAAGGCAGGAGAAGAAGGGAATGACAGAGGATGAGATTGTTGAATGGCATCACCAACTCAATGGACAGGATGTTGAGTAAACTCCAGGAGTTGGTGATGGACAGGGAGGCCTGGCGTGCTGCAGTCCATGGGGTCACAAAGAGTCGGATACAACTAAGCAACTGAACTCAACTGATGGACTCTGACGTTACCTACCCTCTTTGTACTTTAGTTGTAGTTTTCTAATTAAAGATAATAATCATTCTTATTTCATAGGATTCTTGTGAGGATTAAATGAATTATTGTATATAATAATAATGCTAATCATATAAAAGTACTCAATAAATGTGAGTTGTTTCAATGATAGTAATAGTAGTAGAGAATGATTATTTTCTAAAGGTAAATATTTGGAATTATTAAAATAGTTGTAAGTTGAAAGCAAATGAGGAAAGACATTTTTAACCTGTTTTTTTCCTACATGGAAGATATTTTTGTACAGTCATGATAATGAATTACATTTTAAGACTTTGCTTTCCTTTACAGAATGATCCCAACTTAAAACTTATATACACAGAATGTCTCAGAGTTTGTGGCACTTGGTTAGCAGAAACTTGCTTAGAAAATCCTGCAGTCATCATGCAGACCTATCTAGAAAAGGTAAGGTTTTTGAGGAACCCTAAAAGAGTTGCTCATAAATACATTTGATCTTTTCATTGAAGTGAAGTGAAGTGAAAGTTGCTCAGTGGTATCCAAGTCTTTACAACTCTATGGATTGTAGCCCGCCAGGCTCCTCTGTCCATGGGATTCTCCAGGCAAGAATACTGGAGTGGGTTGCCATGCCCTCCTCCATGGGATCTTCCCAACCCAGTGCTTCTACCACCTTTGAGCTTCCTGTTTCTCCCTCTTATTCATATAGATTAATTTTAAAAATAGCTACTTCACTAATAAATGAACATGAAAAGCCTAATATGTTTTTTTAGTTTTATAGAGCTTTATGTTTTTGTACTGTTCTTTACACATATTAGCTATTTAAGTTGTTTCTGCTCTGTCAAAATGTTTTGAAAACTCAAAGAAGTACTGTATTTTGTATAATTTAGCTTATATACATATATATATATGTTAAACTTTACCGTGGATATTTCCTTGATCTGAGTAATTCTTTAGATGCATTTAGTATCTGTAAATATAAACAGATTGTTTTTTTCTTGAAGGCTGTGGAAGTTGCTGGAAATTATGATGGAGAAAGCAATGATGAGCTCAGAAATGAAAAAATGAAGGCATTTCTCTCATTAGCACGGTTCTCAGATACTCAGTACCAAAGAATTGAAAACTACATGAAATCCTCAGAATTTGAAAACAAGCAAGCTCTCCTAAAAAGAGCCAAAGAGGAAGTTGGCCTACTTAGGGAACATAAAATCCAGACCAACAGGTAACTGAGGGTCTACAAGTAACAGGATATACAGTAGTTATACAGCTATACAGAACCAGATAGGAATTCATGCTGTGGCTCTATACTAATTGTGAAATATACTGGTGTTAACTTTTTGTTTTGCTTTTTTAGTTTGTTTGTTGATATCATAGTTGAAAAAGAGATATGTATTGAAATTAGAGAAGAGTTACTTAGTTTGATGTAATTAAATAATTTATTCAAACCTGCTTTTGGTATATATATTTTAGTGTAAGTAGAAAATAAAGTTAATGAAATACCTTGGAGTCTACTTTGGTTGCCTAAAATAGCTTTTGAATTACAGAAACTTAAAGACAAAAGTAAGTTTATTCTCTTTATAATTCTTAGAATGTTGCTTTTTCTCCTAAGATGGACACATGATTTTTCATTTATATTGTATATCTTATTTGATTTTGTAGTTCTATAAAATTTAATGGCTTTTGTGTTTTATTTTAATTATCCAATGTAGGTACACAGTAAAGGTTCAGCGAGAGCTGGAGTTGGATGAATGTGCACTCCGTGCATTGAAAGAGGATCGTAAACGTTTCTTATGTAAAGCAGTTGAAAATTACATTAACTGCTTATTAAGTGGTGAAGGGCATGATATGTGGATATTTCGTCTTTGTTCTCTCTGGCTTGAAAATTCTGGAGTTTCTGAAGTCAATGGCATGATGAAGGCAAGTTTGCTTTTTCACCCCAGTATTCTAGCCTGTGCTTTAAAAGTTAAGCCATTAGCCCCTCAAATGTCATGCATTTTGTATACTTTGTATCTTTGGCAGTTGGTTTAGGGCACTACACATAGGTACTTAACTAACTCTAATGATATAGGTTTAGGTGACTATGAAAGAATTTAGGTCAGTGTTTTCCTGTAGTATTTTAATTACCATTGGAAAGTACCCAGAATGCTAGACTGGGAGATTTGGAAAGCAATTAAAGATGATGTGATCACAGGTGGTGTTCTTCCCCCTGCTTTATTATTTTCTGTTGTTTCTTTTTTTACAATGAATTTTTTTTTAATGGAAAAAAAACATTTTAAGAAAACATTAAGGCAGTAGAATTTTATAAATTTTTATTTAAAAATCTTGGGTTTTATTAATGACACCTAAATATTATGCCCTGTTATCCCTGTCATTTATTAATGATGCTTAAATGACACCTAAAGTTATGTTTCAATCAGTTTGAAGCTTAAAATAGTTCTTCTGGCTGAAAAGAATATTAATACTCATAATAGATACAACAAGTTTCTGCTACTAGTGTACATTAAATTCTGTTACTTTTAGAATGTAGGGGAAAATAGTTATTCCATTTTATTCACACTGACTTCTCAGGAGTCAAGATTATAATAGTCCTATAATAGTCCTTAGATCAACATTTGTTCTCCTTGGATTCACTGGAATATAAGCAAGTATTTCACTTCTGAATGCAATCTGATACAGGTTCAAACATGATTTACCAGTGAGTCAATCTAGACTCTAAGATAAATAAATGATAAGGAAAAAATATGTCTGCTTGATGATTGCATTAATAGAGGAGCATTTTGTATTTGTTTAGATATGAGGTCTAGTTGAAATGCATTGCTTTTTAATTTTGTATATTTTTAATGGCAGAGAGATGGAATGAAGATTCCATCATACAAATTTTGCCTCTTATGTACCAGTTGGCTGCTAGAATGGGGACCAAGATGATGGGAGGCCTAGGATTTCATGAAGTCCTCAATAATGTAAGTAAACGTGAAAATCAAACCACAATTGCTTTCCTTTTATATTATTGTATATTACTGTTCCACTCTAGAAAGTGGTGACACAAAAAAGTATCATCGGTCATATTTATTGTGTTATATAAGGGCAAGAATATTCTCTTTGTCTCCTTTCATACGCCACATGTTACTCACTTTCTTATTCTTTTTCCTCATATACTTCTCTCACCCATACATACCACATCACCACTCCCGCTCCCCACACACAGTCCACCCACTGCAGCATCTAGCACAGTAAAATGTATCTTAATGTTAAGCAAAAATTAAAAGGTTATGGATTTTTAATTTTTTCTTTCCATAAAATTAACTGTTCTTAATTTTCTGACAGCTCATCTCTAGAATTTCAATGGATCATCCTCATCACACTTTGTTTATCATATTGGCCTTAGCAAATGCAAACAAAGATGAATTTTTGACCAAACCAGAGGCAGCCAGAAGGAGTAGAATTACTAAAAATGCACCTAAACAAAGCTCTCAGCTTGATGAGGTATTTGGATTGAACATGCATACCTTTTGAATTGTGATATTCATTTTTTCCCAAAATATTCCTTTCTTAAGTCTCAGGAATTCAAAGAGTATGTATTGTTACAATATTCAATTTGTAAATCCTTTGTTATTATGATGCTACCTAAAATTGGTTCACAATTCCTGAATATTTCTCAAAGCATAAGAGATACCAAAGTTATTTTACTGTTTTTCCTCAGCGTAATGAGGAAAGAAAAATGATTTTATAAGGCACCCAAGTCATTTACTCTTGAGATTATTATACCTTTGATATGTTTCATTCATAATATAGTGACTGCTTTGTCTCTGAGTAATTATAGTCCTTCCATTGTTTAGATATGTACATAAATTCCATTTTTTTGTTTTTATAACTCTAAAAAGTTTTAATGTTGTATATTTGCTTTTGTAATATTTTTTGTTTGTATTTTATTAATAGGATCGAACCGAGGCTGCTAATAAAATAATACGTACTATCCGAAGTAGGAGACCTCAGATGGTCAGAAGTGTTGAGGCACTTTGTGATGCTTATATTATACTAGCAAATTTAGATGCCACTCAATGGAGGACTCAGAGAAGTATGCACTTTGAAAGAATGAATGTTGCATTCTTGCTATGTTAATCTCTGTTGTTGTTTTTAGGTGCTGAGTCATGTGTGACTGTTTTGTGACCCCATGGCCTATAGTCTGCCAGGCTCTTCTGTCCATAAGATTTCCCATTTTCCTAGGCAAGAATACTGGAGTGGGTTGCCATTTCCTTCTCCAGGAGATCTTTGCAACCCAGGGACTGAATCTGTGTCTCCTGCATTGCAGGCAGATTCTTTACTATTGAGCCACCAGGAAAGCCCACTTATTCTCTGCAGGGATATTTTAATTACAGAACAGAATGTAAATCTGCTCAACTCACATTAATTATAGATATGAAAGTTTTGATGATTATAACTCACACATGATTCAAAACTTAATTTTTATCTAAAAGCCTTCAATACCCCTCCAGTTACTTTTTCACTTAATATCTTATTGTGAACTGATAATAGATAACTGCATTCTAAGACTTAAAAATGAAAAGACCTTATCATTTTCTCCATCACTCTTCTTGCTGTGTCTCTTTAAATAATTATAAGCTGCTATAATATTTGGTTGTGTGTATCTGTCTCCCCAAACTTTAATAATTATGTTCTTTTTTTCTATTCAGAATCATGTCTTCATATTTAAATTCTTACTATTTTAAAATAAAAATGAGGCTTCTCATAGTGTTCCCCTAAGCAAACAAAGAATACTGTCATGTTGTTTAGTCACATTTAATAATAATGTGCTATGTGCTATTCATACTACTATATAATTATCTTAAGTTGTCCAACTTGGTACCTCAGGTGGAGTCTGGTCTAATTGCCAGTGCCAGGTAACCTGCAAATTCATCTGTAAGCCACATTACTCATTGCTATGCCCTGACCCTGAGCGGCATTGTGTCCCAAGTCTTTGATCTTCATTTCTAAATCAGAACCACAGATTAGCCATAGTTTGGGTTTATGGTATCTGCTGAATTCTCCTGCTTTACCTTCAGTACTGTGGCTCAATTTGCAGTTGTCACTGAAACTTCTTTATTTTAAATACAGAAGGCATAAATATCCCAGCAGACCAGCCCATTATCAAACTTAAAAATTTAGAAGATGTTGTTGTCCCTACTATGGAAATTAAGGTAATTTACTATTAACTGTTTTGATTTTTTAATTAAATTACTTTTAGCAAGTTAAACCATTTGAAATAGCCTTTTATTGTAGGTCAAAATTGGTTAATTATTGGCAATTTCATTTGTTTCAACCAATAGTTTTTTCTTTATCGGATTCCCTTTGCACAAGACTTAAAATACTTAAAGATCTCTCCTGCTTTCTTTTCTATTGCCTTCAGTTTTTACAGATGTCACCTTTCTTATGAAGAAGTCTGTAGGCTGTTATTGATATTTTCATTGGCCAGAAGAAGGAAATATTTTGTGTGTTTATGTCAATATTAATTTTTAACTGAGCAAGAAAGTTCCTAATTGTTTTATATTGAGTTTTAAAATTCTGTACATGTTAGTATTGACTGTGATGTGTTACAATATTAAATAATACAGTATGTATTACAGTATTGACTGTATATACATGACACTTTCAGCTATGTCCTAATGGTTTTTTATTGCTGGAAGTACAATGTGGGCAGGGATAAATATAATAATAAAGGTTGTTTGGTCACTAAGTCAAGTCCATCTCTTTTGTGACCCCAAGGACTACAGCGCTCCAGGCTCCTCTGTCCTTGAAATTTTCCAGGCAAGAATATTGGAGTGTGTTACCATTTCCTTCTCTAGGGGATCTTCCCAACCTAGGATCTAACCCACGTCTCCTGCATTGGCAGGTAGATTCTTTACCACCAAGCCACCAGGGAAGCCCATAATAAATAAAGATTACAGTTTAGGAAATGATCATTTTAACTACATTGTAAAATCTCTCCTTTGAGTTTGCAGTTTAGTGTTTAATATGTTTGGTTATTTGATTTGAAATGTAGCTTCATCGTGTGATAACCTATCAGCAAAGTTACTTATTTAAATATTTTGTGAAACTGCCAGATTTAGCAATTAAAACCTAGAAAACTTCTCTCCATACTTTTCTAAAATTTCTCTGATTGTTTTTGTTAGGAGATGACTTAATTTATACTGATGACTTAACATACACAGATCAATGGTAACACCTGAACCAGGGTTATTGAATAGTTTTTTCAGCAACACTCATCTAACTTCTTTTATTAGGAGATATTTAAGGAGGTAAATCGTGTTATCTATATTGCTTTTTGAAGCATTTCCAATGTCAAATCTCCTTTCTTTCATTTATAAACTTACCACTTCTGTTCTTAACCAACAGCACATTGTCATTCATTCCTTTGCTTAGTATTAAAATTGTCATTTAAAATTCATTTTTCTTTAAATGGAAATTGAATACTAAGGTATTGTCGTATACTTTATTAGGTGGACCCCACAGGAGAATATGGAAATCTGGTGACTATAAAGTCATTTAAAGAACAATTTCGTTTAGCAGGAGGTTTAAATTTACCAAAAATTATAGATTGTGTGGGCTCTGATGGAAAGGAAAGGAGACAGCTTGTCAAGGTGAGACTTTGCTTTTGTGGTGTGGTTCCTAGTGGGTTAATGAAAACATCAAAGAAAAACTAACAGATATTTTCTTCTTATTTTGGCTCTTTGGTTTTGTTCTCAATAATTACAGGTGAGGAAAAAACAAAGTAGAAATAAATTGTTTTCTAGAAGCAGAATGCTTTTCCTCATGGTTTTGTGTGTGTGTTTGAAAGACCAGCCTTATTTTAACAGTTGGTTGAAATGAAAGAATACTTTTTACATGTATAGACATGGTGAGATTTAACCGTCAGCCTACTTGTTATGAAAAAAATTTTTTGAGTGTTGCTTATTTTCTTGAATAGTTCAAGTTGAAGGCCCATACTTCAGTGTCCTGGGTCTGACATTGTGCTAAGTGCTATTTTAAATGTATCCAAAAGGGATAGCACTCCTCCCTTACTCTGCTTTTACGCTTTGGGCCTTGCTGGGAAGTAGCAGAGTGACAACAGTGCTCCTCCACCTTGGTGTTTTGCAGTGTGCCTGTAAGTGTAGGCATTCCAATTATTTTAGTCACAAAAGCAGCTATGATGGAGAGTGGGGAAGGGTTTTCTAAATTGGTCTACAGTGATATAGTTTACTCTAATATTATTCTTTTGTTCATGTGTTTGTGTTTGTGTGTTACACAAACGAAAGAATAGTATTAGGTCTTAATTACTTAAGAGACTATTAAGGGGAGCACAGATCCTCAGATTGATTTCCAAGTGCCCTTTGGCTGTCCTCAGATGATTTTGTGTGATTTTATAGTAAAGAAAATAAACTGTACTTAGTTATTTGTGTTTTGATTATTCTGAAGGGCCGTGATGACCTGAGACAAGATGCTGTCATGCAACAGGTTTTCCAGATGTGTAATACGTTACTGCAGAAAAATACTGAAACCAGGAAGAGGAAATTGACTATTTGCACTTATAAGGTAACTTTTATTTCTGCTGCTTCATAAAGGATATATAAAAGACACCATTATTGAGGTAAGAGTCAGCAAATACTTTCCTGAAGGATAACATTTTAGACTTTGTGGGACACATACATAGATCTCTGTTGCGTATTCTTTATTTATTTTTGTCCTTGATAACCCTTTAAACCTGAAAGACCATTCTTAGCTCACAGGCTATACAAAAATAATCTAGGACTGGGTTTGGTCCAAAGTTCGTATATTGCTAAGCTCTGATTTAAACAGTATTTTTCTTTCGTAAAAGTATACATTAATGTTAATTGCAACAATTTTTTTGTTTCAAGAAATCTTGTTCTTATAATCAGCTATTTTCCCTTTATGTTTGACCATTTGGCCTATTTTTTGGTATAAAAGTGCTCTTTAGAAAAGTGATGTTAAAAAGGAAATACTGATTCAGTGAAGAATACATTATATAATGTAGAGTTTTAAAATTTTAAATATGCTAGTTTTTGACTAGGTAATACATTTGCATGGTTCAAAAATCCAATAGTAGAAAAAAGTATAAAAAGAGAAGCCTTCTCTCACCCTTTTCCCTTTCCTTGTAAACCTCATGCCCCACCATCTCTTATTCGTCTAAGTACCATTTTCTTTTTTTCTTTTTTTTTCTCTGAGAACAGTTTCTATAATTAAAGCATTTCTTCAAGAAAAAAGCAATCGTTCCTTCCAGAGCCAAGAAGCAGCCTCCCGTCCCTCCCCATCCCTCCCCCTCCTGCGGGAGCAGCCCGGTGGGGACCCCACCCAGTACCCTAGAAACTCAGCAAAGCAGCCCTCAGCCTCCCGACCCGCTTCAGCAGCTGGGCCGAGGGCAGCACACTCCTCACAGGTCACATGATCTTGAGGTCCTTCAGGGCAGACTCCAGGCTCTCCACGTCCCAGATGCTCATGCCGCCGTCTGTGCCGGTGGTGCAAAACTGCGAGCACTTGGCCTTTCCCCCACTGAGCACCGAGATCTCGCCTAGCTCCTCAAGGAGACCAATGCCACACTCTTCATTCCGCGCCTCCCCGCCAGGTTCTAGTCCCAGAGCCGCTGTGCAGCACAGGTCCCACCCGCTGGGAGTCCGTGGGTCGCTGCCCGGCCACCCGCCAGACCCACACGCCCAGCCCTGCGGTGGTCCCACACCATCCCTGGGCTGCAGAGCGAGGCTGCCCGCTCGCCCACCGCCGGGTACTCTAAGTACCATTTTCATTTGTTTCAGTGTTATACAAATAGAATGTATGAATATCGTTCCTTATTTTCCCCCTTTCCTAGAGTAGAGACAACAATATTTTTTAACTCAGCAATATATTACAGAAATTTTTTGCTTTTATAATAACTGCTTTGTATATTAGTACATAATTATCATACAAGTCCTTATCTTGTAAGATAGGCATTTGGGTCATTTATAGTCCTTTACTGTAGCAAGCAGTACTGTGCTGCAATAAATAACATTGAACATATTTCATATATGCACTGGTGAATCTGTGGGATAGATTTCCTAAAGCTGAATTGATGGGTAACAGTAAATGCACCTATAATTTGGTAGATATTATCAGATTACCTTTAATAGAGGGATGTCCCAATTGCATTTCCTCCAGCATTTTGCTTGAGAAGATAATTCTTAAGTCACATTATTCTATTAATTTAATCATCTTTGACCCTTACATGAAAGCTCATCTAGCTCATTTGCATTTTAAAAAATTGCAATAAACCTTCATTTTGAAGGACGTGTTTTCTATAGGTGTTCCTTTATGATTCCATTTCTATATGTCCTATTTGCCCTTTATTCTTCTGCCACTACTGTAACAGGCTTATTTATTTATTCATTGTTTCTATTTCTGTGAAGATATAAACAAATTAAGGTAATTACTGTGTATTAGTAGAGAAGCAGTCTTTCAGAGACACTTAGGATAGCCCCATATCTGTTTCTTAAACCTGCAAAATGGTATGTAAACAAGTGTTTATTTCCTCCAGCAAGTTAACCCTACTTAAACTCAAGGTATCCCAATCATCAACTAAAATTAGTGTAAAAATATAATTAAAAAGACAATAATGTTTATAATGTGAATAAGTTGCTTAGGATTAATGATAATAAGAAAGATGCAAGACTGTATGAAAAAAAATTATACAAATGTAACAAGAAAGAAAAAAGGAAAATCAGCATGAAGGTAAAAGTACTGCATCGTAAATGGGAAGAGACTGAAAAATGTCAGCTGATTTTAAATTAGCATAGACAATGAAATTCCAGTAAAAATTTTGTAATGTAGAAACATGATGTAAAAAGTTTATCTTGAAAAATATATTGGTGAGATTGACTAAAATGTCTTTGATAAAAGCAATACGTGAAATTGGACTCTGTCCATATGAAACCAAAGTAGCCTTGACAGATGTTTATATATACATGTATAAGAAATCAGTATATAGCTTTGACATAAAGTTCCTTAAATGCTATTAACTCTGTGTGTGATGGGATTATGGGCGGTACCTGTTTTTTAAATATATTTTGAATTGCCCTCAATTAGCATTTTTTAATTATAAAAATAATTGTTAAATTAAAAACACCAAATGGGGGAGGAGGGAAAAAGAAATTAGATCTACCCACAAAATTCTGATTGAGTCAGGCTATTGTAACTGAAAACTGAGATTTTTTTAGAGCTTTTTAACTGCCTACAGAAATAGAAATATAAAACTCATTAGTTGGATGAAGTTGAAGAGTGGGAAAGCATTTAAAAAAAAAGCACACTTTTTCTTACTTTCAAATTTGTGAGAAATTTGTCACATGAAACTTTATTGTTAACTTGATTCTTTCTAGTACCAGTTAACAAAAAGCGAGTTCTCATGGTATGCTAAGAGCAAAAGTTAAAGATCTGTGAAATCTGATCTTTGATGTAGTTTAGATCAGTGCTACTCAGATTCTAGTCCCTGGAAGGGTCTGTTAAAACACAGATTGCTGAGCCCCTAAAATTTCTGATTCTAGGATGGAGCCTGAGAATATGCATTTCTACCAGGTACCAAGTGATGCTGATACATCTGCAGTTTAGGAACCACACTTTGAGACCCAAAAGTCTAGTTAGTTTGCTGTCTATTGATTTAGCTTCATTGTAGGACAAAGTTGATGAGCTGTTAACTTTCTCCTCTGATTGCTCAGATGTTTTTAGAGGGCAGATATTCAGTAACATGAATGAAAGGGAAGGTTTGTGCTCTAAGTGCTAGACTTTTAGATGGCGAAAGCAATGACTAGAGAGTTGGGATCTGATATGTTGCAGCAGATTTGGGCTGTAAGTGCTCAGTCACTTCAGTTATGTCTGACTCTTTGCAACCCCGTGGACCGTAGCAGCCAGGCTCCTCTGTCTGTGGGGTTTTCCTGGCAAGAATACTGAAGTGGAGTGTCATGCATCCTCCAGAGGATCTTCCTGACCCAGGGATCGAACCTACATCTCCTGCATTGCAGGTGGATTCTTTACCACTGAGCCACCGCCGAAGCCCTTGGGCTATAGGATCACCTGGTTTTCTCAGAAAGCAACTCAGGCTTCCAAGCAAATAACACAATTTGGCTTCCAGAGTTCAGTGCTATAAAGCATGAGAGAAGACCTTGACCTAAAATATTTTGAAGGCAAAAATAACTAAACTCCATCTCTACCTGGTAACTTTTTAAATATCTGATTTTCACAGAGAACTATTTTGCCAATTAAATAGTGGAATTATTTAATGTTATATATTTGAATATTAAAAAATGTCCTCTTGGAAGACTGTGTGCTCCCAGGCTCTCTCAGGGAACTAGATCCCACAAACTGTAACTAAAAGTGTCCATATGTCACAGCTAAGAATTTTAACACATTGCAACTAAAGATCCTACCTGTCATAATGAAGATCAAAGATCCCATGTGCTGCAACTAAGACCTGGCACAGCTAAGTAAACTAAAAATAATAATAATAAAAATTTTAAATGACCCCTAAATACGAGAGTTTGGGTTTGACTTTATTGTTTAGAATTGTATTATTGGGCCAATAGATCTATATTATTTTGAGATTACTCCAAAAATGTGAAAGCTGTGTTGTAGCTTTGTTGCTAGTTGTTCTTGATTTCAGTTAAATTTTCCTGAAAGTACTATCTTGTATGTAATGAAGCAGTCTGCCTAGTCTTCTGTGGAGTCATTCCCAATCTGTCATTCAGGCTTCTTGTGACCACTGTAACAACAAGCCTGGTCATTGACTGCCTGGAATTAACTCTTGGTATGCAAATGTTGCTCAGTGGTAAAGAATCTGCAAGCCAGTGCAGATGTGGTTTTGATTCTTGACTCAGGAGGATCCGCTAGGGAAAGAAACGCAAACCCAATCCAGTGTTCTTGCCTGGGAAATCCCATGGACAGAGGAGCCTGGCAGGGTCTAGTCCAAGGGGTGGCAAAAAGTCAGATAGGAGTTAGTGACCGAACAACAACAACAAAGACAACAATCCAAATGTCAAAATGCAGCCTCAAAGGAGAGACTTGTATATTGAGGAATGTAAGATATCAGAGAGAATCACATGGAGACGGAGGAAGACAACGTATTGTTTTTGCTGGCACTGAGACATAGCCCTCTGATAACCAGAATTCCTGTGACTGGGCTAATTTATCTCTACCAAAACTACATTTTTAGAAAGTATGTTGAACAACTAGCCTAAAATCTTAGATATGAGAGGATTCATTTTTTAAAATCAGTGTCTTATAAATAATATTTAAATGCTGAAAGAAGCTTTGTATTTAATTCTTCATTATGCTTTATGAAAAACATTGCCATTTGCCTTTTGAAACTTGAGTTCAATGTTTTTACGTCAACCAACATCTCTGAAATGAGATAGAAAGAAGCCAGCCTAGTCTTTTCTCCATCAGTCTCTTAACAAAAGAGGGTTTGATTTTTCCCCCCTCATAACTAGATAGTAATAGAGAGTAATTTTAGAAAAGAGATCTTTGATGGAATGTATTAGGAGGTAAGGATGTTAATGTGATCAAGCATTAGGGACACAGCTAGCTCAAAGTCAAAGACAAAGCTGGATTTGCTGGGAGGAAAGTATTTAGAGGTACTTAAGCAGGAAGGAAAATAAGTTGGAAAGACTATGAATCTGTTCATTCATTTGTTCAGTAATTGTTTGTTTACATGCCTAGTGGTGTATTAGATACTCTACCAGGTATAGGAGATATAGAAGTAATAAAACATAGTCTTAGTTCTTAGAAAGCTCATAGTCTACCAGGGAAACAGACAATTACAATGCAGAGTGTTAGCTGCATTTTTGGAGAATAAAAAGACCTGAAGATGGAGAAATCATACTTATCTTTAATATCACTGGGGAAGACCCAGGCTGAGAGCAGGAGCAGGCTCCAATGCTGCCTAGAGAGAGAAAAGGAAGAGGCTTGGCCACCAACTCCCAGTGGACCCTCAATACAAGGCCATCACCCCCAGGGTCACTGTGACTTACTGGAGCAAGTAGAGTCTTCTGAGCCAGGGTTCTTCTAGCTCCTTTTTCTTATACCCAATTAGGAGACTTTCCCACATTAACAGGCAGCCAGAACCTGTTTAATTGTTGCCTACCAAAATTCCTGTGATCTAGCACTGCTCCTGAGATTATGGCCCTGCCCGTAAAGACAGGGCCTTGTTTTGGGAGCTTCTTGGCCCTGAGAGTGAGCACAGGCTCAGGAAGGATACACAATCACTGGCCTTTTACTGCTAGAGACAGTTTAACATCTAAGGGAGGATGGGAAGAAAGGAGGGGCAGCCCTCTCTGCCCTGCCTCATTTGCTCCTGGGCTTCCCTGGTGGCTCAGAGGTTAAAGCATCTGCCTCCAATGCAGGAGACCTGGGTTCGATACCTGGGTTGGGAAGATCCCCTGGAGAAGGAAATGGCAATCCACTCCAGTATTCTTGCCTAGAGAATCCCATGGATGGAGAAGCCTAGTAGGTTACAGTCCACGGGGTCGCAAAGAGTTGGACACGACTGAGCAACTTCACCTTCACCTTCATGCTTGGAAGAAAAGTTATGACCAATCTAGATAGTATATTCAAAAGCAGAGATGTTACTTTGCCAACTAAGGTCTATTTAGTCAAGGCTATGGTTTTTCCTGTGGTCATGTATGGATGTGAGAGTTGGACTATGAAGAAGGCTGAGTGCCGAAGAATTGATGCTTTTGAACTGTGGTGTTGGAGAAGACTCTTGAGAGTCCCTTGGATTGCAAGGAGATCCAACCAGTCCATTCTAAAGGAGATCGGCCCTGGGATTTCTTTGGAAGGAATGATGCTAAAGCTGAAACTCCAGTACTTTGGCCACCTCATGCGAAGAGTGGACTCATTGGAAAAGACTCTGGTGCTGGGAAGGATTGGGGGCAGGAGGAGAAGGGGATGACAGAGGATGAGATGGCTGGATGGCGTCACTGACTCTATGAACATGAGTCTGAGTGAACTCCGGGAGATGGTGATGGACAGGAAGGCCTGGCGTGCTGCAATTTATGGGGTCGCGAAAAGTCAGACATGACTGAGCGACTGAACTGAACTGAACTGATGTTCCTACAAGAAAAGTGATGAGTAGCCTGAGACCCACGGTACCAGGGCCTACTCTGTGTCCATGATCCTTGGACTCACCCCTTTAACCAGGGCGGGTGGGCATAGGGCAAAAGGAAGCCTGAAGCCCTGAAAAAGGCTTTAAAACACATCTTTTGCAGAGACTCCTCTTAGGAACTTCAGGGCATAGCTCCTGTTCTGTCAGACTCCAGTGCTTAGGCCTGTGAACATCTGGAGGCTTAGGGTCTTAGGATCTGAGTAGCAGTGTTTTCCTCCACCAACTAGCTTATCCAGAGCTAGCCTCATTTTGGTATCTTTGAGAAAGGGTGCTGGCCCTGAGCCTACTCATCCAGAGAGGACAGTCAGAAAGGGTTCAAGGCACAGACACTGTAAAAACTGAGGGGGAGCCTACACGGGAGGGGCATGCACTCTGCTGTGGGATCACAGCTCCTGGGGACCACTTCAGGGGAAGGGCAGGGGGCAGAAGACAGTAGGGGTATGCGCAGGCAAGGGGGTGGGGGAGTGGTGGCTTAGGACTGAAGCACCTTATATGCCGATTTGTTTCACTGCAGGGCTTTTCACTTCCCTCTGCTTGTAATACTCTTTTCTTCAGATCTCTACATGAAATGTCTGTTTCGTTCTATTATACTTGTTATCTGGTGTCATTAAATGTCTATTAGTATATGTGTTCCCACACCAGAATGAAGCTTTATAAGGACATGTTCTTCATCTGCCTCGTTGTCACTCTGTTCTCAGTGCCCTAGCATCATGTGTAAGACATAATAGACTCTCAAAAATCATAGTTAATAAATTAATGAAATCTCCTCCATGTTAAGACATAGAACATAAAATAATAAAACATTTGAGTATATTAAAATTTAAAATTATAGAATTAAAGATACTATAAAGACAGGTGGCTGAGAAAACAAATTTTAAAATGTTGATAACAAAAGGATTGTTATTAATAACAACAATGGATTTAGTACAGAATATGGATATAGCTATTACAGACCAGTAATAAAAAGACAAGCCAGTGAGAAAAAGGGTGAAGAATACAAACAGGCAGTTCACAAGAAGAAAACATTTGAATAGCCAATGAGCCTATCAGGTTGTACTCAGCTTTCCTGGGAATCTGGAAAATACAAATGAAAACCACAATAAGATACTGTTACCCATCTCTTGGATTGACAAAATGTGGAAGTCTTGATAAATACTACATGTTGGGAGGTTATAGAATAGACTCTGCTAAAATAAATTGGTACAACTACTTTGGATAGTTATTTGCCAGTATATGTTAACTAAATTTAAGATGTATATCCTGAATGACCCAGCTCTTCAATTTCTAGGTACATGTATACCCTAGAAAAACTGAAATATATTCATTATTAAACTAATAGCATTGGGGATAGCAGCATTGGGGAAATCTGGAAACAATGTAAATGTTAATCAGTATTCCAGTTGTATAAATTGGATGATTATGGTATATTTATACAATGCAGAGTTGTTAAAATGAATTACTTAATTGTTAAAACGAATAAAACGAATAACTCTTTAACTCAGAGTTGTTAAATGTACTAACATAGTTAAGGGTATTAATAATGTTGATTGAGAAAAAAGCAATTGCAAAACATACATATAGTATAAATATCTTTATTGAAAGCTTTTAGTTACATATATGTATACGTGCTGTGCTGTGCTAAGTTGCTTCAGTTGTTTCAGACTCTGTGTAGCCTTGTAGACTGCAACCTTCCAGGCTCCTCTGTCCATGGAATTCTCCAGGCAAGAATACTGGAATGGGTTGCCATGCCTTCCTCCAGGAGGATCTTCCCTAGCCAGGGATTGAACCCATAGCTCCTGTGCCTTCTGCATTGCAGGCAGATTCTTTACTGCTGAGCCACCAGGGAAGCCATATATGTATAAAGCTTTGAAATAAAAGTACTGTATACCCCCAAATATGTGAACATCATAAGCAAGGTAGCAGTCATCTTGTTGGTATGGAGGGGCACAGGGTCAGTGAGGAGTACAAAGGGAGTTTTGTCTCTTTCCCAGCAAATATGAAAAATCTTAGATTTCATAAAGCTGTTTAGTAGGTAAAAGGGTATTTATATTATTTTCTACTTTTTGTATATTTATAATGTCATAATTTTTAATCATTTTAATCTTTCTAGTAAAAGTGCTCATTTTACAGTATGTTTAGGAATACATTTCCTCTTGGTGTAGCTAACGAGACTACAAAGCAAGAATACATACACTTTTAATTATTAAAGTATACCCAAATTGACTACATTTGATGTCTTCCAAAGTGAAATTCTTTGAATTTGATATTAAAGGCATAAGAAAAGCACAATTAATTCCTCTGCTAGGTGGAGTAACCTAAGTATGTCTTGGTCAGTCACAAATGATGAGTTCAATGAACAGGATTGACCCCTCAGAGAATCATGAAGATTGAGAGAAGAGCACGTTCTTAGAAGTCTAAGAATCAGGATAAAAATCTTACTGTTAGAGCTCATTTATTTTAAGTTGCTTTCTTCCTATGGACATTCTGTAATGCAACTTGCAGGAATCCGACTTGAAAAAATGCTTCACACCAACTCTGATAATTAAATAATCTTCACATGCTCTTTAATGCCTATCCGTAATTAAAAGGTATTTAATCTGTAACTTCAGGTGGTTCCCCTTTCTCAGCGAAGTGGTGTTCTTGAATGGTGCACAGGAACTGTCCCTATTGGTGAATTTCTTGTTAACAATGAGAATGGTGCTCATAAAAGATACAGGCCAAAGGATTTCAGTGCCACTCACTGCCAAAAGAAAATGATGGTGAGTAACATTCAAATATATATGCTATTACAAGATTATCTGGTAGCTTATTAAAACTGACAGTTATCAAATATTTGGGAATATAAAAAGTTTTAATTTCATCAGGTAATTATATAAGACAGTATGCTCACTAGAATGAAAGTTTGTGTGAATGAAAAAGGAAAGTGTTTAAACTATGTTGTGTCAACCCTTGTTGGATGAGAAATGTAGCATTATTCAATGTTTGCTAATTTGCTTCCAATTTGGGATAAGGTAATTCTTAACCAACAAATACTAACTAAAATCAACAAAGAAAAAGTTATGAGAGAGACACCTTCTAAGACTTTTGCCACATCACATCACACTGGCCATCTGGTCTGACATTCATTGACCCAATCAGTGACATTTATTGAATGTCTCCTCTTTATCGGGTTCTGTGGTAGGACTTCACAAATATGAGTAATCACTATCATACTTATCCCATTTTAAGATGAAGTTCTGAGAATTTAGCTTCCCCCAGGTCAGTGAACTAATAAATAATGGAACAAGGATTTAAACTTTGTCTGTCCAACTCTAAAATCTATTTACTTTTTCTTTTGTTGTGCTTTCTGTTATACATTTTTAAAAATGTCTGGTAAAGCACTTTAGGGGTTGTGACGGAAGGGTTTGTGTAGGGACAGAGGAGGAAGTGATCAGTTCTACCTGGGACAGGAAAGAGTGGAGAGAATCAGATTCAAGACTTCGTGGTCCAGTGGTTAAGAACCCATCTTCCAAAGCAGGGGATGTGGATTTTATCCCTGGTCTGGGATCTTAAATCCCACATGCAACTAAGCCCATGTGCCACAGCTAGAGAGAAGCCCTCTTGCTACAATGAATGATCCCACGTACTGCAACTAAGAGCTAACCCACCAAATAATAATAGGCAAACATTTATTTATTAAAAAAAAAAAAAAGACTTCGTGGAGGAGATGGTGTTTGAGGTGAGTTTTATAAATGAATTGGTTTTCCAGGAAGAAAGAACATAGAAGCAAAGGGAAGGAGGCACAAACAGGCAGGTAAAGATGGCATAGGCTTAGTTTTTGAGGAGGAATAGATGAGACTGAAGCAGTAGTCATTAGTCAAAAGTCGATGACGGCTGCCTCAGGAAATGTTAAGAAATTTGCACTTTTTCCTGTAATCAATAGAGAACCCTTGAGAAGTATAGTAATATCAGATTGGCAGTTTAGAAAACTAACTCTGACAACACATATTTTGAGAAAGGTGACTAGAAGCATGAGATTAAGAGTAATAACGGTAGGAATGGAGAACAGGCAGTTCACGTAAGAAAAATTAGAGGCAAAACTGATATGATTTGGTTGCTGTTTATAAGTGGGGTTGGTGAAAAAGAGTATCAGTGGTGCCCAGTTTCCTGATTGGGATAATGGACTAGATGGAGAGGCTAATTGTTACCATGTTGATGAATAAAGGAAGTGGCTGAGGTTTGCCAGATCTGAGAAGGTGAATTCGTTTGGATTTGGAAGTGATCCAAGTGAAGATATTGAGTGAACGTTGGAGAGGCACATCAGGCTGGAACTTAATAAAAATACCTGAGCCAAAGACACAGATGTGATTTGCATTTCTCTAATAATGAGGAATGTTAGGCATCTTTTCATGTGTTTATTGGCCATCTGTATGTCTTCTCACAGAAATGTCTGTGTAGGTATTATTGCAGGGCAGCAGTGGTGTCACAGGCTCAGAGAAGACTTGTGGACACAGTAGGGGAAGGAGAGAGTAGGACGAATTGAGAGAATAGCAAGAAAAATAGATAGCTGGTGGGAATTTACTGTGCGACACAGGGAGCTCAACCCAGTGCTCCCTGCCAACTTAGAGCGATGGGATGGGGTGAGACAGAAGGAAGTTCAAGAGGGAGGGAACATATGTGTACCTGTGACTGATTCATGTTGATGTATGCCAGAAACCAGCATAATATTGTAAAGCAATTATCTGCCAATAAAAAATTTTTTTAAAGGAAGGGACATATGTATACCTATGTCTGATTCATGTTGATGTATGGCAGAAATCATCACAATATTAAGTAATTATCCTCTAATTAAAAAATAAAATAATTTTTTTAAAGATATAGATTTGAAAGTCATCAGTCCATAGATGAGAATTGAGCCCTTTGATGTAGATAAGCTTTGCTTCAGGAAGTTATTATATAGGAAGGAAGTGTTGAACAGATCTGAGATGTTCGGCTGCCTTGCTGATTCAATCAACCTGTGATTGATTCTTCACTTTTTATCACACCCATAGATCTGTGATATACCTAGTAATATATGGAGCTATCTTTGGCATTTTTGTGTTTACTTCCACATAGGTTACAGAATCATTCAAATTACAATTGAATTAAAACAAATAACAGTCACTGTTGGTGTGCCTCTTTCCCCTAAAATTAACATGAAAACCCTAAAGGGATTATATTTTGCTATTAATTGCTTCCCTGACCAGACTTGTAGCTTCATTTGTGTGTGTATATGTGTGCTTAGTCACTGAGCAATGTCCAACTCTTTGCGACCCCATGGAATGTAGTCTGCCAGACTTCTCTGTCTATGGAATTTTCCAGACAGACAAGTTTTTTGTAGGCCAAGATAATGTCTAATTCTTCTTTTTATTATCTTTATACCTACTGTGCCATTTTCTTATTGAAACTACTAGTACATATTAGTTGAACACAATACTGAGAAAATAATTTTATATTTTATCTACTAAAGGATGTGCAGAAAAAGTCTTTTGAAGAGAAATATGAAACTTTCATGGAGATTTGCCAAAATTTTCAACCAGTTTTCCGTTACTTCTGCATGGAAAAATTCTTGGATCCAGCAGTGTGGTTTGAGAAACGATTGGCTTATACTCGGAGTGTGGCTACTTCTTCTATTGGTAATCGTCTTCTACATTTTAGTAGATTCAGCACTTCCTACATTCTGTTACAGGGAGATGATGGTGATCGTGGTTTTTACCAAGCCACCATCATTAGATCATTGTGTTTCTTGTTGCTCCTGATTCTTAACTTCTAAATATAGCTCTTCTTATTTTGGCAGGAAAGAATTTCTTTTTTCCAGGAAGAGAAATAAGACTGATTATTTTTCTTCTTTACTTAATAATGAGTATGTCTTATTTTCTCTTCCCTCAATGTATTATTTTCTGGGATTTTCTTTGGAAAATAGTAAAACTCATGATAATTCCATTTAAGTTATTTCCTTTAATTGTTACTGGTCTTTTGCATACAACCTTTATAACACTATAATATTAACACCCAATGATTGATCCTGTTTAATAGGAATAGGAATAATGATATGTATTTAAATATTCTGTGTGCAATATATATTTTGACTTTTTAATTTCTAAGAATTTGGAATTAACAGTAATTAGCAGTTAACAATATCTTAGAGTATGGAAACTAACAGTAATATCAGTGATCTGTTTTTAATGAAAGAACACTCTTTTCATCACTTAGGTACAGTATACCAGGAAGGCAGGGCATGTATGTTTTGAAAAGTTTCTGGGTAATAAAGAAACCCTCTTTTTCTACATTGAGAATCATTATTCTGATTCAACTAATTTTAAGAACAAGAGAGTAGGCCCAGTTAATGACAGAGCTAGCCATGCATCCCAGGCATCCTGACACTCTGTTCACTATTTTTTCTGTAACATCTCATGGTGTTTTTCATTAGGCTAAAAACATTTCAAAGCATATTATCATCTGTCTTAAAAATAGAAATGTAGTTTTTCCTGGATATATACCTGATTAAATGAAGTAATGATTAATTTGTGTTAAATATAATTCATCAAGCAGAAGAAAGTTTCACTGAAGAATGAAGAATTTACCCATAGGCGTCTCAGTTTAAAAGTATAAAGGAAATGGCAACCCACTCCAGTGTTCTTGCCTGGAGAATCCCAGGGATGGGGAGCCTGGTAGGTTGCCATCTATGGGGTCGCACTGAGTCGGACACGACTGAAGCGACTTAGCAGCAGCAATAAGTATTTGAGTATATATAATGCACTGCTTTGGTAAATAATGGATCTCAATTTTAACCACACTTATTTTGAAGTACAAATATTTGAATATATGTACGTATTAGTAAAGGGAAATTTTTTTAAAAACAAATCTAGGATTTGTAAAATGCAGTATAATTAAAATAGCTGACAAGATTTGACTTAAACTGAAGATGGCCAAAAAGGAATATACAAAATATACAAAATTTCCTTTAGTAGGCAAAAAGCCTAATAGTCAATAGTATTAGTTCAAATTATGGCTAATTGTGTTATAGAAATAGATGATATCAGTGATTTCAAATTTTTTTTTTTTTCTAGTTGGTTACATACTTGGACTTGGTGATAGACATGTACAGAATATCTTGATAAATGAGCAGTCAGCAGAACTTGTACATATAGATTTAGGTAAGTAACCAAAGATATATTTCTTTGTTCAGTAAATATTTGGTCATCAAGAAATTTTTGTTGTTGTTTGCCTACCAGGATTGTAAGTATGAAAGAGAGACAGATATATCAAAACAATAAATATTGTTTATTAAAAAAAAAAAAGCTTAAACACAGTGATACTGGAGGGAGTAGCTAATTCTGCCTCAGATAATGAGTGACATTTAAGCCAGGTCAAAGATAGAGCAGATAATGAAGGGAAGGATATTGAAGATATAATATGTTGTAGGAATGGTGAGAAATTAAGTGTGGCTGGAGTGAAGTTTGTATGTAGTTGAGTAGCTTGAGATATAGACTGGTACGAGATTATAAAAAGCCAGGCCAAGAAGTTTCAACTTTAATCTTTTAAACGTGGAAAGTGAATGAATATATATTTGATCAGAACATAATCCTGTTTATTAGATAATTTGGAGAACAGTATTAGCAGTAGGAATACAAGTTAGGGGAGATTATAATAGTTTAGACAAGAGATGATTTGAGCTAAAGTTGTATGGACCATGAGATTGGATTTAGGGACATTTTTGTAGTAATTTTGCACCAGTGATACAAGATGTGGAAACAAAGGGAGACTGTACTCCAAGATAACTGAAGCTTCTAACTAAGGAAAACAGCAGGTTTTGTGGAAAATAAGAAACTGGTGAGCTTAGTTTTGTGTGTAGTTTTGAGGTATTAATGGCATTTCCAGGGGAAGTAGGCAGTTTAATATATAGGAAAGTAAAAATGTTGAAAATAGTAAGAGATGTAGAACTTTAAGCAAATAGAGTACAGTTAGTCACTGGTCTAGGGGAGGTTCTAATCTTATACATCATTCTTGATGAAGAGGACTAACAATAAGAATTGTAAGGAATACCAACATTCAAAAGTCTGAGTCTTGAATATTCCCCAGTGGCCCAGTGGTTAGGATTCAGTGCTCTCACTGCCCAGGGCCTAGGTTCATTTCCTGGTTGGGGAGCAAAGATACCACAAGCTGCACAGCAGGGCCCAAAAGAAAGAAGGGGAAGAAAAACCTTGAGTCTGAAAAAAAAAAAATGAAGAATAACCACCAAGTGATAGAATCATAGAAACTAAAGTAGGGCTATCTTGGAAGCCAAAAGAAAATAAATTTTCATGGACAAAGAAGCGCTGTGCTCAGTAGTATCTGATGCAGAAAGGTCAAATAAGTTGAATGCTGAAAATAGGTCTTTGAACTTAATTAATCTTAGTAAATTTGGGATAGAATGGAGGAAGCGAGATTGTGAAAAGGCAAGAATTGAATGGAGGTTTGGAAGTTAAGGACAGGTAGGCTAATAATGTGGAACTGTTCTGCAAGAAGTTTGGAAGAGAAGAATAAAGAGAAATTTGTTACAGAGGTGGGAGGTACATATTTGGTCCACTCCCCCACCCATTTTGGGGATTTTGAGGTGTTTTTATTTTTATTCATTTGCTCTCTTTCTTTTTTGGCCACACTGCATGGCTTGTAGGACCTTAATTCTCTGACCAGAGACCAAACCTGGGCCCTCGGCATTGAGTGTGTGGAGTCCTAACCACTGGACTGCCAGAGAACTTGCTCATTTGCTTCCTTAAGATGGGAGGTACTTACAGGAGAGACGAAAAGATAATTAAAATAGCAAGGGAAATCATAAAGTATGACTGTGCAGAGTTGGCTCTATACTGGAAGCATGTAGAAGAAAGGATGAACACATTATCATTAGGAAAGTCTTTGACCAGAGGGTAATTTGATAAATTATATTTCCTATTCCATCTTCTCTGAGAACTGAAAAACATGTTTATTTGCTAAGAACTGGAGAGATGGTAACGGACCCTAAAAGAACAATAAAAATTTTAAAATGGGTACCATGGAAATGATACCACAAGTTGCCGAGTATTTTAAGGGATGCTTTCCTAGGGGCTTCCTTGGTGGCTCAGAGGTTAAAGCGTCTGCCTGCAATGTGGGAGACCCAGGTTCTATCCCTGGGGCGGAAAGATCCCCTGGAGAAGGAAATGGCAACCCACTCCAGTATTCTTGCCTGGAGAATCCCATGGACGGAGGAGCCTGGTGGGCTACAATCCATGGGGTCACAAAGAGTCAGACAGGACTAAGTGACTTCACTTTCACTTTCTTTTCTAGGATAATAATCCTAAATTTGTAGTGTCATCATATGATTTCTTCCAGCAGTCCTTTCTATCCTTAGAGTTAAGTTCTACTTTGAAATGGTAAGCACAGAGGAACAAGGGGCCAGGAAGCTTTAAAGTACTAGCAAGAGTAATCAACTTTGCAGGCTATACCCTGAGCTGAGTAGGGAAAGAAGAGAGACTAACAGACTAGAAATCTCGATGAGTCTGAAGATTATTTAACAAGAATAAAGGGGTAGAAGGAGAAGAGGTTTTGATTAGAATATAGAATTTAAGATTACTTAGAAAGAACTGTTTTAGGAGATGATAAGTTTTATAGTCCAGATATTCCAGCTGTATTTAGAAAAGGCAGAGGAACAAGAAATCAAATTGCCAGCATCCATTGGATCGTAGAAAAACAAGATAATTCCATAAAGACATCTACTTCTGCTTCATTGACTATGATAAAAAACCTTTTACTGTGTGGATCACAACAAACTGGAAAGTTTTTAAAGAGAGGGAATACCTGACCTGACCTGCCTCCTGAGAAATCTGTATGCAGGTCAAAAAGCAATAATTAGAACCGGACATGGCACAATGGACTGGTTCCAAATTGGGAAAGGAGTATGTCATGGCTGTATATTGTCACCCTGCTTATTTAACTTATAGACAAAGTACATCATGCAAAATGCCAGGTTGGATGAAGCACAAGCTGGAATCCAGATTGCAGGAGAAATATCAATAACCTCAGATATCCAGATGACACCTCCCTTATGGCAGAAAGTGAAGAGGAACTAAAGAGCCTCTTGAAAGTGAAAGAGGAGAGTGAAAAAACTGGCTTAAAACTCAGCATTCAAAAATGAAGATCATGGCATCCAGTCCCATCACTTCATAGTAAATAGATGGGGAAACAGTGGAAAAAGTGACAGTATTTTCTTGGGCTCCAAAATCACTGCAGATGGTGACTGCAGCCATGAAATTAAAAGATGCTTGCTCCTTGGAAGAAAAACTATGACCAACCTTGCAACAGCATATTAAAAAACAGAGGCATTACTTTGCCAGCAGAGATCCATCTGGTCAAAGCTATGGTTTTTCCAGGAGTTCTCACATCTTCAGTATATGAGAGTTGGCCCATAAAGAAAGCTGAGTGCTCAAGAATTGATGTTTTTGGACTGTTGTGTTGGAAAAGACTCTTGAAAGTCCCTTAGACTGCAAGGAGATAAAACCAATCAATCCTAAAGGAAATCAACTCTGAATATTCATTGGAAGGACTGATGCTGAAGCTCCAATACTTTGGTCACCTGATACAAAGAGCTAACTCATTGGAAAATACCCTGATGCTGGGAAAGATTAAGGGCAGGAAAAGGGGATGAGAGAGGATGAGATGGTTGGATGGCATCACCTACTCAATGGACATGAATCTGAGCAAGCTCTAGGAGTTGGTGATGTACAAGGAAGCCTGGCATGCTGCAAATCCATGGCATTGCAGCAAGTTGGACACGACTGAACTGAACTGAAGTTTTATAGTGTAAGTTTTCACCTAGCAATTTGCTAAGAGAGAATAAAACTGAGTTTCATTAGAACAGATAAGATCAAGGATATTATATGATTCTCCCCAGAACGAATTCCAGAGTTAGGACAGAGAGGAAGATTGTGAGCTCGATCCATGTCAACATTCAATGAATTTGAGAGTAATTCTTAGAAGCTGGGGTATAGTAAATATGAGAATGAGTGGAGTTGTTAGAACCTGAATGTGGGAACTCAGTAGAGGAGTGTAATTTTGCATGAGAATGAAAGGACAGTGGTCTAGAAGGGACAAAGTAGAGATAGTAGTATGCCAACCTACATTCAGGCCATGCTAAATGCATCTATAAATGAGAAAAGTAAATTGGTATAGCTACTTTGTGATACTGTTCAGCATTATCTGCTAAAGCTGGGAGTTGTGACCCAGCAATTCCAGTGCAGTAGAAATACATACCATGTGTATAAGAATGTCTGTCCATAGTAGTACTATTCATAATACCCCAAAGTGGAAATAGCCCCAACCCCATCACAAATAGAATGAATGACTAGTTTATAACCATACCACCCTGAATGCATTCAGTCTTGTCTGATTTGGAAGCTAAGCAGGATTGGGCCTGGTTAGTACTTGGATAGGAAAATGGATGAATGAATTGTATTGTATTCATAAAATGAAATACTATATATAACAATGAGATTGAATGAACTATAGCCACACAACATGGAAAACTCACAAATACAAAATTAAGTGAATCTGGATGAGAAAGAATATATACTGTATGATACTGATTAAATTTATCTACAGTGTTGGAAGTCAGGATAGTGGTAACCCTTTGAAGAGGTGGTTCATGATTGTTAGGGAGATGAGGTGGGACTTCTGGAATGCTGGCTACATAGATTTGTTTTTGTAAAATCTCAATATCCATACACTTGAATGACTTTGTTAATTGATTCACTTTTCTTGTGTATCTCTTCGATTATCCATTACTGCATAAGAAGCCACCCTATACTTAGTAGCTTAAAACTACTATTATTATCTCTCATAGTGTGTGGGTTGACTGGACTCAGTTGGACAGTTCTCACTTAGGATCTTTCATACTATTATAGTCAGAACCTGGCTGAATTTGCCTTAGGATTAAACTGGGCCAGTTTCTAGGATTGCTTCTTACACATTTGATGCTTCATTGCTCCTCCATGTGACCTCTCTGTATAGCAAAGTAATCTGAACTTTTTGTGTGTGTGTGATTAAAAGTATATTAGTTTATTTTTTTTAAGTAGTTCTCCCTAAGATTTGTTCATCTTTGCCTGAGGTCTTTTTTTTTTAATTGAAGGATAATTACCTTAAAATGTTAAGTTGGTTTCTACCAAACATCAACATGAATCAGCCATATAACCTGAATTTCTTATAACACATCTCAGGGCTCCAAGAGGAAGGAAGTGGAAGTTAAGAGCTAGCATGCAACTGGCACAGTGTCACTTTTGCTATATTCTAAGTGATAGTAATGTCATAGTACCCATCCAGATTCTCCCTCTTTCTTGGACTCCAATAACAATGTATTAGACCATCTCACTGTAACATATATTCTGTTTACCTCCTTGTCTATATTTTTCAAACCTTGTTTTTCCTCCAACTCAGTGGAAACGATGCAGGAAGCCTGGATTTCAATCTCACCCAGCTATAGCAAGGAATCCCCTCTCTCCAGTCTTACCCAGCTATAGCAAGGAACCCCCTCTCCTCTTGGATGTCAGAGGAGGCCAATCGAGGAATCTGGCCTTCTATCATCACTTAGCAGTTACTTCAGTGTGGTTACTTCAAAAGCTAGCAAAAGCAGAAGTATAAATCCAGAGTCTCATAATCTAATATACAAAAGGTCGATTTCAGTTGAAAATCATTTGTCAGGAAAGTCATAATTAGAATGAAAAAAGAATAAATATCAAGCACTAAGATGACAGAGGATTATCCGAAAAAGATTTTAAAATAGCCATCATAAAAATGCTTCATGGAGCAGTTGCAAACATGTTTAAAACAAATGAAAAGGTAATAAGTCTCAACATGGAAGCAGTCTCTGCGTAAAAATAGGACATATGAAAGAACCAAGTAAAAATTTTAGAACAGTAAAATGCAGTAATTAAAATTTTAAAACTCATTGGTTAAGCTCAAGAAGCAAAAGAAAGGATCAGTGAACATGAAGACAGAAGAGAGAAGAGTAGAAATCATCCAGTATGACAACAGAGAAAGAAAAGGAAAAATCTTCAGCAGCTTGGGCTAGACAAAGAGTTCTTAGACTTGACACCTAAAGCATAGTCCCTAAGAACTCTCAAACTTCACAGTATAAACAAAACAAAACAGTTATTAAATGGGTAAAAGGCATGAATAGACATTTCATCAAATAAGATAAACAGTAAATTCAGCACACAAAAGGATACTTACCTGTACCACAAATTACAGCAGATTTCTTGATAATAGCCCCATATTGGAAGCAATCCAGATGTCCTTTAAATGGGCAAATGCTTAAGCAAAATGGTACGTTTATACCATGGAATACAACTCAGTATAGATGACAGTTTGGATGATTCTCTCGAGAATTATGTTGAGTGAAAAACTAATCCCCAAAGGTTACATACTGTTTGACTCCATTAATATAACATGCTTGAAATTACAAAATTATAAAAATGGAAAACAGACTAGTGATTACTGGAAGAAGAGAGAGTAGGGGTAGCTCTTGGGAGGTAAATAGGTATGCCTAATACAGCATAAGCTAATATAGCAGAGCCCAAAGAGTTGATGCTTTCAAATTGTGGTGCTGGAGAATACTCTTGAGAGTCCCTTGGACAGCAAAGAGATCAAACCAGTCAATCTTAAAGAGAGTTAACCCTGAATATTCATTGGAAGGACAGATGCTAAAGCTGAAGTTCTGATTCTTTGACCTCCTGATACACAAACAACTGCCTCATTGGAAAAGACCATAATGTTGGGAAACATTGAAGGCAGAAGGAGAAGGGGGTGACAGAGGATGAGATGGTTGGATGGCATCAATTCAATGGACATGAACTTGGGCAAACTCTGGGAGATGGTAAGGGACAGGGAAGCCTGGTGTGCTGCAGTCCATGGGGTCATGAAAAGTCATTGGCGACTGAACAACAATAATATAGCATGAGAAATCCTTATAGTGATGAAAATATTCTATATCTTAATTGTGTTAGTGTCAACATCCTGGTTGTAATATTGTTTTTGCAAGATGTTACCATTGGGGAAAAATCAGTAAAATATATACATGTCTTCTGCATTTTAAATTCTACCCTTCACTACCTCTTTCTTAAAAGTCACCCTTTAATATAGGTTTCTCTGATTATATGTTAATAATAATTTTTAAACTTGTTTTTTAAAATTTGAGGTTGATTTTTCTGGAGCATTTTGAAGATAAGGCAGGCAGGCAGAGCATAGAATAAATGACTGTGTGTTCTAATACTGATTGAATATTAGTGACAAGTTATTTGGTGCCTCTGCAAAGTTCACAGGCCAGTTGAGAGGAAAGTAAATTAGCTCTGTGACCTCCTAACCTCACTATATTTTTACTTTAGGAGTTGCTTTTGAACAGGGCAAAATCCTTCCTACTCCTGAAACAGTTCCTTTTAGACTTAGCAGAGATATTGTGGATGGGATGGGCATTACTGGTGTTGAAGGTGTCTTCAGAAGGTAAGCCAAATAAGGTAGGGTAGATGATTTTTGGTGTCAAAATTATTCAGATTATTGATTTCTATAGATTGTAGAATTCATTGCTAGAATTGCATTGCAGTGCTTTACTAGTACTAAGGAAAAGACTATGGGTAAAAACAGTAATTTCCCCTTCCTTCAAACTGCCTAGGATGTCACTCAATATAATACACATACTGTTCTCCCTTACTACCTCTGAAAGCAGCCTGCCTTTACTTTTCACATCTCTGTCCTAGCTAAATCTTTGTTTACTGATCAGAACTTCTATTGGGTACTCATTCTGGGGTACATAATTTATCCTAAAGAAGTTTATGGTCTGATACCAATTCCTGCCAACTTTACAGTTCCCTATAGCTTTCCCAGCATAGGTCTACATACTTGATATTCTTTCTTTAGTCTACACACTCAACTTTTAACTTAAAAGTAAACTATTGATTACCATAATAATCAACTGAAAGAAATGTTTCATAGTAGTACCTTATTATTCTTATAAATGCTAAGCTTATATTCACATACCTATTTATATTCTTTTCAGAAACATCTACTGAAAATTCACTCTGCCAAGTACTGTGCTCTTTGAGATATTAATTTGGGAATTAACAAAAATAGTTTTAGCACACTAGATAGGAATATATAGGAGATAAAGATATGTTGAAAATGTTCATATAAATTCATATTTACAATGTGTTTGTAGATGCTGTGAGAAAACCATGGAGGTAATGAGAAATTCTAAGGAAACCCTGTTAACCATTGTAGAGGTAAAGTATATTATAAGGAAATTTTTATTTCTCTACCTAATAGACTGCTGTCTTGTTAGGAGGGCACTGATTTGAGGTTCAGTACTTTGTTTTAAAGATGTGGGATGATACTGGCAACAGGAGAGTTAATAGTGGTTTAGAAATGCCTTCAGTCCCCTCAGGTTTCTTGGAATGTACAGCACTATAAGTGACCTCTAGTCTTCAATACATACATCAGCACTGACATCTTAGTTATCTTGTATGGTATTATTTCCAGAATGGTTTCCTTTGGAGTTTTAAAAGAAATCAGTTTTATCTCCTTTCCGCTGCCCAGCTTCATAACCATGTAGTGAGACAGATGGAGATCAGAGTGTCAGCAGTGTTACCGCAGGAGCGTGACTGAGGAGAGAGGGCCAAACTGGCTTGCTACTGGTGCCACCTCAGTGCCTCTCTACTTTCTTAACCTGGGGACAGCCCACCGAGTGGGGTTTGGGCCTACAGGGCCTAAACACTCTACATCAGGATTACTGCTTCATGTTGATCAGGGCAGAAAGGGAAAGAAGTCCAGCGAATTTCCAGTGCTTATGATATTAATTCTACCCAAGTGAGAATTGAGTACCCGAGGCAGTCCTTTTCTCTCCTAGGACAGGATATGGGGGCAAGAGACCAGGAGAGTATCCTCCACAGAGAAGCATGAAAGTAGAGTTGTGTTAAACAACATTGATGTTGACCAAATTTGAACTTCTAGGAAGGAGGCAAGAACACTTGTATTTTATAAAAGTTCTCCTACTGGCAGCCAAGGTTGAGAATCTCTGTTAATTCACTGGCATTAACCATTAAACCTTTGATCAACAACGGACGGAACTATATGCCAAGGAGGGTGAATTAGTAGTCTTTTAGGGTGGTCCTATGTCTGCAGGCTTTATAAACCAAAGTCCTCTTTATAGCTCTTTCAACTGCTGGTGGCAATATAGATTTTTGGTACAAAGAGTGTTAAAATAGGTTCCAGTACTGTGTTGATAAAATTAATCCCAAGGATGTGCTGTTCTCAAGGCTGGAAAAACTTTCCTTTTTCCCATATTATGTTTATACATGTTATCATTTATTAGTTTGCCATTGGTTCTGCAGCAAGAATAAATGATAACATGGATGCCTCAATAATGTAGAAGTCAAGTTCTAAAATTAAATTATCTTGCTTTTTTGCCTTTAAGCCAAAAAAAAAATCTAACTTTTCAAATTGATTTAAGATCCAAAGAAATTTAATATATTCCCCAGTATTTTACTTTGCTCAGTCTTAGTCAAAAGGTTTTTTGTGCCTGGGTAGATTTAGGGGTTCCTTTGGTATTTGAATCCTGAGCTACCACTTGGCAGAAGAGGGTAATTCCCTCAATACCTCAGAAGTTTTACTGATTGAATGCCAAATTGCTCAGGAGCCTCATTGTTTAAAGAGTAGTAGAATATAAAATTAGATAGGTAAAAGTGGACAGATTATCTAGGGGTTCCTACATGAGTGTGAGTACTTTAAATTTTACTAAGATACAAACTGTTGGGGAGTTTCAGACTTGAGAATTGATCCACATCTTCACCTGCAATAACTGTGTAACAGAAGCTTTATAAGCTTTGTGTATTTTACTGATCTGCCTACTCTTTCCTCTGTAAATCTGTCTGAATTTCCTCAAATTATTTGATTTGGCTGTCCCAATCTTCAAGAGTAGTTTCCCAATTGACCTCATTATGGACTTTGTATCTTCAGCTTTATCAGGGTACTTCTCAAGAGTTTTGCTGGATCCCAGTCCTCTGGAATGTTATTTTAGTCTACTCTCCTGTCATTATGTTTACAAATTATTTTGGTATTCAAATACTACTTCATATATAGATTTCAGAATGCCAACCATAGCACTAGACCTTTGATTCTGAAAAGTTTTCAATAAATTATACCTTTTTTCTTCTACCCAAATTTGGAACTGAGTGAAAAAGAAAGAGCCTTAATAATATATAGAAGATGGCAAGGAATAGGACAGGGAGATAGATCACTTTCTCCTCCACAAAGATCATTTGAATGTGGAGCAACTTCCACAAAACAACTTATGAACACTGATGGAGGATGCCAAACACCCAGAAAGGCAACCCAAAAGGAGATAGAACAAAGGTAAAAGACGAAGAGAGAGACAAAGGATTTAGGGACAGAGACCTGTCCTGGGGAGGGAGTTGTGAAGGAGAAGATTCCACACAAGAGGAAACCCCTCACAGGAGGGATCAGTGGGGAGCTTTGGAATCTCAGAGGTCAACATAACCAGAAAATAAAACACCAAGAATATGCACCTAACCACAGTTACCACAGAGAAATGGCTCAGATGATTGTGTCTGCCTGCAGCAAATAGGGGCTGGGCATGGAGGTGTGGGCTGCATCATTGGTCCTTAGGATAAGGACTGGGCTTGAATGGCCTGAGGACAATCTAAGAGGGCTAAAGGGACATGGCAACCCTAACCATGGGAATGCCAGATAGACCCCCAAAAAAGAACTTTTCCTGCAGGAAGGCTCTAACTGGCACAGTGACACCTGGCATGCTCACAGAACAAAGGGTTGTGCCCTAGAGAATACCAAAGGAAAGCAAGTCTGCTGCCATTTACGACCCTCCCTTCCAAGTGGCAGGAGTGCAGCAGCCAGAGGCAGAAGGCAAGGGACCACTGCAGTCTTGGCCCTGAGATCACATCTCCCACCAAACTGTGAGCTGGCTGCCTGTCACTAACCACATCTTGCTGGGATCCTGGATGGGTCACATCAGCCAGGAATGTCACAACCTGAGACCAGCTTTCCAGGAGAGACACATAGTGCACTTGGGACTGTGCCCTTGTGGCACACCTGGGAAACCAAGCGGTCAGGACTGGGTGGGTGCATAAGATTCATGGCATACCTGGAACAGTGTGCTCATTGAGCACGCGGTCACCTGAGCAGCTTGGACCTGAGAAGTGCACAAAACTCAGGGTCCACTTGGGACAGTGCCCTCGCAGAGCACCTGGGAGCCTGAGCAGTGTGGACCCAGGAAGTACATGCCACTTTGGGCTGCTGCAAACGCAGTGTGGTCCATCCACTGTGAGCACTCCCCACACATATTCACATACCAGCCAATTTTGTTTGCAGTGTCCCTTCCTCTCCACAGCACAACTGAGCGAGTGAGCGTGAGTAAGTGGCCACCTTCACCTCCTTGTGTCAGGGCAGAAATTAGACACTGAAGAGACTTGCAAACAGAGGAAGCCAAGATAAGCAAAAAAGCTCTGTGGGTGGAGAAATCTTGAGGCTACTAAGAGAAGAACCAAAACCCAGAGGCAGGAGGCTCAACTCCAGAACTTTAGACCATCATAGAATTCCTGATGCCAGTGAATGTTAATAGACGAAAGCCCACCCAAAAGTCTCCATACCTACACTGAAACCAAGCTCCACCCAAGAGCCAGCAAGTTCCAGTGTGAGACACTTGATGCTAATTCTCTAGCAAAACAGGAACGCAACTCTGAATATTAGGAGTCATGCCACCCAAAGCCATACCAAACCCATAGACCTCACAAAACTCACTACTGGACACTTAATTGTACTCCAGAAAGAAGAGATCAACCTCCATCCACCAGAACACAGACACAAGTTCCCCCAACCAAGAAACCTTAATAAGCCACTGGTCCAACCCCACCCACAGGAAGCAGACACCACAATTAAGAGGAGCCATGACCCTCCAGCCTGCAGAAAGGCGACCCCAATCAGCAATCTAAACAAAATGAAAAGGCAGAGAAATACCCAGCAGGTGGAGGAACATGATA
Organism: Nanger dama; assembly: GCA_917880005.1. Taxonomy (NCBI): domain Eukaryota; kingdom Metazoa; phylum Chordata; class Mammalia; order Artiodactyla; family Bovidae; genus Nanger; species Nanger dama. Next base: position 18,080,009 of record CAKJTW010000014.1, read on the forward strand.
AAAACCCACCAAACCAAACAAAAAAGGAGGAGATAGGGAGTCTGCCTTGAAAATAATTCAGAATAATGATAGCAAAGATGACCCAAAATCTTGAAAACAAAATGGAGTTACTGATAAATAGACTGGAGACATGGATTGAGAAGATGCAAGGCATGTTTAACAAGAATCTAGAAGAAATAAAAGAGTCAATCAATAATGAACAGTGCAATAACTGAGATTAAAAACACTGGAGGGAACCATAGTACAGTAACTGAGACAGAAGAAAGGATAAGTGAGGTGTAAGACAATGGTGGAAATGAATGAAGCTGAGTGGAAAAAAGTATAAAAGGAAATGAGGACAACCTCAGAGACCTTTGGGACAATGTTAAACACCTCAACATTCAAATCATACATGTCCCAGAGGAAGAAGACAAAAAGAAAGGGCATGAGAAAATACTTAAAGAGATAATAGTCCAAAACTTCCCTAAAATGGGAAAGGAATTAGCCACCCAAATCCAAGAAACCCAGAGAGTCCCAAACAGGATAAACCCAAGGCAAAAAACCTCAAGACACATGTTAATCAAACTAACAAAAATTAAACACAAAGAGCAAGTATTAAAAACAGCAAGGGAAAAGCAACAAATAACATACAAGGGGATCTCCATTAGGATAACTGCTGGTCTTTGAACAGAAACTCTTCAGGACAGAAGGACATACTTAAGTGTCCACTCTCACCACCAGTACTGAACATAGTTTTGGAAGTCCTAGCCACAGCAATCAGAAGAAAAAGAAATAAAAGTAATCCAGATTGGAAAAGAAATAAAACAATGTTTGCAGATGACATGATCCTCAACATAGAAACACCTAAAAATGCCACCAGAAAATTACTAGAGCTAATCAATGAATATAGTAAAGTTGCAGGATATAAAATTAATATACAGAAATCCCTTGTGTTCCTATACACTAACAATGAAAAATTAGAAAAAGAAATTAAGGAAACAATCCCGTTCACCATTGCAATGAAAAGAGTGAAATACTTAGGAATAAATTTACCTAAAGAAATAAAAGACCTATATATAGAAAACTATAAAACACCAATGAAAGAAATGAAAGGTGACACAAATAGATGGAGAAATATACCATGTTTGTAGATTGGAAGAATCAGTATCATGAAAATGAGAATACTGCTGAAAGCAATGTATAGATTCAACACAATCCCCATCAAATTGCCAACAGTATTATTCACAGAACCAGGACAAATAATTTCACAATTTGTATTGAAATACACAAAACCTCAAATAGCCAACTCAATCTAGAGAAAGAAGAATGGGAGTGGAGGAATCAAACTTTCCTGACTTCAGACTTTACTACAAAACTACAGTCATCAAGACAGTATGGCACTGGCTTTGTGTCAGAAATATAGATCAGTGGAACAAAATAAAAAGTCCAGAATTAAATCCACACACCTGTGGACACCTTATCTTTGACAAAAGAGGCAAAAATATACAATGGAGAAAAGACAGTCTCTTCAATAAGTGATGCTGGGGGAACTGGTCAACCACATTTAAAAGAATGAAACTAACACCATACACAGAAATAAACTCAAAAATGGATTTAAAGACTTAAATGTAACACCAGAAAGTATAAAACTCTTGGAGGAAAACTGGCAGAACACTCTCTGACATAAATCACCTCAAGATCCTCTCTGATTCACTCCCCAGAATAATGGCAATAAAAACAAAAATAAACAAATGGGACCTAGTTAAGCTTAAAAGCTTCTGCACAATGATGGAAACAATAAGCATGGTGAAAAGACAACCTTCAGAATGAGAGAAAATAATAGCAAATGAAGCAACTGACAAACAATCTCCAAAATATACAAGCAGCTCATGAAGCTCAATACCAGAAAAACAAACAACCCAATCAAAAAATAAGTAAGAAAACTAAACAGACATTTCTCCAAAGAAGACATACAGATGGCTAATAAACACATGAAGAGATGCTCAAGATCACTCATTATTAGGGAAATGTAAATCAAAACCACGATTATGAATCATCTCATGCTGGTCAAAATGGCTGTTATTAAAAAGTCTACAAATAAAGGCTGCAGAGGATGTGGGGAAAAGGGAACCCTCTTACACTGTTGGTGGGAATGCAAACTTGTACCACCACTATGGAGAGCAGTGTGGAGATTTCCTTAAAAAACTGGGAATAGAACTGCCATATGACCCAGCAATTGCACTGCTGGGCAGACACCTCAAGGGAAACAGAACTGAAAGAGACACATGTACCCCACTCTTCATGGCAGCACTGTTTTCCAATAGCTAGGGCATGGAAAGAGCCTAGATGTCCATTGGCAGATGAATGGATAAGGAAGTTGTGGTACATATTCACAATGGAATATTATTCAGCTGTAAAAAGGAATGCAGTTGAGTTAGTTCTAATGAGATGGATGAAACTGGAGCCTATTATATGAGTGAAGTTAAATCAGAAAGAAAAACATGAATACTGTATATTAATGTGTGTGTATATATGGAATTTAGAAACACAGTAATAATAATCCTACATGCAGGACAGCAAAAGAGACCAAATGTAAAGAACAGACTTTTGGACTCTGGGAGAAGGCAAGGGTGGAATGCTCTGAGAGAACAGCATTGAAACATGTATATTACCACATGTAAAAGAGATGACCAGTGCAAGTTTAATGCATGAAGCAGGACACCCAAAGTCAGTGCTCTCTCTGGGCCAACCCAGAGAGCTAGGGTGTGGAGGGAGGTGGGAAAAGAGTACATGATAGTGGGACACATGTATATCTGTGGCTGATTCATGTTGATGTATGGCAGAAACCATCAAAATATTGTAAAGTAATTATCCTCCAATTAAATAAATTTTTTAAAAATATAGTCTGAACTTGAGTAAAGAATAGCTTTATAGTGTAGAAATATAATAAATTAATTAGATTAAATAATACTAAAAAAGTAAGAGATTGGAATGTCAGGTTTATCACTGATACAGCTGTTGGAGAATATGGCTTAGGAGTAAGGTCCAAATAGACTTCCTTCTGCTGTCCACCGCCTACAACCCAATCTATCCCTTGGTCCAGCTCACCGGGAGAATTGGGGCCTGCAAGCAAATGTTCTTACCCAGGACCATACTCATCAAGATGTGAGAGAGAAAGAAAGAACATGACTAGTGCTTATGCCCTTTTAATTGATTAGTTTCCATCAGGAACCATGGGTCAGACAGTGTCACAGCCCCCAGTTGGGACGAAGAATGGATTCCTATGAGGAGAAGCCCAGAGCATCATGTTAGTGCAGTTTTCTCCACAAGGAAGCATGAACACATGTGTTAAGTTTGCCCCTCCATTCCAGTCAACTGCCATGTAATTGGTCTCCATTATAATACTGGTCAAAGTGCACATTGTTCTTCTAATGCATGTGTTTTCTATCTAGGTCCTCCTATATGATCCTCTCTTTGACTGGACCATGAATCCTTTAAAAGCTTTATATTTACAACAGAGGCCAGACGATGAAAGTGAGCTCCATTCCACTCCAAATGCAGATGACCAGGAATGCAAACGAAATCTCAGGTGAGCAAGATCTGTTGACAGTTGTTCCAATTCTCCTGTTCCCAAGACCCTTTAAACTATTCCACCTCATTAAAATCTTTGTTTTTGTCATTAGTGATATTGACCAGAGTTTCAATAAAGTAGCTGAACGTGTCTTGATGAGACTGCAAGAGAAACTAAAAGGAGTAGAGGAAGGAACCGTGCTCAGTGTTGGTGGACAAGTGAATTTGCTCATACAGCAGGCCATGGACCCGAAAAATCTCAGCCGACTTTTCCCAGGATGGAAAGCTTGGGTGTGATATTAAGCGTGTGATTGCCTTGGATTCAGCCTTTATAAACTGTATTTTCACCTTCATTGTTAACCCACCCACATACTTTGAATAAGTATTAATATTGAAGTAAGTGAATTACTGTGTTTTTTTAAAAATGTTTAATACTTGCTTCAGTTCCCTAAAGTTGCTTTACTAGTCTCAAGCAACAGTTTTCTCACACTTTAGACATAACTGTCAATCATGCTCTAATTCTAGGCTAAACATTTGTTTTTTCTTCTCAAGTACCTACTTGTATCAGTTTCAGTAGAATCACTGAATCAGTAAAATCACGGTTACGGTCAGAACAAATAAATATACTGCTAACTTTGATGTAGCTTTTAATTAAAACTTATTTCCCAGATATTATATATGAATGATGAATTATTTAATATTAGTCTATAAAAGGAAGGAAAAACTTAAAAATTGTAGCCATCTATATACCATTGTAAGTAAATATGTTGGATTTCCTTAGTTAGGTCACTCAGTGCTGCTCAATAATGAAGACATTATGATATGGAAAACAAATTTCACAGATACAGTATCATTACTTTTTTTTTAATAAATGTTTATTAGACTTTCTCATTCTATTCTCTTTACCTTTTAAGCCCTCTATGTTTCTAGTACTTTATCTTTCTATAATGCCTTCATATCTGTCTTCTAGTTCATGAATTCTCTTGTTGCTCACTATATAATCTCCTTTTTAAACTTTTCATTGGATTTCTCCTTTTAAAAGTTGTTATTCATTTCTAGGTATGTACCATTCTTCAGATTTGTCTATTAGTTGTTTGATGATGTCCAGTTTTTTGTTTTTGTTTTTTTAACTTTAGGTTCTGTTTATATCTATTGGGTCTTATCTTTGGTGGACTGTTTATCTGTGTATTTTGTGATTTTATAAGGTGAACTTATTTTCAGTAGGACCTTCTCATGGGAATCTTGAGTGACCTGGGTTAAGAATTAATTCTTTCCAGAAAAGTTTTATGTCTAGTTATGTCATAGTTCCAGGGCTATCACTGACAGAGGACTACTCTTTCTTTAATTTCTTGGCTTCAGGGTTTTCTGACCTGAAGAGAACCATACACTTACTGAGAGAAGACTACCAGGCTAAAACAGATATTTTTCTTCATTATGTTCCTGTGCTAGTGGGCTAATGTAAACCTGCTTGTGTCCCAACTTTATTGTGGACACAAAGGGAGATGCATTTAATTATTGCCCTTTTAAAGTCCTCTTAGAGGTGTTACAGCTGAATTCATAGATTAGTGAATTTGGCAAGTTTACTCTAGTTTTTAGTTTCCTTCTGAAACTGAAAAATTTTTGACCATAAGAAATTCCTCTTTCTTATAACTTCTGTTGTGCATTTAAAAAACATTTCTTGCACCATATATAGCATTTCTGTGTGTTTTGTTGCCAGGGAGGGGTTTAGGTTATCAAGTTTGATATACAGCTAGAAATGGAACCCTTCTGTCCACATACTGTCATTAGACAAACAAGTAAAACTACTGACTTGTCTCTTGGTGAATATAACCTTCCATCCTTAGGAAACTGTCCGTATCTGCAGAGATTAAGAAACGGATGGTTGAGCTTTCTTTTTGTCTGTACCTTAGGTGGTTATGTAAGCAGTTTCTTGGTATTTGTTTCTGTTGCCAGTGTCAGGTTTTCACTCATCTGATCTCTCCACCTTCTCTTCTCTCCAAAAACAATCTCCAGAACTTTTCGTACTATAAGTTTCTTAGTTTGATTTCTGGGAAACTGTTTTTAAATTTTCTGTTTTGCATTTCAAATTAGCTTATTGTGATATGTATTTTTTCTTATAAATTTCCTAAATGAATATTTAATATATATCGGTAGTTTTATTACCATAGTGAATCGAGGGAATGTAGTAAACTTAGAATGTCTTTAAGAAAGCCTTGAAAAGTAAAAAGATTTTTAAAAATTTAAAAAAAAACCTTGAAATATTGATGCTTGGAATAAGAAATGATCAGCTACATGATAGCATAGGTAAGTGAATTCATCACTGATTCTTGCTAATTGATAGATCCAGATAGTTTTGAGTAACATTATTAATCTACTCTTCAACCTTGAAAGATATGCTGTAAAACTCCTGTCTTATTCAGGCTGTGAAAAGCTTGCCAGATAATAACCAGAGGGAATAGCTAATTCATAGGTGATAGAATTAAGATTCTAAAAATTATCACATCTGGAACACTATTTGGAAATGAATAAGATAGAAATTTACTGGAACAAATAATGAGCGGTTGAATTACTTAAATATTTATGATAGAATATTTATTGTGTGCTGAGTACCTGACATACCTTATATGCAGCATCTTTTGCAAGATTAGTGATATTATCTCAGCTTACAGCTGGGGAAATAAAATAACTTGTCCAAGACCCAAATATAATAAACTGAAGAAGGTACAAGTTTAATATGGACAGTCTTTAATGTGGAAATCTTTCATGTGAAAAGAATTTAGGCTTCACCAGTCAGTTGCTCATAAGGTCACTGGAAACCAAGGAGAGAAGCTACTAGAAAAGCAAATAAATTATAGACTTGACAGTTGTGTTCAGATTAAGGGAGATAATATCCCTTCCACTATTCTCTGTGCTGATCATACCACCCCAAAGTATCTTCCTAATTAGTAGGTAAAATAAATCCATGGTCATTATAGTATATACTTAAAATATATATGCTTAGAAATGGCTAAAAGTTTAAATATGGCTTAAAGCAAATAAACACAGAGGAAAATCTTTGGTCTTTTTAAAGATTAATGTAGGCTAGTCTTTAAATACCTAGAAGCTAGTATACTGGCTTGAAATATGGACATATGTGCCACTTTAAATATTTTAACTGCATCTTAATGAAATTATATATATTATGTAGATTTATTTCGGTACTGTTGAATGTATATCTTTATTATTCTGTTCAGTTCAGTTCACTCAATCATGTCAAACTCTTTGCAACCCCATAGAATGCAGTGCGCTAGACTTCCCTGTCCCATCACCAACTGCCAGAACTTACTCATATATCCATTCAGTCAATGATGCCATCCAGCCATCTCATCCTCTGTCGTCCCCTTCTCCTGCCTTCAATCTTTCCAGCATCAGGGTCTTTTCCAATGAGTCAGTTCTTCACATCAGGTGGCCAAAGTACTGGAATTTCAGCTTTAATATTTCAATGAATATTCAGGACTGATTTCCTCTAGGATGGACTGATTGGATCTTCTTGCTGTCCAACGAACTCTCAAGAGTCTTCTCCAATACCACAGTTCAAAGCATCAATTCTTTGGTGCTCAGCTTTCTTTATGGTCCAACTCTCACATCCATACATGACTACTGGAAAAACCAAAACTTTGACTACACAAACCTTTGTTGACAAAGTAATGTCTCTGTTTTTTTAATATGTTGTCTAGGTTGGTCATAACTTTTCTTCCAAGGAGCAAGTGTCTTTTTTAACTTCATGGCTGCAGTTATTCTGTTACCTGTTTTTAAATAAATCTTTTTAAAAATATATGCTGACTCATTCATTTTATTCAAATATTTTGGGTGTTTTATGTGCCAAGCATGGTGCTGGTTCATAGGAAGACAACAGTAAACTGCTGCTGCTGCTAAGTTGCATCAGTTGTGTCCGACTCTGTGGACCCCATAGATGCCAACCCAGGCTCCACCGTCCCTGGGATTCTCCAGACAAGAACACTGGAGTGGGTTGCCATTTCCTTCTCCAGTGCGTGAAAGTGAAAGTGAAGTCGCTCAGTCATGTCCAACTCTTGGTGACCCCATGGACTGTAGCCTACCAGGCTCCTCCTCCCATGGGACTTTCCAGGCAAGAGTACTGGAGTGGGGGTGCCATTGCCTCCTCCACAGCAGTAAGCTAGAAGGGCATATCCATCCCTGTAGAACTCATAGTCTGGGATATATAGGCAGTTTACAGTGTAGTGTGAACTGGGAAGTTTGCTACATGTCAACAGACCAGTATGATGTATCTCTTTCTAAATAGTAGTTTTTCTTGATTACCTTGTAACAGAAAGCCAAATGAATGCTCTTTTTGGGAGCAGAGGCCAGAGAGCAATCTAGTAGACATTTCTAGAGTCTATAAGAAATATACTACAATATGACAGGCACAAAGATCATGATACTCTAAATGTGAAGTTTGCATTCTGCATATTTATCATTTTTTAAAAATGAGTGACTTTGGTCTTCTCTAAGAGTTTCAAGCTCCTTTGTCCAGTTTCTGAAAAAGTGAATTTTGCATAAAAATTGTACAAAGTTTGCACAGAGAATAGACTCGAATTTGATAAATAAGGCAAAAACCTAATGAAAATTATTCCCTGAAAATCACTTTTCCCATGAGGTACAGCATGTATAATTTTTTTTAACATATAGGAATATGTAAAAGTACATACTTTTACACTAATGTACAGTGTATAATTCTAAAGCAGTAGGTCTTGGGGTTATCTTGGGGTTATTTTACTTTCCCACTGCCCCACATTTAGCAACATCTGAAGACATTTTTTGTTGTAATTAACATACTGAGAGCATGAAACATTGATACATAGTGTTGAAAGTGTAAGGTTAGCACATATTTCCAAACCAGGAAAGAAATGGTCATGTTGTGGCTTGTAGATCTTGCCTTGCTTGTGTGTGTTCATAGCTGTTAATGTGATTTGCTGTTTTTTTAATTGTAAAATAGATGTAATATAAAATTTACTATCGACCATTTTAAAGTGTACAGTTCAGTAGTGGTATAGAACATTCATAGTGTAGTCCAGCCAATCTACAGAACACTTTTCACCTTGCAAAACTGAAGTCTGTACACATCCACAGCTCCCCATGCTCCCCTCCACCCAGCCTTTGGCAACCACCATTCTATATTCTGTCTGAATTTCACTGCTCTTGCTTTCTCCTATAAGCATTTGTCTTTTTGTGACTGAATTATTTCACTGGTTTATTATTTCACCTTATTATTAATAAGGTTCATTCCTGTTGCTGTATATCATAATTTCCTTTTTTAAAGACTGAAAAATATTCCATGGTATGTATAGATTACATTTTTGTCTATCCATTTATCTGTTTATAAACATTTGCATTACTTTCCTCTTTTTGCTATTGTGAATAATGCTACTGTTGAACAGGGGTGTACAAATATCTCCTTAAGACTTTTTAATCCTTTTGGATATGTACTGGAATTGAAATTACTGGATCATATGGTACTTTTGAATTTTTGATGGAAACACCATGCTGTTTTCCATAGTGGTCAAAGTGTTTTACATTCCTACAAATAGTGCCCAAGGGTTTTGATTTTGCCACATCCTCACAAACGCCTGTTAATTTTCTGATTTTTTTGTTTGTTTGTTTCAATTGTAACCATCTTAATGCATGTAGAAGTCATTCTTGCAAGAAAAAAACATTGTATACTTTTACAAATCCAATGAGTGTTACTGCAAGGAACAACCAGTTTTAGGAGGAAAACAATTGTCCGTTGACAGTTCTGAAAACCTGGTTCTGCTTTGGTTAATGTAAGGATTTCATATGAAAACAACCCCAAATGTTGCCTAGTATTAGAATATCCACTGTAGATTTACAATTCTTTGTAAATACTTAATATTTCTTACTGTTTACGCAGCATTTAAAATTTTTATCCATGACTGTGAAGAGTTGGAAGTATTTTAAGAGAGAAAATGGTAATCACTCAGGTGATGCAGATTTGGTTTTTGTTTGCTTTGTTTTTACTTTATTTTTAGTTGAAATATTGTTTATGTACAGTATTATGTTAACTTCAGGTGTACTTGATGGTGATCTGACATTTGTGTACCTTATTAAATCACTTCCATAATCTGAGAACCATCTGTCTCTATATAAGGTTATTACATTATTATTGACCATATTCTTTATGCTGTATATTATATCCCCCAGGCTTATTTATTTTATAACTGGAGGTTTGTACCTCTTAATTTCACTTCACCCATTTTGCCCCCTACACCGTCTCCCCTCTGACAACAGCCTATTCTCTGCATGTGTCAGTCTTCTTTCATTTTGCTTTGTTTTGGTTTTAGAATCCACATGTGAGTGACATAATGTGCTATTTGTATTTCTCTGACTTATTTCACTTACTATACTTATTCTACTGTCTAGATTCATCTGTGTTGCTGCAAATGGTGATATTTCATTCTTAATGGCTAATATGCCACTATATATATGCCACATCTTTATCCATTCATCTATTGCTTGACACTCATGTTGCACTTATTTCTTAGGTATTGTAATAATGCTGCTATGAAAATTTCAATTCATATATCTTTTTGAATTTTGTTTTTTGTGGGGGGAGACATCCAGAAGTGAAATTTCAGGTCTACTCATAATTTTTTGAGAACCCTCCACAACCGTTTCTCATAAAACAGTGCACCATGGTTTCCTTTTGTTCACATCCTTGACATCAACACTTGTAATTTGTTGCTTTTATGATGATGGCTTTTTTGAGAGGTGATATCATTGTGGTTTTGTTTTGCATTTACTTGATGATCGGTGCTTCTCCTGGACGCTGCCCCTGGCCTCCAGCTGGGGGTGGCTCCTCCAGGCCGCAGCCTCTGGCCTCATGCAGGGGTTGGCTCCTCAGGGCCGCCACCCCTGGCCTTGGGCGAGGTGGCTTCTCCCGGCCGCCCCCATGACCTCGGACGTGGGGTAGCTCCTCTCAGCCACCAGCCCTGGCCTCGGACGCGGGGTGTCTCCTCCTGGCCGCCCCTGACCTTGGACGTGGGGTAGCTCCTCTCGGCCGCCGGCCCTGGCCTTGGACGCTGGGTGTCTCCTCCTGGCCGCCCCTGACCTCGGACACGGGGTAGCTCCTCTCGGCCGCAGGCCCTGGCCTTGGAGGCAGGGTGTCTCCTCCTGGCGGCCCCTGGCCTCGGACGCAGGGTAGCTCCTCTCGGCCACCGCCCCTTCTGAAAGAGAGCAGCCTAGGGATTTCTTTGGAAAGAATGATGCTAAAGCTGAAACTCCAGTACTTTGGCCACCTCACGAGAAGAGTTGACTCATATAAAAAACTTGCTGGGAGGGATTGGGAGCAGGAGGAGAAGGGGACGACAGAGGATGAGATGGCTGGATGGCATCACTGACTGGAAGGACATGAGTCTGAGTGAACTCTGGGAGTTGGTGATAGAAAGAGAAGCCTGACATACTCTGATTCATGGGGTCGGAAAGAGTCAGACACAACTGAACTGAACTGAACTGATGATCGGTGATGCTGAGCATCTTTTCATATGTTTGTTGGCCATCTGTATGTCGTCTTTGGAAAAAAATACCTACTCAAGACTTCTATTTTTCAATTGGGTTGTCTGGTTTTTTGATGTTTCAGTTCAGTTCAGTTCAGTCGCTCAGTAGTGTCCGACTCTGTGACCCCATGAATCGCAGCACGCCAGGCCTCCCTGTCCATCACCAACTACTCGAGTTCACTCAGACTCACGTCTGTCGAGTCCATGATGCCATCCAGCCATCTCATCCTCGGTCATCCCCTTCTCCTGCCCCTGATCCCTCCCAGTATCAGAGTTTTTCCCAGTGAGTCAACTCTTCTCATGAGGTGGCCAAAGTACTGGAGTATCAGCTTGAGCATCATTCCTTCCAAAGAAATCCCAGGGCTGCTCTCCTTCAGAATGGACTGGTTGGATCTCCTTGCAGTCTAAGGGACTCTCAAGAGTCTTTTCCAACACCACAGTTCAAAAGCATCAATTCTTTGATGTTCAGTTGAGTATATTTTGGATATTAACCTCCTATTGGATTTGTCCTTTGCAAGTGTCTTTTCCTTTGCAATAGACTGCATTTTCATTTTCCTTATAGCTTTCTTCATTAATATAATCATGTTAGTTTATTTTTTGTCTTGCTTTCCCTTGCCTGAGGGGACAGATTTTTAAAAGTATTACTTTTTTTTTCAAGATCAGTGTCAAAGATCATACTGCCTTTGTTGTCTTCTTGGAATTTTATGACTTAAATTCTTAATTTGGTTTGAATTTAGTTTTGTATATGGTATAGAAAAATAATAGTCCAATTTTATTGTTTTGCATGTAGCTATCTGGTTTTCTCAATACCATTTATTGAAGAGGCTGTCTTTTCCCATATTTTTGATCCTTTGTTATAGATAAATTTATCAGAACTGTGGAGGTTTACTTCTAGTCTTTGTATTCCGTTCAGTTGACCTGCCTGTTTTTATACCAGTACCATCCTGTTTTGATGACTGTAGCTTTGTAGTATTGTTTGAAATCAGCAAGCATGATAACCAGCAGCTTTGTTCTTCTTTCCCAAGTTTGCTTTGGCTATTCTGGATCTTTTGTGTTTTGATACAATTTACAAAATTATTTGTTAGTGTTCTGTGAAAAATGCCATTGGTATTTTGATAGGGATTGCATTAAATCTTTAGATTGCCTTGGATAGTATGGTTAATAATATTCTTCTAACCTATGAGAACAATTTGTGTCATCTCAATTTCTTTCATTAATGTATTTTAGTTTTCTAAGAATGTTGGAAAAGTTTTACCTCCTTAGATTTTTTTTCCCTAGGGATTTAATTCTTTTTGATGTAATTTTAAATGGAATTATTTCCTTTTCTTTCTCATATTTTGTTTTTTAGTGTATAGAAACAAGACAGATTTCTGTATATTAATTTTGTGTCCTGCAACTTCACTGAATTCCTTTATTCTTATAGGTTTTTGGTGGCATCTTTAGGATTTTCTATATATAGTATATCAAGTTATCTATAAACAGTGATAGTTTATTTCTTCCTTTTCAATTTGGATTCCTTTTCCTTCTTTTTCTCATCTGACTGTTATGGCTGTGACTTCCAAAACTGTGTTGAATAAAAGTGGCAAGAAAAGTCATCCTTGTCCTATTACTTACCTTAGAGAAAATTCTTTCAGCTTTTCACCACTGACTATTATGTTGGTTATAGGTTTGTCATATGTGGGCTTTATTATGTTGAACTATATTCCCTCTTTACAACATCGGACTTCACTTCTATCATCAGTCACATCCACAGCTGGATACTGTTTTTGCTTTGACTCCATCCCTTCATTCTTTCTGGAGTTATTTCTCCACTGACCTCCAGTAGCATATTGGGCACCTAATGACCTGGGGAGTACCTCTTTTGGTATCCTATCATTTTGCCTTCTCATACTGTTCATAGGGTTCTCAAGGCAAGAATACTGAAGTGGTTTGCCATTCCCTTCTCCAGTGGACAACATTCTGTCAAACCTCTCCACCATGACCTGCTCATCTTGGGTTGCTCCTCAGGCATGGCTTAGTTTCATTGAGTTAGACAAGGCTGTGGTCCTAGTGTGATTAGATTGACTAGATTTCTGTGAGTATGGTTTCAGTGTGTCTGCCCTCTGATGCCCTCTTGAAACACCTACCATCTTACTTGGGTTTCTCTTACCTTGGGCGTGGGGGTATCTCTTCACGGCTGCTCCAGCAAAGCACAGCCGCTGCTCCTTACCTTGGAAGAGGGGTATCTTCTCCCGCCACTCTTCCTGACCTTCAACGTGGGATGGCTCCTCTAGGCCCTCCTGCACCCGGGCAGCCACCACTCCTTGGGCGTGGGGTTGCTCCTCCCGGTTGCCGCCCTGGCCTCGGGCATGGGGTTGCTCCTTCCAGCCGCCGCCCCTGGCCTTGGGTGCCACCCCTGGCCTCTGATACCAGGTGGCTCCTCTCGGCCATTCCTGCACCGCCGCAGCCTGGCACTCTAGGCCGCTTCCCCTGACCTCGGATGTGGGATGGCTCTTGGCCATGCTTAGTGTGCCAGCCGCCACCGCCGCCACTCAAACTACCACACAGTTGCACTCATCTCACACGCTAGTAAAGTAATTCTCAAAATTCTAGCCAGGCTTCAGCAATACGTGAACCGTGAACTTCCTGATGTTCAAGCTGGTTTTAGAAAAAGTAGAGGAACCAGAGATCAAATTGACAACATCCTCTGGATCATGGAAAAAGAAAGTAAGAGAGTTCCAGAAAAACATCTGTTTCTGCTTTATTGACTATGCCAAAGCCTTTGACTGTGTAGATCACAATAAACTGTGGAAAATTCTGAAAGAGATGGGAATACCAGACCACCTGACCTGCCTCTTGAGAAATCTGTATGCAGGCCAGGAAGCCACAGTTAGAACTGGACATGGAACAATAGATTGGTTCCAAATAGGAAAAGGAGTACATGAAGGCTGTATATTGTCACCCTGCTTATTTAACTTATATGTAGAGTACATCATGAGAAATGCTGGACTGGAAGAAACACAAGCTGGAGTCAAGACTGCCGGGAGAAATATCAATAACCTCAGATATGCAGATGACACCACTCTTATAGCAGAAAGTGAAGAGGAACTAAAAAGCCTCTTGATGAAAGTAAAAGAGGAGAGTGAAAAAGTTGGCTTAAAGCTCAACATTCAGAAAACGAAGATCATGGCATCTGGTCCCATCACTCCATGGGAAATAGATGGAGAAACAGTGGAAACAGTGTCAGACTTTATTTTAGGGGCTCCAAAATCACTGCAGATGGTGACTGCAGCCATGAAATTAAAAGACACTTACTCCTTGGAAGAAAAGTTGTGACCAATCTAGATAGCATATTAAAAAGCAGAGACATTACTTTGCCGACTAAGGTACATCTAGTCAAGGCTATGTTTTTTCCAGTGGTCATGTATGGATGTGAGAGTTGGACTATGAAGAAGGCTGAGCGCTGAAGAATTGATGCTTTTGAAGTGTGGTGTTGGAGAAGACTCTTGAGAGTCCCTTGGACTGCAAGGAGATCCAACCAGTCCATTCTGAAGGAGATCAACCCTGGGATTTCTTTGGAAGGAATGATGCTAAAGCTGAAACTCCAGTACTTTGGCCACCTCATGCGAAGAGTTGACTCATTGGAAAAGACTTTGATGCTGGGAGGGATTGGGGGCAGGAGGAGAAGGGGATGACAGAGGATGAGATGGCTGAATGTCATCACTGACTCTATGAACGCGCATCTGAGTGAACTCCAGGAGTTGGTGATGAACAGGGAGGCTTGGCGTGCTGCAATTCATGGAGTCGCAAGGAGTCGGACTCGACTGAGCAACTGAACTGAACTGAACTGAATGTTCCCTCTATCCCACTGTCTTCAGACTTTTTATCATAGTGGGTGTTGAATTTTGTCACAAATTGTGTTTATTGAGATAATCATGTGATTTTTATTCTTCAATTTGTTAATGTGGTATATTTCATTGATTTGTGGGTTTGGAATTGTCCTTTCATCCCTGTATAAATCCCACTTCATGGTATATGATCCTTTTAATATGTGGTTGAATTCCACTTAGTAATATTTTGTTGAGGATTTTTGCATCTGTCCTTGTCAGTAATTTGGTCCTGTAATTTTCTCGTATTGTGATGTCTTTGGTTGTAATATCAGAGTTATGCTGGTCTTATAAAAGCATCCTTCCTCTTCAAGTTTTTGAAATAGTTTGATAACAGGTGTAAATTTTTATTTAAATGTTGAACAGAATTTAGTTGAAGTTATCTATCTGGTTCTGGACTTTTGTTTGTAAGTTCTCTTCCTTAATTTCTGATTTCATTTATTTGGGCCTTTCTTTTTGTGATGATTCTGATAAAAAGATTTGTCAATTTTGTTTATCTTTCAAAGAACTACCTCTTAGTTTCATTAATTTTTTTTTTTTTTTTAGTCTCATTTCATTTATCTCTGCTCTGAGTTCTATGTTTTCCTTCCTAATGACTCTGGGTTTTGTTTGTTCTTTTTCTAGAAAAGATTGTTTATTTGAGATAATTCTTGTTTCCTGAGGTAGGATTGTATTACTATAAACTTCCATCTTAGAGCTGCTTTGCTGTTTTTCCATAGATTTTGGATCATTGTGTTTCTATTTTCGTTTGTCTTCAGGCAGCTTTTAATTTCCTCATTGATTTATTTAATGACTCATTGGTTGTTTAGTAGCATGTTGTTTAGCCTCCCCACCCCCTCCTTTTTTTTTTTTTTTGCAGTTTTTTTTTATAGATTGATTTCCAGTCATGGCATGTGATCAGAAAAGATACTTGATACAATTTCAGTCTTCTTAAGTTTATTGAGACTTGTTTTCTGGCCTAGCATGTTTCCTGGAAGATGTTCCACATGCACTGAAAAGAATGTATATTCAGCTACTTTTGATGGAATGTATTGTATATGTCTATCAAGTTCCTCTGGTCTAATGTATCATTTAAGGCCAGTGTTTTTCCTTACTGGTTTTGTCAGATGATCCATCCATCGATGTAAATAAGGTGTTAACCCTTCTAATACTGTGTTATTATCAACTCCTTCCTTTATGTCTGCTAATGTTTGCCTTATGTGTTTAAGTGTTCCAATGTTTAGTGAACCCTGACATAGTTTTACCCTTTTGGATGGATCCCTTCATCATTATGTAATGTCCTTCTTTGTCTCCTGTACAGTACGTTTTAAAATCTATTGTGTCTGATATAAGTATTGGTATCCTGGTTTTCATTTGATTTCCTTTTGCATGGAATACCTTTTTTTCATCTTATGACTCTGTGTGTGTCTGTAGATCAGAAATGAGTCTCTGGTTGGCAGCATGTATGGGTCTTGTTTTTCTGTTCTGTGTCTTTCGACAGTCAACATTCAACTGTTCTGTGTCTTTCGGTTGGAGCATTTAGTCCATTTACATTTAAAGTGATTAGTGATACACATGTTTTTATTGTCATTTTGTTAATTGTTTTCTGGTTGATTTTACAGTTACTTTTTCTTTTTTCTTTTGTCTTCTTTCCTTGTGAATTGATGGTTTTCTTTAGTTTTATGTTTAGATTCCATTATGCTTCTTTTGTGTCTATTATTGGTTTTAGTTTCTGGTTACCACAAAACCCCTGTATAATACAATATATGTTAATGTGGTTATTTTAGTTGATGATCTCTTAAATTCAAATGCATTCCAACCAGTCTGCATTTTTACTATATATTCTTAGTCCCCTATCCCAGCATTAATGTTTTTAACATGGTATTTTACTTTTGCTTTGTTTTGTGTATTTATTCACTTGTTGTCTATATAGGTGTTTTAGTACTTTTGTCTTTTAACTTTTACAGTAATTTTATAAGTGGTTTATCAACAGCCTTTACTCTGCGTTTGCCTTTCCCATGGAGATTTTTCTTTTCATAATTTTCCTATTTGTAGATTGTCACCTTTCCCTGTCTACTTAGAGGAGTCCCTGTAACATTTTTTTCTTTTTTTCTGGTTTCACCCTGTGGGATAATAGTTCCCTCATCAGGGATCTAACCCATGCGCCCCTGCAGTGGAAGCAAGGAGCCCTGACCACTGGACTACCAGAGAATTCCCTATAGCATATAAATATAGCCAGTTTCGTGGTGTTGAGCCATTTTAACTTCTGTTTGTCCTTGAAACTCTCTCTCCTTTAGGTCTGAGAGACAGCCTGCCAGGTAGGGTATTCTTGGTTGTAAGTTTTTGCCACTGATCACTTGGACTATATCATGACACTCGCTTTTGGCCTACAAAATTGTTGCTGAAAATTCAGCTGATTCCCTTATGGAGGTTTCTTTGTGTTTTACTAACTGCTTTTCTCATGAAGCTCTTGAAATTCTTACCTTTCATTTCTGTGATTTTAATAAAAACTTTTTTTTTTTTTTTTTGGCTGTACTGGGCGTCTTCTGGGATCTCAGTTTCCTGACCAGAGATTAAACCCCAGGCCAGAACAGTGAAAGCCTAGAATCCTAACCACTAGGCCACCAGAGATCTCCCTTTGCAATTTCAATTATAATGTGTCTTTATGTAGACTTCTTTGAATCATCTTGTTTGGGATTCTCTGTGCTTCATGAGCTTTGATGTCTTTTTCTTTCCCCTTGTTAGGAAAGTTTTCAGTGATTATTTATCAGAAAAGTTATCTTCCCGTTTCTTTCTTCTTCTAGGACCCCTATAATGTGAATGCTATTAATAGTATGTTCTATGTTGTCATAGAGGTCTTTTAAACTATCCTCATTTTCTAAAATTCTTTTTCATTTCTCTGTTCAGTTTGGGAACTTCTACTACTATGTCTTCTAATCTGATTATCCATTCCTTTGTATTATCTAATCTACTGTTAATTCCTTCTAGTCTGTTTTTTATTTCAGTTATTTTATTTGTCAACTGTTTTTATTTTTTTCTTTATATTTTCTGATTCCTTGCTTAAATTGTCATGGTGTTCTCCGTTCTTCTCCAGAGTTCAGTGAGCACATTTACAATCTACCTTGAACTCTTTATCTAATAGATAAATATTTTGTTGTTAGATAGATAGATATTTTGTTTAGTTTTTTTCCTAATGTTTTGTCTTATTCCACTATGTGGAATATAAATTTCTGTCTCCTCATTTTGCCTAATTCTCTGCTTATTTCTATGTACTAGGTAGGTTGGTTAGCTTTTCCAATCTTGGTGAAGTGACCTTATTTAGAAAACTTCCTAGGGTGCCTAGCAGCACACTTTCTCTGTTCAGTTCAGTCACTCACTCGTGTCCAACTCTGCGACCCCATGAACTGCAGCATGCCAGGCCTCCCTGTCCATCACCAACTCCCGGAGTTTACTCAAACTCATGTCCATCAAGTCGGTGATACCATCCAACCATCTCGTCCTCTGTCATCCTCTTCTCCTCCCACCTTCAATCTTTCCCAGCATCAGGGTCTTTTCCAATGAATCATTTCTTCACATCAGGTGGCCAAAGTATTGGAGTTTCAGCTTCAACATCAGTTCTTCCAATGAAGACCCAGGACTAATTTCCTTTAGGATAGACTGGTTGGATCTCCTTGTAGTCCAAGGGACTCTCAAGAGTCTTCTCCAACACCACAGTTGAAAAGCATCAGTTCTTCAGTGCTCATCCTTCTTTATGGTGCTATTCTCACATTCATATGTGACTACTGTAAAAACTATAGCTTTGACTAGACGGACCTTTGTCGGCAAAGTAATGTCTCTACTTTTAATATGCTTTCTAAGTTTTCCATAGCTTTTCTTCCAAGGAACAATACACTAGAAGGAATCAGTAGCAGAGTAACTGAGGCAGAAGAATGGATAAATGACCTGGAGGACAGAATGGTGGAAATCACTGCCACAGAATCGTATATAGAGAAAAGAATGAAAAAAAATGAAGACTGCCTAAGAGACCTCTGGGGCAACATTCACGTTATAGAGGTCCCAGAAGGAGAAGAAAGAAAAGACCTGAGAAAATATTTAAGAGATAATAGCCAAAAACTTCCTGAACATGGCAAAGGAAATAATCAACCAAGTACAGGAAGCACAGAGAATCCCAGGAAGGCTAATCCCAAGGAGGAACACACCAAGACACATAGTAATCAAAGTGACAAACATTAAAGGCAGAGATAAAATATTAAAAGCAATAAGGGAATAAAGACAACATACAAGGGACCTCCCATCAGACTATCAGCTAATTTCTCAATAGAAACTCTACAAGCCAGAATGGAACGGCATGATATATTTAAAGTGACAGAAAGGAAGAACCTACAACCAAGAATATCCAGCAAGATTGTCCTTCAGATATGATGGAGAAATCAAAAGCTTTCCAGGCAAGCAAAAGTTAAGAGAATTCAGCACCACCAAACCAGCTTTACCACAAATGCTAAAGGAACTTCTCTAGGCAGGAAACACAAGTAAAGGGAAAGACCTACACAAAATAAACCTAAAACAATTTTAAAAATTAAAAGATACTAGTATCATATATATTGATAATTACCTTCAAATGTAAATGGATTAATGTACCAACCAAAAGACAGACTGGTTGGGTAGATGAAAACTTATGCATGTATTCACTTCCACATATTACCACATTAGTCTGCTTGACCCCTAAATTATATGTAATTATTTTCTATTGTTAGGTTAATCATGTTCCCATTATGGCTTGCAATTATAATTATCTTTTATTTTTTGTCTGGCTATTGATTGTGAAAACTGATAAACATCTTTTACTATTGTGGATATGTAAGTATTACTCACTTGATACCATTGTATCATGATTGGTAAGAGAAAAATAATAGTACTCTATATTACCAAAAATTTATAACACCAAAATAGAAAAACCTGTGGTCACTTTTTAAAATCCAGATGCATATCAGAATTATCTTGAAAGTTTTTTTTAAATACAAATGCCTAGTTATTGCCTTTTTTCTCCAGAGCTCCAGATATATTTCTAGTGAGCAGCCATAGTTAAAAACAACTGAGCTATATGATGATCTTTTACTTTTATCTAGTTTGTTTCACTTTTTCTATTTCATATTCATTGTTCTCATTTCATTTAGTTTATGTGTTCCAGTTTCTCCATCTCTTTTTGTTTTTGATGTTCTTTCTCAAACCTTTATTAAGCATAATAGAAAAGCTTTTGTATGCATATATAGACTCTTGAGAGTCCCTTGGACTGCAAGGAGATCCAACCAGCCCATCCTAAAGATCAGTCCTGGGTGTTCATTGGAAGGACTGATGCTGAAGCTGAAACTCCAATACTCTGGCCACCTGATGCAATGAACTGACTCATTGGAAAAGACCCTGATACTGGGAAAGACTGAAGGTGGGAGGAGAAGGGACGACAGAGGATGAGAGGGTTGGATGGCATCACTGACACGATGGACGTGAGTTTGAGTAAGTTCCGGGAGTTGGTGATGGACAGGGAGGCCTGGTGTGCTGCAGTCCATGGGGTCACACAGAGTTGGCCATGACTGAGCAACTGAACTGAACTGATATAAATAATATGTGTAATATGTATATTACAAACATTATGAATTTTTGCCTAAAAACTGTATGACATTTTGATTCCACTTATTTGACTTAGTATAAATAGCATGCTATATTTCTAATTTTAAAAAATGGGTATGCAACAAACAACAAAGGTTTACTATATCACACAGGGAACTATAGTCAATATCTTATAATAACTTATAATGGAAAATAATTTCAAATATAATATATGTGTACATATATTATGTATTTTGTACACATATATATGTACATATATATGTATTTTGCTGTGCACCTAAAACATTGTAAATCAGCTATACTTAAATAAAATGGATATATTTAAAAATTATAGATAAATGTATGTATAAATGAACCACTTTAATGTATATCTGAAACAAACACTGTAAATTAACTATACCCTGTAAACTAAAAATTGAATTTAAAAAAAATGTTAACTTGAACTCTGTTAAATACTTCTTATCCTCAAAAGACATTGTAAAAGAAGAAATTGTAAGAAAATGAATAAACCACTCACACTGGCAAAATAGTATCTGATAAAGGGTCTGTTTTTAGAAAATATTTTAAAGTCTTTTAACACAGTGATGAAATAAACAATTTAGAATTAGTGAAAGATTTGAAGAGATATTTCACCAAAGAAGATACCAAATGGTGGCTAGGCATTTTAAAGATCTTCACTATCATAAGTCATTTAGAAAATGCAAACTAAAATCACAATGAGAGGCTATTCACTCTACATCCCCTAGGATAGTTAAACATTTGCTAAAATTACCCTGGAGGAGTAAACTACAGCCCACTCCAGTGTTCCTGCCTGGAAAATTCCATGGATAGAGAAGCCTGGCAAGCTACAGTCCATGGGACTACAGAGTCAGACCCAACTTAGACAATGTGCACACACACACAAAATGACCATACTGTTTAATGCAATATGCAGATTCAGTGCAATCCCTTTCAAATTTCCAATGATGTTTTTCACAGAACTGGGCCAAATTTTTTTTAATTTATATGAAAGCACAAAAGACTCTGAATAGCCAAAATTGCCTTGGGGGTTGAGGGACAGGAGAATGGAGCTGGAGGAATCACATTCCCTGATTTCATACTATAGGATGAAGCTACAAAGCCACAGTAATCAAAACAGTACAGTACTGGCACAAAAACAGACATGTAGCTCAATGGAACGAGATAGAACGCCCAGAAATAAAGCCAAGTGTTTATGGTCAATTAATCTATGATGAAAAAAACAAGACTATACAATAGTGAACAGTCTTCTATAAACGCTGCTGGAAATCCTAGACAGCTACATGTAAAGGAGTAAAATTAGAACAGTCTCTAACACCACATGCAAAAATAAACTAGATTAAAGACCTAAATGTAAGCCCAAATAACATAAAACTCCTAGAGGAAAACAAAGAAGACACACTTTACTATAAATTGTGGCAATATTTTTTGGATCTGTCTCCTAGAGTAATCGAAACAAGCACAAAAATGAGATCTAGTTAAAGTTAGGAGCTTTTGCACAACAAAGGAAATCATAATCAAAGTGAAAAGACAGCCTGCAAAATGGGAGAAAATGTTTGCAAACAAATGCAAGTGATAAAGAGTTAATTTCCAAAATATGCAATTTATACCATTCAACATAAAAAAATCAAAAAATAGATAGAAGACCTACATAAACATTTCTCCAAATAAGACATAAAGATGGCCAATAGGCACATGAAAAGATGCTCAACATCACTAATTATTAGAGAAATGTAAATCAAAACTGCAATGACGTATCATTTCACATTGCTCAGAATGACCATCATCAAAAATCTACAAATAATAAATGTTTGAGAGGGTGTGGAGAAAAGGCAACCTTTGTACACTGACGGGAATGTAAATTGCACAGGCATTATGGAGAACAGTGTGGAGATTCCTCAAAAACTAAATATAGAACTACCAATGCCACTCCTGGGCATATATCTGGAGAAGATACATGCACCCCAATCTTCACTACAGCACTGTTTACAATAGCCAAGACATGGAATCAACCTAAATGTCCATCAATAGAAGAAGTTGTGGTACATATATACAATGGAATACAAGCCATAGAAAAGAATGAGATAATGCCATTTGCAGCAATATGGATGGACCTAGAGACTGTCATACTGAGTGTTACAAGTCAGAAAGAGAAAGACAAATACTATACATCACTTATATATAGAACTTAAAATGACATGAATGAAACTATCCACAAAACAGAAATAGACTCATTTAGAAAACAAAAGGTTATTTGTTTACCAAAGGGGAAGGGAGGAGGGATAAGTTAGGAATTTTCGATTAACAGATACACACTACTATATATAAAATACACAACGACCTACTGTATAGCACAAGGAACTATATTCAATATCTTGTAATAAAGTATAATGGAAAAGAATCTGAACAAATATACACATATTGATATATATCTGAGTCACTTTGATATATACCTGAAACATTGTAAAGCAAGTATACATCAATAAATAAATAGATAACTAAACCTATAGTTATTATTTGCCCTAGCAATTCCACTCCCCATTATTTCAGTAATGATCCAAAACTAGAAACAACCAAATGTCCATCAATCTTGTGAATGGATAAAGAAATTGTAATATAGCCATATAATGGAACAGTAGTCAAAAAAGAAATAAACTACTGAAATATGCAGCAACAAGATTGAATTTCAAAAGCATAATCCTAAAGAAACAAGACCAACAATGACTACATATAGTATGATTCCATTTATGTAACAGTTTAGAGAAGGCAGTATGGTAGTGATTGAAAGATCAGTCATTTTCCATGGCATGGCATAGGGTGGTGGATTGACTGCACAGATGTACATTTTAGGGTGATGAAAATGGATATCTTGATTGTGGAGAAAATTGCATAACTTTATACATTTGTGAAAATTCAAACAATACTGAAAAGGGGTGAAGGTATATGTAAATTATATGAATAAATTTGTTTTTCTTAAATATACATTGGGGCTTCCAGGGTAGCTCAGCTGATAAAGAATCACCTGCAATGCAGGAGATCTAAGTGTGATTCCTAGGACAAGAAGTTCCCCTGGAGAAGGGATAGCTACCCACTCCACTATTCTTGGGCTTCCTTGGTGGTTCAGACAGTAAAAATCTGCCTGCAATGCAGGAGGCCTGAGCTCGCTCCCTGGGTTGGAAAGATCCTCTGGAGGAGGGCATGGCAACCCACTCTGGTATTCTTGCCTGGAGAATCCCATGGACAGAGGAGCCTGGTGGGCTGCAGTCCATGAGGTTGCAAAGAGTCAGACACACCTTCTAAGAAGGAAATGGTTATGCTTAGTCACTTCTTCGTCACTTCTTCCTGACCCAGGCATCAAACCTGGGTCTCCTGCATGGCAGGTAGATTTTTCACCATATGAGCCACCAGGGAAGCTGGCTTTTGCATTCTAATAAAAGGAGAACTTGCTACACTGCCCTTTTTCCTTTTTATTGAAGAAAGGGCTCTGCTTAATAGAAATGCACAAATAATGAATGCTTTAAATAAAGAAGAAAAACAGTCTGACTGAGGGGTTTTTGGGCACTTAAATATAATATTTTTATTTAAGTGTAACTGTTAGACTACAGTTTCTCAGAAAAACAGGATTGATTTCTACATTTTCCATGACTACTGTATTCAGTCTGGTGTTCTATTTCTGTTTAATATTTCTTACTTAGTTGGGTTAGATTCTGTGTCAAGAATATAGAAGTCATTCCAGCCAGAATAAACTATCTCTTGACTGTAACTGATGGAATCAGAGCTGAAGGGTTATAGCTCAGAAAGAAAATTATAGTTTATAACTATATTTTTATATAATTATATTTTATAAGTGGAATCAGGCTTTAGTCTAGTAAAATGGGGATCTTCATAAATAGTTTCAAATGAAGGATCTTTTTGTGTTTTGTTTTCCTCTTCCAATATATCTTCATAGTCATATATTTTTTCTTGTGCTTGCTGAAACCTAAAACCTAGAGAGGAATGACAAACATTTAGAAAGATGCCAGACTTGACAGGATATAGCTCATTCAATATGCTACTGTGTGCCAGGGAAGGTCTATTCCACATTCCTTCTCATCAGTCTTAGAGTAGATATCTTTGTATCCTGTTTAACCATAAATGTCCCATGTTTCTGAGATCATTCTACATTTCATGACCATGTTTCATTGTTCATCTTTAAAAGTCTCTGTAGGATCTATGTTTGAGGTTTGATCTACTACTAAATAGCTCTATAATTTTTTTTTTTTTTGCCAGCTCTGTAATTTGAAGAAAGTTACTTAACCTCTTTCTCAATGTCCTCATCTATAAGATAGGAATATGCCTCGGCTTATCTTTGTGAGAACTAAGTGTGATGGTGAATGTAAGGCATTTAGTTAGTACTCCACAATCAAACATTAGCTAACAATTCTTTATTCACAAAGAAAAACCTTTTCTAAGATGCTCAACATCACTCATTGTCAGAGAAATGCAAATCAAAACCACAATGAGGTACCATTTCACGCCAGTCAGAAAGGCTGCTATCCAAAAGTCTACAAGCAATAAATGCTGGAGAGGGTATGGAGACAAGGGAACCAACCCTCTTATACTGTTGGTGGGAATGCAAACTAGTACAGCCACTATGGAGAACAGTGTGGAGATTCCTTAAAACACTGGAAATAGAACTGCCTTATGACCCAGCAATCCCACTACTGGGCATACACACTGAGGAAACCAGAACTGAAGGAGACACATGTACCCCAATGTTCATCGCAGCACAGTTTATAATAGCCAGGACATGGAAGCAACCTAGATGTCCATCAGCAGATGAATGGATAAGAAAGCTGTGGTACATATACATAACTGAGTATTACTCAGCCATTAAAAAGAATACATTTGAATCAGTTCTAATGAGGTGGATGAAACTGGAGCCTATTATACAGAGTGAAATAAGCCAGAAAGAAAAACACCAATACAGTATACTAATGCATATATATGGAATTTAGAAAGATGGTAATGATAACCCTGTATGCGAGACAGCAAAAGAGACAGAGATGTATAGAACACTCTTTTGGACTCTGTGGGAGAGGGAGAGGGTGGGATGATTTGGGAGAATGGCATTGAAACATGTATAATATATATGAAATGAATCGCCAGTCCAGGTTTGATGCATGATACAGGATGCTTGGGGCTGGTGCACTGGGATGACCCAGAGGGATGGTACAGGGAGGGAGGTGGGAGGAGGGTTCAGGATGGGGAACACGTGTACATCCGTGGCAGATTCATGTTGATGTATGGCAAAACCAATACAATATTGTTAAGTAATTAGCCTCCAATTAAAATAAATAAATTTTAAAAATAAAATAAAATTAGTGCTTTTAAAAGGAAAAATAAAAATATAAAAAATTGGAGTATAGATGCTTTAAAAAAACAAAAACCTTTTCTGTCCTGAGAGCTACAGTTTTCAAATTCTGAGTTTTGATTTCCTCTTGCTTCTTACAGAAGTGGCACATGTTCTGTCCCCTTTTTACTACCAGCATCTGCAATTATTAGCTGCCTTCTGTTATGATGTAGATTTCCATTACTTAAAACAGCTTTCACGTGCTCTTGTGCTCCTTCCAATTAGTGTTATATCTTTTCTTTTTTTTCCCCACAACAATCTTTTAGCCTAGTAAATAATATTCTCTGCTTCCATTTTATACTTGTCATTCCTTTATATTATTTTATTTGCCATTGAGACTCTACTGTGTTCTACACACTGGGAATTCAGTAGCAAACAAAACAGATAACTTGCCTTCAAGTAAAGATAGTTGCCTGCACCAGCTCTACAGAAGGCCATCAACTGCATGAAACCCCTGAAGTGGAAGCCACAAAGTGTGCTTGAGGACCAGGCAAGATTGCAGTGATGCTGAGTTGTTGAGAACGAGGAGGAGAGAGTGGGACATGATAAGGATGAAAAGCTAAACCAGAGCAGGAGTGCCATGATAAAGTTAGGGTTTTATTCCAAATGCGCTGGAAAACTAAATGGCAGAAGGGGTAGTCATCATTAAGAGTATGGTGTCTAGAGAGTATGGTTTCTAGAGCCGCCCAGTCTCAGTTCAAATCCTGGCTCTCACAGGGACTGTGTGACCTTGAGCAAGTAACTTCGCATCTCTTTAAAATGTGGATAATAGAACCTGTCTCATTGGGTTGTTCTGAAGATCAAATGAATCAATTTTATAAAGCACTTTAAGACAGTACTTCAACATGGCAGTTGCTAAAGAAAAGTTCATTAAATAAATGTTTTGTTTTAATTATGCTGGTTTAAATTGGTAGATCACTAGCTGTTGCATGGGAAATGGACTGGAGGAGAATAAGTTTGGAGATGTTGCAGAAGCCCCCAGAAAATGATGGCAACTTGGACTCTGGTGGGGCCAGTGAGTTGGAAATAAGTAGATAGGTTAAGGGCTTCCCTAGTGGCTAAGTGGTAAAGAATCGTCCTGCAATGCAGGAGACTTGGGATAGATCCCTGGGTCAGGAAGATCCCCTGGAGAAGGCAATGGCAACCCACTCCAGTATTCTTGCCTGGGAAATCCCATGGACAGAGGAAACTGGCAGGCTACAGTCCATGGGGTCACAAGAGCTGGACACGACCTAGCAACTACACCACCACCACCACCACAGAGTGCATACTATGCACCAGGCACTATAATAAGCTCTTTACATGTGTTGTCTCATGACCTCACAGTGATCCATGAGTTAAGTGCTACTGTTATTTTCATTTTATAGATGAGGAAACTAAGCTAGTAACTTGCCCGAGATTATACAGCCAGTAAACAATAGAGCAAAAATCAAAACCAGGAAGTCATGAATCAACATTCCACAATTAAAGCCTCTTTGTTTTACTGCCAATCACAGGTGACAGAGGGACGGAACTCGTGCACTCAAATTATATAAAAACCATAACTAGGCTTCGGCTATGTTAGAACTATTGATACTTCTGGAATAGCATTTATTTTGCCATGTCAAGTTTGCTTATTAAAAATTATTACTGAAACGAGATATGGAACATGTTTAAAGGAGGATTCATTTTTTTATTAAAAGAAACATTTTATCCAACTCTAAATAAAATATAAAATTTCCTTCTATTTCCAAATAACAATTATATATATAAAGGCAAAAATGACTTGGTAAATTTATTTATCTGTATAGTGTGTGGGATGCAGAAGTGTTTGTTAGGTACCTCGAAATGTGTACATGTGTGGAATGTGTTGTTTTGATTTATAAGAATTTCCCATTGAGAAGAAAATGGCAACCCACTCCAGTAGTCTTGCCTGAGAAATCCCATGGACAGAGGAGCCTGATGGGCATGTGGTCATGAAGATTCACACTTGACAGAGCAACAAAGCACACACACACACACATAATTTCCCATTATTGCTAAAAAAATCACTTACTTTTGAAGTTAGCTGAAGAGTTGCTTGTAGCAATTTCCTTCCAGTTGGCAATGTACCTAAGCACATTATATAGGCATTCATTAAATTAAGTCAACTTATTAGTAAGTAATAAAGTGATTCATTAGTACATACTTGAACTACTTCTAAAATTCTACTTTCTCTATGATATCATAGATTAATGATGATAAATTCACTAGTTCAAATGCTTAATTTCTTGACTTCCCACCTCAAAGTAGCTCTCATGCACCTGAAGCAACCCTAGGACAAGGAGTTGTAAGAGGTATGAAAACGGTGCCCACCATCTACCATATTGGTGCCCTTTGGCCTCCCTCAAGCACACATCTCCCTCATTTTATACTATGCCATTCCTGCTAGATCATGTCCTCAATTGAGTGACAGCTAAGATGTTAGTTAACTTCTAAATTAAAAATATGAAGGGAAAAACTTTGAAAGTCATGGGAAAACTTCAACAACAAAACTTTATCCTTGGTTCTGGATTGCCAGACCTACTGCTGTCTCTGACACATAAATTTAAATCATTTGGTTTTTGATCTTCTTAGAGCAATGGTGCTGTCTTTGCCGTGTCCAGTAAACACAAGATCATATTCAAGCAGGGTATGTGCAGCTGCCACCTGAGTTCCTTAAACAGAGACTGACATTTGGAGACCAGAGTAGCCTGAGAAGAGGTGGACAGGGAAGGACAAGCATGGTGAGCTGAGGGGAAAGGTCCAAGGGCCAGGTTTCCTGTGACTTATTCCATCTCTGTTTAGGCTCCGTATCTCCCTTTCCCAAACTTCCTTTCTTATGACTGTACCCAAGAAATCAGGTAAGAAGTTGATCACAGCAGGTGCTAAAAAGAAGTTGATTGAGAAAGGAGGAGGAGGATTAAAATTGTCATGTAATTCAGAAAAGGCTGATTTTTCACTTGAATTACTTTTACTCTTGTTAACTTTGTATTCCTGAATTTTTTGTTATGTGAAGGTATAAATTATGCAACAGTGTTTAATTGTAATTAAGTACTGTGTCTAAGAGCTTCCAGGTGGTACTAGTGGTAAAGAACCCACCTGCCAATGCAGGAGATGAGAGACTCGGGTTCAATCTCTGGGTTGGGAAGATCCCCTGGAGGAAGGCATGGCAACCCACTCCAGCATTCTTGCCTGGAGTATCCGAGGGACAGAGGAGCCTTGTGGGCTACAGTCCATGGGGGTCACAAGAATCAGGCATGACTAAAGTGACCCAGCACACATGCAGTGTGTCTAATGTCATCCTCTTTTTGTTACTACTGCCTCTCTTTGCTCCAAGAATTCTATGGTGGCAAGTGGAATACTCTGGGTCACTTAAATGAAAAGATGCAAGATAATAGCAGGTGGTATAAACCCCATCCAGGATCTTCAGCAGTATGTGAACTGAGAACTTCCAGATACACAAACTGGATTTAGAAAAGGCAGAGGAACCAGAGATATAATTGCAAACATTCATTGGATTATAGAAAAAGCAAGGGAATTTCCAGAAAAACAACTGCTTCATCAACTACACTAAAGCCTTTGACTGTGTGGATCACAGCAAACTGTGGGAAATTCTTAAAGAGATGAGAATACTAGACCACTTTACTTGTCTCCCAAGAAACCTCTATGCAGGTCAAGAAGCAATAGTTAGAACCTGACAGAAAAACAGACTGGTTCAAAATTGGGAAAGGAGTACATATATCAAGGCTGTATATTGTCACTCTGCTTATACAGTGTACATCGTGCAAAATGCCAGGCTGGATGACTCACAGACTGGAATCAAGATTGCCAGGAGAAATATAAGAAACCTCAGATATGTAGATGATACCACCTAATGGTAGAAAGTGAAGAGGAACTGAAGAGCATCTTGATGAGGGTGAAAGAGGAGAGTGAATATGTTGCCTTAAAACTTAAGATTCAAAAACTAAAATCATGGCATCCTTCATAGCAAATAGATGGGGAAAAGTGGAAACACTGACAGACTTTATTTTCTTGGGCTTCAAAATCACTGCAGACGGTGACTGCAGCCAGGACATTAAAAGATGCTTGGTTTTTGGAAGAAAAGCCATGACAAACCTATAACAGCATATTAAAGAGCAGAGGCATCACTTTGCTAATAAAAGTCTGTATTGTCAAAGCTATGGTTTTTTCCAGTAGTCATATACCAGTGTAAGAGTTGGACAATAAAGAATGCTGAGCACCAAAGAATTGATGCCTTCAAACTGTGGAGAAGACTCTTGAGAGTCATTTGGACTGCAAGGAGATCGAGTCAGTCAGTCCTAAAGGAAATCAATCCTAAATACTCATTGGAAGGACGGACCCTGAACCTGAATCTCTAATACTCTGGCCACCTGAAGCAAATAGCCAACTCACTGGAAAAGACTCTGATGCTGGGAAAGACTGAGGGCAGAAGAAGAGGGTGGCAGAGGATGAGATGACTGGATGGCATCACCAAATCAATGGGAAAGAGTCTGAGCAGACTCTGGGAGATGGTGAAGGACAGGAAAGCCTGGTATGCTGCAGTCCGTGGAATCGCAGAGTCAGACATGACTTAGCGACTGAACAGCAACAACAGGATCTCTTAGTTGATGGTTCAGTCTGGCTTAACCTTAAATTTACGCAGAATTTGTGCTGACTGTGGCTCAGATCATGAATTCCTTATTACCAAATTCAGACTTAAATTGAAGAAAGTACCGAAAACCACTAGACCATTGAGGTATGACCTAAATCAAATCCCTTATGATTATACAGTGGAAGTGAGAAATAAATTTAGGGGACTAGATCTGATAGATAGAGGGCCTGATGAACTATGGACTGAGGTTTGTGACATTGTAGAGGAGACAGGGATCAAGACCATCCCCATGGAAAAGAAATGCAAAAAGTAAAATGGCTGTCAGGAGAGGCCTTACAAATAGCTGTGAAAAGAAGAGAGGTGAAAAGCAAATGTGAAAAGGAAAGATAAAAGCATCTGAATGCAGAGTTCCAAAGACTAGCAAGAAGAGATAAGAAAGCCTTCCTCAGTGATCAATGCAAAGAAATAGAGGAAAACAATAGAATGGGGAAGACTAGAGATCTCTTCAAGAAAATTAGAGATACCAAGGGAACATTTCATGCAAAGATGGGCTCAATAAAGGACAGAAATGATATGGACCTAACAAAAGCAGAGGATATTAAGAAGAGGTGGCAAGAATACACAGAACTGTACAAAAAAAGATCTTCATGACCCAGATAATCACAATGGTGTGATCACTCACCTAGAGCCAGACATCCTGGAATGTGAAGTCAAGTGGGCCTTAGAAAGCATCACTACAAACAAAGCTAGTGGAGGGGATGACATTCCAGCTGAGCTATTTCAAATCCTGAAAGATGATACTGTGAAAGTGCTGCACTCAATATGCCAGCAAATTTGGAAAACTCAGCAGTGGCCACAAGACTGGAAAAGGTCCATTTTCATTTCAATTCCAAAGAAAGGCAATGCCAAAGAATGTTCAAACTACTGCACAATTGCACTCATCTCACACGCTAGTAAAGTAATGCTCAAAATTCTCCAGGCCAGGCTTCAGCAATATGTGAACTGTGAACTTCCAGATGTTCAAGCTGGTTTTAGAAAAGGTAGAGGAACCAGAGATCAAATTGCCAACATCTGCTGGAACATTGAAAAGCAAGAGAGTTCCAGAGAAACATCTATTTCTGCTTATTGACTATGCCAAAGACTTTGACTGTGTGGATCACAATAAACTGTGGAACATTCTGAAAGAGATGGGAATACCAGACCACCTGACCTGCCTCTTGAGAAATCTGTATGCAGGTCAGGAAGCAGCAGTTAGAACTGGATATGGAACAACAGACTGGTTCCAAATAGGAAAAGGAGTACGTCAAGGCTGCATATTGTCACCCTGCTTATTTAACTTATATGCAGAGTACATCATGAGAAATGCTGGACTGGAAGAAGCACAAACTGGAATCAAGATTGCTGGGAGAAATATCAGTCACCGCAGATATACAGATGACACCACCCTTATGGCAGAAAGTGAAGAGGAACTCAAAAGCCACTTGATGAAAGTGAAAGAGGAGAGTGAAACAGTTGGCCTAAAGCTCAACATTCAGAAAACGAAGATCATGGCATCCGGTCCCATCACTTCATGGGAAATAGATGGAGAAACAGTGGAAACAATATCAGACTTTATTTTGGGGGCTCCAAAATCACTGCAGATGGTGATTGCAGCCATGAAATTAAAAGATGCTTACTCCTTGGAAGAAAAGTTATGACCAACCTAGAGAGCATATTCAAAAGCAGAGACATTACTTTGCCAACAAAGTTCCAGACATTGTCAAGGGTATGGTTTTTCCTGTGGTCATGTATGGATGTGAGAGTTGGACTGTGAAGATAACTGAGCGCTGAAGAATTGATGCTTTTGAACTGTGGTGTTGGAGAAGACTCTTGAGAGTCCCTTGGACTGCAAGGAGATCCAACCAGTCCATTCTAATGGAGATCAGCCCTGGGTGTTCTTTAGAAAGAATGATGCTAAAGCTGAAACTCCAGTACTTTGGCCACCTCATGCAAAGAGTTGACTCATTGGAAAAGACTCTGATGCTGGGAGGGATCAGGGGCAGGAGAAGGGGATGACTGAGGATGAGATGGCTGTATGGCATCACTGACTCGATGGACGTGAGTCTGAGTGAACTCCGGGAGGTGGTGATGGACAGGGAGGCCTGGTGTGCTGTGACTCATGGTTCGCAAAGAGTTGGACACGACTGAGCAACTGAACTGAACTGAATTTGTGTTTTCGGTGGCTGCTCAGGAGCACTATGAAAAGCGGGTATCCATCACCATACTTCCTTAGATTTGTATACTGAAAGATCTTTATTTCACCTCAAGGCGCTAAGATAAAGACCTTTGATTAACTGTATGCTAAACCCTGGCAGTTTGGGGCACAAACATAGGATATATTTAAGGGTAATTACTGACCCTGCTTTACCTGAGATCAAGATATGAATTTATTCAATTGTTTAAAAAGAACTTCTCATAATGAACTTGACAGTAGTAACCAATAAGAAATAAAATCTTTACAAATAGAAGCAACAGCTTGATTTTATCATTTTCATGCTGTTTATATCACAAAGTTGATCTCTCTTTCTAATAAATTTTTGGAATTTTTTAAAAGATATTAGCAAAGTAAAATGTATGTGGAATCTATCACAGGATTTAACATCTTAATGGCCTGGGGAAAGTTCCTAGCCAGAGAGGTAATATAACCACTTGTCTTAGAAGTCAAAGGGGCAGGTTCAGACATAGACATCACACATCGAGAGCTCTCGCCAAATAGAACATCAGAAAATTATTTAAGATAGCCTAGCTGCTGATGACTTAATGTGTTATGTTACACTTCACTTGCAGCTTGAAAACTATGAAGATTCTAGAAGAGAAACATCTAGCTCAATAGAAAATATGTCCCTGAAAATCCAACAGGATGAATGCCATTAGAAGCAAGTGGCCACTGTGTGATATTGTAGGTGACTCAATAACGGCGGTGCAGGCATTGCTTTTTATTCTAAGTGCCGGCAGCAATTTGCCTCTGGATACTACAGAATTTACAAGGGTACTCATCAGTGTCCTTTAGCCCAAGAGTGACGTTGGCTTTTCCGTTCTTCAAATTATAATAGTATTTCACTTGATCACTCTTCCTGCCCTATTCGTCTGGATATGTACACGTTTTCTTTCCAGGAGACATCCATCTGCCATAACAAGGGGCTGGCACAAAAGCCTTTGGGAAGAAACTGGTTTGTGTCGCTCAGAATCAGTGTTCAACACATTTATGTCATTCTAATGGTACAACTATCAAAAACTGTCTATAGATTTTGAAAGATTCTCTCCAAGGAATTCAGTTGAGTTCAGTTCAGTCACTCAGTCGTGTCCAACTCTTTGCAAACCATGAATCACAGCACACCAGGCCTCCCTGTCCATCACCAACTCCTGGAGTTCAATCAGACTCACGTCCATTGAGTCAGTGATGCCATCCAGCCATCTCATCCTCGGTCGTCCCCTTCTCCTCCTGCCCCCAATCCCTCCCAGCATCAGTCTTTTCCAATGAGTCAACTCTTCGCATGAGGTAGCCAGAGTACTGGAGTTTCAGCTTGAGCATCAGTCCTTCCAAAGAACACCCAGGGCTGATCTCCTTTAGAATGGACTGGTTGGATCTCCTTGCAGTCCAAGGGACTCTCAAGAGTCTCCTCCAACACTACAGTTCAAAAGCATCAATTCTTCAGCACTCAGCTTTCTTCACAGTCCAACTCTCACATCCATACTTGACCACAGGAAAAACCATAGCCTTGACTAGACGGATGACTAGACGGACCTTTGTTGGCAAAGTAATGTCTCTGCTTTTCAATATGCTATCTAGGTTGGTCATAACTTTTCTTCCAAGGAGTAAGCATCTTTTAATTTCATGGCTGCAGTCACCATCTCCAAAGAATTAGTGGCTACTAATTCAGAGAAAATATCAGTCTTTGAAATTCTCTTCAAATAAGGTATTATCAAGCCAGTTACAAATATCTAGAGAACTACAAAGATTTAATAGGAAAGTGGACTGTGGAGACCATGAATACGCTAGGAAGAAGGTATTTATTTACACCTAATGTCTGCTCTTGGCTAGAGGAAAGTCTTTGCAAATTTTGATTTTACTCGAGATAATCAGTAAGTTGTGGTCTGTGAAAGTGTTAATCATTGTCATGTCCAACTCTTTGCAACCCCATGGACTGTAGCTCAATAGGCTCCTTTGTCCTGGGAATTCTCCAGGCAAGAATACTGGAGTGGGTAGCCGTTTCCTCCTCCAGGGGTCTTCTTGACCCAGGGACTGAACCCAAGTCTTCTGCATTGCAGGCAGTTTCTTTACCATCTGAGCCAGCAGGGAAGTCCCTGTGGTCTGTAATACTATTGAAATATTCCCAAATAATCATGCTGGATTCCATTTGAAATTTCTGTTGTCCAGAGCTCATTAGAAAAACTTGCTTTCTAACAGTTCCAAGTTGGTCCTAAATTATGCTCAAGTCATAGAATGAACTGATAGAAATATATAATTTGGAAACTGAGTAATCTACATTTTTTAATGGAAAATTTGAGTAGTGTCACCACATCAAAACTAGATGTAATTATGTTACTCCATATACAGTACATGATACCAGAAAACCACTTCACATCTTCCTGGTTTGGTCTGTTTTTGTTCTTTTCTCCACAATGAGAAGCCATTGGGAAACTTCTTCGCCTACCAGTGAAGGGTGTTAAGGGATGATGGGGGAAAGTCTTGTGTAGCCTTAGATGTCTGTTTATTTCTTTCCTTTGACCTCAATTGTTTTATTCTTTTTTTCCCAAACTTTAAACTTTTTATTTTATATTGGGATATAGCTGATTAACAATGTTGTGGTAGTGGTAGTTTCAGGTGAACAGTGTAGGGACTCAGCCATACATATACTTGTATCCATTCTTTTCAATATAGGATAGTGGGTATGGATTATTTGTAATCTGTCACTGAAGCTTGCTGGCTCTTTGCTGAATTTGTCAACTGTATAAGGGAAAAGCAGAACTGGATTTCAAAAGTTTAACTGAGAGAATTCTCTATCCTGCCCTTATAAACTCAGTCAAAATGGACCTCTCCTACCTCTCTCTCTACCTTCTTAGGAAAGCAAAAAGTGCAGCATCACATCTTATTCTTCGGATGTCATTTCTTGCATCATTATTACTGCTTGTATTTATTCAGTGCTCCAGAAACCACAAATGTGCTGTCTGTAAGTAACCTCAGTACTATGTGTGGATGAGATAATGGGGTTATTGAGTCATAAAACCTTTGTACTATTTATTAAAAAGTACTTTAGCACATCTGTTATGGATAATTAGCTCTTTATTCCTTCTCATGTTTTCTTTTTATTTTTCAAAGTATCTTTCCCATAATTACCATTTTTTCTGTGTTTACATGGCTGTTAGTTGCTCAGTTGTGTCTGACTCTTTGAGACTCCATAGACTGTAGTCTAGGGTAAGAATATTGTACTGGGTTGCCATTTCCTTCTTGTATATTATTTTTATTTTCTCATTTTATTTTATTTTTTAGTCATTCTTCCCCTTTTTTCTTCTTTCCCCTTTGCTTTTCTGACTGTTTTCTGCTTCCTCTGACCTCTTTTTCTCTGGTTTATTGTTCAATAGTGTGAGTGTATGCTCAGTTGCTCAGTCTTTGCAACCCCATGGATTGTAGTCTGGTAGGCTCCTTTGTCCATGGATAGATTCTCCAGGCAAGAATACTGGATTGGGTTTCCATTTCCTCCTCCTTCCAGACCCAGGGATAGAACTGGTGTCTCCTGCATCTTCTGCATTGGCAGGTGGATTCTTTACCATTGAGCCACCTGGGAATTCCCTGTTCAATGGCAGTCAACCTAATTTTTCCTATTTCATGCTTTTATCTCCCTCTTCTGAATATCTTCCTTTGTCTTACATTTCTTTACTTACACTATCTTTATTTTTTCTGATTCTTCAGCCATGCATTATTCACATCATTATTGTAGCTGAGTAAATATTGAATATTTTTAAAGCTTTATGACATATAATTCACATACCATAAAATGTGCCCATTTAAAGTGTACAATTCAATGGCTTTTAGTGTATTCAGAGAGTTGTGCATCCATCACCAAGATAGATTTTAGAACATTTCATTACTCCAAAAAGAAACTTCACATCCCTTAGCCACTACTTCCCAATCCCCACAAATCTCTAAGCCCTCAGTTCAGTTCACTTCAGTCCCTCAGTCGCGTCCGACATTGCGACCCCATGAATTGCAAGACGTCAGGGCTCCCTGTCCATCACCAACTCCCAGAGTTCACTCAAACTCACGTCCATTGAGTCAGTGATACCATCCAGCCATCTCATCCTCTGTCGTCCCCTTCTCCTCCTGCCCCCAATCCCTCCCAGCATCAGAGTCTTTTCCAATGAGTCAACTCTTTGCATGAGATGTCCAAAGTACTGGAGTTTCAGCTTTACCATCATTCCTTCCAAAGAACACCCAGGGCTGATCTCCTTGTTGGATCTCCTTGCAGTCCAAGGGACTCTCAAGAGTCTCCTCCAACACCACAGTTCAAAAGCATCAATTATTTGGCACTCAGCTTTCTTCACAGTCCAACTCTCACATCCATTCATGACCACTGGAAAAACCATAGCCTTGACTAGATGGACCTTGGTTGGCAAAGTAATGTCTCTGCTTTTGAATATGCTATCTAGGTTGGTCATAACGTTGCTTTCTTTTTTGAGATTTCTATTTCATTTTATTTTTTAAATTTTATTTTTACTTTATTTTACTTTACAATACTGTATTGGTTTTGCCATACATTGACAAGAATCCGCCACGGTTGTATACGAGCTCCCAATCCTGAATCCCTCTCCCACCTCCTACCCTATATCATCTCTCTGGATCATCCCCATGCACCAGCCCCAAGCATCCTGTATCCTGTATCGAACATAGACTGGCACTTCATTTCTTACATGATAGTATACATGTTTCAATGCCATTCTCCCAAATCATCCCACCCTCTCCCTCTCCCTCAGAGGCCAAAAGAGTGTTCTATACATCTGTGTCTCTTTTGTTGTCTCGCATACAGAGTCATCATTACTATCTTTCTAAATTCCATATATATGTGTCAGTATACTGTATTGGTGTTTTTCTTTCTGGCTTACTTCACTCTGTATAATTGGCTCCAGTTTCATCCATCTCATTAGAACTGATTCAAATGTATTCTTTTTAATGGCTGAGTAACCGCAGCTTTCTTATCCATTCATCTGCTGATGGACATCTAGGTTGTTTCCATGTCCTGGCTATTATAAACAGTGCTGTGATGAACATTGGGGTACATGTGTCTCTTTCAATTCTGGTTTCCTCGGTGTGTATGCCCAGCAGTGGGATTGCTGGGTCATAAGGCAGTTCTATTTGCAGTTTTTTAAGGAATCTCCACACTGTTCTCCATAGTGGCTGTACTAGTTTGCACTCCCACCAACAGTGTAAGAGGGTTCCCTTTTCTCCACCCTCTCTCCAGCATTTATTGCTTGTAGACTTTTGGATCGCAGCCATTCTGACTGGGTGAAATAGTACCTCATTGTGGTCTTGCTTTGCATTTCTCTGATAATGAGTGATGTTGAGCATCTTTTCATGTGTTTGTTAGCCACCCGTATGTCTTCTTTGGAGAAATGCTTATTTAGTTCTTTTCTTCCAAGGAGTAAGCGTCTTTTAATTTCATCGCTGCAGTCACCATCTGCAGTGATTTTGGAGCCCCCCAAAATAAAGTCTGACACTGTTTCCACTGTTTCCCAATCTATTTCCCATGAAGTGATGGGACCAGGTGTCATGATCTTTGTTTTCTGAATGTTGAGCTTTAAGTCAACTTTTCACTCTCCTCTTTCACTCTCATCAAGAGGTTTTTTAGTTCCTCTTCACTTTCTGCCATAAGGGTGGTGTCACCGGCATATCTGAACTTATTGATACTTCTCCCGGCAATCTTGATTCCAGCTTGTGCTTCTTCCAGTCCAGCATTTCTCATGATGTACTCTGCATATAAGTTAAATAAGCAGGGTGACAATATACAGCCTTGACGTACTCCTTTTCCTATCTGGAACCAGTCTGTTGTTCCATGTCCAGTTCTAATTGTTGCTTCCTGACCTGCATATAGGTTTCTCAAGAGGCAGGTCAGGTGGTCTGGTATTCCCATCTCTTGAAGAATTTTCTACAGTTTATTGTGGTCCACATAGTCAAAGGCTTTGGCATAGTCAATAAAGCAGAAATAGATGTTTTTTCTGGAACTCTCTTGCTTTTTTGATGATCCACCAGATGTTGGCAATTTCATCTCTGGTTCCTCTGACTTTTCTAAAACCATCTTGAACATCTGGAAGTTCATGGGTCATGTATTGGTGAAGCTTGGCTTGGAGAATTTTGAGCATTACTTTACTAGCGTGTGAGATGAGTGCAATTGTGCAGTAGTTTGAGCATTCTTTGGCATTGCCTTTCTTTGGAATTGGAATGAAAATGGACCTTTTCCAGTCCTCCGGCCACTGCTGAGTTTTCCAAATTTGCTGGCATATTGAGTGCAGCACTTTCACAGCATCATCTTTCAGGATTTGAAACAGCTCAACTGGAATTTCATCACCTCCACTAGCTTGTTTGTAGCGATGCTTTCTAAGGTCCACTTGACTTCACATTCCAAGATTTCTGGCTCTAGGTGAGTGATCACACCATCATGATTATCTGGGTCATGAAGATCTCTTTTTGTACAGTTCTGTGTATTCTTGCCACCTCTTCTTAATATCTTCTGCTTCTGTTAGGTCCAGACCATTTCTGTCCTTTATCGAGCCCATCTTTGCATGAAATGTTCCCTTGGTATCTCCAATTTTCTTGAAGAGATCTCTAGTCTTTCCCATTCTGCTTTCCTCTATTTCTTTGCATTGATCACCGAGGAAGGCTTTCTTATCTCTTCTTGCTATTCTTTGGAACTCTGCATTCAGATGCTTATATCTTTCCTTTTCACCTTTGCTTTTTGCTTCTCCTCTTTTCACAGCTATTTGTAAGCCCTAGGCAACCACTAAGCTACTTTTTATCTCAATAAATTTGCCTGTTCTGAACATTTCAATAGAAATGGAGCCATATAATATGCGTTCCTTTGTGGTTGACTTCTTTCCCTTAGCAGGTTCCTCAAAGTTGTAGCATTTCTTTTTATTGCCAAATAATATTTCATTATTTGGATATGTCACATTTTAATCATCACTTCATGAACAGATTGTTTCTAATTGTTGGCTATTATGAATAGCAATGTTATGAACATTCATATAAAGTTTTCATGAGCATGTGTTTTCATTTCTCTTGTGTATATACTGACGAGTAGAAATGCTGGATTATATGGCAACTCAAGTTTGAACCATGTTGTTCATATATAATATATATACATATTATATATTATATAATAATATAAAGAAATTCTTTATATTATTAATTTCATGTTCTTAGCTTGGTTTCTGTATCCCAAAGTAAGAGTAAAACAGAGTTAAACTAAGGCATAAGAACGAAGTCTGCTGATAAAGAATACCTAAATCTATTTTTCTTTTTTCTACTCTTAGAGCATCCCTTTTTATATTTCTCTCTCATTTCCTCTTCTTTTCTTTCTATACAGATAATAAATATGCAAGAATTTTTAAAGAGTATGTTAGTGGCCCCCAAGATCCAACTTGGGAGTGAGAAATATTTAAAAAATATTGACTGCCCTGATGCCTGATCCATGCCCTTGTTCCCCAAGAATAGCAACATATTTACTCATCAAAGTTGAGTGTGTTTGTCCAGTTCAGCACTTCATCCACTTCCCATTCCATCACAGAATCTATTCCACCATCTTCAACAGTTCTTAATAGGCCTTTTGTTGCTGTTTGAATTAAACCTAGAGTTTCATAATTTGTTGACTTAGCCTCCAGGTTTCCTGCATAGTACCTACATATAGGAAAGGAAGAGTGATGTAAATCCTTTGAATTAGGTGACTGTAAGTGGATGCAGTTAATATAAATTATTGCTGTCAAACTATTTACATAGTAAACAAAGTTTTCATCCTATTTAATTTAAATACATTTAAGCCAAGTTGTATGTGATGGGATCATATGGGAAAAAACAAAGCAGATTAATCAACCACACTAACTAGAGAAGCTTCATTTGACAATCACCTCTCAGTAAGTTGTACTGTTGTTATACATGGAAAAGCTAAGAACAGAATTACAGAGTCAAATCATCTTAGAGACCAAATAACTATCCCATTTGTTTCACAGGCAATGCAATAAACTCTGGAAGAGTAACTTTTACAAAGTCACATGGATAATCCAAAAACTAAAAGAAATTAAATATATGTAATAAAACAAAAACAGACCCACAGATGTAGAGAACAAACTAGCAGGTTACCACCTGCCAGAAGGGGGAGGGAGTTCATACTACCATGTATAAAACAGATAAGCAACAAGGGTAGATATATTGTACAGCACAAGAAAATATAGCCAGTGTTTTATAATAATATTAAGTGGGATATAATCTTTAAAAATATTGAATCACTATGTTGTACAATTCAGATATCTATTTTTGCTCTCATACTTTGTTTTACAGAGAATTAATAAATTTATTCCAATAATATAATTCTGTTTTGAACTCTTTAAATGTTAGTCACTATTAGGTGGACTATAACAATCATAAACAAAAACAAGCTAGCCAGTACAAACAGAATTTCAAATATAATAGTGACCAGAAATAAGACTGATTTTTTTTTTTTTTTGCTGTCATAAAGGTTCTTCTTTTTTTTTTTGAAGCCAAATTTTATTTTATTTTATTTTATTTTTTACTTTATTCTATGTTACAATACTGTATTGGTTTTGCCATACATTGACATGAATCAGCCACAGGTGTACACGATCTCCCAATGCCGAAGCCCCCTCCCACCTCTCACCCCATATCATCTCTCTGGATCATCCCCTGCATCAGCCCCAAGCATCCTGTATCCTGTATTGAACATAGACTGGTGCTTCATTTCTTATATGATAGTATACATGTTTCAATGCCATTCTCCCAAATCATCCCACCCTCTCCCCTCTCCCTCAGAGGCTAAAGACTGCTTTATAATAATCATAACTTGTTTTATCGGAGAAGGCAATGGCACCCCACTCCAGTACTCTTGCCTGGAGAATCCCAGGGATGGGGAGCCTGGTGGGCTGCCGCCTATGGGATCGCACAGAGTCAGACATGACTGAAGCGACTTAGCAGCAGCAGCAGCAGCAACTTGTTTTTTAGGGTGGTGTTTTAAAAGAAAACAAAAATATATAATTTGACTTTATAAGTGATATTGTAATATATTCCCTTAAAATATCCTCATATTTTTTTCTAAACTAAAAATTTCATGTTTAAATTTTTAAATTAAACTTCTCTAAATATCATGACAGGGAGAGAAATTTGAATGCAAAGACCTAGTAACAATCAAGGTTGAAACTGGAAATGAGGTCGAGGAGAGCTAAGATTTGTAGGTACAAAGGAAAGGACCTGGTATGAAGATCAAAGTTCTTTTAGTAAGACAGAAGTTAAAAAAAAAAAAAAATCAAGATTTTGTCAACTATTGATTATCAGCAACAGGTAAATGGAAGTATTTAAATGCCATAAGTGACCAAAGCAAACAAAGCAAAATTTCTTATTCATCCCTTGCAAGCCTAAAGAAAGGAAACAACACTCAGATATAAGGATTAATGCATTCATTCACTCAGTGAGCAAGCAACATATATTCATTAAGCATCTAGTGGGTCTGCGGTCCAGTAACTAAGAACTAAGTTAATAGAACAGAATTTCTGTACTTTAGGGGCTAAAAATCTAGTGGAGATGGCAGACAAATAGACAGATAATCACAAAATCATTGCAACTGAGTATATAAAGTATATAAAAATCTATCGGGCACTTCAAAAGGAAGTGGTGAACTATGTCTAGATAAGTCAGGTGAAACTTCAGAAGGAGATATTTGAGCCAAATATCAAAAGATGAAGATCTGTTGATAGCCTTTGACAAAATTCAACATCCATTTATGATAAAAACTCTCCAGAAAGCAGAAACAGAAAGAACATACCTCAACATAACAAAAGCTATATATGACAAACCCACAGCAGACATTACCCTCAATAGAGAAAAATTGAAAGCATTTTCCCCTAAAGTCAGGAACAAGACAAGGGTCCCCACTTTCACCACTACTATTCAACATAGTTCTGGAAGTTTTGGCAACAGCAATCAGTGCTGAAAAAGAAATAAAAGGAATCCAAATTGCAAAGAAGACGTAAAACTCTCACTGTTCACAGATGACATGATCCTCTACATAGAAAACCCTAAAGACTCCACCAGAAAATTACTAGAGCTAATCAATCAATATAGTAAAGTTGCAGGATATAAATCAACACACAGAAATTGCTTGCATCCTTATACACTAATAATGAGAAAGTAGAAAAAGAAATTAAGGAAACAATTCCATTCACCATTGCAATGAAAAGAATAAAATACTTAGGAATATATCTACCTAAAGAAACTAAAGACCTATATATAGAAAACTATAAAACACTGGTGAAAGAAATCAAAGAGAACACTAATAGATGGAGAAATATACCATTAAAGCTCAACATTCAGAAAATGAAGATTATGGCATCTGGTCCCGTCACTTCATGGGAAATAGATGGGGAAACAGTGGAAACAGTGTCAGACTTTATTTTGGGGGCTCCAAAATCACTGCAGATGGTGACTGCAGCCCTGAAATTAAAAGATGCTTACTGCTTGGAAGAAAAGTTATGACCAACCTAGATAGCATATTAAAAAGCAGAGACATTACTTTGCCGACTAAGGTCCGTCTAGTAAAGGCTATGGTTTTTCCTGTGGTCATGCATGGATGTGAGACTTGGACTTGAAGAAAGCTGAGCATCAAAGAATTGATGCTTTTGAACTGTGTGTTGGAGAAAACTCTTGAGAGTCCCTTGGACTGCAAGGAGATCCAACCAGTCCATTCTGAAGGAGATCAGCCCTGGGATTTCTTTGGAAGGAATCATGCTAAAGCTGAAACTCCAGTACTTTGGCCACCTCATGAGAATAGCTGACTCACTGGAAAAGACTAAAGACTTTGATGCTGGGAGGGACTGGGGTCAGGAGGAGAAGGGGACGACTCAGGATGAGATGGCTGGATGGCATCACTGACTCGATGGACGTGAGTCTGAGTGAACTCTGGGAGTTGGTGATGGACAGGGAGGCCTGGCGTGCAGCTATTCATGGGGTCGAAAAAGTCAGACACGACTGAGCGACTGAACTGAATTGAACTGAAGGACTGGAAGAATGAATATAGTGAAATTGAGTATACTACCCAAAGCAATCTACAGATTCAATGCAATCCCTATCAAGCTACCAGTGTTATTTTTCACAGAGCTAGAACAAATAATTTTACAATTGTATGGAAATACAAAAATCCTTGAATAGCCAAAACAATCTTGAGAAAGAAGAATGGAACTGGAGGAATCAACCTGCCTGACTTCAGGCTCTACTACAAGGCCACAGTCATCAAGACAGTATGGTACCGGCACAAAAATAGAAATATAGATCAATGGAACAAAACAGAAAGCCCAGAGATAAGTCCACATACCTATGGACACCTTATCTTCAACAAAGGAGGCAAGAATATACAATGGATTAAAGACAATCTCTTTAACAAGCGGTTCTGGGAAAACTGGTCAACCACTTGTAAAAGAATGAAACTAGAACACTTTCTAACACCATATACAAAAATAAACTCAAAATGGATTAAAGATCTAAACATAAGACCAGAAACTATAAAACTCCTAGAGGAGAACATAGGCAAAACCCTCTCCGACATAAATCACAGCAGGATCCTCTATGATCCACCTCCCAGAATACTGGAAATAAAAGGAAAAATAAACAAATGGGATCTAATTAAAATTAAAAGACCCTGCAGAACAAAGGAAACTAAAAGCAAAGTGAAAAGACAGCCTTTGGAATGGGAGAAAATAATAGCAAATGAAGCAACTGACAAACAACTAATCTCAAAAATATACAAGCAACTTATGCAGCTCAATTCCAGAAAAATAAATGACCCAATCAAAAACTGGGCCAAAGAACTAAATAGACATTTCTCCAAGGAAGACATACAGATGGCTAACAAAGACATGAAAAGATGCTCAACATCACTCATTATCAGAGAAATGCAAAGCAAGACCACAATGAG
The DNA here is from genome assembly GCA_917880005.1 of Nanger dama. Classification (NCBI taxonomy): domain Eukaryota; kingdom Metazoa; phylum Chordata; class Mammalia; order Artiodactyla; family Bovidae; genus Nanger; species Nanger dama. The sequence goes on from CAKJTW010000014.1 coordinate 18,124,843, forward strand.
ATACCATTCACACCAGTCAGAAGGGCTGTGATCCAAAAGTCTACAAGCAATAAATGCTGGACAGGATGTGGAGAAAGGGAACCTTCTTACACTGTTGGTGGGATTGCAAACTAGTATAGCCACTATGGAGAACAGTGTGGAGATTCCTTAAAAACTGGAAATAGAACTGCCTTATGACCCAGCAATCCCACTGCTGGGCATACACACCAAGGAAACCAGAATTGAAAGAGACACGTGTACCCTAATGTTCATCACAGCACTGTTTATAATAGCCAGGACATGGAAGCAATCTAGATGTCCATCAGCAGACAAATGGATAAGAAAGCTGTGGTATATATACACAATGGAGTATTACTCAGCCATTAAAAGAATACATTTGAATCAGTTCAAATGAGGTGGATGAAACTGGAGCCGATTATACAGAGTGAAGTAAGCCAGAAAGAAAAACACCAATACAGTATACTAATGCATATATATGGAATTTAGAAGGATGGTAACCCTGTATGCAAGACAGCAAAAGAGACACAGATATATAGAACGGACTTTTGGCCTCTGAGGGAGAGGGAGAGGGTGGGATGATTTGGGGAGAATGGCATTGAAACATGTATACTATCGGTAAGAAACGAAGCGCCAGTCTAGGCTCGATGTAGCTTACAGGATGCTTGGGACTGGTGCACTGGGATGACCTAGAGAGATGATATGTGGAGAGAGGGGGGAGGGGGGTTCAGGATTGGGAACTCATGTACACTCTTGGCAGATTCATGTAAATGTAAGGCAAAACCAATACAGTATTGTAAAGCAAAAAAATAAAATAAAACAAAAGATCGTGTTGCTGGTTGCTGAGCCAGAAAACAGCAACCTAAGGATAAGGAATATCATGTGGGATGTAAGTGATGCAAAGCCCCAAATAGGTTTCAGGTAAGGAAATGATTTAATCCGTTTTAGAAATATTGCCTCAGGATTTATATAAAGAGGAGCCCAGCAGGCTACAGTCCATGGGGTCACAAAGAGTCAGCCACGAATGAAGCAACTAAACAACAAATAGAGGAACTATTAGCAACAAAGAGACCAACTAGAAGGACTTGCCTGGTAAAGTAGAGTTGAAGATGATGAAATGCTGCAGTTGGCAGTGGGAGAAGTGTCAGATTTGGGAGATACTTTGGGAGCACAATTAAGAGCTGACTCATTGGAAAAGACTCTGATGCTGGGAGGGACTGGGGGCACGAGGAGAAGGGGATAACAGAGGATGAGATGGCTGGATGTCATCACTGACTCGATGGACATGAGTCTGCGTGAACTCCGGGAGTTGGTGATGGACAGGGAGGCCTGGCGTGCTGTGCTTCATGGGGTCGCAAAGAATTGGACATGACTGAGCGACTAAACTGAACTGAACTGAATGATGGGTTACGTACAGGAGTTTATGAAATGTAAGAAATGTAGGGCAACATCTGCATTTCTGGTTTGGATGACTAAGTAAATGACAGTGTCATAAACTGAGGCCAGGAGGAATACTAAAAATAAACCCCTTTATGATGGGAAACATAAGAAACTGAGCTTTGGACTTGTTGAATCTGAGCTGGAAACGACCATATAATTAGAAATACAGAGCTCAGTTATGGATGAGGACTGTTTTGAGAATAAATAAACAAACAAAAAATAGGAAATTATTATTCATATGTATTAGCTTATTACTATATGGCTCCTAGCTGTTGCTATAGCTGAATGTCAGCAAGTCTTACTGCCATTCTGTCAAAGTCAGCTGTTTCTAGGTAATGATGAGTGTATTTTGTTGTTCTGAGCCCAGGACCACAGTTCCTTTGCTGTACATGGGTCGCCTGGTTGTAGTTAGTGTTGTATGGAATAAAATGATGATGGATAGGCATAATGTAATAAATGATTTTGCTGACAGAATGATGGAGCAGAGAAATAAAATATAATACATATTCAGAATGTTTATCATTCTGAAGACAGAAGGGTTCCTCCTGTATTATGGGAAGGGCCCAGTATAATTAGCCTGCCACCGGGTAGCCAGCATATCCCATTATGGAGGGCAAAGCTATAACTTTTTGTACAGTCAGCTGTGACTATATAGCCAGAATGGCCTTAGTGAAGAAAAGACTACATTTATGAGTCTAGGTATAGCTTCCATCCCTGTAGCCTGGACAATTCGAGCAGTCACTGAGTTGTTGCTGTTGTTCAGTCGTCAAGTTATGTCTGACTCTTTGCAACCCCATGAACAGCAGTATGTCAGATTTCCCTGTCCTTCACTATCTCCTGGAGTTTGATTAGACTCATGTCCATTGAGCAAATGATGCCATCCAATCATCTCATCCTCTTCTGCCCCCTTCTCTTCTGGTCCTCAATCTTTCCCAGCAACCGTGTCTTTTCCGACGAGCTGGCTCTTTGCATAGGTGGCCGAGGCATTGGAGCTTCAGCATCAGCTCTTCCGATGAATATTCAGGTTTGATTTCCTTTAGGATTGACTGGTTTGATCTCCTTGTTGTCCAAAGGATTCTCAAGAGTCTTCTCCAGCACCACAATTCAAAAGCATCAGTTCTTTAGTGCTCAGCCTTCTTTATGGTCCAACTGTCACATTCATATGTGACTACTTGAAAAACCATAGTTTTGGCTTAACTGATTTTGTTGGCAATGTCTCTGCTTTTTAATATGCTGTCTAGGTTGGTCATAGCTTTTCTTCCAAAGAGCAAGCATTTTTAATTTCATGGCTGCAGTCACCATCTGCCATGATTTTGGAGCACAAGAAAATAAAATCTGCCACTGTTTCCACTTTTTCCCCATTTATTTACCATGAAGTGATGGGACCATATGCTGTGATCTTAGTTTTTGAATGCTGAGTTTTAAGCCACCTTTTTCATTCTCTTTCACTCTTATCAAGAGGCTCTTTAGTTCCTCTTTGCTTTCTGCCATTAGAGTGATATCATCTGAATATCTGAGACTGCTGATATTTCTCCTGGCAATCTTGATACAACTTGCGATTCATCCATCCTGGCATTTCGCATCATGTACTCTGCATAGAAGTTAAATAAGCAGAGTAACTATTTACAGCTTTGACATACATACTGCTTTTTCTATTTTTAATCGGTACATTGTTCCATGTCAGGTTCTAATTGCTGTCTCTTGTCCTGCACACAGGTTTCTCAGGAGACAGGTAAGGTGGTCTGGTATTCCTAGCTCTTTTAAGAATTTCCTACTTTGTTGTGATCCACACAGTAAAAGGCTTTAGTGTAGTCAATGAAGCAGATGTTTTTCTGGAATTCCCTTGTTTTTTTCTGTAATCCAATAGATGTTGCAGAGAAAGCAATGGCAACCCACTCCAGTACTCTTGCCTGGAAAATCCCATGGACAGAGAATCCTGGGGTTGCACAGAGTCGGACACGACTGAAGTGACTTAGCAGCAATACATGCTGGCAATTTGCTCTCTGATTTCTCTGCCTTTTGTAAATCCAGCTAATACACCTGGAAGTTCTTGGTTCATGTACTTCTTAGCCTAGCTTGAAGGATTAGAGCACTACCTTGCTAGCGTGTGAAATGAGCACAATTATATGGTAGTTTGAACATTCTTTTGCATTGCTTTTCTTTCAGAATGGAATGAAAACTGAACATTTTCGGTCCTGAGGCCATTGGTGAGTTTTCCAAAATTGCTGGCATACTGAGTGTAGCACTTTAACAACATCATGTTTTAAGATTTGAAACAACGTTAAATTACAGTTACTCTGGAGCATAAGTTAAATGGTTTAAAGTAAGCCTGTAACATACCTACAAAAACACCTTCCTATCTCATACATGCAAATTACTTCTCCATGTAAAGGTCTCATCACTCTAACCTTTAAGTTTCTCTGCTCCAGAAGTCACTACTCTAAGGCTTACTGTGGTCCAAAGTCGGGGTCGGGGCGGGGGTTGGGGCGGGAAGCGCAGCAAAAAAAAGTAACCAGGACCAATAGCTATATATATTAATAAAAGATGGCACAGCAGAAGAAGGGAATGCAATTCTACAAGTGCAAGCCCTTAACAAGCAGCAAGTTATGATAAAACCCTTCTTTACAAAGGTATCATTTCTATCACTGATACCACAGGCGAAATTAAATTATACAGCATGCCATCTTCAAGTAACAGTTGAGGCAACAGAATAAATGCAGAAGCATCACAATGAATCCCACTTACTACAACTATACAGACCAACACTTCTCTACATTAATTTCTTTGTCTGACTAAACACAGTTTTAATTTCATAGCTTAACAATTAAGGGTCATACACTGAAGTCAATACATATACCTGGCATTTCAGTCTAAGCTATTCCATGTACATAGCTGAAATCAATCACAAAGTATGGCCTAACAAATGCTAGGGGAAATTTTTTTAAGTCGTTTTTACAAGTATTAAACTTATCTTGCACACTGAAGTCATCATACATACAGGGCAAAGTCAGAGCTTTTATATTCGAGTTTATTCTTCATTTAACTTTTAAACACTACTATAGTTGAATATTAAAACAAAAGCAAGTAGTGAGCATATTATGATTATAGTCCTTCACTCAATCACTACTGCAAATAAAACACCAGCAGTGAGTGATATTCACAGGCCCTACTAAGAGGTCTGACACTGAACACCACCCCGAGGATGATGTTCATCATCCTCATATGCTCCTCCATGGTAATGGCGCCGTCTTTCCTGATTTGGATCAAAGTCCACTAATTCTACATGGTCCATTTCATCAGTCTCTTCTACTTCCTTCCTCTCAGGCAGAAGTTTTTCCAGCAAAGAGGGTTTATCAGGAGAGAGAAAGCCATTCTCAGGAAAGTTTACCTTAAATTCAATGATTAGGCGACCCTTTTCATATGGCCTATGGTAAACTGGCATGCCTTCATTTAGCACACAGCTCAGCTGGAATTCCATCACCTCCACTAGCTTTGTTTGTAGTTCAGTTCAGTTCAGTTCAGTCACTCAGTTGTGTCCGACTCTTTGTGACCCATGAACTGCAGCATGCCAGGCCTCCCTGTCCATCACCAACTCCTGCAGTCCACCCAAACCCATGTCCATTGAGTCAGTGATGCCATCCAACCATCTCATCCTCTGTCGTCCCCTTCTCCTCCTGCCCTCAATCTTTCCCAGCATCAGGGTCTTTTCAAATGAGTCAGCTCTTCGCATCAGGTGGCCAAAGTATTGGAGTTTCAGCGTCAACATTAGTCCTTCTATAGTCTCCTTTAGGATGGACTGGTTGGATCTCCTTGCAGTCCAAGAGACTCTCAAGAGTCTTCTCCACCTCCACAGTTCAAACACATCAATTCTTCTGTGCACAGCTTTCTTCACAGTCCAACTCTCACATCCATACATGACCACAGGAAAAACCATAAACTTGACTAGACGGATCTTTGTTGACAAAGTAATGTCCCTGCTTTTAATATGCTGTTGAGGTTGGTCATAACTTTCCTTCCAAGGAGTAAGCATATTTTAATTTCACGGCTGCAATCATCATCTGCAGTGATTTTGGAGCCCCCAAAAATAAAGTCTGACACTGTTTCCCCATCTATTTGCCATGAAGTGATGGGACCAGAATCATGATCTTTGTTTTCTGAATGTCAAGCTTTAGGCCAACTTTTTCACTTCCCTCTTTCACTTTCATCAAGAGGCTCTTTAATTCCTCTTCACTTTCTGCCATAAGGGTGATCTCATCAGCATATCTGAGATTATTGATATTTCTGCTGGCAATCTTGATTCCAGCTTGTGTTTCTTCCAGTCCAGCGTTTCTCATGGTGTACTCTGCATATAAGTTAAATAAGCAGGGTGACAATATACAGCCGTCACGTACTCCTTTTCCTATTTGGAACCAGTTTGTTGTTCCATGTCCAGTTCTAACTGTTGCTTCCTGACCTGCATATAGGTTTCTCAAGAGGCAGGTCAGGTGGTCTGGTATTCCCATCTCTTTCAAAATTTTCCACAGTTTATTGTGATCCACATAGCCAAAGGCTTTGGCCTAGTCAATAAAGCAGAAACAGATGTTTTTCTGGAACTCTCTTGCTTTTTTTGATGATCCACCAGATGTTGGCAATTTCATCTTTGGTTCCTTTGCCTTTTCAAAACCATCTTGAACATCTGGAAGTTCACGGGTCACATATTGCTGAAGCCTGGCTTGGAGAATTTTGAACATTACTTTACTAGCATGTGAGATGAGTGCAATTATGTGGTAGTTTGAGTATTCTTTGGCATTGCCTTTCTTTGGAATTGGAATGAAAACTGACCTTTTCCCATCCTTCGGCCACTGCTGAGTTTTCCAAATTTGCTGACATATTGAGTGCAGCACTTTCACAGCATCATCTTTCAGGATTTGAAACAGCTCAACTGGAATTCCATCACCTCCACTAGCTTTGTTTGTAGTGATGCTTTCTAAGGCCCACTTGACTTCACATTACAGGATCTGGCTCTAGATGAATGATCACACAATCATGATTATCTGGGTCATGAAGATCTCTTTTGTACAGTTCTGTGTATTCTTGCCACCTCTTCTTAATATCTTCTGCTTCTGTTAGATCTCTACCATTTCTGTCCTTTATTGAGTCCATCTTTGCATGAAATATTCCCTTGGTATCTCTAATTTTTTGAAGAGATCTCTAGTGTTTCCCATTCTGTTCTTTTCCTCTGTTTTTCTGCATTGATCACTGAAGAAGGCTTTCTCATCTCTCCTTGCTATTCTTTGGAACTCTGCATTCAAATGGGTATACCTTTCCTTTTCTCCTTTGCTTTTAGCTTCCCTTCTTTTCACAGCTATTTGTAAGGCCTCCTCAGACAGCCATTTTGCTTTTTTGCATTTCTTTTTCTTGGGGATCATCTTCATCCCTGTCTCCCATACAGTGTCATGAACCTCCATCCATAATGCTTCCTAAGGCCCACTTGACTTCAGACTGCAGGATGTCTGGCTCTAAGTGAATGACCACATATCATGGTTATCTCGATCTTTAAAACCTTTTTTGTGTAGTTTTTCTATGTATTCTCGCCACAAACCTCTTGTCCTCATCCATCAGAGGGCCAACAGAAGTAAGAACTATAAACTCACAGACTCCAGAATGAAAACCGCTGGGGTCCAGCCCCCGCAGGATCCAGGGAAACCCAAAGGAGAAACAGCATCAGCGATTGATTTAGAGGGAGAGAGACAGATAAGAATGTTGTAGATAAGAAAATAGGGGAGAGAAGAAAAGAGGCTGATGTTCCTTGGTTTATACAGAAAATCAGTAAAGTCTCAAGACAAGAGACTTGCACCTTCTACGTGAGGCCACAGGTGCCTTCCTGGTCTCCCGAGGGAGTGAAGGCACAGGGGCCTTGCGGTCAGGTCTTAGAAACCCAGGCAAATAAGTAGACATGGCGGATCTCTGTACTCCAGATGGGAACTAGCCTGAAAGAGAGAGTAAGAGGAGGAAAATGATTGACACGAGGAGATCAAGCTGCTTTGACGAACAAGATCCATAGCTTTATTTTTAAACAGTACTTATATACCTTTTTGTACATAGAGGGAAATGAAAGATGCAGGGTCATACAGAATCAGCCCAACATTCCAGCAGTTTTGCCCTTATCGAAACCATGATTTTTTCTGCATACCTTTCCCACAAATAATGTTGTGTTCAGTATCTTCTGGCCTTGGAGGCCTGTGAACATTGTATGACCCTCTTTTGATAAAGGCTGCTCAACCAAAAACTTATTTTCCCTCAAAGTGTTTTTTCTTTATATTTCTAATCTATGTCAGCCTCAGAAAGTGTCAAAAAGAGTTATGTTTTTCACAGAGCAAATGTGCAGCGAGTTACAAGAAAGAGCCAATTAGCTCAAAAGTCTGATATGGTTAAATTCAAGGCTACACGTGTTTTTCTTGCATTCTCACTATGTTAACTAACACATTCCCAGGTGCACAGTGGATAAGAGATATGGGAGCTTAGCAACAAGCATTGGCCCAATAATGAGATCCTACACCAGCACTAGCACTACTCTAATAACTTTTAACTCTTTCAAAGGCTCTGTGTTTTAGGCTTTGCGTGCTTCTCACAGTTGGGAGGCTGTAAATAATTGTATGCATAGCTGCAAGAGTTTGGATATATGTGCCAAGTAAGCTAGAATGCTAACAGAGGGCGTTTGATTTGAGATATTCCTCTCATGTCCAGGAGACTTATTAGCTATAGCCCTAAGTGGATTTTCTCTAGAGAAAGGTGGTCAGGGTTAGCCCCCTGTTAATGTCAGAAGAGTTGGTGAAAGTAATGAAACAGTAAAACAGACAGATGCTGGTTTTGGGGTAGAATGCTCGAAGGGAGGTCCTTGAGCTCTGAAGCCTTGCTTAACAGTTCTCTTCCACATGACCCTGTCATGGGTGGGATCTCCCATGGCAGCTCCCAGCAGAAAACCACAATTACAGAAAGCTAACCAAAATGATCACATGGATCACAGCCTCGTGTATCCCAATGAAGCTGAGTCATACTGTGCAGGGCCACCTAAGATGGATGGGTCATGGTGTAGGGTTCTAACAAAACCTGGTCCACTGGACAAGGGAATGGCAAGTTACTTCAGAATTTTTACCTCAAGAAGTCTATGAACAGTATGAAAAGGCAAAAAGATATGACATTGGAAGATGAGCCCCCCAGATCAATAGGTGTCCGGTATGCTACTGGGGAAGAGTGTAGAAATACCCCCAGAAAGAATGAAGAGCGTGGGTCAAAGTGGAAATGACGCTCAGCTGTCAATGTGTCTGGTGATGAAAGTAAAGTCCGATATTGTAATATTGCATGGGAGCCTGGAATGTTAGGTCCATAGATCAAGGTAAATTGGAAGTGGTCAAGCAGGAGATGGCAAGAGTGAACATCAACATTTTAGGAATCAGTGAACTAAAATGGATGGGAATGGGCTAATTTAACTCAGATAACCACTATATCTACTACTGTGGGCAAGAATCTCTTAGAAGAAATGGAGTAGCTCTCACAGTCAACAAAAGAGTCCAAAATGCTGTACTTGGATGCAACCTCAAAAATGACAGAATGATCTTGGTTCATTTCCAAAGCAAATCATTCAATGTTATAGTATTCCAAGTCTACGCCCCAACCACTAGTGCCAAAAAAAAAAAAAAAGAAGAAGAAGTTGACTAGTTCTATGAAGACCTACAAGACCTTCTATAACTAACATGAAAAAAAGATATCTTTTCTATCATAGGTGTTTGGAATGCAAAAGTAGGAAGTAAAGAGATCCCTGGAGTAACAGGCAGTTTGGCCTTGGAGTACAAAATTAAGCAGGGTAAAGGCTAACACAGTTTTGCCAGGAGAAAAGCCTTCTTCCAACAACACAAGAGACGACTCTACACATGGACATCACCAGATGGTCAATATGAAGATCAGACTGATTATATTCTTTGCTGTCGAGACCAGCTCAACAAGCAGGGTTTCCAAAAGAGTGATATGGCAAGAGAATGAGAAACAAGACACAAGAATTCAGAGAAAAGTGAGGATCAGGGGACCAACACTGCTCCAAGGTGAAGGTGCTAAAACTGAATCTAAGCCAGCTTGACTATACTTTGAGCTGTGAATAAGCAGGGAGTTAAACTATAACTCATGTGGCCTTTAGGGCCAAAGAACAAAATGATCATTAACCATTGAGTAATTAGGAAACAGTAATCAATAACAAATCAGTAACTAAGACTAATATTCTTATCTATAGATTTTCCACCAGATACGTAAAGCATGTGACTCTGAGACGCCAGTTGAGAAACAGTCTGGGGTCAGTTTTCCGACCCCAGGATCATATCTTGCTTTCAAGATTATGAACTGCTCCCTCCGGACTTGTTCCAAGAGTCTCATGCCTTACAGCATCCAGTTTATCAAAAATTACTTTTGTGGCCCTTGATGGGGCCCGCTTTGCTTTCATTCTTCTTGTCTCCTACACTTTGCAGCTGAAGATGGAGAAGCTCTATACAGTCAGCAAAAACAAGACCTGGAGCTGACTATGGCTCAGATTATCAGATCCTTATTGCAAAATTCAGGCTTAAATTCAAGAAAGCGAGGAAAACCACCAGACCATTCAGATATGACCTAAATTAAATCCCTTATGATTATATAGTTGAGGTGATGAATATATTCAAGGGGTTGGGTCTGATAAACAGAGTGCCTGAAGAACTATGGGCCAGGGTTTGTAACATTGTACAAGAGACGGTGACCAAAACCATCCCCAAAATAAAGAAATACAAGAAGGCAACGTAGTTGTCTGTGGAAGCCTCACAAATAATTGAGAAAAGAAGAGAAACAAAAGACAAAGGAGATAGGGAGTGACATACCCAACTGAATACAGAGTTCCAGAGAACAACAAGGAGAGGTAAGAAAGCCTTTTAAATGAACAATGCAAAGAAATAGAGGAAGACAACAGAATGGGTAAAACTAGAGATCTCTTCAAGAAAATTGGAGATATCAAGGGAACATCGTATGCAAGGATGGCCACAATAAAAGAAAAAAATGGCAAACCTAACAGAAGCAGAAGAGATTAAGAAGAGGTGGCAAGAATCGCTAAACACTGGGGGAAATGCTGACACCCACAGGATGGATCATATTACCCATGTGACTACAAACAAAGTTTTGCCTCAGTTAGGCCCTTTGGAGGACATTCACAAGGACATCAATATATTCAGTGCCCATTCTTAGCATCTACAGACTTAATCAGACCTAATCACAGTTTTCCAACTTATTTCCAAAGCCCTGATCAACTGAGAAACTTTTAGTTACTGCTCATAGTCAAAAAGATTCTACCCCCTACTCATATATGAAGTGTAGCTTCCTTCAGTTGTGCTCATTGGGTGAATATCCTTTGACCAATTTCTGGGCTAATTGAGGGATTATAATCTAGTGGCTCTCTATTTTTGGATGTTGCTAGCATTCTGTGCAGATTCATGGTGAATTACACCAAATACACTCTCCCTCTGTTAACATGTCACAGGTGACTCCTGGTGAAGCCAAAAGTATGGCGATGAAGAGGAGCTAATGTAGCATAAGTAGGTGTTGAGGAAGTCTGAGCCACCTGCTTATATATCTTCCTTTGGGCTTCTGGACCTTTCAGACCCATTCTTACATATACTGCATCTACTTTATACTGAAATGATGCTGCATACTCTGTTTCAGTGGATTAGATAAAATCCATGTCGGTTCTTAAACATAGCATTTGGTAGCCTCTTGACAAGCTTCCAGTCTCTACTAGGGCCCAGTCGCTAGCCCAGAACAATTTTTCAAGTAGTTTTTGACAGAGAAAGGCACTACCTTACTCCTAAACCCTAGAAGTCTGTGCTATGATCTTCCCATTAGGATGCTTTAGAGACCCCACACAGTCTTTCACAGTCAGAGATATTTCCAACACTGTTGGAACTGCTCGGCTATGAAGCCCAAGTGGTAGGGCAGCTTGCCCCACATTATGAGCCTGCTACTGTGTTCTTTCTTACACCATGTTTCACTGGTGCCTGCTAGCCTTATTAGTTATCTAGTTTATGGGTTGGAGCAGCATGCCCAAATGTGGCATATTTTATCTCCCAAATCCAGAGAGTCTTTGTCTTCAAAGTGGATGGTGAGAAGTATAGCATCTTGTCTCTTACTTTAGAAAGGATATCCCAAAATGTCTGTAAGCTTCAGCTATGTGGTAGACCCTTAACTTTTGGCCAAGTTTATCTCCCACCCTCTAGTGTGTATTTGTCCTATTAAGTCATCCAGGGCAGCAGTCCCCAGACTTTTGGCACCACCTCAGGTCTTCCTCAGATGATCAGGCATTAGAGTCTCATAAGTGGTGTGCAACCTAGATCCCTTTGCGTGTGCAGTTCACAGAAGGGTTCGTGCTCCCCGAGAATTTAATGCTGCCACTGCTCTGACAGGAGCTCGCCCTCCACTCACCTCCTGCCATGGGACCTAGTTCCTAACAAGCTGGGGACCACTGGCAATCCATGGCCCGGGGGATGGGGACCCCGAATGGGAAGTCATTAGTTTCTCCTCACCACGGTCAATTAGTATAAGGTCACCAGTGTAAAGAACAGGCGTGATGTTTCTTTGGGCACAGAGGTAACATGCTCCTGGGGATAAGAGCAAGAGAACTGACAGAGCTCTGAGAGTAACATGCAAAGACACACTGTTCCTTCCATTTAAATGCAAACTCTTCTCTCTTTGCTTACTGATCGAGATGGGAAAGAACACACTTGCTAAAACAGCAGCCTAACATATGCCGGGGACAGTGTTGATTTGTTCCATTTAAGAAACCACATCTGGAGGAAGCTTAGCTGCAATTTATGTCCCCTCTACCACTTCAAAGATGCATTATTCCCAGTGAACTAAAGGAACCAACTCCCTTGGCACTTTCCCCACTGTCACCTACATTCTATAAAGAAATGGCCACCACAAGTTCATCAAGAATTCTGCTGCTCCCCTCATTTCTTAATGATTTGATGAACAGCATTTCCTCTGTGACCCCCTGGGGTTACAGCTAGTGGCTGGTTGAGTAGATTGCACATAAGGAACAAACATATGCTTTCCCCAACCCTTTAGAAGTCCTTTTCTACAGAGTACTAGAGAAGTTCAGGCATTTTGTAACTGTAGAGCTTTGACTGAGTTCAGGCTTTGTTAGGCCAATGTAAATGCTATTTCTGGTTATTTTTTAAAAATATGTTTGTTTGTTTTGGCTGCACCACATGGTTTGTAGGATCTTAGTTCCTCAACCAGGGATTAAACCTGTGCCCCCTGAGGTTAAAGTGTGGAGTCCTAACCACTGGACAGCCAGGAAATTTCCTGAACATTATTTCTGGATACTCAAGCCAACATATTAAATCCCTAATCTCAAGTGAGTGTGGTCATATCAATAAATTCAGCCCAATCAACTCATGAACACCATAGAATCACTTTCACACATCCTTCTGAGCTCTTGTCAACACAGATTGGTAAATTCTCAGAACTCTGGTTTATAAATAAGTTAGCTCCTTTTGGCAGAGAAGGAAATGGCAACCCACTCCAGTATTCTTGCCTGGAGAATCCTAGGGACAGGAGCCTGGTGGGCTGCCATCTATGGGGTCGCACAGAGTCGGACATAACTGATGTGACTTAGCAGCAGCAGCAGCAGCAGCTCCTCTTGGAGTAAACCTTGTACCTCTCTGTACTATCCTGAGATATAAATCTCATTGTGGGCTGGAGGCAATGAGGAAATGGTTGTGGGGGAATCCTAAGGAGAATCAGCAGAAATGTGTGAGGCAGCTGAGCCAGGTACAATCATTGAAACAACTTTATGCGGAAAAGGGCTGGTTCCTTCAAAACATGGAGGAAGAATTTCCTCCACCAACAGGAGAGTTTGAAGGCTGAAGCTCCTCAAGCCTTGTCTATGTCTGCACAAATATCCCCACCTAGGTCTCATGGTTCCACTTCTTCCCCAATAATGCCCTTAGCTTATTGCACAAGACCTGTTCAGTTTTCTGGTTATACTACAAGCACTGTGGTTTTGTGACCCTTTAATTGCACCTGGATTGCCTCCAGCTCACTCTGCAACCACAGGAGATGAAGGAGTACTCTATGGAAATCTTCTGATTGCCTGAACACGTTCTTTAAACATTTTTACAGCTTATTGAGAATGCTGCTGCTGCTGATGCTAAGTCACTTCAGTCGTGTCCGATTCTGTGTGACCCCATAGATGGCAGCCTACCAGGTTCCTTCATCCCTGGGATTCTCCAGGCAAGAACACTGGAGTGGGTTGCCATTTCCTTCTCCAATGCATGAAAGTGAAAAGTGAAAGTGAAGCCACTCAGTCAGGTCTGACTCTTAGCGACCCCATGGACTGCAGCCTACCAGGCTCCTCCGTCCATAGGACTTTCCAGGCAAGAGTACTGGAATGGGTTGCCATTGCCTCCTCCACGACAGTAAGCTAGAAGGGCATAACCACTCCTGTAGAACTCATAGTCTGGGGTATATAGGCAGTTTACAGTGCAGTGTGAACTGGGAAGGCATAAGTGATATTTAATAAACTGTTTAAGCTGTACAATTTGAAGAGTTTTGAAAAGTATGTACTGGTGAACCTATCACTATAATAAAAGAAATGAACATATCCATCACCCCCCAAAGTTTCTTGTGGTACTTGGTATCCTCCCTGCCTCCTTTCCCCTACCCTCATCTTCAGATAACTACTAATCTGCTTTGTGTCATTCTAGGTTTGTTTGTATTTTTTATAATTTAATATAAATGAAATCATTTATGCACTCTTTTTCAATTGATTGCTTTCATTCAGCATCACTATTTTGAGATTCATCCATTCTTTTATGTATGAATAGTTCATTCTTTGTATTGCCAAGTAGTATTCCTTTGTGTAGATACATCACAATTTGTTTTTTTTTTTCACAGTTTGTTTATCCACTGACATTTAGGTTGATGGGCTGTTTCTGGTTTGGGGCTATTACAAATAAAGCTGCTATGAACTTGTATTACCATCTTTATGTAGACAAATGTTTTATTTCTAGTGGGTAAATAACTGAGTAGAATGGCTGGATGAAATTGTAGATTTGTGTTTAAATTTTAAAATTAAAAAAAAACACCTGTCAAACTGTTATCCAAAGTAGGTGTACCAATTTGCATTTGCTCTGTATCCATGCCAAAATATGCTAGGACAGACTATTGTAGCCATTCTAGTGGCTGTGTAATGTTTTCTCAATACAGTTTTGGTTTGCACTTTACAGTCAACAAAAACAAGACCAGGAGCTGACTGTGGCTCAGATCATGAACTCCTTATTATCAAATTCAGACTCAAATTGAAGAAAGTAGGGAAAACCACTAGACCATTCAGGTATGACCTAAATCAAATCACTTATGGTTATACAGTGGAAGTGAGAAATAGATTTAAGGGCCTAGATTTGATAGAAGAGGGTCTGATGAACTATGGAATGAGGTTCGTGACATTGTACAGGAGACAGGGATCAAGACCATCCTCATGCAAAAGAAATGCAAAAAGCAAAATGGCTGTCTGGGGAGGCCTTACAAATAGCTGTGAAAAGAAGAGAGGTGAAAAGCAAAGGGGAAAAGGAAAGATATAAGCATCTGAATGCAGAGTTCCAGAGAATAGCAAGAAGAGATAAGAAAGCCCTCTTCAGTGATCAGTGCAAAGAAATAGAGGAAAAGAACAGAATGGGAAAGCCTTGAGATCTCTTCAAGAAAATTAGAAATACCAAGAAAACATTTCATGCATAGATGGGCTCAATAAAGGACAGAAATGGTCTGGACCTAACAGAAGCAGAAGATATTAAGAAGAGGTGGCAAGAATACACAGAACTGTACAAAAGAGATCTTCATGACCCAGATAATCATGATGGTGTGATCACTAATATAGAGCAAGACATCTTGGAATGTGAAGTCAAGTGGGCCTTAGAAAGCATCACTACAAACAAGCTAGTGGAGGTGATGGAATTCCAGTTGAGCTGTTTCAAATCCTGAAAGATGATGCTGTGAAAGTGCTGCACTCAACATGCCAGCAAATTTGGAAAACTCAGCAGTGGCCACAGAACTGGAAAAGGTCAGTTTTCATTCCAATCCCAAAGAAAGGCAATGCCAAAAATGCTCAGACTACTGCACAACTGTACTCATCTCACATGCTAGTAAAGTAATGCTCAAAATTCTCCAAGCCAGGCTTCAACAAAATGTGAACTGTGAACTTCCAGATGTTCAAGCTGGTTTTAGAAAATGCAGAGGAACCAGAGATCAAATTGCCAACATCCACTGGATCATGGAAAAAGCAAGAGAGTTCCAGAAAAACATCTATTTCTGCTTTATTGACTATGCCAAAGCCTTTCACTGTGTAGATCTCAATAAACTGTGGAAAATTCTTCAAGATATGGGAATACCAGGCCACCTGACCTGCCTCTTGAGAAATCTGTATGCAGGTCAGGAAGCAACAGTTAGAACTGGACATGGAACAACACTGGTTCCAAATAGGAAATGGAGTACATGAAGGCTGTATATTGTCACCCTGCTTATTTAACTTATATGCAGAGTACACCATGAGAAACGCTGGACTGGAAGAAACACAAGCTGGAATCAAGATTGCCAGGAGAAATATCAATAACCTCAGATATGCAGATGATACCCCCTTATGGCAGAAAGTGAAGAGGAATTAAAAAGCCTCTTGAAAGTGAAAGTGGAGAGTGAAAAAGTTGGCTTAAAGCTCAACATTCAGAAAACAAAGATCATGGCATCCAGTCCCATCACTTCATGGGAAATAGATGGGGAAACAGTGGAAACAGTGTCAGACTTTATTTTGGGGGCTCCAAAATCACTGCAGATGGTGGTTGCAGCCATGAAATGAGAAGACGCTTACTCCTTGGAAGAAAAGTTATGACCAACCTAGATAGTATATTCAAAAGCAGAGACATTACATTACCAATTACGGTCCGCCTAGTCAAGGCTATGGTTTTTCCAGTAGTCATGTATGGATGTGAGAGTTGGACTGTGAAGAAAGCTGAGCGCCGAAGAATATCAGTTCTTTTGAACTGTGGTGTTGGAGAAGACTCTTGAGAGTCCCTTGGACTGCAAGGAGATCCAACCAGTCCATTATGAAGGAGATCAGCCTTGGGATTTCTTTGGAAGGAATGATGCTGAAGCCAAAACTGCAGTACTTTGGCCACCTCATGCGAAGAGTTGACTCATTGGAAAAGACTCTGATGCTGGGAGGGATTGGGGGCAGGAGGAGAAGGGGACGACAGAGGATGAGATGGCTGGATGGCATCACTGACTCGATGGAGGTGAGTTTGAGTGAACTCCGGGTGTTGGTGATGGACAGGGAGGCCTGGCGTGCTGCGATTCATGGGGTTGCAAAGAGTCCGACATGACTGACTGAACTGAGCTGAACTGAATGACTGACTAATGATGACTGTCATTAGTCACTTGGACTTACTTGCTATCTGTATATTCATTGGTAGAGTGTTCTGATCATTTGCCCATTTTAAAATTAGGTTTTCTTCTTATCACTAAATTTTGAGTTTTTTAACATATTCTAGTTACAAGACTTTTACCATGTACATATTTTGCAAATGTTGTCTTCCTGTCTGTGACTTGCATTTTTACTTTTGCAAAAATGTCTTTGGCAGAGCAAAAGCTTTTAACATTGATGAAATGTAATTTAACACTCTTTTCTTTTATAATTCATGCCTTCTGAGTCCTACTTATGAAATCCTTGCCAGAACCATAGACACTAAGGTTTCCTTGTTTGCTTACTTTTAGATATTTTATGATGTTAACACTCACTTTTTAAAGTCTCATAAAGTGCTTTTATTTTATGTTTTTTTTTCAGAAAAATACATTCTTTTCATATTATTTTGCATTATAGATTATTGTAAGATATTGAATATGCCCCCTATGTTATACAGTAAATTCTTGTTATTTATCTATTTAATGTATAATATTGTATCTATATAAATATTATACAGATATTTTATAGATATAGGTATACAGATAGTTTGTATATGTTAATCCCATTATCCTAAGTTATCCCTCCCCACATTTTCTCCTTTGGTAATTGTAAGATTGTTTTCTATGTCTGTGAGTGTGATTCTGTTTTGTATGTAGTTTCATTTGTATTATTATTAGATTCTACATATAAGTGATATCATGTAATGTTTGTCTTTTCTCTATCTGACTTACATCTCTCCATATGATATTCTTCAGGTCTATCCCTGTTGCTGCAAATAGCATTATTTTGTTCTTTCTTATGGCTAATATTCCATTATATATATATATATATATATATATATATATATATACACACACACATATACACACACACACACACACATACATATATATAGTATATATACATATACATATACTATACAAATCAGTGGCACAGTGGTAAAGAATCTACCTGTCAGTTCAGGAGACACAAAAGACATGGGTTCAATCCTCGAGTTGGCAATATCCCCTGAGTAGGAAACGGCAACCCACTTCAGTATTCTTGCCTAGAAAATTCCATGGACAGAAGAAACTGGCAGGCTACAGTCCATGGAGTTGCAAAGTGTTGGACACAACTGAGGGACTGAGCCCACACACACATATAAATATATACCACATCTCCTTAAACCAATCATCTATTGATGGGGACTTGGGTTGCTTCCATGTCTTGGCTATCATGAATAGTGGAGCTATGATCATTGGGGTACATGTATTCTTTCAAATTAGCATTTCTGTCTTTGCTGCATACATGGCCAGGAATTATGGGATTGCTGGATCATATGGTAGCTATATTTTTAGTTTTTAGGGAATCTCCTTACTGTTTAGTAGCAGCATCAATTTACATTCCCACTAACAGTGTTAGGAGGATTCCCTTTCAACACACTCTCCAGCACTGACTATTTATAGACTTTTGATGACTGCCATCCTTATAGGTGTGAAATGATACTTCATTGTGGTTTCTATTTGCATTTCTCTAATAATTAGCAACGTTGAGCATATTTTCACATGCCCATTGGCCCTCTGTATGGCTTTGGAGAAATGCCTGTAGAGATCTGCTCATTTTTTGATTGGATTGTTTGTTTTTTAGATATTGAGTTGTATGCACTATAGTGTTCATTCTTATATTTAGATCTATGATATTTTTCAAATTAAGTTACATATGATGAGAGGGCTCCAAGTGGTGCAGTAGTAAATAATCCACCTGCTAGGCAGGAGATCCAAGTTCGATCCCTTGGTAGGGAAGATCCCCTGGAGAAGGAAATGGTAACCCACTCCAGTATTCTTGCCTGGGAAATCCCATGGACAGAGGATCCTGGCAGCTTAGTCCATGGGGTCTCAAAGAGTTGGACACAACTTAGCAACTAAACAACAACAACAATGTGAGATAAAGATCAAGATTTATTTCTCTGCATTTGAGTATCCAATTTGTTGAAAAGAATATCATTTACCAATAAAATTGCATTGGTATATGTACTGAAACTCAACAACATGTGTTTGGGTCTATTTCTCAACTGTATATTCTGTTCCATTGATCTGCATGTCTATCTTTATGCCAATACCACATCATGATTACAGTAGTTTTATAATACGTCTTAAAATCAGGTAATATAAATTCTCCAATTTTTTTCCAAAATTATTTTGACTATTCTAGTTCTTTTGCATTTACATGCATGTTTTCAAGTCAGCTTGTCAAGTTACACACACACACACACAACCAGCTGGAATTTTTGATTATGATTACATTGACTATATACATCAATTTGGAAAGACTGATCTTAACAATATTGAGTCTTCTGATCCATGAATATCTTATAGCTCTCTGTTTAAGTCTTTAAGTTTTATCAGCAGTGTTTATTACTTTTCAGTGTACAGGTCATATAGATTTTTCCTTCAGTTTATGTCTGGGTATTTCATATTTGCTGATGCCACTGTAAATTTTTAATTTTAATTTCTAAATGTTTGCTGCAATACAATTGGTTTCTGTATCTTACAACCTTGATAAATTCACCTGTTAGTTCCAGTAGCTTTTAGTAGATTCCTTCAAATTCTGTATTTAGATGATCATGTCAATTTAGTTAAGTCGCTCAGTTGTATCTGGACTCTTTGTGATCCCATGGATGGCAGCACACCAGGCTTCCCTGTCCATCACCAACTCCCAGAGCTTGCTCAGACTCATGCCCATTGAGTCGGGGATGCCATCCAACCATCTCATCCTCTGTCATCCCCTTCTCCTACTTTCGATCTTTCCCAGCATCAGGCCTTTTCCAATAAGTCAGTTTGTCATATTAGGTAGCCACAGCAGTCTAAGGGACTCTCAAGAGTCTTCAGCTCTGCAGCTCAAAAGCATCAGTTCTTCAGTGCTCAGCTTTCTTTACATTCCAACTCTCAAATCCATATACAGCTACTGGAGAAACCATAGCTTTGACTATATGGACCTCTGCTGGCAAAGTAATGCTTCTTCTTTTTAATATGCTGTCTAGGTTGGTCATAGATTTTCTTTCAAGGAGCAAGTGTCTTTTAATTCCATGGCTGCAGTCAACATCTGCAGTGATTTTGGAGCCCAAGAAAAAGTCTGTCACTGTTTCCATTGTTTCCCTATCTATTTGCCATGGAGTGATGAGACCAGATACCATGATCTTAGTTTTTTGAATGTTGAGTTTCAAGCCAGCTTTTTCCTTCTCCTCTTTCACTTTCATCAACTTTCTGCCACAAGGCGGGTGTTATCTCCATATCTGAGGTTATTGACATTTTCCAAGCAATCTTGATTCCAGCTAGTGCTTCATCCAGCCCAGTATTTCAAATTGTCAACATCCATTGGATCATAGAAAAGCAAGATAATTCCAGAAAAACATCTACTTCTGCTTCATTAACTATGCTAAAGCATTTGACTGTGTGGGTCACAAACTGTGGAAAATTCTTAAAAAGATGGGAATTACCAGACCACCTTACCTGCCTCCTGAGAAATCTGTATGCAGGTCAAGAAGGAATAGTTAGAACTGGACATGGAACAATGGATTGGTTCCAAATTGGGGAAGGAGTACATCAAGGCCGTATATTGTCACTCTGCTATATTCAAGTACAACATGCAAAATGCCAGGCTGGATGAAGCATAAGCTGGAATCAAGACTGCCATGAGAAATATCACTAACCTCAGATTAGCATGTCAACTGTGAATAAAGATTATTTTAGTTCTTCTTTTCCAATCTCAGTGTCTCTCCCACCACTCTATCCTGCCACACTTATTGTGATAAAGAGGATGTCCAGTGCAATGTTGTGAAGAAGTAGTAAGTGCAGACATCTTATTTTCTAATTTTAGAGAGAAAGCATTCAGCCAGTCACCATTAAGTATCATGTTGGCTGCAGGTTTTTCATAGATGCTTTTCAAAAAGTTGAGGAGGCTCTCATCTATTCTTAATTTGCCAAGAATTTTAATTACAAATGTTAGCTAGACTTTTTGTAAATACTTTTTCTGCATCTTTTGAGATCATCATATCCAGTTTTCTTTTTAAGTCTGCCAATTTGGTGAATTGTATTGATTGATTTCCAAATGTCAAAACAATCTTGTTTTCCAAGGATAAACTATTTGTTTATTATGTTACTTATTATCATGTTCATGAGAGAACATTGGTTTGTGGGTTTTTTTGTAGTTTTTTCCTCATAAACCTTGAGTAGTTTCTTATCTGATAATACTAGTTTCATAGAAAATGATATAAATTTTCCTGTAAGTACTTCATTAGCTGCATTCCCACAATTTTAGTATGTCTTTTCATTTTTTTCTAAACCAAAAATATTTTCAAGTCCCTTTGTGACTTCTCTGACTTATGGATTATTTGAAGATATGCTGTTTAATATCCAAATATTTTGAGGTTTTGCAGAAATCAAGAAATGTTTCTGTTATTTTACTCTGTTTTAAATTATTTTAAATTGCATCATGATTAGAAAACTTCCTTTGTATGATTTTAATTCTTTTAAATTTGTAGATATTTATTTCATGGCCCAGAATATGGTGTATTTTGGTGAAGGTGGTTCATGTGCCCTTGAAAAGAATTAGTTTTCTCTGGTTGAGTTCAGTGCTCTATAAATACCAATTATGTCAAGTTGGTTGATAGTGTTACTCCAACCTTCTATCAGTTCAGTTCAGTTTAGTTCAGTCACTCAGTCCTGTCTGACTCTTTGCGACCCCATGAATCGCCGCACGCCAGGCCTCCCTGTCAATCAGCAGCTCCTGGAGTTCACTCAGACTCATGTCCATCAAGTCAGTGATGCCATCCAGCCATCTCATTCTCTGTCATCCCCTTCTCCTCCTCCCCCTATCCCTCCCAGCATCAGAGTCTTTTCCAATGAGTCAACCCTTCCCATGAGGTGGCCAAAGTACTGCAGTTTCAGCTTTAACATCAATTCTTCCAAAGAAATCTCAAGGCTGATCTCCTTCAGAATGGACTAGTTGGATCTCCTTGCAGTCCAAGGGACTCTCAAGAGTCTTCTCCAACTCCACAGTTCAAAAGCATCAATTCTTCAGTGCTCAGCTTTCTTCACAGTCCAACTCTCACATCCATACACGACCACAGGAAAAACCATAGCCTTGACTAGATGGACCTTGTTTGGCAAAGTAATGTCTCTGCTTTTGAATATGCTATCTAGGTTGGTCATAACTTTTCTTCCAAGGTGTAAGCATCTTTTAATTTCATGGCTGCAGTCACCAGCTGCAGTGACTTTGGAGCCCAAAAAAATAAAGTCTGACACTGTTTCCACTGTTTCCCCATCTATTTCCCATGAAGTGATGGGACTGGATGCCATGATCTTCGTTTTCTGAATGTTGAGCTTTAAGCCAACTTTTTCACTCTCCTCTTTCACTTTCATCAAGAGGATTTTTAGTTCCTCTTCACTTTCTGCCATAAGGGTGGTGTCATCTGCATATCTGAGGTTATTGATATTTCTCCCAGAAATCTTGATTCTAGCTTGTGCTTCTTCCAGCCCAGCATTTCTCATGGTGTACTCTGCATATAAGTTAAATAAGCAGGGTGACAATATACAGCCTTGACGTACTCCTTTTCCTATTTGGAACCAGTCTGTTGTTCCATATCCAGTTCTAACTGCTGCTTCCTGACCTGCATACAGATTTCTCAAGAGGCAGGTCAGGTGGTCTGGTATTCCCATCTCTTTCAGAATTTTCCACAGTTTATTGTGATCCACACAGTCAAAGGCTTTGGCATAGTCAATAAAGCAGAAATAGATGTTTTTCTGGAACTCTCTTGCCTTTTCCATGATCCAGCAGATGTTGGCAATTTCATCTCTGGTTCCTCTGACATTTCTAAACTAGCTTGAACATCAGGAAGTTCACAGTTCACGCATTGCTGAAACTTCGCTTGGAGAATTTTGAGCATTACTTTCCTAGCATGTGAGATGAGTGCAATTGTGTGGTAGTTTGAGCATTCTTTGGCATTGCCTTTCTTTGGAATTGGAATGAAAACTGACCTTTCCAGTCCTGTGGCCACTACTGAGTTTTCCACATTTGCTGGCATATTGAGTGCAGCACTTTCACAGCATTATCTTTCAGGATTTGAAATAGCTCAACTGGAATTCCATCACCTCCATTAGCTTTGTTTGTAGTGATGTTTTCTAAGGACCACTTGACTTCACATTCCAGAATGTCTGGCCATAGGTGAGCGATCACACCATCGTTGTTATCCGGGTCATGAAGATCTTTTGTACAGTTCTTCTGTGTACTCTTGCCACCTCTTCTTAATATCTTCTGCTTCTGTTAGGACCAGACAATTTCTGTCTTTTATCGAGCCCATCTTTGCATGAAATGTTCCCTTGGTATTTCTAATTTTCTTGAAGAGATCTCTAGTCTTTCCCATTCTGTTGTTTGCCTCTGTTTCTTTGCATTGATCACTGAGGAAGGCTTTCTTATCTCTTCTTGCTATTCTTTGGAACTTTGCATTCAGATGCTTATACCTATAGCTTCTATAGCTTTTACTAATTTATTGTCCACGTTAGGCAAACTTTCTCTGGTTGCGGCCAGCAGGGGCTACTCTTTGTTGCAGTGTGTGGGCTTCTCATTGCTGTGGCTTTCTTGCTGTGGAGCACAGGTTCTGGGTAGAAAGGCTTCAGTAGTTGCAGCTCATAGGCTCGACAGTTGTGACCTGCATGCTCTGGAATGCAGGCTCAGTATTTATGGCACATGGGCTTAGTTGCACCACGGCATCTTTCTGGACCACGGATTGAACTTGTGTCTCTTGCATTGTTAGGCATTTCTTATCCACTGCACCATCAGGAAGTCCAGTAATTATACCATGTTTGATGAAGTTTTTCAATATAAGATAAAAGGAGAATAATTATGGAATCAGGAGCTTAAGTATAACTTGCTTGGCAACATCATCAATATTAGCTCATTACTTTGCAGTATAAAAATGTAATACCTATCTTTTAAAAAACTGTGGTAAAACTAACATAAAATTTATCATCTTAACTATTTACCTTGACTATTTTAAAGTGTATAGCTCAGTAGTTAATTACTTTTTATTTTTTATTATTTTTAATATAAATTTATTTATTTTAATTGCAGGAGGCTAATTACTTTCAAAATTGTATTGGTTTTGCCATACATCAACATGTATCCGCCACGGATGTACATATATTCCCCATCCTGAACCCCCTCCCACTGCCCTCCCTGTACCATCCCTCTAGGTCATCCCAGTGCACCAGCCCCAAGCATCCTGTATCCTGCATCGAGCCTGGACTGGTGATTCATTTCATATATGATATTATACATGTTTCAATGCCATTCTCCCAAATCATCCCACCCTCTCCCTCTCCCACAGAGTTCAAAAGAGTGTTCTATATACCTGTGTCTCTTTTGCTGTCTCGCATATAGGGTTATCATTACCATCTTTCTAAATTCCATATATATGCATTAGTATACTGTATTGGTGTTTTTCTTTCTCTCTTACTTCACTCTGTATAATAGGCTCCAGTTTCATCCACCTCATTAGAACTGATTCAAATGCATTCTTTTTAATGGCTGAGTAATACTCAGTTGTGTATATGTAACACAGTTTTCTTATCCATTCATCTGCTGATGGACATCTAGGTTGCTTACATGTCTTTGCTATTCTAAATAGTGCTGTGATGAACATTGGGGTGCATGTGTCTCTTGCAGTTCTGGTTTCCTCGATGTGTATGCCCAGCAGTGGGATTGCTGGGTCATAAGGCAGTTCTATTTCCAGTGTTTTAAGGAATCTCCACACTGTTCTCCATAGTGGCTGTACTAGTTTGCATTCCCACCAACAGTGTAAGAGGGTTCCCTTTTCTCAAGAGGTTTAAGTAGTAAGAGGAAAAGTTCTGTACATTTACTTACACAGTTACCATTTTTGATGTTCTTCATTCTTGTATGGATCTAGATTTTTACTTAGAATCACTTTTGTTCTTCAGCTTTTATCTATCTGAAGTTTTCCTACCTTTTTATTTTATTAAAAAAATTAATTTATTTGTTTTAATTGACGGCTAGTTACTTTACAACATTGTAGTAGTTTTTGCCATACATTTGACATGAATCAGCCATGGTGCTTTGCTGAGTTGGCTTATATGAGTTTTTCTTCTCAGGGGTCTATTTTCCTGCCTCTTTGAATGTGTGGCAATTGATTACTACATGGTAGACATTGTTAATTTTGCATGATTTTGAGTATCGAAGTTTTTTTGTATTCCTTTAAATATCTGGGGGGGTGTTCTTGTATGTATGTGGTGTGTGCTCAGTTGTTCAGTCCTCTTTGACTCTCTGCAACTCCCCAGACTGTAGGCCACCGAGCTCCTCTGTCCGTGGGATGTCCCAGGCAAGAATACTGGAGTGGGTTGCCATTCCCTTCTCCACTGTTCTTATATACTGTCAAGTAAACCTGGATATGATTTGATTCCATTGAGACTTGCTTTTAATATTTGTTAGATAGATCCAGAGTGCCTTTTAGTGTCATCCTTACATGTTAGTTTCTTTCAGGGACAAAAAAAAAAGGTTGAGAATGGTATAGAGTAAGTCTAGAAGGTTGTAAAGTTGCTTCAGTCATGTCCAGCTATTTGCGACCCCAAGGGCTGTAGCCTGCCAGGCTCCTCCATCCAGGGGATTTTCTAGGCAAGAATACTGGAGTGGGTTGCCATTTGCTTCTCCAGGGTATCTTCCTAACCCAGGGACTGAACCTGGTTCTCCTGCATTGCAGGCAGACTCTTTATCATCTGAGCCACCAGGGAATGCCTATGCCTGGTGAACAGGTCGTATTAATCTCATATATAAAAGTAAATGCTGATTTTCATCTCATGTGGCAAAGATTCTGCTTTCCTTGTGGTCAAAGCAATTTGTCTTTTTCCACTTGTATCTTAGATATTAACAGTCTCTAGCAAGCATTTATTAAATATTTGCTTTCATTGTATTTTTAAAAAATAACTAATTTTTTATCTTATTTTTGAAATAACATATTTTTACTAGTGATAGCAATTTTTGAAGATAACTATATACTTCTTTAATAATTCTAAGTATTTCATTAGCTTACATTTGCTGCATCCATTCTATTTTTCTAATTTTTCTTTTCTTTTCCATATCTTGCCTTCTCTTCAGTTTGGAGAAATGGAATTCACTTTCCTTTTGTCTCCCACCATCACATTTTCAGTAGGACTCCAAAACTATTGAAAAATGAAAAATGAATACACAAAATATTAAATTACTGATTGTGAGGTTATCTGACTATAAACAAGAACTTCTGTGTATTCAGTAGGAATATACCAAGATAGAAATAGAGAAGAGGATAGACCCTTTTAAGATTAGTGTACTGAGGTAGTATTTAATAAGTATTTGTTGAATGAATAAGTGAATATCTAGGAGTGTTTTAGTTTCTCATAAGAACAGAGCTGATCAGTAGGTGCTACTGACTTTTGAAGACTCTAATCCTCAGTACTTTGGCCACCTGATGGGAAGAGCCAACTCCATGAAAAAGAAAAGACCCTGATGCTGGGAAAGATTGAGGGCAAGAGGAGAAGAGAATGACAGAGGATGAGATGGTTAGATGGCATCACTGACTCAATGGACATGAGTTTGAGCAAACTCAGGGAGATACTGAAGGATAGGGAAGCCTGGCATGCTGCAGTTCATGAGGTCACAAAGAGACGGACACAATTTAGCAACTGAACAATAACAAATTCTCAAGGAATATGGGCACCCTCCAAGAATACAGAAGTCTCACCATTGTATCCTAAGACTTCGTGATTTCCCCTGTATGACGCTTTATACTAGCTGGTTGCTTGTTTTCCTATTTTCAGTTCATTCCTCCTCCCTCACCACATACACATTAAATAACAAAGAGGAGAGTTTATCCTCCACAACACTCTGAATTTGCCCTATTAAAGCACTGTACTGAAATATCCTGTTTACTTGACTCTGTCCTTAATTAAAAGGCAAATTTCTTGAGCAGAGGAATATTTTTATTTACCATTGCTTCTTAAGAATCTAGTAAAATGTCATACATCTGACTGGTATGCAGTAAAATTTGTTGACTGAATGAATGAATTCACACTTTGATCATTTTTTATACTTAGTATATCCAATATACCACCTTCTACAATCTGTATATCAGAGATTCAGGGATTTGAATGAAGATAGTTGAGCCATATAAACAAACATCCAGAATTATAAAACCAGATAATGTTAACTTTTAAAATATAAGTTTACAAATATCCTTGGATAAAAAATATCTCCACAAAAGGAGATTAAACAAACATGTTTATAGAAAAATTCTCAAATCACATATATGCATGAGAAATCATGTATATTTAAAATCATTCTGTTCAGTTCATATAAATACATGTTATATTTTCCAACACCATTGAAAACCCAAGTGATTTCCCACGAGGGTCTGCTGTTATAAGCTCTGTAGAGAGAATGGGATATTAGTCTCAAGAACACCCACTTCTTGTCCAAGGATTAATTAGAGTCAATAACATCTTCAGATTTGCTTTATTATAAAGATAGGTAATTGCTGAGTGCCAGAGTGTATCTAAAGATGGTCTAGACTCAAAGCTGATTACTAAAAGCAGAAGTAGATATTAAAAAAGATATATTGCTGAATCTTGAAGTATATTAGTCACCCTGAGTAGTTAAGCAAATTTTATCAAATTAGTAGAATTTATTATTTTTAAAAATCTGAAAATTAACTTTCAGAAAGACAGATAGGTTTCTAAGCATATAACATAAAAATTATTAATATTTATCTGTTCTTACTGTTTCACAAACAGGCCTCCAGCCATTGTTCTCTATACGACGATACCAGCCACTGTAATCCTCTTCCTGAAGAACATCAGTTTTAATATGAGATGTATGTTTTGCTGGAAGTTTTGTGTAGTCTCTAGGGCTATTAGCACACAGATCTTCAATATGTCTGTGAGTGAAAATTTTATAGTATATTGCAGGTGGAAATTTAACCTGTAGATGGAAAAAGTAAAAGAACCATATCAATTTAATTAGGAAAATGGTCTATGTTTTAAAAATTACATCTTTTAAATTTCATATAAAAGTGCTTTAATAATACTAAGTAAGAATATATTCATACTTACACCACCTAATCTGAATCGTACATTAATACCAGCAGCAGCATCTAGAAGTTCTGCCTATAAAAAAAAAAAATTAGTCTTCAACATTCTATATATATCAGTTCATAATTTCTCACTCAATTTTTTTTTCCAGTTATGGCCTTGGTATGGTTTATTCTCTCAACAGGGTAAAGCATAAATATTTAAGAAAATGGAATTTTTTTTTTTTTTTTTTACTTTACAGTACTGTATTGGTTTTGCCATACATTGACATGAATCCACCACAGGCGTACATGAGTTCCCAACCCTGAACCCACCTCCCACCACCCTTCCCATATCATCTCTCTGAGTCATCCCAGTGCACCAGCCCCAAGCATCCTCTATCCTGTATCGAACCTAGACTAGTGATTCGTTTCTTACATGATAGTATACATGTTTCAATGCCATTCTCCCAAATCATCCCACCCTCTCCCTCTCCCACAGAGTCCAAAAGTCTGTTGTTTACATCTGTGTCTCTTTTGCTGTCTCGCATACAAATAGCTACTGAATATTGATTACTTATGAAATAGATGAAGTGAATAAACCTCAAATAGTTAATTTTAAATTAGAAAGTTTCAGAATTTATTTTTTTATAGATACCCAATAAGTAAAACAATTTACATGATAACTGGGAAAAGGATACCAAACTATGTTTCCTGTGTATGTTATGTAAAAGTTTAACTGCCAGGTGACTTATAGTCATAAAACAGAAGTGTTTTTTTTTTAATGCCTTAAATATATGATATTCATATTAAATATTATCTTCTAGGTTGGGCAGATCCCCTGGAGAAGGAAAAGGCTACCTATTCCAGTATTCTGGCCTGGAGAATTCCATGGACTATATAGTCCATGGGGTCACAAAGAGTCAGACTCGACTGAGCGACTTTCACTTTCACTCTAGGTAGATTCAGATAAAAAATGTGACTAGAGAATATGAATTTAATACCAGCTGACCTTTCCTAGCTAGCTTTTGATTTTAAATCAAAAATCCATGTTTAAATTTTGTAAGAATTGTATATAATTGGTCTTCTAAAATTTAGTGCCCCACATCAAATGGAAAATAGAAAAAAAAATCTTGGTCCCCAATCTGTCTTCTGATTATATTAAGTTAGATGAGAAAACAGATGTTATCTTAAATCTTTCAGCCTGAAAGACATCAGTTTTGCATAATTTTCAAAACATTAAAAACATGCACACACACATGTTCCCTGATTTATGATGGTTTGACTTACAATTTTTCATCTTTATGATGGGTGCAAAAGTGATACACATTCAGTAGAAATCATACTACTAATTTTGAATTTTGATCTTTCTCCAGGTTAGTGATACACTGTATGATACTCACTCTGCTCTGTGATGCTGGGAAGCAGCAGTGAGAGAGAGAGAGTATACAAAATACTAATATCAGGAAATGAAAGATGGGCCATCATTACTGATTCCATGGACACTAGAAGGATAATGAACAAATATGAACAACTCTATGCCCCAAAATTTGATAACCTAAACTAAATGGATTGATTCCTTGAAAGACACAGCCCATCAATACTTACATAAGGAGAAATATACAATCTGAATGGATCAGTATCTATTAAAGAAATTGAATCAATAATTAACCTTTCAAAGTAGAAAACATCATGCATATATGAGTTCATGGGTGAATTCAACGAAACATTTAAGGAAGACAGGATAGTGGAAATCACCCAAGCTGAACAGAGAAAAAGGAAAAACGTTAAATAAGGATGGCTTAGAAGACCTCTGGGACAACATGAAACATACTCACATTTGCATTATAGGGATCCTAGAAGGAGATGAAGGAGAGAAATTGGCAGATAATTATTTAAAGAAGTAATAGGTAAAAAATTCTCTAACCTGGGGAAAGAAACAGACATCAAGTTTCAGGAAGCAGCAGTTCAGTTCAGTTCAGTCGCTCAGTAGTGTCTGACTCTTTGCGACCCCATGAATCGCAGTACGCCAGGCCTCCCTGTCCATCACCAACTCCCAGAGTTCACTCAGACTCATGTCCATCGAGTCAGTGATGCCATCTAGCCATCTCATCCTATGTTGTCACCTTCTCCTCCTGCCCCCAATCCCTCCCAGCATCAGAGTCTTTTCCAATGAGTCAACTCTTCGCATGAGGTGGCCAAAGTACTGGAGTTTCAGCTTTAGCATCATTCCTTCCAAAGAACACCCAGGACTGATCTCCTTCAGAATGGGCTGGTTGGATCTCCTTGCAGTCCAAGAGACTCTCAAGAGTCTTCTCCAACACCACACTTCAAAAGCATCAATTCTTCGGCGCTCAGCTTTCTTCACAGTCCAACTCTCACATCCATACATGACTACTGGAAAAACCATAGCCTTGACTAGATGGACCTTTGTTGGCAAAGTAATGTCTCTGCTTTTAATATGCTATCTAGGTTGGTCATAACTTTCCTTCCAAGGAGTAAACGTCTTTTAATTTCATGGCTGCAGTCACCATCTGCAGTGATTTTGGAGCCCCCAAAATAAAGTCTGACACTGTTTCCATTGTTTCCCCATCTACTTCCCATGAAGTGATGGGACCAGAGAGGCAGTATAAAATAAGATAAACTCTAAGAGGTCCACTGCAAGACATATTTTAATTAAAATAGCAAAAATTAAGGATAAAAAGGAACCTTAAAAGCAGGAAGGGAAAAATAACTAGTTACACAAAAGGGATTGCTCATAAAACTACCAGCTGACTGTTCAGCAGAAACTCTGTAGGCCAGAAGGGTGTGGCACAATATATTCAAAGTGATAAAAGGAAAAAATCTATAACCAAGATTACTTCACCTGGCAATGCTATCATTCAAATTTGAAGTAGATAGAGAGGTTTACAGGCAAGCAAAAGCTAAAGGGGTTTGGCATCACTAAATCAATTTTACAATAAACATTAGAAGGACTCCTCTAAGGAAAAACTAGAAATATAAAAGTTATGAAAGAAATATAAAAATTATGAAAGTAAAAATCTCATTCTTAAAGATAAATGCATAGTAAAGGTAGTAGATCAACTACTACTAGGTAGTAGGGAGGATAAAAGACAAAAGTGGCAAAATATCTAAAACATGTATACTTTCTTGTAAGAAACGAAGCGCCAGTCTATGTTCAATGCAGGATGCAGGATGCATGGGGCTGGTGCACAGGATGATTCAGGTAGATGATGTGGGGTGGGAGGTGGGAGGGGGCTTCGGCATTGGGAGATTGTGTTCACCTGTGGCTGATTCATGTAAATGTATGGCAAAACAAATACAGTATTGTAATTAAAAAATAAATAAATAAAAATTTAAAAAGAAAAAACAAAAAAGAGCTAAGGAATGTAAAAAAAAAACTGTAAAATATATCAAAAACATTAAACATAAGGGAGTAAGAAGTACAAAATCAGGGATGTTAAAATGCTTTCAAACTTAAGAGATCTTTACATATATATATATTTATATATATATAAATGTGTGTGTGTGTGTATAGACACACATGCACACCTCATGGCAATCACAAGCCAAAAACTTATAATAGATACACAAACAAAAAAGGAGAAAGGAACCCAAAATAACATAAAGATAACCATTATATCACAAGAGATTAGAGCAAAAGAAGAAAGGAACAAAAAGAAATCTAAAAACAATCAGAAAATAATTAACAAATGGTAATAACAACATACTTATGAGTAATTACTTTAAATGAAAATGGACTAATGATCCAATCAAAAGACGTGGGGTGGTGGATACAAAACGGATACAAAACGGATACAAAACAAGACTCTACAATAGATCCACTTAAGATCTAGAGACACATCCAGACTGAAAGAGGGGATGGAAAAAGGTATTCTGTGCAATGGAAATCAAAAGAAAGTCAGATAGGAATACTTATATCAGACTAAATAGACCTTAAAACAAAGACCGAATCAACAGACAAAGAAGGACAATGCATAATGTTAAACAGGAGCCATCCAGAAAGAATATAAAACCATTTTAAATATAAATGCACTCAATACAGGAACACTTAAGTATATAAAGCAAACATTAATGGATATAAAGAGAGAAATGGACAGTAATACATTAATAATAGGGGACTTTAACACTCCATTTTCAAGAATGGACAGATCATTCAGACAGAAGATCAGTTAGAAAACACTGACCTTAAAGAGCTCTCTTTCTTTTTCTCTTGATGTGTCTGGATAATGTGTCATCAGCTTAGGTTATTTCAAAGTACCATCTCTTAGTTTCATTAATCTTTCCTGTTTTTTTTTTGTTTGTTTGTTTTCTATTTCACTAATTTCTGCTCTGATCTTCATGATTTCATTCCTTCTATTAATTTTGGGTTTTGTTTTTCTTTTTCTAGCTCTTTTAGATGTAAAAGAAAAGGTGCTCAACATTGCTAACCATTACAAAAATGCAAGTCAAATCCACAATGAACTATCCCACACTATTAGAATGATAGTTCTTCTTCTTCAAAAAAAGGGACGGCTCAAATCAACAAAATTAGAAATGAAAAAGGAGAAACTACAAGTGAATCCTTTGCAGAAATACAAAGGATCATAAGAGGATACAAAGGATCATAAGAGACTACTACAAACAACTATATGCCAATAAAATTGACAGCCTGGAAGAAATGAACAAATTCTTGGAAAGGTACAATTTTCAAAGACTGAACTATGAAGAATTAGAAAATACTAACAGACCAATCACAAGTAATGAAATTAAAACTATAATTAAAACTCTTTCAGCACACAAAAGTCTAGGAACAAATAGCTTTACTGGAAAATGCTATCAAACTTTTAGAGAAAAGCTAACACCTATCCTTCTCAGAGTCTTCCAAAAAACAACAAAGGGAGAAAAACTCCCAAACTTATTCCATAAGGCCATTATCACTATCACTCTCATAACAAAAGCAGACAAACATATCACAAAAAAGGAAAATTATAGACCAATAACATTAACTAACATAGATGCAAAAATCCCCAACATAATACTAGTAAACAGAATCCCACAGCACATTAAAAGCATAGTATACCAAGATCAAGTGGGATTTATCCAAGGGATGTAATGATTCTTCAATATATGCAAATCAATCAATGTGATATACCATATTAAAAAGTAAAGATTTAAAACAATATGATCATCTCAAGAGATGTAGATAATACTTTTGACAAAATTTAACACCCATTTATCATAAAAATTTTCCAGAGAATGGGCATAGAGGGAAACTACCTCAATATAATAAAGGCCATATGCAACAAACCCACAACTAACAACATTCTAACTGGTGAAAACTAAAAGCATTTCCTTTAGGATCAGGAACAAGAAAAGGATATAGACCCTTGAACTTAAAAAAATAATAATTTTAGAAGTCCAAACCATGGCAACTGGAGAAGAAAAGAAATAAAAGTAATCCAAATTGGAGAAGAAGTAATTGCCACTGTTGCAGATGACATGATATGACACTTGGAAAATCCTAAAGATACCACCAGAAAACTACTCAGCTCAGTTCAGTTCAGCTGCTCCGTCGTGTCTGAATCTTTACAACTCCAGGGACGGCAGCACACCAGGCTTCCCTGTCCATCACCAACTCCCAGAGTTTGCTGACTCATGTCCATCCAGTTGGTGATGATGCCATCCAACCATCTCTTCCTCTGTTATCCCCTTCTCCTCCTGCCTTCCATCTTTCCCAGCATCAGGATCTTTTCCAATGAGTCAGTCTTTGCATCAGGTGGCCAAAGTATCAGAGCTTCAGGTTCAGTATCAGCCCTTCCAATGAATATTCAGGACTGATTTCCTTTGGGATTGACTGGTTGGATCTCCTTGCAGTCCAAGGAACTCTCAAGAGTTTTCTCCATTACAGCTCAAAAGCATCAGTTCTTCAGTGCTCAGCTTTCTTCATGGTCCAACTCTCACATCCATACAAGACTACTGGAAACCATAGCTTTGACTAGATGAACCTTTCTTGGCAAAGTAATGTCTCTGCTTTTTAATATGCTGTCTAGGTTAGTCATAGCTTTTCTTCCAAGGAGCAAGTGTCTTTTAATTTCATGGTTGCAGTAACTATCTGCAGTGATTTTGGAGTCAAGAAAAATAAAGTCTGTCACTGCTTCCATTTTCCCCCATCTATTTGCCATGAAGTGATGGGACCAGATACCATGATCTTAGTTTTCTAAATGTTGAGTTTAGACCCAGCTTTTTCACTCTCCTCTTTCACTTTCATCAAGAGGCTCTTTAGTTTTTCTTCATTTCCTGCCATAAGGGTGGTGTCATCTGCATATCTGCAGTTATTGATATTTCTCCCAGCAATCTTGATTCCAGCATGTGCTTCATCCAGCCTGGCATTTTGCATGATGTACTCTGCATATACGTTAAATAAGCAGGGTGACAATATACAGCCTTGACATACTCCTTTCACATTTTGGGTCAAGTCCTGTTTCTAACTGTTGCTTCTTGACCTGCATACAGATTTTTCAGGAGGCAGGTAAGGTGGTCTGGTATTCCCATCTCTTGAAGAATT
Organism: Nanger dama; assembly: GCA_917880005.1. Taxonomy (NCBI): domain Eukaryota; kingdom Metazoa; phylum Chordata; class Mammalia; order Artiodactyla; family Bovidae; genus Nanger; species Nanger dama. The sequence continues at coordinate 18,159,436 of CAKJTW010000014.1, forward strand.
TTCCACAGATTGTTGTAATCCATACAGTCAAAGTCTTTGGCATAGTCAATAAAACAGAAATAGATGTTTTTCTGGAACTCTCTTGCTTTTTCTATGATTCAATGGATGTTGACAATTTGATCAGTGGTTCCTCTGCCTCTTCTAAATCCAGCTTGAACATCTGGAAGTTCTCAGTTCACATACTGTTGAAGCCTAGCTTAGAGAATTTTGAGCATTATTTTGTTAGTGTGTGAGATAAGTGCAATTGTGTGGTAGTTTGAACACTCTTTGGCATTGCCTTTCTTTGGGATTGAAATGAAAAATGACTTTTCCAGTCCTGTGACCATGGATGAGTTTTCCAATATTTGCTGGCATATTGAGTGTAGCACTTTCACAGCATCATCTTTTAGGATTTGAATAGCTCAGCTGGAATTCCATCACCGCCACTAGCTTTGTTTGTAAATATGCTTCCTAAGACCCACTTGACTTCACACTCCAGGACATTTGGGTCTAGATGGGTGATCACACCATTGTGGTTATCTGGGTCATGAAGATATTTTTTGCATAGTTCTTCTGTGTATTCTTGCCACCTCTTCTTAATACCTTCTGCTTCTGTTAGGTCCATACCATTTATGTCCTTTATTGTGCCCATTTTGCATGAAATATGCCCTTGGTATGTTTATTTCATGAAAAGATCTCTAGTCTTTTTCCATTCTATTGTTTTCCTCTATTTCTTTTTATTGATTACTGAAGAAGGCTTTCTTATCTCTCCTTGCTGTTCTTTGGAACTCTGCATTCAAATCGATATATCTTTCCTTTTATCCTTTGCCTTTAGCTCTCTTCTTTTTTTAACTATTTGTAAGACCTCCTCAGAAAACCATTTTGTGTTTTTGCATTTCTTTCTTGGGGATGGTTTTGATCACTGCCTCCTATACAGTGTCATGAACCTCTGCCCATAGTTCTTCAGGCATCTATCTATCATATCTAATCCCTTGAATCTATTTGTCACTTCCACTGTATAATCGTATGGGATTTGATTTAGGTCATACCTGAATAGTCTATTGGTTTTCCCTACTTTCTGCAATTTAAGCCTGAATTTGGCAATAAAGAGTTCATGATCTGAGCCACAGTCAGCTCCTGGTCTTATTTTTGCTGATCATATAGAGTTTCTCCATCTCTGACTGCAAAGAATATAATCAATTTGATTTCAGTATTGACCATCCGGTGATGTCCATGTGTAGAGTCATCTCTTGTGTTGTTGGAAGAGGGTGTTTGCTATGACCAGTGCGTTCTCTTAGCAAAACTCTTGTTAGCCTTTGCCCTGCTTCATTTTTCATTCCAAGGCTAAACTTGTCTGTTACTCCAGGTATCTCTTGACTTCCTACTTTTGCATTCCAGTCCCCTACGATGAAAAGGACTTTTTTTTTTTTTGGTGTTAGTTCTAGAAGGTCTTGTAGATCACTATAGAACCATTCAACTTTAGCTTCTTCAGCATTAGTGGTTGCTGAATCCAAGTGGCATAGACTTGGATTACTGTGATACTGAATGGTTTGCACTGGAAATGAACAGAGATCATTCTGTCTTTTTGAGATTACAACCAAGTACTGCAATTCGGACTCTTTTGTTGACTATGAGGGTTATTCCATTTCTTCTAAGGAATTCTTGACCACAGTAGTAGATGCAATGGTCATCTGAATGAAATTCACCCATTCCAGTCCATTTTAGTTCACTAACTCCTAAAATGTCATTGTTTACTTTTGCCATCTCCTGTTTGACCACTTCCAATTTGCCTTGATTCGTGGACCTAATATTCCAGCTTCTTATGCAATATTCTTTACAGCATTGGACTTTACTTCCATCACCAATCACAACCACAACTGGATGTTGTTTTTGCTTTGGCTCCATCTCTTCATTCTTTCTGGAGTTATTTCTCCACTCTTCTCCAGTAGCATATTGGGTACCTATCAACCTGGGTAGTTCATCTTTCAGTGTTCTATTTTTTTTTGCCTTTTCATACTATTAATGGGGTTCTCAAGGAAAGAATACTGAAGTGGTTTGCCATTCCCATTCTCCTTCCAGTGGACCACGTTTTGTCAAAACTCTCCATCATGACCCATCTGTCTTGGGTCGCCCTACACATGGCTCATGGTTTCATTGAGTTAGACAAGGCTGTGATCCATGTGATCAGTTTGGTTGATTTTATGTGATTGTGGTTTTCTTTCTGTCTGCCTTTTCTGAATAATGGTAAGAGGCTTGTGGAAGCTTCCCTGATGGGAGAGACTGACTATGGGTAAAACTGGGATTTGTTCTGATGGGACCATGCTCAGTAAATCTTTAATTTAATTTTCTATTGATTTTTCTCTTGATTGGTGGGGCTGTTTTCCTTCCCTGTTGTTTGGCCTGAGGCCGAACTGTTGACCCAGCCTCCACTGGAAACTCCTGGACACTCACAGGCAAGTATAACTCAGTCTATTGTGTGGACACTGCTCCTTTCTCCTAGTGCACACTAGGTTTTGTTTGTGCCCTCCAAGAGTAGGTTTCCCCAGTCCTGTGGAAGTTCTGAAATCAAATCCCACTGGCCTCCAAAGTCAAATTCCCTGGGGGTTCTCAGTCCCTTTGCCAGATCCTCAGGTTGGGAAATCTGTTGTGGGTCCTACAACTTTCTCAACAGTGTGAGAATTTCTTTGGTATAATAGCTCTGCAGATTGTGGGTCATCTGCTCAGAGGCTCTATGGTGGGTAACACTGCATGACCCAGGTCTTCTGCAGCCAGTGCCTCTGTCCCTGTGGCAGGCCACTGCTGACCTGTACCGCCACAGGAAGCACTCAAACACTCGAAAGTAAGTCTGACTCCAGTCTCTGTGGGACCTCTGGGTCCTGGTGCACATAAGCTTTTGTTTGATCCCTCCAAGCGTTTCTGGCTGGTATGGGGTTTGATTCTAAATGGGATTTCACCCTTCCTACCATCTTGTTGGAGCTTCTCCTTTGCCCTTGCATGTGGAGTATCCTTTTATGGTGGTGTTCTTACATTTTTCTGTCAATGGTTGTTTAGCAGCAAGTTGTAATTTTGGAGTTCTTGCAGGAGAAGATGAGCTTATGTCTTTCTATTCTGCCGTCTTTCTGCTGGAAAACTATTAGAGCTCATCAATGAATTCAGTAAAGTTGCAAGCTACAAAATTAATATACAGAAATCTCTTGCATTCCTATATACTAACAACAAAAGATCATAAAGAGAAATTAACAAAACAATTCCATTTACCATCATAACAAAAGCATAAAATAGCTAGGTTTGCCAATAAAGGTCTAGTCAAAGCTATGGTTTTTCTGGTAGTCATAGACGGATATCAGTTGGACCATAAAGAAAGCTGAGCTCCAAAGAATTGATGCTTTTGAACTGTGGTGTTGGAGAAAATTCTTGAGAGTCCCCTGGACTGGAAGGAGATCAAACCAGTCAATTATAAAGGAAATCAGTCCTGAATATTCATTGGAAGGAGTGATGCTGAAGCTGAAACTCCAATATTTTGGCCATCTGATGCAAAGAACTGGCTCACTGGAAAATACCCTGATGCTGGAAAAGATTAAAGGCAGGAGGAGAAGGGGGGCGACAGAGGATGAGATGGTTGGGTGGCATCACTGACTCGATGGACATGAGTTTGAGCAGGCTTTGGGAGCTGGTGATGGACAGGGAAGCCAGGCATGCTGCAGTCCATGGGGTCACAAAGAGCTGGACATGACTGAGTGACTGAACTGAAATGAACAAATACCTACTGAAAGAGGCAAAAGGCCTGTGTTCAGAAAATTATAAAACATAAATGAAAGAAATCAGAGATACACAAACAGATGAAGAGACATACTATATTCTTGGTTTGGCAAAACCACCATTGTGAAAATGACTATACTACCCAAAGCAAGCTACAGATTCAATGCATTCCCTATCAAATTACCAATGGCATTCTTTACAGAATTAGAGGAAAAATTTTTACATTTTCTAGGGAAACACAAAAGATCCTGAAAGTCAAATCAATCTTGAGAAAGAAATATGGAACTTGAGGAATCAGGCTCCCTGACTTCAGACTATATTAGCTTTCTAATATAATAATTTCTACAGTAATCAAGACTGTACAGTATAGGCACAAAAACAGAAATATAGATCAGTGGCCCAAAATAGAAAGCCCAGAGATAAACCTGCACACATATGGTCACGTAATCTACACAAAGGAAGCAATGATATACAGTGAAGAAAAGACAGCCTCTTCAATACACTGTTGGAAAAACTGGATGGCAACATATAAAAGGATAAAAGTAGAACACTACCTAACACTATACACAAAAATAAACTCAAAATGGGTTAAAGACCTAAATGTAAGACTAGATACTATAAAAATCTTAGAGGAAAATAGGAAAACCACTCTGTGACATAAACCACATAAGATCTTTAAATAAATATATATATATATGTATATGTATATGTATATATATTTAACCTTTTATTTATTTTTAATTGAAGGATAATGATTATTACCTTACAATATTTTGTTGATTTCTGCCATATATCAGCATGAATCAGCCATAAGGTATACCTATGTTCCCTCCCTCTTGAACTTCCCTCCCACCTCCCAACCCATCCAATCCACATCTCTAGGTTTTCAGAGGCCTGGTTTCAGTCCCTGTGTTATATAGCAAATTCCCACTGGCTATCTACTTTACATGTGGTAGTGCATGCTTGTCCCACCCTCTCCTTCCCTCTCCTGTGTCTACAAGTCTGTTCTTAATGTCGGTATTGCCATTAGATCAGTTCAGTTCAGTTCAGTTCAGTTCAGTTGCTCAGTTGTGTCTGTCTCTTTGCCACCCCATGAATTGCAGCATGCCAGGCCTCCCTGTCCATCACCAACTCCCAGAGTTCACTCAAACTCATGTCCATCGAGTCAGTGATGCCATCCAGCCATCTCATCCTCTGTCGTCCCCTTCTTCTCCTGCTCCCAATCCCCCAGCATCAGAGTCTTTTCCAATGAGTCAACTTTTTGCATGAGGTGGCCAAAGTACTGGAGTTTCAGCTTTAGCATCACTCCTTCCAAAGAAATCTCAGAGTTGATCTCCTTCAGAATGGACTGGTTGGATCTCCTTGCAGTCCAAGAGACTCTCAAGAGTCTTTTCCAACACCACAGTTCAATTCTTTGGTGCTCAGCTTTCTTCACAGTCCCACTCTCACATCTATACATGACCACAGGAAAACCATAGCCTTGACTAGACGGACCTTCGTTGGCAAAGTAATGCCTCTGCTTTTCAATATGTTGTCTACATTGGTCATAACTTTTCCTCCAAGGAGTAAGAGTCTTCTAATTTCATGGCTGCAATCACCATCTGCAGTGATTTTGGAGCCCCCAAAATAAAGTCTGACACTGTTTCCACTGTTTCCCCATCTATTTCCCATGAAGTGATGGGATCGGATGCCATGATCTTCATTTTCTGAATGTTGAGCTTTAAGCCAACTTTTTCACTCTCCTCTTTCACTTTCATCAAGAGGCTCTTTAGTTCCTCTTCACTTTCTGCCATAAGGGTGGTGTCATCTGCATATTTGAGGTTATTGATATTTTTCCTGGCCATTGTTGCCCTACAAATAGGTTCATCAATACCATCTTTCTAAATTCCATATATATGTGTCAATACAGTATATTTGTTTTTCTCTTTCTGACTTATTTCACTCCGTAAAATAGGCTCTAGGTTCATCCACCTCATTAGAACTGACTCAAATGCATTCCTTTTTATGGCTGAGTAATATTCCATTGTATGTGTATAGCACAGCTTCTTTATCTATTTATCTGTCCATGGACATCCAGGCTGCTTCCCTGTTCTAGCTATTGTAATAGTGCTGCAATGAAGATTGGGGTACATGCATCATTTTCAATTATGGCTTTCTCAGTAATGGGATTGTTGGGTAATATGATACTATTAAGGGCTTCCCAGGTGGTGCAATTGCACGACCTGCTTGTCAATGCAGGAAACATTGGCAGGAAGGAGATGTGGATTTGATTCCTGGGTCAGAAAGATCCCCTGGAAGGGGAAATGACAAACTGCTCCAGTATTCTTGCCTGGAGAATCCCCATGAACAGAGGAGGCCAGAGGGCTATAGTCCATAGTGTCACAAGAGTTGGACAAGACTGAAGTGACTGAGCACTCAAACACCCATGGAAGTTTTATTTCTAGTTTTTTAAGGAATCTCCATACTGTTCTCCTGAAACTCGAATATTTTGGTCACCTGATGTGAAGAGCTAACTCATTTTAAAAGACCCTGATGCTGGGAAAGATTGAAGGCAGGAGGAGAATGGGACAACAGAGTGTGAGATGGTTGGATGGCATCACCGACTCAATGGACATGAGTTTGGGTAAACTCCGGGAGTTGGTGATGGACAGGGAGGCCTTGGCATGCTAAGGTTCATGGAGACTCAAATTCAGACAATGACTGCGCGACTGAACTGATACTGTTCTCCATAGTGGCTGTATGAATTTCAGTTTAGTTCAGACACTCAGTTGTATCCAACTCTTTGCAACCCCATGGACTGAAGCATACCAGGCTTTCCTGTTATCACCAACTCCCAGGATGCCATCAAACCATCTCACACTCTGTTGTCCCATTCTCCTTCTGCCTTCAATCCTTCCCAGCAACAGGATCTTTTCCAGTGAATCAGTTCTTCACATCAGGTGGCCAAAGTATTACATTCCCCCAACAGTGCAAAGGCAGGATTTTTTTGACCCACCTCCTTGAGTTAGGAAAAAAATTTTTTTAATGGGACTTAAAAGCTTTTGCACACAAAGAAAACCATAAATGAGATGAAAAGACAATCCTCAGAATGTGAGAAAATATTTGCAAACAAAGCGATGAATGAAGAATAAATCTCCAAAATATACAAACAGCTGATGGATCCTAATTAAAAAAAAATTTAAAAAAATGGGTAGAAAACTTAAACAGACATGTCTCCAAAGATGAGAAACTGATGACAAAAGGCACATAAAAAGATGCTCAACGTTGCTAATTATTAGAGAAATGCAAATCAAAAGTACAATGAAGTATCACTTTATACTGGTCAGAATGGCCATCATCAAAAAAATCTACAAACAATAAATGCTGGAGAGGATGTGGAGAAAAGGGAGCCCTCTTGCACTGATGATGGGAATGTAAATTGATATAGCCACTGTGGAGAACAGTGTGGAAACTTAAAAGCTCCACCTTAAAGAGCTAAAAAGAACAATCATATGACCCAACAATCCCACTACAGGGCATATACACTGAGAAAACTATAATTCAAAATGACACATGTGCTCCAATGTTCACTGCAGCACTATTTACAATAGCCAGGATATGGAAACCTAAATGTCCAATGATGGATGAATAGATAAATAAGATATGCTACATATAATCAGTGGAATAGTACTCGGCCATAAAAAGAAACAGAATTGAGTCATTTGTAGAGATGTGAATGAACTAGAGTCTGTTGTACAGAGTGAAGTAAGTCAGAAAGAGTAAAACAAATATATTAACGCATATATGTGGAATCTAGAAATGTTGTACAAATTAACCCAGTTCCAGGGCAAAGGTAGAGATGCAGACATAGAGAACAGATATGTGAACACAGGGGGAATGGGAGGGTGGGATGAATTAAGAGATTAGGATTGATGTATATACGCTATCTTGTATAAAATTGATAGTTAGTGGGAACCTGCTGTACTCCACAAGGAGCTCAGCTCAGTGCTCTGTAATGACCTAGATGGGTGGGGTTGGGGGTGAGGTGGGAGGAAGGTCTAAGATGGAGTAGATATATGTATACATATAGCTTATTCACTTCATTGTACAACAGAAACTAATACAACATTGTAAAGCAGTTATACTTCACTTGAAAAGAATAAAAAATAAAGGTATTTATACATCATGAAAAAAAATAATGTCCTTACCTCTTTAGGATTAATATATCTCACTATCTGACGTGGCTCCCCTTGTCTTCTTATGTTAATAAGACGTTTAAAGTGTTGGAATACAGCGACATTCTAAAGGTTCAAACACATAGGATTTTACTGTTGAAACTGTGCTTCCTACCTCTAATTAGCTTTTGCTTAATTAGGGCAAAATGAGTGAAAATCATGAGATAGATTATACTGTTGTGAAATAGATTTTTAGGAATATTATCCAATCACGGTTTGCTTTCACAAGCCAGGTAATACTGGTATTATTCTCACAGGGGTTTACCCTTAAATTGGTAATTCTATTACTAGGAAGTGTAAATAAAATGTCCAAAACTTTGGTTGTATCACTTTTACATAGTCCAGAGTAATGTAGGAGAAAGACAAAACACAGCCTAGTGGTTAAGCACACTAAGTATGGCATGATATTGTCTGGGCTTAAGTGTCAGTAAATACTAGCTGTGTAAGTGCTTGATCCTGAACAAGAAGCTTAACTTCCGTGCTCAGTTTCTCATCTAAAATGTGGGAATAACTGTACTATTTCATACACTTACATTTAGGAATAAATGAGTTAACATTTGTAAAGCGTTTTAGAACAGCTTCTGGCACAGAAGAGCATTCAACAAATATTATCTATTATTATCATTACAAAAGCCTCCTTATTCCTGTAGTAATTCCATTGATTTACCAACCTTATCTACTTCTTGTGTTAGTGCAAATTAAGTCAAACTACTCCAAGCAGTTCTTGTATCCTGGAAAGCTATCTTTGGTAACTTTCCCTTCATACCTTATTCCTCCCCAAACCCTTAATAACTCTTAAAATGTTCCCCATCCACTCCTTTGCTTATATTAAGTCAAATCAAATAAAGTCAAATTGAAGTAATCCTTAATACCAGTATCACAATATGAAGGCCCACCAAAATTGCCTGTGGGAGACTGTGCAGCCCATACCAACACAAATAATATTCTCTCTGAAAGGAAGATGTAATATTCTTAAGTAAAACCTCAAATTGAGTATCAGGAAAATTTATGATGGTTTGAAATCTGAACAGTATTTTCTAAATTTGTATATTACTGTATCAAACCACTCTCAAATTTAATGACTTAAAGCAAAAACCATTTTCTGTGGGTTGAAAGAGAACTTCATTTTTGTGTGGAGTCATGTACTTAGGCCTAGTCATTTGCTAGATCAGATGGAGTTAGGTGATTTAATATGGTCTCACATATCTGGTCTCACTATCTGGGTCTTCAGCTTGGATTGTTGGAACATCTGTGGTGGCCTGGCTTCTCCCTCCACATACACTTTCAGTTAGAGTTTCTTCACAGCATTTAGGTTTCAAAGTATGAGAGATACAGAGGGAGAGAAATTGCAAGGCCTTGTCGTGGAAGTCACACAGCATCACTTAGTTAGAATTCTGTTGGTAAATTCAGGACCTAGCAGGTCTCAGGAGGTCTAGTGCAAAGTGTGGCCCATAGGAAGTTCCATATATGTATGGAACCTCATCCAAGAGTGGCTCAGAAGAGAAATGCTCATAGGGGACAGAACTTCAAGCATCATACCAATTGTATACAATACCTGGAAGGAAAGATGGCCAGTGATACAGACCTACAGGTAGAGAATAACTGATGGTTTGGCTGGATGGTCAGGGATTAGAAAAGAAAATTGTTTTTTGGTTAGGAATTTGTTGGGGAAGAGATCAGACCCCTCATACTTGAGCACCAACTGTGAAGATATTCATATTCCATATTAATTCTCAACAAAAAGCAATCTCAGCAGAGAAGAATATTAATAATCAAGTGGGCAAGTTGACCCATTCAGTCAGTCTTTTTCCCTAGCCACTGTTCTTGTCCAATGGGCTCATGAACAAAATGGCCATGGCAACAGGAATGGAGGTTATCTGTGGGATAAACAACATGAATTTTTATTCACTATATTTGGCTACTACGACTGCTGAGTGTCCACTTTGTCAAAGTAGAGAGCAACACTGATCCCCTGATATAGTCTCATTCCTTGAAGAAATTAACCAGGTTTCTTGTGGGATATCAGTTAGTTGGAACACTTTCATTACAGAAGGGCTTACACTTGATTCTCAGTGGAACTGATAATTTATACCCCTGGATAGCTCTATATAGTCAGCAAAAACAAGACCAGGAGCTGACTGGGGCTCAGATCATGAATTCCTGATTGCAAAATTCAGATTTAAATTGAAGAAAGTAAGGAAATCCACTAGACTATTCAGATATGACCTAAATCAAATCCTTTATGACTACTCAATGGAAGTGACAAATATTTTCAAGGGATTAGATCTGACAGACCAAATGTCTGAGGAACTATGGGCAGAGGTTTTTGACACTGTAGAGGAGGTGGTATTCTAAACCATCGCCAAGAAAAAGAAAAGCAAAAAGGCAAAATGGTTGTCTGAGGAGGCCTTAAACATTGCTAAGAAAAGAAGAGAAGCAAAAGGCAAAGGAGAAAAGGAAGATATACCTATCTGAATGCAGAGTTTCAAAGAACAGCAAGGAGAGATAAGAAAGCCTTCCTAAATAATCAGTGCAAAGAAATAGAGGAAAACAACAGAATAGGAAAGACTAGAGATCTTTCCATGAAAACTAGAGATACCAAGGGGACATTTCATGCAAAAATGGGCGCAATAGGGACAAAAATGGTATGGACCGAACAGAAGCAGAAGATATTAAGAAGAGGTGGCAAGAATACACAGAAGAACTATACAAAAAGATTTTCATGACCCAGATAACCATGATGGTGTGATCACTCACCTAGAGCCAGACACCTTGGAATGTGAAGTCAAGTGGGCCTTAGGAAGCATCACTACAAACAAAGCTAGTGGAGGTGACGGAATTCCAGTTGAGCTATTTCAAATCCTGAAAGATGATGCTGTGAAAGTACTGTACTCAATATGCCAGGAAATTTGGAAAACTCATCCGTGGCCACAGGACTGGAAAAGTCATTTTTCATTTCAATCCCAAAGAAAGGCAATGCCAAACAGTGTTCAAACTACCACACAATTGTACTCATCTCTCACACTAACAAAATAATGCTCAAAATTCTCCAAGCTAGGCTTCAACAGTACGTGAATTGAGAACTTCCAGATGTTCAAGCTGGATTTAGAAAAGGCAGAGGAACCAGCAATCAAATTGTCAACATCCACTGGATCATAGAAAAAGCAAGAGAGTTCAAGAGAAACATCTATTTCTGCTTTATTGACTATGCCAAAGTCTTTGACTGTGTGGATCACAACAAACTGTGGAAAATTCTTCAAGAGATGGGAATACCAGACCACTTTACCTGCCTCCTGAAAAATCTGTATGCAGGTCAAGAAACAACAATTAGAACTGGGCATGGAACAATGGACTTGTTCCAAATTGCAGAAGGAGTTATGTCAAGGTTACTCACCCTGCTTATTTAACTTATATGCAGAGTAAATCATGTGAAATGCTGGGTTGGATGAAGCAGAAGTTGGAATCAAGATTGCTGGGAGAAATACTGGGAGAAATCAATAACCTCAGATATGCAGATGACACCACTCTTATGGCAGAAAACAAAGAAGAAATAAAAAGCCTCATGATGAAAGTGAAAGGGGAGAGTAAAAATGTTAGCTCTAAACTCAACATTCAAAAACTAAGATCAAAAAAGAAAAAAAACTAAGATCATGGCATCTGGTCCCATCACTTCATGGGAAATAGGTGGGGAAACAACAGTGACAGATTTTATTTTGGGGGCTCCAAAATCACTGCAGATGGTGACTGCAGCCATGAAATTAAAAGATGCTTGCTTCTTGGAAGAAAAGTTATGACCAACATAGAGAGCATATTCAAAAGCAGAGACATTACTTTGCCGACAAAGGTCCATCTAGTCACAGCTATGTTTTTACAGTAGTCTTATATGGATGTGAGAGTTGGACTGTAAAGAAGGCTGAGTGCTGAAGAACTGATGCTTTGGAACTGTGGTGTTGGAGAAGACTCCTGAGAGACCCTGGACTGAAAGGAGATCAAACCAGTCAATCCTATAGGAAATCGGTCCTGAATATTCATTGGAAGGACTAATGCTGAAGCTGAAGCTTCAATACTTTGGCCACTTGATGTGAAGACTGACTCATTGGAAAAGACCCTGATGCTGGGAAAGATTGAAGGCAGGAGGAAAAGGGGATGACAGATGATGAGATGGTTGGATGGCATCACCACCTCGATGGACATGAGTTTGAGCAAATTCCAGGAGTTGGTGATGGACAGGTAATCCATGGCATCACAAAGAGTCAGACATGACTGAGTAACTGAACTGACTGACTGATTGACCTTGATCCCCATTACTCTAAAACACCTAGCCTGATAGAATGTTGGTCTGGCATTTTGGAGACTCAGTTGCAGTTATAGTTTCAGTGACAATACTTTTCAGACTACAGTGATGTCCTTCATGTTATAGAATGTGTTTTGAATTAATAGCCAACCAGAGTTTATGAGTTTGAAATTTAAAGGGTAGAAATGAAAGTAGCTCCCTTTCAACACTACTTCTAATAATCTCCTAGTGAACATTTTACTTCTCATCCTTGTACCTTTGGGTTCTGTGGATATAGAGATTTTTGCACCCACAGGAGGCTTCCCAGGTGGCGCAGTGGTAAAGAAGCTGCCTGACAATTCAGGAGGCAGAGATGTGGGTTCAATCCCTGAGTTGGGAAGATCCCTTATAAGAGGAAATGGCAACCTGCTCTAGTATTCTTCCCTGAAAAGTTCCCTGGACAGCAGAGCCTGGAAGGCTACAGTCCATGGGGTTGCAAAGTCAGACACGACTGAGCGACTGAGTACACCCACCCACCACAGAGGTATGCTTCCACCAAAGCATGCAACAACAAGTTCCATTAAAATGGAAACTCATACTGTCACCTGGTCATTCTGAGTTCCTCATGCCAGTGAATCATCATACCAAAAAAGTAGAGGGGGCTTACAAGTGGAAAAAGGGTCTGTATAAATGAAAAAGGGAAGAGAAGAGTCAGCATTAAAGTGATGTAATGTGAGACATATTTAGTAAGTTCTTGTTGACCTTGAAGATGGAAGGAGGCCACAAATCAAGGAATGTGGGCAGTCTCTAAAGCCTGGAAAGGAAAGAAAACAAATTCTACCCTAGAGTCTACAGAAAGAACACAGTATTGCTAATATCTTGATTTTAGCCTAGTGAGATTCATTTCCGGTTTTGGCCTCCAAAGTTTTATGAAAAGAAATTTTTGTTGTTTAAAGCTTCTAAGATTTTGGCAATTGTTTTAGCAACAGTAGGAAATAAATATAAATGCTTAACCTTTTACCTAGTGTTTATATTAAAGATATCATGACCAGAGTATGACTCAGCAGGAAGAAGAATAAAAATCATTAAAAGATAAATACTCTTTGATGTACTCTGCATCATACGAAATGCTGGGCTGGATAAATCACAAGCTGGAATGAAGACTTCCAGGAAAAATATCAATAACCTCAGATATGCAGATGAAAACTTGAAAACATTATACTAAATGAAATAGCTAGAGACAAAAGGACAAATATACAAACTACCTAGAATAGACAAATTCATAGATACAGAAAGTAAAATAGGAGTTACCATGGCCTAGTGGGCAGGGAGGATAGAGTAGCTACAGGAGGTTCTGTAGCTACAGGAGGTTCTGTTTGAGGTGATGTAAAGGTTCTAGAAACAAATAGTGGTAATGGCTATATAACATTGTAAACGTAATTAATGTCACTAAATTGTACACCTAAAAATGGTTGTTACGGTAAATTTTATGTTATGTATATTTACCACAATAAAAGTGAATACTAATTGTTTAAAACAATAAAAATAATGTCTTCTTATATTTAAAACAAAAACATAAGTGAAAAATATCTGAAAACAAAAAGCACAAAAGGGGAAGATGATAAAGGGAGCTAACCTGTTTTAATATTCTTGCATTGTTCTGGAAAGAGTAAAATTATTAACAATGTAGGTAGAAATTAGTCAAGGATACATATTGTAAACTCTAAGTCATCCTATTAAAATAATATGTAACTTTTATGATCATCTATTGCTACATAGCAAACTACCCCCAAAACTTTCTGATGGTGAACAACCACCATTTTATTATGCTCAGAATCAAGGGTGGCAAATTGTGATAGGCCATAGTAAGGATGTCTGGTTCTGACTTCCAGAATGATTGAGATTTCATCTGAGATGGATTACAAAACTGGGATTGGCTGATATGACTCAAGTTGGGTCTTATGTCAGAGGTCTCAATTCTAGCTATCAGTTATTTTTCTTGGTTCTTTTATGTTACATCTGCTGGGGATGGAACTTTGAAAATGGCTTTTTCATTTATGTATCTTGTAAGTGGAAAGAAATAGGTGATAAATCTCAGATGGCCCATCACTATTCTCCATAGGTAGCCTTTCCATTAGGCTAGCTTGGCATGGCAGTTTCAGGATTGTGGTATCCTGAAACTGCCATGAGCAGTTTCAATCAGAATGAGCAATCTATGACACAGACATGGAAACTACAATGCTTCATCATCATCTTCTTCTTTTTTTGGACTGCCTCATGTAGCTTGCAAGAGCTTAGTTCCCTGGCCAAGGATCAAATCTGGGCCCCCTGCAGTGGAAGCTAGGAATCCTAACCACAGGACCACTGGAGAATTTCCATTTTCTTTCTTTCTTTCTTTCTTCCTTCCTTCCTTTCTTTTTTTTTTCACTGAAATGCTTCTTATTACCTAGAATCAAAGGCCCCAGAATGTCATTTTTATTTTATTTGTTTTAGTGGTAAAGCCTAAAATAGCCTAAATTGAGGAAGAAGAAAGAATGTCACTTACCTCTCAATAGAAAGAATAGGAAATAATTTATGATCCTTTTAATCAATCAAAATAACCAAAAAGTTAATAGAAAAGAAAAAAAGTCATGTATTAAAATGCAAGGAAATCCAACCAGTCCATCCTAAAGGAGATCAGTCCTGGGTGTTCATTGGAAGGACTGATGCTGAAGCTGAAACTCCAATACTTTGGCCACCTGATGCGAAGAGATGACTCATTTGAAAAGACCCTGATGCTGGGAAAGATTGAGGGCAGGAGGAGAAGGGGATGACAGAGGATGAGATGGTTGGATGGCATCACTGACTCAATGGACATGGGTTTGGGTGGACTCTGGGAGTTGGTGATGGACAGGGAGGCCTGGCGTGCTGCAGTTCATGGGGTTGCAAAGAGTTGGACACGACTGAGTGACTGACTGAACTGAAGTGAATTTTCTATATAAACATTTTTAAATAGACACATAGCACTAATCATAAATAACAAGTGATAAACTGGATTTTGGCTTCTGGTTTAAGATGGCAAAGTAGAAGGATGTGTGCTCATCTCCTCCAGTGAGAAAAACCAAAGCTGTTGAACAATCATTGACAGGAGGATGCTGGAACACACCAGAAAAAGATACCCCACACCTAAAGACTAAAAATAAGTCAGGGAAAGACAGTAGGAGGGGCGCAATGATGATAAAATCAAATACCATACCTGCCAGATGGGTGACCCACAGACTGGAGACAATAAGCTCTTGCACTATTGTGAAGGTTCTGAACCCCATGTCAGGCCTCCCAGCCTGGAGAATCTGACAAAGGGGACTGGGAATCCCCAGGAATCTGGCTTTGAGAGCTAGTGGCATTTGATTATAGGTCTTCCAGAAGACTGGGGGAAACAAGGAACTACAATCTTAGAGGGCACAAACAAAATTTTGTGCACACGAAGACCTAGAGGAGAGGAGCAGTGACCCCACAGGAGACTGAACCAAACTACTTGCTTGTGTTGAAGGGCCTCATGCTGGAGGCATGGGTTGGGAGGGGCTCACCACAGGGATGGGGGCATTGGAAGGTCCCCCTTGGTGTAAACCCTCTTGGAGTTCACCATTAACCTTACCATAGAGCTTACAGGGCTTCCCTGGTAACTCAAACAGTAAAGCGTCTACCTACAATGCAGGTTCGATCCCTGGGACGGGAAGATCCCCTGGAGAAGGAAATGGCACCCCACTCCAGAACTCTTGCCTGGAAAATCCCATGGACTGCGGAGCCTGGGCTGGGTTGCCTCCGGTCAAACAACTATCAGGAAGGGAGTGCAACCCCACCCATCAGCAGATAATTGGATTAAAGCTTTACTGAGCAAGGTCCTGTCAACCACAGCAGACTATTTTTCCCAACACCAATCCCTCCCATCAAGAAGCTTACACAAGCCTCAGCCTCATCCATCAGAGGTCAGACAGAATAAGCACAGTCTCACAGTGGCTAAAACAAAAACCATATTAAGGAAAGTTTATCACAATGGAAAAACAGAAAGTTATGTCCCAGATGCAGGGACAAGATAAAATCCCAGAAAAACAACTAAATGAAGTGGAGATATGCAACTTCCCAGAAAAAGAATTCTGAATAATGATAGTGAAGATGATCCAGGACCTCAGGAAAAGAATGGAGGCAAAAATTAAGAAGCTGCAAGAAATGTTTACCAAAGACCTAGAAGAACTAAAGAACAAACAAACAGAGATGAATAATACACTAGAAGGAATCAATATCAAGACTAACAGACAGAAGAATGGATAAATGACCTGGAGGGAAGAATGATGGAAATCACTGCTACAGAACAGAATATTAAAGAAAGAATAAAAAGATATGAAGACAGCCTAAGAGACCCCTTGGACAACATTAAATGCAACAACATTTGCATTACAGTGGTCCTAGAAGGAGAAGAGAGAGAGAAAGGAGCTGAGAAAATATTTGAAGAGGTAATAGCTAAAAATTTCCTGAACATGGCAAAGGGAATAGTTGACCAAGTCCCAGAAGCACACAGAGTCCCAAAAGGATAAACCCAAGGAGGAACACACTGAGACACATAATAATCAAACTGACAAAAATTAAAGACAGAGACAAAATATTAAAAGCAACAAGGGAAAAACAACAAATAACATACAAGGGAACTCCCATCAGACTATCAGCTGATTTCTCAACAGGAACTCTACAAGCCAGAAGGACATGGCATGATATATTTAAAGTGATGAAAGGGAAGAACCTACAACCAAGAATGCTCTATGCAGTGTCCTTCAGATTTGATGGAGAAATCAAAAGCTTTCCAGACAAGCAAAAGTTAAGAGAATTCAGCACCACCAAACCAGCTTTACCACAAATGCTAAAGGAACTTCTCTAGGCAGGAAACATAAGAGAAGGAAAAGAGCTATACAAAATAAAACCAAAACAAATTTTAAAAAATGATAATAGGATCATATGTATCCATATGTATCGATAATTACCTCCAATATAAATGATTTAATGCACCAACCAAAAGACATAGACTGGCTGAGCTGATGAAAACATGCATATATGCACCACTTATCACATCACTCTGCTTGACCCCCTCAAATTGTATGTAATTATTTTATATTGTTAAGTTAATCATGTTCCCATTATGGCTTGCAATTGTAGCTATCTTTTTTGTCTGGCTATTGATTGTGAAAATTAATAAACATCTTTTATTCTTGTGATTATGTAACTATTACTCACTTAATACCATTGTACCATGATTTGTCAACAGAAAAATAATATAACTCTATATCACCAAAAGTGGGGTCTAATAGAAAAATCTGTAATCACTTTCTAAAATCCAGATGCATGTCAGAATTATCTTGAAATTTTTGAAAATACAAATGTCCATCTGGAGCCGATTATACAAAGTGAAGTAAGTCAGAAAGAAAAACACCAATACAGTATACTGACACATATATATGGAATTTAGAAAGATAGTAATGATGACTCTGTATGCGAGACAACAAAAGAGACACAGAGGTATAGAACAGACTTTTGGCCTCTGAGGGAGAGGGAGAGGGTGGGATGATTTGGGAGAATGGCATTGAAACATGTATACTATCATGTAAGAAACGAAGCGCCAGTCTATGTTCGATACAGGATACAGGATGCTTGGGGCTGGTGCACGGATGATCCAGAGAGATGATATGGGGCTTACTGGGAGATCGTGTACACCTGTGGCTGATTCATGTCAGTGTATGGCAAAATCAATACGGTATTGTAACGTAGAATAAAGTAAAAATAAAATTAAAAAAAAAAAAACAGGGTGACAATAAAAACAAAAAGAAAAGAAAATACAAATGTTCAGGTATTGCTTTTTTCTCCAGAGCTCCAGATGTGTTTCTAACCAGCAGCCATGTTTAAAAACAACTGGACTATATGATGACCTTTTACTTTTATCTAGTTAGTTTCACTTTTTCTATTTCATATTCAGTACTCCCATTTCATTTCATTCTCCAATTTCTGCATCTCTTTTTTTATGTTCTTTCTCAAGCCTTTATCAAGTGTAGTAGAAAAAAGTTTTCTATACATATGTATAAGTATATACAATATATATATTTTAGAAAATGTATGAATTCTTGCCTAACAAAAAATTATGACATCTTGATTCCACTTATTTGACTTAATATGAATAGAAGACTAGATTTCTAAGTAAAAATAGATATGCAACATGCAACAAAGATTTACTAGAGCTTAGGCAACTATAGTCAATATCTGGTAATAACCTATATGGAAAATAATTTCAAAAATAATATATGTGTATTTGTATAACTGAATCACCTTGCTGTGTACCTGAAACATTGTAAGTCAACTATACTTCAATAAAATATATATATATAAATAAAATAATGGATTTTATTAAAATTAAAATCTTATCAAAAACACCTTTACAAGAAAAATGAGGTACCCTGGAAAATATTTTATATCAATAAAGGATTTGTATTCAGGAAACTTGAAAAACTCCTCCAAGTGAATAATGACAAATAGAGGTGATGTAACTTGAGGACTGGAATACTGGAAGATATATGAAGAAAAATTTAGGGATATTTATATTCTCATCATATATAATGAGGAGTCAAGTGATCCCATGTAGCATGATGGAACAAGAAACAAAAGCTTTAAAGAAACAAGGTAAGAAATAGAGGATTTAAAATAATGACTTTGATACTGAGAGGGGAGATAAGCAGGAGTTTGGAGGATAAGTAAGAAAAATTCTTAATTGTCTTTGCAGAAAGTCAACAGTTCACTTCTAAAGTAAAAGGTAATAAGCACATTATTTAGAAGCATGGATTGACTAGAAGATCTAAAATAAAAAATAGTTAAAAGTGGTTGCTTTTAGAGTAAGAAGGTGGAAAGACTTGGGGAGATGGGGTAAAGACTTGCTTTTTAGTGTAAATTCTACATTATTTTGCTTATTTTAAAGAAATATACATATTACATTGATAAAGATATTTAAAATTACAGAAAAATTCTGTACTCACATAACTATGATTGTGCAAATTATTCAATTATAGGGCCACATAATATGCTAAATTATGCAATCCTTATTAAGAAGTCACCATCTGGGCCAAGTGAAGTATCTAGAATTAAGATAAAATGTATTCTCTTTACATAGAGAATTCAGTTCAGTTCAGTTCAGTCGCTCAGTCATGTCCAACTCTTTGTGACCCCATGAATCGCAGCACACCAGGTCTCTCTGTCCATCACCAAGTCCCAGGGGTCACCCAAACTCATGTGCATCGAGTCAGGGATGCCATCCAGCCATCTCATCCTCTGTCGTCCCCTTCTCCTCCTGCCCCAATCCCTCCCAGCATCAGAGTCTTTTTCAATGAGTCAGCTCTTCACATGAGGTATCCAAAGTATTGGAGTTTCAGCCTCAGCATCAGTCCTTACAATGAACACCCAAGGCTGGTCTCCTTCAGAATGGACTGGTTGGATCTCCTTGCAGTCCAAGGGACTCTCAAGAGTCTTTTCCAACACCACAGTTCAAAAGCATCAATTCTTTGGCACACAGCTTTCTTCATAGTCCAACTCTCACATCCATGCATGACCACTGGAAAAACCATAGCCTTGACTAGATGGACCTCTGCTGGCAAAGTAATGTCTTTGCTTTTTTTTTTAAATTTTATTTTTACTTTATTCTATTTTACAATACTGTATTGGTTTTGCCATACATTGACATGAATCCGCCACAGTTGTATATGAGCTCCCAATCCTGAATCCCCCTCCCACCTCCCACCCCATATCATCTCTCTGGATCATCCCTGTGCACCAGCCCCAAGCATCCTGTATCCTGTATTGAACATAGACTGGCACTTGTCTCTGCTTTTGAATATGCTATCTAGGTTGGTCATAACTTTCCTTCCAAGGAGTAAGCGGCTTTTAATTTCGTGGCTGCAATCATCATCTGCACTGATTTTGGAGCCCTAGAAAACAAAGTCTGACACTGTTTCCACTGTTTACCCACCTATTTCCCATGAAGCGATAGGACCAGATGCCATGATCTTAGTTTTCTGAATGTTGAGCTTTAAGCCAACTTTTTCACTCTCCTTTTCCACTTTCATCAAGAGACTTTTAGTTCCTCTTCACTTTTGGCCATAAGGATGGTATCTACTTATCTGAGGATAAGATCTGAGATAAGATCATCTGTTTATCTGAGGTTATTGATCTTACTCCTGGCAATCTTGATTCCAGCTTGTGCTTTTCCAGCCCAGCATTTCTCACGATGTACTCTGCATAGAAGTTAAATAAGCAAGGTGACCACATACAGCCTTCACGTACTCCTTTTCCTATTTGGAACCAGTCTGTTGTTCCATGTCCAGTTCTAACTGTTGCTTCCTGACCTGCATATAGATTTCTCAAGAGGCAGGTCAGGTGGTCTGGTATTCCCATCTCTTTCAGAATTTTCCACAGTTTATTGTGATCCACACAGTCAAAGGTTTTGACATAGTTAATAAATCAGAAATAGATGTTTTTCTGGAACTCTCTTGCTTTTTTGACGATCCAGAGGATGTTGGCAATTTGATCTCAGATTGAAACATCTAGAAGTTCATGGTTCATGTATTGCTGAAGCCTGGCTTGGAGAATTTTGAGCATTACTTTACTAGCATGTGAGATAAGTGCAATTGTGCAGTGGTTTGAGCATTCTTTGGCCTTGCCTTTCTTTGAGATTGGAATGAAAACTGATTTTTCTTATATTTGCAGCGTCACTTTCTTAGTTCTTTTTCAGAGTTTCTAACTTCTTTCTAAATTCAGCTTCTCAAACTGTCTGTAACATTGGATGCCATTTCATCTCCAGATACTTTGAAAGCCATTCAACATATTGATCTAACCTAAATTGATTACCATTTTTATTTCCTTCAGATTCTGTTATTTTTTGTCTGTTTCTATATAACTGGTTTTCCTTAAATGTCATTCTACATCACTGGTTTTCCTTAAAGGACAGGTGACTGCCCATTAGTAGTGAAGAATGAAGGTCTGTGTCAATTTTTCTAGGGAGCTAGTATAAATAGTTTGTGCTTTTGTGTAAGTCTACTGTTTTCTCACTGTTCATACTCATGAATGAGAAGATTGCCTTGGAGATTTGTGAAGTGGGTGGAATAAGTTAATCACCTGACTTTTTCAAAGAAAGTACAGTCAGGTAGCCAGTTATTAAGCCAGGCATTTCTCAAATACTAAAATTCAGAGGGTTTACTACAGATTACTAAATTCATGCTAGAAGTAGCTTTACCAGATGGTTCATGTAAATTTTTAAGCCTCCAATTAAAATAAATAAATTTAAAATTTTTTTAAAAAGGAGATAAGCTTTCAGCATTTGTTTCTTTTGACTATGCCTTGTGGCATGAGGCATCTTAGTTCCTCAACCAGGATCACACACTCTTTGCATTGGAAGTGGGGAGTCTTAACCACTAGACTGCCAGGGAAGTCCCTTGTTTGTTTTTTTAATTTTATTTTATTTTATATTGGGATGTAGTTGATTTACAATGTTGTGTTAGTTTCAGGTATAAAGCAAAGTGGTTCAGTTATACATATACATGTATCCATTCTTTTTCAGATTCTGATTTGGGTTTTAAGAAGAGGACTGATAACCAGGAAAACCAGAAAATTCCATCTTGAAGCCCAGAAGAGATAAGTGTTGGGCATTTCCTAGTCATAAATGGCATAGTGAAAAGTGAAAGTGAAAGTCTCTCAGTCATGTATGACTCTTTGCAATCCCATGGGCCACATAGTCCATGGAATTCTCCAAGTCAGAATACTGGAGTGGGTAGCCTTTCCCTTCTCTAGGGGATCTTCCAAACCCAGGGATCAAACCCAGGTCTCCCACATTGCAGGCAGATTCTTTACCAGTTGAGCCACCAGGGAAGCCCAAGAATACTGGAGTGGGTAGTCTATTCCTTTTCCACCAGATCTTCCCAATCAAGGAATTGAACCAGGGTCTCCTGCATTGCAGGTAAATTCTTTATTGCTGAGCCACCAGGAAAGCATAAGACTACCACCATGTTCTTAACAGGAAACACCCCATTTGGCTTGAAGGGAAAACAGCCACTTTGGTAACCTTGGTCTTCCACAGCACATGGAGCCAGAGGAAACTGGCAATGTCAGAGCTGGGGTAAGTGGCAAGTAAGAGAAACTGGCAAGGTCAGAGTCTGAGAGTGCAAGGCTTCTTCACATAAGATGCCTGGGTCCTTGAGAAGGATCTACAAGCACCCTAAACTTCCAAGAAAGAACTGGAGTATATGCATGTTTTCCTAGGGAAAGGGTCCATCCCTTCTCATAGAGATAAGAGTAGGTTAAACTTCTGAGAACAGCACTAAGCCAGTTGCAGGCAAGAATGAGGAAGCCACCGGATACACTACCTAGAGCCAGCCATATCTGAGAGCTTGCCAAGCTGTCACTGAAGTTAGAACATGGACTCACAGCAGAGACAGTCAAGTACTGTTTTTCTGCACTTCTTTCTAACTGTACTTCAAGTTCTTTCGAAAACAAGGCCCTTGGCTTGGTCCACTGCTATCTTGTATTCATTCTTGGATATTAATTCACTAACATTAAACCCCAGCATAGAAGATGTGATAAGACAAGACTCCCTCCCCTACAGAGTCTTTTGCTGGTTTCAGTGGTGGACAGTGGTCATCATAGAAAACACACAGGAACTTTTCCCTGGAACTGAGGTGGGATGAAAAGTGCTGCTGTGAATATTATCATCTTTCCCTGGACCCTTGACCTCCAATTGCTGAAGATATAGCAGAAAATAATCTTCCTTGAAGATAAAGGGTAACAAATTCATAAAATAAAAATACAGTCTTCCAATGCCCTGTGTTTTTCAGATATTCTGGGTTTAGTTCAGCTGCCAGATAAACTGATTGATGCATTCATCTAGATAGCCAGGTGAGCCCACTTGATAGTGTGATAGGCCACTGAGAGCTGGAAAGGGCACTGGAACCCCAATATCACCTGAAAATCCTTTCCTGGGAAGACAGTTTCACGAATGAGCTCTTCCAAGCAAATGACAGCAAACTTCCCCAGGTCCTCCTCAATCACTGTGTCAGAGAGATGACTTTACTCTTGACTTTGGCTTGTCTGTGTTTCAGGAGGAGCTCCTGAACAGGCTTCAGATCTGGAAATCCCGAGGTCACCTGGGCTTCCTTGGTGGCTCAGATGGTAAAGAGTCCACCTACAATGTGGGAGACCTGGGTTCGATCTCTGGGTTGGGAAGATACCCTGGAGGAGGACATGCAACCCACTCCAGTGTTCTTGCCTGGAGAATCCCCATGGACAGAGGAGCCTGGGGGGCTACAGTCCATGGGGTCACAAAGTCGGACACAACTGAGTGACTCAGCACACAGCACAGATCACATAAGTTTCCGCTACACAAAGTTTTTCATGGTTTAAGGGGTTACTTTCATAAAGATACCACTGAAAATGTTCTTCAGATGAAGTCTTGCAATGGTCCTTTGCACCAGTAAATTCACCCATTAATCTTTTGGGTGCATACAACAAAGACCATGGAATGTTTATCTGGCACTTCCAAACTGTGAGGTTTCACTAATAGTCATTAGAACCACACTCTGTCATGCAGTTGATGCCAGGAATTATGTAGGAAACATTCTAGTTGCTTATACTTGAGCTCTTTTTCTTTCCTTTGCTCTTTCCTTTGCAAAAGCTCCTCCTTTGCCCGGGTGACTCTGATGGTCTGATAAGCCATCCTCATTTTCAGAACATTTTCAGGAACCAAAGGGATCTTTATTTCTTGGCTTTTACTACACCATCTTCCCAACACTTCAGGCTGCTCAGGGTTTGTTTCTTCTTATGCCTAACAGTTAATATCCATCTACCAGCAGATAGTTGACTAATAAGAAATACCTACCCGCCTGCAGCTTTTAGTCTTGAAGTGACATTGGAGACAATTGGCATAACTTTTACATGTACAGACTTTCAATTAGCCTCATTGTCTATAGCCATTTTCCTTTTGGCCCTTTAGAATTACTAAATCCTAGTGTTCCAATGACAAACAGGCTATCTCATTAGTGCCTCTTTAAGTATGTCTAGGTAAATCTTCTACATAGATATGTCCAATAAGATACTACCATTTATTTTTGGTTTTCCAGACATAAGATAAAATTCCTTATTTACTCATGAACTCCCTTCTCTCTGTTACGGGTGAACTTTCACTATATTGTCACTTCATTTGGATTCTAGAGGTATAGAAAGTGAAAATGTGTGCTCAGTCTACCATTTTATTAAAACACACACACTTGTTTATATACAAGGCTTTTCTACTGAATCTCTTTCAATTCAAGGATGTATTTTAAAGACCCTAGCACAGTGTCAGGAATGTAATAAATGTTCAAAGATATGTGACTGATTGGATTTGAATGTGGAAGAGAAAAAATTAAAAATGACAGAAAAGCTTAGGCCTAGATAACAAGCATGCTGTTAGACACCAACAAAGGAATAATAGATTTTAAAGAAATTTTTTTTTTTAGTGTTGGAAATCAGTTGTTATGCCCTCAGTTCAATTCAGTTCAGTCGCTCAGTCATGTCTGACTCTTTGCAACCCCATGAATTGCAGCACACCAGGCCTCCCTGTCCATCACCAACTCCTGGAGTTCAATCAGACTCACGTCCATTGAGTCAGTGATGCCATCCAGCCATCTCATCCTCTGTCGTCCCCTTCTCCTCCTGCCCCCAATCCTTCCCAGCATCAGAGTCTTTTCCAGTGAGTCAACTCTTCGCATGAGGTGGCCAAAGTACTGGAGTTTCAGCTTTAGCATCATTCCTTCCAAAGAAATGCCAGGGCTGATCTCCTTCAGAATGGACTGGATGGATCTCCTTGCAGTCCAAGGGACTCTCAAGAGTCTTCTCCAACACCACAGTTCAAAAGCATCAATTCTTCGGCACTCAGCCTTCTTCACAGTCCAACTCTCACATCCATACATGACCACTGGAAAAACCATAGCCTTGACTAGACGGACCGTAGTGGATAATGTCTCTGCTTTTGAATATGCTCTCTAGGTTGGTCATAACTTTTCTTCCAAGGAGTAAACGTCTTTTAATTTCATGGCTGCAATCACCATCTGCAGTGATTTTGGAGCCCCCCAAAATAAAGTCTGACACTGTTTCCACTGTTTCCCCATCTATTTCCCATGAAGTGAGGGGACTGGATGCCATGGTCTTTGTTTTCTGAATGTTGAGCTTTAAGCCAACTTTTTCACTCTCCACTTTCACTTTCATCAAGAGGCTTTTTAGTTCCTCTTCACTTTCTGCCATAAGGATGGTGTCATCTGCATATCTGAGGTGACTGATATTTCTCCCAGCAATCTTGATTCCAGCTTGTGTTTCTTCCAGTCTAGCATTTCTCATGATGTACTCTGCATATAAGTTAAATAAGTAGGGTGACAATATACAGACGTACTCCTTTTCCTATTTGGAACCAGGCTGTTGTTCCATGTTCAGTTCTAACTGTTGCTTCCTGACCTGCATACAGATTTCTCAAGAGGCAGGTTAGGTGGTCTGGTATTCCCATCTCTTTCAGAATTTTCCACAGTTTATTTTGATCCACACAGTCAAAGGCTTTGGCATAGTCAATAAAGCAGAAGTATAGGCAAATAATGGGAACTATTTTTCAAGACGTCATTAACTGTTATGAAAATATTTTTGTGGGCTAGAAACAGATTTACCACTTTACACACAGAGTGTTGATACTATTCTAGAAAGAAGAGGATTCATTTTACCTCTTGGCTCTCATCTAATCCAGTAAATCAACTTGGAATATTCCTTATTGTATAAGAAGACCACAGAGCATACTGTAACACAGCAAGACACTACTACATTAATCCAGATATGCATTATGTTCTCAAGAGTAGGTACCCAATAAATATTTGAGTGAATGTATCCCTAACACTTGCTTGCAAACCTGATTCCAGAGTCAAGAAATAAAGTTTTCAGATGTGAAAATCAAATAAGTGATGATTTCATCATAGTGGCCATTATCAAAGTACCTGACCTAGATCAGAAATTCAGTAAATATTTGTGAGGCTAATAAGATAATTACCGCTAACTTTTTAAACTTTAAAAAGTCTACTTATCAAGCAAATGCTGGTGTATGACTCTTTAAATAGTAATACTTAAAGCCATTGAATTTTACAAACAGTTAAACTATATATCAATTATATCTCAATAAAGCCACAAAAAAGAAACTCACAAGGAAACTTTTCCAGGCCTTCTGAATGACTCTGGCAGCTCTGTCTTTCCTTTCAAATTCTGATTCTTGTTTCAAAGCCATGTGAAAGTCCTAAAATAAAATAAACAAAGGAGTATATTTTAAATTACTTTATATACTCCGTCATGAAACTCACTAGAACTACATGAAAAGCAAATAGAAAGTACAAAGGAAATACTGAAAATGATATTTGGCATCAAAATAATTCAATAAACATTAAAACTGACACCTTTAACTGATAGCCTCTGTTCCAATTTGCTTTTTATTGAAGTATAGTTGATTTACAATTATTATATTTTTCATTATTTTTAAACATTATACTCCATTTAATGTTACAGAATAATGGCTATATTTCCCTGTGCTATATAATATATCCTTGTTGCTTTTCTACTTTATACATAGTAATTTGTATATCTTAACCCCCTACGCCTATTTCCCACTCTTCACTGGTAACCATTAGCTTGTTCTCTGTATTTGTGGGTGTGTTTCTGTTTTATTATATACATCATTTGTTTTAGTTTTTAGATTCAGCATGTAAGTGGTAATATAGAGTATTTGTCTTTGTCTGACTTTTTCACTAAGCATAATAATCTCTAAGTCCATTCACATTGCAAATGGCAGAATTTATCCCTTTTTATAGCCAATATTCCACCATATAAATATATATGCATACCACATCTTTATCCATTTATCTGTTGATGGACATGTAGGTTGATTCACTATCATGGTAATTATAAATAACACTTCTAAAAATAGTGGGGTGCATACATCTTTTTGAATTCTTGTTTTCATTTTCTTTGAAAATGAAACTCAGCAGTGGAATTGTTGGATCATATAATAGTTCTATTTTTAGTTTTTGTGGAACCTCCACACTGTTTTTCACATTAGCTGCACCAATTTACATTCCCACCAACAGTGTACAAGGGTTCCCTTTTCTTTACATCCTCACAAACATTTGTTACTTGTAGACTTTGTGATGATATCCGGCATCTGGTCTCATCACTTCATGGGAAGTGGATGGGAAAACAGTGGAAACAGTGTCAGATTTTTTAATTTTGGGGCTCCAAAATCATTGCAGATGGTGATTGCAGCCATAAAATTAAAAGATGCTTACTCCTCGGAAGGAAAGTTATGATCAACCTCAACAGCATATTAAAAAGCAGAGACATTACTTTGCCAGCAAAGGTCCATCTAGTCAAGGCTATGGTTTTTCCAGTAGTCATGTATGGATGTGAGAGTTGGACTGTGAAGAAAGCTGAGTGCCAAAGAATTGATGCTTTTGAAGTGTGGTGTTGGAGAAGACTCTTGAGAGTCCCTTGGACTGCAAGGAGGTCTAACCAGTCCACCCTAAAGACCAGTCCTGGGTGTTCATTGGAAGGACTGATTCTGAAGCTGAAACTCCAATACTTTGGCCACCTCACGCGAAGAGCTGACTCACTGGGAAAGACCCTGATGCTGGGAGGAATTGGGGGCAGGAGGAAAGGGGATGACAGAGAATGAGATGGCTGGATGGCATCACCAACTCGATGCACATGAGTTTGAGTGAACTCCAGGAGTTGGTGATGGACAGGGAGGCCTGGTGTGCTGTGATTCATGGGGTTGCAAAGAGTTGGACAAGACTGAGTGACTGAACTGAACTGATCCTGACAGATGTGAGGTAATATTTCATAGTTTTGATTTGCATCTCTCTGATGATTACCAATGTTGATCATCTTTTCATGTGCCTGTTAGCCATCTGTCTGTCTTCTAAATGTCTGTTTAGGTCTTCTGCCCATATTTTAAATTGGATTATTTGTTTTTTGATATTAAGTTGTATGAGTTATTTACCGATTTTGAATATTACTGGTATTGTTTATATCATTTGCAAATATTTTCTCCCATTCTGCAGGTTGTCTTTTAGTTTTGTCAATGGGTTTTGTTTTTTTTTTTTTTTGCTGTGCAAAATCTTTTAAGTTTAATTACGGCTTATTTTGGAGAAGGCAATGGCAACCCACTCCAGTACTCTTGCCTGGAAAATCCCATGGACGGAGTAGCCTGGAAGGCTGCAGTCCATGAGGTCGCTGAGGGTCGGACACGACTCAGCAACTTCACTTTCACTTTTCACTTTCCTGCATTGGAGAAGGAAATGGCAGCCCACTCAGTGTTCTTGCCTGGAGAATCCCAGGGATGGGGGAGCCTGGTGGGCTGCCATCTCTAGGGTCACACAAAGTCGGACACAACTGAAGTGACTTAGCATAGCATAGCATAGCATATAGCCTATTTGGTTTTTTGAGGGGTTATATTGCTTTTATTTCTTTTGTGTTAGAAGAATGGTCCAAGAAAATATTGTTATAATTTTTATCTAAGCATGTTCTGCCTGTCTTCTCTTCTAGGAAATTTATGATTTTAAGTTTTACATTTAGTTTTTAAACCATTTTGAGTTTTTGTATATGGTGTGAGGAAATGTTCTAATGTCATTGTTTTACATGTGACTGTTCAGTTTTCCCAAAAATAACTTGAAGAGACTCTTTTCTTCATTGTGTATTCTTGCCTCCTTTGTTGTAAATTAATTGATGGTAGATGTGTGGGTTTAATTCTGGGCTCTCTATTCTTTTCCATTGATCCATATGTCTGTTTTTGTGTCATTACGAAACTGTTACAATGACTGTATGGTATTATCTGAGGTCTGGAGGTTATGCCTTCAGCTTTGTTCTTTTTCTCAGGATTGTTTTCAGAATTCAGGATCTTTTGTGGTTCCATTTAAAATCTATTTTAACTTTTTTCTTGAAGTATAGTTGATTAATGATGTTGTGTTAGTTCTAGGTGTACAACAATGTGATTGAATTATACATATACATTCAAATATTTTTCCCATTTAGACTGTTATAAAATATTGAGCGCAGTTCTTGGTGCTATACAATAGGCCCTTGTGGGTTATCTATTTAAAGTATAGCAATGTGTACATGTCAAAAGCTCACTATCCCCCCTCCACCATCCTTCCCCTCTGGTAACCATAAGTTCCTTCTCTAAGTTTATGAATCTGTTTCTGTTTTGTGAATAAGTTCATTTGTATCTTTTTTTTTTTTTTTTAGATTCCACATATAAGCAAAATCATCCAATATTAGTCTTTCTCTGTCTGACCTACTTCACTCAGTATGACCTACTTCACTCTAGGTTCATCCATGTTGCTTACAAATGGCATTATTTCATTCTTTTTAATGGCTGAGTAGTAGTCCATTGTATATATGTACCACATCTTCTTTATCCATTCACCTATTGAGGGAACATTTCCGTTGCTTTCATGTCTTTGATATTGTAAAGGGTGCTGCTATAAACACTGGGGTGCACTAATCCTTTTGGTTATATGTTTTTATCTGGATGTATGCCCAGGAGTGGGATTGCAGGATCATGTTGGCTCTATTTTTAGTTTTGAAGAAACTTCCATACTGTTCTCAAAAGTAGCTCACCAGTTTACATTCCCACCAACAGTATAAGAAGGTTCCCTTCTATCCACACCCTCTCTCACATTTATTGTTTCTGTTTTTTTTTTTTTTAATGATAGCAGTTCTGACTGGTGTATAATTGTAGTTTTGATGTTCATTTCTCTGTTAGTAATGTTGAACATCTTTTCATGTGCTTCATGGCTATAGGTATGTATTCTTTGGAGAAATGTCTACTTAGGTCTTCTGCCCATTTTTGATTGGATTGTTTGTTTTTATAATATTAAGCTCCATGAACTATTTGTAAATTTTGAGACTAATCCCTTGTTGTTCACATCATTAGCAAATATTTTTTCCCATTCTATAGGTTGCCTTTTTGTTTTGTTTATCATTTCCTTTGGTGTACAACAGCTTCTGAATTTAACTAGTCCTATTTGTTTTTGGTTTTATTTCCATTGCACTGGGAGACAGAAAAAAATTTTGCTGCAATTTATCTCAGAGTGTTCTGTTTAGGTTTTCTCTAAGACTTTTATAGTGTCTGGTCTATATTTAGTGTATTATATACATATATAAATA
This sequence comes from Nanger dama, assembly GCA_917880005.1. Lineage (NCBI taxonomy): Eukaryota > Metazoa > Chordata > Mammalia > Artiodactyla > Bovidae > Nanger > Nanger dama. The sequence goes on from CAKJTW010000014.1 coordinate 18,189,940, forward strand.
TTATATTTATATAGACTATAGAATATATATTTATATTTATATAAAATGTTATATATATTATATATTTACATTATTTATATATTTAGTGTCTATATATATAGTGTCTACATATATTTAGTATATTATAGTGTCTAGATTTTTTTAATCCATTTTTACTTTAGTGTATGGTGTTAGGGAATGTTCTAATTTCATTTATTTTTTTACATGTAACTGTCCAATTTTCCCAGGGCCATTTATTGCAGAGACTATCTTTCCTTCATTGCATAGTGTTGCCTCCTTTGTTGAAGATTAAGTGATCATAGGTGTGTGAGCTTATTTCTAGACTTTCTATCCTGTTCCATTAATCTCTATTTCTATTTTTGGCCAGTATAAAAAATAATTGGATGACAACAGTATTGTAGAGTCTGAAGTCAATGAGCCTTATTCCTTCAGCTGTTTTTCTTTCTAATATTGCTTTCACTATTCAGGGTCTTTTGTGTCTTCATACAAATTTTAAGATTTTTTTGTTCTAGTTCTGTGAAAAATGCCATTGATAATTTTATATGGATTCCCTGAATCATTAAATTTCCTTGGGCAGTATAGTCATTTGGACAATACTGACTTTTCCAATCCAAGAGGATGGTTTATCTTTCCATCTATTTCGTCATCTTCGATTTCTTACTTTGGTGTTGCAGTTTTGGGAGTAAGGGGCTGTTGTCTCCTTAGGTAGGTTTATTCTTAGGCATTTTATTCTTTTTGGTGCAATGGTAAATGGGATTGTTTACTTAACTTCTCTTTCATTTTAGTGTATAGCAATGCAACAGATTTTTTGTATTAATTTTGTAAACTGAAACTTTATCAAATTCACTGATGAGCTCTCATAGTTTTTGATAGTGTCTTTAGGATTTTCTATATATCGTATAATGTCATCTGCAAAATGTGACAGTTTAGCTTTTCTTTTCCAATCTGTGTTTCCTTTATTTCTTTTTCTTCTATGATTGCCATCGCTAGGACTTCCAAAACTATGCTGAATAAAGGGACAAGAGTGGACTGTTCCTGACCTTAGAGGAAACACTTTCATCTTTTCATCATTAAGTATGATGCTAGCTATAGTTTTATTGTATATTACCTTCACTGTATTGAGGTAGGTTTCCTCATGCCAACTTTCTCAGTTCAGTTCAGTCGCTCAGTCCTGTCCAACTCTTTGTGATGCCATAGATTGCAGCACACCAGTTTTCCCTGTCCATCACCAATTCCCAGAGCTTGCTCAAATTCATGTCCATTGAGTCAGTGATGCCATCCAATCATCTGGATGATGATCTGTCGACCTTCTCCTCTTGCCTTCAACCTTTTTCAGTATCAAAGTCTTTTCCAATGAGTCAGTTCTCCCCCGCAGGTGGCCAAAGTACTGGAGTTTCAGCTTCAGCATCAGTCCTTCCAATGAATATTCAGGACTGGTTTCCTTTAGGATTGACTGGTTGGATTTCCTTGCAGTCCAAGGGACTTTCAAGAGTCTTCTCCAACACCAAGTTCAAAAGCATCAATTATTCAATGCTAAGCCTTTTTTATGGTCCATACATGAAACTGGAAAAACCATTGCTTTGTCTATATGGGCCTTCATCAGCAAAGTAATGTCTCTGCTTTTTAATATGCTGTCTAGGTTGGTTATGGCTTTTCTTCCAAGGATCAAGAGTCTTTTAATTTCATGGCTTTCTGCCATAAGGGTGGCATCATCTGCATATCTCAGGAATTTTGAAAAAGTCCATGACTCTCAACAGTCTACTCCAAAACCAAAGTTCAAAAGCATAAATTCTTTGGCACTCAGCTTTCTTTATAGTCCAGCTCTTACATCCATACATGACTACTGGAAAAACCATAGCTTTGACTAGACGAACCTTTGTTGGCAAAGTAATGTCTTTGCTTTTTAATATACTGTCTAGGTTGATCATTGCTTTTCTTCCAAGAAGCAAGCATTTTTAAATTTCATGGCTGCAGTCACCATCTGCAGTGATTTGGAACCCAGGAAAATAAAGTCTGTCACTGTTTCCATTGTTTCCCCATCTATTTGCCATGGAGTGATGAGACCGGATGCCATGATCTTGGTTTTCTGAATGTTGAGCTTTAAGCCAACTTTTTCAGTCTCCTCTTTCTCTTTCATCAAGAGGCTCTTTTGTTCTTCTTTGCTTTCTGCCATAAGGTGGTGTCATTTGCATATAGAGTTTACTGATATTTCTCCTGGTAATCTTGAGTTCAGCTGTGCTTCTTCCAGCTTGGCATTTCACATAATGTACTCTGCATATAAGTTCAATAAGCAGGGTGACAATATACAGCCTTGATGTACTCCTTTTCCTATTTGGAACCAGTCTGTTGTTTCATGTCTAGTTCTAACTGACCTACACACAGATTTCCGCATACCTGCATACATATGTCTCAAGAGGCAGGTCAGGTAGTATGGTATTCTCACTTCTTTTGGAATTTTCCACAGTTTATTGTGATCTATATACATATATACATATACATATATATACTTTAGAAAACAGATGAAATTTTGTTAAACATTCATGACTTTGATTCCATTTGTTTGACTTAGTACAGATAGAATCCTAGATTTCTAATTAAAAATAGATATGCAATAATCAGCAAAGGTTTATTGTATAGTATAGAGACCTATAGTCAATATCTTGTAATAATCTATAATGGAAAGTAATATATATGTATATGTAAACTGAATCACCTTGCTGTGTGCCTAAAACATTACAAGTCAATGATACTTCAATGAAAGATATATATTAAAAAGAAAACCAAACAAAATGGATTAAAAGTTTAAACATAAGATCTGAAACCATAAAACTCTGGAAGGAAACACAGGTGGTAAGATCCTTGACATAGGTTTTGGTAACGACTTTTGAATATGACATGAAAAGCAATGAAAAAGCAAAACCAAACAAGTGGGACTATATTAAACTAAAAGCTTCTGAGCAAAGGAACCATCAACAAAATGAAAAGGTAAACTACTGAATGGGAGAAAATATTTGTCATATATATCTGATAAAAGGCTAATATCCAAAATATGTTTAAAAACTCATATAACTCAATAACAAACAAACAATCCAATTTACCAGTGGGCAGAAGATCTGAAGAGCCATTCACCCAGAAGAATAAAGATGGCCAACAGGTACATAAAAAGGTGCTCTACATACTTAATCATTAGGGAAATGTAAATCAAAATAGCAATGAGATATCACCTTACACCTGTTAGAATGGCTATTATAAAAAAGGCTAGAAATAGTAAATGTTGGTGAGGATGTAGAGAAAAGGGAACCATTGTGCACTATTGGCAGAATGTAAACTTGTACAGGCACTATAGAAAACAGTATGAAGTTTCCTCAAAAATATATATATATATAATTACCATATGATCCAGCAATTCTACTTCTAAGCATTTGTCTGAAGAAAATATCATATATGAAACAAATCGCCAGTCCAGGTTCGATGCATGATACTGGATGCTTGGGGCTGGTGCACTGGGATGACCCAGAGGGATGGTACGGGGAAGGAGGAGGGAGGAGGGAGTTCAGGATGGGGAACACGTGTATACCTGTGGCGGATTCATGTTGATATATGGCAAAACCAATACAATATTGTAAAGTAATTAATCTTCAATTAAAATAAATACATTTATATTAAAAATAAATAAAAAGAAAAAAAGAAAATGAAAACACTAACAAAAAGATATATACACCTCATGCTCATTGCAGCATTATTTACAATAGCAAGATGTGGAAACAACCTAAGTATTCCATGGATGGATGAATGGATAAAGAAGATGTGAAATACATACACAATGGAATATAACAGCCTAAGACAATAAGAAACCTTTGCTATTTGTGACAAGATGAATAGACCTCAAGAGCATTATGGTAAGTGAAATAAGACAGACAGAGAAGGACAAATACTATATGATCTCTCTTATATATGAAATCTAAAATAATAATAAGTAAATTAAAAAAACAAGCGTATAGATACAGAGAACAGACTGGTAACTTCCAGAGGTGGAGAGACAGTGGAATGTGGGAGATATAGGTTAAATCACTTTTTGATGTTTTTTCCTTAGTTTATATAAAGTGAATTATAAAAAAAAAGTGTGCATTTTCACTTAGAACAATGGATTATCCCATCTGATAGTTATCATATGACAAGATGTAATCTCTGAGTCCTCAATTAGTAGAGTGCGTGTGTGTGAGAGAGAGAGAAAGTCGCTTAGTTGTGTCTGACTCTTTGCGACCCCATGGACTATGAAGTCCATGAAATTCTCCAGGCTAGAATACTGAGTGAGTAGCCTTTCCCTACTGCACGGGATCTTCCCAACCCAGGGGGCCAATTGGTAGAAAAATATACAAGTCAGAAGCCCAGAAGGTCATGTAATGGAAGTTTTAAGATGAAGTTCTGTAACATCTACCTCAATCTGGATTGGAATTAACATTAGGGATGTAGGGACTGTGTCTACCTCTAAGTATAGTCTTAGGATCTCAACTAGTATTGATCTAACCACACCTCAGATGGGAAGTATTGCATTTCCTGTAGGCTACCACTGAAGTTTTATTGATTTCATTTATTTATCTGTTTTCCCTATTCAGTTCAGTTCAGTCACTCAGTCGTGTCCGACTCTTCACGACCCCATGAAGCGCAGCACGCCAGGCCTTCCTGTCCATCATCATCTCCCGGAGTTCACTCAGACTCACGTTCATCGAGTCAGTGATGCCATCCAGCCATCTCATCCTCTGTCGTCCCCTTCTCCTCCTGCTCCTAATCCCTCCCAGCATCAGAGTCTTTTCCAGTGAATCAACTCTTCGCATGACGTGGCCAAAGTACTGGAGTTTCAGCTTTAGCATCATTCCTTCCAAAGAAATCCCAGGGCTGATCTCCTTCAGAATGGACTGGTCCGGTCTCCTTGCAGTCCAAAGGACTCTCAAGAGTCTTCGCCAACACCACAGCTCAAAAGTATCAATTCTTCAGTGCTCAGCCTTCTTCACAGTCCAACTCTCACATCCATACATGACCACAGGAAAAAACATAGCCTTGACTAGACGGACCTTAGTTGGCAAAGTAATGTCTCTGCTTTTGAATATACTATCTAGGTTGGTCATAACTTTTCTTCCAAGGAGTAAGCGTCTTTTAATTTCATGGCTGCAGTCACCATCTGCAGTGATTTTGGAGCCCCCAAAATAAAGTCTGACACTGTTTCCACTATTTCCCCATCTATTTCCCTATCAGACTATGTTAAAAATCAATCAATATAAACATTAACAGAATGAAGGGAAAAACCTATATAATTATCTCAATTGATGTAAGAAAAGCACTTGATAAAATTCAACACCCTTTCATGATAATAATACTCAATAAATTTGGATAGAAGGAAACCAGCTCAACATATTAAAATCATAAATTAAAATTCCACAGTGTACATTATACTCAGTGATGAAAGGCTGCAACTACTCTGAAACCAGGAATAAAGCAAGGATATCCAATTTTGCCACTTTTTTTCAACATAATACTCATAGTTCTAGCCAGAGTTATTTGGGAAGATAGAGAAATACAGGCATCAAATTGGAAAGGAAGAAGTAAAATTATCTCTGTTCACAGAAAACATCTTATATGTATAAAACCTTAAAGATTCCACCAAAAATGCTTCTGGTCCTATTAAATAAATTTATCAAAGTAGTAGGATACAAAGTCAGCACACAAAAAGTCAGTTGTATTTCTATTAATATACACTAACAGTGAATAGTCTGGAAAGGAAATTATAAAAGTTATTTACAACAGCATCTAAGAGAATAAAATATTATACTGAGGAATTAACTTTACCAAGGAAGTTAAAGATTTGTTCATTGAAAACTACAAAACATTGCTGAATGAAATAAAAGAAGACATAAATAAAGGAAACGGTGACAAACTTTATTTTCTTGGGCTCCAAAATCACTGTGGACAGTGACTGCAGCTACGAAATTAAAGACACTTAAACCGACTCAATGGACATGAGTTCGAGTAAACTCCGGGAATTGGTGATGGACAGGGAGGCCTGGCGTGCTGCAATTCATGGGGTCACAAAGAGTCAGACCCGACTCAGTGAATGAACTGAACTAAACTGAAACCTTGGAAGAAAAGCTATGACAAACCTGCTGCTGCTGCTGCTAAGTCGCTTCAGTCGTGTCCGACTCTGTGCAACCCCATGGACGGCAGCCCACCAGGCTCCCTCATCCCTGGGATTCTCCAGGCAAGAACACTGGAGTGGGTTGCCATTTCCTTCTCCAATGCATGAAAGTGAAAAGTCAAAGTGAAGTCGTTCAGTCATGTCCGACTCTTAGCGACCCCATGGACTGCAGCCTACCAGGCTCCTCCATCCATGAGATTTTCCAGGCAAGAGTACTGGAGTAGAGTGCCACTGCCTTCTCCATGACAAATCTAGACAGGATATTAAAAAGCAGAGACATCACTTTGCCAACAAAAGTCCATATGGTCAAAGCTATAGTTTTTCCAGTAGTCATGTGAGAGTTCGACCATAAAGGATGCTGAGCACTGAAAAATTGATGCTTTCAAAATGTGGTGCTGGAGAAGACTTTTGAAAATCCCTTGGACAGAAAGGATATCAAACCAGTCAATCCTAAAGGAAGTAAACACTGAATATTCCTCGGAAAGACTGATACTGAAGCTGAAGCTCCAATACTTTGGCCACCTGATGCCAAGAGCTGACTCATTGGAAAAGACCCTGACAATGGGAAAGACTGAAGGCAGGAGAAGGGGATGAATTGAGGATGAGTTGGTTGGATGGCATCACTGATTCAATGGACATGAGTTTCAGCAAACTCCAGGAGACAGTGAGAGACAAGGAAGTCTGGCTTCCTGTGTTAATTCATGAAAAATGGATAATTTCCCACAAAACATTCTCAACTGTAGCCAAAGAATAGCTGATCAATTAATAATATGTTGGCTAACAGAATAGGAAGTTGGTTAAACAAATTATGATGCTGTCATAACAATAGAATTCTATGAGAATATTCAAAATGATGCTGCAAACACACAATTGACATGGAAAATGTTTCATATTATGATGTCAACTTTCAAAAAAGCAGTTTATTAAATAGCTGTAAAAGTTATGTATGTTAGCTTCTCCATGCCCTATTCAAATAGATAACTGTAGGTGGTACGGTAGTAAAGAATCCACTTGCCAATACAGGAGATTCAAGTGTCATGGGTTCAGTTCCTGGGTTGGGAAGATTCTCTGGAATAGGAGATGGCAACCCACTCCAGTTTTCTTGCCTGGCAAACTCTATGGACAAAGGAGCCTGGAAGGCGATAGTCCATAGGGTTTCAAAGAGTTGGACAGGAATGTGCAACTGAGCATAAACACATGTATATGCACAACTATGTACATGTGAATATGAATGTTGATAGTGGTGATAGAGTTAAGGAGGAATTTTAAAAATCTTTATTTTCATTTACTTCTATAATGAACATGTACTACTTGAATAATAAAAATTTTTAAAAATTAGTTCATCACCAGCAGGAGAACAGTTCACTGCAGGTTTAACTTGAAAAAGTTAGCAGAAATAGGATGGGGGAGGAAGAGGGCATGAGAGATTTGAATGAATCTCCTGTAGGTAGATCCCTAAAAGCTATCCTATTTTGAATGTGGTCCATAAATCTATGCCAGTCTCTGAGCTATATGTTACCAGAAGAAACAAAGACAGAAATTGAGAGTAGTTTGAAGATTTTATAGCAATTTGACATTATTGTGGTGTGTGTGCACACATGCGTGCATGCACACACACACACACATACACAATAAGTTTGTAGATCCTTGTTATGTTTTTCTTTTTGAATAATTCATTTTTATTATACTTTCAAAAGCAATAGTCTGCAACACATTGGAAATTAAATTTTCAAAAGTTTCTTTACCACTGAAAATTGATCTTGGAATTAAGGTCAGGAGTTTGGTCTTGGAATCAGGTTCAGGTGCTAGTTACATATATTTCATGTAATGTCAATAACATTTGCTTAACATTCTAGCAACTGGAGTATATAAACTGGAATCTACCAATCTAGAGGCATCTATAGATGCCTCTGTACCTATATCAGACACCACTCATAAGGATCTTAGTCTTTTGAATAATCTTATTCTTAGTGCTGCTTTACTATTCTTGTCTAGACCGAGCTTAGTAGATTGATGTTGGGGATTAGAGGCAGATTTTAACTTTTCATTAATATCATGCACTGGTTAAAAATAGTTTTAAGTAAATACCTATTGGCGGATATAATATAATAAATGACAAAGGAGGCTAAAAACTCTACACGTGTGCGTGCATTCTAAGTTACTTAAGTCATCTCTGACTTTATGCAACCCTGTGGACCATAGCCTGCCAAGCTTCTCTGTCTATGGAATTCTCCAGGCAAGAATACTGGAATGGGTTGCCATGCCTTCCTCCAAGGGATCTTCCTGACCCAGGGATTGAACTCACATCTCTTACGTCTCCTGCACTGGCAGGCAGGTTCTTACCACTAGCATCAGCTGAGAAGTTCCCCCCAAATTCTGTATTATATTAATTCATTGTTGTTTAAAGCAGAAACTTGAATGAAGTGGAGTGAGCTATTTATACACACAGAGTGTTTTAGGAAGATAGAACAGCAAGTGTGAAGGCAATGAAACAGGACACTGGAACAGGAAGAATGACAGTGTGACTGTAGCCAACCGTAGAGAAAAAGAGTAGTAGGAGATAAAAGTAGAGAGGTAATGGGATTACACAGTACATGCTAAATGTTAGAATTTTATTGTAACTGTGAAGGAAAGATACTGAAGGGTTAGACTAGAGGAGTAACCTGATCTGACTTAATTTTTTTGAATGTCACCCTGAAAGGGAGCAAAAGAAAACAAAAAACTAAGCTATCTCTATGACTCAACATGAATAATTATTAATAAATCTGTTACTATGTGAATATAATATTAATCCTCCCAAAATGTATGATACGACAGTAATACTCCATAATTATATACCCTATGATAATGCTAACCATCCAAAATAATGTGAATTTGGAGGTAACATGATTGGTTATTGGCTTCTGACTCCAAAGAAGGCTTATTCTGGACATTTAATTATACTTGACCCTTGAACAACATGGTTTGTACTGTGTGGGTCCATATATATGCAGACTTTTTTTCAATAAATATATTGGGAAAAGTTTTGGAGATTTACAACAATTTGAAAAACTTACAGGTACGTTTACATGGCCTAGAAATATAAGAAAACAGAAAAAGGTATTGTCATGACAGTATTAAATATATGTAGATACCAGTTTATCTTATCAATTTGCTACCATAAAATACACATGCATCTATTATAAAAAGTTAAAATTTATCAAAAGTTATGCACACACAGACTGAACATGGTGCCATTTGCAGTTGAGAGAATTGTAAACAATTGTAAAGATGCAATATTACACATACCTGCATAAAATTAATTGTAGAACATATTTTACTATGGTAATCGATTTATAGCCACCTACTGTTGCTACTGCAGTGAGCTCAAGTGTTGTGAGTATCTGCTTAATATGCTGTGGTGCTAATCATCTCCATATGAGCAATTTGTCTCTCCAGAAAATTGCATATCACAGTGAAAAGTGATCTCTAATGGGTCTCATGTATTTTTCATCATGCTTAGTGTAAACCCTGAATAACACCCATACAAAGTGCTGTTACTGATAATGAAAGTGTGTGTTCCCAAGAAGCAGCATTCATGACATTACAAGAAAAGTTGAATTGCTTAATATGTACTGTACAGTGAGGTCTGCAGCTGCAGTTGCCAGCAATTTTAACATAAATTAATCCAGTGTAAAGACAACCATCTATGCCTCAACCACTAATGCCAAAGAAGCTGAAGTCAAATGGTTCTATGAAGGCCTACAAGACCTTCTAGAACTAGCACACACACACACAAAAGATGTCCTTTTCATCATAGGCAATTAAAATGCAAAAGTAGGAAGTCAGAAGATACCTGGAGTAACAGGCGAGTTTGGCCTTGGAGCAAAAAATGAAGCAGGGCAAAGGCTAACAGAGTTTTGCCAAGAGAACACACTAGTCATAATAAACACCCTCTTCCAACAACACAAAAGATGAATTTACACATAGACATCACCAAATACTCAATACAGAAATCAGATTGATTACATTATTTGCAGCTGAAGATGGAGAAGCTCTATACAGTCAGCAAAAAACAAGACCAGGAGGTGACTGTGGCTCAGATCATGAGCTCCTTATTGCAAAATTCAGACTTAAATTGAAGAAAGTGGGGAAAACCACTATGTCATTCAGGTATGCATGCGTGCCAAGTTGCTTCGGTTGTGTCTGACTCTGTGTGACATTATGGACTGTAGCCACCAGGCTCCTCTATCCATGGGATTTTCCAGGCAAGAATATTGAAGTGGGTTGCCATGCCCTTCTCCAGGGGATCTTCCTGACCCAAAGATTGAATCAGAATCTCTTACATCTCCTACGTTGGTAGGTGGGTCCTTTACCGCTAGCACCACTCAAATCCCTAATGATTATACAGTGGAAGTGACAAATAGATTCAAGGGATTAGATATGATAGAGTGTCTGAAGAACTATGGATGGAGGTTCATAACACTGTACAGGAGGCGATGATCAAAACCATCCCAGAAAAAAAGGAATGCAAGAAGGCAAAATGGTTATCTGAGAAGGCCTTACAAAAGCTTAGAAAAGAATACAAGTGAATGGCAAAGGAGAAAGGAAAACATATACCCATCTGATTACAGAGTTCCAAAGACTAGCAAGGAGAGATAAGAAGCCCTTCTTATGGGAACAACGCAAAGAAATACAGGAAAGCAGGAGAATGAGAAAGACTAGAGATCGCTCCAAGAAAATCAGAGATATTAAGGGAACATTTCATCCAAAGATTGGCACAATAAAAGACAGAAATGGCAAGGACCAAACAGAAGCAGAAGAGATTAAAAAGAGGTGGCAGGAATACACAGAAGAACTGTACAAAAAAAGGTCTTAATGACCCAGAAAACCACAATAGTGTCATCACTCACCTAGAGCCAGACATCTTGGAGTGTGAAGTCAGGTAGGCCTTAGGATTCATTACTACATACAAAGCTAGCAGAGGTGATGGAGTTCCAGCTCTCCTATTTGAAATCCTAAAAGATGATGCTGTTAAAATGCTACGTTCTCCAAACATGCCAGCAAATTTGGAAAACTCAGCGGTAGCCACAGGATGGAAACAGGTCAGTTTTCATTCCAATCCCAAAGAAAGGCAACGCCAAAGAATGCTCAAACTACTGCACAATTTTTCTCATTTCTCATGCTGGCAAGGTAATGCTCAAAATCCTTCAAGCTAGGCTCAACAGTACATGAATGAAAATATTCCAGATATACAAGCTGGATTTAGAAAAGGCAAAGGAACCAGAGATCAAATTGTTAACATCCATTATATCATAAATAAAGCAAGAGAATTCCAGCAAAACTTCTACTTCTGCTTTATTGACTATTATAAAAGCCTTTGCCTGTGTGGATCACAACAAATTGTGGAGAATTCTTAAAGAGATGAGAATACCAGACCACCTTACCTGCCCCCTAAGAAACCTGTATGCCGGTCTAGAAGCAAAGTCAGAACTGGGAGTGGAAAAACATACTGGTTCCAAATTGAGATGTCAAGGCTGTATATTGTCATCCTGCTTATTTAACTTATATGAAGAATACACCATGTGAAATGCCAAGCTGTATGAATCACAAACTGGAATCAAGATTGCCAGAAAAAATATTATCAACTTCAGATATGCTGCTGATACCACCTTAATGTCTGAAAGTGAAGAGGAACTAAAGAGCTTCTAGATGAAGGTGAAAGAGGAGAGTGAAAAAGCTAGCTTGAAAGGCAACATTCAAAAAACTAAGATCATGACATCTTTACCATCACTTCAAGGCAAATAGATGGGGAAAAATGGAAATAGTGGCAGATTTTACTTTCTTGGTCTCCGAAATCAATGTGGACAGTGACTGCAGCCATGACATTAAAATACACTTGCTCCTTGGGAGGAAAGCCATACAAACCTAGATAGTGTATTTAAAAGCAGAGACATTACTTTGCTGGCAAAAGTCCATATGGTCAAAACTATGCTTTTTCCAATAGTCATGTATGGATGTGAGAATTGGGCCATAAAGATGGCTGAGCACCAAAAATTGATGGTTCAAACTTTAATGCTGGAAAAGACTCTTGAGAATCCCTTGAACAGCAAGGAGATCAAACCAGTCAATCCGAAAGGAAATCAACCCTTCATATTCGTTGGAAGGACTGAGGCTGAAGTTCTAATACTTTGGCCACCTGATGCAGAGCTGACTCATTGAAAAGACCTTGATGCTGGGAAAGATTGAGGGCAACAGAGGATGAGATGGTTGGATGGCATCACTGATCCAATGGACATGAGTTTGAGCAAATTCTGGGAGATAGTGAAGGACAGGGAAACCTGGTATGCTGAAGTCTATGGGGTCACAGAGTTGGACATGGGTTAGCTACTGAACAACAACAAGGATCATTGTAAAAAAATAGGAAAGAAATTCGTGAGGCTCTCACTCCAGCTTTAACATCAGGTGTGAAAACCTTGCACTTTGTGCAAAATACCTTCTTGTCATAAATTGAAAATGCAGCTTTTCTGTGGGGACAAGATTGCTATAAGAAGTCATACCTACAGACTATACTGTGACTCAAGGAAAAGTGAAGTCATTACATGAAAACATAAAGCAAAAGAATCTAAAGTTGAAAATTTTTAATTCTAGCAAAGGATGGTTTGATAATTTTAGAAAAAGGTTTGGCTTTAAAAATGTAAAGATAAGGCGGTTCTATTTGCAATTTTTAAGGAATCTCCACACTGTTCTCCATAATGGCTGTACTAGTTTGCATTCCCACCAACAGTGTAAGAGGGTTCCCTTTTCTCCATATCCTCTCCAGCACTTATTGCTTGTAGACTTTTGGATCACAGCCATTCTGACTGGTGTGAAATGGTACCTCATTGTGGTCTTGATTTGCATTTCTCTGATAATGAGTGATGTTGAGCATCTTCTCATGTGTTTGTTAGCCATTCGTATCTCTTCTTTGGAGAAATGCCTATTTAGTTCTTTGGCCCATTTTTTTATTGGATCGTTTAGTTTTCTGGAGTTGAGCTGCATAAGTTGCTTGTATATCTTTGAGATTAGTTGTTTGTCAGTTGTTTCATTTGCTATTGTTTTCTCCCATTCAGAAGGCTGTCTTTTCACCTTGCTTACCCAGCAATCCCACTGCTGGGCATACACACCAAGGAAACCAGAATCAAAAGAGACATATGTACCCCAATGTTCATTGCAGCACTGTTTATAATAGCCAGGACATGGAAGCAACCTAGATGTCCATCAGCAGATGAAAGGATAAGAAAGCTGTGGTACATACACACAGTGGAGTACTACTCAGCCCTTAAAAAGAATAAATTTGACTCAGTTCTAATGAGATGGATGAAATTGGAACCGATTATACAGAGTGAAGTAAGCCAGAAAGAAAAACACCAGTACAGTATACTGACACATATATATGGAATTTAGAAGATAGTAATGATGACCCTATATGTGAGACAACAAAAGAGACACAGAGGTATAGAGCGAACTTTTGGACTCTGAGGGAGAGGGAAAGGGTGGGATGGTTTGGGAGAATGGCATTGAAACATGTATACTATCTTGTAAGAAACGAAGCACCAGTCTATGTTCAATGCAGGATGCAGGATGCACGGGGCTGGTGCACAGGATGATTCAGGTAGATGATGTGGGGTGGGAGGTGGGAGGGGGCTTCGGCATTGGGAGACTGTGTTCACCTGTGGCTGATTCATGTCAATGCATGGCAAAACAAATACAGTATTGTAATTAAAAAAATAAATAGAAATTTTTAAAAAAGTAAAGATAATGGAAGCAGCAGCTTCTGCCAACTAAGAGGCGATAGACAGGTTCAGATGCCCACTGAAGAAAACAGAAAGGCTATCTGCCTCAACTGGTTCTCAGTGCAGAGAAGAGTGCCCTATTCTTGGGGAAAAAAATGCCACAAAGGATAATTAGTAATGAAGAAGAGAAGTAAGCACCAAGACATAAGGTAAGCAGGGATAGGCTAACTCTACTGTTTGTACAAATGCAGCTGAGTTTATGATCGGGACTGCTCTTAACTATAAAGCTGTTTACCCTTAAGACTTAGAGGAAAAAGATAAAAACCATCTGTTAGTCTTTTAGTTGTACAAGAAGAAGACTCGGACAACCAGGACACTTTTACTGATTTGATTCCATCGATGCTTTGTCACTGAAGTCAGGAAGTACCCTGCCAGTAAAGGACTGTCTTTTAAAATTCTTTTGATATCGGACAATGTCCCTGGTTACTCAGAAATCTATGAGTTCATCACTGAATGCATCAAAGTGGTCTATCTGATGTGAAAATATATCTCTAATTCAGTTTCCAGATCAGGGTGTCAATAAGGACCTTTAAATCTCATTGCACATGGTTCTCTATGAAAAGGACTGTCAATATTCTAGCAGAGAACCAAATAGAACATTACAGAAGTGTGGAAAAATTACACCATGAGAGTTGTCATCATGGTTATAGAAAAAGCAATGAAAAATCCATTGAGCATGAAATAATAAATTTCTACTGGAGAAAACAGTTTCCAGATGCTGTCCATGACTTCACAGAACTTATTACAGAGACAATCAAGGAGACCATGAACAGAACTGTGGATGTGGCAAAAAGGTAGGGGTGAAGGGTTTCAAGATATGGAACCTGGAGACATTCAAGGGCTAACAGACACCACATCAGAGGAATTAGAAGGCAACTTGATGGAGGTGAGTGCTTCTGAACCAGTTCCAGATAAGAAAGAAAATATAGAAGAGGCAGTGACAGAAAACAAATTGACATTCAGCTCAGTTCAGTTCAATCGCTCAGTCGTGTCCAACTCTTTGCAACCCGATGAATCGCAGCACGCCAGGCCTCCCTGTCCATCACCACCTCCCGGAGTTCACGCAGATTCACGTCCATTGAGTCAGTGATGCCATCCAGCCATCTCATCCTCTGTCGTCCCCTTCTCCTCCTGCCCCCAATCCCTCCCAGAATCAGAGTCTTTTCCAATGAGTCAACTCTTTGCATGACGTGGCCAAAGTACTGGAGTTTCAGCTTTAGCATCATTCCTTCCAAAGAAATTCCAGGGCTGATCTCCTTCAGAATGGACTGGTCCGGTCTCCTTGCAGTCCAAGGGACTCTCAAGAGTCTTCTCCAACACCACAGTTCAAAAGAATTGATATTCTTCCACGCTCAGCTTTCTTCACAGTCCAACTCTCACATCCATACATGACCACTGGAAAAACCATAGCCTTGACTAGACGGACCTTAGTCGGCAAAGTACTGTCTCTGTTTTTCAATATGCTCTCTAGGTTGGTCATAACTTTTCTTCCAAGGAAGTGTCTTTTAATTTCATGGCTGCAATCACCACCTGCAGTGATTTTGGAGCCCCAAAAATAAAGTCTGACACTGTTTCCACTGTTTCCCCATCTATTTCCCATGGAGTGATGGGACCGGGTGCCATGATCTTCGTTTTCTGAATGTTGAGCTTTAAGCCAACTTTTTCACTCTCCACTTTCACTTTCATCAAGAGGCTTTTAGTTCCTCTTCACTTTCTGCCATAAGGGTGGTGTCATCTGTATATCTGTGGTTATTGATATTTCTCCTGGCAATCTTGATTCCAGCTTGTGTTTCTTCCACTCCAGCATTTCTCATGATGTACTCTGCATATAAATTAAATAAGCAGGGTGACAATATACAGCCTTGATGTACTCCTTTTCCTATTTGGAAGCAGTCTGTTGTTCCATGTCCAGTTCTAACTATTGCTTCCTGACCTGCATACAGATTTCTGAAGAGGCAGGTCAGGTGGTCTGGTATTCCCATCTCTCTCAGAATTTTCCACAGCTTACCATGATCCACACAGTCAAAGGCTTTGGCATAGTCAATAAAGCAGAAATAGATGTTTTTCTGGAACTCTCTTGCTTTTTCCATGATCCAGTGGATGTTGGCGATTTGATCTCTGGTTCCTCTGCCTTTTCTAAAACCAGCTTGAACATCTGGAAATTCACAGATCTGGAAATTCACAGATGAAGCCTGGCTTGAGAATTTTCAGCATTACTTTCCTAGCATGTGAGATGAGTGCAGTTGTGCGGTAGTGTGACCATTCTTTGGCATTGCCTTTCTTTGGGACTGGAATGAAAACGGACCTTTTCCAGTCTTGTGGCCACTGCTGAGTTTTCCAAATTTGCTGGCATATTGAGTACAGCATTTTCACAGCATCATCTTTCAGGATTTGAAATAGCTCAACTGGAATTCCATTAACTCCAGTAGCTTTGTTCATAGAGATGCTTTCTAAGGCCCACTTGACTTCACATTCCAGGATGTCTGGCTCTAGATGAGTGATCACACCATCATGATTATCTGGTTCGAGAAGATCTTTTTGTACAGTTCTTCTGTGTATTCTTGCCACCTCTTCTTAATATTGTCTGCTTCTGTTAAGTCCAGACCATTTCTGTCCTTTATTGAGCCCATCTTTGCATGAAATATTCCCTTGGTATCTCTAATTTTCTTGAAGAGATCTCTAGTCTTCCCCATTCTGTTCTTTTCCTTTATTTCTTTGCATTGATCGCTGAAGAAGGCTTATCTCTCCTTGCTATTTTTTGAAACTCTGCATTCGGATGCTTATATCTTTCCTTTTCTCCTTTGCTTTTCGCCTCTCTTCTTTTCACAGCTATTTGTAAGGCCTCCCCAGACAGCCATTTTGCCATTTTGCATTTCTTTTCCATGGGGATGGTCTTGATCCCTGTCTCCTGTACAATGTCACAAACCTCATTCCATAGTTCATCAGGCACTCTATCAGATCTAGGCCCTTAAATCTATTTCTCACTTCCACTGTATAATCATAAGGGATTTGATTTAGGTCATACCTGACTGGTCTAGTGGTTTTCCTTACTTTCTTCAATTTGAGTCTGAATTTGGTAATAAGGAGTTCATTATCTGAGCCACAGTCAGCTCCTGGTCTTGTTTTTGTTGACTGTATAGAGCTTTTTAGACAATCTATTACAGCAGAAGAGTTCTTACTACATAAGACTGCTTTCAACTTCTTTTACAACATGGAATCTTCCATGCTACAGGAACTGAAACTAAACAGTGGAAGGACTGGAGCCAAGTAGAAACAGTTTTAGAGAAATGAAAAAGTAAAAAGTCAAGCAGAAACTATGACATCTTTCTATATAGTTACACTGGGAATGCCTGCCTCTCCTACCTCCCCCCTTTACCTCCTACCTCCCCCTTTACCTCCTATACCTCTTTCACCCCTGCCAATCTGGGAAAGGAAATAACTATCCCTCCCCTTCTTCAATCTATTCAATGTGAAGATGACAAAGATGAAGATCTTTATGATCAATTTCCACTTAATGAATAGCAAATGACCATGCTGTATACTTAATAAATTTATCTGCTGTGAATGTTGGTGTCTTTGTGTGAAAGTGTAGTAACCACAATGGTGTGCCTCACTCTCCTGTAACTGGAGAAACTGAATATCAGTGTATTACCATCAGTTCAGTTCAGTTCAGTCGTTTAGTCATGTCTGACTCTTTGTGAACCCATGGACTGAAGCACACCAGATCTCCCTCTCCATTACCAACCCCTGGAGCTTGCTCAAACTCACTTCCATCCAGTTGGTGATACCATCCAACCTTCTCATCCTCTGTGGTCCCCTTCTCCTCCTGCCTTCCATCTTTCCCAGCATCAGGGTCTTTGCCAATGAATTAGTTCTTCCCATCAGGTGGCCAAAGTATTGGAGCTTCAGCTTTAGCATCAGTCCTTCCAGTGAATATTCAGGACTGATCTCCTTTAGGATGGATGGGTTGGATTTCCTTGCAGTCCAAGGGACTCTCAAGAGTCTTCTCCAAAACCACAGTTTAAAAGCATCAATCCTTCAGTGCTCAGCTTTCTTTATAGTCCAACTTACATCCATACATGACTACTAGAAAAACCATAGTGAATTTAATTCATAAAACCAGTATATCTACTATTGTGGGCAAGAATCCCTTAGAAGAAATGGAGTAGCCCTCATAGTTAACAAAGAGTCTGAAATGCAGTACTTGGTGCAATCTCAAAAATGAGTGAATGATCTCTGTTCGTTTCCAAGGCAAAAAATAAAGCTCAGTACTGTAACTGTATTTTCTCTTCCTTGTGATTTTAATAACATTCTTTTTTCTAGCTTACTTTATTATAAGAATATACTATATAACACATATACAAAATATGTATTAATCATCTGTTTATGTTATAGTAAGGCTGCTGTAGTTAAGTTTTGAGAGTCAAAAGTTATATTTGGATGTTCAAGTGCATGAGGAGTCAGCATCACTAATCCCACATTGTTCAAGTTTAAGTGTACTTTGTAATAACTCCTCCTTATACTGAATGCAATTATTATTTTTTAATTTTATTTTTACTTTATTTTACTTTACAATACTGTATTGGTTTTGCCACACATTGACATGAATTGGCAATGGGTGTATACGAGCTCCCAATCCAGAACCCCCTCCCACCTCCCTCCCCATATCATCTCTCTGGATCATCCCCGTGCACCAGCCCCAAGCATCCTGTATCCTGTATGGAACATAGACTGGCACTTCATTTCTTACATGATAGCATACATGTTTCAATGCCATTCACCCAAATCATCCCACCTTCTCCCTTTCCCTCGGAGTCCAAAAGTCCATTCTATACATCTGTGTCTCTTTTGTTGTCTCACATACAGGGTCATCATTACCATCTTTCTAAATTCCATATATATGTATCAGTATACTATATTGGTGTTTTTCTTTCTGGCTTACTTCATTCTGTATAATCGGCTCCAGTTTTATCCATCTCATTAGAACTGAGTCAAATGTATTATTTTTAATGGCTGAGTAATACTTCATTGTGTATATGTACCACAGCTTTCTTATCCATTTGTCGGCTGATGGACATCTAGGTTGCTTCCATGTCCTGGCTATTATAAACAGTGCTGTGATGAACATTGGGGTACATGTGTCTCTTGCAATTCTGGTTTCCTCAGTGTGTATGCCCAGCAGTGGGATTGCTGGGTCATAAGGCAGTTCTATTTGCAGTTTTTAAGGAATCTCCACAGTGTTCTCCATAGTGGCTGTACTAGTTTGCATTCCCACCAACAGTGTAAGAGGGTTCCCTTTTCTCCACACCCTCTCCAGCATTTATTGCTTATAGACTTTTGGATCGCAGCCATTCTGACTGCTATGAAATGGTACCTCATTGTGGTCTTGATTTGCATTTCTCTGATAATGAGTGATGTTGAGCATCTTTTCATGTTTGTTAGCCATCTTTATGTCTTCTTTGGAGAAATGTCTATTTAGTTCTTTGGCCCATTTTTTGATTGGGTCATTTATTTTTCTGGAGTTGAGCTGCATAAGTTGCTTGTATATTTTTGAGATTAGTTGTTTGTTAGTTGCTTCATTTGCTATTGTTTTCTCCCATTCAGAAGGCTGTCTTTTCACCTTGCTTATAGTTTCCTTTGTTCTGCAGAAGCTTTTAATTTTAATTAGATCCCATTTGTTTATTTTTTGCTTTTATTTCCAGTATTCTGGGAGATGGATCATAGAGGATCCTGCTGTGATTTAAGTTGGAGAGGGTTTTGCCTATGTTCTTCTCTAGGGGTTTTATAGTTTCTGGTCTTACATTTAGATCTTTAATCCATTTTGAGTTTATTTTTGTGTGTGGTGTTAGAAAGTGACCTACTTTCATTCTTTTACAAGTGGTTAACCAGTTTTCCCAGCAGCACTTGTTAAAGAGATTGTCTTTACTCCATTGTATATTCTTGCCTTTGTCAAAGATAAGGTGTCCATAGGAGTGTGGATTTATCTCTGGGCTTTCTATTTTGTTCCATTGATCTATATTTCTGTCTTTGTGCCAGTACCATACTGTCTTGATGACTGTGGCTTTGTAGTAGAGCCTGAAGTCAAGCAAGTTGATTCCTCCAGTTCCACTCTTCTTTCTCAAGATTGCTTTGGCTATTCAAGTTTTTTTTTGCATTTCCATACAAATCTTGAAATTATTTGTTCTAGTTCTGTGAAAAATACCGCTGGTAGCTTGATAACGATTGCACTGAATCTGTAGATTGCTTTGGGTAGTATACTCATTTTCACTAGACTGATTCTTCCGATCCATGAACATGGTATATTTCTCCATCTATTAGTGTCCTCTTTGATTTCTTGCATCAGTGTTTTATAGTTTTATATATATAGATATATGTCTTTTGTTTCTTTAGGTAGATATATTCCTAAATATTTTATTCTTTTCATTGCAATGGTGAATGGAATTGTTTCCTTAAATTCTCTTTCTGTTTTCTCATTGTTAGTGTATAGGAATGCAAGGGATTTCTGTGTATTGATTTTATATCCTGCAACTTTACTATATTGATTGATTAGCTCTAATAATTTCCTGGCAGAGTCTTTAGGGTTTTCTATGTAGAGGATCATGTCATCTGCAAACAGTGAGAGTTTTACTTCTTCTTTTCCAATCTGGATTCCTTTTATTTCTTTTTCTGCTCTGGCTGCTGTGGCCAAAACTTCCAGAACTATGTTGAATAGTAGCAGTGAAAGTGGGCACCCTTGTCTTGTTCCTGACTTTAGGGGAAATGCTTTCAATTTTTCACCATTGAGGGTAATGTTTGCTGTGGGTTTGTCATATAAAGCTTTTATTATGTTGAGAAATATTCCTTCTATTCCTGCTTTCTGGAGAGTTTTTATCATAAATGGATGTTGAATTTTGTCAAAGGCCTTCTCTGCATCTATTGAGATAAACATATGGCTTTTATTTTTCCATTTGTTAATGTGGTGAATTACATTGATTGATTTGCAGATATTGAAGAATCCTTCCATCCCTGGGGTAAAGCCCACTTGGTCATGGTGTATGATCTTTTTAATGTGTTGTTGGATTCTGATTGCTAGAATTTTGTTGAGGATTTTTGCATCTATGTTCATCAGTGATATCGGCCTGTAGTTTTCTTTTATTGTGGCATCTTTGTCAGGTTTTGGTATTAGGGTGATGGTGGCCTCATAGAATGAATTTGGAAGTTTACCTTCCTCTGCAACTTTCTGGAAGAGTTTGAGTAGGATAGGTATTAGCTCTTCTCTCAGTTTTTGGTAGAATTCAGCTGTGAAGCCATCTGTGCCTGGGCTATTTGTTTGCTGGAAGATTTCTGATTACAGTTTCAACTTCCATGCTTGTGATGGGTCTGTTAAGATTTTCTATTGCTTCCTGGTTCAGTTTTGGAAAGTTGTAATTTTCTAAGAATTTGTCCATTTCTTCCACGTTGTCCATTTTATTGGCATATAATTGCTGATAGTAGTCTCTTATGATCCTTTGTATTTCTGTGTTGTCTGTTGTGATCTCTCCATTTCTAATTTTATTGATTTGATTTTTCTCTCTTTGTTTCTTGATGAGTCTGACTAATAGTTTGTCAATTTTATTTATCCTTTCAAAGAACCAGCTTTTGGCTTTATTGATTTTTGCTATGGTCTCTTTTGCTTCTTTTGCTTTTATTTCTGCCCTAATTTTTAAGATTTCTTTCCTTCTACTAACTCTGGGGTTCTCCATTTCTTCCTTTTCTAATTGCTTTAGGTGTAGAGTTAGGTTATTTGACTTTTTCTTGTTTCTTGAGGTATGCCTGTATTGCTATGAATTTTCCTCTTAGCACTGCTTTTATAGCATCCCACAGGTTTGGGGTTGTTGTGTTTTCATTTTCATTCATTTCTATGCATATTTTGATTTCTTTTTGATTTCTTCTGTGATTTGTTTGTTATTCAGAAGCGTGTTGTTCAGCCTCCATATACTGGAATTTTTAAGAGTTTTTCTCCTGTAATTGAGATCTAATCTTAATGCATTATGGTCAGAAAAGATGCTTGGAGTGATTTCAATTTTTTTTGAATTTATCAGGGTTAGATTTATGGCCCAGGATGTGATCTATCCTGGAAAAGGTTCCGTGAGCACTTGAAAAAAGGGTAAACTTCATTGTTTTGGGGTGAAATGTCCTATAGATATCAAGTAGGTCTAACTGTTCTATTGTACCATTTAAAGTTTGCATTTCTTTGTTATTTTTCTGTTTAGTTGATCTGTCCATAGATGTGAGTGGGGTATTAAAGTCTCCCACTATTATTGTGTTATTGTTAATTTCCCCTTTCATACTTGTTAGCATTTGTTTTACATATTGCAGTGCTCCTATGTTGGGTGCATATATATTTATAATTGTTATATCTTCTTCTTGGATTGATCCTTTGATCATTATGTGGTGGCCTTCTTTGTCTCTTTTCACAGCCTTTGTTTTAAAGTCTATTTTATCAGATACGAGTATTGCTACTCCTGCTTTCTTTTGGTCTCTATTTGCGTGGAATATCTTTTTCCAGCCCTTCACTTTCAGTCTGTATGTGTCCCTTGTTTTGAGGTGGGTCTCTTGTAGGCAGCATATATAGAGATCTTGTTTTTGTATCCATTCAGCCAGTCTTTGCCTTTTGGTTGGGGCATTCAACCCATTTACATTTAAGGTAATTATTGATAAGTATGATCCCATTGCCATTTACTTTATTGTTTTGGGTTCCAGTTTATACTCCCTTTTTGTCTTTCCTGTCTAAAGATATTCTTTAGCATTTGTTGGAGAGCTGGTTTGGTGGTGCTGAATTCTCTCTGCTTTTGCTTGTCTGTAAAGTTTTTGATTTTGCCTTCATATTTGAATGAGATCCTTGCTGGGTACAGTAATCTAGGCTGTAGGTTATTTTCTTTCATCACTTTAAGTATGTCTTGCCATTCCCTCCTGGCCTGAAGAGTTTCTATTGAAAGATCTGCAGTTATCCTTATGGGAATTCCCTTGTGTGTTATTTTTTTTTTCCCTTGCTGTTGTTAATAGTTGTTCTTTGTGTTTGATCTTTGTTAATTTGATTAATATATGTCTTGGGGTGTTTTGCCTTGGGTTTATCCTGTTTGGAACTCTCTGGGTTTCTTGGACTTGGGTGATTATTTCCTTCCCCATTTTAGAGAAGTTTTCAACTATTATCTCCTCAAGTATTTTCTCATGGTCTTTCTTTTTGTCTTCTTCTTCTGGGACTCCTATGATTTGAATGTTGGGGCATTTAACACTGTCCTGGAGGTCTCTGAGATTGTCCTCATTTCTTTTAATTCATTTGTCTTTTTTCCTCTCTGATTCATTTATTTCTACCATTCTATCTTCTATTTCACTAATCCTATCTTCTGCCTCTGATATTCTACTATTTGTTGCCTCCAGAGTGTTTCTGATCTCATTTATTGCATTATTCATTATATATTGACTCTTTTTTATTTCTTCTAGGTCCTTGTTAAACATTTCTTGCATCTTCTCAATCCTTGTCTCCAGGCTATTTATCTGTGATTCCATTTTGATTTCAAGATTTTGAAGCATTTTCAGTACCATTATTCAGAATTCTTTCTCACGTAGATTCTCTATCTCTTCCTCTTTTGTTTGGTTTGGTGGGCATTTCTCCTGTTCCTTTACCTGCTGGGTATTCCTCTGTCTCTTCATCTTGGTTACATTGCTGCATTTGGGGTGGTCTTTCTATATTCTGGGAATTTGTGGAGTTCTCTTTATTATGGAGTTTCCTCACTGTGGGTGGGGTTGTATCAGTGGCTTGTCAAGGTTTCTTGGTTAGGGAGGCTTGTTGGAGTTCTGGTGGGTGGAGCCTGATTTCTTCTCTCTGGAGTGCTATGAAGTGTCCAGTAATGGCTTATGAGACGTCAATGGTTTTGGAGTAACTTTGAGCTGCCTGTATATTGAAGCTCAGGGGTGTGTTCCTGTGTTGCTGGAGAAGTTGCATGGTATGTCTTGCTCTGGAACTTGTTGGCCCTTGAGTGGTGCTTGGTTTCAGTGTAGGTATGGTGGCGTTTGATGAGCTCCTATTGATTAATGTTCCCTGGATTCAGGATTTCTCTGATGTTCTCAGGATTTGGACTTAAGCCTGCTGCTTCTGGTTTTCAGTTTTATTTTTACATTAGCCTCAAGACTTCTCCATCTATACAGCACCGATGATAAAACAGCTAGGTTAAAGATGAAAGGTTTCTCTGTGTTGAGGGACACCCAGAGAGGTTCACTGAGTTACATGGAGAAGAGAAGACGGAGGGAGGATTTAGAGGTGACTGGAATGAGATGAGGTGGGATCAAAAGAGGAGAAAGCAAGCTAGCCAGTAATCACTTCCTTATGTGTGCTCCACAGTCTGGACCACTCAGAGGTGTTCACGGAGTTATACAGGGAAGAGGAGAGGGAGGAAGTCGACAGAGGTGGCCAGGAGGATAAAAGAGGGAAATGAAAAGGAGAGAGACAGATCCGGCCAGTAACCAGTTCCCTAAGTGTTCTCCACCGTCTGGAACACACAGAGATTCACAGAGTTGGGTAGAGAAGAGAAGGGGGCGGGTAGAGACAGAGGCCACCTGGTGGAGAAAAAGGAGAGTCCAAAGGAGGAAAGAGTGGTCATGCCAGTAATCTCACTCTCAGGTAAAACTGCGTACTAAAGATTGGGTTTTTAAATGTACAAAATTGACAACAAATACCAAAAAGCAAAGATTAAAAATCTGGAGTAGAGATTGGATTTTCAAAAATACAATATTAAAGAAAAGAAGAAGAAGAAAAAGCCACAAGAATTATTAAAAACAACAACAACCACAAAAAGACTATATATGGCATTTGTTTTAAAAATAGGGTCTCTTTTTTTTTTTTGAAAAGCAATAGTAGGTTATAAAAATAAAAATTAGAGAAACAGAGGACTTAAAAATTTAAGAAAGTTAAAAAAAGAAGAAAAAGAAAAGAAGATAAAACAATCACTCAACAACATCAACACACACACACAAAATAATGATTGTAAAAATAGTAAAGATATATCTGGCCCTTTCTCTGGTGTTGTGGGCAGTGTGGGGTCACTTCCAAGCAGTTCCCTCTGTTTAACTTGTTCTGTTTCCTGGTCTCTTCAGTGTTTGATTTCCGTCTTGACACAGGGAGGGTGGTGGTGGACACTTTTTTTGGGGGCTCACTTATTCAGTTGCGCTGTGGGGGAGGGAGGGATGCTGCAAACAAATAATACTGGCGAGTGCTTGACGTGTCTCATCCACACTGGGCCTGCTCCTGCTCACGGTGCACACTGCTCAGGCTCTATGTTGCTCTGCCAGGGAACTGTCTGAGGCTGGCCCTAGGCTTCATGCACCACCCCTATCTAAGCCACTCAGGCTCGGCGCTCAGGTAGCCTTCAGAGGCTCAGATTTGGTTGGGCCTGCATTTTGTGCCCTTCCCAGGTTCGAGTAGCTCAGGAGTTTGGCGGGTGCAGTCTCTGCAACTAATCACTTTTCCCTGCTGCTCAGTTTTCTGGGTGTACCACTGGTGTCCCTTCTCAGGCAGATGATGACTGTCCAGAACCCCCAGAAGTCTTAGTTAGCAAAGAAGCCTGCTTGCATTTTGGTAGGTAATGTCTCTCTTAGGCTGCGATTGCCCCCTTCCAGCCCTTACAGCTCTGGCTGCCTGTCACCGGAGGGGGATGTTCTGCAGCTGGCTATTTCTGTTCCGTCCTTTGTTCTGTATGCAGTCCTGGAGGTGTCTTATGTTTGAGCATTTTGCATGGTAGCTATCCCACAGTCTGGTTTGCTAGCCCAAGTTAGTTCGTTCTGGTTACGCATGGGGCGTTCTGGCCCGATTCTTAAAAAGCACTGCAGCCTGCGCCTCCCGTGCCTCCCTGCCCAGCCCCCCAGTTGCTAGTGGCAGATGCAGACATCTCTGCTGCGTTTCCACTGGGGGAGTTTCTGTTGGGCTTGTAATTTGTTGGTTTTAACTATTTATTTACTTTTCCTTCCTGTTATGTTGCCCTCTGTGCTTCTAAGGCTCGCCACTGACTTGGCAGTGAGAATGTTTCCCGGTGTTTGGAAACCTCTCTTCTTAAGAGTCTCTTCCTGGAACAGGACTCGCTTCCAGGGATGGAGCTCCGTCCCTCCTTTCTTTCTCTCTTTTTTCATCTTTTATATTTTTTCCTACCTGTTTTTGAAGCCAATGATCTGCTTTTCTGGGTGCCTGATGTCCTCTGCCAGCATTCAGAAGTTGTTTTGTGGAATTTACTCAGCGTTGAAATGCTCTTTTGATGAATTTGTAAGGAAGAAAGTGGTCTCCCCGAAGAAAGCTGAGCGCCAAAGAATTGATGCTTTTGAACTGTGGTGTTGGAGAAGACTCTTGAGAGTCCATTGGACTGCAAGGAGATCCAACCAGTCCATTCTGAAGGAGATCAGCCCTGGGATTTCTTCAGAAGGAATGATGCTAAAGCTGAAACTCCAGTACTTTGGCCACGTCATGCGAAGAGTTGACTCATTGGAAAAGACTCTGATGCTGGGAGGGATTGGGGGCAGGAGGAGAAGGGGACAACAGAGGATGAGATGGCTGGGTGGCATCACGGACTCGATGGACGTGAGTCTGAGTGAACTCCAGAAGATGGTGATGAACAGGAAGGCCTGGTGTGCTGCGATTCATGGGGTCGCAAAGAGTGGACATGACAGAGCGACTGAGCTGAACTGAACTCACTTTCAAAACTTATCACTTAACTATTTACCTTCCTATTGAAGGGGATTAGAATATACCACCCCAAAATATGCTACTGTCAACTACAAATTGGCACTTGCCATTAACCTCTACAAGGATTAAATCACACGCTGCTGCAGCTGCTCCTGACCTTCAACACCCCTTGAAGAGAGTTCAGGGTGGAGAGCAGAAATGGGGCACTCTCTGCTCTGGAAAAATTGGCAGACTAGGTCTTCAGATAGTTAGATATTTTCAGGAGCTGACTTTATTAGCCCTATTCTTGCATCTTCTCATATCTAGAAAAGCACTAAATTCCTTCATGGTGACTTCTGTTCCTCCTGATTAGCAGAAATCTTCTGCAAAAATGTGCACTTGATTGCATGCACTCTCTCTTCACAAAAATCATATACATACTGACTCCTCTCCTACCTATTTGGAGCAGTTCCTCAGAGCTATCTGAAATGCTGTCTTCTGGGTTATAGTCTTCATTTTGCCCTAAATAAAACTTAACTCGCACCTTTCATACTGTGCACTTTTTTCGTCAGAAGTTATGGTGACCACAAAGGGACCCAGAGTGGACTTCTCTATTTCATTTGAACTCTACAAAAAACCAGAGCCTTGCTTCCAGGAAAGGGCCCTTTCACCTATCTGCCTCCTAGGAGAGTCCAGGTAAATTTAGCTAAGTCTTTCCTGGCTCTTGGATCTCCCATATTGGATCTCCTGAGCTTTATTTGGCTGTGTATAGCATGTACCTGTCCCCTGCCCCCTGCTATCCCTTCAGGTGAAAGATACTCAGGTGGCCTGGTTGAAAGATACCAGGGAAATAGTCACTCAGGTGAAAAATACTGGGAGGGGTGGTTAAAAGATACCAGGGTTTGCAATTATAGGAGACAGTGGTCTGTGTTGAGTGGTTAAGTAAGAGGCTGATCTGATACAATTCCTCAATTCAGTTGCTTTAATAGAATCGGCAGGATAAAAGTGAAGATACTACATAAGAGCTTTGCTCTGAAGAAAAGGGACAAGTCTCCTCCTGGTCAGTTATGGCTTTCTCAGGCTACTGAGAAATTTACAGGAGTGGTGGGTGCAGAGTTTTCACACCATGGAGTGGTCCCATAGGGAAACCCTCACTAATTAAAACATTTGCTCATCCAGGGGTCATGAATAAAAATTGGCCATTCAGTGATCTGAGCACCTGCCATGGTCTTGTGATTATACAGTGGAAGTGAGAAATAGATTTAAGGGCCTAGATCTTATAGATAGAGTGCCTGATGAACTATGGAATGAGGCTCTTGACATTGTACAGGAGACAGGGATCAAGACCATCCCCATGGAAAAGAAATGTAAAAAAGCAAAATGGCTGTCTGGGGAGGCCTTACAAATAGCTGTGAAAAGAAGAGAAGTGAAAAGCAAAGGAGAAAAGGAAAGATATAGGCATCTGAATGTAGAGTTCCAAAGAATAGCAAGAAGAGATAAGAAAGCCTTCCTCAGGGATCAATGCAAAGAAATAGAGGAAAACAACGAATGGGAAAGACTAGAGATCTCTTCAAGAAAATTAGAGATACCAAGGGACCATTTCATGCATAGATGGGCTCAATAAACGACAGAAATTTACTGGACCTAACAGAAGCAGAAGATATTAAGAAGAGGTGGCAAGAATACACAGAAGAACTGTACAAAAAGATCTTCATGACCCGGATAATCACAATGGTGTGATCACTCATCTAGAGCCAGATATTCTGGAATGTGAAGTCAAGTGGGCCTTGGAAAGCATCGCTATGAACAAAGCTACTGGAGTTAATGGAATTAAAGTTGAGCTGTTTCAAGACCTGAAAGATGATGCTGTGAAAGTGCTGCACTCACTGTGCCAGCAAATCTGCACTCACTATGCCAGGAGTTGGTAATGGACAGGGAGGCCTGGCATGCTGTGATTCATGGGGTCGCAAAGAGTTGGACAAGACTGGGTGACTGAACTGAACAATCAATTGTTTGAAACTGTACCAAAACTAAAAAATATCGGCTATAGTACTCTCTCTCTCCCGCTGCTTCTCCCATGTATCCTCTTCTATCTGAATTGCCTGGCACAGGTGCTATCTCTTTCTCTTCCAACTCCCCTGCCTCCTACTTCTCCCTCCACTCCAATAAAGGGGGAAAAAAATCAGAAGTGATTATAGCTCCCTTTAAGGAGAAATGTATTACGGAAAGAGGTGAACCATCCTTGGTATTTATGTACACATTCTGGACCCAAACAGAACTTTAGATTCTTTAGCTAAGGAATTTCCAAATCTAAGTCATGATCCGTTGTTGGTTATTTTTTCCCCCACTGGGTTTTGCTAAGGAATCTGAGTTAACCATCTGAACCTACAAGCCCAGGTTTTCAAATCTATATTAATTAATACAGCTGTTAGTTTCTGAAAGCAAAGCGAGGGAATGAATAAAGCAGAATGAAAACATCACTTCTTGGATTCTGAACCATAGGCTCACAATGAATGCAAGGCATTAGCTCAGAAATTGTTTGAACTTATCCCAGAGCATTTTCCAAAAATCATAGACTGGAGAGAGATTCAACAGTTGAAAGCAAAGATAGAATGAATCAATTATGGACTATTATGAAAAGTTTGAAAGAAATTTTCAAGCAACATTCTGACTTGACACCTGAATTATTCCTAATCTCCAAAATAATCCTTTGCTTAACTCTGCCTTTTTAGAATGTTTAGATGAGGATTTGGCTAATCAAAAGCCACAAGCCGGGTTGGTCCCAGTTACACACAAGTGCACTTGCTATACTGGCTGACCAACTTTTCAAAACCACTGTTGTTCAGTCGCTGTCGTGTCTGACTGTTTGCAACCCCACAGACTGCAGCATGCCAAGCTTCCCTGTCCTTCACTACCTCCCAGAGTTTGCTCAAACTCTGTCCATTGAATCAGTGATACCATCCATCATCCTCAATTCATCCCCTTCTCCTCCTGCCTTCAAGCTTTCCCAGCACAGGGTCTTTTCCAGTGAGTTAGTTCTTCACATCAGGTGGCTAAGTACTGTAGCTTCAGCTTCAGCATCAGTCATTCCAAAGAATATTTCAGGGTTGAGTTCCTATAGGATTGACTGGTTTGATCTCCTTGCTGTCCAAGGGGCTCTCAAGAATCTTCTCCAGCACCATAGCTTGAAAGCATCAACTCTTTGGCTCTCAGTCTTCTTTATGGTCCAACTCTTACATCCATACATGACTAATGGAAAAACCATAGCTTTGACTATACGGACCTTTGCTGGCAAATTAATGTCTCTGCTTTTTAATACACTGTCTAGGTTTGTAATAGCTTTTCTTCCAAGGAACAAGAGTTTTTTAACTTCATGGCTGCAGTCACTGTCTCCAGTGATTTTGGAGCCCAAGAAAATAGTCTGTCACTGTTTCCATTTTTCCTCCATCTATTTGCCATGAAGTGATGGGACCAGATGCCATGATCTTAATTTTTTAAATGCTGAGTTTTAAGCCAGGTTTTTCACTCTCCTCTCACTTTCATCAAGAGGCTCTTTAGTTCCTCTTTGCCTTCTGTCTCTAGAGTAGTATCATCTGCATATCTGAAGTTGCTGGTTTTTCTCCCAGCAATCTTGATTCCAGCTTGAGATTCATCCAACCCAGCATTTTGCATGATGTACTCTGCATATATGTTAAATAAGCTGGGTGACAATATACAGCCTTGAGGCACTCCTTTCCCAATTTTGAGCCAGTCTGTTGTTCCGTGTCTGATTCTAACTGTTGCTTCTTAACCTGCATACAGATTTCTCAGAAGGCAAGCAAGGTCATATTCCCATCTCTTTTAGAGTTTTCTACAGTTTGTTGTGATCCATGAAATCAAAGACTTTAGCATAGTCAATGAAGGAGGTTTTTTTTCTGTAATTCTCTTGCTTTTTCTATGATCCAATGGATGTTGGCAATTTGATTTCTGCTTCCTCTGCCTTTTGTAAATTCGGCTTATACATCTGGAAGTTCTCAGTTCATGTACTGTTGAAGCCTACCTTGAAGGACTTTGAGCATTACCTTGCTAGCATGTGAAGGAGATATCTTTGAAAATTATGAACCTTCAGTTGTGCCAATTAAGTATACAGCACCAGTCAAAGGTTAACTGATTTCTGTTTAATTCCCAACAAGCAGAGAAAGCTAGCTTGAGGGAAACAACAATACAGCTCTTCAGAACTCTGATCCTGAGGGAATAAATACTATGAGGAAAACCTGATTTTCTCAACCCGTGCCTTGAGACCAGAGATCTCAGGATCACTCATCTAGATCATCTCTAATTCCTAAGACTAAAAGGAGGAGTGGAAAAACTCTTTTAAAAATTAAACTTATTCCAACTGTTTTTTACAACTAGTAAGTTTTATATTGTGATATCTGATTCATGACTAAGTTTAGAAAATGAAGCTATGAGAGCTTCCATTCTCTCTGATAGTACATTTATGCATGCACTATTTTTGTTCTTACTTTGGATGGTTATAATAAAATTTAACTTGTAAGTAAGCTCTACTTAATTGGATAAAGGGAAATTAAACACTTTTGTGAAAGTGAAAGTGTTAGTCGCTCAGTCATGTCCAACTTTTTGTGACCCTCATGGACTCTAGCCTACCAGGCTCCTGTGTCCATGGAATTCTCCAGGCAAGAATACTGGAATGGGTTGCCATTTCCTTCTCCAAGGAGTCTTCCTGACCCAGGGATTGAACCTGAATCTCTGATATTTCAGGCAGATTCTTTATCATCTGTGCCACCAGGGAAGCCGTACTTATACAAATTCTTAAAAAACAAAAACAAAAACAAAAAACAGAAGGTAACTGGCTAGAATTAACTTCAAGTTCCTGTGAAATGTATTCAAAATTAAATACCTGGTATTAATGTTTAAGTTTGTTGATCTAATTAATATAGACATGTATTTAGAGTCATTAAGTACAATACTTCCATTGTGTCTATGTTTAATATGAGCTAAATAAAATCTTGTTGTATCTTTTAGAAATCTGTTAGCTAGGAAAGTGACTTGATGTGAAGAAATGTTTAAGGAAAGAAAATGTAAAGAGGATAAGAGCTTTTAGATAAACTGTATTAAGAATAATTATGCTTCAGGAATGTCT
The DNA here is from genome assembly GCA_917880005.1 of Nanger dama. NCBI lineage: Eukaryota > Metazoa > Chordata > Mammalia > Artiodactyla > Bovidae > Nanger > Nanger dama. Next base: position 18,221,751 of record CAKJTW010000014.1, read on the forward strand.
ATCTAAAATATTCTCTCTAGATTCTGATAACTAGAAATTCTACAGTTGTGCTAAATTAAGTGATGGAGGTTTATTGAATAGCTAGGTCATTCACAAACAAGATACTGAAACATTAATTGTCAAACACTGGCTTCCTTTTATAGAGAAACAAAAGGTTTAGAACTATGAAAAATGTTTTTGGTGCTACACTGAGACAATTATATAAAAAGCACATTTTTCAAGAAATTATTTGGATTTATGTTTCATGGATGCTTAAGGAAAGTAGCATGTATGATTTTAGTAAAGGAGGTATGAGGAAAGGGATTGCATTTTGTTAAGGGAAAAGGTCATAGGTCTGACTTAGAGGTGGATGTTTCTGGATGGAATAAAATAAAGTGATGGTACAGAAAGTGGTGAAAGATTTACGGAAAGTTGACCCCAAGAAAAGTTTTATGCATGGTCAGGATTGACTAAGTTTATTTTTTTATTTTTTATTTTATTTTTTGACTAAGTTAAGAATAAATTTGAGTAAATGAATTTAAAAGTAGGCTGGGGCAAAATTTGAATTGGGCTTTCCTCTCTGATAAGTTTTCTAAAGATGCTGAACTTCCTTTGATAATAAATTTTAAGTTCTTTACCTTTTAAGTGATCTGTTATGTATTTGCCTTTGGAATATTTTATTATTACTTTGGCTAAGTGAATAACTATTATATCACAGTGACTATTGTATCCTATGAGTGTTCTAAGCCCTTTTGGTATTTTTTTGACAAAATTTTCTAAATCAAATTCTAACGAGGTACTTTTGACCTTTAGCTAACTTTGGGATACTTCAAAGTGTCCCTGAAGCATCCCAAAGAGAGACATTAAACTAATTAGGTATAATTGGTTTGTAAATTGAATGAGAAATTTTGTCAAATGAATAATAAATATTCTAATGTTATAAATGCTTACTATTTGTAATACAGATATACCAGAAAATATATAGAATTCCTAAAGATACGACATTTTCTTATAAAATGTTATCAGCAATAATTCTGGTTATGATCCCAAACTGTTGTGTGTCACAGCAGTAACCAAGTTTGTCAACTGCATTGTAATCAGATTTTAAACATGCCTTCTTAAGTCTTTTGTCATTATAGACAGTTATGGTTTTATTCTTATGCCTTTGGAAAAATGCCTCTTCAAGATTTATAGAAAGAAATTTTGGATAAATGTAAGTTTCTGACCTTCAGACTATAATGTTGAACTGGGTAAGAAATTAAAGAATTCTAATGGGAAACCCAATACCTTCATAAAACTCTTAACAAAAAGGATTAGTTACATGAGACTGAATAAACTAGTGAATATTGTTATATTTATGGCTTTTTATATGAAAAATTACTAGTTTAAATCCATGTATTCCATGTATAAGGAAACCTTCCCCTCAAACTAGTTATGACTTACAGTAATTTTGGTAAATTGTAACTTTATAAGCAGAATTAAGAGATGGGAATGCCAGACTATCTGATCTGCCTCTGGAGAAATCTGTATGCAGGTCAGGAAGCAACAGTTGGAACTGGACATGGAACAACAGACTGGTTCCAAACAGGAAAAGGAGTACATCAAGGCTGCATATTGTCACCCTGCTTATTTAACTTATATGCAGAGTACATCATGAGAAATGCTGGGCTGGATGAAGCACAAGCTGGAATCAAGATTGCCAGGAGAAATATCAATAACCTCAGATATGCAAATGACACTACCCTTATGGCAGAAAGAGGAGAGTGAAAAAGTCAACTTAAAGCTCAACATTCAGCAAACTAAGATCATGGCATCTGGTCCCATCACTTCACGGCAAATATATGGGAAACAGTGGAAACAGTGTCAGACTTTATTTTGGGGGCTCCAAAATCACTGCAGATGGTGACTACAGCCATGCAATTAAAAGATGCTTACTCCTTGGAAGGAAAGGTATGACCAACCTAGACAGCATATTAAAAGCAAAGACATTGCTTTGCCAACAAAGGTCCGTCTAGTCAAGGCTATGGTTTTTCCAGTAGTCATGTATGGATATGAGAGTTGGACTATAAAGAAAGCTAAGTGCCGAACAACTGATGCTTTTGAAGTGTGGTGTTGGAGAAGACTCCTGAGAGTCCCTTGGACTGCAAGTAGATCCAACCAGTCAATCCTAAAGGAGATCAGACCTGAAAATTCATTGGAAAGACTGATGTTGAAGGTGAAACTCCAATACTTTGGCCACCTGATGCAAAGAGCTGACTCATTTGAAAAGACCCTGATGCTGGGAAAGATTGAAGGCAGGAGGAGAAGAGGACAAAAGAAGATGAGATGATTGGATGGCATTACCAACTTAATGGACATGAGTGTGGGTAAACTCCAGGAATTCGTGTTGGACAGGGGGTCCTGGCGTGCTGTAGTCCATGGAGTTGCAAAGAGTCAGACACGACTGAGCTGAAGTTTGTTTTGAAGCTATCTCATCAATCTATCTTTGGATGAAAATCAGATGCCCCACAGCCTGCAACCAGGGAATTATTTATATTGGAAAAACATCATTTAAAGGACTCTCTACAAGGCTAAGGTTTTTCCTGTGGTCATGTGTGGATATGAAAGTTGGACTGTGAAGAAGGAGGAGTGCCAAAGAATTGATGCTTTTGAGCAGTGGTGTTGGAGAAGACTCTTGAGAGTCCTTTGGACTGCAAGGAGATCCAACCAATCCATTCTGAAGGAGATCAACCCTGGGATTTCTTGGGAGGGGATGATGCTAAAGCTGAAACTCCAGTACTTTGGACATCTCATGTGAAGGACTGACACATTGGAGAAGACTGTGATGCTGGGAGGGATTGGGGGCAGGAGGAGAAGCGGATGACAAAGGATGAGATGGCTGGATGGCATCACTGACTCGATGGACGTGAGTCTGAGTGAACTCTGGGAGTTGGTGATGGACAGGGAGGCCTGGTGTGCTGCAATTCATGGGGTCGCAAAGAGTCAGACACGACTGAGCGACTGAACTGAACTGAACCTTAACCCAGATGGAAAGGCCCTTACCAGGTATAATTAACTAGCTCACGTGCAGCAAAACTAAAGGGAATTGGATTCATATTTCCCACTTAAAAGGCCCCTTGAACTGGACTGTATAGAAACTCACCTAAAATAATGCTCAAAGAGAAGAGAAACTACACTCATATCAGGAAGTGAAGAAGACAACATCAGAAATAGACAGTTTATCTAAGATGCTGTACATGATTCATATGATCATTTATAATGCTTTCATGACTTTTTGGATCTTTGTATATAAATCAAATACTTTTCTATCATTGACACCATCCTATAACAGTTTTAAAAATCGATCCAATTATTGGGAATGTGGCTAATTACCTGTGTCTAAGTACTTCTGGATTACCTTGGTTAAGATTTCTCCACTCCAAGGCTCTGACTGGATGGCTTTCAGGAAATTTATTTTAGAAGAAAGTTAGTTCAGTTATATTCAGACTACTCTGGTATCCTCTCATCTGCCCAGTTAGTAATATCTGCTCTGACCCTGGCCATATATACAAATTTTCTTTTAGGGTCACTCAAGCTCAATCAGAACAATAAGCTTAGTCTCAATCAAAAATTGTAACCTCCTGTTTATTAGAAGGAAACCTCCCACAATTATGGGATGGATTTATGTGGTTAACACCAGGTTATGGTCATGTAAGTAAAAAGCTCCTCTATGTATTATGTTAAAGATGATCAGCCTTGAGGCTTCTGGTTCAGATGACAGAATAGAAGGACGTGCACTTATCTCCTCCTGTGAGAGCACCAAAACTGCAGCTAGCTGAAGAAAAACCATTGACAGGAGGATGCTAGAGGCCACCAAGAAAAGACACCCACATCTGAAGATAAAGAACAAGCTACAGTGAGACAGTAGGATGGGCACAATCACAATAAAATCAAATCCCATAGCCACCAGATGGGTGAATAATAACCCACAGACAAGAAAATAATAATACCAAATAAGTTCTTGGACTATTGTGAAGGTTCTGAAGCCCACATCAGGCTTCCCTGCCTGGAGATCTCACAAAGAGACTGGGAATCCCCAGGGAATCTGGCCATGAGGGCCAGTGGGATTTAATTATAGGACTGCCAGAGGTCTGGGGGAAATAAGAGACTGAAGCCTTGGAGGTCACAAACAAAATTCAGCATGCACCAAGACCCAGAGGAGAGGAGCAGTGACACCACAGGAGACCAAACCAAAACTACCTTCAAGTGTTGGAGGGCCTCCTGTGGAGGCATGGTGTGCAGGGGCTCAGTGCAGGGACAGGGGCACTAGAAGGGCCTCCTTGGTGTAAACCCTCTTAGAGTTCACCATTAATCCCATCATAGAGCCCACAGACCCCAGGGCTGGGTTGCCTCTGGCCAAACAACTATAACAGAGGGAATGCAACCCCACCCCCTCAGCACATAATTGGATTAAAGCTTTACTGAGCAAGGCCCTGCCCACCAGAACAAGACCCAGTTTTTCCCATCACCATTCCCTCCCATCAAGAAGCTTACACAAACCTTTTAGCCTCATCCATCAGAGGGCAGACAGAACAAACAAGAAGCACAATCTTATAGCAGCTAAAACAAAAATCATATTACAGAAAGTTAATCATGATGAAAAAGCAGACAGTTATATCCCAGATGAAGGAACAAGATGAAATCCCAGAAAAATAACTAAACGGAGATAGGTAACCTTCCAGAAAAATAATTCAGAATAATGATAGTGAACATGATCCACGATCTCAGGAAATGAATGGAGGCAAAGACTGAGAAGATGCAAGAAATGTTTATCAAAGACCTAGAAGAAATAAAGAACAAACAAACAGAGATGAATAATACACTAGAAGGAAGCAACAGCAGAATAACTGAGACAGAAGAATGGATGAAATGATCTGGAGTACAGAATGGTGGAAATCAATGCCACAGAACAGAATATAGAAAAAAGAGTGAAAAGAAATGAAGACAGCCTGAGAGACCTCTGGGACAACATTAACATTCACATTATAAGGGTCCCAGAAGAACAAAGAAAGGACCTGAGAAAACATTCGAAGAGATAACAGCTGAAAACTTCCTGAACATAGCAAAGGAAATTGTCAACCAAGTTCAGGAAGCAGAGTCCCAGGAAAATAACCAAAGGAGAAACACACCAAGACAGATAGTAATCAAACTGACAAAAATTAAAGACAAGAGATAAAATATTAAAAGCAACAAGGGAAAAATGACAATATACAAGGGAACTCCCATCAGGCTATCAGCTGATTTCTCAAAAGAAACTCTACAAGCCAGAAGGACATGGCATGATATATTTAAAGTGATGAAAGGGAAGAACCTATAACCAAGAATATGCTACCCAGCAAGACTGTCCTTCAGATTTGAAGGAGAAAGCAAAAGCTTTCCAGACAAGCAAAAGTTGAAGAGAATTCAGCACCACCACACGAGCTTTACAACAAAAGCTACAGGAACTTCTCTAGGCATGAAACAGAAGAGAAGGAAAAGACCTATGCAAAATAAACCCAAAATAATTAAGAAAATATTGACAATTATCATAATATAAATTAATTCAATGTACCAACTAAAAGACATAGACTGGCTGGGCAGATGAAAATGTGCATATATGCACTTCCACTTACCACATCACTCTGCTTGCTCCCCTTAAATTGTATGCAATTATTTTATATTGTTAGGTTAATCATGTTCCCAATATGGCTTGCAATTGTAATTACCTTTTTTTTTGCCTGGCTATTGATTGTGAAACTGATAAACATCTCATACTCTTGTGATTATGTAACTATTATTTACTTAATACCATTGTATCATGATTGGTCAATGGAAAAATAATGGAACGGTATATCACCGAATTAAGATCGAATAGAAAAACGTGTAATCACTTCTTGAAATCCAGATGCATATCAGAATTATCCTGAAATGTTTTGAAAAATACAAATGCTCGGGTATTGCCTTTTTCTCCAGAGCTCCAGATATTTTTAATGAGCAGTCATATTTAGAAACAACTGGACTATAGGATCTTTTATCTAGTTAGTTTCATTCTATTTCATATTCAGTACTCCCATTTCATTTAGTTTATGTTCTCCAACTTCTCCATCTTTTTTTTTTTGATGTTCTTTCTCAAGACTTTATCAAGCACAGTAGAAAAGCTTTTATATACATATGTATAATACATATATTTTAGAAAACTTATGAATTTTTGCCTAAAAAATATGACATTTTAATTCCACTTATTTGATTAGTATGAACAGAATGCTAGATTTCTAATTAAAATATATATGCAATAAGCAACAAAGATTTACTGTATAGCATAGTGAACTATAGTCAATATCTTATAATAACCTATGATGGAAAATAATTTCAAAAATAATATGTGTATTTGTATAACTGAATCACTATGCTGTGCACCTGAAACACTGTAAGTCAATTATACTTCAATAATATATATATATATTTTAAAAAGATGATAAATCTTGTGACATCAGGAAATTAGGCTGGGTACCTTATAAACAATACCTATATATTATTACCCTTAGAGACAGTGATTGGTATGGAACTATCTGGGTCAGATAACCAGAGGTTCACTGGGCTGCACTTAATGGAACTCAGTGAATTTGTGGTACTAATTTATGATCTTGGCTTCCACCAGGATGGATAGGAAGATGCATCCTGGGATTCCCATGGACTCAAGGTCATATGTAACAATTTAGAGATGACCCCAATCTATCATTTGTATGAGTCTGATGGGCCACTGCAGCCATGAAATTAAAAGACGCTTACTCCTTGGAAGAAAAGTTATGACCAACCTAGATAGTATATTCAAAAGCAGAGACATTACTTTGCTGACAAAGGTCCGTCTAGTCAAGGCTATGGTTTCTTCAGTGGTCATGTATTGATGTGAGAGTTGGACTGTGAAAAAAGCTGAGCACTGAAGAATCGATGCTTTTGAACTGTGGTGTTGGAGAAGACTCTTGAGAGTCCCTTGGACTGCAAGGAGACCCTACCAGTCCATTCTGAAGGAGATCAGCCCTGGGATTTCTTTGGAGGGAATGATGCTGAAGCTGAAATTCCAGTACTTTGGACACCTCATGCGAAGGGTTGACTCACTGGAAAAGACTTTGATGCTGGGAGGGATTGGGGGCAGGAGGAGAAGGGGACGACAGAGGATGAGATGGCTGGATGGCATCACAGACTCGATGGACGTGAGTCTGAGTGAACTCTGGGAGTTGGTGATGGACAGGGAGCCCCGGCGTGCTGCGATTCATGGGATCGCAAAGAGTCGGACATGACTGAGCGACTGAACTGATGGGCCAAGAGATCTGTCTTCCACTAGAATGACCATTTAGCAGCTATTTTTATGCCTTCAAAAGGACTTGGGAATGTAATGGGGCATATCAAAGCCTTAAGATTCACTCCATGGGCTTTAAATGATAGTAATCAGGCTATTAGCCTATTGAATTCTGAGGTGTCTATGACAAGAAAAGTGGTCCTGCAAAACCACATTGCCCTTTAGATCCTTACGGCATCTCAGGGAGGGGACCTGTGCCATAATTGAGACTGAATGCTGTGTTTTCATACCTGACTATTATAATGCTTCACTATATAATTAGTGAACCATATGAAAAACCAGATTTCTGCCTTAAGTGACCAACTCCCTAATCTTGATAACCTCTTTAAAAACTGGTTTGGTGTGGGAAGTTCTTGGCTTAAATATTTACTTATAACTCTATTAATGCTATTAGCTATATTGTTTATAATTTGCTTATTTTACAAGATTATCATTTCTTGTATTACCAAATGTGACTGAGCCTCTGACAAAAATGATGATGACTAGGTGACTTGAAGCAGTTGGTCAAATACATAATTTTGTATCCAATCAATGATTTTAATAGTGTATTTGATATGGGAAGATGCAGTAAGAGGGAATTTTTTCCTGGACCATAATAGATTAGAAGATAGGTGGTCCAAAGATCTTTAATTATTGTTAATAAGACCTAACCCAATAAAAGCTCATGTTGCTGCTGCTGCTAAGTCACGTCAATAGTGTCTGACTCTGTGTGACCCCATAGATGGTAGCCCACCAGGCTCCCCCATCCCTGGAATTCTCCAAGCAAGAACACTGGAGTGGGTTGTCATTTCCTTCTCCAGTGCAGGAAAGTGAAAAGTGAAATTTCTCAGTCGTGTCCGACTCTTTGCGACTCCATGGACTGTAGCCTACCAGGCTCCTCCCTCCATGGGAATTCCCAGGAAGAACATGAGTGGCCTATTGGTAAAGTCTTCACTAGACCTAGGAATGAGCACCTTGGGAAGAAATGGTTGTGAAATGCCTCCCAAAGCATGGTCAAATTTATGACCCTGATGGTCCCTGCCAACTTTATAAATTTGAAGTGGCAAACTGGCACTTGCCATCGACCTCTACAAGGATTAAATCATGTGCTGCTGCAGCTACTGACCTTCAACACCCCCTGTAGGGAGTTCAGGGTCAAGAACGAAATGAAACACTCTGCTCTGGAAATAACTGGCAGAATAGGCGTTCAGATAGATATTTTCAGGAGTTGGTTTTATGAGCCCAATTTTTACATCTCATATCTAGAAAAACACAAAATTCCTTCCTGGTGACTTCTACTCCTCGTGACTAGCAGAAATCTTCAGCAGAAATAAGTGCTTAACTACATGAATTCCTCCTTCATCAAAATCATATATATACTGACCTCATACCTTTTTGGAGTAGTTTCTTAGAGATATCTGAAATGTTGTCTCCTGGGCTATAGCCTAGTCCTCATTTTGTCCCAAATAAACCTTAACTTGCAGCTCTCAAGTTGGGCTTTTTAGTCAGCACTACTTTGGCATAAAGCATTTTTTTAAACTTATGGCAACTGAGAAATAGCAGATATAGGACAAGCTCTCTATTCTCCCTATATGTACCTAAAAGGAAGACATGTATTTCCCTGTGTGAAGGTGCTCCCCATCTTCTTTCCCATATCATTATCACTGGAGGAAAATAACCATTATCCCTGGAGCCAAAATAATCATTATCACTGGCACTGAGATGCATCAGTACAAACAAATCTTAAGTAACCCTTAACCTCCATGAGCTTTCCCATGTACTAACCTTACAATATATAAGGTAATTTACCACCTATAGAAGCCCAAATCTCTTTGGCTTTGTTTTGTCACTTCACAAGTTTATTACCTTTTGTTAAAATAGTATACAAGCTCCCAGGGCTAAGCACCTCTTTGGGTTTCACTGCTTTTCCTTTACATGTATGTAAAATTAAAATAATAACATCAAGTAAAATTTGTATCACTTTCTCCTGTTAATCTGCTTTTTGTCAGTTTAATTTGCAGGCTCCAAACACCAAAACCTAAGAGAGTACAGAAAAAAATATTTCCTCTCTTACACTACATTTTACTACTATTTATTTCCTTGTGGTTATTTTTATGCCACAGCTCCTCAACAGTGACCCAGAAATGCTCTGGGCTGGGGTTTTTGTTGTGAGGATTGTTCTGTGCATGTAGGCTGTTTAGCAGAATCCCTGCCTTCTACTCACCAGATGGAGTAACACAGGTGTGACAACTGAAAATATCTCCAGACATTGCCAAATTGCCCCTGGGAAGCGAAATCATCCAAGGTTGAGACCTACAGGTCTCTGCAGATTATCTACTAGCACTTCCATGGTGGAAACTATATTATGGTGCACTGCAGCACATATCTTTCCAATTCTTGAGGTATGTTGGTAGCTTGAAATTGACCAGTGTGGGAGTATTTACATTAAAGGTTTTTGTTGGTTGTCTAGAGTAAAGCTAATTCATTTGAAAATGTTAATGCAGACTAATTCCATATGTCACTATTACACTATGAATACCACAAAACAGTGATGAAATATCTTACAATATTTACAATTATGATTCAGAAATCAGCTGCATTATTGAGGAATAAGAAAGCTACATTTCAAGAACAAAAAGCGCTCAAGCGGGGAGGGTCAAGTAAATTGAGAATAAAGAATTAGATTTGGTCAAATAAAGTTGCTTATTGGAATAGCAAGTAAGAAAGCTTGAAATGTGTTAAGGAAGTGTGAAAGTTGAGAAAGTGAATATTCAAACTATTCTTTGAGTGCTGAAAGGGAACAGAGATAGGAGTATTTAGCTGGAAAGCACAAAAGACTTCCCTGGTGGTTCAGAGGTTAAAGTGTTTGCCTCCAATGTGGGAGACCTGGGTTTGATCCCTGGGTTGGGAAGATTCCCCTGGAGAAGGCAATGGCAATCCACTCCAGTATTCTTGCATGGAGAATCCCACGGACATGACTAAACAACTTTACCTCACGAGAGGCTGGATTCAAGAGTTTGTTTTTTTTTTCTAAATATATGGGAGATACTAAGGCACATTAAGATGTTGTTTTGTATGAAAGATAAAGTCTTTGTAGGTTTAAAAGGACAAGGTCCAGAGAAGAAAAGGAGGTAGGGGTAATTGCTGGCCTCAGATAAAAAACAATATATATGTTTATTATTGAAGTGCCAAACAAATTAATCAATGTGAAACTACCTCAGAAATTCTTACATACTAGCAAGTACAATCAAGCCACTGTTCAGGTCATGATGGTTTTACTATATCCAGGTTCCACTTGCAAATTCAGAAATAAGATTTTTATCTAACCCCAATCACAAATTTCTATTATAGGAGATCATGGTTCCGCTGATTTTTTTAGGTTCAAGGAAAAAACCTTACAAAGTAAATCTTTGAAGTCTAAGTTCCATTTACTCATTTAAAAGTTTGAGAACAGTATTCAAATTAGCTTGCTGAGATCAGAACCTATACTTCCCGTTTTGTTTTCCTACTGTTTGACTGAATAAACAAATGTACTCCGAGATCTTTATCAGTTTTGTAATTTCGCTTTTCCTTTTTTCCTGTGGCCCTTTATATAAAGAGCAGAAGGGGTAAGACAACTGATAGCCTCGTCATTAAAAACGATTTAAAGACGGAAAACCATTTCACGGATCGAACAGGAAAAAATTTTAGGAAACAACGTGAGGTAGTGAGGTAGGTTAACAAGTACTTCCCGCCAGGCCTGCAGGTGGACGAGAGACAGTATCTCTGCACGAGGAGGGCGGCCAGAGAGCACGAATAGGCAGTGAGTTCTTGTCAACCACAGCGACCAGAGTTCACCACGGGTGGGGAGAAGGAACGCAGGGCAAGGCGTTAATCCTGGGCAAGATCGTACGCGAAAGGCTGGACGCCCAACGGGTGTCGGGAAAGGAAACGTCATTAAGGGGGCTAGATGGGGCGCGGACCTCAAGGACATGGGGTGTTCAGCACACTGAACGAGAAAAGCCCCAGACCCAGTCGTCACACACGCAAGCCGAAAGGAAGCAGTATCGGCTGAGGCGGACGTGACAGCCTTTTTCCTTCACCTGCCTATCGCCGCCGGGTGAGGCTCCGCGAGTGCCTTCCCTAACGCCGCAGACGGAAATGACGGAAATGACGTACCCCAGTTCCGCTTTGTTCCGCGGGGCCTGGCCCTGTTAGCCCCGCCTCCCGGCCCCGCCCCTCGGTTCCTGGCTGTTGTGCCTCAGTTTTGGCGCAACCTGAGTGGGAAAGGCTATGGACTGTTAGAAGCTGTTGGGCGACTGTTAAATGCGTAGAGGCAGAGGATTTGGGACAGCAGGGAAGCCGAAGGGACATTCTGCGAAGTTGGGCTCAACAATTTATAACACCCTGTTACTTCAACCAAGGACTTGAAGGATATTGGAGAAATGAGGTGAAAGCCTTTCTACTGACTGAATTTCAGTTCAGTCGCTCAGTCGTGTCCGCCACTCTGCGACCCCATGAACTGCAGAACGCCAGGCCCCCTTTCCATCACCAATGCCCACAGTTTACTCAAACTCATGTTTATTGAGTCGATGATCTCATCCTGTGTCATTCCCTTCTCCTCTTGCCTCAGTCTTTCCCAGCATCAGGGTCTTTTTCAGTGAGTCAGTTCTTCGTATCAGTTGGTCAAAGTATTGGGAATTTCAGCTTCAGCATCAGTCCTTCCAATGAATATTCAGGACTGATTTCCTTTAGGATAGACTGTTGGATCTCCTTCCTATTCAAGGGACTTTCAAGAGTCTTCTGCAATACCACAATTCAAAAGCATCATTTCTTCTGTGCTTAGCTTTCTTTAATAGAGTCCAACTCTCGCATCCATACATGACTTCTGGAAAAACCATAGCTTTGACTAGACGGACCTTTGTTGGCAAAGTAATGTCTCTGCTTTTTTGTGGTGGTGGGGGGCTTTTTTTTAAATTTAAATTTATTTATTTTTTTACTTTACAGTATTATATTGGTTTTGCCATACATCAGCCATGGGTGTAGATGTGTTCCTCATCCTGAAACCCCCTCCCACCTCCCTCCCCATCCCATCCCTCTGGGTCATCCCAATGCACCAGCCTCGAGCACCGTGTATCATGCATCAAACCTGGACTGGCAATTCATTTCACATGTGATAATTTACATGTTTCAATGCCATTTTCCCATATCATCCTGCCCTCACCCTCTCCCACAGAGTCCGAAAGACTGTTCTATACATCTATGTCTCTCTGCTGCCTCACATACAGGGTTAGCATTACCATTTTCTAAATTCCATATACATGCGTTAGTATACTGTATTGGCGTTTTTCTTTCTGGCTTACTTCACTCTGTATAATAAGCTCCAGTTTCATCCACCTCATTAGAACTGATTCAAATGTATTCTTTTTAATGGCTGAGTAATACTCCATTGTGTATATGTACGACACCTTTCTTATCCATTCGTCTGCTGATGGACATCTAGGTTGTTTCCATGTCCTGGCTATTATAAACAGTGCTGTGATGAACATTGGGGTACATGTGTCTCTTGCAATTCTGGTTTCCTCGATGTGTATGCCCAGCAGTGGGATTGCTGGGTCATAAGGCAGTTCTGTTTCCAGTTTTTAAGGAATCTCCACACTGTTCTCCATAGTGGCTGTACTAGTTTGCATTCCCACTAACAGTGTAAGAGGGTTCCCTTTTCTCCACACCCTCTCCAGCATTTATTGCTTGTAGACTTTTGGATCGCAGCCATTCTGACTGGTGTGAAATGGTACCTCATTGTGGTTTTGCTTTGCATTTCTCTGATAATGAGTGATGTTGAGCATCTTTTCATGTGTTTGTTAGCCATCCGTATGTCTTCTTTGGAGAAATGTCTGTTTAGTTCCTTGGCCAACTTTTTGATTGGGTCATTTATTTTTCTGGAATTGAGCTGCAGGAGTTTCTTGTATGTTTTTGAGATTCTCTGTCCATTGCTTCATTTACTACTATTTTCTCCCATTCTGAAGGCTGTCTTTTCACCTTGATTATAGTTTCCTTTGTTGTGCAGAAGCATTTAATTAGGTCCCATTTGTTTATTTTTGCTTTTATTTCCAATATTCTGGGAGGTGGGTGATAGAGGATCCTGCTTTGATTTATGTTGGAGTGTTTTTCCTATCTTTTCCTCTAGGAGTTTTATAGTTTCTGGTCTTCCATTTAGATCTTTAATCCATTTTGAGTTCATTTTTGTGTATGGTGTTAGAAAGTGATCTAGTTTCATTCTTTTACAAGTGGTTGGCCAGTTTTCCCAGCACCACTTGTCGAAGAGATTGTCTTTTCTCCATTGTATATTCTTGCCTCCTTTGTCAAAGATAAGGTGTCCATAGGTGCATGGGTTTATCTCTGGGCTTTCTATTTTGTTCCATTGATCTATATTTCTGTCTTTGTGCCAGTACCATACTGTCTTGATGACTGTGGCTTTGTAGTAGAGCCTGAAGTCAGGCAGGTTGATTCCTCCAGTTCCATTCTTCTTTCTCAAGATTGCTTTGGTTATTCGAGGTTTTTGTATTTCCATACAAATTGTGGAATTATTTGTTCAGCTGCTGCTGCTAAGTTTTTTCAGTCGTGTCTGACTCTATGCGACCCCATAGATGGCAGCCCACCAGGCTCCCCTGTCCCTGGGATTCTCCAGGCAAGAACACTGGAGTGAGTTGCCATTTCTTTCTCCAATGCATAAAACTGAAAAGTGAAAGTGAAGTCAATAAGTCATGTCTGACTCTTAGCGACCCCATGGACTGCAGCCCACCAGGCTTCTCTGCCCTAGTTCTCTGAAAAATACCATTGGTAGCTTGATAGGGATTTCATTGAATCTATAGCTTGCTTTAGGTAGTATACTCATTTTCACTATATTGATTCTTCCGATCCATGAACACGGTATATTTCTCCATCTATTTGTGTCTTTGATTTCTTTCACCAGTGTTTTATAGTTTTATATATATAGGTCTTTTGTTTCTTTAGGTAGATATATTTCTAAGTATTTTATTCTTTTCGTTGCAATGGTGAATGGAATTGTTTCCTTAATTTCTCTTTCTGTTTTCTCATTGTTAGTGTATAGGAGTGCAAGGGATTTCCCTGTGTTGGTTTTATATCCTGCAAATTTACTATATTCACTGATTATTAATTTTTCTGGTGGAGTCTTTAGGGTTTTCTATGTAGCGGATCATGTCATCTGCAAACAGTGAGAGTTTTACTTCTTTTGCAATTTGGATTCCTTTTATTTCTTTTTCTGCTCTGATTGCTGTGGCCAAAACTTCCAAAACTATGTTGAATAGTAGCGGTGAAAGTGGGCACCCTTGTCTTGTTCCTGACTTTAGGGGAAATGCTTTCAATTTTTCACCATTGAGGATAATGTTTGCTGTGGGTTTGTCATATATAGCTTTTATTATGTTGAGGTATGTCCCTTCTAGTCCTGCTTTCTGGAAGGTTTTTATCATAAATGGATGTTGAATTTTGTCAAAGGCTTTCTCTGCATCTATTGAGATAATCATATGGTTTTTATTTTTAATTTGTTAATGTGGTGTATTACATTGATTGATTTGCAGATATTGAAGAATCCTTGCATCCCTGGGATAAAGCCCACTTGATCATGATGTATAATCTTTTTAATATGTTGTTGGATTCTGATTGCTAGAATTTTGTTGAGGATTTTTGCATCTATGTTCATCAGTGATATTGGCCTGTAGTTTTCTTTTTTGTGGCATCTTTGTCAGATTTTGGTATTAGGGTGATGGTGGTCTCATAGAATTAGTTTGGAAGTTTACCTTCCTCTGCAATTTTCAGGAAGAGTTTGAGTAGGATAGGTGTTAGCTCTTCTCAATTTTTGGTAGAATTCAGCTGTGAAGCTGTCTGGTCCTGGGCTTTTGCTTGTTGGAAGATTTCTGATTACAGTTTCAATTTCTGTGCTTGTGATGGGTCTGTTAAGATTTTCTATTTCTTCCTGGTTCTATTTTGGAAAGTTTTACTTTTCTAAGAATTTGTCCATTTCTTCCAAGTTGTCCATTTTATTTGCATAGTCAGAGAAGGCAATGGCACCCACTCCAGTACTCTTGCCTGGAAAATCCCATGGGTGGAGGAGCCTGGTGGGCTGCAGTCCATGGGGTCGCTACGAGTAGGACATGACTGAGCGACTTCACTTTCACTTTCCACTTTCATGCATTGGAGGAGGAAATGGCAACCCACTCCAGTATTCTTGCTTGGAGAACCCAGGGATGGGGGAGCCTGGTGGGCTGCCATCTATGGGGTCGCACAGAGTCAGCCATGACTGAAGTGACTTGGTGGCAGCAGCAGCATCATGGAAGGGTTTGATGAGCTTCTATTGATTAATGTTCCCTGGATTCAGACGTTCTCAGGTGTTCTCAGGATTTGAACTTAAGCCTTCTGCCTCTGGTTTTTAGTCTTACTTTTACAGTAGCATCAAGACTTCTGTATCTATATAGCACCGATTATAAAACATCTAGGTTAATGATGAAAAGTTTCTCCACAGTGAGGGACACCTGGAGAGGTACATAGTTACATGGAAAAGAGAAGAGGGAGGGGGAGATAGAGGTGACCAGGAGGAGAAGCTGCTGCTACTGCTGCTAAGTCACTTCAGTCGTGTCTGACTCTTTGTGACCCCATAGACGGCAGCCCACCAGGCTCCCTCGTCCCTAGGATTCTCCAGGCAAGAACATTGGAGTGGGTTGCCATTTCCTTCTCCAATGCATGAAAGTGAAAAGTGAAAGTGAAGGCGTTCAGTCATTTCTGACTCTTAGCGACCCCATGGACTGCCACCTACCAGGCTCCTCCACCCATGGGATTTTCCAGGCAAGAGTACTGAAGTGGGTTGCCATTGCCTTCTCTGAGGAGGAGAAGAGGAGGAATCAAAAGGAGAGGGAGCAAGCTAGCCAGTAATCACTTCCCTATGTGCTCTCCACAGTCTGGATCCCTCAGAGATGTTCACGGAGTTACACAGAGAAGAGAAGAGGAGGGAGACAGAGGTGGCCAGGAAGATAAAAGGGGGAATCAAAAGGAGAGAGACAGATCCAGCCAGTAATCAGTTCCCGAAGTGTTCTCCACAGCCTGGAATACACAAAGAGATTCACAGAGTTGGGTAGAGAAGAAAAAGGGGAGGAGGGAGATAGAGGCAACCTGGTGGAGAGAAAGGAGGGTCAAAGGGGGAAAGAGCAATCAGGCCAATGATCTCGCTCTCAAGTAAAAATGGGTACTGAAGATTGGGTTCTTAAACATATAAAGTTGATAACAAATACCAAAAAGTAAAGATTAAAAATCTAGAGTAGAGGTTAGATTTTTAAAAAATACAATATTTTAAAAAAAGCAAAGTCACAAAAATTGTAAAAATATTAAGTTTGCTTTAAAAATAGGGTCTTTTTGCAAGGTAATAGTAGGTTATAAAAATGAAAATTAAAGGAGTAATAGGGACTTACAATTTTTTAATTAAAAAATGATAGTAAAAATATATCTAGGGCTTTCTCTGGAGCTGTTGTGGACAGTGTGGGGTCAGTTCATTTTCAGATAGTTCCTTGGTCCAGCTTGTACTTCCCAAGGTCTACAGGCCCCTTCCTATGTAGTCGGTGCTAACTACAGGGTTTTACTCTATTGCACCTGTCACTTCCAAAGCAGTTCCCTCTATTTATTTTAGCTTCTTCTGTTTGCTGGTCTCTTCAGTGTCTAATTTCCACTCTGGGTGGTGGTGGTCAGTTTTTAGGCTCACTTGTTCCGTCGTGCTGTGGGGAGGGAGAAACACTGCAAACAAATATCACTGGCATGCTCATAGTGATTCAGCCACACTGGGTGACCCCGCTCACAGCATGTGTGCTTTCCCAGTCTGCTTTGCTCAGGCTCTAGGTTGCTCTGCCAGGAACGGTCTGATGCTGGCCCTGGGTTATATGTACTCCCCAGGCTAAGCCGCTCAGGTTCAGGTTCTTGGGTACTCCACAAAGGTGCAGACTTAGTTGGGCCTGCGTTTTGTGCCCGTCCCAGATCCAAGCAGCTCAGGTAATCAGGTGCTTGGCGAGCACAGTCACCCTCAGTTGAAGGCTGCAACTTATTGCCTCCCCTGTCCCTGCCACTCGGTTTTCTGGGTACAACAGGTGCGCCTTCTCAGGTGTGCCGTGTGTCTCTTCTGGGGAGCTAATCTCTGGCTGCTACCCTCCCGGTGGATGTTGACTGTCCGGAATCCCAAGAAGTCTTGGTTAGCAACGAAGCTTGCTTGCAGTTTGATATAGCATGGCTCTCTGGGGCCGCAATTGCCCCATTCTGGCTCTGGCTGCCCGCCCCTGCCAGTCTCCGGTGGGGATGGGCCAGTCTGCAGCCGGCTAGCTCTGCTCAGTCCTTTGTTCTGTGAGTGGGCCTGATGGTGTCTTAGGTTAGGGCTTTTCTCGGGCCAGCTATCACACAGTCTGGGTTGCTATCTCAAGCTAGTTCCCTCAGATTGCCCTCAGGGCATTCAGGCCTGGTCCTTACCCTAGGCAATGCAGCCTCGCCTCCTTGTCTAGCCCTCACTTGCTAGTGGGGGATGCAAGTGTCTGGGCTGCTGCTCCACTGAGAGTTGCTGTTAGACATGTAATCTGTGGGTTTTAATTATTTATTTATTTTTCCTCCCAGTTATTTTGCCCTCTGAGATTCCAAGGCTCGCCACAGACCCGCCAGAGAGAGTGTTTCCTGGTGTTTGGAAACTTCTCTCTTTTTAAAGACTCCCTTCCTTGGACAGATCTCTGTCCCTACCTCTTTGTCTCTCTTTTTATCTTTTATATGTTGTCCTACCTCCTTTCAAAGACAATAGGCTGCCTTTCTGGGTGCCTGATGTCCTCTGCCAGCATTCAGAAGTTGTTTTGTGGAATTTGCTCGGTGTTCAAATGTTCTTTTGGTGAATTTGTGGGGAGAAAATGGTCTCCCCGTCCTATTCCTCTGCCATCTTAGCCACTGCTGTCTCTGCTTTTTCATATGCTGTCTAGGTTGGTCATAGATTTTCTTTCAAGGAGCAAGCATCTTTTAATTTCTTGGCTACAGTCACCATCTGTAGTGATTTTGGAGCCCCCCAAAATAAATGACTGAATTTATTCTTTTGTAAATAAAAGAACTGACTCTTCTAGCATCTTGACAGATCCTCTGCAGGATCAAAGAGTAAGTGACACGTGACTGCAGTCCAATGCTATTTCTAAATTTAAGCTCTTTAGCTAAACCAATTTTTAAGTGAAAATAGAGGATCTCTTAAATTAATTCTTAAATAAATTTAAATTATACAAATGCTGCAGATCTAAACCAAGTGTGCTTGAGTTTCAAATGTTTCACTCTTGTCAATGTTTTAGTTTGTCATTTATTGCAATGTCAGATATCTTGTTTGGAAACTGCCAAGTTCTGCTATTTTCCTCTTGTGCTCATGCACATAATACCATTAATTTATAATTAATTGTTGGAAGGTTGACGTCCAGGGGAATAAACAGCTGAAGAAAATGTCCCCTACATAATATGGAATTATACAGAAGAAATTCCCTATAGGCTAATTCATTGACTCATTGACTTTCCAGAGTTCTTTAAAATTATTATTGCAAATGAGAATAAACAGATGTGAGCTTCAGTTCCCTTTCATGCAGTTACTTGATGCATTAATACACAGTAGCTATGAGTAATAAACTGTAAAGATCAGTCACGGAACATTAGGTATAATTGTGCTTTTTATTTTACTTTAAAAATAAGTCCCACATATTTTTAATAAAGTGCCAGTCAATTATGATTACTATTTGAGCATGTATTATTTTACCATTAACCTGATCTAGAAGAATTCAGTAATTCCTTAGTAATAGGCTCAGACCTTTTCTATTGCTCTAATATATGTAAAGGGCTTCCCAGGTGGCACTAGTGGAAAGGAACCCACATGCCAATGCAGAACACGTAAGAGACCAGATTTCAGTTCCTGGGTGTGGAAGATCCCCTGGAAGAGGGCATGACAATCCACTGCAGTATTCTTGCCTGGAAAATCATACAGACTGAGGAGCTTGGCGGGGCTACAGTCCATGGGGGTCACAAAAATTCAGAAACGACTGAAGTGACTTAGCACACATGCAATATATGTAAAAATATTTGAATTTTTTTAAAGGAAAAAGTTTCTTTAGTCACAAAGGATTATTAAGACTTAAAACCATCAGTTTTTCTATTGATTGATTTATAGGCACCTGTTTAAATCTAAGACTCTTTTGTTGACCATGATGGCTACTCCATTTCTTCTAAGGGATTCCTGCCCACAGTAGTAGATATAATGGTCATCTGAGTTAAATTCACCCATTCCAGTCCATTTCAGTTTGCTGATTCCTAGAATGTCAATGTTCACACTTGCCATCTCCTGTTTGACCACTTCCAATTTGCCTTGACATGGACCTAACATTACAGGTTTCTATACAATATTGCTCTTTACAGCATCAGACCTTGCTTCTATCACCAGTCACATCCACAACTGGGTATTGTTTTTGCTTTGGCTCCATCCCTTCATTATTCCTGGAGTTATTTCTCCACTGATCTCCAGTAGTATATTGGGCACCTATGACCTGGGGAGTTCCTCTTTCAGCATCCTATCATTTTGCTTTTTCATACTGTTCATGAAGTTCTCAAGGCAAGAATACTAAAGTGGTTTTCCATTTCCTTCTCCAGTGGACCACATTCTGTCAGACCTCTCCACCATGACCCGCCTGTCTTGGGTGGCCCCCACAGGGCATGGCTTAGTTTCATTGAGTTAGACAAGGCTGTGGTCCTAGTGTGAATAGATTGACTAGTTTTCTGTGAGTATGGTTTCAGTGTGTCTGCCCTCTGATGCCCTCTTGCAACACCTACCATTTTACTTGGGTTTCTCTTACCTTGGATATCTCTTACCTTACATTATATCTACTACTGTGGGCAGGAATCCCTTAGAAGAAATGGAGTAACCACCATGGTGAACAAACGAGTCTGAAATGCAGTACGTGGATGCAGTCTCAAAAACGACAGAATGTTCTCTGTTCGTTTCCAAGGCAAACCATTCAATATCACGGGAATCCAAGTCTATGCCCCAACTAGTAATGCTGAAGAAGCTAAGTTGAATGATTCTATGAAGACCTACAAGACGTTTTAGAACTAACACCAAAAAAAGATGTCCTTTTCATTATAGGGGACTGGAATGCCAAAGTAGCAAGTCAAGAAACACCTGGAGTAACAGGCAAATTTGGCCTTGGAGTATGAAATGAAGCATGGCAAAGGCTAATAGAATTTTGCCAAGAGAACGCACTGGTCATAGCAAACAACCTCTTCCAACAACACAGGAGAACTCTACACACAGACATCATCATATGGTCAACACCGAAATCAGATTGATTATATTCTTTGCAGCCAAAGAAGGAGAAGCTCTATATAATCAGCAAAAACAAGACTAGTAGCTTGACTGTGGCTCAGATCATGAGCTCCTTGTTGCCAAATTCAGACTTAAATTGAAGAAAGTAGGAACAACCACCAGAGCACTCAGTTCAGTTCAGTTCAGTTCATTCGCTCAGTCGTGTCCGACTCTTCGCGACCCCATGAATTGCACTACGCCAGGCCTCCCTGTCCATCATCTTCACCCAGAGTTGACTTAGACTCACGTTCATTGTCGAGTCAATGATGCCATCCAGCCATCTCATCCTTTGTCGTCCCCTTCTCCTCCTGCCCCCAATCCCTCCCAGCATCACAGTCTTTTCCAATGAGTCAACTCTTCCCATGAGGTGGCCAAAGTACTGGAGTTTCAGCTTTAGCATCATTCCTTCCAAAGAACACCCAGGGCTGATCTCCTTTAGAATGGACTGGTTGAATCTCCTTGCAGTCCAAGGGACTCTCAAGAGTCTTCTCCAACACCACATTTCAAAAGCATCAATTCTTCAGCGCTCAGCCTTCTTCACAGTCCAACTCTCACATCCATACATGACCAGAGGAAAAACCATAGCCTTGACTAGACGGATCTTTGTCGGCAAAGTAATGTCTCTGCTTTTGAATATACTATCTAGGTTGGTCATAACTTTTCTTCCAAGGAGTAAGCGTCTTTTAATTTCATGGCTGCAGTCACCATCTGCAGTGATTTTGGAGCCCCCAAAATAAAGTCAGACACTGTTTCCATTGTTTCCCCATCTATTTCCCATGAAGTGATGGGACCGGATGCCATGATTTTTGTTTTCTGAATGTTGAGCTTTAAAGCAACTTTTTCGCTTTCCTCTTTCACTTTCATCATGAGGCTTTTTAGTTCTTCTTCACTTTCTGCCATAAGTGTGGTATCATCTGCATATCTGAGGTTATTGATATTTCTCCCGGCAATCTTCATTCCAGTTTGTGTTTCTTCCACTCCAGCATTTCTCATGATGTACTCTGCATATAAGTTAAATAAACAGGGTGACAGTATACAGCCTTGATGTACTCCTTTTCCTATTTGGAACCAGTCAGGTATGACCTAAATCAAATCCCTTATGATTATACAGTGGAAGTGAGAAATAGATTTAAGGCCTAGATCTGATAGATAGAGTGCCTGATAAACTATAACTGAGGTTTGTGACATGGTACAGGAGACAGGGATCAAGACCATCCCCATGGGAAAGAAATGCAAAAAAGCAAAATGGCTGTCTGGGGAGGCCTTACAAATAGCTGCAAAAAGAAGGGAAGTGAAAAGCAAAGGAGAAAAGGAAGGATATACCCATTTGACTGCAGAGTTCCCAAGATAGCAAGGAGAGATAAGAAAGCCTTCTTCAGCGATCAATGCAAAGAAATAGAGGAACAAAATGGGAAAGACTAGAGACCACTTCAAGAAAATTAGAGATACCAAGGGAACATTTAATGCAAAGATAGGCTCAATAAAGGACAGAAATGATAGGGACCTAACAGAAGCAGAAGATATTAAGAGGTGGCAAGAATACACGGAAGAACTGTACAAAAAGATCTTCATGACTCAGATAATCATGATGGTGTGATCACCTAGAGCCAGACATCCTGGAATGTGAAGTCAAGTGGGCATTAGGAAGCATCACTACAAACAAAGCTAGTGGAGGTGATGACATTCCAGTTGAGCTATTTCAAATCCTGAAAGATGATGCTGTGAAAGTGCTGCACTCAATATACCAGCAAATCTGGAAAACTCAGCAGTGGCCACAGGACTGGAAAAGGTCCGTTTTCATTCCACTCCCAAAGAAAGGCAATGCCAAAGAATGGTCACACTACCGCACAACTACACTCATCTCACATGCTAGGAAAGTAATGCTCAAAATTCTCAAGCCAGGCTTCATCTGTGAATTTCCAGATCTGTGAATTTCCAGATGTTCAAGCTGGTTTTAGAAAAGGCAGAGGAACCAGAGATCAAATTGCCAACATCCACTGGATCATGGAAAAAGCAAGAGAGTTCCAGAAAAACATCTATTTCTGCTCTATTGACTATGCCAAAACCTTTGACTGTGTGGATCACAGTAAACTGTGGAAAATTCTGAAAGAGATGGGAATACCAGACCACCTGACCTGCCTCTTCAGAAATCTACTGCAGGTCAGGAAGCCACAGTTAGAACCGGAATGGAACAACAAACTGGTTCCAAATAGGAAAAGGAGTACATCAAGGCTGTATATTGTCACCCTGCTTATTTAACATATGCAGAGTACATCATGAGAAACGCTAGACTGGAAAAAGCAAAAGCTGGAATCAAGATTGCCAAGAGAAATATCAATAACCTCACACATGCAGATGACATTACCCTTACGGCAGAAAGTGAAGAGGAACTAAAAAGCCTCTTGATGAAAGTGAAAGAGGAGAGTGAAAAAGTTGGCTTAAAGCTCAACATTCAGAAAACGAAGATCATGGCATCCGGTCCCCTCACTTCATGGGAAATAGATGGGGAAACAGTGGAAACAGTGTCAGACTTTTATTTTAGGGGCTTCAAAAACACTGTAGATGGTGACTGCAGCCATGAAATTAAAAGACGCTTACTCCTTGGAAGAAAAGTTATGACCAACATAGAGAGCATATTCAAAAGCAGAGACATTACTTTGCCAACAAAGGTCCGTATAGTCAAGGCTATGGTTTTTCCAGTAGTCATGTATGGATGTGAGAGTTGGACTGTGAAGAAAGCTGAGTGCCAAAGAATTGATGCTTTTGAAGTGTGGTGTTGGAGAAGCCTCTTGAGAGTCCCTTGGGCTGCAACGAGGTCCAACCAGCCCATTCTGAAGGAGATCAGCCCTGGGATTTCTTTGGAAGGAATGATGCTAAAGCTGAAACTCCAATACTTTGGCCATCTCATGTGAAGAGTTTACTCATTGGAAAAGACCTTGATGCTGAGAGGGATTAGGGGCAGGAGGAAAAGGGGATGACAGAGGATGAGATGGCTGGATGGCATCACCGACTTGATGGATTTGAGTTTGAGTGAACTCCAGGAGATAGTGATTGACAGGGAGGCCTGACTTGCTGTGATTCTTGGGATCGCAAAGAGTCTGACATGATTGAATGACTGAACTGAACTGAACTGAACTAAATCTAGGAACAATTAATTAGGAAACGGAACTCAGAGGAACTTCTGGGTGGTTTTACAAACTTTCCTTCCTTCTCTCTGTTCCCCATATCCCTCCTTATTCTCCTCTCCCCACCCCCTGCTTCTTTTTATTATTATATAGCAATTATATTATATTAATGAAATTAATATTTTTGGTTTCTAGTTAGAAGGCAAAGATTTATCAGCCAGGTAAAAACAAGAGATAAGGAAAACACTGAATTAATCTAAGAGAAGAATATTTTGTGCAGAGGTAGAGGAGTCACAATTACATGCTATTTCTTTCCTCTACAACTTACACACTGGAACAAACCTCAGCAGTGGACAAGTCTGACCCCCATGTTAGCATGGAGTCTTTAAAAATACCTAATATAGTAGAAAAACTACAGTGTCACACAGGAGTGCACGTGGATCAAACACACAGTCTTGCAGTGGCCTAAAACAAGGCAGAGGGGGTTAGCTTGTGAAAAATGAAATCAAGATACCTGAATTAAACACAATTAGGATACCAGTACGGGGAGCCCTCACACCCATCCCAGTAGTAGAGCCCCAGTGGAAGAAGAAAGAATTTTCTTCTTTTCTGGCAAGGATTCAGCCAATGAAAGGCCATGGACTCTTGGTTTACTACAGCCCTCCCTACTACCTTTTCCTCTCTATAAAAGCTTTCTCCTTTCCTTGCCCTTTGGGGACTTGCATGTGCCTCACCTAGGTTTGCATGCCTGGTTTGCAGATCTCTCCTCAGTTCAGTTCAGTTCATTTGCTCCGTCATGTCCTACTCTTTGCAACCCCATGAACCACAGCATTCCAGGCCTCCCTATCCATCATCAACTCCCAGAGTCCACCCAAACCCATGTACATTGAGTCAGTGATGCCATCCAACCATCTCATCCTCTGTCGTCCCCTTCTCCTCCTGCCCTCAATCTTTCCCAGTGGTCTTTTCCAATGAGTCAGCTCTTTGCATCAGGTGGCCAAAGTATTGGAGTTTCAGCCTCAACATCAAAATCAGTTGTTCCAGTGAACACCCAGGATGGATCTCCTTTACGATGGACTGGCTGGATCTCCTTGCAGCCCAAGGGACTCTCAAGCATCTTCTCCAACACCACAGTTTAAAAGCATCACTTCTCAGCACTCAGCTTTCTTTATAGTCCAACTCCCATATCCATACATAACCACTGGAAAAACCATAGATTTGACTAGACGGACGTTTGTTGGCAAAGTAGTCTCTGCTTTTTAATATGCTATCTAGGTTGGTCATAACTTTTCTTCCAAGGAGTAAATGTCTTTTAATTTCATGGCTGCAGTCACCATCTGCAGTGATTTTGGAGCCCCCAAAAATAAAGTCTGACACTGTTTCCACTTTTTCTACATCTATTTCCCATGAAGTGATGGGACTGGATGCCATGATCTTCGTTTTTGAATGTTGAGCTTTAAGCCAACTTTTTCACTCTCCTCTTTCACTTTTATCAAGTGACCCTTTAGTTCCTCTTCACTTTCTGCCATAAGGGTGGTATCATCTGCATATCTGAGGTTATTGATATTTCTCCTGACAATCTTGATTTCAGCTTGTGTTTCTTCTAGCCCAGCATTTCTCATGATGTACTCTGCATATAAGATAAATAAGCAGGGTGACAATATACAGCTTTGACTCACTCCTTTTCCTATTTGGAACCAGTCTGTTGTTCTATGTCCAGTTCTAAATGTTGCTTCCTGCCCTGCACACAGATTTCTCAAGAGGCAGGTCAGGTGGTCTGGTATTGCCATCTATGGAAGAATTTTCCACAGTTTATTGTGATCCACACAGTCAAAGGCTTTGGCATAGTCAATAGAGCCGAGATAGATTTTTTTGGAACTCTCTTTTTTTCCCCCATGATCCAGCAGATGTTGGCAATTTGATCTTGAGTTCCTCTGCCTTTTCTAAAACCATCTTGAACATCAGGGAGTTCACGGTTCACGTATTGGTGAAGCCTGGCTTGGAGAATTTTGAGCATTACTTTCCTCGCATGTGAGATTAGTGTAGTTGTGTGGTAGTTTGAGCATTCTTTGGCATTGCCTTTCTTTGGAATTGGAATGAAAACGGACCTTTTCCAGTCCTGTGGCCACTGATGAGTTTTCCAGATTTGCTGGCATATTGAGTACAGCACTTTCCCAGCATCATCTTTCAGGATTTGAAATAGCTCAACTGGAATGTCATCACCTCCACTAGCTTTGTTTGTAGTGATGCTTCCTAACGCCCACTTGACTTCACATTCCAGGATGTCTGGCTCTAGGTGAGTGATCACACCATCATGATTATCTGAGTCATGAAGATCTTTTTTGTACAGTTCTTCCGTGTATTCTTGCCACCTCTTAATATCCTCTGCTTCTGTTAGGTCCCTATCATTTCTGTCCTTTATTGAGCCTGTCTTTGCATAAAATGTTCCCTTGGTATCTCTAGTTTACATGAAAAGATCTCTAGTCTTTCCCATTCTATTGTTTTCCTCTATTTCTTTGCGCTGATCACTGAGGAAGGCTTTCTTATCTCTCCTTGCTATTCTTTGGAACTCTGCAGTCAAATGGGTATATCCTTCCTTTTCTCCTTTGCTTTTTGCTTCCCTTCTTTTCATAGCTATTTGTAGAGCCTGCTCAGACAGCCATTTTGCCTTTTTTTTTTTTGCATTTCTTTTCCATGGGGATGGTCTTGATTCCTGTCTTCTGTACAGTGTTACAGACCTCTGTCCATAGTTCATCAGCTACTCTGTCTATCAGATCTAGTCCCTTAGTCTGTTTCTCACTCCCACTGTATAGTCATAAAGGATTTGATTTAGGTCATACCTGGATGGTCTAGTGGTTTTCTCCACTTTCTTCGATTTCAGTCTGAATTTCGCAACATGGAGCTCATTATCTGAGCCACAGTCAGCTCCTGGTCTTGTTTTTGCTGACTGTATAGAGTTTCTTTGGCTGCAAAGAATATAATCAGTCTGATTTCAGTGTCGAGCATCTGGTGATGTCCATGTGTAGAGTTGTCTCTTGTGTTGTTGGAAGAGGGTGTTTGCTATGACCAGTGCATTGTCTTGGCAGAACTCTATTAGCCTTTGCCCTGCTTCATTCTGTACTCCAAGGCCAAATCTCCCTGTTACTCCTGGTGTTTCTTGACTTCCTACTTTTGCATTCCATTCCCCTATAATGAAAAGGATATCTTTTTTTTGGGTGTTAGTTCTAGAAGGTCTTGTAGGTCTTCATAGAACTGTTCAACTTCAGCTCTTCAGCATTACTGGTTGGGAAATAGACTTGGATTACCGTGATATTGAATAGTTTGTCTTGGAAATGAACAGAGATCATTCTGTCATTTTGAGATTGCATCCAAGTACTTCAGATATGCAGATGACACCACCTTTATGGCAGAAAGTGAAGAGGAACTAAAAAGCCTCTTGATGAAAGTGAAAGAGGAGAGTGAAAAAGTTGGCTTAAAGCTCAACATTCAGAAAATTAAGACCATGGCATCCGGTCCCATCACTTCATGGCAAATAGATGGGGAAACAGTGTCAGACTTTATTTTTCTGGGCTCCAAAATCACTCCAGATGTTGACTGCAGCCATGAAATTAAAAGATGCTTACTCCTTGGAAGGAAAGTTATGACCTACCTAGACAGCATATTGAAATGCAGAGACATTACTTTGCCAACAAAGGTCCATCTAGTCAAGGCTATGGTTTTTCCAGTAGTCATGTATGGATGTGAGAGTTGGACTGTGAAGAAGGCTGAGGGCCAAAGAATTGATGCTTTTGAAATGTGGTGTTGGAGAAGACTCTTGAGAGTCCCTTGGGCTGCAAGGAGGTCCAACCAGGCCACTCTAAAGGAGATCGGCCCTGGGTGTTCTTTGGAAGGAATGATGCTAAAGCTGAAACTCCAGTACTTTGGCCACCTCATGTGTAGAGTTGACTGATTGAAAAAGACCCTGATGCTGGCAGGGACTGGGGCAGGAGGAGAAGGATAGAGGATGACATGGTTGGATGGCATCACCAACTTGATGGATGTGAGTTTGAGTGAACTCCGGGAGATGGTGATTGACAGGGAGCCCTGCATACTGCAATTTTGGGGTCGCAAAGAGTTGGACACAACTGAGCGACTGAACTGAACTGCCCTATGGGTATCCTTTAAAATGAAATGGTAGTCTTCAAATATAGTATTTTCCTGGGTTCTATGAGTTGTTTTAGAGAATTATTCAACCTGAAGGCTATCATGAGCACCTCTGAATTAGCAGCCAGTTGGTCCGAAGTGTGGGTAGCCTGGGAACCTAACTTGTGCCTGGTGTCTACAAAGACAGTCTTGTGAAACAATGAGCCCTAAACCTTTCGCATTTGATGCTCAATCTGGGTGGTTAGCATCAAACTGTATTTAAGTGTATGTCCAGTTGGGGGTGAAACAAAAGAAGTAGCTCATGAAAATATTTCTTCTTTTCTAACTGTCTTTCCTCATTTTGGGGATCATAACTCCCTCTACATAAGTTGCCCCTATCCTTCTTGTGCACATTTCCAGGATTTGCGATTTCTTTCCATAAAATAAACAAACTCCAGCTGTTGTTTTTTTTTTCCCCTGTGTTTAAGAAATGTTGCAGTGTTGCTTACCAGAGTTTAGTGTGGCTTCCTCTTCCACATAGCTCTATAGATAGAACTTGGCTTAAAAAGAAAACTTTGATCTCAGTAACTGGAATGGTTCCATGAGAGGTTGGCATAGCTAGGGGCAGCAGTGGTTGGGATAGGATAAACTCTGGTTCTGTGCATGGAAGATCTGGTTCTGTTCATAGCAGAGGGATTTTTACTGTCTGGTTAATTTTTCTCAACTAATGGAAGTCAAACATAACTCACCACCACAAGGATGATTTCATACCCCTCTATATAAGAAACTGATATTTCTTCTCACCTTGGCCTTATGTCAGGAGAGAATGTTTCCTCTCTCTGTCTGTTATGGACTGAGTTGGCCTGTACCTGACCCCCCAAATTAATATGTTGAAACCCTCATCCCTAATGTGATGGTATTTGGAGGCAGAGCCTTTGAGAGGTAATTAGGTCATGAGGGTGGAGTCCCTGTGATGCAGTTAGTGCTCTTATAAGAGAGACAGGAGAGAGTTGCTTCCTCTCTCTCTGCTTTGTGCCAGGTGAGGATACAATGAGAAGGTATCAGTCTGCAAATCAGGAAATGGGCTCTCATCAGACTTCAGTCTGCTCGCAGTTTGATTTTGGACTGACTGCCTCCAGAACTGTGAGAAACAAATATTTTCTGTCAAAGCCACCCAATCTATGGTAAATTTTTTATAATGGTAGCATGAACTAAGACACTGCACTTACTATATTTTCACCTGAAATAACAGAAAATAATGGTGTCAAGCCCAAATATCTTTTCCTTCAATATTAATTTCTACTCACTAGGGATTTAATGTTGGTGATAGAAGTTTTAATTCATTCACTCATGAAGACATAATAGAATGAAAACTAGACCAACCCAGTTACAGAAATACCAAAACTATAGGTGGTTCAATCCTCTTTCTTAAAAAACAAAATTTATCTTTTTCAAATTTCTTTAGAAAGTGTACTTTATTTAAAAAGTGTAAATATATCCCATGATACAAAATTCTAGACATAGTAAATTTTAAAATAGCACAAAGGAAATATAAATATTCATTTTATCTTCTTATATATATCTTTTATGTATTTCTTTTCCTAGGTTCGTATTTTTCATTGTTGTCCAATCTGATTCATACTTACAGTAAAAACATTTTAAATATCATAGACAGGTTTAAGGCAAAAGTAAAAATTCCCTTTTCTCCATTCCCTCCTCAGATATTGGTGAATATCCTTTCAACTATATGGATACATTTTATTTTTACATATATGGTGTCACATTATACATGTTGTTCTATAACTTTTTTCACTGAACACTGTCATGAAAAGCTTTCATGATAGTGCATTTAGAGCTAATTCATTCTTTTTAATGGTTAAACTGTATTCCTTGATGTATAGATATCTATTTAGCTAGCTCCCTCATGATGACTAACATGTTTCCAACATTTTATTGAGGTTTCTCTGGTGGTTCAAATGGTAAAGAATCCACCTGTAATGCAGGACCTGGGTTTGATCCCTGGGTTGGGAAGATCCCCTGGAGAAAGGAATGGCTACCCATTCCAGTATTCTTGCCTGTAACAAGATGTCGATAGCTTATTTTTGATAAATGTAGTTATTATATTAACTTACATACAGTCCATGGGGTTGAAAAGAGTTGGACACAACTGAGCAACTAACACTCTTGCATATCCTCACACCCATCGCCTCCACAGGATCCAGTCACTGCACAGCTTGCCCTTTATTTTATACTTGTGCAATGGCACTTTTGAGCAGCTCGTGTGTAGTAGTGTTTTCCATAGACAGATGCTACAGGGGCTCAGTCGTGTCCAGCTCTTTGCGACTCCATGGACTGTAGCCTGCCAGGCTCCTCTGTGCATGGGATTTTCTAGGCAAGAATACTGGGGTGGGTCACCATTTCATCCTCCAGGGGATCTTCCTGACCCAGGGATAGAACCCACATCTCCTGCATCTTCTGTATTACAGGCGGATGCTTTATCCTGCTGAACACCAGGGAGGCCTTGGTTTTGATTACACTGTTACAAAATGTGCTTTTGCTTTCATCTAGTTTAAAAAAAAATTCTGTGTCCCTATTATTGATGTTCAGTAAAGAATAAATATGGCTAATTTAAAGTGGTCACAGTGTTTTCCAGATTAAGTAAATATTTCAATTAGAAGAGTAAATATTTTTAAATTGGGAGTGTGGATATTTCCTGTTTGGGGAGTGTGTTCTTTAATGGACTGAGTTTCAGATTGATGATATTACAAGGAGTGTGTAATGAATTTCTGGGCTGTAAGTCTTAAGACTATACCCTGTCCGAAAAGGCAAAGTAAATTTCCAAAGTTTTTATCTTAGTAATATAGCACAGTGAAATATAGAAGGGGTACAGTGAAGAATAGATGCTTGCTTTTGTCATTAGCTTGTTAGTGAATCCCAAGATATCAGGCTTCCTGGAGCTTGTTGCAGAGGTATTCAAGCATCCCTTTTAAAGATTAAAAAGAATTAAAGATCCCTATCTGACTACAGTTATCATTTATCTATCCAAATATATAGATAATGAAGGTACCCATAGGATGTTCTCATCTATTTAAAAAAATTGGGTGGTCCTTGATGGGTATTCAACTCAGATCGACTGGGAATTATTAGCTTAAGGTACTATCTCTGATTAATTTTGTCTTAAACCTTGAGTAAAGCTTAGTTAAAAGGATATGAATGAGCTTTAAAATAATTTCCCTCCATAGTGTCCAATCTTTAATAACAGAATCATTCTCATCTTCCTTAATTATTCATATCTGATCTTTCAAGAGGAAACTTGCTATTACTAAATATCAAAAGCAGCTTGTAGCGCCCTGCAAAAATATATTTTCTTCATAATTGGAAGGGGAAGAGGGAAAGTGAACAAGGGATGGAAACAAACCAATAAATACAATGTAAATAGTTTCATAGAAAGTTATTTATATTTTGGCAAGCCTCTCTATCTACTATGATCCCAAAGTTTTCTTTTTAGAGAAACTATGATGATGATAATAGTAGTTTTTACTGAAAAGATATTGATATACTAAGATATTTGGTAATACTTACTCTAATATTGCCCTGTCCATCCACATAGCATGAAACCATCAAGAGAAGCAGTTCCCTGCATCCATTCTTCCAGGCTGTCTTCACAGCTTAGATTCGATCTGTATGCTGCCATGGAAGTTGTTGCTGGCACACATAGGAGCGTGAATCTGGACTAACTTAAAGCTCTTGTCTTAAAGGCCTTTTCCTGTGGCATTGGCACAAAGAGGCACTGTCATTTGGCTGAGGAACAAGTTCCATTCCATCACGTATTTCAGGTTTGCTCAATTGGCGTTCAGCGTATTTCTGGAATGTGGAAAAATTAGTCCAAACTTCATTCCATTGAATCATCCCCGCTCACGCTATTGTTTCTAGTTGCTGTGTATCTTCAGACTAAAACCAAAGGTCTGATTTATTTCACTCCTAAAGTGACATTTTAACTTTAGTTATGATAGGCACTAGTGTGCTATTTCATAATCTTACAAGGAACCCCAATCCACTATTTTATGCCTAGGTAAGAACCCTCTTGGAAAGAGAGATCAAAGTGTCCCTACTTGAACAGCAGCACTTCTTGAATTCATCCTCCACGTGTTAATAAATAATTAACATTGTTGAATATTCAAATCAGTGAACAAAGATGATAAGCATCTCAAAGTAAAGTCTGTGGTTTTTATACACCCTTCCCTTTAGGCCTATAGTCACACATGTTTTGCAAATGGTGATGGGACTGTGAAATGTCCCTCCATTTTGGCCACTGACTGAAATATTCCTTTACATTGGATTTTTCAGTTCTGTGCTTCCTCAGTATGCATGGTTCCATGTCCTCAGATCGTGCAGTATTGTAGTGAGCATGTACGTGCTCAGTTGTGTCTGACTCTTGTGACCCCGTGGACTGTAGCCCACCAAGCTCCTCTGTCCATGGGATGTTCCAGGCAAGAACACTGGAGCAGGTTGCCATTTCCTTCTCCAGGGGATCTTTCTGATCCAGGGATCAAACCCACATCTCTTACATCTCCTACATTGGCAGACAGATTATCACTGAGATACAAGGGAAGCCTCAGTACTGTATATTTACTACTAAAAAAAAAATCTGCATATAAATGGACCTGCATGGTTCAAACCTATTTTGTTCAAGGGTCAACTGTACTTTTCATGTTTGTTTTATACAACAAATTAAATATTTGCTTTCCACCCTGTACTGACAGCAAAAGCATGAATCTTGATTAGTAAGGAGAATGAAGAGGTGGATATTTTGAGCAGAAGAGATGTTAAGGATTTCTATGCTGCTGCTGCTGCTGCTGCTGCTAAGTCGCTTCTAGTCTAACCCTCCTGTTTTCCATATGAGGAAAGATGTTCTCTGAGGTTCAGAGCTTTTAATCTATATTTGTAAGGTCTCTATAAGCATTGTTCTTCTAAAAACTGAACGGAGATAAAAACATAGTGGCCACAGAAGTATTTAGCACTATCTTTCTATAGGTTGGTGCCTCAGTGTAGCCAGAGTTCCACAGGCTGACTCTTGAGTCCCTTCAGGAAGCAAGGACTCAGGTCATTTTTTGGCCTGAGGACATTCAACCAAGCAGGATGGATCCTCTGAACTGACCTGTAGTACTCTGTAATAGTAGCAGTAAAGCCGGTGTGGCTGTAGCAGATCCCTAGCAGTCAACTGTCCTTCTTTGCAATCTTCTCGGCTTCTTCGTCATTTTCCTGAAAAGTTTAAAAAGAAAAAATGAATGAAATTACTCCTGCAACCCACAAAGAAAGCTAAGAGGGAGGTAGGACAGATGTAGGGTTGAATGTGAACATCATGGTAGAGATGAAACGTGATGAAAATATAACTTCAGAATGAGGCTATGGAAAGAGACAAAGTACTTTCCTGGACATTTCTGCTATATATGGAAATAATCATACATGGTTTGGATCCCCCTAGTGCAACAATCCACATACAGCCCCTATTGTGACCGTCTTGGTACTTTCCAAGCTACTCAGGGAATCTGGGGCTCATCATCTGTTCCCTCAGTCTAACTCTCTTTGCTTGATATTAAAATACAAACTAGAATAGAACAAATTAGTTTTTATGCTATAACATCTTATTTAAATATTTAGCTTGAACCAAAAATTGTTCTAAAAGGGTACTCATGAAAGACTGTGTTATTGTTGTAATCAAAAATTCAGTTATTAGTACTCACCAGCTTTTCCTTCAATACCAGGAATAGTCAATATTCCTAATTATACTTTTATAAAATATCTAATATTATATGATGCTGCTCCCAGAAAAAGCCATTTGCAAGCAATTTTGACTCTTTATAAAGGGTCACAAAAATATTCTGTGTCAGGTATCCAGTTGTTTCCATAGCCACATTATTTCTCAGAAACAGAATAGACTTACAATGGAAAGGTAAATTTTATAATTTCACAATAAAATACAAGAGCTTTTTAGCATTCTTCCTTTAAAAGAACGAATTCTTATTTTATGGAAAGTTTGTGATTCTTGGGATGTTGTATAGCATGCATTCATTAAGAACCTGTTATCCAGAGAAAACCATACAAAAAGATACATGCATCCCAATGTTCACTGCAGCAATCTTTTTAACAGCCAAGACAGGGAAGCAACCTGTGTCCACTGACAGATAAATGGATAAAGAAGATGTGGTACATATACACAATTATGGCTGGAATATTACTCAGCTATAAAAATAGGAAATAATGCCATTTGCAGCTGCTAATACTGAGTGAAGTTAAGACTTAGAAAGACAAATATATGATAGCACTTACATGTGGAATCTAAAAAAAAAAAAACAACACAAATGAATCTATTTGCAAAATAGAAATAGAGTCACAGATATAAAAAACAAATTCTGGTTTCCAAGGGGAAAGGGAAGGGATAAATTCGGAGATTAGGATTGACATAATATGCACTATTATATATAAAACAGATAACTAACAAGAACCTACTGTATAGCACAGGGGGCTCTATAATGACCTATACGGGAATAGAATCTAAAAAAGTATGGATATGTGTGATGTATAACTGATTCACTTTGCTGTTCAGCAGAAACTAACAACACTGTAAATCAACTTTACCCCAATAAAAATTAATTTAAAAAATTGTGCCTTTTTTTCTAACTGGAGAAAACAAAAGGGTACCATAATTGCTTTAAATATTTTCTTGTGCATAAAGCACTTTAACCCTGGTCTTTTTAATCTGTAATTCGCATTTGGTGTGTGTGCTACTTGTATTTGGTGTGTGTGCATGAATAGTGATCCTTTAGAAAAACCTATATTCTATGTAACACTGTACTTCAAATCTTCTAAAAATCCTCAAACATACTGATAGGGGGCATTCAAAATGGTCCTGATGATGATTCTTCCTGATGCTGATTTCAGGGAAACAAAAATTTCACAAAATAAAATTTAATTTGCCTAAATTATCCAAATTGTGTTATGAAACTTGTATAACTAAATAATACTAGTGAACTTGTTATTGCCTAAAGAAATTAAAATTATGGAAAGCATACCTTGGCCCATTTAACTTTCTCTAGTAGATCACTAAGATTTCTTTTAATTGGAATATAATGTTTCCACGGCTTCAGTGCCATATAGAAATGTTCGTAATATGGTGAGTCCTGCTTCAGAACCAAACTGTCACCAAGCATGAGATACGGATATCTATAAGCAGCCACGGTCCCATCCACATTCACCTGATACTTGTACTAAAAGATTAAAACAAACATAAAAGTTTTAGCAGTCATTTGCTTCACTTTTGTGTCTGGTCAACATTGTAATATTAAATATAAAGAAATTATTTTCCAACTTAATATTTAGAAGCTTTACATTTTATTTTGTAACACACATCTTCTCTTTGTATTAAAATCATAAGCAGCATTCATCAGGTCAATTTTAAGAAATACAACATATTTAAAGATAAGGTGATAAATAATTTTAGGAAATAGGAATGCCTATTTTAACTATATCTATGTAATGGGGAATTCAGATTTCTGTAACCAGGTAAGAAAACTATTTCCAAAGCTCTATATTTATTAAAGCTTAATACTGATAATAATTTACACTTTCATTTATACATTATTTCATTTGTTCCTTACACCCACGTGAGTATGAAAAGGGAAGGCATTATCTCAAAGTTTGGTTTTAGAGCTGAGGAATCAGAAACCTGGAGAAGACTAAGGACTAGTGCGATGCTGGCGACACAGTACATATACTGTTGACATGTTTGTTGGATTAATAAACTTTGATTTACATTTCAAAATCATTTTTCATTCAGTTATAATAATGTGAAGCAGATATTATCATCTCCTTTCTTATAAATGATAAAACTCATTTCAGAGATCCCATGCTCTCTTCATTATACCACACTGAGAGGAAGAGGATATACAGATTTGTTAATTAATTTTTTCTTAAATAATTGGTACCAGGGGCTTTAGGTTTTGTCACAGCCAGTTAGTTTTTGTCACGTTGTTCACATCTCTATCTCCTCGAGCCTCATATACGGTGCTCTGGAAGGAGCTGAGCAGGCTCACATATGTTAGAGGCGAGAGATGCTAAAGAGATGACAGCCCCAAAGTTAGCAGCAGAGGCAGGACTAGAGGAGGGACTTGAACATCATTTTACTAGCATGAAATTCAAACTCTTTTTATTTGCAAGATCATTTTATGTAAGAGATATTTATATTCCCAGTTTATTAAAAAAATATAAAAAGAGAAAAACATGGAAATATACCAAAATCCTAAATTAATCCTGGTACTATATTTTGAGTACTAAATACAGTTCTGAGCTATTTATAGACAAAGTTAACAACAAATGAAAAAGAAACTGCATGAGTTTTGTAATTCCCTGTGTCTGAAGAGAACGTATGTGCTGGGTCATAAAATCTGGGTAGATATCTGCCCAACCCCAGCTGTTTGTTTGACTTTTAACACAAGTTCATCACTTCATATCTATCCAGGAAGACCTAATCGCATACCTTAAAGAAGTCAAAGAAACCTATCAGTTTAGCTTTTCCAAGCTCCTTTTCTTTCTCTTGGAAGAAGAAGTATCCTGTGATTCCTGCATCTAGTAGCTGTGGATTTTCCTTGGACAGCTGCACCAACTGGAGCCTCTCCTCTCGGCTATCTCTACCTCTGAAGAAAGCTTTCTCTGTTTTGTTGATCCAGGAAGGCCCTAGATGTTTGAGACCATAAAAAAATACTAATATGAATCTGACATTTTTGTATTATGGTAAGTATAATCATCTTTGATCTACCTTTGTTAATTAAGATGCTAAAGCTCTTTTACTATCAACACATCTTCTAAAGTAAGTGTAACTTCTAAAAATATGCTCTAATTTTTATCCTTTTTTGTACTAATGATAGCTCCCTCAGAAGGTTGAGTTCCTATGGTATGACTTTAGGAATTATCCAAAACAACGCTGGACCAAGTTCAAAGCAAAAAGAGATTCCATGACTTGGTTCACATTAGTTTCTTCCATTTTTTATGCTTCACACACACACACACACACACACACACACACACACTAGACTGTCATTCTTAGAGTGACTATAACAAACTATACAATTAAGTAACACCCACACAACTTTAATTCTTAGGTCACTCAGAATTTTGAGCACATCAATTTGAATACACTGAATACTCTGTTAAATGAAAATCCATATGTATAAGTAAACTATGCATATATATTTATATTCTCTCTTTCCTGGGAGGGAAATAATCAGGAAGAATTAATTTAGATCTTTCTATCATTCTAAAAAGAAGTCATTAGTTAACACTTCTCAGTGTTCTAAGGGATAAATCATAAATCACAGAAACTAGGGAGGTGGTCAACCTCTTTACTATTTTAGCACACTTTTCAGGAATTTACCGATATCAAATAAAAAGTAGGTCAGTTTTCATTTCCC
This sequence comes from Nanger dama, assembly GCA_917880005.1. Classification (NCBI taxonomy): domain Eukaryota; kingdom Metazoa; phylum Chordata; class Mammalia; order Artiodactyla; family Bovidae; genus Nanger; species Nanger dama. The sequence continues at coordinate 18,259,188 of CAKJTW010000014.1, forward strand.
ATATCTTTAGAGACTTTATAAGGAGTCTCTAGTCTTGTCTACAAAATAAGTCCACTTGAACTGCTCTAAATAGAAATGAAGCCTTGTAAAGACAGGCAGTGTTTTTTTTCTACTCAGGGAGTTCAGTTTAATAAAATGGTGTGTATTACCATAAACCTAACAGTGTCAGACTTTATTTTGGTGACTGCAGCCATGAAATTAAGAGACGCTTACTCCTTGGAAGAAAAGTTATGACCAACCTAGTTAGCATATTCAAAAGCAGAGACATTACTTTGCCAACAAAGGTCCATCTAGTCAAGGCTATGGTTTTTCCAGTAGTCACGTATGGATGTGAGAGTTGGACTGTGAAGAAGGCTGAGCGCTGAAGAATTGATGCTTTTGAACTGTGGTGTTGGAGAAGACTCTTGTGAGTCTCTTGGACTGCAAAGAGATCCAACCAGTCCATTCTGAAGATCAGCCCTGGGATTTCTTTGGAAGGAATGATGCTAAAGCTGAAACTCCAGTACTTTGGCCACCTCATGCAAAGAGTTGACTCATTGGAAAAGACTGTGATGCTGGGAGGCATTAGGGGCAGGAGGAGAAGGGGATGTCAGAGGATGAGATGGCTGGATGGCATCACTGACTCAATGGACATAAATCTGCATGAACTCCGGGAGATGGTGATGGACAGGGAGCCCTGGCGTGCTGCAATTCATGGGGTCGCAGAGTCGGACACGACTGAGCCCCTGAACTGAACTGGACTAAAGGCCATTAAATAGGAGGGAAGGAATTCAAATTGTAAAGGATCAAGAGAGACAGAAACAGGGAAGAGAATTTCTTACTGGAGGTTGTAATATCCAAATTATATCATAGTTCTCTTACATATGAATATAACTTTATATTTTTCAGAATTCTCCCTTATTTCATCCAGCAATATAAAGGCACTGGAGTCACCATTAAGTGAAAGTTTTACCAAATACGTATTTTTACGGGACTTCTCTGATGGTCCAGTGGTTAAGGATCCATCTTGCAATGCAGGGGAGGCAGGTTTGATCCCTGGTTGGGGAACTAAGGTCTCATGTGTCACAGAGCAACTTAGGCCACACATGACAACTACTGAGCCTGCACACCACAACTAGAGAGTCTGAGTGGCAACAAAAATCCTGCATGATGCAACGAAGATCCCCCATGTTGCAACGAAGACCCAATGCAGCCAAATAAATAAATAATACAATTTTTAAAAGAAAATGAATAAAAAATTTTAAAATATATTTTCAAATGGTATTTACATGTAACCAACTCAAAGGAGACTCAGTTATAGTAGGTTTTGGACATTACTAGCCCAGCTCATTTATCTTTGTTTTTGAATTAAAAGAATCCTAAACAAAAACGACTTTAGAGTTCAGACTGCTGGTTTTCTCTTTTCCTGGTTAGAAAAGAACAGTGGTTATTTAAATATATAGACGTACTCTCTCTGAGTGAACATTCCTTTCACCTTTTTACTTTTAAGCTTTTTCTTAGAGAATGACTTTTACCTGTATTTCCCTGAATAGATAGGAGATCATTTGTAACACCCTCAAAGCTTCAAGTGTGGAGTGGGTGATGTCATATGTTGGAAGGATAACATCTTGTGAATCCAGAGAGCCACACCATGAAATAATAGGTAAAGGGCCAGGGGTTTCATTGATTTTTCGATGCTCCAAAGGCCAGTCTCCAAGATTAACATAAAATTCTAAATCTGGGAGAAGGACCTAAATAAACAAAAGTATGTTTATCAGTGCCGGAAAGACCTCAGTCTTTGATACTAAATGCTTTGGTTCTTTGACTTTTAAAAAAATTCTGATACAACAAATTTGAAAATAGAAGAGAGAAGGATGCTTCTTAGTCATCAGTAGTATCAGATAATCAAGGGGCTTCCCCGGTGGCTCAGTGGTAAAGAATCCGCCTACCAGTGCAGGAGACATGGGTTCAATGCCTGGGTAGGGAAGATCCCACATGCTGCAGGGCAACTAAGCCCATGCACCACAACTACTGAACCCAGGTGCTGCAACTACTGAAGCCTGCGTGCCCTACGGCCCGTGTTCAGCAACAGGAGAACCCACAGCCATAAGAAGCCTGCACACCACAGCTAGAAAATAGCCCCCACTCACAGCAACTAGAGAAAAGCCTGTGCAGCAACAAGACCCAGCACAGCCAAAAATAAACAAATAAATTTTTTTTAAAGAAAGAAGAAAGTCAAGGGTGAGGATGATGCACAATTCACTTAAGCAGGAATTAGCCACCTCTCTTCAGAGTTGGTATTTAAAACTGTTGTGTGTATGTAACTATAGGTATGGAAACTTTGCAGAAAGGCGTGAATGAATGGCTTCAAGCACCTTTTCTGCCAGCAGCCTAAGTGAGAATCTGTAAAGTTAGATCCAAGCCCTTGTTTTCCTTCGCTATCAAAACTCTTTATAACAACCATGTTTGTTTTTGGAATCTGCTATCCATTTCCATCTTCATGCTCAGTGCCTTAGTTGGCCTTTATCATCTCTTCCCTAGATTGTTCCAATATTTATCCCTTACTAGATGTTCTGATTCTAGCCTCTCCTGCTGTCCACATTGTTGTTCAAATTTCTAAAACCCAAATTAATGTTATTGCTAAGCTTAACAATACCTTAATCCTATAGGATGAGGTCTAAACCCCCTGGCTAGAATTCAGGCCCTCACTATCTTGCTCCAGCTTAGCTTTGAATCTCATCTTCCATCTGCCCAAGTACCAGAACACTTTATTCTCTGAAAATGCCACCCACCTTAACATGTAATTCTCTTTACTTGGAATGCCCTTCTCCTACTTATTCACTCGGCAATCTCTTTTCACCCTCCACACCCAGAGCAACTGTTACCTCCTCTATGACTCGTCTTCCTCGGACATTTTAACTCTGGGTACATACTTTTCTTATGTGCCTGTCATGTTGTGGTATAATGTTGCTTATATTCATATCCCATCCTCACTTCCAAATAACAAAAACAAGTTCCCCTAGAGTGAGCTGTTCAAAAACCAGAGATGAGTCTCATTTATCTTAAATCCATTTTTAGTCACTGGGCAAAGAACCTGGAACAAAAGGGAAGGGCAAAATATGATTCGTCACCCTAGTGCTCCCCTACTATCATTTAGTAGCTTATTTAATAAGGGATTCCTTGGTGGCTCAAACCGTAAAGAGCCTGCCTGCAATGCAGGAGACCCAGGTTCAATCCCTGAGTTGGGGAGATCATCTGGAGGAGGAAATGGCAACCCACTCCAGTATTCTTGCCTGGAGAATCCCATGGATGGAGGAGCCAGGTGGGCTACAGTCCATAAGTGCCACATCAGAAGTTCTCACTGTAGAGGAGGATTTCTCAGTCTTGGCACCACTGACATTTTGGTCTGGGTAATTCTATTCTGTGGGCGTTGTCCTGCACATTGTAGAATTAGCAGAATCCCTAGCTTCTACCCACCAGGTGCAGTAGCAAGTCCCCAGTTGCAACATTGCCGAATTCCTCTCAGAGGCAAATCATTCCTAGTTGAAAACCACATAAGCACAGAGATACAGAAACACAGGGCAGAGTGGACTGGTGGTAGTCCAGGAAGAGGGAACCGCCTTTAGGATTAGGTGTCCATAATATGCTCACATGATGGGCTGATGGGGAGGCAGGAGGCAACTGTTATTTAAAATAAGAATTGATTGCAGTCCCATATTTCATGTGCTTGGGAATATATAACTCATTTCAGGAAAGGTGGCTTTTGGGTAAGAAAACTACCTTTGTGGTCTTTCTAGATGAGAGAGGTAAAAAAAAAATGCCCATTCTTGCTCCTTCATCCTACACAATTGGTAATAAGGAATAACAAAAGGTAGTTTGAATTGCTCTGCTTAGGAGGATTTATAGAAGTTTTGTAAGTATGGAAAGGGGGCTGAATAGAGGGATAGAAGGAGGAGGTACTGGGGATGGGAAATCTCTTGGAAGACAGACGCTCCAGTCATGTTTCATAAGAAGCCTAGACATGAAGATGAAGGCCAGCCAGTGAGGAATTCCCAGAGGCAAGGATGACTGAGAGGCTGACTTTACACAGGGATGTCTATTTTTACATGTTAGGATTTTTGTTTTGCCTATTCTACATTGGCACAAAATAACCTCTCTCTGGTACCTCAACATTCAACAAAGTGTGCCATGCACACGATCTTTTAGAAGCACTTAGGATTAAAACAACGAAAATGTGCCCTAAGTTCCACTTATTTTGAGGTGACAAGAAGAAAACTGCTGCAGGAAGTGAAATCTGAATGGAAGGAGTATTCAGCAGGAATGGGTAAGCTGAAGAAGTCACCTTGCAACTATAAATGTCTGGGAGTTCACAGAAGACTTGGGAGAGTGCTATATGGTCTACCTACCTGAGGTGGGGCTCAAACTATTTAACTTAAACATTAAAGGAAAAAGAAATCCAACTGATCCATACTTAGGTGGTAGACAGATATACATTTTCAAGCCTAGAATCCATTTCCATTCTTTACCATTATTATACTAAGAATTAAATGTTATAAATAAATATTTAAACTATTTTGGTTTTAGAATCAATGAATTCATTCTCATACCTTTCTTGCCAGTGACAGCAAAATTTCATCTGAGAACATTTTGAAGTCTGTGTATTTCCCTAAAGATCTTCGGTAGATGTGGTTATTGAGAATCGTGGTAATGAACAATAGCACCCCTCTCATCCCCAAACCTTTTCGGAACTTCAATTAGCATCTGTTGGAGATTAATGCTGGGGAAAGAAGCAAAATCTTTTTCAATCTGTGGTTCCTTGTCTGGACAAGACAGAGTTTTCTGCCAGGCCTGAGGATCCTCTTCTGGACACTCACAGTACTCATGGTACACTGGTCCTAAGGAAAGCAAAACATGTGGAATACCAAGCTCCATTAAAAAGCAAAGCAACACAAGGAGTTGTTTCTGCCACTGCTGTGAGCATGGGATGACTTCTTAGTAAACTCTAAGATTATCCAGTCAGGGATAATCTACTGTAAACAAATCAGTGGTAAAAGTAATGTCAGAGTCTTGCACGCTTACCTTCTGTCCCCTTTTCACCCCCACCCTAGATAACCTAGTATAGCATATACTCCCCATTGTAACATATAGCATATTATCTCCCAATGTAACCTACTCATTCAATTCACTGATAAATTTATTTCCAATGAGCTATAAATGGCTGATGAGCATAAAACTTACCTTTCAACAAGGAAAAAGAGAATATATTCCTTTTAGGCATGATGGCAGAAGATATTAAGAAGAGGTGGCAAGAATACAAGAAAGAACTGTAAAAAAGAGCTTCACGACCCAGATAATCACGATGGTGTGATCACTCATCTGGAGCCAGACATCCTGGAATGTGAAGTCAACTGGGCCTTAGGAAGCATCACTATGAACAAAGCTAGTGGAGGTGATGGAATTCCAGTTGAGCTGTTTCAAATCCTGGATGATGATGCTGTGAAAGTGCTGTACTCAATATGCCAGCAAATTTGGAAAACTCAGCAGTGGCCACAGGACTGGAAAAGGTCCGTTTTCATTCCAATTCCAAAGAAAGGCAATGTCAAAGAATGCTCAAACTACCGCACAATTGCACTCATCTCACATACTAGGAAAGTAATGCTCCAAATTCTCCAAGCCAGGCTTCAGCAATACGTGAACCGTGAACTTCCAGATGTTCAAGCTAGTTTTAGAAAAGGCAGAGGAACCAGAGGTCAAATTGCCAACATCCGCTGGATCATGGAAAAAGGAAGAGAGTTCCAGGAAAACATCTATTTCTGCTTTATTGACTATGCCAAAGCCTTTGACTGTGTGGATCACAATCAATGTGGAAAATTCTGAAAGAGATGGGAACACCAGACCACTTAAGCTGCCTCTTGAGAAATCTGTGTGCAGGTCAGGAAGCAACAGTTAGAATTGGACATGGAACAACAGACTGGTTCTAAATAGGAAAAGGAGTCCGTCAAGGCTGTATATTGTCACCCTGCTTATTTAACTTATATGCAGAATACATCATGAGAAATGCTGGACTGGAAGTTGGAATCAAGTTTACTGGGAGAAATATCAGTCACCTCAGATATGCAGATGACACCACCCTTACGGCAGAAAGTGAAGAAGAACTAAAAGCCTCTTGATGAAAGTGAAAGAGGAGAGTGAAAAAGTTGACTTAAAGCTCAACATTTAGAAAATGAAGATCATGGCATCTGGTCCCATCACTTCATGGGAAATAGATGGGGAAACAGTGGAAATAGTGTCAGACTTTATTTTTGTGGGCTTCAAAATCACTGCAGATGGTGACTGCAGCCATGAAATTTAAAGACGTTTACTCCTTGGGAGAAAAGTTATGACCAACCTAGATAGCATATTCAAAAGCAGAGACATTACTTTGTCAACAAAGGTCCATCTAGTCAAGGCTATGATTTTTCCACTGTGAAGAAGGCTGAGTGCCGAAGAATTGATGCTTTTAAACTGTGGTGTTGGAGAAGACTCTTGAGAGTCCCTTGGGCTACAAGGAGATCCAACCAGTCCATTCTGGAAGGAGATCAGCCCTGGGATTTCTTTGGAAGGAATGATGCTAAAGCTGAAACTCCAGTACTTTGGCCACCTCATGTGAAGAGTTGACTCATTGGAAAAGACTCTGATGCTGGGAGGGATTGGGGCCAGGAGGAGAAGGGGACGACAGAGGATGAGATGGCCGGATGGCATCACTGACTCCATGGACCTGAGTCTGAGTGAACTCCAGGAGCTGGTGATGGACAGGGAGGCCTGGTGTGCTGTGCTTCATGGGGTCGCAAAGAGTAGGACATGACTGAGCGACTGAACTGAACTGAAATGAACTGAACTGATGTAGTAAGGCTGGTGACTTTTAAAGACAAGATGAGGTCTTTTCCTCTGAATCCCTAAAATTACCTCCATCAGCACATCTCAAAAAGGAAATATGAAACTCAGGGGCATCTTGAAATGTAAATTTAAAGTGGTCAGACATAAGTATGAAACTATTCTGAATATTCATTTAAAAAGAATTTGTGCAAAATTTATCTTATTTCCTAATATAGCCATATTCAATATAAAAATAATTTTAAAAGCTATTTAATTTTCTTGAGGATTTCTACATCAGACCAGCATAAGAAATAGGGGTCAATTTAGCTTCCTACTGAAAACTACCAAAATATGGATAAAATATATGAAACAATAGTTTTTTAAGACATTGGACATAAGGCAATGAATAGAGTTTGAGAGATGCCAAACAAATGATGTAAACTCTATAGTTTCTCAAGTTTACTGCCCAAGGGAGTTTCTAGGTTGTGCAACAGGGAGAAATAATCTGGGCAGAGCCCAGAAGTCTCACTGAGTTGAGACAGAGCTGAAAGTCCAAGGCAGCTAGAAGTTGTAGAACATACTGCACAGAGACAGAACTCCAGAGATCTGTACAAGGTTTCCCTCAAATATTTAAGGCATACTAATCAATATATATGTTTGAATAAACTGTCCAAAACAAAGAAAGAACTATCCATAAGGCTATAAGGATTAGAGGCAACAGTACCTATGGTTCATATGGGGCTGGAAAAAGTGCCTATTCATACAAACCAAACTGGAAAGCATCCTAATTCATAGAGGTTGGATAGAATATGCAGAGATGTATTGCCTGAGTAGTAAGGAATAATTAGCCCTAGACTAAACATGGCTCTGGGCCTGCCTAATAAATTGTAAAAGAAAATCTGAATGATCAACTTACTTCCAAACAACTTAACTGCATCCTAGAGAAAAGCTCAAGAAGATGAGAAAGCATTGAGCAATGAGAAATACACTAGATAGAATTAATGACAAATTGAACATAATAGAAAGAAAGATTGTAAACTTAAACATACAGAAACTATATAAAATGAAATGGAGAAAAATATAATTTTACATGAAAAGAGCATAATTGAGTCATTGGGATAATTTCAAGCCTAATGTACGGGTAATTAGAATTCTCGGAGGAGAGCTGAGATAGAACAGAAAAAATCTTTGAAGAACTTATGGCCACTTTTATGCTGGATTTGATGAAAGCTATAATCCCAAAGATCCACAAATCTCAAGCATAAGAAATATGAAGAAAACTACACCAAAGCACGTAATAATCAAATTGTTCAAAACAACTGATAAAGAGAAAAATGTTTAGCAGGGGATCAAGGATGTAGAAAATGGCAGATTTGTAACTGCAAATAATGCAAGTGAGCAGATATAGAAGATACCAGAACAATATACTTCAAGTACTCAAAGAGGGGGAAAAAAACTGTCAATCAAAAGCAAAGGAGAAAAGGAAAGAATAACCCATTTGAATACAGAGTTCCAAAGAATAGCAAGGAGAGATAAGAAAGTTTTCCTTAGTGATCAATGCAAGAAAACAGAGGAAAACAATAGAATGAGAAAGACTAGAGATCTCTTTAAAAAAATTAGAGATACTAAGGGAACATTTCATGCCAAGATGGACACAATAAAAGAAAGAAATGGTACGGACCTAACAGAAGAAGATATTAAAAAGAGGTGGTAGGAATACACAGAAGAACTATTAAAATATATATATATCTTAATGACCCAGATAACCATGATGGTGTGATCACTCACCTAGAGCTAGACATCCTGGAATGCAAAGTCAAGTGGGCCTTAGGAAACATCACTATGAATGATGGAATTTCAGTTAAGCTATTTCAAATCCTAAAAGATGATGCTATGAGAGTGCTACACTCAATATACCAGCTAATCTGGAAAACTCAGCAGTGGTCACAGGACTGGAAAGGGTCAGTTTTCATTCCAATCCCAAAGAAAAGCAGTGTCAATGAATGTTCAAGCTATTGCACAATTGCACTCATCTCACATGCTAGCAAAGTAATGCTCAAAATTCTCCAAGTCAGGCTTCAACAGTACGTGAACGGAGAACTTCCAGATGTTTGAGCTGGATTTACAAAAGGCAGAGGAATCAGAGATCAAATTGCCAACATACACTGGATCATAGAAAAAGCAAGAGAGTTCCAGAAAAACATCTACTTTTGCTTCAATGACTACACTAAAGCCTTTGACTGTGTGGATCACAACAAACTGAGGAAAATTCAAGAGCTGGAAATACCAGACCACTTTACCTGCCTCCTGAGAAATCTGTATGCAGATCAAGAAGAAATAGTTAGAACCATACATGGAACAACACACTGGTTCCATATTGGGAAAGGAGTACATCAAGGCTGTATATTGTCCCCCTGCTTATTTAACTTTTATGCAAAGTACATCATGTGAAATGCTTGGCTGGATGAAGCACAAGCTAGAATCAAGATTGCAGGGAGAAATATCAATAACCTCAGATATGCAGATGACATTACCATTATGGCAGAAAGTGAAGAGGAACTAAAGAGCCTCTTGATGAAAGTGAAAGAGGAGAATGAAAAGCTGGTTTACAACTCAACATTCAAAAAACAAAGATCATGACATCCAGTCCCATCACTTAGGGCAAATAGATGGGGAAACAATGGAAACAGTGACAGACTTTATTTTCTTAGGCTCCAAAATCACTGCAGATGGTGACTGCAGCCATGAAACTGAAAGGTGCTTGTTCCTTGGAAGAAAAGCTATGACCAACCTAAACAGCACATTCAAAAGCAGAAACATCACTTTGCCAACAAATGTCTGTCTGGTCAAAGCTACGGTTTTTCAAGTAGTCATGTATGGATGTGATAGTTGGACAATAAAGAAAGCTGAGCACTGAAGAATTGATGCTTTTGAATTGTGGTGTTGGAGAAGACTCTTGGGAGTTCCTTGGACAGCCAAGAGATCCAACCAGTCAATCCTAAAGGAAATCAGTCCTGAATATTCACTGGAAGGACTGATGTTAAAGCTGAAACTCTCATACTTTGGCTATGTGATGCAAAGAACTGACTCTTTAGAAAAGACCCTCATGCTAGGAAAGATTGAAGGCATGAGGAGGAAGGAATGACAGAGGATGAGACGGTTGGATGGCATCACTGGCTCGATGGACATGAGTTTGAGCAACCTCTGGGAGCTGGTGATGGACAGGGAAGCCTGGCATGCTGCAGTCCACGGGGTTGTAAACAGTCAGACATCACTGAGCAAGTGAACTGAACTGATGATTCTACCTGGCAAAATATCTCTCAAAAATAAAGACAAAATAAAGATATTATCAGATATCTAAAAGCTGGAAGAACTAGTCACCATCATCCTCACATTAAATGAAAAGTTAATAGTAATTCTTTAGGTAGAAGGCAAATAGTACTAACTGAAAACATGTATCTATGCAAAAGCATGAAGAGTACTAAATATGGTAACTACCTGGGTAAATACACAAGAATATTTTTGCTTGTCATTTAAATCTCTTTAAATTACTTAGTTTTTCCTCTCTCCTATGATATCAAGAGAATTGAAATCCAGGAGGTACATATATCACATTTATCCTTTTGCACATGTCTTTAACATCATCATAATGCAATCTGAAAGCCATGCGTTCTACACAATAAGGCTGGCTCTGGTTTATGTAGTAATTACTTACCTTTCAAAATATAGGAGACTGAGCAACATGTTCATCACCATAAAGGACTTCTATCTTCAGCCCTTTACTGACAGTTTCATACATCCTATATCGCATCAAAAATGTTCCATCATTCCTGTCCAAAGGTTTAGGGACATGAATCCGAACTAACTCTTTAGGTGACAGAGATTTGATTACTACTCTGAATAGTGTTTGACCTGGAAAAAAAAATATATAAGTAATTCTATTTCATGGTTCTGTTTCACAGAAGTTTATTTTTTCTTCTATTTAACTTTCACAGAAGTTTATTATTTTTACCATTTCATCAATGGTAAACACAATTATTTTAGTTTTGTAGATCTTTGACACCAGGAACTATATTTGGTTTAGGTCTTCTAAACCAAGCAACTGAGGCCTGCAGCTTAAGATAGCAGAATAGAAGGACATGTGCTCATCTCCTGTGAGAGCACCAGAATTGCAACTAGCTGTTGAAGAATCACTAACAGAATGCTGGTACCCAATAAAATAAGATACCCCACACCAAAAGACAAAGAAGAAGCTGGAGTGAGATGGTAGGAGAGGTACAATCACGAAAAATCAAATCCCACACTGACCAGATGGGTGACCGACAAACTGGAGAAAAATAATACCAAAGAGGTTCTCCCACATTGTGAAGGTTCTGAATCCCATGTCAGTCTTCCCAGCCTGGGGATCTGACAAGGCAACTGGGTATCCCCAGGGAATCTGACCTTGAAAGCCAGCAGGACTTGATTATAGGATTTCCACAGGACTGGGGAAAAGACTTCCAGTCTTGCAGGGCACAAACAAAATCTTGTGCATACCAAGACCCTGAGGAAAGGAGCAGTGACCCCACAGAAGACTGAACCAAAACTTCCTGCCAGTGTTTGACGGTCTCCTATAGAGGTGTGGGTTGGCAGAGGCTCACCACAGGGATGGGGGAACTGGTGGCAGCAGTTCTGGAAGGTTCCTCTTGGCATAAGCCCTCTTGGAGGTTGCCATTAACCCAACAATAGACCCCGGGGTTGGGTCGCCTCAGGCTAAACAACTAATAGGGATGGAGCACAATCCTACCCATTACCAGATTGGGTTAAAGCTTTACTGAGCAAGGCCTTGCCCACCAGAGCAAGACCCAATTTCTCCCACCACCAGTCACTCCCATCAGGAAGTTTACACAAGCCTCTTGGCCTCCTCCATCAGAGGGCAGACAGAAGCAGCAAGAAGTACCACAATACCACAGATCTGAGAAAAAAAAATCACAGTTAATCAGGATGAAAAAGCAGAAAGCTATCTGCCAAATGAAGAGACAAGATAAAACCCCTGAGAAAACAACTAAATGAACTGGAGATAGGCAACCTTCCAGAAAAAGAATTCAGAATAATGATAATGAAGATGATCCAGGATCTTGGGAAAACAATGGAGGAGATGCAAGACATGCATACCAAAGATCTAGAAGAACTAAAGAACAAAAACAGGGATTGAATAATACACTAGAAGGAATCAAGAGCAGAATAACTGAGGCAAAGAACAGATAAATGACCTGGAGGGCACAATGGTATAAATCAATGCCACAGAACAGAATATAGAAAAAAGAATTTAAAAAAAAAAAAAAAAAGGAAGACAGCCAAAGAGACCTGTGACACAACATTAAATGCATCAACATTCACATTATAGGGGTCCCATAAGGAGCAGAAATAGAGAAAGGACCTGAGAAAATATTTGAAGAGATAATAGCTAAAAACTTTCCTAACATGAGAAAGGGAATAGTCAACCAAGTTCAGGAAGCACAGAGTCCCAAGGAGGAACACACCAAGACACATAGGAATCAAACTGACAAAAATTAAAGACAGATAAAATATTAAAAGCAACAAGGAAAAAACAATACATAACATACAAGGGAACTCCTTTCAGGTTGTCAGCTGACTTCTCAACAGAAACTCTACAAGCCAGAAGGGAATGGAATAATATATTCCAAGTGATGAAAGGGAAGAGCCGACAACCAAAAATACTCTACCCAGCAAGTCTGTCCTTCAGATTTGATGGAGAAATCAAATGCTTTCCAGACAAGCAAAAGTTAAGAGAATTAAGCACCACCAAACCAGTTTTATCACAAATGCTAAAGGAACTTCCCTAGGCAGGAAACACAAGAGAAGGAAAAAACCTACACAAAATGAACCCCAAATAATTAAGAAAATGGTAACAGGTTCATACATAGTGATAGTTATCATAATATAAATGAATTAAATGCACCAACCAAAAGACATAGACTGGCTGGACGGATGAAAACATGTGCATGTATGCACTTCCACTTACCACATCACTCTGCTTGACCCTCCTCCCCAAATTGTATGTAATTATTTTCTATTGTTAGGTTAATCATGTTCCCCATATGGCTTGCAATTATAATTATCTTTTATTTTGTGTTTGGTTATTGATTATGACCAACCTAGATAGCATATTCAAAAGCAGACACATTACTTTGCCGATGAAGGTCCGTCTAGTCAAGGCTATGGTTTTCCCACTGGTCATGTATGGATGTGAGAGTTGGACTGTGAGGAAAGCTGAGCACCGAAGAATTGATGTTTTTGAACTGTGGTGTTGGAGAAGTCTCTTGAGAGTCCCTTGGGCTACAAGGAGATCCAACCAGTCCATTCTGAAGGAGATCAGCCCTGGGATTTCTTTGGAAGGAATGATGCTAAAGCTGAAACTCCAGTAATTTGGCCACCTCATGTGAAGAGTCGACTCATTGGAAAAGACTCTGATGCTGGGAGGGATTGGGGGCAGGAGGAGAAGGGGACGTCAGAGGATGAGATGGCTGGATGGTATCACTGACTCTTTGGACATGAATCTGAGTAAACTCCAAGAGTTGGTGATGGACAGGGAGGCCTGGTGTACTGCGATTCATGGGGTCACAAAGAGTCGGACACAACTGAGCGACTGAACTGAACTGAACTGATTGATTGTGAAAACTGATAAGCATCTTTTACTATTGTGATTATGTAACTGTTGCTCACTTAATGCCATTGTATCATGATTGGTCAACAGAAAAATAATAGAACTCTGTATCACCCAAAACTAGGAACTAACAGAAAAACCTGTAATCATTTTTTGAAATCCAGATGCGTATCAGAATTATCTTGGTATATTTTTTGAAAAATACAAGTGTTCGGGTATTGCTTTTTTTCTCTAAAGCTCCAGGTATGTTTCTATTGAGCAACCATGTTTAAAAACATGATGATGATGATGATCCTTTACTTTTATCTAGTTGGTTTTACTTTTGTTATTTCATATTCAGTGCTCCCATTTCATTTACTTATGTTTCCCAATTTCCCCATCTCTTTTTTTTTCCTGAAGGTCTTTCTCAAGCCTTTATCAAGCAAAGTAGAAAAGTTTTTGTATACATATAAATAGTATGTGTTATATATATTTTAGAAAACATGAATTTTTACCTAATTAAAAATGTATGACATTTTGATTATTTCACTTGTTGTCTTAGTGTGAATAGAATGCTCGACTTCTAATTTTAAAAATTAGATATACAATAAGCAGCAAAAATTTACTGTATAGCAAGGAACGTATAGTCAATATTTTATAATAATCTACAGTGGAAAATAATCTGAAAAATAATATATGTGTATGTGTATAACTGAATCACCTTCCTGTGGGATTGAAACATTGTAAATTAACTGTGAGTTCAGTTCAGTTGCTCAGTCATGTCAGATTCTTTGTGACTCCATGGACTGCAGCACGCCAGGCCTCCCCGTCCTTCACCATCTCCCAGAGCTTGCTCAAACTCATGTCCATTGAGCTGGTGATGCCATCCAACCACCTCATCTTCTGTCATCCCCTTCTTCCTCCTGCCTTCAATCTTTCCAAGCATCAGGATCTTTTCAAATGAATCAGCTCTTTAAATCAGGTGGCCAAAGTACTGGAGGTTCAGCTTCAGCATCAGTCAACCCAATGAATATTATGGACTGATTTCCTTTAGGATTGATCTGGTTTGATCTCTTTGCAGTGCAAAGGACTCTCAAGAGTCTTCTCCAAAACCACATTTCAAAAGCATCAGTTGTTCAGTGCTCAGCCTTCCTTATGATCCAGTTTCACATTCAAACATGACTACTGGAAAAACCATGGCTTTGACCATACAGAAGTCTGTTGCAAAACAATATCTCTGCTTTTGAATATGCTATCTAGGTTGGTTATAGCTTTTCTTCCAAGGAGCAAGCAACTTTTAATTTCATGGCTGCAGTCACTATCTGCAGTGATTTTGGAGCCCAAGAAAATAAAGTCTGTCACTGTTTCCATTGTTTCTCCATCTGTTTGCCATGAAGTGATGGGACCGGATGCCATGATCTTTGTTTTTTGAATGTTGAGTTTTAAGTCAGCTTTTTAACTCTTTTCTTTCACTTTCATCAAGAGGCTCTTTAGTTCCTTTTTGCTTTATGGAATAAGGGTGGTGTCATCTTCATATAGAGGTTACTGATATTTCTCCTGGCAATCTCGATTCCAGCTTGTGCTTCATCCAGTCTGGCATTTCACATAATGTACTCTGCATATAAGTTAAATAAGCAGGGTGACAATATACAGCCTTGCCATACTCCTTTCCCAATTTGGAATCAGTCCATTGTTTCATGTTCAGTTCTAACTGTTGCTTCTTGACCTGCATACAGATTTCTCAGGAGGTAGGTAAGGTGGTCTGATATTCCCATCTCTTGAAGAATTTTTCACAATTTGTTGTGATCTACACAGTCAAAGGCTTTAGCATAGTCAATGAAGAAGTAGTAGATGTTTTTCTGTAATTCTCTGGCTTTTTCTTTTTCTATGATCCAACGGATGTTGGCAATTTGATCTCTAGTTCCTCAACCTTTTTCAAAATCCAGCTTGAATATCTGGAAGTTCTCGGTTCATGACTGTTAAAGCCTAGCTTGGAGAATTTTGAGCATTACTTTGCTAGCATGTGGAATGAGTGTAATAGTGCATGGTTCAGACATTCTTTGGCATTGCCTTTCTTTGGGACTGGAATGAAAACTGAGCTTTTCCAGTCCTGTGGCCACTCCTGAGATTGCCAGATTAGCTGGCATATTGAGTGCAGCACTTTCACAACATCGTCTTTTAGGATTTGAAATAGCTCAACCGGAATTCCATCACCTCCACTAGCTTTGTTCATAGTGATGCTTCCTAAGGCCCACTTGACTTCACACTCCAGGACATCTGGCTTTAGGTGAGTGATCACACCATCGCGATTACCTGGGTCATTAAATATTTTTGTATAGTTCTTCTGTGTATTCTTGCCACCTCTTCTTAATATCTTCTTCTAAATCCATGCCATTTCTGTCCTTTGTTGTGCACATCTTTGCATAAAATGCTCCCTTGGAATTTCCAATTTTCTTGAAGAGTTCTCTAGTCTTTGCCATTCTATTGTTTACCCTCCATTTCCTTGCACTGGTCAGTTAAGAAGGCTTTCTTACCTCTTCTTATTCTTTGGAATTACATTCAGATGGGTATATCCTTCTTTTTTTCTCTGCCTTCTAGTCTTTCCTCAGCTATTTGTAAGGCCTCCTCAGACATCCATTTTGCCCTTTTGCATTTCTTTTTCTTGGGGATGATTTTGATCACTGCCTCCTTTACAACATTCTGTCATCAGATCTAATCCCTTGAATTAATTTGTCACTTCTACTGTATAATTGTAAGGGATTTGATTTAGGTCACATGGTTTTCCCTACTTTCTTTAATTTAAGTCTGAATTTTCTCCTTTGGGTAGGTTTAAAAGCCCAGTGCAGTTCAGTTGCTCAGTTGTGTCCGATTGTGACCCCATGGAGTGCAGCATGCCAGGCTTCCCTCTCCTTCCCCATCTCCTGGAGTTTGCTCAAACTCATGTTCACTAAGTCAGTGATGCCATCCTACCATCTCATTATCTGTTGTCCCCTTCTCCTCCTGCCTCAGTCTTTCCCAGCACCAGGGTCTTTTCCAATGAGTCAGTTCTTCGCATCAGGTGGCCAAAGTATCGGAGTTTCAGCTTCAGCATCAGTCCTTCCAATGAATAATCAGGACTGATTTCCTTTAGGATTTACTAGTTTGATCTCCTTGCAGTCTGAGGAACTCTCAAGAGTCTTCTCTAACACCACAGTTCAAAAGCATCCATAAACTTTTAGGATGGCGTACCTCTAAGGAAATTCCACTTTCTCCTTATAAAGTATGCACAAGCCTTCTTTGTAATCCATTTTAATACCTAATAGCCCTCAATTCTGAAGAAATTCTCCTTCCATTTCCTTAAGTAGAGAGAGATTATATTTACTAGATTTGCACAAATACAACACACTCATCTACACACAAACTCACACACCTTGTAGATACTACATGTACACCTCTAAGCTTCTTTCCTAGAATTGAAATGAAATAGTTATATTAGGTTACTCTATCATTCCTTTCAACTTCAAAATTCTGTGGGTTTTCTGTTCCAGGATAGACAATACCTACTTAGTAAACTTTCCCTTCTCTTTTTGCAGTGTATTAGCTGACTTTTTAGGCTTTGAAACAATACTGTTGCAGGATAAACATCGGTACTTCTTTCTTCAGAGAGTATAGTGGACATACCTGCACTCAGCGCAGATCTGATCCTCAAGCACTTTGACAACAAGGAGCAGTCAATATCCTAATCACAGTTTATTACCATATCAAAGGAAAATGTTTAAAGAAAAGTGGTGAACCTTCTGAAATACACAGTCTTGGTAAACTGCAAATTGTGATCAAAGAAATCTTTTATATCATATCTATATTTAATAATATTCAAATATCAAACATATTTAACATATATATTTGAAATTATTGAAGAAAAAGTTTATTTTTCCTATTCTTAGTTTCTAAATCTAGTGAGTGATGTTTCTAATTTTTTTGATCTTCAAAGGTTTTATTTTTTTCTTGTGAGTCAGAAAAAATGTTTCTTAGTCTCTTCAGTTTAGTAATAGTAATGTAGTGTCTGATATATTGCTAGTAAATAATTAAGTACAAAACACATACATTTTAGGATTTTTGAAAAGTGTGATAAAATTATGAAAGACATTTGCCTAAATAAATGAAATGAGATAACTGTAAGGGATGTTGTAAAAAAAATAATGTAAAATTATTATAAATGTTGGTCAATTACCTGAAAAGCTTAATGAAATGTATAATCATTGCTTTGTGTTATTTCCCACTTAGTTTCAGAAAGGCAAAGTGGTGTGGCAGACTGAAAATCAGGAAGGCAGGGCCTGGGGACTAAAAAGACATTTCCATCATTCTCTCCCCAGATTGGAAACAGGACAGAAGAGCTTCTTATCACCTATCAAATAGTTCTATCCTCCATAAGGTTGTGATTTTAAATAAAACACAGATAGGACAAGCATATTAATGACTATGTGACATTTTGAAAGAAGCTTAGCTTACAGAAGAAATCTCCAGAACATTTCATTAATTTAAAATTGATCAGGACTAAATTAGAAATAAGCAATCTTACCCTCATAAAAGAGAAAACAAGAAGAGTGTCATTTTAAATTGCTTTATATAGAAGGAATGTGAATTTTCATTTGCCTTGGAGGCTAATATAACGGAACAGAAATGAAGTCAGCTTGAGCTTTTCTGTTCTACGAATTCACACTTCTTTATGAAAGATAGCAAACTGAATAAGAATGCAGTGACTAACGGAGACAAAAGGAGGTTGACAGTATCAAAACTTTGTATCATTAGCCTTGGAAATTTTGAAAACTTTTGATTGGGAAAGAAAGCATTTTTTAAAAATTCACTTACTTAGTCAGGGGACTGTCTGTTCCTGAGCTTGAGATTTTTATATCTCTTATTTATTTCCTCCAAGAACTTGTGAGAAAGGTTATTTGTCATCCCATATTACAGATCAGGAAGCCAAAGGCTATCATGAAGAAGTTCAGTAACTTCACCAAGGTCTCATATATATAAGTAGCAGAACCAAAATTTGCACACAGCTTGACTCTTTCTTCCTTCAAAGCCCATTTTGAATCCAATTTGTCACACTGTGTAAAGCTGACATATAGATTCCCCTTCATGGATCACAGCACTGTCATGGTGAAGAGGCTTGTATAACTCAGTGAAGCTATGAAGCTGTGCCGTACAGGGCCACTTAAGACAGATGGGTCACAGTGAAGAATCTGATAAAACGTGGTCCACTGGAGAAGGAAATGGCAACCCACTCCAGTATTCTTGCCTGGAGAACACTATAGACAGTATGAAAAGGCTAAAAGATATAACACCTGAAGATGAGCCTCCCAGGTAAGAAGCTGCCCAATATGCTACTAGGGAAGAGCAGATGGCAATTACTAGTAGCTCTAGTGAGAATGAAATAGCTGGGTCAAAGCAGAGATGACACTCAGTTGTGGATGCGTCTAGTGGTGAAAGTAAAGTCTGATGCTGTAAAGAATATTGCATACGAACCTGGAATGTCAGATTCATGAATCAAGGTAAATTGGACGTGATCAAACAGGAGATGGTAAGAGTGAATATCAACAGCTTAGGAATGGGTGAACTAAAATGGGCAGGAATGAAAGTGAAAGAAAGTGATGAGGGACTTCCCTGGTTCAGTCTCTGGGTCAGGAAGATCGCCTGGAAAAAGAATGGTTACCCACTCACTCTAGTATTCTTTCCTAGAGAATTCCATGGACACAGCACCCTGGCAGGCTAAAGAATAGGAGAATTTAATTCAGATGACCGTGCTATCTACTACTGCGGGTAAGAATCCTTTAGAAAAAATGGAGTCACCCTCATAGTCAACAAAAGAGTCCAAAAGGCAATACTTGGTACCTGGATGCAATCTCAAAAATGACAGAATAATCTCAGTTCAGTTCCAAGGCAAAGCATTCAATATCACAGTAACCCAACTCTATGTCCCAACCACTGACATGGAAGAAGTTGAAGCTGACCAGTTATGAAGACCTACAAAACCTTCTAGAATTAACATCAAAAAAGATATCCTTTTCATCTTAGAGGACTGGAATGCATAAGTAGGAAGTCAAGACTTACCTGGAGTAACAGGCAAGTTCTCCTTGGAGAACAAAATGAACCAGGGCTAAGGCTAACAGAATTTTGTCAAGAGAACACACTGGTCATAACAAACGCTCTTTTCCACCAACTCAAGAGATGACTCCACACATGAACCTAACCCAGATGGTCAATAATGAAATCAGATTGTTTATATTCTTTGCAGCCAAAGATGGAAACACTCTATACAGTCAGCAAAAACAAGACTTGTTGCTGACTGTGGCTCAGATCAGCAAAATTCAGGCTCAAATTGAAGAAAACAGGGAAAAACACTAGACCATTCAAATATGACCTAAATCAAATCTCTTATGATTATATGGTGGATGACAAATATGATCAAGTGTTTAGATCTGGTAGACAGAATGCCTGAAGAACTAAGGATGGTGGTTCCTAACATTGTATAGTAGGCATTGACTAAAACCATCCCAAAGAAAAAGAAATGCAAAACGGCAAAATGGTTGTCTGAGGAGGCTTTACAAAGAGCTGAGGAAAGAAGAAAAAAGAAGGGCAAGGGAGAAAGGGAAAGATATACTCAATTGAATACAGAGTTCCGGAGAATAGCAACGAGAGATAAGAAGGCGTTCTTATGTGAACAATGCAAAGAAATAGAGGAAAACAATAAAATGAGAAAGACTAGAGATCTTGTCAAGAAAATTGGTGATATCAAGGGAACAATTCATGCAAGGATGGACACGAGAAAGGACATAAACAGCAAGTAGACCTAACAGAAGTAGAAGAGATTAAGAAGAGTTAGCAAAAATACACAGGAGAACTATACAAGAAAGGTCTTAATAACCCAAATAACCAATGGTGTGGTCATTCACCTAGAGCTGGACATTCTGGAGTGTGAACTCAAGCAGGCCTTAGAAAGCACTGCTACAAACAAAGTTAGTGGAGGTGACAGAATTCCAGCTGAACTATTAAAATAAAATATTAAAATATTAAAAGATGATGCTGTTAAAGTGCTGCACTCAATATATCAGCAAATTTGGAAAACTCCGTAGTGGCCACAGGACTGGAAAAAGTCATCTTTCATTCCAATTCCACAGAAGGTCAATGCCAAAGAATATTTAAACTAATGTACAATTGTGCTCTTTTCACATGCTAACAAGGTTATGCTCAAAATCCTTCAAGCTAGGCTTTAGCAATATGTGAAGCAAGAAATTCCAGAGGTACAAGCTGGATTTACAAAGGGCAGAGGAACCAGAGATCAAATTGCCAACATCCATTTTACCATAAAGAAAGCAAGGGAATTCCAGAAAAATGACTTCTGCTTCATTGACTATGTTAAAGCCTTTGACTATATGGATAAGAACAAACTGTGGAAAATTCTTCAAGAAATGGGAATGCCAGACCACCTTATCTGCCTCCTAAGAAATCTGTATGCAGGTCAAGAAGGAACAGTTATAACCAGAACAATAGACTGGTTCACTAGACTGGTTCAACATTGGGAAAGGAGTACATCAAGGCTGTATACTGTCATTCTGCTTATTTAACTTATATGCAAGAGTACATCATGCAAAATGTCATGCTGGATGAATCACAAGCTGGAATCAAGATTGCCTGGACAAATATCAATAACCTCAGATATGCAGATGATACCACTGTAGTGGCAGAAAGTGAAAAGGAACTAAAGAGCTTCTCAATGAGGGTGAAAGAGGAGAGTGAAAAAGCTGGCTTGAAACTCAACATTTAAAAACTAAGATTATAGATGAGGTCCCATCACTTCATGGCAAATAGAAGGAGGGAAAAGCTGAAGCAGGGACAGATTTTACTTTCCTGGGCTCCAAAATCACTGGAGACAGTGACTATAGCCATAAAATTTAAGAGAGATGGAAGAAACGCTATGATAAACCTAGACAGCATATTAAAAAGCAGAGACATCACTTTGCAAACAAAGGTCCGTATAGTCAAAGCTATGGTTTTTCCAGTAGTCATGTATGCATGTGAGAGCTGGACCATAAAGAATGCTGAGCATCAAAGAATTGATGCTTTTGAATTGCGCTGGATAAGATTCTTGAGGGTCCCTTCGACTGCAAGGAGATTAAATCAGTCAATCCTAACGGAAATCAACCCTGAATATTTAATGGAAGGACTGATGCTGAAGCTCCAATACTTTGTTTTTGTTTCAGTGCTCCAATACTTTGGCCACCCAATGTGAGAAGCCAGTTCATTGGATAAAACCTTGATGCTGGGAAATATTGAAGGCAAAAGAAGGGGGCAACAGAGGATGAGATGGTTAGATAGCATCACTGACTCAGTGGATATGAATTTGAGCATACTCTGCCAGATAGTGGAGGACAAAGGAGCCTGGCGTGCTGCAGTTCATGGTGTTACAAAGAGTTGGACATGACTTAGTGATTGAGTAAGAACAACAAGGTTCTCAAAATTCATAGTTGGAAAAATAACCTTTGTCATTCCTGTTACAATGGAGTCTTCATCTCCCTTTTGTTTAGGAATATTATTAATGCTCTCTACAGCTGCAACAAAAGGGCTGACTCCACCTGGCCAAGGGAACAGTCCTGAAGGCCAACTTGGTACAACTCGAGGCTAAATGGAAATCCTCCCAAATGTATGCCTGCCTGCTAATTGGGAATATTCTATAAGAACCTATTGAAAACAGAGATCTTATTAACAATACCAGTGATTTGATAAAAGGGAAAGACCATTGAACTAGATTTTGAAAGCGTTAGGAATCTGGACATGACTTTGACATTTATCCACTGTGGAACCACAGGAAAAATGTTTATTTTCACTAAGCTTGTTTCTTACAGGAATCGTGAAGAGAATAATACCAGTCCTTCCTATCCTAGTGACTCAGACAGTAAAGAATCTGTCTGCAATGAAGGAGACCTGGGTTCAAACCCTTAGCCGGGAAGATCCCCTGGAGAAGGGAATGACTACCCACTCCATAACCTTGCCTGGAGAATTCCATGGACAGAGGAGCCTGGTGGGCTACAGTCCATGGGGTTGCAAAGAGTTGGACACGACTGAGTGACTAACACTTACTAACTCACAAGATGATTAAGGAGAGCATATAAAACAGGGCACATTTCAAAACACTGAAGTGCTACATAACTAGGAGGTAAGATAATTTTACAGAGGTATTACTGATGAAGGTAGAGGACAACTGAGTAGAAAAGAGTCCTGGTATCTTGCTATCTAGACATACTCCAAATACCCTGTCTCCATCTCTTCTTTCTTTTCTTCTACAATAATTACTAAGCAACTCTGCCGGGCATTGTGTTAGATGCTGGGAATATAACAACGTCAACAGGTTTTGCCTACATTCATAATAGAAGGAAATACTCAATTTAAGTCAGAGGTTACTGAAAATAAAGATATAGATTGGTTTCTTCCTCATCCAAAATCATGACACCCAAATTTCTGTCTGTGAACTCCTGTTTGAAATCCCCTGTTTTAAACCATTCAAATTCACATGTTTGCTATCTAGGTTCCTGGAGATATGCGGCATAATAATAGTACTCAGGTAAGTGTAACATTGTTAAATGAGAGTGCTAATTAATAAAGGAATCTTGGTAAGTCATGTAAGATTACAGTTTAAGAAAAATTTCGGTATTTTTCATTTAGTTCTTGGAGAAAGAAATTTTTCAGGACTTGTAAGTGAACAATGTTAGCAGAAAATGTAAAGACTGGTTAGGTGAGACTTCAGAAATATAGGGCAGGTTTTTAAACGGAAGCTAGGAATCGTATCCTGAAAGGAGAATCTAAAGGAATAAAAGTGAGGTTGTCTGAAAAAATTTGGTGAAAGTCTCTAGTTTGTTTCCTTATGACTTTTCTCTTGATTATTAAAACATTATGATCATTTAGGGGTAAAAAGAAGAGTGAAAGAAAAATGTGTTACTCTCTTGCTGTGACCACCAATAATCCTGATGTATGAGGTACAGTTTCATTTATTTATTATTACTTGGAATAAAACTATATAATTTGTTTCCTGTTCCATCCTTAAACTTGTATAAGCATTACTAAATAATATTTTAAAACATCAAAAATTTTATTGTAATTTGAAACACACAAAACTGACCATCTTAAGCATTTTTAAGTGTACATTTCAGTAGTGTTAAGTATATTCACATTTTTTGTGCACAAACTCTAGACCTTTTTCATTTCGCAAAACTTGAAACTCTGTACCATTCAACAACTTCTCCTTCTCTTAGCAGCCACCATTTTACTTTCTCTTTCTTTGAATTTGACTACTTTAGATACCTCATAGTGGAATTGAAAGTGCTACTTTAAATAGCTGTTAAATATCCCATCACATGAATGTACCATGCTTTGTTTAACAACTACCTTATAGCTGCTCTTTAAACTTATTGTAATAAATAATCATAATGGGGCAAGAATATCCTTGCTCATAAGTCTTTGACTACATGATGATCATTTTTTCAGAAGTCTGATTATCAGATTAAAAGACATGGACATTTTTCATAAATGACTTTTTTTTCATTTTTACATATTCATTTCATTACATTTCATTTTTACATTTTCTAACTGTTGAGACATATATTTTGCACATTAGGTTTGTAAATGTTTAAGATTCTTCATGGAAAATTACTTTCTGGAAACATTTGACCAATTTGCTTTCACCAGCAAAGGATGAAGGTCATTGTCTAAGAGTATTTCATTAACAGCTTTTGAGTATTCGCAGTTTAAAAAAAATTGCCATTTTTTTAGATTAAAAATGGAATAAAAAATAGAATTTTATTTGAATTTATGCATGTGTGCTAGCTAAGTCCAACACTTTGTGATCCTATGGACTGTAGCCTTCCAAGCTCCTCTGTCCATGGGATTCTCCAGGCAAGAATACTGGAGTGGGTTCCCATCTCTCCTCCAGGTGATTTCACCATCCAGGGATGGAACCCACTGTCTCTTAAGTCTCCTGCATTGCCAGGTGGATTCTTTACGACTAGTGCCATCTGGGAAGCCTATTTGAATGTATAGTTCTTTCATTAAAAATAAGATTAATAGTATTTCATTTTGGATCATATAACTTCCCTTTTTCATGTATAAATTAATTTTTTCCTTAGTTTTCCATCGTCTTTCTAAACCCTCCCCCGCCCCCATTTATAACATTACAAAATTATTTTTAGAAAACAAAGAAAACTATAAAGAAGAAAATACACTCCGTGGTGAAAGACTACATCTGGGTTTAAGGATCTTCTGATCCTTAGGGCCATGGAGACTTCTCTTGTTTGTTTGTTTTGAGACTTCTAAAAAAAAAAAAACCAAAGTACTCAGTTTTCCACTGGCGGTGGAAGGGGCACTGGATATTCTGATTGTCTCTTTGTTGACTAAACCGGGTGCCAGTTGACAGGACATAAATCAGCAAATCCTGACTGGCAACAACTCGAAACTAGCAGGACAAGCTATTAAGAAGTTGCAAACTTAAGATACTAAGGAGAACCTGGGAGGACGACTCGGCAGAAGGGATTCAGAACAGGACCAGAGGGAAAACCTAGTAAGATCCGAGTTTCACTAATTCCTGCGATCTGCTTTCAAGAACTCGAAACTCTAAGAAAACAAAAAATCTATCCTGCAAAACTGCCTCCTAAATTGCCTGCTTCTCTGACATCTTTTTGTAGGATCAGGCCTAAACAACGCACCCCGATCCGATTCTCGGGATGGATGACTCAACGAGTGAAGGCACTCCTGCAAGCTGTAACAGATCAGACAACTCGTCAGGCGTAGAAAGACCACCTCCAACTTGTGACTCACACTGCTTTCATTAACACCCCGGGCGCCATCCGTACGGATTATCAGTCCCCGCACGTTAACTCCGGAAGGGAGCTCGGAGTTCATTTATTCATTCAGTAGACTTGCGTTGCAACTCCCTCCCGCCTTTGGGTCTGGGAGGGGAGGAGAAGAGGAGGTGACCAGAGCCGAGGGGAAGGACGCCGCGCGGGCGGCGGGCGGCGGGCGGCGGGCGGCGGGCGGGTTCCCGGGGAGGGGCGCGCGGTCGAGGCCGGGATGCGCGGAGGGGACGCGAGGAGCGGCCGCAGGGCGGGGGAGGCCGGCGGTCGAACGCTACCTGGGGGCGAGCGGGTGAGGTTTTGGCCCTCCGGGCTGACAGCCTGCAGGTAGAAATAGCGGACCGGCAGAACGACGCCAGCCTGCAGCCCGGGGCCCCACACCAGGCTCCGCGGCGCGCTGAGCGGCGCCTCCGGGGCCCCCGAGGCCACGAGCAGGGCGAGTTGCAGCGCCAGCAGCCAGGCCCGCGGCAGACGGCGCATGGTCTCCGGGCCACGGCACCCCTAGCTCGGCGGCGGCGGCGGGGAGGTGCCGGGCGCGCGGCTGGCCGGAGCGGGACCCACCCCGGGGCGGGCTTCGCTCCGCCGCCCGCGGCTCCTCCCCCGGTTCCCACCCGGCCGGAAGGCGAGGGCGAGCCCGCCGCAGAGAGGCCGGGCGCGGCCGCGGGGCCGCAATGGACTCGGCTCTCCCGCTCCAGGCCCAGCAACCGGCGGCGCGGGTCTGTGGACCAGGGCGGAGGGGGCGCTGCTGAGACCAGCGTGCTTGAGGCTGTGCCCAGCGTGCTTGAGGCTGTGCCCCGCCGTCGCTTCTGCTGCTGGAGTTTGGCAACTCTTCAGAGTAAACTTGTCTCTTTTAAAGGACTCACAGGGTGATTGCTGTAGAGAAAAGGCCCAGTGGCGAAGAGCTTACACGAACGCCTTCAAACGAATTTCACTGGGTTTAAAAGACGCAGAGCAAAATGTCATTCCGATTCCCGTCCAAGGCCAACTCTCGCAGCCCTTTCGTTCACAACAGCACCCATCAAACTGTATCACCTGTCTTGTTTTCTGCTCAGCAGTCTCCCTCACTGAACTGTAACTCCTTCCAGTCTCCCAAATCCCCTAAACCCTATACTTCCCTTCTTTCAACAAATGTTTGTTCAACCTTCGCTGAGTTGGGGCCAAGCCTCAAGCGAGGAACCACAAGTTGCGCTCAGTAGCAGGAGTCAGAGTTGAGGCTGGTGGGTGAGCGTCACCTCAGAGTCAGAAACTGCTGTCCCCTGTAACCGATGGGGGTTGACTGGTGTTGAATGCTCCTCGGTCCTCAGATGCTGGACGTTGGATCTGGGGAAAAACTGGCAAGGACCCTGGTAGCGGGAAGTCACTGTCTACCTTTCTCTTCCCACCATTTTGATCTTGGATAGGCAACAGTAAGTTTCAGTGTCCCAGAGAGAGATCTCAGTTCCCTCCACAGGAAATGAACCAGGGTAACCTAGATGAAAACCAGGAATCGTAGCTACTAGACCACCAGGTAAAAATAGACTTAAGTGCTCGTGCTCATAGAGGTAGAAAGGAGAGAGGACCCATCCCCCTACCTCCCAGCACCTTCTGGACTTCCTGTTAGGTGAAAATGACAAACCTCCTACTTAATTTAGTGAAGTCACTCAGTCGTGAGGGATTCTTTGCGACCCTATGAACTGTAGCCTGCCAGGCTCCTCCGTCCATGGGATTTTCCAGGCAAGAATACTGGAGAGGGTTGCCATTTCCTTCTGCAGGGGAATCTTCCCAATCCAGGGATCGAACCCTGGTCTCCGTCACTGCAGGCAGACTCTTTACTGTCTGAGACACCAGGGAAGTCCAGGAGCTAGCAGCTAAAAGCAAAGTGGCTCTTAACCCTAATCTGAAAATTTCAAGGAGGTAAAAACTAAAAAAGGTACAAAGTTTATTATTAAAGACGCAGCACAAGTGGGAGAGCACACAGAGAAGCAGTTTATTTAAGTCAGAAACTAGGCAGAAATATACACCCGAAGAGAAAAGGTATGGGCATCCTCTCTAATGAGGAACCAGGTAAAGTAAATCACACGTATAGGACAGTCCTTCTGGATCTTTCTTGTTTAGTCACTAAGTCTGACTTTTTGCAACCGCATGGGCTGCAGCACATCAGGCTTCCATGTCTTCACCATCTCCTGGAGTTTGCTCAAACTCATGTCCACTGAGTCAGTGATGCCATCCAACCATCTCATCCTTTGTCACCCTGTTCTCCTCCTGAGCTCAGTCTTTCCCATTATCAGGGTCTTTTCCAATGAGTCGGTTCTTGGCATCAGGTGGCCAAAGTAGTGTAGCTTCAGCTTCAGCATCAGTCCTTCAAATGAATATTCAGGGTTGATTTCCTTTAGGATTGACTGGTTTGATCTCCTTGCAGTCCAAAGGACTCTTAAGTTTCTAGTCCAGCACAATTTGAAAGCATCAATTCTTTGGTGCTCAAGCCTTCTTTATGGTCCAATTCTCACATCTGTACATGACTGTTGGAAAAATTATAGCTTTGACTACGGACCTTTTTGAAGTGATGTCTCTGCTTTTTAATATGCTGTCTGAGTTGGCCATAACTTTTCTTCCAAGGACCAAGAATCTTTTAATTTCATGGCTACAGTCATAATCCCCAGTGATTTTGTAGTCCAAGAAAATAGTCTGTCACTGTTCCTATTTTTTTCTCCATCTATTTGCCATGAAGTGACAGAGAGACCTGGCATGCTGCAGTCCATGGGGTCACAAAGAGTCAGACACCAATGAGTGACTGAACTGAACTGATGGAACCAGATGCCATGATCTTAGTCTTTTGAATGTTGAGTGTTAAGCAAGCTTTTCAGTCTCCTCTTTCACCTTCATCAAGAAGCCCTTTAGTTCCTCTTCGCTTTCTGCCATTACAGTGGTATTATCTGCATATCTGAGGTTGTTGATATTTCTCCTGGCAAACTTGATTCCAGCTTGTGATTCTTCTAACCTGACATTTTGCATGATGTACTCTACATACAAGTTAAACAAGCAGGGTGACAATATATGGCCTTGATTTACTCCTTTCCAGATTCGGGACCAGTCCATTGTTCCATGTCCAGTTCTAACTGTTGCTTCTTGACCTGCATGCACACAGGTTTCTCAGGGTCTTGGTTTACTTTTGGCCAGTTATTTTGTTTCTTCTCTCCTAACTGGTCCTAGGATCCTCCCCAACAGTGTGTGTGCAACTTTTACTGAGATGGATCCTACCTCAGAAGCCTATGGGTGTATGTCCACATACTATGGGGTGGTTCCACCTCCCTTTTGACCCCCAAGGAGCCTTCCTGCACATGTGCAGACAGGGAAGTTTTCCTTGACTTCAGGAGTAGGCACCTTATCTATTTACTCTAGTAGCACTCTGCTTTTGCCATCAGCTTTGTCCTTGGAGTGTCTGGGTGAGAACAAAGCTTTAATTTTACTTCACTTTATAAATCCCAGCTGACTGGCCCAGGGGCCCATCTATCTCCTACCTCAATTTTATCTATATTAGTTAATTATTTGTTGTTCTTTTATCTGCTTGTGGTTTTAATCTATTCAAAGGAAAGAAAGTTCTTCACAGGCTGTGTGAGCCTGGAGAAACTCATGTCCTGGTATGGACACAGGATTTCTGCACTCTGCTGGCTGTTTCTTAAGCCAGAGTTGCCAGAATCAGGCCCTGAGAAGCCACCTGTTCATCTCCTGGCTTTAATTGGGCTGCTCAGCATTCTTGCTATGACCAAGGTTTACCAGGGCAAAATCCTTACTGTGTTTTTCCCAGTTCTCTTGACCTGCTTTAGGAATGCCGAGCAGAGTTTGTAGACAGTGTTCTTTATACTTTGGAAAAATTTTTAGGAACTGGTGGTAAATCACTGATAAATTGTAAAGTGTAGCATTATTGGCATTACTTGGCGTTACTTTCACTGCTAAATTTTATTTTGTGGGAGTGTCTGCATACTTTAAATGGAAAGCTTTGCTCTGCTGTAGCTATCACTTAAAAAGTTGTTTGGAACACATTTTGTTTGCATTTTTTCAAAATATTAAAGTTTTTTTTTTTTCAGAGAAATAATCTGAGAGTTAGCTGGTACTGGATGATAGTAAAATATAGCTTAATAAATTATATAACACATGATAACACCAGGTATTTTTGAGAACAGATCAGAAAAGTCATATAATTTTATCTGAACACTTGTTTAGCTGTATTGAATCCCTACCAACCTGTTTTCTTTCTCATCCTAACCCATATCTTAAAAAGTATATTTCTTCACATCATCCAATGCCTTGACTAGATTCTTTATAATAAATCAAATTTCATTCACTCAACAAACGTGAAAATATGCTGTCTGAGTTGGCCATAACTTTTCTTCCAAGGACCAAGAATCTTTTAATTTCATGGCTACAGTCATAATCCCCAGTGATTTTGTAGTCCAAGAAAATAGTCTGTCACTGTTCCTATTTTTTTTCTCCATCTATTTGCCATGAAGTGACAGGGAGACCTGGCATGCTGCAGTCCATGGGGTCACAAAGAGTCAGACACCAATGAGTGACTGAACTGAACTGATGGAACCAGATGCCATGATCTTAGTCTTTTGAATGTTGAGTGTTAAGCAAGCTTTTCAGTCTCTTTTCAGAATGAAAGTATACTTTCATTATATACATATATATAATGTATATATAGTTATATACATTATCCTTTGACTTCACAGCTACCTATGGTTCACTGGACAAAGAGGCAATGGACAAAGACAAAGAGGCAATATAAATAGTGTGATAAGTGCTAAAATATGGGCGTCAAGGACTGTATAGTGTCTAGGATGTTCCTATGTGAGCTTCCCTAGTGGCTCAATGGTAAAAAAAAAAAATCTGCCTATCAATGCAAGAGACATAGGTTTGATCCCTGGTTGGGAAGATGTCCTAGAAAAGGAAATGGCAACCCACTCCAGTATTCTTGCCTGGAGAATCCCATGGACAGAGGAGCCTGGTGCACTACAGTCCCTGGGGTTGCAAGAGCTGGACACAGCTTAGCAACTAAACAACAACAGCATACTTCATATAGAGACGCTAACCCCAGTACCTCAGAATATTACTGTATTTGGGATGGGTGAGCCTTAAACCAATCTAACTGCTGTTTTAAGAAGAGGAAATTTGGGCACACAGAGACACCAGGAATGCTTGGGTACAGAAGAAAGACCATGTGAGCATGCCTTGAGAAGGTAGCCATCTGCAGTCCAAGGAGAGAGGGGTCAGGAGAAGTCAAATTTGTCAACATATTGATCTTGGACTTTTAGCCTCCAAAACTGTGAGAAAATAAATTCTAATATCTAAGCCAATTGGTGTCTGGAATTTTGCTACGATAGCCCTAGCAAATAAATACATCTCCCCCTACCTTCCCATACCCCGCCACCCCGCCTCCACCCCAAACCCCAGCCACCCACAAAGGTCCTGGAGGGACGATGCAAAATGCCTATCATAGATCCCTGAAGTGAGTTGCATTACAAGAGGTACACTCTAAGTTTAAGAGCTTACCATTTTTAGGGTAGGGGTAATTAAGTCTGCCCTTTGTCAGTGGGGAGATGTTATCTCATCCCTCTTGTGTTTGACGGCTGCATACACACCCTGAAAAATGGCATGAGTAAACAATGATCGAGAACTTACATTCTTGGCATACCCAGCAACAAATGTCCAGATATGTCCAGGGCCCTTGGCAGATTGCCTCTACCAACATAAGTACACTGTATGAGGTCAGTTAACCCAAACTTCAGAGATGCTTTCTGAAAGAGATGACATCTGTGCTGATCATGAAGATGGTCATCTATGCTGATCTTTTTTTTATCATGAAGATCAGATAAGAATCTGCTGCAAGAAGAAGGGGAGAAGGCCATTCCAGGTAGGAAAAGGATTATATTGTCTACAACAAAAACCCTAGCTGATCTAATCTATTTTAAATTTTAATAAAGGACGGTAAAAATAATTTGAATAAAATACTGCTCATATTCAAGCTGACAACATTCTCTTGTTCTTGGTAGAAAGATGACTTTGGGTTCCTTTTCTAGAAAAGGTAAAGATTAGTACAAATCTACTCATTTATTTAGCGGGAATTAACACTTTAATATTAACATATCAATGCACATCTAACATTTCAACTGGAAAGATCTGCTTATAATACCACTGGGAAGCAGATGACCCAACGCCACTGGGCTTCCTCTTCCTTTATAAATATGACAACTCTCAGAGAAAAGTTCCAGACCGTCTTCATTCCTTCTCTCTTATGCAGCTTATGCAGCCAGGGACACTAACCTCCGTTTGTTGGCTGATTGCTTTTTGATACAAATGGAAGGAGAAGAGGGGAGTCGTTTTTCCAAAATCACTCAAATGAGTGATCTTATTCAATATCCACCAGAAAATTCTGTTTGAATAATTTTGTCCATCCCACTCTCCTTTTTGTATTTTCCTGGAAACTTTCACACTTAAAAACAATC
This sequence comes from Nanger dama, assembly GCA_917880005.1. NCBI lineage: Eukaryota > Metazoa > Chordata > Mammalia > Artiodactyla > Bovidae > Nanger > Nanger dama. The sequence continues at coordinate 18,291,029 of CAKJTW010000014.1, forward strand.
ATTTGAGAATAGGGATAAAAGTCAAGTCAAACAATGCTTCCATTTAAATCATTTATTTCAACACCATTGTTTTAAATTTGCACCTTGTCTTATAACATATTTCATACCTGTAGAAGAAGTGTGATAGCAAGTACATAAAAAGATTATTTGACAACATTTTAAACAATAGTGCTTAAGGCTTATTATATGTTTCAGAAACACAGAAATGCAAGTCACAAAGAGCCTCAAAGTAAAATATTTACATATTTACACTATACATTTAAATTGGATATTCTGAAGCATTATTACTATTATTGACAATAAACTCTTAGCAATAAGGCCTCTTTAACCTTCTGGCATTCAATTGACAATATAACATTTATATAGGCGTGGATTTTCCAATTTGATGCCTATTTTCACCGTAAACTTAAGTGGACTTTCATCAACCCTAGGACAGGCACAGGCACCCATGTACTTCCTATACAAAGTAGGTTTTATTAGCTTATCATCAGCCAAAACCTTATTAGTAGCTGTTGGAGTTTTATTAATAGTAATGTATTGACAATGTAAGGGTATAAATTATTTAGAGGGAAGTCTCTGAATATTAATCTCATTGAGCCTTATTTTAAATGGAGTTTACACATAAAATTTATTTAAATGAACTAGTAATTTACCAGGTAATTATGTGCACTGATTCCCTCATTAGTGACTCCATTTATGGGAATATTTACTTTAATGATGATTATATATTAGAAAGCAAGTTATGAGTATAAAAATGACTAGTATAAATTACTATAGCTATGCCAAAAATGAATATTAAAAAGCAGCACTTTGTATGTTAAAATACATAGGTATTTGCTATGCTTCTTTAATGAAGTGTTTTATAAAGGTATAAAACTTTATAGAAGGTGCTATTTTCATAAATATTCTGTTTTTTGATTCTTGAGCCACACCAACAAGCAAACATTACAAATGGTGCAAGTGAGCACTGGCCATCAATTACCTTTAAATTCAGGTGGTAGATTCTAGTACAGAGAATCAGGGCCTGAAAGTAGTTGTTTAGCCTGATTTTAACTTAACCTAACTGCTGATAAAGGCTAAATTCAGTGAAGAATAAGCTAACTTCATTTCATCTTTTGGAACATACACATAGGCTCAGATTGTTTACCGAAATAGAACTTGCAAGCTGATCATTTAAAAAACCAATATTTATTAAAATATTAACTTTGAATATTTTAAAATTAAATAGAAAACACAGGTTATGCTTTATGAAGTTTTAATTAAATAATCCGATAAATAGAAAAGGGAAGGTAGAATTTATAAACATACATGAACAAAGAATAAAATGTAACCTATGCGTTACCATACACATTTAAATGGAAATACTTAGAACAGTTCATTTAAAATTCTTCTATCGGTCTTTTTGAGAATTGGTCAGAACTGGTCAGAACTTGAAGTTTAAGACAATTTATAGGTTTAAGAAGTAGCTTTCATGTAGTTACCTCATTTTCATCAGTTTTGAGTTTCATGGGAACAATATAAACTAGCTCTGGCATTTAGCTTCTAGACAAGACAGTGTTTGAGAGGATAATGACAATGTGGTCCTTTCTTGCATTTCTAACAGATCCAGATCTCTGTACATTTCCCCAACTCCTATCATTATCCTTAAATGGATGAAACAGACTAGGTGAGAAAAAGGAAACAAAATAGGCCAGGAAGCAAATATAGACCAAACAAGATAAAATCCATTCATGTTTTGATCCTCACAATACTAGGAATTAGGATGGTGTGTTTTCTGTAGTTCTATCGGGTTAGCGTCGCTGCTGCCTGTTTATTGGTCTTTCCTGATTAGGAGAAGAGAAATCTCCAGAAGTTCTGTACGGCAAATTAAAGAATTACGAAAGCCAAGTAATCAGTGGGTATGACAAGCTATTTAGTCTTGATAAAATTATTGAAGGAATCATAGGGATAAGCCTTTAGAAGCTCTGCCTTCTAATTTCTAAGGGTTTGGTAAATCTGGCAAAGTAGGCTGTGAACCTCCAGGTGTCAGATCTAACATGATAGTACTTTAGGGACTTGACCACGGCTATTGCTTGTGACTAAAATGTCTCACACGGAAAAAAGTGTTCTATCTTGCAAATAAAGAAAACTTTTATGTGGGTGCTTCTGGAGAAAAGGGGAACAACAGAAACAAAGCAACAATAAGAAAAACAAAAAACAGTTGCTGAAAGAGCTGCATTAAGGATGTCAGTCTCATGAAGGGATGTCTGCTTATCTCCACCCCGCAGATGTGTTCCCTTCCTAAGCAGAAATTCCGTGGCTAGGCCACCCTCTGTACCATCCTAGAAACTATTTCAAATGAGTTCCTTTGCCAATAGTCTGCATAGTCAAAGCTATGGTTTTTCCAGTAGTCATATATGGATGTGAGAGTTGGACCATAAAGAAGGCTGAGTGGCAAAGAATTGATGCTTTCAAATTGTAGTGCTGGAGAAGACTCTTGAGAGTTCCTTGGACTGCAAGAAGATCAAACCAGTCAATCCTAAAGGAAATCAATCCTGAATATTCATTGGAAGGACTGATGCTGAAGCTGAAGTTCCAATACTTTGGTCACCTGATGTGAAGAACTGACTCATTGGAAAAGATCCTGACGCTAGGAAAGATTGAGGGCAAGAGGAGAAGGCGGTGACAGAGGATAAGATGGTTGGATAGAATCACTGATTCAATGGACATGAGTTTGGGCAAACTCCAGGAGATAGTGAAGGATAGGGAAATCTGGCATGCTGCAGTCCATGTGGTTGCAAAGAGTTGGAAATGACTGAACAACAACGTTTTTGGCTTACTAGAGATTCACCTCTTCACAATAAGCACTTCAAATATGTGCCTCCCTTCTCCACTATGGATAAAACAGGATGTCCTTATGGAAATCCTCTGATCTTTGTTCAAGAATGAAAAAAAAAAAAACAGAAAAAAAAAACAACCCCATACTCTAAATCTTCTAAAGGTTGATGAGTCAAACAGGATAATAATACTTACTCCATTGTTATCATCCCTACATTTTATTTAACAATCATGAATATGGAGTATGGACTGGAAGATGCAATACAGAGATTCACTGTTGAGCTGGGATAGGAAAGGTGAAAGAAAGTTAGGGGGAATATAGAGCAGACAACCAAAACTGGATCATGAATTAAGAGATTAATTTGGGGCTGAGTGGCAGAAGATTAAGCATATATACAGAGCAAGTAAACACTAAACAAGAATTCATTGCTCTAGGATTCAGGAAGTCTATACGTGAGTGGGGAGTGGGGTGGGGAGGGGAGAGAATTTGGATTGTTTCACAGCAGTTAGTGCCCAGACTGGAGACGGCAATGGCAACCCACTCCAGTACTCTTGCCAGAAAAATCCCATGAGCAGAGGAGCCTGGTAGGCTGCAGTCCATGTGGTCCCAGTCAGTCAGACACGACTGAGCAACTTCACTTTCACTTTTCACTTTCATGCATCGGGGAAGGAAATGGCAACCCATTTCAGTGTTTTTGCCTGGAGAATCCCAGGGACGTGGGAGCCTGGTGGGCTGCTGTCTATGGGGTCGCACAGAGTCAGACACGACTGAGCGACTTAGCAGCAGCAGTAGCAGTGCCCAGACTAGATTTTTAAGTATCTGTCCTTTCCATAGATATACATATTTACAATTTATTTACATTATAAACTTTTGGTGAAAAGGCTATACATTTCATTGAAAAAGGCTCACAGTTCTGACTCTTTGTCATTTTCATCCAAGTAGTATTCGTCATCCGTGGTCGTGTCTGTGTCACAATCAGAGTCTACTGGATCCTCTTCATAGATATTAAGTGGCGCACTTAGAGATAAGGCATCCTCTGGCCTCTGGTTACTAGGAGAATTTGAAGTCGATGACTCTGTCGGGTTAGCCTGCTTAATTACATCATCTTTCAGGAAGCCAGGGTTCTTAAGAAAACTTGGTTTCCATAATCTCCCCTGTGTGAGTGACCTCTTTACATTTTCCAAGAAAGCCAGCTGTTGTTCTTTCCCAAAAATCCCATAGTCAATAGGCCTGGATATAGAAGTTGCAGACCTAGGACCCATTTTTGTCCTGCTGTTGTTCAGAGCCCAACTTTCATTTTCACCACTGGAGGGAAGTTCAGAAAAAGATTTAAATCTTCGACTGTACCTGCTGTTGTTAGAGAATTCATTCCCAAGGGTCAGTCGACTCAGGACATCATCAATAGAAGTGCTTTCAGAGAAATGGCGCTCTCTGACTTTTGAAGGATGACTTATTCGTAGTATATCACCATGTACATTGACGCTTTTTAAGCTCTCTGAACGATAGGAGTGTAGCTGACGTTCACACTTCAGAGATGAAGCACTGCTTTGTCCTTGCTGACAACTGGTCAGTGGGATGCAAACTGCAGATTTCTCTACAGGCTCCAATTGAAAAGGGGGTTTCGACTTCCTCTGATGGTCAGGGAAGTCTGCTTCCCTGAGGCTGATCAATGTGGGTTGGGCCAGGGCTCCTGATTCTCTTTCCAAAATCTGAGCAACTGTTACATCCTCAGAATTCTCACACTTTGGTTGTGATTCTGAGATATTTTTAAACTCGTTTTGATGTAGTTGTGAAATGTTGTTGGACTTCTGATTACTTAAGGGTGTAGAAGCTTCTCTATTGGGTATTGCAGTAAGCTGGAGAGGGTTCTCGGATTTCTCCACATTTATTCCATCATTACTTAACCTGCTTTCATCTGTGGTTTCTGTGGACTTTAAAGTAGGCTCAAGGGATGGTGGGTTGCACTCTGGTGTGCCAAGGGACAGACTGCTAAAGCCAGAACTGTTCCCACTTTGGGGAAAGATAGTAGCTACATGTCTTCTAGGGTAGAAATCTTTAGCTGGAAAATTTCTGCTGGCTTTGGACATAACTACCAATCTGTGTTTAACTGAAGATCTATTTTTCCCTTTTTCTAGGTCAGCCAAGCTTTTTTACTTTTATTACTTCCTTCAGGAAGTGAACATTGATTCCATGCTAACTTCTGCATTTCATCTTTAGCCTTGCTCTCTGTTGTATTTACCTCCTGTCTTCTTTCAGGTAGTTCTCTGGGTTCAGACTGTGAACTGTCTAAATCTTGTTCACTTGAAAAAGTCTCCTCATCAAGCTGTAGTTTACTCAAGGCTGGAGTAAGAGCAAAGATTTGGCTTTCTGAGTCAGAAAGCAGTTTCTCAGAGTTTTTGGGAAATCTGTTCTAATTTCCCCTCTAACTTCCCTAGGCTGCAATCCATTGGAGCTCTCCTCTGTAACTATGCCTGCGACATCTTTTGAAGACTTCCAGTAGTTGTAATCTCCTCAGAACCTCTCATGATGTGGGAGTTTTCAATATTCTCTTCTGAATGGGCTGGGAGGTTAAAGAAGCCACTGTCATCTGATTTAATGAATTGCGGACAATTTTCAGGTTCCTCGCTTGTAACTTTTCTTTCCTGAAGCATTGGTGAAGTAAACACAGTTTCACTTTGCAATTTTTCTCTTTCTCTTTCCTGCTTTGTGAATCAGATGGAGGTGTTTTAGCTAAGTTGCACGGGGAAATGTCTCCAGTTTTAGGTTCTTGTTTATGAAAAGAAACATCTGCTTCAATAGAAGCCATTTCCTGTAATGTAGATTCTGAGGACTCAACACTTGGTAATTGTAAAACAGTCATATTTTCAGTGATGTGAGAAGGATGGCTGGTCTCCTGAGAAGAGGTGTCTTTAGACAAAGGTGTGCCTGACTGGTCTTGCGCAGAACAATCCGGCTGGTCTTTTTCTAAAGCACTGGGAGATGTTTTAGTCCCCACTTTAGCTGATTCTGTAAGTGAATCGATCTTTTGTGTATACTTTTGAAGAAGGTCACAGAATTTTTTGCTGTGCTTCCTTGGTAGAGTATAATATATTGAAACCACCTCAAGACATTTCACATTATCTTCATCACCAGAAACAGAAAACATACTCGTAGTCTTAAATTTATGTAAAGTTTTCCCACTTTCTTGTCCTGACATATCTGAAGAAAAAGGTAAAGGGTGTTCATTTGGATGGGAAAATATGCCTGTCTTGGAGGCAGAAATTTTACCATTCTTTTCAGTATACTCTTGTAAGTATTCCTCCTGGTGGTGTTTCTTGCTTAAAGAACACTCGCAGACAGGTGAGTCACTTCCCAGAGGGTTAATGAGTCTCTCCCAAGGCCTCAGTGTTATAGGAGAAGCATCTGTATTGGAAACCAAGCATTCATCTCTTTCATCTCTTCCAGTTGAGGTATAAAGCACTTCTGAAGGCCATGACACAGCCCTCTTGATGAGGACTGGAAGTGGCCCTTTTCTAACAGAAGTAGATCCAAAGTTTGTCATATTTGTCATCCCTTCTGTGGCTTCAAGTGCTACTGAGACTGAGTCTGAAACTACTTTGGAACATTCGCTCTCTGATTCACAAGGACTGGGACTGAATTTTTCTGATGTGCTCTTTCCTACTGGATCTTCCATATCATTTTTGATTTGTAATGCAACTGGCTCATTCCTGAACAAAGAAGGTGTTATCGTACTTTCAGGCTCCTTGTTATCAATGAGAAAAGTGGCTGGTTTTCTTGGTAAAGTACAATAAATTGTATGAAGCTCAGGAGACTTGGAATTGCTTTGAGTTCCCTCAGTGAGACTGCTGTTGTCACTTGTAGGCACTGATCTACTTTCTGTTTTGCTTAATTTTTCGATGTAGGATATGCGTTCTCTTATTTTTCCTTTCCCTTTCCACCCCTGAAAAGAGGGTGTGACTGGCATTTGACAACATTAACCTCTTCATTATGTACAGGTGTGTGATTATCACTACTCTTTTGGTTTTCTAAGTGGCTTCGGGAAAATTGACTATTTTGGTTCTTGTAATCAGTATCTTCTCTTTCTCCCAGAGATAGGTCTTTGTTTGAAGGACATTTCCAGAACATTGTGGTAGAAGGAATTACTGGAGCATCAAGGCAAGAATCATTTGATGGTGAGGAATCTGGTAGTGCCCCTGAAGCCAGATCTAAAGAATTACGAGGCAGGTTGTGATCAGCATCTGACTTGCTACAGCTGGTAGAATAAGTCGTGATACATTGTTCTCCCTTGGTATCTAAACGAGCAGGCTTTTCTGGAGACTGTGAGTATTGATTATCAGTATGTTTAGAACTCCCGTGGTTCTTTTTAATAATGCCTGAAATATCTTCATTACTTACTGTTAATTCCTGGTGACAAACTTGACTTGGGCTGAGAAAAAGTGATGTTGTTCTGCTTTCCTGAATGAAAGGAAGGGAAGTTGCTGAGTCAAATTTTCTGTTCCCAGTATAACTCTTACTTTTTTTAGTTCATTGGCTTTATGAGTTTTGGAGATATCTCTCCTGGATATGATTCCAGGCAACCTTTTGAACTTATTGTGGTAGATGCATTAAAAACAAATCTGTTGCTCTTGTCTGAGTTCTGGGAAAGGGGATTTTGAACATCAGGTAAAGGGTTAGAAATTACTGTCTGTGAAGCAAGTTGGGGTATTTCACCTGTCATGTTTGTCTGGTCTATCTCGTTTATTTTTTTGTCTTTTTCCAAAACAGACGCCTGCAAGTCTTTCTCATTATTTACTTCTGTGACCAAGATACTGGCTTGGCTTTCAGTCAGAGGTGGAGAATCAGCTGAAACATTGTTGGTCACAGTGACTTTTGTATAGTTTCTGTTTGGAAGAGAGGCCGGCTTAATTTTCTGCAAAGTGACTGTGGGAGTCTGAAAGTTAGGACTCTGAGGATTCCCTCTGTCATCTGGAAGGTGCGGGAAGGTACTTTTGAATGGGGATGCTAGAATTTGAGCAATTCCAAATGAGTAAGGTTCTTTGTTTACATGTATTTCCATAGGAGAACATTCTAACCCACCAGATTTCATGTGATAGCTTGCACCAGTTGTGGAACAAACATTTGCTGGGCTGAAATGAGTAGACTGGTTCCCATCACCTTGTGACACCTCCATGCTCTCCAGTGTGGATGTCTGAGAATCAAACTGCCAGGGATGTGGTATCTGTTGGTTTCTGGAAATTTTTGTTCTATAACTAGAAGAAAATGACCCCCAGTGTTGAGAAGGAACGCTATGGCCATGACTAGCTAGTGCACTGCTTACTTCAGTGGAGATCATTTCAAAGTCTCTGTCAGAAGAAGTAAATGGTTTCCTGCTTTGATGAAAGTCAGAAGAATGTTCTTCCTGTTGGCCCCAAAAGGATTTTGTTCAAATCTCTGTCCCCTGCTCCGTCCAAAGGTATTGCTAAAGAAAGACCTAGTAAATGGGTTATCTTCATGGTAGAATGGCATATTTTCTGAGTTCTCAAGTGGGTCAGGACTCATTGCATTATCTATGGAAGCATTTAAACCAACACTTTTGTAAACACTCTGTGAATGGTAAAATTCATATCTCCTATTCGCCTGGAAACACCTAGGATACATATACTGGTCAGCAGGGTCAATTTCCATTGGTGATGGTGCCTCCAGGATCTCTTCCTGGTTTTGCCTATCTCTAGAAGAATCTGATCTATTCCATATGATAGATGATAAAGGAGTTCTCTTTGGGCTCTGTTGGTGGCTTGGTGATATAAACCCAGTCTTATTCTGAGTTGTGGCTGGAAAATATAAGCTTCTTGCTTTGAAATACCCTGTAGCTGATGAAGCTGATCGTTGCCTGCTGTCAAAACACAGAGAAGTACTACCAAAAGTATTGTTTTGCACATAATCTTCTTTTAAGATTCTGGGTTCCCTTGTCCTATACATATTGTAGATTGTCCTTGTTCTAGGAGAAAAGGTTTTAAAACCTTCTCTAGGGGCTCCTGGTCTTAAGACATCATAGATAGACATATTAGAAGTTTCATTATAGCAATTTTTGTGCCTTCCTGTGATATTATTGTATTTGCTCCCACTGAAGTGAAAACGATTGAACTGTGTTCTTGATCCAATGTTGAGAGGTGTTCTGGTATTCACTGAGCTTGGAGATTGTTCCTGAGCCAGTTTGCTATCCAAATCATCTAAAACTAAAAGGAGAATATATGTCATTTTTTTCCGTAAGATTTTATAGTCTAATAATATTTTGAATTGTTGAAAGTCCTTCTTGAAGAAGCATAATCACTTATAATTTTTAGATCATATCATCATAAACATTATGACATTAACTGATTATGTCTTTAAGATAGTTTGACTCTTACAAGGCTGCAGTGGAAGTTTCTTTTTCATACTTTTTCAAATTTAACCTTCCATAATGCCTTCAAAACATAAAGCTACATTGTTTTTCACCTAACAAGGATGGTAAGCATGATTTCTTTTAGTGCATCTTTTGTGTCACTAGGTAGCTATAATGTTTCCAACTGTGTTTACATCAGGGGACTGTAAAAGAAATTAAAGTCTATAAACAATATGTGAGTTGTACTTAGCTGTACATTACTGCCAAAAGTTTGGCACCCAATTTATAAACATACTTATTTGGATGAATTTGAACAATATATAAAAATTTAAGTTCTATAAAATACTATCAAATGATATACTAATGGTAGCTTGCTTACCTCGAAAAAATATGACCCAATAGACACTTATATGTATCTATCAGGTACAGTTTTAAGCACTAAATAGATTAACTCATTAAATCCTCACATAATCTTGTAAATTTAGTAGTTACTATTCTCATTTTATAACTGAGGAAACTGAGGAAAGAAGAAATTAAGTAAATTGCCCAGCTTATACAGCTAGGAAGTGGATCCAGGAAGCCTGTTTCCTGAGTCTATACATGCAACCACTGTGCCACAAAAGTTCACTTTTCATTTTTTCTTTTAATGAACTAAAGATGATTTCACTATGAGCTCATTATGTTACAAGGATGTTGCTGTTTACTTCTCTCTTGGTAGCAAGGTCAGAGAGTAGTAATTAAGTTAGGCCCCAATGATCTCCCTATAATTCCGAGGACCTAGAGGAAGGAAATGGCAACCCACTCCAGTATTTGTGCCTAGAGAATCCCAGGGATGGGGAGCCCGGTGGGCTGCCGTCTATGGGGTAGGACATGACTAAAGTGACTTAGCAGGCCATGGGCTCATGTTTACTAGGACCACTGACTCTGATCTCAGATAAGTAACAGGGTATTTTCACTTGGTTGGTTCTTTCTTGAATTGTTTATTGAATCATATTTGACATCTTTTCCTCAATAAAAACCTGTTAGAATTTAAACAGAATCAAAATCTTTTAAAGTTTTAAGATGCCCTAAGACCTATCTTATAATATGTATTTCATCATGTTCATGTTACAACAAATGAGTAGATGTGTATTTTGAAGAAATGTTCATTAAAAATAAAATCTGACATGAGAGATAAGCTATGGAAATAATTTAAATTGTTGAAGAAGGCTTTCATTTACAGAATCTTTCCTTCTGATTTACATAAAATGTTTCACTCTTTGTTGTCATTAAAAATTGTAATTTTAACTTTTCAGTGACAGAGAAAATTAGGTGTATTAGTATCTGAGTGAATGTAAGTGAGATGTACTTATAATATGCCAGTTATTTTAGGACAGGTATTGAAGAAGTTTTTGATATTCACTCTGGATTTTCTCTGCCCTATTTTATTTGCTGCTGCTGCTGCTGCTGCTAAGTCACTTCAGTTGTGTCCGACCTGTGCAACCCCAGAGACGGCAGCCCACCAGGCTCCTCCATCCCTGGGATTCTCCAGGCAAGAACACTGGAGTGGGTTGTCATTTCCTTCTCCAATGCATGAAAGTGAAAAGTGAAAGAAGTCGCTCAGTCGTGTCCGACTCTTAGCGACCCCATGGACTGCAGCCACCAGGCTCCTCCATCCATGGGATTTTCCAGGCAAGAGTACTGGAGTGGGGTGCCATTGCCTAGTTGGTACTATTAAGTTTGCATAGCCAGCAAAAAAACTAGTCCTGAGCATGGAATATCTGTAACTAAGGATTTCTTTAGGGAATCATCCTTTTAATGCTTTAATGAAAAAAAATTAGTTTTGCCCTGTCCCTAAATAACTTACTCACTATATCCACAGATAAAATAAGCAATGCCAAAATATAAGGCAGGGCAAAAGAAAAAAATTTTTCATAAATCTGTCTTTAAAAAATTATAATGAAATCTCTTTGATTTCTGTTCTCTTTTTCAGCTTGTTCATAGTATTTTTTCCTCATTAAAGTCTTTTGCTGACTACAAAAATATGTTGTTATAATAGAAAATACAGTAAAGTATAACAAAAGAGGTAAAATCACCTAAAGTCCTTCTTCCTAGAGATAACCACTCTTAACACTTGAATCCCAATACTGTTATTTGACTCACAACTCTGAAGGTGAAAAAGTCTGCTGTTCTTCTTGTTATTTTCAGAGCAGTCTTTTTCTTTCTTTCTTTTTTTTTACTTCATGAAAAATAGCTCTCCTCTAGTAGGCAAAACCTTTGTTTTGGAGCAGAAATTTTCCTCTGGGTCTTTTTTCTCTGAAGCAAGTTCTCTGCCAGGAACCATTTTACTGAAAGGAGTGCCTAGATTGAACACCCAGCTAGAGGTCTCTCAGTGACCCCACCACTTGTCCTAACTATAGGGCTGAGATGATGTCATTGCCTGTGAATATTTACTTACATTATATTTAAATATAAGATTTTAAAAATATTTCTGTTAATAGAATGTAACCCCATCCTCTTCAGGTGAGGATAACAAGAGGACTTCAAAAATAAAGTACAAGGGCTTGAGCATTTTAGTATAAACTGTACTCATTATTTGCTTTCCTTTAGTACTGGGAATTCCAAAGGAAATTCAATGCAGACACTTACCCTGGAAGAATTCATCCTCTAGCAGTGAACCATCCCACGGAGGGACAGTACTTCCCTCCCTCATGCTTGCTGGCCTGGGGACAGTTGCACTCTCAGTGGGTTGGCTTTCCAGAGGTGAACTGTATATTTTTGCCTGCTAATTTTAAAATAGAAAAAAATGTAATATTATTTTGGACCTTCTTTAGCCAACATGTTCCCACAAAAACGTCTCAAGCTTAAAAGTCCTAATCTAAGGACAGCAAATCAATTTTCCTACCATTTATCTATCTAGTTGTAATGTTCTGCAGTTTGCAAGTGATCACAAACTTCCCCATACTTACATTAATTCCATTTTGTATAAGTTTTCAGGCAAGACATCTAGGCTGTCTCTGCAAAACATGCCTACAAATTTACACAGCACTACAGAAATCTTACAGAGCTTCTTGGGAAATGGAAAGAAATCGACTTCTCTTGAGTGGGGAATGTTGTTTGTCTGGCCCAGTGGCTGTAATTTTAGGTTTCTTAACATTGTACCTATTTTTTATCAAGAAGCAGTTAGCTGAAACTTGTAGTGGATCATAAGATTTGTGAACTTGATGGATTTAGAAATTAAAAAAATTTTTTTTAATTTTTAGATTTATTTAAATAAAAAATTTTTTTAATTCTAAATTTTTTTAAATTTTCCATCCACAGAAATCATGTAAAATGGTAGAACCTCCCAGACACACTAAGGAACTGATTAATAGTTCTGCAAAAACATGCTAAAAAGCATGACCTTGTATATATATTTTAAATCTTTGCTAGTTTTATAGGACTTAGGAGAATGATGTAGAAGTGGAGAGCTATTTACCTTCTTTACTAGCAAATTTTATCTTGATTTCATTAAATCTATCATTGCTCTTTTAAGTTTTAATTTGTCTTTATAACCTTGGGCAATTATCCACTCCCACCCCTTCACTTCCTTTTGCCAAAATTCTATTTGCATTTCCTCTGTCACAGTGGCTCTGCCACTCCTGACTTCACTTTAACTCATTCTGCATGGTATCCTCCACAAGGCCATTTCCCATTCCAATTGCTTTATTTTCAGTTCATTTTCTTTCTTTCTTTTTTTTTTTTTGCCATTTTATTTTATTTTTTTAATTGAAGGATAATTGCTTTACCGAATTTTTGGTGTTCTGTCATATATCAGTAAGAATCAGCCATTGGTACATCCATGTCCTCTCCCTCCCTTCCTTGCCTTCCCTCCCACCCTTCTAGATTGTCACATAGCCCCTGACTGAGTTCCCTGAGTCATACAGCAAATTCCCATTGGCTATCTATTTTACATATGGTATTTTGTTTCCATGTTATTTTCTCCATACATCTCACTCTCTCCCTCCTTCCGTCCCCTTGTGTCCACAGGTCTGTCTGTTCTTTATGTCTATTTCACCATTGCTGCCCTGCAAATACATTTATCAGTACCATCTTTCTAGATTCCATATATATGCATCAGTACACGATACTTATATTTCTCTTTCTGACTTACTTCACTCTGTATAATAGGCTCTATTCGTTCACCTCATTAGTACTGACTCAAATGTGTTCCTTTTTATCGCTGAAAAGTATTCCATTGTAGATATGAACCACAGCTTCTTTATCCATTCATCTGTTGATGGACATCTAGGTTGCTTCCATGCTTTAGCTATTGAAAATAGTGCTGTAGTGAACACTGGGGTACATGTGTCATTTTCAATTTTGGTTTCCCCAGGGTATATGCCTAGTAGTGGGATTGCTGGGTCATAAGGAATCTCCATACTGTCTTCCATAGTGGCTGTATCAATTTACATTCCTACCAGCAATGCAAGAGGGTTACCTTTTCTCCACAGCTTCTCCAGCATTTATTGTTTGTAGACTTTTTGATGATGGCCATTCTGACTGGTGTAAGGTGGTATCTCATTGTAATTTTGATTTGCAGTTCTCTAATAATGAGTGATGTTGAGCATCTTTTCATGTGTTTGTTAGTCATCTGTACGTCTTCTTTGGAGAAATGTCTGTTTAGATCTTTTTCACACTTTTTGATTGGGTTGTTTATTTTTCTGGTATTGAGTTGTATGAGCTGCTTGTATATTTTGGAAATTAATTGTCAGTTGTTTCCTTTGCTATTATTTTCTCCCATTCTGAGGGCTGTCTTTGCACCTTGTTTGTAGTTTCCTTTGCTGTGCAAAAGCTTTTAAGTTTAATTAGGTCCCATTTGTTTATTTTGTTTTTATTTCCATAACTCTAGGAGGTGGGTTATAGAAGATCTAGCTTTGATTTGTGTCACTGAGTGTTCTGCCTGTGTTTTCCTCTAGAGTTTTTATAGTTTCTGGTCTAACATTTAGGTCTTTAATCCATTTTGAGTTTATATTTGTTTATGGTGTTAAGAAGTGTTCTAATTTCATTCTTTTGCATGTAGCTATTTTTCCCAGCACCATTTATTGAAGAGGCTTATCTTTCTCCACTGTATATTCTTGCCTCCTTTGTGAAAAATAAGGTACCCATAGGTGTGTGGGTTTATCTCTGGGTTTATCTCTCTATCTTGTTCCATTGGTCTATATTTCTCTTTTTGTGCCAGTACCATACTGTCTTGACTGTAGCTTTGTAATATACTCTAAAGTCAGGAAGGTTGATTCCTCCAGCTACATTCTTCTTTCTCAAGACTGTTTTGGCTATTTGCAGTCTTTTGTGTTTCCATATGAAATGTGAAATTTTTATTCTAGTTCTGTGAAAAATGTCATTGGTAATTTGATAGGGATTGCATTGAATCTGTAGACTGCATTTGGTAGTATAGTCATTTTCACAATATTGATTCTTCCTGCCAGGAAAATGGACTATCTCTCCATCTGTTTATGTCATCTTTGATTTCAGTTCACTTTCTACCCAGTCCCTGCCTCTTGAATCTTATTTGATATTCACTATCACATTTCATCTCATCTTGAATGCTTAAGACCAAATCTCTAATCTTTCCAAAGCTCCAGCTTTTTAACTTCTCCATCACAGGTCTGTCCAAATCTAAAGCCTAGGTTCTCTTAATCCTTGCATTTCCCATAATCTAGTATAATATTTTTATGCTTGTCTGCTTTCTTTCTCAAAATCTAGGTCAGTTACTCCTTATAGAAGAAGCCCTGCTTAAATTTATTGACTTGCCCATTAAATTAGGGGCAAGCCATAATTTAATACATACAAAGGAGATTTATTAATTAGAAAGAAATAATCCAATGATATTTTATTGGCTATTGGATATAATTTAACACTTATATTAAATTCAGAAGTAAATAAATATTAGAAGCACATTATAACTATAGGGGTATACCAATTGGAGATAATAAAACCAGAAACTAATCAATTGAGAAATCAGATCAGTTACAGTTACACTTTTCTCTCTACAGTGCATCAAGGTGTTCTCTCTTGTGCCCTACTTACTGTCTTTTTTCAAGATTTATTTATTTGGCTGCCTTGGGTCTTAGTTGCAGCACGTGGTATCTTCATTGCATCACATGGGAACCTTCATTGAGCTGCATGGACTCTCTAGTTGGGTTTGTGGGCTCCAGAGTTCTCACGTTCAATAGTTGCAATGCCTGGGCTTGATTGTATCCCAGTATGCAGAATTTTAGTTCTGCCACCAGGGTGAACCTGAGTTCCCTGCATCGCAAGGCAGATTCTTAACCACTGGACCACCAGGGAAGTCCCATCCAAATCTTTATTTGTGCTAATAACATTAAGCCATGAACTTATAAGTCCATTCTTCCCAAACCTGCATGTTGGTACTTGTTGCAGAGTGGATATATTTGATTAAGTGACAGTAAGCAATGTTGTCTCCCAGTCATTTTAACGTTCAAATAAACTTCAGATTTCCTTTAAGTGGACCGGAGTACATTCCTTCTGGCCTCCTAGATAACATTCTTTAATACTGAATTTATAATGAAATAAAAAGTACACGAACTGAACAATCAGGTGAAGAGACAAACTTCTTTAGGTGGGAAGTATTTCTACCACCTAAAGACTGTGAATATAACCTCCTTTAGTTAGATTTCTGCCCAGATCTACTTCGAGGTCAACCCTATTCATCCAAGATACTAAAGATGTTTCCCACACAGTTCAGTTCAGTCACTCAGTTGTGTTTGACTCTTTGTGATCCCATGGACTGCAGCACACCAGGCTTTCCTGTCCATCACCAACTCCTGGAGCTTGCTCAAACTCATGTCCATCAAGTCGGTGATGCCATCCAGCCATCTCATCCTGTGTTGTCCCTTTCTCCTTCTGCCTTCACTCTTTCCCAGCATCAGGGTCTTTGCCAGTGAATCAGTTTTTCACATCAGGTGGCCAAAGTATTGGAATTTCAGCTTCAGCATCAGTCCTTCTAATGTGTATTCAGGATTGATTTCCTTTACAGTTGACGGGTTTGATCTCCTTGCAGTCCAAGGGACTCTCAAGAGTCTTCTCCAGCACCACAGTTCAAAAGCACCAATTCTTCAGTGCTCAGCTTTCTTTATAGTCCAGCTCTAACATCCGTCATGACTACTGGAAAACCATAGCTTTAGATGGACCTTCGTTGGTAAAGTAATGTCTCTGCTTTTTAATATGCGATTTAGGTCTGTCATATGTTTTCTTCCAAGGAGCAAGCATCTTTAATTTCATGGCTGCAGTCACCATCTGCAGTGATTCTGGAGCCCAAGAAAATAGTCCGTCAGTGCTTCCATTGTTTCCACATCTATTTGCCATGAAGTGATGGTACCAGATGCCATGATCTTCATTTCTTGAATGTTGAGTTTTAAGCCAGCTTTTTCACTCTTATCTTTCACTTTCATCAAGAGGCTCTTTAGTTCCTCTTTGTTTTCTGCCATAAGGGTGGTGTCATCTGCGTATCTGAGGTTATTGATATTTCTCCTGGCAATCTTGAATCCAGGTTGTGATTCATCCAGCCCGGCATTTTGCATGATGTACTTTGCATATAAGTTAAATAAGGAGGGTGATGATATACAGCCTTGATGTACTGCTTTCCCAATTTGAAACTAGTGAGTTATTCCACGTCTGATTTTAGCTGTTGCTTCTTGACCTGCATACAGATTTCTCAGGAGGCAGGTAATGTGGTCTGGTATTCCCATCTGTTTCAGTTTGTTGTGATCCAGACAGTCAAAGGTTTTAGTGTATTCGATGAAGCAGAAGTAGATGTTTTTCTGGAATTCTCTTATGTTTTCTATGATCCAACTGATGTTGGAAATTTGATCTCTGATTCCTCTGCTTTTTCTAAATCCATTTTGAACATCTGAAAATTCTTGTTTCATGTACTTAAACATGAAGTTGAATCCTAGCTTGGAGAATGTTCAGCATTACTTTGCTAGTGTGTAAAATGAGTGAAATTGCGCCGTTTGAACATTGCCTTTCTTTGGGATTGGGATGTAAACTGATCTTTTCCAGCCCTGTGGCCACTGTTGAGTTTTCCAAATTTGCTGGCATATTGAGTGCAGCACTTTAATAGCATCATCTTTTAGGATTTGAAATAGTTCAGCTGGAATTCCATCACCACCACTAGCTTTATTCATAGTGATGCTTCCTAAGACCCACTTGACTTCACACTCTAGGATGTCTGGCCCTAGGTGAGTGATCACACCATTGTGGTTATTATATGGCTGCTGCTGCTGCTGCTAAGTCACTTCAGTCGTGTCAGACTCTGTGCAACCCCATAGATGGCAGCCCACCAGGCTCCGCTTCCCTGGGATTCTCCAGGCAAGAACAGTGGAATGGGTTGCCATTTCCTTCTCCAATGCATGAAAGTGAAAAGTGAAAATGAATTGCTCAGTCATGTCCAACCCCAGCAACCCCGTGGACTGCAGCCTTCCAAGCTCCTCCATCCATGGGATTTTCTAGGCAAGAGTACTGGAATGGAGTGCCACTGCCTTCTCCTATTATATGGCTAAGAAAGGTAACTCCTCTGGGGCTCACAGCACACACTGGTCTTCAGTCAGGGATGTCTTGGACTCCAAATTTTCCTCCAAAGAGTATTTCATGCCATAGAGTTATCATAAAAGATGAAGCTTCTTTCCCATACCTGGCCTAGAGGATGAAGCTCTGAGTAGCAAAACACCTCTGAGTAGCAAAACAGTGTCAAAATCCTTTTCCAAATTTTGATTTAAGCTTTTTCTCCCCAATTATCTTTAACCCCCATGTTCCAAACTCTCTACACACAGTTCTACAAAATGTCAAACACTTTTCAGTTTCTCTTGATTTTATTGTTCTTTAAAAAAAAATAAAGTACACTTTTGACGACTCTGTGTCTCTGCTCCTGATCTTCACTCTCTCTTCTCTTCTGCTGAAAATATCCTTCAGAGTCTAGTTCCTATATCACCCTCTCTGTGAGTCCTTCTCCAGTTCTCACAGGAAGAATTAATTACTATAACATTTTTAATGTACCTCTGATATTATGCATATTATTTTATATCAAAGTTGTTTACATTCTTTCTACTTTTACTTTATCACTAGATTTCTACCCTTCTTCCCTAAATCACACTTTTTAATTTCTACCCTGATCTAGGAAACCAGGAATTCACAGACATATAAATAATGACTCTGGAAGTGGGCCACTTTCTAAAATAACTAAGAAAGCATACTATTCTCCTTTGTATCCTGAGCACTTAACATAGCATCAGCATATAAGAGATTGATTCATATTTAGTGAACTGAATTCAAAGACTATGCTTCCCACAATAATACTTCCTACTTTTGAATTCCTCCAATACATTTTGTATTATCTTTTATCTGAACAAAATTACTCATTTTTTTCAGTTTTCAATATATTTTAAAAATATTTTCTCTTGTTTGATCTTTAGAACAGACTTAGATAGGGATTATAAATAGGGATTATCATTCCCTCTTTGCAGATGAAGAAACTGAGTCTCAGTTAAGAACCTTACTCAAGACACAGGAATAACAAAAGGTGATGCTGACTACTGACACTCATATGGTCTGATTTCTAATTCTATTTTCTCCACTACGTTGCTTTGTATTGTTACTTTATGAATGTAGATGTCTTCAGTTAGGTGGTACACTCTCTGAAGCAGGAACTTTGCTTTAAACATTCCATGCTGTCTATGCACAGTTATGGATTGATTTTTTTTCCTATACCAAGGTAGAAAATTATATATATATTATATATTAATAATATATATATATATTATATATATATATAGGATTTTTAGTGAAGATTTGCCAGGAGCCACCATGGGAGATCCCACCCATGACAAGGTCATGTGGAAGAGAACTGTTAAGCAAGGCTTCAGGACTCAATGGGTTCCCTAGGCTTTCTCAAGCATCTACCCCAAAATCAGAATCTGTCTGTTTTACTATTTCATGACTTTCACCAACTCCTCTGACATTAACAGGCTATTCCTGACCACCTTTCTCTGGAAAAAATCAACTTAGGGCTATAGCTAATAAGTCTCCTGAACATGAGAGGAATATTACCAATCAAAAACCCTCTGTTAGCATTCTAGTTTGCTTGGCAGGTATATCCAGACTCTTGCAGCTAAGCATATAATTATTTACAGCCTCCCAACTGTAAGAGGCACGGAAAGCCTAAAACATAGAGCCTTTCAAAGAGTTAAAAGTTATTAGAGTAGTGTTAATGTAGGATTTCATTATTGGGCCAATGCTTGTTGCTAAGTTCCCATATCTCTTATCCCCTGTGCACCTGGGAGTGCATTAGTTAACATAGTTGGAATGTAAGAAAAACAAGTGTATCCTTGAAATTAACCACATCAGACTTTTGAGCTAATTGGTTCTTTCTTGTAACTCACTACACTTTTACTCTGTGAGAAATGTAACTTGTTTAATACTTTCTGAGGCTGACATAGAGATTAGAAATATAAGAAAAAACATTTTAAGGGAAAATAAATTTTCTGGTTGAGAAGCCTTTATCAAAAGAAGGTCATAAAATGTTCACAGGCCTCCAAGGCCAGAAGATAATGTACACAATACTGTTTATGGGAAAAGTTTGCAAAAAAAAATCCTGGTTTTGATAAAGACAAAACAGATGTAACGTTTGGGCTGACTCTGTATGACTTTGCATCTTTCATTTCCCTCTATGTATAAGACAAGGTATAAAAGTACCTTTAAAAAATAAAGCTAGGGGCCTTGCTTACTGAAGTAGCTTGGTCTCCTCGTGTCAGTCATTTCCTCCCTCTCTCTCTCCCTCCCTCTCTTTTTCAGGCTGATCCCTTGGAGCATAGAGGCTCCCTGCGTTCACTTATCTGCCCGGGTTTCTAAGACCTGAATGGGAAGACGTTCTGCGTCTTCACTCCCTTGGGAGACCGGCAAGGCACCTGTGGCCTCCGTGAACAGGGCAAACTTCATGTCTCGAAGTTTTATTGGCTTTCTATGTAAACCAAGGAATATCAGCCTCTTTCTCTCCTCTATTTTCTTATCTACAATATTCTTTCCTTATCTCTCTCTAAATCATCCGCCAACGCCGTTTTTCCTTCAGGTTCCCCTGGATCCTGCGGCGGCTGGACCCCGGCAAAGATTATTACAGAAATTGAGACACTGAGTATTTAAAATATTAGGACTCAGTACAGCATGTCTGAGGTAGGAAAGCATAATGATTAAACACAGGTCCAAATCCTGACATGAGACAAACAAATCTCTGTCATAGAGTAACCTCAAAAGCTGTACAACTTTGAGCAAGTTGCTTAACCTTTCTGTCCTGTGCCTTATTTTCTTTCTTGGAATGAGAAAAAAAAAAGAATACAGCAACAATACCCCTCATATAATAACGTTGCTGTAAGAATTAAATGAATTAATACTTGTAAAATACTTTAGAATGGTGCATGTGTGAATATGTGTCTGACTCTCGTGACCCTATGGACTGCAGCCCACCAGGATCCTCTGTCCATGCAATTTTCCAGGCAAGAATACTGCAGTGAGTTACCATTTCCTTTTCCAGGGGATCGTCCCAACCCAGGGACCAAATCTGTGTCTTCCTTAGCTCCTGCACTGGCAGGTAAATTTTTACAACTGAACCACCTGGGAAGCCCAGAATGGTACTTAGCACTTAACATTAATAATTCCTTATCGTTAGCCATTACTAGTCTTCTGTGGTTAGAGAGGATTTTCTGGTGGACTTTGGCTAGTGCTCTCAGCCTAATGAGTTAGAGAAGTATGCTAAAAGATTAGACTCAAAATTCTGGCTTTAGGGTTTGTTAACAGTCTTAAACATGGTACATAGTACATGCTGAGCAAAATAAGGCTGTTTTTCCAACCTCAATTCACTCTACTAACGTTTGCAGCACTGACATGAGACAAACAAATCTCTGTCACAGAGTAACCTCAGATTATCTGACTACTTTCAGGGCAGCCAAACCTGTAGAACAGCTGTCAAAACTGAAGCTTAAGGTCATGGATGTTACCAAATGCCTTGGTAAAGTCAACAAATTAATTTCTCAAGGTGTTCTTGAATTTACTCTGCATCTGCTTTCCTGCAAGGTCAAATCCAGCATTGCACCTTGTGGCTTAAAAACCACATATTCATTTCTTCTTTCAGTTTTGTTGTACTCACATTATGCCAGGAAGTGGGGAGACACAGGTAAGCAAGCATAGTCCCAGCCTCAGGGAGCTCAGCCTAGTGTGGATAGTGCCACACTGGAGGCATGTTTCTAGGGGTACAGAGTAGGCACATCACCACCAGAATGTGTTCAGAAATGAGGAGTGGATAAGTGGCCAGAGCCATATGGTTTGTCTCTGCTCAGAGATGATGACTACTTGGATTTTGGATTCCTCACCTATAAGGAGATGGTTCTCAACTGGAGGCAATTTTGCTCCTCAAGGAACATTTGGAAAATTCTGGAGATACTTTTTATTGTCACAGTTGAGTAGAGGTGAACTACTGGCATCTAGTAAGTAGAGGTCAGGGATTGCCACTAAACATCCTATAATACATATGAGAGACCCCACAACAAAGAATTATTCAACCCGAAATGTCAGTAGTCCTGAGGTGAAGAGAATTCTGAGACAGAAGATTTCTAAGTTTCTCTTGTCATCCTAAATGAAGGCATAAGCTGAGGCAAGATTAAGAGATGAGATTGTTTGGCAATAGAAGAATTGCAGTTTGGGACATACAAACCATAGTAAACAACAAGCAAGTGTGCTGAGGATTTGGGGCAGGCTGTATCTGAACAGGGAATGAGTTCAGTTAGAATGTGGGGAGAGTCCAGTTAGAGTCTATTTAAACAAAAAACAAATGAAGACCAGCTTTAAAAATTTCCTAAGCAGACAAAACCAGTCCAGTCATACAAACAAAGCTCAATTCAGCTTATTTTGTAAGACCAACCTGATCCAGGTCATTTCTTGTTTATGCCTCTGGAAACCATAAGTAAAACTTCCCATGGCTGATATGAGGCAATCCCTGACCAAGTGTCTATCATTTAAGAAAATTCTAATATTATTATCAGTTTTCCGTGTATCAAGCATTTATGGGGGCATGCATGAGATTTTCCACTTTATATCTCCTGGTTCCATTTTAGATTGAAATTCTTTCATACTCTAGCACTAAAAATTCTGTTTTTCTGAAACCCTTGGCTTCTTTTAAGCTGATGTAAATGTTTAAATAGCAGCTTCCTTCTGTTTGAACAGAGGATCATCCAAAACAGCCTCCTATAAAATATTGGAATCCCCTTTGTACCATACCTGCTAGGCTGCCAACCAAAGGAAAGGAAGTTCATTATCTGAAGTCTTAGCAAGAATCCCTGTGGCATCACTGGCCAACTTCCAGCTCTTTTCTATTTAAGGGGATAGGACTTTTATGGATAAATTATGGAGATCTACATGTTATACTTGTCTTCAAGTTTCGTTATTTTTTCTCGCTTACTTTTTAAATAGTTATTAACTGCGAGCTACATCATTGGCTTGAGTTTCACTTATATTCCCAGTTCTTATCTTTTTAGATTGTCGTGTTCTGAGAAGTGAAATCATTAAAGGCAAACAGCAATTATGAGTGTCAAAGAAGAGGGTATCTTACTAATCCTCAGACTGGACTTTGAAATCCCAAGAACTCCAGATTAGCTCTCCTGTTTTATAACTTCTAGGTGCTTTCATTTCTTTTTATGCCCTTCACCTGTTTCAGACACCACCACTCTTAAATAGGAAAGGATGGTTAGCTCTGAGCACTTCTCTGAAGAAAAGCCAAGAGTACAGAAGCATCCTGGAAGAGTGTTAGATGCTCTGTCGTGCCCGACTCTTTGCGACCCTGTGGACTGTAGCCTGCCAGGCTCCTCTGTTCATGGAATTTTCCAGGCAAGAGTACTAGCATGGGTATTCCCTTCTCCAGGGGCTCTTCCCAACCCAGGGATTGAGCCTGGGTCTTTGCATTGCAGAAAGGCTCTTTACTATCTAAGCCACCAGGAAGCCATCCTGGCATAGGGTTCTGTTCTTTTAGAGATCAAAGCTGTATGCATGCCAGTTCAGCCCACTTCTCAGTTGCAGGCAAGTCTGCAGGTAGAGAGCAACAGGGGCTCATAAGCACACAGGGCTTATGAAGCTGTAGGCATTTTTAACTTCTGGTGATTGAGTTACAGAGACCTGGGTTTTCTAAGCCTGACTCTACCAAGTATCAGTGTGACTTTGAGCATGACCTTTAAATTCTCTGAACCTCAGTTTTTTTATCTTTAAGTGGGCATAATAATAATACCTACTTCATAGATTGCCTCTGGGTATTAAATGAAATGATCTATGTCAAGTGCCTGGATGATAACAGTTGGTCCTGGTGTCATGACTGGGGCTCAAGCATATAAAAGAGAGCGATAGGGTTCAGTGTTATTGAGAAAGAAGTAGCATTACTCTGAAGAAGAAAGGAGGCTCACTTTTGTTTGTGAAACCAATCACAATTGGGAAACTTGGAGCTCTGCAGGAGATTCTTTATTTGACAAACAACAGTGAGATATATGCACTCCTCACCAGAATTCTATCCCAAGCTTTTTGAAAAAGAAAGGTTTAAGTGTTAGTACTAAGGGCAAAATCTATTGAAAAATGCCTCTACCTTCCTCCTGCTCTCTTAGGTACTTTCAAAACTCTTTCTTATATCTCCAAACTATATATGAGTTGCACAGAAAGACACTGGTGTGTGTAGATCAAAATGTAAGAGGGCAAAAAGTAAGAAACAGAAAACAAAGCTTCTCAGTCTTAAAGACATGTGAACACAGAGAAATTGTGGAGGTCCTGTTTGGTCAGTCCCCTCATGTGAACTTGTTCTGTCCAGATGCATTTTACCTATCAATGGCTTCCTTTTTTACTACAAATGATGATCTTACCCAGAAAAGGTCTTATGCAGACCCACCTTGGTTTGCAAGTTTATTTGGAAATTTTCAAAGCTGGTCTCCATATGCTTTTGATTTTGACAGAATCAAATTGAACTCTCTCCTTTTACATTCCCTGCCCAAATACAGCCTGCCCTCTGGAGGAGAAGGGGACAACAGAAGATGAGGTGGTTGGATGGTATCACTGACTCAATGGACTTTGAGTCTGAGCAAACTCTGGGAGATGGTGAAGGACTGGGAAGCCTGGCGTGCTGCAGTCCATGGGGTTGCAGAGTCAGTCGGACATGACTGAGCAACTGAAAAACAACAGTGGACATTCAGCAGACTTGCCTACAGCTTGCTACAGTCTGAATGTCTCAAATTGTGATTCCTCTGCTACTTTCAAATAAACTCTTCTTCCCTCCAACATTTTAGGGCTGTATAGGACTAACAGGTGGTAAAATAGCAGAGACAGTGGCAAGGTCTCAGGCAGAGGCTGCTGTTTGAGCATTTCAGTACCACAATCACAACTGGGAAACTTGGAGCTCTGCAGGAGAAATCTAAGCTTCTCAGGTAAATTTAAGACTGCACCAAGGAGAATTCTATTTAAATATGTAATCAACCAGGAATTACATTAATTCTGAATTATTCAGCATAACCTTTAGTTCTTTGGTTACTTACCAAAGTGGTTCCCCTCACAGACACAGAAGGTGTGTGGCCATCACATCTGTGGAAAAAAATTTGAAATAACTTCTTTGAAGAAATGCCTAACTTTTGGCAAATTAATAGCACATTTTCTGTTATATCTCCGTATCTTGAGAAGATACATTTCTGATTCTTAGTAGGGAGATCTTTCACAGTGCACTGCTGAAAAATCTCTCAGAAACATTTTCTTGTGCTTGCTTAGGATCAGTGTTTTACATCTTTGTCGCTCAGGTAGCCAAGAAAAATACATAATAGTGGCTTTTTACTTGAACATAGCACGAAGACTTAACAACAGAAATAGTTACATTTGTTGAGTACTGTGTGCCAGGCAGTATTTGTATGCTCTGTAGACAAGTTACCTCACTTAAATACATCACTCTTGTCAAGTAGATACTGTGACAGCTCTCATTTTACAGATCAGATGGGGGAGGTGCAGAGAAATTAGAAGACACTGTACAAGGTACATAGTGGCTGAACTCAGAGCTGGCCACAGGCTGATTGAATCGAGAACTCTCCTTGATCAGTATGGCACATAGACTGTTCTTGCAAATGGGAGACAGATTTTCTGTTTCTGTATATTTTTATTTTAAAGAAATACTAAGTCAGAACCAGACAACAATGAGGGGATTTTTTTCAAAAGGCAAACCTTATAAAGATGACTTCAGGATGCTTATTTTTATAAGTATGTGTTATTTATTATGAGAGCATCTTAGAGAAGAATAATTATGCTTTTACTATTTATATGGCTTCTCCAAAATTCAGTAGAAGGTGAAAAATTTTAAAGACCTAGGTCCAAAATTGAGATAAATTTTGATTTTTAAATCTATAATCTTAAGTAAGGGTGTGCGGCCTGAATTGCAGAGTAAGAGTTAATAGAAACTAGTAAAGTAATGCTCCAAATTCTCCAAGCCAGGCTTCAGCAATACATGAACGATGAACTTCCAGATGTTCAAGCTGGTTTTAGAAAAGGCAGAAGAACCAGAGATCAAATTGCCAACATTCGCTGGATCATTGAAAAAGCAAGTTTCAGAAAAACATCTATATCTGCTTTGTTGACTATGCCAAAGCCTTTGACTGTATGGATCACAATAAACTATGGAAAATTCTGAAAGAGACGGGAATACCAGACCACCTGACCTGCCTCCTGAGAAATCTGTATGCAGGTCAGGAAGCAACAGTTAGAACTGGACATGAAACAATAGACTGGTTCCAAATAGGTAAAGGAGTATATCAAGGCTGTATTTTGTCACCCTGCCTATTTAACTTATGAGAAACGCTGGGCTAGAAGAAGCACAAGCTGGAATCAAGATTGCCAAGAGAAATATCAATAACCTCAGATATGCAGATAACACCACTCTTACGGCAGAAAGTGAAGAGAAACTAAAAAGCCTCTTGATGGAAGTGAAAGAGGAGAGTGAAAAAGTTGACTTAAAGCTCAACATTCAGAAAACAAAGATCATCGCATCCAGTCCCATCACTTCATGGGAAATAGATGGGGAAACAGTGGAAATAGTCAGACTTTATTGTTTTTGGCTCCAAAAACAGTGCAGATGGTGATTGCAGCCATGAAATTAAAAGATGCTTACTTCTTGGAAGGAAAGTCATGACCAACCTAGAGAGTATATTCAAAAGCAGAGACATTACTTTGTCCACAAAGGTCCATCTAGTCAAGGCTATGGTTTTTCCAGTGGTCATGTATGGATGTGATGTAAGAGTTGGACTATAAAGAAAGCTGAGCGTCAAACAATTGATGTGTTTGAACTGTGGTGTTGGAGAAGACTCTTGAGAGTCCCCTTGGACTGCAAGGAGACCCAACCATTCCATCCTAAAGGAGATCAGTCATGGGTGTTCATTGGAAGTGCTGATGTTGAAACTGAAATTCCAATACTTTGGCCACCTGATGCAAAGAGCTGACTCATTGGAAAAGATCCTGATGCTGGGAAAGATTGAGGGCAGGAGGAGAAGGGTACGACAGAGGATGCGATGGTTGGATGGCATCACCAACACAATGGATATGGGTTTGGGTGGACTCCAGGAGTTGGTGATGGACAGGAATGCCTGGCGTGCTGCAGTTCATGGGGTTTCAAAAAGTTGGACACAACTGAGCAACTGAACTGAGCTGAACTCTCGTATGACTCAGAGCTCTTGTATGAAGTCAAGTCTTCTCCTTCATTAAGAGCACAGCAAGAGGGAATTAAGAATTAAACTCAGACTAGGTCAGATCAGTTAAAATTGTCAAGCTGCAGTTTTCCTTCATTCAAACCCTACCTGCTCATGGTTCTTGAAAGCTGAGCATAAAACCTAGGAGGCCAAATATTTTACATTTAAAAGATAACGTGTATTAAACATGAAATTAAAAGATGCTTGCTCCTCAGAAGAAAAGCTATGATAAACTGAGACAATGTATTAAAATGCAGAGATATCACTTTGCCAACAAAGGTCTATATAGTCAAAGCTATGGTTTTTCCAGTAGTTATGTAAGGAAGTTAGAGTTGGCCCATAAAGAAGGCTGAGCAGGGAAGAATTGATGCTTTTGAATTATGCTAGAAAAGACTCTTGAGAGTCCCTTGGACAGCAAGGAGATCAAACCAGTTGATCCTAAAGGAAATCAACCGAGTATTCATTGGAAGTATTGATTCTGAAGCTGAAGTTCCAATATTTTGGCCACCTGATGTGAAGAGCTGACAATGGGAAAGACTCTGATGCTGGGAAAGATTGAAAGCAACAGTAGAAGAGGGCAGCAGAGGATGAGATCACCGACAACGGATATGAGTTTGAGCAAACTTAGGGAGATAGTGAAAGACAGGGAACCCTGGTGTTCGTGGGGAGTTCATGCTGCAGTTCATGTGGTCACAAAGAGCTGGACACTACTTAGTGACTGAACAACAAACAACAGTATATATTTTATAGTTTAGCTCAAAATTTAAACAGAAATTAAAATTAATATGGATTTTTTTCATATTATTCTGAAATATCAACTCTATACTAATAATATTTAGAAGTTAAAATATTGCTTTTATTTGTATTCTTCCTTTTCATACGTCTTTATTGAGCCTGCATGCCTTCTACATGCTAAATATTATTTTGAGTGCTTTGAAGGAAATAAATATGACTGAGATAGAGACTGTTCTCTAAGAGGCTTTATGACAGGAAAGATTAGGTACATAAAGAGCCAAAAGGCAAGCCACAATGTTATAAGGACAATACAGAAGCTTAAGTAAAATGAAAATGCAGAGAGGCTGGTGAGCACTTGCTGGGATGAACTGGGAAAGCAACAGGGCGAGAAGGTGCTGGCTGAACAGTATGAGAGCCAAAGAACACCAGGGGCACAAGCCTGGAGACGAAAGACAGCAAGGAAGCTGGGAACTGACAAGTAATTCCATTTGCCTGCAGCCAAGAGAATGTGCCAGACTGTGAAGATTCTTCCCAAAGTCCTGCCAGAGAGGTGGGCCTCTTGGTGTCCCCACGTGGCTAAACATTCTCTAACAGCTGATCAGGGCCCTATCCTGACTTGGAGTGAAGGGGAATTCCTAAGGATGGCAGGTGGCACAACTGGGAAAGAGTGTCACTGAGAGTGAGGGTGTGCTGTGAGGGCAAGGATGCACGGCCCCTAACAGTGTGCAAGACCATGGGAGCCACCGGGGGTCGAGGTAGCAGGCTCCAGTTAGTGTATGTTTCTGGGGTGAAGGGCTTCCACTTGGAGAGTGACTGAAACGACAGTGCCATCACAAAAACCACGCTGGCTAAAGTCCCATGGATTTGGGTGATTTCAAGAGACAGAAAGCTATCTGAGACGCATTTGCTCATAAGTCCCACTAGGCTGTACCTTAAAGATCTCTCACGTATAGTCCCACGTTGCCAGCTATAGACAGAGCAGTTTCTCAGCCTTGGTACTACTGGCATTTCTTCAGTGCAGTGGTTTATCACATGTATTATATGATGTTCAGCAACATCCCTGACCCCTACCCACTAGACGCCAATGGCACCCACACTTCAGCTGTGGAGACCAGAAATGTCTTCAGACATTGCCAGATGCCTTTTGGGGTGTAAAACTGCCCCTGATTGCAAACCACTGAGCTAAAGTAAGTATCTCATTATGTCACTTTTCTATTTAATGAAAAACATAAATACAATATGCACACGCACACATGCATGAAATACACCAAAATATTAGTGCTTGTTCAGGTCAGTTGGTGAGAGCGGTGATTTTATCTGTTACATGCATAAAATAAGGAACTATATATACATATACAGTATATACAATAAGGAAAAGAATGGTATTCTTAGGAAGGGATGAATGTCTCCCTGCTGTCTACAGAATCAAGACCAAATTCCTTAGCACGTATAAGATTT
Organism: Nanger dama; assembly: GCA_917880005.1. Taxonomy (NCBI): domain Eukaryota; kingdom Metazoa; phylum Chordata; class Mammalia; order Artiodactyla; family Bovidae; genus Nanger; species Nanger dama. The sequence continues at coordinate 18,320,172 of CAKJTW010000014.1, forward strand.
CCACGTTCTGGCCTCTGCCAAATACTCCCACCCCAACTCTTATCAGTCTCACCTTATACTAAGTCACTGAACCTCAGTGACCTAGATGGATTCTTGCTTTTTCTAGTTTCTGAATTTTTGTTGTGTCATTTCTTTCTGCCTGGCACAACTTCCCAATTCTAAATTGCCTAGCTCAGTCCTGTATGTCCTTCAGACACCGGCTTTCTTTTCCCAGGAATGCTTCTGATTCTCCAGTCTGAGTTAAGTGCTTCTCCTATAACAATCTCATGGCATGAATCCCATGCATCCACCACAGCACTCACCATATTACACCATAATCATCAGTGTATTCACTGATGTCACTCAGGCTGCAGCTAGGCCAGAAGGCATCTCTTCCTCAAGATCCTTACTGTCATTTGTCCAAAAATCACCATAATGAATATATGAATCCATGATGATTGTGATGTGATTGTCACTTCCTAGAGTTCTGCCCAACTGTACACAGTCATCTGGTGTTCCCTGCTAAATTTTAAAGCCCTCCAGCTGAGGACTTTGCCTTGTTTTCAGGGTTTTATCTCCAGAACTAAATGCAGTATCTAATCAACAGAGTAGGACTTTGATAAATAAGAGAAGCTATCACATGCCAGGAATTCTGACAGCCTTTACCAGTAGTGGGGGGTTAGGAAGCTCTGCTGCTGTAGCTCCCAAACCTGGATAAACATCCGAATATCCTACAGAAATAAATATCAAGGGCCCCACTTCAGACCGGAATCAGAATCATGAGGCTGGGGCCTGGTAATCTGTCATTAGTTTTAAGTGCTGATGAAATTCTAATAATGATCAACCAGATCAACTGGGAACCACTCCCTTTGTCTTGCTTCTGTCTCCTGTCACCACAATGTGTGCCACACCTGGGATCACTGAAGGAGCATTTCCAAAGAAGGATTTTGCTTACTCTGGTTTGTCCTTTGATCTAGGTGTCTTACATTCCTGTGTCCTCCAACGCAAACCTAGGTACTTGGCAGGAAGAAGGAAGATGGCATAGCAGGACATTTGGAAAGAGAGAAGGAGGAAAAGAGAAAGAGAGACAGAAAACAGAATTCAGGGAGAAAAAGTTACCTGCTCTTTAAACTTTTCAAAATTGCATTTGAACTTTTTGCTTATGTAAACAGAGGTTGCAGCTAGACTCCTGTGATAGATCAGACAAATTTGGGCATGTCTGAAGAGCAGTAGGGGCCTGGATGGATCCACTGAAACACTTTGCATCCTCAGGTAAAAACAACCATCCTAAAGGGACGGGGTAGTCAGCATGCACACCCTCGCTCCAGGAAAGTAGCTGTCGCTCTCTAATCACAGCATTGTGCTGAGTACTTACTGTGTGCTGCACACTGTGAAGGTCCTCAAAGGAAAGGTCAACTTGAATTTGATTGCACATGTTACTCATGAGCCTTATGAGCTATTTCTCTTGTACTTCCTCTTTGCTCTAGTCCTTGGGACTACAACAAAGGGAAGAGTAGAAGGAAAATAATGTACCGCCCTAAAATCACCATAAGGAACTGGGGGCACGTGGCCTCACAGCTTCGGGAATTTGTAGGCACAAAGATAAGGGGCCCCCTTGCAGGATGACTTCGTGGTGGAGTGTGTTGGCTCATAGAACAGACAGTGGCGCACCACCTATTCACGGAGGGGAGGAATCAGTGGGATAATGGGGGATCTGAAACAAGAAAAAATAACTGGAGATACTACTGGGCCGCCAGGGAAGCTGCATTTATAAGTTCATGACATACACTGTTAGGTACTTGCTGAACTAATTAGAAGGCATTTGTGAGGCAACGGAGTTACTGAAATTCTGTGGTGGGGGCTGAGTACCATATGTCTCAGATAATAAATGCCTCCAAACAAGATGCAAGAAAACATAACTTACAGGGAAATGTTAAGAGAAAGATAAGCAATCTTGTCAGCCCTCGGTATCTGTGGGTTCTGCAGACTCAACTAGCCATGGATGGAGCCCCTGTTGGCTGAATCTGTGGATAGAGAGCGCTATCTGTATATTTTTAATAAGATACTCGAGCATTTGTGCGGTTTGGTATCTGCAGGAGGTCCCAGAACCAATCCCCCACAGATGCCAAGCTACAATTGTATATGTATAATTTTCTTGAATTTACTGGCTAGCAATAAATGATTAAAGCACTAGTGGAAATTATTTCTTTATTCCTGGGGTTGTGGTAGAGTCACAGAGAGTACAGTTCAATTATTTACAAATGTGATTAAAATAATAGTGGGATAATTAGGAAGGACATACATTTGGGAGGAGAAACTTGAGTAGTCATATTTGAATCAGAAATGGCAAAAGTTTTTGCCTTTTTGTTAATGAAGTCACTATGTTCCTACAGCTTTCTGGTGGTTGGCCTTCTTTCTGTAATTTGCAGAAGATCCTCTAAAACTGCTTGGCTAACTTGTTCTCCAGAGGACCGAGTGTGACAACGTCAAGTTTTGATGGCTTCAGCAAGTAGAAACCTGACTACTTCCCAGCGCAGGATGACTGTACTTCCCCCGGGGCCTTTGTCAGTTCCTCCCACTGTGCTTATAGGCAAGGAGCCGCTCCTGTCTGATTCTGAAGCTCGCTTCTGTATTTTGAAAAAGATCAGAACCGCTGAAATAAAAAAGCTCCACTTAATAATAAAGAGCCCCTCAGAATGTATGACTCACCATTTATTGTCCTACCATAGTGCCACACACCCTTAAAAACAACCTCTTCCCCAATACACACATTCAAATTCAGGATTTAGATCCAAATATTTAGGTCACACTCATATTTAAAAATAAAAAGGGTATATTTTTATGCTTTATCTTTTGAAACCTACTAGGAGCAAAAAACAGTGCATTTGTTAACATTTTAAACCAGCACAATTACAGTTTGAAAATAAAATGTATTTAAAGACGGCAAATCTGAAAACTGTGAAACACAAACATATGCTTAAAGGATAAAATTTGTTTCCTTTTTATATATTGTGTTTGTCTGGTTAAAAGAGAGCTACATGTCATTTTGGTATTTAAGAAGAACAGTTGCTAAACAGAATTTTGTAAGTTTCATTTTTAAAAATGTGGTCTATAACCAAAATCCATGATGCCTTTGATCCACTTTTACAGCAACTTACAACATGAGTTTGAAATTAACTTGTTAGTTACCTCAACTTTTCCTAGTTTACTAATGTTACATTGTTCAGCTACAATAAAACTCTGCCTTAAAGAAAATTACCTGAAACACAAATTACATCATAAGCCCCAGCCACCCTCATATTAAAAATATTTATTTCTTCTTTAAAAGAAATATTTCTTATAAAGGAAATACTCCTCAATTTTAAATTGGCAAATGAGAGAATTATTAGTGTTTTAAACATATTTTACAAAGAAAAGCAACTCACCGGCTTGAAGAGTATTTCCTTGCAAGCAACACTGTAGAAACAATCACATAAATCTACATTTTGTTCAGCTCTTCATTATTTCATCAAGGACAAAAACAGCCTCAGCTGAAAGCTGGAAGTAAAAACCTTCCATTCCCCTAAGAGGGGAGGACAGAGCTGAGTGAGTCTCAGATTCTCATCAAATACCTTGCCAGCTGCTTGCAGCCTACTGTTCTTCAGCAAGAGTGACCTCCAGCACCTTTTACTTAGCACTGCAGTGCACACTTAATGGCACACAAGGAACATATCACGTGCCAAGCCAACACCTTAAGAGGGTGGGAAGCTTTTCAACCAGGAAGACATGCTGAAAATACTTAGCAGTCAGCTCAATTGCACGTAAGCAAAGACTTGCTTGTTTTTCACAAAACAATCCGACAGCATAATGAGTCAAGATGAACTGATTTTACACAGTTTTTAGCTGGGAATCAACTGGAACAATACCCCCATTGCTCTCAAAGCTTCCCTTTCTTCACTTTAAGTTTAAATTCCAGGCAACTACAGAAGAATGGCTGCTCTGAATATTTTTAATGATGGTAATATATTTTCCTCCGCTTCAAAATTCAGATTTTCTCTACTCTTTGTTCATCTGATTTACATTTGTTTACTCTTTATGCCCCAACTCTCCTGACATACATACTCCTCCAGTAAGGAGTAGTTTTGATTTAAATGTATTTTCATGAGCAGGGGATAAACAAGGCTCTTGGAGCAGTGGAAAAACTGTCAATAATTATTTCTCAACATTTAACATTATTCACCACGTCCACCTCCTGGGACTTGTGCCATTGGTTAGAAGTTGGATTTCAGATAAGCCCAGTTTCAAAGTTTCGTAAGGACTTTGTCCCTTACAGAGCTCAGCCCTGTTTCCTTTGTTACTATCTGGAATTAAATGCTAAGAACAAACATTAAACATTCTGAACACAAAACAGGCTGCTGGCCTCTGGGATCCAGTAACTAATGAGCTGTCACATGATCTGAGTTTACTCACCCTGTCTGTCCCAGCGACTGCAGCTTTGAAGTCTCCTTTCTGGATTTTCTGAATGAGAACAAGGAAGCAAATGATGACCTGAAGCTCAGCCGAGAAGGAACGGATGTTGGGTTTCTTTGATTGAGTATATTTTTAGATCTTGATGTTTGTAATTCCACAGGATCTAAATGAAAATTATAAAAATTTTGCATGACTAAAATATTTCCAGGTAAGTATATTGGAGAACTAATCTCTCTTCACCCCCACGCAGTCTAGAAATGCAGGCATCGCTATATGAACTGGGTGGTGGGGGGAGGTGGGCGGGATTCATCCCTATATGAACCTCAGGAACTAGGGGCACTCCTGTGCCATGAACGATTCTGTTCACTGGGGAAAAAAACCTAGCAAAAAGCAGGGAGTCTTTCAATATGTATTGTGGACTGCAGTTCTATAGAACGTCCCTGCCCCTATTCCAGCTTCAAGGCTTTCTCAATGTATCTTCCCCCTGGTGAACCAAAACCAAAACTTTGTTAGGGATCTCCTTCAATTTTCATGCCACTTTTAACTACCATGTCCTTTAGAAATCTTTATTTTGGTGCTTTAAAACCATCGTGAGACACTACATAACTTTTTATATCAAAGAAAGTAAAGGAAAGCATATTAAACCCTTCAGAGTATTTCTTATTCCCATCAAAAATCTATCTCTGTGTATATGTATTTGCTACATATGTGCTTTATATGTGGGTAAGCATGTAACATAAATATGTATAATATATGTACAGATAATACATAGTATTATTTATGAGTATTAAAAATTCTAAGGCAAGAGCTCAGTTCCATCAGTTCAGCTGCTCAGTTGTGTACAACTCTTTGTGATCCCATGAACCGCAGCATGCCAGGTTTCTCTGTCCATCACCAACTCTTGGAGCTTGCTCAGACTCACATCCGTCAAGTCAGTGATGCCATCCAACCATCTCATCCTCTGTCATACCCTTCTCCTCCTGCCTTCAACCTTTCCCAGTATCAGGGGTTTTCTAACATGTCAGTTCTTCGCATCAGGTGGCCAAACTATTAGACCTGCAGCTTCAGCATCAGTCCTTCCAATGAAAATTCAGGGCTGATTTCCTTTAGGATGGATTGGTTTGATCTCCTTGCAGTCCAAGGGACTCTCAAGAGCCTCCTCTAACACCACAGTTCAAAAGCATCAATTCTTCAGTGCTCAGCTTTCTTTATGGTCCAACTCTCACATCCATACATGACTACGGGAAAAACCATAGCTTTGACTAGACAGACCTTTGTCAGCAAAGTAATGTCTTTGCATTTTAATATGCTATCTAGGTTGGTTATAGCTTTTCTTGCAAGGAGTAAGTGTCTTTTAATTTCATGGCTGCAGTCACCATCTGCAGTGATTTTGGAACCCAAGAAAATAGTCTCTCACTGTTTCCATTGTTGCCCCACCTATTTGCCATGAAATGATGAGACCACAAGCCATGATCTTTGTTTTTTGAATGTTGAGTTTTAAGCCAGGTTTTTCACTTTCCTCTTTCACTTTCAAGAGGCTCTTTGCTTTCTGCCATACGGATGGTGTCATCTGCATATCTGAGGTTATTGATATGTCTCCTAGAAATCTTGATTCTAGCTTGTGATTCATCCAGCCCAGCATTTCACATGATGTACTTTGCATGTAAGTGAAATAAGCAGGGTGACAATATACAGCCTTGACATACTCCTTTCCCAGTTTGCAACCAGTGCATTGTTCTATGTCTGGACCTATGTACAGATTTCTCAAGAGGCAGGTAAGGTGGTCTGGTATTCCCATCTGTTTCAATTTTCCACAGTTGGTTGTGATCCACACAATCAAAGGCTTTAGCATAGTCAATGAAGCAGATGTTTTTCTGGAATTCTCTTGCTTTTCCTATGATCTAACAGATGTTGGCAATTTGATCTTTGGTTCCTGTACCTTTTCTAAATCCAGCTTGAACATCTGGAAGTTCTCAGTTCATGTACTATTGAAGCCTAGTTTGGAGAATTTTCAGCATTACTTTGCTTGTATGTGAAATGAGTGCAATTGTGTGATAGTTTGAACATTCATTGGCATTGCCTTTCTTTAGAATTAGAATAAAAACTGACCTTTTCCAGCCCTATGGCCACTGTTGAGTTTTCCAAATTTGCTGGCATATTGAGTATAGCACTTTAATAGCATCATCTTTTAGGATTTGAAATAGTTCAGCTGGAATTCCATCACCTCCACTATCTTTGTTCATAGTGATGCTTCCTAAGGCCCACTTGACTTCACATTCCAGGAGGTCTGGCTCTAGGTGAGTGACCACATAAGCGTAGTTATCTTGGTCATGAAGATCTTTCTTTGTATAGTTCTTCTGTGTATTCTTGCCACCTCTTCTTAATACCTTCTGCTTCTGTTAGGTCCATACTGTTTCTGTCCTTTATTGTGCCCATCTTTTTTTTTAAGTGTTTATTTATTTCTGGCTGTGCTGGGTCTTCGTTGGTGCTTGGACTTTTCTCTAGTTGTGGTGAGCAGGGGTGTGCACGAGTTTCTCACTGCAGTGGCTTCTCCTGCAGAGCATGGGCTCTTGGGTAATCAGCTTCTGTAGCTGCAGCACATGGGCTCAGTAGTTGTGGTGCATGGGCTTTAGATGCCCTGCTGCATACAGAGTCTTCCTGGACCAGGGATCGAACCCGCGTCCCCTGCACTGACAGGCAGATTTTTAACCGCTGGACCACCAGGGAGTTCCTATTGTGCCCATCTTTGCATTAAATCTTCCCTTGGTATCTCTAAGTTTTTTGAAGCGATCTCTTGTCTTCCTCATTGTATTGTTTTTCTCTATTTCTTTTCAATGATAACTTAGGGAGGCTTTCTTATCTCTGCTTGTTATTCTTTGGAACTCCTCATTCAAATGGATATATCTTTCCTTTTCTCCAGAGCTACATATATCAAGTCCATCACACTGTAATACTTTAGACATGCTGACATGCTGGTAGTTACAAAGTTAGAATGTCTATGAAAGACATTTGTTTGCACTCATTTATGGCATTTAAGTTACCAAAGTACCAAAAGAGTGGAAGCGTCTCTGTCACCTGTTCTCATCATTCTCTGTTCTCCTTTTCCTCCCTTCCTTTGTCTCCCCCTCCTTCTGCACCATCATTCCATTTATTTAAATGCTTACCATGTTAGGACTCAGTACTTTATACATGTTATTTTATTTAATTCTCAACAACCACCATATGATGATCATACCCATTTAAAGATGTGAAAAATGAGGCTTAAAGAGAGTCACATGAATTCTGATAGAATAGAGAGTAGAGAGAGAGAGAGGGGGATATTTGAATCTAGCCCTTTTTGATATTGATGTCTGTGTTCTTAACCACTGGCTGTCTTGCACGACTATAAAAACACCACCCCCACCACCACCAAGACGTACATTTTCAGTTCACTCTTTTTATTGTGAACTTTTGTCCCTTATGATTTAAAAATAGTCCTAAACACAGATTTGTTAAATTGGAGATCCCACTGAACCTTTATCTACAACAAAGAGCCATAAGATCTCACCATTTTCTGCCATCCCCTTTCTCAGCCTATGTGTAAGCGGTTGCTTTAACATTTGGCTAACATCTGTTTCATTACAAAACTTTTTCCTTTGAATTTCTTCAAACCATTCACCAGTCACTCCTTGAAGCCATCTGATATCCCTCTTTGTCTTCTGGAGTTTGCTGAAATAAAACAAAAATACACAGGCTTTAAATTTCTTCACATGAAGTGCAGACTCATGTGATGGGTCAAACTTTACCTGGTGGAGGAGTTGCATAATCTGTAAGTCCAGGGGAAAACTGGCTCTAGTTGGAGTTTCCTTTTCACTACCCTACCATGTATATAGCTTGACTGTAATCACCTAAACACAATGACAATCTAAAAGTTTTTCCTAGTAGTTGAAATAATCAAGTTGCTGAGGATATTGTGGATTGAGCATTGTGCAAACCTGACCTAATAATGCAACTGATTGATAGATATTTTAATGACATGGAGAAACTAGAATATTCTAGTTCTGTTTACTCATTCATTTATTTGTTAACAATCAGGTGTTTATTGAGCAATGTTTACGCAACAGGTACTATAACAGATGTAAGTAAGCAGCAGTTCTTGGTTGCTTAGTCATGTTCAACTCTTTGCAGTCCCATGGACTAGAGCCCACCAGGCTCCTCTATCCTTAAAATTTTCCAGGCAAGATTACTAGAGTGGGTTGCCATTTGGGTCTTTATTTGCCCATTCAGTGGTCAAGAGGAAAAGCTTACACAGAGAAAACCTTACATTGCTAAATGTAATGGTCTTAGATAATGGAATTCTTTAAACACAAAATCACAAAAGCCTGTGATGAGGGCATGGTTAATGCTCAGTAGTAAGGGCAAAGTGTGATTTGAGCTTAATAGGAAAAGTCATCCAAAGCACAAATGTGTCTGACCCATACTTCCAGAATGTCAGAACTGAAATCCTGCTATTATTTCTTTTTCTTTCTCTCCTGTCCCTATTTACTTAGTCTTCTTTCAAATGAAAATGCTGCTCTAAGTTCTTAGTTAAATCATCAGTTGCAACTTTTTTTTTTAAAGCAGATCATTTGTTCCACTTGAGGAGGACCCTAGAACTGTTTGGAAATGAGAGATGTTTAATCCAGAGGGAGACTGCCCTGGACAGAGGTAAATAAAGCAGGAAGGGGAGTAAGAAGAACCTAATGACAAATTTCATCAAAGGGTCAGTTGACAAACTTCTGAAGAAAAAGCCAGGCTTCTTGTTGGGCTCCAAGCTTGGGAAATTCTGCTGCTTTGGAAAGAATTTCTTATGACTCCAGAGTTGCCCTTTATCCAGGGTCCTCTGTGAAGCACAAATGTTAGAGACTCTGTACTCTAAGAAAGCAGTGTGCAAGACAGCTGCAGAATGGCTAATATGGGGTTAAAGGCAATGAACTGTAATGGTTGCAAGTCAGGTTCCTGCTTAGGGCTATGATACTGTCATCTTATAAAATAATCAAGAGGGAAGTCATAGGCCATCCTGCCTAGACTTGCATTTTGAAAAGCATTAAGCAGCAATCATCACATCCAGTCCACATAATTTGCATTAGTTCCTTCCATTTTGCCATTGCCACCCCTCTGACAGAGAAGGCGATGGCACCCCACTCCAGTGCTCTTGCCTGGAAAATCCCAGGGATGGTGGAGCCTGGTAGGCTGTAGTCCATGTGGTCGCTGAGAGTTGGACAGGACTCAGTGACTTCACTTTCACTTTTCACTTTTATGCATTGGAGAAGGAAATGGCAACCCACTCCAGTGTTCTTGCCTGGAGAATCCCAGGGATGGCGGAGCCTGGTGGATTGCCATCTGTGGGGTCGCACAGAGTCGGACATGACTGAAGCGACTTAGCTAGCTAGCTACCCCTCTGACACATAGTCACTCCTGTCAGTCTTACAGACTAAGAGACCATAAGTACCTGTTTCTAACCAGTACTGATTGCTGTCAACTTATCAATACCTTATTTATTAATGTCTCACTTTTTTTTTTTGGTCATGCCACACCACTTACAGGATCTTAGTTTCCTGACCAGGAACTGAACCCTGGATCCAGTGAAGTGAAAGTGCTGAGCCCTAATCACTGGACTTCCAGAGAATTCCCTAATATTCCATGTTTATACATGACCTTTAGTGTCTCAATGCTCTCCCAAGTGATCAGACTACAACATTCAGCAGCACCCCTGCCCATTTCTCAACACATCCTTCTCATTTCAGAAGACAGTTAAGCTACCCGACAGGAACTTTCTAGTCTTTATTTTCTTGGGCCCCAAAATCACTGCAGATGGTGACTACAGCCATGAAATTAAAAGACGCTTGCTCCTTGAAAGGAAAGCTATGACAAATCTAGACCACATATTAAGAAGCAGAGACATCACTTTGCCAACAAAGGTCTGTATAGTCAAAACTATAGTTTTTTCCAGTAGTCATGTATGGATGTGAGAGTTGGTCCATAAAGGATGTTGAGTGCTGAAGAATTGATGCTTTGGAAATATGGTGCTGGAGAAGACTCTTGAGAGTCCTTTGGACTGCAAAGAGATCAAACCAGTTGATCCTGAAGGAAATCAGTCCTGAATATTCATTGGAATGACTGATGCTGAAGCTGAAGCTCCAGTACTTTGGATTGCATTGCTAACTCAACGGACATGAATCTGAGCAAACTCCAGGAGATGGTGGAGGACAGGGAAGCCTGGCATGCTGCTGTCCATGGGGTCACAAAGAATTGGACATGTCTTAGTGACTGAACTGAACTGAGCTCAATAAATATAACTTTGTGATTTTTTCTAAAGCCTTCATATAACACTGACTCTCTTTTAAAATAGTCACACTTCATTTAATTTCATCTCAAGCATTCATTCCACACTTGCACTCAAATCCATCACTGCCTATTTCTTTTTAACATCTGGCCAGTGAAATCAGAAAACTGTACCTCTATGTGAATACTCTGTGTGAGTTTTACTCCAGGAAACAGATCCTAAAGAAATAGCCCTTCCCCAAAGTACATTAATTTAACTCGACATTATGCAGTTGCTAAAAATTACTCGGGCAATATAGTGTCCTGCAAAAATACATGTGACATAGCATGAAGCAGAAAAAATAAAGTACAACATTTTATCTATACTTATAGCTATGTGAAAAATAATACACCTATTTGGACACACTAGAGAAAGAAAAATAATCACCTGATTTCTTAGAATAGAATGATTACAGGTATAAATTCTACTTATAACTTCTATAAAATTATGTTTATTCAATAAGTACAATATATTTTTCTTTTTGTTTAATTGTGAATTTTAATTTATATGACCATTTTCCATTATAATGTTTCTTCTAGATAGAGAAAAATCAATCATATCTTCACAATCCTAATGCAATCAGTATTGCCCTTTTGATGTGATTTTTTTCCTCTGCATTTCTCATACGGTTGTAATAAGATGTATTAAATATACATTTGTGGAAAGCTTCCTAGAGAGAAGATATAGAGATACAATGGTGAGCAGAGCAGATATAGCTACTACGCTAGAGAGCTTATTGTTTAATGGGAGAGACAGATATGAGTCCAATAATGATACATACATAAGATAACAAACAGTGGTATGATTTCTTCATTCAACACATGTCTGAACTCTAGGCAAAGATCAATGAATAAGTCAAGTCCTTGCCCTCATGGAATTTACAGTCTGCTGGGGTAGCAGTGGAGGCAAACTTTAATAAAAAAAATTAAGCAGGTGTTATGAGAGCATATAACAAGGGGACCTGGTTATGTGAGAAGGAAGCAAAGATTTCCTTAAGAAGATGACATATAGCCTGAAGGATGAACCAAAAAGGTAGTGGGTGGACGGTTCTGGGAGAAAGCTTTCCAGGCAAAAGAGTAGTAGCTGTAGAGTAAATACCCCCAAGGAAAGAAGTAAGGAACTTAAACAAGGCTGGCCTGGCTGGGATGTGGAGGTGGAAAATAAGACTAACTAAAGGGGAGAGCTATGACCAGTGCGTGTTAACTTACATGCTGAGTACATCATGAGAAACGCTGGGCTGGAAGAAGCACAGGCTGGAATCAAGACTGCCGGGAGAAATATCAATAACCTCAGATATGCAGGTGACACCATCCTTATGGAAGAAAGTGAACAGGAACGAAAGGGCCTTTTGATGAAAGTGAAAGAGGAGAGTGAACAAGTTGGCTTAAAACTCAACATTTAGAAAACTAAGATCATGGCATCTGGTCCCATAACTTCATAGGAAATAGATGTGGAAACAGTGGAAACAGTGACAGACTTTATTTTGGGGGCTCCAAAATCACTGCAGATGGTGACTGCAGCCATGAAATTAAAAGATGCTTACACCTTGGGAGGAAAATTATGACCAACGTAGATAGCATATTCAAAAGCAAAGATGTTACTTTGCCAACAAAGGTCCGTCTAGTCAAGGCTATGGTTTTTCCAGTGGTCATGTATGGATGTGAAAGTTGGACTGTGAAGAAAGCTGAACGCCGAAGAATTGATGCGTTTGAACTGTGGTGTTGGTGAAGACTCTTGAGAGTCCCTTGGACTGCAAGGAGATCCAACCAGTCCATTCTGAAGGAGATCAGCCCTGGGATTTCTTTGGAAGGAATGATGCTAAAGCTGAAACTCCAATACTTTGGCCACCTCATGTGAAGAGTTGACTTGTTGGAAAAGACTCTGATGCTGGAAGGGATTGGGGGCAGGAGGAGAAGGGAATGATAGAGGAAGAGATGGCTGGATGGCATCACCAACTCGATGGACATGAGTTTGGGTGAACTCCGGGAGCTGATGATGGACAGGGAGGCCTGGTGTACTGCAATTCATGGGGTTGTAAAGAGTCGGACATGACTGAGTGACTGAACTGAACTGAACTGAAAGGGGAGAGCAGAATGGTAGCTGCTAGATCATGCAAACTTGAGGGTTGGGTTAATCAGTTTGACCATTAGTCCTGGAGCAGTGATAAAGCATCAATGACAGGGAAGGAGCATGACGTATCAGATTTGTACTTTAGTTTTATTTTATTGATTGATTGATTGACTTTTGTCTGTGCTGGATCATTGTTGCTGGACAGGCTTTTTCTCTAGTAGTGGAGAGTGGGGTCTATTCTCTAGTTGCAGCACATGGGCTCAGCAGTTGGAGCGCACGGGCTTACGTGCTCTGTGGCACATGGTATCTTCCTGGGTCAGGGATCGAACCTGTATCTTCTGCATTGGCAGGCAGATTGTTTACCACTGAGCCACTAGGGAAGTCCCCAGATTTGTACTTTAAAAAGATTTACCTGGTGGTCCAGTGGTTGGGAGTCTGCCCTCCAGTGTAGGGGACACAGGTTCACTCCTGGTTGGAAGACTAAGATCTCACATGCCACAGAGCAACTAAGCCTGTGAGCAGTAGCCAGAGGGCTCGCATGCCACCACTACTGAGCCTGGGTGCTCTAGGTTGTGCTCTGCAACAAGAGAAGTCTGTGCTCTGCAACTAGATAAAGTTCACTTGGCACAATGAAGAGTCCACACACCACAGTGAAAACTCAGTGCAGCCAAAAAAAAAAAAAAGATCATCCTAGACTAAAAAGGAATCCAACAAAATGAAGACACAACCTACTGGATGGGGGTGGGGTGGGATATTTGCAAATCATATTATCTGACAGGGGTTAATTATCAAAATATACAAACCATGCATAAAACCCAATAGCAAAGAAAGCAAGGTATATGATTTGGACAGAGGATCTGAACAGACATTTTTCCATAAAGACATACAGATGGCCAACAGGCACATGAAGAGATACTCAATACCACAAATTATCAGGAAAATGCAAATAAAACTACTTCTTACCTGTCCAAATGGCTATTATCAAAATAAGAAATGATGTGTTGGCGAAGATATGGAGAAAAGGGAACCCTCAATGCACTATGTGTGGGAACAGAGTTGGTGCAGCCATTCTGGAGACAATATAGAGGTTACTCAAAAAATTAAAAATAGAACTACTATGTGATCCAGCAATTCCACTTCTGGGAAAGTGGGGACACTAATTTGAAAAGATATATGCATTCCTGTATTCACTGCAGCATTATTTTCAATAACTAAGATAGGGAACAACTTGTGTGTCCGTCAATGAATAAATGGATAAAGAAGATGTGACTTTATACACATAGACATAAAAGGAATGAAATCTTGATAAAATCTCACCATTTAGTATGACATGGATGGACCCTGAGGGCATTATGCTAAGTGAAATAAATCAGAGAAAGACTAATACTATATGACCTCACTTGTGTGTGAAATGTAAACAACAAAACTAAGTTGATAGATACAGAGAACAGATTGGTGATTGTCAGAGGTGGGGGAGGGTACCAGGGTGGGACAAATGGATGAAGGTCAAAAGTTACAAAATTCTAGTTATAAAATAATTATGTCATGGGGATGTAATGTACAGTATGGTGACAATAGTTATTAATACTGTACTGAATATTTTGAAGTTGCTAAGAGTAGAGATTTAAAAGTCCTCGTCAAAAGAAAAGAAAGCTTATAACTATGTGTAGTGGTGGTTGTTAACTAGATTTATTGTGATGATCATTTCACAATTTATACAAATACTGAATCATTATTTTGTACACCTGAAATTAATGCTGTAAAATAATTTTAAAGGCTTTTACATTAACAAATAATGTCAATTGCACCTCAATAAAAATTAAAAAAAAAAATCATTCTAGCAGCAGATGGAGAGAAGATTCCAGTGGGGAACAGGAGAGAGTGGTCAGGGTACTTACAGGGGCGAGGAGAGAGAGACCCTGTTTACTTGGACAAGGATAGTGGTGGTGAAGTGGAATAAAAGTAGAAAGTACTCAGAGCTACTAAGTGGGTGAAACTGTCAACCAAATGATTAAGTGACCTTGGAAGGTTATGGACACAGACATGTCAAGAAAGATTCCTCAATTTCTAATTTCCATAGGTGCATAGAAGAAGTCATTCTTCAGATAATACATATATGATCTTCAAAAATTATATATAAAACACCTTCAACATTACTTATTTTTGGAGCAATCATTAAATATTTGCATAATATTCAAACTACTATGATTTCCATAATTTATTTTCTGTTCCTCTGGTATAGAACATTGTTATTTTACTTATAAATACTGCTTAATGAACATCACTGCACATTTTCTATTTTCATAGTGCCCTGACAGGTGCTGAAGTAGAATTATCAGATCAAAGAGTCAAAGTGTGTTTATGACTCTTTATTTTTATTTTTTCAAACTGGCTGCAGCAATATTACTCATGCCAGTAACGTGTACGACTACTAGTGGTCATCCTTGGAAGACTCAGTTCAGTTCAGTTGCTCAGTCATGTCCAACTCTTTGCCACACCATGAATGGCAGCACGCCAGGCCTCCCTGTCCATCACCAACACCCGGAGTTCACTCAGACTCATGTCCATCGAGTCAGTGAGGCCATCCAGCCATCTCATCCTCTGTTGTCCCCTTTTCCTCCTGCCATCAATCCCTCCCAGCATCAGAGTCTTTTCCAATGAGTCAACTCTTTGCATGAGGTGGCCAAAGTACTGGAGTTTCAGCTTTAGCATCATTTCTTCCAAAGAACACTCAGGGCTGATCTCCTATTTTGATTATTTTTATTTTTACTTCCTAAATTTCATAATTTCAAGGTACCAAGTTTATAATGTGGGCAGCTATTTTTTCTTTTAAGAATTTTTTTCTCATCTTAAAAAATATGCTATAAAAAAGCTACATTTTGAACACTTTCCCATGTGTCTGTTTACTAATTATATTTTGTGTTTTGGCAACTGTACATTTCATCAATTTCTAAATCAATATCTCAGAGTTTTTCACTGTAATGTGAGAAACTAGTTATTTCCCCAGGTTTTTAAAATTCTGATTAAAATCTGAATGTTGAGCCATATAAACCTCATTCTCTCTCAAGGTTTAGAGTAAGTTAAAACATAATTAATCTGTAAGTTTATGCTAATATTTGTCTCTAAAAGAATAAGAAATGAAATGTGGATAGTGGTTACATGTAGATAAATGAAAGGGCAAGATTTTGAAGAAATCCAGTGGCTTTTAAATCAGAAGTATTCCTAGGTTGTCAGGAAAGTGGGTGAACATGTACAACCAAGAGTGAGAAAATTCAAGGGTAAGATAGTAATTTTATTCTGAATTAGTTAATTCTTAATTAACTGAATTCTGCCAAGAGAATGCACTGGTCATAACAAAGACCCTTTCTCAACAACACAAGAGACAACTTTACACATGGACATCACCAAATGGTCAATACCAAAATCAAATTGATTGCATTCTTTGTACTTGGAGAAGCTGTATCTAGACAGCAAAAACAAGACCTGGAGTTGACTATGGTTCAGATCATCATCTTCTCATGGCCAAATTCAGGTTTAAACTAAAGAAAGTGGGGGAAACCACTAGACCAGCCAGGTATGACTTAAATCAAATCTCTTATGAATATGCAGTGGAGGTGATGAACAGAGTCAAGGGATTAGATCCAGAAAAGAGTGTGCCTGGAGAACTATGGACAGAGGTCGTAATATTGTACAGGAGGCAGTGAACAAAACCATGCCAAAGAAAAAGAAAAGCACAAAGGCAAAGTGGTTATCTGAAGAGGCTTGACAAATAGTTGAAGAAAGATGAGACGTGAAATGCAAGGGAGATAGGGAAAGGTTCAGTTCAGTTCAGTTCAGTTCAGTTGTTCAGTAGTGTCCAACTCTTTGCGACCCCATGAACTGCAGCAAGCCAGGCCTCTCTGTCCGTCACCAACTCCCGGAGTCTACCCAAACTCATGCCTGTTGAGTCGGTGATACCATCCAACCATCTCATACTCTGTCATCCCCTTCTCCTGCCCTCAATCTTTCCAGCATCAGGATCTTTTCCAATGAGTCAGCTCTTCGCATAAGGTGGCCAAAGTACTGGAGTTTCAGCTTCATCATCAGTCCTTCCAATGAACACCCATGACTGATCTCCTTTAGGATAGAATGGTTGGGTCTCCTTCCAGTCCAAGGGACTCTCAAGACTCTTCTCCAACACCACAGTTCAAAAGCATCAGTTCTTCAGCACTCAGCTTTCTTTATAGTCCAACTCTCACATCCATACATGACCACTGGAAAGACTATAGCCTTGACTAGATAGACCTTTGTTGGCAAAGTAATGCCTCTGCTTTTTAATATGTTGTCTAGGTTGGTCATAACTTTCCTTCCAAGGAGTAAGCATCTTTTAATTTCATGGCTGCAGTCACCATCTGCACTGTTTTTGGAGCCCAGAAAAATAAAATCAACTACTGTTTCCACATCTATTTGCCATGAAGTGATGGGACCGGATGCCATGATCTTTGTTTTCTGAATGTTGAGCTTTAAGCCAACTTTTTCACTCTCCTCTTTCACTTTCATCAAGAGGCCCTTTAGTTCTTCACTTTCTGTCATAAGGGTGGTGTTATCTGCATATCTGAGGATATTGATATTTCTCCTGGCAATCTTGATTCCAGCTTGTGCTTCTTCCAATCCAGTGTTTCTCATATACTCTGCATAGAAGTTAAATAAGCAGGGTGACAGTATACAGCCTTGACATACTCCTTTTCCTATTTGGAACCAGTCTGTTGTTCCATATCCAGTTCTAACTGTTGCTTCCTGACCTGCATACAGATTTCTCAAGAGGCAAGTCAGGTGGTCTGGTATTCCCATCTCTTTCAGAATTTTCCACAGTTTATTGTGAGCCACACAGTCAAACGCTTTGGCATAGTCAATAAAACAGAAATAGATATTTTTCTGGAACTCTCTTGCTTTTTCAGTGATCCAGTGGATATTGGCAATTTGATCTCTTGTTCCTCTGGCTTTCCTAAAGCCAACTACACCCAACTAAATGTACAGTTCCAAAGAATGGTGAAGAGAGACAAGAAGGCCTTCTTCACTGAACAATGCTTAAAAATAGAGGAAAACAACAGAAGGGGAAAGACTAGGGACTTCTTCAGGAAAATTGGAAATAGTGAGGAAACATTTTGCCCAAAGATGGGCACAATAAAAGGACAGAAACGGTGGAGACTTAGTAGAAGCAGAAAAAATCAAGAAGATATAGAAAGAATATACAGAAGAACTGTACAAAAATGATATTAATAACCTGGATAACCACAATGGTGTGGTCATCACCCAGAGCTAGACATTCTGGAGTGTGAATTCAGGTGGGCCTTAGGCAACACTGCTGTCAATAAAGCTAGTGGGTGTGATGGGATTCCATTAAAGCTATCCAAAACCTTTAAAATTATGCTATCAAAGTGTTGCAGTCAATATGTCAGCAAATCTGGAAGACCCAGCACTGGCCAGGTCTGGAAAAGGTCAATCCTCATTCGAGTTCCCAAGAAGGGCAATATTAAAGAATGTTCAAAATATTGGACAGTTGCACTCATCTACCATGCTAGTAAGGTCATGCTTAAAATCTTGCATGCTAGACATCAGCATTACTCGTATCAAGAACTTCCAGATCATCTTGCCTGTCTCCTAAGAAACCTGTATGGGAGTCAAGAAGTAACAGAACCCTGTATGGAACAACTGATTGGGTCAGGATTGAGAAAGGAGTATGACAGGGCTATCTGTTGTCACCCTGTTTCTTTAACTTATATGCTGAGCACATTTTGAGAAATACTGGACTGGATGAGTTACAAGCTGGAATCAAGATGGATGGGAGAAACATTAACAACCTCAGACATGCAGATGATACTGCTCTAATGACAGAAAGTGAAGAGGAACTAAAGAATCTCTTGAAGAGGGTGAGAGAGGAGAGTGAAAAAGCCAGCTTAAACTAAATATTAAAAAAACTAAGATCATGACCTCTGGCCATTACTTCAAAAGGTGGAAGCAGTGACAGATTTCATTTTCTTCGGGTTAAATCATTGCAGATGGTGACTACAGCCATGAAATCAGAAGATGATTGCTTCTTGGCAGGAAAGCTATGACAAGACAAAGCTATGACCTACACAGTGTGTTGAAAAGCACTCTGCTGACAAAGGTCCATATAGTCAAGGCTATGGTCTTCCCACTGGTCACATACAGTTGTGAGAGCTGGACCACAAAGAAGGCAGAGTGCCAAAGAATTGACGCCTTTGAACTGTGGTGCTGGAGAAGGCTCCTCAGAGTCCCTTGGACAGTGAGGAGATCAAACCAGTCAATCTTAAAGGAAATCAACACTGAACACTCATTGGAAGAATTGATGCTCAAGATGAAGTGCCAGTATTTTGTCACCTGATGATGAGAACAGCCAACTCATTGGAAAAGTCCCTGATGCTGGGAAAGATTGAAAGAAGAAGAGGGCGTCAGAAGATGAGATGGCTGGATGGCATCACTGATGTAATGGACATGAACTTGGGCAAACTCCAGGAGATGGTGAAGGGCAGGGAGGCCTGGTGTGCTGTAGTCCATGGGGTTGCAAAAGTCGGACATGACTGGGCGACTGAACAACAACAATGGCATTTGTTTACATATTACTAAATAAGTAAACATAAATGGCTCTAGCCCTTGAAGTAAAGATAAACCAGTAAGGGAAACTATGAATGACATAAAAGTCTAAATACTTTGCTGCTGCTAAGTCGCTTCAGTCATGTCCAACTCTGTGCAACCCCACAGACGGCAGTCCACAAGGCTCCCCCGTCCCTGGGATTCTCCAGGCAAGGACACTGGAGTGGGTTGCCATTTCCTTCTCCAAGGTATCAGTAATTTAACTCCTTAATGTTATATATCCACAAGCCCTATGCTCTATAAAATAAATACAATCTATATACTTATTGAGGTTGACTGAGCTTCTTACATTAAAAGAGCACACCAATTATAAACTCATTCATTTGCTTAAAAATAAAATATCAAATTAGCTCAACACTAGCAAAAAAAAAAAAAAATCTGAACCAGCAGGGTACCTTGATGTGTGAAACTTAAAAAGACACTGTTTTAAGTTTCCACTGGCCTCAGTCTAAGAGATATTTGCTTGCAAGTAGAATTCAACCAATTTCATGGCCAGCCTGCACAGGGCTCTTCCTCATCTATTTTGGTTTGTTATATATTCAGCCAGTCATTTCAAGCACACAGTCCACCTTATGCCCAAGAAAATAACCTGAAGGTTACAAAGGACATGCATATAGACAGATTTTTTGCTTCATCAGCCCAGCTTGACTCAGCATATTATAAGGGACTGCTGTCTACACATGAAATTTGTCTACCCCCAGGCTGATTAACTTGACTAAATGAAATCAGGTTTTTCTTGCAGTCCCAGCCTTCTGTTCCAAGTCCAAATGCTCTTCCTTC
This sequence comes from Nanger dama, assembly GCA_917880005.1. NCBI lineage: Eukaryota > Metazoa > Chordata > Mammalia > Artiodactyla > Bovidae > Nanger > Nanger dama. The sequence continues at coordinate 18,340,447 of CAKJTW010000014.1, forward strand.
ATTCATAGGAATCAATCTGCCATGTGCTGCCTTCAATTCCATTCTAGAGCCTGCAATGAGTCTATCCTCTGAGGTTCCTCCTTCTATGTTAAATTTCTTTCCCTTTTTCATCTTTGAGTAATAAACCCATCTCCCCTGTCCTCTTCCTTGTACTCCCCCACTGTGCCCCTGCTGACCTTTGCCACTTACTGTTCTTTGCCCATGTTTTTCTGAGCAGATATCTGTCCTCATCTCTATTTTCATGACTAACTATATACTAACCATTGAGAATGTGTTCTTCATCTTGCGGTCTTTGGCTTCACTTGTCTGCTCCCTGAGAACCAAACCCTGGCCTGTTCTTGAGCTGCCCTCAGATAGCAGAAAGAGCACAGAATGAGGGTAAGGTTCTAGCCTAATGGGTGATCGTGGCCAAATATTCAACTTTCTTGGCTTTGTTTTTCTCTCCTGTGAAAGATTCAATAACACTGTAGGTTGTTTACAAAGCAGGTCTGCACGGTTCCTTTCATGGCTGAAGGCATACTCCTTTGTGGAGTGATTTTTTTCCTCATCTGCCTTCTTGAATCTGGGCTGGCCTTATGCTTGCTTAGACCAACTGAATGTAGTAAAAACAAAATTTGAAACTTTTGAGTCTAGGCCTCAAGAAGCCTTGCAGCTTCTGCCTTCTCCCTCTAGGAATCTTGATTCTCTGGTCTGAAGAAGGCCCAGGCTAACCTCTCCTGGAGGATGCATTCATGTGTAAAGAAGAGCCCAGCCAGAGATGTGAGCAAAACTTTCTTAGACCATCTGGACACTGTGAAATGAAATATTTCCTGCTATATTGGTGGGCAAGAAATGTCACAGCCATCAGTGATTCTGGCCCTCCAAATGTGAGTGAGGGCTCCCAAAAGGGAACACAATGCCTGAGATCCAGCAGATGCCATCACCCCCCAAGGTTATTGCTGAGGAATTGGAGGAATGCCAGAGGAGTCATTCACCACATTTGCCACTCCTTGTGGTGAACAAGGAATTAGGATGCAAACAATCAAGAATCAGGATTTGGCCCCAGATAGCTGAGGTACATACAAAAGGAATGAATTCAGTGAGCTCAGAGGTTTGCATCTTCTCATACAAAGAAGATAGATGCTAAATTCTAAATTCCTGGTTTTCCTTACTTAACAATAGTCTTTGATGTTCAGACTGACTGCCTCCTTTGTTACAAACTAAGCCTGCTCCCTCACCTGACTACTAGGAACAGTATCCTCAGGGTTACTGAGATGCTTCTTCCAGGGCTCAGAGTCTTTAACATTCCCCCAAATAAAATAACTCTCTACTTTCAGGTTGTGACTAATTTTTTAGTTGGCAACACCATCTAGCTGCCAGAGGAATGAAGCCAAATGAGCAATCCCAGGCGAGACCAGGAGAAGCACCTAGCTGAACCCAGAACAAAGGGCTTCCCTTAGAATAATAAATGAATAGAAGTTATTTTAAGTCTTTAAGATTTGGGGTAGTTTGTACACAAAAAAATTTTTAAAGGACACAGATAAGATTATTTGGAAGATATCTTCTGGCCTGAAATGTATAGTCAAACAACTCATCATTCTCACATCTAATTAAATCATTGAGAAATCATATAAGAACTGAAAAGGGGCTTAAAGCATAATCAGGTCAAGCTCCCTGTCTTTAGGGGAAACAGCAATAAGAAGCAATAAGGGAAGATGCTGTGTACTGAATACCCACCATCTCCCAGGATTCAGCAGTCATCCTCAGCAAGCTGCACAGGTATCACTGCCCTCATTTACAGAGACCAGCAGGCTAGGGAGGAAGAACTGGGATGGGAGCTCATGCCTCACTGGAAAGCCGGTGGCAGCCTGACCTAGCTCTCTGTCTCTGGGTATTATGAACCCCGTTAATGAACGAGGCAACCAATACAAGCTCAAAGGGACTTTTGCCAATTAAAAAGGTGACAATGTGTATTCAAATGTGATTGAGCAGAGAGCAGTTAGATAAATGTTGAAAGCAAACAGGTCCCCCAAGCCAGAAAACAGGAATTTCCTTGTCAGAAAAATCTCCAGTTTCTCAAAATAGTTCCCTTATCATTATCTCTTGCCAAGGGCATCAATTCCTCTTTTGGCTGTTTTCACCTCCCTTTTCGTCTCCTCAGCACACATCTTTTTCCTCTACTTGTCTTATTTCCTTGGTTTATATCGGTTTCCTTTCACAGCTGACCTATCTATCTTCTTACATCTTTTTGCCTTCTGGGCAGCTAAGCATCCTGATCTCTATCAAGCCTCGATTTATTCACAGGGACCTGTTACAACATCCTCCCCAAACCCCCCACCTTATCATAGTCTCACTGGCTCAGTTATCAGTAAACCCTAGAATAAACTGCTCAATTACACTGAATCCTGTAAAAGTGTATTTGTCACTTGAATTAGAGGAGATCAAAGCAGCATTAAAGTTTTCCTCTCACAGAGGAATTCAAATACATTTTTGTTTTATATTGCCTAGCAACCACAACACAGAGAAAAGAAGAACCACAACATACATGAGTGCAGGGGGTGGGAACTGTGTCCGAGTCAAAGTCTAAACATTGAATTAGTGTGATAGCAGACGTAGGATCAGTCTGTCCAAGCAAGGGCTTTTCCAACCCTGAAACCCCAAGGAAACTCACCATTTGGAGAGAATGTTGCCTTTTGTTTTCCTGCACCAAAGGTGATACTTCCAGGTCTAGATTTCTCATCACATATGCTCTAGGGAAAGCTTTAGGACAACTACTGTGAGTTCTCAGCCACGAAGAGGCAGAATAAAGAATGCAAAAGCTCTTGTTCAGTGGCTGTAACCTCAGTTTTACATTTCAGGGCCTGGCCGCTCTTCTCTGTGCTCTTTTGAAAAGATTTTTTTAACAGCCACTGCCCCTGATATCCGGAGAAGGCAATGGCATCCCACTCCAGTACTCTTGCCTGGAAAATCCCATGCGCGGAGGAGCCTGGCAGGCTGCAGTCCATGGGGTCTCAAAGCGTCGGACACAACTGAGCGACTTCTCTTTCACTTTTCACTTTCATGCACTGGAGAAGGAAATGGCAACCCACTCCAGTGTTCTTGCCTGGAGAATCCCAGTGACGGGGGAGCCTGGAGGGCTGCCGTCTATGGGGTCGCACAGAGTCGGAGATGACTGGAAGCGACTTAGCAGCAGCAGCAGCCCCTGATATCAGAGTCTATGTTTTGGCTCAGCCCAAGGCCAAGACTCAGAAAGGGACAGGGATTAGGTAAAAATGGGCAGGTGTATTGGAAAAATGTGTCCTTTTGATCACAGTAAAATTAAACCATAGAAGGAAGTCTGAGGAAGGAAGCGCACATAAGGAAAAGTGATAAACAAAAGCAAGCAAGAGAATTTAGGGCTCTAAGAGTGCTAGGAAATAATGGCACCAGCATTCAAGCCAGGCTAGATTATAAAGCCCATTTAATATCCCTGAATGCCTGTGATTGATCAACCTAGAATAAAAGACAACCTTCCCTATATTTTAAAAATTAACCTGTGTAAATCTTCTTGAATGCTTATTCTCATGTGATACAAAGTCACAACAAAAGATAAAAATGTCTAAGTAAGACAAAGGATGTGTAATTCCTTTACTAGTTCAGATCACAGCAAGTCATTTCTTATTGATTAGTCACTCTAAGGAAGGTGCCTAGAAAAAAACAGCTATCCACACCAAGGCCTAACTAAGAGTTTAAGTGCCATCCCCTCATCTGGCCTCATGGCTTTCTGTCTTTCTAGTTTTGTCTTATCTCTTTCTTAACCTATTTATGGAGTAGGAAATGGCAATCCACTCCAGCATTCTTGCCTGAAAAATTCCGTGGACAGAGGCGCCCTGGTGGGTTACAGTCCATGGGGGTCACACAGAGTCAGACACGACTGAGTGGCTGAGCACACACACACAATCCATTTATACCTTTGACCTGAATCACCTGGGAAAGCATCCAGTGTCACCTCTATAATTGCCAAATCATATTGAATCGCTTGTCATGCTCCTGTTTCTTTCACTAGCTATTAGCTTCTTGAGGACAAGTATTGTGTCTCATTTCTCTTAAAGCATGCAGGGCATAGCATGGTCTTGTAACCGAGCAGGACCCTGTGGGTACCTCTGTCAAGTTTATGATTAACCTTCTCACCTGAACCTTTATTCCTTTTCTTATTCAACACTTATTCTCCTCAAGATTGAGGAGTATCAAAAGAAAAGAAGGGTAATTATAACCAGGCAGGACACCATGGGACATTCCAAGGACAAGCCTTTTCTCATATCCTCTGCTTTAGCTCCTCTCTGAAGTAGATAATAGTATTTGATGCACAGTTTCTAAGCTGTTTTGCAGATATTAAAAAAAAAAAATCTCCCCTTTCCAATAAACCAGTCAATCCTAAAGGAAATCAATGCTGAATATTCACTGGAAGGATTGATGCTGAAGCTGAAGTTCTAATACTTTGGCTACCTGATGGGAAGAGCTGACTCATTGGAAAAGACCCTCTTTTCCAATGCAAAAGGAAAGGGAGTGGCAGAGGATGAGCTGCTTAGATAACATCACTGACTCAATGAACATAAATCTGAGCAAACTCCAGGAGCTTTGAGTTAAAGTAGGACATGATTTAGTGACTGAACAACAAAAACAACTCTAACAAATGGAAGATGTTAACTACTTGAAAACCATCTGCACATAGCCCCAGACCTCCTGGAGCCTAAGAACTGATCATGTTAACCCCTGTGACACCAACCTGCTACCTCACCATCAGCCAGTCAAGAGAATTGTGCACAAGCTAATCACAGACCCTGAGACATCTTTTTTCCTCATCTGGCTTTTTAAATTGTATTGTGGAAACCCTCTGGGGACTTTGGAAGTTTTACGGCTTGAGCCACCTGTCTCCTTGCTCCAAACGCTGACATTTCAGCTTGTTTGCCCTCACTGTGCATTGGACACACAAACTTCCATTAACAGGCTCTTAGCTTGGATCAATCAATACATATTTGTTCAACGTTTGGAGTAAGGAATGAGTTCTACATTCATCATTGTGAAGCAACTCAGTCAGTATTTGACATAAGTGAGAGATGTGATCCTGCACACACAAAACGTCATGTATGCAGGAGACTGGTTCAAGATGGCAGAGTAGAAGGATGTGTGCTCATCTTCTACCAGAGCCCCCAAATCACAATTAACTGTTGAACAATCATCAACCACTGAAGAAGTGAAGTCACTCAGTCATGTGTGACTCTTTGAGACTCCATGGACAGTAACTTATCAGGTTCCTCCATCCATGAGATTTTCCAGGCAAGAATACTGGAGGTGGTTGCCATTTCCTTCTCCAGGGATTGAACCCAGTCTCCCACATTGTAGGCAGACACTTTACTGTTTGAGCCACCAGGGAAGCTCTCATCAACCACTGGAACCTACCAAAAAAGATACCCCACATCCAAGGACAAAGGAGAAGCCACAACAAAATGGTAGGAGGGGTAACAGTCACCATAAAATCAAATCCTGTACCCGCTGAGTGAGTGACCCACAAACTTGAGAACAATAATGCCAAAGAAGTTCTAGCACTATTGTGAAGCATCAGGCTCCAAAGCTCAGGGATCTGTCCAAGGAACTGGGAATCCCCAGGGAATCTGGATTTGAAGACTAGCAGGATTTGATTACAGGACCTCCACAAGACTCCACTCTTAACATAACATAAATAAAACATTGTATGCACTAGGATCCAGGAGAAAAGAATACCAACTCCACAAGAGACTGAGCCAGACCTACCTGTGAGTGTCTGAGGGTCTCCAACAAAGGCATGGGTTGACAGTGGCCCAACACAGGGACAGGGGCACTGGTACAGCAGTTCTGGGAGATGTGTCTTGGCATAAGTCCTCTTTTAGGTCACCAGTAGCCCTACCATAGAGCCTGTAGACTCCAAACAACTAACAGGGAGGGAGACAGCCCCACCCATCAGCTGACAATTGTGTTAAAGTTTTACTGAGCAAGGCCCTGCCCACCAGAGCAAGACCCCGTTTTCCGCACAGCCAGTCCCTCGCAGCAGGAAGCTTGCACAAGCCTCTTATTCTCATCTACCAAAGGGTAGATAGAAGAAATAACTACAATTCCAGCAGCCTCTAGAACTAATACCACACTTACAGAAAGCTAACCAAGACGAAAACAAACGAGTATGTCCCAGATGAAGGAACAAGACAAATCCCCAGAAAAACAATTAAATGAAATGGAGATAGGCAATCTCCCAGAAAAAGAATTCAGAATAATCATAGTGAAGATGATCCAGGATCTTAGAAAACGAATGGAGAAGATGCAAAATATATTTTCCAAAGACCTAGAACAACTAAAGAACAAACAAATAGAGATGAATGATACCTTAGAAGGAATCAATAGCAGAATAACTGAGGCAGAAGAATGGATAAGTGACCTGGAAGACAAAATGGTGGAAATCAATGCTGCAAAACAGAATACAGAAAAAAGAACAAAAAGAAATGAGGACAACCTAAGAGACCTCTGGGGAAACATTCAACACATCAATATTTGTATTATAGGGGTCCTGGAAGAAGAAGAAGAGAGAGAAAGGACATGAGAAAATATTTGAAGAGATAATATCTGAAAACTTCCTGAACGTGGGAATGGAAATATTCAACCAAGTCCAGGAAGCACAGAGAGTCCCAGGCAGAATAAACCCAAGGAGGAACACTCTGAGACAAATAGTAATCAAACTGACAAAAATTAAAGACAGAGATAAAATAGTAAAAGCAACAAGGGAAAAAAGACAAATAACATACAGTGAAAGTCTTATAAGGTTATTAGCCAATTTCTCAACAGAAACTCTACAGGACAGAAGGGAATGGCATAATATATTCCAAGTGATGAAAAGGAAGAACCTACAACCGAGAATACTCTACCCAGCAAGACTGTCTTTCAGGTTTGATGGTGAAATCAAAAGCTTTCCAGACAAGCAAAAGTTAAGAGAATTCAGCACCACTAAACCAGTCTTACAACATATGCTAAATGAACTTTTCTAGGCAATAAACATAAGAGAAGGAAAAGATCTACAAAAATAAATCCAAAACAATTAACAAAATGGTGAGAGGATCATGAGGTTCAGTCGCCCAGTCACATCCATCTCTTTGTGACCCCATGGACTGCAGCATGCCCTGACTCTCTGGCCCTCATCATCTCCCAAAATTTGCCTAAGTTCATGTCCATTGCATTGGTGATACCATCCGGCCATCTCATCCTCTGACACCCTCTTCTCCTTCTGCCATCAATCTTTCCCAGCATCAGGGGCTTTTCCAATGAGTCAGCTGTTCACATCAAATGACCAAAATACTGGAGTTTCAGCTTCAGCATCAGTTCTTTCAGTGAGTATTCTGGGTTGATTTCCCTTAAGATTGAATGCTTTCATCTCTCTGCTGTTCAAAGGGACTCTCAGGAGTCTTTTCCAGAACCTCCATAGTTCAAAGGCATGAATTCTTCAGTGATCTGCCTTCTTTACGGTCCAGCTGTCACAACCATACATGACACTGGGAAGACCATAGCCTTGACTATATGGACCTTTGTTGGCAGAGTAATGTCTCTGCTTTTCAACACACTGTGTAGGTTTGTCATAGCTTTCCTGTCAAGAAGCAAGCATTTTCTGATTTCATGGCTGCAGTCACCATCTGCAGTGATTTTAGAGCCCAAGAAAATGAAATCTGTCACTACTTCTACTTTTTACCCCTCTATTTGACTTGAAGTAATGGGGCAAGAAGAACAGAAGCAGAAGATATTAAGAAGAGGTGGCAAGAATACACGGAAGAACTGTACAAAAAGATCTTCAAGACCCAGATAATCATGATGATGTGATCATTCAACTAGAGCCAGACATCTTGGAATGTGAAGTCAAGTGGGCCTTAGAAAGCATCACTACGAACAAAGCTAGTGGAGGTGATGGAATTCCAGTGGAGCTGTTTCAAATCCTGAAAGATGATGCTGTGAAAGTGCTGCACTCAATATGCCGCCAAATTTGGAAAATTCAGCAGTGGCCACAGGACTGGAAAAGGTCAGTTTTCATTCCAATCCGAAAGAAAGGCAATGCCAAAGAATGCTTAAACTACCGCACAATTGCACTCATCTCACATGCTAGTAAAGTAATGCTCAAAATTCTCCAAGCCAGGCTTCAGCAATACGTAAACTGTGAACTTCCTGATGTTTAAGTTGGTTTTAGAAAAGGCAGAGAAACCAGAGATCAAATTGCCAACATCCACTGGATCATGGAAAAAGCAAGAGAGTTCCAGAAAAACATCTATTTCTGCTTTATTGACTATGCCAAAGCCTTTGACTGTGTGGATCACAATAAACTTTGGAAAATTCTGAAAGAGATAGGAATACCAGACCACCTGACCTGCCTCTTGAGAAATATGTATGTAGGTCAGGAAGCAACAGTTAGAACTGGACATGGAACAACAGGCTGGTTCCAAATAGGAAAGGGAGTGCATCAACGCTGTATATTGTCACCCTGCTTATTTAACTTATATGCAGACTATATCATGAGAAACGCTGGGCTGGAAGAAACACAAGCTGGAATCAAGATTGACGGGAGAAATATCAATAACCTCAGACATGCAGATGACACCATCCTTATGGCAGAAAGTGAAGAGGAGCTAAAGGGCCTCTTGATGAAGGTGAAAGAGGAGAGTGAAAAAGTTGGCTTAAAGCTCAACATTCAGAAAACAAAGATCATGGCATCCGGTCCCATCACTTCATGGCAAATAGATGGGGAAACAGTGGAAATAGTGTCAGACTTTATTTTTGTGGGCTTCAAAATCACTGCAGATGGTGACTGCAGCCATGAAATTAAAAGAAGCTTATTCCTTGGAAGAAAAGTTATGACCAACCTAGACAGCATATCAAAAGCAGAGACATTACTTTGCTGACTAAGGTCCGTCTAGTCAAGGCTATGGTTTTTCCAGTGGTCATGTATGGATGTGAGATTTGGACTGTGAAGAAGGCTGAGTGCCGAAGAATTTATGCTTTTGAACTGTGGTGTTGGAGAAGACTCTTGAGAGTCCATTAGATTGCAAGGAGATCCAGCCAGTCCATTCTGAAGGAGATCAACCCTGGGATTTCTTTGGAAGGAATGATGCTAAAGCTGAAACTTTAGTACTTTGGCCACCTCATGCGAAGAGTTGACTCATTGGAAAAGATTCTGATGCTGGGAGGGATTGGGGGCAGGAGGAGAAGGGGACAACAGAGGATGAGATGGCTGGATGGCATCACGGACTCGATGGACGTGAGTCTGAGTGAACTCTGGGAGATGGTGATGAACAGGGAGGCCTGGCGTGCTGCGACTCATGGGGTCGCAAAGAGTCAGACACGACTGAGTGACTGAACTGAATGGGGCAAGATGCCATGATCTTAGTTTTTTTAATTTTTAGTTTTAAGCCAGCTCTTTGACACTCCTCCTTTACCTTCATCAAGAGGCTCTTCAGTTCCTCTCATTTCTTGCCATTAGAATGGTATTATATGCATATTTGAGTTTGTTGATGTTTCTCCCACCTATCTTGATTCCAGCCTGTAACTCTTCAAGCCTGGCATTTCTCATGATGTGCTCAGTGTACAGCTTGAACAAACAAGGTGACAGCAGACAGCCCTATCATACTCCTTCTCAACCTCGAACCAATCAGTTGTTCCATACAGGGTTTTAACTGTTACTTCTTGACCCACGTACAAGTTTCTCAGGAGACAGATAAAATTGTCTGGTATTCCCATCTCTTTAAGAGCTTTCCACAGCTTATTACAACCCACACAGTCATAATAAGTCATTATGATCTGCACAAAAGGATCATACACATCAGTAATTACTTTAAATGTAAATGGATTAAATGCACCAACCAAAAGACATAGACTGGCTAGGTGGATACAAAAACAAGACCTATATATATGTTGTCTACAAAAGACTCACTTCAGACCTATGGACACTTTCAGACTGAAAGTAAGGGAATGGTAGAAGGTATTTCATACAAATGGAAATCATAAGAAAGATGGAGTAGCAACACTCCTATCAGACAAAAAAGATTTTAAAACAAATACTGTTATAAGAGACAGAAGGACACTACATAATGATCAAGGGTTCAATTCAAGAAGATATGACAATTATAAATATATATGCACCCAACATCGAAGCACCTCAACATGTAAGGCAAATATTAACACACATAAAGGTATAAATTAATGGTAACACAATAATAGTAGGGTACTTTGATACCCCACTTTCATCAATGAACAGATCATCCATACATAAAATCAACAGGGAAATGTAGACTTTAAATGACAGTTTAGATGAGTTGGACTTAACTGATATTTATAGAGCATTCCATGCAAAAGTTGGGCTTCTCCAGAAGCTCAGTTGGTAAAGAATCCACCTGCCTGGAAAATCCCATGGATGGAGGAGCCTGGTAAGCTGCAGTCTATGGGGTCACTAAGAGTCAGACACGACTGAGTGACTTCACTTTCACTTTTCACTTTCATGCATTGGAGAAGGAAATGGCAACCCACTCCAGTGTTCTTGGCTGGAGAATCCCAGGGACAGGGGAGCCTGGTGGGCTGCTGTCTATGGTGTCACACAAGGTTGAACATGACTAAAGCAACTTAGCAGCAGCAGCAAAGCAGAAGATCCTGGTTCAGTTCATGGGTCAGGAAGACCCCCTGGAGAAGGGACAGTCCACCCACTCCAGTATTCTTAGTCTTCCCTCATGGCTCAGTTGGCAAAGAATCTGCCTGAAATGTGGAGACCTGAGTTTGATCCCTGGATTGGGAAGATTCCCTCGAGGGGGGTATGGCAACCCACTCCAGTATCCTTGCCTGGAGAACCCCCATGGACTGAGGAGCCAGGCAGGCTATAGTCCATGAGTCGGACACAAATGAGTAACTTTCACTTCACTTCACTTCCATGCAAAAGCAGCAGACTACACATTCTTCTCAAGTGCACCAGTAATATTCTCCAGGATTGACCACATGCAGGGCCACAAGGTAAGCCTTGGTAAATTATGAAAATGGAAATCATATCAACTTTTCTGATCACAATGCTATGAGATTAGAAATAAACTACAAGAAAAAAACTCTAAGAAACACACTCATGGTAGGTAAACAATATGCTTCTAAACAACCATTGAATCACTGAAGAAATCACAGAAGAAATTTTAAAAAAATCTAGAGACAAATGAAAATGAAAGCACAATAGTCCAAAACTTATGGGATGCAGCTAAAGTCGTTCTAAGAAGAAACTTTATAGCAACACAATCTTACCTCAAGAAACATGAAAAATCTGAACAAACAACCTAGCCTTATACCTGAAACAAGTAGAGAAAGAAGAACAAACAAAACCTAAAGTTAGTAGAAGGAAGGAAATCATAAAAATCAGAGCAGAAATAAATGAAACAGAGACAGATAAAACAATTGCAAAGATCAATGAAACTAAAAGCTGGTTCTTTGTAAAGATAAACAAAATTGATAAACCTTTAGCTAGATTCATCAAGAAAAAAGGGAGAGGACTTAAGTCAGTAAAATTAGAAATGAAAATGGAGAATTTACAACTGACCCCACAGAATCCAAGGATCACAAGAGACTACTATGAACAAGTGTATGCCAATAAAATGGACAACCTGGAAGATATGGACAAATTCTTAGAAGGTACATTCTCCCTAGACTGAACCAGGAAGAAATAGAAAATACAAACAGACTGATCACAAACACTGAAATTGAAACTGTGATTGAAAACCTCCCAGCAAACAAAAATCCAGGACCGAAGAGTTAACACCTATACTTCTGAAACTTTTTCCAAAAAGTCACAGAGGGAAGAAACTTCCCAATTCATTTTATGAGGCCACCATTGACCAGATGCCAAAGCCAAAGATACCACAAAAAAGAAAATTACAGGCCAATATCACTGATGAATAGATGCAAAAATCCTCAACAAAATACTAGCAATCCATATCCAACAATACATTAAAAAAATCATACACCATGATCAAGTGGGATTCATCCCAGGGATGCAAGGATTTTTCAACATCTGCAAATCAATCAATGTGATACAGTACATCAAAACACTGAAGAATAAAAACCATATGATCATCTCAATAGAGGCAGAAAAAGCTTTTGACAAAATCCAGCACCCATTTATAAAAAAAAAAAAACTCTCCAGAAAGTGGGCATAGAGTCTACATACCTCAACATAATAAAGACCATACATGACAAACCTACATCTAGCATCATACTCGATGGTGAAAAGCTGGAAGCATTCCCTCTAAGATCTGGAACAAGACAAGGATGTCCACTGTCACCACTTTTACTCAACATAGTTTTAGAAGTCCTAGCTACAGTAATAAGAGAAGAAAAAGAAATAAAGGTAATCCAAATTCAAAAAGAAGAAGTTAAACTGTCACTGTTTGCAGATAACATGATACTATACATAGAAGATCCTAAAGATACTACCAGGAAACTACTAGAACTCATCAATGACTTTGGTAAAGTTACAGGTTACAAACTTAATACACAGAAATATGTTGCATTTATATACACTAACAACAAAAGATCAGGAAGAGAAATTCAAGAAGCAATTCCATTTACCATTGCTTCAAAAAGAATAAAATACCCTGGAATAAACCTACCTTAAGGAGACAAAATACCTGTACTCTGAAAACTATATGATGCTGATGAAAGAAATCAAAGAAGATATAGACAAATGGAAAGATATACCATGTTGGTAGATTGGAAGAATCAATATTGTCAAAATGACTATACTATCCAAGGCAATCTACAGATTCAATGCAATCCCGATCAAATTACCAGTGGAATTTTTCACAGAAATAGAACAAAAAGTCTCAAAACTTGTATGGAACCACAAAAGACCCTGAATAGCCAAAGCAAAGAAAAAACAGAGCTGGAGCAATCAGGCTTCCTGGCTTCAGACTATATTACAAAGCTACAGTCATGAAATCAGTGTGTTTCTGACACAAAAATAGAAACATAAATCAATAGAACAGGACAGAAAACCCAGAAATAAGCCCATGCACTTATGATCAATTAATATATGATAGAGGAGGCAAGACTATACAATGCTGGAAAGACAGTCTCTTCAAGAAATGGTGGGAAATGCTGGGAAAACTGGACAGGCATGTGTAAAAAAAAGAAATTAGATCATTTCTTACTCCACACACAAAAATAATCTCAAAATGGATTAAAGACCTAAATGTGAGACCAGACACTATAAAACTCCTGGAGGAAAATAAAGGGAGAACACTCTCTGACATAAATCACAGCAACATCTTTTTCAGTTCTCTCTCAGAATAATGGAAATAAAAGCAAAAATAAACAAACAGAACCTACTTAAAAGCTTTTGCACAGCAAAGGAAACAATAAACAAAAAGGAAAGACAACCCACAGATTTGTAGAAAAAATTTTCAAATGATGTGACTGATAAGGGATTAGTCTCCAAAATTTACAAACAGCTTATGATATTTAATAGCATAACACACACACACACACACACACACACACACACACACACAAAATGGGTAGAAGACCTGAATAGACATTTCTCCAAAGAGGACATACAGATGGACAACAGGCACATGAAAAGATGCTCAACATCGCTAGTTATCAGAGAAATGCAAATCAAAACTAAAACAAGATATCACCTCACACCAGTCAGAATGGCTATAATAAAAAAAAATCCACAAAAAACAAATACTGGAGAAGATGTGGAGAGAAGGAAATCCTCATGTACTGTTGGTCAGAATGTAAATTGGTACAACCACTATGGAGAATAGTATGGAGGTTCCTTAAAAAACTAAAAATAGAGCTACCATATGATCCTGCGATCACACTCCTGGGCATATATCCAGAGAAAAGCATGACCACAAAAGATACATGCACCCAATGTTCTTTGCAGCACTGTTTTCAATAACCAAGACATGGAAACAGCCAAAATGTCCATCAACAGAGGAATGGATAAAGAAGATGTGGTACATATACACAATGGAATATTACTCAGCCATTAAAAAGACAAATAATGCCATGTGCAGCAACATGGATGGACCTAGACAGTGTCATACTGAGTGACGTAAGTCAGACAGAAAAGGAGAAATTATCATGATATTTCTTATAAGTGGAATCTAAAAAGAAATGATACAAATGAACTTATTTACAAAATAGAAAGAGGATCACAGACTTAGAAAACGAACTTATGGTTGCTGGGGAGGATAAATACTTTCAGAAAGTTATGTACACACTTCTGTATTTAAAACAGATAACAAATGAGAACCTTTTGTATAACACATGGGACTCTGCTCAATGGTATGAGACAGCCTGCATGGAAGCAGGGTTTGGGGGAGAATGGATACACGTATGGCTGAACACTTTGCTGTTCACCTGAAACTATCAGAACATTCTTAATCAGCTATACCAAATACAAAATGTTTTTGGTGTTAAAAAAAGAAAAAAAAAAAAACATAAAAACCAAAAAGTCATGTAAGCAAAAAATAATTTTTCCATAGGGATAACACTAGAAGCTTAGTCACAGGTAAGATTTGTGCAATACTGATTCTAGGATACGCATGATTACTTATATTAACTTATATTACCTATATTATATAATATATATTACTATATGATTCTAGGCCAGGCATGATTACTTAATTTAATCTTTATAAGAACTCTATGAGGAAGATACTTTTATTTCATTCTGGAAATGAGGAAATTAAAATACCAAGAGGCTAAATTAAAGTCAAACTGACTGGTTGGAATGCAGGCCCTGATCTTTATTAATGTGTGATTTAAACCTTTTTCTGCCTCTGTTTTCCCATCTGTAAAGAAGGGATAACAGCAATAAAAATACCTCATGGGGTTTTCCTGAGGATTAAGAGAGTTAATGAATGTAAGGCCCATATACCTGTTCTGGAACAAATGAAATGCTGAGTGAGGGTGATCTGTAAAATGACAGAACAGGCAGTGAAAGGATGGATGGATGGAGACTGAGGAGTGGAACTTGGGTTATCTCCTTCCTCAACAGAGGTGGATGGCCGGCAGTAAAGAGAATTTCCCTTAGGCTTAGGCTTTTCCTTTTCCTATAGAGAAACTCAAAAGCATCAAGTTTATTGTGGGCCACCCACCGCTCTTGAATCTCCAAGTTGCACTAAAATTTATAGTAAGATTGTAAGAAAACCAAACCTTGCATTGCAGATTTCACAAAAAGCCTAAATACCACGCTCAAGATAGCAGTGGGGGTATAGGGTGTGAGGGGCACTGGGTAAGTCACTGATGTCACTGGACTGGCCCACACACTGCACTGAACGCACTGGCTGATGCTAGGATTTGGGCACACGATTTGCTAAGCACGCTGCATCAATTTTAGTAGAAGGTCTAAAGAATATTTATTGTTTTAAACTCTATTAAGACAAACATTCATGAACTGAGAAGGATCTATATTTTTAGTTCTCTCAAACCTGATTCCAGTCTAACTTCAGAAAGTGATTATTCATTCAATGAATCAACTAATATTTTTAAAGTACATATTATGCTCCAGGCACTGTTCAG
Organism: Nanger dama; assembly: GCA_917880005.1. Lineage (NCBI taxonomy): Eukaryota > Metazoa > Chordata > Mammalia > Artiodactyla > Bovidae > Nanger > Nanger dama. The sequence continues at coordinate 18,356,026 of CAKJTW010000014.1, forward strand.
GAAGCCTGGGATATATAAGTGCACAAAAGAGACAGCTTCAAGCCTTCCTGAAATTTGTAGTCTTTCTAGCAGTATTTCCATGGCCACCTCCTTGGCCCAGGTCACCACTAGGAACCCCTATTTCTCTGTGTGCTTCCACTCTGACCCTCCATCCAGCTTCCACACAGCAGCCAGAGTGACGTTTTAAAAATGCTAGTGAAATCATGCATTCCACTTCCCTGCTTCAGTCTTTCCAGGATGTTTCAATCATGGTTAGAATTCCATATTCCATGGTCTTCAAGTCTGTACAGTATCTGGCCCTTCGCCTTTTCTTCAATTTTCTCATACTCCTCTCCTCACCACTCAGCGCTTGGCCTTCTTTCTGTTCCTCCAGCAAGCCACTTGCCATTTCCTGCACATGGGATACTCTTCCCTATTTTGTCTCATGGTGGTTCCTTTGTGCCATTTAGGCCTTAGCTAAAATGTCACAACCTTAGAGAGGTCTTTCATGACCCTCCAAAACTATAATCATTTTCTATCAAATTAATTGGCTTACCTTTCTCAGTCTCATTTATCATCATATGAAATCATCTTCTTCATTTATTTATTTTTTTATTGATGAGAATACAATCCATAAAAGGAAAGACCTTGCCTGTCCTGTCTTCTGGAATGATGTCTTATATAGAGCAGGGGCTCAGTAAGCCCTTGGCGAACAAATGAACATGAATATTTCCTCTCTATGGACCAGAATTTCTTCTTTGGTTATATTATGGGTTTGAACTAGATGTTCTCAAGGATGATTTCTAGTATTTTATCATGCTAAGGCTGCATGAAAAATCTTGCCTGTGGTTATACAGTGGTAAGTTAAAGAGCTAGGCTTCCACCTAGGCTCAGATCCTACTACCTAGCATAACATGTGTTGAGTGAATACAGTTATTTCCAGATTGTTTTTGAGAGTCTGAATTATCAATGCTCACTTGTCTCTGAACATTTTTTCCACAGTGGGTGTCTTATCACTGAATCGCCATCTCCCTAAGTGCCAGATATTCTGAACACACAGCAAACAATGATGAAGTATTTGTTGAATAACCCAACAAAGGAACACAAGAGAATTAAAAACTAGAGTTTAGAGCTTTTGCTCCTCCCTTTTCTCTTTACACAGATGCTCAGACATCTTCCACTGGAACTTGTAAGGCAATTGTTAATTAATTCAAGTTGACTGTTACGGTTTTACAAGTATAGGAAAGTTGCTCAGAGCTACAGAATCAGATATGAATGCCTGCTGTAAGGCTGTTGTGTTACTAGGACAACTGCAAGGCAGGTTAGAGCCAATAAATTCTGATCAATAGATAAAGTATATGATCTCAACATCTAGATTTATTTCTTATATTATTCATGGCTTCTTCCTGAAAACAACTAATCCTAAATTCTGACCACACTCTCTACACTGCTAGTTATGTAGCAAGACAACTGTACTCATGCAAATCTGGTGCATCCTTCCTCCATTTTCATGAGTGAGAACGCAGAGCAAGTTTTTTCTCATATTCAAAAACTTAATGCTAATTCTTATCATGTGTCCTGACAGGAAAAAAATACAGAAAGAGAAACAGTCGCAGAGGAGCCTAGGTAGGTCTTAGAGGAGCCTAGGCAGGAGTCTAGGCAGTTCTTTCTTTCCATGAAAGAAAATGATGCCCTCATAGTTTCATTCTGGGTCCAGACAGAATGGTCGCAAGACTATATTGCCTTCACTGTAATTAACACCCACAATTATCATACTTGACTAATTCATTCTCTGTATCATAAAAGCTTAAAGATGTTAGATAATCAACTCAAATCCAGTATTTTGGAAGTAGCTTTAACTTTAAGGAACTTAATGTTACTATATAAGACTCTCTCCCCTAGACCCCTTCCTACATGCTGACCAAATAAGTAAGCAAAAGGGGAAAGAAAGATAGTTCTCAAATGGTTATTCAGTTTTTGCATTGGGATACAGAACTTAAAGAAAATGCTTGAGGTTTCCTAAATGCCACCACCATGAATGGCCCCTGGGTTCTCACCCGGTATGATGGAGGTTCAGAAAGTCCATGACTTGCAAACCATTACCCACTGGAGGATTCAAAGAAAGTTTGACACGGACATCAGTTAAAGTTCATTGGTTTGGATTACAATTTGTAATACAGTCTGAAGTAACTCTTACTCAAAGGGCTGCTGCTTTTCCAAGTCCTCCCTAGCAAACTTGCCTCACAATGATCAGCTTGGGTTTAAAGGGCTTTTCTCCATCTATTCACCTGACTAACCAACATTCCATTTCATCAGAAATTACTGCAGAATCACATCCAAAAGGCTTTATTTTGAACATTTCCCCTTGAATCCTTGTGCTGAATATTATTAATGATAATTATTATTATGATGATGATCAGTTATGTCTGCTTTCATATGGTACTATTCAGAAGATCTTATTAAGTTTTGTCTTTAGATTTAGTTTCACTGATTTACCCAAACATACTCCTGAGAAGCACTCCTAGAATTATTCCATAATAAAATCAGTACCTGGGGTGAAATGAAGCAATGCCAGCAGTACAAATATTTGTCTCTACTCCAAATTATATAACTTATTTATGGAAACTTAACACTTAGGTAAAAGGAATTTATTGGCAATACTGTTATTATGCATTATTTACTATCATTTTAACTCAGATTCTAATGTCTAAAATTTTTCTTTCTCATAACAAAAAAATTGTGACCATTCTTTATAATGTATTAAATGCTTTATCATAAAATCTTAATGGTCTTTGGAGAAAAGGCCTAAATGAAGCTTTGTTCCACAATAAAAACGACATTGTACATCAGAGGCAGAAGTGAAGTGAAGTGAAAGTTGCTCAGTAGTGTCCAAATCTTTGCGACCCTGTGAACTGTAGCCTTCCAGGCTCCTCTGTCCATGGAATTCTCCAGGCCAGACTACTGGATTGGGTAGCCATCCTCTTCTCCAGGGGATCTTCCCAACTCAGGGATCGAACCCAGGTCTCCTACACTGCAGGCAGATTCTTTACCATCTGAGCCACCAGGGAACCCCACCATCAGAAGCTATTATGTACTTTACATGAATATGTCTCAGTGTATCAAGAAGAGGTACAGAATTATTCTCAATCTGTAAACAATCAGTGGTCAAAAATGAAAAGAAATCTAAGTCATAATGAAGCAGTAATGCCAGATGTATTTTACAGAAGAAAAGTAGAAATGAAAAGAACTTTTTACTTGCTATTGTAGATGGGTATGGCCTATTCTTTATTAACAATTACCTTAGATTTTAAAAGTTATTCTCTGTTTGGTTTTGAATCACTTTGACTTTGCAAAAATGCTCGTTTTCTTTTAGGTAGGACATGATGAAATAATGTATAGCATAGAGAAAGAAATCTAGATATCTGGTTTCCTCCCACTTGTTTTGCTTTGTAAATTGTGGAATGGATGTTTTACTGATATCCAAAAATAGGACTCAAGCCATAGCAGCAATGAATTAAACATTGTGGTAGATATGTCTGAGAGACATAGACTGCTCTTCTAGCATAAAGGCAGTCCATGATGTGTTGGGAGCCTGTTCCACTTATAGCAAAATAGTCATGGGTAGTTGCTGTGCTTTGGGTCATGTGATTCAAAATTCTTCACATTCCTGGCCCTAATCAACTAAACCAGGGATTTATGCTTAACCCCAAAGCTAAACATTAGCAAGAATGCTGTCTAACTGATGTGTTCTATTTTGGAAAGTGATTAATCACATCCTTCTTCTTGATATGTCTTGAAATCATTATTACAAGTAAAACAAACTGAAGTGACACAAAGACTGAGCTACACAGTGAGAAAGTGTTAAGCAATACCATGAGTAGAAGACACGAGGCAACAGAATATGGAACAGGCAGAAGCCATGCAGCAGAAAGGAAAGTGGCAAGAAAAACATCAGCTGTGGCCAAGGATGTGATCAGGGAAAAGCAGAGCAAAGGAGCTGAGCCACACGTCTGGTAGCTTTTCAGCTTGGTGGATTGGCACCAGAATGTTGCTATGCTGTAATCACTGTGTCCATTCCCAAGGACTGGTTGTACAGGGTGAGCCAGTTTTTTCCATACTTCCCCACTGCAGACTTACAATAGAGCGTCACTCATCACTTAAGATAAATTACAGCAAGCTCCTTGTCATCTGAAACAGAATAGTGAAAACAGCCAGCCATAGCAACATGTAGGAAACTGTTTACAAGGGTGGGGGCAGGAAATTTCAAATGTCAACAAAACTGATTTTGATTTGCTATTATATAATTTTTAAGTTCAGTTTTTTTCTAATTACTAAAGTGAAATTACACTCAGTTCAGAAGACTTGAAAACTGCAGAAAAGCTTGGGGTGGGGGGCGTCACTCAATTTCCACAACCAGAGATACTACTGTGTGTGCATATGTCCATTGAGCATTTTGAAGCAGAGGTAATAGGATGTTACACTGGGCCTTGGCCTGTCTTAGTTTTATTTGAGCCATGAAAGCAACAGATTCCACATACCCAAGTGAACTGTGAGAAGACTAGTAGGATTTATAATAACAAAGCAAAAAAAAAAAAAAAAGCCAAAGACTTTATCTTATGTTTTCTTCTACTTTTATAGTTTCCAGTCTTATGTGTAAGCCATTTGAGTTGATTTTTGTGTATGCAGTAAGGCAAGGGTTCAATTTCATTCTTTTGCATGTGGATATCCAGTTTTCCCAACATCATTTATTGAACAGACTATCTATATACCTTGTGTATTCTTGACACTCTTGTTGACATATATGCAGAGATCTATTTCTGGGCTCTTTGTTCTGTTCCATTGGTCTATATGTATATCTTTACACCAGTATCATACTATTCTAATTACTGTAGCTTTGTAATATATTTGACAACAGGACGTGTGATATGATTTCATGGATATGGCACGAAAAGCCAACAAAATATAAATATAGCCAACAAAAGCAAAAGTAGACAAGAAAGACTTTATCAAAATAAAAATCTTCTGCACAGCAAAGAAAAGGCTCAGTAGGTTGATAAAGTAACCTATGGACTAGGAGAAAATATGTGCAAATTATATTTCTGATAAAGGATTAAAATTTCTAAGATATATTGTTGTTGGCTGAAGGTCATGTCCCTGGTAGTTGGGGACTGACAAAATGTGGTCCACTGGAGAAAGGTATAGCAAACTACTTCAGTATTCTTGCCTTGAGAAACCCATGAACAGAGTGAAAAGATATATAAGGAACTCCTAAAACTCAATAGCAAAACCCCTAATAATCTAATTTTTAAATGGGCTAATGTCTTGAATAAACATTTCTCCAAATAAGGCATACAAGTAAATAATAGGTATATAAAAAGAATCTCAGTGTCAACAATCATTCAGTTCAGTTGAGTTCAGTCACTCAGTTGTGTCTGACTCTTTGCCACCCCATGAATCACAGCAGGCCAGGTCTCCCTGTCCATCATCAACTCTCGGAGTTCACTTAAACTCATGTCCATCAAGTTGGTGATGCCATCCAGCCATCTCATCCTCTGTCGTCCCCTTCTCCTCCTGCCCCCAATGCCTCCCAGCATCAGGGTCTTTTCCAATGAGTCAGCTCTTTGCATGGGGTGGTCAAAGTATTGGAGTTTCAGCTTCAACATCAGTCCTTCCAATGAACACCCAGGACTGATCTCCTTTAGGAGGGACTGGTTGGATCTCCTTGCAGTCCAAGGGACTCATTCAGTTCAGTTCAGTCACTCAGTAGTGTCCGACTCTTTGTGACCCCCCATGAATCGCAGCATGCCAGGCCTCCCTGTCTATCACCAACTCCTGGAGTTCACTCAGACTCATGTCCATCGAGTCAGTGATGCCATCCAGCCATCTCATCCTCTGTCGTCCCCTTCTCCTCCTGCCCCCAATCCCTCCCATCATCAGAGTCTTTTCCAATGAGTCAACTCTTCGCATGACATGGCCCAAGTACTAGAGATTCAGCTTTAGCATCATTCCTTCCAAAGAAATCCCAGGGCTGATCTCCTTTAGAATGGACTGGTTGGATCTCCTTGCAGTCTGATGGACTCTCAAGAGTCTTCTCCAACACCCCACTTCAAAAGCATCAACTCTTTGGTGCTCAGCTTTCTTCACAGTTCAACTCTCACATCCATACATGACCACTGGGAAAACCATAGCCTTGACTAGATGCACCGTAGTCGACAAAGTAATGTCTCTGCTTTTGAATATGCTCTCTAGGTTGGTCATAACTTTCCTTCCAAGGAGTAAGCATCTTTTAATTTCTTGGCTGCAGTCACCATCTGCAGTGATTTTGGAGCGCCCCAAAATAAAGTCTGACACTGTTTCCACTGTTTCCCCATCTATTTCCCATGAAGTGATGGGACCGGATGCCATGATCTTTGTTTTCTGAATGTTGAGCTTTAAGCCAACTTTTTCACTCTCCTCTTTCACTTTCATCTAGAGGCTTTTTAGGTCTTCTTCACTTTCTGCCATAAGGGTGATGCTATCTGCATATCTGAGGTTATTGATATTTCTCCTAGCAGTCTTGATTCCAGCTTGTGTTTCTTCCAGTCCAGCATTTCTCATGATGTACTCTGTATATAAGTCAAATAAGCAGGGTGACAATATACAGCCTTGATGTACTCCTTTTCTTATTTGGAACCAGTCTGTTGTTCCATGTCCAGTTCTAACTGTTGCTTCCTGACCTACATACATATTTCTCAAGAGGCAGGTCAGGTGGTCTGGTATTCCTATCTCTTTCAGAATTTTCCAGAGTTTATTATGATCCACACAGTCAAAGGCTTTGGCATAGTCAGTAAAGCAGAAATAGATGTTTTTGAACTCTCTTGCTTTTTCCATGATCCAGCGGATGTTGGCAATTTAATGCAAATTGAAACCACATTGAGATATCGCCTCACACCTGTTAGGATGGCCACTGTAGCAGTAGTGGTGATGGTGGTGGTGGTAATAGCAGCAATAGACAAGTGTTGGCAAGCATGTAGAGAAATTACAACCCTCGTGCACTATTGTGGGACTCCAAAATGGTGCAGTTACTATGGAAAACAGCATGGAGGGTCCTCAAAAAATTTTTAAAAATAGAATTATCATATGATCTAGCAATCCCACTTCTGGGTATTTACCCAAAGTAATTGAAATCAGAATCTAGAAAAAAGATATTAGCACTCCCATGTTCACTGCATCATTATTCATAATGGCCAAAATGCAGAAACAATCTAAATGACCATCATTTACCAATTCATCATAAATGAATTGAATTGAACTGGTAAAAGAAAATGCAGTATATACATATAATAGAATATTATTCAGCCATAAAAAGAAGGAAATCCTGCAATATGCAACATGGATGAATCTTGAGGACATTGTGAAATAAGCAAATGAAATAAACCAGTCACAGAAGGACAGATAATACATGATTCCACTTACATGAGGTTTCTAAAATAGTAGAACTCATAAAAGCAAATAATAGAATAATGATTGCCAGGGCCTGGGGGAAGGGGAGATGAGGAATTGTTAATTAAAGGTATAAAACTTCATTTATTTATGAATTAATTAATTCTAGAGGTTCACTGTGCCTGTAGATAACAATACTGTACCATGTACTGAAAAATCTGTTAAAGAGAGTGGATCTCATGGTAGGATAACAAGTCCCTTTACCCGCCCACACTGGTTCAGAAGAGCAGAGACGTGGAGTCTTTTTTTTTTAAGATAGACTTCAACAGTACCACTGTCTGCATTTTTATGATGTTTGCTTTTTTAAAGTCTTCTTATAAGATTAAATCTTTTGTTGTATTATTACAAATTGATAAAATTTATGAGAATTTTTAAGTACTAATTTATAAAATTATTGTATGTTTAATTTTAAAAATCTTTGTAAATAAATAACGCTTATATAAAAAAAAAAAAAAACAGTACCACTGAAAGAGCTTAATATATGTCCCCTAGAATTTTGGGGAAAGGACAACTGGTGTCAACTCCTGCCTGAGAAGCAGGAGTTTGAGAAACAGGCCAGCCAGCCAGCCCAGAATGAGAGAAGTAAAGGGAGACGGAAGAGAGACTGCTCAGTCCTTACTTCCAGAGTTTCTCATTCACAAACATTTCTATGCGTTTCCCACGGATAAGACCTGGACCACAGAAGAGGCTGGGGCGGGGAACGAGGTTGTCTTCATTCACGTCCGTGAGAGTTGGCTCAGGAGGTGAGTGAGTCACAGGATTCCTAGGGACATGGAGGAGTTGGCAGAGAGCAGGGGAGGGCACATCGCTGCATCAGGAGAGCTGCAGAACAGAGCATGAAAACCCCGCCTGAGCCCAGAAGAAGCAAATGTGAACATCGGCCCAGCTTCAGAGAGCGTGAAGCCACACTACTGCTATCCCAGGCAAGCAAGAGCTTTCTAACATACACCCCGTCCCCACCCAAACATGTACCTCTCCTCCCATCCACCCTTTATTTCAGCTCTGGAATAGTCAAGAGCCATCTCTGAGGGGAGGGAGGGGAGAGGCTGACAGGGTAAGGTAGGATCAAACTCTCCCTCACCGTCACTGCCGCAAGCTGTGGCTCTGCCGGGGGAAACGGCTGCTCTCTGAAAGACGCTGGAATTCATCAGGGACTGGACAATCTAACCATCGTATTGAATTGAGGCTGTGTTTTGTGTCCTCAAGTGACCAAGGATGCTTATCACCTGAGAGTGGGCAGAAAAGTCATGAGACAACCCACGTTGTTATTCAGTGGCATTTCAAGGCAAAACTAAAGGTGTTTTCTGATTATATTCTGTGAGTCTTGATTGCTCAACGTGTCTGTTATACATGTTTGTGTTTTTTAAAAATGTTTTTAAGCTACAAATACTTTTTTTTTTTTTTTGCAGCCAGTACATCCCACTTAGCATTATATTAAGAATGCTGCGCTACATCAGTATCCTTTTACCACTGTGACTTTGTGCCATAGGGTATGTGCCAACTTCCCTAATATTATACATGTGAGTTATTTCTAAGTTTTCATAGCCATAATGTTGAAGTGAACAGAATTCCAACCTAGCATTTTGCACCTCTCTGATGAATGAAGTGAAGTGAAGTCGCTCAGTCGTGTCCGACCCTCAGTGACCCCATGGATTGCAGCCTTCCAGGCTCCTCCGTCCAGGGGATTTTCCAGGCAAGAGTGCTGGAGTGGATTGCCATTTCCTTCTCCAGGGCATCTTCCCGACCCAGGAATCGAACCCGGGTCTCCCACACTGCAGGCAGACGCTGTACCGTCAGAGCCACCAGGGAAGCCCTGATGAATGTCTTAGGATAAATTTCCTTGAAGTAGAACTGCCAGAAAGGATGAGCACCCTTTAATGACTAATGAAACATATCGACAAATTGCTCTGTGGAAAGCTTATACCAAGTTTTTCTCCAATCAGCAGATTCTATATCTGTATCAACTATCCCGTGTTCTTGCCAACAGTAGTTATTATTATTAGTCTTGATAATCTGATATCTAGTAAGGAAAAAGAATTTTTTAACAAAAATTTTTCTTTGATAATTGGAGAGGGTTGAACTTAATTTCATACATTTATAGGCTCTGTGTCATTTTTTAATGACTTACCTGCTTAACACCTTCGCTTATTATTTGTAATTAACAGGTGTCATTGAAAATGTTAGTTCTTTTAAACTCAACGCAAAGGCCAATAGAATGGCAGAGCTGGTAATTCTTGGTGTTTGCTTCAAAGTGTAGCTCACAGACCAGTCTTTGTATCATAAGTGGAGCTCACTTGGCCACTACGACATGCCACAGAGCAATGCAAGCTGTTGTCTTCAGTGCACCTGATTTTCTTGGTTGTTGCCTGCTATTGCTCTTGCTTCAGTGGAAGTACAAAGAGCAGCATCATGTGGCCCGATGCCCAGACATTACTGCCATAGATACTCTCCAGTGCTATCTTCATCCTTTCCCAGCCACTCGCCTCAGACTGGCATGGTCGCATAACATCACCGTCTATGCTTACATAAAAGTGCTGGGTTTGGATGGTGGGGACAATCAGATGATGGGTTCTGATCCCTTTGTTGCTGGGGCTGATCAGATAACATCTCTGTGTCTCATTCTCCTCATCTGTAAAACTTTATGATCAGATCGCACAATTACCTATCTGGACTAGTTTTCCATTACACTCTCATTTAAATCCTATGTGCCAGCCATCCAAAACTTTTTGTCATGCTTTATGGGCCATTTTCCAAGTTTCTCTTCTCTTTGCAATGCCCCTGCTTACACATTTTTTTCTTTGGTCACATGACCAAAAACTGGGTTGGCTCTTAGCTAAATGTTTGAAAGAACCAGGGCTGGCTGTTAGCTAAATGTTTGAAAAATATTCTTTGAGTGGGGAAAAAAGAATTCAATTAAACTATAATGAGAATCTAAATTTGTAAGAATGATTTGAAGACACTAGGAAATTTAAGATCTAACAGTGGGAAAAGATACACACAAAATAGCTGTGATATAGACCCAATAGATTCTCTATTCACAGCACTTCTGATAATAACCACCTTGAGTTAGTGCAGATCCCACAAGTCAAGGGCTCAGTCCCACAAAACTAACTCTACTTCAGACACCAACCTCATGTCCAGACTTCCAGTACTTCTGACTGATTGGCTGTAAATTGGGGGTTCCCCAAATCCTCTCTTAAGGGTTGACAATTTATTAGAACAGCTTACAGGATCCAGGTAAATATTTACTTACTATCATTAATTTATTACAAAGGATATTTAAAGGATACAAATAAATAGCCAGATAAAGAGACATGTATGACAAGATCCAGAAGGGTCCCGAGCACAGAAGCTTCTGTCCCCATGGAGTTTAGAATATGCCACCCTCCTAGCATGCAAAGGCATTCTTGTTCACCAACCCAGAGGCTCTCTGAACTTTGCTGTTTATTGTTTTTATGGAGGCTTCATTATGTAGGCATAACTAATTAAATCACCAGCCATGGTGATTAAGGCGGGGGGGCAGCTGGGGGATGGCTAGAATTTCCAGCCCCGTCATCACATGATTGGTGCCTCTTGCAACTAACTCCCATCCTCCAAGAGTTACTGCACTATGTAAACTCAGGTGGTTGAAAGGGGCTCATAATGAATAACAAGAAATATTCCTTTCACCCCTCCACCCAGGAAATATTAAGGGTTTTAGATATTCAGTGCCATGAACTTTGGATGAAGACCAAATACATATATATTTCTTACTATAGCACAATCACATAGTAGAACACCAAGACTCTTGGTTTGGGATCATAAAGAAAGATAAGATTAATTCTGACTATAGGCTGGAAAAACATTCCTGAAAGTGGGTCTTAAAAGGCAGGTAGAATATAGATTGGAGAATAAGCCCTGTTAGGGCAGAGTCTGAATCCATGGCTGTTCCTTACTAGTGAAGCTCATTTCCCAGTGAGTGATGGAATGGTTTGGACAGTAGGTACAGGGTATGTGTGTGTTTATCTGTGATGTGTGTGTGTGTGTGTGTGTGTGTGTGTGTGTGTGTGTGTAGAGCCAAGGAAGCAGGATGCATGCAGACCATCATTGGCAGAAAGTAATCAGAGCAAAGGAAACGAAGTAGGAAAGTAAAGAACTTTGGTGTTTTTTAATTTGTTTTATTTTAAATGGTCATAGGAGTTTACATTTGCTGGCCTTACGTCAAGAAAGATTATTCAGATTTACTTATGGAGATCAACCATTATCTATTAATATTTTTAATACTGTCCTGGTCATTGGATTATAAAGAAGAATTACCTGAAATTCTCTCAATTCTTTTGTACATATACACATAAATTTCAATACTAAGATCATGCAAGTCTTGTGGAGACTCCTTGCTCTCATGTAAAGAACAGGCCTTGGAGGAGAAACTAAAGATTTCTATTTGTGGCCTCCAGCCCATCACTTACACAGCTAGTGACTGCTCCCTGATGCAGCAGATTCAGCTGAAAGCCTGAGATATGGAGAAAGTGATGTGTAATGCTTTCTCCATATCTTCTGATAAGACAGAAGTTTTATCAGAAGTGATTTTGTGCTGCTCTGATATTTATCATACACAGAAAAAAATATAAACAGTTAACCTAAATCTCATTTTCCATGCAAAAGATTGCTAAAAATCAGCGAACATTCAGCAGAAGTTACCAACGGTGAATAGATCTCTGGGGAGGAGCAGGAAAGGAATTCAATTGACAGAATGCCCTAGCAAGCCAGCGGTTTCCCACAATACATAAACATCAGCCTTTTTCCTTAGGACTTTTGTTTTTAATATTGACATGAAGAGCTTTCCTGAATTGAAGATTTAGATATTCCAGCTAGAAATTAAAGTTCAAGTAGTTTGTTATGTAGATTTGATTCAATGGAAGCATTAACAAGTCATAATTGAAAATTATTCTCCCTTTATACACCTTCCATTTATCCACATCCAACCACCCTTCAAGGCCAGTTTCTTTATTAAGTCTTTCCTAATAACTTCAGCTACTATCCATCTTTCTCTCATTCTAAAATCCTACTGTCTATACCACCCATTAGGTACTTAGTCATGTGTAACCTTGTAATATTATTTAAATTTTCACAATTTGTCTGCCCAAATGATAGGTTATAAATTTCTCGGGTTCTGCACTTTGCATTTACCAAAAAGTTTGCATAGCCCATACAAATAGTAGGTCTTCAAAATATTTGTCAACGATTTCTTATTTTAATAAAAATATCACTAATCTGGATCCTAAAACATGTTGGGATTTATTCAAATAAACTACTGTTATGATAAACTTGGAAAGGGGCATACTTTTTATCATCATTCCTGCTGAAGACACCATTCTCAGTCTTGCTGCTTTGAACCGAGAGGTGTGCGTTCAACATATTCAAGCAAAGTCTGAAAGACCCAGGGCCAAATGGTCTTCCAGGGCCTTCAGCCTGGTGTACAGCAGCTTACCTGATGGGTGCTGAGTAGCACAAGGCAGAATGATGCTTTGCCTCTCTCTTCAGTGACTCTAGACAGCTTCTGGACAAGATTTCCAATGCCTTAGGCTGGTGGGCAGGGCACATGGAAGACAGGGGATCGTCCCCCACTTGCTGAAGGTGAAATACATTTCTGCTGAGTCCAGAGTGAAGAGAATGGTGCTGCTGAACTTCTCAGAGGGAAATACTCGAAATAAAATGTCTTGCTTCTTTTTGGAAGGGGAGGAGAAGGTATTTTAATGATCAGTCAGTCTTAATTATTTTTACTTGCAGTTGGAGAGAAATAAACCTCCTGACAGAAGTCCAGAGCTGAAGGAGAGGAAATGAAACCCCTTGCAGCTTCCTCTGCTGGCTGAGCACCTGCTGTCGGGCAGGCTGTTCACCCTGGCTTGGCCATGGGGTGGCTCCTGTAGGCCAGTCAGTCCCCTCCTCCCCTGCTTTCTCCTTCTCCCCAGATTCCTATACAGGCCATCTGGAGCAGGGGAATAAGTTTCAATCTCCCTTGTTGAAAACAGGATTCTGTTTTGAAATCTGTTTACTCCTGTCTTCACCCCCAATCCTGGTCACAGGCCCCAAATGAATTTAACTGTTAGGAGATAATACTCATCGAGAGATAATGTATCTTTTGTTTCTTTAGGTAAATTTACTCCTAAGTATTTTATTCTTTTCATTGCAATGCAATGGTGAATGGGACCATTCTTAATATCCTTAATTTCTCTTTTTGTTTTTGCATTGATAGTATATAGGAATGCAAGGGATTTCTGTGTATTAATTCTATAGCCTGCAACTTTACTATACTCACTGATTAGCTCTAGGAGTTTTCTGGTGGTGTCTTTAGGGTTTTCTATGTAAAGGATCATGTCATCTGCAAACAGTGAGACTTTTACTTCTTCATTTTCAATCTGGATTCCTTTTATTTCTTTTTCTTCTCTGATTGCTGTGGCGAGGACTATTTTGAATAGTAGTGGTGAGAGTGGGCACCCTTGTCTTGTTCCTTATTTTAGAGGAAATGCTTTCAATTTTTCACCATTGAGCATAATGTTTGCTGTGGATTTGTCATATATGGCTTTTATTATGTTGAGGTATGTTCCTTTTATGCCTGCTTTCTGGAGATTTTTAAAAAAATCATAAATGGGTGTTGAATTTGTTAATATGGTGTATCACATTGATTTGTGAATACTGAAGAATCCTTGCACCCCTGGAATGAAGCCCACTAACAAAGCAACTGACAAAGAATTAATCTCCAAAATATACAAGCAGCTCATGTAACTCAGTACCAGGAAAATAAACCCAATCAAAAGGTGGGCCAAAGAACTAAACAGATATTTCTCCAAAGAAGATATACAGATGGATAATAAACACATGAAAAGGTGCTCCAACATCACTCATTATTAGAGAAATGCAAATCAAAACCACAGTGAGGTACTATCTCATGCCAGTCAGAATGGCTGCCTTCAAAAAGTCTACAAACAATAAATGCTGGAGAGAATTGGAGAAAAGGGAACCCTCTTACACTGTTGGTGGGAATGCAAACTGCAGTGAAGGAAAGCCACTATGGAGAATAGTGTGGAGATTCATTTAAAAACTGAAATTAAAACTGCCATATGATGCAGCAATCCCATTGCTGGGCACACATACCAAGAAAAGCAGAAATGAAAGAGCCACACGTATCCCAGTGTTCTTTGCCACACTGTCTACAATAGCTAGGACATGGAAGCAACCTAGATGTCCATCAGCAGATGAATGGATAAGGGAGTTGTGGTAGATATACACACAGAATATTACTCAGCTATAAAAAAGAATGCATTTGAGTCAGTTCTAATGAGGTGGATGAAACTGGAGCCTATTATATAGAGTAAAGTAAGTCAGAAAGAGAAACACCAATACACTATATTAATGCATATATATGGAATTTAGAAAGATGGTAATGATGATCCTAAATTCAAGACAGCAAAAGAGACACAGATGTAAAGAACAGACTTTTGGACTCTGTGGGAGAAGGCGAGGGTGGGATGATAAGAGAGAATAGCATTGAAACATATATATTACCATATGTGAAATAGACGACCAGTGCAAGTTCTATGCATGAAGCAGGGCACTCAAAGCCAGTGCTCTGGGACAACCCAGAGGTTGCAATAGGGAGGGAGGTGGGAGCAGGCTTCAGGGTAGGCAGACACATGTGCACCTGTGGCTGATTCATGTCGCTGTGTGGCAAAAACCACCACAATATTGTAAAATAATTGTCCTCCAATTAAGATAAATTAATTTTAAAAATCCACAAGAGTGATTTGGTACCCATGTCCAACTGTTTAAAAATAAGTCTTCCCTGAGACCACACATAGGGTTAAATGACCTCTTTGTCCCTGTGTGAAAGTGTCTTATTATCTACCACATTATAGTGAATATACTGTTTTCAAATCCATCTCCTTCACTACTTTAAGAGATTGTAGAGAGAACTTTAGTATGTTTGGTACTAAGCCCGTGGTAGGATTTTAAGTATTGTTGTTCAATCACTAAGTCATGTCTGACTCTTTGCAACCCAATGGCTGCAGCACACCAGGCTTCCCTGTCCTTCACTATCTCCTGAAACTTGCTCAAACTCATGTCCATTATGTAGGTGATGCCATCTAACCATCTCATCCTCTGTTGTCCCCTTCTCCTGCTCTCAATCTTTCCTAGCATCAGGACCTTTTCCAAGGAGTCAGCTGTTCACATCACGTGGCCAAAGTATTAGAGCTTCAGCTTCAGCATCAGCCCTTCCAGTGAATATTCAGGGTTGATTTCCTTTACGATTGACTGGCTTGATCTTGCAGTCCAAGGTACTCTCAAGAGTCTTCTCCAGCACCATAGTTCAAAAGCATCAATTCTTTTGGGCTCAGCCTTCTTTATGGTCCAACTCTCACATCCATACAGGACTACTGGAAAAATCATAACTTTGACTACATGGATCTTTGTTGGCAAAGTGATGTCTCTCCTTTTTAATATTCAGTGGTTTGCCACAGCTTTACTTCAAGGAGCTTCTTTAAATTTCATGACTGAGGTCACTGTCTGCAGTGACTTTTGGAGACCAAGAAAATAAAGTCTGTCACTGTTTCCACTGTTTCCCCATCTATTTGTCATGAAGTGATGGGACCTGATGATACGATCTGAGATTTTTGAATGCTGAGTTTTAAGCCAGCTTTTTCACTCACCTCTTTCACCCTCATCAAGAAGAGCTTTAGTTCCTCTTCACTTTCTGCCATTACAGTGGTGTCATCTGCATATCTGAGGTTGTTGATATTTTCCCTGGCCATCTTGATTCCAGCTTGTGATTCATCCAGCCTGGCATTTCACATGAGGTACTCTGCATATGATTTAAATAAGCAGGGTGACAATATACAGCCTTGACGTACTCCTTTTCCAATTTCGAATGAGTCTGTTCCATGTCTGTTTCTAACTGTTGCTTCTTGACCTGCATACAGGTTTCTCAGGAGGCAGGTAAGGTAGTTCAGCACTCCCACCTCTTTAAGAATTTTCCACAGTTTGTTGTAATCCACACAGTCAAAGGCTTTAGGGTAGTCAATGAAGCAGAAGTAGATGTTTTCCTGGAATTCCCTTGCTTTTTCTACAATCTAGTGAATGTTGACAATTTGATCTCTGGTTTCTCTACCTTTTCTAAATCTAGCTTTTACATCTAGAAGTTCTCGGTTCACATACTGTTGAAGCCTAGCTTGAAGGATTTTGAGCATTACCTTGCTAGCATTTGAAATGAGCATATTTGTATGGTAGTTTGAACATTCTTTGGCATTGCCTTTCCTAGGGATTGGAACAAAAATGCCTTTTCCAGTCTGGTGGCCACTGATGAGTTTTCCAAATCTACTGGTATATTGAGTGCAGAACTTAAGCAGCATCCTCTTTTAGGATTTGAAATAGCTCAGCTCGAAGTCCATCACCTCCATTGCCTTTGTTCATATGAATGCTTCCTAAAGGCCCATTTGACTTCACACTTCAGGATGTCTAGCCTCGGTTAGTGACCATGTGGTTATCCAGGTCATTAAGTCCTTTTCTTGTATAGTCCTTTTGTGTATTCTTGCCACCTCTTTTTATTCTTTTCTCCTTCTGTTAAGCCCTTGCTGTTCTATCCTTTATTGTGCCCATTTTTGCATGAAATGTTCCCTTGGTATCTCTAATTTTCTTGCAAATATCTCTAGTCTTTCCCACTCTATTGCTTTCCTTTATTTTTCTGCATTGTTCACTTAAGAAGGCTTTCGTATTTCTCCTTGCTATTCTTCGGAGCTCACATTCAGTTGGGTCTATCTTTCCCTTTCTTCTTTGCCTTCTGATTCTCTTCTTTTCTCAGCTATTTGTAAGGCCTCCTCAGATAACCACTTTAACTTCTTGCATTTCTCTTTTTTGGCATGGTTTTGGTCACTGCCTCCTGTACAAACCTCCATCCATAGTTCTTCAGGCACTCTTTCTACCAGATCTAATCCCTTGTATCTATAAATGACTGTTGCTACCTAACAGACATGTTGCTGAGTCAACACACTGGGAAAAAAATTCTATTCTATGGGGCTTTCACTCTTGAAAGGATCACAGAGGACATGACTCTGAGTTCCGATGCTGTGAGGTGCTATGAGAAGAGTCCTGAGGCAGTGACATAGTCCCAAGACTGTTGACGTAAAGTTGCAAACGGAGAAGCTTGTCATATCTGGCAGGTCCAAGAGAAAGAGGTGAAATTGCAATGCTACCCTCAACACTTAACTTTGACATTTGACTGCTCTACAATAATAAAAAGAAAACCCTGATGGCAACTGATCTCCTAAGAAGGAAGGCAGATCCAAATGAGTAGTGAGGATCTGGCTCAGCTCCCCCAAGAGACCTAGGCTCCTGGAGGTGTAGAATCTTCCATCTTTAGGGACTGCTACCTGTAAGCATCTATTGCATATCAGAGATAAGCTCAGATGAGGTAAGGAGAGAAAAGCACTTTAATCACTTTGATGATAAAACTGTAATTGTTTTGCAGCACTGTTTGGAAATTGTGATACAGTACTTCCTTGGCTTTTAGACAACTTAAAATTGCTTATAATTTTTAAAAATGTACATTAATGTATCATTTTGTTCCCCTGACTCTCCTTAAGGACCTGGGAGGCCCAGAACAAGATGTTACAAATTGATAGAAGTGAAAAAAGCTGGGGTAGCAGCTGGAGCCAGAGCTCAGGGGAACTGGCTGTACAAAGTGCAAAGTGGAGCTAGGTAAGGGTGGGGACTGTGTGGCTTTGAAGGTGGAGACAGCTGTCCTGGAGGGAATGTGTTACTCATAAACCTTTTAAAGAGTTTTGCCTGGATGGCAGCGGCAAAGCAATTAAACAGCTGTGGGCAGACAGACATGACCTAATTTATTGGCCTTTCCTGTTGTCTTTGGTGCAGCCGGTGCTATAGCCTAACCTGCGACTTAGAGTGTTTGGTGGGGTGCAAAGTTGGGGGGTTGCTGAGAATAGGGGAGAAACTGATGTCCTTGAGGAAGAAGAGGCACTGTACCCAAGCGGGACCCCCTGGGGCCTTCCCAGGACATGGGGCCTTCTTTAGCTCCTCTCTCGAGTACCTAGATAGTATTTGACACACATTTCCTAATTTCTTTTGCAGATTAAAAACAACAACAACAACAACAAAAACCTACCCCCTCTTCAACAAACGGAAGATGTTATGTTAACTACTTGACAACCATCAGCACATAGCCCCAGCCTGGTTGTGCAAAAACCAGGCCCCTTGCCTGGTTTTGCAAAAACCTTTCTCTGCTCCAAACTCCCAAGTCTGCTTGGCTTCACTGTGCATCAGGCACACAAATCTGCATTAACAGCACAAGCAAGCAGGCCCAGTGCAGGGATAGCCAGACCCTCCTGACCTACTCCGTCACTGAGAAGGCAGCAGTCCCCTTGCCAAGCCCCAGTGGTTCTTCTGCTCTGAGGAGTGAAGGACCCAACACTAGCTACTGAGGTGACAGCTTTCAGCAGACAGAGTTCTCACTTGGCCTTCAGTGATCCTGAAGGGGGCTGCAAAGTGTAGGCTCAAGTGCAAATGCGGTGATTTAGCAACTCAAGTGTGGATGATCCAAAAGTCATGAGAATCTACCTTATGGCATCAGGAAGAAAGGAAGAGGACCACATGTAAAATACATGACAGAAATTTTAAAACAGACTGCAAAAAGTTCTGCAGTTTAAAAAGTGACAAATGAAAAGAAAAACCTTTGCTGCTTTTTGGGCTCTGACACCGTTTAAATCAAAATGCTGGCTGTTTAGAGGATTTAACAGGGACCCCTAGGGTGTTCCTCAGGCCACTCCAGACCCTCTGGGGGTTCTGTCTGCTGTACTCCTTGGCCCCACAGTCACTCCTGCCTGTCTCAGAGCCCCACCTCTGGGAAGCTCACTGAGGGGCGGAAGAGCAGCAAGCCATCGGCAGAAGAAAAGAAGTGGGGGGTCTCGTCAAGAAGCTGTGTCACGCGGACTGCACTTGGGTCTCCACCTAGACTGTGGGTTTATTTGGTGTGGCTGGCTGTAGAGGTGGGGGTGAGGGGGATCACAGGGGTCCCACACTGACCCCCACACATCATCGCAGTCTAGGATCACAACCCACACATTCTTTCAATGGCTATTTAACTCCCTCAAAGCTAAGGCATTAACTTCCCTTTGAATCCACACATCTCCACTGTTCAGTGTCTGGGTCAGTTCACCCGTAAAGCCACAGGATACGCTGCACAGCTGCCACAGGGCACAGAGTCTTGCGTTCCAGTCTCACATCCACCCCTGGTGGTACTATGGTCTTGAGATATTTTGAGAAAAGAGAAAAATAAGGACAAGAATATCTCACCTGGGAAAATAAGGAAATAATATCTGCTCTTTCTACTTTGTGCTTAGTCGCTCAGTCATGTCCAACTCTTTGTGAACCGAAGGAACTGTAGCCCACCAGGCTCCTCTGTCCATGGGATTTTCCAGACAAGAATACTGGAGTAGGTTGCCATTTCCTTCTCCGTCTACTTTAAAGGATATCTGAGAGAATCCGGTGAGTATGGGAAGCTTTAAAGTACTGCATACATTTAAAATGTTACCGATCACATATTCCTGAATAATCACAGAATCAGCAAAGAAAGAGATCTAATTCCTTCCTCTTTCTTTTGACCAATTTGTAGTGAAAGCAGGATACTTTACCTTTTCAGAAACTCTTTGGACTTCCGTGTTGTCCTTCTTTAACTATGTCCTATTTTCTCATATTGAATATAACCACTCAACAGTCAATGTGAAGTATGACCAGGGCTCGGTTCAGGGACAGGAGTTCATAGCCAGGAGCTAATCAGCTCCTGAATATTACAGCATTTGTATTTGTATAACCACACAGTAGGCAGTAAAAGAAAACAAAAACAGCAGAAAGTGAAAAAGAAAACCTTCTGACTGTCAGACTAAACAGCTTCAGGGGCAGAAGGTTCTTTTGATCCTGCCAAGTAATTTTTAAGTACTAGAAATGAGGCTTTTTACATTTGTGTCAGGCATAGCCCTCCAAGACTCCAGGCTTTCCCTTCCCAAACCAAAGGATTTTCTGAGAAATCAACAGTCCCTCAACTTATGTAAAAGGAGTGTCCTGTAGGGAAGAGGTGACAGGTGTAGTCACAACCTAATATCCTGGCAACCAAGATAGGATCTCTTATGCAAATTAGAGTCATTTGGAAGCTCTGAGAAACATCTATGCTTCCCCCATCACAGACCAATTTGGCTGGAATCTCAGGGTGGGACATGACATCAGACGTTTTGACAGTTCCCCAGGTGGCTGTCATTTCAGCCAGGGTTGAGAATCCCTGCCTTGGCAGAGCCTGCATTTCAAGACTTGTCATCACAGAAGCCAAGCAGACACATCAAATGTATCTTAGTGCCCAGGTAGGCACACAGAGAGGAGACACAGAGTGAGTACAGAGGACCCAGGTGCAACCCCCCTCCAGACAGGTGAATCTTAGTACCTACCAAGTCAACACTGTATCACCTTGAGCTGAAATGGAATGGTCTACAGGTCCCACTTAGGAAATCCAGCAATAAGTTTTCCCTACAAGGTGCCACAGGTTGGATTCCTGATCCTAGGGCAGCCCATTCACAGGCAGGCTAGAGGTGCATCAGATGACCTCTATAATGGCCATGAATATCAGAATCTGGGCCAGAGAATGTGTAGAGTCAGCCAGCTGAAAATGCACAGCATGAAGTGAGGGAATCAAAGACATCCTAGAAGAAGGACAGGCTAGGCTCTGACAGGCAAGCAGTGTAGCTGGTCGCTAGAGTTGCCTTGATTTCCCAGATCTTTCAAGTTCCAGATTCAGCCCACATGTAACCTCTGGGCAAAGCCCTGTCTATATAAGGGGCCCTGACTGACTCCTCCTTTCCATCGAAAGACCCTGACTAACCTGAGTGTGTTGGAGACTGACCACGGCACCCAGAAGGATGGGGAGAAGCAGCAGCACAGAGAACCAAGAGAAGAACAGGGCAACTCCTAAACGATGCTGAAGCAAGAGACAGAAACTGTGAAAGGGCAGACGGGGCATGAACAGTGAGTGCAGGATAATCAGAAAGAAAACTGAAGGGAATTTTCTGGCAGGGAAACAGAGCCTTAGCAATATAAGGCTGGGAAGTGAGAAAAAGCAGAATTTACAGGTTGACAGAAGAGGGCAACTGGGATGGAAGAGGAAAGAAGAGGACGAGAAACTTCTTTCCCTGCTCTGCGCTGTTGGGAGATGACCCCTATAAGTACATTTCTCAGGCTCAACTAGAAGTTAGAGGCTTCCAGCTGGCTTCAGCCAGGCACTGGCAGGAACTGGAAGTCTAGAAGGGAAAAGTCAGGGTATTTCTTCTCCTCCCTCTGCCTTATAAGGAACTTCCGGTAGCAACTGTCTCTCCCAGGTTTCCAAATCCCCGGACAGGTCTGCCAAGGTCCCAGTTTCTCTCGAAGGATCCTAATCTGTAGGGCTTGGCTAACCCTGCCTGCTTCTAAAAAAAAACAAAAAGAAACAAATGTAAACTTAATTGTTCTTCAGTCACTCAGTCCTGTCCAACCCCATGAACTTCAGCATGCCAGGCTTCCCTGTCTTTCACTATCTGCCAAAGTTTGGTCAAACTCATGTCCATTGAGTTGATGATGCCATCCAACCATTTCATCCTCTGTTGCCCACTTCTTCTGCCTTCAGTATTTCCCAGCATCAGGCTCTTTTCCAGTGAGTTGTCTCTTAGCATCAGATGGCCAAAGTACTGGAGCTTCTGTTTCAGCACCAGTCCTTCAAATGAATATTCAGGGTTGATTTCCTCTAGGACTGACTGGTTACATTTTATTATATAAAAATTTTTTTAAAATCCTTTTCTTAAATGAGTAGAAATTAAGTGCAATGAAATCTGTGAAATATATTTGTCATGCTGCTGCTGCTGCTAAGTCACTTCAGTCATGTTCGACTCTGTGCGACCCCATAGGTGGCAGCCCACCAGGATCCTCTGTCCCTGGAATTCTCCAGGCAAGAAAACTGGAGTGGGTTGCCATTTCCTTCTTCATATTTGTCATAAATAGTACAAAAGTCAATTTCCTTCATGTATAGAGAAACATATAAAGCAGTAAGAAAAAACCCCGTTAAGACTCTGTGTCATAGTGGTGTTTGCTTTCTAGAATCCATTCCCCTAGTTTCCCCCTTATTGACTTTGTTGTGGGCATCAAAATATACAGTCCCAGAGGATGGATCACAAATGATTTGTCTAACATTTAAATCCGACTCCTTGATTTTCAATTCCCTTGCAGCAACGGGTGGCTTTATGACCTGGATTTGGTCAATGAGAGTTAAGGGGAGGTGTGCTGGGATAGCATCCAGCAAAGCTTTCACTTTCATAATCAAATGGACAGAAGTAGTCGGCTGCACCCTTATTCCCTCCCTCCGGCCTTGAACATGGATGTGATGTTTGGAGCAGTTGTAGCCATCTTTCATTGCAAAGGGACCAACCTGACATCCTAAACCACTAAACCAGCTAGCAGACCTGTTTCCAGATACCTTGTTATTTCCAAAAATTTATTTCCAATGGATTAAAGCCATGATTAGATTTGTTATTTGTGACAAGAAGCTTTCTGAATATAAATTCTGAAATATAAATAGGCAAAGGTATAAATAGATAATTCATAAATTATGAAATATAAATTAATACTAAACATATGAATAAAGTTCAAATTCATTATAACCACAGTTTCAGAAATTAAATCTAGTATAAGAATTTTTAGCCTACAAAATTAGCAAAGATTAAAAATAATAATACAATTCAGTCCTGGGAAGGACAGTTTCTGCTGCAAGTCAAAGTACAATTTGGTAGAATTTTTTGGAAATCATTTCCCAACACAAAACAAAAATTTAGAAAATATTTATATTATAGAATAATGATTTTACACTGTGGAATTTACCTAGTTGTGCTTAGTCACTCAGTTGTGTCCAACTCTTTGCGACCCCACAGACAGTAACCTGCCAGTCTCCTCTGGCAATTCTCCAGGCAAGAATACAAGACCCAGGTCTCCCGCATTGCAGGCAGATTCTTTACCATTTGAACTACCAGGGAAGCCCAAGAATACTGGAGTGGGTAGCCTATCCCTTCTCCAGGGGAACCTCCCAACCCAGGAATTGAACCATGGTCTCCTGTATTACAGGTGGATTTTTCACCAGCTGAGCTACCAGGGAAGCCTAGAATTTATCTGAGAGACACTTTTAATTGAATTAAGGATGTAAGCACAAATGTTTGTAATGACATTATTTAACATAGTGTAACACAGCATAACAAACCTGATTCCATATTGATTCCTTTATCTCTAATCTTTGTGCTCTGTTGCTTGTGCTTAGTCATGCTGGTTCTGAACCATTTGTAAAATAACGTTGCCTGTAACTTGAAATATACAGGATAGCCCATTCTCAAGGCTCTTATCTAAAGGCATAACACTTTCCCCACTCATATAGAAATAAAAGTTGCAGAACAGAGAATAATATTTGTCTTGTTGGAGGTTTGTAAGAACGTTGTGACCACACCTAAATGTACAGATGCAAAAACAAAGAATTCTGGCATCAAGAAGTTTGCAACCACCAGCCACATCCCCTCCCCTCCAGGTATAAAAGAAGCCCAAATTCTAACTCAGGTAAGATGATTCTTTGGGATACTAGTTCATCATCTTCTTGATCTGCTGGCTTTCTAAGTAAAGTAGCCCCAACACCTCATCTCTCAATTTACAGGCTTGTAGTATAGTAAGCAGTATGAGCTTGAACTTGTTAACAATAGCAATGAGAAACAAAACAGAATAAGGGAAAATTGAAGTCCCTCAAATATTGGAATGATTAATTAAAATTATAAAATACACATAGAATAGTATACAGCCACAAAAAATGTTGACAAGGAAGCTTTAATTTGAAAGGGTTATTTTTATGTCAGATATTATACATAAAAATATACATAATACTCTTACAATTATATGAAAGTGAATGTGGATGAAAATAGTTTTGATGGTTCCTAAAAAGTTAAACCCAGAATTAGCAAATGTCACAGTAATTCCACTCCTGGGTATACACCCAAAAGAAAGGAGAACAGGTACTTAAAATCCTTGTAGATAAATGTTCAGAGCAGCACTGTTCACAATAGATGAAAGGTGGAAACAACCCAAATGTTTATGAAGAATGAATAAACAAATTGTGGTATATACATATAATGAAATATTATTCAGAACAATTTTTAAAAAGAATGAAGTATAGATAGATGCTGCAAGGTAGAACGACATCAAAACATGCTGAGTAAAGTGGATACAAAAGGTTACATATCACATGGAAGGTTCTGCTATATGAAATGTCCAGTAGAGGTAGATACATATAGACAGAAAGCTGATTGGTGGCTGCCAGCAATTGGAGGGAGCAGGAATAAAGAATAACTTAAAAAAAAATTAATTTCACTGAAGTATAGTTGATTTACAATGTGTTAATTCTGCTGTTAATATACCAAAGTGATTCATTATTTTTCATATTCTTTTCCATTATGGTTTATTACAATTTATTGAATACAGTTGCCTGTGCTATACAGTAGGACCTTGCTGTTTATCTATTCCATATAAATTTGCATATGCTAATCTGAAACTCCCAATCCATCCCTCCCCCATTCTTCTCCCCATGGCAATACAATCACAAGTCTGTTCTTTGTGTCTGTGAGTCTGTTTCATAGATAAGTTCACTTGTGTCATATTTTAGATTCTACATATACGTGATAGCATATGGTATTTATCTTTCAAAGAGTAACTATTTAATGAGTTTAATTTTAAGGTGATGAGATTTTTTTGGCCTTGTGTCCAAGTATTCCAACACCATTTGTTGAAAAACACTATCCTTCATTGAATTGCTTTCATACCTTTGTGAAAAAAATCAATTGGCTATATTTTAAAGCTCTGTTTCTGGACTATATTCTGTTCCATTAAATCATATAAAGTTTCCCCTTCACAAATACTGTGATATCTTGATTACTATGACTTTATAGTAAGTCTTAAAATCAATGAGTGTGACTCTTTCAATTTTCTTTTTTCAAAATTGCTTTGTCTATTCAGTTCCCTTGTTCTTCCATAAAAATTAGATTTCTAGTTGTTCATTATCAGTATATGGTAATACAATAGGTTTTTATATATTAATCTTGTATCCTACTACCTTGTTAAAGTCACTTATTAGTTCTAGGAGTTTTTTCTTTTGCTAGATTTTTTTCTTTGTAAACAATCATGTCATTAGCAAATATGGATAGTTTTACTTCTTCCTTTCTGACATGTGTATCTTTTACTTCCCTGCCTGTCTAGGACCTCAAGTATGATGTTAAATAGGAATGGTAAGATTGGTTGTACACCTTGTCTTGTTTTCAATCTTAAGGGGGAAAGCGGTCTTACACCATTAGGTATTATGTTAGCTAAAAGATTTTTGTAGATGCCTTTTATCAGCGTCTATTTCTTCCTTGCCATGAGTTTTTATCAAGGCCTTTTCTGCATCAATTGCTATGATCACGTGTTTTTTTTTAGATTGTTGATATAGTGGTTTACAGTATTTTAAAATAGAGAGCCTTACTGTTATGTATTAAATTGTGTCCTCCAAAAAGATATGTTGGAGTCCTAACCCTTAGTATCTTATTTGGAGACAGGGTCTTTACAAAGGTAATGAAGCTAAAATGAGGTCTTTCTTGCGGGCTCTAATTCAGTATGATTGGTGGCCTTATGGAGAGAGCAAAATTTAGACAGCAGAGGTAGATACGCACACATGGAGAATGCCATGTGAAGACTGGAGTTACACTGCCACCAGCCCAGGAACCAGCAGAGTTCCTGGGAGAGCCCTGGCACAGAGTCTACTCAAGTGCCTTCAGAGGGCGCGCCCTTCCTGGCACCTGGAGGCCAGCTCTTCACCAGAGATCTGCAGAACAGAGCAGTGGTTGCCAGGTTACCCTCTTCCAGCTCAGCAGACTGCTCCCTCCTTAACTACCATTACATGTGTCGTTTTAAAGTCGAAACCAAGGCAAACTTGATATAAATATACAACACCACCTTTCTTTGGCAAGTGGTGAGCCTGGTGTTGCTGTAGCCCCCAATTTCCTCTTTCATCGTTAGAAAGTCTAGCACACAGAGGAACGAGGAAGCTGGCTCCTGTGGCATGCCAAGCTGGTGTTCTGAGCACAGCCTTTAGATAGGGCCATCGGCAATGCCAGTAAGGAAACATTCCTGAGGAGAGCGAAGTGAGCCTAAGGCTCTCAATATTATGGCCTGTGCAGTAACCCACTGCAGAAAATCAGACCCGAGCTGCTTCAGCAAGGCTCTTAGCCAACTGGTTCTGTTTTAAAACTCAAATGTGTTAATAGGAAGAAAAATATTTTCTGGCTGACCTTAACTTGACCTTCTTTGTCCTTTATGTCATATCCCCAAGATCTATCCTTCCCTTACTTTGTGTTCCCTCACAGAAGCAGTTAAGGTTCACTTAATTAGGAATTGAGTACCTACTAGGTGTATGAGGCTCTCCATCCCTGAGACAGTCCTTGACCACAGGAACTCGAGACTGATGTACAGAAATGAACTTACCCATGAATACATTAACATTACAAAATGTATAAAACATTATCAAGAAAAGGGCAGAAAAATATTCAGATATTTAAAGTCATATTTATGAAGGAAAATAGTTATTTTATATCTCTTGTATTTCTTTATTATCAAAAGTAGTCTTCATTTGAATTGAATTTAGCTCTTCAAAATAGATTTGCAGTTGGGTCACTGCTTCAAACTTAGCTAAAATCTTCAGTTTTAAAATACTTTGCTGTGGGACCATACATGATACGTGGTGTTATTTCATGTCAGTATGATGTATTTTATATTTTTACCTTCTGTAAAATTTAGTTCTGTAAATTTTTTTACTTTTTTTAAATGTAAAGACGTTTGAAGGTAAAAATGTCACTGAACACCACAAAATATTGCAGTGATAATGTGGACAGGATCTACCTTGGGGCATGTTCTCAGTATTGACAGCTTGTTTTTAATGTAGAATAATGGAATTCTTAAACATTTAGTTGAGAATGTTTGTTTGTTTTTTTTTGGAGAATGTTTTTTATAGGCTCATTTTCACGCCTTTCTTAATCCTGCAAGAAAAAAATAAAAAAATAAAAATCTATAATAATTTTAAGGAATAAAATAATAATAAAATGGTTAGAGTTCCTATAAATGTCACACCCAAGAGATAGCCATCTTAGTAGTTTACAGTATATCCTTACAAAATGCATATATACTTTTTAAAAAAACAAACAGTGATAAGAGAAAATTTCACATATTGAGGTACAAGGAAGTCATTCTGGCTTATACACAAGTAAACCTGAACTTTGTGCTAACTAAAACAGTCTGTGTGTACAGACATTGTATATCTGCTTTAATTATTAAAGAAAAGGGCAGACTGTGCAAAAGTAAAGAATGTGCATGTTAAAAATAAAGATTAAATGCTTCCCTTCCTGGGATACCAATACTAGTACTCTTTCAATGATAAGACTCCTTTCCCAGGTGCTAAGGCTGTACTGACTTGCTATGTACATGCTGACTTACTGTGTTTTTTTTTTTTTTCAATTGAAGGAATGTATCCTTGACTTGTTTGATGTTCTTCGCTCTGAAAATATACAAAACTGTGTTGAAAGCCATGCTTCTCCAGAGAAGTTCTTCAGAGTTATCTGAGACGTTGTTTGGGGGCTGTAAGTCCTTATTGGCTCAAGTAAAACTCCTTTCTATTCCTATTATATTGCTTATTGATTATTTCCTTTGACAACAGTTGCTGGCAATTTTCCTGTATATATGGCAAATACCATTAGTGGCCCTCCAATATCCATTATGTTCTTTTCCTTAGTAATAATATTCCCAATTTTTAGTAAGGACACATGATTACCTAGAATTGTATGTTCTCTATTTTTATGGTCAGTGAATAGCAAGATCTGTAAGTGCAAAGATATCAGTGCTGGTTCTGTTACAAGCTACATGACAATGTGAGGATAATCACTTCAACTTCACTGTAGAAAGCAGTACCACCCAGTGATTTAAGTGCTGATGGAGTCCACAAATCCAGTGCTTCTGAGCAATATTATCTCAATCAAGTTACTTATCCTCCCTAAACTTCTTCTGAATGGAGACTAAAAATATCCCTCAATTCATCAGATTGTTGTAAAAATAATTAAAGGAGATAATGGATATGAAGAGCTTAGCACAGAGCAAGTAATCAATAAATAAGAGCTATTATTACTGTTGCTGCTGTTGTTAGCTTTTGAAAAAAAAAAAACCTGCTTTATTAGATTAGGATGAGGATAAAAACTAACTTGAAGAGTTAAAATGTCACAAAACCTAACTAGGGCAGTAATCGTCAACCTTAGGATTTGTTGTTGTTCTTTAGTTGCCAAGTCATGTCTGATTCTTTTGCGACCCCATGGACTGTAGCCCACCAGGCTCCTCTGCCCATGGGATTTTCCAGGCAAGAATACTAGAGTGGGTTACCATTTCCTTCTCTAGGGGATCTTCCTGACCCAGGGATTGAAACCATGTCTCCTACATTGGCAGGCAGAGTCTTTACTGCTGAGCCACCAGGAAAGCCCTTACTTACCAGGCTCCTGTCATTATCTGCCAACACCACTCTCTCAAGCAGACTTCCCACAGGGCTGCACTCAGCCCTCTTCACTGTAAGAACAAAATGCAGCCAAGCATGTTTTTTCATCTCTTTTAAGTGTCTCAACTTTTTTCCACTCTCAGTTGAAAAGACCCACATCTAACTTTTGATCTACTTAATGTATTTTCAGTTTGCCTATATTTAAGAAAAACTCAAAAAGTAAAAATTATGAAAGGTCAATAATTCTTAAGGTCACTAAAACAAACTCACTTGTACAATAAGCTATAAAGTCACCTTATTTGGTTATTCTGAGCATTAACTTTTTAAATTATTTTTACAGATTAAATGTGGAACTATAATAGTATAGTAGTGTTTCCCACAGAGACCAATCTAAGGAGCAATTAGACAGGAGAATTTTTCTGAGAGAAAACTTTCCCCTCAGTTTAAAGGAATTAACTAAACTGGATGTTACTGAAAAGTGCAGACACCTCAGAGATCCATGATGTTGACCCCACTCTTTGTTACAGTATCAGATCCCTTATAGGCATCCCTATGACCTCCAGGCAGTTCTCACAGTCCCTTCCTCAGTCATGCAGGGCTCCATGAGAGCAAACGACATATATATGAACTCTTCATCTTACAGGGTTTGCCACCAACCAAAAACTTTCATAGATTGAAGCCATTTGCAGCGGAATTTCTTTGCTGTATCCTCAAGGTCAGCACAGTCTCTGGCACATAACAGATGCCCTAGGTATCCAATGTTTCTTGAGTCTGTCCTTGCCAGAGGCAGATTTCACCTGCTGGGAGAGGAGAAAGCAGGCAGAAAGCCTAAGAGAGATAGGAGACCTGTGTGTCTGGCTTTTAATCTCTGCAGGATGCTGCAGTTGCCACCAGCTCTCAATTACTTCACCACTTTGATATATACAGACCTCCTCAAGACTGAGCCACAGCTCAGGTACACTAGTGTAAATCAATTGAAACAGCTAAGCATGGGAAAACCATCCTGGGCTGCAATCTTGCCACTGAGCAAAGAGAGTCTAAATCTAGACATGCCATTTTTTTTTTAACTTAATTACATCAGGTTCTATAACACCTTATACTTTATAAGTGTTCTGCAATAGAAAAAAACACACGTTTTGATTTATTGTTGTCTCTTCAGTGAGCTGATTACTTGATATAATCTCTTAGTACTTTCAGTCACACTTATGAGATGGGCGTGGTGAGGGTGATAGGTAGTTGAGTTTTCCAAAGACTTTTGTAAAATGGAAGATGCTTTTCACATTTTATTTATCATATTTATGTAAATATATATATATGTATGTATGTATGTATGTATGTATACACACAGATGTATATTTTCTCCAAGGTGTGAAAGCAATAAGGGGAAATTTTTCACTTGCCGATCATGATTTAAACTCTCAGCCATTTCTTTTCACTACAGCTAGAACCACAGACTGTACCAGGCCCCAAAAGTCATACCCAAGTTAACACTTCCAGGAAAAAAACCTTTCTGCAATCCAAAATGAAGTATAACTGACAGACTGGAATTTAAGTCGTAATTTTCACTTCTGTTATGGGATCTCAGAGAATTTCTGTAGCTCAGATCCCAAACTCACAGGATTGAAGAGGACACATGTAACAGGGTGATTGTAGTCCATGACAGGGTTCAGGAGGGAGAAACCCCATCCTGCAGAGGGTACTGGGCAATGAAAAGAAGGTGAAACAGAGACTGAGAAATGAGGAAAAAAGCAAGGGACTGCAGAAACCTCTGCCTCCATCCAGTGCAGACCATTAATTCCTTCATCAAGTATTTACAACGGGCTATACAATCCATTCTGAAGGGGATCAGCACTGGGATTTCTTTGGAAGGAATGATGCTAAAGCTGAAACTCCAGTACTTTGGCCACCTCATGTGAAGAGTTGACTCACTGGAAAAGACTCTGATGCTGGGAGGGATTAGGGGCAGGAGGAGAAGGGGACGACAGAGGATGAGATGGCTGGATGGCATCACTGACTCAATGGACATGAATTTGAATGAACTCCGGAAGTTGGTGATAGATAGGGAGGCCTGGCGTGCTGCGATTCATGAGGTCGCAGAGTAGGACACAGTTCAGGACACTGAACTGAACTGAACTGAACTGAACTGATACAGACAGGAACCTTGTGACTAGGGCCTCCCTCTCCTTTAAGCCATGAAATCCTACACCCTTCCCCTCATCTGCCTTCCCAGAGCCAGGTGGCATGTGCCCAGGATTCCTGCGTCCTTACCCCCAGGTCTGCCTTCCCATCTTGGCAGTGTTGGGCTTGAGGGCAGCAGAGCCCAGCCCCCAGCTGTCAAGGCAAGCCCACACCTTTCAGCAAACATTTACTGAATGTTCCCATAGACCAGGAGCTATGGCAGGCCCTAAAGAGTCACAGAAAGGAGATGAACAAATTTTTCCTTATTTTCTTCTAGTTGCTAAGCATGTGCCCAGATGCCCAGAAGAAACTGAAATAATAACATAAGCAGTATTTTGTGTTCTGCTTTTTCTCAGAACAATGTCTCATACATATTTTCCCACCACTCCATCCATGAAAAGCTGGAGGTGCGTACAAAACTTCAGAAATATGGAACTAAAATATCACACTGGATGGAACATAACGATGTCTTCATAACTGTCCTTTGTAATGACTACACTCTTACTTAGATTTGAAAATTCCCACTCTTTTGCTTATAGGTAAAGCTGCAATATCTGAGAGTATATGTGTTGTTTTTCCTCTAAGATAACATAACATATGCTATGTTTTGTTTTTAAGTTGTTTCCAGCTTTGTGAAATGGAATTAAAGTGTGTACCTGAGGTTATTGAGAGGATTAATTAAATATCTATAACATGTTTAATATAGTACCTAGTATATAGTAAAAGACCAATAAATGTTAGCTATTATTATTATTATCACAATAATAACTATTATTACCTAAAATGCAGCACTAAATAAATGTTCGTGTGGTCATCTTCTCCACCTCAATCTCCTACTAATGAGAAACATCCAAGAATTGGATGACTAGGTCAACAGCAAGTCATGTCTTCATAGGTATTGGCATATTGTTCACCAAAAAGATAGTATTCAATTTAAAATGCCACTAACAACATGCAGAATGTATCCATTTCACTTCATGAAGTCTTTTCTGTTATTTTTAAAGGTACAACACGGTATTATGAAATTACTTCAATTTTCTTTTTTTTTAAATTACTGTTGCTGCTGCTGCTAAGTCGCTTCAGTCGTGTCCAACTCTGTGCGACCCCATAGACAGCAGTCCACCAGGCTCCCTCGTCCCTGGGATTCTCCAGGCAAGAACCTGGAGTGGGTTGCCATTTCCTTCTCCAATGCATGGAAGTGGAAAGTGAAAGTGAAGTCGCTCAGTCGTGTCCGACTCTTAGCGACCCCATGGACTGCAGCCCACCAGGCTCCTCCGTCCATGGGATTCTCCAGGCAATAATACTGGAGTGGAGTGCCATTGCCTTCTCCGAAAATTACTGTTAGGTGAACCCAACATTTTCCCATATGTTTTGTTTACTGTTTGGATATATCCCAAACAGTAGTATAAATGACTTATTTCTATGTTTTGCCGATTTAACAACTTGAATCTTCATGTTTTCTTAAAAATTTGAATAAACTCTTTATATATTTGAAACATTATAATATTTAGTGCAAATACTTCTCCAGTAAGGTAGAGTCAGAGAGTTCTGAAGGAAGATCAGGGGAAGCTCACTTCTATAGGTGGGGCTACAATCTCCTGCACAGTGAACTCAGATAGTTCTATGCCATTAAGATCCACCTCTGGATACCTCTGGCCTTGCATGATACTGTAGTCCTATATTTCTAACTGTAGGATACTTCTTAGTTGTCTTGTAGACAGCTCAACGCTATCATAGATAGGCCTCAAGCAGCAAACATTCCAAGCTTCCACATTTAACCCCTTCTCTTTTTGTCCTGGTCAAGGAATCTGGAGACTGTTTCTCAGTATAGTTAAAAAGGCCTCTGAGCATCTCTTGGGACAGTTGTACTTTCTCCCCAAATAATACCTTTGATTTATAAGTCATGTGTCTTGACTTTCGATTAGGAAAATATGATGATAAAAAACTGAGCAAAAGAACCAAATTGATATGTCATTGCAGGCCTTTTCTGCATGCCAGTATCTGCTACTAAAACTGATGCATGTGAGCTCATTAGCAGAGCAATCCCATGGAGACCGCTATCCAGTGATAGGTATTTGACAATGGGACTCAGGAATCAACCAGGGGAAAATAAAATACTAGAAATAATTGCCTCAAGCATTGGGCTCAAGTATCTGCTTTCCTTAAATTAGTTTTCTGTTTTAATGGTGCCATTTAATTATTTATTATTATTTTTCAAAGTTTGTTTAGTAGTTAACAGTATTGATTTTGTCTTTGCATTATGGCTTTTTCTGCTGATGCTCCAGTTAGGATATGAGCGCAAGGAAGTGTGTTTTAGGCTTCCTTCTAAAGCCTAGCCTAAGGGCTTTGGCACCCAAGTGTAATTCCACTTCCCTCTAAAGTCAGCTGCCATGGGCACCATAGGCTGCTATAGAGAAAATACAACAAGGCAAGCATCAGGTCAAACACAAAAAGTCAAAATTTCCTTGAATTTTAAAATAAATGACATTACTATTTCTAAAAACTATACTTCATGAACAGTTAACAGGATGTTGATAACATCTTCAGTGGAAGCTACCCTCCACATTATTTCCTAATTCTACCCTCACTTTCCCCCCAAATATACTGGGTCCACTTAAGAAGTCCAATCTTCTCCAGGAACAACAAACACTTCCAAGAACACACACTGAGAGCCAGTTTCTTAGTCCTTTTGGAGTATGTGTTGAAAACAAACTGCATGCAGTTCTAAAGCTCTCCTTTCCAAGGTTGGGTGTGCCTGTGTACACTGCATGTGCCCACATGTGGGTACAAGCATGTGTGTGTTTGTGTGTATGTATGGATATCCTGGGCTCAGTACGGCACACTTCTGCAGTTTGAGGAAATGATAGAGCCTGTTTTTTTCTAATGGCAGATTATGATGGTATGAAATACACATCCTCAAACTTCAAATATTCATTTCTCCCCACAGGAGTCATTTCTAGGGGCTGGGGGTAGGCTTAGCCATATCTGGCGAAGACAGGGCTTTGGGCCCAGTTTATTCTAATTGCTTCTAAAAACCAGCAAGGGTTTCCCTATGTGAAGAGTATCTTTGGAGGTTTTTTTTGTTGGGGTATTGGCAGGTGGGTAAGTGTGATGTCTGGAAGAAAGTGGCCGCACAAAACTTAGATCACCAACAAGTTGTTCACAAACAAAATGGCTTTCTAAATTCCAATCAATGCCACACTTTCTGGTCCCAGACTGATACTTTGAATTTTCTTCCACTGTCCACTGGAGAAGGCCTTGGGTGGGTTTAATCCAGGACAGATGAGAAAGTCTTTAAATCGTTCCGGGACTTATCCCGTACTTGCCCAGCAGAAAAAATTGGTTACTTTACATCTCAGGCAATTATCTCCGGATTTCATTCCCTGGCAACTTAATCCCTCACCTATAACACCGCACAATAAGGTCAAGGGTGAAGGTCTGCAGCTACTCATCTTCCCCAAGCACCACACACGAGGGGATCAAACCATTCTAGCGACCCCAAGCGTCCCCAGTTCCAGCTAAGTTCACTCCACACAGTTTGGCTAGTTCCTCGAACTCCAGCTCTTGAGGCGGGAAACACTTGACCTTCAGTGAGGTGCCAGCTCTCCTGGGCCTCGCTGACTGGCCCCGTGGCTGGGGAGGGGGAGGTTTCTCCAAGAGTGTGTGCGGCGAGAGTGGATGACCCGGAGGACTCTGCAAGCACGTGGGTCCGCGCCGGCCAAGCCCGCGCTCCCCGCCCCGTCTCACGGTGGGCCCGGCCCACGCCACGCGGCGGCTTGGAGGACACTTGAGCGACCTGCCACCCCGCTCGGACGGACCACAAGAAGCGACCCCAGCGCTCGGATCGCGTCGAGGGGCGGGGCAGCCGCGCGGGACCCACGCGGAGAGAAACGCGCCGAGGCGCCCGCCCGCGCGCCGAGGGCAGGGGCGCGCCCCGCGCGGCGGGAGCGGAGCTCGCCGACCATCGTGCCTGGGAGGCGGCGTCTGGAAAGAGCACCCGCCAGGCCTCCCAGGTTCTTCAGATTTCCCGCTGCCGCGCCGCGCGAGCCCCGGCCGGAGGCTGCACGTCCCCGAGCCTCAGACAGGTGCCTGGCGAAAGCGCCGCGCCCGCCGAGCTCCGTGGACCCCGCGGGCGCCCCCCCTCAACTGTGCACCAGACCCGGGGGAACAAAGAGTTAGCTCGGTACCTGATCCTCTCCTTCTCTGCTCTCTGGAGCTCCTCATTTCTTTCCAGCACCTGAAGGATCTTCCTGGCTTCTTCATCGTTTAGAAACTGCAATCAAACCCCTGAGGAACTTTCGTCATTTTCTCTACTGTGTGTGCATTACCCTTAAGCTCCTTGGCGCCTCCTGTTACAGTGACATTTCTCAAGCTACAGAAGACCAGTTTCAAGTACTTGATTCCAGAGCCAATGAAGCCCGTCCCTTTGAAAATCTAGAACCTAGCGAGCAGCCCACACATACAGGACTAATTCTGATGACACCTTAATGACATATTTCTCTCAGCGTATCCAACCGAGATGCAAAATGAACCGCTGAGGGAGAAAGGGAACCAATCCCATCTCGAAGGGGCGGGCTGTTCCGCGCTCCTCCCTTTCCCTCCTCCACCCGGTATCAAACTTGTTTAACTAACAAGCCTACACATAATTTAGCCCCCGAAGTGGGGCGGAGGCTTGAGAGTTGGCTCCAGCGTATTTATTTTGGCTGTTGTTGTTTGCCCACAGAACTTGAACTTGACTAGTGGGCGTGAAAAAGAGAGTTTCACGACTAATTCTCGTTTCTAATAAAGAGCCCATAAGAAATAGAATTGCGCTTAGGAGCTTTAGAACTGGCAGGAGGGTTATTCCTTTTAGAAAGACCCAGAAGGATTGAACTTATACAGCCACAAGGCTGAATTTAGTTTATCCTTGGAAATTAATTCTTTGCTGAGTCTCCCACCTCTCGGATACCTGCAACTCATTGTTTCACAAAGTCATTCTCAGACTTTAGAAAAATCAAAACTGTTTATGGTATTTCAGGAGAGGACATAACCAAAGGATGGTTAAAAGCACCTGTTTGTAGTTTTCTGTAAGATTTGATAATCTTCTTAATAAACAGTTTCAGGGAAGTAATAAAAGTGCCACTTTAAAACATCTTAATCCTCTGATTAAAGTAAAATGTAATCCTATGAAACCACAGAAATAGCCTAGAAAGATTATTCCAAGATCTGATGGAAATTTCTAAATATATTTAAAAAACATACATTTTTAAAATTATCAAGTCTGTTCCAGAAAACATTTTGTTTCTTTGGCTTCACTTTGCACACAGTAACTTCATCAGATCAACTTTATTGTCCCAAAGCCTTAATTTGGTCGCTTCTTATATAGTGGTGATGGCTACTAACATTTAAAATTTGCTCCCGTGTGCATCATCCCTTTTCATGGCAAAAACCATAATAAAGATTTTGTATCTGTAACAAAAACATGTCAAAAATGGTTATTTATGTTTTGGCCTCAAGATCCTCTATTCACCTTATTTAAGATATGTCTAGGCAAGTAACCATTTAAATAAATTTCCGTGGGTGTCTATTTGTTACTTCTATGAAGCAGGAACTAATTCAGTTCACTAATGTACAACTCACAGAACTCCTTTATAAATAGTCTCTGTGTTAATGATGGTTCAGGAATGTGTCTCCTTCATGATGTCTGTATTTTTTCCTCTTTAGTGTGTTCATTTATTCAGCATAATTATGGAACTTTTAAAATGTGGAGACAGGCTCTTTGTTCCTGGTATAGCAATTAGTTGATTTCCACCTACTATAAGGAAGCAGCATACAATTTGAATTTTGCAATAAGGAGATCCTTATTTTGAATTTGCAGTCAATTTGAATTTCATTTTTACTTAAATTGAAAGTAGGGAAAACTATCATTCACATATGACTTAAATCTCTTATGATTATACAGTGGAAGTGACAAATAGATTCTAGGGATTAGATCTGATAGAGTGCCTGAAGAACTATGGACAGAGGCTGTGATCAAAACCATCCCCAAGGGAAAAAAAAATGCAACAAGGCAAAATGTTTGTCTTAGGAGGCCTTACAAATATCTGAGAAGAGAAGCAAAAGGCAAAGGAGAAAAGGAAAGATATACCCATCTGAATGTAGCGTTCCAAAGAATAGCAAGATGAGAGAAAAAGGCCTTCTTAGGTAAACAATGTTCAAGAGGAATGAAATGGAAGA
Source organism: Nanger dama (assembly GCA_917880005.1). Lineage (NCBI taxonomy): Eukaryota > Metazoa > Chordata > Mammalia > Artiodactyla > Bovidae > Nanger > Nanger dama. The sequence goes on from CAKJTW010000014.1 coordinate 18,393,527, forward strand.
AAACAATAGAATGGGAAAAATAGCGATCTCTTCAAGAAAATTAGAGATACCAAGAGATCATTTCATGCAAAGATGGGCAGAATAAAAAACAGAAAAAGCAAGGACTTAACAGAAGCAGAAGAAATTAAGAAGAGGTGGCAAGAATATACAGAAAAACTATACAAAAAAGGTCTTAATGACTTGGACAACAACGATGGTGTCGTCACTGACCTAGAGCCAGACATCCTGGAGTATGAAGTCAAGTGGGCCTTAGGAAGCGTTACTAATGAACAAAGCTAGCGAAGGTGATAGAATTCCAGCTGGGCAGGAGAAGAAGGGGGCTACAGAGGATGAGACAGTTGGATGGCATTGTTAACAATGGATAGGAGTTTGAGCAGACTCCGGGAGGTAGTGAAGGGTAGGGAAGCCTGGCGTGCTGCTGCAGTCCATGGGGTTGCAATGAGTTGTACATGACTGAGTGACTGAACAACAACATACACTGTGAAGAAGATAATCCTTGTCTTTAGGAAGTTTATAATACAGTGAAGGTGATAACACAAATGGAGAAATGACTCCATAACAAGAACATAATAGATGTATAAAACAAGTCCTATTACAGCACAGAAGGAAGAAGGTAGTTCCAAATGAGTGCTGCAGGGAGAGGAAATGGTATTTGAGTTACAACATGAAGGGTCATAGTTCAGTAAGAAGAAATGGAGGGTAGCAGGGGAGATATGTGACTCTGTTCCAGGCTAGGGGAGCAGGGCACTGAACACCAGAAGCAGATTCTAGGAATCTGCTCATAAGTCCTTCATCGCCTTTGGTTAATGGCCAAAGTGAGTAAAAATTTGGAAGCTAGAGAAAATAGGGGCATATCTAGAGACTGGTAAATGATGTATTTTGGTTAGAGTATACATTCTAAATAGGAACAATATTATCCCTGCTCCTGGGGCTGCCACTAAGTCGCTTCAGTCGTGTCTGACTCTGTGCGACCACATAGACGGCAGCCCACCAGGCTCCCCCGTCCCTGGGATTCTCCAGGCAAGAACACTGGAGTGGGTTGCCATTTCCTTCTCTAGTGGAGCAATAATTGGTTCTTAGAGGGCAGAAACATCTTACTTTTAAAATGTAAAGTACAGAGACACACCCAGTTCATAAACAAGACAGTACAGCTATAGCATTAAAATGTCATGAGAGGGAAGATTAAGAAAAAACAAAACCTTAAAAGACCCCTTGGGGGACAATAATTGAAAACGTTGAAAAACTCCTGAGGTAGGACATGGGTCATAGAGTAAATAAGTCTGAACCCTGATGATGACTGCATGCTGAAAAATCTGGACTCTACTGTGCAAGCAATGAGTAGACAGTGCAGGTTTTAAGGATGACAATGGTAAAGCTGAAAGTGAACCTTGGGATGACGATTCTGGCAGCAGTTGGTAAGAAAAAGTAGAGGGAGGGTGGTGGCAAGAGGCTCTGTTGGATCCGAATGCGGATGCAGCCGAAAGGGGAAGGAGGATCAGAACTAAGTGGTGGAAGTGGGGATAGGAAGAAGGATGGGAGTCCAAAGATAATGGCTGGACTTGGTAACTCCTTAGATATTGGAGTTAAGAAAGAAAGAGGCCAAAGATGATGCAAGGTGTCACGAGAATTATCTTAAAGGAGAGTAGTCCTTTTGATTATATGGGAATCATAAGGCTTGTAAAAAGATCAGGAGTTCAGTTTTAGACATAGAGTTTGAGCTACTTGCAATTTATCCATATGGAGATACTGAGCAAAAGTGAAAGATGTGGGACTGGAAATTCTTGACATAGGGGTGGAGAAATAGATTTAGCAGTCAGCTGCTTAAAGATGATTGTCAAAATCCTGAGACTGGGTAAGATAGCCAGAGCAAAGAATAGATACAGAGTAGGAGATGTGTTCAGAACCTCGAATGGCCACTGTGGACATCAACACTCAGGCATGTTTCCTGGGTTATGGCATAAGGAGGCATATGATGGAGAAATTTTTATATTGAGGTTTTATACTGAGAAATTTATAAGGCATTGAGGTTGCCTTGGAAACCATACAGGCACTTTCTGTGGAACAATAAATTTAGCACTTAGTAAATATTGTATAGTAAAGTAAAAGTAATTCTCAACGGGTTGTTTTATGGGCTCAGCCAGCTCCAAACAGCTGTTTTCATCCTTAGTATCTGGTAAACCTGACAAACTCCTGCCCAGCCTCTCAGCTAGAGAGGCCAATCAGTTTGTTTTTTTAATCGTAGCAGCTAGATAGATAGCAATGATCTTTTGAAATCTCTCATTGTCTCCTGTTTTCTCCAATCTCTTTGCCAAATCTCCACCAGAAGGCTTGGTTTTGTTTGTTTGTTTTTTTCTCTTCACTGACACTTACTTCATCCAGCCAAGAGAAGTACTGATCACATACTTGCTTGAATTTCTGAATTTTTGTTACCTAAAGTCACTTACGCCTGCAGTAAGCCATTTAAAATCATCGCTGTAGATTTTAGATAGGTTTTTCTCAGAGGTATCTTCTCTTTCAACAGACAGGCCTTTATTAGTAAACAAGAGATGGAAAACTCTGAAAAGGGAGTTACCAGGAGCTCACACAATTGTTCATTTCAGTTTTCACTATACTAAGTGTCCAATGAATAGTGTTGCAAATCTAGGTAGGAAATTCCCTTTTGGTTCATCCTGAATACACAATTACGGAATACAAATTAGAACAGTCACTTAAACTCTCTGAATGCTAGTTTTTGTTGTTCTTTTTATAAAAACAAGGATAGTAATAGATCTATCCTTATATGATTATCTAAAAACTGCTGCAAAAATACACATAAAGCAGGTAACAAGGTTGATGCTCAATAAATGGTATCTATTAATAATGTTCACACACAGAGCTGCCTACAACTTTAAAAGTAACATTTTCTCTGACAACAAAAGTACTATCTATTTATTGGGGTTTGAGGAAAACTGAAAAATAAAAATAAGAATACAACAAAATCTCAGCTTTTACTGCTAAGTTGATGGAAGAATGCTGCTTAGTTCTGCAAACACATGGGCTCACTAGTACCAATATTTCCAAGTCTTGTCCTTAAGGCAGAGTGACAGAGGGAGATTTGGAGCTGGGGAAAATATATAATTGGTGCTAGGAAGGTTGTAGGGAGAATGCCCACCAAATGCTTAAGGCTTTCTAATGAAATAGTTTCATCAAGTCAAAAAGCATGGATCAAGGAATTCTAGACATTACCATACCTTCATGGACCACAGCCTTGTCAAGGCAAAGGGGCTTGCATAAGTTAATAAAGGTATGAGCCATGCCTTGCAGGGCCACCAAGACAGGTGGGTTATAGTGAAGGGTTCTGATAAAATGTGGTCCACTGGAGGAGTGAATGACAAACCATTCAAGTATTCTTGCCATGAGAAGCCCATGAACAGTATGAAAAGGCAAAAAGACAGGACACTGAAGATAAAAGATAGGACAGTGAAGATATGCCATCCAGGTTGGAAGACGTCCAATATGCTACTGGGGAAGAGCAGAGGGCAAGTACTAGTAACTCCAGAAAGACTGAAGGTCAAAGCAGGAATGACACCCAGCTATGAATGTGTCCATGGTAAAATTAAAGTCCAATCCTGTAAAGAACAAGAAACTGGAATGTTAGGTAGGTAAATCAAGGTAAATTGGATGTGGTCAAGCAGGAGATGACAAGAGTGAGTATCAGCATCTTAGGAATCAGTAAACTAAAATGGAAGGGAATGGGCAAATTTAATTCAGATGACCATTATATATACTACTGTGGACAAGAACCCCTTAGAAGAACTGGAGTAGTCCTCACAGTGAACAGCAGAGTACAAAATGCAGTACTTAGGTGCAACATCAAAAATGACAGAATGATAGCAGTTTGTTTCTCAGGCAAACCATTCAAAATCACAGCAATCCAAGTCTATGCCCCAGCCACTGATCCTGAAGAAGTTGAAGTTGAATGGTTCTCTGAAGACTTGAAAGTCTTTCTAGAACTAACAGCCAACAAGATGTCCTTTTCATCATCAGGGATTGGAATCCAAAAGTAGGAAGTCAAGAGATACCCAGAATAACAGGCAAGTTCAATCCTGGAGTACAAAGTGAAGCAGGGCAAAAGTGAGCAGAGTTTTGCTAAGAGAACACTGGTCATAGCAAACACCCCAACAACACAAGAGATGACTCTACACATGAATGTCATCAAATGGTCAATACCAAAATCAAATTGATTATATTCTTTGCAGCTGAAGATGGAGAAGCTCTATACAGTCAGCAGAAACAAGACCTGGAGCTGACTGTGGTTTGGATCATCAGCTCCTTATTGCAAAATTCAGGCTTAAATTGAAGAAAGTAGGGGAAAACCACTAGGCCATTCAGATAAGAATAAATCAAATCCTTTATAATTATACACTGCAGGTGATGAATAGATTCAAGGGATTAGATCTGATAGAGTGCCTGAAGAACTATGGACAGAGGTTCCTAACAATGTATAAGAGTCAGTGACCAAAACCATCCCCACAAAAAGAAATGCAAGAAGGCAAAGTGGTTATCTGAGGAGGCTTTACAAATAGCTGTAAAAAGAAGAAAGGTGAAAGGCAAGGGGGAAAGGGAAAGATACACTCAACTGAATGCAGAGTTCTAGAAAACAGCAAGGAGAGATAAGAAGGCTTTCTTAAATGAACAATGCAAAGAAATAGAGGAAAGCAATAGAATGGAAAAGACTAAAGATCTCTTGAAAACTGAAAATATCAAGGGAACTTGTTCTGCAAAGATGAGCATAATAAGGACAGAAACAGTAAGGGCCAAAGAAAAGCAAAAGAGATTAAGGAGAGGTGGCAAGAATACACAGAACTACACAAAAATGGTCTTAATGACCTGGATAACCACGATGGTGTGATCATTGATTTAGAGCCAGACTTCCTGGAGGGTGAAGTCAAGTGGCCTTTAGGAAGTATTGCTACAAACAAAGCTAGTGGAGGTGATGGAATTCCAACTGAGTTATTGCAAATCCTAAAAGATGGGGCTGTTAAAGTGCTGCACTCATTATGCCAGCAAATTTGGAAAACTCAGCAGTGGTCACAGGACTGGAAAAGGTCAGTTTTCAATTCAATCCCAAAGAAAGGCAATGCCAAAGAATGTTCAAAATACCACACAATTGTACTCATTTCACATGCTAGTGAGGTAATGCTCAAAATCCTTCAAGCTAGATTTCAACAGTACATGAACCAAGAACTTCCAGATGTACAAAATGGGTTTAGAATAGGCAATCATGTGCTTAGTTAGTTCCTCAGTCATGTCAGACTCTTTGCGACCCTGTGAATTGCAGCCTGCCAGGCCCCTCTGTCCATGGGGATTCTCCAAGCAAGAATACTGGAGTGGGTTGCCATGCCCTCCTCCAAAGAGTCTTCCCAACCCAGGGATCAAACTCAGGTCTCCTGTGTTGCAGGTGATTCTTTACCATCTGAGCCACAGGAAGCCAGGGAAGAATAGACAGAGAAGAGATCGAATTGCCAACATTTGTTGGGTCACAGAGAAAAGAAGCGAATTCCAGAAAAACTACTTCTGCTTCATTGACTATGCTAAACCCCTGACTGTGTGGATCACAATAACTGTTGAAACTTCTTAACTGTTGATAGTTCATCATTGATGAACTGTCCTTTGAGAAACTTGTATGCAGGTCAAAAGGAAGGTTAGAACAGGACATGGAGCAAAATGACTGGTTCAAAAATGGGAAAGAAGTATGTAAAGGCTGCATATTGTCACTTGTTTACCTTATATGCAGAGTTGTTGTCCAGTATCTAAGTCACATCTGACTCTTTGCAATCCCATGAACTGCAGCATACCAGGCTTTCCTGTCCTTCACTATCTCCCTGAGTTTGTTCAAAACCCATGCCCACTGAGTCAGTGATGCCATGCAACCATCTCATCCTCTGCTGCTCCCTTCTCCTCTTGCAATCAATTGTACTCAGTCTTCTTTATGGTCCAACTCTCACATCCATACCTGACTATGGGAAAAACTGTAGCTTTGACTATATGGGCCTTTGTTGGCAAAGTGATGTCTCTGCTTTTTAATACACTGTCTAGATTTGTCATAGCAGAGTACATCATGTGAAATGCCTGGCTGGAAGAATCACAAGCTGGAATCAAGATTACTGGGAGATATACCCACACCTCAGATATGTACATGATAACCACTCTAATGGCAGACAGTGAAGAAAAAATAAAGGACCTATTGATGAAGGTGAAAAGGGAGAGTGAAAAAGCTGGTTTGAAACTCAACATTAAAAAAGAAATAAGGTTATGGCACTGGGTCCCATCACTTCATGGAAAACAGATAGGTAAAAGTGGAAGCAGTGACAGATTTTATTTTATTTTTTGCTCCAAAATCACTGCAGATGGTGACTGTAGCCATGAAATTCAAAGACACTTGCTTCTTGGAAGAAAAGCTATGACAAAACTAGACAGCATATTAAAAAGCAGAAACATCTCTTTGCCAACAAAGGTCCATATAGTCAAAGTTATGGTTTTTCCAGTAGTCATTCATGGATGTGAGAGTTGGACCACAAAGAAGGCTGAGTACCAAAGAGCGGATGCTTTTGAATTGTGGTGCTGGAGAAGACTCTGAGAGTCCTTTGGACTTCAGGGAGATCAAACCAGTCAACCTAAAGAAAATCAACCCTGAATATTCATTGGAAGGACTCATGCTGAAGCTGATGCTCCAACACTTTGGCCACCTGATGTGAAGAGCCAACCCATTGGAAAAGACCCTGATGCTGGGAAGATTGAGGGCAGGAGGAGAAGGTTAGACAGCATCATTGACTGAATGAACATGAATTTAAGCAAACTCCAGGAGACAGTGAAGGACAGGGAAGCCTGGCACGTTGCAGTCCATGGGGTGGCAAATTGTGGGACGCGACTTAGTGACTGAATGGTAACAACAGTGTCTGTGCATGCTCAGTTGCTCAGTCATGCCCAACTCTCTGTGACCCTGTGGTCTGTAGCCTGCCAGACTTCTCTGTCCTTGGTATTCTCCAGGCAAGAATACTGGAGTGGGTTGCCATGCTCTCCTCCAGGGGTTTTTTCTTTCCAGGGATGGAACCCACATCCTCTGCACTGCAGGCAAATTCTTTTAACCCCTGGACCACTGGGGAAGCTCAGCAACAACAACCATCTTCTCACCAGATGATTTGCTTCTCCATCTACCCTAAGAAGGAGTAAACAAATATCAAGTAGACAGGCTGGGAAGTTATTTCAGTTATGGAAGTTCCCTCATAGAAAAGAGAAGAAATGACTGTTCCCTCAAATATTGTTCATTGTGTAAGAATGTAAGAGTATGGAAAAGTGAAAAAGAGTATAATTATCTATAATCCAACCACTATTATTTTTAAAATATTATTTATTTATTTTCATTGGAGGATAAACGCTTCACAGTGTTTTAGTGGTCTCTGCTATACATCAGTGTGAATCAGTCACAACTATATATTTAATATTTTTATTTATATGTTTATATATTCCCTCTTCATATATGTTCACATAGTTGGTGATGGACAGGGAAGCCTGGTGTGCTACAGTCCATGGGATCACAAAGAGTTGGACATGACTGAGCAACTGAAAATAACTGATATTCCCCCTTTCCATTTATATCTAATGTATGACACTGTTTTGAATAGTCTTCTATAATGTCCCTTTACATGGCTGCATACAGCTACCTAGGATAATGTGGTATTATGGCTGTTGGGGTAATAGAAACACAATCCAAAATTTATAAAGACTCTTAGAGTATTTAAACAAGTCACTGAGACCTGCTGGGACGGACAGCAGAAGTATGGTCCTGATTCCAAAGTATCATATAAGGCAAAGGGACAAAAACCTCCTGTTCTTTCATGTCAGAATTCAATATATGTGAGACCTAGATCTCAAACTCTAGGTGATAAAACTCAAAAGACCTGCCAAATCAAGACACGGAGCAACACACACACTTATTATTCATCCTAGTCCTAAACATTCTGCCTCACCCCACATCTTTATAGAAGGGGCTTTCATTGTTCCCATCCTCCCTGAAGGACGATGGAGAGGAGCAGTGGGCTCTGAGATTTGTACAAACAGCTGCGACTCTGCCCAAAACTCAAAAGAGGTAAAACACATACCAGGACATTATATGGATCTACTGTGATCCTGATAGTAATATCTGAGACATCTAGGTCAACAAACAAAAAAAACAAGATTGGACAATTTCCCTTGTGATTACAGAAGTAGAAAAAATTCCAAAGAAAAATGCCAGTAAGTCAAACATAGTAATATATTAAAGGATTAAGTAGAATTTATTCCAGATGCTGCTACTGCTGCTAAGTTGCTTCAGTTGTGTCTAACTCTGTGTGACCCCATAGATGGCAGCCCTTCAGGCTCCCTCCATCCATAGGATTTTCCAGGCGAGAGTACTGCAGTGGGGTGCCATTACCTTTTCCGATTCCAGATGCAAGAATAATTTAATATTATCATAGTTTATTAGGAGTTCAAAGTAAGTATCGATATAACATTTGATCAAAAGTTCTCTGATAAAATTCAAGACTGTTTTTTGTTAGAACTAAGCTAATTATTTAAACTAAATTTTAAATCCTAATTCTTAGGATTAGGAGCCTGTCCTTTCAGTGTGGTAAGGAATGTCTGTCCCAGACAATACCAATGTCATAATCAGTGGTAAGCAACCAAAGCAAAAACAAATCAAAGGTACCTACAATTACCTATATTAGATAACATTATTCTGGTAGTTCTAGCCAAATACAATAAAGGAAGAAAAAGTAAAACATTCAGAAAAAAAACTGACTATAAGTGATGATTGTCTATTTAGAAAGAATCCACAGGAAATCCATTTAAAACCTTTAAGAATTAAAACCAGAATACATGTCAGTGTACTGATTCATTTAACAAATATTTATGGAAAGCCTAGTATGTGTTAAGAAATGTTCTAGAAACTACATGTACAGTGTTAAGATAAAAATGTTCCTGCCCTCAAGAACATTACATTCTAATGAGCAGAGGGGAAAAATAAACAAATCAACGTAAATTTAGAGTGTGATTTTTGTTGTTGTTCAGTTGCCAAGTGATGTCTGACTCTTTGCGACCCCATGAACTGCAGCACACCAGGCCTCCCTGTCCCTCATCATCTCCCCGAGCCTGCTCAAACTCATGTCCACCAAGTCAGTGATGCCATCTCATCCTCTGTTGCCCCCTTCTCCTCTTGCCCTCAATCTTTCCCAGCAGCAAGGTCTTTTCCAATGAGCTGGCCCTTCGCCTCAGGTGGTGACAATATTGGTCTTCAGTTTCAGCATCAGTCCTTCCAATGGGTATTCAGGGAGGTATTGATTTCCTTTAGGGCTGACTGGTTTAATCTCCTTGTTGTCCAAGGGATTATCAAGAGTCTTCAACACCACAACTCGAAAGCATCAATTCTTTGGCTCTCAGCCTTCTTTATGGTCCAACTCTCACACCCACATACAACTACTAAAAACTATAGCTTTGACTATATGGACCTTTGTCAACAAAGTGATGTCTCTACTTTTTAATATGCTGTCTAGGTTTGTCATAGCTTTTCTTCCAAGAAGCAAGTGTCTTTGAATTTTATGGCTGCAGTTACTGTCTGCAGTGATTTTTGGAGCCCAAGAAAATAAAATCTGTCACTACTTCCACTTTTCCCCCATCTCTTTACCATAAAGTGATGGGACCAGATACCACGATCTTAGTTTTTGAATGTTGAGTTTTAAGCCAGCTTTTTCACTCTCCTCTTTCACCTTCATTAAGAGGCTCTTTAGTGCCTCTTCACTTTCTGCCATTAGAGTGGTATCATCTGCATATCTGAGGTTGTTGATATTTTTTGATATCTTTCCTATTTTGATTCCAGTTCATGGGTCATCCAGCTCAGCATTTCCCATGAGGTACTCTGCATATAAGTTAAATAAGCAGGGTGACAATGTACAGCCTTTTGAACCAGTCCATTGCTCCATGTCTGGTATAAATGTTGCTTCTTGTCCTGCATACAGGTTTCTCAGAGGACAGGTAAGGTGGCCTGGTATTTCCATCTCTTGAAGAATTTTCCATAGTTTGTTGTGATCCACACAATCAAATGTTTTTGTGTAGCTGATAAAGGAGAAGAAGATTTTTTGGGGGAAACTCCCTTGTTTTTTCTATGAGCCAGTGGATGTGGGCAATTTAATCTCTGGTTCCTCTGCCTTTTCTAAACACAGCTTGTATATCTGAAAGTTCTTGGTTCACATACTGCAGAACCCTAGCTTGAAGGATTTTGAGCATAATCAAAGTCAAGCGGTACATGCCAGTAACAGGCAACTTTAACCTTGGACCACAAAATGAAGCAGGGCAAAAGCTAACAGAGTTTTTCCAAGCCAGTGCACTGGTCATAGCAAACACCGTTTTCCAACAACACAAGAGATGACTCTATACATGACTCTATACAGATAGTCATTACTGAAATCAGATTGATTATATTCTTAGCAGCCAAAGATGGAGAAGCTCTATACAATCAACAAAGAATAAGACCTGGAGTTGACAGTGGTTCAGATCATCAGCTTCCTATTGCAAAATTCAGGCTCAAATTGAAGAAAGTAGGGAAAACCACTAGGCCATTCAGATATGATCTTAATCACATCTCTTATGATTATAAAGTAGAGATAACAAATAGATTCAACGGATTAGATCTGGAAGACAGAGTGCCTGAAGAACTGTGCAGAGAGGTTTATAACATTGTACAGGAGGTGGTGACCAAAACCATCTTCAAGGAAAAAAAAAAATACAAGAAGGCAAAATGGTTTTCTGAGGAGGCCTTACAAATAGCTCAGAAAAGAAGAGAATCAAAAGGCAAAGGAGAAAAGGAAAGATACTCCACTAAATGCAAAGTTCCAGAGAATAGCATTGGTCACTTAAGGTGACCAATGCAAAGAAATAGAGGAAATCAGCAGAATGGGAAACACTAGGGATTTCAAAAGAAAATTATACCAAAGAAATATTTCATGCAAAGATGTGTACAATAAAGGACAGGAACAGCAAGGACCTAACAGAAGAAGAGATTAAGAAGAGAATACACAGAAGAACTGTATGAAAAGGATCTTAATGACCTAGATAACCTTGATGGTGTGGTCATTCACCTAGAGCCAGACATCCTGGAGTGTGAAGTCAAGTGGGCCTTGGGGAGCATTTCTATGAACAAAGCTAGTGGAGGTGAAGAAATTCCAAGTGAGCTATTTCATATCCTAAAAGATTATTCTGTTAAAGTGTTGCACTCAATACACCAGCAAATTTAGAAAACCCATCAGTGACCACAGGACTGGAAAAAGTCAGTTTTCATCCCAATCCCAAGGAAGGGCAATGCGAAGAATGTTCAAGTTACCATACAATAGTGTGTGTTATTGGAAAGACTGATGTTGAAGCCAAAGCTCCAATATTTTGGCCACTTGATGCGAAGAACTGACTCATTAGAAAAGATCTTGATGCTGGGAAAGATTGAAGGCAGGAGGCGAAGGGGACAACAGAGGATGAGATGGTTGGATGGCATCACTGACTCAATGGATGTGAGTTTGAGCAAGCTCCGGGGAGTTGGTGATGGGCAGGGAAGCCTGGCCTACTGCAGTCCATAGGATCACAAAGAGTTGGACACGATTGAGCGACTAAACTGAACTGAGAGTGTGATAAGTGGTCCAAAATAATAGTGTGGTCCAAAATAATAGCGTGGTTATGGATGGACAGATATCCTGGCTTCAATGAGAATGATCAGGGAAAGCTTGAGTGAGGTACCATTTGAGCTGAAGTCTGAAGACTTAGAAGCCATATTTGGAAAGAACTGGGAAAAAAAATATACAGATGTCCTCAAAGTAGTTTAAATTTGAATAAAATGTTGGTAAAATGTAGATTTACTAGCTATTTACAAAATTTTTTGAACCTATGTTATCTTCATGCAAGAAATAATCTATTAGATTCCCTGCCCCAGGTGGTGTGACCTGGTGGTTAAGCATTTGCTTAATTGTATTTGCTCAACTGCTGTGTCAGGCCCAGCGCCAGGTACTGGAAACAAAGAGGTACAGAGACAAGAACTCTGTCCTCATGGAGGTTGCACTTCTGAGAGAAGAGACAGACAATACATACATATATAAATAAAAGAGTAACCAAATGTGGTAAGTACTAGGAAGAAAATGAACAGGGTGATGCGATGAAGAGCAGTTTTGGGGAGGGGGGAGGTGCTCTGGAGGGCCAACCTAAAGTTACACATAATGGAGATCTGAAGGTGACATGAATCCAACCTTGGAGAGGAGCAGGGAGGAGAGCTTTACACGCAGAGAAAAATGCAGAGATGCTGAGGCAGGAGAATGATTGACATCCCCTGGCTGATGTCTCTGAATTGAAGTAAATATGGGAGGAGCATGGGGAGGAGAGTAGGGAAAAGGGACATAAAACGAGGTTAGAGTGATAGGTATGGGCCTGATAACAAGAAAGTTCACGGCAAGGGATTTTAAATCTTATTCTCAGGGCATCAGCTGGGAGACCTTGGTTCAGGCTCTGGCTACATAGTCTGCTAGATATGTAATCTTGCAAAATAAGAGTAGTAATAGTGCCCACTTTGTAAAGCTGTGGAATTAAACGCAATGATGTATGTGACATGCTTAACACTTCATTCAGTTCAGTTCAGTTCAGTGACTCAGTCGTGTCTGACTCTTTGCGACCCTATGAATCGCAGCACGCCAGGCCTCCCTGTCCATCACCAACTCCTGGAGTTCACTCAGACTCGCATCCATTGAGTCAGTGATGCCATCCAGCCATCTCATCCTCTGTCGTCCCCTTCTCCTCCTGCCCCCAATCCCTCCCAGCACTTAGTTAGCTCTAATGAAATAATGTATGAGAGAGAAAAGGTCAGAAAGAGAGAAAGTGACAGAGTATGCTCCTCAGACAGGTGGCCTGTTGCATTCCACTCTGATTTCTCTTTGTACCTGGCTGGCTTCTGGGATAAGAAAGGATTTTCAGATGCCATCTCTTCCTATCTCCAAGAAGAAGGAAATTTTACTTGTGGGTAAAACTTACCTCAAAATATTTATGATATAAGAATTAAAATCGTTCTTAATTGAAAATAAAGCAAGAAGACATTGAAGTAGTAAAATAGAAAGAAAGACTTGCAATCTTATTATCATAATTCAAAGACTTTTCCCACATTTGATTATTATTCTAAAGTTCTTTTTCATATGCATATATATATAGTTAGATATAGTTATAATCACAACTGTGTGTACATATATATTCACACTCTTAACTCAGTGGTAATCACAATATGCATATTTGGATAAAATCTTTAAATTTTGTTACTGAAAGACTTCTATGGAAGATAGTTTCACAATCTAGAGCAATCAAAGAACCAATTTTGAAGGTTCTTCAAGAACTTTAAAATTAGTGTTTCATAAAAATAAGGCCACTGATGTTTTTTATATCAGTAACCAGTTTTGACACTTTTCAATATTCATTCTTTGGAAATTCTTCTGAATAGTGATTCTGCCTACTTCCACTATGGTTGCTTTTCTTTTTAAAAGACTGCCCTTTCTGTAGCAATCCTTGTGCATGTATCAAGGGACAACTCAAAAATAAATCATTTTTGTCTGTTCTCAGAGTATCTTCTCATCTGTAAATAAATCAGGGTAAGTGAGAGCACCCACAATGATCATGGGATGGAGACTTTGGTAAGCACTGCCAATCCAGGGGGAAATAATGCTATCCCAACTCTCAGTAGATTTTTTTAAAGCTCTCAATAGTCAACTTCTTCAGAATAAAAGACTTATACTTGTTGGCTTCCATGGTGCTAATCTATCAAATATTATATTGCTCTTTGAGTTCAGGAGATTGTTCACTAGGTAATTTGGAAAGTACAGGAAGGTGAGAAGATAAGAGAACACTTTTCTATTTAACCCCAGCTTGATTTCATGGACAGGTGGGTAAAGTAAAACAGAAAGAATAAAGGAAAATTCTAATATAGAAAAGACAGAGTTCAGTTCCTTCCAAGCTGGGAAGAAATGTCCACTCAGAGTGAAATGAGCAAGACTGAGAGCTACATATTCCTTTCCCCATCAGCTGCTATGTAATAGCCTCTTGCAACCTCTAATTAACTGAACCATTATAGTTAATTAATACATGCTTAAATCAAATGGTGGCTCAGACTAAACTGAAGATTGTTTTCTTTTGTACATTTTAAAGAAAGTTTATTAGCATATTTGGATTTTTTTTCTCTTTTGATTCAAAAATCCTAGGTTTTACTAGGAATAAAACCACCATATGACCCCATAACCCCACTCCTAGGCATATACCCTGAGGAAACCAAAATTGAAAGAGACACATGTGTCCCATTGTTCACTGTAGCACTATTTACAATAGCTAGAACATGGAAGCAACCTAGATGTCCATTAACAGAAGAATGGGTAAAGACGTGTTATGTATACACAATGGACTGTTACTCAGCCATAAAAAGGAATGCATTTGAGTCCGTTCTAATGAGGTAGATGAACCTAGAACCTATTATACAGAGTGAAACGAGTCAGAAAGAGAAAGATAAATACAGCATTCTAACATCCACTGGATCATGGAAAAAGCAAGAGAGTTCCAGAAAAACATCTACTTCTGCTTTATTGACTATGCCAAAGCCTTTGACTGTGTGGATCACAATAAACTGTGGATAATTCTGAAAGAGATGGGAATACCAGACCACCTGACCTGCCTCTTGAGAAATCTGTATGCAGGTCAGGAAGCAACAGTTAGAACTTGACTAGGAAACGGAGTATGTCAAGGCTGTATATTGTCACTCTGCTTATTTAACTTATATGCAGAGGACATCATGAGAAACGCTGGGTTGGAAGAAACACAAGCTGGAATCAAGATTGCCGGGAGAATATCAATAACCTCAGATATGCAGATGACACCACCCTTATGGCAGAAAGTGAAGAGAAACTAAAAAGCCTCTTGATGAAAGTGAAAGAGGAGAGTGAAAAAGTTGGCTTAAAGCTCAACATTCAGAAAACGAAGATCATGGCATCTGGTCCCATCACTTCATGGGAAATAGATGGGGAAACAGTGTCAGACTTTATTTTTCTGGGCTCCCAAATCACTGCAGATGGTGATTGCAGCCATGAAATTAAAAGACGCTTACTCCTTGGAAGGAAAGTTATGACCAACCTAGATAGCATATTCAAAAGCAGAGATATTACTTTGCCAACAAAGGTCCGTCTAGTCAAGGCTATGGTTTTTCGAGTGGTCATGTATGGATGTGAGAGTTGGACCATAAAGAAAGCTGATCACAGAAGGATTGATGCTTTTGAACTGTGGTGTTGGAGAAGACTCTTGAGAGTCCCTTGGACTGCAAGGAGATCTAACCAGTCCATCCTAAAGGAGACCAGTCCTGGGTGTTTATTGGAAGGAATGATGCTGAAGCTGAAACTCCAATACTCTGGCCACCTCATGCGAAGAGCTAACTCATTGGAAAAGACCCTGATGCTGGGAAGGATTGAGGGCAGGAGGAGAAGGGGATGACAGAGGATGAGATGGTTGGATGGCATCACTGACTCAATGGACATGGGACTGAGTAAACTCCGGGAGTTGGTGATGGACAGGGAGGCCTGGAGTGCTGTGGTTCATGGGGTTGCAAAGAGTCGGACATGACTGAGTGACTAAACTGAACTGAACTTTTATGTGGCACCTGAGCGTTTCCCTTGGTTTTATTACTTCATGTGGTTTAAGAGGGCTATTGTTGCTACAAACCTAATGTTTATATCCCCCAATATTTATATATTGAAACTAAATCCCCAATGTGATGGTATTAAAAGGTAGGAAGTGGGGAGGTGATTAGGTCCTCATGAATGGAATTAGTACTCAGGGAAAGAACCCCCAGAGAGCTCCTTGGAGCCTTCCACTCTGTGGGGACAGAAAGAATATGGAAGTCTATGAACCAAGAAGTGGTCCTCACTAGACACGAATATCTGTTGACATCTTGATCTTGGACTCCCCAGCCTCCAAAACTGTGAGAAGTCAATTTCTGTTGTTTTAGGGTCCTCCGTATTTTGTTATAACAGCCTGAACAGGCTAGGATACTTGTCAAGTGACAAGTTGGATGTTACTTTGTACAAGTAGAATGTTATCAAGTACCTTTAAACAGGATAATGATACATAAGCTTCTAAATATGAGCTGTTGAAAGAACATAGCTAGGAAGCATGTTGAATCCTTTAGCTAAGAATGTGGATGTGGAAGAATTGTCTTCAATAGAGGACCTCCCTGTAGTTAATAGGATCTTCCTGCAGTAGATAAAAATATGCCATATATACTGATTGTCCCGGAGTTGAAATGTCTAAATTGAGTATAATGGAGCTGAAATGAGTACTCTTTTGGAATAGAGTAACTTCTAGGTCATGTGAAATCCTATTAAACTAATTACTGTGTAGATGAAAATGTGCCAGTGCTTTAATTAAGTCTATGTTATAATACCAGTAATCACATGATGGTATGTATCACATTAGATTTTCTTCTAGTCAAGGAGTTTACTAGATAATTTTTTTTTTTTTTTGGATAGACAATTCTAAAAATTAATAGCATACTTCAACTAACAGTCATAGGAGAGAAAAATGACTCAACACACAAAGAAATATACAAACTAGGAATAGTATCACAAGGATGACTAAGAAATGGTCATGTAAATTTATGACTGCGTGAGGAGCAATATAAGCTTATAAACAATAATGTATATAATAATAGATGCCATTCTACTTCTGGGACCTTTTTAAGACCTTAAATACTGGAATTCAATCAATATTTTTTCCTTGAAAATGTTTTCTCTGGGTATAAAGTGTCCCTCTACCTTAAATTTTTAAATATGATAACAGCAAAAGCTATGGAAACTTTGATCTTTTGCCTGCTGCTGCTGCTGCTAAGTCACTTCAGTCGTGTCCGACTCTGTGCGATCCCATAGACGGCAGCCCACCAGGCTCCCCCATCCTTGGGATTCTCCAGGCAAGAACACTGGGGTGGGTTGCCACTTCCCTTCTCCAAAGCGTGAAAGTGAAAAGTGAAGTGAATTTGCTCAATCGTGTCCGACCCTTAGCGACCCCATGGACTGCAGCCTACCAGGCTCCTCTGTCCATGGGATTTTCCAGGCAAGAGTACTGGAGTGGGGTGCCATTGCTTTCTCTGATCTTTTGCCTACAGTGTAAATATTTGAATACAAAATGATAGATTCTTTACATCTCTTTCCTATTTGTTTTTAAGGCTGGTCCAACTGCAGTGACACAGCAAGCATTTACTACGCTTTTCCTCATGTCTTATCAAATTGTTTGCTTGAAGCACTCCTTGCATCCTGCATCTGTTTCCAGTGCATGCATGCATCCATTCATTCTGACTTATTTCACGTATTCATTCAACAACTATTTATTGAGTCAGGCACGGTTCTTAACATCTTAATTTTAGTTTCTCTTTTTTAGATTAATTTCCTCCAAAATCCTACTATGGTCGTTTTAACCAGTTATTTCCCCCAAGATCCTACACCTCTCTTTTTGAAGAGTGTATTCTATATGGATTTATGTTACCTAGCAGTTTTCCACCAAAGAGGCAGGTTACCTCGGCTAGATGGGGTCTCTCATTATTCATTGTCATCTTTGTACTCCCACTTCAAGTGAGTTACAAGGTACTAGTAGGATGAGAAAAGAAAATTGAAACTGAATGCCTACTGCAAATACTGTGCAAACCATGTATAGTTTCCCAGGTTGATTTAAAATCATATTTCAATGGAGTGCTAAAAATTTTTAGAACTAGACATAGGTGGTATTTGTACAGCATGGTGTGTACTAATTGTCACTGAATTATTTAATTTAAAACGGTTAACTTTATGTTATGTAAATTTCAACTCAATAAAAATTTATTTGTCCACGTTGATAAAATTGTGAACCTCCCCATCTTCACCTCAATAGTCTAGAGAATGATCCAAATATAAACTCAGTGTATCAAACATAATGTCATTGTTAACTCAGTTTTTTCAAAATATGAAGCTTAAGTTTAGTCCAGCAGATTAGCCTTAAGTCAGAGAGCTGTAAATACTTACAAGGCACACCTGCTCTAGTCTGATTTTATAGCCTGTTTCTTCCACATGACTCTGAATGCTGGAAGACATATGATCACCTGTGGGTGAAGATAGCTATTCGTAATAATACCAAATAACCATAAGGAGCAAGACTTTATGGACTGATATGGAGGAAACAAAGGCTCTTTCTAGAAAAAGCAAGACTGATCTAAGAGATTTAAGGGAAAAGGTGGTTGGGATTCTGGAATGATGTTGGGGAAACATAACAATGCTATTAGTATAAGTAAATATGCACTTGAGATGTGCCTTATGGTCTAGGACAGAAAATAAGATGTTCTGTTGCGTTGATCTGCTTTAGAATAATTTTTGAAGGTAGACAGTTATTTTTGCTGCATTAAATTGGGATAAGGGATGATTTTTTTTTTAACTGATTAAAGAGAATCTATTTTCCTTTCAATTCAATCTTCCCTCATATCCTACCCAACCTTTTGATATTTTCTGTATTTCTTTCAGGTATATCATTATTGCAATTTAGAATTCAGAGAGATTTTTCTGCTGAGGAGGTTTGGCCCAATCCCTTTTCTATAAACAAGTGTCCTGGTTTATAGATGATGAGAAGGGAAGACAGTGTGAATGTCCAGAAGAGGACTTTTAAAGAAGAGGGTACTGAAAAGAGGCAGCCAGAAAAGTGGTCTGGAAGTGGATATCGAGGTCAATTGAATGACAATGCCTGAGGGTCCTGAGACCCCAGAGTCAAAGGGAAGAACTGGCTACTACCTCTGAGGAAATTTGGGTTATAAGGACAAAAATCAGTTTTTGATTAAAGAGGAAGGAAGACTCAAAGTTCATAATTGTATAAGAAATTTTGATAAAGTTAATCAGAGTTTCAGAGGTTAGTCAAGTTAGAGAACTAAGGCTATCATATGAAGCTAAGTTGAATGAGGCTGACTTGGAAGGGATTGGGAATAAAAAGAGATCATAAAGAAGATAAACAGGATAAAGAAAGAAGATAAGGATCACAAATAAAGGAGTGAATAAGAAGGACATGCCTCAAGAGCAAGATCACAGGGACTGAGATGGGGTCTCAGGGAGTAAACAAACAAACAAACACACACAACTTTATAGGACAAGAGTATCAAGCTAATCATCCCCACGATTCAAGACAGAACTAGTGTGTCGAGGTGAGACACCTTGAAATGATGCTTCAAGGAAGAGAAACTTTCACTGGTAATGAATTTTAGCCATCCTTTCTAAAATGAATTGATCACAAAAGCAGTGACCGTGCTGTCTAGGTTCTTTCCATCCTTCGAAGACTCAATGTCTGAGCGGCACTTGCTGAAGGTTTACAAGCAAAAGTAATGGAAAGCATCCGCCTAGTTAAAGCATAGGAGGAGATGTTATTCTTATAAAAATTGAACTGTATGCTATATGGTGGTTCTCAACCATTTTGCTGCCCCCAGGTACATTTGGCACAGTCTCGAGACATTTTTCATTGTCACAACTGGGGATAGGGGTGCTGCTGGCAACTACCACAGGGTCAGAGATGCTGCTGAAATCCCTACAATGTACAGGACAGCTCCTCACAACAGAGAATTATTTGGTCCAAAACTCAGTCAATAGGGCTGAGGTTGAGAAACCCTGTATTAAAGTGATTTGGACTGAAAAACCTGGGTTCTGGGACATGCTGCACTCATTGCTGATTCTCTGTTCTTTGAGAAAGTGAAGTCGCTCAGTCCTGTCTGACTCTTTGCAGCCCTATGGACTGTAGCCGGCTAGGCTCTTCTGCCTATGGGACCCTCCAGGCAAGAATGCTGGAGGGGGTTGCCATTTCCTTTTCCAGTCCTTTGAGAAACTACATGGCTTTTCTGATGGATCAGATAAAGTTGCTTGACATATATATTGGGTTGGCCAAAAAGTTAGTTCAGATTTTTCTGTAACATCTTATAGATGACATGAATGTTGATGCATCATTCTGAAAAGTATGAGGAGAAATAGGAATGTAATTATTCACCACCAGAGGCGGTGACTAACAGTCCCCTCCTACCCAGTTCTTTGCTGCCACCCCTTCTCAGGCCTTCAACTCCCTCCCTTTTGGAAGATTGCAGCATTCTCTCTGCTGGCCTCCTGGATTCCACTCCAGGCTCTTTTGAGCCCATTTTCAAAATGGAAACTAGACTTGTTTTCTTGAAGTGTTCCTTTTAGCATATGATTTCCTGGATCAGGAATCTGTTCTACGTCAGTTCCCAAACTGCCTCCTTCTAAAGCCCCATCTTGATCTGATCTTGCAGTTCCTCCAAATGTGCTCTAGTCACTTGTTTCCTCATGGTCCCTGTCTTTGCTTAGTTGCTTTCCCTGCCTGTGTGCCTCCGCCTCCTCCACTGTTAATACATATCCTGCTGATTGTAAGGTTTGGCTCAACTTTCCTTTATACCTTCCATTTGCACCTTCTCCAACCTACCTGCCCTTCTTCTCCAAAAGCTTTGAGATCTATTAATCAGTCCCATACAACTTAATGCCATATTTTTACTACTTTTTCATATATTTAAAATTTTGACCTCTGATGAGATTATAAACTTGATGACTACTTGATGATTTTAAACCTTTTAAAAACAGGGTTTCATTTTAAAGACTCAGCTCACTTTGCACATGAAGACTTCCTGAGCTTCCCCAAGTGATTCATCCCTGCCTGATGACACCCTCCCTCAAGCCTCACTCTACCCATATAGACCTTTACCGTAGCCCTGGAATTAATTTTTTACTGTACTTTTGTATACATACCTTTCTCCCTAAGCTAGATGGTAAACTATTTTGGTAAATCTTGTGGAGCAGCAACAGTATCTTAATTATTTATATTTTTTAAAACTCATACATTCTTCTCTAGGTTCCATTTTTTCATATAAAAATTTATTGATTTTTAAAATTATAAAATTGAGAGCATGAGCATTTCCATTTAACTTTACAGACAAAGATCTTAGATGATGACTTTTCATTATGGCCATCTAAGAGTTATCATATTAAAGCTCAAGAGAAATAGGAGAGATTAGAAGCTCTAAAAATAGAGGCTCTTCTCCTGAAATACCTTGAACTATGAACCTAAGAATGAACAGAAGCTGTTCCAGACAGTAGACGAATACAACACAAATACAAAACATTGCTAATGACAATATCACTAACATAACATTTTTTTTAAAGGGAAGAAAAGTTTCATGATCTGTCTGTTCCCTTTATCATATGCTTGTTACTTATATGCCTTGAAAAGGGGAAAACTGGATGAAAGATAGAAGGAAGAATTCTAGAATTCCCACTTAATATTAACACTGAGAATGAGAATTAGTTTAAAAACTTCCTTAGGCCTGTATTTATTAAATGTCATATTGTTTTGTGTGGGGAGACTATGAAGTGAACCGGAAAAGACTCCATCATAATTTTTCTTTTTCAAAATACTCTCTAAATGAAATATTCTTGCCTCCCCACATGACTGTCAGAGCATCAAACAGTTGGTAACCATGTCATTACTGGTACTTACATCTTAGCAGCTGGAAATGATGGTGTGACTGGCATGGTGGCTCAAGAATGTACTAACAATTTTCTTTGTTTTGTTGGCTCTTATATATATACATATACTCTTCTAATTTGCATGCATAATTGCCTAAATGCTAAGCAATTACCCACTTTCCTAAGTGGTGATTTATGCATGTGAAGAATCCCTCCTCTTTAGTAATCTTTCATACCTCCACCCACAGGTACATCAAACAAGGTCCCATGTGTTTCTACCTATTGCCTTCTCTTAGATCAAATATAGGGTCATTTTTGTAGTCTTTGAGGTGTCCCCAATAGGTGTCCTATTATTTTTCAGAGCTTTCTCCCTATGAACCAATTTTTTAATTGTGTCTCTACTGAAGGAGTTGTATTTTGGCATTTCTGGCAAATCATACATTTCTAACCGGCCTCAGTGCATCCTTATAGTTATCTCCTTTGAAACTAGTATTTCTCAAAGAATAATCTGAAGATTATTCTGAAGATCACAATCAGATCTTGGGTTGCTTATTAAAAATGCAAATTTATGGACCATTCTGAGTCAGAATCACTAGTTGTAACCAGGAATCTGATTTTTTTTAATTTATTTTTTAAAATTATTTTTAAATTGTGGTGAAATGCACATAGCATAAATGTATCATTTTAACTGCTTTAAAGTGTAGAGTTCAGTGGCATTAAGAATATTTGCATTGTTGTGCAATCATCATCACCATCCATTTCCAGAACCTTTTCCATTTTGCAAAACTGAATGCTATAACTTCCCTTTCCACTTAACCCTAGCCCTGACAACACAATTTAACTTTCTGTCTCTATGAGTTTGGCTATTCTAGGTATCTCATTTAGGTAGAATCATACAGTACTTGTTTTAAGATATTTTTTGATATGAACTATTTTTAAAGTACGTATTGAACTTATTACAATATTGTTTCTGTTTTATATTTTGATCTTTTGGCCGTGAGGCATGAGGCATCTCCAACCAGGGATGGAGCCCCCACTTCCTCCATTGGAAGGCAAAGTACTAACCACTGGACTGCCAGGGAAATCCCAAATACTTTCCTTTTTGTGTCTAGCTTATTTCACTAGCATAATGTCCTCAAGGTTCATTCAGGTTATAGCATCTGTCAGAATTTCCTTATTTTTTCAAACTGAATATTTTATTGGATGTTTATAAGGAATCTGCACTTTAAACAAACACTGTAAGGTAATACTTATGCACACTAAAGTTTGTAACCACCACCAAGTTTTGTGATGTTCAAATTTCACTTCCCTAAAGATTCCCAAGGTTCTGCTTATCACCTCACAACAGTGTAGTACAAAAGAAAGGTACTTTTGTGTTTATGGAATTATCAAAATAGACAGTCAGGATAGGCTAATAATATTCTGGAAATAGAAAAAGCTTCCAATACACCACTATTAAACTCAGTTCCTCTTAAAAGTCGCCTTCCCCACTGGTGAATGCACATTCCTGGAGTACAGAAGGCAGATGCCCTGTGTGCTTTTCTGCAGCTCCTTCCCAGCAGCTAGGAGAACTGGCCAATGCGTAAATTTGGTGGTATAGGAAAGTGCTTTACAGAGATTGCAAAAACTGTCTTGGAGGGCTGCTCCCTTGAGACCAAAGTTCCATCCTCAATGCCAGAGAGAACGAGGGAACAAGTGAGTCTAGGGTTGAAAGCTGAAACAATAAACACTGTTCCTGAGAATTATTCCTGTGTGAATTAGTCATCCACACTCAGAGTTGTTTTGGGCTCTTGTTATCTCACAAAGATCTATGAACTGATTTATTAGTGTTATCCTATGTAAATGGTTCTTAACTAGGGATGTTTTGCCTCCCAGGGGACACTGGCAATGTTGGGAGACATTTTTAATAGTCACAGCTCAGGGATAGGAGTGGGAGATGAGGGGGCATGGGTGATACTGGCTTCTAATGGATAGAAACCAGTGATAATGCCAATCACCCTTAAAGCACAGCATAGCCTCTGGGAAAAAAAAAAAGAGAGAGAGAGAGAGAGAATGATTTAGCCCCAAATAGCCACTCCAGCATTCTTGCCTGGAGAATCCCTGGAACAGAGGAGCCTGGTGGGCTGCCGTCTATGGGGTCGCGCAGAGTCGGACACGACTGAAGCAACTTAGCAGCAGCAGCAATAAAGAAAATCAATGAGCTTTGTTCTCTTTGATGTTATCCTAGGTACTAACAGAAAGACAGCAGGAATAATAACTGTTGTCATTGCCTGCTTGTGAGCAAACTTGATTGTTACTCCTGGTGGCGTGAAAGTGGCACAGAGTCATCAAAGCATGACTTGGAAGAAAATTCTGAAAGCCATAGTGGAGGTATCTTTTAAAAAATAACCATCTTCAAGGCTCATGATGGCACAGAGGCCAATATTGTGTAGAAAAAGGAGACGTCTATGACTTGGAGTCAAAGGTGATTCAGAAAGGTCTCACTATATAAAATTTGAAGAATATTTTTAATTTAATTTGCTAAGTTTTTCTTTTTATCTCTGTATCAGGGTGGCATATGTTAAAATTGCCCAATTTAAAGAAACTTTTTCAATAAGCTTGAAATACAATTACTACTAGAAAGCATTGTATATAGTTAGCAATGTTTTCTTACATTACGTGAAAGAATGTCTCACAATATACAGAACGATCTAATGAAATATATTATCATTTTCCTGTCAATAAAGAAAAAGAGCCTTAAAGATGTTAAGTGTCTCACCTAAGGTCACATAGCTAAGCAGCAGAATGAGGATGTGACCCTAGTTGTCTCTAACTCCAAATCCTATTCTTTTTCCCACTACATTTTGTCACTCCTCTACTGAATTTTTCTTAAACATCATAGGCTTGTTTGTTTTCACAAACATTTCCTCTATTTCTTTACATGAATTAAATTTTTTTGGCTGCACTGGGCCTTCGTTGCTTTTAAGTGGGCTTCCTCTAGTTGCGGCGAGTGGGAGTCTTCTTGGTTGCAGGTGCAGGCTTCTCACTGCAGTGGCTTCTCTTGTTGCAGAGCACAGGCTCTAGAGTTCGGGCTCTGTCGTTCTGCCCACAGGTGTAGTTGCTCTGCGACAGGTGGAATCTTCCTGGACTGGGAACTGAAACCATGCCCTCTGCATTGGCAGGTGGATGCTTATCCACTGCGCCACCAGGCAAGTTGAGTTTTCACTAATATTTTGTGGCTCTAGAACTAGGACATTTACTTCTTTAAAAAATTTTTTTTTTAAATTTTTTGGCCACACCATATGTATGTGGGATCTTAGTTACCCGACCAGTGATCAAAGCCAACCCCCTGCACTGGAAGAGCAGAGTCTTAACCATGGATGCCAGGGAAGTTCCATGCTGTGCTGTGCTGTGCTTAGTCGCTTAGTCGTGTTCGACTCTCTGTGTCCCCATGGACTGTAGCCCACCAGGCTCTTCTGTCCATGGGGATTCTCCAGGCAAGAATACTGGAGTGGATAGCCTATCCCTTCTCCAGGGGATCTTCCCTACCCGGGAATCCAGCCGGGGTCTCCTGCATTGCAGGTGGCTCTTTACCAGCTGAGCTACCAGGGGAGCCCAGGGAAGTTCTGTACTTTTAAAAAAATCTTTCTTATTTCATTTACAATGTGATGCATAGATTTCTTGATGACTTTTGACTTTGTGGGAGCAAAATCTGACTCTGTGTCTATTTTTACTAGAGCTTGCCAAAACATTTTACAATTTAAAAGAAAGAATAAACGCTTACTTAGCTCCATCTACACTAGGCACTGTGTTTTTAGGATAAATATTATTATTCCCTTTTTGAAGAGGAGGAAACATTCTCACAGAAATTAAGTAACGCATCAAAGGACAAACCAAGTAAGTTGGCAAAGCTTAGACTTTAAATTCTTTTTGAGTATGGTTGTGGATTTCTCTTCCCAATGCACAAAAACAATAAAATGTATTACTGCACCATTATTAGATACTATTGAATAAAGTTACATTTGTCTAGTGAAGGTAAAGGTGAAGTCACTCAGTCATGTCCGACTCTTTGCGACCCCATGGACTGTAACCTACTAGGTAGGCTTCTCTGTCCATGGGATTCTCCAGGCAAGAATACTGGAGTGGATTGCCATTTCCTTCTCCAGGGGATCTTTCTGACCCAGGGATCGAACCCAGGTCTCCTGCATCGAAGGCAGGCGCTTTAACCTCTGAGCCACCAGAGAAGGAATTAAATAATGCACATCTATCCCTTATATGAGCTTCCCAGGTGATGCCAGTGGTAAAGAACCCACCTGCCAACGCAGGTTAGACATAAGAGACAAGGGTTCAATCCCTGGGTTGGGAAGATCCCTTGAAGGAGTCAGGCTATTGATTCTTATATTTGTTATTATCAGAATCAACTTTAAAAGTCTATATATTTCAGGATTAAAAACTTGAAAAAATACTTACGCAAGTAACAGGAAGATTAAGATGATCATATACAGAGTTTTGTTAGTAAATTTAAAGTAAATAGTAAAATTTAAGAAGTTCCTGTGGTCAGTTTTCACTATTGTACTGATGCCCATCAAAACATGCCAAATGAATTACTATAGGGTTTCCCAGGTGGCACTAGCAGTAAAGAACCAGCCTCCCAATGCAGGTAGACATAAAAGACACTGGTTCGATCATCGTGTAGGGAAGATCCCCTGGAGAGGCCATGGCAACCCACTCCAGTATTCTTGCCTGGAGAATCCCATGGCCAGAGGAGCCTGGCAGGCTGTAGTCCATAGGGTAGCACAGAATCAGACATGACTGAAGCGACTTAGCATGCAAAAGTTAACTTACAACAGGATATGTCAGTCTAATTGTGTTGATGGGTCATACTTTTAAGTTTCCATTTATATTAAAGTATATCAATCAGACATTCTGTGACCACTGAATTAAAGCAAATGAAAAACATTACAGCCATAATTGAGAGGGAAGAATCATGGTTTGTGCTCTATGCTTACACTGCTTAGATCATTACAGAGCCAGATGACCAGAGTGCAACGTAAGAGTTTTTAGGCTGGGACATACCTGCAGGGATGTGCTGCTTATCTGGCAACTCTCAAGATCAACAGGTGGCATGAGGAGAAGCTGCTTCTGACAGGGGTTTTGAGAATTACATCAAAGCAGTTTGAGAAGTTTATATGGAAGTCTTACCATAAATCCAGCCCATGTCGAAGTCAAGAGATGCATTAATTAACTCATCTACTTGCTCATCAAATGTATACTGGATACTCATTGCGTGGAAGATACTCTGTGGGAAACCAAAATTCTTAAGGATGTTAGCTGGCAGAGGAAGTTTGGTCCTGCCAACGGCGACATACACACAGAAGCTGAAATGCTTAAGAGAGAGAAGTAGCATATTTCTTTCTTGCCAAAAGTCAGGAGAGAAAGCTTTATTTATCAACTACAGTAGCAGCCAAGAATCTCTTTTAATATTGTAACAATGCTCTATCAGTTATATTGCTTAACACATAACAGAAGTCACGTTATCTCGAGTAACTGTTACGCCAGTTACGCCAGTTATGATAGGCTTTCCTGGGGGAAAAACTGTATTCGCCCATCCTCACTTCAAATAGCTATTTATGACAATTTAGGATGTGTTACATGAGTATTTAATTTTTAAATAAGTCTAACTCCTACTGCATACTAAATGTTTATAAAATTGAAGAAAATGTTTATGATTCATTTCTTCCATAGTTAAAAAGCCAAAATATATTTTTGTATAAAGAGTATTTAGATAAAAAAATAATCAGTATCTTTTTGTCAGTACTTAAGGTGTGTTGCTCATTTTCTAACTGATGGTCAAACCAGTCAGGACATTCAAGCTTAAGACATGACTCCTATGATTCAATTGCTGCTTGACTTGTCTAATGGTTGCCTCATTGGGATTTTATGAATCAGCTTGTCTTCTGTGTGTTGACTAACCAGAAGGCCTTCTGGTTTCTCCTGAGAGACAGTTTTCCTTTGCTGTGGTCAATATCACCATGATGCTTGGAAAGGATGATCACATTCCAGGGTACTGGGTGGTGTCCCAAGTTGGAGGCTGAATTAGGAACAGCACAGTTCTGTCCTATCCCTTAAATATTTCATGAGCATTCATTTAGTGTATTGCTTAGTACTGTAGTCCTTGGCCTTTAAGACTTTACAGCCCAGTATAAGGGTAGAAAATATAAGAGCACAGCTAAATAAAATGGGCCAGAATAGAAGGTTTATCATAAGCAAACTTGGAGAATTCAATGTTAATTAAGATACCTCTTAAACTGACACCTGACAACTGACATAAACCAAAATACTCTCCCATTTGGGAGTAGGAAATCTTAAATAGCTCCTAGGGCTTCTGTTTTTTTCTTTTATTCTACGAGTATTGCTTGTTAATGGATCATCATGTCTGGGGACAAAGGGAGATACAGGGAAGAGGAAAGGGAAGAGAAGGAAGATGACTAAGATCTAATCCAGGAATACTCCAGTGGTTCAGAAAGAGGCAGAAGATTGACCTCTTTACTGTGACCTTGTTTGTCTAGGAGATGCAGATGCTGTTTGTGGGCGTGAAAAGCTGAGTCACCTTGCAAAGGTGCAGATGAGGCAAGACCTTTTCTCTGTATCCTTCTGGCATTTTCTACTAACACCAGATGTACACCAGAGTAGATCTAGATAGTAGTTAACCGTGGGATTGTATTTGATTAGTGAGTAATTAATGAATTTATGGCAGATTTGGGGAAAATTGAAAAAAAGACAGTATTTCTAAGTACAAGCAACCTAGATCACTTAAGGATGATGCTTCGGACATGGTCTAACCTGTCAGAGACTCCTACGACTTGTAACCCATCCCATCTCTTTCCTCAATCTTATAAGTTCGTGTGGCAGAGGAAGACTTAGAGTTATTAACAAAAAAATCAAAAGAGAATACTTTTAAAAAAATGCAGATGTGGGCACAGTTCTTGAGGTGCTAGTGTGTTCCCTCCTTGCCTGGCAAAGTAGCAAAGCCATTCTTTCCTTCTCCACCACAAAAAATGCAGGTGTGTTTGAATAGACAAAATAAGGAAGCATTTGCTTAGGGATTTAGTGGTGAGGTGGTGTGTGTGTCTGTGTGTGTGCATGTGTGTGCCCACACACTCATTTTCTGAATTTGTGATCCATTTTTGAGGGGGATAGGTGCTCAAAACATTGAGAAATATTTATGCCAGTCACATGTATTTTCCGAGTATTCCAAGAATATTCTCAGACAGAAGTCTACATTTGTGGCTGCTTCCACTTAGCTACTGAAATATACAAATTCTAAATGGGAAAAAAAACTCACATTATATAGTCTTCGCAAAAGAAATCATCACATTCAGTCTTCACTGTAGTTCTGGGAAATCTGGAAACCTCATACTTACCTCTCTAGTTTTATCCAGAATTAAACAGAAAAACTTTATAAAAGGACTTGAATTTTAAAAGGTAACTATCTATACTCTGTTCTCTCTTCTACTCCTTACTTCCCTCTCACCATGTATAAATAAAATTGATAGCATCACAAACAGTAGTCATCTTCTTGTGGTAAATATGATTCATGTCCACAGCAACCCCTGTGAAATCTCATTTCATCCTCCCTGTTTCTCATGGCTGTCCTAAGTTGGTACTTGAGATATTATTATTATCCCTGTACCTCAGCTTTAGATCTGAATCTGGTGTCATCCTGGCCAAAAATATAAATGTATACTGAAAATGACAAGCTAACCTCATCTGGTAATTCTTAATTTCTCCTGTTCAGGTACACATTATTGTTCCCTGCATTGTGTGTCTGTAAACATTTTCTTTGTCTTTGCTCTGTCAAAGTTTATATAATTTTTACATTTATGTTCATGTCTTTATGTACAGATCTTGTATATCTGTGCATAGATGCAGATGTATGATTTTTCATCCCAAATTCTTGCAATTTGCATCTAATATTTAGGAATCTCATCTGATAACTTCTTATCTGTCCATTTTTGTTTTCTATTGAGCATAGACTGTCTTCCTTTTCCACCAAATTAAGATCTTACAAATACCTCAGTTGCTTATAAAAATGCTAGTCATTATTATTAAGAATCAGTTTATCCTGGAGATGGTGATAGTGTAAGTGTCAGCTTCACTCTCTCTGACAGAAAAGTGGGCTGGATCTTTGTGGTCTTTCCATGTGGATATCTGTCTTGCTTTTCTTGCACTTTGTAATACTGCTAATATTTTGGCTTTCATTAGACTGGTGTTTGGTAGCTCAGTCTGGAAAGAATCTGCCTACAGTGCAGGAGACCCAGGTTAGACACCTGGGTTGGAAGATCCCCTGGAGAAGGAAATGGCACTCATTCTGTATTCTTGCCTGGGAAATCCCATGGACAGAGGAGCCTGGAGGGCTACAGTCCTTGGGGCTGGACAAGACTTAGTGACTAATCCACCGCCACCACAGTGGCATTTATAACAGTGATAGAAACATTTAGTCCAGCAATGAGTTAAGAATAGAAAGAACGGAAACTCTTAAGCCTAGAGAAGCTGTCTTTGAGGTCTGTGCTGGGGAGCAGCTGGAACCTCCACTATTCTTGGAAAAGTTTCACTTTCAGTTAGTTCTGCTCCCTTTTCTTGCCTAGTGGTTGGGGGGCACCAAGACATCTCACTTGTTCAGAGGAAACACAGCAATTGTCTGATTAGAAAAGCCTCAGATTCCTTGGAATAAACCCTTAAGGGGGAAAAAGTTACTTGATCTATATGAAACTGTAAAAGAAACCCTATTCCAATATATAAACAACTACTTTTTGAGGCAAATCAGATCTATTTTCCTCTAGTCTACAGATGAGAAAGGAGGTACTCAAAGAGGCTAAATTTCTTCCTCAATGTTAAAAAGCTACTGTGTGTCACTGCAATTTTTGTAACTTAAAAAAAAAAAAAAAAAAAAAAAAAAACCACAACAACCACATGTGAATTTCATATGGTTCAGCCTAACAGAAAACCCAAGCTTGCATGCAGGGATTCTGTTTCCCACTCCAGAGTCCAGTTTGATACATCACTGTTTCTTACTTGGATCCTCAATGATGACTTCAAGTGTCTTTATTTAAAGCTCACTTAAATATGTACAAACATAAGGCTAAGCATAAACCTCGGAGTCATGTAGCTTTATTAAGCTACATGAGCAACAATCAAAGGAAACATTTAATTAAATAGTGTTTTCCCTTAACAGACTACTAAGGAATAAAAATCACTCTTAAAATTCTTTTCATTGCATATTACCACTACACTTAATGGCCCTGAACTACTGAAAGCATCTATGTAAGAAGATGAATTTATGTAACACAACTGCTGTTTTATGAAGACATGCACTTTATAGCATTTGCTGTGTGATGACTCAGTTCAATTCTTCTACCTCTTGTCTCTATTTGCACTACTTGTAAAACTTTACCTCACTTAAACAATAAGCTTCCACTTGGATTGAACCTATCATTGATGCATTATATTTGCTTCCCGTGTTTTTTCTTTCAATGGCCTATAACAGTTTAAGAATTTAGTTCATAACTCCTCTGCAGCACATCATTTTCATACAAATGAAAGTCTCAATGGATTGACTTTTCTATGAAACCAAAGTTGTTTTTCTATGAAATGTCTTTTAATTTTGAATTATCATTCTATAAAAAGAAGTTTGACTCTGGTAAAAGAATTAAGCATGAATTTAACTGAATGAGCTATTTGAACATGAGCTTGAACACATAGCTATTTGAGCTATTTGAACACAGCTCTGCCTGCAGTGGCACTGGCAAAGAGCGGTAATTTTCAGACTTGGTAATTAACTCTAATATTTAGGGACATGGATTTTAAACCTATGCAGAGACACTGAAAAGGATGTATCTCTGTGAAAGGACTAGAAAAACTCCCCACTGTCTCAGGGAGACTCAAAGGGAATTGTCAATGCCTAGGTCTTTAGGAATGAACAAAATAAACAAGAAATCAAAAATCCCAAGCTTACTCTGTGCATAGATTTGGAACTTCTAGAATGGCCTAGGAAAACCTGCCTTGCCTCTACTCCTCAAATGGAAAAGTTAAGGTAAAAATTGCAGTCCATGGGGTAGCAAAGAGCTGGACGCGACTGAGTGACTGAACTGAACTGAATGCAAAAACTTGTCCCCAGTTGTGGTACCACTCAGTAGTCTGGAAAAAGCAAAAATTAAATGAACAAATAAGCTACTTTGGAGGGTATTTCCAAATCCAAGTCTTCACCAAAAACAAACAAACAAACAAACAAACACACAACTCCACTGAAGATAAATCCTAATTTTTAAAATTATTAAACAAAGAAGGAAACAACTCTCTATTTGTGAAAGTTATCAGATTCAATAAACAGCAGATTGAAACACTGTCAAAACTTCCCTTCCCCAAATTTCAGCTTATAGCACTATAAAATACAAATGTTTAAAATAGTTTAAGAGATAAGAAAAACAGAAAGCACTGGGAAATGAGATACTATAAAAGGCAAGTTTTAAAAATAGAACTTCTAAAAGTAAAAATTGAAAAATATAGTTGTAACTTGAAAACTGAATTCCCTAAATAGAGATTTTATGCCCTAAGATATAGATCTAAGGAAATATATACAGAATATAGATCTAAGGCAATAGGATAGAAAGTTTGAGAGACATGGAAGAGAGAAAGGAGATATCCAGCGTCTAATAGAAATTTCCAAGGAGATACTGGAGAGTGAAAAGGAGGCAGTATTTCAAAAGATAATGACAAAAACTTCCTTGAATTAATGAAAGACATGAATGCTCAGGATAAAGAATTACAGCACACTTAAACAACAAGAAAATTTTAAAAAATTACATGGAAAGTGAACATAAGTTAAAATGACAACAGATTCCAACACAACAAGGTCAGCGTTAATGGAGTAGTAGTTTCAAAACTGTCAACTTAGAATTCTATCCACATCTAAATTATCATTCACTTGGAAGGCTTAAATAAGGTAAAAATCAACATATTTTAAGACAAAGTGACTAAATTTACCACTCATAAAAGAACTCCTAAAACATTTATTCCAGGAAGAAGCAATTTGAACGGAGAAGAAAGGAACAAGGAGGAATGAAGTTTGGGAGACCAGTGAGAAGGACACAGTGGTTTCTGACCTCTTGCCTCATTTCTTCCACCTCCTTCCCTTTCCAGAGGTTTCTGCTTCCCTTCCTAATCTTGAAGTAAGTAGCCTGCCAGACTCTTCTGTCCATGGGTTTCTCCAGGCAAGAGTACCAGAATGGGCAGTCATGCCCTTCTCCAGGGAATCTTTCAGACCCAGGTTTCAGACCTGTGTCTCCTACTTTCCAGCACTGGCAGGCAGTTTCTTTATTACTAGCACCAGCTGGGAAGCCTGTCGTCTATCATATCCTCCCTATTTTACAGAATTTTCTTCTAGTTTGTACCTTCTTTCCTGGGGGCCATGTGGCTTAGCATGAATATCTTACTATTATAAGGTACTGGGAAACATGATTAATTAGGAAACCAAAAATATAACCTGGTAAATATTTTCAAAATATTATCCCTGTAGTGTTTATATTAATTTTTAGTCTATCATTGAAATGAAAATATGAAAAATTTTAAGTAATGCTTACTTACTTATTGATTTTTGAACTATCTTGCTGCGGTGAGCCGGCTTCTCATTGTGCTGGCTTCTCTTGTTGCGGAGCGTGGACTCTAGGCATGTGGGCTTCACGTTGCGGCTCCCAGGCTCTAGAGCTCAGTAGTTGTGGTGCACAGGCTTAGCTGCTCCTTAGCAAGTGGGATCTTCCTGGACCAGGGATTGAACCCTTGTCTCCTGCACTGGCAAGTGGATTCTTTATCACTGAGCCACCAGGGAAGCCCCAAAACATGAAGATTTAAAGACCTGTGTTCAAGGTCCCCAGGGGTTCAAGGAGGCTAGCTTGAAAGATCTGTTTGATAACATCTGTCTTCTTAACTCATGAAAGTGTCCAAAGTGCTAGTTGCTCAGTTGTGTCTGACTCGGCGACCCCATGGACTCTAGCCCTCCAGGCTTCTCTGTCCATGAAATTTTCCAGGCAAGAATACTGGAGTGGGTAGCCATTCCTGTCTCCAAGGGATATTCCCAACCCAGGAATCAAACCCTGGTCTCCTGCACTGCAGGCAGATTCTTTACCATCTGAGCCACCAAGGAAAACCTCTTAACTCATGAGTGTTCTAATTTTTCTTAGCAGCAGGCTCATTTTCATTGTGATTATAGGCTTTTCCAAAGCAAACAATGCAATGTATAATTGTCTCTTCAGAAAGTTTTTCATTTGAGGTGAAGTTTGTATATTAGGGGCTTCCCTGGTGGCTCAGATGGTAAAGCATCTGCCTGCAATGCGGGAGACCCGGGTTCAATCCATGGTTCGGGAAGATCCCCTGAAGAAGGAAATGGCAACCCACTCCAGTATTCTTGCCTGGAAAATCCCACGGATGGAGCCTGGTAGGCTAAAGTCCTCAGAGTTGGACACGACTGAGCAACTTCACTTCACTTTGTATATTAGAGACATTGTCATGGTGTAATTGAGATTATTATGAAAGACAAACTTCAAGAATCAACACAATTGTACCTAGCATGCCTTCTGGGTGCAGGGTTTACATGGCATATAAATCCATGGAAAGCTTAGGCTCCATGTCCTTCTTGTTCAGTCATATTATAATCACAAATGTTTGATTAGCAATAAAGTTGTTTTATGGCTAAATAGCAGCTTTTATGCTTTAAGAATTAAGCATTTTACTGGTTCTTTTAGATTCATTCAAAATGTTCAAGAAGAAAAGGGTTCATCTTTTGAATCTCTGCTTCTGTGAGGTGGGTAAGGACATAAATTTAAACTTAAATGACATTTAAGATTCTTCGGTTTCAAAACCTCTGTCTTCTCCTTTTAAGTTGCCCTTGCTTTGACACCGTGGGTGGGAAACCGGCAATTCAACTTAACCCACAGTGAGCAATGAAATAATTACGTCAGTATAAAGAACTGGAAACACTGTCATCTATGTAAGGCTTAAGGTAAGTTACCCAGTGGTCAATATTTTGTTGTTTCTACAGAAAGCCTTTTCTCAAAAGGCCTCTTTTTCACAATGTAGCATAAATTCCTTGACCTGATCTGATAAAATATATGCAGTGAGATAAATGTTGTGGTTTCTGTTTTACAAAACAGAAGACAGGCACAGAGAAATTAGGGGCAGCATAGCACTGGTAAAGTGAACTGTCATCTATTTCGTGGGTAATCTGAAGGATCCTGGCCCATGATTTCTTCTCCAGTGGCCCTGCTGAGGTGGTAGGTGAGGACATGCAGAGAGGAGACCAGTTCACAAGGGTGTCCCATGACATGACACATGAGAAACTTGACCTTAACTCTGAACGAATTACAGAAGGAGGTCAGGGACTATTTTTTATTTTCAACTAAATAAGTTTTTCTTCATAAAACATATTTTCTTCATAAAAATGATATACAGCTCATATTCAGCAATGTAGTTTCATTAAAGAGTGGACTGAACACATTCCTTTTACCAATCAGTTCAGTTCAGTTCAGTCGCTCAGTCGTGTCCGACTCTTTGCAACCCCATGAATTGCAGCACGCCAGGCTTCCCTGTCCATCACCAACTCCCGGAGTTCACCCAAACTCTTGTAAATCAAGTCGGTGATGCCATCCAGCCATCTCATCCTCTGTCATCCCCTTTTCCTCCTGCCTCAAATCTCTCCCAGCATCAGGGTCTTTTCCAATGAGTCAACTCTTTACATGAAGTGGCCAAAGTACTGGAGTTTCAGCTTTAGCATCATTCCTTCCAAAGAACACCCAGGACCGATCTCCATTAGGATGGACTGATTGGATCTCCTTGCAGTCCAAGGGACTCTCAAGAGTCTTCTCCAACACCACAGTTCAAAAGCATCAATTCTTCGGTGCTCAGCTTTCTTCACACACAGTCCAACTCTCACACATCTGTACATGACCACTGGAGAAACCATAGCCTTGACTAGACAGACTTTTGTTGGCAAAGTAATGTCTCTGCTTTTGAATATGCTATCTAGGTTGGTCATAACTTTCCTTCCAAGGAGTAAGCGTTTTTTAATTTCATGGCTGCAGTCACCATCTGCACTGATTTTGAAGCCCAGAAAAATAAAGTCTAACACTGTTTCCACTGTTTCCCCATCTATTTCCCATGAAGTGATAGGACCAGATGCCATGATCTTCGTTTT
The DNA here is from genome assembly GCA_917880005.1 of Nanger dama. Taxonomy (NCBI): domain Eukaryota; kingdom Metazoa; phylum Chordata; class Mammalia; order Artiodactyla; family Bovidae; genus Nanger; species Nanger dama. The sequence continues at coordinate 18,429,338 of CAKJTW010000014.1, forward strand.
CTGAATGTTGAGCTTTAAGCCAACTTTTTCACTATCCTCTTTCACTTTCATCAAGAGGCTTTTTAGTTCTTCTTCACTTTCTGCCATAAGGGTGGTGTCATCTGCGTATGTGAGGTTATTGGTAATTCTCCTGGCAATCTTGATTCCAGCTTGTGCTTCTTCCAACCCAGCGTTTCTCATGATGTACTCTGCATATAAGTTAAATAAGCAGGTTGACAATACACGGCCTTGACGTACTCCTTTTCCTATTTGGAACCAGTCTGTTGTTCCATGTCCAGTTCTAACTGTTGCTTCCTGACCTGCATATAGGGTTCTCAAGAGGCAGGTCAGGTGGTCTGGTATTCCCATCTCTTTCAGAATTATCCACAGTTTATTGTGATCCACACAGTCAAACGCTTTGGCATAGTCAATAAAGCAGAAATAGATATTTTTCTGGAACTCTCTTGCTTTTTCCATGATCCAGTGGATGTTGGCAATTTGATCTCTGGTTCCTTTGCCTTTTCTAAAACCAGCTTGAACATCAGGAAGTTCACGGTTTACGTACTGCTGAAGCCTGGCTTGGAGAATTTTGATACTACTTTACTAATGCTTCTCTCCTAAATATTATTTAACATAGCCACAAATCTACAAAGACAAAAAAAATATCAAGAAACAAAAATTAGGTGAAAATTTTGGAGGCTGGAAAGCAAACAGACCAGTGTTAATTGTTTTTTCAGAAGCAAGAAAAGTAAAACCTATGAAGTCAGGGAAGCCAAGAAGCAAGTTGCTTCACACTGCAGAGCCACAGAAAAGCTACAGTGGAGGTGGCGGGTGCCCTTAGTTGAAAATCAATGTAAGAAAAAGCCCAGTTATTAACTTAAGGGAAAAGAGAAAGTTATACTAGAAAGATAATACTCATGGCTTATCTGTGAATTATATTTGCATGGACATAATATTACACAAAATATTGACCTAACAAAGTTATATGCATTGTTAAAGTGGTAGCAGCTTTAAAGATATTCATCTTCCACAGTATAAAGACAGCATCTAAAACTGAAAATTAAGAATTAGCTATATAAGCATGTTTGAGAGGGAAAGAAATACAAGGTAAATACTAATAGAAACAGCTATGAGTTTAAAATGGCTGCTCCTGGGAAGTGAAAAATTAGAAATGTATGTGGGAAGACAAGACTCCTCTTCTCAGTACACATTGTAGAACTCTGACTTTTACTACTATAATATATTTAAGTGGTAGGAGGTAAAAATCTAATAATAAAACATTAGCCACACTTATCTCATGGGTTATTGTGAGGAGAGTAAGGTATGAAATTCTAATCCCAGAAGTTCTAGCTCATAGTAAGTATGCACTACATGCTAGTGTTTCTATTATTGACTTTTTTTTTAATGGACTTCACTTTTTAAGTTTTTTGTACTTAAAAATATAATTTTATTTATTTTTGACTGTTCTGGACCTTTGTTGCTGTGCAGGCTTTTCACTAGTTGCAGCAAGCAGGGGCTACTCTCTAGTCGTGGTGCTCAGGCTTTTCACTCCTGTGGCTTGCAGAGCTCAGGATCTAGGGCACTGGATTCAGCTGTTATGGCACATGGACTCAGTAGTTGCAGCTTCTGCACTCTAGAGCACAGGCTCAATTGTTGTGGCACACGGGCTTAGTTGTTCCTCGGCATGTGGGATTTTCCTGGATCGGGATTGAACTCATGTCTCCTACACTGGAAGGTAGATTCTTTACCACTGAGCCACCAGAGAAGGCCTCTATTGTGGTTGATCGAAAATAATTTTAAATATTAAGCAGTAAGGAAAAGTACAAAGAAAAAGTAATGAACTAAAAATTCCACTGTCCAATAATAAGCAATGTTTCACTGGGCGATCAATGTATATTTCAAATAAAAGTATCTTTTCATCTCTCTATAAAAATTTGTGTTTAGTCACTAATCTTGTCCAACTCATTTGTGACCCCATGGACTATAGCCTGCCAGGCTTCTCTTGTCCATGGAGTTTTCCAGATAAGAATACTTGAGTGGATTGCCATTGCCTACTCCAGGGGATCTTCCCAACCCAGGGATCAAACCTGCATCACCTGTGTCTCCTGGATTGGCAGGCAGATTACCACTGTGCCACCAGGGAGGCCCACCTCTTAACTTCACAGAGTTACCTGGGGGAAAGTATAACCAAGTAGGATCCTATGGGCCTTCTTAGGACAGATCCCCACCCTCAGTGTCCTCTGCCTGCCTGTAGTTTGTAGAAAAGCTTTAGTCTCCAGGCCTCCCCCTGAGTCATAAAATCCTGGCTCAAGAATTAATGACTGAAAGAATGTGAACATGTAGTAACAAAAATTAGCAATTGGGCTAGGGAAACTGGTAACAGTTTAAACAATAGAGCAGCCATATCACAGTCATGGAATCTTTGTTCCAACCTGAAGGACATACAGTCTGATGTACATTCCTGAGTTGCTTTGCAGATACTGAGACCTCTGCCAGAAAGAAGCAGCTATGTTGCCTGATGACCATGAGCACATATCCCCAGACCACTGGTGCCTGAGGATTGATGATGTGAACCTGTGACACCACTCTACTACCTCCCCGTAAAGCAGAGAATTGTGTAGAGTTGCTCATGCACTCTGTGACTCTCTCCTTCACCTTGCCTTTAAAAACGCTTCCCTGAAATCCATCAGGGAGTTTCGGGCTTTGAGCATTAGCTGTCTGCCTGGACTCCTTGCTTGGCGGCTGCAATAAACGTTGCACTTTTCTTCACCACAACCCCAGCGTCAACAGTTTGGCTTTACTGAATTGGTTGTGAAGAAGGCTGAGCGCAGAAGAATTGATGCTTTTGAACTGTGGTGCTGGAGAAGACTCGAGAGTCCTTTGGACTGCAAGAAGATCCAACCAGTCTCTTCTGAAGGAGATTAACCCTGAGATTTCTTTGGAAGGAATGATGCTGAAGCTGAAACTCCAGTACTTTGGCCACTTCATGCAAAGAGTTGACTCATTGGAAAAGACTCTGATGCTGGGAGGGACTGGGGGCAGGAGGAGAAGGGGACGACAGAGGATGAGATGGCTGGATGGCATCATGGACTCGATGGATGTGTCTGAGTGAACTCCGAGAGATGGTAATGAACAGGGAGGCCTGGAGTGCTGCGATTCATGGGGTCGCAAAGAGTCAGACATGACTGAGCATCTGAACTGAACTGAACTGAATTGGTTTGGTAATAAAAGGTCAAGTGAAAAATATAAACAATAAGGACAACAATTGAGTACATTTTGTAGTGTGTTATAGGGTGGGAGGAAAAGAAACACAGTGGGAAAATTGGAGCAGGCTAAAGGATTCAAGAATGGGAGTTGGAAGCTGTTGCTATTTTAAGCAGTATGATCAGAATAGGTCTCATAGCTGGGGTCTGACAGAATGTTCCAGGTGGAGGAAGAAGTCAGTGACAAAATACTAAGGCAGGTGTGATAGTTAATTTTATGTGTCAACTTGGCTGGTCCACAGTCATCCGGCCAGTTGCTGACCTCCCCCAGGCAAGAGGTAACTCTGCAGCAGATGGCCTTTAGACTTCACCTGCATCATCAGCTCTTCCTTCCAGTTCTAGCCTACTGGCCCACCATGAAGATTTTGGACTCACAGTTTCCATAATTGGTTTTGCTTCTCTGGAAACTCTAATAGAACAAGTTTAAAAACAAAAAGATAAGATGGCCAAAGGGCTGAAGCAGTACTAAGACATGAGGTTCAGGGGTATCAGGACTTGGTCAACATGCTAAGAAATCTGTATTTTTCTGAGTCCTGAGTGAAATGGTGAGCTTTTGAAAGGCTTTGAGGAGAGAGTAATTTACCATTTACTTCTTCCTATGATTGTTGATGTGATTTGTACCCTCACACTTCTTTCAATGTTCTGTTCTCCAAACCTCTAATTTTTGTTTTTGTTTGTTTTTGGCTACACCTGAAGGCATGTGGGATCTAGTTCCCTAACCAGAGATGGAATCCACGACCTCTGCATTGGAAGTGCAGGGTCTTAACCATGGGACTGCCAGGGAAGTCCCAAACCCCTAATTTTTGTGGCTGATGATATTTACTTTTCCTACAATCATGATTCCTCAGTTTTTAGTTTTAGTCTTTGTATAAGTTGATCAATATCAATATCAGGTTTTTTGGGGTTTTTTTTACAATGATTTCTTCCTCTAAGTATCTTCCATTTAACTTGTGCTTTGGTTGAAGGTATTTTATTGTCCCCTTTGTAAGAACAATTCAGGGATATTCTCTATTTTCCTGGAATTCTCTCGTATTTGAGAATGTCTACCTCTTAACTTTAAATTGAACAAAAATGTGTATTACAGTAGTCCGTGTCTTCCCAAGGAAGAATACCTCAGAATGTTGTTAAATATTTTCCAGCCTCTAGCACAGGTATTGATAGGAGAAATCTGAGGCAGTCTTTGTTCTCATCTTTGTGAGTTGTTTTTCATTCCTGATGGCCCAAAGAATTAATTCTTAATCCCTTAAATTTAGCAATTTGACAAGGTAGGACTTAACATTAACAGGTCTGTGCTAGTCTTTCCTGTATATTCATCTCAAGAAATTTTCCTGTATTAAACCTCTGAAAACATTTTTGTTTTTTATTTGTTGGTTTCTCTACTTGAGGAGCAACAATTATTTTGATCATTTTTACACTCTATCAATCATCATATTTCAAATTATTTTCATCTTCTATTTTGTCTGAATTCACTGTAATTATCTCAAGTGTTCCTGCTATGCCATTAATTAAATTTTCAACCAGATATATTTTATTCCAGTCAAGTTCTAACTTGTCTATTATTTCAGTAACAGTGCTACTTGGTGTGGGGAGAGAGCAAGTTAGCCAAGATGGCGTGGTCAGGCTCTCTTGCTCCACGTTTTGTAAATAATGACTATGTAACAGCTGAGCTCACTTAGAGCGCTGTGCATGCATGTCACGGGGTTTATGTAACAGCTGAGCTCACTTCTGGCACGGTGCATGCCCGGCACGAGGTGCTTGCTCGGTCACGGGATGATTCGTGCGGTATGCCGGAATGAGCTCCACCTAGAAAGCGGCAGCCCTCCTGCTGTGCCACGGCTGTGTCCGCTGGGCAGCTGCGAGAGGAGAGCATAGAGCGTGCCTATCACCGCGGCTGCTGCGCCCGCAAGGAGAGAGGTTGGAGTGTGTTAGGTTATGGTGTGGCTGCCGCTGTGCTAGCCAGGAGCGAATAAACGTGTCTGCAGTTCCTACAGCTCCTTGAATCTCCTTCCAGCCTCTGATCTCGCGCTTTGCCTACCCTGGGTTCAGCGAACGGTGTGCACAGTGAGATACAGCAAGACAATTGGCACGGAGAACAGGATCAGCAATACCACTGGTGTAGACAGCAGAACGAAGCGTCATACATTCGGCTTCTTAACCTTTTCCCTTAGCTTGGCAGTCTCTCATTTCATCTCAAGCTGTTGTTTTATCACCCTCCCCTTTTCAAGTTCTTGCTCATTGAGTTCTTCTGCAACACAAAGTTCACCCACGGAATATGCTTCTGTGGCTTTTCCTCAGTTATTTTACGATTAGATTGCATCTGTCTTTTGAATGTCACCTTTCATTACTGCTTTTCCCTGCTCCTTTATTGGAGTGCGTCGTGTTTGTGCGGTTGCCAGGCAGTTTCTTTTTAACACCGATGATGTTTAGCATAGGGAGCTCTGTCTTGACCTCTTATATACTCTGACAGAGTGTGAGTGAATTGTCTTTCCACCTAAAGGAATCAGTTTGTTTTCCTCCATCCATGCTTCAGTTTGGGAGCTGGATGTTGCTTTTAAGCTATGATTCTCTGGCCTGAGGTCATGCTGATGGGTGAGGAGAATGCTTAGCTGGTGCTAAGAGCCTCCTGTTTTGAGGACCTAAATTCTGCCTTCTCCTGGAGATTAAAAGCCTTATACCAACTAGGGGTATGTCTCACTCTCAGGATCCTTAGTTCAGCCAGGGACTCTCCAGTTTTTTCAGTCTCCACCTTGACACTTGAAGATTTATCTTACGTTTATTACCTATAGGTATTTGAGTTTCACATTCCTGCTTCCATGAATTCCTATGTGGCAAAAATACTTATTATCTCTTGAAATATCTCATGTTTTCCCACCAGCAGGCCTTCTTGCCCCTTCACATGGAATGCTTCCATCCTCTTCTCTCTTATCTTTTCTGCCCCTAACCATTTCAAGCCTATTCCTTCCTCAAATATTCAGATAAAAATCCTAAATTTTAAATAAAAATTTCCCAAAGCTAGAGCACATCTTTCACAAGACTTTGTTGCTTGTGTGATACATTTGAAATATATCAAATTATAAATTATGTAGTTTTATTTCGATGTACATATGTTGTTACTCTTTGCTCGACTGAAGGTCATTAAAAGCACGTATTACATCCTAAAAACTTTTTGCATTTCCTCATTTCAATTGAGAGAACAAGAACTAGGGAGAGCACAGATAACCAAATTATTAATTTTACTTAATGACATCAACCTTCTATTATACAAAAATGGAAAGAGAAAAAGAAATGAATAATTATGAATAATCAACTAGTTTATCAGATTCTTATTGTAGATGTCTATTGTGTAATCTTAGAAACTTTGAACTTTTTTTCTTTTGTTATTGTTGCTGTTTAGTCGCTAAGTTGTGTCCAACGTTTTTAAAAACCCCATGGATAGTAGCCCTACAAGCTCCTCTGTCCCAGGCAAGAATACTGGGGTGAGTTGCAGTTTCCTTCTCCAGAGGATCTTGCTGACCTAGGGATGGAACCTGCATCTCCTGCCTTAGCAGGTGGATTCGTTATCACTGAGACACCAGGGAAGCCTATATTTATTATTATATAAGGATAAAAAATCAATTTAGACAAAATCAGAAACCAAATGAATTGGTATATTTGGACACTTTTTTTGAAAGTTGACTTTAAACATTTTTTTTCTTTTCTAAGGATGTTAGAAATGTTTCTTTCTAAACATTTTCTTTCCTTTTCTTTCCTTAAAGCAGAGCAGATTTTCCAAGTAAAAGAAAATGATAACAGAGATATAGGCTAGGTCAGCAAATCTTTTCTATAAAGAGTCAGATAGTGAAGATTTTTGGCTTAGATGGCTCCTCTTATAATTTTAAGTTGTCTTTATATAGGCCATATACAAACAACCACAATTATCCCCCAAATTTTACTTATGGACACCAAAACCTGTATTTCATGTAATATTTTTGTGTCACGAAATCTGATTCTTTGCTTTTTTTAAAATGTAAAAACCTTAGGTGGGTTGGATCTGGTCTGAGGACTGTGGTTTGCCAAGTCCTGGTATAAACTGTTTCTTGCACCGGGTCTTATTGCCAGCAGTAGAGTTTGGAATAGTTATTCACAAAAATATATTGTGCCTATATCCTCTGAACTAAACCAGCTGCTATAATAAACAAAGAATTTTTAAATTTACATGAACAAAGAGAGGGAATAAAATAAAGACGAACAAGTAGGCGAGAAAAATGAAGTTTTTGTGAGATATGTGGCCATTATAATAAAGTCTCTGAAAACAATTGTTTTTGGATAACATTACATAAATTTTCACTTCCAGATAATTTTTCTATTTAATGATATAAAATTCATAGGATTTTTAGCAGTTAAATGGGCAAAAATCTCTTTAAGGAGCTCATACCTGAACATGACAAGTCAGTTTCTGTTTTAGGAATAGATAAACTCCTCTTCCAGAGAAGGCAGTGGCACCCCATTCCAGTACTCTTGCCTGGAAAATCCCATGTGCGGAGGAGCCTGGTAGGCTGCAGTCCATGGGGTCGCTAAGAGTTGGACCTGACTGAGTGACTTCACTTTCACTTTTCACTTTCATGCATTGGGGAAGGAAATGGCAACCCACTCCAATATTCTTGCCTGGAGAATCCCAGGGACGAGGGAGCCTGGTAGGAGGCTGTCTATTGGGTCGCACAGAGTTGGACACAACTGAAATGACTTAGCAGCATCAGCAGCAACAAACTCCTCTTCCCCTTAGAAAGTAAACCCAGGCCTCTTCGGATAAGATTCCTGCAGTTTTGCTGAGCATTGGTGGAGTAGCAGGGATCCTCCTCTGGGAGGAGGGCCCACAGGAGCCTGAACCCTTCTACTAACCTTCCCTTTCTCCTTTCCTGGGGCAGCTAATTATTCTAGGAAGCTGAGAGAAGTGACCCTGACTCTGTGGCCTCTCCAAACATCTCTGGACATTTGTTTTGGAAATTCAAAATCCAGAACGTAACTCTTTTTGTGTGTTCTGAGGCACTGGCTTTCCATGTAGATAGTAAATGTAGAATGCTCTAGTTGCCTATGCTGCATAAGGGGTTGAAGTGCAAGAAATCAAAGGCAGGTTGGTATCTCAAAATATTATTCTATTTCTTGCATACTTGAATTCGAGGGCTAAAATTGGTAGCTATGCATGTCTCTTAAATGTTATTTTTTCTTAAGGATATCTTTCTCCAACAGTGCTTCTCTGTGTGCCCTCCTCTGACAATCCCATCACTCTCTGATGGCTTCCAGATCCTTCTTCCAGTCTTTGACTTTAGACAGAACCACTGACTTCTGGATATAGCCTTTGGATGGCCGATTGGGCACCCCTGATTCACTGTGACCAAGACTGAACCTATGATCATCATCCACAAACATTTTCCTTAGTGTTTCCTACTTAGTTGGTGACACCATCATTTTACACACTCACTCACACTGGAACTCTGAGCTTCATCCTTTTTTCTCAAATTCCATATCAAATTCATCTCCAAGTCTGCAGATTTTATATCCAAAAGGCTTCCTTACAGCTACTGTTCTTGCTCATAGCCTTTTTTATGTCATGTCTGGTTTTTATTTCAGTAACCTCCATTAAAAGATAAACTGAGGCATATTAAAATTCTGAGTTTATCTCAGCAAAATCCGAGTTGAATTGGGGCAGCATCAAATCTATGAGACAGAAAGGCACTTCAAGAAGAGGTATGAAATGAAAAACCTTCATAGGCAGAAGGGAGCAGGAACAAGGAAGTTACACTGAGAAATAAGTAGGTTGGTTGTTGTACAGTTACTTTCCTTTAGGGAATACCAGGATTCTGTGGGGCTTCCAGGTGGCACTAGTGGTAAAGAATCCACCTGCCAATGCTGGAGACTTAAGAGTCACAGGTTCCATCCCTGGGTCAGGAAGATTCCCTGGAGGAGGGCATAGCAACTCACTACAGTATTCTTGCCTGGAGAAACCCACAGACAGAGGAGCAGGGCAGGCTACAGTCTATAGCATTGCAAAGAGGACATGACTGAAGCAACTGAGCATGCATGCAGGGTTCTATGAGGCAGATTATCTAACTAGTGCTGATCAGATGATTCCTGATTGACTGGTTTAAATTTCCATTTCTTGGAGATCCAAAATTGTAATTAAATCAGTTTGTTGACATTTGACTTTGCATAAGTAACTCCATTTTCGGCCTATTGTCTAGTTTTTAATGGCTCCAAGCCATGACCCTGCTTCTGGTCCTGCTCACCCAGAATCTACTCTCCACATTGCAGATAAAGTGACCTTTCTGACATGTAAAAGCCCCATCTCCTCCAATTTTTACCATTTGCAGTTAAGCAGCTTGGTGTTGGTCTACCAGGCTTGCTGTCTGGCCTTTCTAAGCAGTGTGAGACACTGCTCCGGCTGGAACCTCAATGGAGAGTTTGAAGCCCAGACGAAAGTGAAACTGGAAACAAGTTCCAAACAGTAGGCAGAAAGCAGAAATGAGATCAAATTTGGAGGGAGAAACAGATGACCCTGTGGCTGTGAGAGACAAAGATGGGAAGAATTCGTCTAGGCAACTGTACCCAGGAGAAGGGAGATGTTTATGTAGTGGAAATAGTCCCAAGGGAGCAAAGAGGTTAACAGAAGTGCCATGGAGATGTAGGGAGTTGGGGCCTTTCCTCATACATTTCCTCCTGTGTTTAAATTCCAGTCTTCATTTAAGATTTAGATAAAATAATACTTCTTAGGGAAACCTTCTGTGACCCTACTCGTTGATACTGACACATCAAAGCTTCCAAGAAAATCTACAGACTTTTAGAGCTACTATTGAGTATTCAACAGAGTTACTGGGTGCAAGATCAACAGAGAAAAACCTTCTTTACAACAGAAGAGACCTTGTGGAGTATCTTACAGTGAGGTATACAATACAGCGATCAAAATTGTTTAAAAAAGTTTATGTTTATCAGTATATCACTTTTATTTAAAAGTATCTCACAAAATAACAATGTCAATATTCAGAAGATAGGAAAGCATTAGTAACTGTACTCACATGCTAAGAGGCTTTAGGCATTATCTAAGTTGATGTTCATGAACTCTCCAGGTATTAGAAACTGTGTCCCCATTTCACAGATGAGGAAAAGGTTTAGAGAGATTAGATCACTCTGGTAATTACACGGCAAATATGAACTCGAGCCTGCCTTATCTGACAACGAGATACAGAGTGTAGTGATTAAAGCAGTGGAGCTAGACTGGGTATGTGGTCTGGACTGCAGCTCTGCTATTTTCTAGGCAGGTGTTGATAGCTGTTGGCTTTCCTACTCAGACATAGTAAATGTTTGTGTTTATGCTGGAAGCAATTTTTACTAAAGTCTTTGTCAGTAAAAGTGATTTGGGGAAGGATACATTGTCTTTCATGCTTTTATCCTTAAATAATTTCATCTCTTCATAAGTATGAGACAGTCCTTTTGAGCTACTTAAGTTCTCCTTCCCCCAGGGTTTACATTTCATTGAAGTCCATCTGAAATTATTTTTTGTTTGTCTTTCCAAATAAAATATTTCTGGTTCATCTCCAACATCTTAAGTTTCATCATATATAAATGGAGACTCCAAAACAAAGTCACCTGTTTTGCTTTTAACACTACCACACTCATATTCTGCTTGTTTACAACATCTTTGAAGAAGGATGAGATTTATATTTTTTCAGCATGTCTCTGACCCCTTACATGTACACTGGACTGAAGTACAAGCACTGTTTGTTTAAAGGGCTTGTTATGTGTGACTATTTCAAAGACCTTGTGTTTGATGACCTCGCGGTGTGCTGTGCATTCAGATGGTAAAGAATCTGCCTGCAGTGCAGGAGACCTGGGTTCAATCCCTGGGTTGGGAAGATCCTCTGGAGAACGGAATGGCAACCCATGCCAGTATTCTTGCCTGGAGGATTCCACGGACAGTCCATGGGGTCGCAAAGAATCAGACACGATTTGAGCAACTAACATTTTCACTTAAACGTGTATTCATTTTTTTCTGTTTTATAGAAAAAAAGTACCTTTCACCATTTCAAGTAAATTGATGCAACTGGTGAATCAAGATACTAATACTTTTGATTAAAACTATTATTTATGTAGCTTTCATACTCACCATTGATAACAATGAAGCTGACTCAATTGATGCCTTGAGTCAGTGCCCCATAGGCTGTGAGGATGTCCAAGGTATAAGGCTACCAGCCAAAGTTTTTCAACTGTTACTCTTCTCAGCATTCCTCCTCTCTCCAGGAGAGCATCCCAGAGAAGATACTTGAGAGTAAGGTTAAAAAGAAAGTAAAGTGAAAGTTGCTTAGTTGTGTCTGACTCTTTGCAACCCTGTGGACTATACAGTCCATGGAATTCTCCAGGCCAGAATATTGGAGTAAGTAGCTGTTCCTGTCTGTCTATGATGTGGGGAGACACAAATTCAGTTTCTCAGCTGCCTTGTCTCCAAAGAGGGTCCTAAGGTGGCATGCAGGGTAAAGGAAATAATTACACATGGAAGCATCCACTTTCTTTTCCTTCTCTATTCTCAGTTTCAGCAGAGAAGCAGACAGCTGACATCCTCCCAAATGCCCTCCCTCTCTCAACAAAACAAAACAAAACAAAACTCTTCATAGCTTAATCAAGCTCATTTCCCCTTCTCTCAAAAGAAAGTAGTCCTCCTTTTTTTCTATTATATTCAGAAGGGTTCTCATTAGATTTAGCATAAGTGATTAATTTGATTTATTGACCTCTGATTTCTATCACTTCTCTCATTTTAATCCTTAACCCCATGAAGTAGTTTTTAGGGTTTCTATCAGACTCAGAGAAGTTAAGTGCTCAGCTAAAGTTATATAAACATTGAACAAAAAAGGCAGAACTCAGAGTCCCAACATCTTCAGCTGCAATTATAATAGTCCCTAATTCCTAAGAGAGCACTTTGGGTAAATTCGTAACCTTTCCTGTAGCCATTCTCTTCCAGGATCATGAGTATCTTGGACACGGACTCCTAGTAGCAGAAGACAGTTATTCCTCTAGGTTTCTGCACTTGCCTGGGGTTACAGAGAATGTGTACTTGGATGTGAGCCATTCTACATACTCTAGCATATGTTGAGGCAACTTTCTCAAAATTTTGGAAAACATTCTTTCAAAAATATGATAGGATATATATATATATTTGCATTATAGATACATTCTAAATAGAATCTATATTCATCTGGTGGTCCTTCATAAGACTATTATAAGTATTGCAGTGGCCCCAATATCCAGACGTCTGTTATCTGGGCTCTCTAAATAAGAATCTGACTCAAGGCATCACTTTCATGTCAATAACAAAGATAACTTGATATCACATAATTTAAGCTGTTATGACAATTCTCAAGTGTCATTATCTTTTAAGGTGACTCTCTTGAAGAATCAGTGCTCCTCATCTTTGACCCCCCATAAGAACTTTGAAGTAAGCCTCCACAGCCCAAGCAGGATTTTAAATGATGTTCAGATTATCAAGGGTGAGCACTTCTCATGTTCTAGGAGGTCAGGGAGTAAGAGTCAAGAGGGAGTCCTTGTCTTCTAACTGCATTGAATGCAAGAGGAAATCAAGCAGTGCCATTCTTTGTCTGGAACATCATCATCAGTGGCTCAACAAAGTTCATGTCCAGTAAGAGAAAAATCTAGAAAATCTAGACTGTGCCAGTAATGATTTCAGTCAGTCACTCAGTTGTGTCTGACTCTTTGAGACCCCATGGACTGCAACACACCAGGCTTCCTTCTCCTTCACCAACTCCCAGAGCTTGCTCAAACTCATGTCCGTCGAGTCGGTGATGCCATCCAACCATCTCATCCTCTGTCACCTCCCTTCTCCTCCTGCCTTCAATCTTTCCCAGCCACAGGATCTTGTCCAGTGAATCAGTTCTTCATATCAGGTGGCCAAAGTTTTGGAGCTTCAGCTTCAGCATCAGTCCTTCCAATGAATATTCAAGATTGATTTCCTTTAGGATTGACTGGTTTGATCTCTTAGCAGTCCAAGGGACTCTCAAGAGTCTTCTCCAGTACCACAGTTCAAAAACATCAATTCTTTGGTGCTCCACTTTCTTTATGGTCCACCTCTCACAACCATACATGACTACTGGAAAAACCATACTTTGACTAGATGGAACTTTGTTGGTAAAGTAATGTCTCTGCTTTTAAATATGCTGTCTAGGTTGGTCACAGCTTTTCTTCCAAGGAGCAAGCATTCTTTTAATTTCATGGCTGCAGTCACCATCTGTTTTTGGAGCCCAAGAAAATAACTAATGATAGCTTCTGTCTGTTTGTATTGCAGATGATTAGTAGTACAACAATGTAGAAACTAATAATGCAGGCATGCAAACTTTTGCTCACATGCATCTTTGCATGTAGAATGAGTCCTTTTCTATGCAACTTAAAAATTCAAACTCAAAGGTTCAATTGTGGTTCTATTACCTTGAGATATTTAGGATAATTTACTGATGCACATGCAAATTCTGATAAAGACTTTTAAAAGAAACTTTTACCTTTAGACCAGCTTTAGATTTACAGGATTAATGTGAAGATAGTACACAGAGTTCTTACATATACCACACTCAATTTCCCCTATTATTAGCATATTGCACTGTATTTGTCACAATTAATAAAACAACATAAACTAAACCACAAATTATTCAAATTTCTTCAGTGTATGTCTGTTATAGGATCCTATCTAGGATACCACATTGGAATTAGTTGGGAAGTCTTTTTATGTTCCTCTTGGCTGTAAAAACATCTCAGACTTTCCTTATTTTTGATGACCTTGACAGCTTTGAGGAGTACTGGTCAAATATTTTACAGAATATTCTTCAGTTGGAGTTTTACTGATGTTTTCTCATGCTGCTAATTCACTTCGGTTGTGTCTGACTCTGTGCGACCGCATAGACAGCAGCCTACCAGGCCCCCTGTCCCTGGGATTCTCCAGGCAAGAACACTGGAGTGGGTTGCCATTTCCTTCTTCAATGAATGAAAGGAAAAGTGAAAGTGAAGTCACTCAGTCGTGGCCTACTCTTAGCGACCCAATGCACTGTAGCCTACCAGGCTCCTCTGCCCATGAGATTTTCCAGGCGAGAGTACTGGAGTGGGTCACCATTGCCTTCTCATGACTGGACTGAAATTATGCATTTTTAGGAGAAAGAGTATACAGTAAAGTGCTATTCTCTTTACATCACATCAAGTGTGAGTTCGTGCCTAGTAGCTCAGTTGTGTCCAACTCTTTGGAACCCTCTGGACTGTAGCCCACAAGGCTCCTCAGTCCATGGGATCCTCCAGGCAAGAATACTGGAGTGGGTTTCAATGCCTTGCTCCAGGGGATCTTCCAGAGCCAGGGATCGAAACTGTGTCTCCTGCATTGCAGGTGGATACCTTAACCACTGAGCCTTGAGAGAAGACCCACATCAAGAGTATCTACTGTGAATTTGACTTATCACTGTTGCTGTTAATCTTGATCACCTGGCTAAGGCAGTGGTTATCAGGTTTTGTTACTGTAAAATTACTCTTTTCTCTCCTTTTCCAGGCTATACTCTGGAAAAAGTCACCATGCACAGTGCAGATTTGAGTGGAGAATTATGCTACATCTCCTTAACAGTAAGTACCTACTTAAATTATTTAATATTCTTCTGCATTGAAGATTTGTCTATTCTCCTCCATTTATTTATTTATTCCTTCAAGCAATCATTTACATCAGAAAGGACTTGTGGATATTTATTTTATGCTTTGGGTTACTATCCAATACAACTTTATTTTTGCTCAAAATTTTCCAGGTTTGACTGTTGATAAGTCTTTCAGTTGACTCCTGTAACCCTTTGATATACCCCATCATTTGGGGGTTTTGTTTGTGTTTTGTGCACTTGCTTACTTTCTGATCCTGTAAGATGCTCCAGGCTCATCTTGCCTATTTCTTGCCTCACTCCTAGAATAGGCCATTTCTCCAAGGGCCCTGGTTACTTTTAAAAAGTGAAACACTTGAAAAAGTGTTAGAAAAGAAGATCTGAGAACTAGGTGTGCTATTAAAGTGTCTCTAACACTAATTCATTACCATCGGATTATTCTAGCTTCCTCCCTTTGTTTATATGTAACTTTCCAATACAACAGTGAGAAAACTGGTTCCTAATATCCACTACAAATTTACTTAATTGCACATTCCCAGTGTATATGTACAGTGGTTTTAGAATTGTTAACCTGCACTCCTGTGGGCAGCAACTTGATAAACTGGAGTAGATATAGTGTTTATGTACCGTCCTTTTGCCAAAGAGTCGGACACGACTGAGCAACTTCACTTTCACTTTCCTTTTGCCTTAGATTTGCAGACTCCATTTCCAAAGTTACTTTGGTCAGCACCTTTCTCACCTACTCTCTTCAGTGAGATTGTTTTTAGACATTTGTAATGCATTGAGATTTTTGGTCACATTCTACAGTTCATCTGGGATCCCTCTGCCTCCCCCATTTTCATTTACTTTTTGCATACATTTGACGTTTATTCTTTGTGCTGTAAAGTTCTATGAGTTTTGAAAAATTGAGATGATATAGTATGTAGCCTTTTCAGATTGCCTTCTTTCACATAGATAGTACTATGCATTTAAGATTCATCCATGTCTTGTGACTTGAGAGCCCATTTCTCTTTTTGTTGAATAGTATTCCATTGCAAGGATTTACCAGTTTGCTTATCCATTCATCTATTGAAAGATATCTTGATCGCTTCTAGTTTTTGGCTATTATAAAAATACTAAACATTTACATGCAGGTATTTGTGTGAAAACAAGTTTTCAAATCAGTTGAGTAAATATCTAACAGTACAATTGCTAGATCATGTTGAAAGACAATATTTAATTTTATCAGAAGCTGTCTTCCAAAATAGTTGCACTATTTTGCATTTCCACCAGCAATGAATGAGATCCCCTACTGTATCTTACCCAACAGTTGGTATTTTGGTTTTTTTTTTAGATTTTGGCCATTTTAGTAGGTATATAATGGTATCTCATTGTTGTTTTAATTTGTAATTCCTTAATGTTAAATGATACTGAGCCTCTTTTTATATGCTTTAAAAAATCTTGTGTCTTCTTTTGTGAGATGTCCAAGCAGATCTTTTGCCCACTAAAATAATTAGGATATTTTCTTATCATTTAGTTTACATAATTATTTATATATTTTATTTTTATTTTGACATTTTAAGTATTTCACCCTACTCTCTTCTTACAAGATTTCTAATGAGATGCTATAATTGCGTACCCTGTTCCACTATACAAAAAGTCTATTTCTTTTTTCCTCTGACTTTTTGGAAGATTTTCCCTTTGCCTTTTTTTTTTTTTTTTTTTTGCAGTTTGATTACATGTAGCTCATTTGTTTGTTTGGTTTTGGTATTTATTCTACTTTGTAACTCTAAACTTCCTAGATCTGTGGTTTGGGGTCATTAATTTTGGAATGTTGCGGCCATTATTACTTCAAATATTTATTCTCTCTCTCTCTTTCTTCTCCTTCTGGCATTCCAACTGTTCATATGTGACATCTTCAAAATTATTTGACACTTTTAAAATTCACTTTTCTGATTGTCAAGTTTTGTCTCTATTCAGTTCAGCACAGAGAGTTTTTATTGACTTATCTTTAAGTTTTTATTGACCTATCTTCTTCCCGTGGCTGTCAAATCTGCTGGTAAACCCATTAAAGACATTTTTTAAAAGTTTCTCTTACAATGTTTTTGATTTCTAGCATTTCTTTCTGATTCTTTCTTAAAATTTCTCTCTGTTTGCTTACATTATTCATCTGTTCTTGCACGTTGTCTGCTTTTTAGATTAGAGACTTTAACATATTAGTCATAGTTATTTTAAATTCCTTTTCTGATACCTGGAACATCTGATTCATATCTAAGTTTGGTTCTGATACTTGCTTTGCCTCCTTGGACTTTTTTTTTCTTGAATATTGGCATTTCTTTTCATTTTTTGTTGAAAGCCTAGTGTGTTTTATTAGGTAAAAGGAACTGAGGTGTGTGAGAATTTATGGTCATCTGGCTAGGAGTTGAGCTTTGTTTAATGTTTGCTGTAGCTATAGGTGCCAAAGGCATCAGATTCCTCCAGTGTTCTTGATTTTATATCTTCTGTTGACTTTGGTCTTCTCTAAGTTCTCTCAGAGAAGAACTTGTGTCTTGCAGTTTTTTTCACTTATAACCCATTATTATTACACTGGAGCCTTGATGGAGTAGTGGTAAGGTGTAAGGAAGGTGGTGTGGTCTACAATTTTCCAATTCATTGCCAACCTTTTATTGGGCCCGTGTCTCTTGCCCATGATTTTCACAAGTATTTATTCTTAGATGGTCTTTACCTCACTTTAGGTGAGACCAGCAGATGAGAAGGCTGGAGAGGAATGTCCTTCCTTCATGAACCTGGGACAAGGCTCTGGTAAAGTTGTTATAATAATTATGCTTCCCCTAACCTTGGCTAGACTCACAAGGGCATTTCCCTCAGATCTTTACTTTGAGAACCCAGTGGGATTGGCCACCTCCCTGTTCCCCACCCTCCCTTCTGCCCCCACCCCCCAGGCCTTTTGCCCTGAGACTGTGGCTTCTACTCATGCTTAGTCTGCATTCAGATTGCAACAATTCACCAAAATCATGATCTAAGTTTTCCTACCAGCTTTTATGACTTTAGCAGCTTCTGCTTTATTTAGGCAAATCTTGGCTATGAGTCTTTGGATTTGTCTGTTTTTCCATATTTCAGGCTGCCAGTTTGTTCTGCAAACTCAGTTTTCTCATGGGTCCGGGAAATGTAATAGATTTCACCTTGTTCAGCCTTTTTGTCAGTGTTGTAGTAAACCTGTCCAAGCTCTCTACATGTCAGAGCTGAACTGGTAATTTCCTGATAAAGATTCTTATTTAACCTATACAAAATGTAGAAATATGCAGAAATTGTATATAAGTAGTACAAAGTGGATCCAACCAGTCCATCTGAAAGGAAATCAGTCCTGAATATTCATTGGAAGGACTGATGCTGAAGCTGAATCTCTAATACTTTGGCGACCTGATGAGAACAACTGACTCATTGGAAAAGCCCCTGATGCTGGGAAAGATTGAAGGAAGGAGAAGGGGATGACAGAGGATGAGATAGTTGGATGGCACCACCAACTCAATGGACATGAGTTTGAGTAAACTCCAGGAGTTGGTGATGGACAGGGAGGCCTGTTGTGCTGCAGTCGATGGGGAACTGAACTGAAGATAAACTGCTTGTTGTGAAGCTCTTAATTCTTCCTAGAACAGGTTAGATTAAACGAGTTCAGTGATAATATAGATAGAAATTAGAAATATTTTTCAGTGCCAAACTGGAATACAATACCAGTGGTTGGTGACCCTGGACATGTCATTTAATCTTTCTTAGCTTCAGTTATCTGAGAAGGCACTGGCGACCCACACCAGTACTCTTGCCTGGAAAATCCCGTGGACAGAGGAGTCTGGTAGGTTGCAGTCCAAGGGGTTACTAAGAGTCAGACACAACTAAGCGACTTCACTTTCACTTTTCATTTTCATGTTTTGGAGAAGGAAATGGCAACCCACTCCAGTGTTCTTGCCTGGAGAATCCAGGGATGGGGGAGCCTGGTGGGCTGCCGTCTATGGGGTCGCACAGAGTCAGACACGACTGATGTGACTTAGCAGCAACAGCAGCTTCAGAAATCTCATCTGAAAAATGGGTTGTTGTAGGGTTTAGAAATAATGTATGTTATGAATCTAGCAATGCATAGCACTTATTAGATGTTCAACACATGCTGGCAGTTACTTTTAAATGAAAATAATGTGATAGAAGAAATAATTCAAAAGTATTTCAGATAATTTGAGGAGTACTAATTGTAGGCCATGTTCTAAAAGCTTAAATTAAAAAAAAAAAGCTTATTGTTACAAAGGCAGAAAAACTCACAGGAAAACCAACTACGTGTTGGCTGTAAAAACTCAGATTAGGGCATCCCTGGTGATCCAGTGGTTAAGAATCCATCTGCCAATATGAGTTCAATCCCTAGTTCAGGAAGATTCTATTTGTGGCTGGACAACTAGCCAGTACACTGCAACTACTGAGCCAGCATGCCTAGAGCAATGAGAAGCCTACACACTGCAATGAAGAGGAGCTCCTGCATGCTGCAACTGGAGAAAAGCTAAAAGCTAAGTACAGCAAGGAAGACTTCCCACTCCCTGCCCCCGGCGGCCACAAACCGGAAAAAGCTCAGATTTTATTTAGTCTAACCCTAATCAGTTCAGTTCGGTTCAGTCGCTCAGTCGTGTCCGACTCTTTGTGACCCCACGAATCGCAGCAAGCCAGGCCTCCCTGTCCATCACTATCTCCCGGAGTTCACTCAGACTCACGTCCAACGAGTCGGTGATGCCATCCAGCCATCTCATCCTCTGTTGTCCTCTTTTCCTCATGCCTCCAATCCTTCCCGGCATCAGAGTCTTTTCCAGTGGATCAACTCTTTGCTTGAGGTGGAGTTTCAGCTTTAGCATCATTCCTTCCAAAGAAATCCCAGGGCTGATCTCCTTCAGAATGGACTGGTTGGATCTCCTTGCAGTCCAAGGGACTCTCAAGAGTCTTCTCCAACATCACAGTTCAAAAGCATCATTCTTCGGCACTCAGCTTTCTTCACAGTCCAACTCTCACATCCATACATGACCACTGGAAAAACCATAGCCTTGACTAGACAGACCTTTGTTGGCAAAGTAATGTCTCTCCTTTTGAATATGCTCTCTAGGTTGGTCATAACTTTCCTTCCAAGGAGTAAGCGTCTTTTAATTTCATGGCTGCAATCACCATCTGCAGTGATTTTGGAGCCCCCCAAATAAAGTCTGACACTGTTTCCACTGTTTCCCCTTCTATTTGCCATGAAGTGATGGGACCAGATGCCATGATCTTCGTTTTCTGAATGTTGAGCTTTAAGCCAACTTTTTCACTCTCCTCTTTCACTTTCTAGTCTAACCCTAATGGTGTGCTGCAATTCATGGGGTCGCAGAGTCGGACATGACTGAGCGACTGAACTGAACTGAACTGAAACCCGAAGAGAAAGATAGCATGTGGTCCTAGACTGCCACCTGCTGGCCATGACTAACTAGCTGCTCCTGCTGCTGCCAAGTCGCTTCTGTCCAGTCTGACTCTGTGCGACCCTGTAGACCAACTGCTGCTGCCGCTGCCGCTGCTGCTGCTAAGTCGCGTCCGTCGTGTCTGACTCTGTGCGACCCCATAGATGGCAGCCCACCAGGCTCCCCCATCCCTAGGATTCTCCAGGCAAGAATACTAGAGTGGGTTGCCATTTCCTTCTCCAGTGCGTGAAAGTGAAAAGTGAAAGTCAAGTCGCTCAGTCGTGTCCGACTCCTAGGGACCCCATGGACTGCGGCCCACCACGCTCCTCCGTCCATGGGATTCTCCAGGCAAGAGTACTGGAGTGGGGTGCCATTGCCTTCTCCCCACAGACCAACTAAAAAGACCTAAATTCCAATTTCTCGTTAAAGTGAAAAATGTGATAGAGGATTACTTCATTTCAGACAAATGATTAGAGCATGAGCACTCAAGTATTTTTATTAGTATACTTCTTTATCAGAATCCTTATGTGTGAGAGCTAGTAAGTTTTATTGATAACATCCATGAGTGGAGATGGTTTTGTTAGTCTGTTAGTATTTTCTATGGCTTGAATGTGATTCAAGGGCATAGGGAAACTATTCATTACTATTTTCTTTTCATATGTTACTCTTTCCAAGTTTTATTATGGCGCAACCTCAGTGGCATTAAACTGGAATTGATTCAAATTATATATATAATTATAATCAGCTTCAATTATTATGAAGTGAACTGAAAGTTGCAGAGTGGTATCCATCTCTTTGTGACGCCATGGACTGACTGCAGCCTGTCGTGCTCCTCCGTTCGTGGAAGTGTGCAGGCAACAATGGAATGGGTTGCCATGCCCTCCTCGAGGGGATCATCCTGACTCACAGATAAAACCCGGGCCTCCAGCACTGCAGGCAGATTCTTTACCATTTGTTATTCTTTACCGGTTGGTATGATTAATTATAATCTATTAGACCAGAGGTTCACAAAAAACAATGTGCAGACTGGTTGATCTGGCTGATCACATCAGATTGTTTAGTTTCTACTTCATACTTTCAGAATTAGAATATTTTTAGTGTTATTTATTTAACACCAAAAACATTTTGTGTTGGGGGGTAGCTAATTAACAATGTTGTGATAGTCTCAGGTGATCAGTGAAGGAACTCAGCTGTACATATCCATGTATCCATTCTCCCCCAAACCCCTCTCCCATCCAGTCTGGCACATAACTTTGAGCAGAGTTCCATGTGCTATACAATAGGTTTTCACTGGTTATCCATTTTAAATACAGGAGTGTGGATATGACCTTCCCAAAGTCCCTAGCTATTCCTTCCACCTGGCAACCATGAATTTGTTTTCTAAGTCTGTGAGTCTCTTTCTGTTTCATAAGTAAGTTCATCTGTATCATTTCTCTTTAGATTCCACACAAAAGGGATGTCATATTATATTTCTTCTTCTCTAACTTACTTCACTTGGTATGACACTCTCTAGGTCCATCCATGTTGCTGTAAATGGCCTTATTTCATTCTTTTTATGGCCGAGTAATATTCCATTGTGTAGAGGTACCACATCTTCCTTATCCATTCCTCTGTCAATGGACATTTAGGTTGTTTCCATGTCTTGGCTATTGTAAACAGTGGTGCAATGAACAGTGAGGTGAATGTATCATTTTGGGCCATGTTTTTCTCTGGATATATGCCCAGGAGTGGGATTGCAGGGTCATATGGTAGCTCAGTACTTAGTTTAGTCTATTTAGACCCTCCATACTGTTTTACATAGTGGCTGTGCCAGTTTACATTCCCACCAACAGTGGAGGAGGGTTTGCTCCTCTTCACACCCTCTCCAGCATTTGTTTTTTCTGGATTGTTTCATGATAGCCATTCTGACTTGTGTGAGGTGATATCTCACTGTAGTTTTGATTTGCATTTCTCTAATAACTAGCGATGTTGAACATCTTTTCATGTGCCTATTGTCCATCCGTATGTCCTCTTTGGAGAAATGTCCATTCAGGTCTTTTGTCCATTTATTGAGTGGGTTGTTTATTTTGATGCTATTAAGTATCATAATCTGTAAATTTTGGAGACTAATCCCTTATCAGTCACATCATTTGCAAATATTTTCTCCCAACCTGTGGGTTCCTTTCCTTTTTATTTATTGTTTCCTTTGTTGTACAAAAGCTTTTGAGTTTAAGTAAGTCCCATTTGATTATTTTTGCTTTTATTTCCATTATTCTTGGAGATGGATTGAAAAAGATGTTGCTGTGATTTATGTCAGAGTGTTCTGTCTATGTTTTCCTCTAGGAGTTTTATAGCGTCTAGTCTCACACTTAGATCTTTAATTCATTTTGAGCTTATTTATGTGTATTGAGTTAAGAATGATGTAATTTCATTTTTTATACATATAACTCTCTAGTTTCCCAGCACCATTTGTTGAAGAGACTCTTTCCTGTATTATGTAGTCTTGCCTCCTTCCTCATAGATTAATTGACCACGGGTGCATGGGCTTATTTCTGGATTTTCTATCCTGCTCCATTGATCTATATTTTTATTTTTGTGCCAGTACCAAATTGTTTTGATGACTCGAGCTTTGCAGTATAGTCTGTTCAAGATAGTTTTGGCTATTTGGAGTCTTTTGTGTCTCTATACAAATTTTGAGATTTTTTTGTTCTATTTCTGTGAAAAATGCCACTGGTAATTTGATAGAGATTGCACTGAATCTGTAGATTGCCTTGGGTAGTATAGTTATTTTGATTGAGAAATAACTTAATAATCAGTATTAAGAATAATACTGATTCTTCCAATCCACGAACATGGTATAGCTTTCCATCTGTTTATGTCTTTGATTTCTTTCACTAGCATCTGAGAGTTTTCAGAGTACAGGCATTTCTCTCCTTACGAACAAATGTGTGCATAGACAAGCTAATTGATTCATGACTCCTGACTGTGGCTTGCAACAGAGCAGCTGTGGTGGGCCAGAACTTCTTGGTCTTCTATTAAATAGTTTATGTGTTCTATCCAATTAGGCAGATATATTTTTGTTGTTGAAAATGTCAGAGAGGTTTCATAACCTCTGGATCTCTGGGATTAAGGTGGTTGCAGGTTGGCTCTGCCAAGTTTTAGAGGAAATGAATTAAAGAAGATGGAACCAACTTAAGATGCAATTTCTGAAATTCCAAAGAAGTACTGTGCCCTAAGAATGACTTCAGACTGATGATGTTCATAAGATACAAAGAAGCAGAGGGATTTCTTTTTCTGAACAAACATACGCTTTGTTAATTTCCTTTTCAGTAAAAAGCTGACATATAACTGAATTGATTTACCATAAATTGTTTGCTATTTTTACATGATAAGAGGACTTAGATGGAATCATCTTTTAGCTTCCTAGGCCAAGTTATTCAGCTGTTGTGGGACTCTCTTGAAATTAAGTAATATTTAATTTTAGTAACAATGTAAAGAAGCAGTTACATTATAGACAGCAGAAAAACTTAAAGAACTACTATTAAAGAGATTCTGTGCCTGGGAAAAAATTGACTGGTAGCAGTTAACTCTGAAACATATTTTAGTAAAACTATCAAGTTTTTAAAATTGAAGTATCATTGATGTACAATATTATATAAATTAAAGGTGTACAATATAACGAGTCACAATTTTAAAGGTTACATTCCATTTATAGTTATTATAGCATATTGGCTATATTTCCTATGTTGTACTTGTGGCTTATTTTAAACCTAAATAGTTGGTGCCTCTTAATCACTTACCCCTATGTTGCCCCTCCTCACTTCCTTCTCCCCACTGGTGACCACTGGTTTGTCATCTATATCTGTGCTGCTGCTGCTGCTAAGTTGCTTCAGTCGTGTCCGACTCTTAGCGACCCCATGGACTGCAGCCTGCCAGGCTCCTTCGTCTATGGGATTTTCCAAGCAAGAGTACTGGAGTGGGATGCCATTGCCTTCTCCGCTATATCTGTGAGCCTGCTTCTTTTTATTTTATCCACTAGTTTGTTGTGCTTTTTAGATTCCGCATATAAGTTATATCATACAGTATTTGTCTTTCTTTGACTTATTTCACTTAGCTTAATGTGCTCCAAGTCAATACGCGTTGCTGCAAATGGCAAAATTTCATTCTTTCTTTATGGCTGAGTAATATTCCATTTTATATGGATGGGATATACATTGTATATGTATATTCCATCATATAACCATATGTTTGTGTGTGTATATATATATATGTGTGTGTGTGTGTATATATATATATATATATATGTATGTATGTACACTACCACTTGTTTATTTATTCATCTCTTGATGGATATTTAGGTTGCTGCCATACTTGACAATTGTGAATGATGTTGCTATGAACATTGGGGTGCATGTATCTTTTGAACTAATGTTTTTCTTTTTTTCCAGATACATACCCAAAAGTGGAATTGCTGGGTCCTATGATAGTTCCATTTTTAGTTTTTTTTTTCTTTTTCTTTTTTTTTAAAAGGCAGACTGCCACATGCAGCGCCTCATTTGGATGTGTCTGGAGTCTTAAGCTTAACTACCCCTACATTCTCCTACAAATGGACCTTGAGAGCTTGTTTGGAGGTTCTAGCAGGGGAGCACAGCTACTCGTATACCCTTGACCGAAGACTGGTCCCCCTCTATCGGATGACAAACCAGTGGTTGTCCTCTTCGACCGAGCACGCAGCTTTGGGAGGGACGCACATGGAGCGGTGAGGGAGGAGGGGGACACCCGTCTAGCTAGCCAGATCAGCCAAATCAACCCTGGCGATCAATGGGGTGACAGATGTCGCAACCAGATCCCCATTTTTAGTTTTTAGAGAAACCTCCATAATGTTTCCCAGCTGCACCAATTTACGTTCCCACCAACACTGTATGAGGGGTCCCTTTTTCGTACATTCTTACCAACATTTGTTATTTGTTAATACTCAGATTTGTTTTTTTTTAAAAAAGGAGGGGAAATCCTCTGATTCTGCAGTCAAAATAAGATCCCCAAAGTACATATTTTATCACAATAATTTAGCAATTAGATGATTATGTAACCATGCCTGTTTCTTTGTTCTCATAAAATGTGATTAGGCAAAAACAGTCAGTGTTGAAATTTAGCAGTTTTTTGGGGTATATATTCTTTCAAACTTTTACACATTTGAGATAAAATACAAAGCTCTTATGTTATTTCTTGCAATGAAGACCCAACACAGTCAAATAAATAAATACATATTAAAAAACGAAAAGCAGCACAGGTGGAAGTTTTGGAAACTTTTTTAAAATAAAAACTTTCTAAAACAGTGACAACTTACTAGATTCTGTTTATTGTACCTTGAAGGAATTTGTTCTTATTAAAAACTATCAATGAATGAAAAAAATGCAAATAAGTGCAAAGATTGGTATTTATCACGTTTCAAGAAATGATAAAGAGAATGAAAATGTATGTCAGCAAAATGTTAAACATTCAAAATTGAAGTTGGATTTCAAAAGCATACATGCAACTATTAGTACTATGGAATAAAGACTATGTACGTTCTCACTCGTTCAGTCGTGTCGGACTCTGCCACCCCACGGACTGTAGCCCGCCAAGTTCCTCTGCCTATGGGATTTTTCAGGCAAGAATACTGGAGTGGGTTGCCGTTTTCTGCTCCAGGGATCTTTCCGACTCAGGGAATGAATTTGCGTCTCCTAGGTGTATTCTTTACCACTGAGCCACCTGGAAGCCCCATAGACTCTATACTTAGAAGATAAAATATTAAAAAAACAACAACAAATAATTAACACAACAGCAAATCATTCCGCTCCCTGGGCTGAAACGTGCAAAACGAGGATTACAATTCTAATCCACAGATTTTGTGTGCGTGTATAGTGGGGTTTGGGGGATGTGTGTAAGCCTGAGGTTTGCTAAAGAAAGGGCAGGGCAAAGTAACAGCCTTTTAAGAGTTAAGTTGTATGACGTCACCATAGTAACAGCAAGCAGGGCTCCTGCGCCTATTTAAAGCGACGGCATGCTTTATGACCCACTCAGCCCCGTCCTCTTCCTCAGATTGCCCCGCCTCTACTTCCCCCCGAGACTGATTCGCTCCGCCCCGCGAATTCCAAGTCGCCAATCACCATCCAGTTTTCCCTGGCCGTGGACCGCGCGTGCCCAGGTTTTAAAAGCCCGGGGGTGGGCTTCTGGTTTCGCGCCTGCGCAGTCGTGCTCTCGCCCCACGCCGGTTCCGCGTCCTCTCAGTGCGTTATCTCCGCGCCTGGCCCCAGCGGTCTCGTCTCACCGAGGTGTGGGCTGCCGCCGTCGCCGCCGCCGCGATGGGAAAAACCGCGGACTCTCGGGCTACGGGAGCCCGGCCCGACCCGGTGCGGAGCTTCAATCGTTGGAAGAAGAAACACAGTCACAAGCAGAGCCAAAAGAAGCAGTTGAGGAAGCAGCTGAAGAAACCCGAGTGGCAGGTCGAGCGCGAAGTTATCAGCCGCCTCATGCAGAATTACGAGAAGGTGAGGCCGGCGCCGGGGAGGGGCGCGGGGCCGCATGCCCCTGCCGCACTGGGCCGCATGGGCTAGCGGGCCGACCGGTCGCTGGGACCTTGCCTGGGGAGCAGGAGAAGGGGGTGGGATGAGAGGTGCCTCCGGGGGGCTCCATTGAGGCCACAGGTGGTCTGCTGGGTGCCAAGCCCAGGCCTCCTGACCGACCAGGCCGCCCTCTGGCTCACTACAATGGTTTTGATTAAATGGGGAAAATGTAGTAGTGCTTAAGCGTAAGGAGATTAATTGCTACTATAGTTATCAGTTCAGTTCAGTCGCTCAGTCGTGTCCGACTCTTTGTGACCCCATGGACTACTGCAGAGCACGCCAGACCTCCCTGCCCATCACCAGCTCCCGGAGTTTATTCAAACTCTTGGCCATTGAGTCAGTGATACCATCCAACCATCTGTCATCCCCTTCTCCTCCTGCCTTCAATCTTTCCCAGCATCAGGGTCTTTTCAGATGAGTCAGTTCTTCGCATCAGGTGGCCAGAGTATTGGAGTTTCAGCTTCAGCATCAGTCTTTCCAATGAATATTCAGGACTGATTTCCTTTAGGATGGACTGGTTGGCTCTCCTTGCAGTCCAAGGGACTCTCAAGAGTCTTCTCCAACACCACTGTTCAAAAGCATCAGTTCTTCAGCGCTCACCTTTCTTCACAGTCCAACTCTCACATCCATACATGACTACTGGAAAAACCGTAGCCTTGACTAGACGGACCTTGGTTGGTAATGCCTCTGCTTTTTAATATGCTGTCTAGGGTGGTCATAACTTTCCTTCCAAGGAGCAAGCATCTTTTAATTTTCATGACTTCAGTCCCCATCTGCAATGATTTTGTAATGTTCATAAAATAACACAACCTAATGGTAAATAATGACACATTGTAAGCCATTCACCATGTGGTTTACATTAATTATTTGACTTGATCTGAGGTATTGGGTCTTATTTCCTTTTACAGATGAGAACCTTGAGGATCCAGGAGAATAAGAAACTTGTCTTTATCTCTCACATGTATTAAGTGGTGTGGAATTGGAACCAAGACTCATATCTCTGATTCCAAAGCCTTTGCTTTTAACCATTATGCCAGAATTGCATCTCTGAACATCACCTATCCTTCATATACGTATTTCATTTTCTCAGCTGAAGGACAACAGCTTGTTTCATGTCCCCATCTGAGAATTGCCATAGAAAGCTGGATTCCTGGTCCATTTCTGATACTTTACCATCCTACAATGTAGCTGATGTTCCCAGATGAACATCCCTGTAGTTATCATTTTGACTTCTTGACTTCTCTTCCCTGCTCAGGCTCCTTGGGACTGCCACTACCTTTTCTTTTCCTTCCCTGTAAATTCTGTGTCTGTTGGCCTTCACCCACCTCACCTAGCCTTTCAGTGATTGCTTCTTTTTAGTTCAGTGTAATCAGAGATTTAACATGTGGGACGTATCTGGAAAGTCATCATGTGTCATGCTGGTATAGCTTTTGTTTAAATAACCCTTAGATCAAAAGTAAGGACTCGATGGACATGAGTTTGGGTAAACTCCGGGAATTGGTGATGGACAGGGAGGCCTGGTGTGCTGAGATTCATGGGGTTGCAAAGAGTTGGACATGACTGAACGACTGAATTGAATTGAAGGTTAGATAAAGCTTAGAGTTTGTTTTGGGGTTATGTATACACACACACACACACACACATATACACACACACATATTTGTGGGTGTGTGATTGGGAGTTTTAAGTTATGATGATTTGGTTCTGGCTTTTGCTTACCTGTGGGATTGCAAAGAGACATGACTGAACATGCACGTGCACCTCACCTTTGCTCACCTGATGAGTGACTCTGGGAAGGTTACTTTGCTTCTCTTTTCTTGTCTTTAAAAGGAATAATCGTATCTACCTTCATTAGTTATGATTATTCTTGTTATTCAGTCTCGAAGTCATGTCTGACTCTTTGTGACCCCATGGACTATAGCCCACCAGGCTCCTTTGTCCATTGGATTCTCTAGGCAAGAATACTGGAGTGGGTTGCCATGCCCTCCTCCAGGGGATCTTCCCAGGTCAAACCTAGGTCTCCCACATTGTAGGTGGATTCTTTACCATCTGAACCACCTTGGAAGCTTACTGTCATCTGGAGTTTCCTCAAATTCATGTCCATTGAGTTGGTAATGCTATCTAACCATCCTCTGCCTCTCCCTTCTCTTTTGCCTTCAATTTTCCCAGCATCAAGGTCTTTTCCAATGAATTGGCTCTTCACATCAGGTGGCCAAAGTATCGGAGCTTCAGCAGCAGGCCTTCCAGTGAATATTCAGGGTTGACTGCCGTTAGGGCTGACTGGTTTGATCTCCTTGCATTCCTAGGGACTCTCAAGAGTCTTCTCTAGCACCACAATTTGAAAATAGCAATTCTTTGGTGCTTAGCCTTCTTTATAGTCCAACTTTCACATCTGTACATGATACTGGAAAAACTATAGCTTTAACTAGATGGATGTTTGTTGGCACAATGATGTCTCTGCTTTTTAATATGCTGTGTAGGTTGGTCACAGCTTTCCTTCCAAGGAGCAAGTATCCTTTAAATTCATGATTACAGTCACCGTCCACAGTGATTTTGGAGCCCAAGAAAATAAAATCTGTCACTGTTTACACTTAATCCTCCTTCATGTTTGCCATGAAGTGATGGTGCTGGATGCCATGATTTTAGTTTTTTGAATGTTGAGTTTTAAGAAAAGTCGGCTTTTCCACTCTCATTTTCACCCTCATCAGGAGGCTCTTTAGTTCCTCTTCATTTTCTACCATTAGAGTGGTATAATCTACGTATCTGAGGTTGTTGATATTTCTCCTGGCAATCTTGATTCCAGCCTGGGGTTCATCTAGCCTGGCGTTTCGCATGATGTACTCTGCATATAAGTTAAATAGGCAGGGTGACAATATATGGCCTTGCTGTACTGCTTTCCCAAGTTTGAAAGTTATGAGTGTTTAGTAAGTATGCATGTAAAGTGTGCTGCACAATGTCTGACACATAAATTTTCAACATATTACCTGTTATATTTTTATTACTACCATTGTATACACAGCATCTCAAGAAGCCATTGTAAGGTAAATTACTCTTAGATTACATTTTGGGCCCTTCTTCATCTGACTGAAATTGCTTCTGGAGGAGAGCCTCAACCATTACTTCTTCTTACTCTGTTCTGTTCTCTTATGTAATCCCAAGGCTTATTTCTGTGACTCCTTATATTCTACACAGAGCTATTCTGACTTCATTTTTCCCCCTCTGATGCTACTGGATGTCTTTATTTAACTGTCATAAAATACCTTGAATGCCACCAATCTAAAACTGAGTTCATTATCTTTTTCTCCTAAATTTGCAGTCTGTATATTATTTCCATATTGCCACCATGGCAAATTAACCACAAACATGGTGACTTAAAACAGCAGAAATTTATTCTGTCACAGTTCTGGAAGCTAGAAGTCTGAAATAGTTTAACTGGGTTGAAATCAAGGTGTCAGTGGGGACACACTCCCTCTAGAGGCTGTAGGGGAACTTCTGTTTCCTGCCTTTCGTAGCTTCTGGTGGTTGTTTTCCTTGGCTTGTGGCTGCGTAAGTCCAATTTCTGCCTCAACAGACCCACTGCCTTCTGTTCTGTGTCACATGTACCTATGTCCTTTTTTAAGGGTGCTTTGATCACATTTAGGGTCTACTCAGATAATCGAGGATAATCTCCCATGACAAGATCTTAATCTCTGTGCAAAGTCATTTTGTCATGTAAGATACATATTTGGGGACTGTTATTTAGGCTCCCACATTCGGTGTGCTAAGTTGCTTCAGTCCTGTCTGATTCTTTGCAGCCCCATGGACTGTAGCCTGCCATACTCCTCGGTCCATCGGATTCTCCAGGCAGGCGTACTGGAATTGGTTGCCATGCCCTCCTCCAGGGAATCTTCCTGACCCAGGGATCTAACCTGAGTCTCTTATGTCTCCTCTATTGGCAGGTGGGTTCTTTACTACTACTGCCACCTGGGGAAGCTACCACATCCCGGCCCCAGTCTAAGCAGAGTGCTGAGCTGAAAACCTAGGATTAATCCCGGAGGCTTCCATCTTACCACTCACATTCTGTTAGTCACGCTGGTGATCAGCCCTGCTTCTTCAGTTTCTCAGCTACTTCTCCATCCCCACTGCTTGCCTTAGTTCAGGCTCTGTCATCCCTTGCCTGGGTTACCACAGGAGCTATTGCTTTTAATGGGGTTCAGCAGACAGGACAGAATAGTCAGTGGTTTTAGTGTTGCAGGTTGTAAGGGTGAAACTAGTCAACTCTGCCATTGTAACACAAAAGCTTGCCTCATAAATACTTAAACGGGCATAGAAAACCTTCCGTTACTAAAGCAGGTGGTGGGGTTTGTCCCTTAGGTCTTAACTGCTTTCTAATCTAGTCTCCATATTGCTGCTAGAATGATTCTTTCCAAGATGAAATCCCAGTCCATTATTACTCCTGATTAAAGTCCTTGGCTCACAATTATTTTCAGTCAAACACTTCAACATGTCAGCATATTCTAGTCCAGTTAAAGGGTAAGTTCCTTATGATCAGGCAGACCTGGTTTATATCTCACTGAGTTTAAGTGTTTACTAGCCAAATTTCTTAATGTTCCTCTGTCTCAATTTCTTTATTCAACAGAGATTATTAACCACTGAGAATGTTGTAGGGCTCAAATGAGGTAACGTATATAAGCCAAGTGGTATGTGGTAGGCACACACTAAAGAGCAACCTGCGCTATTGTGAGCTGGCTAGACTCCTTGATGTTTCCACTGCTTGCAGTGAGGAGTCCCATTTCTCCGCCCTGAGGACACCTAGTTGTCCTCCAAGATTTACCACCAAGTTTTCTTCCTGACCTCCGCAGGTAGGAGGTCTGTAGCTTTTTGTGTATGCCTTTATTATATCATCAGCAGGCTCTGATGACTGCCTTTAACTTCTTTGTCAGCTCTTCACTGGGCCATTAATACACTCGCTGTGCTCTCTCAAAGATGGGTCCCACAGTGCTTGTCCTTAAGAAGGCCCTTAGTGTTTAGATGTTTGGTGCACTCTGGCCTTTTCCAGGTGACTTTATTCTGCTTGGTAACATGAATCTACTCGTTTTGATCTCTTGTTTTAATAATATTTTCTAACATTTATCAAGCTTTTATATATGTTGACTTGCCATATCCTCACAGCAAACAACCTATGAGATTGTTCCCATTATATGTTATGAAACTTTAAGACACAGCAATAATTGGCACAATATTAAACAGTAAATGAAAAGTTCTAATCTGGGAGACCTAGGTCAGATGCCAGGGCTCCAAATCACCATGTGTTACTGCTTTGCACACAAATGTTTAAATCCCAGTCTTTTCACTAAATTGAAGGGGTGGTTTTTTCCCACCAAATATTATTTTTATTTTTTTAATTTTAGAAATATTTTCTTAAATAAATGCAGTATGAAATCAGTTGCCTGGGTTAGCAGTCCTGGGATACAGTCAGAGCAGATTGTAGGTAAAAGGGGCAGACCCTCAGCATATGGCTTCTCAGATGGTAGAATTTGTGCATTACAGTTTTATTACATTGGACAGTACACAGGTGGTGTTTAGTAACCTCTCTGGTGAAATACTGAACAATTTGATTCAGAGATATTTGAAACAATTTGACAGGTAGTTGTTGAAGCATAGGTAAAAGTAGGTGGGGAAAAAAAATACCTGTCTGTATCCCTTGGGAGTGGGGTGGGGTGGATACATTTTGACAAACGTAATGATAGTAAATATGTACAGTGCTGTGGAGTAAGGGGATAGTATAATTAGGGGAAAGGTTCAGTTTTTCTGTACAGAGCCCATTTTGGCCCTATGATTGAGAGAAAGGTGTTTCCTCTGGGCATGCTACCCTTCCTCTTGGTGGTCGCAGCCTCAGGCTTGGCCTGTGGAGCTGAAAGTGGGCTGAATTTCAGCTTCCACACCTCAGCCTTACCAGATGCCTTTGTGTAGGGCACAGACCGTATAGCAGTTTGTGGTAGCCGTGAGTGGAGCTGGTTCTTGAATGATGTGTTCTCCAGGTAGAAAAGATTGGCCAGTGACATTGTAGGTGGAGAGAACAACATGAAGAAATACAAAAAAGTGAAAATGTGTGGTGGTCTTTGAGGGGACCTACTCCTTGGAATATGATATATGTTTCAGAATTGGCCTCAGATGAGGTTGAAGAAGGGAGTTGCAAGTAGACTGAATGGCTTCGAAGGCTGTAGTAGGTAGAATAATGACCTTCTAGAGATGTCAGCATCCTAATCCCCAGACCTGTGATTAAGTTATATGGCAAGGATTGCTGACTTTAAAATGTGTTGACTGATCTGGATTGTCCAAGTGGACCCAGTGTAACCATCGAGGGTCCTTAAACATGCAGGAGGGA
Organism: Nanger dama; assembly: GCA_917880005.1. Taxonomy (NCBI): domain Eukaryota; kingdom Metazoa; phylum Chordata; class Mammalia; order Artiodactyla; family Bovidae; genus Nanger; species Nanger dama. The sequence goes on from CAKJTW010000014.1 coordinate 18,462,623, forward strand.
GGCAGAAGAGTCAGTGTCTGGGGGCTGTGAGGTGAGAGACTTGACTGCCATGGTGGCTGTGTTTTCAAAACTACAAAGGGGACCATAAGCCAAGAGATGTGGGCAGCCTCTAGGAGCTGGAAAAAGCAAGGAAATGGATTCTCTCCTAAAGTTGCCCAAGAGAATGCAGCCCTGTCAACACATTAATTTTAGCTGAGTGAGACTGGTTTTGGCCTTCTGACTTGCAGAATTATAAGTTAACGAATAAACATTCGTTTAAGTCACTGTTTTTGGTAATTTGTTACACCAACAGTAGGAATAATATACAGAAGCTATGTTTAAAACTATCTGGAAGCAGTGATGAGTTTCTGGGAGGCAATTAGGGACCATATCTAAATTTTAAAGGATCTAGAGGCTAGGCTGTTGGTATAATCTAGATCTTGGATCCTTTGAGAGGCAGATACCAAGATGGGATTAAGTGAGTTGGAATTTACTGGGGGAAAGTGTAAAGGTAAAGGAGAAGGAATAGGAATGGGGAGGGAAAGGAGAGAGGAGAGAAGAGTGGGTAGGAAGCAGTCAGGCTACAGCGCTGTTTTTAGAAAGCTGCTCCTGACAGGATGTCCTCAAACCAAAGCTGCCCTTCAGAGGGACTCCCTGTCCTGCGGGAATGGGTACCTCTGTGGTGCTTGGTCATTAACTGGGCACAGGCCAGGCAGGCATGACTTTTTCAGTGGTGGCTCTAGAGGGGTGACAGCTTGCATTTATGAGTTAGCTCTGTTTCCACAGTGGGAACTCCGGGGGGCTTATTTATAAGGCCACTGTGTAGGGCCTGTGTTCTCAAGGGGGCTGAGACAGAGCTGAGGATTGAATCTTATTGAGAAATGTTGAACTGTTTATTTCAGTCCAGCAACTGTTTTCACTTGCTGAATGACTCAAGCTCTCTGCACCTGGGATTCATTTAGATTTTTATTGTAATTAGCTATGCTGTATAGGAACTCTGCTTTCTAATCTATTTTTTTTTCTTAATCAAAGTTTGATCAGGTGTGATTTGAGGTAGATTGCTTTTTTCTATAATTGCAGTAGGTGGAGCATTCTAGGAAGTTTTAAATACTTTCTTCCCTCATGCTTTGGGATGTAAAACATCATTCACTTGTGTGAGACATGAGACAGTTGGAAGAAGTAAAGGAAAGGGGTTAAGTGATACCCACTTCCACCCTGTTCTCCCTCCCTCTGCCCTCTCTAACTTTCCCACCAGTGCCGAGAAGTTCTTAATGAGTACCATCACTGAAACATCTGTTCTTTGTTTTCAAAAGAATGATGATGCAGATTTTAGAGGGTGTATGATTTTTCTGGACATAACCAGATGGTCAATGCCGAAATGAGATGGATTATATTCTTTGCAGCGAAAGATGGAGAAGCTCTATACAGTCAGCAAAAACAAGACCAGGAGCTGACTGTGACTCAGGTCATGAACTCCTTATTGTCAAATTCAGACTTAAATTGAAGAAAGTAGGGAAAACCACTACACCATTCAGGTATGATCTAAATCAAATCCCTTACTGTTATACAGTGGAAGTGGGAAATAGATTCAAGGGATTAGATTTGATAGACAGAGTGCCTGGAGAACTGGACTATAAGGAAAGCTGAGTGCCAAAGAATTGATGCTTTTGAACTGTAGTGTTGGAGAAGACTCTTGAGAGTCCCTTGGACTGCAAGGAGATCCAACCAGTCCATCCTAAAGGAGATCAGTCCAGAATGTTCATTGGAAGGACTGATGCTGAAGCTGAATCTCCAATACTTTGGCCACCCGATGCAAAGAACTGACCCATTGAAAAGACCCTGATGCTGGGAAAGATTGAAGGTGGGAGGAAAAGGGGATGACAGAGGATAAGATGCTTGGATGGTATCACTGACTCAATGGACATGAGTTTGAATAAACTCCAGGAGTTGGTGATGGACAAGGTGGCCTGGTGTGCTACAGTAAAGAGCTAGACATGACTGAGCGACTGAACAGACTAATGATTTTTCTAAGAGTGTTTTTTCCCCCCTAAGAAAAGAAAAGGATGAAGGTAAGGGGAAAGAGTTTTTTTAAAAATTTTTATTGGTAGGAACCATAGCCATCATCTGCTGTGGCCTTCAAGTGTTCTTTGGACTGTAATTGACAGTTTTCTAGAACAGGGCTTCCCTGTTAGCTTCCCTGATAGCTCAGTTGGTAAAGAATCTGCCTGCAATGCAGGAGACCTGGACTTGATCCCTGGGTTGGGAATATCCCCTGGAGAAGGGAACGACTACCCACTCCAGTATTCTGGCCTGGAGAATTCCATGGACTGTATAGTCCATGGGGTCACAAAGAGTCAGATACACTTTCGGAGAGACTTTCACTTTCACTTTTAGAACGGGGGGGCAGTGGGGGAGGCAGACTTTTTTCTGTAAAGGGCCAAATAGTGAATATTAAGTTTTATGGGCCATAGTATATAAATGAATGGTTGTAGTTGTGCTCCAGTATACCTGTATTTACAAAACAAGAAAGCAGTTGGATTTGGTCTTTGGGCCATGGTTTGCTGACCATTGTTCCAGAGCATCAGTGAAGTAAAAACTTTTGTTTCTTTGGTGACTTCTTTCTAAGTGTATAGTGTACAGCTTTGTGCGTGTATGTGTGTTTGTGTACAGCTTTATGTTGTAATGATGGTAGAGTGCTGGAAGAGCTTCTTTCTTCCAGACTTTCCCTCTAGGAGATTGATAAACTTTAGAAAGATGTGCACCTCGGTGTATCACTTTGTGCGTTACAAAGAGTAGCCCACTTTGGCTGTGGACTGTACCTTTGATGGGGGTTAAAGAGTGTGTTACCCATCTAGCTTCTATAACCATTCCACTTGCTGTGAAAACAGATTTTTAGCTAATGTCCAGTTTGGGAAATTACCTCCTAATTTAGGTTCCTTGATAGGACAGGATGTTATTTGAATAAACTTTTCTCCTTTTACTGCTTATACACTGATTATGCCTCCTCTCCAATGTTATCCAAAATGATTTGTAGGGATTAAGGCAATGTTTTAATATTTATCTGACATCATCTGAGGCCAGAGAATAACTCTGTCTGGACTATATTAAGGGAAAGATGATATGTGGACTAAAACGAAATACAAGGTGTCATCCCCTTACTTCCTGGAGTGTAATTTAAATAAATGAACCTTGGAAATGCAGCCTTCTCCTTTTGTGGATCATGTAATTTGGCAACATATTCCCATATCTGAGAAGTTCCTGCTTTCAGCATCTGCAGTAAAATGAAATCCAGAAATCTGGGTTTATATTAATAAAACAATGTCAGTGATGAACATTAGATAATGTATAGTTAAAGGGCAAAATGTTACTTATTGTGGCTTCAGATCACTACAGAGACACTTCCACTGGTTATTGTTAAATAATACTCCTCTCTCAGTATACCCCCAAATGAGTAGTTGTCAGGTTAGATTTGAGAGGTTTGTGCTACCAAGATATATTTCTGTACCTAATTTCAGTTTATTCTCCGAAGTGTGTAGAGAGACCTAGTCTCATTGTGGTCTTTGGTTTATAGTCATTTTGTGCCGAGAGCCAGCGTGAGGAATCCCGCCCATGGCAAAGGTCATGAGGAAGGAAGCCCGACAAAACGCAAAGGCGTGATCTGGCTTCATGGGTTCCCCTTGAGTTTTCCTGAACATCTAACCCCCAAAAAACCAGAGTTGGCCTGATCTTATTGTACTATGCTTTTCCACTCTTCTGACACTTTCTGGAAAAAGTTAACTTAGGGCTTCAGTCTTCTGCATTTAAAAGGAGTGTTTCAGTTCAAACTCCTCTCATGGCCGTCTAACTTCCCTTACCCAGACTTTTACAACTACGCATGTGATTGTTTACAGCCCCCCAACTGTGAGAGGCATGGGAAGCCTAAAACATAAAGCCTTTCAAAGAGTTAAAAGTTATTAGAGTATCGGTGGTGTAAGATTTCACTGTTGAGCCAATGCTTGTTGCTAAGTTCCCATATCTCTTATCCACTGTGCACCTGGGAGCACATTCATTAACATAGGTAGAATGTAAGAAAAGCAAGTGTAGCCTTGAAACTGACCACATCAGACTTCTGAGCTAATTGGACCTTTCTTTGTTGTAACTTATTGCACCTTTGCTTCTGAAAATATAACTTTGTTTGATACTTTCTGAGGCTGACATAGATTAGAAATATAAAGAAAAAAAATACTTCAAGGGAAAATAAGTTTTCTGGTTGAGCAGCCTTTATCAAAATAGGGTCTTAAAATGTTTCACAGGCCTCCAAGGCCAGAAGATAATGTACACAACATCATTTGTGGGAAAGGTATAAAAGTCCTTTTAAAAATAAAATTATTGGGGCCTCGCTCACCGAAGCAGCTTGGTCTCCCCGTGTCTTCTTTATTTTCTGGCTGAATTCCCATCTGGGGCGTGGAGGCTCGCCATGTCTACTTACTTGCCCTGGCTTCTAAGACCCACGAGAAAGGGAGCCCAAGGCGGGGCACTCTCTGCTATTCAAGTAGGCACCAGTGGCCCACCATAGATGGTGCAAACCTCTTGTCTCGAGGCTTTATTAGCTCTCTGTGTAAACCAAGTTATTTAGCCTCTTTTCTCCACTATTTTTCCTACTACATATTCTTTCCTAATCTAATCTTATATTTCTAATTAAGTAAATCTCTCTTCGCCGACTCTGTCCACCCTTTGAATTCCTTGGATCCATCAGGGCTGGACCCTGGCAATTTTGCCCCTTACTTCCTAAACGGATATTTTTTGAAGAATGGGCTGACAGTAAATTTTTTTCCTAAAATTGACGTGATGATGACTTATTGTGTTGCTAACATTTTAGAAGTTTTTGAGGATATTGAAGGTAGCATTCTTTCATGATAGTAGTATTGTGGTAGTAGTGTGTATGTTGAGTGAAGTTTTCCCTTTTTAAAAAAGTAGAAGTGATTACAAAGTTATGTATTTTTGATAATAGCTTCCTCAAGGCATATTTTTTCCAGAGGGAATGATAGTTTTTAACCAGAGTGATGCTTGAATTTATTCCTGTAGTACAAATGATGAGCTAAGCAGCACAGTTTAGACAAAAATTAGTTTTGTTGCAAAACAAATGAATGATGTAGTATGTTATTTTGTCTTGTCTAATGTAGTCCCCTTTTACTTTTCAGATAAATGTAAATGAAATTACAAGATTTTCAGATTTTCCCTTGTCCAAAAAAACACTAAAAGGTAAGTTCATAGTGATCTTGAGATATATTGGACTTCTTGATGCCTTTTATAAATGGAGAAAAGTTTAGAGAAAGTTTAACCTGGAAAAAGAAATCTTACTTTGGCAAGTAATTTTGATATCATGAAAGCCTGTAACAAGAAACAATGTTAATTAAGTTTTACCGATTTGTCATTCTCATTCTTTCTGGACTGGTTAGGAGACAGTAGTAAAAAATCCGAGGTGCCAGGGCCTCCAAGTAATTAAAATGTTAATTAAAATAAGCAAGAGAACAAACAAAAGTGTGATACCTTTCTTTTTGTATTGATTTGCTAGTGCCTCCAGAACAAAAATAACAGACTGGGTGGCTTAAACAATAGAAATTTGTTTTATCATAGTTCTGGAGGCTGGAAGTCTGTGATCAATTGCTGGCAGAGGTGGTTTCCTCCGAGGGTCATAATGGAGGCATCTGTTCCAGGCCTCTCTCCTTGGTTTACGGATGGTCAGCCCCCTGGTGCTTTGTAGTTTCTCTATGTACTCACACCCCTAGTGTTTGTTTCTGTGTCCAGAATTTCCCTTTTTGTAAGGACATCAGTCAGATTGGATTGGCTTCCCTGGTAGCTCAGAGGATAAAGCATCTGCCTGCAATTCGGGAGACCTGGGTCGATCCCTAAGTCAGGAAGATCCCCTGGAGCAGGAAATGGCAACCCACTCCAGTATTCTTGCCTGGAGAATCCCATGGACAGAGGAGCCTGGTAGGCTACAATCCACGGGGTCCCAAAGAGTTGGACACTGAGCAACTTCACTTTATTCCTTTCTTTCAGATTGGATTAGGGCCCACTCTAATGGACTCATTTTAACTTAATCACCTGTCTCCAAATATGGTTGTAGTCTAAATACTAGCGGTTGGGATTCAACAAATGAATTCTGGGAGTGCGGGGTGCACAGTTCAGCACCTCTGAACTGTGGATGCCCACATGCATCAGGGATGCTCTAAAGTGTCATTTTCTTCCCGTCTATACTGGCAGGTTTGCAAGAAGCCCAGTACCGTTTGGTAACTGAGATACAGAAGCAGACCATTGGGTTGGCTTTGCAAGGTAAAGATGTCCTTGGGGCTGCCAAGACTGGATCTGGCAAGACTTTGGCCTTTCTTGTTCCAGTAAGTGGTTTTTTCATGTTGGGTCAGGTCCTTTGTTACATGATTTTAAAGCATTCTGTGCCTAGATAGAAATAGATAATTATGTGAAGAGTTGTTTGGTGTTGGGTTTCCTTGGCTAGAATGCTGGCTTTATCAGACAGGTGCCATATCTCTTGTTATCTGTTGTATTCCCCATGTCCTAATATAGCACCTTGCACATGGTTGGCACTCCATCACTTACTGAAGGAATAAATTGTTATATGTGTTCACAAGCCTGAATTCCTGAAGATTATGGGCTGTTCCAGGGTGGCAGGTCAGAGTGGTTCTGCTCTGCAGTGAGCCTGATGGGGTGACTGGGAAGGCTGTTTCTGTTCTTTTGCAAACCTGTGAGTCACATTTATGCTTGCCACTTGTTTAGAATAAAGCCGAAACATGCTCACTATAAGGAAATTGAGTCATTCATTGAGATTTTTCTGGGACATTGTCTTTATAGCAGTAAAACAATGGAGCCTCTGAGGAATTCACTTATATTTGTTATGTGGTTGGTCTCATAGTTTTTAATTTCTGCTGAATAATCACATTTGGTTTTTGGTTCTGAATGTTACAAAATCATTTTTCTCTCAAATCCTAATTTTTTATGCAATATTTTGAAAATTCTAGTCACTCTATAACTATAGCAGTTATACAGAGTTTATTTTAATGTGGTTTCTGTTCAGAAAATGATGACAAATATTTTTGGAATATGTTTTAATGGCCCGTGGGCTGTACAGACCCTTCCACTGATCACCAGTCTCATGGCTTGTCTCCGGTAGCAGCTGAGCTGCCATGGGGCTTCTGTTCCTTCCCTCTCTGACTTGGGGAAGGATGCTCTGATGGATAGAAGGAAAAGAAGAAACAAAGCAAGCAGTTTCTTCTGATTGAGACTCATGATGGTATGCTTTCTGCTTGGAAGGTGCCTCTGATTTGGAGTGGCAAGGCAGTCAAAAAGCTGGCTCTCTGAAGAACTTGTTGAATGTGGATTTTTTTTTTTGAGGTGCTGGAAGCCTTGTATCGCCTGCAGTGGACCTCAGCAGATGGGCTGGGGGTTCTGATTATATCACCTACAAGAGAACTAGCCTATCAGACATTTGAGGTTCTCCGAAAAGTAGGGAAGAATCATGACTTTTCAGCTGGCCTCATCATCGGTGGAAAGGTTTGTCTTTTTATCCTTGTCCTTCTTTCTCCTTCTGTGCCTTATGTTGGAGCACTGTGGCAGGTGACCAGGAAGCAGTGGAGATTTCATCTAAACATACAGGCTGGCCCCCTAGACAGTAGGTGGTAGCATCCTGGTGTGGTCACTATCATCTAGAATCTTTGAGTTTTGCAGGTCCAAAAGTTTGTTTTGTCAGGATATCTGGACTGATCAGATTCTCTGAGATTAATTCATTCCAACCAACATGAAAAATCTATTTGTTAATATTCACTGGGAAAGGTACCGTTTCAGTATGTGGATTAGTTCCCGTCAGTAAAGTATCTGAGAGGTTGAATAATTCAGAACATTGCTGGGTGAGCAGCAGAAGATAGGAAGGTGAATAGAAGGTAGTTTTGAGGAGTGTTTATTTTAGGTCCTGGTAAAGCCTGCTGCTCCACTTCTCTTAGTTTACCTGGACTGCTTGTTTCTGCTCAAGTCTCTTCTAGGTTGTGAGGATAAATACTTGAATTCTTGAATTTGTATGTAGACATGCCCAAGAAAAGACTCAATATCACAAGTCCTCACATACTCATGTACCTGTCACCCAGCTTTCACAAATAACATTCTGTGTCTCTTCTTTTGAGGAGAGATTTTCTAGAAATTGGAGAACTCAACTCTTTTTCTTTTTGCAGTCCAGGAAATTCGGTGAGTGATATCACAGAGCCTGTTCATTGTCCCTGGATTCTGACTTAAAGAATGGGTTTAATTCTAGTTTTTAAGTCTATTCTGGCAGACACAGGAGGAAGTAAAGACTTAGAGCATTCATGTTATTTTTCATGGCTTCAAAATCCTGCATATGATTAAGGATTAGAGGAACTCTGAGTTCTTTAGTTCTCAACTAAGGACTTGTAATTGGCCCAGAAATTTGGATAGGCTGTAAAAACATAAGGGAGAAGCTACATTTATTTCTAGAGTATCTACATTGCTATGATGAAATGCCACATGTAGATTGCTTATCTAGTTTTGGTACACAGGCTGCTCAGCGATGTGTCTGTAATCAAAGGAAACAACTGTTTTCAGGATCTGAAGCATGAAGCTGAGAGGATCAATAACATAAATATACTTGTTTGCACACCGGGTCGGCTTCTTCAACACATGGATGAAACAATATGTTTTCATGCTACCAATCTCCAAATGTTAGGTAAGTCTAATGAATCTTTATGAAAATAATCTCAGTCTTAGGAGCAAGCTCTCATAAATTTTAATGATATAAATGTTTTATTGAATAAATACTGTGATTAAAAATCTTAAAAGAACTCGAAGCAATTTTTTGACATATAGTTCTAAATCCAGAGAGTACAACTGAGACTTTTTTTAAGTCAGAAGAGTCAGAAAGAGATAAGCACTCCATTGCATATGAAATTAGATTCCTCAGTATTTGACACTGATAAGTGTGTGCCCCTGCTGAGTTTCTCAGTTGTGTCTGACTCTTTGTGACCCCATAGACTGTAGCCCACCTGCCTCTTCTGTCCGTGGAATTTTTCAGGCAAGAATACTGGAATGGGTTACCATTTCCTCCTTCAGAGGATCCCCCAACCCTGCCCCTCCACCAGGGATTGAACCCAAGTCTCCTGCATTGGCAGGCGGATTCTTTACCACTGAGCCACCTGGGAAGCCCTAACATTGGTGCATTTATTTAATAATTCCAAACTTCTTTTTTATTTCACCAGTTTTTAAACTAAATCCCTTTTTCTGTTCTAGAATCCTGTCCAGAATACCATATTGCTTTTAGCCTAATGTATATGTTAAATATTGTAGTTGAGTGTGCATTTTTCCTTTTTAGTTCTTGATGAAGCAGATAGAATCTTGGATATGGGCTTTGCTGACACCATGAATGCTATTATTGAAAACCTTCCCAAGAAACGTCAGACTTTGCTTTTCTCAGCTACACAAACCAAATCTGTAAAGGACCTTGCACGCTTGAGTTTGAAAAATCCTGAGTATGTTTGGGTTCATGAAAAAGCAAAATACAGGTATGTATTGTGTAAATCATATTTGATTCAATCAAAATCAGGGTCTCTTTTAATTGAGAATTTAATATTTCAAATTAATATGCTTTTCTAGGAAAGCATATTAATGTTACTGATTAAATGTGCAAAGCACAGTGAATATAGTGGTAAAAATTATTTAAATTCTCAATACACCTTTAAATGTGAGACAACTCTAATGTAGTATTTCTCAAATTGTGGTGTGGGGAACAAATTCCCCTCATATAATGGGAATAAGGTGGGAAAATGTGTACCTGGATAGTTAAATAGCAAATGTTGAGTTAAGGTGAAGCAGTTTTCTCTTAAGACTTCTCAGAACCTTTGATATTTTTATGAATATTGTCATTCTTAAAAGCAGTGGGAGATGAATGAAGCTTTTTGCATTTATCAAAATTATTTTGGTTTAGAATCTTTTTTTTTTAGCTATATTATGCAGGGCAGTGGAAACAGTTTCAGATTTTATTTTTGGGGCTCCAAAATCACTGCAGATGGTGATTGCAGCCATGAAATTAAAAGGTGCTTACTCCTTGGAAGGAAAGTTATGACCAACCTAGATGGCATATTCAAAAGCAGGGACATTACTTTGCCAACAAAGGTCCATCTAGTCAAGGCTATGGTTTTTCCTGTGGTCATGTATAGATGTGAGAGTTGAACTGTGAAGAAAGCTGAGTGCCGAAGAATTGATGCTTTTGAACTGTGGTGTTGGAGAAGACTCTTGAGAGTCCCTTGGACTGCAAGGAGATCCAACCAGTCCATTCTAAAGGAGATCAGCCCTGGGTGTTCTTTGGAAGGAATGATGCTGAAGCTGAAACTCGACTTTGGCCACCTCGTGGGAAGAGTGGACTCATTGGAAAAGACTCTGATGCTGGGAGGGATTGGGGGCAGGAGGAGAAGGGGATGACAGAGGATGAGATGGCTGGATGGCATCACCAACTCGATGGACGTGAGTTTGAGTGAACTCCAGGAGTTGGTGATGGACAGGGAGGCCTGGCATGCTGGGATTCATGGGGTCACAAAGAGTTGGACACGACTGAGTGAACTGAATTGAATGTGCTATGGAGCACATTTTATCAAATGCATTAATATTTAGCAAAATACTTTTCTATTTAAAACATTCCAGCAACAGCTGTTTTGTTTTGCTCTCACTAAAACTGGAAAGTAAGATATGTGTATCTGTGTTAGCCATCTCCTACTTTTGTGATACCAGGGACCAATTTTGTGGAAGACAAGTTTCCTACTGACACTGGGGCTAGGGGTGGGGTGGGGGTGCACTGGTTTCTGAATGATTCAAGCTTGGTAGGTTTCATGCTCCTTTGAAAATCTAATGCTGCCGATCTGACAGGAGACAGAGGTCAGGTGGTAATGAGATGGGGAGTGGCAGTAAATGCAGCTGAAGCTTTGCTCACTCACTTCCTGCTGTGAGACCTGACTCCTACCAGGCCACAACTGCTACCAAGGTTGGGGACTCCTGGTCTTTGTGGCACTAGAAGGGGGGTGTGTATGTGTATGTGTGTGAGAGAGAGAGATATGTAAATAGATTGGGGAAATGTTTTAAAGCATATTTTGATATTATGACAGCTGAAAATGTATGTATGTTTGGTATGAATCATATATACATATATACATACATGCAGACCATGGACAGATATGACTTTGAGAAACGTTTTCCAGTGACTTTAAATTAAATCTGTGTTGATGATCTCAATGTGGGCTCACACCTACCATTATCTCTGTCTTTTACTTCTTGCTATGAAATGCTAGCATGAAAAGAAATATATTGGGAAAATGAATTGAGTTATCCTCTTGGAAAGTCTTTAAATGCAGGGAATATGGGCATTCAGGGCCACCTTGACTTTGTTCAACCAATAGATGTCTAGGATTAAAAAAGCCTGAGAAGAGGCTAGATTCTATACTTCCTGATGATCCTAATGAGTGAACTTTGGAAAAGCTGAGTTCTGGTAGCTTTGATTATCAAGAACTCCTCAGGAATGGGATAGCAGGAGTTATATGAGGTATAGTTAACCTCCTTGGCTTACCATTGAGTAGACATTGGTTTTGTTTGTAAAGTTGTGTTGAGATAGCTATTGAAACTCTTAGTACAATTAATTTGATAGTTTAAAGACTGTTTAGGTCTTTTGATTTTCTTTCTTTCTTTCTTTCTTTTTTTTTTTTCTGTTTGCTTTCTTCCCGTTTTGACTTCCCTGGTGGCTCAGATGGTAAAGCATCTGTCTACAATGTGGGAGACCTGGGTTTGATCCCTGGGTTGGGAAATTCCCTGGAGAAGGAAAAGGCAACCCACTCCAGTACTCTTGTCTAGAAAATCCCATGGATGGAGGAGCCTGGTGTCCATGGGTTTGCAAAGAGTTGGACACGACTGAGCGACTTCATTTTCACTTTCTTTTCCTGTTTTAAAAACTCACTAGTGTCTTTTCTGTAGATAATAGTTGGTCTTTATCTGTAGATCATAGAGTTAGAAAAAAACTGAGTATAAAAATTGTTTACTTCATAAATAATTCTTGAAGGCAGTTCCATCATTTGTAAAAGATGTGACTTTCAGAAAACATTTTAGAAGGTAGAAGGCAGATATTTAGCAACACAATTTACAAAACTGCAGCTTATCTGGTAATGATTGCAATACTCTGTAATTTCAAATTCACCAGAAGCACTATAAAAAGCAGCTGCTGTTGAATTTTGTTTAATATTGTTACTGAATTTTCCCCTTTACCAGCTTAACAGTTCAGTTCATAAACCCTGAGAGATTATGGTTGAGAATATTTTAAGGCATAAAAGAATATTTACTCTCAAATTGTAAAGGATCAGAAAAATCAGAGTTGAATCTTTCTGAGTTGTGTATCAGATTATACACAGAAGTACACCAGTGTGTTTCTTTTATACTGCTGTCAGTTCAGTCCGACTCTTTGCGACCCCATGGACTGCAGCATGCCAGGCTTCCCTGTCCACCAACTCCCGGAGCTTGCTCAAACTCATGTCCATCAAGTCACTGATGCCATCCAACCATTTCATCCTCTGACGTCCCCTTCTCCTCTTGTCATCAGTCTTTCCCAGCATCAGGGTCTTCTCCAATGAGTCAGTTCTTTGCATCAGGTGGCAAAGTATTAGAGATTCAGCTTCAGCATCAGTCCTTCCAGTGAATAGTCAGAACTGATTTCCTTTAGGATAGACTGGTTTGATCTCCTTGCAGTTCAAGGGACTTTCAAAAGTCTTCTCCAACACCACAGTTCAAAAGCATCAAGTCTTTGGTGCTCAGTTTTCTTTATAGTCCAACCCTTCACTTCCATACATGACTTCTGGAAAAACCATAGCTTTGACTAGACAGACCTTTGTTGGCAAAGTGATGTCTCTGCTTTTTAATATGCTGTCTAAGTTGGTCGTAACTTTTCTTCCAAGAAGCAGGCGTCTTTTAATTTCATGGCTGCAGTCACCATCTGCAGTGATTTTGGAGCCCAAGAAAATAAAGTTAGCCATTGTTTCCACTGTTTCCCCATCTATTTGCCATGACGTGATGGGACTGGATACCATGATCTTAGATTTCTGAATTTTGAGTTTTAAGCCAGCTTTTTCATCCTCCTCTTTCACTTTCATCTAGAGGCTTCCCCTTTTTCCCTTTATATAAACACACACCCAAGGGATGCCTGTATGTGCATGACTGTATATATACCTTCAGTCCCATAAATGGTATCAAATTTTGCTTCTTTCAGTTAACACTATTCCCTAGTGATCACATCACAGCACTATATAGATTCCTCATTCCTTTTTATAGTTGTATATTATGTAATTGTGTGGATGTACAGTGGTTCATTCCACAAGTTTTTTACTGATGGACATATGGGTTGATTTCCATCTTTTCTTTTTTTTTGCTGTGTAAATTAAATGATAGTGTTCTTTTTGTGTTTTTACCAGATTATTTTTTGGAACAGAATCCTAAAAGTAGTTTTATTAGTTCAAAGAGTAAATGCATGTATATTTCTCTATAACATTTTTATTATGAGAGGTATCAAATGTGTACGGTTGAAAGAAGTTTACAGTTAAAACCCTATACCCACCACCTGGATGCTACTTGATAGTAGCATCCATTTACTGTCCCTTTATCCATCCCTCTGTATATCAACCCATCTTATTTTTGATGCATTTCAAAGAAATTGGCAGACATCTGTACACTTCCTTTAAACATTTCAGTATGTATTTCAGTAGCTAGAGTTAATGGCACCCCACTCCAGTACTCTTGCCTGGAAAATCCCATGGACGGGGGAACCTGGTGGGCTGCAGTGCATGGGGTTGTGAAGAGTCAGACATGACTGAGCAACTTCACTTTCACTTTTCACTTACATGCATTGGAGAAGGAAATGGCAACCCACTCCAGTGTTCTTGCCTGGAGAATCCCAGGGATGGCAGAGCCTGGTGGACTGCCGTCTATGGGGTCGCACAGAGTCGGACACGACTGGAGTGACTTAGCAGCAGCAGCAGCAGCAGCAGCAGCTAGAGTTAAATATTTGTATAGAGATTTTCTTTCTTGATATAAGATTTAAATACAGTGCTATGAACAAATTGAGTAAATTTGCTCAGTTTTGATAAATGTGTATGTCTCTGTAATCCAAGGCCCTACTAAGAGGTGGAACCTTAATATCAGCCCAGCAAGTTCCCTTATATCCTTCAATTGATCCTTGACCCTGCTGTTGTAGAGGTGACCCCTGTTTGCATGTATATATTTATATACATGTATATATCTATATATGTTTAAACTTTTTATTTTATATTGGAGTATAGCCGACTAACAATGTTGTGATGGTTTCAGGTGGATAGCAAAGGGATTCAGCCATACGTATACATGTATCCATTCTCCGCCAAACTCCCCTCTCATCTAGGCTGCCACATAACATTGAGCAGTGTTCCCTATGCTGTACAGTAGGTCCTTGTTGATTATCCATTTTAAATATAGCAGTGTGTACATGGCAATCCCAAAGTACCTAACTGTTCCTTTCCCCATTCTTTCCCCTTGGAGATCAAGTATAATTTTGATATTTAATCTATAAATCATTTTGAGTGTATTTTGGGCATAATGCTGTATTATTTCCTAACAGACAATAGAGAAAGTTGTTTTTGGATATGCATGTATGTGTGTATGAAAGATTTGCCTGGGAGGCATACCATTATTAACATTTGTTTTATTTTTCGGTCTGGATTTCAAAGTTACCAACGTGACATATTTTTAATATTTTCCCTCTATTTGCTTAAGCACCCCTGCTACTTTGGAACAGAACTACATAGTTTGTGAGCTGCAGCAAAAAATAAGTGTGCTGTATTCCTTTTTGAGAAGCCACCTGAAGAAGAAAAGTATTGTATTTTTCTCCAGTTGTAAAGAGGTACCTAGTGTTTATTGTTCTTAAGTTATTCATGTTGAATTATCACATATAAATTTCAAATTTCAGTTATAAAATGCTACTTTTCTTTTTTAATAAATGCAGTGCTAAATGTGAAGAGATTTGTAGATAATGAGAATCTTGTGTCTTCATTTTTAAAGGAACCCATGGATGAGACTTCAAGCTCAATAAGGAAAGGCAAAAACGTTTTTACTTCAATGTTGTTAGCATCTAGCACAATACTTAGAATATGGTGCTCCTCAATAAATATTGGTAGAAGAACAGTTGAATGGCTAGGCTAACTAGAGGTCTTTATGACCTAATGTCTACCTTACCTTCTGTGAATACACCATTTATTTCCCTGACTCTTTGTCTTTGTTCATGCTGATCTGCTCATCTCCCTGTGTTCCTCTATCTGGAGGAGTGATTACTATCCTTTAAGGCTAAGCTCAAGCTCAAGTTTTATGCCTGAAAGTCCTCTTCTGACACTCCCCAACCCTCTTTTGACAATGAATTGCACCTTCCTCTGTCCTTTGGTAGTGTTTTCATTATATCTGCCTTTGTTTATCAGCATTTCTTGAACACTAGTCATGTGCTTGTAAGTAAAGGATTCAGTGATGTATAAGAAAACTTGGTCTTTTCTCTTTAAGAGAAGAAACTATGGTTTGTTTTTGTATGTTACTTTTCTTTTACTATATTTCAGATTTCCTGAGAACATACAATTGTTGGTATATAGTAGATTGATTTTTAGATTTATAGCTTTTGCAGTAGCTTAGCATGATGAATATGCAGTGAGTTTTCCTCCAATTTATGGGGAAGATAAGTAGTGTTCTGTCTCTATTTTGAGGAAAGCACAGAACTTCATTATTTTTCCATGTCAAGAATGACTTCAGATTTTTAGGACTTCTTTTAGATTTTTAGAATTTTATATTTTCCTAAAGAATGGATGTTTTTCATACTTACATACAAGAAAATAATTTTAAGGGTTAATGTTTAAAGTTTTTACTCTGTTATACTCTGCTTTGCCTCTTCACAGTGGAAAAAGTATACTCTGCCCTTTTTGATCTATATTCTTTCTATATGTCTTCAGTTCTGTGACTTTAAATGCTGTCTGTATTATAACAATTGCCAAATCCACATCTTAAGCCTTGACGTCTTTCCTGAGCCCTTAACTTGTGTATCCATTTGACTTCTAGATATTTGCATTTGGGTAAGCAATTTAAGATTTCCTGTTTCTGAGATCTGCTCCTCCAACTCTTCCCCATCTCATTAAATGATCAAATCTTAAATTCTTGCCTGTCTTTAACTCACATTCAATCTGTTGACAGTTGTTAGTTTTACCACCTCTCACCACCCCTCTTGCTACCATGCAGTTTAAACCATGCTTAACTTTTTCTTAGGCTCTTGGTTGATCTTCTCTTTCTGTAGTTCTTCCATTTCCATGTGTGCTTTCCTGAGATTCGTTGCCTAAGAGTGTATCTGCAGTCTGGTCTGTGGATTCTTTCTCATCTCCGCTTTCACAGTAGCCTTTTAAAAACTTTACAAAAGGAAAGGAGGAGTTCCTTATGCCTAATCTTACTGGTGCATTGTCTGAAGATCAGAGAATCTTCCTAGCACCATAGTATTATATGAGAAAATGAATAACTTTAATGCTGGGGTAGTGAATCAATTTTGTAATTCAGTGGTTTCCCATTCTTTCAACAAAATTTGAAGGAAGACTTAATGGAGTTACTAGCTGATAGATGTAGAGAAGGAAATGGCAGCCCACTCCAGTATTCTTGCCTGGAGAATCCTGTAAATGGAGGAGTCTGGTGGGCTGCTGTCCATGGGGTTGCACAGAGTCAGACATGACTGAAGCGACTTAGCAGCAGCAGCTGATAGATGAAATTATTTGTAATGTACCATTGTGACATATTTTATAGGAACTCAAAAAGTTAAGGTTCTTTCTAGTCCATTTTCTATATTTTCATGAAAAAGATGTTCTTAACACCTATATTAGAGAAATGGAATAAAATGATGCTGGAATCTGCCTCAGTTTAGCAATCACTAGTATTCATTTTTAAGTATGTAAACTAAAGAAAAATAAAGCTAAAGCAATAGCTTCATCTAGTCTCATATATTGAGAAAGATAATAGCATTTTATTTTTTAAATCAAATTCGAATATCTCTTTTTTTTGGCCAGTTCTAGGCAATAGCACCCCACTCCAGTATTTTTGCCTGGAAAATTCTGTGGACGGAGGAGCCTGGTAGGCTGCAGTCCATGGGGTCGTGAAGAGTTGGACACGACTGAGCGACTTCACTTTCACTTTTCAGTTTCATGCATTGGAGAAGGAAATGGCAACCCACTCCAGTGTTCTTGCCTGGAGAATCCCAGGGATGGAGGAGGCTGGTGGACTGCCATCTGTGGGGGTCGCACAGAGTCGGACACGACTGAAGTGACTTAGCAGCAGCAGCAGCAGCATACTAATAACTATAATAGTAACTGAGTCTGAGAACTTTTAATGCAGCTTTATGGCTACAGAAAATTAAAATTAAAACATATATACATAGTTTTATTGTTGAAAGTAATGAATTGTGATAAAATAATCAATAAGATACTTTGTATAAAACAAGATAAAATTCTGTGAGGTCAGGAATAGAAATATGAGTTCAGGGAGGAAAAGAAATGATTTTTTTCTGTTAAAGGTGAGGTTCTTCACGTTTTGTTAGCAGTTTTCCTTTTTTCATATATACATAGTTTTATTGTTGAAAGTAATGAATTGTGAAAGTAATCAATAAGAGACTTTGCATAAAACAAGGTAAAATTCTGTGAGGTCAGGAATAGAAATATGAGTTCAAGGAGGAAAAGAAATGGTGTAAAATTTTTCTGTTAAAGAAGAGGTTCTTCACGTTTTGTTAGCAATTTTCCTTTTTAAAGACTATTCTAGAGCAGTCTTCAGTTTACAGCAAAATTGAGGGGCCCTGCCCCACGGATGTGTAGTCTCTCCTATTATTTTTATATATTTTGAAATAACTGGTGATGGATAGCAAATTGTGCTATTTAGAATCTGTTGGATACATTTATGAGAGGTAAGTCTTTACTTTAAAATATATTTAAATTTACCAGAAATGACATTCTTTGCAACCACTTAGAAATGTCAGATACTAAACAATTTGGGGAGAGCATATTTATTTCAAAATTCTTTGAGGAAAAATACTATGAGCAAAAATGTTTGAAGACCACAGCTCCAGACTACATTTCCTTTTCTCTATTCTGTACTTTAATTAAATGTGTACTCCATAATGCATTTTTCTGTTCATCTTGTAAGCTTACTTCCTGCTGTTATCCAGAAGTACCAAATCATTTTTCGATTAATCCCTAGGTTCAGTATCTGTACCGAGTGTTCTGCCGGCTGCGTCCTGGTATTTCCCTCCTCGCCTTGCATGGGCGACAGCAGCAGATGAGAAGAATGGAAGTTTATAATGAATTTGTTCGCAAGAGAGCTGCAGTGCTCTTTGCTACTGATATTGCAGCCAGGGGCTGGGTAAGAAAATTTCTTTTGAGAAAATTTTCTGTGATCAGGGGCTTATAAAGTGTATATTTTGGTAATTCAAATAGTTTGACTCAAATAATTGAGCTTTCTTATTTTATAAAAGAAAAATAAATTGACAACTAAGATGACTAAACTAAGGATATGTCAGTGAAAACTTTGTATTAGTTTCACTTTTTGTGCTCTTATTGTCTCATGATAGTAATTGCATCACAGAATCTGAAGCAGCCTACAGAATCAAAGGAAAGTTAAAAATTTAAAGATTTGAAGAAAATTGTTCTTATTGGAAACTTGACAAATACTGTTACAAGAAAAATCAATGAAATCCATCTTTTCTTCAAACATTTTAGTTTTTAAGATCACTACATTTAATGTGTTTAAACTTTGAAAAAGCCACTATAATATTATACAACTGATGGCTTTGTGGGAGTGGGATGGGATATGGAAGTAATTACAGAGGAAAACTAGAGGTAAGAAAAAGGATGAAGAGAAATAAGTGGTAATTTGAATTCTTCTATCAATCTTATTGCATTAATTATTGTGGCAGATTTTAAACATACATGAAGAAATTGAGCCTAAAGTACCCTTGTTATACATAGTACCCAGTTTGAGTGGTTATCTTTTTCTTGATCTCCCTTAGTGCCTGTGTCCTATCCCTCTGAGACTGTTTTAAAGTATATCTCAGTCATTGTGTTAGTCCATTCGAATGTGACTGGCAGCAATAGTCAAGTATGCATATTTTTAAAGATCTCTAGGCTGTTTCTCAGCCCCAACAACTCATTCTGACTACCTTCTCCTACTTCCTAATCCCTCATTCCTGTTTTGGATATATCGTTTTGAAACATTTTAGTTATGTTTCTATATCCTTGTGTTACACTCTGATTCTCCCTGACCTTCCTGATTTTTGAAGCTTAAATAGTTTAGGTCAGTGTAAGCAATTAATTCAGCCCTGGGATGTCTTTGGAAGGAATGATGCTAAAGCTGAAACTCCAGTACTTTGACCACCTCATGCGAAGAATTGACTCATTGGAAAAGACTCTGATGCTGGGAGGGATTGGGGGCAGGAGGAGAAGGGGACGACAGAGGATGAGACGACTGGATGGCATCACTGACTCGATGGATGTGAGTCTAAGTGAACTCCAGGAGTTGGTGATGGATAGGGAGGCCTGGTGTGCTGCAATTCATGGGGTCGCGAAGAGTCGGACACGACTGAGCGGTTGAACTGAACTGAAGCAATTAATTATATTGCACATGTAATATGTATTCTCTATATATCACAATGAACAGATATAACTATTTTGTTATATTTTCCTTGCAGTTTGTTAAAGAAGCCAACTGTTTAGTATATGTAGTTGGAATTCTTTTTGTCCCCTTTCCCAGTCTTTGAATGAAGGCTCTTCACCTCTTGTCTGTGATAGAATTCAGGAGGTCTATGAACTTAGATGGAGAAAAAAATGATATATATATATTTACTAACCTTTGAATTTAATATTTTCTTCAGTTATAGATGGAAGCACTGAATTGTTGTGTTAGTATCTGTAACCTTGTCATCAATTGAAATCGTGTTGTTGTTCAGTTGCTCAGTTGTGTCTGACTCTTTGTGATCCATAGACTGCAGCACACCATGCTTCTCTGTCCTTCACTATCTCTTGGAGTTTTCTCAAAATCAGGTCCGTTGGGTCGATGATGCCATCCAAACATCTCATCCTCTGTCACCCCCTTCTGCTCCTGCCCTCAGTCTTTCCCAGCTTCAGGGTCTTTTCCAGTGAGTCAGCTCTTCACATCTGGTGGCCAAAATATTGGGGCTTCAGCTTCTGTATCAGTCCTTCCAGTGAAAATTCAGGGTTGCTATCCTTTAGGATTGACTGGATTCAATCCTAGGATTGAATCAAATTCTTTAGGATTTGATCTCTTTGCAGTCCTAGGGACTCTCAAGAGTCTTCTCTGGCACCGCAGTTTGAACGCATAAATTCTTTGATGCTCAGCCTTCTTTATGGTCCACCTTTCACATCTGTGTGATTATTGCAAAAACCATAGCTTTGACTATATGTACCTTTGTTGGCAAAGTGATGTCTCTGCTTTTTAATACACTGTCTAGGTTTGTCATAGCTGTTCTTTCAAGGAGCAAGCGTCTTTTAATTTCAGGGCTGCAGTCACCATCTGCAGTGATATGGGAGCCCAAGAAAATAAAGTCTGTCACTGTTTCCATTGTTTCTCCATCTATTTGCCATGAAGTGATGGGACCGGATGCCATGATCTGAGTTTTTGAATGTTGAATTTTAAGCCAGGTTTTTCACTCTCCGCTTTCACCTTCATCACGAGGCTCTTTAGTCCCTCTTTGCTTTCTGCCATTAGGGTCGTGTCATCTGCATATCTGAGGTCATTGACATTTCTCCTGGCAGTCTTGATTCCAGCTTGTGATTCATCCAGCCTGGCATCTTGCATGATGTACACTGCATAGAAGTTAAACAGGCAGAGTGACGAAATACAGTCTTGACATATTCCTTTTCCAATTTTGAACCAGTTCCTTGTTCCATGTTTGGTTCTAACTGTTAACTTCTTGAGCTGGAATTCCGTCAACTCCACTAGCATTGTTCGTCGTAATGCTTCCTAAGGCCTCTTGACTTTACACGCCAGGATGTCTGGCTCTAGGTGAGTGACCACATCAGCATGGTTGTCTGGGTCACTAAGACCTTTTGTACAGTTCTGTGTATTCTTGCCACCTCCTCTTAATCTCTTCTACTTCTGTTAGGTCCTTAGCATTTCTATCCTTTATTGTGCCTTTTTTGCATGAAATATTCCCTTGGTATCTCTAATATCTCTTGAAGAGAGTCTGATCTTTCTCATAGATATTTTCATTTCATATTGTAGTTTCTGTAGATATCTTGCAGTATTGTTTATATTAATACAATTTTGATATTATGGTGGTCAATACATAAGTAAGTTGTGTTATTATGTCAGTGAATAAGCATATATATTGCTATATAAACAATTCAATAGAATGCTTATTTCATTATAAGTATTTTCTCTTATAATCCTGTGTGTTTAACTTTATACACTTAAAAATACTCTGAAAAGGGGTTTGTAGGTTTTAACTATGGCACAAAAATGTCAAGCAACTCTTTTTAATTTTAAAAAGCTTATATGATTGTATTCATGAGCAATGTATAGTATTACTTTGATTTTTCTGAAGTTTTATAAAACAATATTGTACATCCCAGTTTATGACTTGCTCTTCAGTCTTTCATGTTGATGTGTAAATTTCCAGTGTATTTGTGTTGTGTGTCTCATGGTATGGCCAGGAATATCTTTAGAGTATACCAGTATCTTTTTAAACCTTATTTTATTCTTAATTTTTTCCAGTTCTATTTCTTAATGAATAATATGGGTAAAAATGAGTTATGAGACATAGTAGTCCCTGCTTTACCCACTCCTCACTCTCCAGAAGCAATTATTTCTCTTAGTATTTAGCTTCATATTTTTAAGTAGTTTTCTTATATTAATGATTGAGTTAAAATTTGTTCAATTTTGTGTTTTCCATTATGTTTTCTCAAAAGTTCCAGCAGATGTCACCTGTTTAGTTTCCTAACAGTTCAAACATAGTCTATTTCTTTTTCCCTGGGGACCTTCTCATTGCAGCCTTTTGTCTCCAGCTCTGATCTGAACTGGTTGCTCCATAAGCTTGATGCACATACTTTCCTTTCCAGATATCTCTTCCTTCTTTTTTTTTTTGCTTTATTAATAATATAGTTATTTTTTAAATGAAAACTCATCCTTTAATAGCTTCTTAAGTAAAAGTGTATGGGAGGTACATTTTTTGAATTATTACTTGTGTTATGATGTCGTATTCTTAAATGACAATTGACTGAGAATTGAAATCTAGTTTGAAACAATTTTCTCTTAAAACTTTGCAGATAGTGCTCCATTATCTTACAGTAGTCAGTATTATGTTGATAAGACCTTTGCCTTTCTGATTTTGTTTTTTGTAGCCTCTTTTGCTTATTCTGGCTTTTCTTAGGGTTTTCTTTTTATCTACACAGTCCTGAAATTATATGATAATGTGCTTTAGTGTGAGGTCCCATTTGGTGTATAGACATTCAGTATGTTTTTTCAGTTTAGACCAGCACTATTCAATAGAATTTTCTATGATCATTGAAATGTTCTGTGTTTGCACTGTCTAATACTGTAGATTCTAGCTAAACATGACAGTTGTCTACTTGAAATGTGTCCAGTGC
Organism: Nanger dama; assembly: GCA_917880005.1. Classification (NCBI taxonomy): domain Eukaryota; kingdom Metazoa; phylum Chordata; class Mammalia; order Artiodactyla; family Bovidae; genus Nanger; species Nanger dama. The sequence goes on from CAKJTW010000014.1 coordinate 18,485,320, forward strand.
AATGAGGAAAGAATTATTTTATTAAATTTTAATTTAAACTTGACTAAAGTTTCTATATTGAGCAGCACATGATAGAAACTCTGTCTTTCCTTTGCAAGAAATATGCTTCTGAATTTCTCTTTGGTGATTTGGTTAACTAAAGTTTTAGTATTTATTTTCACTATGTAATTATTGCTTACTAATGGGGAATTTGTGTACTTCAATTCTTTCTTTCTCATATCTTTTTATAGTATTTTCCCCCCTTCCCCCTCTTATTTACTCTTTCTGGAAGCATATTTGACCTCTTTGATCAATCCTCTAGTTTTCCTGTTTCTTTTGTTGCCATCTTATTGTCTCTTGTTATTTCTGGGAGATTGCTTGATTTTATATTTCAACTTTTCTGATTAAAATTGTAGTTAAGTACCAAATGTTTCTTTTTATAGCCTCTTATTCTCATCTGATGGATGCAGTGTTTTATTTCTCTGAAGGTAGTGAGTTAAAGTTCTCTTCTCATTGTTTCTGCTTCTGCCGGTTTCATTTTGACTCCTCCGTCTGTCTTTTCACTTTTTGAGACTTTTCCCGATTGTCCTCGGTTGTGTTTTATTATATTTAGCAGTGAAACATCAGAAAAGATTATTTGAAGTGATTAGTATGTGGATGATGGCTGTTGACTAATGGCCTTCATTGCGAAGGGATTTTGGATGGAGTCGATCATCCTGTGGAGGACTCAAGACGTCACACTCTATTCAGTATTTTTTGAACATTGAGTCTCTCCAGATAAGAATATGTCACTTTCGTGAGTAGAGGATTAAGCTTGCTACTGGCTCTATAGAAACCTGGCTAGGAAGTAGACACAGAGGGCTCCCATTCAGGCTTCACTCAGTACCCTGCTTTCAAGGGCTCTAGTGCCTCTTTCTTCTGGTCTCTTTGGTGTCTTGGTTTGAAGCCTTTCTCCATAATAAGACGAGCTTTTCTTCAGGAGACCCAGTGTATAGGACCGGGAGGGGACCTGCGGGTCTGAGTGTTGCTTTCAACCTGTCTTCCTATGCATAGCCCTGAAACATGCTCTTGCCTTCTGAGGTACTTGCTACTTCAAGGCCCAAGAGGAGAGTTGTTTTAAATATCTTTTCTCTTGTTTCTGTTGGGTTTTGCCCATTTAAATAGATTCACTCCTTTTGAATAGCTTATATAACTTTATGATAGTTTGATAGTTTTTGTACTTTCAGGTACCCGTAGGTACCATTAGATGTGAAGAAAGATCTTCACATCTTTCTTTTTTTTCTTTTCCTTTCTCCCTCCCTCCCTTCCTCCTTCCTTTCCTCCTGCCTCCCTCAGATGTTTTGTCTGTGATAGAAATTGTTCTGAAATCCTTACAGCAGAATCCATAAATGACTAAAGGTAATTCTCTTAAATTGTTGAGACCAAGATCTCTGGAAATGAATGGAAACTTTTGCAACCAGAAATACATATGAAATAATTACTGCTAGGAAATGGGTAGAGGGATTTAAAAAGACATCTTTAGGAGATGGAAATAGCAGGAAAAGTAAATTTTCATTGAAATTTTTAAATCAGTTTCATAGTTCACTGGGAGCTCATGAGAAGTGGTTCTTTTAGGTTATTAACTATCCGAGTATTTCATTATTTTATGTGACAAAGCAATCTGTCTCCTCTCCCAATCCAGGTATCGAACCCAGGTCTCCCGCATTGGAGGCAGACACTTCAACCTCTGAGCCACCAGGGAAGAGACAATCTGTCTCCTCTATCAGATACAAAATAATCTTCACATTCAAACACCGTCATTAATTTTAGTCCAGTTGATCAAAAAGAAGTATTTATTATCTCTTGGTTCATGGAATTAATTTTGTTTTTAATAGTGTTCACAGATAATATCTATCAGTTTGATGTGATGGAAAGCCCTGGCAAGCATTATTATAAGATAAAAAAATAGTACAGCAGGGCAGATCTTAGAACTGGTTTTTCAACTTGATGTTCCTTCTATACAGATTTCCCGGCTGTAAATTGGGTTCTTCAGTTTGATTGCCCAGAAGATGCCAACACATATATTCACAGAGCGGGTAGAACTGCCAGGTAGGTGTGCTGACCTGTGTCTTTGCTTTTGGTTTTACCTAAGTAAAAAACGTACTTTCTTAATTGTGTACAAATAAAGAATGGAGGAATTCAGGTGAGTGCTGGTCTGACATTTTTGTGATGTAGGTTGCTATCATGTAGACAACTCTTAGACATCTCTTGGCTGTGACTTGATGATGAGGGCTGAGGAAAATCCTCGAAAAATTATTTTAGTGTTTTGTTCTAACTTTCTTCCCTTACTAAGCTTTTCATTAGAATTACTCACTGAGCATCATCTCTTTGATGAGTTATAAGACTGTTTATTCAGTCTTTGTTTTCAGATGACAAAACTTGAGTGTTTTGAGCAGTTAAACATTTTGTTTGAAAATCTGTAGAACCAGAATTTGAACCCAGGCAGTCTGACTCCTATAGTCTAGATCTGTGCTCTTACCTTCTCTGGTACAGGTTGTAATAAGCAAGAAGGTGGTTTTGAATAATAGGTTGCTCTTTTCCTTTTTTTGTGTGGGAATTACAGGCATTGCTGGGGAACCACTCCCAAATATGCTCTTTTCACCACCCCCCACACACCTCATCACCCAGTAAATTACCCTGTGTTGGCTCACAGATGTGGGGGAACTCTCTGGAAAAAAATATAGCAAAGTCAGTTATATGGAGATTAAGGGCAAAGAAAGGTATATGAATAAATCAAAAGAATAGCATGTTATATCATTACTGTTCTGGTTTCAGTAAAGTTGGGAGATGTGTGCTATAGGTAGAATTATAAATTATAAATAATATATAAATGTAGTATTTGGTGGTATGATCATTTAGTTGCTAAGTCATGTCCAACTCTTGCGACCCCATAGATTGTAGCCCACCAGGATCTTCTGTCCATGCGATTCTCCAGGCAAGAATACTGGAGTGGGTTGCCATTTCCTTCTCCAGGAGATCTTCCCAACCCAGGGATCAAATCCGGGTCTCCTGCATTGCAGGTGGTCTCTTTACTGACTATTTGGTAGTACTTAGAGTTCTTCCTTTTACTTCAGTAATTTCATATCCAGAAATTAATCTTAAGAAAATAACGTTTCTATAAAGATGTTCATCTTACTGACATTGGTAATAAGAATTGGGAATAACCAATTAAGTGTTAGACCCAGGATCAATAAACATATGGCAGAAACAGAACTAGAACTCAGGTTTTTTGACCCCAGATTTCATTCTTTTTTCACTAAGTAACCATGCATGAAAGACCAGCCATGTGTGAAGTAGCTTCTGCACAAAAATAAGGTATAGTGTGCATTCCATTAAGGAAGTTTGTTACCTTGAAATAGTCTATAGTGGAGGCATATACAGTATTAGAGGTATTGGCAGAAATTTGTGGAGCTCCGGAGGAAGCAGAGAAGGAAAACTTCACTGAGGAGAAACAGCTGGGTTCAGTCTTGATTGGCAGATACAAGTTTTTGGGAGGCAACTTGATAAGAGATATTTTTTCTCTATAAACTACATGTATCTCTCTGTATTTTAACTCAGACTCAAATACCATCTAATCTTCATAATTTTTTTGAAGTGGGACTACTAGAAAGTTTGAGAATTCTGCATCTCCATATTCTAAAATGTGATTCTTCCCCTACGCATCTCCAAACACTGAGCCCCTAGTCTGTAATTAAATACTGTTCCCTAAACTTAATGAATGGTCTGTGTGCTGTGCAGTATTGCAGCCCCTTGCAACCTGTGACTTTTAAAGTTTAAATTTAGTAAAATTAAAGTAAAAATTCAGTTTCTTATTCACACTAGTTACATTTAAACTGCTTATAACAACATGTAGTTAGTACCATATTGAACAGAGCAGGTATAGAACCTTTTTATCATTGTGGAAAGTTCTACCAAATATTACTGGTATATGTTTAAAACACATTTTGTTTAAAATTGTTGAATCAAAGAACCATAGGTTCATATAATAAAGCCATAAAATAGACATTAGAACTGAGAGTAATCTAGATTCACTTACTCATTTATTCTATCTGGATTTAACAGGTACATATTAAGTGCCAGGCATTATACCAAGTAAGCAATATAATGAGCAAAACAGACACAATTCTGACATCTTTCATCTTGAAACCTAGAGGGAATACAAACAGTAAAATATGTAATTTCAGTAGAATGTGATTGATTATTTGCTTTATCTCTAATTTTGTTGCAGTCATGAGAGCAAATGACAACTCTCTTGGGTTTAAATGTACAAAGAGAAGTAGACATTTTTGTCTATTGAGAGGTTATAATCTTTCTGAGTCAGTAATGAAAGTTTTCTTTCAGGGAATTCTGTAGGATTTTGAGGTGTGAACTTATTGATAGGCATTTTTACCTCATTTAGATTCAAATATGAGCTTCTTTAAATGCGATTACATTTTGCTCTTTAAAAATTTGGCAACAACCTAAATAGTAATCACAATAAGGTTATGATTGGTTATGATTAACCACAAATTGGTTATGATTAACTGTCTCTTTTGTTTTGCATTTTCTTTCCTCACAAATGCATGAGTATTTATAATGCAGATGTCAATGAGATATTATTGCTTAATGATGGAAGAGACTTCAACTGCTGGTTTAAGTGGACCAGTTATTTCTGATTTTTAAAGCACTAACTTCAGATTAATGAGTTCCCAGGGATGTCAGGATTCTTAAGACCTAAGATTTAAATCCTCATCTAAGAAAGTCCATCATTTGCCAGCGAGTTTGCTCTTCTACCTGTTCTGTACCCATTTCAACCAATGGACTCAAGTTTGAAAGTGTCCTCTATCCTTTGCTCATCTTGGAAGTCTCTTTGGAGTTAGTTCTCTTAAAATTTTCTTTGTATCCACTGTTCACATCCCATTCCAGTATTCTTGCCTAGAGAATCCCATGGGCAGAGGAGCCTGGCAGGCTACAGTTCAAAGGGTTGCAAAGAGTCAGACATGACTGAGTGACTGAGCATGCATGTACTCACCCTTTTTGGATGATTTTAAAGGGGAAAATTCTTTTGTTTGTGTTTGGTGAGTTTTGTTGTTTCAGCTGAAGTGGAAGTTTTTCCTGTTCTATACCTTAACAAGATGTAGAGTTTCTTCTTCCTATTTATTTTCTGATTTTCATGAATTTTAAAAAATTAATTTATTTTAATTGGAGGCTAATTACTGTGCAGTATTGTGGTTTTTGCCATACATCGACATGAATCAGCTATGGGTGTACATGTGTCCCACCATCCTGAACCCCCTTCCCACCTCCCTCCCGCATCCCTCCGGGTTGTCCCAGAGCACCAGCTTTGGGTGCCCTGCTTTCATGCATCGAATTTGCACTGGTCATCAGTTTTACACATGGTAATAAATGTGTTTCAGTGCTGTTCTCTCATATCATCCCACCCTCGCCTTCTCCCACATCCAAAAGTCTGTTCTTTATATCTGTGTCTCTTACTGTCTTGCATGTAGGGTTGTCGTTACTGTCTTTCTAAATTTCATATATATGCATTAATATACTCTGTTGGTGTTTCTCTTTCTGTCTTGCTTCACTCTGTGTAATGGGCTCCAGTTTCATCCACCTCATTGGAACTGACTCAAATGTGCTCTTTTTTATAGCTGAGTAAGATTGCATTGTGCATATGTACCACAGCTTCCTTACCCATTCATCTGTTGCAGGACATCTAGGTTGCTTTCATGTCCTAGCTATGGTATAATTTTCATGAACTGTTTTAATGTTTAAACATTTTTCAGTTGATTCAAATTTACCCTGTGGGCTGAAGGAAAGGAGAGAATAATATAATAGTGAAAGATAAAACTATTTAACAACAGGATCGTACTAGAGGATTCAAAAGTAAATCTTTTTATTGTAATTAATTACATATTTTGAGCAAGTAATAAAACTAGGCTTTGTGTATGATTTCATTGTGCATTCGGACAGATTTGCCTTTAGACTATTAACCTTTTGTTTTCTAGTTGGATCTAAGTAAATTGGACATGTGTAAAACAGCAACTTTGTTTTCCATTTTATAAGAAGGTACCTGGTGCAGAAGTGGTCTTTCTGTTGGGTACATTTTTGGATTATCTTTTGTAGTGAGTTAGTTATTTAGAGAAATCATTAGTAGTGGCCGATGGAATTAATATTTTACCACTGTTTAATTCACCTCAGTATGAATTTTTACATGTACCCATGCACACATTTACATTTTGTGGCCTTGTGGGCCTCTGGATAGGTGGATATCATCTCTCATTACTGTATTGGACAAGGCCAGACAGACTTTTTAGATGTGCCAATTGTGGGCATGAATGGGGTTAACTGATTACTTTGTAGAATACATTAAGCAGTCTCTTAGAATTATCCATCCTGTACGAAGATTATTGGATATCTCAGTGTAGCAGAAAAGATCCAAGAAGGGGAGATATTTCAGGGTGCTTGTGTTCCTGGAGAGTTGTTAAAAATCTTACATAGTTGAACATGCCATGGTGAGCATTAAATTGGTTTTAACTGTGGTGATGAAGAGGTGGTACAACATCACAATGATTGTGTTTGGAGAGAGAATATCAATTTGAAAAACTATTGTAATGTAGTTTCTCTTATGGTCATTAATTTTGAAAGTACAAGACTGTTTGACCCTTTGTAACCAATTAAAAATATTTTCAGTTGATTGTTTTAGATGTATAATTAGTAGAAAAGTTCATCATATATAATGCTTATTTTCCCTTAGGTAGTCTAATAAAAAAAAAATAACCAAACTGCAGAAAGTTAAAAGTTGTTGTTAATGGACTTAGAGATAATTAGAAAGTTTCATGGGCCATCAGATTGGAATAATTGAATTGAATAAAGGCTAAATTAAAATTTGAAACTAATTAAAATCCTGTGTATATGCTGTAATTAAAGTTAGGTTGCCATATAGTGCTTGCTTTTGAAAGTGAACTATAATAAATGAAAACAGGTAAATGCATTCAGTGTGGCAAAATAGCTACAGTTTGGGGGAATCCTTTTTTTCCCTTTCTATATTTTAGCTAAAAATAAATGGTGATTTAGGTACTTGCTGCCTTAAGAGCTTTTTCTGTTTTAATTTATTCACCTATTTAAAATTCTTTTGATCTTTAGCAATTTAGAGAAATTTCTATTTTTCTTAACTGTCCATACCCCTTTTAACAAAATAGTTTCATTTAGAGGCAAGAGAGGCAAGGAAATGAATACAGTTTCATAAAGCTCTGTCCTGCAATACATTCTACCACTTAAAAGCAAATGTCTTTAGGGCTTGTAGGTTTTGGTACTCATAAAACAAAGCTCTTCTCTTTCTTATAAAAATGCTCAGTTAAAATGAAAAGATTTGGGAATGAAAATCTTTACACATCATGTACTTCTAATTTTTAAAATGCTTTTTGGGAAGTAGGGGTCTGTGGGTGTAAGATGGGAATTTATATATATGTAACTGTGTATATATAACAGTTTAGAATTTGTAGGTAAAAGATACTGTTTGGTTTTTCAGAGTAGTGGTAAAATTCCTGCAATATTTCAACTGAGCCTTACTTGTCTGGCTGTGTCTAGTGAATCTCAGATTTTATTTGTGGGAGTGTTAGGTAGCAAAATGTGGTTCCAGTAGGGGGCAGCAGAGGCTAGTTCTTTGCATTGCATACGCAGCCACAGCAAATAGGAAGATAGGAAGTAGTTAAAATTTCTGATGTGATAACTGGTGAAGAGTTCATGGTTTATTTGTGGAAAATACTAGTATTTTATGGAATAGATAATGAGAAGTTTTAAAATAGTGTTTTTAATTGGTTTATAAATTGAAATAATAAAAGTGAAAAGACAATTTCCACGAGTATTAATTTATTGAAGCATACTGTGTTTATCTTAGGAATAATCTTTGCTAGTGAAAATTCCTACTGCTTTGATTCCTCCCTTGACCGAAGATCCTAACTTTAGACCACTCCTCCTAGAGACTGGTGCTTCTTCAAATGGCCTTCTGCCTTTTTTGTTGTTATGTACAATTTAAAGCTTTAAAAAGGGCAAGACAAATCCTTTATTTTGCATCAAAAAGCATTGAGCTGGGTTAGGCTATGACCATTATAGCTATAGAGATAGATAAGGGGGCTGATATTTCTTACTGTTTACTCACTCAGTCATGTCCAGCTCCTTGTGACCCCATGGACTGCAGCGTGCCAGGCTTTGCTGTCCTTCACCATCTCACAGAGCTTGCTCAAACTTACGTCCATTGAGTCAGTGATGCCATCCAATCATGTCATACTTTGTCATCCCCTCCTGCTCAGTCTTTCCTAACATCAGGTCTTTTCCCATGAGTCAGTTCTTCGCATCAGGTGTCTGAAATATTGAAGATTCAGTGTCAGCATCAGTCCTTCTAATGAATATTCAGAATTGATTTCCTTTAGGATTGACTGGTTTGATCTCCTTGCAGTCTAAGGGACTCAGGAGTTTTCTCCGGCATCACAGTTCAAAAGCATCAATTCTTTGGTGCTCAGCCTTCTTTATGGTCCAACTGTCACATCCATACATGACTACTGGGAAAAGCATAGCTTAGACTAGACAGACTTTTGTTGGCAAAGTGATGACTCTGCTTTTAGTATGCTCTCTGGGTTGGTCATAGCTTTTCTCCTAAGGAGCAGGCATCTTTAATTTCATGGCTGAAGCCACCATCTGCAGTAATATTGAAGTCCAAGAAAATAAGGTCTGTTACTTTTTCCATTGTTTCCCCATCTATTTGCCATGACATGATGGGACTGGATGCCATGATCTTCGTTTTATGAATGTTGAGTTTTAAGCCAACTTTTTCACTCTCCTCTTTGACCTTCATCAAGAGGTTCTTTAGTTCCTCTTTTCTTTGTGCCATAAAGATGGTGTCAGCTGTGTATCTGAGGTTATTGATATTTCTCCCAGCAATCTTGATTCCAGCTTGTACTTCATCCAGCCCAGCATTTTGCATGATGACTCTGCATAAAGTTAAATAAGCAGGGTGACAATGTATAGCCTTGATGTACTGCTTTCCCAATTTTGAACCAGTCTCTTGTTCCACGTCCAGTTCTAACTTCTGCTTTTTGACCTGCATACAGGTTTCTCAGGAGGCAGGTTAGGTGGACTGGTATTCCCATCTCTTTAAGAATTTTCCACAGTTTGTTGTGATCCACACAGTGAAAGGCTTTAGTGTAGTCTCTTGCAGTTTCTGTGATCCAACAGATGTTGGCAATTTGATCTCTGGTTCCTTTGCCTTTTCTAAAACCAGCTTGTACATCTGGAAGTTCTCAGTTCATGTACTGTTGAAGCCTGGCTTGGAGAATTTTGAGCATAACCTTGCTAGTATGTGAAATGACTGCAATTGTGTAGTAGTTTGAACATTCTTCGTCATTGCCTTTCTTTGGGATTGAATGAAAACTGATCGTTTCCAGTCCTTTGGCCATTGCTGCATTTCCCAAATTTGCTGGCATATTAAGTGCAGCACTTTAACAGCATCATCTTTTAGGATTTGAAATAGCTCACCTGGAATTCCATCACCTCTACTAGCTTTGTTCATAGTAATGTTTCCGCCCGCTTGGCTTTACACTCCAGAATGTCTGGCTCTAGGTGAATGACCACACCATCGTGGTTATCTGGGTCACTCAGACCTTTTGTATAGTTCTTTTGTGTATCCTTGCCAACTCCTCTGCTTCTGTTAGGGCTTTGCTGTTTCTTTCCTTTATTGTGTTCATCGTTACATGGAATGTTCCCTTGGTATCTCCAGTTTTCTTGAGGAGATGTTTTGACTTTCTTATTCGGTTGTTTTTCTCTATTTCTTTGCACTGTTCACTTAAGAAGGCTGCTTATCTCTCCTTGCTATTGTCTGGAACTCTGCATTCAGTTGGGTATACCTTTCCTTTTCTCCTTAGCCTTTCACTTCTCTTCTTTCCTCAGCTATCTATAAGACCTCAGCCGACTGCTTTGCCTTCTTGCATTTTTTGGACCCATGGTTTTAGTCACTGACTTCTGTACAGTGTTGTGAAGCTCCATCCATAGTTCACGCATTCTGTCTACCAGATATAACTCCTTGAATCTATTTGTCACTTCCACTGTATAATCATAAGGTATTTGATTTTGGTCTTATCTGAATGGCTGAAGTGGTTTTCCCTACTTTCTTCAGTTTGAGCCTGAATTTTGCTATAAGGAGCTCATGATCTGAGCCACAGTCAGGTCCAGGTCTTGCTTTTGCTGACTTTAAAGAGCTTCTCCATCTTTGGCTGCAAAGAATATAATCAATCTGATTTCAGTATTGACTGGTGATGTCCATGTATAGCGTCATCTCTTGTTTTGTTGAAAGAGGGTGTTTGCTATTTCCAGTGTGTTCTCTTGGCAAAGGTTTGTTAGCCTTCGCTTTGTTGAATTTTGCAGTCTAAGGCCAAAAGTGAAAATAAAAAGTGAAGTGAAAGTGAAAATTGCTCAGTTGTGTCTGACTCTTTGAGACCCCATGGACTATATACTCCATAGAATTCTAAAGGCTAGGATACTGGAGTGGGTAGCCATTCCTTTCTCCAGGGGATCTTCCCAACCCAGAGATCGAACCCAGGCCCCCCCCACTGCAGGCAGATTCTTTACCTGCTGAGCCACCAGGGAAACCCAAGAATACTGGCGTGGGTAGCCTATCCTTTCTCCGGCGTATCTTCCTGATCCAGGAATCAAACCGGGGTCTCTGCATTGCTGGTGGATTCTTTACCAGCTGAGCTAGTCAGGTGATACCTGGAGTAATAGAGTAGTTTGGCAGTTCTAAAGGCCAAACTTGCCTATTAACTCCAGGTATCTCTTGACTTACTACTTTGCATTCTAGTCCCGTCTGATGAAAAGGACATCTTTTTTTTGGTGTTAGTCCTAGAAGGTCTTGTTTGTCTTCATAGAACTGTTCACCTTCAGCTTCTTTGGCATTAGCAGTTGGGGCATAGATGTGGGCTATGCTGATGTTGAATGTTTTGCCTGGGAAACAAACTGAGATAATTTCTGTCGTTTGAGGATTGCAGCCAAGTAGAGCATTTCTGACTCTCTTGTTGACTATGAAGGCTACTCCATTTCTTCTAAGGCATTCTTGCCCACAGTAATGGATATAATGGTTGTCTGAATTAAATTTGCCCATTCCTAGCCATTTTAGTTCACTGATTCCTAAAATGTTGATGTTTAGTTACCCTTGCCATTATTGCTTCACCACTTCCAATTTACCTTTATTTGTGGACTTAACAGTCCAGGTTCCTGTGTAATATTGGTTTTTACAGCATGGACTTTATTTTCACTACCAGACATATCCATGTCTGAGTGTCGTTTCCACCTTGGCCCAGCCACTTCATTCTTTTTGGAACTATTTCCCCACTCTTCCGCTGTAGTGTATTGGACACCTACCGACCTGGGGACTCATCTTCCAGTGTCATGTCTTTTTGCCTTTTCATACTCTTCATGGGATTCTTTAGGCAAGAATACTGAAGTAATTTGCCATTCCACATTTTGTCAGAACTCTCCACCATGACCGACTGTCTGACTTAGATGGCCCTGCACTGCATGGCTCTTAGCTTCATTGAATTACACAAGCCTGCGATCCATGTGATCATTTTGGTTAGCTTTCTGTGATTGTGGTTTTTGTTCTGTCTGCCCTATAATGGATGGGAATAAGAGGCTTGTGCGGGATTCTTGATGGGAGAGACTGTTGTGGGGACAACTGGGTCTTGCTCTGGTGCGCAGCACTGTGCTCAGTAAATGTTCAATGCAGTTGTCTGCTTGCTCCCTCCCTGTTAGTTGTTTGGCCTGAGGCAACCAGTCCTGGAATCTACCAGCTCCATGGTAGGGCTGCTGGCTGTCTCCAAAAGGGCTCATGCCAGTATTTGCCTCCCTGGGCTTCTGCTGCTAGTCCCCCTGTCCCTGTGCTAGGCCAGTGCCCACCCACACCTCTGCAGGAGATCCTCAGGCCTGAGGTGAGTCTCAGTCTCTTGTGAGGTCACTGCTCTTTTCCCCTGGGTTCTGGAGCACACACGGTTTTCTTTGTGCCCTCCAAGAGTCTCTGTTTCCCCCAGTCCTGTGGACTCTTTTCCCCTGGGTTCTGGAGCACACACGGTTTTGTTTGTGCCCTCCAAGAGTCTCTGTTTCCCCCAGTCCTGTGGACGCTTTTCCCCTGGTTCTGGAGCACACACGGTTTTGTTTGTGCCCTCCAAGAGTCTCTGTTTCCCCCAGTCCTGTGGACGCTTTTCCCCTGGTTCTGGAGCACACACGGTTTTGTTTGTGCCCTCCAAGAGTCTCTGTTTCCCCCAGTCCTGTGGAAGTTCTGTAATTATATCCTGCTGTCCTTCAAAGTCAGATTCCCCGGGATTCCCAGTCCCTTTGCCGGATCCTCAGGTTGGAAAGTAATGTGGTGCCTAGAATCTTTGCAACAGTGTGAGAACTTGTTTGGTATTGTTGTTCTCCAGTTTGTGGGGCATCCTCCTAGCAGGTGTGGGATTTGATTTTAACATGATTGTACCACTCTTGCTGTCTCTTTGTAGCGTCTCCTTTGTGCTTGGACATTGTTATATTTTTTTGGTGTGTTCCAGCATCCTCCTGTCGATGGTTGTTCAACAGCTAGGTGCGATTTTGGTGTTCTCATAGGAGAAGATGAGCACATGTCCTTCTACTCTTCCATCTCAGCAACTTTCAAATACAGTGTTCTCGAACCTTTTTGGTAGCAGGAACTGGTTTTGTGAAAGACAATTTTTTCTGCAAACCTGAACAGGAGGCGGGGATGGTTTTGGGATGATTCTAACACATTATTTTTATTGTGCACTTTTTTCTTTTATTACATCAGCTTCACCTTGGATCATCAGGCATTAGACCTGGAGGTTGGGGACCCCTACAATGCAGTATTATTAGCTGTAGTTGCATTGTTGTATATTAAATCCACATAACTTATTTTACAATTGGAAGTTTGTTCCCCTTTGCCCATTTTATCTACCCCCTACCCCCTGCCTCTGGCAACCAGTGGTCTGTTCTCTGTATCTGTGAGCTTGATATTTTATTTGCTTTTAGATTTTGCATATAAGCGAGATCATACACTATTTGTCTTTCTTTGGCATATTTCACTTACTGTTCTTCGAATCAATTTTTGTTCCACCTGCTTCTAACTTATTTTCCATAGTGTAATGCCCTCGAGGTCATTGTTGTTGCAGATGCAAAATTTCATTTTTTAAAATGCTGAGTAATATTCCATTGTGAGTATCACACACACACACACACACACACACACACACACACACACACACACACACACACACACACACACACACACACACACACACATACACATATATAGGCCTTCCCTGGTGGCTCAGGTGGTAAAGAATCTTGCCTGCAATACAGGAGACCTGGGTTTGATCTCTTGAGTTGGGAAGATCCCCTGGAGAAGGGAATGGCTACCCACTCTGGTATTCTTGCCTGGAGAGTTCCATGGACAGAGGAGCCTGGTGGGCTGCAGTCCGTGGGGTTGCAAAGAATCAGACACAACTGAGAGACTAACACTGACTAACTAATACACGCACACACCCATCTTCTTTATCTGTGTATCCATTGGTGGACACTAAGGTTGTTTCAATATCTTGGCTTTTGTAACTAATGCTGTAGTGAACATGGGGGTGCATATATCTTTTGAGTTAGTATTTTAAAAAAATTATTTATTTTTAGTTGAGGGATAATTGCTTCAGAATATAGGTTTGATTTCTGCCATACATCAACATAAATTAGCCATAGGTGTATAAATGTCTCCTTCCTCTTGAACCTTCATCCCACCTCCCACCCTTTCCCACTCCTCTAGATTGTTATATGTACCCCAGTGTTCATTGCAGCACCATTTTCTATAACTAAGACATTGAAGCAACCTAAATGTCCTTTGACAGATGAATGGGTAAAAAAACTGTGGTACATGTATACAATGGAATACTACTTAGCCATTAAAATGAACACATTTGATTCAGTTCTAATGGGGTGGATGAACCTAGAGCCTATTATACAGAGTGAAGTAATTCAGAAAGAGATAAACAAATACTGTGTTTTAGCACATATATATGGAATCTAGGAAGATGGTACTGATGAACTTATTTTCAGGGCAGCAGTGGAGATGCAGACATAGAGAATGGATTCTATAGGTTAGTGTTTTTGTTTTTTTGGATAAATACCCAGAAGTGGAATTGCTGGATTATATGATGGTAGTTTTCGGTACTGACTACACCAATTTACATTTCCACCAGCAGTGCACAAGGGTTCGCTTCTCCACATTCTTGCCAATACTTGTCATTTCCAATGTTATGTATAATAGCCATTCTGACAGATGTGAGGTGATATCTTATAGTAGTTTTGATTTACATTTCTCTAATTACTAGTATCTTGAGAACCTTTTCATGTACCTGTTGGCCATTTGTATGTCTTCTTTGAAAAAGATGTCTCCTCAAGTTCTCTGCCCATTTTTTGAGTTAGATTGTTTGGTTTTTGCTATTGTGTGAGTTTCTTGAACATTTTGGTTGTTATAAACCTTATCAGGTATGTGGTTTGCAAATATTTTTCACATTTAATAGGTTACATTTTTGTTTTGTTGATGGTTTTCTTCTCTTGTTTGTTTTTGCTTTTGTTGCCTTTGCAACTGTCAAATCTAAGACCAGTGTCAACACTTCATCTTGGCCTGGAGGCCCAGTTATAGTAAGTCCCCTATATACGAATGAGTTCTGTTCTGAAAGTACATTCATAAGTCCGGTTTGTTCGTGATTCCATCAAAGTTAGCCTAGGTACCCAACTAACGCAATCAGCTATACAGAACTGAACTATAATAGGTTTATATTACATTTCACATGAATAATACTTAAGAAAGAAACACACAAAAAACAAAGAAAACATTTTAAATCCTGTAGTATTGTACCTTGAAAAGCTGGCATACCGGGGCTGGCATCAAGTAAACAGGTAAGAAGAGTTACTAGCTGGAGAAGGGAGAGGCAATGGGAGATGGTAGAGCTGAAGGATCTTCAGCAATGGAAGATGTAGGGCAAGCTGCAATTTCACTCATGCTTGACCTTGATGGTCCAGGTTCTGGTTCCTTGCAGGATTCAATTCTATCTTCTTGAAAAATATGATCCAGTGATGTCTAGGTGGTAGCACTCTTTTTGTTGTTGTCATAGATGACATGGTAACAAAGGATTGCGTTCTGAATAACTGCTGCAACCTTTGTGTACTGTTCTATATTTGGGTCCTGTGCTTCATAAACTAACAGTGTTTCCTCAAGTAAAGGAAATGCGCCAGCCATTTCCTGCATTGTAAATCTCTTTGGTCTTCAGTTACTTCTTCCTGTTGTCTCTCTTCATCCTTTTTCTTAGCCTCCAGTTCCATCAGCCCTTCATTAGTAAGCTCCTTGTGTTCCACAGCAAGGAATACAGTGAAGATGTCCTCTTGCAGATGTGGCTTGAAATAAAGATACTATATAGTACTGTACAGTAAAATACACTATAAAGTGCAACCATTGGTAGAGGATGCCTGCATATGAGAGTGTGCACCAGACACATGAACTGACTTTTGTGGTTGGACATGCAAACGTATTTTCACTTTAAAAATTTACAACTAGAAGGTTCAGATGTAGGGAACTTACTGTATTTGTTGTTGTTCAGTCAGTCATGTCTGACTCTTTGCGACACCATGGACTGCACACACCAAACATTCCTATCCTTCACCATCTCCTTGAGCTTGCTCAAACTCATGTCCATTGAGTCGGTGATGCCATCTAACCATCTCATCCTCTGTTGTCTCCTTCTCCTCTTGCTTTTAATCTTTCCCAGCATCAGGGTCTTTTCTAATGAATTGGCTCTACGCATCATGTGGCCAAGTATTGGCGCTTCAGCTTCAGCATCAGTCCTTCCAATGAATATTCATGATTGATTTTCTTTAGGATTGACTGGTTTGATCTTGCAGTCCAAGGGATGCTCAAGAGTCTTCTCCAACATCACAGTTCAAAAGCATCAATTCTTCAGCGCTCAGCTTTCTCTATAGGCCAACTCTCACATCCATACATGACTACTGGAAAAACTATTGCTTTGATTGTACGGACCTTGTCAGCAAAATGATATCTCTGCTTTTTAATATTCTCTCTAGTTGGTCATAGCTTTCTTTCCAAGGAGCAAGCATCTTTTAATTTCATGACTACAGTCACTATCTGCAGTGATTTTGGAGCCCAAGAAAATGAAGTCTGTCACTGTTTCATGGTTTCCTCATCTGTTTGCCATGAAGTGATGGGACTGGAAAACATAATATTAGTTTTTTAAATGTTGAGTTTTAAGTCAGCTTTTTCACTCTACTCTCACCTTCTTCAGGAGGCCCTTTAAGTTTTTGCTTTCTGCCATAAGGGTTGTGTCATCTGTATTTCTGAGGTTATTGATTATCTCACAGCAATGTTACTGTATTGGGAGCCAGTAATTTAGAAGCTGCCTCCCACACCTAATATCAAGCTTCACTGATATGTAATTTCAAGTACAAAGGTAATTGCAAGGTATAGGTGAAGTGGGAAAAAGTCTGGGACCTCCGTCACTCTCCACAGATGCATTCTTGACACATCAGGTTGTGCTCTGGCTCAGATTAACCTCGAAGTCTCTAAGTGATATATAAGATTTATCACACAGACCATTGGTTTAGTTATAAAGCTGACCTCAGAGACCTACCGCTTAAATACATAGACTGTAAACAAACCTAGTATATCATATTAGCATCTCATACATGAAGCCTCTCATTGTAGCAGATTTACCTTTTTTGTTTCCCAGGAAACTTGTGATTAGTATGTTTATGAGGAGAAGATTAAACTGTATCCCTTGTTATTTTGGCCAGGATAGGTTCTTCCCTACCCTCTTCTGCACTCCCACAGTGAACAAAGGGTTGTGGCTTAGCCATTCACTTCTTAACACATAGCTGGGTGAATATGAATGAAATCATTTAGCCTTTATAGTAGCTTCATGAAAGAAGTCTTTGTACTAGAAAACTGTTTCTCTGAGATCCTGAGGTAAAGATGTGTCTTAAGATCACTCATGAAGAATTGTTGCTTTTGAACTGTGGTATTGAGAAGACTCTTGAGTCCCTTGGACTGCAAGAAGATCCAACCAGTCCATCCTAAAGGAAATCAGTCCTGAATATTCACTGGAAGGACTGATGCTGAAACTGAAACTACAATACTTTGGCCTCCTGATGTGAAGAACTGACTCATTTGAAAAGACCCTGATGCTGGGGAAGATTGAAAGCAGGAGGAGAAGGGGATGACAGAGAATGAGATGGTTGGATGGTATCACCAACTCAATGGACATGAGTTTGAGTAAACTCTGGGGTTTACTCAAATGGAGTTTGCAAAGAATTGGACACGACTGAGTGACTGAACTGAACTGAACTGAAGATCACTCTGGGAGTACTGTGACTGGGATTTATACTTGGGTCTTACAACTCATGGTCTGGCCAGTGTGCCCCAAACTAGCTGTTTGCATTAGCCATTGCTCCCTTGCAGAGCTTCTAGAATGTTTCAAAGTCAGCTTCTGGAATGTTCCAAGTCAGGGTCTTAGAGAAGGAAAGTATATATTTTATTTGTTTGTTGCCACTTGTGGTCATGAGCATGTCAGGTGAGTGTATGCTCCACGGTTCTGTCTCATCACAGCAAAGATTTGGAGCGATGGACATTAAAGCCCTCGGTGTGTCACAGCTCAGCGCATGGGGCGGGGGGCAGAGGGGGAGAGCCAGCCCTTTGGCTCCTCTTTTTATATGCTTTTCCTCCCCCTGGGCCTGCCCTCTGTAAATTGGGCTAGCCAGGAGTGCTGTTTGTTCTACCTGAGGTCCTCACTCTGGTCCTTGGACCTTCCTTTGTTGTATTTTCACGGGCTTTTCCCTTCCTTATCTTTTAGCCACCGCCATTCTGGACTCCTGTTTCCTGTTTTAACTACCTAACAAGGATAAACTTAAATATACGAATATACCTTCTTTACTTGGACTGTGAGAGACAAATATCCCATAGTTAATTGAACACTATCCTTACAAGTCAAGAAATTTAGGTATAGATAAAGCTGTGTCACCTGATAGCTGTGTCCCGTGGACCTTATGTTATCAACATCTCAGTTTCTTTGAAATGGCATTAATCATCTCTTAGGTTCCTGAAAGTATAATTTTCATTAGAATTAGTACCACTTTTATGAGTTTCCATTTTTTTTAATTAATAAAACTTTAGTCTTTTTTAAAATTCTTTTCTAGGGACAGAGTTGACAGTTTAATGAACTCCATAAATTCTTATACTTAATCAGTTTGCTGGAAGCTTTCCATGCAATGCATGTTAGCTTGGGGTCTTTTCAGTTAATTTTTGGTGAGCCTCATTTGTCAAACTGTTGAGCATATGTGGTTATACCTGTTTGTATTTCTAAGATCTTAGGCTGCAGATGACTTAGGCTGCAGGATATTTTCCAGTCTTTTTTTTTTTCCTTTTTGAATCTAGTATAGGGTCTTTTTATTTTTTATTTTACTTTACAATACTGTATTGGTTTTTGCCATATATTGACATGAATCCACCACGGGTGTACATGAGTTCCCAATCCTGAACCCCCTCCCACCTCTCTCCCCATATCATCTCTCCGGGTCATCCCAGTGCACCAGCCCCAAGCATCCTGTATCCTGTATCAAACCTAGACTGGTGATTCATTTCTTACATGATAGTATACATGTTTCAATGCCATTCTCTCAAATCATCCCATCCTCTCCCTCTCCCACAGAGTCCAAAAGTCCATTCTATACATCTGTGTCTCTTTTGCTGTCTTGCATACAGTGTAGGGTCTTTAGATACTCTGTGACTCAGAGATACCCTTTTTCCTGGAATAAGCTCTCCTTTGTACCACGTTGTGCAGGAGGAACAGTTGAACTTTGATTCTTATTCTGTCTGTCTGCATCTGCATGGCTGACTATACTATTTCCCTCAGTGACAGGAACTCCTGGGGCTTGTTGCCACAGGTAAGGCCTAGGGAGGATAGAAGCAGATGTAGGGAGGGGACAAAAAGAGAAGCACTGTGGAATAGCAGAGTGTGACCAACGGTGGCCCCCATTTCTACACCTCTTGATCATCCTTATATTGTGAACAGTGACTAATATATTGATACTAGAATTTAGATCCTGAAGGAATAAAGATCATATAATTCAAACTGTAATTTATAAATAAGAAAATACAATATGTGGAGATAAAATGACTCGTTATTCAAGATTATAAAGCTAATGAATAGTAGGGCTGGGACTTGAAATCAGCTCTTTTGGCTCCAAATTCAGTATTTCATCTGCTAGTGCAACTTCTAGTGGTTTGTTTGCATTTTTTCACCAAATATTTAGTGACCAGCTTTTAGGTACATATAGTATATGTTAGATATGAAAGGCAAATTCATACGTGTCAGTTTAATCGTCAAGAGAATACACTAATATTTGTAGTATTCAGATATGTGTTAAATGAGTTAAAATTATATAATAGATGTAGATTTTTGAAAATATTTCAATTTTTTGTTTTTTACTTGTTTTCCTTGTAGCATGTAGAGATTAAGTTTCCTGATGTCAGGTAATCATGATCAGTCTATTGAGGCTTCTACTTTGTGGAGGGAATCCTGGTAGAGTTGAAAAAAAAAATTTGAAAGTTTAAAGTCTCCAGTATGTAGTCATCAGCTGCTTATTTATTTGGGCCAACTTCTCGGCCTTTCAGGAACTTTTTATTTGCTTCCTCTATTGGTTGCTTGTTTTTAAAACTGGCAAGTCGGTGTGAAATGAAGCTCATCATAAATTCTGAAGAGTTATATAAAAGTAACATGGTACTAACACTGATGATAAAAATGAGATTTTTGTTATATTTCAGAGGCAGGGCTTTTTTGTGTGTGTGCCTACAATGTTTCTTAAAATATCTAAATATAAAGAATTTTAAAATGTAGGTCTTATGAAGAACATTTATTTCTCTTTATGCATATATTTAGCTTTGGGCCTTGGATATTGCTTCAGAAATAAAAAGCTAGCTCATGGGTAAATAAGATTATTCTTATAAGCATTTTTAAAAAGAGGGAAATGTTCTTAGGCTTTTTTAAAAGCGCTTTTCTTTTTGAAATAAAATCTTACTGGAAAATTTTAAGTGTTGGTATGTGGGAGATAATTTGTGTCTTACATTATTACTGGGAAAAGATGTGTGTGATGTAAAATAGCCAGTGATAATCTTTATTAAAATATACTTGCTTTGTGGGATTTGACTTTGACTTGTTTTCCCTTTGGGAATCTTTTTCTTCTAAATTTCAGTGTTGTAGTCCACCTTAACCTTATCTGTTCATGTGTGTATTCTGTTAGGTATAGTTTCAAATGTTTGAATATGGCTCCTTTGTGACTCTACTCATGACTCATCCTCCTAGATTATCCCTGAATGCATGAATGGGTAGATAAGATAGATGTAGATGGTTAGACTTATTATTTTTGCTTATGAGTCAGTCTGAAGATTGAGATCTTCTTTGGATGCCTTTTTGATATTTTTGAGATTTCTCTTTATCCCTTTTGCTGCAGCTCTGGCCTGGACTTTGGGAGCCTTTGTACGTCCTCTCTCCATCTCTGAATTTGGATATAGAATGTTAAAAGAGTTTCTAATCCTTCAGCTTTTTAAAAAATGCTGTCTTTCTCCCATCTTTAGTTTACTTTTGTGTTTATTTCCTGGTTCCCACTCCTTTGTTCATGTCATTCTTCCTCTTTGGATTATTGTAGCCTTTCCCTTTCTATGTGACTTCCCTGGTGGCTCAGATGGTAAAGCATCTGTCTACAATGCAGGAGACATGGGTTCGATCCCTGGATGGGGAAGATCTGGAGAAGGAAGTGCAACCCACTCCAGTATTCTTGCCTGGAAAATCCCATGAACAGAGGAGCCTGGTAGGCTACAGTCCATGGGGTCGAAAAGAGTCGGACACGACTGAGCGACTTCACTTCCCTTTCTATACATTGTTTAGGCCCACCTCACATTTCATTTGCTGTGACGTATTTCTCTTTTTCTTTGGCTAACCTTGAGTGTCTTCCTTTCAATTCTGAGTTCAGTGGTTGTCCTTTCATACTTACTGCTTTACCATTCTGGGGCTTTTTTTTTGAATCTCTTGCTTTTGTGTGTGTTTGTCTTTTCTGGTAACCATATTTTTAGATCACTGAAGACAGGGATATTCATCTTGTTTTTGTTCTTCCCAGTTTATACCTGGCACAGAGTTTCTCAGTAAATAGTTTATTTGATTAACTATAAAAATTTATTTTCCCCTCATATTTATAATACAAAGCCTTAAGAGAATGTTTTGAGATTATCTTTTTTGTATGTCCTTACTAGGAGTTGTAGTACAAAATCATTAGGAGGTGTAAGTAGTGATGAATACTTGAAAAAGGTGTTCAAGAAGCCCTAGTTTCCTGCTGTCACAGATGTTAAAGAACATGGTATTCCTAATATTTACTAATTCGGTGAACTTGCTTTCCTGTTACCTATTCATCAAGCTGTTAAAATGTGAAATGCAGATTGTGGAAAAGAAATGCTAATGTGGAAGAGATTTTGTTTTTTTGTTTAGGTACAAAGAGGATGGTGAAGCTTTATTAATTTTGCTTCCCTCAGAAGAAAAAGGGATGGTGCAGCAGCTTCTTCAGAAGAAAGTGCCTGTGAAGGAAATCAAGTAAGAATGACTTGCTATCTTGATGTTATTGTTAGAAAAATGAAGGCATGAAATTATTGTGCCTAACTATGTCTCCTCCCTCTAATCTTTTCTCCTATCTGATTTTGGGCTTTTTGTTTAACAACTCTTTTAGAAAATGGTCAGAGGAGAATACAAGATGAAAAACAGACCTTGTTGGCATCAGGAGGCATTGATGGTTGAAAGGATTAAACCTCTTAGATGAGCTTATTTTTAGGATTGTCTGTCCTTTTCAGAGGATTGTGCTCTCCTGTCATTGAGTTTAGATTGAGTGTCAGCAGAATTGGTTGTAGGCTAATTTATATTGTGTTGTATGAAAGGAGAGAAGGTTAGCACTCCCCTTGACTAGGATGGAAGAGCCTCTCAGGGCTGACAACACGCACAAGTTAAGGCATTGCCACCTACTTCGTGGCATCTAACCACTGTTTTTGGGGGAGCTTCCTGATAGCTCAGTTGGTAAAGAATCCGCCTGCAATTCAGGAGACCTTGGTTTGATTCCTGGGTCAGGAAGATCCCCTGGAGAAGGGAAAGGCTACCCACTCCAGTATTCTGGCCTGGAGATTTCCATGGACAGAACAGTCCATGGGGTCACAAAGAGTCGTACACGACTGAGTGACTTTCACTTTCACTTATATTGGGGCCCTTGAAACACTGACTTGATGGACATGAGTTTGAGTGAACTCTGGGAGTTGGTGATGGACAGAGTGGCCTGGTGTGCTGCAATTCATGGTGTCGCAAAGAGGTGGACACGACTGAGCAACTGCACTTTCACTTTTCACTTTCATGCATTGGAGAAGGAAATGGCAACCCACTCCAGTATTCTTGCCTGGAGAATCCCAGGGACAGCGGAGCCAGGTGGGCTGCCATCTATGGGGTCACACAGAGTCGGACACTACCGGAGTGACTTAGCAGCAGCAGCAGCAGGTTAGATTTGGTGGAGGAGTGGGTAAGGGTTTAGGTAAAACAAAGTTGGGTGTGAGCTCTGTAATTGTTGAGGCTGAGTTAAGGTTCTTACGTATATGTATTTTGATATTTTCTGTAATTAAAGAAAAACCTCATCTGCTACCACCTATCACCACTGCAGCTTTTCAGGAACAGAATTGTTTAGTCTAAAATCAGGGAAAACAAGTGGTATTTCCTTTGTGAAATATAGAATAGATGCTTGTAAGAATTTTGTTTTTTCCCATAATTTTCGTTTCTAAACCTGGGCAAATTTAAGTAAAAATTCTGTTATATTATGCCTAATTTCCAGATAAGGAAAACAATGTTTATATCCTTGACTACTTATTATTTGAATTTGATTTTTTTGATATTTGACTGAAATGGAGATCTTATAAAAATGCTAATTGTGGTGTTAACCTAATCTTTCACTCAACGTGGGTTGTTTAGAAAAAATGTCTGATTTTATTTTATATATTTTTTCTGCATTATTTGAAATATACAGAGTCAACTTTAGGTCTAGTGTAATTTCTATCTAATCTGGGTCATAGATGAGAAAAAATGTTATGGATTTTAAAAATACTGAGGAAAATAGAAAATAATGTATACTATTTTCAGCTTCTAAAATGAGATGTCTTAGTTTAACTTTTATCTTTTTGTTATAAAAGAATCAATCCAGAAAAACTTATAGATGTTCAGAAAAAATTGGAATCATTTTTAGCTCAAGATCAAGATTTAAAAGAAAGAGCTCAAAGGGTAAGTTATTTTAGAATTGGATACCTTCCTTGGACTAGAGCATGTAATAAAGTTCAATTGTATCATTTTCTGCTATTTCAGATACAGGTGGTATACTTTTAAGATAGCTTTACCTTATTCTTTAACTTGGAAAAGTTACATATTTCTTTCTTTCTTTAAAAAAATTTTTCTTTGGCCATGTCACTTGACATGCCAGATCTTAGTTACCCAGCCAGGGATTGAACTTGTGCCCCTTGTGGTGGAAGCTCACAGTCTTAAACACTGACTTGCCAGGGAAGTCCAAAAATTATATATTTCTTATAGTAACTTGGAAAAATGTCTATTACTTGTCTATAATTTTGTCAGACACATAGAAAATCTGTTTAATGATTATTAAGTATACAAGATAACTTGATAAAGATATCAAGAAACTTGGTTTCTTCAGTAAAGTTGTTATTAACTTCTGACTATACTCTCTTGACTGTAAAATTAATATGTTAGGTTAAATTTCCAGAAAGCATAGCATTTTTGCTAAATTGTCTTTAGAAATGAGGTTTTAATCTATAAATGTGGCATAATGTTCCCAAACTGCTTTTTTGGACTTATAAGTCCTCTTGATTAGCAAATACCCAAGGAAATGTCACTTTTAGTTATACTTATTTTTTTGTTCTTAGAGTGCCCAGCAGTAGATTCTTTAGAAAAGGAAGATGTGAAATTATTTTGCATTGTGCTTACAGCAGTTTAGTATTTGAATTGACAAATATTTGAATCTCTTCATTTTCAACACTCTTACTTATACTTGAGTTATGAGATCTACATAGGAAATCTATATCTGCATTTCCTGTAACACGTCAACAATGAGGTCGATAGTAGGGATTCAGAGATTGGGAAGAAGAAAATAAAGAGGAGGTATGAAAAGGCCATCCTGAGTAGATAGAAGAGCCTGAGCAGAAAAAGTCAGGAGTTAGTCTTTTGGGTTAATGGTTTTGAAATTGGATATTCAAAGAAGTTTTACTTCAAGAGATGATCTTACACTTGAAAAGTTAACTTGGGTTATTTTTTTAATCAAATTATTTATCGCTATGCTTATGATGAAAGTTAAATTCAGATGCTTAGTATGTAATAGGTCCTTAGCCATGGCATGACCCTATATGTGTATTATTATTTAATCTTCCCAACAACCTGTGAGGTAGATGATAATTGATTTGATTTTGTAGATGGGAAAACAGGAGCTTGAGAAAATTAAAAATTGTCCAAGGTGATGTATCTATAAAGTGATAAACCTAAGATTTAAATCCAGATCTGAGTTTCTTCCAGAACTTCCACGATACATCAGGAGAAATTAATTCTAAAATATAAGAGAACAACATGAAATTCATCCTGAAATATATAAATAAAACATACTCAAACTTACATAAGCTCACTTTGCCTGAAATCTAATGAAAATAGATTTTAAACAGATTATTTTTCTTAAAACATTTGGGCATGAAAACATTTATGTGCATGTTTCATCTAGCAGCATACTTTAAGTTTGGAGTTAAATCTTTTAGAAGCTTTGGAAATAGTATGCACAATTCCAAATACTGTACGTGAATTCTGATGTTGTGACTTACTGCATACCTGGCTAATTCAGTTATGAATCAGGAAATATGAAAAACTGGAAGGATATTGTTTCAGTGGTTTCTGCATACAGCAAATGAGTCTTCTAGAACAAGATTATAGAAAAGCACATTGAAATAAATGATGTGATTTATTGGGTGTCATGCATGGTTTAGCAGAATGGCTAACTGTTGACAGCTGCAGCCAGCTTTCTGATTTCATAGAAGTGATTTTCTAGCTTTTGACTATAATCTGGATAGAACAAAAACGATAAGCAACTGGAGTAATTTCTTGTGGGTGATTGTAGGTGGAAAATTATCCTTGAATTATTCATTTTAACGCCTATGGAGACAGGGAAAATGGTTTGGAAATTAGTGTAAATGGTTTGAAGAAAGGATTAGGGTAAAGTTAGAAAAAATGTGAAGTTTAGGAAATATAGAAATGGGAATTAAATATACTTTACAAAGCTTAATTTTAAAATAAATAAAACTTCTGCTTTGATGTATTTCACCATCTTTGCTGCTCGTTTGTTTTTCAGACTGACAGAGCATTTAGGACCATGTTTACTTTTTAGTTTGCAATGGTTCTTGGCATAAAGATAGTTTACTATTTTTAAAACACACAGAAGAAAATATTGCAAGTTAATGACAAACTACTTGAAATTATAATGATGAATTACTTGAAATTTCAGTAAAGAATTTATTAAACTTTATAAAAGTTTATCCCTAAACTTTTCCTGTTATGATTTTATTAAGCTTAGGTACAGTAAAATTTTATTTTGTTGTAATAGTTTTATTACAAGGATGTTTTCCAGTAATAATTATTATTAATAACTGGCATTCATTGATAGTTAATGTATTTCAGAAGAAATGCTCAAGTAGTCTACATGCATTTTTCTCATTTAGTTCTCATTACACTCAAAGTAGAAGGTACTTTTATATTATCTTGATAGATGAGGAAACTGACAGAGAAATAATAAACTTGCTCAGCTTGTAAAATGTGGAACTCAGATTTCAACTGTATTATTCCAAAAACTATATTTTTTTCCCATTAATGTGCCTGAATGGTTTTAACTTATAGAATAGCTTTTTGAGAAGTTTATATTTTATGTTCAGTTGGCTTGATAAAACCAAATTTTATAGTCTTTTCTCAGATTACAGTTCTAAAAAGGTAGACTTTTTTTTGTTTGTTTTTATGGAATGAGATACACTCAGCTATTTTTGAGAGTTTTCACTACCGTTGAATTTATTCCTTTGATTACTTTCTTTTATCTTTGTTAAAATTCATTTTCCATTTCTGACTGTTATGTCATATACCTTAACCTTTTTTGTTTACAGTGTTTTGTCTCCTACATACGTTCAGTGTATCTGATGAAGGATAAAGAAATATTTGATGTGAGCAAGTTACCTATATCTGACTATGCCCTGTAAGTATTCATATTATAGTTTTGATTGTGAGTCCTCAGAGTTAAAGGGAATTCGTTTGAAACCTGGTTCTGAGAATCCTAGTTTAAACCTCTTTATGTTACCTTAAAAGAATTTGTTGAAGATTTGCAGAGAAAAAGGCTATATAAGCTGTAGGAAACTTGTTGAATGTTCAGTTCATTCAGAAAGAAAGTTCTTATTTGTAAGTATAAATTCCTAAAAGGCTGGCAGTTTCTGGTAGTTTGGTCTTAAAGGAGATGGAGAGCAGTTGGCCGGCATTCTTTGAAATCTTGAGGTGTCTTGCTTTCTAAACAGCTGGCCTGGTTTGCCACACACGTTCTTTTCTTGCTTTGGGTGCAGGTCTCTTTGTCGGCTCTTCCCTTATTTTAGATTGGCATCCCATGCTGCTTGTTGCCTGGGCATTTTTGTCTCTTGGTGTTTCTTACAGGTGCTCACAGTTAGCATGGTAAAACGTCTGTCTTTAGTAATTGCAATTACAAAAATGGAACTCTTGGTCTTGTTTTGACTAGTATTTGAAGGATATTTTCCCCCTAATCTTTTCAGGAGCGTCCATTTTTCAGTGGGGTTCTGCCTGTGGGAAAAGCAGTGACAAAATCCTGGAGAAGCTCCCTTGGGGTTACTCATACTTTGAATGTCAGCTTGAAATCTCATCTGGGATGAAATATGTACTTTCACAGCAGAGTCTTTGTATTTGGCCTGCTTTCCAGGAATTTGAGTGCCTTTACCTTTAAATTGAGTCTAATAAAAGCTTGTATTTGAGTGAGCTGCTATTTTCTGTTCTTCATGTTAGATTTCAAGTTCAGTATAACAGGTAATTTGTCAGTTATAACATTTTAGAACCACTTAATTTGCAAGATAACAAAGTAAGGTCACTGACTTTTGTTTAGTTAATGGATAACAAATCAGATGCCATGGAAACGTGTTTCTGTTCATTTATCTCTTTACCAGTTACTAATTTTACAATTTCTGAATATGATTCATGGTTTAGATTATTAGCTCATTTTTTTGTGCTTTATGATGTTCTATCCTGGTTTTCTTTTTGACATAGCTGAGATATTAGCAAACAGGAGAGACATGGGTCTTTAATGCTTCCCTCTTCCAGGGAACTTTCCTGACCCAGGGATTGAACCCACATCTCTTAAGTCTCCTGCATTAGCAGGCGATTCTTTACCACTAGTGCCACCTGGGAAACCTGGTACAGCTTAATTAAGTTGGTGTTTTAATTTCTGATGGATACCGAATTTGTGTTCCTAACTGTATCCCTATAACAGTAATAATGACAAGTGCTCAGAAGTGGCTGCATATGTGCTAGGCATTATTTTAGATGCATTGTATCTATGAACTCATTTTTACAATAGTCTTATAATGTAGGTACTCTTGTCATGCCATCTTGCAAATAAGAGAGCTGAGTTATAGAGAGATTTAATTGTGTCCTTGATCACACAGCTAGTAGCTGACAGAGCCAGGATTTGAACGTCAATAGTTCTGTTTCTGAATCGAGGTTTTACCACTACACCCATCAGTTTCTGTGAATCATGCCTTAGAAAAAGGCAGTGGATCTATTTTGTAATGTTAGCTTTTTATTAAAAGCTTATTTCCAATATATCTGTGGGAGCTTAGAAGCTGGGAAAGACCTCATCATAAAGTAAGTCTTGATTAACTTAGAAGGAGAAAATAAGATTTTTTTTTTCTTTATTTGGTCTCGGGTTTACATATCCCTTTTTGTCAAGGTTATCATGCCATGTTAAATGTCTTAGAAGAGAGGATGATAATACTTGAAATCATTCCTTGCAGAGAACATGTGTCCTTTCATGGCCAAGTCTTTTCCAGCTTTAATTTTATTTATTTATTTATTTTTAAAATATAAATTTATTTATTTTAATTGGAGGCTGATTACTTTACAGTATTGTATTGGTTTTGCCATACATCAACATGAATCCGCCACGGGTAATATTATTTATTTTTAATTGGAATGTAAGTGCTCTTTACATTGTTGTGTTAGTTTCTGCTGTACAACAGTGTGAATCAGCTGTATGTATACATGTTTCTGCTCCTTTTGAGTCTCCCTCCCACCTCTTCCCCTGAGCTTTAGTATTTATATTTTAATATAAATAAAAACATATTTTACAAAGTATTTTCGTATAGTTAGTGCATCAGATATTTACAACAACTGAGATAAGCCTGGTAGATATTTTTGTCTTGTATTAATATTTGAGAAAGCTGAGGCTGAGAGAGTTATACTGGAAATAGACAGATCTATTAGTTGTTTTTTTCTGGTCTTATGCTCTTTATTTTGTTAATCATGTTAACCACCTAATGGAAAACAGACATCTCCAATATTTTGTGACAAGTATTCAGTATCTTTTGGATCACCTGACCTGTCAAGATGGAGTTATATCTCAGAAGGACATTTTCTTTTTAAGAAAAGCTCTAAAACATGTGAACTCCTAAGGAAGCATTTCATAATAAATTCATAAACACAACCATCAGTGTGTTGAGATAACTCTTCCTTTGCTCATATTTAAGGTCTCTTGGTCTTGCTGTGGCACCACGGATAAGATTTCTTCAGAGAATGCAAAAGCAACCCAGCAAGGAACTGGTAGTGAGTGAAGATAATAAAGTAATTGAGCCGAGGGCTCCTTCCCTCACCAATGATGAAGTGGAAGAATTTAGAGCCTACTTCAATGAAAAAATGTCTATTCTTCAGAAAGGTGGGAAGAGACCAGAAGGAACAAGTTACCGACTGGCTAGTGGCATTAGTGATAAAGACGAAGAAGAGAAAGAAGATGAAGAAGAAATAGACGAGAAACTGAGAAGAGCAAAAGGATCTCCACTTGAGTCTGTCCCTAGCGGTGAAGAGTCCCAGAAGGCCAGGGAATCCCCTGTGCAGTTCTTGGACAGAGATGACGAGGAGGACGACGATGGCCTCGAGACTGACTTCTTTAAAGTGAAGCGGCACAACGTATTTGGGTTGGATCTTAAAGAGAATAAAACACTGCAGGTAAGCTTATCTCCAGTGGAGGATCGAGAGTGGGGGGAGCTTTTATTTCCTTACCACTCTTATGATGTGCTGCTTTTTGCCTTTGAGGAAGTATGGGAAAATAACCAGGAGAAATTTGTAGAATGACTTTATTTGCTGTAAACTCTCCCTCTGTCTACATCTTTAGACATGGAATAGGTGCCAAAGATTTCTCATTTTTCAAAACTTTGGGAACTCTTAGGAGATTGACAGCTGTAATCTTCTCATTTATTGGCTTTCTGATGCATATTTTAAAAGTAGCCAGAGTCATGATTATAATATTAAGTAAGATGATAGGGTTCTATGGTTTATGATGTGAGGATCCTTCATTGTGATTCTTAACACACTGCTTTCTGAGTTAAATAATTACAGATATCCCTTACAACAATTCAGTCTCTTTAAACTTTTAATGAGAGATTTTGTTTTGGGCACCAATCCATAATTTGAAATAGAAAGCCAGCACTTCTATTTAAAGACCACTTATGAAGGTTTATTAAAAGTTTCTTGTTTCTCACTAGACACCTTCTAGGAGGAATAAAAAGGTAATCCAGGTAAAGCACCTGTTTCCTGGGATACTTGAAGCTGCACAGTAAATATGTTTCTCTGCCATTCCCTTATTTTTCTTTTAATTTTGTATTCCTTATTCTTGATCATTTCTTTAGACAGCATTTGAATGAAAAATGAACATGAACCCTTATTCTTTATACATTTCTAAGACTCACAATAGGGAACACTAAATTTTGAACTATGAAACTTGGATAGGTGTTTTTTAAGTACTAAATGGCAGTTTAAAAAGTAGCAAACATGCTTACTGAGTATTTAATATGTATCAGGCATTTTCTAAGCATTATCTCATATGGTCCTTGTATAATCCCCGTGAGATGGGTATCCTATCAGGTTCAAGTAAGAGGGAAAAACTGAGATATAGAGATAGTAAAATAGTGAGTTGGCATAATTAGTTACTGGAAAATTGGAGTTTGGATCTCAGTATTCTGACTCCAATATTCATGTCTTGACCAATAATCTGATTTTTGAAGTTTGACTTAAATTTTCACTTATGTTTTCTTTTGGATGTTTTATAGTTTTAGCACTTGAATTTAGGGCTAGTATTCATTTCAGTTTAATTTTTGTATTTGCTGTGAGGTAAGAGCCGAGGTTCCAGCTGCCTCCCCTCTTTGCTGTATAGTTGTCTAGTTGAACCAGAACTCTGTTTGAAGTTACTGCACTTTTTCCATTCTAGTTACCTTGACTTTGTGTTGAAAATTAGTTGACCATGTCTGTGTAGATCTGTATGTTGACTTGCTTCGGCTCCATACAGCTGTCCTTTCAGCAGTAACACCATTGTCAGTTAGTACTGCTTTATAGTAAGTCTCAGATCGGTATTAGTCTTCCAACTTCATATTTTAAAAATTTGTTTTGTCTATTTTTTAGACCATTGCATTTCCATATAAGTTTTTGAATCAGCTAGTAAGATTTTACAAAAGTCTTATAGCATCTTCACTGAGATTACATTGAACCTTGAAATCTGTTTTGGGAGAATTGACATCTTAACAGTGTTGACTCTTCTGGTTCATGAATACAGCATATCTTTCCATTTATTTAGGCCCTCTTTAGTGTCTTTTAGCATTTTAAAATTATTTTAAGCATGTGCATCTTAAAACATATTTTGTTAGATTCATCTCTTCCTATTTTATGGTTTTCAGTGCTATCATAAATGATACTTTAAAAATTTCAGGTTCCATTTTTTGTTGCTAGAATGTAGAAGTGCAGTTTTTGTATACCAGTCATTCTAAACTGTCCTATTAAGTTACTGTGGCTGTTTTTTGAGATTCTTTGGATGTTTTTTTGGATTTTCTCTGTAGCTGGTCATGGTATTTGTGAATCAAGATGGTTTCATTTCTTCCTTTCCAATCCATATGTTGTTATTACATTTTCTTATTTGATTACACTGCATGTTGAATAGCAGTGAGAATGGGCATCATTGTCTTGTGCTTAGGGAGGGAAAACATTCAGTCCTTTACCATTACATCTGATGTTAGCCATAGATTTTCTTTGTAAATGCTTTTAACAGATTGAGAAAGTTCATTCTATTTCTGGCTGATTTATTGTTTTTATTAAATATGGATGGTGAAATTTGTCAGATGCATTTTATGCAACATTAGGGTGAACATAGCATTGCTGTTATTTATTCTGTTGGCCAAGAGAATGCACTGGTCATAGCAAACACCCTCTTTCAACAACATGAGACAACTCTACACATAGATATCACCAGATAGTCAATACCAAGATCAAGTTGATTGTATTCTTTGCAGTTGAATATGGATAAGCTCTATACAGTCAGCAAAAACAAGACCAGGAGCTGACTGCAGCTCAGATCATGAACTCCTTATTGCCAAATTCAGATTGAAATTGAAGAAAGTAGGGAAAACCACTAGATCATTCAGGTATGACCTAAATCAAATCACTTATGATTATACAGTGGAAGTGACTAATAGATGCAAGGGATTACCTGAAGAACTATGGAATGGAGGTGGTGATCAAAGAAGAAAATAAATCCCCATCCCCAAGAAAAATAAATGCAGAAAGGCAAAATGGCAGTCTGAGGAGGCCTTACAAATAGCTGAGAAAAGAAGAGAAGTGAAAGGCAAAGGAGAAAAGGAATGACATACCCATCTGAATGCAGTGTTCCAAAGAATAGTAAGTAGAGACACGAAAGCCTTCCTAAGTGATCAATGTAAAGAAATAGAGGAAAGCAATAAAATGGGAAAGACTGGAGATCTCTTCAAGAAAACTAGAGATACCAAGGGAACATTTCATGCAAAGATGGGCACAATAAAGGACAGAAATGGTACGAACATATCAGAAGCAGAAGATATTAAGAATAGGTGGCAAGAATACACAGAATGACTGTAAAAAAGATCTTAATGACCCAGATAACCATGATGGTGTGATCATTTACCTAGAGCCAGACATCTCAGAGTGTGAAGTCAAGTGGGTCGTGATTTATTCTAACATATCGGAGCTGGGATTTTTCTGACTCTTGTCCTGACTCTTTCCCCCTTTCTCTTCTTCCTTGCTTTTTTTGTTCTCTCCTCCTGGCAGTGATTACTGAGTGCCTACGAGATGCCAGGGACTGAGCTAGGTTCTTAGTAAGTTTCAGAGGCTTATACTTTAGCAGATTATTATACTGAAATTTCAGTACAAAGTTTTGGATTTCTTTATTGATTCTTGAAACCAAATATTTAAAAATGTTAACATTGGCACTGCAGTAGAGAAGACATCATGAGGGAAGTTGAGCCTTAAAGAATGGATATGAGTTTAATATATTGTTCTAGAGGTCTCTGAGACTATCCTCAGTTCTTTTGTTCTTTTACTTTATTCTGCACTTCAGCAGTTATTTCCACCATTTTATCTTCCAGCTCACTAATCTGTTCTTCTGCTTCATATATTCTGCTATTGCTAGAGCCTATTATACAGACTGAAGTAAGTCAGAAAGAGAAAGATAAATATTGTATACTAACACATATATATGGAATCTAGGAAGGTGGTACTGAAGAATTTATTTGCAGGGCAGCCATGGAGAAACAGACATAGAGAACAAACTATGCACATGGGGAGAGGGGAGGAGAGGGTGAGATGTATGGAAAGAGTAACATGGAAACGTACATTACCATATGTAAAATAGATAGCCAATGGGAATTTGTTGTACCTCTCAGGAAACTCAGACAGGGGCTGTGTATCAACCTGGAGGGGTGGGATGGGGAGGGAGATGGGAGGGAGATTCAAGAGGGAGAGGACATATGTATACCTATGGCTGATTCAGATTGAGGTTTGACAGAAAACAAAAAATTTGTAAAGCAGTTATCCTTCAATTAAAAAATAAAAATAGAATGGATATGAATTAATAGGAAGGGAAAAAAAAACATTCTAAGCAGAGAGTACAGAGTGAGCAAAACCATGGCTACAGGAAAGCATGTTTAATGTGAGGCTAGTTCTGATATCATGTTCAGTTTCAATACTGAGGCTTAGTGTCCATCTCTGTGAAGTTACTCCCTGTCAGAGTTATTGAGGTGCCTAGAGATAGAAAGTAACCGGAACAGTTTGTGTATGTAGAAGGAGTATAGTTAAAGTTAGCTGTTATTTCCACTTGAGGAAATATAATAGGAAAATAAAAGTAAAGAGTTGATAGAGGTTTGCCAGTGCAGTGGCTAGGCAGTGTCTGAGGTAGTACTGAAAATAAAGCGTTTTTTGAGTCAGGATGCATTATAGAAAGAAAAAGTGATGCATTTTATTTATTCTAGGTGTAGTAGTATCAGAAAATAAGACTACTTTTTTGATCTTAACATAGTTGATAGACCAGTTTTCACATTTTATGTGTCCTGCATTGATCTGGACAGTACTAAGCCGTATTCTGATACCACAGGTCCAGCTGATGTTTTAGCCAGTTATTTAAGGAGTTTATAATTTGGTATATTTAGTCTGTAAGTAGGCAAGTACAGTGCCCTTTAGAAATGAATCATTTGGCTATAAATAAAACTAAAAATGATGTTGAGAGTAGATATATCATGTGGAATCATTAAATGAAATTCATTATTATATGAATATTTTTCTGGGTGGAGTTCTCTGTCCAATTAACTGGCAGTATTTTTGTGGCTATACTGTACAGTATACCTCTCAAAAATACTATATAGAAGATATTAGGTTATGAATATTATTTGTATGTTTTAAGACTGTTGATTTAAAAATGGACATTTTTAAATGGACTGTTGACAAAGGAATGATAAAGAAGATGTGGTACATATATACAGTAGAATATTATTCATAAAAAAGAATGAAATAATGCCATTTGCAGCCTCATGGATGAATCTAGAGATTGTCATACTGAATGAAGGAAGTCAGGCAGGGAAAGACAAATGTCATATGATATTGCTTACATGTGGAATCTAAAAAAATGTTACAAACGAACTTATTTACAAAATGGAAATACAGTCACAGATATAGAAAACAACCTTATGGGGTTACCATGGGGGAGGCAGGGGAAGGGATAAATCAAGAGATTGGGATTCACATATACACACTTATGCATAAAATGGGCTTCCCTGGTTAGCTTAGCTGGTAAAGAATCTGCCTGCACTGCAGGAGACCCTGGTACAATTCCTAGGTTGGAATGGTCCCCTGGAGAAGGGATAGACTCCATTCCAGTATTCTGTTCTGGAGAATTCCATGGACTGTTTAGTCCATGGGGTCACAAAGTATTGGACACAACTGAGTGACTTTCACTTTCACTTTCATGTATAAAATAGCTAACTAATGAGGACCTGGACTTTTCCAGGTGGTGCTAGTGATAAAGAACCTACCTGCCAATACAGGAGACTCAAGAGATGTGGGTTTGATCCCTGGGTCCGGAAAATCCCTTGGAGGATGGCCTGGCACCCACTCCAGTATTCTTGCCTGGAGAATCCTATGGACAGAGGAGCCTGGTGGGCTATAGTCCTTGGGATTATGAAGAGTTGGACACAAATGAAGTGTCTTAGCATGCAATAAGGACCTACTGAATAGCATCGGGAACTCTACTCAATACTCTGTAATGACCTATATGGGAAAATAATCTTTAAAACAGTGAATATATGTATATGTGTCTGCCCGCTTAGTGCAGTAGGCAGCATGTCCGTCTCATAATCTGAAGGTCCTCAATTAGAACCTCAGAGAGGGCAGGTCATTCATTCTTTGTGCTTCTCTGGTGGCTCAGCTGGTAAAGAATCCTCCTGCAATGCGGGAGACCTTGGGTTAGGAAGGTGCCCTGGAGAAGGGAATCTCCCTTCAACCCACTCCAGTATGCTGGCCTGTAGAATTCCATGGATGATATAGACTGAGATCACCATGAGTCAGACACAACTGAGTGACTTGCACGTTCAAATGTGTCTAGGGCTTCCTTGATACAGTGGAAACTTAGTACAAAATTTTTAATCAGCTATACTCTGATAAAATTTTTAAAAAATAATGGACTTTAGGGAAAGTAATGCCCTTGTTTGAGGAGTGATTGGGCATGCTGATGAACTGCTTTAGCAGAGTGCTGATTTAGCTTTTTTTTTAAAATCCTCATAATTATTTGATTTAAAAATGAGACTGAACCATGTTAACTTATTTCCAGAAATTTCTTGCAGATAACTATGTTTTTGTAGAAGATCAGGAAGTAATGAACATTTCTTGGTTTTCTGTAATCTGCTATGCCTTTGAATATCTCTTCGCATGGCTTAAACTCTTACCACAACCTTGTACTGTATTACCCCCATTTTGTGGGTTAAGAAACAGAGGCTTTGAAAAGTTTGATTGCTTGCCTAATGTTTCACAGTTAGTAAAGTGGCAAAAGTGGCATTTGCTGTGCCCGGGCCCATCTGATTCTTTGGATTGTGCTTTTTTGATTCCTGTCATTTCTACATTTTAGCAGGTGTCCTTTAGTTTAGTAGTCTTTACTTTTTGTCTTCTTTACTTCCCACTAGCACTACCACTACTTTTCCCCCAGACCATTTTCACTTCAGTCTTGGTTTATGGGATAAGCCTCATAATTGGTCCCAAATACTGTTCTTCTGAATCGTCTTCCCGTGAACCTCTCTCAAGTCTATGTTTTTCCAAGTGGTTGACCTTCAGTTCATCCTTGTCATTTGGGCTCTGTAAGCTGTTAAAAAACCAGCCAGCCCGTTCTTCCAAGAGTGCATTTCCACTTGCACTGAAGGGATTCCTTCTTCCGATAATCTCTCCAATCCATGCTTTCACATCTTATCTTTCATGATTCATTGCTGATCTTGCTTCTTCCTTGGAAGTCTTTCTTTACTTATTTACTCCACTGGCCTCCTCGATTCCAGTTATCTGTTTTGCTAGTACTTTTGGGCTTCCCTGGTGGTGCAGAGGTTAAAGCGTCTGCCTGCAATGTGGGAGACCTGGGTTCGATCTCTGGGTCAGGAAGATTCCATGGAGAAGGAAATGGCAACCCACTCCAGTATTCTGGAGAATCCCATGGACAGAGGAGCTTGGTGGGCTACAGTCCGCGGTTCACAAAGAGTTGGACACAACTGAGCGACTTCACTTTCACTTTCTTCTTGGCTGTTAGTAATATACCTAAATGACTGTCTTAATTTCCATTTCTTGGTGATTCCTGAGATTGTCATAACCTTTGTATGCAACGATCTTATATATTGCTGTTGAATTAAACAGAAGGGAAAACTCTTCAAAATATTAATAAAACCTGAGAGAGTCAAGAAACTTTATTCTCAATTTTTGATATCATGAAGTGGAAACAGTCTTAAATGTTTAGTAGCTCAGAGTTGGTATATATGATGTTATTTTGTTTTCTTACAGGTGCCCCCTGCCTTTTTTTTGCATTCTGTGCTTAATTCTTAAGAGCTTCATTTCACTTCAAAAGGAATAGTTACTGTGTGACTTGAAGTTTAAATGTACATACCCAGTTGGTGTGTGGATATGTGTGTGTATCATTTCTTTTCTATTTGATTTTTTAAAATTTGCAAATGGTTTCCTCAGGATGTAAATTCTCAATGGAAAGCTAAAAGTTTTTGGATTGATGTTTATTCTTTGGTATGCTTCATTATTATTGTATCAAAAGTATTTCATCTTGTTCTTTTTCATTTCCTAGTTTTATACATATTCAGTGTTTAAAGGAACTGCTGACTAGTACTGGATTTTCTCATGACCTATAACCTAAATTTCAGTAACTACATTTATCAGGATATTCTTATCTTGATTTTAACATAAAATAGATATAAGGAAACAAGTTTGAAATAGGATAGGCTGCTGAAATTGGTCATAGAAGTTGACCTTGAACTTGACTGTTAGGATAATTGGAAATAAGAATCTTTTACAAAGTCATTGACAAGTACTTGTATCCATATAACAAATATAACTATAAAGAATTTAGACTACTATGCCAGGTTTTCTGCTTATAAACAGGTTAGTTCCAACATGCCCTTTTTGAGATCCTTTGTTCTTGAGTCTAAACTGTCAGTATGTGTATATTTACCTAAAGCTTTTTAATGGAAAGACTATCTTTGTGGTGACTCTGGATTTAACTGTTCAAATTTCTTAAATTTGTCTAAATGTGTTTCACTTTTGACTTTGTTCATTTTGGTGTGTGCTTTTGAAATGCAGCTTCAAAAATCCGTGCTATGTCTAAGTCCAAGGTAGCAGTTTAAGCTAGTGCAATCTGGTGGTGATGGGCAGGGTTAAATCATCTTTTCTTTGATGTGAAGCTTTTTTCCTATCATGAAAGTTTCTATTTTAGATGAACTGAAGGCTTATTAAATGAAGGATTAATGAAATTAAGAAAAAACATTCTCTCCTTCAGCATATAATTATTGCACACTTGCTTTTTGCCTGGTGTTGAAAGATCACATTCCCTCTCCTCATGGAGCTTACGTTCTAGTAAGGGGAGATGGACAAAAATATAAACATTTGCTGTGGGAAAAATGAGGCAAGGTGAGGGGGAGACAGTGTTCAGGTGATGGGGTGTAGCGTTTCAAGTAGCACGATGGTCAGAGGTACCTCCCTGAGAAGGCATTCTTCTACCATTGCTGGTTTAAGATATTTAGATGTTTTAAGCACTGAAGATTATGGTATTTCCTCTGGTCATATATAATTTGAAACAAAAAAGATAGTACATTTTAAAACAGTAAAAGTCCTAATGTTATATTTTCCATGATGATTACTTTATTGCTTTTGTTGAAATATGTTATTTCAGAAACATTTTTTCTTAAAATACCCCAGTTTCACTGATGCTCTGAGCCTGTGTTGTGAATGGCCAGTTGTTTAATTGCACTTGAAAGCTAGGCTTGGTAGGGGGAATGGAAAGAGAATTCAGACCCTCTTGGGAGTAGGCACTAGCAAGTAAATTGGTCAGAGCAGTGGCACTGTAGTGAAGTTCAGGGAGAAAAGGGATGCTTGTATATTAAGAAAGGCCTATTTTTCAGTCATAGTAAAGTCAGTATAAACTATTTACTCATGAAATAAGTATAAGATTAGTATAGTGATTTTATGATTTAAAATTTGCTTCTCAAGTTACGTTTGCTGAAGGGCTAGCATTTTAATCTCCAATTTATCACAGACCAATAATGTTACAAAATATATTAAAGAAAATTATTAAAATTGTTTTAATATATGAGCCTCTCTTTGTTTTCTTAGTTTTTACCTTTTTGCTGCCTTCTGTTTTTCTCTCTGGGTTAAATGAGTATTTTTCTCTTATACTATTTGGTCATAAAACTTCTTTCTGTATTCTTTTATCCCTCCCCATCTCTTCTGTTTGTATGGCCATAGTAGAATACAGTGTTGTGGGGGTGTGTTTATGTATGCAATGAATGATGTTTGTCATTTAGAAAATTATGTGGTTTCTCTTTAACCCTCCTATGGCCTTTTGGGTTATTTTTGATGAATAGGATTTGGCCCTGTAAGGAATACCACCCCAGCTGGGATATGCGAGTTCCTTGGCCCTTGTTGGTATCGGTTCCTTGTTCAGCACTTTAAACAAGGAGCGATTCAGAGGAAGAACTGATTGGTAAATGGGCTTTTGGTAAAACATTGACTATACGGAGGAATATGTAGAAAGGTGAATCTTCTTGAGAGCAGATAATAATACTTCTTGCTTATAACTGCATTCTCTGCAACGTTGTTTATGTGATAGACACATGATGAATGCTTGTTTCTAGTGTCAGGTCGTTTTCTTTCAATGAGCCTCTCCTTGGCATTCATTGATGCAGTTTCCTACTTGGTATCAAAAGAAAAGAAAGCAATGATATAACTCTTCCTAAACAAATCATAATTAGAAACATATATGATAGAATTTTTAATAAACTGAATTTTAAAATTTTATTATTTTTCAAACTGGGAGTGTTTTGCTATGGAATAAAAGGTATATCTTTCTTAAGTGAGAGGCAGACCATCTTAATCTCTGGACATTTTCTCCCCAAGAACACTGTTGCTGTTTTCGGTTTGTTTT
The DNA here is from genome assembly GCA_917880005.1 of Nanger dama. Lineage (NCBI taxonomy): Eukaryota > Metazoa > Chordata > Mammalia > Artiodactyla > Bovidae > Nanger > Nanger dama. Next base: position 18,524,800 of record CAKJTW010000014.1, read on the forward strand.
CCGTTCTTTTCTTCTTTTTAGCTTGCCTGCTGGCTGTTAAGAGTAGAGGTGGCAGACGGTCCTGATATACTGTTGGGCAGAGAATCTGCTGGTTTTTATTTGGCATAGTAAATGATTGAAAACAGAGTGATATTTTGTTACAGTTCTAATAAAGCCAATGCAGTGCTGATTCTTACAGTGCATTAATTTTAAGCTCCAGAAACAATTGCCTTAGTATACTGGGTACTGTAAATATCCCTGAGTATATGAAGGAAATCCCAAGCATTTGGCAAACGTGATAGAAATCACATATTGCAACTTTTCTGAAAGCACATAAAGGATGGGGCTCATATTTTCAGGGATAATCCCTCGATAAAATTTTCTTACTGTTAGTCTGTTCTTTCCCTAAGCAAATCAATTAATTTCTCAGTGGCAATCACTTATAGAGTTTGCCTCCTAGTAATAATTCCTACCTGGGTTTGTTTTCTAAATTAAAATTCCATATTCCCTATTAGTTTTTTTGTTTATGATCACAGGTTAGAATAATTCTTCCACCTGCACACATTTTCATATCTGCTAGTTTTTGTCATGGGAAGCAATGGAGCAGAGGAATGTTTTCTTCCTTGCTGTGATACCTAATTTTGGAAGATGTACTAATTGGAGAATGTTTGATGTAGGAGACAGTTGCATAGTCCAAAAACAGTAAGAACTTGCTGAATAACGTTCTTTCTTGTGGATTGGGATTTTCTGTTTGTTTGTTTTGCATCTTTTGAGCTATCTAGACTATTTTTCCTATCTTTTGGCATTCCATAAAGTAGAACTTTACAAATCAAATAATAGGTAATTTTTTATTAGGGTCTTTGTTTCTACTCTTTACCCAAATCTTCTCAAACTGAGCTTTTTTTTTTAAGAAATCTGAAAAGCTATCTTTTAGTGAATCTTATTTTCTCCTTACTATTTCCATTAAACGTTTTTAGGTTGACTCAATTTCAAGCATACCTAGTAATACATGGGTTAATAGCTGTTGAACCTTTTTATTTAATGACTTGAACAAAGTAGTGGTGTTCAGTGAGTGTTTTTAGAGATAATAAACTATTTCTAACTTGCCTTTCCACATCAAGGAGGGAGCACAGATATTTTTTGCCTCAGAATATTCCATATTCCTGGAGTCTGCCTGCCTATCTTGTTTCCAGCCTGTCTGTTAACACTGCTAACTAGATTTATAATGGATTTATAGTTACAGGATTAGATGTGGTATACTGGTTTTTTTTCTCCTCTTTCCTTTTCCCACCTTCCATTAACTAGTGCTGTTCTATGATAGAAATTGCAGATTACTTTAGCTTTTTGTATTCACCTATATTTTGAAAAGAGAAAAAAAATGTTTCTAGGTTTCAAGAACCATGAAGTCTGAGATTCTGCTCTACTTGCCATGAGTTAGCCTGCCACATTTTGATATATGTTGCTAGGTAACTCATGGCACAGCAAGCTGCCTGTACTTCAAGTTTGCATTGGTTCTCTTGCCTTTAAGGTTCCGCAGGGGCTGCGTGGAGATGTCCCCAGGTTGGAGCTATCCACAGAGTAGATATGTGTCAGAGCTAGGAAACCCGCAGTCTTGCTAGGAAATCTGCCCAGCTTTTATCCAAAGAGAGACTTTATCTTTATTAACCTGGTCAGGAGCAAATCTGTTCACTGTCCCTTCCCCCAAGAGAGGTAGTATCTCTATCTTCTATAGCTGTATGCTATATTGATATCCTTGAAAGAGAACCTGGAAGAGTAACTGATTTAAGATGTGCAGAAACATGAGAGACCCATGGATGATTGTCTCTTAATACTTGGTCGTAGCAGAGTCAGAACTGTGTCCTTCTGGTTCTGTTCCGGTGTGTTTCTCTCAAATCAGAATGTAGAAAAACTAGTTAAAGTGATCAACATGAAGGAGGCACAGATTCCTTTGTGTGAGAACTGTTGCTTTTAAGGCCTAAAATAGTGGGTGTTCATTAGAAGGACTGACACTAAAGTTGAAACTCTAGTACTTTGGCTACCTCATGCGAAGAGTTGACTCATTGGAAAAGACTCTGATGCTGGGAGGGATTGGGGGCAGGAGGAGAAGGGGACCATAGAGGATGAGATGGCTGGATGGCATCACTGACTCGATGAACGTGAGACTGAGTGAACTCCAGGAGTTGGTGATGGACAGGGAGGCCTGGCGTGCTGGAATTCATGGGGTCACAAAGAGTTGGACACAACTGAGCGACTGAACTGAACTGAACTGAAAATAGTGGGTAGGTAACGTTTGCTAGAATCACATCAGCTTCTCCGGAGTATGTGTCCTGAGCAGCCTGTCCTCATGCTCCCATAGTCTTGAGCACACGGCACTGTCTTGCTACTGTCCTCCCTACCAGATGATGTACCATTGCCAAGGTAGGGAATATACACTATTCATTTTTGTGTGTTTATATCTGTCAAGGTTGCCTGTCATTATAATAGGTTTCTAGTAGCTGTTTGTTGAATGGGTTTAATGAATAAATAAAGGAGTAGAGACTCTAATTCAAATCTAATTGATGTTTTGTCTGTTTAATCAGATTCCTTATCTCAATTTGAGACTGTACCATTTGATAAAAAGTATACTGAGAGGAGAGTGGGTCAAAGATTTGTTGCCTGAATGGGTTAATCTTAATCCTACTCTTGAGTTGGATTAGAAAAGCTGGATTAGATACAAAATAAATAGCTTGTGTGAAATCTTTCCTAAGCCTTAATTCATCCATTATCCTTTTCTCTGCATATTGATTATTTTGATCTCTAGGACCTGTTTTCTTCTGGTCCTCTGTGTTTTCAGGAAAAATAAAAATTTAAGTGACATTTTGGCTATTCACCTTTTTCTAAAGATGGTTGAGAAAACTGTAGCAAAGTTAACAACCTGTGTTGTGTCAGTTGCTCAGTCGTGTCTGACTCTTTGCAACACCGTGGACTGGAGCCCACCAGGCTCCTCCATCCATGGGATTTTCCAGGCAAGAATACTGGAGTGGGTTGCCATTTCCTTCTCCTCTTATATTGATCACCAGTAATTTTATTTTATGATGCATTTACTTGTAGAGGTTAGTTTGATCCTAATGCTGTCCATCAGTGGCTTGTTTTAGGTCTAGAGGGGGTTATAGTTTTGAGTAGAATGTGAGTTTGGATCTCTGTTTCTAGGAGCCTGGGAGACTTTCCTAGGTGTGTATTTTTTCTGCTTCAGCCAAGACTTAACCTTAGTAGGCAAATGGAGGCCAGCTTCCTGTTCTTAGTGCTGGCCCAGATGCTCCTCCATATGCGGCCCCCTTTGAATCCTGGCGTCCCCACACTTCAGAATCTTGGAGAAGCAATCTAAGAACTGCTAGGCAGTACGTCGCACTGTCTCTTTTGAGAGATGAGTAACGTGATAAATTATTTTAAACCAGAAATGACAGAATTGTTTTGGCAGGTCTATGTATTCACATCTGTGTTGGATTTATAAGTTCTTGCAAAAAGTGTATTTAGTAGTATAAAGGGGAATAATTATTCATAAGCTTTTCTAAATTCATATCTACAATTCATTTATACTTAATTATGTCCTGATTAGATTAATATCATTTTGAATGGCTTTATGTTGTTTTCTAGGAACTCCTCAGATCAGAAGTTTAGGGAAAGAGTAGTTTCATTGCAGTTGGGGAAGCATTTTTCTAAGAGTGCCTGTGTGTATTGAGTTGAATACATTGTGTGAAATGTAAAGCCTTAGCAGGTGGAAACTGATGATTATTTAATGAGGTTATTTTTGTCTGAGGTTTTCTCAGGTTGAAAGACCCTGCTGGACTACTGAGAACACCAGCTTCTTTCTTATTCTGTTGAGGTCTCTGTAAAAACACCCACAGCCACTTTGGGACTTATTTATTCCTCCTTTCACTGAAATAATTCATAGTTCCAGGATCCGGAAGTCTATTGAAAGAATACAAGTACTGAACCTTTAGGGATGGGGGTTAACCTGAGCATTTGGGATTGTTTTTGTCAGTTGACCTTAAATATCTTCTGTCACATTTTCCCTACTGTAGTTAATCAAGTATTTGTTTGTTTTACTTACTTAATGTGGACATGTTACTGTACCAAATATGAAAAAATTAGACTTGTCCACTCTTAGGAAAGCTGTATAGTTGAAATAGGACATTTATGTGGAAATGTTAGGTGAAAAAACAGTATAAGATAGCTAAAAAAAGATAAGGTAAAATATTTACCTATAGTAATAAAATAATTTGAATTTGGGCTAGAGTCTTAGAGATCTTTCTAGAGTAGTTGGTGCTTGACTAGTACGAAAGACTGTGTTGGATCTAATAGATGGAGAAAGAGGGAAAGGGTATGAGCAGGGTTGGGGGCAGTAGTTTGAGTCAGTTAGTTCTGGAACAGTAGAAGAGCTTTATAGGAAGTGTGAGCAACCATGAAGCAGGTAAAAGGTGATTCTGATTATATGTTTTCATATTATTCACTTTCACTACAAAGACTACTGCTGCAGCTTAAATATAAACCTGATCATAATTATCTAGTAAAGGAAAGCTGATACAAATCCATCTTAAAATATGACTTCTAAAAGTTAGTCTTCCTTTTTACAGTTGTCTGAGTAATTCTCTGAATAGCCTTAATTATTATACAATTAGCATTTTTAATTGTGATGTTATCAGCAAGAAGAAAATAATTCAGATAGTGAACTCTTCTAGACCTTGAAGACCTGAAATATCATTAGATATGTTGGAAATTAGTGCATTGTGTTATTCCCTTCTCAGTAGAAGACTTTCAACATGTCTCCCCAGTCCCCTCTTTCTTGATAACAATTTTATTGAGATATAATTCATGTATTGTAAAATTCATCTGTTTAAATTGTACAACTCAAAAGCTTTAATATGTTTGCAAAGTTGTCTATCTGTCACCACAATTATAGAATGCTTCATTACCTCTGAAAGGAAATCCCACACCCTTTAGCTGTTACTCCTCAAGCCCTCATTTTTCCTCAGTCGTAAGCAACCGGTAAAATATTTTCTGTCTCTACAGGCTTGCTTATTTTGGATATTTCACATAAATGGAATCATATATGTGGTCTTTCGTGACTAGCGTCTTTAACTAAGGATAATATTTTTAAGCTTCATTCATGTCGTTGTGTGTATCAGTGCTTCATTTCTTCTTTGTGGCTGAATATAATATTCCACTGTATAGATACACCACCATTTGTTTATCTATTAATCAGTGTCCATCTTTTGGCAGTGATGAATGATGCTGCTATGAACATTTGTGTACAGATTTTTATGTGAACCTAAGTATTCATTTCTGTTGGGTAATATAGTAAGAATGTTTAGCTTTTTGTAAGTTTTCCAGAGTGATTGTACCACTCACTAGTGGTGTATGAGAGCTTCAGTCCTCCCATATCTCCATTATCACTTGTTACCATGTATCTTTTTGATTATAGCCATCCTTCTGGATGTGAAAAGATATCGTGGATTTGGTTTGCGTTTGCCTGATGACCAATAACTTGCTTTTTCTCATGTTTGTAGTTTGGTTGAGTATATAGAGCATAAACATTAAAAGATGCTTAACAGTACCTGTTAGCTTAGATATGTTATAAAAATGTTTTGGAGGGAGGTAGTGGCGACCCATTCCAGTGTTCTTGCCTGGAGAATCCCAGAGATGGGGGAGCCTGGTGGGCTCCTGTCTATGGGGTTGCATGGAGTTGGACACGACTGAAGCGACTTAGCAGCAGCAGCAGTAGTGAAATAATGCCCTGTGAGAATGCAACTTGAATTGAGCTTTGAAGAAAGGAATTTAGCTAAAATTGTGATTTAAGGTTTTTTAGCAAGGTGATAGTATAAACAAAGACTTGCAGATAGAAATACACATATCGTGTTGGGAAGGGGGACTGGATGGAGCTGTGAAGGTATACGGAAGGGAAGCATAGCTAAATTTGGATAGGTAGGGTGTGCTACATTAAGAGACTCAGAATATGAATTTGCTCTTGGAAGTATAAATATTTATTTATTTATTTAACATATATTTTTGTTTAGTCTGTTGTTGTTGTGTTCTAGTCACTAAGCTGTGTCCAACTCTTTTGTGACCCCATGGACTATAACCCACCAGGCTCCTCTGTCCATGGGATTTCCCAGGCAAGAGTACTGGAGTGGGTTGCCATTTTCTTCTCCAGGGGATTTTCCCAATCCAGGGATTGAATCTGTGTCCCCAGTGTTTATTTAGTCTGATTAAATATAAGCTATTTTCGGTATATCAGTCTGATCACAATATAAATCAAGGTTAGGAAGTAGGTTTCCTGTTGTATGCTAACTGATTAGTTGGTGGTGGCAGCCTAGATCTCTATATTGAAAAAAATGGTATATTCAGTTGGGCCAGAGTGTGGTGATTGAATAGTGAGGCCCACTTTTAATATGGTATGGAAGAGTTTTCACAGGAACAATAATTTCCCATTTCTAGGTAGACTGAGGTGATAGCAGTGGATGTAAGAAACTTGAAAAGAAGTTAATGGCATAATATTGTAGGGGCAAAATGTTTGTGAATTCTACTCTGACATTCCTTTTGATTTCTGGGGAATTTACTTAATTACCTATATATTTCTAATATCCTTGACTCAGTCCTCATTCTCTTTCGGCCTACCACCTTCCCTTATTCTTTCCTTTGGGCTGTTACTTTAGTCCCCTAACTAATCTTTCTCAAATCCAGCCTGTAACATAGCCCATTAGAATTGTCTTGATTAAATGCATATCTAATCAGTACTATCAATGATCCAACTGTTACTATATATACTGTGATACCAAAGTTATTGAGTCATGGAATTTGTCCTATCAAAGTTTATGGATTTTGGCTTTCCTGAGACCTTGGGATATCCTGAGTATTATTAGGTTTCAGACAGAAATACACCCATGCATGTGCTTGCATGTACACGTGCACACACACAAACACTAAGTAACATGGAAAACAAATTTAAGTCTGCCTAGAGGCTTCTGTGACGTGAATATAGTAAGTGCCTAATAGACTGACCCTCCTGCAATTAAGAATCATAAGTTTTGGGCAAAGCAAATTTATAGGACTCCAGAAAGCAAAAGTAAACAGACTTTAGAGGGGAGTCAAAACTTGCAAGAAAGGACTGGCTGGCACAGGGTGAATTTTCTGTTGGCGGTCCCTCTGTCCTAAGGATGGGTCAGACTTACAGAGTGGGAGTCTGTGGAGAGTCTGTGGGGGACAGTGGGGGTCCATCTGTCCTAAGGATGGGTCAGACTCATATACTCTTATGGAAAGTATGTGGTCTTTCTGGTCTGAGGAGGAGAGTTGGATTAGGGCTTCCCTCGTGGCTCAGTCAGTAGAGAATCTGCCTGCAGTGTAGGAGATGCGGGTTTGATCCCTGGATCGGGAGGGTGCCCTGGAGAAGGAAATGGAAACCCACTCCTATATGCTTGTCTGCAAAATCCCAGGAACACTTGACTGGGAAATTCCTTGAGCACAAGAACCTGGTGGGCTACAGTCCATGGGGTCGCAAGAGCCAGACACGACTTAGAGACTAAACCATCACTAGGGCAATTATGGCCCTCAGAAGGAAGAGAACCTCTGGAAGAAAGAGCAGGAGAAGAGCTCCAAATCATGTTAGGGCCAGTTAGCTCTCCTTTGTCAGCAAACGATAGAGCAAGTCGATTTTAAAAAACCAATAGACATATGAAGATGTTGAGAACCTGGATACTATTATCAACCACCTAAGGTCTGTCTAGTCAAGGCTATGGTTTTTCCTGTGGTCATGTATGGTTGTGAGAGTTGGACTATGAAGAAGGCTGAGCACCGAAGAATTGATGCTTTTGAACTGTGGTGTTGGAGAAGACTCTTGAGAGTCCCTTGGACTGCAAGGAGATCCAACCAGTCCATTCTGAAGATCAGCCCTGGGATTTCTTTGGAAGGAATGATGCTAAAGCTGAAACTCCAGTACTTTGGCCACCTCATGCGAAGCGTTGACTCATTGGAAAAGATTCTGATGCTGGGAGGGATTGGGGGCAGGAGGAGAAGGGGATGACCGAGGATGAGATAGCTGGATGGCATCACTGACTCGATGGACTTGAGTCTGAGTGAACTCCGAGAGATGGTAATGAACAGGGAGTCCTGGCGTGCTGCGATTCATGGCGTCGCAAAGAGTCGGACACGACTGAGCGACTGAACTGAACTGAAGCCTAATTAATACCTTAGAGCAGTATATCCAACAACTGCAGAGTATTTATTCTTTTCCAGTTCACGTGGAGTATTCATAATACATCATATACCAGGTCATAAAATAAACATGAATATATTTAAAAGATTTGAATTCCTACTGAATATATGCTTTAATTACAACCAAATTAACAACAAAAAAGGAATCAATAAAAGTTCTAGGAAGACCCCAGATACTGGGAAACCCAGTCCATTCAAAACCTGAAGATTATTCTTGCTGCTACTGCTGTTGCTAAGTTGCTTCAGTCTTGTCTGACTCTTCGCGACTCCAAGGACTGCAGCCTACCAGGCTCCTCCATCCCTGGGATTTTCCAGGCAAGAGTACTGGAGTGGGGTGCCATTGCCTTCTCCGTTATTCTTGCTAATTACATGTTTTTGACTTCTCATTGCTAATATTGACACGAATATGCATTTTTAAATAGTGGGATAGAAATACAGAGGGACACAGAATGGGTTACATATGAATATTGAAATCTGTGTTTGGATTTTTTTCCTTAGCTTTATTGAGAGGTAATCATGTGGAAAATTTTAAAGGCCAGAGTGGTGAAGGAAGTAGAATTCCATTATTATACACACTTTGTGAAATAGGAATTTGTTACAGGGTACTATAATTCTTCCTAATTGGTGTTTACATTGTTAATGATGGGAATCTTTATTCCAGGAATAGGCGATTACTGCCATATTTATTTCACTCTTCAAGTTTGTTAGCTTACTGAAAGGTTGCATGTTTTATCAGGCTGAGTTTACAAGTTCTTTTGATGCTTAAAGGTCAAAGAACTGATCCTCTTTGTTATTCTGAAGGAGAGAAACCATGTAATTTTCTTATTAAATGCTTCCTTTAAATGCTTGGCTTTCTTCCTCATGCTTCTTGGAGTGGTCACTGCTATAAAATTTTTTTTCCTTTTCCAGTAAATTTCAGAATATAGAGAGTATATACTACATTATGAAGTAAACTGTGGCTGAATCACATTTAATGTATAAAATTTTATTAATACAATTGAGTTATGAAAGAAATCACATGGAAACTGTTTAATGATCTTTTAGAATGTGTAGAATTTCAACCAGGTGTTTATTTTGATTTAAGTAGAATTACTCCTACATGCACATTGGTTATGTAATTTGTCATTTACAGCTTATCATTATGAAAGTTTTTGCTTGTTAAGAAAATTAGGTTAAAACAACTGTTTTATTGTTGTTCAGTCACTCAGTTGTGTCCAACTTTTGCTATCCCATGGACTGCAGCACACCAGGCTTCCCTCTTCTTCACTATCTCCCTGAGTTTGCTCCAACTCATGTTCGTTGAGTTGATGATGCCATCCAACCGTCTCATCCTCCGTTGTCCCCTTCTCCTCATGCCCTCAATCTTTCCCAGCATCAGGATCTTTTCCAATGAGTTGGCTGTTTGTATCAGGTGGCCAGAGTATTAATAGTTTGAACTTTACATCAGTCTCTCCAGTGAATATTCAGGGTTGATTTCCTTTAGGATTGACTGGTTGGATCTCTTTGCTGTCCATTGGACTCTCAAGAGTCTTCTCCAGCACCACAGTTCAAAAGCATCAATTCTTTGGCACTGAGCATTTGTTATGGTCCAACACTCACATCCGTTCATGACTGATGGAAAAACTGTAGTTTTGAATAGATAGATCTTTGTCAGCAACATAATGTCTCTCTTTTTTTAATATGCTGTCTGGCTTCATCTTAGCTTTTCTTCCGAGGAGCAAGCGTCTTTTACTTTAGTGGCTGCGTTGATTTTGGAGCCCAAGAAAATAAAGTCTGTCACTGTTCCCATTTTCCCTGATCTATTTGCCGTGAATTGATGGGACCAGATGCCATGATCTTAGCTGTATGAATGTTCAGTTTTAAGCCAGCTATTTCATTCTTCTCTTTTACTCTTATCAAGAAGCCCTTTAGTTCCTCTTTGCTTTCTGCCATTAGGGTGGTGTTATTTTTGCATATATGAGGTTATTGATGTTTTTCTTGGAAGTGATGATTCCAGCTTGAGCTTCATCCAGCCCAACTTTTCACATGATATACTCTGCATTTAAGTTCAATAAGCAGGATGACAGTATTCAACCTTATTGTACTTCTTTCCCAGTTTTGAACCAGTCTGACTAAACCTGTATACTATGCATTGCAAGGCAGATTCTTAACTGCTGGATCATCAGGGACATCCCTGTAAAAATTATTTTTATCTTGATCTTATAATTTCCTTTCTTAAAGAAGAAAATTCATGGTCAATATGGTCAAAGCTAAAATAAAGTTGTAGAATCTGTATGAAGTTTAGCTGCTGCTTTGAATGTTGTAGTTGATGGAAATGAGAAGCCATATTGAGATTCTGTTATGAAAGATTGACTTAAGAAATTGGCTTTTGAAGAGTATCATTGTTTTCTTTGGGAAACAATGAGACTGGCTGATCTCAAAGAGATCTTTTATTTTAGCATATTTAGCAGTGAATGATATTAAAGTATTGCTACGAGCTTGGTTTGTCTTTCATTCAGTACTAGGTAGGTAAGACTCAGATTGAAAGGCAGTCACATAGTTTGTTTAAACTTTTAAGGTTCATTTGCCTTTTGTGATAATGTAAAATAGGAGACTTGAATCTTTTAAGTTTTCTGCTAACAAGTTATAAGATATTGAACTACGTACACAGCTGTGCTGCAAATCAGTTGCTTTCATGTACAGGGTTCCTAACACTTGCTTCAGTCTCTGTATTCTCTTTTACAGTGGGCTCTTTAGCAGTCTAATGTGTATAGTGGGCGTCCCTGGTGGCTCAGGGGTAAGGAATCCAGTCTGCCTGCCAGTGCAGGAGACACAGGTTCGATCCCTGGGTTGGGAAGATTCCCTTCAAGAAGGAAATGGCAAACTACTCCAGTATTCTTGCGTGGAAAATCCCACAGACAGAAGAGCCTGGCAGCCTCCAGTCCTTGGGGTTGCAAAAGAGTTGGATGTGACTTAGCAGCTAAACAACAAGAAATGCCTACAGTCTCATTCTCAGAGTAGTGTTTCAAATGCATAAATAAAATACGTAGGATTACTTGCTACCAAGTTTCCCCTGCTTTTCACCCCGACCTCACATTTATCATTTATTATTGACTATGGATTAAGAGGTTTTGTTATAGAAGGAATTAAATTAGAATGCCTCTACTTCTTAAAATACTTGATTCTGAACTTGTGGTAGGTCTCCTTTGATGATGAAATGTCTTAAACTAATACAAAATTCCTTACATTATAATTTATTTGACTCTTTAGTTATTCTGTATCTACCCTACCAAACACTCTTTAATTTTTAATATTAAAATACATGACCTATAGTAATAGGTTTACTTACCTACTTATTTACAACTATTGAAAGATTTGTAACAGCCAAAATACATATTAAACTTTTTTTTTTGAGTATCCATTTGAACAAAGAATGATGGTAGGAATATGAAACAAAAGGTTCTTTCCTTCATTGGACTTTAAAACGTAGTTAGGGAGACTTCTGCATCTTAAACAACATTACAGGGCTTAAGGAGATTAAGAAGCCAGTGAAAACACACATTTTTAAACCAGAATGTATGCTAAGAATGTTTTACTGGAAGACTTAATAGTATTCTTTTCACCATAGCACAAAGCCTTAATATATGGTAAAGTTTCCAGTAAGTGTCAAGAGATTTTAAGTTTTAGAGCCCTCACATCATGAAATAGATGGAGAGGGAAAACTTCAGAAATAGAATTATATATATTCCAGAGAATGGAACAGTTGGTCAAAACATGAGACTGACAGCATGACTTTGTTTTGAGGATTGGTTATGGTAGTTTAACTGCAGTGACTGTGTTCCCCCCCACCTCCAGCTTTGTTGAAGAATAATTGACAAAGTTGTAAGATGTTTAAGATATATAGTGTCAATGGAAGTAATAAACAATCTGTAATAGGAATAGAAAAGAGTTTTATTTGAGCCAACTGAAGACTATAGCCTGGGAGACATCCTTTCATATAGTCTGAGGAACTGCTCAGGAGAAGCATGGTTTCCAACATAAAGAATATCAAAAGTCAGAGATACATTCTTTCAAGGTTTCAAGAAAAAAATCACATAAGTTTGTACGTAGTCAGTCAATATGATCTTGACCTGAGAAGGGAGTCTTATCATCAGAGGAGTACCTGCATTGGCCTTCCAAATACTTTTGGTCAGTATATCCATTTCTTTAATAATAAAACAAATGTAAAATGTATGCTTGATAGGCCATAGGTTCTTTTAGTTATTATAAAATTCAAGTTAAATCATGAGTCAAGTCATCATAATGACTTCCCTGTATGTAAAAATGTCTTTCATCAATAGTGTGATGATTTGATATACATACATATTGTGAAAGGATTCCTCTAATAGAGTTAATTAGCACATCTATCACCTCACCTGTGTGTGTAAGCATTTAAATTCTGCTCTCAGGGAATTTCACTTATATAGTGTATCAGCTCTAGTCACCATGTTATACATTAGATCCTTAGGCCGTATATAACTGAATGTTTTGTATCTTTTTATCAGTCTTTCCCTCTTTTTTCATCTTCCAGCTTCTGGAAACAACTTTTATGCTTTCTTATAGTGACTCGTTTTTACATGGAAGTGTTAGAAGTACATTTGTACAGGGTTTAAAGTTTAAGATTAAACCTGCTGATTTGCTTCTTGATTTTGATGTGTACTCAACACAAGAAGGGGATGACAGAGGATGAGATGTTTGGATGGCATCCCTGACTCAGTGGACATGAGTTTGAGCAGGTTCCGGGAGATGGTGAAGGACATGGAACCCTGGCATGCCGCAGTCCATGGAGTCCCAAAGAGTCGGACACAACTGAGCAACTGAACAATAACAACACGAGACAGAAGAAACAAGTTTAGGTGTCCTAATACTGCCTTCCAGCATGTCAGTGGTTTGGGTTTCTGCCACCTGTTCCTGCTGCTCTCTTTACTTTCTCTCTTATGGCATGAATTGGGTAGAGGTGGCTTACATAGTAATTTATGTAGAGCTTTGGTTAAATTCACAGCTGTCACCACCTGATAGCATGAACATCCAGAAGTGTTTTATCGAATAATTCAGTGATGCATGTTTCACATTGCATCACTAGTATCTATCAGCCTTGGTATGCTTATGAATGAGTAGTGAATATCACGACTCAGTTGGAACAGTTTTGTTGTTCTGGTCAAACAGCCAAATTGGATTATCACATGCCATTTAATAGTAATTCATGGAATGATCACAGTGGAGAAAACTTGTGATAGCTATTTGAAATGGTTTTGTATTTGTCATATTCATATTACATATACTTCTAAAATAAAATTGATAGACAATTACAAAGCAGTATTTTTCCCAGCACCAAACTATAAGCATAGCCTAACATTTTGCTGTTTTGAGCAGCAGTACCTTAGTTTTTATATTCCCTAGGCATTTCAGTGGAGAAAGCAATGGCACCCCACTCCAGTACTCTTGCCTGGAAAATCCCATGGATGGAGGAGCCTGGTAGGCTGCAGTCCATGGGGTCGTGAAGAGTCGGACACGACTGAGCGACTTCACTCTCACTTTCACTTTCATGCCTTGGAGAAGGAAATGGCAACCCACTCCAGTGTTCTTGCCTGGAGAATCCCAGGGATGGGGGAGCCTGGTGGGCTGCCATCTATGGGGTCGCACAGAGTCAGACACGACTGAAGCGACTTAGCAGCAGCAGCAACAGCAGGCATTTCAGTGTTGTTTTTTGATACTAGATTTTGAGTCATGGCTAGACATTAAATGTCACAAAAGTTTCATTTTTGTCCCTTGGGGCCTAGCGTAGTGATACTAAATAAATATTTACTGTATTGAATTCTGGTTGTGGTTGTTTAGTTGCTAAGTTTGGCCTGATTCTTTGCGACCTCATGGACTGTAGCCCACCAGGCTCCTTTGTCCATCAGATTTCCCAGGCAAGAATACTCCATTTCCTTCTCGGAAGGAAGGAATTTTCCCGATCCAGAGATCGAACCTGTGTCTCCTGCACTGTAGATGGATTCTTTACCACTGAGCCACCTGGGAAGCCCCGTTAAATTCTGGTAGCCAAACATGTCAGAAAATATATAGCTCTTTGTCATAAACTAGAAATGTGTTTCATATCAATTACCAGTGACTATTAGCTGTCTTTATTTCAGAAGGGAGACTTTATAATGTGTAATAATTTATACAACCAAATACATTTAATTTTTTTTAGTTGTTGAATTAACATCACAACTAGACTGCTCATTAAAAATTTATGTCTTAATCATAAGGCACAAAGCCTACATAATTATTTAAGCACTTATCCTTGGTTGAAAAAAGTCTATCTAAGTAAAGTCACTGTTTTTTAATTTGCTTTATGCTTCAGTTCAGTTCAGTTGCTTAGTCATATCCAACTCTTTCTGACTCTGTGAACCGCAGCATGCCAGGCCTCCCTGCCCATCACCAACTCCCAGACTTTACCCAAACTCATGTCCATTGAGTTGGTGATGCCATCCAGCCATCCCATCCTCTGTCGTCCCCTTCTCCTCCTGCCCTGCATCTTTCCCAGCATCAGGGTCTTTTCCAATGAGTCAGCTCTTTGCCTCAGGTGGCCAAAGTATTGGAGTTTCAGCTTCAACATCAGTCCTTCTAGTGAACACCCAGGACTGATCTCCTTTAGGATGGACTGGTTGGATGTCCTTGCAGTCCAAGGCACTCTCAAGATTATTTTTAGATTAAAAGAAAAAACAGAGGCATCCTAAGCTTTAGTTTGTTCATAGACATACAAGTAAACCTACAAAATGGAGTCATCCACTCCAACATGGGTAAATATTTCAGAAGGAAGCAACAGTGCTGCTTCATTACATATTTCCCTTGCAAGTGTTAAAGCTACTTCCAAATGCCCAACCATTCCCCATCTATCACGTTTTTAGTGGTTATACTTTTTATCTATCATGAGAACATAATTCAGAACAAATTTGGAAACTAGAGTATGCATTTAAGTTGTGTAGTTCATGTGGTATATTCTCATTTGAAAAGTGAAAAGCATTATGAAAAATTGGAAGTATTGAACACATGACAAGTAAGCAAAAGTATTCTCCTGAAGTTAATTTGGAAATATTTAGTAAAGTTTTATATTGAGTTATCAAATGAATGAACTTAATTTTAAATTTAGTATTATGCTGAAGCCCATTATACTTGCTTTTATAGGAGTATTAAGAGATTTAGTGAATTAAAATTTCTTAGACTTTTCTTCAGATGTCTTTTTATCATTTTTCAGTCAACTATTTTTTTTTTTTTTAATTTTATTTTACTTTATAATACTGTGTTGGTTTTGCCATACATAGATGTCTTAGGACTGTAAAATGCTGAATGCAGAATGGGTGTGTGTGTGTGTTTGTGCGTGCGTGCGTGTGTGTGTGTGTGTGTGTGTATAAAGTAACATTTATTATTGGCTGCCTTTTCCCTAAAAGTTAATCCAAGATAGTCTCCCAGTTTATCTTTTAAATTCAATGTTGACAACTGTTCACATTCATTAAAAACTTTGTTTCTAACAGAGTTAGGTTTGATGGTGATTTATGTTGCAGTGCAGTAATGGACTACCTGTAGTCCATCCTTATCTTTTGTTCACATTTGATGCTGCTGTTCTTGCTGGGATGTATCATATCACCAAACTATTTATTGTTCCCAGTACATAGTATGACTTTAAAGGTCCAGTATGACCTTCAGTATACTCGTTTTCCTGGTGGGTTGTCCAAGCTGGTTCGATCCCTGGGTTGGAAAGACCCCCTGGATAAGGGAATGGTCACCCACTCTGGTTTTCTGGCCTGGAGAATTCCATGGACAGAGGAGCCTGGCGGGCAACAGTCCGTGGGATCACAAAGAGTTGAATATGACTGAGACTGAGCAACTAACAATATAAATTCATACTCAAATTTTAAACATTAAAATGTGTATTGGGTGCATATTTAAAATGTTTTTAAAAGATATAAGTGATTAAAAACATTTGGAAACCAAGTATTAATAAATAGCAGGTGGGTTAAAGTCAAATTAGAGTTGGAATCAGAGAGGAAGGAGAGTAATTTAAGATATATTGCACGTTTAGTTTTGAGCAGTAAGAGAAGAATAAGTTGGGAGATAGAAGAATCACAGAAGGTTCCATTTTCTTGTTTATAACTTCAGTTAGCCTGGGGAATCTATGAGAACAAAGGGCAGACCTTTGCTCACTGTTCTATTCCCTGAACCTCACTGTGTGAGTGGCCAGGAGAACAGTCAAGAGTCAGCATCAGAAATGGCTGAATTTTCAGAGTGATGCATTTATATCTGTTTAATTTACACACTGCTGAAATTCACTTCCATGCTTCTTGCCTTTACTGTTCTGGGAAATCAGGTTTTGTTGGCTGAATGGTATGACCCTCCCCCTCCCCTCCACTCCACCCCCACCCCAGCAGAACAGGTGCTATTGATGGGGAGTAAATGGGGGCAGGGAACAAATGTAGGCTGTGCAGCAGCCCTGGTGCAAATGGCTGTGGCTTTATTAAACCTGTTCTTGGGAAGAAGTGCGACCTGTGCTACCTCCCTGGGGATTTAGAGACACCTAGAGGTGTCCCTGGGAGGCTACAAAAAGCTTCTCTGGACACTGAAGCAATGCCTTATAGCAGTGTATTTAAAAGTAAAAATCTTAATGCAAATAAAACCACTTGCTCTTGAGAAGGTTCTTGGTGTTGCTTCTTACAGCTTCTGTGTGATTTTTTTTTCTGTAATTGATTTGTATAGAAGGCATGAGTCTACTGAAACTTTTAAAATCACCTGCTTATGAATTAGCTTGGGTTGGCAAACTATGGCTCCTGAGACAGATCTGGCCTATTACTTGTTATTGGAACACAGCTGTGCTCATTTGTTTATGGTGGTTTTTGGCTGCAGTAGCAGAGTTGAGTAGTTGTGACAGAGACTATGTGGGCTATAAAACCTGAAATGTTTATTTTATTTTTTATTTTTTTAAATTTTATTTTTACTTTATTCTACTTTACAATGCTGTATTGGTTTTGCCATACATTGACATGAATCAGCCACAGGTGTACACGAGCTTCCAATCCTGAAACCCCCTCCCACCTCCCACCCCACATCATCTCCTTGAATCATCCCGTGCACCAGCCCATGTATACTATCATGTAAGAAACGAAGCGCCAGTCTATGTAGATGGAGGATGCAGGATGCTTGGGGCTGAAATGTTTATTATCTGACCCCTCAGAAAAAGTTTGCCTACCCCTGAGTGAGTTGAACTTGCAGATATTTTATGAATTTCTCTTTCCTCAATTTTTTTCTTTGTCTTTTAAAGTTTAACGCAGAAACTTACCTTTTATGAAATAGTATAGTGGAATGATGAACAACATAGAGTCTGAAGTAAAACTTTGTGAGATTGATCTTGCCTCAGTCACTTGTCAATCGTGTGACTTGGTGAATATTACTTCTCTTCGCTTTAGTTCCCTTTCTGGAAAGTAGGGCTAATAATAGTACTAATCTAAAGGTTTGGTCTGAGAATTCAATAATAAAGTGTCTAGTGTACAGCAGATGCTCAGTAAATAAATATTAGCTGTTTTCACTGCAGACTTTGTTTTCTTTGAAATCTGAAATAAAATGGTCAAGATCATACAGAGTGTCAGAAGTTTACACCCTCCCGCATACTTTGTCACTGGCTACGCTGATTTCATTAGTGCTGCTGTAGTTTTCTTTTTAAAGATATTTTTCCAAACCACAGGAAAGCTAGTTTGTGGTAAATTTTATTTAATATGATTTCTGTTGGTTAATCTTTATTTATTTTTCAAACACTGACTTAAAGAAATTCAGCCCAAGTTGTTATTGAACTGAGTGATTCTTACATAGAGAATTTGTCAGTGCTGTGAGACCTCATGTATCTGGTTGTCAAACTCACTGCGATCAAATTGCATTCTTCATCTGCTTTAATCGGATAGTGAGCATAATGAAATTCAAATTTATAGTTGTCCACAGAATTGATGCGAGGTAAATTGAAATTGACCCGATTTTCACTCAAGTTTATTTACTCACTTTGCTGCATGTAGTTGGATTTGTCTGTTGATTTAAATATTGTAGACTACATGATCTTTGGTTTACATAGTACTAAACTAGTAACCGTGTTCCTTTGTAGTTCTGCTTTTGAACTGCAGATATGTTAGAGCTTTGAATAATTTTCTACAGATTTCTGGTTGCTTACTTTTGGAGGTTCCTTTCAGAGCAGCTTGTCTAAAACCAGTATGTTCTTTTGGTCTTAACTGAAGAAAAATAAGTTGTAAAGTAGAATTATCTTTCTTGTAATTCCTCAGGCATCTCAACATGTTAATTATCTGTTGACCTAGGAATGATCTGAAAAATACAGCAGTGTTTTTCTGCCTACCATAAGAATCGTCTATAAAATCCCACTCAGTTTGTTCTAGTTAAGTCGTACTTGTGTCTCTAAGGTACCTTTAAGGCAGTCAAAAGGAAAATGGGAAATATCACTTATTTTATATGTCTTTTATATATGTGTGTGGTATATACTTATATTTATTGCTCCTGTTAAACAAACATACCAGATCTAGTAGTGCTTTTCTAGTATAAACCACATGATCTCTTTAGTTCTTCCCTCAACCATGTTGGTTTGCATTATTGAAGGTATTAGATGCTTAATAATATTATTAAAGTGTGGCAAAAACCACCACAATATTGTAATGTAATTAGCTTCTGATTAAAATTAAAAAAGAAAAACAAAATAATATTCATTAAAATTAAATTCATTAAAATGAATAATGCAATAAAAATTAACTTGTTTATCCATTAGAGACTATATAATTTTTAAAAATTATTTGATTATGCTGTTGTTGTTTAGTTGCTAAGTCATGTTCTACTCTTTGCGACCGATAAACTGATCTAACTTAAGAAAAAATGTGTCTGAGTTCCTTCTATTTAGAGCTATCATATACCTGAAAAGCCAAAATGAAATAAAAAATAAAGCTAAAAACCAATGCAATTCCGATAGCATTCATTTTATGAGCTTCGTGATCCTGTTTTGAGTTAGTCATGCTGGTGCTGCAGGGGTTGTGTGATGAATCAGTCCTCCTACTCTGCGTGAACTTCACCGCCTTTGCTCCTGCAGTCCAGCCGTTCTGCTTAGTGCCAGTATGGTGGCCAATACTCCACTGAGCTCAGATGTTAAATTTGGTTGTAGGATAGTCGTCCAGTTGATCCAACGTGTAAACTAAGCATTTTAGATTGTCATCAAATTTAAGTTCTTATAGCAAATTTATAGTTCATGGAGACCTTTTTTTTTTGGACTACATCAGTCCCCAGGCTGCTTTGATGACTAAAACTAAAGTAGGCAGAACTTGGTTTATCATCATCTTGCATCTTTTTCCTTCATCAGTTAATATAGCTCATGACTTAGATTTTCCATAAACTTGTAATGCAGATTAGGATGTGACAGTAAGATTTTTGATTTTGGATACTTACTCCAGATGTCATATTTTATCAGGAATTAGCGTTATTACAAAATTACAAGATAATGAGGGAATTTTCTAGGCTTTCATGCTAAATCAGAAGAACAGATATTTTTGTGTGGAGGATGCTTGTCCCTTTCTCCTTTCATTTCAGCATGTAGCTGAATTTGTCAAGTAGAGAAATAGTTTTGTTGTGTTTAGAGAAATTGCTTGCCCTGATTCACTCCAAAAAAAAAAGGGATTATCCAACTCTGAGAGTTAGGGCTAAATTGGATGAGTGAGTAACTGGTACATCTTTCACTTCTTATGCTTCTTATTGGTTGTTTTTTTCGTTGCTTTACTCTGGAACCTTCACTTTTACATTTTATTTTTCATTAATGTTTTCTGTGTGGTATGTGTATAGGTTGATTTTTCTTATCATTAATTGAAGTTTTGTTTAAGCTTTAAGAATTGCTTTGGATATTAGACTGAGTTTTAATTTGAATGTGTTCTGTGTCTTAATGAAATATATCTTTACAGGAAATTGACACAGCTCATTAGATTACTTGGTGGGTTTGTATAAGCTAGTGAGGGTGGTTGTGGGTGTGCATGTGAAAACTGAAGGAGAGGTAGGGGAGGATATGTTTCTACTTTTTATATTTTTATAAATTTTTAAATGATTTAATATATTAAAAAAAGCACACTTGTTAAAATTCCTGTATGCTTTCATATTAATTAACATGAGAATGTTCTTAAATTAATTTTTTTCAGATTTGTTTTTGTTTTTCACTCACTAAGTAATGTCTGACTCATTGCAACCCCATGGACTGCAGCATGCTAGGGTCCACTGCACTGGAGTTTGCTCAGATTAATGTTCATTGAGTCGGTGGTGTTATCTAACCATATTATCCTCTGTCATCCTCTTCTCCTTTTGCTTCAGTCTTTCCCAGCGTCAGGGTCTTACCAGTGAATCGGCTCTTTGCATCAGGCGGCCAAAGTATTGGAGCTTCAGCTTCAGCATCAGTCCTTTAATGAATATTCAGGGTTGATTTCCTTTAGGATTGACTGATTTGTTCTCCTTGCAGTCCAAGGGACTATCAAGAGTCTTTTCCAGCACCACAATTTGAAAGCATCAGTTCTTTGGCATTCAGCCTTCTTTATGGTCCAACTCTCACATTCCTAAATGACTACTCAAAAACCATAGCTTTAACTATAGTAACCTTTGTCAGCAAAGTGATATCTCTGCTTTTTAATACACTGTCTAGGTTTGTCATAACTTTCCTTCGAAGGAGCAGGTGTCTTTGAGTTTCATAGCAATAGTCAGCATCTGTAGTGATTTTGGAGCCCAAGAAAATAAAATCTGTTACTGCTCCCATTTTTTCCCCATTTGTTTGCTGTGAAGTGGTGGGACTGGACGTCATGATCTTAGTTTTTTAAATGTTGAGTTTTAAGAGGTTCTTTAGTTCCTCTTCACTTTCAGCCATTAGAATGGTATCATCTGCATATCTGAGGTTGATATTTATATTGGCAATCTTGATTTCAGCTTGTGATTCCTCCAGCCCAGCATTTCGCATGATATACTCTGTATAGAAGTTAAATAAGTGAGGTGACAGTATACAGCCCTGATGTATTCCTTTCCCAATTTTGAACCACTCAGTTGTTCCGTGTCCACTTCTAACTGTTGCTTCTTGTTCTGCATACAGAATAAGATCTTACCTTCTGTTTTTCAGAAGATAGGTAAGATGGTCTGGTATTCCCATCTCTTTCAGAATTGTCCACGGTTTGTTGTGATCCAAACAAAGTCTCTAGTTTAGTCATGAAGAAGAAGTAGATGTTTTCCTGGAACTCTCTTGCTTTCTCTGTGATCCAGTGAATGTTGGCAGTTTGACCTCTGGTTCCTCTGCCTTTTCTAAACCCACCTTGTTTATCTGCTTCACTTACTGCTGAGGCCTAACTTGAAGGATTTTGAGCATAACCTTAGTAGCATGTGAAATGAATGCAATTGTACGGTAGTTTGAACATTCTTCGGCATTGTCCTTTTGGATTAGGATGAAAGCTGACCTTTTCTGGTCCTGTGGCCACTGCTGAGTTTTCCAAATTTGCTGACATATTGAGTATAACACTTTAACAGCATCATCTTTCGGAATTTGAAATAGCTCAGCTGGAATTCTGATACCTCCACTTAGTCCATAGTAATATTTCCTAAGATCCACTTGACTTTATACTCCAGGATATCTGATTGTTGGTGAATGACCACACCATCGTGATTATCTGAGTCTTTGAGACCTTTTTTGTATAGTTATTCTGTGGATTCTTGTCATCTGTTAATCCCTTCTGCTTCTGTTAGGTCCTTTCCATTTCACTCCTTTATTGTGCCCATCCTTGCATAAAATATTCCCTTGATATCTCCAATTTTTGTTTTAGATTTACAGATAATAAGTTTATTTATACAATTGTGAAATCATATTCAGATTTGATTTAGGATATATTTTTATTAAAGTACCACATAGCATTGTTTAAAAAAACATTTAGGGCCCATAACAGGAAATGTAGTTAACTTATCATGAGTGTATCCCATTAACTTACAAAAGAAAGACTTGTTGAAGTATTGAGTTGGCCAAAGGTTCATTTGTTTTTTTTCCATAAGATGGCTCTAGTAGTGTTTAGTTGTTTTTCAGTTCATTTCAGTCACTCAGTCGTGTCTGACTCTTTGCGACCCCATGAATTGCAGTATGCCAGGCCTCCCTGTCCATCACCAACTCCCCGGAGTTCACTCAGACTCACATCCATCAAGACAGTTATGCCATCCAGCTATCTCATCCTCTGTCGTCCCCTTCTTCTCCTGCCCCCAATCCCTCCCAGCATCAGAGTCTTTTCCAGTGAGTCAACTCTTCACATGAGGTGGCCAAAGTACTGGAGTTTCAGCTTTAGCATCATTCCTTCCAAAGAAATCCCAGGGCTGATCTCCTTCAGAATGGACTGGTTGGATCTCCTTGCAGTCCAAGGGACTCTCAAGAGTCTTCTCCAACACCACAGTTCAAAAGCATCAGTTCATCGGCACTCAGCCTTCTTCACAGTCCCACTCTCACATCCATACATTGTATTGTTACAGCTGTCATATCAGTGTGTACTTATGAAACCTTATCAAACTTGGTGAACTTTTGTATAGTCATTTTTATATTGAAAGTAGAAGGAAAAATAAGATTTTCATCATTTTATGATTTATTATTTCAAGAAAGGTAAAAATGCAAGTGAAGCACAAAAGGATTTGTGCAGTATATGGAGAAGGTGCTGATTACAGAAATGGCTTGCCAATTTTCCTGCTGGAGATTTCTCACTGGATGATGCTCCATGGTGGTTATACCAGTTGAAGTTGATAACAGTCAGATAGCTGACATACTCAAAATATCCAAATCAAGCGTTGAAAATCATTTGTACCAGCTTATGTTAATTGTTTTGATATTTGAGTTCCAGATAACTTTAGTGACAAAACCTACTAGACTGTATTTCTGCATGCATTTCTCTACTTACATTTAATGAAAAGGTTTTGTGATGGGCAATGAAAAGTGAATACTGTACAATAACGTAGAGCAGAAGAAATTGTTGGACAAGCAAAATGAGCCACCACCAACCATACCAAAGGCTGGTCTTCATCCTGAGAAGGTAATGTTTATATGATGGGATTGGAAGGGAATCCTCTCATGAGCTCTTTCTGGAAAACCAAACAATTAATTCCAGCAAGTACTACTCTCGATGAGACCAACTGAAAGCAGCAGCAGTTGACGATAAGCATCTGGAATTAGTCAACAGGAAGTGCATAATCTTCCATCAGGATAACACAAGACCCCATGTTTCTTTGATGACCAGGCAAAAACTGTTACAGCTTGATTGGGAACTTTTGATTTATTCACCGTATTCACCAGACATTGCACTTTTGGAAGTCCATTTATTTTGGTATTTATAAAACTCTTAATCGAAAGAAATTTATTTCTGTTGTTGTTCAGTTGCTCAGTGGTGTCTGACTCTTTGCAACCCCATGGATTGCAGCACACCAGGCTTCCCTGTCCTTCACCATCTCTTGGAGCTTGCTCAAACTCAAGATATGACACTGAAAGATGAACTCTGCTGGTTGGTAGGTGCCCAATATGCTACTGGAGAAGGATGGAGAAATAGCTCCAGAAGGAATGAAAGGACTGAGCCAAAGCAGAAGCAGCACCCAGCTGTGGATGTGTCTGCTGGTGTAACTAAAGTTCAAGGCTGTAAATAACTATATTGCATTGGAACCTGGAATGTTATGTCCATGAATCAAGGTAAATTAGAAGTGGTCACATAGATGGCAAGAGTGAACATTGACATTTTAGGAATCAGTGATCCGAAATGGACTGGAATGGGTGAATGGGCAAATTTAATTTAGATGACTGTTACATCTACTGCTGTGGGCAAGAATCCCTTAGAAGAAATGGAGTAGCTCTCATAGTCACCTCAGGAGTCTAAATGCTGTACTTGGGTGCAGTCTCAAAAATGATAGAATGATCTGTATTCGTTTCCAAAGCAAACCATTCAGTGTCACAGTAATCCAGGCCTGTGCCCCACTGCTAATTCCAAAGAAACCGAAGTTAAACAGTTCTTTGAAGACCTACAAGATGTTCCTGAACTAACAGCAAAAAAGATGTCCTTTTCGTCACAGGGGACTAGAATGCAAAAGTAAGAAGTCAAGAGATACCAGGAGTAACAGGCAAGTTACTGTCTGTAGAAGACTGTAAAAGACATCTAGAAGAGATAAAAAGTTTTGGGAAAATGGAATTATGAAGTTATGTGAAAACTGTCAGAAGGTAGTGGAACAAAACGGTAAATACATTATTCAATAAAGTTCTTGGTGAAAATGAAAAATGTGTCTTTTATTTTTACTTAAACTGAAGGAACTTTTGGCCAACTCAGTAGACATCTAGAGTGTAGGAATGGGAAAATCTGTTTTTATGCTGGTCCCAAAAAGGAGTTTTAAGTTTGATTTTTAAACTTTTGCCATGTAATTCTTTCTCATGGATTGTTTTGATGGTTATTTTGTATGATTGGCAGGGCTATTCACCTAAATCTTCTTTGGAATGATTTGAAAAATCTTGGGGAGTAGATGATTGAATAAGTAAAGTAATTCAGTCATCTAAGCATATGCTATTGGAATTCTAGCTTTGTGAGAAAGCCTAACTGATACATAGTGCTTTATCACAGCCTGTGGAAAAATGGAAACAAATGCAAGGTGTGAAATGAAAACAATTTTCAAACTCACATCACTTCAGAAAGCTTTTATTTTGGAGTGTGATAAGACCTCTAAGGACCTGGTTGGCTTTCTGCTGGCGCTCTCCCTATTATAACAACAGTATAGGCATTTTTCAGAAGGAGTGAACTAGAGGGTCTTTTCCATGGTTGAATATTCAAAGCAAGGAAGGTGTATAAAAAAAATGGACAGCATTTTGATTCTGTTATGAAGATTGTTATTTTATGTACTTGTCTTTTTCTTTCTCCTTTTGGAGAACAGTAGTTTAGAGGCAACTTCTCTCCTTTTTTTTTTTTTTTTTTTTGTGGCTTGTAAGAGAGTTCATTTTGCATGGCTATAGCTGTAGTGGATTTAAAATCCTCTTTGATTTTGGTCTTTAATTTCTAAATGACTGTTAATGTTAACTTTTATAGAGCTTTTGGACTTCCGATCCTGTCTAATACAAAATTTCTTTGATTTAGAATGCTGTTACTCTTCCTGATGAATTTGCTATTTCTTTTCCCCCGTTACTCCCTGTCCTCAGTGATGGAGAGATTGCCATTTATAGGCGCTTCCCTGGTGGCTCAGTGGGTAAGACTGCAAGCTTCCACTGCAGGGGGCACAGCTTCAGTGTGTGTTTGGGGAACTAGATCCCACATGCTGCAGTGAGGCCAAAAAACAAAAAGAGAGTGAGATTACCAGGTATTGCTTTTGTGTTCTTTGGGGGAACTCAGAAACCATATGAACCGCTGTATTAGGGAGATCAGTGGTTTAAGGGAAGAGTCAAGAATAAATCCAGTTCTTTTCTTCCTGTGAGAAGTGTTTTTGTTTTTGCTTCAGCTTGCATATCTTTTGGCCTCTTCCATTTGGCTCAGGATAAGAAAGGACCATCAGACAGAGAAACTATTTTGTATTAAGAAGTGAAAGTTACTGGTAGTGTGGAGAGTTGTGCTTTGCAGGAAATTTAAATATCCATTTTGTGGACGTATAATATGTTAGCACTTTGGCAGATTTACTAAGAATTGAAAATAAGACAATTTATAATAAATCATTAAGTAAAAATAATGTTTTTTTGTAGTAATGGAAATGTGAAAAATCAAAGTTTGACATTGCTCTCATTAAGAATGAGTATGATTGATATTTATTGTTCACTGAGGTTTCTCAGTGTTAATTTCGGCAGTTGGATTGGAATGATAATCCTTTTGGGTTGAACCTGCTGTCCTAATTTTCTTGAATTATTTAAAGAAAGCCTGCATATATTTAAATGAAGAATTATGGGCATTTCATAACTAGCTGTTCATTTTGTAAATCTGACTCATTTACCAAATATCTACGTCAAGAACATGAATATTACAGCCTACCAGGTGTGAGTCAGAGATAACCTTTCCTTAACTCCTTGTCTTCAGTCCTTCTGATTTGCCTTGATTACTTTATAGAAGGTATAATAGTTACTACTAGAGAGCAAACAACTTGACCTTACTTTAAATATTACAATGACCTTATTTTAAGTACTAGGCATATTCAGTCAGAGTTGCAGAAAGGGACATTTTGTGCATTTAAAAACACTTCTCTGTTGATTTCTATTGTAACTTAAGTCCTACATAAAAACAAAAGTTTATATTTAGTACATAATAAAAATCAATCTTGTTAACTTAAATATTGAATTCAAGAGATGTTTTCCTTTTTATTGTATAGGTCTTTAGGCATTTAATTCTATACTAACGCTTGCAAAAAGTTATTCAAATGGACAGTGACTCTTTATGACGTTATTAAAAAGACTCAAATATATAAAAATGACAGTACCTGTTAATCTTTAGTGGCTTCTGTACTTGTTCTTCTATACATGTTTATTCTGTACTTGTAAAGAGCTGTTGCTTTATGAGTTGCAGTCAGCTATGTCTGCGAACAAGAAACTAAGTCTTATTCAGTTGATAGACCACTATAGATTAGATGATAAATTGCCACACTGTAATGGAAATGAAGAAGAATTTATAGGTATTTAGTTCATAATTTTTATCCAAATTATCTTTTTGAATGACAACTAAAAGATCCTTACACATTTTAAAGGGGAGTTATAAGCCATTAGGGCTTAGAGAAAGGCATCCTAATTCAATTTGGGGGAGGGGCCACTCTGATGTATAAATGCAAAATGATTAGTATTTTGGATAAATTTATCAACAAAAACTTGACAGTTAAAGAAATATGAAAACAATTTAAATCATGTTAAAAAATAATTTGGACAGTTCTAGAAGTCAGTTTTAATACATTATGTTTTGTTTATTTTGATAAAAATTTTATTTTAAAAGTTAAAAAGTAGTCCAGTTGGTGAGTCTAAACCTAAACTGGTCTGAAAATGTCTGCTTCTCTGTAAGTTTATGACCCTGTTTCCATTCATTTATCACATACTTCCATTTCAACTGAACTAAAATATTTAAGTAATTGGATTAATGCATTATTTTAAGAACTTTCCATTTTCTAGATATGAGCCATACATTTTGGCATCACCCAATTATATGCTTGGGTTTAAAGAGAATTGTTGGTATATTCATAGATTCACTGAATAATACTTGAAGATTTATTGTTTTTAAAGTGCTAGAAGTTAGAAGAATGGCTCAGAGAGAATACATTTTTAAAAAACTGAGGTAGATTCTGGTAGTGAAAATTGGCAAGCTAGCTTTGATATTTAGTAAAAATTCTTATTCTAGATCTTATTAGATAGATGTGAACAACATAGGGGAAAAAGGAATGAGTGCTAGAAGTCAGTGTGGATTACTCACTTTAAATCTCGTTAATTTCATTTTCTGAGTAAGATTACTAGATTGACAAAACAGGGACTTCTTTCAAAGTGGAGTGTGTTCTGCTTTTGATTGAAATTCTTAGACCAAGATAAACTAAGAATCCCCAAAGTAGTGTCTGTTTTGTAATAAAGCAATACTTTCCTGTGGTCATGTATGACTGTGAAGAAGGCTGAGCACCGAAGAATTGATGCTTTTGAACTGTTGTGTTGGAGAAGACTCTTGAGAGTCCCTTGGACTACAAGGAAATCAGCCCTGGGATTTCTTTGGAAGGAATGATGCTAAAGCTGAAACTCCAGTAGTTTGGCCACTTCATGCAAAGAGTTGACTCACTGGAAAAGACTCTGATGCTGGGAGGGATTGGGGGCAGGAGGAGAAGGGAACACAGAGGATGAGATGGCTGGATGGCATCACGGACTCGATGGACGTGAGTCTGAGTGCACTCTGGGAGTTGGTGATGGATAGGGAAGCCTGGTGTGCTGCGATTCATGGGGTCGCAAAGAGTCGGACACGACTGAGTGACTGAACTGAATCAAAGTATGATTTGCCTACCAGTTTCAGTTCATAAGATCAGGTTGGTATTTAAGATTTTAAACTTGACTTTTAATTTCTGTATTCACTCATAGAATATAGGGGATTTGGACTAGACTATGTCTTGGCTTCCTTCCTTGCTCTAAATTTCTAATGCTTGGGGATATTCTTATTCGGCTGGCTTACTTAGAATGGAATGAAATGCTCAAATATGTAAGACAAATGTGTACCAGTGAGGTAGAAATACATCAGCAATCCCTATTTAGGTAACAAAAACCAACAGAACAGGTAGTTTTTCCTCCTTGAGTTACTTTCTCCTTTATCAGGGTTGTGCTGTCAGGCAAACAGTGTAGTTCATTTATACTGTACTTTTGAAAACAGGCAAGTACATAACAAACCAGAGATTCCATTGTTGGTATCACAGTTATGATGGGAATTGTGTATTTGTCTAGATCAGGAGCCCAGGGTTAAAAACTGGAGCACAAAGATTGAAAGCCTAGGCAGGAATTTCTGAGAACAGAAACATAACCTTGGTCAGCTGGAGGTCTTCTAGGCTATGAGACAGGGATTCTCAAAGTACCTTTAAATTGGGCTCATGTATGGGTAAGGCAGATCTTTTGGAGGTAAGTAAGTAAATGATCCCTATTAAAGTTAGAAGAAAACAAAGTAATGCCTAGATCAGTGGTCTCATTTTGGGGAGGGGTGTGTATACAAAAATTAAGTGCTTTTTACTCTCATTTTATACACTATTTTATTCTACCTTCCCATGGAGAACCAGCTTCTCTGGTAGCTCAGACGGAAGAGTCTGCATGCAATGCAGGACACCCAGGTTCGACGCCTGGGTCGGGAAGAAGCCCTGGAGAAGGGAATGGCTACCCATTCCAGTTTTCTTTCCTGAAGAATTCCATGGACAGAGGAGACTGGTGGACTGCTATCCACAGGGTCGCAAGAGTCAGACATGGCTGAGCATCTAACACTTTCACGCCCACGGAGAACACTGTCTATTTGGCTGACAGTGAATATTCCTTTCCTTTCCCCCTTTTTGGAACAGTGTGATTCCGTGAAATGTTGAAAATTGGTTCTGCTGGCTTTCTTTCTTTGCATATAGAATGAGTCAATTCCCTTTAAAATAACTTCCAGTTTCAGGCCTCAAAGAAATAGATTATAGTCAAGGAGCAACTGTGGTACATATATATCCTGTTGTCACTTATCTTGTTGCTGCCTCTGTATTCTTGAACACATTGACTTTTGAACAGACTTTCACCATAGTGCGTGTCTCTCATAGAGCAGGACCTGGGTGCCCTGGACAAAAACTACCATGACTGGCAGAGCAGGTACTCAGTGAACAGATTCAAAGAAGGGTCTGTTGTTCTTCCTCTGATTTCAGTTCCATTACTGCCAGTCTGGACTTCACTGTAGCAGTAATACAGGGAAGCAGTAGATAGTTCCTCTGATGAAGGGGGATGACATTCATGTCTAATTTCATAGGCCTTTATGAAGGTCAACCACCCTTGGGCTTTTTTTAATCTACTTTCCACCTGGTTTTAGAAGAATCCATAGTGACTTAAACATTAAAAAAATGTTAGCTGTAAGGCATTCTGTTGTTAGAAACAATGTGTTAATAAACAAATAAGACTAAATAGAAATATGGGGGATTTTGGATTTTGAACACTCGACAATACACATATTAAAGATTTACCACATTAGTGAGCACCATGCTTTTTCTAGTGTTGAATTCATTTAGCTTCCTTTTTATATTTTTAATATAAATTTATTTATTTTAATTGGAGGCTAATTACTTTATTGTATTGATTATGCCATACATCAACATGTATAATATCATATATGAAATGAATCTCCAGTCCAGGTTAGCTTCCTTTTTAAATGGACTAGAAAACTCTGTATTTTTCAAATGTTTTATTATTGTAATTTGATATAACCAAAGCCATTTGGTATAAGGATGGTAGACTTTTAAAATTGAATTTTTGAATAGTTGTGAATCATTACATAGTAGGTTCTATTTTATTTTAATTGAGGATGTAAAGGAATAAATAGAGAAAATATTTGATTCTGCTCAAAATATATGTATAATGAAAGGGAGAGGGTTTCTATTCTCAACAAACATTCTCACCTAGTAATACTGTATTAAACAATTCAGGTTTAGAATTGTATATAAAAATAGCTTATATTAAAAAAATATGCTATATTTCTATAATGTAAAAGATTCATTTTATTTTTATTTATTTTATTTTAATATAAATTTATTTATTTTAATTGGAGGTTAATTACCTTACAATGTTGTATTGGTTTTTGGCTGCGCTGAGTCCTTGTCGTTCGCGTGGCCTTTCTCTAGTTGCAGCAGGTGGAGGCTGCTCTCTAGTTTTTGTGCATGGTCTTCCCTTTGAGGTAGCTTCTCTTGTTGCAGGGCATGGGTTCTAGCGTGCACAGGCTTCAGTAGTTGTGGCATGAGGGATTAGTTGCTCTGCAGCATGTGGAATCTTTCAGGACCAGGGATTGAATCCATGTCTTCTGCCTGCATTGGTAGGCGGATCCCCAATATATATTCCTATACATTCAGATTTGCAGAAAACAGAAATTGCTAAATGTTAACTATTAAAAATTTGATGTTTTTATTCTTTATTGACTAAAAACTGAACAGTGAAACTCATGAGAATTGTGGCAATAAACCATTTTGTTTTGAAGGCAAATCATCTAACACCTGTGGTAGGTTTTGAATAGAAAACTGTATCTCAGTGCATCTTTATAACCCACAGGCTTCTCTGGTGGCTCAGCTGGTAAAGACTCCACCTGCAATGCAGGAGACCCTAGTTCGATTTCTGGATCAGGAAGATCCCCTGGAGAATGGATAGGCTACCCACTCCAGTATTCCTTGGGCTTCCCTGGTGGCTCAGATGGTGACGAATCCTGCAGTGTGGGAGATCTGGGTTTGATCCCTGGGTTGGAAAGATCCCCTGGAGGAGGGCATGGCAACTCACACCAATTTTCTTGCCTGGAAAATCCCATGGACAGAGGAGACTGGCAGGCTACAGTCCATGGGATCGCAGAGAGTTGGACACGACTGAGGACTAACACACTTAAAACTCCATACTCAGGTTTGAGAACTGCCTTTGCAGGGCAGTATATCCCTGGTGGTTCAGATGGTAAAGAATCTGGCTGCAATGCAGGAGATCCAGGTTTGATCCCTGGGTCAGGAAGGTCCCTTGGAGAAGAGAACAGCTGCCTACTCCAGTATTCTTGCCTGGAGAATTCCATGGACAGAGGAGCCTGGCGGGCTTCAGTCCATTGGTATTGCAAAGAGTTGAACATAAGTGAGTGACTAACACTTTCACTTTCATATGTTGTGTTAGATAAGCAGCAAAATGAAGTTTCCCTCTATTAATTTTATGAAATGGTCAAATACACATCAAACGAATATGATCTCTTCCAGGGAATTTTTGTTTAGTCAAC
This sequence comes from Nanger dama, assembly GCA_917880005.1. Lineage (NCBI taxonomy): Eukaryota > Metazoa > Chordata > Mammalia > Artiodactyla > Bovidae > Nanger > Nanger dama. The sequence goes on from CAKJTW010000014.1 coordinate 18,556,518, forward strand.
CAGAATACAAGATGAAGAGTGAAAGAAATGTTTACAAGGATTATTAATTCATTTTGGTGCAGGAGAGAAGTAGCATACTGAAGTTGGCTTTTAAAAATTAAGTATAACACAGATCAATTTCTCTGTGTTTATAAGCGTACATTGTCAATTAGGAGGACATTCAACAGGCCAAGTAAAAACAAAGCTTGGGAAAAGAACAAAAAGTACTACTTTGATACTATGAATATAAGAAATAAAAAGCTTGATTTGAAGTGAACTGAGACAGGGCATGGAATGCATTTTTTAAAATCATGCTTGCCTTGCCTTCGTCTTTTAGAAATCTTAGAGGTTATAATCATTATAAACATTATAATCAATTTTAATGATTTGAAAATTGATTATAAACAGTGAGTTGGATAAAACTTGAATAAAATGACTTTTGAACTGTCATTTATAGTGATTTTAGTATAGGTAACAACATAAAGTTAAGTCTTAAATTCATTCTATAAGCTTTGAAATAAAAAGGTTTTTATTCTAATGCATGTTCTTTAATAATGTATTCTGTCAGATAGGACATGCAAATGAAAGACTACTTGTATTACAATTTAAATCTTTATTTTCATTTCTTTGTTTTTGGTAAGATATTAACTTTCTTGCAAGATTGTAACTGACCTTCAAATTAATTTTAAAAATTCTGAAAAAGCATAATTTCTTAGTACACCTGAAAGATGGAGAAATCTACAGTATAATAGGTTGCCAGTTCCCCAAAGTAGGTTTGTACCTTGATTCTGAGTTAATGAATATAACACCTATTAATGTTACTTAAAATTAGGGAAAGTGTCAAAGCAGCCTATAGTGTCGCTGAATTTAAAAAGTAGACTGCTTTAGGACTTTTATGCTACATCTTCATATTGTCCCTTCATTGAAATTTTAACCTGTATGCAATTAATCATCATCTTTGAATATGAATAAGAAAAATACTAGCATTCATGTTTTGTATACTGTGGTTTTAAAAAATTACTGCTTTTTTAGAAATGTTACTTAGGACTAGATGACAGGGTGCTATTAGTTTTTAGGTAAATTAGGTGCTCTGTCTTTAAATTAGGCCTAGAAAATATTTGTAGCTGTAGTTTCACTTCAGCTGTCTAAAGGAAATAAAATATTTTGACTACAGTTTGAGAAATTTGACAACCTCATATTAAATCCAGGAGTCATTCTTTATTTAGTAGATGTCAGTTTACTTCTGCATTGTAAAATATATTACTAACCAGGATATTTGACATTTGTTCATATATTTTATTTTTCATGTGAGCATCACAAAATGATTATTGATCTGTACCTAAACAGAGGAGATTTTCTAATATTGTCAACTCTGTAATTCAGCAATCATTTAATTGTGTGCCTTTGCCTTTATATACAGTGAGAAGGTTTTGAATGAAGTATAAAATTGCCTAGGTGATGCTGTGAGAGAAAAGTGAAGTCACTCAGTCGTGTCCAACTCTTTGCTACCCCATGGGCTGTAGCCTACCAGGCTCCACGGTCCATGGGATTTTCCAGACAAGAATACTGGAGTGGACTGCCATTTCCTTCTCCAAGGTGTCTTCCTAACCCAGGGATTGAACCCAGGTCTCCTGCATTTACCTCAGATGCTTTACCATCTGAGCCACTAGGGAAGCCTGTAAAGAACCTTAAATTATTGACGAATTTGATCATTTTTAAAGCATATTTAAACAGTTTCTTATTTGTTGGTGTATTGAATCATAGGTGTCTACAAAATTTAATTATCAGTGTGATCCACAGTTGTATTCTTAACTTCAACACAGCCTTACTTAAATGTAATTGATGGTACCTAAAGCTTTACTTAAATTATTTTGAATTGGGTATTTTCCTTAATATAATAATCTTTGGGCTTCTGTGTTTATAGTTCTGTTGTATTTTTCTTTGTTCCTATTATTTTGTATTCTTTTTCTCCTTCATAGATTATGAACCTATGAGTACAGAACTATGACTTGTTTGCCTTTGTGTTCTCACAGAACCCAGCACAATTTTTGGCAAAAAGAAAATTAGTATATTTTCCACCATGTATCTAATATTGCATATTTCTGATTATTCCTTCATAATGACAGATCTGTAATTTCTTTTTGTGATGGTAGTTAAAATAGAAACAAAGATAGTGTAGGATTTAAAAAATTTCTTTCTTCATTCATGTATATTATTTAGATAAAAGTAGCTCTTCACACACATGACTTTGAACACTTGCTTTAAAACCATTGCAAGCTAATTATTATGTATTTTAGATTATTTTTTTATGAGTATAATTGATATTAACAGAGACTTATTGAGTACCTACTGTGTAAGTCGTGTGTTTTCTTATCCCAGTTGTTTTACTTTTGGAGCAAACTTACATTGTAGTAACTTGGATGTGAATCTTATATTTGTTTTGTATTACTCAGAATTTTAAATAAATATGAAGAGAATTTTAATTAATGAAAGGTATGGCTTCCCTGGTGGCTCAGAGGTTAAAGCATCTGCCTGGAATGCAGGAGACCCAGGTTTGATCCCTGGGTCAGGAAGATCCCCTGGAGGAGGAAATGACAACCCACTCTAGTACCCTTGCCTGGAGAATCCCATGGAGGGAGGAGCTTGTTAGGCTACAGTCAATGGGGTCACAAAGAGTTGGACAGGACTGAGTGACTTCACTTTTACTTTCATGGTTCTTGAGATTAAATGGTAACAAGCTGGGGAAATGTTTTATCATATTGGGAAGAAACATCTGTTTTCATCATAATACCCAGCACCAATGCATGGTTCATCATTAACACTCATTGAGTAATTTATTGACTGACTGAACAACCAAATACAGTTGAAGAAGGTTGGTAGAGAACAATTAATTGGCTAGGCTGGTGTGCATTGTTTGTTGATTAAAAGTGTCAATTTGACTTAAGGGGTATGGAAAACTTAATTACTTTGAGAACTCTTTATTACGTAATGGATGCTTATTGCCTGATGTCTGCTAAGTGGTTGTTGAGGCAAGAGAATCTTACTTCCTCTTTTGGGGTGTCGGCTGTTTTAGCTTTCATTCACTCTGGAGTGTGAAAGGGAAAGCAGTAATGTAGACCTCATCTAATAAATCACCAGTATTCTGTGTATGCTTTCGACATTCTATGGAATTGTATTACTACTTGTTGGAAATCACTGTCATGATCACTTGTTTTATACTGAGATACCTTCTGAGAAAAAGCAGTGTAAAAGTGCAGGTGTGCAGTAGAAATTCATTTTCTGCAATAAAGTGGAACTTACATTTCATATTCCTTTGGGAACAAGCAATACAACAACTCTTGTCTGTTTTCCAGTTTAGACATCTGCGATTTGATAATGTAGGGTGAATATAGGACACTGATCACTGTGAGGAGAGAAAGGTGGGAAAGATCAGGCTGGGGTCCACTGGCAGCTTTATTTCCTATGGTAGAGATAAGGATGTCTCCTGTTGATTTTTAGGAGTGAATGCCAGGGAGATGAGCTTTGTGCCCTAGCAGTTCAGAACTGCAAATTTCAAACTGTTTTTAGTTTCCCTACACAAACTGTGCTGTTGTATCCTTTTGGCTTTTACTCATGCTCTTACGTACCTTTGGGACACACTGCACTTAACCCCTTCTTTGCACAGTTAATTCATGGTTTATTATGCCAAGGAGTATTTTACCTGGGGAAACTGTCGCTACTATAGAATCCTGGGCATATATTTCTACCTTGGTAAAGTGAAGAGCAGGATAATTCATTGGGATGCAGGAAAAATATGTTAGACTTTTTTGTTTATATATTTATCTTGAGAGAAAATATTGTAAGCTTTTATAATATTTTTGTTGTTCAGTTGCCAAGTTGTGTCCGACTCTTTGTGACCCTGTGGACTGCAGCATGCAGGTCTCACTGTCGCTCACCATCTGGACTGACAGTGACGCTCTCTTTGTCTCATATGTCTCATTGACACTTGTTGCATATAATGTGAGATATACACTGAGAAAAAGTGGGAGTTTGTGACAGGTCTACGTCAGTATCCACATGTATTTGATTTCAGCACATTGCAGTGTGTTTTAGTTTGTTACATGTACCTAGTTGTCTTAAACATTCAGAATTTTGGTCCCCCTTGACATGATAAACTAAGACTAAAGTTAACCATCTTCTCTGCCCTCCTCTTGTATGCAGTGAGGTGTTGGGACAGTTTAACTCTCTTCAGTTTTCTAATTCCAGTGTTAGTGTTTTCAGTTCAGCTCAGTCGCTCAGTTGTGCTGACTCTCTGCGACCCGTGGCCAGGCCTCCCTGTCCATGACTGGCTCCCAGAGCTTGCTCAAACTGTCCATTGAGTCTGTGATGCCATCCAACCATCTCATCCTCTGTTGTCCCCTCCTCCTCCTGCCTTCCTTCAGTCTTGTGTATTTTTAAGCCTCCAACATTAGTTGTTACTTTCCCTCTTGGGTATTGTTTAGTCACTCAGTTGTGTCAGACTCTTTTAAAACCCCATGGACTGTAGCCCTGCAGGCTCCTCTGTGGGATTTCCCAGGCAAGAATACTGGAGTGGGTTGCCATTTCCTTCTCTAGGGGATCTTCCTGACCCAGGGACTGAAGCTAAAATTTAAATTTCAGTGCCTATTTTTTGCTTCAGTGAGTTATATTTATCCTTTTCTTAAATTTATTGAAGCTCATTTGGTGGACCAGCATGTGATCAATCCTGGAAAATTTCTTTATGCTTGTGAGAAGAATGTGTATTCTGTTCTTCTCTTCTGCGATCACTATAATGTAAATCTTGGTGTGTTTGTTATTGTCCCAGAGGACAGTGAATAATGTATTCATTTCTTTTCATTCTTTTTCTATATTCTGTTTTGCATCAGTGATTTCCACCATTTTGTTTCCTGATCACTTATCTGCTCTACATCACTTACTCTGTTGATTCCTTCTAGTGTATTTTTTTGTTTTAGTTATTGTTTGTCCATTTCTGTTTGTTCTTTAATTCTTCTGTGCCTTGTTAAGCATTTCTTGCCTCTTCTTGATCTGTGCTTCCATTCCTTTCCCAGTATTTTTGATTATCTTTACTATCATGGCTCTGAATTTAGGTAGATTGCGTATTTCCGTTCTTCTGGGATTTTATCTCCTTCCTTCATCTGGGATATATTGTTTATCCAAATGCCTGTGATTGCAGTTTTCATTCCACAGGCTGCAGTAGTGTAGATCTTTTTGCTTCTGCGTCTGTTCTCTTGTGGATGTCTCAGAGGCTTGTGGGAGGGTCTAGTTCCTGCCCCCTACTGGATGGAGCTAGGTCCTGTCCCTCTGTTGAGCAAGGCTGTGCTTAGGAACACTTTATGCGGCCTGTAGACTGATGAGTGGGGCTGTGTTGCTTTCCTATTTGTAGTTTGGCCTGAGGCATCTCAGCATTGGCATACAGAGGCTGTTGGGTGGAGCTAGGACTTGGGAGGAAGTGGCAGCCTCTAGGAGCTATGATAGACCCAGACAGTATGTTGAAAAGCAAAATCATCACTTTGCCGACACAGATCCATATAGTCAAGGCTATGGTCTTTTCATTGATCACGTACATTGCTAGAACTGGACCGTAAAGAAGGCAGAGTGACAAAGAATTGATGCCTTTGAGCTGTGGTACTGAAGGAGCCTCTTGAGAGTCCCTTGAACAGCAAGGAGATCAAACCAGTCAATGTTAAAGGAAATCAACCCTGGATACTCATTGGGAGGAGTTTGTGCCCCTTCTGCTGTTTTGTTGTGACTTTTTGTATTTGACTGTCGGGTGTCTTTTTTGGTAGGTTTCAGTGGGTTTTTGGTTGTTGTTGATGGTTGTTCAGCCGTTATGATTAGCCATTAGTTATGATTTTGATGTTTTTGTAAGAAAGTGGACTCTTGTCCATCTGTTCCACCATCTTGTTGACCAATTGATATTGCTCTGGTTGGTCTTTTTTATGATGATGGATTGTTTTCATATATATTTTATAATTTTGTATTTTAAAGTTATCTGTAGAGTACCTTCTGCATGATAATTCCGCATGCTCTGGCTTGCATATATGTTCCTCTGGACCTGTTTTGTATTTATTTTTGCACCTGGGGTATCTCACACTTGATTTAGATTATTTTCTTGGGAGGATATTCTCAGACCAATATATAAATAAGAATTGGCCTGTTAATTTCCCATTTATTTTGTTCTGAATTGGGATGTTTGTGTATACAATCTTAGTATCATTTATTGAGATGTGGGAACTTTCATTTAAGCATTGGGAATTAAATTGTAATTCAGTTGTGTCATACCTGCTTTATTGTGTGAGATGTATTTGAACAATCTGAATGATTCTTTGTCCCAGAAGGTTACTGAAACTGTGAGTAGAAGGAGTGAGGTTATTTTGAGAAATAGGAATGGTTCAGGCTGTTGATGCTAAAGTTGGTTGAACAAATTTTTGACACTCAGGCATTATTAGGCCCCTAGCATTATTTGTTTCTGAGGGTTATATCTTTTGATATTTACTGTATTAGAAATAAACACAGATATTTTTATAGCAATTTAAAATAGCACACTCTTTACATGTTAATATGTTTTTAATGTAAAATAAACATTTAAAAAATTAGTGAGAAAGTGACACTGTTGTGTTTCTTGCAAATCTGTTTAACACCTGGCTAGATAGAATTAAAACCAACAAGATTCTAACAACAACTTTGGAGATCAGTGTGTAACATATTTTGTTGAAGTATATGAAGAAAGTCTGGCCTCATTTTTATACTTGGAAGAGGAGTTTTGAAATAGCTCTACCTAGTAATTGTGGCTCTTCTTCTTTGCTACTACACTAGAACTTAACCACTGATAGTTTCTTGAATATTAGTTGCAATGTAGACTATAAAACCACATCAGTAACGTTTTGTTCTTTGTTACAGTAAAATTCTTTGGTCTATCATACACTCTGCACAGACCTTCTACTTATGTATTATTTTTTAACTTTATGCTTTGTTTATTTGGAAGGTACTTGTTCTATGAGTTATGCAGACTTTTCCAAATGGTGATTCATTTCATTTTTGTTATATTGCCCCACACATATTTTAATATCACCACCATTGTTATTAAGAGAAGTCTTTAACTATTGGGATGCTATCCAGTGCACAGTGAATACAAGTTTTCTGAAACTCAAATTGTCTCTTGAAGGCTTGATTTTGTCAGTGGCAATAAATACTGTCAGTTGTTTTTCTTGAAAAAATAACTCACTTTTGTTTATTTTGAGGCAGTGTTGCACATTCCCAAGGTTCAAGAACTACTGTCTGTGCTCTCTATACTGATATTACCAGGAACTTTTAGTTCACCTGTAGTTGAAGAAGTTGGATTTATTACTTGTGGCAGTGAGGGAGAATGCTTCCTGTCGAACCATGGAGTCTCTTAGTAAGAATTTGTCATAAAGGGTTTGTTATAGGTCTTGAGTGTGTTTAGATAACTCAGGAGAAGATTAAAAGAAGGTGCCTTTTCTCTGGATTAGTTGCTGGGGGTATGGGCATTATTCTGTAATTGGGTATCTTAAATCTCATACGTAAGGAGACAGAAATAAATGCAGGCTAAAGATTTAATTGGTAAAGAAGCAGCGGTTACTCTTATGAGCCAAAAAGGAGGATGTTTGGTCACTTTGTGGTTTGGATGATATTCATGTTTTTGTTTGGATCCATCATGGTTAGAATGGCCTTATCTGTTTTTGATATGCAGTATATGTTTAGCAGGAGAACATTAAGACTTAGCTGTGCGTGTCAGGTCTCCACTGATGGTAGCAGACATGTTTCTATCTTTCACAGTTACTTTTGTAGTTTGTCAGTTATTCTTTCGAGTAATCATGATATGCATACAAAAAGTGTCTAGTTTGATTTGCAGCTTTAACAATCTCACGAGTGCTTTTCCTCAAGGTAGTCATTGAATTTCACTGTGTGCTGTTTATGCACACTTCTTATTTGTTCAGGTAGAGTGTTAGAAAGAGTTGTTGTAGGGTTCTGAATCAAGGCTCCTCAAAATATATGTCCATATCTGATAATGTCTGATTCCTGGAACCTGTGAATGTTACTTGAATCAGAAAAAGATCTTTGCAGATGTAATTAAGTTAAAAATCTTGAGATCACTTTGGATTATTCAAGTGAGGCCTAAATCCAGTTAGGATTTAGGATCCAGTTAGTATTGTTCAGTCTATGTGGATGAGAGACACAGAAGAGAAGGCACATTGGGAGACAAGAAAGAGGCTATGTGTGATCATGGAAACACAGATCGATGTGACAGGAAATCAAGGAACACCTGGAGCCAGAAGAAATTGGAAGAGACAAGGAATGCTCTCCCATAGAATCTCTGGAGGGAGTGTGGCTTGCTGACACTCGATATTGAACTTCTGGACTCCAGAACTCCTGGAGAATAAATGTCTATTTTAAGCCACTAGATAGCCATTTGTGGTTATTTGTTATGGCAGCCTCAGCAAACAGATGCACTTTTATATGTAAGGGTTGAGATTTAATGAAATGAATTATTTTTACTGGTTTATAATGGGCATTAGTAAGTGAAACTGACATCTTCTATTACAGGGAGTGTGTGAAGGAGGAGAATACAATGATGCTCATACAGTTTGTTGCCGAAGCCTTGATTGGTGCTAATGCACTTACATTTTTATCCACTGTTGGTGTCATATTACAACTGAAAATGTCAATATGGTGAAACAAAGTTATTATGAAGATAGATTTGACCTTGCCAACTCCTGAAAAAGTATTGGTCGGGGGCGGGGGGGATGTGTCTCTGGACCATTTAGAGAACCACAGGCTAAGGAAACCTGACCCAATTTCAGAACCCAGATTGAAAATGATCTTTTGTCTTGAAACTCGCTTTGTTAGGGCACAAGATACTGCAGGCACTATATTCTTTTTACTGCCAACTCTGATGTAAACTGTAGCATAATGTCTTGACATAATAGTTCTGTTGAATCAGAGCTTGTTTAGTATTATGAACCTTACTATACTCATATAAATGAGCAGGGAAGAATGATTTATCTCCCTAAGTTTGTTGAAACCCAACTCAACCTCAGCTTTTTCTTCTGTCTACTAATTGGCCCACTAACTGGCTGTTCCTTACAATTCAGTTCCAGTTCAGTTCAGTCGCTCAATCGTGTCCGACTCTTTGCGACTCCATGAATCGCAGCACTCCAGGCCTCCCTGTTCATCACCATCTCCCGGAGTTCACTCAGACTCCACGTCCATCGAGTCCGTGATGCCATCCAGCCATCTCATCTTCGGTCGTCCCTTTCTCTTCCTGCCCCCAATCCCTCCCAGCATCAGAGTCTTTCCAATGAGTCAACTCTTCTCATGAGGTGGCCAAAGTACTGGAGTTTAAGCTTTAGTATCGTTCCTCCCAAAAAAATCCCAGGGTTGATCACCTTCAGAATGGACTGGCTGGATCTCCTTGCAGTCCAAGGGACTCTCAAGAGTCTTCTCCAACACCACAGTTCAAAAGCATCAATTCTTCGGCGCTCAGCCTTCTTCACAGTCCAACTCTCACATCCATACATGACCACAGGAAAAACCATAGCCTTGACTAGACGGACCTTAGTTGGCAAAGTAACGTCTCTGCTTTTGAATATACTATCTAGGTTGGTCATAACTTTTCTTCCAAGGAGTAAGCATTGTCTAATTTCATGGCTGCAGTCACCATCTGCAGTGATTTTGGAACCCCAGAAAATAAAGTCTGGCACTGTTTCCCTTGTTTCCCAATCTGTTTGCCATGAAGTGATGGGACTGGATGCCATGATCTTTGTTTTCTGAATGTTGAGCTTTAAGCCAACTTTTTCACTCTCCTCTTTCACTTTCATCAAGAGGTTTTTAGCTCCTCTTCGCTTTCTGCCATAAGGGTGGTGTCATCTGCATGTCTGAGGTTATTGATATTTCTCCCAGCAATCTTGATTCCAGCTTGTGTTTCTTCCAGTCCAGCGTTTCTCATGATGTACTCTGCATATAAGTTAAATAAGCAGGGTGACAGTATACAGCCTTGACGTACTCCTTTTCCTATTTGGAACCAGTCTATTTTTCCATGTCCAGTTCTAACTGTTGCTTCCTGACCTGCATACAGGTTTCTCAAGAGGCAGGTCAGGTGGTCTGGTATTCCCATCTCTTTCAGAATGTTCCACACTTTATTATGATCCACACAGTCAGCGGCTTTGGCATAGTCAATAAACCAGAAATAGATGTTTTTCTGGAACTCTTTTGCTTTTTCCATGATCCAGCGGATGTTGGCAGTTTGGTCTCTGGTTCCTCTGAGATGTACCTAAAACGGCAATACTTTTTGTTGGGTGTCTTATCTTTTGATGGAGTCTAGTTAACTACCTTCATTCTTTACATAACATAATTCTTTTGGAACAATTAAAATTTTTTTTTTTAATATATGGTTTATTCTTCTACCTAGTTGTACTAGATTTGTGAGCCTTTCCTCTCTCCTCTCCATGGTTCCTAAGTTGTGCACACATATGCTCACAGATTCACACTCAAACACACCTTTCACTTCATTATCTGTTTCTTAGCCTTTTTGTGGAATCATTGCAGAATTACAAATATTGATTTCCATAGATATTAAAGATTTAGTGTTAGCTTATTTATAACCCAACTGATGAGGACAAAATACAGTAAGGATAATTCATTTATATTTTAAAATTGCCTATAAGAAGTAATTTTAAGCTTACCAATGTTTAAAACTCATAATACAATATGTTCTCATTTAATTGTTTTGAATTGTGCTGCAGTGCTGAGAAGGGAGACCCAGCCCTAAAACTGTTAGTTGGGAGTATGAGCATTGGGTCTAGAGAAACATAAAATAAGGTATTTTGCTTAAACAAGGGAGGAAGTACTTGTTCACAGACACAGAAAGAATGCTGAGTTGGAGAATGTACCAGAGCTTCAAGGTAGCGCAAATGCATTTTCTTGTTGGGTGAATGGAGTAAAGGTGTTCTCATGAAAAACTGTCACAGCAAAAGCAGTCTCTGTGTAAGCAATTAAGGAGAGTCTGTATAAATGCTTAGCAATACTAGTTTTTTTTTTTCCCATTGGCTTGCAACCAGAGGAGAATCCAGGGTGTTGTCCTACTTACATCTAGTAGAAAGTGTGGTATCTGGTAAAAATCGATGCTGTAATTCAGTATACAGTTTGGGAATAGATGTGCCTTAGTCTGTTGCACATGGTGGGGTGAGAGTTGTTTGTTGGCAGTGTGAGTAGTCTAGCATATTGTGGGCATTGCCTTGCACAGGCACTTAGTTTGCACATCTTTTTTCACATTGCTGAATTATTTACCACCATTCATCCACTTAACATAATATAAAACTTTGTTGATTATCTGCTGTGTCTGCAGTCATCATCTCCCTCTCTTTTTGTTGGTCGGTAGGGATTTATGCTTATTTCTTGTATGCTTTGTAATTAATTCTTTTCTGGAGGGAACAGAAAAGGGTACACTCATTCCATTGCCTGCACTGGAAATCTCAGCCTTGATTGATCACCAAGTCTTGCATTATACTTTGGACATTTAACTTTTTTCTTAAATTCTTGGAACCTATGCCTATTTACACTAGAAAATAATTGTTTCACATTCTTCTCTGCTACCCCAAACCAGTGCCCCTATCGTCTTTCTTACACTATTCTGTTCCCCAGCCAAGATTTGTGAGCTTTCCTGTTTATAGTTTGTATTACAGTAAAATATAGGCATATTAAATAAGATGTTTCACACTGTTCCTAATATGTTTTGAGAAAGGATCTAGGTTTGGATCTTCTCTCCAGTGAAAAATCGCATGTTGGCAACTATTTAGAAATTACTGCCTGCTTTAAGCTGAATCTCACTTGCTAAAGTAGAAGACTCATTTGTTTATATAACTATATGTCTGATACCTATTGACCCTTGGTAATTTGTTACAACTTTTCTTACATGTTTGCTTTTCCTGAAAAGACTCAGTATCGTGTAGCTTTATAGATGAAACAGAACACAGTGAAAATTTCAAAACATAATCAGAATTGGACATTGGCTCATTTAAATGGCTGGCATTGCCAAATGTGTCCACTTCTAAAAGAACTGAAATAAATGTGAAAGCTGTCTTTTGGCTCATTAGTGAAATGAAGGAAACATTGTGAATATGAGGGTGAGTTGTCATGGGAAATTAAATGGAAATGAAATATGTTAATAATCTTAAATTGGTTTTGCTATGCATATCAGTTTTTTAATGTGTCAGGTTATGCTTGCTCACAGATGGATGCTATGAAGACTTTGACCTTCACAGGGAAACATACAATTCATTTGACAATTGAGTGAATGTATCAACAGCAAAAAAATTGAGTGAGATACTCTGTTTAATTTAGGAATCGACAACCAGCTAATTGAAAAGAGTGAAAAGGAGAAATGAGTGCTAAAGCTTTGGTATCTGGGTCAAATTGTAGAAACTCTAGTGTTACACAGTTAAATTCAGCATCTCAAAACAATGCTTGTTCTTGGTTTGCTCAAACAGCAGGCTGTCCCAAGCCATAAGTCGCCTTTCTAAATTTCCCTGGTCAGATACTTACAGTGTTAAGTATTGGGTTGGCCAAAAAGTTCATTCATGTTTTTCTGTAACATATCACAGGGAAAAAAAAACCCACATGAACTTTTGGCTGACTCAGTATATAGCTGTGACATCAAAAAAATAGTACTCATGCTTTCTTTTTTTTTCCTTTTGTCAAATTTTCATATCTCCATACTTCTAGTGCAGAATCATAAATTTTTTAATTGTACATTTTTAGAAGTATAATTTATATAGTATGGGCACAAATTTTCAGTGAGTTTCCTTTATGCCCTTTTCCAGCCCCCTGCTGTCCTCTAACACAGCCATGACTATTCATTCAGTTAGCTTATTAGCTTTGTCCATTTTAAGACCTCACATAAACATAATTATATAATATATACTGTTTTAGATCCGTTTCTTTCATTCAGTGTGTTTTGAAAATTCCTTCGTATTGTTGGATGTATGAATATTTCATTTTAATGCTGAGCTATATTCCACTGTATGATGATAGTACAGTTTAATTCTCTTGTTGATGGGCATTTGAGTTATTTCTACTTCTTGCTAGTATGAATAAAACTGTTGTGATCAGTTGTGTACAGATTACATTAGTGTTCGTATCTGTTGGGCAAATGACTAGGAAGAAAATTTCTGAGTAGTTGTGTGTTTTAATAAAGCAATGATTCTCAGCTGTAGATGATTTTGCCAACGTTGGGGACATTTGGCCGTGTCTGGAAATATTTTTGGTAATCATGAATGAGTGAAGGTTGGATAGAGGTCCAAGAGACTGCTAAATAACAAAGAAAGCCCAAGACAGCTCTGCATCCAAAGAATTATTTGGTACACAATATCTATAATTCTGAAGTTGAGAATTCCTGTTTTAAACAGAACTGCTGAACAATATTCCAAAGTAGTGTTATTGTACATGACAGTTTCCATTTGTTCTGTATATGCTATAAAATTTGATATTATTAGTGGCAATGGCATCCCACTCTGGTACTCTTGCCTGGAAAATCCCAGGGACAGCGGAGCCTGGTGGGCTGCTGTCTGTGGGGTCGCACAGAGTCGGACATGACTGAAACAACTTAGCAGTAGCAGTCTTAATTTTAGTTATTCTAGTAGTATTCTATTTATGGTTTTAATTTGCATTTCTTTTATGAGATAGTGATGTTAAGCATTTTTTCTTGTGCTTTTGACCATTTCTATATCTTTTTCAGTTTTGAGATAACTGACATAACACTGTATCAGTTTAAGGTGTATAATGTGATGCTTTGATGTATTAATAGACTGTGAAATGATTACCACAATAAGGTTAATGAACACATCCATCATCTCACATGATTACTGTTTTTTCTATGTGTGTGACAAGAACATGTAAGACCTATCCTTTTAGCAACTTTGAAGTATACTATATAATGTTGTTAACTGTAGTCACCGTGGTTTACATTAGATCCCCAGAACTTATTCCTCTTAGAACTTGAAGTTTGACCACCACCACACATATTCTATTCTCTACCCCTGACAACTACCAACCTACTTAAATTCCACATATAAATAAGATCATATATATATATATATATATATATATATTTTTTTTTTTGCCTTTCTCTGCCTAACTTATTTCACTTAACATAACACTTAACCCTCAAGTTCCATCCATGTTGTCACAAATGGCAGGCTGAATAATATTTCATTGTTTTATTTTCTAACTGAAGCTGTATCACAAAGCTGTAATAAGACAGTATGGTGTTCGCATAAAAACAGGTACATGGATTAATGGAACAGAATTAAGAGCCTAGAAATACACCTTTGCAAAAATGGGACAAGGGAGCTGAAAATACTCAATGGGTAAGACATAGTCTCTTCAATAATTGGTGGTGGGAAAACTGGATATCCATGTGCAAAAGAATGAAACTGGGCCCCTAACTTACACCATTTAAAAATTGACTTGAAATGAATCAAGGTTTAAATTTAAGACCTGAAACCATAAAAATCCTAGAAGAAATCACAAAGTATGGTATGACAACACAGGCAAAACAACCAAACGAAAACAAAAACATACAGGGTGTAATTATATTAAACTGAAAAGCTTCTGCACAGCAAAACAAACAAGCAAGCAACAACAACAAATATAAAGGTAGCTTATGGGATGGAAGAAAATATTTGCAAACCACATATCTGATAAGGAATTATAACATCCAGGATATTCAAGGAATTCATACAGTTAAATATCAAAAGGTCAGTCTGGTTCAAAAAACAGGCAGAAGACTTGAATAGACATTTTTTCAAAGAAGACATAAAATGGCCATCGGGTACATGAAAATGTACTCGATACCACTAATCATTACAAGCAAATCAGAGCCACCTATGAAATATCATCTCATACCTATTAGAATGGCTATTATCAAAAAGACAAAAGAAAACAAAATACAATTATATGGAAGAAAAAAACCTTGAGCCCTGTTGGGAATATAAATTGGTCTAACCACCATGGGGAACAATGTGGAGGTTCCTTAAAAAATTAAAATTAGAACTACTATATGATGTAACAATTCCACTTCTTGGTTTATAACTAAAAGAAATGAAGCCACTACCTTGAAGAGATATCTGTATGCCATTTTTTATTGCAGCATGATTTACAGAAGCTAAGACATGGAAATCAACCTAAGTGTCCTATATCTTTTGTAAAAATTTGTTACATTTTCTCATAGTCTGTAGCTTTCCTTTTATTTTATTAATGGTATTGTTTGAAGTACAGAAATTAAAAACTTTAGTGTAATTCATAACTTTTATTTCCTTTTTGCTCATGCTTTCTGTGCCCTATGATGGCTTTGCTTATACAAAGATATCACAAAGATACTCTTCTTGGTATCATCTAGAAACTTTATTTAGGTTTCATATTCTATTAGAATGGATTTTTAAATACATGGTATGAAGTGGGGATCAATATGTATTTATTTCCTCGTGCGTTTTCAGATCTTACAGACCATTTCTTCAAAGGACTATTTTTACCCTTGATAAATTACTTTGTATTCTGACTAAACTCAATTATCTATTTTGTGGGTACATTGTTGAACTCAGTTCTGTGTTTGATGTGTATCCTTATTGCCAGTATCACACTGCCTTAATTGCTATAGTTTTTAGAAGTCATGGAAACAGTATAATATAAGCCCTTCAGTTTCATTTTTCTTCAATATTATTTGATCTATTCTAAGTCTTTTGAATTTCCATATAAATTTTAGAGTGTGCTTATTAGTTTAATTATGTTAGAATTTTAAAAATGATGACATTGATCAGTTTGAGTAGAATTGATGTATTAAAGTAATACCAATAATATTGAGTCTTTCAATTTACAAACATGGACTCTCTCCATTTGTTTTTTTAGAGCTTTAATTTATGACACCGTTTTAAAATTTTCTGTTACAGTTCTCAGAAAGTTTTGTTTCTTTTACGGTATTTTAATGCTAGTTTTTAAGACTTAATTTTTTAATAGTAGTTTTAGGTTCATGACAAAATTGAGAGGAAGGTACAGAGATTTCCCATTACCCTCTTATCCCCCACATGGATAGACTACCTCAAGGGGATACAGTTGTTAAAACTGATACCTATATCAAAACATTGTAGTCATCTAAAGGACGCACTTTACATTAGGGTGTATTTAGAATATTGTAAATTCTATGGGTTTGAAACAGTGTGTAATGACCTTCATCCATCATACTACTATGTATCATACAGAATATTTTCACCACCCTGAAAATCCTCTCTGCTTTCCCTTCTGTATATTTCTTTTTAAGTATTTTATGATTTTTTTGATAATATATAACTTTTTTGAAAAAATATTAAAATTGTTGCTGCTGCTGCTGCTAAGTCGCCTCAGTCGTGTCTGACTCTGTGTGACCCCATAGATGGCAGCCCACTAGGCTCCCCGTCCCTGGGATTCTCCAGGCAAGAATACTGGAGTGGGTTACCATTTCCTTCTCCAATGCATGAAAGTGAAAAGTGAAAGTGAAGTCGCTCAGTTGTGCCCAACTCTTAGCGACTCCATGAACGGCAGCCTACTAGGCTCCTCCATCCATGGGATTTTTCAGGCAAGAGTACTGGAGTGGGTTGCTATTGCCTTCTCCAAAATTGTTGCTAGTACAGCAAACAATACAATTGGTGCTTTGATTTTTGCATCCTGTAAAATCGGTAAATTTACATGTTATTTCTATTAAGATGTCTTTTTAGTGAGTCTTTAGGATTTTCAGTATGAACAGTTTTGTCATCTGCGAGTACAGAGTTTTAATTTTTTTCTTTTCAATTTCTGTTCTTTATTCATTTTTCCTGCCTGCAGCAATGGCTAGGACCACCAATGTGAATAGAAGTGGTGAGAGCACTCTGTTTTCAGATGATATGATTCTGTGCAAAGAAAACCCTAAAGGTACCACCAGAAAACTACTAGAGCTAATCAATGAACATAGTAAAGTTGCAGGATATAAAATTAATACACAGAAATCCCTTGCATTCCCTTACACTAACAATGAAAAAACAGAGAAATTAAGGAAAAATTTTCATTCCTTTGCAACAAAAAGAAAATACTTAGGAATAAATTTACCTAAAGAAACAAAAGACTTATATATACAAAACTAAGAAACAGTGATGAAAGATATCAAAGATGACACAAATAGATGAAGAAATATACCATGTTTGTGGATTAGAGGAATCAGTATAGTGAAAATGAGTATGCTGCCCAAAGCAATCTATAGATTCAACACAATCCCTATCAGGCTACCAATGATATTTTTCACAGAAGTAGAAAAAATAATTTCACAGTTTGTATGGAAACATAAAAAACCTTGACTAGCAAGCAGAATCTTGAGAAAGAAGAATGGAACTGGAGGAATCAACCTTCCTGATTTCAGACTATACTACAAAGCTGCAGTCATCAAGACAGTATGGTATTGGCACAAAGACAGAAATCTAGATCAGTGGAACAAAATAGAAAGCCCAGAGATAAATCCACACACCTATGGACATCTTATCTTTGACAAAGGAGGCAAAAGTATACGATGGAGAAAAGTCAATCTCTTTAACAAGTGGTGCTGGGAAAACTCGTCAACCACCTGTAGAAGAATGAAACTAGAACACTTTCTAACACCATACACAAAAATAAACTCAAAATGGATTAAAGATCTAAATGTAAGAGCAGAAACTATAAAACTCTTAGAGGAAGACATAGGTAGAACACTCTCTGGCATAAATCACAGCAAGATCCTCTGTGACCCATCTCCCAGAGTAATGGAAATAAAAATAAATAGGGCCTAATTAAACTTAAAAGCTTTTGAGCAGCAAAGAAAACTATAAAGGTGAAAAGATAGCCTTCAGAATGGGAGAAAATAATAGTAACGAAACAACTGACAATCTCCAAAATATACAAGCAGCTCATGCAGCTCAATACCAGAAAAATAAATGACCCAATCAAAAAATGGGCCAAAGAACTAAACAGACATTTCTCCAAAAAGACATACAGATGGCTAACAAACACATGAAAAGATGCTCAACATCACTTATTATTAGAGAAATGCAAATCAAAACCACAATGAAGTACCATCTAACACTGGTCAGAATGGCCACCAAACAATAAATGATGGAGAGGTTGAGCAGAAAATGGAACTCTTTTACACTCTTGGTGGGAAGCAAACAGCCACTATGGAGAACAGTGTGGAGATGCCTTAGAAAGCTGGAAATAGAATTTCCATATGACCCAACAATCCCACTGCTGGGTGCACACACCGAGGAAACCAAAATTGAAAGAGACACATGTATCCCAATGTTCATTGCAGCACTGTTTACAATAGTTAAGAGCATGAAAGCAACCTAGATGTCTGTTGCCAGATGAATGGACAAGGAAGTGTGGTGCACATACACAATGGAATAGTACTCAGCTATAAAAAGAGCACATTTGAGTCAGTTCTAATGAGGTGGATAAAACTGGAGCCCATTATACAGAGTGAAGTAAGTCAGAAAGAGAAACACCAATAGAGTATATTAATGCATGTATATGGATTTAGAAAGACGGTAAAGACGACCCTATATGGATACAGTATAAGAGACACAGATGTAAAGAACAGACTTTTGGACTATGTGGGAGTAGGTGAGGGTGGGATGATTTGAGAGAATAGCACTGAAACTTGTGTATTACTGTATGTAAGATAGATGACCAGTACATGTTTGATGCATGAAGCAGGGCACTCAGAGCTGGTGCTCTGGGACAATCCAAAGGGATGGGGTGAGGAGGGAGATGGGAGGGGGGGTTCAAGATGGGGGACACATGTGCACCCATGGCAGATTCATGTCAGTGTATGGCAGAAACCGCCACAATATTGTAAAGTAATTAACCTCCAATTAAAATTAATTGATTAATTAAAAAAAAAAGAAACAAATTGGTGAGAGCCATCATTCTTGCCTTTTTGCTGATATCTTTATATGCACAGTTGATTGGGCAGTTTTCTTGGGAAGGGCCTCACCATTCACCATGAGAACCTTTAAAATTAGAGTTTTTTCCCACATAATGGCTGTGGAGAAATTCAGAAATTCATAGCAAAAGGAGGATTTGACACACTCTTGTTGACTTAAAGATAGTGGGGGCCAAATGAGAAGGTAGTTTTAAGGAAATGAGAGAAAATCGTAGCTGACAGCCAGCAAGGAAATAGGGACTTCCATCCTATAAATCTCAAGGAACTAAATTCTGCCAAAAAGTGTGTGAGCCAGGAAGCAGATTTTTCTCCAAAAGTTCCAGGTGAGAACTTGTTCTAGCCAACATCTTGATTTCAGTCTTACGGTAATACTGAGCAGAGGACTTAATCATGCTGGATAGATTTCTGTCTTGGAGAATTGTGAACTGTTTGGTGGATGTTATTTTCAGTGGCTACGTTTGTGGTTCTTTGTTATGCAGCAGTGGAAAACTAATGCAACAAGGATGTCACCCAGCCCGATTCCCTTCTTTCTTGGTAATCTCCTTCAGTTTCTACTTGATTTTGGTTGCCCTCCAGTGCCTTCAAAGAGTGGTTGAGTGGAGTTCATGATATCCATCTGTGGGAGTGCTAGTATAATATAAACTACTGTGCCACTGCTAGAGCTTGAACTCTCCATATTAATTTCGGCTTTTCCTTCTCTTTAAAAATTATTTATATGGTCTTCATATTGTTGTTGTTGTTCAGTCTCTAAGTCATGTTTGACTCTTTGTGACCCCATGAACTGCAGCATGCCTGGCTTCCCTGGCCTTCACTGTCTCCCAGAGTTTGTGCAAATTCATATCCATTGAGTTGGTGATGCCATCCAACCATCTCATTCTGTGTTGCCCCCCTTTCCTCCTGCCTTCAGTCTTTCCCAGCATCAGGGTCTTTTCCAGTGAGTCGGCTCTGTACAACAGGTAGCCAGAGTATCGGAGCTTCAATTTTAGCATCAGTTCTTCCAATGAATGTTCAGGGTTTCCTTTAGGATTGATTGGTTTGATCTTGCTGTCCAAGGTTTATATTCAGTTCAGTCACTCAGTCGGTTCCGACTCTTTGCGACCCCGTAAATCGCAGCACGCCAGGCCTCCCTTTCCATCACCAGCTCCCGGAGTTCACTCAGATTCACATCCATCGAGTCTGTGATGCCATCCAGCCATCTTATCCTCTGTTATCCCCTTCTTCTCCTCCCCCAATCCCTCTCAGCATCAAAGTCTTTTCCAGTGAGTCAACTCTGCATGAGGTGGCCAAAGTACTGGAGTTTCAGCTTTAGCATCATTCCTTCCAAAGAAATCCAGGGTTGATCTCCTTCAGAATGGACTGGTTGGATATTAAATGTACAATATTTCATCCTGTTTAAGTACCATTCTCCTAATGTTAGCTATTTGGTTGTTTCTGTCTTTTGCTACAAAAAGCTGCAGAGGTATCTCTGGGTCTGTGTTTTGGTTTTGTTGATTTATTAGGATAAATTTGGAGTAGAGTCCCTAGGTTAAAGAGATTAGAGGAAACACTTTTGGAGGGCTGCGTTGCTAACTAGCTGTGAGACTATGGCAAGTTAACTTATTTGAGTCTCATTCTCAAGGAAATGGCAGCCCACTCCAGTATTCTCGCCTGGAAAATCCCATGAATGGAGGAGCCTGGTAAGCTATAGTTCATGGGGTCGCAAAGAGTCGGACATGACTGAGAGACTTCACTTTCTTCACTTTTCATCTTACGTGAAAGCCTAAGAAAATCTGTCCTTCGTGGTTTGAACATTAAATTATGTGGCTTATAGAAAGTGCTAGGGGAAGAGAAGATACTTAATAATGGATGAAGACATGAGGATTATGATAGCTACTTATTTGTTTGACATCTTGCTTTTCAAAAGTAAAATGTCAATTTACAGTTGGATTTTTTTTTTTTTTCTGAAGTAAGTCTTCTACGTAACTAATCACACAAGGAGGGACAACTACAAAATGCAGAACACAGGACAGGGTAGCTAAGTTAAAGATGAAAGAATAGACTTTATAATACTACCATATGCATATTTGGTGCTGAATTAGGTCTCCCAAAGATATAATTGTCCCATTCTCCTTAGTTTGTGCATCAAAAGGAAGTCCTTTTGAGATGACTTAGAGGGGTGGTTTCTGGACAGTTTTTTTTCTTTCCCTCTGTGCTTCAGTTTACATTTAGTATGTTTGTTCAGACCAGCAGACTGTATTATCCAGTTTGTTTCTAGTATATAGCTGTCATTTAAATAATCTAAAAAGCTTTTTATTGTAGGTCTTTATCAAGTGTTAACTGGATTTGTAATTTTCCTAGTTTGTCGCATCTTCCATAAATACAGTTTTCTCTGTGTCCCAAGAGATGCTATTGTATTACTATTCATTGAAATAACATTTTCTTAACATTCTTCTCAAGCCCTTTATTAATGTGTATGCCTGGGTTATATTGTTGCAAAATGTTTCTGTTATTGATGGCTAACTCACTCTATTTTTATTTTGATGGGGCAATAAATAAAGGTACTTAATTCACATAAGCCTATAAATTAAATTCTCAAGGGGAAAGAAAATAATTTTAAATGCAGTTTACAATGTGGTAACTGGTAATCCACTTGCAAACAAGCTCGTTTAGTGGAATTGGATTGAATGAAATAGAAAAGTTTCATAACATTATTGTTTGTCATCTGTGCTGAATGGTTTTCATGGTATTGAGCTGTATGAAGAGATTACCTCCATTCCTACTGACCCTTTCTCTTCTCTCTTCTTTCCTCCAGAGAGTAAAAGAAGAGTTTTTCCTTTGTTTTCCAAAATGATTCTATCTCTATAGTTGAAATGGCTTTTCTTTGAAAGGGAAGCAAAGAGTCTGAGCTGCAGTTATTAGTTGTTCTAAAAGTGTAGTTGTTGTTGCAAATCAAAGAAGCATCTCTCCTGAGTGTTTGTTTCCTTTCTTGAATGAATAATTTTCAGATTCCACTCCCCACCCCCAGTAGAAACAAAATTAATAGGAGAATATGAAAAGGACAACTGAATTGTTCTATTTTTAATAACTCTTCAAAAGTTTTTAAAAGTTGCTTCCATAATATCAAAAAGATTTTGTTGCCATTGGCCTCCATCAGAAGAGATTATTTTCAAATACTCCTCTTTGACCTCCACAAAGGTGCATTTTCTCCTTGGAAAGCCACTGGCAAATTCACTAATGCAGAACCAGGAATTCATTTGTTTAAAGAGTTGCAGCTTTAGGGCTCAAATATAACACATCAGCTCTTCCAGTTAATTTCTGACAAGCTCAGGTGATGACTTTGATTTGTCAGATCATGTATCCTGTGGATGGTTACCTAAGAAACAATGTTTTTCTTAGGTGTCTGCTTAGGAACTGTGATTCTTGCAGGCAATTCTGCAGAAGATTCACATTTTTAAATTTGATCGTAGAGGACTCATCCACATTCTTCAGAGCAAGCACAAGCCTCAAATTCTTCTTCCATTAATTTCATTCTGCAATCATTTTTAAAAACCTGGATATATTTAAAATTTGTATGATCGTTTTTTTCTCATCTGCAGTAAAATTCTAGTTAGATTATTTCTAAACCACAAATTCACAATTTCATTTTCCCAGGATGACTTTCTGCTTGCTTCTGTTTGATACATTTTACTCATCTACAGTAGCATATATAGTAGTGTACCTGAGGCCACTATTCATGTACCATATTATCCTCATAACTGCAGTTTCTTTACATGATAGTTTGTACATTGCTTTTATGAAAGCAATTAAGTTGATTAACCCTATGGAGACAACTGAATATTCTTTTGCTCATCATTGCATCATTATAATTGCAAACTTTTCACAGTGACCCAGTTTACAGTGTCTACAAACCATAGGGGGCTGGGATCAAGATGAAGGCAGTGCCCCTGGGGATGAGGATAAGGAGCACTTGCACAGAACCACAGTGACTGGTCACCTTACAGGGAATGGTTAGGGCTTGCCAATCTTGTGTTCCCAGTATCCTTACTGCATGCAGATGATGAGGAGCCTGGCCTGAATGTAGCCCCTTGGATAGTAGTGGTTACCTTCATGGAGTGCTTAACACCTAGACCGTCATGTCTGTAGTAAAACCCCAGTGGTGACAAATGCAGCTTAAACCTGGTGCACTGGCCAGCACGGGTCTACTTTTGCATGGACATAATCTTCAAAACATTGCCCCTGAGGGACATGCCTGAAACAAAGTCAGAGATCTCAGATTCTGTGAGAGCAAAGAGAAAGGAGAGACCACTTCCAGGGCCTTTATGTCCTTGACCAGGCAGCTCAGTTTGGTGACACACTGATGTCCTCTGCCATGTCCTCGGCCATGCCGCCAAGAAGACTTTCTGTAGCACCTTCCCATCATTCACTGTTACATGTTCTCTTGGAGAGGAAATGCAGAATTCTTCAAATTGGACGCTTTCTTGTCTTGTACCTTAAGTCAGAGCCGAAGTTGGGGAGTATACACCAGCAGCATAGTCTTCGTGGCCGTTGCTTTCACTGAATTTAGGTAGTTTGAACTGATGAACAGAACAAAGAAGGAAATGATATTTATATATTGTTTCATTCTGGTTTTTGATAATGTCTTTAATTCATTTCAGACTAACATTATAATTATATCTGGGAGACAGCTTTTAAACACACAAAAATATATGTGTAAGATGATATTGTCTTATATACTTCTGTATCATTTAATTTCAAAAAGGAAACTCTAGTCATTTGAGGATGCAGTTGAGCAGGCACAGTCTGTTCAATAGTCAAAATTTGATGAATTTTATAAGCTTTGAAAAGATCTTTTCATGTACAGTAAAATGACATCATTCTTTGCTGGCTCCTATAAAATTGGCTTATCTTTTATCAGCAGAATGACTGAAGTCTTGCTTCCTGTTTATAAAGCTAGAGTTTATTATCCTGAAAATTGTATTACCAAGTATAGCCTTTAGATACGTTTCATTGCAAGAAAGAGAAAACATGACCAGAACTGTCTTAAAGAATGAGAATAATTGTTAATTGCATAATGAGAACCATGGATGAAAGTTCTACTATCAATTAATTCAACAGTGTTTTCAGAATGAAAGTTCTGTACATCTTTCTGCTAGACTTTTGTCCTTAGACTTGTCCCATAATGACTAAAAAGACACTATTACTCCAGACACTTAGTTTTTGCCATCACTTCATGGCAAGTAGATGGGGAAACAATGGAAACAGTGATAGACTTTTTTTCTTGGGTTCCAAAATCACTGCAGATAGTGATGCAGCCATGAAATTCAAAAATGCTTGCTCCTTGGAAGAAAAGCTATCACCAACCTAGACAGCATATTAAAAAGCAGAGACATTACTTTGGCAACAGAGGTCCATCTAGTCAAGGCTATGGTTTTTCCAGTAGTCATGTATGGATGTGAGAGTTGGACCATAAAGAAAGCTGAGCACAGAAGAACTGATGCTTTTGAACTGTGGTTTTGGAGAAGACTCTTATGCAGTACCTTGGACTGCAAGGAAATCAAACCAGTCCATCCTAAAGGAAATCAGTCCTGAATATTCATTGGAAGGACTGATGCTGAAGCTGAAACTCCAATGCTTTGGCCACCTGATGCAAAGAACTGACTCATTGACGAAGACCCTGATGCTGGAAAAGATTGAAGGCGGGAGGAGAAGAGGACGACAGAGGATGAAATGGTTGGATGGCATCACCAACTCTATGGACATGAGTTTGAGCAAGCTCCAGGAGTTGGTGATGAACAAGGAGGCCTGGCTTGCTTCAGTCCATGGAGTCACAGAGTTGGACACGGCTGAGTGACTGAACTAACTAATTACTTCAGACAAGTTAAATGAGAGTCACCGTGGGGAAGTAAGGGAGTCCAGGCATTGGTCCACTTAGAATGCATGATGATTTTGTCCTGCAACTTGCCAGGATTGAGAACAAACTTATGCTGAGTAGGATTCACACTGGGGATTATAAACCCAGCTACCCTGAAGTGTATGCCATTCAGTAGCTGAAGAAAGCAGTTCTTTTAGCAAGGAATAATGGAGAAGAATTTGGCCACAAATGTCTGCCATGCTACAGATGATTTAAGGTGCAAAAAACAAACAATGTATTTTGAATTCATGTGTGATCATTATCACTTTAAAAAGCTATATAAATTGTTCTTACCCTTTGCCTTAGAGACAAATCTTTAGGTAGACAGTTTTATTAACTCAGTGAACTGCAGTACAAAAAGAATGTTTTGGTTAGGAAGGAGGCAAGAGTATTTAAAGCATACTTTCAGGCATTTGATGTGTAGATAAATATCAGTCTTTTAAGTAATTGTAAAGAAATGATCTATGTTGCCTTGTCTAAGGATTGTAGTCAACTCTTGATCAATCAGAATTGAGTCTTTTCTTCCTGGGTTATATAACATGTGCTCTTTGTTGTGACTCTTGTTTTTTAATTTTTAGGTGCATTCTGCCTTTACCAGCATGTGCCAGAACAGAATTTATTATTATCCCGTCTAAACATTCTGTTGCTTAATGGCACTGCCATTTTCTAGATAAGACACTTTACTTACAGCATCTTTGACAAGCAGGTTTTCTCTTCTCTCTAGTTCACAGTAGTGTCCTTCTGAGTCTCTGTTTTGTTTTTGACTGTGAAATACCACCTTAAAAGTCCTCACTCTCCCTCCCTCTGCTCGAAATATGTTTTTCAGTTTCGATTTAGTTTATTCCTAATGGTGCTTCTGGAGTTATCATCCTAAAATTTAGATGGGATCATGTCCTTTTGCATTGCCTTATCTCCTCCTTATCTACAGAATAAAAATTCAAACTGTTAGATTTTTTTCCCCAAGCACTACCTAAAAATATTTCCCATCTCACATACTCTGCTTTATACTGTGATGTTGATACTCCTCCCATGAAGAGGTAGAATCTATATGTCCCTTCATTAAGAATCTGGGCAGATTTCTGATGGTGGTAAGACACTAATGTGACCACATCGACAAGTCATAAGGAGTGTTAGGGCTTCTAACTGTACCTCTGGGACACTCCATGTTGGAACTGAAGTCACCATGCTGTGAGAGAGTCCAGCCAAAACCTTCCCTGCAGACCTTGCTAAACTCTCACCAGCAATTTGCTGCCCTGAGTGATCTTAGAAGTGGATCCTTCCCCCAGTTAAGCTCCCCAAGCTGATCTTTGTAGACAGAAATGAGCTATCCCTGCCAAGTCCACCTATATTGGAAAATCATGGGGGAAGAAAAAGGTTTGTTGTTTAGTCACTAAGTCATATCTGAGTCTTTGCAACCCCATGGACTGTAGCCCGTCAGTCTCCTCTGTCCATGGGATTTTCCAGGCAAGAATACTGGTGTGGGTTGCCATTTCCTTCTCCAGGGGATCATCCCAACTCAGGGATTGAACCGGTGTCTCCTATAATGCATGTGGATTCCTTACTACTGAACTACCTGGGAAGCTCAAGGAAAACGTTACTTGTATTTAAAGTGACTAGATTTTTCTTTTTAAAAATCAGCTTTGATGAAGTATAAGGTGTGTAATTTTACAATAATGTTCGGTATACAATTCAGTGAATTTTGATAAATATTTGCAGTCTTTTCATTACTTAACAGAATCAAAATAGACTAGTTAAATCGTTTTACAAAGTTCTATTGTAGCATTTAATTCCCTGTCACTAACTTCAGTCCCTAGTAACCACTAATCTATTACTAGAGTTTTGCCTTTTCCAGAATGGAAAATTGGTTTCTGTACTCGGTTTTAGCTATTATAAATATACCTGTTACGAATATTCAAGTATAAATCTTTTTGTAGACATCAGTTTTCACTGGTGAAGAATGGGATTTTTGAGTTATATGGTAGTATAGGGGCTTGCTATATGGCTCAGCAGGTAAAAATCTTCCTGCGATGCAGAAGACACACGAGACTCATGTTCAAACCCTGGGTTGGGAAGATCCCCTGGAGAAGGAAATGGCTTCTGCTCCAGTATTCTTGCCTGAAAAAAATCCCATGGACAGAGGATCCTAGTGAGCTACAGTCCAGTGGGTCGCAAAGGGTCGGACATGACTGAGTGACTAAATACAGCACACGTGGTAGTATATGCCTAATTTTTAAAACTGTTTTCCAAAGTAATTTTTTTCAGCACTGTGTGGAACTTTTAGTTTCCCTGTGTTTCTGCTAGTTCTTGTTATTGCTCTTTATTTTATTTTATTTTTAAGTACACCAGTTCTCATGGGGGTAAAGGCAACTCATTCATGTTTTAATTTTCACAGACTTAATGACTAATAATATTCATATCCTTCATGTGTTTGCCATTTCTGTCATGTTAAAAAAAAATGGGTTGTATATCTCTTTGATACTTAGTTTTAAGATTTCTTGTTTATAAGGTTGGCCAAAAGTTCATTTGACTATTTGAACCCAATATTTGGGATGGGCTTCCCTGGTGGCTCAGTGGTAAAGAATCTTCCTGACAATGCAGGAGACGTGGGTTTGATCCCCTGGAAAAGGAAATGGTAACCCACTCCAGTATGTTTGCCTAAGTATAGAGGAGCCTGGTGGGCTAGAGTCCATGGGGTTGCAAAAGAATCAGACACAATTTAGCAACTAAACAACAACAACAACAACATATTTGGGATATGTTTCCTATCAGGTAAATGGTAATGTAAATATTTTCTCCTATTCCCTAGGTTGTTGTCTTTTCACTTTCTTGATGAAGCTTTTGGAAGCACAAAGTTCATAATTTTGGTCAGATACAGTTTATCATGTTTTTCTTTTGTGGTTCATGTCTTTTGTGTTTCTTCAAAAAAAAAAAAAATCAAAACCAAGCAAAACGTGAATAAAAACTTTGCCTAAACAAGATAGCAAAGATTTTTCTCCTGTATTTTCTTCTAGAAGCTTTATATTTTTAGCTTGTTCATCTAGGGGTATGACCCATTTTGATTTAACGTATATGGTGTGTGGCAAATTTCATCATTGTTGTTTGCATGTGGATATCAAATATTTTCAGTTACATTTGTTTAAAAGATCATCTTCTCATTGAAATATCTTGGCACCTTTCTTGAAAATCATTTGACCATGTTTATATGGTTACGTTTCTGGAGTATATTTTGTTCTGTTATTTTCTTTTGATTATGCGTCTGTCCTTGTGCCACTATCTATTCTCTTAATTACTGTAACTTTATTATCAATCTTGAAATCAGTTAGTGTTAAGTTCTACAACATTTGTATTTTATTCAAAGACATTCTAACTGTTTCAGATCTTTGCATTTCCATATATATATTTTATAAGCTTTTATTTACTATGAAAAGGATTGCTAGAATGGAGATTATATTTAACATATCAATCAATTTACTGACAGTGACATCCTTAAGCTATTATTTTTTCTCATTCTGTATGTCCATTTACTTAGTCCTTTTGCAGTGTTTAGCAGTTTTCAGTGTATAAATCTTGCACACATTTTGTTAAATTTATTCTTTGCTCTATTTGTAGTAGTCCAAATGGAGTTCAGTTACTAAAGAACATTCAAAGTGTGCAAAATTAGAATTTATTGCAACGGAAAGATTCAATATAGCAACAAGATTAGAACAATAAAGATATGCATTGCAGCCAGAGGCTCCCTCATTGTAAGAGGTTTAGAAGAGCTGGACACGACCTCTGACTGTCCTCTCTGTTGATCATATGATCACTTTTTCTCTCAGATCAGGTGCCACTAATGTGTGCACAGAACCGTGTAGCCCCCACTGGAGCCTAGGCTTATATTACTTATACTCTGTTTATCAAGTAGGCATAGTTTTTTCCATAACCAGCCCCAAAGGTAGAGCCTTCTATGGTTTTTCACTCAGACCAGATGGAAGTCATTAGATTTCACTTACTAATAAACATTGTTGACAGTCTGGTACAGACTACCCTGAAACTCACCTTCAGCCTATCAGCACAAAGCAGCACTATCAAGCCATACATTTCTTATCTTGACAGGGATCAACACCATACAGGTACATTTTTACTTTAGCAAAACAGCTCAGGCTAATTCCCAGTATGCTGGGAACCACATTCCTAAACTTTTCTTTGGTCCTATTACAAATGGTTATTCTAAAAACTTCTATTTCCAATATGTATTGCTTTTATATGTAAATAAAACATACTTTTGTATATTGACCTTATATCCTGTGACCTTGCTAACTCGTTATTTTTAATAACTTCTTGTAGATTTCATAGGAATTTTTACGTTGAAAATCATGCAGTCTTCGAGTCAGGGTAGTTTTTCTTCTTTCTTATAAATCTGTATGCCTTTTATTTCTTTTTCTTGCCTTGTTGCATTCACTAAGAACTCTAGTATAGTGTTGACTAAAAGTGATGACAGCATTCTTTCTGATCTCAGAGGTAAAACATCCAGTATCTCAACATTAAGTAAGGTGTTGTCTCTAGGATTTTGTAGATATTCTTTATCAGATTGAAGTACTCTTCCTTTTATTCCCAGTTTTTATCATGAGTGGGTATTGAATTTTGTCAAATACCTTTTTGCTTTCATTAAGACACATTAAGATAGTCATCTGGTTCCTTTGGTGGAGGCATGGGCGGGGGTATGTTAGTCTGTTAATATGGTAAACTCGTATTGAATTTTGAATGTCCTAGAATAGACTCTCTTGACCGTGATTCTTTTTGTGTATTCCTTTGTTCAATTTGAAAACATTCTCAAATATTTTTGCTTCTGGGTTTATGAGACTCATGAGTCTGTAGCTTTCTTTTATTTGTGATGCCTTTGTCTAATTAGGGTATTAGGTTAATGCTTGACTACAGAATGATTTGTAGCATGTTTCTACTTTAGTATTTTGCACGACTTTGTGTAGCATTGTTACCCATTTCTTCTGTTTGGTCTAACTCACCAGTGAAGCCACATGGACCTGTGAACTTTCTTTGTGGATAGGTTTTTAAACTACAAATTCTTATTCTCTAATAAATATATAGCTATTCAGGTTATGAAATTTCACCATTCTATTTAACTTGCTGAATTTGTTGATATAGAAATTTTAGTAATGTTTTCTTGCTAACCTTTTACTGTCTGTGATCTGTAGTGATGTTTTCCCTCTCATTCTTGATTATGTGAGTTTTGTCTACCTTTCAAAGAGTTTGCTTTCATTGATTTTCAATAAAGACATTGTTTTTATATTTTTTGTTTTGTGATAGCAGGACTATCCTTGTCCCTCATAACCTTTACAGTGCAGATCCCTTCTGTTCTAGTTTAATGTGTACTGGTGTTTTACTGCTTCACCTCCCAACTGAATATGCTTTCTGGAATAACTATTGTTATTAATTTTTGTCATTTCCACAGAATTTTGATTTAAATTGGACTTGTAGTAGTGGATAAAGATCTTAGAAGTTGGTGTAAGTTGATTTAGTCTTCTGGTAACTAATTTATATAGAATTCAATAGTAAGTTAAAACAAAAAGGCATACAGAGAATTCTCATTATTTGGATGGCAAATTTAACTTTTTTAAGTATAAAATTTCCTCTATAATGTGGTTTGAGTATTTATATTTCATCATAATTTACAGGTTTATTAGTATGCTTTAGATAATTCTAGTCTCATTTTCTTTTGGTATATAAAAGGACTCTTTAAGTTCATTTGTCTGATTTAGAGATTTCTTTTAACCTCACTTCAAGGCTTTTTCCCATGCTACAGTGAATACGATGCAAAGGAATCCACACTAGGATTTAACAGAATAAATAAATGGTTTCTATTACAGAAAGAGCCACTCTAGGAAATGGAATTCTACCTAGTAAATATGGGCTTACTTAGTACATTTACCATGTGACTGGAGTTATCACAATTTTGTTTGTAAAATCTTTTAGAATTTCCTCTGTCATTATCACTGCAACTCAAATTCTGGAAAATGTAAATACTTCCATTGTGCTTGGCCAACAGCGAGTAACAGTAGTGGTTATTTATTGACCTTTTCAGATATTTTTAGATGAGGAAAGGTATAAATAAGTAAAACAACTCTTTGATTTCTGATAAATGGTCTGGAGGCTGAAGGGCCATAGAAAGGGACTCATTCTGCATCTTGTGCAGTTTACTGTCCCTTTATCTGCTTTCTCGGCCACTCCTTAATAATGATCCCAAGGGAACAGACATGCTATATCCTTCCTCTTATACCCATGCTAGAAATCTTAACTACTTCATCCTTGAACTAATCCCTGAAGTGACTATTTCTCTCAATTTTTATAAACAGTTTTTCTCGACTCTCTACTTCGACTTCTCCCTTCCATCTAATTTCTTTTGATATATTGTTGTCATTAATCTTGCTAAAAACATTTCAGTTATTTCACTCTTTTGCTCCCCAAACTTTTAAAGAATAAAATATTCTAAAACTCTTTATCCCTAATAAATGCTTTTTCTAGTTTCACCATCTTGGAACATGGACTCATCCTCAGTTATTGACAATTTCTGTCATATTTTAAAAATACATTAGTAATATTTTAAAACACATGAAGTGGCCCCCTTAACTATTTTTAAGTATACTATTCAGTATTGTTAAGTACATTCACATTGTTGCGCAATCAGTCTCCAGAACCTTTTCATCGAACTGAATTCTATTTATTAAATAGTAACATCACAGTATTTGTCTTTTTGAGACTAGCTTATTTCATTTAGCATAATGTTTTTATGATTCATCCATGTTGAAGCGTTTATCAGTTTCCTTTCTTTTTAAGGCAAAATATCAGGTCTCTTTTTAAGACCAGGTTTTTTTTTATAGGAAGAGAGTTGAAGATGTTAGAATATTAAATATGTGAGAAGAATTACTATAGTTAGAAGATAGGGTGGTAGGGGGAAGATTCTGAGGCTTCTGAAACTTTCAACTTTGCTTGTCCTACTTATATAGGGTAGCAGAATATGCCATCCCAAAACATGCCATGGAGATGTAAGGATTATTCTGAGTCAAGGGCATGTAAACGGCAGATCCAAGGCCATTCTGACCTTTCTTTTTCTTCTTGAGAGCAAGAGGTAAACTCTCATGTCAGAGGTACCATCCTGATACCAAATGAAAGGAAACCATTCTTACTGTTAGAGAGTGGCAATCTGTGTGAACAGACCTTGTTACTCACTCTCACCTTCCTACTTACTTTCACTTTTCCACAATTAACTGCTCTAGCCCAAATCCTTTGTCTTGTTTTCACAGTTTGCTACTCTTTGTCCAACCCCATACATGAGCTTTGGGCCCTAACTACTTTGGGTCTTTATTTTCCTTTTGAAGGCTTTCAGAAAGATACCAAAAAAATTACTAAATAAAATTTATGTGTTTTTCTCTTGTTACTGTGTCTTGAGTCATTGTTCTTAGGCCCAGCTGGGAAGCGGGCAGAAGAGAAATTTTACCCTTCCATTCAATCTTGTTTCCCGTTTACTGAGTTTCTTCTAGGTATTAGTAGTACCTGGGTTTTCAATTTTTTTTATTTATTTAAGTAAAACCTCATCTCAGAGCATGTTTACTTCTAATTAATAAGCATGTGTTTGTATTTAGTTGCTAAGTCGTGTCCACCAGGCTTCCCTGTCCTTCATAATCTTCACTTTAGGATATACAGCTCAATAATGTTATCTACTATTTTAGAAATCACCTTTTCTTTGCAGTCTTTGAATATTTGTTTTTATTCTTTTCACTGAAGAGCTTTTAAAACTGAGGATCCTATTTGTAGGGGAGAAATAGAGATGCAGACACAGAGAAGGGACTTTTGGACACAGTGGGGGAACGAGAAGGTAGGACGAATTAAGAGAATAGTATTAAAATATATACATTGCCATGTGTGAAACAGATAGTGGGAAGTTCTTATATAATGCAGGGAGCTTAGCCTGGTGCTTTGTAATGACCTGGAGGGATGGGATGGGAATGGGTGGGAGGCAGCTTCAAGAGGGAGGGGACACATGTATACTTAAGGTTGATTCATGTTGTCATACAGCAGAAACCAGCACATTGTAAAACATAATCCTCCAGTTAAACAAACAAACAAACTAATGGAAATGTCTTTTGGATTCATGATAACCCAGATGACCTGAAAAATAAGTTATTTCTTTGGAGTTGTCTTAGTAATAGATAAGCATGCAGGTGACAAAGCTTACTTTACTTGTTATATAATAAATATTCTAAAAGTTCAGCCTTCGATTTGGACAGAGCTTTTTCACCCCTACTTATTGTGTAATAAAACAATAGTCTCCTGAAAGGCTTAGTTCTTGGCCTCCTTGAACAGGAACTATCCTAAGAAAATTTTTGGGACAAATCTGATCACTTTATACTTCCAGAGTATGCACTTGTCTTTTCCTATATGTGAATTCTAAGCTATTGTAAGCTACTAAGTGCTTTGCAGTATGATTCAAATCTGTTTCATGTCCTGTTTCTTGCCAGACTCCCAATTCCCTCCCTACTCACTTTCATCCCTGCCTTCATCTCCACAAAATGACTTAGAATTCTCCAAATGTGGCCTACACTTTCCCTAGCCTAGCAAATAAGATTCTCCCTGTTTGGAATACCCTATTCTTGTTTCTCTGTATCTGGTGAAATCTGTCTGTTTGATGGAAGCCTCTGTCAGAGTTTATCTGAACCTCAGAACTCAATGATTTAAGGGACTGTTTCTCAGTTTTTTAAAGATAGTGTGTGAAAAAAAAATAAAGATGGTGTGTGAAAATTATCATTCTAGATATATATGGACAAAGTTAATTTATTACCTTCAATAGATGCTTTAGGGTATTAGGAATTAATTTTTATTTTGAGAGACCCCCCACCCCCACCCCCGAATACATTGGAGAAGGAAATGGCAACCCACTCTAGTGTTCTTGCCTGGAGAATTCCAGGAACAGAGGAGCCTGGTGGGCTGCTGTCTGTGGGGTCATACAGAGTGGGACACGACTAAAGTGACTTAGCAGCAGCAGCAGCCACTAAATACCATCTAGTCTGAATTTGTTCCCTTCTATTGCTCTTGCACAAATTTTACATTCCTTTGAAACATTTGTCACATTATAATTATTTGTTTGTACATTATATATTATGTTTTGTTAGCTTTTCTATTTAGGCTGGGCATCTAGAGAAGCGAGCCTATCTTCTAGGACTCGGCACCATGCCTGATATAGCACAGACGGTCAATAAATTTTAATGAATATAAATAGATACAGATGCTGAGGATTATATGGACTTAAAGTGATTTAGATTTATTTTTTTCAGCACAACTGTAGTCTGCAGTGTTCATTCCCTTTTCTAATTTATTTTTCTATTTGCTTTCTTTCTTGAGTACCTTAATATTTGCTGCCCTATTTTCTAGTTCACTCTGTATCACAGATTAGAATTTTACTATTCTTTGTGGATGCTTTGTCTGCCTAAATAGAGTTAAGTGCTCCTAGTGAGGGCTTCCAGGGTGGATTGGTGGTAAAGAATCCGCCTGTCGTACAGGAGATGTGAGTTTGATCCTTGGGTCAAGAAGATTCCCTGGAGAAGGAAATAGCAACCCACTCCAGTATTCTTGCCTGGGAGATCCCATGGACAGAGGAGTCTGGGAGGCTGTAGTCCATGGGTTCGTAAAAAGAGTTGGACACGATTAGTGACTAAACAACAGCAATGAGAATATATTGGTATAGAGTTCTGGAATCTCTGTTGTCAGATTTATAAGATGTTGAATTCTTATTAAATGACAGTTACATGAAAAGTTATATGTGAGATGATGTTTTTGCCTACTTTTGTTTGAATATAATGTTGCTTTTCTAGTATTTATAATTTTTGTGTTATCCCCATTTTCTTAGTTGATTATGTTCTCTGTACATTATTATATTTACCCTTTAAATGTTTGTTCTGTGAATTGATTTCTCATCCAGGTGGTAAACTAATTTCCCTCCATTCTTTTTGCATCCCTGTATGTAGAGATGGAAATAAATGTGTGCTAAGTCACTGTAATTGTGTCTGACTCTTTGCAACCTCATGGACTGTAGGCACTGGATTCCTCTGTCCATGGGATTCTCCAGTCAAGAATATCGGAGTGGGTTGCCATGCCCTCCTCCTGGGGATTTTCCTCACCCAGGGAAAGGAATTGAACCCACGTCTTTTATGTCTCCTGCATTGGCCACTAGCATTTACCACTAGCGCCACTTGAGAAATAGATACTCATTATTATTTAATGTCATGTTATTAAGTATATGCTGTGTTCATGAAGAACAGAAAAGTTAATCATTTGAATCGATAGAACCACATATGGTTCTTTTTCAGCCTCTGGAGGATAGTGACAGAGCAGCTTCGCTTTGGGGAAAGACCCCATGGTTGTTAGATTTTGTACTTTGGAATGTCAGAATGCATTCTTTTAATGCCATAGTGTGATTGTTTTAATTTTTGTGAAGCAAATATTTCACTAGATCATAGTTTTCTGACAGAATTAGAATAAAACAAAAAGTTTATTTTCACATCTCCTTACATGCCTGGCTACTGAAAATTAAAAGGACACATTCACTATTTTAACTAGTTTCTATTCTATTGTGTTGTCTTTCTTGTCTTCTTAAAGCTTGAGATGTGAGCTTTTCTGAGGTCAATTAGAAACATTTTAAAAATGCATGAGTTGGCGAAATATTAAACTATTCCAGGATTGGAAGTAACTTGGCATGTGTAGAGATGACCACATCACTAGCAAACTAAGATGTCAGATCTGTGAATCCTGACTATATTATGTTTTGTTTCCTGAATTTTTTTATTATCAGAGAAGGCAATGGCACCCCACTCCAGTACTCTTGCCTGGAAAATCCCATGGTGGAGGAGCCTGGTAGGCTGTAGTCCATGGGGTCGCTAAGAGTTGGACACGACTGACCGACTTCACTTTCACTTTCCTGAATTTATTCTTAACTTTTTATAATCTCAGTTTTCTCTTGTTTTGAAATGTATTAATATTCAGTTCAGTCAGTAGAGTCATTCAGCCGTGTTCAACTCTGTGACCCCATGGACTGCAGTACACCAGGCCTCCCTTGTCCATCACCAACTCCCAGAGTTACCCAAACTCAAGTCCATTGAGTTGGTGATGCCGTACAACCATCTCATCCTCTGTCATCCCCCTCTCCTTCTGCCCTCAATCTTTCCCAGCCTCAGGGTATTTTCAAATGAGTTAGCTCTATGCATCAGGTGGCCAAAGTATTAGAGTTTCAGCTTCAACATCAGTCCTTCTAATGAACACCCAGGAGTGAACTCCTTTAGGATGGACTGATTGGATCTCCTTGTAGTCCAAGGGACTCTCAAGAGTCTTCTCCAACACCACAGTGCAAAAGCATCAGTTCTTCTGCACTCAGCTTTTTATATAGTCCAACTCTCACATCCATACATAACTGCTGGACAAACCAGAGCCTTGACTAGACAGACTTTTGTTGACAAAGTAATGTCTCTGCTTTTTAATATGCTGTCTAGGTTGCTCATAACTTTCCTTCCAAGGAGTAAGCGTCTTTTAATTTCATGGCTGCAGTCACCATCAGCAGTGATTTTGGAGCTCCAAAATAGAAAGTCTGCCACTGTTTCCACATCTATTTCCCATGAAGCGATGGGACCAGATGCCATGATATTCGTTTTCTGAATGTTGAGCTTTAAGCCAACTTTTTTTACTTTCCTCTTTCACTTTTATCAAGAGGCTCTTTAGTTCTTCTTCACTTTCTGCCATAAGGGTGGTATCATCTGCATATCTGAGATTATTGTATTTCTCCTGGTAATCTTGATTCCAGCTTGTGTTTCATCCAGCCCAGCATTTCTCATGATGTACTCTGCATATAAGTTAAATAAGCAGGGTGACAAGATACAGCCTTGATGTATTCCTGTTCCTATTTGGAACCAGTCTGTTGTTCCATGTCCTGTTCTAACTATTGCTTCATGGCCTGCCTACAGATTTCTCAAGAGGCAGGTCAGGTGATCTAATATTCCCATCTCTTTCAGAATTTTCCACAGTGTATTGTGATCCACACAGTCAAAGGCTTTAGCATAGTCAATAAAGCAGAAGTGGATGTTTTTCTGGAACTCTTGACTTTTTCCATGATCCAGCAGATGTTGGCAATTTGATCTCTGGTTCCTCTGCCTTTTCTAAAACCAGCTTGAACATCTGGAAGTTCATGATTCACATACTGTTGAAGCCTGGCTTGGAGAATTTTGAGTATTACTTTCCTAGCATGTGAGATGAGTGCAATTGTGCGACAGTTTGAGCATTCTTTGGCATTGCCTTTCTTTGGGATTGGAATGAAAACTGACCTTTTCCATCCTGTGGCCACTGCTGAGTTTACCAAATTTGTTGGCATATTGAGTGCAGCATTTTCACAGCATCATCTTTTAGGATTTGAAATAGCTCAATTGTAATTCTATCACCTCCACTAGCTTTGTTCATAGTGATGCTTTCTAAGGCCCACTTGACCTCACATACCAGGATGTCTGGCTCTACGTGAGTGATGACACCATCGTGATTATCTGGGTCATGAAGATCTTTAATTATATTAATAATTTTATTAGCTATTAGGAGGTATTATTTATCTGTCCTAATCCCACAGATTTAAACTGGCTTAAAAAAGACTTCTAAATGTAACAAAGTAGAAAACATCAGGCAAAGTATAGATAGAATAGAAATGACCAGTGGGAAATTTAACATAGAGGTCATGCAGGGTTTCACATGGTTATTATTATGGATCAGGAATTTGACTCTGAGATCTTAAGTGCCAAAAATAAAAGGAAACAGTTTTTCCATACAGAGAGAATTTTCTTCTACTCTAAAGAAATGCAGCTTTTCCTTGCAATTCAACAATTGTCCCACAGTACATAAACGTATTATAATACATTTTATATGGCAATTTTCAATATCTATCTTAAGTAAATTGGAGAGATGATGCCAGGGTAAGTTTAGGCACAGTGACTCTGTCAAAACCTATAAGATACTCATACACATTCACATTTGTGCCTTCCCTTTGTGTGCTGCCCCCACCTCCCCCAATGCTTGCATACTTCTCTGAGTACAGTGGAGCTTACTTAGATTGTCAAGGTATAGCAGCTGTTTCCTGACAAAGCAATGAATTACAATTTACCATTCTTAAAATGGTTAGTTCATTCCAAAGTAAGTTAAAAATCATGCAGATGCTCTGCCTTTAGCTGAAAGAGTCTTACTCATATAAATAACTGATATAAATATAAATAACTCATATAAATGCTCATATAAATAACTGATAATAGTATTATTTTGATCAAATCACTCTGTGATAGCTTGTGGTCTTTATTAGAAAGTTTTGACATCTAGCATCTTAGATTCTGAATTAATGAGGCAAATTATTAGTTTCATAATATGTTAACTCTAGAAATCTTACTACATGAGTAGAGAGTTAATTGCATTTACTAGAAAAAATTCACATCAGTTCAACCTGTTTACTTGATTAGATTGAAATTAAATATGTTTGAAATTCAGTTCAGTTCAATCGCTCAGTCGTGTCTGACTCTTTGCAACCCCATGAATCGCAGCACACCAGGCCTTCCCGTCCATCACCAATTCTCGGGGTTCACTCAGACTCAACATCCATTGAGTCTGTGGTGCCATCCAGCCATCTCATCCTCGGTTGTCCCCTTCTCCTCCTGCCCCCAATCCCTCCCATCATCAGAATCTTTTCCAGTGAGTCAACTCTTGGCATGAGGTGGCCAAAGTACTGGAGTTTCAGCTTCAGCATCATTCCCTCCAAAGAAATCCCAGGGCTGATCTCCTTCAGAATGGACTGATTGGATCTCCTTGCAGTCCAGGGAACTCTCAAGAGTCTTCTCCAATACCACAGTTCAAAAGCATCAATTCTTTGGCACTCAGCTTTCTTCACAGTCCAACTCTTACATACATACATGACCACTGGAAAAACCATAGCCTTGACAGATGGACCTTTGTTGGCAAAGTAATGTCTCTGCTTTTTAATATGTTTGAAATTAGTTTTAGTTAAGTCTTTTATTAGAGTCATTGTTGAGTTATTAATGATTTAACTAAATTCTTCAAATTATTTTATGGTGTAAATAATTCAAGTTTTTGGAGAAGAGCCAGATTAGGATATGTTTTAAGTAGTCTTGGTCAGTGATTGCATACTAACTTGGAAATAGCCACACTGAGTCCTAAAGATTCATTTCATGTTTCACTAATACTTGTTTCTTTTGAACCACTTCTGTTCTTACACTGCGGCATTGTTTTGGCATAAGGAAGAAAATAATTTGAGAGATGGAACACAGTTATTATGTATCCTGTCAATATGTTTTCCCTATTTAGAGTTGATTTTGGGGTTTCTATTTAGGGGGAATGATTTGGCAGTGTGGTGCAGTGTTTTTGTAACACATCACTAATCATGAGAGGAATTTGTTTTCTTAGAGCTTTTCCTTTCTCTTTTTTTCTTCCATTGTAGTGATTTTGTTTTCAGGTTGTCTTCTTTTATTACTATAACTGTCTTTAGTCTGCGTGGCTGTCCTTTTGCTTGCCTGTTTTGTTCTGTATGTGCTGTCTCTTTTGTTCCTAGTCTTCCTTGAATCGTGTGATGTAACTTTTATTAACCCCCACCCAATTTTATTTCACCTCTGTCTGTACAAGATTACTATTTCTTTTTCCTAAAGTGACATAAGAAAATTCAGATTTTTTTCATAGAGGTATTCAAGGGTAACACTGGAACTTGGAAAAAAGGATTTAGGTTGGGATTTTGACTGATATTAATTGCTTATGCGATTTGAAAGGGCTTCCCTCCTAGCTCAGTCAGTATAGTATCTGCTTGCAATGCAGAAGACATGGGTTCGATTCCTGGATCAGGAAGATCCCCTGGAGAAGGAAATGGCAACCCCATCCAGTATTCTTGCCTGGAGAATTCCATGGACAGAGGAACCTTGTGGGCTACAGTCCATGGAGTCTCAAGAGTTGGACACGACTGAGTGACTTTCACTACTTCACTACTATGCGATTTGAAAGATGCATTAATTTTTTAGTGAAGAGTAATTTTCTTGGTTTATATTAGACTGGTGCAGAAGTAATTGCAGTTTTGCATTGTTGAACTTTGCTGTTTGATATTGGAATACATTCTTAATGTGGTAATGTTATACATCATTTTAATGTGCATTTCTCACTTTATGTTTTTGTGCTAATGACTTGCTGTTTAGTTTATATTTATTTTAGACTAGGGAAATGATGTTAGAGAAAAAGCAAATTTGAGCAGTTTCCTTATTTGAGTTCAAAATGGGTCATAAAGCAGCAGAGATGACTCAGCATCAACAACACGTTTGGCCCAGGCACTCCTAGTGTACAGTACAGTGGTGGTTTAAGAAGTTTTGCAAAGACGACAGCCTTGAAGATAAGAAGCACAGTGGCTGGCCATCAGAAGTTGACAAGGACCAGTTGAGAGGATCTTTGAAGCTGATCCTCTTACGTTTCATGAGAAATTGCTGAAGAACTGTGTCAGCCATCCTGTGGTCGTTCTCTACTTGAAGCAAACTAGAAAGGTGAAAAAGCTTGCTAAGTGGGTGCCTCGTGAGCTGACAGCAAATTAAAAAAATGTTGTTTTGAAGTGTTGTCTTCTCTTATTCTGTGCAACAACAGTGAACCATTTCTTGATCAGATTGTGATGTGTGATGAAAAGTGGATTTTATAAGACAACCAAACGATGGCCAGCACAGTGGTTGGACCAAGGGGACGCTCCACAGCACTTCCTAAAGCCAAACTTGCACCAAATAAAGATCATGGTCACTGTTTGGTGGTGTACTGCCAGTCTGGTCCACTATAGTTTTCTGAATCCCAGGGAAACCAGTACATCTGAGAGTATGCTTAGTGAGATGAACCAAAAACTGCAATGCCTGCAGCCAGCATCGGTCAACAGAAATTCTTCTCCAGTTCTTCTCCACAGTGCCCGACCGCATGTTGCACAACCAGCACTTCAAAAGTTCAGTGAATAGGGCTACGAAGATTTGCTTCATCCTCCGTCTTCACCTGACCTCTCAGCAACCTCTTCAAACATCTTGACAACCTTTTTCAGGGAAAACTCTTCCACAACCAGCAGGAGGCAGAAAATGCTTTCCATGCATTTGCCAAATCCTGAAGCATGGATTTTTATGTTACAGAAATAAACAGACTTGTTTCTCATTGGCAAAAATGTGTTTAACAGTTCCTATTTTGATTAATAAAGATGTATTTGAGCCTAGTTATAATGATTTAAAATTCAGTCTGAAACTGCAATTACCTTTGCACCAACCAATATTAATGTAATTTATTCTTTTAAATATGCAGAGAAAAGATAGCAATAGATGTCCCGTTGCAATACATGTATACTTAATTTAGTGAATTCTCTATCACAGGATTTGCTCAAGTAGAAACTGCATTTCAATCTCAGAGAGTTTATAGGCTCCCACATTTGGAAAGTAAAGTTTCCTACAAACAATGTTCCAAAAGTTTTTACATCAGTGACACTGTGGAGTTCTGAGAAGAGCATAAGCTTCAGTGTTTGAGATTATAAAATTGAGTTAGATGGGTCTGTGTTTAGAACCTGACTCTCTCTTTTAGCAGGATACTTGTTTAATTTAATTCATTTAATTCATTTGATTCCTGTAAGATGCAGGAAATACCTTAAAATGAAAGTTGTGAGAAGTAAATGAAATGTAAAACATCTAGCATGGTGTCTGGTGGATGGCATCTGTAATTAGATGCTGCTGCTGCTAAGTCACTTCATGACTCTGTGTGACCCCATAGACAGCAGCTCACCAGGCTCCCCTCGTCCCTGGGATTCTCCAGGCAAGAACACTGGAGTGGGTTGCCATTTCCTTCTCCAACGCATGAAAGTGAAAAGTGAAAGTGAAGTTGATCAGTCGTGTCTGACCCTCAGCAACCCCATGGACTGCAGCCTACCAGGCTCCTCCATCCATGGGATTTTTCCAAGCAAGAGTAATGGAGTGGGGTGCATTGCCTTCTCCATCTAATTAGCTACTGTTCTATAAACTTCTTAAAGAAAGGGCTTAGTGACCTTCTGATTTACTGGTAAGTCCATCTGGGTTGGCACTTGTCATGTCTTGGAACTTAAGACAAATTTCACAGTATCATGGCATGGGTTAAGAAATCGGCTTTATTGGAAGCAGGGTACCTATTATGGGGAAGAGCCAGAATCAGCAAGGAAAAGTTAAGGCATTGGTTTCCTGTCATTTTGTTATTCCACACAGAGGGATGCCAGAGCTTTGACAGTCCGCTCAATATAAAGCGTAGGCAGGTCTCCTGTCCTATATATTATTCTGTCTTATAGAGAACAAGTGGTAGATCAACCTTATCCATGAATTGTCACACAGACAACTTGGGAATCAGACAGAATATAATGGATGCCTGTAGTCATCTAAAAGTTCATCTGTCCAGCATGTGGCGATCTGAGGCCCAGGGGAAGTTGGGTTTGCCTTGCTAAGGGAAAAAGCTCTCATTTTGTCTCTCCTGCTGGGAGAAGGGGGTGAAGTAATGATTCCACCTCACTGATGAGGCGCCCAGAGTGACTCTGACTACATTTACAGTCAAGTTGTACTCCTTGCATCATAACCAGGGTCAATGAATCCATTTTCTCAATGAGTAAGAGTCAAGTGTGAAATATTATGCTGTTTATGTTGATGTTGGAATAGGTAACAGAAGAATGCCTTTCAGTGTCTTTAAATGAATGTTGCTCTCAACAAAAATTGGTCTCAATTTGGCTAGTCTCAGCTGAGCTTCACAAATTATTGGTTGTCAGGCACTTAAAGAATTAAACAGCTATTAAGATGAAGTCCCTATCCACAGGAAGTTTGGCATGGTGTCTAAAGAGGAGTAAAATAAACGTAGAAGAAATTTTAAAAGCATTTATTTATTTATTTGGCTACATCGGGTCTTGGTTGTGACACACGAAGATCTCTCCTTGTGGCGGAGGCTTCTCTATGCCTAGTTGTGACATGCAGGCTTAGTTTGCTCCACAGCATATGGGATCTTAGTGCCCCAACCAGATCTGTGTTTCCTGCCTTAGAAGGCAGATTCCTAACCAGTGTTCGGACAGGAAGTTCCTAGAAATGGAAGAATTTCTTAAAAATAGAAGTAGAGTATAACAAAACCATGAAACATAATCATCAGAAGAAAATGAGAAAAAATGTCTCAAAAGACAGCAAATGTTGAAACTTTTAATTTTCAAAACTGTAATTGGTACTACCAAATGAAGGCTTCCCTGATAGCTCAGTTGGGTAAAGAATCCACCTGTAATGCAGGAGACCTTGGTTTGATTCCTGGGTTGGGAAGATCTGCTGGAGAAGGGACAGGCTACTCACTCCAGTATTGTTGGGCTTCCCTTGTGGCTCAGCTGTTAAAGAATCTGCCTGCAATGCAGGAGACCTGAGTTTGATCCCTGGTGTTGGGAAGATTCCCTGGAGAAGGGAAAGGCTATCCATTCCAGCATTCTGGCCTGGAGAATTTCATGGACTGTCAAAAAGAGGCGAACACGACTGAGTGACTTTCACTACCAAAGAAAGTAATAAACAGCTGTTAATTTTATAATGCAAAATAATAAAGTATTTTATTATTTTAAAGATGAAATGGCAAGAAAATACAGCATAAACTTATCTACATTTTTAAATAGTCTGTGTGATGGATAAATGCCACTTGCTGCTGCTAAGTCACTTCAGTTGTGTCCAACTCTGTGCAACCCCATAGACGGCAGCCTACCAGGCTCCGCTGTCCCTAGGATTCTCCAGGCAAGAACACTGGAGTGGGTTGCCATGGCTTTCCTTCTTCAAGGCATGAAAGTGAAAAGTGAAAGTGAAGCCACTCAGTCATGTCCGACCCTCAGCAACCCCATGGACTGCAGCCTTCCAGGCCTCTCTGTCCATGGGATTTTCCAGGCAAGAGTACTGGAGTGGGGTGCCATTGCCTTCTCCAAATGCCACTTAACCACTTTCAATAGAAAAATAACTTATAAATCAAGTTACAGAAGATTAAAAAATCTGTGTAATACCAACTTTTAACTGAATAACTAAAAAAATTGTCCTTTCTTCTGTTTTTGCTGCTCTTTGCCTTTAGGAAGAAATACTACATTGTAAGGCTCCCATCTTTTTGGATGAGAACAGGGATCAAGGTCTTCTTTAATATAACCTCTTCCCATACAAGTCTGAGTGGAAGGAAAACCAATTTTCCTGAAATTCTCTTGTGTGTTGGGCGGAATATAGCGAAATTGGTGTCCTGAGCGGGAAACCACCTTCATTCCTCTTTCCTCTGCTGGAAAATCTGCATAAAAATTTCACGTTTCTTACATGTGTGTCCAAGCAATTTTCTTCTCTTTCTTTTTCCACCTGCCTCAATATGAGGAAAATTTTGTAAGTCAGTCTCTTTTTCATCACCTTTAAAATATGGCTCCAAAAATGCTTTTTGTTTGACTTTATCTTGTTTTTTACTAGGAGTGTTTGGTTTTTTGATAATAACAGACAGTTCCTTCTCTTTATCTGCCACCTGGGGGAAGCTATCCGCCAAACAGGATTCATATCGTCTTCCAAACTATTATTCATTTTTCTTTCTCCATTTGAACTTTTCTCCCTTCTCCTCTTCTTCAGTTGTACAAGCATAGTTTCACTAACCAGTGTACACTCCACATCCACTGTTTTTCTTCCTGCTAATCTTGACTGACTGCCGTCCTTTGTATCTACTACAGCAATACCATTTTATACTGAGAAAGATCTGCTCCTGGATCTATATACTCCACTGAATATTTTCAAGGATATATCTTGTTTTTGTGTGTGTGTGTGTGGAGACTTTGCTTTAGCAATT
The DNA here is from genome assembly GCA_917880005.1 of Nanger dama. NCBI lineage: Eukaryota > Metazoa > Chordata > Mammalia > Artiodactyla > Bovidae > Nanger > Nanger dama. The sequence goes on from CAKJTW010000014.1 coordinate 18,601,295, forward strand.
CTGTGTGGATTTAACTGAAAAACTGATGCAAATTTACATGCTTCACAGACTGACCTGGTTTTTATCATTATAGACTCATGAGAATCAGCACCCTTCACATCATCAAAAAGATTATCTCCAAACTTCTATATGGATGTAGAGGGATTTTAAGTACAGAATTTTCTTCCTTTATTTGTAACAGGGTTTCATTATCTGGAGATTACTCAAGGACTGGAAAAGATACTCCTGTAAACAGGGCTGTTCTGGGGAATCTTTGATTAACCTGCAGCTCACACTCAAGGCCTTACGTCTTGAGGAAGAGCCATTTCAGAATGGGCTTCAGGGCCTCATGGAGAGTCACTTCAGTTCAGTTGCTCAGTTGTGTCTGACTCTGCGACCCCATGGACTGCAGCATGCCAGGTTTCCTGTCCATTATCAACTCCCAGAGCTTGCTCAAACTCACATCTATCGAGTCATTGATACCATCCAGCCATTTCATCCTCTGTCGTCCCCTTCTCCTCCTGCTCTCAGTCTTTCCCAGCATCAGGGTTTTTTTCCAGTGAGTCAGTTCTTCGCATCAGGTGGCCAAAGTATTGGAGCTTCTGCTTCAGCATGAGTCCTTCCAGTGAATATTCAGGACTAATTTCCTTTAGGATAGACTGGTTGGATCTCCTTGCAGTCCAAGGGAGTCTCAAGAGTCTTCTCCAACACCACAGTTCAAAAGCATCAATTCTTTAGTGCTCAGCTTTCTTTATAGTTCAACTCTCACATCCATACATGACTACCGGAAAGTCACTTGCCTAAATCTGATTTTAGAGTTCTGACTTTCTTGGCTTTTCTCTTAACACTGAATAGCTGAAAATGGATCAGACAGATCCAGAGTTTTATCCATCCATCACATAGTCTCCATTCATGGAAGAATGACTGTCCAGTTGAAGAGAAAACTCTTTTCTTTATCAAAAGAGGCTTGGGGGTGCTTAACCTTATCTTCACTTTTCTTCCTCAGTTTTCTTTTCCCAATGGTTTCAGGGATATTGCATGTTTATCTTTATCAGTATTTTTAATATCATCAATGCTATGCTGCTTATGGATTCACTTGTATTTTTAAGTATCTGCTTATTAGAAGATGACTGGTTAATGATCTTATTCATTTTAGCCCCAAGGTGAGGACGTTTGAAAAAGGTACCATCTTCAGATTTTGACCTAAGTTTCTCTGATCTGGAAGTAGAAGTGTTACTACTGAAAGGCCCTGTTTTCAGGTGGGTTATTTTCCTGGTCTCTAAAAGAGAAGAGGACAAACTTGTATTCGTTTTTTTGTGATCTCCTTCCAGATAGTGGTAGAGTTCATCACCAAGAGGGCTCTTAGGGCCTTGAGATTCAGATTCTTCTTGAACACAAAGTCCAGGTGTTTCAGCAGCAACTGTAGCTATATTATCAGGAGGATAACTGCTTTTTCCATGTGTTTTAGCCACTGGAGCTTGATTCTAATCACAAGTGTCTGCCAATATAATTTCACTTTCATTAGGTTTATGTTATGGTTGAAGACTTTGGTACTTAATTCATGTGCACACCCGAGTGCTCCAGTTTAGTTTGTGTATCCGACTTGGAGGTTTGTTTGTTTGTTTTGTGTATCAGACATGGAGGTTTTCCTTTCTTCATAGCTGGTTAGTGCTAGAAAATGAAAAGGTTGTTACTGGTGAATCTAGAATAACATCTTCTCAGATTCACAGTCAGTTGCTTGATGTGGTTAATCATTCTCAATTTTCTGCTGCAGCTGTTCAGAAAACTTTTTGTTTTCTTCCTGTATTCTTTTCATTCATAAGCTCTATGATAAGTTTAAGATTCTGCTGCCAAAGATTTTCAAACTTTGCTGTTTCTTCCTCATGTGTTCTTCAGTTAGTGCACAGCAATCACATAATCCTGCTCTTAACTGATCTAAAATTTTAATGGTTTCATGAATGACTTTCTGTTGCTCTCTCAGCTGTTGATTTTTGGTGAAGAATTCTTGTAGTCTCTGTGCATCTAAAATTCATTCCTTTTTCAGTCTGTCTACCTTTTTCAGTACTTTTACTTCTAAACCTTTTATTTCTTTACTACGATACTCCTTTCAGTTCAGTTAAGTCCCTAAATTGTGTTCAATGCTTTGCAACCTCAAGGATTGCAGCATACCATATTTCCCTCCTCCACACTTCTACTGGTTAATATTTTCTGACCTGTTCTGTTACATTATGCAGGTCAGAAGTTTTCTTTAGCCAGTTTAAATACAGCTTGCAAAGTTGTGTCTAGGTTCTCAAAAGCCCTGGCAGGCAAGCAGGCATGCTCAGAGACTGGAAAGAGACAGCCTCGCACTTTTCTCCTCATTCCCTCACTAACCCACCAAAATGCCTGTGGCCACACCACCCCTCTCAGGGCAGCCCACAGTCTGCAGGGCTGGGGAGGGCCCGAGGGCCACAACCCCGCTCGCCTCTCCTAAGCCTTTTCAGAGTTGAATCTTAATTGTAACTTTCCTTTTGGGGGAGAATTTCAAGCATTTTTTCATTGAAGTATAATTCATTTATCATGTGATAGTTTCTGGTCTACAGCAAGGTGATTCAGTTATACGTACGTACGTGTGTGTATGTGTGTGTGTGTGTGTGTGTGTGTGTGTGTGTGTGTGAGATGTGCTAAGCTGCTTCACTTGGGTCTGACTCTATGTGATCCTATGGGCTATAGTGTGCCAAACTGCTCTGTCCATGGAATTCTCCAGGCAAGAATAGTGGAGTGGGTTGCCATGCCCTCCTCCACGGGATCTTCCTGACCCAGAGATCAAACTTGTGTCTCTTAAGTCTCCTGCATTGGCAGGCAGGTTCTTTACTGCTAGCACCACCTGGGAAGTGTGTGTGTGTATATATGTGTGTGTACATATATGTTCTTTTTCGTATTCTTTTTCATTATGGTTTATTAGAGATATTGGATATAGTTCCCTGTGCTATACAGTAGGAGCTTGTTTAGACATTATATATATATATGTACGTGTGTGTGTGTGTGTGTGTGTGTGTGTGTGTGTGTATAAAATAGTTTGTATCTGCTAATCCCAAATTCCTAATTTATCTGTCCTCTTCCCCTTTGGTGATGTAAGTTTGTTTTCTGTCTGTGAGTCTCTTTCTGTTTTTTAGATAAGTTCATTTATATCATTTTTTTTTAAGATTTCACATATAAGTGGTATCATATATTTGTCTTTAACTTATTTGACTTGAGGAGGAAATGGCAACCCACTCCAGTATTCTTGCCTGGAAAATCCTATAGACAGAGGAACCTCACTGGCTACAGTCCATGGGATTGCAGAATCGGATACAACTGAGCGACTAACAGTACTTGACTTACTGTGATGATCTCTGGATCTATCGGTATTGCTGCAAACAGCATTATTTCATTCTTTTCTATGTCTGGGTAATATTCCATTGTGTGTGTGTGTGTGTGTGTGTGTGTGTGTGTGTGTGTGTGTGTTCGTGTGTTCAATTGCTCAGTCATGACCAACTCTTTCTGATTCCATGAACTGTAGCCTGCCAGGCTCCTCTGTCCATGGAATTTTCCGCTCAAGAATACTGGAATGGGTTGCCATTTCCTACTCCAGGGAATCTTCCTGACTGAACCTGAGTCTTTTGTGTCTCCTGCATTGGCAGGTGGATTCTTTACCACTGACCACACTGGGTAGCCCCACTGTGTGTGTGTGTGTGTGTGTCTGTATGTGTATGTATATGTATACCACATGTCGGTTTATCTGTTGATGGACATTTAGATTGCTTTTACGTCTTGACTGTTGTAAATAGCACTGCAGTGAACACTGCAGAGCCTGTATCTTTTCAAATTATATTTTCTCTGAATATATGCCCAGGAGTGAGATTTTTGATAATATGATGACTAGCTTTAGTTTTTTTTAAGGAGCCTACATACTGTGCTCCATAGTGACTGCACAAACAATGCAGGAGGGCTCCCTTTTCTCCACATCCTCTCTAGCATTTATTATGTGTAGACCTTTTCGTGGTGGTTGTGCTGACCAGTGTGAGTTGATACTGCAGTGTAGTTTTGATTTGCTGTTCACTAATAATTAGCAGTGTTGAGCATATTCTCATGTGCCTATTAGCCATCTATGTATTTTCTTTGGAGAAATGTCTGTGTCATCTGTCTTTTTGACTGGGTTGTTATTTTGTTGTTGAGTTGTATGGGCTGTCTGTGCATTTTAGAAATTAAGCCCTTGGCAGATGCATTGTTTGCAAATACTTTCTGCGAGCCTGTAGGTTGTCTTTTCATTTTGTTCATGATTTCCTTTGCTGTGCATCAAAGATATTGCTAACTCCTGCATAGGCTGTGACTGGAACAGTGAAAAGAAGAGTGATGTAAAAAAATCAAAAACGTTGCTTGGCTGTGGAACGTCAGGAGTTTGGAGCTTAGTGAAAATTTTGTGTTACTACTTGGGGAATTGTAGTTTATAGCAGTTTTTAGTAACTTAATTCAGAATGCTACATCTTAGTGTTATTCTTCAGTCACTGAGTCGACTCTCTGTGACTCCATGGCGGGCAGTGTGCCAGGCAACCCTCTCCTTCACTATCTCCCGGAGTTCGCGCAAACTTACATCCACTGAGTTGGCAATGCTGCCTAATCGTCTCATCCTCTGCCACCCTTTCTCCTTTTGCCTTCAGTCTTTCCTAGGTGGCCAAAGTATTGGAACTTCAGCTTTAGAAATAGTCCTTTCAATGAATATTCAGGGTTGCTGTTCCTTAGGATTGACTGGTTTGGTCTCTGTACATTCCAAGAGACTCTCAAGAATCTTCTCCAGCACCACAATTCAAAAGCATCAATTCTTTGACACTCAGCCTTCTTTATGATCCAACTTTTACATCTGTACATGACTATTAGAAAAGACATAGCTTTAACTATATGGACCTATATCAGCAAAGTGATGTCTCTGCTTATTAATACACTGTGTAGTTTTATCATAGCTTTCCTTCCAAGGAGAAAGCGTCTTTTAATTTCATGGTTCCAGTCAGTATCTGCAGTATTTTCTTGGATCCCATGAAAATAAAATCTGTCACTGCTCCATTTTTTTCCCTTCTGTTTTTCATGAAATGACAGGACCAGATTCCATGATCTTAGTTTTTTGAAAGTTGAGTTGAAGCCAACTTTTTCACTTTCTTCTTTCACCTTCATCAAGAAGCTCTTTATTTCCTGTTTACTTCTGCCATTAGACTGGTATCTTTTGCATATCTGATGTTGTTTATACTTCTCTTTGCAGTCTTGATTCCAGCTTGTGATTCATTCTTCCTGGCATTTTGCATTATATACTCTGCAAATGAGTTAAGTAAGCAGGGTGAAAATAGACAGCTTTGTCATACTCCTTTCCCAATTTTGAACTAGTCAGATAAAATTCAGAATGTTACATTTTAGTGTTACAGATTTATTAATGAAATAGCAGGGACTTATGCTAAGATAAGAGAAAAACAAATAAATGGGCAAGAATCTGTCAAAACCTTTCAGTCGATGTGAGACTTTTTTAAATGTTTAAGTTAAAAAGGGCAGATTGAAATTATATTGATCACTGCATACTCAGCATGCAATTTGCCAGGAGAAAAAAGACAAAGTAATAAAGTAATGAAGGACAGAAAACTTTTTTCTAGCTGTTAGGCTTTTGAGAGATTTTTAACAATTAGATGTCAGATTTAGTTGTGTATATGGTCCTGCTAAGAAAGACACTTTTATAATACATTCCTTGAATGATTCCTTGTATGTTAAAGAAAAACCATTTGTTGTTGCCCAACTTTTGATTTCCATTTTACGGAGTTTTTGAAAGTGTTCTGGAAAATTATGATTCTCAGAGGAAAGTATGGCCTCTGAGATGTTTCTTATATATTTTATTTGTTATATATAATATAAAGTGGGCTTTCCTGGTGGCTCAACTGGTAAAGAATCAGCCTGCAGTGTGGGAGACCTGGGTTGGAAAGATCCCCTGGAGAAGGAAATGGCTACCCACTCTAATGTTCAGGGCTGGAGAATTCCATGGACTGTATAGTCCATGGTTTCACAAAGAGTTAGAAACAACTGAGCAACTTTCACTTCACTTCACTTCATGGTATAAAGGTAAGAACACAAACTAGGTGTTGGGGTCTTTTTGTTTGTCAATATAGGTAATTTTTAAGTATAATTGATTTATGATATTACCTTAGTGTTAGGGGTACAACATAATGATTCAGGATTTTTATATATCACAGAGTGGTCTCCACAGTAAATCTAGTTTACCATCTGTCAAAGGTTATGGCTATATTATTGGCTATATTCCCTATGCTATACATCATGTCCCTGTGACATATATTATATAGCTGGACATTTGTACTTATTATTCCCCTTTATCTTTTTGCCTACTCCCTCCCCCACCACAGGATTTAGAATGTCAGCCCTAACTTTGCTAACTTGGTTATATGATCTTGAAATCCTCTTAACTTCTACAGATACATGTGTATGAGGTATTTTTTCTCCAGGTGATTTTGACCTTTTGATCCTTTCTGGTTCTGTATTTAATAATAATGCCAGTGTTTCAAAATCATTATTATGTTTTGCATCAGTTCAGTTCTGTCGCTCAGTTGTGTCTGACTCTTTGCAACCCTGTGGACTGCAGCGTGCCAGGCCTCCCTGTCCATCAAAAACTCATGGAGCTTACTGAAACTCATGACCACTGAGTCACTGATGCCATCCACCCATCTCATCCTCTGTTGTCTCCTTCTCCTCCTGCCTTCAATCTTTCCCAGCATCAGTGTCTTTTCAGTTCTTCTCATCAGATGGCCAAAATATTGCAGTTTCAGCTTCAGTATCACTTCGTCCAATGAATATTCAGGACTGATTTCCTTTAGGGTGAACTGGTTGGATCTCCTTGCAATCCAAGGGACGCTCAAGAGTCTTCTCCAACACCACAGTTCAAAAGCATCAATTCTTCAGCACTCAGCTTTCTTTATAGTCCAACTCTCAGATCCGTACATGACTACTGGAAAAACCATAGCTTTGACTATATGGACTTTTGTCAGCAAAATAATGTCCCTGCTTTTTAATATACTGTCTAGGTTAGTCATAGCTTTTCTTCCAGGAGCAACCGTCTTTTAATCTTATGGCTGCAGTCACCATCTGCAGTGATTTTGGAGTCCCCAAAAATAAAGTCTGTCACTGTTTCTACTGTTTCCCCATATATTTGCCATGAAGTGATGGGACCAGATGCCATGATCTTCATTTTCTTTATGTTGAGCTTTAAGCCAACTTTTTTCACTCTCCTCTTTCACTTTCATTGAGAAGCTCTTTAGTTATTCTTCACTTTCTACCATAAGGGTGGTGTCATCTGCATATCTGACGTTATTGATATTTCTCCTGGCAATATTGATTCCAGTTTGTGCTTCATCCAGCCTGGCATTTTGTATCATGTACTCTGTGTATAAGTTAAATAAGCAGGGTGACAATATACAACCTTGACATACTCCTTTCCTGACTTGGAACCAGTCTGTTGTTCCATGTCCAGTTCTAACTGTTGCTTCTTGACCTGCATACAGATTTCTCAAGAGGTATATCAGGTGGTCTGGTATTATCATCTCTTTCAGAATTTTCCACAGTTTGTTGTGATCTGTACAGTCAAAGGCTTTGGCAGTCAGTAAAGCAGAAGTAGATGTTTTTTCTGGAACACTTTTGCTTTTTTGATGATCCAGCAGATGTTAGCAATTTGATCTCTGGTTCCTCTGCCTTTTCTAAATCCAGCTTGAACATCTGGAAGTTCATGGTTCATGTACTGCTGAAGCCTGGCTTGGAGAATTTTGAGCATTACTAGCGTGTGAGATGAGTGCAATTGTGTGGTAGTTGGGCTTTCCTGGTGGCTCAGACGGTAAAGCATCTGTCTACAATGTGGGAGACCTGGGTTTAATCCCTGGGTTGGGAATTTCCCCTGGAGAAGGAAATGGCAACCCACTCCAGTACTCTTACCTGGAAAATCCCATGGATGGAGGAGCCTGGTAGGCTACAGTCCATGGGGTTGCAAAGAGTCAGACACGACTGAGTGACTTCACTTTTGAGCATTCTTTGGCATTGCCTTTCTTTGGAATTGGAATGAAAACTGACTTTTCCCATCCTGTGGCCACTGCTGAGTTTTTCAAATTTGCTGCTATATTGAGTGAAGCACTTTCACAGCATCATCTTTTAGGATTTGAAATAGTTCCACTGGGGAATTCCATCACCTCCACCTGCTTTGTTCGTAGGGATGCTTCCTAAGGCCTCCTTGACTTCGCATTCCAGGATGTCTGGCTCTAGGTGAGTGATCACACCATTGTGATTATCTGGGTCATGAAGATCTTTTTGTATTGTTCTTCTGTGTATTCTTGCCACCTCTTCTTAATATCTTCTGCTGTGTTAGGGCCATACCACTTCTGTCCTTTATTGAGCCCATCTTTGCATGAAATGTTCCCTTGGTATCTCTAATTTTCTTGAAGAGATCTCTAGTCTTTCCCATTCTGTTGTTTTCCTCTATTTTTTTTTGCATTGATCACTGAGGAAGGCTTTATCTCTTCTTGCTGTTCTTTGGAACTCTGCATTCAAATGAGTATCTTTACTTTTCTCCTTTGCCTTTCACTTTTCTTCTTTTCTCAGGTATTGGTAAGCCCTCCTCAAACAACCATTTTTCCTTTTTGCTTTTCTTTTTCTTGGGGATCGTCTTGATCACTGCCTCCTGTACAATGTCTTGAACATCTGTCCATAGTTCTTCAGGCATTCTGTCAAATCTAATCCCTTGAATCAGTTTGACACTTCTGCTTTATAATCATAAAGGATTTGAATTAGATCATACCTGAATGATCTTGTGGTTTTCCCTACTTTTTTCAATTTCAGTCTGAATTTGGCAATAAGGAGTTCATGATCTGAGCTACAGTCAGCTCCTCATCTTGTTTTTGTTGACTATATAGATCTTCTACTTTTTTCACTGCAAAGAATATCATCAGTGTGATTTCTGTATTGACCATCTAGTGATGCCCATGTATAGAGTCTTCTCTTGTGTTGTTGGAAGATGTGTTTGCTATGACCAGTGCATTCTCTTGGCAAAGCTCTGTTAGCCTTTGACCTGTTTCATTTTGTACCCCAAGGCCAAATTTGCCTGTTACTCCAGGTATCTCTTTACTTCATACTTTTGCATTCCAGTTCCCTATAATGAAAAGGATATCTTTTTGGTTGTTAGTTCTAGAAGGTCTTGTAGGTCTTCATAGAACTGTTCAACTTCAGTTTCTTCAGCATTACTGATTGGTTCATAGACTTGTATTACTGTAATATTGAATGATTTGCCTTGGAAAAATGAGCAGAGATTATTCTGGTTTTGAGATTGTGTCCAAGTCCTGCATTTCAGACTCTTTTGTTGACTGTGATGGCTACTCCATTTCTTCTAAGGTATAGAAAGTAGATATAGCCCACGGTAGTAGATATAATAGTCATCTGAGTTAAATCCACCCATTCTGATCCATTTTAATTCACGGATTCCTGAAATGTTGTAGTTTACTCTTGCTGTCTCCTGTTTGACCACTTTGAATTTACCTTGATTCATGGACCTAACAATCCAGGTTCTTATGCAGTATTGCTCTTTACAGCATCATCAGTCACATCCACATCATCAGTCACATCCACAACTGGGTGTTGTTTTTGCTTTGGCTCCATCTCTTCATTCTTTCTGAAGTTATTTTTCTGCTGATCTCCAGAAGCTTACTGGGCACCAACTGACTTGGGGAGTTCATCTTTCAGTGTCTTATCTTTTTGCCTTTTCATGTTGTTCATGGGGTCTTCAAGGCAAGAATACTGAAGTGGTTTGCAATTCCCTTCTCCAGTGGACCACATTTTGTCAGAAGTCTCCACCATGACCTGTCCATCTTGGGTGGCCCTACATGACATAGTTAATAGTTTCATTGAGTTAGATAAGGCTGTAATCCATGTGATCAGTCTGGTTAATTTTCTGTGACTGTGGCTTTTGTTCTATTTGCCCTCTGATGGATAAGGATAAGAAGCTTATAGAAGCTTCCTGATGGGAGAGACTGAGTAAGTGGGAAACTGGGTCTTGTTCGATGGGCAGGGTCGTGCTCAGTAAAGCTTTAATACAGTTTTCTTTTGGTGACTAAGCTTGTGTTCCCTCCTTGTTGTTTGACCTGAGGCCAAACTATGGAGAGGTAATGAAGATAGTTAGGACCTCCTTTAAAAGGTCCCAGGCATGCAGTGCTGCACTGAGTGCCCCCCCACCCTCCAGCAGGCCACCGGCAACCCATGCCTCTGCCAGAGACTCCTGGACACTCATGGGCAAGTCTAGGTCAGTCTCTTGTGGGGTCACTGCTCCTTTCTCCTGGGTCATGGTGTGCACTAGGATTTGTTTGTGTCCTCCAAGAGTCTGTTTGCCCAGTCCTATGTAAGTTCCGGTGCCTCTGTGGTGGGGTTAATGGTGACCTCCTTCTAGAGGGCTTATGCCATACCCAGGTCTGCTGCACTCAGAGCCCTTGGCTCTGGAGCAGGCCACTGCTGACCTGTACCTCCGTAGGAGACACTCAGACACAGTTGTGGCTTCTGTTTCTGTGGGTTCTCTGGGTCCTGGTGCGCACAAAGTTTGTTTCAGCCCTCCTAGTCTCTGGTGGGTATGGGGTTTGATTCTAAACCTGATTTTGCTCTTCCTACTGTCTTGCTGCGGCTTCTCCTTTGCCCTTGGGCGTGAGATATCTTTTTTTGATAGGATCCAACATTCTCCTGTCGATAGTTGTTCAGCAGCAAGTTGTAATTGTGGAGTTCTTGCATGAGAATATGAGCATACGTCATTCTACTCTGCCATCTTCCTCTGCTTTTACTTACCACTATTTAATAAATGGTGTATTTTAAAGAATATCCTGTTTTAAATGATTGGACATCATACAAACACACTTTCTTGAAATGTATATGTGTTGTAGGCTGGCCTTTGACCTTTCATTTGGTACTTTATTCTTAGCTAACTTTGTAAACAGTAGAAGGCAGAGCTTGGAAACGTGACATACATGTAACTGTGAATATGACTTTTACTGGTTTGGTGGTGATGTTTATTATTTCTTTGTTAGTTCAGATATAACCTGTGCATGACTTGTGATTTACTAATGTTAACCAATTTTAAAAAATGGCAGACATTGAAACCACGGATAACCAGTAGCAGTGAATTACCTTATCTTGGGAGTATGGGAGGTTGACATCAGCACCTCTTAAATGTCTTAAAATGCTTATCAAAAATGGCTTAACTAATCAGTTAGCAAGTCCAGTTTGAATTTAGTATATATTTTAGTTCTCTTATTGTAGCTCTTTGTGAAGGCTTTAAATCATAGAAATTCTCTTTCTCTAATTTAGAGAGTAGAAGTGTGTATGTTTTGGTGTGTAATCTCATCGAGTATGTATGTATAAGATTGTAGAGAAGTAGATAGCTGCTTCCCTAAGAGAGAGTGTAGATATATCTTAACTAAGAGAGAAATAATAAACATCACCACCAAATCCAGTAAAGGTCATATTCACAACTACATGTATGTCACGTTTCCAAGCTCTGCCTTCTGCTGTTTATAAAGTTAGCTAAGAATAAAGTACCAATAAAGTACTTAGTATCATAGTTTTTACAGTAGCTTCGCCAGTGCTGCCCCAAGTCTTTTAATTTAGTTTATTACCACCATTATTGCTTCCCTTACAGAGTCAGTCTCCTTAACTTTGTTAACTAAATGGATAGGTGATAGAAATTAGCTTTCCTTTTTATACTGCTGAATTTTTAGTATGTAGCTTATAATATTTGTAAGTTCTCGAAGAATTTCACAAGTTGTAGGAGACAACAGAAATGTGATGTTGCCAATTTGGACACTCGTTAAAAATGATATCCATGCTGTCATTTCTCAAATCTAAAAGAGAGACAAAAAGCATGTATCAGGCTGTATTTCTCGAAATTGCTTCCAGCTGCCTGCTTCCTAATATAGAAATGTTTATTAAAAGTGACAGGTTAAAAATTGAATTCCTAAGGCAAATATGGCTAGCTCTAATTTTGCTAAAGAATTGGAAATACCTGAGAAATTGCCTCAATAGTGGCTTCATTGTGGAGTGAGGGGCATGGTTGGAACAAATAATACGTATTACTTGGCTAGAAAAAAAAAAAATAGTAAACAGCCTAGATAGTTTCATTGAACTAAAGACAAATTTACTAAGGTAGTGAATTAGAAATATTAATTATCTTTATATTTTATGCATTGCAACAGTATAAAAACTGTTAGAATGAACCATTTAAGATAGTAGATAACATAGAGACAGTGATGGATTTGCCTGGCCATGAAACTCAATTGAGGATGAGACTTAAATTAGGGAAATAAGCAGAGTAAAATATGGTTGAGGTGGAGAAAAGAAATTTAAATCTGACCTAGACTAGTTAGAGGAAATGAGATTTAAAGAAGTATTAGACTGAAATGCTGTGAAGAAGCTTTTTAAAATCAGGGGAAAATTTGTGTTAATTCTCACAAGAAATTAATGACAAAAAGAACATACATGTTGAGGGGGAAGAAAAAAAACCCACCGATGTTTCAGTGAGTCTTTGGTGGGGAAATTTTGAACAGTAAGAGAAGAAATAGAGAGCAATGGCAACTATATTAGAGAAAATGGAAATTGTTTTTGTGAATGCATTCACTGGTTATGATGGCAGGTTAAGAAGCAGGTAATGGAATGTATTCTGAGTTAAACTGTAGATTCAGGGAGTAGGAATCATGAAGGAAAAATCTAGCAACCAAAAATCTTTGTGAAGATTGGTTGTGCCTTTGTTGTTGTTCTTCAGTCATCAGTTGTGTCCAGCTCTTTGTGATCTCAAGGACTGCAGCATGGCAGGATTGCCTGTGCTTCAATATATCCTGGAGTTTGCACAAACTGATGTTCATTGAGTCGATAATGCCATCCAACCATCTCATCATCTGTCACCCCTTGCCTCCTGCCCTCAATCTTTCCCAGCATCAGAGTTGTTTCCAGTGAATCAGCTGTTTGCATCAGATAGCCAATATACTGGAGCTTCTGGTTCAGTAACAGTCCTTCCAATGAACATTCAGGGTTGATTTCCTTTAATATTGACTAGTTTGATCTCTTTGCAGTCTAAGGGGCTCTCAAGAGTCTTCTCCCACAGCATAGATCAAAAGCATCAATTCTTTGGTGCTCAGCTTTCTTTATGATCCAACTCTCACATCTGTACATGACTACTGGAGAAACCATAGCTTTGACTATACAGACCTTTGCTGGCAAAATGATATGTCTGCTTTTAATACATTGTTTAGATTTGTCATAGCTTTTCTTCCAAGGAACAAGTATCTTTTTTATTTCATGGCTGCAGTCACCATCCACAATGATTTTGGACCCCAAGAAAATAAAGTCTCTCACTGTTTCCATTTTTTTCCCCATCTTTTTGCCATGAAGTGATGGGACCAGATGCCATGCTCTTAGTTTTTTTGTGTTGAGTTTTAAGCTAGCTTTTTTACTATCCTTTTTCACCTTCATCAAGAGTCTCTTTGGTTCCTCTTCGCTTTCTGCCATTAGGGTGGTATCATCTGTATATCTGAGGTTATAGATATTTCTCCTGGCAGTCTTGATTCCAGCTAGTGCTTCATCCATCCAGGCATTTTGCAGGATGTACTCTGCATATAATTTAAATAAGGAGGATGGCAGTATACAGCCCTGACATACTCCTTTCCCAATTTTGAATCAGTCCATTGTTCCATGTCCAGTTCTAACTGTTGCTTCTTGACCTACGTACAGATTTCTCAGGAGGCAGGTAAGGTGGTCTGGTATTCCCACTTCCTTAAGAATTCTCCACAGCTTGTTGTGATCCACAAAGTCAAAGGCTTTAGCATATTCAGTGAAGCAAGAGTATGTTTTTCTGGAATTCCTTTGAATTTTCTATGATCCCACAGATGTTGGCAATTTGATCTCTGGTTCCTCTGCCTTTTCTAAATCCAGCTTGAACATCTAGAAGTTCTCAGTTCACATACTGTTGAAGCCTAGCTTGAAAGATTTTGAGCATTACCTTGCTGGCATTTCAATTGAGCACAGCTGGGTGATAGTTTGTACATCCTTTGATATTGCCCTTCTTTGGGTTTGGAATGAAATCTGACCTTTTCTAGCCCTGTGGCCACTGCTGTTTTCCAAATATGCTGGCATATTGAGTGCAGCACTTTAACAGCATCATCTTTTACAATTTGGAATAGCTCAGCTGGAATTCCATCACCTCCACTAACTCTGTTCATAGTGATGCTTCCTAAGGCCCACTTGATTTCACATTCCATGATGTCCGGCTCTTGGTAAGTGATCACACCATCATAGTTATCCAGGTCACTAACACTGTTTTGTATAGTTCTTCTGTGTATTCTTGCCGCCTCTTCTTAATATCTTCTGATTCTGTTAGGTCCATACCGTTTCTGTCCTTTATTATGCCCGTCTTTGCATGAAATGTCCCTGATTTTCTTGAAGAGATTGCAGTACTCATTTGTGTGTTTTCCTATTTATGTTGACTGTTTAAAATGACTCTTTTAAAAGAATCATAAATATTTCATAATAAATATCTTATCACTGCTGCTTAACATGTTGTGGTTATATTAATCATTTCTTATTACTTTATACGTTGAAATTCAGTGTATTAGTAGTACGTGGTCTTGTTGACCATGCAGCATAGAAAAAGAGAAAGACTACATTGTAATTAGTGGTGCATGGCTTTATGGACCATACAGAATAGAGAAAGCTTAATATTTACTTACGTTTGTGTTTTAGTATAATCATAAGAACGGATCTAACCTTAAAAAGTGAAGAACTTTGTTGGGCAATGTAGGCTTTCATATGTTTGATTTTTGTTTGAATAATGTACATTATTTATAAAATTTTAAAAATTTGGAAGGATTTGTAGAATGAGTCTTTTAGGCAGTTTTATTTGATATTGGCACAAATATCAAGTAATGAGGCAAATATACAAATAAATTCTGCAACCGCTATTATGATTCTTATCAGAAAGGGGGTAGGGTTAGGGTCTTGTAATTTGAATAGCATATTCTGAGCAATGATCTTTTGATTAAGATGCCAATAGCATAGGCACAAAGGCTGAAATAAGCAAGGGGACTACATCAAACCTAGAAACTCTACACAGTAAATGAAACAAGTTAAAAAGGCAATCTAGGATGGGAGAAAATATTTACGAACTATATATCTGATAACTGGTCAATATTATTTTAGATATATAAGGAATTTGTACAACTCAAAAACAAAAAGGCAAATAATCATATTTTTAGATGCACAAATGACACAAATAGACTTTTTCCAAAGAAGACATACCAATGGGCAACAGGTACATCACTAATCAATCAGAGAAGTTTAGATAGCGTTAAAATGGTCAAGAATTGTGTCATTAATTCATATTATAAAATTAAGCTATGTGAATTACTGTAGTTCGGTAAATGTAGGAAGTGTGTGTGCTAGTCACTCAGTCGTGCCCTGATTCTTTCTGACCCCATGGACTGTAACCCACTAGGCTCCTCTGTCCACGGCATTCTCCAGGCAAGAATACTGGAGTGGGTTGCCTTACCCTTCTCCAGGGAATCTTCCCAACCCAGGGACTGAGCCCAGCTCTCCTGCATTGCACACAGATTCTTTACCATTTGTGCCACCAGGGAAGCCAACAATACAGGATTTTGAAAATCATGCTTACATGGCAGGCAATTTTGCTTTTTTGGAAAAAATATAACAAACTAGTTTTACTAGGTTTGGTTACTTAGGTAATAAAGTACCTAACTTTTGGTACTAAAGTTAAGTACTTTTGGAATTTGGAAAAGTAGTGTTTATAAATGCTACAAATGCCCTGATCTTTAACACGAAGGCATAATAGGTATCATATTAAATATTAAACATAATTTATCCTATTTAAAATTCCCATCAGGCTTGATAGTTCTTTATTTTGTTAGTGTTCTTAATTTTTAGATGCTTATGCTAACATGGGTTTTTCTCTTTGATTATATTGTGAATCTTCTTGAGGCCAATATTAACTAACATGGCCCTGTTGATAGAAACTGTTATTATGTTTGTAGCTGCTCTTGTTCTTTTATTTTCCAGGTTATTCCTGGCAACCTGGTACAGCGATCCCTGTCAAGAATGACTTGATGCTTTATCAACTTTGTATTTTATGACATTTTCCTCTTGGCATTTTATATTAAAGTATAGCATATATGATGTAGAAGAAGTGCAAATAGAAATGAAAATGGAATTTTGATGTTTCATATCTTGTCAGGAAATCTTTCATTATACTTTGATGAAGTATGGCCAAACCTAGAAAACATGGAAATTTTGTTATTCAGAAAGTTAATTTTATAACTATAAATATCTGCTTCTTAAAACCAAAGCAAGGCAAAACAAAAGAATATTACCCTATATGGCAAAGGTATAAACATAAATGGGAGAAAATATTGAAGCATCTTTAACAAATGATGAAATTTTACAAATAAATAAAATTCCTGAAATTCATTAAAAATGCTGGCAAAAATACATACAGTGCACTTAAAAAAATGCCTTTGTAAAGATGTCTTCCTATGTTTAATATAAAAATGCATATTAAAACTTCCCTGAGATATTTTTTCACCTAGTTGACTGGTAAATGTTAAGCCTAATATACTTTATTTAAATAGATAAGGAGAATCAGTTACTCTCAAATTGTTGATCAGAGTAGAAATTTGTATAACTTCTTTGGAAATATCTTTTCAAAATTCAAATACACATATGCTAGATTCTGTCCTTTATCGAGCCCATCTTTGCGTGAAATGTTCCCTTGGTATCTCATTTTCTTGAAGAGATCTCTAGTCTTTCCCATTCTGTTGATTTCCTCTATTTCTTTGCATTGATCACTGAGAAAGGCTTTTTATCTCTTCTTGCTATTCTTTGGAACTCTGCATTCAGATGCTTCTATCTTTCCTTTTCTCCTTTGCTTTGCACTTCACTTTTTTTTCACAGCTATTTGTAAGGCTTCCCTAAGCAGCCATTTTGCTTTTTTGCATTTCTTTTCCATGGGGATGGTCTTGATCCCTGTCTCCTGTACAATGTCACGAACCTCTGTCCATAGTTCATCAGGCAATCTGTCTATGAGATCTGGTCCCTTATATCTATTTCTCACTTCTACTGTATAATCATAAGGGGGTTTGATTTAGGTCATGCTTGAATGGTCTAGTGGTTTTCCCTACTTTCTTCAATTTCAGTCTGAATTTGGTAATAAGGAGTTCATGATCTGAGCCACAGTCAGCTCCTGGTCTTGTTTTTGTTGACTGTATAGAGCGTCTCCATCTTTGTTTGCAAAGAAAATAATCAGCCTGATTTTAGTGTTGACCATCTGGTGATGTCCATGTGTAGAGTCTTTTCTTGTGTTGTTGGAAGAGGGTGTTTGCTATGACCAGTGCATTCTCTTGGCAGAACTCTATTAGCCTTTGCCCTGCTTCATTCTGTACTCCAAGGCCAAATTTGCCTGTTACTCGAGGTGTTTCTTGACTTCCTACTTTTGCATTCCAGTCCCCTATAATGAAAAGGACATCTTTTTGGGTGTTAGTTCTAGCAGGTCTTGTAGGTCTTCATAGAACTGTTCAACTTCAGCTCTTCAGCATTACTGGTTGGGGCATAGACTTGGATTACTGTGATATTGAATGGTTTGCCTTGGAAACGAACAGAGATCATTCTGTTGTTTTTGAAACTGCATCCAAGTACTGCATTTCGCAATGATGGCTACTCCATTTCTTCTAAGGGATTCCTGCCCACAGTATTAGATACAGTGGTCATCTGAGTTAGATTCACAGATTCCAGTCCATTTTAGTTCGCTGATTTCTAGAATATCGACATTCACTCTTGCCATCTCTTGTTTGACCACTTCCACTTTGCCTTGATTCATGGACTTGACATTCCAGGTTCCTATGCAATATTAAAGGTCAGTTTTCATTACATTCCCAAAGAAAGGCAATGCCAAAGAATGCTCAAACTACCACACAGTTGCACTCATCTCACACACTAGAAAAGTCATGCTCAAAATTCTCCAAGCTGGGCTTCAGCAATATATGAACTGTGAACTACCAGATGTGCAAGCTGGTTTTCGAAAAGGCAGAGGAACCAGAGATCAAATTGCCAACATCCGCTGGATCATGGAAAAGGCAAGAGAGTTCCAGAAAAACATCTACTTCTGCTTTATTGACTATGCCAAAGCCTTTGACTGTGTGCATCACAAGAAACTGTGGAAAATTCTGAAAGAGATGGGAATACCAGACCACCTGACCTGCCTTTTGAGAAACTTATATGCAGGTCAGGAAGCAACAGTTAGAACTGGACATGGAACAATAGACTGGTTCCAAATAGGAGAAGGAGTATGTCAAGGCTTTATATTGTCACCCTGCGTATTTAACTTATATGCAGTATATATCATGAGAAACTCTGGGCTGGAAGAAGCACAAGCTGGAATCAAGATTGCCGGGAGAAATATCAGTAACCTCAAATATGCAGATGACAGCACCGTTATGACAGAAAGTGAAAAGGAATTAAAAAGCCTCTTGATGAAAGTGAAAGAGGAGAGTGAAAAAGTTGGCTTAAAGCTCAACATTCAGAAAACGATCATGGCGTCTGGTCCCATCACTTCATGGGAAATAGATGGGGAAACAGTGTCAGACTTTATTTTGGGGGCTCTAAAATCACTGCAGATGGTGATTGCAGCCATGAAATTAAAAGACGCTTACTCCTTGGAAGAAAAGTTATGACCTACCTAGATAGCATATTGAAAAGCAGAGACATTGCTTTGCCAGCAAAGGTCCATCTAGTCATGGCTGTGGTTTTCCCAGTGGTCATGTATGGATATGAGAGTTGGACTGTGAAGAAAGCTGAGTGCTGAAGAATTGATGCTTTTGAAGTGTGGTGTTGGAGAAGACTCTTGAGAGTCCCTTGGACTGCAAGGAGATCCAACCAGTCCATTCTAAAGGAGATCACTCCTGAGTACTCTTTGGAAGGAATGATGCTAAAGCTGCGGCTTCAGTGCTTTGGCCACCTCATGCGAAGAGTTGACTCATTGGAAAAGACTGTGATGCTTGGAGGGATTGGAGGAGAAGGGGACGATAGATGATGCGATGGCTGGATGGCATCAGCGACTCGATGGACGTGAGTTTATATGAAATCCGAGAGTTGGTGATGGACAGGGAGGCCTGGCGTGCTGTAGTTCATAGGGTCGCAAGGAGTCGGACACGACTGAGCAACTGAACTGAAGTGATCCTAGATTCAAGGGATTAGATCTGGTAGAGTGCCTAATGAACTATGGACGGAGGATTGTGAAATTGTACAGGAGGCATGGATGAAGACCATCCCCAAGAAAAATAAATGAAAAAAGGCAAAATGATTGTTTGAGGAGGCCTTACAAATGGCTGAGAAAAGAAGAGAAGTAAAAGGCAAAGGAGAAAAGGAAAGATACACCCATTTGAATGCAGAGTTCCAATGAATAGCATGGAGAGATAAGAAAGCTTTCCTCAGTGATCAGTGCAAAAAATAGAGGAAAACAATAAAATGGAAAAGACTAGAGATTTCTTCTAGAAAATTAGAGACACCAAGGGAACATTTCATACAGAGATAGGCACAATAAAGGACAGAAACAGTATGGACCTAACAGCAGAAGATATTAAGAAGATATGCCAGCAAATTTGGAAAACTGAACAGGACTGGAAAAGGTCAATTTTCATTCCAATCCCATAGAAAGACAATGCCAAAGAATGTTCACGCTAGTGCACAATTGCACTGTCTCACACAGTAGCAAACTAATGGTCAGAATTCATTTGATTCTTGGGACTTAAGCTGAGATAGCTGAAGAAGACATACATACAACTTTTTAACTGAATATCCTTTATAAAATATATAATCATGTGTTACCTGCTAAAATTAGTATTCAAAGGAATGACATTGAACTAAAACTCTATAAGCTATATATGAAAAACTCCATCATTGGACACACAGAAGGTATTTGTTCATCACAAATATATCACTAATGCAGTGATGTTTGCTACTCAGTTCAAACATGTGTTCCTCTAAAGGAAGGTTTCTTTGACTTCCTCTCCTTACTCTAGACTAGGTAAGGCAGGCACCCTATTAAAGAATTCATCCTCTATATTTTGTCTGAGCACTCGATACATCAGTGATTAAATAATTTAAATTCTCCCCCCGTTGATTAAGTTAGGTTCCTTGAGGGTTGAGAATCCATCTGTCTCTTTCGCTGCTGGGGCATTGTGTACTATGATATCCTCCACGTTGATAACAATGCATATTTGAATGAGTGAGGATTAATTCTAGAGTATCAGACCTACACCGCAGCCTATTAGGAAAATGCAGGTTTGTCTTCTCACCCGTGCTGGCATTTGTGTTCCTTCTTTCAGTGACTTCCCTAAAACAAACGAACAGTTTAACCTTTTAGTGTGTGTGGGTAGGAGGGGGAGAACACAGATCCTTTTTAGAAACCATGATTAACATAAAATTGCAAAGATGTAACACCTCCAAGTTTTGTTATTTAATTTTAGAGATATGGATTTCCCTAAATTGCTTGATATAGACCCACATCACTCTGAGGTTTCACTCTGAAGGATTGATTTTTCTATTATTTTATTTTATTCTGACAGTTTTTGGTATCTTTGCTTTTTGACCATTTATCTTGTTCTTTGGCCTTTTGTGTTTTATTACAAGAAATTTCAAACGTATTGAAAGGTTGAAAAAGTGTACTTTAATACCAAAATATCCATCACTCATATTCTGCAATTATCTTTTTACCTTATTTTCTTTCTCATGTAGTTTTCTGTTAATCCATTCATCATCATTTTTTCATTTAATGCATTTTTGAGTAAGTTGCCAATATCGTACTTTTTTCCATATACTTCAGCTTGCCTGGCATTAACTAAAGTTTAGTTTACAGGATTCTTTTTGTGGTAGAAATTTATATACAATGAAACACACCAATTTTAAATGTAACATTTAATGAATTTCGACAGGTTTATACACAAACTCCAATGAAGTGGTAGAACAGTCTCATCACATCCAGAAAGTTTGCTCCTGCTTCTCCTTATTATTTTTTGTCCTTATATTTAAGCAGTTAAAGCTTACTCTTGTTTCATTATTTTTACGTTATAATGATCCCCTTAGCTTTGCACTTTCTGATAGGCATTCTCTCTATCATAAGTTGAAGGTTGATGACAAAGTATCTGTCAACCCAGGCAATGGTACCCCACTCCAGTACCCTTGCCTGGAAAACCCCATGGATGGAGGAGCTTGGTAGGCTGCAGTCCATGGGGTTGCCAAGAGTTGGACACAACTGAGCGACTTCTTTTACTTTTCACTTTCATGCATTGGAGAAGGAAGTGGCAACCCACTCTGCCGACTCTGGGGTCGCACAGAGTCGGACACGACTGAAGCGACTTAGCAGCAGCAGCAGCAGCAGCAGCAGCAGCAGGATTGTTAAGAATCAGCCTAGTGATAAAACTAGTAGGAGTTAGGAACATAATATATTCCAACCTGGTGGTTGTGTTGTTCATGTTCTTTGATAAGTGTTTGCAGGGTAAAGGGGGAGTGGGAGTAATGACTGGGTGGAAGAAAGTCTTATTAGTGCTCTGTGTTCACATGGTACCAAAGGGAGCAATTTATTTTGGTTGACAAAATTCCTGTTCACGAAGTCTTACTTACTCAAGAAGTAAGAGTAAGAAGTAAGACTTTTACCTTTGAACATATCTCACCTTTGTGCAGTAAGACCATTTCAACTTTGAAGACAACTTACCTATCATAGGATGTTTCCCAGTGTTCATATAGTGAATTACTGTAATGAGAGGAAGTAAAAAACAATGTATTAGAGTCATTTTGCTTTCCAGGGAAACATTTTTCTAGTCTAAAATTTTTACGTTTTTTTCTTGGAAGTTATAGCTATTTTTTAAGTGTGTTGTTTTTAGCTGAAAGCTTGCTTTCCCTTATATGTCTATTTATAACATTATCATGTAGTTTCTAATGCTTCAGCATTGTCAGTATAGCACAGTTTCTGCTGCTGCTGCTAAGTCGCTTCAGTCGTGTCCGACTCTATGCAACCCCATAGACAGCAGCCCATGAGGCTCCCTCGTCCCTGGGATTCTCCAGGCAAGAACACTGGAGTGGGTTGCCATTTCCTTCTCCAATGCATGAAAGTGAAAAGTGAAAGTGAAGTTGCTCAGTCGTGTCCGACTCTTAGTGACCCCATGGACTGCAGCCCACCAGGCTCCTCCGTCCATGAGATTTTCCAGGCAAGAGTGCTGGTGCCGTTGCCATTGCCTTCTCCGATAGCACAGTTTAGTAACAGAAGGTTAGTAAAACAGTTTATTAACAGTAGAAATTTAAGATTATTTGTGTCTAACACTCATATTGAAATTTAAACTCCTTTAGCACTACAGTTTTATTTCTGCCAATGAGCAGTAAACACATTCAAGTTTGGAAAGTGTATTGTCAGTGTTAAATTGTTAATATAAGACACTCATTTAACTAATCGTCTGTCCTTTTTTTTTTTTTTTTTTTGTTATATTCTGACACAGAAGAAAGAACCTTCTAAATCCAGTGTGAAGAAAAAAAGTGACCAAGGTTGCAGAAGCAAAAAAAGTAATGAAGAGAAATTTTAAAGTAAATAAGAAAATAACATTTACCGATGAAGGAGAGGTAAGATTCTATAAATGCTTCATTTCTGTGGTACTTTTCAAGTATTAGAAAGTTTGATTCTGCTGCTGACATGCCATTTTTAATAAGAAAAATGAATGTTTCTCAAGACCTCTCGGGCAACTCCTTTCATTGTTTCTGTATTTGGTCAGCTCTGTATATGTAGGCAAGAATGCCTTTGTGACAGTAAGCTGGGCTACTTTTTAATGATTAAAAACAGAGTTTTCTTTTTTTTTAATCAGAGTATAGTTGCTTTAAAATGCAGTGTGTGTTAGTTTCTGTTATATTGCAAAGTGAATCAGCCATATATGTGCGTGTGTGTGTATATATACCCTCTTCCTGGGATTTCCTTCCTACTTGGGTCATCACAGAGCATTGAGCAGAGTTCCCTGTGCTGTACAATCAGTTCTCATTAGTTATCTGTTTTATACATAGTAGTGTATATATGGTGCTTCTTAGGTGGCTCAGTGGTAAAGAATCCACCTGCCATTGCAGGAGATCCAGATTCAGTCTCTGGGTTGGGAAGATCCCCTGGAGGAGGAAATGAAAACCCACTTCAGTATTCTTGCCTGCAAAGTCCCATGGACAGTGGAGCCTGGCAGGCTACAGACCATGGGTTCACAGAGTCAAGAGTCAAACATGACTAAGTGACTGAGTGCCACCATGCACCAGTACATATATACCAGTCCCAGTCTCCCAGTCCATCCCAGTCCCTCACTCCATTGGTATCCATATGTTTGTTCTCTGTCTTTCTGCTTCACAAATAAGTTCATCTATACCATTTTTCTATATGGTTCATATATACCATATGTATTCCACATATATGTGTTAATAAATAATATTTGAAGCATGGTTCAGAAGGAAGGGGACAGACATATGTATACTTATGGGAAATTCATATCGATGTCTGGCAGAAACTATCAAAATATTGTAAAGTAATTATCCTATTAAAAATAAAATTAAGTAAACTTATTTTAAAAAAGAAACAATACTTGTTTTTCTCTCGTACTTCACTCTGTATGATAGTCTCTGGGTCCATCCACATCTCTGCAAATAGCACAATTTTTTTCCTTTTATGACTAAGTAATATTCCATTGTATGTGTATACCACATTTTCTTTATGATGGATGTTTAGGTTGCTTCTATGTCCTGACTATTGGAAATAGTGCTGCAGTAACAATGGGGTGCCTGTTTTTTTCTGAATGATGATTTTTCTCTGCATATATGCCCAGGAATGGGATTGCTGAGTCATATGGTAGTTCTAGTTTTAGTTTTTTTAGGAGCCTCTGCACTGTTCTCTCTAGTGGCTGTTACTGTTTGCATTCTACTTTCTCCACATCAAGCCAGCATTTATTGTTCATAGATTTTTTTGGTGTATTTTTAAAAATTATTTATTTTTTAGTTGAAGGATAATTGCTTTACAGAATTTTGTTGTTTTCCGTCAGACATCAACAAGAATCAGCCATAGGTACACCAATGTCCTTCCCTCCTGAACCTCCCTCCCATCTCCCTCCCTGTCACATTCTTCTAGGTTTTGTTACAGAGCCCCTGTTTGAGGTCCCTGAGTCATACAACAAACTCTCACTGGCTATCTGTTTTAAGTCTGTTCTCTATGTCTGTTTCTCCATTGCTACCCTGCAGATAAATTCATCAGTACCATCTTTCTAGATTCCATACATATGCATTAGTATATGATACTTTTTTTTCTCTTTCTGACTTACTTCACTCCGTATAATAGACTCTACGTCTCTAGGTTTGTCTATCTCATTAGAACTGACTCAAATGTGTTCCTTTTATGGCTGAGTAGTATTCCATTGTATATATGTAGCACAGCTTTACCCACTCATCTGTTGGTGGACATCTAGGTTGCTTCAGTGTTCTAACAATTGTAAATAGTGCTGCAGTGAACACTGGGCTACGTGTGTCCTTTTCAGTTTTGGTTTCCTCAGGATATATGCCTAGTAGTGGAATTGCTGGGTCATATGGTGGTTTTATAAGGAATTGTCATACCATTTTCCATAGTGGCTATATCAATTTACATTCCCACCAGCTATGCAAGAGGGTTCCCTTTTCTCCACAGCCTCTCTAGCATTTATTGTTTGTAAACTCTTTAATGATGGCCATTCTAATTGGTGTGAGGTGATTATCTCATTGTAGTTTTGATTTGCATTTCTCTAATAATGAGCACTGTTGAGCATCTTTTCAAGTGTTTGTTAGCCATCTGTATGTCTTCTTTGGAGAAATGTCTGTTTAGGTCCTTTTCCCACTTTTTGAGTGGGTTGTTTGTTTTTCTGATATTAATTTGCATGAGCTGCTTGTATATTTTGGAAATTAATCCTTTGTCAGTTGTTTCCTTTACTATTATTTTCTCCCATTCTGATGGTTGTCTTTTTGCTTTGCTTATAGTTTCCTTTACTATGCAAAAGCTTTTAAGTTTAATTAGGTCCCACTTGTTTATTTTTGTTTTTATTTCCATTACTCTAGGAGATAGGTCATAGGGGATCTTGCTTTAATTTATGTCATCAAGTGTGCTACCTGTTTTCCTCTAAGAGTTTTATAGTTTCTAGTCTTACATTTAGGTCTTTAATCCATTTCAGGTTTATCTTTATGTATGACATTAGCAAGTGTTCTAATTTCATTCTTTTACACATAGCTTATTTCCCAGCACCACTCATTGGAGAGGCTATCTTTGCCCAATTGTATATTCTTACCTCTTTTGTCAAAAAACAACAACAACAACAACAACAACAAGAAAAGTACCCATAGGTGTTTCCGTTTGTCTCTGGGCTCTCCATCATGTTCCATTTGTCTATATTTCTGTTTTTGTGCCAGTATCATATTGTCTTGATGGCTGTAGCTTTGTAGTATAGTCTGAAGTTAGGAAGACTGATTCCTCCAGCTCCATTCTTCTTTCTCCAGACTGCTTTTGCTATTTGGGGTCTTTTGTGTTCCATATGAATTGTGAAATTTTTTGTTCTAATTCACTGAAAAATGCCATTGGTAATTTGATAGGGATCACATTGAATCTGTAGATTGTATTTGGTAGTATAGTCATTTTCACAATATTGATTCTTCCTACCCAGGAACATGGAATATCTTGCCATCTGTTTATGTCATATTTGATTTCTTTCATTAATCTCTTATAATTTTCCATATACAGTTATTTTGTCTCCTTAGATAGGTTTATTCCTAGATATTTTATTCTTTTGTTGCAATGGTGAATGAGATTGATTTCTTAATTTCTCTTTCTGAGTTTTCATTGTTAGCATATGGGAATGTAAATAATTTCTGTGTACTGACCTTATATCCTATGACTTTGCTGAATTCACTGATTAGCTGTTGTAATTTTCTGATAGTTTCTTCTGGGTTTTCTCTGTATAGTATCATGTAATCTGCAAAAAGTGAGAATTTTAATTCTTTTCCGGATTTGGATTCATATCTTTCTCTTCTCTAATGCTGTACCTAGGACTTTTAAAACTATGTTGAATAGTAGTAAAGAGAGTGCACACCCTTGTCTTGTTCCTGATCTCAGAGGGAATGCTTTTTCACTATTGAGAGTAATGTTTGTAGATTTTTTGATGATGGCCATTCTGACTGGTGTGAAGTGATACTCAAAGTTTTGATTTGCATTTCTCTAATAATTAGTGATGCTGAGCATCTTCTCATGTGTTTGTTGTCCACCTGTATGTCTTCTTTGAAGATGTTTCTATTTAGGTCTTCTGCCCATTTTTTGATTGGGTTGTTTCAGGGTTTGTTCTAAATTTCCCATATCCTGTTTTTATAGATAAGACTTTTTTGTCATGGGGTCCATCTCTCAACATACTCTGTGGGAACATGCAGAAGGATAATAACACAACTACTCACCACAGCTTCTTTTGCTCGACTATAGAAAACCTCTGCTATGTGATTCCTCAATTTCAGATGCTATATTGGCATGTTTTTACTTACTGGCCTGCTGTGGGAAAAATTCTCTGCTTTAAAATAACCTTAAATGTATAGGTGTCTGGCTTACCTTTCCTAATTACCTGGTCCTAGGGTAAATACATCCCCATAGAGTAGGGAAGGGGTTACCTCACAGATTGCTCAGGAAAATCACTTATTATATAATAATATTATCTTCATTTTTTAAGAGGAAACATATTTAGAGTGTCAAGTGACTCATCTTAAGTAGTGATGCTAGAGTCGGTGGTCATTGTAGCATCTCCTGAGTATTGTCTCTGTTTCCCTCTGACTGACCTATGGGTTTCCCTGTTCATTCTGATGTAGCACTCAGCATCCCATGCCCACCATGATATCATTTCCCTTGCCCTATGTTTATTTTTTTCTTCATACCACTTATTATGAGACTTTGCATTCTATAATTATTCAGTGGTTTTCTATTTCTTCCACTCTGGTGGAAATGAGGGAAGATATTTCCTCTCCAGTGGAATGAGAGAAGGTATTTCTATTCCACTGATATGAAAAAAAGTTACACAAGGGAAGGTATTTGTTGGCTCTGCTTACTACTCTGTCTTTTGCACTTAGAACAGCACCTAACAAACAGTAAGCCCTCAGAAGAAGTGTTATACCCTGGTAAAATAACAGAGCTTTTATTCTAACTATAATGTATCACATGTCACATCAAATATTTTATCATTATTAATATAATTGCTGCCTGCACAATCCTTATGCAGTGGCATGTGTTTACTTTTAATTCTGAATTTAGCAAAGATTTGGATGTTACTTTGGGGATGAGGTTTTGGTTTAGAAGGCCAAATTTGCACTGGTAATGTGGAGTGAAATGGTGTATAAATCATATGAAAACTAACAGAGTTGATTGCAATTAAAATTTTGAAGTTGTTGCTGAAGTTGCTGAGGAAGCCTATAAAATTGAAATATATGAATCTCTGTGATCCAGAAAAGAGGTCAACACTTGAGAAACACTAAATCAGAAAATAGTTGTAGTATTGTATCATATGCTCACGTAAGAGAGGATTAGTGCTTTTAGTGTATTGAGATTCCTTACCGTGCTACTAATTTAGTTGCAGAGATTATACCCATTAACTTCAGGTTGAGTATAAATCCTTAACTGTAAAATATTTCATTGTAAATGTATTGCCAACAGGAGCACTGTATGACTGTAAGCCACAGTGAAACTTCTGATCTAAAACCCTGAACGAAATGCTACTATTTGTTCCACCCATTGGCTTCTCTGAGGGCTCAGTGGTAAAGAATCTGCCTGCAATTCAGGAGACACAGATTTGGGTTCAATACCTGGGTTGGGACAATCCCCTGGAGGAGGAAATGGCAACCCCTCCAGTATTATTGCCTTGGAAATCTCATGGACACAGGATCCTGGCAGGCTACAGTCCATGGTGTTGCAAAGAGTTGGACACGACTGAGTAAATAAGAAAGGAAGGGTTCCACTTACAGAGGGATGAATTTTTCTCCACTCTGATAAAGGAGAAGTCAGAGCAGTGGATGGTGGTCTTCTGATAAAGGAGAAGTCAGAGCAGTGGATGGTGGTCTTCTGATAAAGGAGAAGTCAGAGCAGTGGATGGTGGTCTTCTGATAAAGGAGAAGTCAGAGCAGTGGATGGTGGTCTTCTGATAAAGGAGAAGTCAGAGCAGTGGATGGTGGTCTTAACTGGCACCACTCATCTCTCTCACTGCTTCTTCTGTGACTGCTGCTGTGCTGCTCATGCATTTGTGACCCTTGCTTCAATTGTGACTCTATGGTAGTCTCATCTTGAAAGATGAGATGATGGCAAGAGTGAGAGAGGCATTAACACCTGTGATGTGTGTGCCGACAGCCTTCATTTTCCTGCTGTTTAATTAGCAGTCTTTCAGAAACTGTAGCAGTTACTTAAATCCTCCTGGCAAGCAGTTACAGGGTAAAATAAGAGAAATGCTTTTGTCTAAATTGTCTAGAATTTTACTCTGTTAGGCCTGGAACATGATTAAGTCAAACCTTATTTTTCAAGCAATGATACAGATGTATGCAAATTAAGTAATTCATTCAGGATTATGCATTGGGCCATAAAATGCTTGTATAAAATTGTGTAGATCTGAGCAAGCTTATGAAATCCAGACTAACTTTCTCCTTTATGCTTAGTTTAGTTATTTCAGTTTTTATGTGTGGTACCAGCTGATATGTGTCTCATCAATTTTGAGCATGTAATGTATGCTGGATAATGTGTTAGGTTCTCAGGATACATGAATAAGACATATGACTACCCTCAAGGAGGTTAATGCTAGTAGGGAAAACAGGAAAGTAAAACAGCCCAGTATGCTGAGAGGTATTAGAGGAAGTTCACTGATGTGTCATGGTGGTGGCAAGGCAGCACTCTGCTCAGCCTGCCTGTTGCCCTATGTAGATCATCTGGAGTTGAGCTGGTGGAGTGTTGCATACTACGAATGCTGAAATGATGTTGAAGCAACTATCTTACTGTCCAAATATTTAATGAAGATTTCTTTTAATCCTGCTCTTGAGTTATGGCAGCATTACTTTATCCTGACTTTTCTGTGACTTGCTCACTTTTATTATAAAGCTTCTTTGAAAGTTTCAGAAATATAGGTGTAAGGTAGAAAGTACGTATGTGCACCATTTCAAAATCATTCTGCAAATGCAAGTGGCATTCTATTGATGTTCCTTGTCTCCTGCCTCATACTCACCGTTTTCCTCCCTGCAGTTGGTTCAGCAGTGGCCACAAGTGCAGAAATCTGTTTCCAAGGATACTGAGGAAGAGGATGATGCTGGTGGTATCAACCTAGACAAAGCAAAGGAAAGGCTTCAAGAAGAGGACAAATTTGACAAAGAAGAATATAGGAAGAAAATTAAGGCAAAGCATCGGGTAAGCTTTCTATTTTGAATGAATACAGAATGAAATTTAATATGTCCTAAATGTATTTAAATGTTCATTAGATATTCTTTAATAACCAAGTTATTTTACTATTTTTTTTTAGCACTTATTTTTCTGTGGCTATTTTGTTATTTTATTTAGTCATTTTTCCTTCTGCTGGTGGAGTCCTTGTATACTAACTGGTTTCTGAGAATGTCGCCTAAATCTGCCTTTGGTTGAGGTGACCCAAATTACAGTGATTTTTTTTTTAATAAAGTTCTAATTCTGAGATAATTGTAGTTGTACAGTTGTTAAAAGTTGTATCAGGAGCTCCATTTCTCTAATTTTGTCATTTCGAGAATATATATAAATGGAACTATGTAGTGTATAGCCTTTTAAGATTGAGTTTTGTCACCCATCACGAATCTGTAGATTCACTTAGTTCTGTGTTTGACCCCTTCCTTTCTGTCACTGAGTAGTCTTACATGGTGTGGATGAAGCATAGTGTTTCATGTTTCACCTATCTGAGTAACATTAGTATTGTTTCCAGTTTGAACTTAAATCTTTCCATCAATGATTAAATTTACTAAATTAAGAAAAAAATACAGTTTTGCCAAGAAAATGCACTGGTAATAGCAAACACCCTTTTCCAACAACACAAGAGAAGACTCTACACATGGACATCACCAGATGGTCAACACTGAAATCAGATTGATTATATTCTTTGCAGCCAAAGATGGAGAAGCTCTATACAGTTGACAAAAACAAGATCAGGAGCTGACTGTGGCTCAGATCATGAACTCCTTATTACCAAATTCAGACTCAAATTGAAGAAGGTAGGGAAAACCGCTAGACCATTCAGGTATGACCTAAATCAGATCCCTTACAATTATACAGTGGAAGTGAGAAATAGATTTAAGGGCCTAGATCTGATAGATAGAGTGCCTGATGAACTATGGACAGAGGTTCATGACATTGTACAGGAGACAGGGATCAAGACCATCCCCATGGAAAAGAAATGCAAAAAGCAAAATGGCTGTCTGGGAGGCCTTACAAATAGCTGTGAAAAGAAGAGAGGTGAAAAGCAAAGGAAAAAAGGAAAGATAGAAGCATCTGAATGCAGAGTTCCAAAGAATAGCAAGAAGAGATAAGAAAGCCTCTTCAGCGATCAGTGCAAAGAAATAGAGGAAAAGAACAGAATGGGAAAGACTAGAGATCTCTTCAAGAAAATGAGAGATACCAAGGGAACATTTCATGCAAAGATGGGCTCGATAAAGGACAGAAATGGTCTGGACCTAACAGAAGCAGAAGATATTAAGAAGAGGTGGCAAGAATACACAGAATAACTGTATAAAAAGATCTTCCACGACCCAGATAATCATGATGATGTGATCACTCATCTAGAGCCAGACATCTTGGAATGTGAAGTCAAGTGGGCCTTAGAAAGCATCACTATGAACAAAGCTAGTGGAGGTGATGGAATTCCAGTGGAGCTGTTTCAAATCCTGAAAGATGATGCTGTGAAAGTGCTCCACTCCATATGCCAGCAAATGTGGAAAACTCAGCAGTGGCTACAAGATGGCAAAGGTCCGTTTTCATTCCAATTCCAAAGAAAGGCAATGCCAAAGAATGCTCAAACTACCACACAATTGCACTCATCTCACAGGCTAGTAAAGTAATGCTCAAAATTCTCCAAGCCAGGCTTCAGCAATATGTGAACTGTGAACTTCCAGATGTTCAAGCTGGTTTTAGAAAAGGCAGAGGAACCAGAGATCAAATTGCCAACACTCGCTGGATCATGGAAAAAGCAAGAGAGTTCCAGAAAAACATCTACTTCTGCTTTATTGACTATACCAAAGCCTTTGACTGTGTGCATCACAAGAAACTGTGGAAAATTCTGAAAGAGATGGGGATACCAGACCACCCTACCTGCCTTTTGAGAAATGCAGGTCAGGAAGCAACAGTTAGAATTGGACATGGAACAACAGACTGGTTCCAAATAGGAAAAGGAGTACGTCAAGGCTGTATCTTGTCACCCTGCTTATTTAACTTATATGCAGAGTACATCATGAGAAATGCTGGACTGGAAGAAACACAAGCTTGAATCAAGATTGCTGGGAGAAATATCAATAACCTCAGATAATGCAGATGATACCACCCTTATGGCAGAAAGTGAAGAAGAACTAAAGAGCCTCTTGATGAAAGTGAAAGCGGAAAGTGAAAAAGTTGGTTTAAAGCTCGACAGTCAGAAAACAAAGATCACGTCATCCGGTCCCATCACTTCATGGGAAATAGATGGATAAACAGTGGAAACAGTGTCAGATTTTATTTTTGGGGGCTCCAAAATCACTGCAGATGGTGACTGCAGCCATGAAATTAGACGACGCTTACTCCTTGGAAGAAAAGTTATGACCAACCTAGATAGTATATTCAAAAGCAGAGACGTTACTTTGCCGACAAAGGTCCATCTAGTCAAGGCTATGGTTTTTCCAGTAGTCATGTATGGATGTGAGAGTTGGACTGTGAAGAAGGCTGAGCGCCGAAGAATTGATGCTTTTGAACTGTGGTGTTGGAGAAGACTCTTGCGAGTCCCTTGGACTGCAAGGAGATCCAACCAGTCCATTCTGAAGGAGATCAGCCCTGGGATTTCTTTGGAAGGAATGATGCTAAAGCTGAAACTCAAGTACTTTGGCCCCCTCATGCGAAGAGTTGACTCATTGGAAAAGACTCTGATGCTGGGAGGGGTTGGAGGCAGGAAGAGAAGGGGACGACAGAGGATAAGATGGCTGGATGGCATCACTGACTTGATGAACGTGAGTCTGAGTGGACTCCAGGAGTTGGTGATGGACAGGGAGGCCTGTCGTGCTGCAATTCATGGGTCGCGAAGAGTCGGACACGACTGAGCAACTGAACTGAACTAAAGAAAAAAATAAGGAAACTTTGTGAGAAAGAGTGCTTCTATATAGGCATATGCCCTCTTGGCCCTAAAGTTGGCCTTAAGCTATTATCCTTAAAACAGAAAGGGTTACTCCATTCTGGCCTCTCATGATGTTACTGTCCTTTTGCACTACTTCAAAGTAGAGCTTTCACTACATAAGTGGGTCAATTAATGAACTAAAACAGATATACCTTTTTAAAGAAGTTTCTGTAGTGTGCCCTTGAGATAATGAATGGTCTCAGGGTAGCACAGTATCATATGCAAGAATCACTGCTATAATATTAAGTTCTGTATCAAAAATTTTCAAGTCGTTGGATGTGGTCATTATTAACCATATCCACATTAACCATTATTAACCATACTAACCATATGGTCATTATTAACCATACTGTTAACCATATCATTAACCATATCCTGTGGTCACAACCATAGGTTTTGACTCCTATTTGACCTTGTTATTATTTAATGATCCAATAAATTGTTTTTAATAGTACAGCAATTCTTATTTCTTTAAGGCTTGATATAGCTTCACAGTAGCAGTAAATGAATAAGAAATTTAGTTCTTGAAGATAGCTTTCAGGGATGAAAATGAATGGCGAGGAAAAACATTCCATAAATATGGAGAGCAAATGAACCTAAAAGCTACAGGTTGCAGTTTGAGGGTATAACTGAGCATTTTCGTCATTGCTGCTTTTAGCACAGTACTTTAAATAGAAATTAGATGTTAAGAATTTGTTGCTAAAATTGTTAGTAATGCTGAGTGTCAAGCAGCTTGTCATGTTTCTTATAGTCTTCTTAAAGTATTTATCCAGCATAAGAACATTTTACCTTTATTTTTAAATTGTAACCAGCAGTAAAAAGAAACATGCAGAATTTACATTAAGTAAAAGCTCCCCCACCCTCATTTGCTTCTTCCCTTTTTCTTATTTTCCCTTTCACCCCTCTTCCAAATGTGCAGAAGTTATTACTGTATCTGGATTGTGGAATATTGTTTCTGAAATATTTAGAAACTTACTGCTGTATATTTATTACACAGTGTTTGTGTGCTAGGCTCTGCCTTAGACTTTGAAGATGGAATATATAATATACTTGGTGTTGGGACTTCCCTGGTGGTTGAGTGGCTAAGACTCCACATTCTGTATGCAGGGGGCCTGGACTTGTTCCTTGGTCAGGGAGCTAGATCCCACATGTTGCAGCTAAAGAACCTGTATGCTACAATGAAGATCGAAGGTCCCAAGTGCTGCAGCTAAGATCCAGAGCAGCCAAACAAATAAATATTAATAAAAACTAAAAAAATAAAATATGTGGGTTCTATTCTCAGGAAGTTTATAATTAAATCATAGTTAACTTTGAACATTCAGTCACTGCATAGAAATTTTCTGTGCTTCAGTTTTTTTTACATTAAAATTTTTGAAATGAATAATATCTTCATGTTTTCCAAAGTCGATGATAAAGTTAATGTTGAAAAGTTATGCTTCTGCCCGTACCTGTCATTTTAATTCTTGCCTCCACCTCAGAGGTAAATTAATTATTAATGTATTCATATAGTTTATGCAAAGACTAGTAAATAGAAATGCATATTCTTATTTTCTCCCTTTGTTCCATTCATACTGCAGTATTCTACAGTCCTGTAGATTGTTCTATACTTTTTCATTTGCACTTATTTTTGAGACTTTACATAATTTATTTTCTTTGCACCATTGTTGAAACATACCATATGACTTTAAAACTATCACTGTGACTGTCTCACAACAAGGTTGAAGAGACCAGTTTGGGGCTGATACAGTTGGGAGAGAAATCACACGAACTTTACATGCTACTGCTTTTGAACCAGTTTTCTCTAACTAAAAGGATAGAAAAGGATATAACAAGTTTGTAGTTTTATGTAAAATAAGTATATTTTGCACAGGGTGGTCCATGGCATACTTTGTATATTGGAGACTGAAAATATTATGCAGCCTAAAAGAGCACAAAGAAGAAACCGAAGTAATCTTCCCTTTATTCAGCTTAATAGGAATATGACCTGGCACAAATATGATTCGTTTCTTGGTATTTTTATCGGTAAAATTATTATTTAAACAAATTTAAGTATTTGTATATTAAATTAGTGAAATTTCATGTTTTTGAACACTTAGTTGTTTATTATAATAGCATACATAAGATACAGTGTGCTTAATCGCTCAGTCATGTCCAACTCTTTATGGCCCTATGGAATGTAGCCCACCAGGCTCCTCTGTCCATGGGGATTCTATAGGCAAGAATACTGGAGTGGGTAGTCACTTCTCCAGGGGATATCCATGACACAGGATTCGAACCCAGGTGTCCTGCATTACAGGTGGATTCTTTACCACCTGAGCTACCAGGGAAGCCCATAAGATACAATACAGGTGCTCAAATCAATTATGTACCAGCTTGGATTTCTACCTACAATGCGTATGTATTATTATTTTTTAACGTTAGGTTTTAACATTTGGCATTATATTTAGTGGAGAGAGTGTTGTGGTATAACAAGTTGGAATACTTGCTTTGGAGTCCTAGCATTTAATCTAGTCCATTTGGATCACCAGTCACCGTTTTGGATTGCACTTTCGTATTCTGAAAATTGAGGGAAAGATAATAGGAGTTATTAACAAGTAATCAGAGAGATCCCCTGTCTCTGTGTGTATAGGTAAGATGTGAGAATAAAATGAAAATAAAACTCCATAAAATCTATAAGATACTTCTGTATTTGATACATATTATGACACATGTAATATTTTGAAAAATGTGTCAATTTTAGAAGCTTTTATGAGATTAAAAATCTTTCATCATGTTTAAAATATTTCATGATTATAATTTTGGTTTAGAAGGGTAAGATAGTTAATATGTTAGTGAATTTAGTGTTAGTGATCCTGTTTGAAAGTAATTGTTTTTCCTACTGTTTAACAGCCTCACATGATAGCTTTGAAAATGTACTCTGTTTTTGTAATGTGGGTCTCTGCTGCTCATTTATTCCCACATGTTATTCCTCCAAATTATTACACCTGTCCTTGACTCCTTTTTTCACCTACCAAATTCTGAAAACTGTGTAATTTCTACTATGGCTGAAGTAAATATCTTTGTTGTAAAGATTCATAGCAGAAAGTAAATAAAAAGGAAGAAATAAAGATGATACAGTTTATGGCCTCACTGGGAATGGAATTCAGCTGCTCCCTTGCTGGAACTTGGCCACTCACTCTGGAGACTTCTGGAGCCCTTGCGTAACTCCTTTGGGTCACCCAGTCAGCATCTTTATTTTTCTTTATGAGTCTTTCATTGCCTCTTGAAACTGTTTATCAGAAGTAAAATTATAGCAAAATTTATTTTTACATATAAAACCATTAGTAAATGAAGTTGTAAATACAAAAGCACCGCTTTTGCACAGAAACAATGTGTTTTCTGATAATTCAGTTAGAACTGTGAAAGATGGGCCATGAATCATATCACTGAAAGGTTTTTCACTTAAATGGAGTGAAAATCTGCTCTGTGGTGTGTCATCATTTTTCCCTCTCAAAGATAGCTTCTGTTTGGTGTGATAATATCTGTTATAATAGCTGAGAGTGGAGAGAAGTGATTCATTATGAGGTTCTCTTTCATTTCTTTGAAATTTGCTTTGAGTGCTTTATCCATTTTGGATTGTGTATTTAGATGATATGTCAGAATGTAACTCTGGACTGTTTGCAGAGTTTTCTGGATTCTACTTAACTACTAGCATGAACATTACTATAACCCACCAGGCTTCTCTGTCCATAGAATTACCTAGGCAGGAATACTGGAGTGTGTAGCCATTCCCTTCTCCAGGAGATCTTCCTGACCCAGGGATCGAACCTAGGTATCCTGCATTGCAGGCAGATTCTTTACCATCTGAGCCACCACAGAGGCTCTTTAGAAAGTTAAGAATTAAAGGGACTTCTTAGAAAATCTGTTTTGTTTATTGTTTTTTACACAGAATTGAGTTGGCATGGAATCGAGGTGTCTTAAACATAAATTTATGTCATCAAGAGGAGAAAGGTAGTAATCAGGTATTGTAGGAATAGTAATAACATGAACATTAAAGACAGTAGCAAGTAGCAGTTTGTAAACTGGGCCCGGCACTAAGCATTTTTATATTATATGCTAACAATTAAATTATAAGTGGATGAGATTCATTTTACAGATGATAAAACTAAAACTTATAAGGGTCAAGTAAATTGTCCAAGGCCCCACAGCATTTCAGTTCAGTTCAGTCACTCAGTCATGTCCAACTCTTTGCAACCCCATGAATTGCAGCACACCAGGCCTCCGTCTCCATCACCAACTCCCAGAGTTCCACCCAGACTCCTGTCCATCGAGTTGGTGATGCCATCCAGCCATCTCATCCTCTGTTGTCCCCGTCTCCTCCTGCCCCCAATCCCTTCCAACATCAGAGTCTTCTCCAATGAGTCAACTCTTCCCATGAGGTGGCCAAAGTACTGGAGTTTCAGATTTAGCATCAGTCCTTCCAAAGAACACCCAAGACTAATCTCCTTTAGAATGGACTGGTTGGATCTCCTTGCAGTCCAAGGGACTCTCAAGAGTCTTCTCCAACACCACAGTTCAAAAGCATCAATTCTTTGGTGCTCAGCTTTCTTCACAGTCCAACTCTTAGATGCACACATGACCACTGGAAAAACCATAGCCTTGACTAGATGGACATTTGTTGGCAAAGTAATGTCTCTGCTTTTGAATATGCTGTCTAGGTTGCTCATAACTTTCCTTCCAAGGAGTAAGTGTCTTTTAATTTCATTGCTACAGTCACCATCTGCAGTGATTTTGGAGCCCCCCAAAATGAAGTCTGACACTGTTTCTACTGTTTCTCCATCTACTTCCCATGAAGTGATGGGACCGGATGCCATGATCTTCGTTTTCTGAATGTTGAGCTTTAAGCCAACTTTTTCACTCTCCTCTTTCACTTTCATCAAGAGGCTTTTTAGTTCCTCTTCACTTTCTGCCATAAGGGTGGTGTCATCTGCATATTGAGGTTATTGATATTTTTCCCGGCAATCTTGATCCCAGCTTGTGCTTCTTCCAGCCCAGCGTTTCTCATGATGTACTCTGCATATAAGTTAAATAAGCAGGGTGACAAGATACAGCCTTGACGTACTTCTTTTCCTATTTGGAACCAGTCTGTTGTTCCATGTCCATTTCTAACTGTTGCTTCCTGACCTGCATACAGATTTCTCAAAAGGCAGGTTAGGTGGTCTGGTATTCCCATCTCTTTCAGAATTTTCCACAGTTTCTTGTGATGCACACAGTCAAAGGCTTTGGCATAGTCAGTAAAGCAGAAGTAGATGTTTTTCTGGAACTCTCTTGCCTTTTCCATGATCCACCGGATGTTGGCAATTTGATCTCTGGTTCCTCTGCCTTGTCGAAAACCAGCTTGAACATCTGGAAGTTCACGGTTCACATATTGCTGAAGCCTGGCTTGGAGAATTTTGAGCATTACTTTATTAACATGTGAGATGAGTGCAATTGTGCGGTAGTTTGAGCATTCTTTGGCATTCCTTTCTTTGGAATTGGAATGAAAACTGAAAACTGACCTTTTCCCATCCTGTGACCACTACTGAGTTTTCCAAATTTGTTGGCATTCTGAGTGCAGCACTTTCACAGCATCATCTTCAAGGATTTGAAATAGCTCCACTGGAATTCCATCACCTCCACTAGCTTTGTTTGTAGTGATGCGCTTTTTAAGGCCCACTTGACTTCACATTGCGGGATGTCTGGGTCTAGGTGAGTGATCACACCATCATGATTATCTGGGTTGTGAAGATCTTTTTGTATAGTTTTTCTGTGTATTCTTACCACCTCTTCTTAATATCTTCTGCTCTATTAGGTCCATACCATTTCTCTCCTTTATTGAGCCCATCTTTGCATGAAATGTTCCCTTGTTATCTCTGATTTTCTTGAAGAGATCTCTAGTCTTTCCCATTCTATTTTTTTCCTCTATTTGTTTGTATTGATTGCTGAGGAAGGCTTTCTTATCTCTCCTTGCTATTCTTTGAAACTCTGCATTCAGATGCCTATATCTTTCCTTTTCTCCTTTGCTTTTGCTTCCCTTCTTTTCACAGCTGTTTGTAAGTCCTCCTCAGACAGCTGTTTTGCTTTTTTGCATTTCTTTTCCGTGAGGATGGTCTTGATCCCTGTTTCCTGTACAGTGTCACAAACCTCTGTCCATAGTTCATCAGGCATTCTTATCTATCAGATCTAGTCCCTTAAATCTATTGCTTACAGCATATAAAAGCTTGCAAATAATAGCCTTGGGTTTCTTTCCAAGGTCTTTGTTTCTCTACACACTGTTTTTAACCATGTAGCTGTTACCTATTTCATACCAGTCGGCATTCTCTTATGATAGAGTAGCTCTGAGGCAATAAATCAGAAGGTAGAGGATGACAGGAGGAGAGGAGGATTTTGAAGAAGGAATGACAAGTGATAGAAATTGTTCATAGTTCCAGACCAAGATCATTGGTCTCAAACAAATTTAGAAAAAAATAAGCATTGTGGTTAGTAGTTTAGTTTAGGACCACATACTAACATCATATCAGAAATGTCATCATGGGGGACATGTATCCAGTGCTTACTTCTCAAAATGACTTAATGAGTAATAAAGCTTATTTATAGGGGAGGAACAGAGATTCTTTTCCTGTACAACCATATCCTTCAGTTCCCTTCCTACCACCATCATGACCAGATTTATTATAAAAAAGGAGCCAGCCTATTAGTGTCGTGCCTTTGTCTATAATTTAGAGGTGTCTACCTGGGAGGTTTCTCTTCTTATTCTCATGAGCTTGTAGTATCTCATGATATTCACTTCATCATCTCCATACTTGGGCTCTTTTTCATATCCAGCATCCAAAATGAGATAAATACTCAAGATTTTATAGGATTATCAACTTTGTGGCAACTCTTTGACCTGCTTATTATCTCTGTTTTTATCAAGTTCTTTGTTTTATGGATATTTAAGGCACCACTATGTAGTGAGGTGGGGTGGTTATAGATTG
Source organism: Nanger dama (assembly GCA_917880005.1). Taxonomy (NCBI): domain Eukaryota; kingdom Metazoa; phylum Chordata; class Mammalia; order Artiodactyla; family Bovidae; genus Nanger; species Nanger dama. The sequence continues at coordinate 18,640,806 of CAKJTW010000014.1, forward strand.
ATGGTCAGTTTAGCTGGAGAGGTTAGGAGTGAGGGTAGACTTTGGTACTAATGGAAGATCGTTTCATAGACTGCAGAGATGAGCAGTGGAGGCTTCAAGCTACAGGAAGCTAGGCTGTGTTTGTTTTTCCCATCCCTGTGTCCTCAGAGTTCACGACAGAGCCTGGAACATAGCTCAGGAAATATTTGAAGGAATTGATTAGTGAATCCGTCTTTCTGTGTAAATTTATTTTTCTCCCTGTCTTCATAGCCTTATTGTAGTTGTTATAGATTTAAATGTGGAAGACCAGTTTTTTTTGTTGTTTGGATGAAACTCTGTAGAATAGGTAACAGATCAGAGGAACCTTGCTGTGTTCTTAGTTCTCGGGGTGGGGAGGGGATTTAGAATCCCTGGGGTTTTATTGGAGGGAATGGGGTACCTTCAGGCCAAAGATTATTGTATTGTAATAATTCTTTTTATTCACTTTTGTTGAGCCACTTTTCTTCTCTGAAAAAGAAGTTCCTGCAATACTGAAATGAGGATCAGTGTCCCCTCCTTCTTTATTTGACAGCTGGGAACTCCATTCTTAATATAACTGACTCAGTTGCCTGAGATTCATTAAAATAGGTTATACACTTCCACCACCTCCTGAGAAACAGGGGTTTCCAAATCTACAGCTTTCCAAGCACCATGGAATGAAAGTGGTTTAAATATACAGTCCTGGCTGCTATTGAAATTCATACTTCATGGTACTTTCTTTTCCGGAAGCTGAGGACCTTTAGTTTATGAGAAGCCAAAAGACATGTAATAATATCTATAAAGGAGTATTATGTACCTTGAAATGTAATTTTTCATATTTTTTTAATCTCCTGGGAATTTGATTTTTATTATTGAATTTCATGACCTTCTTATCATTTGTAGCATGGCAGAATTAAAGGTAAAATTGTGCCTTCTTTTTGTTAGCATAAAATGCGTTTTGGTACCAATCCTAAAAATGAAATAGGAAAAGGAAGGATTTAAAGTATTGAAACCACGTAAATATGAGTGTTTGAGGTAAGGGGATTGAGGAACCTCAGTTACTGAATCTAATAAAATTCAATTATATTTTTCCCTAATCATTGTAATCCAACCTTTTATTTTTGTCTTGTCATTTATAGCATCTATGATTCATATACTCATCTTTTTTTAAAAAAGAACTATTTTTCCTCTCTTAGCAAAAGAAAAATTTGTAGTTTTTTTCCTATATTCATTTCCCAAATTTTGGATTGCCATAATTCTACATTCTGTTCTCTTTTTAAAGACAGATGTTTACTCTTGCCTCTTTTCAGGTAGAGTGCTAATATAGCTTTTTAAGATAACAGAGAGAAGTTTTCTAATTCCCTTTTTGTGTCACTCAGTATTGAAAGTTTGTTCTTTTTATTATACTTTATTTTCATACCCTGGTCATGTTCATTTCATATTTTTTAATATAAATTTATTTGAAGGTTAATTACTTTACAATATTGTATTGGTTTTGCCATACGTCAACATGAATCCGCCGCAGGTTATACATGTGTTCGCCATCCTGAACCCCCTTCCCTCCTCCCTCCCCGTACCATCCCTCTGGGTCGTCTCAGTGCACCAGCCCCAAGCATCCAGTATCATGCATCAAACCTGGACTGGTGATTCGTTTCATACATGATATTATACATGTTTCATATCCCTCATCCACCTGAGACTCTTGGCAGAAATCTTAAAAGGAATAATTATTCTACTCACATGCTCATGTGATCTGTGATAGCCAATTTAAATTTTTAAATTTAAAAAATTCTTCATTGACTGTGATGAATTAATACTGCAGTTCAGTGGAAATTTGTTAATATGCTTTTTCCTGCTATGATTAGAGTGACTAGATGGAAAACCCCAAAAGAGAGATTGTGTTTACTTGTTTAGAGAGAGCTTTTCTGATATGACCATATTGAGGTTATTCTTTGGAACTTTGAAGTGCCTTTTCCTGATGCTCTAGTGTGTTGGGAGAAGGTCAGTTACTGAATAATTACTGTAGCAATTTGTGTGACTGTTAAATGTGTTTAATTATCTGTTTCTCTGCACAGGACACAGGCAAAAATTAAATAATGTATTGGGTTGGCCAAAAAGTTCCTTCTCTTCTTAAGTGAGGTTTAAGGACACATTTTTCATTTTTACCAAGAACTTTATTGAACAATATAGTCACCATTTTGTTCCACTACCGTCTACCATTTTTCACACAACTTCATAATTCTGTCTTCTCAGAACTTTTTATCTTTTTGAGCAAAGAACTGTTCTATGTGCCTTTACAGTCTTACAGGGAATTGAAATTTTTTCCATTAGAATTTTGTACAGACTGAAATAAATGGCAGTCTAAAGGGGCAGTGTGATGAATATGGTGAATGAATCAGAACTTCCCAAGCAAGCTGTATAAGTTTTTGCCTGGTTATCAAAGAAACATGTGGTCTTGCATTATCGTGATGGAAGATTATGCGTTTTGTATTGACTAATTCCAGACACTTTTCATCAAGTGCTGCTTTCGTTGGTCTAATTGGGAGTACTACTTGTTGGAATTAACTGTTCGGTTTTCCGGAAGGGGCTCATAATAGAGGACTCCCTTCCAATCCTACCATATACACAGCATCACCTTCTTTGGGTGAGGACTGGCCTTTGATGTGGTTGGTGGTGGTTCATTTCGTTTGCCTCATGATCTTTTTCATTCTACATGATTGTACAGTATCCACTTCTCATCAGCTGTCACAATTTGTTTTAAAAATGGAACTTTTTCATTATGTTTAAATAGAAAATCACATGTGGAAATAGAGTCAAAGTTTTTTTTCACTTATGTGGAACCCAAACATCAAAGTGATTAATATAACCAAGCTGGTACAAATTATTTTCAGCACTTAGTTTGGATATTTTGAGTATGTCAGGTATCTCCCTTGTAATAATAACGTTGAGTGTTCTCAGTGCTTTGATTTGATTACCATTAACTTTAAGTGGTCTGCCCAACTGTGGATATTATCCAGCAAGATATCTGTAGCACAAAACTTCATAAACCACTCTTGACACATTTGATCAGTCATAGCACCTTCTCTATACACTGTACAAATCTTTTTTTGCATTCCAGTTACATTTTTACCTTCCTTCAAATGATGAATTATATGCCAAAAATATTGCTTACTTTTTCCATCTTCAGTATTTAAATGACTACACAAAAATTCACCAATTTTGGTGATTTTTTTAAAAATCCATGCTGATATGACAGCTATCACAATGCAGTCTGAAAAAATTGTTTCGAATGAAGTTAAAGACAACTAAGTGCTACTTGAGCCATCTTACAGAAAAAAAATGTTGGCTATTGGCCCACCCAATACCTGAAATGCTATCAGGAAAAAAATCCTGTTAGAATGAAAGACCCATACAGTTATTATTGTTTAGTTGCTAAGTTGCGCCCAACTCTTTTGCAGCCCCATGGACTATAGTCCATGGACTATAGCCCCATGGACTATAGGCTCTTCTCTTTATGGGATTTCCCAGGCAAGAATACTGGAGTGGGTTGCCATTTCCTCTTTCAGGGGATCTTCCTAACCCAGGAACCAAACCTTTGTCTCCTACGTTGGCAGGCGGGTTCTTTACCGCTGAGCCACCAGGGAAGCCTACCCATGCAGTATGTGTGTGTGAGTCACTCAGTCGTGTCTGACACTTTGTGACCTCATGGACTGTAGCTTGTCAGGCTCCTCTGTCCATGGGATTCTCCAGGCAAGAATACTAGAGTGGGTTGCTATTCCCTTCTCCAGGGGGTCTTCTCAACCAGGGATTGAACCCAGGTCTCCCACATTGCAGACAGATTCTTTACCATCTGAGCCTCCAGGGAAACCCATATAGTAGCAGACCACTGTTAATAATAAAAGGAAATGTAAAATTTGGCTAAAGCATGTTGTTAAGTTAAAAACTATTCATCTCTTTTTTATTGTTGATCAGTTACTGTATCTGACTCTTTGTGACCCCATGAACTGCAACATCCCAGGCTTCTCTGTCCTTCACTATCTCCGGGTTTGCTCAAATCATGTCCATTGAGTCATTGATGCCATCCAGCCATCTCATCCACTGTTGCCCCATTCTCTTGCCCTCAGTCTTTCCCAGCATCAGTGTTTTTTTCCAGTGAGTAGGCTATTAACATCAGGTGGCCAAAATATTGGAGCTTCAACAACAGTGCTTCCAATGAATATTCAAGGTTGATTTTCTTTAGGATTGACTGGTTTGTTCTCCTTGCTGTCCAAGGGACTCTCGAGTCTTTTCCAGCACTTAGTTTGAAAATATCAGTTCTTCTGTGCTCAGTCTTCTTTATGATCCAACTCTTAACATCCATACACGACTACTGGGAAACGTAGCTTTGACTATACAGACCTTTGTCGGCAAAGTGACACGTCTGCTGTTTAATATGTTGTCGAGATTTGGCATAACTTTTCTTCAAAGGAGCAAGTGTCTTTGAATTTCATGGCTCCAGTCACCATGCACAGTGCTTTTGGAGCCCATGAAAATGAAGTCTGTCACTGCTTCCATTTTGTCCTTTTCTATCTGCCATGAAGTTATGGGGCCAGATGCCATGATAGTTTTTTTGAATGTTGAATTTTAAACCAGCCTTTTCCTTTTCACTCTCATAATGAAACTCTAGTTCCTCCTCACTTTTCTGCCATTAGAGTGGTATCCTGTGCAATGCAGGAGATGTGGGTTCGATCCCTGAATCGGGAAGATCCTCTGGAGGAGAGCATGGCACCCTGCTCCAATATTCTTGTCCAGAAAATCCCATTGACAGAGGAGCCTGATGGGCTGCAGTCGATGGAGTCGTAAAGACTAAGACACGACAGAAGCGACTGAGGACTGCTGCTTCTCTCACTTACCAAGCTCTTTAACGATGAACAAATGTGTTTTGATTTCTTTATCTTTTCTTCTGACCTTGATTCTGGAACTTGCAAATAATCTTTAGAGTATTTCTGTGTATAACTGCACATTGTTTAAGTTTTCTCTGCCCTTTTAGTTGTATATTTTATTTGGAAGTCACAGTAATAACCATTTTCTCCAAAACTAGTGTAAAAAAAATAATAATCTCAGAAAAGAATAATTTAGCATCAAGATTTATTTAGTGGGTATGACACATGAACAATTGCCATTTGAATTTGAATTTTTGTTAGTTTCACTTAGGATTTATCTTTCCTGCTGTGCAGTCTGGAAGCTATGAAAACTCAATCTACAAGTTCTGTGGGCCCTCCTCCTCTTTGTATTAATTAGATCTAACCCGCTTTGAAACTTTTTAATGAAAAGGAGTCTGTAAACCTAGATGGGGTGTATAATGTGAGTTGTAGCAATTTCCTGCCCTTCTCAATGCTGTGAGTAGCAGAGCAACCTCAGGTCTTTTCTCTCAAGTGTGTATTAGACTAGGTTCTTGAATCTGCAGAAAGCCATGTGTGAATACTGACAATGATAGATTGTCCGGACTGAAAAAACTTGTTAATTCTCCCATTAGTGAATGTTTAATGTAAGAAGGAATCATGATTGCAGTTTCATATTACTTCATGAAAAAATTATTTGCTGTTTGCTCACTTTTTACATTGATCTGGTAGTTGATTGTATTTGAAATACATTTATATATTGTTAGCTATGATTTTGGATTGAGACTAGCCTTTATATTGTTTTACCACTATTTTTTGAAGAGGAAAAGAGGCATTCTGTTTAAAACAAATTTTTTTTCAACTTTAGCTTTATTTTGTTCTTTTGAATTTTATTATTATACATATCTGTTATTCTTATTTTGAAAATCTTAGTACTGCATTTTCTGCCTGTTTTATGATCATTGGAAAACTAATGGGAAATTATAAAGCAATGAGAAAAGGTGCTTAAAAGAATAATCTTCTGTTGTTTTTCTTTTGAGAAAAATACTGTCACTTTTCTAGGAACCCCAAGGATGAGGGTTTTACATCTTTATAAGTTCTACTCTTAGACAACAAGGGAAATAGTCATTACTACATGTCTTCCTTTTTATTTTAATAGCCAACATTGTGAACCTGTCATATGTCAGACATTGTGCTAAGCATTTATGTTATTTTATGTAATTCTTATACCAATTTTATGAAATGTGTGCTTCTTTTATCTCCTTGTTTTGGTGAGAAAATGAGAGTAAGTTGCCTAAAACTGTGCAACTAATAAGTGAACTGTGATTTGATTACATATTTGTTTGGCACATCTTTAATGATTATGAAAACTGACACCAGTCTTTCAGTAGACACTTAATAAATATCTATTGAAAGGTAAATGTGCTCTATCCGGTTGGCTTAAGAAGAATTGTTATGAATGTGTAGTGAGATTTACACTTACTAGATAAGTTTACAGATTGCTAATTTTCTCTCTCTTCTTGTAGGAAAAAAGACTGAAAGAAAGGGAAGCCAGAAGAGAAGCCAGTAAGAGACAAGCAAAGGTAAGGGTTTATATTTTAATGAGAAAAATGTTTGTAGCATTGAATGGAATTTCAGTACTCTTCTTTTCCATTTGCATTTTATATTTATTTAGACATCATGACATTTGAATTGGATTTAAGTCTGTATATTTATGTCATTTGCTTTCTCATATTCGTTTGTTTCTTCTGTGGTGTAGAGTGAAGAAATGAGATAGTTTGTTTATAGGGCTTCATCTCCCTACTTTCACCATCTTATTCTGTTTTGTGCATACTACGTATAGGAAATGGCTGACTGTGGGTCACGCCTGATAGGATTTTGTTGTATCTCATCTTCACACTATGGAGGCAGCCTATGCGAACCCAACTTGATAATAGACAGCCTTGAAAGCGTCGGTTGCTTCAGCTCCTAGAACCTAAGGGAAAGCACTCTGTGTCTCCCACCTTCACTAAATTCTGTAAACAAAAATTTTAGCAGCTGTATATGTACAGTTTCTTTCAAATATATGTACAATTATAAACACCATCATCTATGTGCAGCTGTAATTTTTATCTGTTATGTTTGACACCATGGAAAATTCAGCCTCTGCATTCTGAGAACATGTAATAGAAATGATTTCCATAAACCAGGACACATAAATGCATGTCGTTTCTCATGCTGTATCTCACTGTGCTTTGCCTGACTGGCCGTGATTTCTTCTCAGGAGTTAGCAAAGATCCGACTCCCTTGAGTAAACCCATCATGTTCTTTGTCAATTTTTTCCATGCACTTAGAGAACAAGTCAAAGATGATAACTCATGCTATAGTTCTAAAGTGGGAAGCAATTACTCTTCAGTATAAGATGAAAAGACTGCTTAACATTCAGTATTAAATATCACTCTGTCGTTAAAGGTTCCCGAAAACGAGAACTACAGTGTGCGTGCACCCTGACTGGCTAAATCAGGTGGTGGAATCTGCATTTGCATTTTAAAATGCAGATGTGAACAGTCATGGCATAGAAATGAGATCTCAGGAACTATAGTGGGAAAAATTTAAATTTAAGAAAATCTTAAATCTAATGAAAACATTTGGATTTTATGAATATTGCATGTTCAGCATAAAGATAAACCATTTTATGTACTAAAAAGCCACTATTTCTTGCTGTGAATGAAATTATAAAATGAAAGATATAATCTGGAGCCAAAAGAAAGGCCTGTCACTGTATTTGCTTTGTGTGTATTGGTGCATATTTGTATATATTACTAAATATGGTTTGTTTTCTGTACTTGTTATACTGTATGCTTCATTTTCCTGTAAGAAAGAAATTGCTCTCACCCTTGAGCCTGCCTCTTGTGCTTCTTCTCTTTCCCTACAAGCTGCTGTATATATTTTGTTTTGATACATTGCCAGCTGGGAAATGAAAAGTGGTAAAGGCCTTCAGAGTTAGCTTTGCCACTGGGATCGACCTCTAAAGTGAACTCCTCAAGCCAAGCCCACCCCTCTGCTCTGCACCCCTTCCCATGTCTGTCATGTGTGTTTGTTTCCTGATGTGTGAGAAAGGAGGAGGACTTCCTTGTCAAAAGGTTGTTTCATTTACATACAAGCGCTAAGGGTTGTATTGAGAACAAAGAATAGAACAACTGACTTTGTTGCACAGCCAGGAAGTTTCAATAGAGACTGTTTCAGTATTATTCTGAGTAGTCAGGCTGCCTGCATTTCATAGCCTTGTGTGAGTGCTCAGAGACAGCAGCCCCTTTAGAAGAGTGATGTTGGCAGAGAGATGAGAGGACAGGTTGTAGCCAGGACTCACATTGCTCAGGACACCAGGGGCGGCAGCAGTGACAGATTGAGGCCGACTCACGGAGGCCGAGGAGTTGGCTCGGGTTACCCTGTGTGTACCCAGCTTCTTTGCAAATGACAGTTACAGAAGCGGAGGTGCTGGAGCTTTCCAGGTGCCCCTTTGGAAACAGACCCAGAAGATGTTGGAGGGACTCTGTAAGAGGTGATGGCCCAAGGTTCTGTGATAGATATCTAAGAATAAATGTATGAGCTGGATTATGAGTTTTCCAATCGTGTGTGAGTGTGTGTGTGCACATGCATGCAAACATGCTTTAAGTGATGGATATGGCTAGGGTTTCAGAGTAAATTTTATCTTCTTTTTAATGTGGTTAAACATCGTGTGACTTAAGGCTGTTGCCTTCTGAGGCCTTCTGGTCAGCTTAAGTGCAGAGCATCCTTCAGTCACTGATTCTATATCTAAAGGATTCCTTAGTGGTAAAAGAAAGTGGTGACTTACTATACCACCAGAGGTGTGGTCTTACCCATTTATAGCTATTTTAAGAAGTCAATGCATAGAAACAGAAGTGTGAGAAAGGAAGACTTCCAGAGCTGTTTTCTACCTTGTTTTGTGCTTCATTTAGCGAACCTCATGTTACAGGAGAGGAATATAGAAGACACAGTGTAGTTACTTTAGAAATTGGAAAAATGTATTAGAATAAAAGTTGATAGAATTATCTTTATTACCCAGAAAAGAGAAGGTTTAATGATATTCTGAGTTTATAATTTTATAAATGATGCTTGGTGGTTATCTTTTTCCCAACAAAGTAAGTATTCTGAAGAAAATTGCTTTAAAGTTAGAATGTAGTAAAATAAAGTTGGAATGGACTTCCCAGAAAGCTGATTCAACTTTTTGCTAAAAGATATGTCTAAGATCTGCTTAAAATACGTTATATGCAGTGCCAGGAGTTAGAGAGAAATATGAAGTTGAAACTTCTAAGAAAGTTTTTGGGGTACCCAATGTCTAGTAATTTGAGAGACAGAGGTCTTTGGGTACTTAAACTTTCTTTAGCAGAGACATATTTGAACTATTAAAGAATATTTGACTTTTACTTTAGCTAACGGAATATTGTATGTTCTAAGTTAGAAATCACAGGAAAAAGTAGTTGGAGCAATAATGAATAGACCACTTAGCTTTTGGATTCAGGGTGGTAACATAATCCTAGAAATACAGCTTTACCTCATTATCCAGCTAGATTTCCTCATGTTACTTTGATGGTCTCAAGTGTTTGTGCCAACCTCCTGGTGACTTGATGAAACTGAATACTGAGTATGAAGGGAGCAAAGAGTAGGAAACAGCTTAGTTTCCTCAAAGTTAAGCATTGCTTGGACTATATTACTGATGGTGCTTATAGTTCTTATTTTTAGGTATAGGGGAAATTATATGAAAACAATGTTAAAAATGATGTTGTATTTTGAGGTTGAATTGTATAGGCACCATACATTTTAACTTTATTTTCTCCTTGTTTTATTTAATTGCTTTTTTAAAGTAATTCTAAGGTACTTTATTAATGTACTTATATATAATATCTTTTTCTCCAGCCAACAATAGTTTCATGAAGCAAACCTAAATTTATTTATTTTGATATTATGTTCTTTCAAAATCTTTTTGAACTTTTCCTGTCTATGAAATGTAAGAACATGAAACATCCACTCATCTATTCCAGCAATTTTAAATAGTACACTGAATAAACTACGGGTTCTGCTGAGGTATCCCCCAGGACAAAAGAGGGATATTTGGGCAGAAATCCAGGCTCCCATTTTGTCTTCATTCAGAGCATCCCTGTTATATTCTCTCTGTGTACAGGAGCTTCCAGGGAAACTTTTGTTTGAGATAGTGCTTCTACTTAAATACATAAATCCATACATACATGTTATGTTTTAAGAACCCAGGGATTTTCCTGGTGGCCCAGTAGCTCAGACTCTGTTCTTCCAGTGCAGGGGGCCCAGGTTTGACCCCTGGTCAGGGAGCTAGGTCCCACATGCTGCAACTGAATATCCTGCTTGCCGCACCCAAAGATTCCATGTGCCACAGTGAAGATTGAAGGTCCCCTGTGCCACAAATAAAACCTGGCACAGCCAAATAAATAAATATTAAAAGAAAAAAATGTACTCAAATAAATTAAAACTAAAAACAAGTAAATGACTTAACATCATCCCTGGCTTCTTTGATGGCAGAACTGCTATGTGTACTCAGGCTCCTGAGTCGTCATTTCCAGTTATTCTTATTGCCCCATACTGTTTTTGTATGTTACTTTATACTTGTACTTTTTTTTCCTTTAAAAAACAAATCAGATCTGTGGTACATAGGCTAACAACTATTTATAGAAAATTACTAATAACAAATACCTTGAGTAAGGAGAGAACTGCAGACTAAGTCTAGAAAGCAGTCTGTATCTCAGTTGCTGGCTGACCCCTTAATCTGAGCCAAAATGTGTAACAAAAAGTATGTCTTACTGTACGCTCATCTGCTAAAGGATTATCTCTCCTCTTAGAGCTACAAGTAGATGTTAATAAATGTTAGTAATGGTTACTCCCACCTTTTCCTGTGTCTTAAGCCTTTGCATTTATTTCCTTCTGACAGGGCTTTGTTGACTGACACCTAATGAATATTTTTATTTTAAGAGGAAATGCTTCCCCATTCCATGTTTCATATAAATCTTCTAACACCTCCTTCCTTTTTTCCCCTCTTTTTGACATTTATAACTGAAATATTTAACTGGTCTCTTTCTATATTTTTAATGTGTTTAGAATTTCAAGGGCTCTAGAAGATTAGTTTATTTTAAACCAAACAGCTTTTAGAAAACACAATAATGAAACTGTAACTTTGTTTATAGTCCCAGTTCCCAATGAAAGCAAAGGTGCTCCCTGAAAGTAAATTACTCTCCCATTTGAAGGATCTGAACTCTCATAGGGCACTGTTTGCTGCACTGATACAATCACTTATTTAATGGTGCCTAAATGAGTCATTCACTTTCTCTAAGCCAGCTATTTAAATAATACCATATTTTAGTGCTATAATAAGACCCGTTATGCTGTCCTTCTTCTTGTATAAACAACATTGAGTCTTTATAGATAGACTTTTTTCCCTTTAGCATCTACCTGAATTAGCAGTGAAAACCCATGTAGCTTTTATTGTCATTCTAATGTTGATGTGGTTTGCTTGGAGATTAATGTAGTGGCTTTTGAATTCCAACCCACTCCCCACAAGCCTCTTTCTTTGGTGATAATGAAGAAAGGGATTAATAAATTTGAACCTTTAACCATCTTGAATTAATTAAGAGATACTTCTAGTTGTTTACTGTCAGAATAACTATCTTGAATTAATTAAGAGATACTTCTAGTGTTTACTGTCAGAATCGTCCTGTTCTAGTCATGAAGATTCAAAAGTTCGGTATGGGAGTTAACTATGGGAGCAGTAACAGTTTCTAGTTATGCATATCATCCACATGCTGTTCTTTTAACACTCAGCTAATTGGTCTTTCTTAAAAGATTTTTCCAACCCTCTCAGATGTAATGGACTCCTCCTTTTGCAACTTCTACTCCAGTCTCTTCTATGAAGCTTCTGACAGTTTATAGCACTTAATTGGACAGTTATCTGTTTTTCCGACTCTGCTCTAAGTCTTGTTTGTATTCCTTACCACAGTGCTTGGTTTATAATAAGCACTTAATAAATGTTTCAATGAATGAGGGGGTGAATAAGTGATTTAAGGGATACAGACCACTGGCTGTAAGATTCTTTATTATGGTAAAATATATCCTAAAATTTACTGCTTTAGCCATTTTTATGTGTACCATTTGGCGACATTAATTACATTCACATTTCTGTGAACAACTGCCAACTATCCATTTCCAGAATCCTCTCATCATCCTGGACTGAAACTCTGTGGCCCTTAAACAGTAAGTCTCCTTTCCCACCTCTCCCAAGAATGTAAACTTTTAAAGAGGGAACTCAGTCTTTAGCAGGTGAGAAAATAGAGGCCTTAAATGAGTAGGTGATTTTTCCAGGGTCTTATAGTTAAGTGACAGCAAAATGGGGCTAGACCCCAGGTCTCTGATTATGTGTGTGCTTTTCATTCTGCCTTAAACTCTCTCTATAACAATATGTGAAATACCAAGAAGTACTGAGTGTATTAAGGTGTCACATTTTAAAATATAATAAAATGAAGTTATTAATACTACTCTCAGTCACAAGCTCAACACTTAATAAGGAATGTAACCCAAGTAATACTGTGAGTTTCAGTAGCATCAGTGTTAAACTTATCAAAAGATTTAAAAAGAATATCCATTTATCTTCCAGAATAAATAGGAATAAATAAACTGATGATGACATTAGTTTGGAATATAACTTTCAAGGCCAATATAAAGCATAATAATAACTAATAGCAGCTATAATTTATTAGGACTTCCCTGGTGCCTCAGATGGTAAAGAATCTGCCTTTAGTGCAAGAGACCTGGGTGTGATCCCTGGGTCAGGAAGATTGCCTGGAGAAGGAAACAGCAAGCCACTCCAGTATTCTTGCCTGGGAAATCCCATGGATAGAAGAGCCTAGTGGGCTACAGTCCATGAGGTTGCAAAGAGTCAGATACAACTGAGCAAATTAGAATTTCATTTCATCATTTATTGACTGCCTATTCTGTTATAAATACTGTAATTAAAGGCTTCACATACATTATTTCTTTAATCCTCATGAACAGTGGTGTGAGCTGGTATTATCTTTATTTCCTAGATGAAGAAGGATTATGCAATTTCCCCAAGATCACATAGCTAAGGATATTACAGAGCCTTGATTCAAATCTACTTTACTACACTAAAAGAGCCTTGGTGCTTAGCATAAGGCCATACTGTCACCTCATTTCCAAGGAAAGTCAAGAGTATTCACATTTTAGTATTCTCACCTTGTGAACAGCAACTGAGATTTTTCATAGCTGGCACATAGTAAATGTTTATAAATACTTTTTGAGCACCTCAATGAAATGCAGGTATATTTATTCTTTAAGTTAGCATAATCCTATGTCAGTCATGTCTGACTCTGCGCCTCTATTGACTGTAGCCGGCCAGGCTCCTCTGTCCATGGGATTCTCCAGGCAAGAATACTGGAGTGGGTTGCCATTCCTTCTCCAGGGGATCTTCCTGACCCAGAGACTGAACTTGCATCTCCTGCATTGCAGGCAGGTTCTTTATTGCTGAGCCACCAGGGAAGCCCACAGTTGCACAATTTCTGCCGAATTGTGAATGTACCCGGTATTCCCTGGGCTCTCCAAGTTGATGCTCCTCTCTTCCCCCATCTTGTTTATTCAGCACAATTTCAAACAAACTTATTAACCTACAATCACTGCAGATGGTGACTGCAGCCATGAAATTAAAAGACACTTACTCCTTGGAAGGAAAGTTATGACCAACCTAGATAGCATATTCAAAAGCAGAGACATTACTTTGCCAACAAAGGTCCGTCTAGTCAAGGCTATGGTTTTTCCAGTGGTCATGTATGGATGTGAGAGTTGGACTGTGAAGAAAGCTGAGCACCAAATAATTGATGCTTTTGAACTGTGGTGTTGGAGAAGACTCTTGAGAGTCCCTTGGACAGCAAGGAGATCCAACCATTCCATTCTAATGAGATCAACCCTGGGTGTTCTTTGGAAGGAATGATGCTAAAGCTGAAACTCCAGTACTCTGGCCATCTCATGTGAAGAGTTGACTCATTGGAAAAGACTCTGATGCTGGGAGGGATTGGGGGCAGGAGGAGAAGGGAACGACAGAGGGTAAGATGGCTGGATGGCATCACCGACTCAATGGACATGAGTCTGAGTGAACTCCGGGAGTTGGTGATGGACAGGGAGGCCTGGCGTGCTATAATTCATGGGGTCGCAAAGAGTTGGACACAACTGAGCAACTGAACTGAACTGAACTGAAGGTTATAGATGGTTAACATTAAAACAGAATGTATGAAACTCCTAGGCAATCAGGATCCCTTTAGAATACTTGATCCATACCCTATTTGCTAATAATGTGTTCAGTCGCTCAGTCTTGTCTGACCCTTTGTGACCCCGTGGACTGTAGCCTCCCATGTTCGTCTGTCTATGAGATTTCCCAGGTGAGAATACTGGAGTGGGTTGCCATTTCCTTCTTCAGGGGATTTTCCTGACTCAGGGATTGAATCCATGTCTCTTCCTCAGCAGGCGATTTCTTTACTGCTGAGCCACCAGGGAAGCCTGTCCCAATGTGTACACATTGATTGACTTTCCTTTTCTTTCCCTTTTTACTAACTTAGACATTTTCAAGCTTTAGTGTAATTGAATACAGAAAGCTATGTCTATTGTAGTTTATGAGTGATAAAAGGAACATTCTTTGGTAGTTTGATCATGATGATTGTTACCTTGCCTGTTGTTTTGGAACCTAGCCTCCATTGGAGTTATGAGACTTCATTCTGTCATTTAGTACCTTGCTCACAAAAACTTTTTGATCATCCACATCAATGGATTCTGCTAAAACTACTTTGTTGGCAATGTCATGTTGAATATTTGATGCCATTTAACATAGATTGGTTGAATAATTGCAGTCTTATTAAAATTAAAACGTGGTCAGACAGTGAAAGAGTGAGCATAAAGATGTAGGTCTGTCTTCACCTCCTCGCTCATGACCACTGAAGGCCATGCAGGGGGTGTTAAGATTAAGGATGATATTAAGCATGTGCTTTGTGAGCCATTAACCCTGAGAACAAGGAGAAATTTTTGAGAAAACAAGTCATATTTAGACCAGATTAATCTGAGACAATTTTTGAGACAGAATTTAATGACAGTTTTAGGAGGGACTTCCTTGGTGGTCCAGTAGCTAAGACCTCCACACTCCCAATTCAAGGGATACAGGTTTGATCCCTGGTCAGGGAACTAGATACCACATGACACAACTAAGACCCAGCTGCAGCCCCTCCAAAATAACCAGTGAATATTCGAAGGGAGAGAGTTAGCCTTCATTCTTGAAAAGAGGGATGGCATACATGGAGAGGAATGAGAGGAATTGTTAAGAGTACTGAAAAAAAAACCTTAAATAACTTTGTTTTATTTTCTAAAATTTACGAAATAGAAGTGTTCTAACCATATAAAATTGGAGGAAAATAGACTCAACATATTTGAATAAGGTGTCAGGAAAGCATTCATGTGCTTATATTCTCTCTCGTATGTATAAAATAAATGGATAAATATTTGAATATATATTGAATATATATATACTTTTGTATAAATTATAGATGAACATTGTATTTTTAAATGGTCTGTTGGATTTTGCTTAGTCGGGTGGTCATTTAGATCCATTCCAAAACATTAGAACTCTGCACTCAGATTGGACCAAAATGAATCAAGTAATCCTTTTGATGCCCTTTGTACTCAGTCATGGTTTATCCTCCTTATCTTAAGTTATAGATACATGATGATTTATATTCTTTTTAAAAATTTAATTGAAGTATAGGTCAAATAGAGTATTACATTAATTTTAGTTGTACAGCATAGTGATTCAACATTTGTGTACCTTATGAATTGAACACCACAGTAAGTCTGGTAACCATCTGTCACCATACACAGTTATTGGAATATTATCAAGTATGTTTCCTATGCTGTATATTATATGCCCATGACTTATTTATTTTATAACTCTTAAGTTAGTACGTCTTAATCCCCTTCACCTATTGTGCTGCACTCCTCTCCGCTCTGGTGACTGCTGGGTTGTTCTCTGTATCTGTAAGTCTGTATCTATTTTATTTTGTTTTGTTTTTTAGATTCGGTATATGAGTGAGATCATATGGTATTTGTTTGTCTGACTTATTTTAATTAGCATAATACCCTCTAGTTTCATCCACGTTGTCACAAATGGCAAGATGTCACTCTTCTTTATGGCTGAATGGTAGTCCATGGTGTATATATATACCACATCCTCTTTATCCATTCATTTGTCAGTGGACATTTCAGTTACCTACTTTGGCTACTGTAAATAGTACTGCAATGAAAATAGGGGTGCATATGTCTTTTCTAATTAGTGTTTTCATTTTCTTTGAATAATTATAAATGGAATTGCTGGATCGTATTGTAATGCTAGTTTTAATTTTCTGAAGAACTTAAATACTATTTCTCATACTGGCTGTACCAATTTACATTCCTACCAGTAGTGCATGACAGCTTCCTTTTGCTACATCCTCACCAGTTCTTGTTTTTGTTATCTTTTTGTTAATAGCTTTTCTAACAGGTATGCAGCAATGTCTCTTTGTGGTTTTGATTTGCATTTCTTTGAGCATCTTTTCCTGTGTCTGTTGGTCATCTGAATTTCTTTCTGGGAAAATGTCTGTTCATGTCCTCTGCCTAATTTTTAATTAGGTTGTTTAGTGTTTTTGATATTGAGTGTAACTTCTTTGTATATTTTAGATATTAATCCCTTATCAGGTATATCATTTGCAAATATCTTCTCCCATTCATTCTGTAGGCTTCCTTTTTGTTTTGTTGATGATTTCATTCACTGTGCTAAAGCTGTTTAATTTGATGGAGTCCCATTTGTTTATTTTTGCTTTTCTTGAGCTTCCCTGAGGAGGTGGTGGTGGTGGTGTTCAGTCCCACAGCCCTATCCGACTCTTTTTGAACCGTGCATGCCAGACTTCCTTGTCTGTCACTGTTACCCAGAGTTTGCCCAAACTCATGGCTGTTGAATCAGTGATGCCGCCTAACCGTCTTGTCCTCTGTTGTTGCCTTCTCCTCCTGCCTTCAGTCTTTCCCAGCATCGTGGTCTTTGCCAATGAATTCAGGTGGCCAAAGTTCTGGAGCTTCAGCATCAATGAATGTTGAATTGATGTTCAGTGAATATTCAGGGTTAATTTTCTTTAAGATTGATTGGTTTGATCTTGCAGTCCAAGGGACTCTCAAGAGTCTTCTCCAACACCACCATTCAAAACCATCAATTCTTTGTTGCTGAGCTTTTTTATTTTCCAGCTCTCACATCTGTGCACAAGTACTAGAAAACCCATAGCTTTGACTATATGGACCTTTGTCGGCAAAGTAATGTCTCTGCTTTTTAATATGCTGTCTAGGTTGGTCATAGCTTTTCTTCCAAGGAGCAAGCCTCTTTTAATTTTGTAGCTGCAGTCACTGTCTGCAGTGATTTTGAAGCCCAAGAAAATAAAGTCTGTCACTGTTTCCATTGTTTCCTCATCTATTTGCCATGATGTAGTAGGACTGGATGTCATGATCTTGGTTTTTGAATGTTGAATTTTAAGCCAGCTTTTTCACTCTCCTCTTTCACCTTCATCAAGTGGCTTTTTAGTTTCTCTTTACTTTCTGCCATTAGGATGATGTCATCTGCATATCTGAGGTTGTTGGTATTTCTCCTGGCAATCTTAATTCCAGCTTGTGTTTCATCCAGCCTGGCATTTTGCGTGATGTACTCTGCATATAAGTTAAATAAACAGGGTGACAATTCTGAACTCATATGGCTAAGATCCATGTCAAAGAGCATACATATTGCCTGTGTTTTTTTCCCTTTGTAATTGATGGTTTTAGGGTTTACATTTAAATCTTTAATCCATTTTGAATTGACTTTTGTATGTTGTATTGGTAAGTAGTCCATTTTTCTTCTTTCACAAGTAGCTTTTGTTGAAGAGGCTTCTTTGCCTCAATGTATATTCTTGGTTCCTTTGTCACAAATTACTTGATTGTATATAAGCATGGGCTTAATCCTGAACTCTCTTTTCTATTTCTTTGATCCGTGTGTCTATTTTTATACTATTAAGGTGCAATTTTGATTACTATAGCTTTGTAATATGGTTTGAAATCAGGCCCACAATACTTGCAGCTTTGTTCATCTTTCTTAAGATGCCTTGGCTGCTTGGTGTCTTGTGAAGTTCCAACAGATTTTAGGATTATGTATTAGAGTTCTGTGAAAAATGACATTGATATTTTGATAGAAATTGCATTGAATCTACAGATTGCTTTGGGATGTATGAACAGTATTAATCCTTCCAGTCTATGTGCAAAGTGTACCTTTCCGTTTTTTTGTGTTGTCTTCAGTTTCTTTCATCTGTGTTCAACAGGTTTAAGAATACAGGTTTTCATCTCCTTCGTTAATTTATTCCTAGGTATTTTATTCTTTGTGATTTGATAGTAAATGGACTTGTTTGTTGATTTTTCTTTTAGAACATTATTAGTGTGTGGAAATACAATTGATTTTTGTATCCTGCAACTTTACTGAATTCATTTATTAGTTCTGATAGTTTTTTGTTGGAGTCTTTAGGGTTTTCTATATAGTTTTATGTCATTGGTAAATAGTGAGTTTTACTTCTTCATTTCCAGTTTGGATGCATTTTATCTCTTTTTCCTGTCTGGTTTCTGTGGTTAGAACTTCCAATACTATGTTGAAAAAATGTGGTGAGAGTAGGCATTCTTTTCTTGTTCCTAATCTGAGAGAAAAAGCCTTTTATATATTAATTGTTAGTTTGTCATATATAGCCTTTATTATACTGAGGCATGTTCCTTCTGTGTTCACTTTCTGTGGAGCCTGTGTCATAAATAGAGGCTGAATTTTTTCAGATGCTTTTTCTGTGCCTGTTGACATGATCAATATGATATTTATCCTTTAATTTGATAGTGTGGTATATTGATTGATTTGAAGATATTAAACCATTCTTGTGTCCTTAGGATTAAATCCCACTTGGTTATGATGTATGATCATTTTAATGTACTGTTGATTTTTCTTTACCAATATTTTGTTGAGGATTTTTGCATCTCTCTCTCATCATTGGTGTTGGCCTGTAATTTTGTCTTTTTGAAATATCTTTATCTGGTATTGGTAGCAGGGAGATGCTGACCTCTTTACATCCTTACTTGGATTTGGAAGGATTCCTGCTTCAGTTTTTTGTAATAGTTTGAGGATAGTTGTTAACTCTTCTTTAAATGTTTGATAAGTTACCTGTGAAGCCTTCTTGTGCTACATTTTTGTTTGTTGGAAATTATTTGATTACTGACTTGATTTCATTAATAGTGATTGATCTGTTCAGATTTTCTATTGATTTTTCATTCAGTCTTGGGAAATTGTATGTTTCTAGGAATTTATCCGTTTCTTCTAGGTTGTCCAGTTTGTTGCTGTTTATTTGTAGTCTCATAATCCTTTGTATTTCTTTTTCTTTATTTTTTGTGTATCTGGTTAGGTTTTTGGTAAACCATGAAGTTCATATGTAACACCTACATTTATAGTAGTCTATTTAAATTGATGGTCACTTAGGTTTGAGGGCATTCTAAATGTGCTACATTTCTGTCACCTCCCCTCCCCAATATTTTATGTTTTGATGTCATGTTTTACATTTAAAAATTTTGTGAATTGCTTAAACTAATTCTTTAAAAAGATAGTTTTAATACTTGATACACTACCTTTACTGTATGCTTGCTTTTACCAGTGAGATTTTTGGGTTGTTGTTCCATAATTTTTTTGTCTCTGGTTATGGCTTTTTCTTTTCCATTTAAAGCCCTTGTCATCAGAGCCAAGTGCTCCAGGGGTATCCCCTGCGTGGTCCTTCTACTCTTGTTGAGCCATTATTGCTGTGGGTGTATTTGGCCCCAAGGCCTGCTGGCTGGGTGGCTCTGCTACGACTGTCGACTCTCGTGGACATCCTAGTGGATGGAGCTTGTCCTTGGCTGGCTGGGACTGCTTTGGGCATACTGATGCGTGGAGCTGGCCCCCACTGTGACTGGCTCCTCTCTTGCAGGTGTGCTGGTGTGTGGGCCTTGCCTCTTGGAATGGGAGATGCTTTGAAGGAGTGCTGGGCAGTTCTCAGAGGGGTGTAGGAGCAGAGTTCATGGTGTTAGCTAGATTGATGGAGAGGTGACAGACGTCCCACCAGTGCCAGGCCAACTAGGTGAGAGGAGAATAAAAAAGCAGGCTCTTGCCAGTGTTTTTGTCCCAGGAGAAACTTCAACCAAATCCATGTGCCTCTGGCACATACCCTAAAATTAGTCAGTGAATCTTCTTGTATTACCCAGGTGTTTTTTAAGTTGCTGCCTCTGTGCTGGGACTTGGAGTGAGTGAGTTTGTGTGCAAGTCCTTTAAGAAGAGTCTTGGTTTCCCACAGTCATCTTCCAGCTCTTCCAGACATAAACTCCACTAGTTTTCAAACCAGATGTAATGGGAGCTCATCCTCCTGGTGCGAGGAGGATGGAACTTGGAACTCCAGCTCTTTAGGGAGACCTCCATGGTTGTGACATCCCTCCTGCTTATGTGTCTTTGCACCAGGGGTGTGGATTCTGACTGGACTTGGCTGTGCCCTTCCCGGCAGTCTCAGTGTGGCCTTTTCTTCATATACTTTAATTGTAAAAAATCTGCTCTGCTAGTCTTCAGTTTGTTCTCAGAGATAGTCCTATAGTTGTAGTTTTGGTATATCTATAGGAGGAAATGAACTCAGGATCTTCTACTCCATCAGCCTAACCCAGACTTCTTGAACAGTCAGTGATTATAAGTTTTGTATGGTGTTTGTGTGTGCACACTTAGTCACGTCCTACTCTTTGTGACCCCATTGGCTGTAGCCCTCCAGGCTTCTCTGTCCATGGAATTTTCCAGGTAAGAATAGT
This sequence comes from Nanger dama, assembly GCA_917880005.1. Taxonomy (NCBI): domain Eukaryota; kingdom Metazoa; phylum Chordata; class Mammalia; order Artiodactyla; family Bovidae; genus Nanger; species Nanger dama. The sequence continues at coordinate 18,661,652 of CAKJTW010000014.1, forward strand.
GAAGTTGGTTACCATTTCCTACTCTCAGGGATCTTCCTGACCCAGGGGTTGAACTCACATCTCTTGTGTCTTCTGCACTGGTTGGCGGATTTTCAAGCATTTGTGCTCTTATTCCTGTGTAAAATACATTTTAGTGACTTAAGGAAACCTCTTGGGTGAGGAGGTGGTGGTGGTGAAATTTTTACTTACTACTGTGTTGTTTGTGGAATATAAAGTGACCAAGCTTTATTGCTGCCTTTTTAAGCTAAAAAAGCTTAATAATAATAAGCTCTTATAGTAAGCTCTCGCTTCTGTGAGAAAGCACCATAAGCCAGTGTTGTAAAGAGAAACATTAGTGGGTAAAAGACTTTGTTCATGGAGGTAATCAAATATAGTAGAAATGTTGTTGAGAAGACTTGTTTTTCTCACTAAATTTTTTTTTAATCCTCTAAAGAATTATATATGTAATATAACTATAGAGCTCTGTTTTGCTAATTTTGTTACTCTCATAACTGCAGTTATTATCAGCAACATTAAATGATTTCCTATTTGCTATATTTTCTCACTTTAGGTAAAAATGTAACCAGATGTCTGTAATATTTTATGCAGCAATATTTTTTCATTTTCTTTATTAAATATATATTATAGGATTCAAAGGTTCTTTACTTGATAAGAACTCCAAATTTGTTGTTTATAGACTGTGTTGGTAGTGTAAATTTTCTGTAATACCATCTAGCATTTCACCCTTTTCAAAAAACTTTTCTCAAGATTATCATACTTGATTAATCACTTTATATAATAAGTCTAAGCCATTATAGTTACCCGGCAATTGAAAAACTTTACTGGGGAGAAGCTAGGTAAGTGACTGGGTTAAGGATGTGTACCTAATTAGTAGGTTTAAAGAAAAAAAAAAAAAACAACTCAGGTTTCTGTTCTCTTTTTTCCCTAATTCACTGTAATTTAGGTACAAAATTGCTGTAATTCTGTACACTTTACTTTTCCTTTTTAGTAGTTTAGGCAGTATCTAAGCTGAACGTATACCTATGCTATGTCTCACACTTCCTCTCCTAGGAATATACCCAAGAGAAATGCATGCATGTTTACCAAAAGTTATTCACAGAGCAGCACTGTTTGTAATCATCAAATTGTAGCAATAACTCAAAGTATAGAATAGATAAAACTTGTGTTTAGTACAATTAAACATTGATCCTTGAACAATATGGAAGATAGGGATGCCAAACCACACGCAGTGAAAAATCTAAGTATAATTTCACAATCAATCCTCTGTATTTGCAGTACCTAGTCTGCAGATGCTAAAAATTCTCCAAGCCAGGCTTCAGCAATACGTGAACTGTGAACTTCCAGATGTTCAAGCTGGTTTTAGAAAAGGCAGAGGAACCAGAGATCAAATTGCCAACATCTGCTGGATCATGGAAAAAGCAAGAGAGTTCCAGAAAAACATCTATTTCTGCTTTATTGACTATGCCAAAGCCTTTGACTGTGTTCATCACAAGAAACTGTGGAAAATTCTGAAAGAGATGAGAATACCAGACCACCTGACCTGCCTCTTGAGAAACCTGTATGCAGGTCAGGAAGCAAGTTAGAACTGGACATGGAACAACAGACTGGTTCAAACTAGGAAAAGGAGTACATTTGAGGAATATAAATTATTCCTCAGGCTATATATTGTCACCCTGCTTATTTAACTTATATGCAGAGTACATCGTGAGAAATGCTGGGCTGAAAGAAGCACAAGCTGGAATCAAGATTGCCAAGAGAAATATCAATAACCTCAGATATTCAGATGACACCACCCTTATGGCAGAAAGTGAAGAGGAACTAAAAAGCGTCTTGATGAAAGTGAAAGAGTAGAGTGAAAAAGCTGGCCTAAAGCTCAACATTCAGAAAACGAAGATCATGGCATCTGGTCCCATCACTTCATGGGAAGTAGATGGGGAAACAGTGGAAACAGTGTCAGACTTTATTTTTTTGAGCTCCAAAATCACTGTGGATGGTGACTGCAGCCATGAAATTAAAAGACACTCCTTGGAAGAAAAGTTATGACCACCCTAGATAGCATATTGCAAAACAAAGACATTAGTTTGCCAACAAAGATCCGTCTAGTCAAGGCTATGGCTTTTCCAGTGGTCATATATGGATGTGAGAGTTGGACTGTAAAGAAAGCAGAGTGCCGAAGAATTGATGCTTTTGAACTATGGTGTTGGACAAGACTCTTAAGAGTCCCTTCGACTGCAAGGAGATCCAACCAGTCCATTCTAAAGGATATCAGCCCTGGGTGTTCTTTGGAAGGACTTTGGAAGGAATGATGCTAAAGCTGAAACTCCAGTTCTCTGGCCACCTCATGCAAAGAGTTGACTCATTGGAAAAGACCCTGATGCTGGGAGGGATTGGGGCAGGAGGAAAAGGGGACGACAGAGGATGAGATGGCTGGATGGCATCACCAACTTGATGGACGTGAGTTTGAGAGAACTCCGGGAGTTGGTGATGGACAGGGAGGCCTGGCGTGCTGTGATTCTTGGGGTCACAAAGAGTCGGACACGACTGAACGACTGCATTGAACTGTACTGAGTCTGCAGATTCAATTAACCATGATCACGTAGTACTGTAGCATGTATTATGAAAATAATTCACATGTAAGTGGACCCACACCATTCAAACCTGTGCTGTTCAAGGATCTGCTGTATAGAGTTTCAAAAGAATTATTGTTACATGCAATAACAAGGACAGATTTCACAAATAGTGAGCAAAAGAAGCCAGACACAAAAGAGTAAACATTATAGTATTCTGTTTACGTGAATTTATTGTATTTTATTTTTTTAAGTAAAACTAGCATTTAGTATTAGAATCAAGGTGGTGGGATTTCTTTTGGGGGAAAATAAGGGTTGTTGCTGGAAATGAGGAGGACAGGCTTCTAGATAACTTGGGAGTATTCTGAGTTCTTATTCTGTATTGTGGATACATGAGGTCGTTCATGTGAAAATTCATCAAGCTGTATTCTTATGATTTCTGCGCTTTCCTGAATGTATGTCATGCTTCAATTTAAAAATGGTTCTTTTAAAAAATGTTGTTCATTTAAAAATGCATCTCTATATGTGTTTTTAACCAGGATGCTTTAATTTGTGAGTTTAGGAATATGCAGGGTATTATAACTCTTGTAACTTGAGAAGAATTAAGTACTTTAGTCCCTAGCGTCATCCTTGTTTTATGAAAGCTATGAAAGAAAGTTAATAATTTATATTCCTCAAATGCACATTTCTTTTTAAAATCCCCTTGTTCTAAGAAGTATGATGTTTCACCTCCTAAAACTTATTAACTTTCTCTGAAATGAGAAAATCAATGTTCTTTTCATTCTTATGCAAGTTAAGAACTAAAATGTGTATTTTCTAAAGGAAGCACAGTAATCATTGTGCTGTTCAGAGATTTTAAATCTTTCTGCCCCAATGAATTTTCTGTTTTCTTCACTAAATCAGTTCTAATGAGGTGGGTGAAACTGGAGCCTATTATACAGAGGGAAGTAAGTCAGAAAGAAAAACACCGAGGGTATATTAACACATATATATATGGAATTTAGAAAGATGGTAATGATGACCCTATATGCGAGACAGCAAAAGAGACACAGATGTAAAGAACAGAACTGTTGGACTCTGTGGGAGAAGGTGAGGGTGGGATGATTTGAGAGAATTACCAGGGTCCAGCCCTGGTGGATCCAGGGAATTCGAAGTGGGGCCAGAGTCAGAGTCCAGAAAAGGACTATTTAATTAGAAATATAAAGAGATTAAGAAAGACGAGTGTAGTAGGAAAATTAGTGGAGAAAAACTCTGAATAACTTGGTTTACTCGGAAAACTAATAAAACCTTGAGACAAGAGGTTTGCACCATCTACGTTAGGCCACCAGTGCCCACTTGAATAGTGGAGGGTGCCCCGCCTTGGGCTCCCTCTCGTGTGTATCTTAGAACCCAGGGCAAGTAAGTAGACTTGGCGAGCCTCCGCGCTCCAGATGGGAATTCAGCCAGAAAAGGGGAGAAAAGAACAACATAGGGGAGCCCAGCATCCGTGCAAGACTCACAACTTTATTTTCAAAATCAGCTTATATACCCCAAGTTGTACATAAAGAAATAATGGAATATGCAGAGTTATGCAGGGGCAGCAGTCCTGACCCTCATTGAGACCAGGCTTTCTTTTTACATACCTTCCTGTACACAAAAGGTCTCAGGTGGTTTACATTATCTTCTGGCCAAGAGGCCTGTTAACATTTTTATGGCTCTCTTCCTAGATATATGTCTTTCAACCAGAAAAACCCTTTTTCCCTAGAAGAGTTTTTTTCTTTACTCTGCATCACCCTCAAAGTACTGAATAGTTACATTCCTGTAGAACAAAGGTGCAGTGGGTTATAACAAAGAAAGTACTTAACTCAAAGATCTAATGTTGCTAATACCAGGTCTACTACCTGTTTTTTCTATATACCAACTATATCTACAAATAAAAGATATGAAAATTTGGCAGCAAGTTTGGCTCAACAAATGAAACCTTTAATCAGTCCTAGTCTAATGATTTTGACTCCTTGGAAGCCCCTACATTCCTAGGATGTTTTAAGCTTCCTGTGCCTCTCGCAGTCGGGAGGCTGCAAACAATCACATGCTCTAGAAAGCCATCAGAGGGGTTTTTGGATTGAAACACTCTTATCATGCCCAGGAGATTTATTATCTAAAAGCTCTAAATTAACCTTTCCCAGAAAAGGTAGGGGGGGGATAGCCCCCTTGTTAATGTCAGAAGAGTAGGTGGAAAGCATAACACAGTAAAGCAGGCAGACTCTGGTTTTTGAGGGTGGATGCTCAAGAAATTCCAGGGGAACCCCTGAGGCCTGACTTGCCTTGCCCATCAGGCCTCTCTGCATGACCTTGTCATGGGTGGTATGTCCTGTGCTGGCTCCTGGCAGAGAATAGCATTGAAACATGTATATCATCATATGTGAAATAGATCGCCAGTCCAGGTTTAGTGCATGAGACAAGATGCTCGAGGCTGGTGCACTGGGATGACCCAGAGGGATGGGATGGGGAGGGAGGTGGGAGGCGGGTTCAGGATGGGGAACACATGTGCACCCGTGGCTGATTCATGTCAATGTATAGCAAAACCCACTACAATATTGGAAAGTAATTAGCCTCCAATTAAAATAATTAATTTTAAAAATTTATGAAGTGGCTGATAGCCCTAAAATGTTATGTAGGTTTCTACTGTTCATGCCCACTTTCCCACTGGGACAAAATGAGAGCTATTGAATTGTATTGTATTTAAAACAGGGAGTGCAGAAGTCATGAAGCAGACATTAATATGAATGGTCCCTATATGTAATTACTGTAACTTCATGAATTGAAATAATAACTGCCAGAGAACTGAGAGATATTCAGAGCTTGAAGGATCATCTAATCAGAGATGTGATTTTCTTTCCATGAGTAGGGTTTTTTCATTTAGTTTACTTTGTTCTTGCCATAGACTCTGGTTATTCAAATACTTTCTATGCACATTTTGTGTGAATTAAGCATTTACTCCTAAACATCATAACAGGTACTTGCTGAGTCTGTCATGTACCTGGTCTAGTAAGAGTTTATAGTGTTATTAAGGAGGAGGTAGGCTCTTTTTGTTAATATAGCCTCATTTTATCTTTTCTTGAGGGAGTAAATTTATTGCCATTCCAGATCAGTTATTAAGCTTGGAAAATGCTGCAGAAATAGCATATGCATAATCCCAAAGTGCCTTTATCAAGAAACATATTGCTTGTCTGTCTTTGAACTGTAAGATAATTATTGCTAGAATTAAGACCAATTGTTTTATTTTACTTGGTTTTCTTTTCTCCTTTATTACAGACATATTTGATTTTGATTTTCTAAAGTCATTTCATTTCATTTCATTCAGTTGAAAATGATACACAATCTCAGTCTTATTCATTTATTTATATTAGTGCAGCTTTTCTTTGAAAAATAGAAAGTATATTGTTGTAGAGCTTCAGCCTCATTGAATTGCTTTTAACATGAGTCTCATCTAAATTCTAAATACAACTCCATTTGATCGCTGCCTTCTGGCATATATCCAACTCTAAGATTTTTGCCCTTCTCTGTACAGCTGGTATATGGTATTTTTGTGGTGTTCCTTTGAGGATAACAGAAAGTGAAAGAAGGAAGAGAAAATATTGAGTTATCTCTAAGTAAAAGAAAAAATTAAGATTGATACTTGTAGTCTACTGTAAATCCATCAGAAGTGTTACATTATATAGGTTTGGGGTTTAAGATTAGCTTTTTAACTGCCAGATTGTTCAGTTCAGTTCAGTCACTCAGTCATGTCCAACTCTTGCAACCCCATGGACTGCAGCACACAAGGCTTCCCTGTCCATCATCAACTTCCAGAGTTTACTCAGACTCATATCCATTGAGTCAGTGATGCCGTCCAACCATCTCATCCTCTGTCATCCTCTTCTCCTCCTGCCTTCAGTCTTTCCCAGTATCAGGGTCTTTTCTAATGAGTCATTTCTTCGACAAAGACCACCGGGATTTGGCTTCTCCATGTCATGTACACAGGTAAGTCCTGCATTTTCCAGCTTAGTGTTGGGGCCAGGAGAGAGTCCTAAGAGTGACCACACTGGGATAAAGTAGACCTGGATTGTTAGGCTGACCTAGAAGGTCTAATGGCCTGGGAGCCTGACTTCTGTGCTGCCAGTGGATCACTATGTGGCCTTGAGCAGATTTCTCAGCTGGCTCAAAGTATCTTGGAACAGATGTTCTTTATGAGCCCTTTCAGCTCTATTTCTCACTTGTATTTTTTTTTTTTTAATTTAAGAGCGTATAATATTTTCTATCATTTTTCGTTCCTTTCTAACCTTTCCAAATATTACTTGCAGGTGTGTTGTCTATTTTGTGTAGTATTATCACCAGTAATAGAAATACAGCAAGAGACTGTAACTACTCCAGTATAAAAGGCTCTATTGGCATTTTGGCGGTTTTGGGGAAACATCAGATTTGTGAGGGTCTGTTGGTTTTTACTGGAATACAAGAGGAGTAACAGGAGCTAGAGCTGGTGAAAGTTGGTAGATCATAGATGGTCTCAATGCTTAGTTAAAAATGTGGTATAATTCAGGAATGGGGAATGCACTGAAGATTAAAGGAGGGTTCCAGCATACGCAGCTGGAATGTTCTATGCACATTTCTTGAGTGCTTACTAATGTGTTAGCCTTCATAGTTACATGATTGAATTAACATTCTCTTGAGGAACTAGAAATGTAATAGAAGAACTCTGTAGATAGTACAATATAATGAATGCTACAATAGAGAAGTTTTGTGAATTGTCTACATATAAAATGGTTGAAGCCAAAGGAGGGGAAAGTGAAATGTTTTTATGGCATTTTGCATGTGTCAGATATTACTTTCTATGAATTTTCAGAAATGTATCTTAGTGTATAAATTTCAGCCCTTGAAGTTATAGGTAATAATATTATCATGCTCATTTAACAGATGAGGTGATTTTAGTGTAGAGAGTTGTATACTTCTTTGTCTATAGTGATTCGGGATTCCAAGCTATAGATGATCTGACTCCACAGAGTGGATGAGAATGTGAAAGCCAGGTCACAAATCCCAGGGAACAGCAACATTTAAGGGGCAGGCATATGAAAAGCAGTTAGAACAATTGAGAAGATACTATTGGAAAGATAGAGGAAAGAAAATTGGTATATTGGTTTCAAAAGTACAGAAATGAATTTAAAGTAGGAGCTAGTCAAGAGTGCTAAATAGTACAGAGATATAAACTGAGACGGAAACTGAAAACAGACATAGTTTGGCAATTAAAATATCAGTATGACCTTATCAAGGTTAATTTTTATTGCATTGTGTAGTTGGACTGGAGGGCTAGGAAGGGTAGTGAGGAAAGGACATTTTGTTCAAGGTATTCAAGAAACATAGCTATCAAAGATTGGTGACTGATTGATTAGGCCTGGGGAGACTGAGTGGTGACTGATTGAATCTGGGGAAGTCTCCAGAGAGACTTCAGAGAGAGATAAGTCTCCAGAGAGAGATAAGTCAAAGACTACCTAAGGTTTCCTAAACTTGGCACCCAAGTTGGTACATAGGTACTGACTGCTCTAGGGAGTACAAAGATATGAAACAGAGAGCCATTTTTAATAGCTATCAATATTGAACTATTATGTATTGTACTCTTTACTAAGACATTTTATTTATTATTACTCACGTGTAGGTATTCTCAACACAATTTGATAGATAAGGGACTCGAGCATTAAAAAGTTGAATAAATTTGTCCAAGAACTTGCATTCAGTAAATGACTATCTGAGTCTAAAACCTTGCATTTAATTTGTTTTTATCTAGTAAGAAAGATAAAATAATGGACACAATTATTGTAGCAACACCACCACCCATGAGTGATGCAAGGTATGAACAGTTTGGAAGTTGGAGAGATTGTTTTTACTTGGAGAATTCAAAAAGAGAGTATCTCAGGAAAGGAGGCCATTTGAGTCAAGCCTTGAAGCATAAATCAAGATACGTGTTCCTGAAAGTTCTTTAATTGTAATGGACCATAGAATTATTATATTGACAATAAATAGGGTTGAATGTAAAAGTTGGCATCAAATAGAGGCAGGGGAGAATTAGTTGCAAGTTATCAGCAGCAGAATTTTTTCTGAGGCATAGAAATTCTCAAAGTGATGTAGTTCAAGTTGGGGTTGGAAATAGAAGGTCTTGAATGTTATAATAAGCAGAGTATACTATGTTAGTGGGTGATAGTCTTGTGAGCAGATGAACAGATGTGTGTTTATATATCAGCTCATGTTTTAGTATTTTGTGTGTGTGTGTGTGTGTGTATATGTGTGTGTGTGTGTATATATATATGTGTATATATAGAGAGAGTAATGAGAGTAGAAAATTTTGAATTTTGATTTGTTTCTTCTTAGGAGGTGAAGTATAAATTTAAGCACATAATTAATTTTAAAAGTTGAAGTCTAATGTCATCCTTGATACAGTACCTCACTTTTTGGAAACTATCACAGTCAAGAACCAGGAAGTGAATAAAAGCCTCTGGCCAGTTAGCACCTGGGCAGCGAGCACATGCACTCTGCCTCCAGGGAAGAGCTGCAGCCCTTACACATCGATTGGTGTTTTAGTCACAGTTCTGACAAACGTTATTTGGTGGGTTCTGAGGCTACATGGGATAAACAGCAAATCAGAACAAGTAGTTTGTGAAAGGCCAGTGCTCAATCATCAGGCAAATGAGATACGGAAAATTTCTAGTAAAATTATTAATAAAACAGACCTCGTTATCGAAAGCTCAGTAGAATAGTGACAGAGAGCCCCCAGGAATCTCAGTAGACACAGAGAACACCACTCTGTTATAGAAAGGTTGTAATTTTTGCCCTCAGCCATTAAGGAAATATTGTTAAATTCTGTCTTTAGGTAGCCCTTCATATATGGTTTGACTTAAAGGCCCTTTCATGTGAATAGTATCTTGGGACCCAAGATCATAGGAAACTCCTAATCTTATAGATGTTACAACTTCATATTCTCAGGGTTAATTTTTCTTTTGCCTCCATTGTTTAAGCGTACTGACACAACTTATTTACCTTGTCATAAAGGTTTATAGTCAGGAAGGAAGGAAGGGCAGAGAAAATTACTTGGTGCCTCATCTCATTTGATACCTTTTAAGAAAGGACTTTGATCTGTTGTTCTTAGTAGCATTGTGAAATGGCTATTTGTTTTTCAGATAAGGCAGAGAGACCCACAGAGTTTAGATAGAAAGGCAGTCTGGGTGCAAGGCTAGGTGATTGAGGATCATGAAGGTGTGACAGTGGAAAAGTGAGTAGTTTACTATAGCATTTTTCCCAACCTTTTTGTCTGGACTCTAGGGTAAGAACCATGTTTTATATCCCTTCCTAGTAATGTGTATAAACAGCATTGAAAGATAAATTTCACAAAACAATACTTACCCTTACTATGTGTCATATACTCAGAATTTTCTATTCTTTTTTTTTTTTTTTTCCAGTTGTAGTTCCAATCTACTCAGTGACTTCCTGGCTCACTAATGAGTTAAAATGTGCAATCTGATAAACACTGGTGTAACGTAATTTGAAAGTAGATTATTTATGAGGAAGTAAAGCCAAAGGGGGCCTTCCCTGGTGGCTCAGTGGTAAAGAATCCACCTGCCAATATAGGAGATGGAGGTTCAATCCCTGGGTCATGTAGATCCCCTGATGAAGAAAATGGTAACCCACTCCAGTATTCTTGCCTGGGAAATCCCTTGGACAGAGGATCCTGGTGGGCTACAGTCCATGGAGTTGCGAAAGAGTTGAACTTGACTTAATGACTAAACAACGATGACAAAAGCCAGAGGTATATATTGTGGTTAGATTGCAGACGTTCTTGACTTCCAGGCCAAGGACCTTATCTCTAATGGACAACAAAAGTCCTTGAAGAATTTGTGTCATGGTGATAACATGATTATGTCTTTGTTCCAGGAATAAGAGGGATCATACCCTAACAGACCTTCTTACAGTTTATAAGTAACTTTTACATCCATTATTTAACTGTTCCCATTAATAACCTTAAGAAGTAGATATGAGATATTTATTGCATTTATTCTGATGAAGAAAATGAGGTTTAAAGAGGTAAAACATTTCAGGAATTAAATTAAGCTCAACTTTTTTGACTGCTACATCAGTGAATAGGAGGAAATGATACTGATAGAAATGGAGGGGAGGGATTAGATGCAGAATTAAAGGAAAACTCAAATAACTGCTTGAAGAATTTACTTTTGTAAAAAGTCATACACATACGTCCATAAACTCTTGATTCTTTTGTAAGCTAGTATTTTGGTTATGTTGTAAAATTCCAGCCCATTTACCCAGCAAGGGCAGGATATAAAATTGCCATTAAGCTCTGTCATAGCCTATGATAGTTCTCATCATTCATTTTCTCTTTGGAAAGAACAGAATTGAGAAAACATTTTTCATTGTTTAATGTTCAAATCTGGAAATACTGATACTTAAACTTCAGAAACATACCATTTGGAATAAGACATGTCAGCAGGTCTCTTGCCAATTGTAAATTGTTACAGATATGCCTGAATTCTTCCTTTCTGTTACAAATTAATGCATTTTTATTGATAAGCTTTCATTAACATCTTACATTTATAGATTCCTTACTCTCTGAAAGTCATTAAAAATATAATAAATCTTGCTCCAAATTTCACTCTGAACAGCCTGTAGATTATCAATATTAGTCAGAAATGCAAGAATGAAGAAATGAGTGGTTAAATATATTTCTATATAGGTGAACTTTAAAATCTCAATTTTGTACTTTGTTGATCTAAAATTTGCCACAGAATGTTTCTTTTACCAACAAAAGTTTGATAAAATATTCTGTTTTAAAAATAATGCTTTCTGTAAAATGTGTTAATTTTTAAAGGCATTTACTGAAATTTTGACAATTGAGATTTTTAGTTTCAGTATAGAGAATTATGGTAGAATGTGGATATTTTTCACTTTATTTATTTATTTTAGTTGAAGGATAATTACAGTGTTGTGAAGGTTTTTGCCATACATCAACATGAATCGGTGGCAGGTACATATGTGTCCCCCTTATCCTGAACCCCCATCCATCTCCCTCCCCACCTCATCCCTCTGGATTGTCCTGGAGCACCTGCTTTGGGTGCCCTGCTTCATGCATCGAACTTGCACTGGTAATCTGTTTTACATATGGTAATGGACATGTTTCAGTGCTTTTCTCTCAAATCATCCCACTCTTGGCTTCTTCCACTGAGTCCAAAAGTCTGTTCTTTGTATCTGTGTCTCCTTTGCTGCTTTGCATGTAGGTTCATCAATACCATCTTTCTAAATTCCATATATATGCATTAATATATGAATTCTCTCTCTTTCTCTCATAATATATATGTGGACATAATATATCAGTGAGGACACAGTGATTCGGAACCCAAGAAAATAGAATCTATTATTTATTCCATTTTCCTCTCATCTATTTGCCATGATGTGATGGGACTGGATGCTATGATCTTAGTTTTTTGAATGTTGAGTGTTTAAGCCACTTTCTTCACTTTTCTCTTTCACCTTCATCAAGAGGCTCTTCACTTTCTGCCATAAAGGTGGTGTCAATCTGCATATCTGAGGTTATTGATATTTCTCTGGACATTCTTGATTCTAGCTTGTGCTTCATCCAGCCTGACATTTTGTATGATGTACTCTGCATATGATTTAAAAACCAGAATGACAGTATACAGCCTTGACATATTCCTTTCCCAATTTTGAACCAGTCCATTGTTCCGGTCTGGTTCTAACTGTTGCTTCTTGACCTGCATACAGGTTTCTCAGGAGGCAGGTAAGGTGGTTTGTTATTCCCATCTCCTTAAGAATTTCCCACAGTTTGTTGTGATCCACATAGTCAAAGACTTTAGCATAGTCAGTGAAGAAGAATTAGATATTTTTCTGGAATTCTCTTGCTTTTTCTGTGATCTAACGGATGTTGGCAATTTGATCTCTGGTTCCTCTGCCTCGTCTAAATCCAGTTTGTACATATGAAAGTTCTCAGTTCACGTACTATTGAAGCTTAGTTTGAAGAACTTTAAGTATGATCTTGCTAGCTTGTAAAATTGAGTGCAATTGTGTAATAGTTTGATCATTCTTTGACATTGCCCTTCTTTGGTATTGGAATGAAAACTGACCTTTTTCTGTCCTGTGGCCACTGCAGAGTTTTCCACATTTGCTGGCATATTGAGTGCAGCACTTTCACAGCATCATCTTTTAGGATTTGAAATAGCTCAACTGGAATTCCATCACCACCACTAGCTTTGTTCATGGTAATGCTTCCTGAGGCCCACATGACTTTGCAGTCCAGGATGTCTAGCACCTGGTGAGTGATCATACCATCATGGTTATCTGACTTTTTTTGTGTAGTTCTGTGTATACTGGCCACCTCTTCTTAGTATCTTCTGCTTTTGTTAGGTTTCCATAGTGTTTCTGTTGTACCCATCTTTGCATGAGATTATTCCCTTGGTACTTTTAATTATCTTGAAGAGATATCTTATTTTTCCCATTCTATTATTTTCCTCTGTTTCTTTGCATTGATCACTGAGGAAGGCTTTCTTCTCTGTCTTTGCTGTTCTTTGGAACTCTGCATTCAAATGGGTATATCTTTCCTTTTCTCCTTTGCCCTTCATGTCATCTTTTCTCATCTGTTTGTAAGCCCTGCTCAAACAGCCATTTTGCCTTTTGCATTTCTTTTTCTTGGGGATGGTTTTGATCACCACCTTCTGTACAGTGTTATGAACCTCCTTCCATAGTTCTTCAGGCACTCTGTCTATCAGATCTAATCCCATTTGTTACTTCTACTGTATAATCATAAGGGATTTGACTTAGGTCATACCTGCTTGGCCTAGTGGTTTTCCCTACTTTCTTCAATTTAAGTCTGAAATTTGCAGACTTGTTGACTCTACTAAATCTTGTTTACTTAAAAATAGATCCAGGAAAATTGTGCCGTCTAAGTTTAGTTCAAAGTAATTAAGTCTAGAGCTTAGTTGATAATCATGACAGTGTTGGTTTCCTGCTGCTGCTGCTGCTGCTAAGTCGCTTCAGTTGTGTCCGACCCTGTGCGGCCCCATAGACGGCAGCCCACCAAAGTCCTCTGTCCCTGGGATTCTCCAGGCAAGAATAGTGGAGTGGGTTGCCATTTTCTCCAATGCATGAAAGTGAAAAGTGAAAGGGAAGTCTCTCAGTCGTGTTTTAGCGACCCCATGGACTGCAGCCTACCAGGCTCCTCCATCCATGGAATTTTTCAGGCGAGTACTGGAGTGGGGTGCCATTGCTTTCTCCGGTTGGTTTCCTAGTTGTGACAAATATTCCACAAGATGTTAACAATTGGGGAAACTTGTATGAGGGTGATATGGGACCTCTGCACTGTGTTAGAAAATTTTCTGTAAATCTAAAATAGTTTAAAACTGAAAACTTCCTTAGTAAATTCAGACATCAGCTACTTTTTAACACCCTCACTACTATCACTTTGATACAAGTTACCATCAGCTCTAGCATGGATTGTTAACCATATTGGCCTTATCAGTAGTCTGATTGTCTCCCTCCCTTTACTCTTCCTGCCTCCCTCCCCCTGTCACTTTATTCTTAATGCAGTAGCTATAATTAGCCTTTAAAAGTAAGTTCCATTATGCCAATCCTTGTTCAGAACCCAACCCTCAGAGTGCTTCCCTATCGTAATCATAATCAAAACTACAAAGTCCTACATATATGATCTAGCCTCCAGCTCCCTCTCTGATCTTATATCCCACTATTTTGCCTTTAACCCATTTAACATCAGACCGTCCTTATTTTTTCTCAAATCGGCTAATTATGTCCTTTGCCCTTTGTGCCTCAGATAGCTATTGACTCACTTCCTCCTTTTACCTCCTTCTGCTCTGCTCTCTCTCATTCTGATTTTTCGCCAGAAGACTTATGTCTACCAGGCAGTATATGAAAAGGTACTCATTGGGACTTCCCTGGTGGTCCAGTGGATAGAACTCTGTGCTTCCACTTCAGGGAATGCAGGTTTGAACCCTGGTTGGGGAACTAATTCTGCATCCTGTGCAGTGGGACCAATATTTGTGTGAGTGTGTGTGTGTGTTTAGAACCGCATATGTATATATGCTCATTGTTACTTGTCGTCCCTACTAGAATGCAAGCTCCATGAGAAGTGTATCACCTAAACTAGTACCCAGAAAATAGTAGGCTGTGGAGAAGCTGGAAGGCTTTGAGCAAATACTGAAAATGTATTTGCTCCACTCATGAAGAAGGTTGAAAGCTGGAACGAGCATAACAAAGGGTTATGAGCGGTCACTGAGTGCCTGAGGCTGGGAACGGATAACAAAGGGTTATACACCTGGCCTTGAGGCGTTCGAAGGCTTCCTTCTGACCACCTGTTTCTGAGAGCAAGGACTGTTGTTTCATGATAAGACTCCCTTTAGAGTTTCGCCAAAGCTATGTTATGTCTTGGGCGGTGGAAACTGTATTTTATGCTTAAATACTTTAATGTTTATCTAAAATGGCTATGTGCAAGTCTGCTTATGCTCTATTACCTGAGAATTATAAAACTGCGCAGTTAGATAATAAACTTTGTCAGTCCACTAGAGGCTGTCCCTGAGTGTCCTTTTCAGAGTGCAGTTCTCAAAGCCTTATAGTAGGCACTCAATATTTCATGAGTGAGTGAATAAAATTTAACTGTTTAATGAAGTTACTCATTTTTACTGTGACACATAAAATATGATAGAGCACAATTATAGCTTGCTATTTATTGGAAGGCACAATAACTTTAGTGGAACCTCCCCCCGCCCCTGCCTTTTTTTCACTTTTTCACAATAACTTTGGGGATGTTTCAGAGTCATTTTAGAATCCTTGTTGGAACCAATCACAAGGGTTGGGTTCTGAACAAAATAAAGTTGGTGGGACACCTAGAAGGCAGGATTAGTGGGCCAAATAGGTCAGGTGATGCAGAGGTAAAGAATCCACCTGCCAATGCAGGGATGCAAGAGACACAGGTTCAATCCCTGGGTTGGAAAGATCCCCTGGAGTAGGAAATGTCAACCCTCTCCAGTATTCTTGCCTGAAAAATCCCATGTACAGAAAGGCCTGATGGGCTACAGTCCGTGCAGTCACACAGAGTCAGACACGACTAGGCAACTGAGCACACACACAGAAATTATTAAATCTCTGATAGTACACTTTATGTCTCCAAGTTCATTTGTAAGCTAGAACATGTTTTTTCCATAGAAAAGGTGTTATCCACTGTGGTTAATTTCCATTATTACTTAGAGTGACAGTGTAGAGCATTATACAAATAGGACTTTAGAGAGTGAAAATGAGTGGAATTAATAACGACACCTGTACAGCTGGTCTGAGCAAACCTAACTATCTTTGGCAAATCCAGACCATATGGTGTCCCTCATTATAACTCAAAGATACCTTTACCTAAACTATGGAAAAGGGCATCCTGAGCTCTAAAGGGGCTTTGAACTCTGGAAACAAGCTCTTGCTCATAGAAAAAGAGTTGTAATGGCATACCACATTTTGTTTCATCTCTCCTCTTTCCTTTCCAGTACACTGTACTTGTCACCTTCATATTGAGGGGGGAAACTTTTCCTTCCAGTGTTCTAGAATTTAAAGTAAGTTTCAGTTTTCCTTGCAGTATACATCGACTTTTCTACATTTCAACTTCATCCTTCTCCTTTCTAGTCCTAGTAACTGAAGAAAAAAAAAGAGCTTTGATGACAGATGGATGCCTCCCCTGTTTATGTATAACTGAGTTTCAGTGAAGTACTAAGAAATACTTTTAAGTTAACAAATGTTTGGAGTAATAGTAATGATTTACTAAAGCATATTCATTGCCTCATTTTGAATTTGTACTGCTGCTGCTAAGTCACGTCAGTCATGTCCGACTCTGTGTGACCCCATAGACGGCAGCCCACCAGGCTCCCCGTCCCTGGGATTCTCCAGGCAAGAACACTGGAGTGGGTTGCCATTTCCTTCTCCAATGCACAAAAGTGAAAAGTGAAAGTGAAGTCATTCAGTTGTGTCCAACTCGTAGCGACCCCATGAACTACAGCCTACCAGGCTCCTCCTTCCATGGGATTTTCCAGGCAAGAGTACTGGAGTGTGGTGCCATCACCTTCTCTTATTTTGCGATTATCTTGATTCTTACTTTTGCACAGTGTGTTCTTGAAAACTCATCTTGTCAAATATTCCTCTGAATACCAAGCATTGGTATAATGTTATATTAACAAAATAAATCACAAATATATAAAAGATTGATGCCTAACTACAATCAAAGTCAACTTAATTTTACATAATTGATTTCCATTAAGTGGCTATTTGCACTTAATATCCGTTAAGATCATCAGAGAAAAGCAAACTAGTATAAGCATAAGGCACTTAAGAAAACATTCCTCATATCCTTAAAATCAGCACTTACATAAGTTAGCATAGGGTTAGAGGGAAGGGGTATAGCCTATAAAAACTATTTGAGTTGCACAAAAACAGGGATACTTTGAGATAATATTCTCCCCAGGTTTAGAGAACTTTGGTTTATAAAACAAACTTGTTCTGACATAAAAAATATGAGTCCCATTTTGTTTCGATGTGCTAGCTTCTCAACTGATTTCTATTATTTTTGGCACTATTGCCATTCTGTTTCTTTTAGAAGAATTTCTAAGTTAATTTGTGTATTTGAATTTGTGGAAACAGTTGACATTATTTCCCTTCAGCAGTGTTTTCTGTTTTCTGGTGCAAATACAAAAAGTGTGTTGTTTACTTAAATGATGGAAAATTTCTCCTGTCAGTTCTCCCACTCACCCATTTCTCTTTCTCTCTCATTCTGCTTCCCATTCAGTCTCTCACTCTCCTGTCACTTCTGCTCCCATGTGTAAAGGTCCTGAAACCTAGTAATTGCCATCACTGAATATGAACTGTGATTGTAATTTGAGATCAGGAGCTACTGCTTAGAAGGAGCCCTGGGATGGATTCTGTGACTGCATGCTTGTAGAGTGAACATCAGGGACATAATTGATCATCCCAAGGATATATGCATTTCTTTAACTGTTTTTTGTATCAGTGGAAGGTTACTATGAGATTTTGCCGGGTCATCTTGTGTTAGCATTGTATTGGTATTTAAAGTTGGACTAAGTGGTTTTTCCAGTAGTCATGTATGGGTGTGAGAGTTAGACTATAAAGAAAGCTGAGCGCTGAAGAATTGGTGCTTTTGAAGTGTGGTGTTGGAAAAGACTCTTGAGAGTCCCTTGGACTGCAAGGAGATCTAACCAGTCAATTCTAAAGGAAATCAGTCCTGAATATTCATTGGAAGGACTAATGCTAAAGCCGAAATTCCAATACTTTGGCCACCTGATGCAAAGAGCTGACTCATTTGAAAAGACCCTGATGCTGGGAAAGATTGAAGGCAGGAGGAGAAGGGGACGACAGAGGATGAGATGGCTGGATGGCATCACCAACTCAATGGACACAAGTTTGAGTAAACTCTGGGAGTTGGTAATAGACAAGGAGGCCTGGCGTGCTGCCGTCCGTGGGATTGCAAAGAGTCAGACACAACTGAATGACTGAACTGAACTGAACTGAACTGAAGTGATTGTTTTTATTTGATTGGAAAATTGACTAGTGGTGTATTGTTTTCTAAATAGGTATACAAGGGAGTCTGAACTGTCAAAAAGTCAAATTTGGGGAAAACTTGACAGGCTGTCCCTGAATACCATGGCATTTGTTGGGGATGAATGTGTGTTTCAACCCCCACAGGAAAAGACTTACAGTCTCTTCCCTTCTTCCTTTTCAGTCTCAGCTTTTGAAGAATCTGATAGTTCAGAAATTTGTTTTTATCCTCCTGACTGACTGAATGCCCTCTTTATATAGGAGTGAACCATTATGGGATTTTTTTCTTTTTTCTTCAAGTCTGTGCTTTCCTTTGTCTTATAATGTCCTGGATGTTCCAACCAAGAAAACTTCTATTCACCAGATAACACTTATTTGAGGGACAAATTCTTTTGTGGTCTGGCTCTGCTTCTCTTTTACCTTATAAAGAATCTCAAATTCCTTTCATAAAACTTCTTTCCAAAGAGGTTAATGACTGACTGGCCAAGAAAGAGAATTCACACTCAACACCCTTTGATATCTACACTGCCTGTGGGTTTTGTTTGACCCAGAGCACAGCTTAAATATTTTGTCCATGATACAAAGCTGCCTAATAAGAAAGTTTCGATGTCATTATAGTGTTATCAAAACTGATTATATAGCACCAATCCCAAATAAGTTACTTTATTAATCTTCTGTTTTTATGGTTATTGAACTAAATTGGATCAAACAGTAGCTGAACTGTATTCCATTCAAATAAGCCAAAGGGTCTATTTCTGTTAGATGTTTTAGCTGTCCACATTTAGGAGGTGTGCTTGCCTGATCTCCTGAAGACAGGCACATTCTCTTTAATTTGCCAGATTGCTAAAAGTCAGGAAGGGTGTTGATACAGGTGATAGATAGTACTCTGTTTTCACAGTAATAGAAAAGGTTTTACAGTCACAGGAAATGCAGCAAATTGTTGATTAATCAAAGATGACATGGCTTTTGAAAAACAAATTTTTTTAAATGCTATATGTGGTGAAGGTCGCCTGGGGAAGAACTTCGTGGCATTTAGAACTATTGAGAAATGAAATGAGTTCTCTCATGAGAGGAAAGTGTTGTGTCCCTCACTTTCAGACACCATGCTCATTGAAGCTAAGGACTCCTGCCCAACTTGGGCATTTGAATGAGGGAACTTTTGCGGCCTGTTAATACACTTAAAAACTCACAGTTGTGTTGATTTGACTTGGAGAGGAGTCAGAGGAGGCAGACATGTTCTGTAGCAAAGAGCTCTTGATAAGAGTGATGGTGGCTTTAGGAATAGTTACCCGGAGATATCTGCACGTGCTTGAAGATGGTGCCCTTTGCTCAAACCCTTTTTAACATTCTAACAAATTCAGCCTGCCTTGATAGTGAAATGGTTAATTTCAGTTGAACTTTAAAAAAACAACTATCAATGTGAAAGTGATGGGCCTAAATTAATAAAGTATTATGCAGTACTTAAGTGCAGTTCCTTTATTGAAGGCAGTAGGGAAGAGTGGTAAAAGGGCTGGTCCTGGAACCAGAATGCCTCGGTTTCAATTCTGTGGCAACTTACTGAGAACAATTTCCCTATTTGTAAAATGAAGTCAATAATAATGCCTATTTCGTTGGACTATTTGGGACCTGAGGTAATGCATGCAAACTTACTACAACTAAAGTTAATTAATAAAGGATTGTTACTGAGCCTGAAAGAGGTTTAGGGCAAGTAGTTTTGCTTATTTCAAGGAACAACTCTAAATCAAGAAAGGTCATAGTTTCTGGGAAGATTTATTACCATGTACAACATTTTAATTCTGATTAAAAGGAAAAAGACTAGCTGATCTTGATTAATCTGTGCTATTTGTCTGTAGCCACACAAGTGTTTTCTTAAGTCTTAATGCAGGTATTTTAAAAAACTAGACCTTTTGTGCCTTAGGCCTTTGTCTCCACTGACACTTGATGAGTTGTGTTTGACAGCGCGTGTCCCGGTGGATACTGGAGGGCCTGATAGGTCAGAAGCTTAAAAACAGATTG
The DNA here is from genome assembly GCA_917880005.1 of Nanger dama. Lineage (NCBI taxonomy): Eukaryota > Metazoa > Chordata > Mammalia > Artiodactyla > Bovidae > Nanger > Nanger dama. The sequence continues at coordinate 18,681,859 of CAKJTW010000014.1, forward strand.
CAGGTACTTCTAATCCCAATCTTAGAACTACCTGTGGCCCTCTTTTTCTGTGTTATAATTTCAGTTTCAGAGGTTATAAATTCAGAAGCGTCTCTCAGCAAGAGATTTGTAGCTCTAAATTTTAAGCTTAGATCATGTGTTAACTGAACAGATGCAAAATGGTACCTGTGGCATTTTAGCATTTGCCTAGGATAAATGACCAGGTGGCCAGAGAAGCGGCTAGAGAGTCTTTACTTCCACAGGGAATGTCCAGAGCTAGCATCCTGCCAGACATTATTTGTAACAACAGTGGCTAAGGTATACTTAGGCTTTCCAGTCCTGAAACACTTTTGCATGGCATTCCCCTATTGGTTAGCTTCTCACTGCATGCCTTCCCAGGGAGGTGGTAGAAAGGAAATGACTGTTGTATTAGTAAGAACTAGAGGTGGTTGGTGAGGTTGGAGATGACAAATGGTGGTCTATGAATTTTCCTGTTTATTTTCATATAGTCTAGTAGATTCAGGGAGCCTTACTCAGTGACTCAAATCTTTGCCTACAGTAGATCATATAGCATCATGTTCTCAACAGACCTTTGATGTATGTAATGTTGTTCTCCTAGTTTTGCATATGAAGAAAATTGAGCCCCAGAGAGGTTAAATATAGGTTGAATCTTTAAAAAATATTGCTATCTGATAATCTTTCGTTGACAAAACAGCACTTTAGTATTATTCAACCCTAATAATTTACTTAGGGATATTAAATAAATTCAAGCATGTTTGTATAGCTCTGTACTGATTTATGTTGATTTATGTCATTTGACTCTTAGACTATCCTATTTTCATTCATTTTTGGGTTCTTTGACGGTACCTTCCTATTGCCACCATATCTTACCTGATAGTTTTTATTTTCTTTCATGAGATGAGAAGACTGAGGGTCAGAGAGGTTTAATGATTTGTGTAAAATGCACAGTTTATATAGCAAGTAAATCTCCATACTCCAAACCTCTCTTCTCTGTATGCCACATCAGTGAACAGAATGGTTAGGGGACTTTGGAGCCATGAGATAATAAAAATGGCTGCAGAGGAATTGTCAGTGTTTAACTTGGCTGAGAAAATACTTAGGAAAGGAAAATAACATTGACTTTTGAGTCATACAGACCCAGATTACAACCCATGTCATTATTAGGCTATGTGATCTTGAATAGGTTTCTTAAACTCTAAGTGTTTTCATTTGTCAAATGGGGCTATTGATACATAAATCCTACTACTTGACATAAGTTTCTGCACAAATTAGTTCCACTTCATACCACACTTTTTCTGTCTGTTTTTCTGTTTATATTGTTGTGGAAAGTCACATCAGTCATTGTATGGATGTTAAAATATGGCAGATTCATCACAATTTTTTAGAAAGATTTCAGTTAAAGTTACACTTACCACCACCACTATTTGTGTCCAAATAAGTCTCCTTTGGTATAAAGGGGATTCTTGGTTCAGTAATGGTTATTCCAACTGACCTCCAGATACTTTCCCAGTTTTTTGGAGAGTAGTCATAAGCTAAAAGAGCAAAAGGCCAATACTTGTCATGCTGTAATATTTCCATGATTAAAACTCAAGATTGTCTAGCTCCCATTGTGAAAAGCATAAGTGAATGAAATTTTGTTCTCTGTGACTGTTTTTACGTATTATTGTATTTAAGTTTTCAAAAAGTGTTTAGGTTAAAGCATGTACAAACTTGAATATAAATAACTTGTATAGTTTTATTTTTATGATTCTTTGAAAATCCTCAGCATCATTTGTCCTCTGTTTTTTATGACCTAGACATTGTTCTAGGAAAAATTTAGTAAGTTGTGTATAGCTATAGTCCTTTAAATTTATTTAATGCTTTTGGTTATAGACAGCACAGGTGGAATTTCATTTTAGTGATTAGATGAGATTTCATGTTATATCTAAATCTCAATCACAGTCTAAAGCCTATTGTTCCGGCATAGTTACTATAAAGAACTTCATCGAGTTTTTAAAATATTTGTATAAAGTAAACTTGTATTAGGTATTTATTATGTTACTGAAAATGCAGTGGGAGTTCATTGTTGGCTGTGCATGGCTGATTTGGAGGAAGGGCTAGGTGCCTTCTGAAGGTAAATTTACATTGTCCACATTTCATATGCAAAAGGCATACACCAGATGATCTGGACTCAGGGTCCTGGGTAAATATAAACACTACCATAGGAACTCTGAAAGATAACCCTGCCTTGGAGAGGTCTTTCTTGATAACTGGAAAATAGAAAAATGCAGTTCCCATTTGATTTGTTGTATCTTTCTGAAGTTGGCAGAGTTCATCTGATCATTTGAAGTGAAAGAATCTAGCCCAAGGAAAATAAATTTCACATCCAGGAAACTTACTAAAGCACTGCCAGATGATATACTAGCTTTCTTTATCTGGTTTCTGTTTGTACTTGGTGATTTCTTTTTCACTTCTTTTTCTCCCTCGTCTCCCTTCCTCTACTCCCATTTTTCCTTTATTTCAGAAAAAAGAAGATATTTAATGGAGAGCTTTTTTCCTCTCTACTTATTACTTGAAAATAATTTCTAAAATAAAATGCCAGTTTTGACTGTTTTTGAAACCCTTGTGTTATTCAGAAATAAGTATACTGGATTTGTGTACTAGACAAGAATTCTTTTTCATAGGGACACTGTAATAATTTTTCTGTCTTCAAATTTGGAAAATTTTTAAAGGGAAAAATAAAGAGGTGGGTTGGGCAGAAATTTTTGTTTGTGTGTTCCTGAAGACAGATGCCCTGAAACATCTTATGAAGTATGAGTTGTCTCAGTGAACTTTAGATTGCGTGTCAAAACTTTTGTATAAATTACTATGTGGATATAGATGTATATCACACTACTGCTGCAGAAAGTTTATTTATTTATTTATTTATTTTAACTACTTTCTGTTGATCAGCTTCTTTTCTTACTGGAGAATGATCTCTACACTGGTTCTCTTTTCTTTCTTCCCCTAATGTGATAGTTCAGGTTTTCTTTTGGAATGAAATTATTGACTACTTGAAAATCATCCTGCCCTTTACCCACAATATCCCCTCAGTCTTATGACAAAGCTCCCTCTAATGTCTCACTTTATTTTATTTTATTTTTTCTGATGAAAAGTCTTTATTGGCTTTGTAACAGTGTTATAAAGGTATTCTCTTTCTAGAGAGCTGGGTAAATACTTTCAGTATTATTTACCCATTCTTTGTCAGTTGATTGCCAATGCCATGTTTCAGTGCAAAGAACTTGGGGTCTTAACATACACACATGTTTTTTCATCCCAATTAAAAAAAAAAAAAAACACTAAGTAGATCTGTGAACTTGGACAAGTCACTTAACTGCTCTAACTTCAGTTTACAGACTTACAAAGCAAGAAAGAGGCTAAGTGGAACAGAAATACATTTCCTTTTATTGTAGGTTCCATAGAGCTCCATGTTCAGCACTAACTGGAATTAAGGACAGAACAATTTTTTCCCATTAGAATTTTCCAAGTCTTCTGAACACTAAGTTTAAATAATTTGCTGCATTCTTCCAAAGATAAACACATAAGCTTCCTATTTATGTGAACAACATTTAGCTTATACTCTAGCTCAGATTCTTCTTCAAATTCCTGTGAAAAAACTATATTTGTAAAGAATAAAATCTCCCTAAAATAGTAACTTCTACATTGCTCCTGCTATTAAAAGATCATGGAATAAGAATTGCAGTAGGCTTTAGAAGCACATGGTTATGTAACACTTGGCTTGGCTCTTTAGAGACATGCTGGAGTATAGAAAAGATTAAAAATTCTTTACTGTCACCTATTTTTATTATTCAGAGATATTTTTATTATGGAGTTAGGGCAATAAAATAGGTAACCATGATTCTAATGTGACCTCCTCCTGATGTGACCGCTCTTGCCAGCTCTGGATAGGTGACATGCAGGAATATATTAAGAACCATCACTGTCTCAGCACGTAATACATGTTAATGAAAAAAAAAATCGATTTTGCCTTCTATCAGGGTCATTCTGACCTGACTTCATCAAATTATCCTTGTCAGAATGTCCCTTATTTCAAGGTTAACATATCAAAATGTTTTGTTGCTGCAAAATGGCAATCCACTCCGGTACTCTTGCCTGGAGAATCCCATGGACAGAGAAGCCTAGTAGGTTACAGTCCATGGGGTCGCAAAGAGTCAGACACGACTGAGCGACTTCACTTCACCTCACACATATGAAGACCAAGATTTTATGGGTATAATTGCATACATTTCCAGCTTTAAAATAATTTATCTAAAAATAAGTGCTTGAAGAGAATTTACTAATTTGTGGATCATTTAAGACTAGCTTTTAAAAACACCCTTCTTGGCCAAAATACTTTCTCAGTATTAGTCAGCTCATGTTGCCATAACAAAGTACCAGAGACTGGCTTAAAAAACAGAAATTTATTTTCTCATGATATGGAAGCTAAAAGTCCAGTTTCCAGCTGCTGTCCATATTGGTTTCCAGCGAGGCCTGATTCCAGACTTGGGGACAGCTACCTTCTCTCTGTGTCCTCACATGCCATTTCCTCTGGGCTTGTATGTTGAGAGAGAGATCTGATGTGTCTCTCTCATCATGTAAGGACACCTAGCGGGTTAGATTAGAGCCCCACCTTTCTGACCTTATTTAACCTGTTGTACAGTCACTCAGTCGTGTCTGACTCTTTCCAACCCCGTGGACTGCAGCATCCCAGGCTTCCCTGTCCTTCACTATCTGCTGGAGCTTGCTCAAACTCATGTCCATCAAGTCAGTGATGCCATCCAAGTATCTCGTCCTCTGTTATCTCTTTCTCCTCCTGCCTTCAATCTTTGCCAGCATCAAGGTCTTTCCTAATGAGTCAGATCTTTGAATCTGGTGGCCAAAGTTTTGGAGTTTTAGTTTCAGCATCAGTCCTTCCAATGAATATTCAAGACTCATTTCCTAGTTGGACCTCCTTGCAGTCCAAGGGACTCTCAAGAGTCTTGTCCAACACCACAGTTCAAAAGCATCAGTTCTTCAGTGCTCAGCTTTCTTTATGGTCCAACTCTCACATGCCTATGTGACTACTGGAAAAACCATGGCTTTGCCTATACAGGCATTTGTCGGCAAAGTAATGCCTCTGCTTTTTAATATCCTGTCTAGGTGGGTCATAGTTTTTCTTCCAAGGAGCAAGCGTCTTTTAATTTCATGACTGTAGACACCATCTGCAGTGCTTTTGGAGCCTAAGAAAATAAAGTCTGTCACTGTTTCCATTGTTTCCCCATCTATTTGCCATGAAGTGATGGGACTGAATGCCATGATCTTAATTTTTTGAACGTAGAATTTTAAGCCAGGTTTTTCACTCTCCTCTTTCACTTTCATCAAGAGGCTCTTCAGTTCCTCTTCATTTTCTGCCATAAGAGTGGTGTCCTCTGTATATCTGAGATATTGATATTTCTCCTGGAAGTCATAATCCGGCTTGTGCTTCATCTAGCCTAGCATTTCATATGATGTACTCTGCATATAAGTAAAATAAGCAGGGTGACAATATATAGCCTTGATGTACTCCTTGCCCAATTTTGAATCAGTCTGTTGTTCCATGTCTGGTTCTAGCAGTTGCTTCTTGACCTGCATACGGGTTTCTCAGGAGGCAGGTAAGGTGGTTAGATATTCCCAACTCTTGAAGAGATTTTCCAGTTTGTTGTGATCCACACAGTCAAAGGCTTTATCTTAGTCAGTGAAGCAGGAATAGATGTTTTTCTGGAATTCTCTTGCCTTTTCTATGGTCCAACAGATATTGGCAATTTGATCTCTGGTTTCTCTGCCTTTTCTAAATCCAGCTTGAACATCTGTAAGTTCTTGGTTCACATACTGTTGAAGCCTAGCTTGGAGAATTTTGAGTGTCACTTTGCTAGTGTGTGAAATGAGTGCAATTGTGTGGTAGTTTGAACATTCTTTGGCATCGCCTTTCTTTGGGATTGGAATGAAATCTGATCTTTCCAGTCCTTGGCCGCTGCTGAGTTTTTCAAATTTGCTGGCATATTGAGTACAGCACTTTCACAGCATCATCTTTTAGGATTTGAAATAGCTCAATTGGAATTCTGTCACCTCCACTAGCTTTGTTTGTAGTGATGCTTCCTGAGGCCCACTTGACTTCATACTCCAAGATGTCTGGCTTTAGGTGAGTGATCACACCATCATGGTTATCTGGGTCATTAAGATCTTTTTTGTGTAGTTCTTCTGTATATTCTTGTCACCTCTTCTTGATATCTTCTGCTTCTGTTAGGTCTCTACCATTTCTGCCCTTTATTGTGCCTATCTTTGCATGAAATGTTCCCTGTTATCTCTAATTTTCTTAAAGAGATCTCTAATCTTTCCCATTCTGTTGTTTTCCTCTGTTTCTTTTCACTGATCACTGAGGAAGGCTTTCTTGTCTCTCCTTGCTATTCTTTGGAACTCTGCATTCAAATGGGTATATCTTTCCTTTTCTCCTTTGCCTTTCACTTCTCTTCTTTTCTCAGCTATTTTTAAGGTCTGCTCAGACAACCATTTTGCCTTTTTGCATTTCTTTTTCTTGAGGATGGCTTTGATCGCAGCCTCCTATACAGTGTTATGAACCTCTGTCCATAGTTCTTCAGGCTCTCTGCCTATCAGATCCAATCCCTTGACTCTATTTGTTGCTTCTGCTGTATAATCGTAAGGGATTGATTTAGGCCATGCCTGCATGGCCTAGTGGTTTTCCCTGCTTACTTCAGTTTAACTCTGGAGCTTAATTTCCTCATTTAAGGCCCTGTCTCCCAATACAGTCACATTGGCAGTTAGGGCTTCAGATACACATGTTTTGGCAGTGGGGAACAATTCAGACCGTAACAGCATTGGGTTGGACATATGAACATAAATTAGACCTCATCTTTATCTTTAAGGGATTTACTCTGTGTGGAAGCTCAGTGTGTAAATAGATTATTAGAGTATTACCTAGTAAATGTGATGGCAGGAATATTCAAATGGCAGTATCATTTAAGCTGGATAATGAAAAAACGGAATCCATGCATTCTGGAGAAAGGAAATAATGTCACACTCCTGGGTTGGGCTGTGAACCTGGTAGAGTTTTAAACAGCGAAGTGACTTAATCTGATTTATGTTTTAGAAAGATAGCATCGACCTTCTGGTCCAGGCTCCAGACAGATATACAATTCCCTAATTCTTTAAGCATGCAGTCAAAGCTATTCCCAGGTGGTACTTCCAACTATGTATATTTTGGGGAAGCTCTTCCTTCTAGTATGGTGTTATAGAGTCTTTTAAAAATATTGACCTTCAGTTACCCTCATGCAGCTTAAAGCATTTTCACATTATTTTCTAATTTGGAAAAAAAAAAGGCTTTATTGCTGCCACTGTATTTATAGATGGGCTCTTAATACCTTTTTGCTCTCTCTAAACTAAGCCATGCGTATTAAGTATTTAAAACTTCCTGTTAACCTTTTTTTCTTTTATTTATTTTTTATTTTAATTTTATTGGAGTACAGTTTATTTACAATGTTGTTTTATTTTGTACAACAGAGTAGTTCAGTTATACATATACTCATTATTTTTGAAATTTATTTTTAATTGGCAGATAATTGTTCCACAATATATGTTGGTTTCTTCCATACATCAACATGAATTAGCCATAGGTATATGTATGTCGCCTCCCTCTTGAACCTCTCTCCCACCCCATCCCAGCCCTCTAGGCCGCCATTAGTCATCTGATTTTGCATAAGGTAATGTTTAATTTTGAAGTGCTCTTTAAGCTCTTACTTTCTTGATGTACCACCTGCATTGTGAACACAAAATTTTACAGCATCAAAAGAATCTGTATTTTATTCTATAGAAGCTCTGTAAATGATCTAACTGGTAACCTAATGGTAGTTTCAGTGAGGTAGTTGTTAGGCTTCATGATTGCTTTCTGTAGGAAGGTTGGCCTCATGGAAATTTCTTTTTCATAAATCAATTTGGCATGGAAACATTAGATGTGAATTAAAGATGAGTAAACTTAACATAATTTTACTGGCAAGGCTGATATTTAAGGTAAAACAATCTGGAAAAATGTATCTTATTTTTATAAAGATATAAACCAGGGTCAAAGAAATTAACCTGGAGGAGAAAAGACTTTGAGAACATTTTAAAAGTCAGAAATATATACAAGTATACTTTTCAGATGATTATGATAGACTCCTTTTTCTTTTAGAAGAGGAAGAAAGTTTGTGGGCCTAAGCTCTTGTCAGAAGTGATTAGGCTGAACACCTTGAAATGGCTTACCACAAGAGTTGTGGCATCTCTGGGAATTTCAAGGGAAGGGGAGTCAGCGCCATTTTTCTGGGAAAGGGTTGAATTGGATGCCTCTTTAAGAGCCATTTAAATTCTAGGCATATGTGATATTTTAATATATTACACTGTGGGTATTACGGAGTCAGAGTTTAAATTCTGAACAAATCTTCCTGTGCTTGATAGATAGGAGAGATGGCTTTTGCTGGTTAGAGAACAGAACTATAAATAATTCGCTCTTTGCTGCAACTTTTTGTTTCTGTTTTTCAGGCAGTATCTTTTTTGATGAGTATTGAAATATTGTCTCTCTCTTCCCATTGATTACAAACTGGTTAGAATCACCAGCAAACAAGTTTTTTTAACACCTGCTTGTTAGAAGCAAGGATTCCAAGTTGTTTTCAGGAGAACAGTCATTAATTTTATTCTCAGGGGATTAATCAAAACCACCCAGGGCTTGCTTCCTTAAGTCTGTTTCCTTTCTAACATTTATTTACTTATTTGTGGCAACACTGGATCTTTGTTGCTCCGTGTTGGCTTTCCCCAGTGGAGCAAGTAGGGGCTGCCCCTTCATTGTGGTGCCTGGGCTTCTTGCCAGCGGTGGCTTCTCTTGTGGCAGAGAGCATGGGCTCTGAAACGTGGGCTCAGTAGTTGTGGGCTTAGTTACTCCCAGGCCTGTGGAATCTTCCTGTGCCAGGGATTGAACAGGTGTGTGTCCTCTTCACTGACAGGCAAATTCTTAACCACTGGGCCACCAGGGAAGTTTCCTTTCTCATCTTCTTTTCCATCGCCATCCATTCCAGTTTGAGATTTCTGTTGTATCAGGCTGTACTGCTATAAAACCTTTCTGAAAGACTCCAAATTCATAGAATTACTTTTTAGGAGGTATAATTTGCACACAGTATAGTGCTAATGCGGGTTTCCCAGGGGCTCTAGTGGTAAAGAACCTGCTGGAAGGCAGAAGATGTCAATAAGAGACGTGGGTGCAGTCACTGGGTCAGGAAGATTCCTTGGAAAGGAAAATGGCAACTCACTCCAGCTTTCTTGCCTGGAAAATCCCATGAACAGAGGAGCTTGGCAGACTACAGTCCATGGGGTCGCAAAAGAGTCAGATACAACTTAGCGACTAAACAATAATAAAAATGTCATCTCAGACAACCCCCCTTAAAAAAGGCTTCCTGCTTTCTCATAAAGCTGTTGTAAACATTCCTCACCTCTCTGTCTCTGTCTGTCTTTGTCTCACAGGCAGGGTTATTGTTGGGATAGTGTTAATCCTTTCAATTCTGTAATATAAAGCAATCCTTTTATAATAAGGGACATACTTTAGATAAAGTCTATGTAGAGTTCCTAAATGTTGTTTTATTCTGTGGTAGTGTATCCTTCAAGAGGAAACCATTAAGAGATTCAAAAACAAGTGCAAGAGGAAACCATTAAGAGATTCAAAAACAAGTGGTTAAATTGGTAGGTTTAATATTTTTATTAATTCTGTTTACTTACTGGAAGAGAATCAAGCATCCTGAAGGTTGCTTAACCATGGAGTAATTATGAATTATGGGTAAGAAAGAAAACTGAAAGCATCTGTCCTCTCTAAACTAGATGAAATAATCACTCCAAATTACTCGAGAATTCTCTGAAGTCATTTCTTGCTTTTCTATATAATCCTTCATGAAGTAGTATTTGCTCAAAATCTGTCCCTCCCACTTTTTAAAATTTGAAAGCATACAGAAAGGACCCAGTTTTTATGCTAATATTTAAACGTGGCTCAGCTGGTAAGGAATCCGCCTGCAAAGTGGGAGACCTGGGTTCGATTCCTGGGTTGGAAAGATCCCCTGAGAAGGGAAAGGCTATCTACTCCAATATTCTGGCCTGGAGAATTCCATGGATTATACAGTCCATGGGGTCGCAAAGAGTCAGACACCACTGAGAGACTTTCACACTTTCTCAGCCATTGTGGTCTCAGCATGATCCACTCATGTTCTAATTCTGATTTCACCTAGAACTGGAAGCAGTGGTTAGAAAAGAGCAAGCGCATATTCCATGAGAACTGGGGTGAAACAAGGAGTTGAGCAATTTGTTTGACTAAAGACTGTTTGATTCTACATTGTGAAGAAATACATTTAAAAACCTCATTATAATCATGGTGACACCTATAATATAAGCAGTTAATCCTCAGTTGTATAGATAATAAGGTAATTTGAAACATGCTCTTAAGCCATTATATAGTTAGAGTGTAAAAATTTGTTGCTTTTCATTGATAGATGGGAAGTCAGATTTTTAAATTTCTTGTATTACGTCTATTAACTTTGATTTTTATGTCTTTTAGTACTTTAGGAAATTACAGAAAATGTCTTTTAGCTAATATTGAACAAAAGTATTCCAGTGAAAAAGAATTTGGAACAGTAGTCTGGAATTAGGACACAATGCTTCTTGCTTGTTCTGGACCAATGACATGACCTTGAACAAATCTTTAAAATCTCTGGGCCTTTAACATTTCCTCGTTTATTTTTCAAATGTTGCTTTCACATCTCAGTGGTTTCCTCAGCATTCATTCTTCTTTGTTGCTCCTACCATTTAAAGTAATGATTACATTAAAATCCTTAAACATTGGCTTTAAAAAAGAACAAATGGTTATATTGTGGGATTTCTCTTTTTCTTTTTTTCTGACCTGCCCTCTGTTTAAGGACACTTTACTAGTTTCCATTAAAACTTGAATTGTAGGTCAGCAGATTGCTAATTATATTTGGTTGGAATACCAAAGTGAATTGAAGATACCTTTTTACCTATGTGACTCATAAGAGCAGTGATCATACTTCATCTTTATTCTCTCTGTAATATTAGTAATTATGAAGATTCATGGGAAAATTAATAGTTTTTTGCCTTTCAGATCAGTCTATAATGGAATGAAATTCTGGATATGATATATGCTATTTTCTTCTTTTTCACGGAACACATAGACACAGAAGGTAACATGATACAAATAATTTGGCAGGTCTTACCTCTTTGAGGTAGGAGAATATGTACAAATCACACCTTTTTGAGGTTTGCTTCATTCTAAGTAGTGTTATCTAGAAGAGCGAGCACTGAAGAAACGAATGTTCCAGCTCTTTCGTACTGGGCAGCATGACTGTGACCTTAGGGAAGGTTCTTATCCTCCAATTCTGTGACTCCTTTATACTAGAAGGAGGTTTAACTAAATGAAATTATTTTTTGTTTAACAATCAGTTGCTAACATTTCTTGAATACTTGCACAGAAGTGTGATGTGGCAGGCCCTACTATGACTCAGTCGTGCCCTCCTCCTTGCAACCCCGTGGACTACAGCACACCAGGCTTTCTTGTCCTTCACTATCTCCTGGAGTTTACTCAGATTCATGTCTGTCAAGTTGGTGATGTTATATAACCATCTCATCCTCTACTGCTCTCTTCTCCTTTTGCCTTGAATCTTTCTCAGCATCAGGATCTTTTCCAGTGAATCACCTCTTTGCATCAGGTGGCCAAAGTTTTGGAACTTCAGCATCAGCACCAGTCCCTCCAATGAATATTCAGGGTTGATTTCCTCTAGGTTTGATTGGTTTGATCTCCTCGCAGTCCAAGGGACCCGCAAGAGTCTTCTCCAGTACCATAATTCAAAAGCATGAGTTCTTTGGCTCTCAGCCTTCTTTCTGGTCCAACTCTCACGTCTGTAAATGACTACTGGAAAAACCATAGCTTTGACTGTATGGACCTTTTCTGGCAAAGTGATGTCTCTGATTTTTAATAGCTGTCTAGATTTGTCATAGCTTCCTTCCAGGGAGCAAGTGTCTTAATTTCATGGCTGCAGTTAGCATCCACAGTAATTTTGGAGCCCAAGAAAATAGTCTGTCACTGATTCCATTTTTTCCCCCATCTATTTGCCATGAAGTGTTGGGACTGGATGCCATGATCTTAGTTTTTAGAACGTTGAGTTTTAAGTCAACATTTTCATTCTCTTCTTTCACCCTCATCAAGGGGCTCTTTAGTTCATCTTTACTTTCTACCATTAGAGTGGTATCTGCATATCTGAGGTTGTTGATATTTCTCTGGGCAGTCATGATTCCAGCTTGTGATTCATCCAGCCTGAGATTTAGTATCATGTACTCTACATAGAAGTTAAATAAGCAGGGTAACAATATACAGCCTTGACGTATTCTTTTCCCAGTTTGAAACCACTCTGTTGTTCCATGTCCAGTTCTAACTATTGCTTCTTGCATACAGTTTCTCAGGAGACAAGTAAGGTGGTCTGGTATTCCCATCTCTTTATGAATTTTCCACAGTTGGTTATGATCCACGCAGTCAAAGGCTTTCTTGTAGTGAATGAAACAAAAATAGACGTTTTTCTGGGATTCCAGTGCTTCTTCTGTGATCCAACATATGTTCGCAGTTTGATCTTTGGTTCTTCTGCCCTTTATGAACCCAGCTTGTACATCTGGAGGTTTTCCCGTTCATGTACTGCTGAAGCCTAGCTTGAAGGATTTTGCACATAACCTTACTAATATGAAATGAGTGCAATTGTTCAGTAGTTTGAACCTTCTTTGGCACTGCCCTGCTTTGGAAGTGACATGAATACTGACCTTTTCCAGTCTTGTGCCACTACTGAGTTTTCCAAATTTGCTGACATCAAATTAAAGAAACTGAAGTCCAGTAGAGATTAAGTAATAAGCCTTTAATAGTGGAACAGCTGGTATTTAACCCACACCTACCCACACATGATTTGACCTCTTCAGTATACTGCCTTCCAATTTTAACAGTCTGTGATTCTGGGAATGTTTTCATATTTTTGTCAGTTTCTGTTCATAGTAAAGCTCCAGAGAACTTTTTATGCTTTTGTTACCATTTCTTTATCCCTCATCTCTCTAGGCCACTTGCTCAGGATGCAATGTTTCCACTTCACTGATTTTTTTCTTTTCATAATTTTCATCAACTTTCATCTTATCAAATCAAGTGGTCTGTTCGCAGTCTTCTTTTTTTTTTTTTTTTCACTTTACTGGACCTCTCAGCACTCGACCCAATTGTTCATTTTCTTCTTCTTAAAACCTTTCTTTACTAAACTGTAAGACTATCAGGTTCTGAAAATCTACCTGGGAACTCCCTGGAAACTTCCTTCTGCTCTGGACTTCTAGTTGTTTTACTGCTTCTGAGCTCAGTCCATGGGCCTCTTTGCTTCTCTGTCTTTGCTCATTCTCAGATGGTCTCATTAGTTCTCAGCACTTTAAATATCATTCCATAAATAGTTTTTGCATGAGCTAGTCTAAAAGTGTCTCATATTGTTTGTTTATGGTACTTTGCATTGACTCAACCTGTTGCAGTTTAATCTTTGTATTTTTTGACACTCACCTCATCTCCTGAAAAATAGTTTCAGCCAAAAAAAAAAAATTATTCCAGTATGATGAATCCTAAATTTGTATCTTTAACCTTCATCTCTCTCCTGAGGTCCTGATTTATACATTTAATTATGTACTTAATATTTGTGTGGCTGTTTAGGCATTTCAAATTTATGATGATTGAACATACTATTTTATTTTATTTTAATCCTGAACAAGGAAATTGTTAAGCTTTTAAGGTCAGCAAACCAAAGGGAATGAAAAGAATTTAAATGGTCTCCATTCATGGGAAAGCACAATAGGATGTTATATGATGGGTAAAATGTCACCTCATCTTTATTCTATTCTGTCCCCCGTGAAAGAGAGGGAGAATAGTAGCAAGTCCTTTTAAACAGACCCAGTGACATACAGAATCCATACTTCCTGATACTTTTGAAACCTACTGTGCCTTGAAAAACTTCAACCAGTGCCACTCAGTGCAGTTAGATGAAAAACTGAAAAGACAAGATGTTTTGAGTTGAAAATGAAAGTTAAACAAACTGTTGACTTACAAATCTCTGTTTTTATTCTGCTAGATTTGCACTTGTCAACTCTTTTCCTGCCCACCATAGTTTATGGCAGTTTGGCTAAAACAATAGAGAATAGTTCCTTGAACTCACAAGCTCATCTTTACCTCCGAGCCTTTACGCTTGACGGTCCCTCCTCTGATAATTCTCTTTCCCCACATCCACATCGTTTTCCTTTCTGTCTCTTCCCCTTTAGTTTTCACCACTCTTTCCTTCTTTTTCACTTCCTACCTCTCTTCTCCCTTTTTCTCCCCTCTTCCTGTCTCCCCAGCTCTCTCTCTCCCTCTCCGTCTCATCTGACTTCATGTTGTTTGAGCCCTCTAAAAAATTATATAGAATTCTTCAAAGCACATTCATTCTTTATTATAAGATTTCTGGTTAATAAAAAAAGTGAAAAGCCTCTCTACCTTCTTAACATCTGGGCTGTTTTCAGAGGGCTATTGCATTTGGCAATGAAAAATCCATTCTCATTTAAATGCTATTTATAGAAGTGCTTTGCTTCTTCTGACATCTAAAAATACCCATGACATCAGGATGTCAGACACTAGTAACAATGTGACTTTTATTTATTTTGGATGAAACAAATCAAAACTGCAAGAGGGGAGCTAAGAGTGATGTCTCTTCTAGTCAAATCAAACATTTTTCACTTGTTGGCCACTGAGTTATTAAGTTGATCTTTCTTTCAATCTGTGTTCTTACTTTTTGTTGTTGTTATTGTTTACCAACAAATATCATTCCATTAACCAGATAAAACTGATTCAGTAAATGCAGGTGTGCATGCTGATTATCTGATTTATACCACTGTTTTAGCTTAATGAAATGTTTCTACACTTTTATCTGCTGGGCTCCTCTTAATCAATATCCTCCTTCCTTTTTTTTTTTAATTAAACATATAGTTCTTGCAAATGATACATTGCATGGACATATTAGAAATAGAATACTAATTACTTACACATGTTATAGTTTGGGAAATACCTACAAATCAGTAAATTTTAATTTTCTTAGAGAAATTGAAGGTTAGTTTCTTGTTAGTAATTTTAAACTCCTGAGTTTACTGCTATATTATAAATAGGCATCATGTAATGTATCACTTTACCCAGTATAAAAGTCAAGGCTATTAATCACCAAAGAACTAACTGATCTTTAGAATTAAGTACCTATTTCCAAAATAGAAAAATGCCAAAGTATTTCTTAAAGACGTATATTTTTCTCATTTATATTTGTCTTTGTATAGCCAGTCAGTTGCTTGGGAAAAGATTCATATTTTGTTCTACTTTTGTGATTTATTTTTAAACTTTTCTTAAGAGAGACTGATTGTGGTACAGCAAGTTTGTTAAGCTCTAAATAGATCACTTGTGAATTCTCTTGATGCAAAGGATAAAATTTCATCTGAAATAACCTGAAAGTCAGGTTGTAAGCTAAAGATGCTGGTTAGAAATATATTAACATTCTGCTTCGACCCCCAGCTTTCTAGCTACTGAATTACTCTTGGTTTTTATAACCTTTTCATTCAGAGGAAATGGATATTGCTTTGTTTGAGATAGTAATTTTAATGCTTATACATCTTATTTTTAAGATTAGATGACTCATGGATTTTAATAGCCCTGTCAGTCACTTCATGAACAAATCTTCTCAGTGGAAGGATAATGATTAGAATGAAAATAAAGATACCAAGGCCTTTATATTATAAGCCAAACTGTAAAAATCACGTTTTTGTTGAATGCCAAATTAAATTCAAATAAGGGATAACAATAATACTATCAAGTTCTAACATAAATTTACTGATGGGCTTCCCTGTTAGCTCAGTTGGTAAAGAATCTGCCTGCAATACAGGAGACCCTAGTTCAATTCCTGTGTTGGGAAGATCCCCTGGAGAAGGAAAAGGCTACCCACTCCAATATTCTGGCCTGGAGAATTCCATGAACTGTGTAGTCCATGGGGTCACAGAGTCGGATACAACTGAGCAACTTTCAGTTTCACTTTATCTGCAGAACCATGCATGGTTTCAATTATCTTGTAATACTTACACATGTTTAATTTATATGCCTCCATCCTCTTAGCCTTGTAGTCTTAACCAAAGAAACCATTGGACTCCTTTCTTTATTTTACAAAAACCCAAATGATGGTATAAGTAAAATATACTGTATCTGGTTGCACAGTTTATCCTTTTAGGCCAGGATATTTAAGATTTCTGGATCATACTTACTTTGTCTATAAAATAGAAATAAAGGCCCACCAAATAGATTTGTTTGAGAATTGAGTCAGCATAAAAAAATGTTCTTTGTAAACTATATATTGATTACACAGATGTCAGAATTCTTGTAAGTACTGCCTTCCCTTAATATTTCAGTGTTTTACAATATATCCAGGTTATCTGCTCAGCTTTTATGATGACTATATTACCTATCAGTGTCAAAAAGACAGGAGATAGAGCTGAACTGTAGTGACCCATAGCACATGCTGCATCTTTCATCTAAAAGCTCATTGTCCTCAGTTTCTACTTAATTGAAAATTCCAGTTAGTTGTGTTTGAATAATGGAGGTTTTAGGTTTTTTTATGACATCAAAGTGCTTTCCACTGATAAAATCTGAGCCACAGCACAGTTGACCATAGAGTAAGACACAAAATTCTGAAGCTTTTATTAGAATACCTTGAATTGTAGCAATAAAGAAACCTTGAAAAGGTTATTAGTTATAGCAATAGTAATTTACTGTGTTTATGGTTGCTGTGAGACAAGTAAACAAGAATTAAAGAGCACACTCAGTTTCACACAGCCATAAGTGAAAAAGAGAAGCATGAGAAAGGAAATTTTGTTTTTTTGAAGTTTGTTTGTATAGCTGCAGCATAAAATATATGTGATCGTTCTGACACTTTGAGGTGTTATGAAGAAAATTCTGTGTGTAACACACTGATCCTTAAGTAAATAGAAGTTTCAATAAGATAAACTAAGGAATGGTTATGATACTTGTTTTGTAGCAGAAATTTTCAAAGTATATTTAATCTCCTTAAAAAGATAAAAAATATATGACTTGACATAAAATCAAAGAGTACAGAACAGACCAGTAGGTCTTAAGGATTTGTTAAAATGTAGTTACATGCCTTAGAGAAAGTCCTTTGAGAATTTCACTATTCTGAGTATTTGGTAAATTTACTATGTCCTCTACAAGGATAAATATAATTTGATAGAAATAGAACATCAGTTCAGGAACTATAAATCCCTATCACTATGATAAACCACAGCTGAGAAAGACACTGTTCATTCCGCCTACGAGTAGCTTCTTGAGAATGACAAGTCCTGCCTGTGTGGGATTTGAGGACAATATGTTGCAAATGCCCTCAGATCTTCTAGACCTACCACTTTGTTCTCTGTGTCTTCTGATTATAGCCTGGTACCTGTAATGCTGCAACACTGTCCCTACTCCTGCCCATTTTTTTTTAATTAAAAAAAAAATTCTTCATCATGAGATTTCTGGCTCGAATGAATTTTTCAAATACCATTTTTAAAATATGCCACTTCTCTGTTTAAGAACCCATATAGATGTCCTCATTCATTATCCTACTCTTTCAACATTCCATGATCTCTGTTATCTGACCTCACCCTACAGTTCCACCCCAATTTGTTTATTATACCAAGTTCTATTCCACAGAGGAGGGGGAGCCCAAGAGAGCCACTTATGAATAGATATATAAAGAAATTTGGGAGAAAGCAATGGCAACCCACTCCAGTACTCTTGCCTGGAGAATCCCAGGGACGGAGGAGCCTGGTGGGCTGCCGTCTATGGGTCTCACCGAGTCGGACACGACTGACATGACTTAGCAGCTAACAGCATAAAGAAATTTAGAATAGATAGAAATTCAGAAATTTCATATAGAAATTTTGAGTAGATATAGTTCGGTTCAGTTGCTCAGTCGTGTTCGACACTGTGCAACCCCATGCACTGCAGCCAGGCCTTACCTGTCCATCACCAACTCCCGGAGTTTACCCAAACTCATGTTCATTGAGTCGGTGATGCTATCCAACTAT
This sequence comes from Nanger dama, assembly GCA_917880005.1. Classification (NCBI taxonomy): domain Eukaryota; kingdom Metazoa; phylum Chordata; class Mammalia; order Artiodactyla; family Bovidae; genus Nanger; species Nanger dama. Next base: position 18,700,078 of record CAKJTW010000014.1, read on the forward strand.
CTCATCCTCTGTCATCCCCTTCTCTTCCTGCCTTCAATCTTTCCCAGCATCAGGGTCTTTTCAGATAAGTCAGTTCTTCACATCAGGTGGCCAAAGTATTGGAGTTTCAGCTTCAGCATCAGTCCTTCCAATAAATATTCAGGGCTGATTTCCTTTAATATGGACTGGATGGATCTCCTTGCTGTCCAAGGGACTCTCAAGAGTCTTCTCCAACACCACACTTCAAAAGCATCAATTCTTTGGTGCTCACCTTTCTTTATAGTCCAACTCTCACATGCATACATGACTACTGGGAAAACCATAGCTTTGACTACATGGACTTTTGTTGGCAAAGTAATGTCTCTGCTTTTTAATATCTGTCTAGGTTAGTCATATCTTTTCTTCTAAGGAGCAAGTGTCTTTTAATTTCATGGCTGCAGTCACCATCTGCAGTGATTTGGGAGCCCCCAAAATAAAATCTATAGATATATTTAGAAATTTAGAAATGAGAGAGGAACCTTGGAAATACAGATATGAAGACTTGAGAAGGTGACACTAGGGATGAAATTTAGATGCATAGGTTTCATCTGCTATAACTTAGGTTAAGGTTTAGCTCTGCTAGATTATCATCTCTTTTGCTGTCCCCTCTAACATGCATTTTGTTTAGTTCAACTTTCTCCCCACTGTACCCATATTTAGTGGCACTTTTGTGTGTGTGTGTTTACTTAGCTTTCTCATATCCTGCTTTTATTCAGAGTTCGACCTCATATTCATTTCCCATCTTCTGTGAAGCCTTCCCTGTGTGGTCCAGCACTCTTGGAATTCCGTCTTTGACTCCCGTAGCAGTTATACTGAGTGTACAATAATGTCATATCTCCATCACTCATCTTTTATGGTATTCAGGAGTTACATTTACAGCCAGCTTTCTTGAAATAGATTTTTAAGTATTCTGAGAAATTGTTATATTTTTAAGCTGTCTGTCCCTTCATTCACATCAGCATCGTGTACTGGTGCCTGTGCCACCAGCATTCTTCCATGCATCATTCTTCTGCATTCTGCACAAGGCCGAGATTATATTGGTTGGCCAACAAAGTTCGTTCCCATACCATTTTATGGAAAAACCTAAACAAGCTTTTTGGCCAACCCGATAATATAATCAACGAAGTCAGGGTTGACTGGCAGGTTAGTAAGTCTGTCTAGTCAATGCTTGTATGTGCAAAAAGCATGACTTTAATATTTGGGGCTTTCAAGGACTTACTTAGATATATGGCTTTGTAGATAGTTGAACCACTCTCTGGGCTTTCCTGGTGGCTCAGCTGGTAAAGAATTTCCCTGCAACCTGGAAGACTGAGTTCAATCCCTAGGTTAGGAAGATCCCTTGGAGGAGGGAATGGCTACCCACTCCAGCATTCTGGTCTGGAGAATTCCTTGGACTGTACAGTCCATGACTATCTGGTGATGTCCATGTGTAGAGTCTTCTCTTGTGTTGTTGGAAGAGCGTGTTTGCTATGACCAGTGTGTTCTCTTGGCGAAACTAAGCCTTTGACCTGCTTTGTTTTGTACTCTAAGGCCAAATTTGCCTGTTATTCCAGCTATCTCTTGACTTTCTACTTTTGCATTCTAGTCCCCTATAATGAAAAGGACATCCTTTTGGGTGTTCTAGAAGGTCCTGTTGGTCTTCATAGAACTGTTCAGCTTCAACTTCTTCAGCATTACTGGTCAGGGCATAGACTTGAATTATTTGGCCACCTGATATGAAGAATTGACTCATTGGAAAAGACCCTGATTCTAGGAATGATTGAAGCTAGGAGGAGAAGGGGATGACAGAGGATAAGATGGTTGGCTGGCATCACTGACTCGAAGGACATGAGTTTGAGTAAGTTCTGGTAGGTCGTGATGGACAGGGAGGCCTGGCATGCTGCAGTCCATGGGGTCACAAAGAGTCAGACACGACTGAGAAACTTTCACATTCCCAAGGAAAAGTAGACTTAGAAGAAAAGTGTTAGAGTTCTGCACTTTGTTAGCTCAGACCACAATTGCAAATCAGTCCCACTCTTAATGTTATTACTCCTGACCTTACATTTCATACTGTAACTCTGGAATGAAATTCAGGTAAGCCCCAAAATCTGTCTGCTAAAGCATTCTGTGCCTGAATGCTAAACTGCTTTAGTCCTTTTCAACTCTTTGGGACTCTGTTGACCGTAACCTGCTGACTCCTCTGTCCTTGGAATTCTCCAGGCAAGAATACTAGAGTGAGTTGCCATGCCCTCTTCCAGGGAATCTTCCTGACCCAGGGATCAAACCCACATCTTGTACATCTTTTTGCATTGGCAGGTGGATTCTTTATTCCACCTGGGAATTACACATTCCCATTCTACAACTATACAATTCTAAGCATGCAGCATTGTAGTAATTTATACCTAAGATTATACTACTAATTACTTGAATTTGGTGAACAACAGGTGTGGAACCAGAAATCTCCAAAACATTTTGCAGGAGGGTATGGGACAGAGAGGTGAAGAGCTGCAAGAATGCTCTTTAAGGAAGGAGAAAAAAAAAAAAACCACCTGTAAAATTAGCAGAGATGAGGATCTCATTCATACCTGGCAGTATTTGGAATCTGGTCAGATATAACCAGTATCTTCTACCTGTCTCCAGACAAACTTTTGGTAACCTGGGAAGCTTGCATCTGAGTCTGGGAGTATACTGCTGTGTCTCATGCTCTTTGTAGTAGTCAGAACAGATGTGGTTCCATATCCTTTGCTTTTAAAGACATTTTACATTTTTTAACTTCATCTGTTGATGTCTTCCTTCGTTTACATCATTCTCTTACATCTTCATTTACATCTTCATTTACATCATTAATCATTTAATGTGTGTGTAACCAGCATTAAAAAAAAAAAAAGCCTCAGTTACAAACCCTGAACTGAATAATTCTCATACATATAAACTACAAACTACTCACTTGAACATATGTACAGATGCTACTAGCACTAGTAAAAATATACATTTTAAAAGGACTTCAATTCACAGTTATTTTGGTCACAGCATGTGTTCTCAAAAAAAAAAAAAAGAAAAGATTACTATCATTATGGGAAGAGAGATGAGAATGGAGAAATCTTGGCATTTTTTAAATGATTAAAAAAAAAAAATCCTTATTTTTAAACAGGGTAATAGTATTGGGCCCGTAGAATTAACCCTAGATTTCTTTAGCATATATTCAATGCCCTTCCAAAGCTGGCCTTTGCCTACTTTTCTACTTTGGATGCAACCAGCCAACTCATTGGAAAAGACCCTGATATGCTGGGAAAGATTGAGGCAGGAGGAAAAGAGGGCAACAGAAGATGAGATGGTTAGATAGCATCACAGACTCAAAGAACATGAATTTGAGCAAATTCCAGAAAACAGTGAAGGACAGGGAAGCCTGGCGCGCTGCATTTCGTGGGGTCATGAAGAGTCAGACACAACTTTGTGACGGAGCAACAGTAGCAACAACTAGCCTTGGCTCCTACTACTGTCCTGCCCTTCATGGCACTGAAACTCATTTATTGTTTCCTGCCCCTCTGTCTTTCCTTTTCCCCTGTAAATTGTGACTCTTTCTCAAGACTGTTCTAATCTCTTCTGTGAAGTCTTCTCTGTCCTCTTAGATTCCCTTTCTACATGTGTTTGCACACAAGTAACTCTGAGTAGATGCTTTACAATTTAGAAATCTTTAATTCACTAAACTGGCAAGTGTAAATAATCTATAAATACTTGCTGAAGAAAGGAAGGGAAATAAAAATGCACTTGAATGTTCAGAAATTTCTATCATAGCTTCTGTTATAGTGATTGTTTAGAATGCATACAGACTTGAAGATTATAACTAACATCACTGATTTGGTAGTTCAGATTATGGATGAAGATGGGAGGCACTTGTTTTAAGGTATCTTTTTGAAAGAATTTTAGGTTAATTTTGTTTTATAACTCAAAGTTTAGGGGTCTAGCTATACCACTGACTATATTTAAATTATCTAATCCTATTTCCTTTACTGTAAAATGTGAAATTTTAATACAGTTTTTATTCATTCATTCATTTTTCCAATTCATTAAACATTTGTGTTCTAGGTATTACTTTTATCTTTACAATTTAATCTTTAAATAATAGACTTTCTACTTACACAGCTTAAACCTTTAGAAACTGCAACAAAATGTTTTTTTTTTTTTTTTAAAGAAGCTTATTTGCCTACGTTTTTGTTGTTCAGTTGCTCAGCTGTGTCCTACTCTGCAACCCGATGGACTGCAGCACCCCAGTCTTCCCTGTCCATCGCCACCTCCTGGAATTTGCTCAAACTCATGTCCATTGAATTGGTGATGCCACCCAGTCATCTTATCCTCTGTCGTCGCCTTCTCCTCCTGCCCTCAATGATTCCCAGCATCAGGGTCTTTTCTAATGAGTCAGCTCTTTGCATCAGGTGGCCAAAGTATTAGAGTTTCAGCTTCAGCATCAGTCCTTCCAATGAATATTCAGGACTGATTTCCTTTAGAATTGACTGGTTTGATCTCCTTGCAGTCCAAGGGACCCTGAAGAGTCCACAGTTCAAAAGCATCAATTCTTCAGTGCTCAGCCTTCTCTGTGGTCCAACTCTCACATCCTTATACATGACTGATAGAAAAACCACAGCTTTAACTGTGTGGACCTTTGCTGGCAAAGTAATGTCTCTGCTTTTTAATATCCTGTCTAAGTTTGTCATAGCTTTTCTTCCAAGGAGCAAGCATCTTTGAATTTCATGGCTGCAGTCACCATCTGCAGTGATTTTGGAGACCAAGAAAATAAAGTTACTGTTTCCATTTTTCCCACATCTGTTTGCCATGAAGTCTTGGAACTGGATGCCATGATCTTAGTTTTTTGAATGTTGAGTTTTGAGCCAGCCTACCTTATTCTTTTGGAAAACTGCACAAAATAAACTGGCTTTCAGATACATGGTCACTGTAGGTTGTAATTTCATCTGTTTATTAATATAAATAATTATATGTATGGATAAGCAATTTAATCCTAGCCCAACGTCTGAACAATATATAGAAATTGCTTTTTGTCAGTTTTTTTTTTTAAACCAGGGAAGCATGGAATGCAAAATAGAATATTAAAAGAGATTGATATGCAAAATTAGCTATTTTTTCCCAAACAAGGGAAGAAATAGATGGTAAGAAATTTCATGCAAATTTATGCAGTGGGTGAGTTAACCATGATTTCAAGTATTTATTTCCTCAAATTATGTATCTCCTTTGTAAACAAAGCATTTTCTTTGCCTTGTCTTGCTGAATGGAAAATTGATTATCTTAATTGTACCTCTATTCAAACCCACTTATAAATGACTATGTGGCAAACTGTAAGATAGTAAAATAGAGGGGTCCAGCCTTTTAAAGTTTTCACTGTACAAGTGAACTTTAATTTTGGATATTAAATTTTGATTTGGGTATAAAATCATGAATTAGTTGATTTCTTAGTTACAGAAAATTTGTAAGTGAGAGCATGGTGATAATAATACATTGTGACTACACATTTGATATTTTAGCAGAGTAGGTACTTGGTTGGTGATGAGAAGTTTTATAGATAGGAAGAGTAAGAATTAAGAAATAGTGAACTTAAAATTTCATAATATATTCTTACTGTCTTTAAAGTGAAGATAGAAAAGAAGTAGGAAATTGATGATAATTTAGTCTTTCTATAATTTAAAGCACTTAAAATACTCTTTTGTAAAAATTTTAAAATGATTTTAAACAATTTAAGGGAGAATTTTCTGTGATTGTTAAGTCATTGTTTGTTATATGCTACAGAGCATGATTTTTCTAATTTTAATGTGTAATTCATTTCAACTAAATAGGAAAATAGAAGCCTGAAATGGAGTAAACTTTTAAGATTACTGGAGTAGATATAAGAAAATATTACCATGGCTTAACTTAGTTTTGGTTTATTAGTTTTTATAAGTAAAAACCTAATTCTTTGGTTGCCAAAGTATCATGGGGAAAATAACAGAGTTAATGAAATTCAAAATACAGAACATTTCAGAAAATGGTATTTTGCTCATTTAGGCATACTGTTTTGTAAAATACTTAGTCATTTAAAAAGATAACTTCCAATAAAGGATGACTGACTTTTCAATTTAAGTAGTGATTGTGGAGTTTTAAGGGAACTTGGAAGCAATTTATAATTCATTTCCATTTTCAGAGAAGAAAAGACTTGTTTACTGCTATAAAGAATATTGAATGATTATTGACTTCCTTTTTAATTTTGTTTTTAATTAGAGAATAGTTGTTTTACAATGTTGTTTTGGTTTCTGCTAACAATGTGAATCAGCCATAAGTATACATATGGACTTTCCTTTTTTAAGTGGAAATTTCTTATCCTATACAGACACTTTTTAGTTGACATTTATACTCTTATGACTATTTTGGTCAATTTCAAAATAAGGAAAATTTAGATAACTTGTATTTAGTGAAGTTTGAAATATATCCTCTGATTAATAGAGGCAAGCTTTGACCTAGGTAATTAAAAAGAGTACATACTGAGATCAATTTACTAATGCTTGAGCAGGTAATTGGCTTTGTTTTAAGAGATAGAAGAGTGCCTATAACTCAGTGTGATACTCCTCAGAAAACTCTCCAGAGTTATTTTTTGATTGGTGCACAAGGCATGACTTGTTTTTCTATGCATTGTTTTATTAGACCTGTTGTATTATATGTATATTTAAGTTTCTATGTTCTCCTTGAGATGTAAACTCAGTGAGGTCAGAAAACTTAATCAATAGTCTCTTGTTAAATGATCTTTTCCCAGAATTTGAATATAATTTTTTAGGAACAATATTCAATATTCATTATTTTTCTTTTGTTACATGTTATGTTCCATAACAGCTGAACTAAATTTATTTAGCTTTCAGAACATGAAGGAATTATCTTTCTATATTTCAGTAATATGTTACTGTTGATTTTAGCAAACATCTTATAAGATTATTATACTTTATGTCCTTAGTAAGATTTCTCTTTGTAAGATGTAAATAATAACAATAATGTTGACTTACTCTCGGCTTTGATGATTATCACCAAAAATATTTCAAAAGATTAGAACTTTAACCCCAAGTTCAGTAGTTCTGATTATAACAGAGGAAATAGCCAAGAAAAGATTTAAGTCACATTTTAATAGACTAGATGCTCAGACACCTAACATGCAAGATGCTCTATTCAGCTAAGCATTTTTAGATGCAACAAAAGTTATCAATCTGCTGCTCAGAATACCAAGTTGCTTCTTTCTTCGTGGTTTGTAATATATCACTTGTGTCAAAAGAAAGTTACATCTGCTTCTCCTTTGGCACAATTCTCCATTTACTGTGCCATACTGAAATGTTTGCATACGTCATGCCACTCAGTTAAATCATTCAGAGGAATTGAATCAGGAATTAAAGTGGCTGGTTAATTGAAAAGGACGTCTTTTTGTGACTGGCTTATTTCACTTAGTATAATGTCTTCAAGGTTCACCCATGTTGTAGTATGAGGAAGAATTTTCTTCCTTTTTAAGACTGAATAGTGTTCCACTATATGTAAATATATACCATCTTTTATTTATGTATTCATTCATTGATGGACATTTAGGTTGATTTCACCTGTTAGTTATTGTGAATAATAAATGCTGCAATGAATGTGAATATCCAATATCTCTTTGAGATTCTTTGATAATCTATAATGTAACTTATTATAATCAGCAGTTCTGATGCTGAAAGGCAGTACTTCCAAATTTGTTTTTCTTCGTCCTAACTACTGTCCTACCTGTGATGATCTATAACAAAGAATTGGAATAGATCAAAATAATGAAAAGTTTCACAGTATTTTATTTCTGATTGAAGTATACAGTCCATATGGCGTTAGGTTTATGTACAATATATTAACAGAATGCAAAATAGAAATATTGGTGAGATACTCATAAGATAGTATCAGTAACTAATTGCTTAATATTATTTGAAATATTTCGTAAATGAAGAAGAGCTTGCATGCCATATAAACTTAAAAATACCATAGCATTCTTATTACCATATCTTGATGGTAGACGGCAAGTTATTTTTAAAAATGCAGATTCTCACAGATGGAATATCACCAGTAACATGTCACTGTGTAAGAAAGCCAAGTATATATCTTAGTATAGTTATTTATAAAGTTATGCACCCAAAATATGCAAAAAAATGTGCCACCTTGCTCTGTATAATTAATAAATAGAATCAATCAATAATGATGTCTAAAGTAACTGAATTTCATAATTGAAGAAAAATAACGATTGAACACTATAACCAACCTAAGACAAGAGGGATGATGCTCTGATACTAAAGTGACTTTTAATTTTTTGAGTACCTAATTTTAGTAATTCCTAATAATCTGGCTAATAGTTTTCTAATAAATCATGTTTGTAGCTATATGAAAACTTCTTTTAAATTCATGGAATTTTTCATCATTCTCCCTAAAGAAAAGAAGATCTTGTATTTTTTTAATAGTTGGCTCCCTGTCTTGGGTTGCCAGTAGACCACGAACCATGCGTACTTTGGGAATTACAGGTCCTCAACAGCAGTTCTCTGTGTGCTTGAACCCTTCAAGTGTACACTGCCTACTTATGGTAGTTATATGCCGTTCACCTTCCCTCACACCTGTGATATATACACGGGTATGGTGGTGGTTGGCAGATAGTAAGTTGAACAAAGTCTATGTGATGTGGATAAAATAAGGTATTACTTGCTGCTGTTAGAAGTGTGGGGTGAGAGTCACAGGTGAAGTCACCCATTGCCTAAGCAAATCACATGTTGGTTGGAACAATCAAATTTCAACTCACCGTATATAAATAAGCAAATAGTCATGGCAATTACTCCATTCAAACATGACCAGTGCCAAAGAGCTACCGAGTGTATAGTGAGATGATTATGGATAGATAGATGTTTTGTGGATAAAATATAATACTTCATACTTTATTTATAAAGCGGCTCTGTAAGAGTTATTGTGTTACAATTAGCTATTGACATTTTAGGTGTTTTGTTTTTTTAAAATCACAGTTTCCTAAAGCAAGTCACCAATAATTTTTGTATTTTCACATGTGCTTTGAACGCAAGAAAGTTTAGAACTTCACCTGTAAGTTCTAGTCTTTGAGTATCTTCTTAAGTAAACTTGGTTTTAGTCTCACTTTTTCTCTTCTTCTCGTTAACTTTCTGATCCTCACAGATGCACTGGTCTGTATTAATCCTTTTCTTTGCAGTATAATTCTTGAACTATCTTTATTGTTAGCTTTCCTCCCCCTGTGTTAGGTTATAAATTATTTTCTTTTTTAATAGACATTTGTTAACATTATTTGTTTGTCATGGGCTAGAATTTATGGTATCCTTAGGTTATAAAACCAATTACAGAAATCTCAGGATACATTGAGTGTAATGGTTCCCAAACTTTTGCATTTGAAAACAAACAGAAGATGAGGATTATGCATGGAGTTACCAACTCAATATATTTTCTGTTAGGCACATTTAAAAGCACATACAACCATCATTATTTTATATAATATTTATATATTATATATTAATATTTATACATTATTTTATATAATAAGACAAGTTGAAAAAAGCTTATTACAGTAAAATGAAGTCCTTTTCTATGATAGATGGCACTTTTTCACCAACCTAAAGACATGCACAATACTGTACAATACATGTACAAATACATGTACAAAAGATTATTTTGTAATCTTAAACCTGACCTTTACCTGGCTAAAATAATAGTTACCTAATACACATATTTTGACTACTCAGAAATCCAAATATGTATTGCTTCAGGATTCCAAACCCTGTCTACCTTTCTAGAATTATTTAGAGTACTTCGCTGCTCTTTCAACAAAATAAACACCTACTTTTGTCATTTATTGAGTACTTGCATTGGCTAAGCTTGGTTCAGGCACTTTATTTCCTCTTTAATCTCAAGAGTCACTGATTAGTTATTAGAAGGTACCCTTTTCTAGTTATTTTTCTAATGTTAATTTGTATATGCATATACACTTGATGTTCTGTTTTTGATTATATTACACCTTCACCCAAAATACCCTCCTTTGTGACTCTTACATGTCCCAATACTCATTTATCCTGAGCATCACTTAAATAACATAGATTCTCCTAAAGAACGCTTATCACTTTCTTGTACAGGTAGACGTTGTTTTATTGCACTTTGCTTTATCATGCTTCATAGATACTGTATTTTTTGCAAAAAGGTTTATGGCAACCCTGCATTGAGCAAGTCTGTCAGCACTGTTTTCCCAACTGCATTTGCTTACTTGGTGTCTCATTTTGGTAATTTTTACAAAATTCTAAAACCTCCACCAGCAAAAAGATCATGACTCATTGAGGGCTCAGATGATGGTTAGCATTTTTTAGCAATAAAGTATTTTTTTAATTAAAAGTACATTGCTTTTTAGACATAATGCTCTTGCACACTTAATAGACAATAGTATAAGCATAACTTGTATATGCACTGGGAAAGAAACCAAAGAATTTGTGTAAGTCACTTCATTGTCATACTCAAGAGAGCATTGTGGTGGTCTGGGAACAAGCCATAATATCTCCAAGGTGTGCCAGTGCTAGTATTATATATGTCCATAAATTATTGACTGTTTCTCTGGAAGTACTCTTATAACTTGGACCAGATTTTGTTTATCTTTGTATCCTGTAAAGTCTCTTACCATGTGTACCTTGCACATGATAAGCATTCAGTGCATATTTGTTGCATAAATATAGTGCAGAAGCTCCTAGACCAAGTAAGACAACAGCATGTTTTTCTTTCTAAATAAAGATTTACATTATATTAATGTGTTTTAGAGCTTACATTTCCCTTTTAATTAGTGATGTTGAGCATCTATTTCATGTGTCTATTGTCCTTCTGCATATCTCCTTTAGAAAAATGCCTATTCAGGTTGTCAGCCCAGTGTTTAATCAGGTTGCTTTTTAAAATATTAATTGAGTTAGATGAGTTCATTATATATTTTGGGTACTAACCTCTTATCAGACATGTTGTTTGCAAATATCTTCTCCCCTACTCAGTAGGTCCCTTTTTGTTTTGTTGATGGTTTCCTTTGCCATAGAAAAAGCCTTTCTGTTTGATGTAGTCTCGTTTGTTTATATTGTTATTTGGTTTTGTTTCCCTTGCCCGAGGAGACACATTCAAAAAAAATATTCCTAAGACCAATGTCAAAGAGCATACTGCTTATGTTTTCTTCAAGAACTTGTATGGTTTCAGGCCTCTAACCCATATAGATCTTTAATCATTTTGAGTTTGTTATGGTGTGAAAAAAATGTTCTCATTTCATTCTTTTACATGTAGCTGTCCAGTTTTCTCAACACCACTTACAGAAGAAACTGTCTTTTTGCCCTTGTATATTCTTGCCTCCTTTATCATAGATCAATTGACCATATGTGTGTGGGTTTATTTCTGGGCTCTGTATTCTGTTCCAGTGATCTTTGTGTCTGTTTTTGCCAGTGGCATATCTGATTACTTACTGAAGCTTTGTAGTGTAGTATGAAGTCAGGGAGTCTGGTACTTCAGCTTTGTTCTGTTTTCTCAAAATTGATTTGGCCATTAGAGTCTTCTGTGATTCCATATAAATTTTAGGATTATTCTAGTTCTGTAAAAAATGCCATAGGTATTTTGATAGAGATTCTATTAAAACTGTAAATTGCTTTGAGTAGTGAGGGCATTTTAACAATATTAGTTTTCCCTGTCCATAGAATATATTGCCACTTATTTGTATTGTCTTCAGTTTGCTTCATCAGTGTGAGATATCACCTCACACCTGTCAGAATGGCTGTTGTCAGAAAGATGAGAATTAAGTGTAGGCAAGTATGGGAACTCTGATGCACTGTTGGTGGGAATGTAAATTGGTACAGCCACTATGAAAAAAAGTGCAGAGGTTCCTCAAAAAATTAAAAATATTACTAGAACTTCCATAGCCAGGAATTCTGCTCCTGGTTATTTATTTAAACAAAACAAAATCACTAATTAGAAAAGATATATGAACTGTACACTGTTCATAACGATATTATTTACAATAAGCAAGATATGGGAACAACCTAAGTGATTATCAACTGCCAGGGTCCAGCCCCGGTGGATCCAGGGTAATTCGAAGGGGAGATGGATAGGCAAGGAAAAAACTTATTTATTAATTAATATAAGATTAGATTAAGAAGAAATAGTGTAGTAGGAAAATTTAAGTGGAGAAAAGAGGCTGAATAACTTGGTTTTACGTGGAAAACCATTAAAGTTCCAGACAAGGAACTTGCACCATCTATGTTGGGCCCTCTTATTTATTAATTAATATAAGATTAGATTAAGAAGAAATAGTGTAGTAGGAAAATTTAGATGGAGAAAAGAGGCTGAATAACTTGGTTTACGTGGAAAACCAATAAAGTTCCAGACAAGGAACTTGCACTATCTACGTTAGGCCGCCGGTGCCATTTGAATATCGGAGGGTGCCCGCCTTGGGCTCTCTCTCTTATGGATCTTAGAAACCAGGACAAGTAAGTAGACATGGCGAGCCTCCACGCCCCAGGTGGGAATTCAGCCTGAAATTAGAGTAGAGAGCAGACACGGGGGAAACCAGTCCTTCCAATGACTGGCCCAGCCTCTATTGTCTAGAAAGGCCTTTTATATCTTTTTGATTGTACATAGAGGTCAATGGGTAATTCAAAGTTATGCAGCTTTAGCCACCCAGACTCTTATCAAAACCAGGCTTTCTCTCTACATACCTAGTTGTATACACAAGTCTTAGGTAATTTATATCATCTTCCGGCCAAAAGGGCCAATTAACATTTACAGTCCTTTTCTGATAAGGTTTGTCAATCAGAAGGCTTATTTGTGTTGATCTTCCCAAAGTCTGGTGCCACTCTCAGAAAAACACTAAATAAAGTTACATTCTTACATAGCAAAGATACAGCAATTTATAACAAGTAAAAGGAGTACAGTGATTTACAACAAAAGGAAAGTAATTAACTCAAAAATCTAGTGTTGCTAACATCAAGACTACTATATCTCTTTTTCCATATCCCATTTAACATCCTCCCAGGTGCCTAAAAGATAAAGAATATGGAGGCCTGGCAGCAATCATTGAGTCAACAGTGAAATCCCATCACCAATATGATTTTAGCTCTTTAGAAAAAGCTCTGTATCTTTAAGATGCTTTTAAGCGTTGTACCTCTTGCTGTTGGGGACTGTAAGCAATTCACAAGCTGTAAGAGGTCTGGGGGAACCTGTTATGCAAGCTAGAGAACTATCAGAGGGGGTTTAACTGAAACATCCCTTTCAAATGCAGAAGACTAAAGCCCTGAGTTGACTTTTTCCAGAGAATATCAGAAAGGTGGAAAAGCAGGCAGATTCTTATTTTGAGGGTTACATGCTCAGGAAATACCAGGGGGAAAACCTGAGGTCTGATTAGCCTTGCCATCAGGGCTTTGCTGCATGACCTTGTCACGGGTGGAATTCCTCACGCTGGCTTCCAGCAGTCAACAGATAAGTGGATAAAGAAGATGTGGTGTACACACACACACTCAATACAGTATTACTCAGCCATAAAAAAGAATTAAATTCTGCCATTTGTGACCTGGAGGGTATCAGCTTAGTGAAATATGTCAGACAGAAAGACAAATACTAACTACATGCTTTCACTTATAGGTGGAATTTACAAAGAGAAAATAGATGAATGTATATAACAAAACAGAAATGGACTCATAGGTAAAGAGAACAAACAGTGGTTCCCAGAGGGTGAAGGGTAGGGGGAGGGCCAAGATAGATGAAGCAGATTAAGTTACAAACTACTAGATAGAAAATAAATGAGTTACAAGGATGATGATAGTGAAAGTGTGAAATGAGAATGTTGGTTGCTCAGTCGTGTCCTATTCTTTGCAACCCCATGGACTCCTCTATCCATGGAATTCTCCAGGCATGAATACTGAAGTGGGTAGACATTTCCTTCACCAGGGGATCTTCCCAACCCAGGGATTGAACCCCAGTCTCCCAAAGTGCAGGCAGCTCTTTACCATCTGAACCACCACAGAAGCTCTTAAGTGCAGGGAATGCAGTCAGTATTTTTAATAAGTTTATATGAAGCATAATCTATTTAAAAAACCATTGAATTATCATGTCGTATACCTAAAACTAATATAAGTCAACTATGCTTAGGTTTTAAAAAGTTTTAACATCTATACATGTAGCTATCTTCTCACTGTATAATTTATTTGCAAGGTTAAAACTGTAAGCAATTTATATTACTCTGCATATGCCCTTCTGGGCTATTTTATCCTGTGTCGTAGAGTTTCGTTTCTCAGTTTTTTAATTGTGGGGCTTGTGTTGGAGTATATCTACAAATTAAGACGTCATAAGTGTCCATTTGCTTTGAATAAACTGAAAGCTCATGAACATATCCTGGAGTCTTAAATATTTTATTTGCTAATAAGCAAGTACCCTATTAAGAATTATTCTTCTGTGGTCTTTATCTGATTTATAAATGGGGGAAAGGTAAGCCATTCAGCAGAAATGGCTGAAAACTACTAAAATCTCATTAGGCAATCACCAAAAATTTTGGGTTGCCTGTAGGGAGTTTTAATCCAGGATATAAAAAGGCATTATAGAATTGTATTTTATAGGGCTTAAAACATGGTAGGTAACTTAATGTTGGATTCTAAAAGAACTTGAATGAAAATGTCTGTGGACCATTTAAGAAAATGTTTTGCACAGCCACTATGATTTGTAGGTAACTTCATTAATATTTACTTTGACAGAATAATTAAAGAATGGTATTGTTCTTTGTGCAGAAAGATGCTAATGGTATTCCAGACATACCATTAGATTTTCTTCGTGTTAGTTTGTCTGTCCTGATCCTGCTCATGCATTCTTTTGTTCCTCACATAAACGGTTTTTATAGTTAATTATTTGTTTATTTTTGGCTGTGCTGGGTCTTCATTGCTACGTGGGCTTTTCTCTAGTTGCAGTGAGTGGGGGCTACACTCCAGTTGCAGTGTATGGACTTCTCATTGTGGTAGCTTCTCTTCTTGTGGAGCACAGGCTTCACTAGATGTGATGTGGGCTTGGTAGTTGTGTTTCCCAGGCTCTGGAGCACAGGCTCAGTAGCGTGGCACATGGCCTTAGTTGCCCCATGACGTGTGGAATCTTCCCCGGTCAGGGATCTAATTTGTGTCTCCTGCATTAGCAGGAGGATTCTTACCACTGAGCCACCAGGAAAACCCATGTGACTGATTTTAATGTGACTGTCAAATATCAGTAGTCTGTTCTCTTAACAAATATACTGGAGCATGAATGACCCAGAGGACTGTAACCCTTGACAGTGTTTCTTTAACACTGCAGAATGTTATGTTTATGTTTCTCAATAGCAACATAAATCAGAATTTCAGAGTGTGCAGTGCTTTTTGCCAGTGATTTTGGCACTGTTAGAACAAACAAGGCCACAAAACTGTGAGCTCACTAGCTGTATTTGAGCTACAGTAACAGTTGGTTTTAGAAAAACCTCATGAGCAGATTTCCAGACAGGTAACAAAGATGAATGTGTGTGTGCTTATAGTTCTCTCAGAAGAGATTAAGTTTGGTCTTTATGGTATGATGGAAAGAGGATAAACATTGAAGTCAGATGTAACTGGAATTTTTTTTTTTTCTAATTCTGTCATCTAAACTATATGTCACTGAGCAAATTACTTAGCCCCTTTAATCATCAGTTTTCAGAGTTGAATCTGGTGGTTCAGACAGTAAGAATCTGCCTACAATACAGGAGGCCTGGGTTCAATCCCTGGATTGGGAAGATCCCTGGAGAATTCCATGGACAGAGACTAAGAATCTGTCTGCCAGTCCGGGAGACATGGGTTCAATCCCTGGGCTGTGAAGATCCCTGGAGAAGGAGATGACAGCCCATTCTAGTCTTCTTGCCTGGGAAATCCCATGGACCGAGGAGCCTGGTAGTCCATAGTCCTCGGGGTTACAAAGGGTCAGGTACTACAGCTACTAAACAATACCAATGGAATATTAATACTTCCTGCAGTGTAACACCTATTTTAAGATGAAGTGTTAAGATCAAAACAAACAAAATTTGATCAAATTTTAAGATCAAAAATGAAAAGTTAAAAGTTCATTTAAGTGACTATTAAATTTTAGAAGCAAAGGAAGTGTTGATAAATGTTTTGGGTCTGTGTTTGAGTGTTTTAGCTGATGTTATGATGCTCTCTCTTCCTTTTCCTTTCTGCTCTGATTTTTTTTTCCTTAGTCTACAACTGAATTGACCAATACACAGACATTAAACAGAATTTTTACAGTATTATCTTTAAACAATCCTGTATAATTGTTAAAAGTAGGATGTAATACTTTTTAATTTTGTATTAAAAATTAAAATAAATAATTTTAATCTTTTTAATTTAAAATTTTTTATTTGATTATTTTTTTACATTTCAGGTAAACTTTTAAAAGTTTTTTATTGGGGTATAGTTGATTAATAATGTTGTATTACTTTCAGGTGTACAGCTAAGTGAATCTCTTATATCTACTCTTTTTAGATTCTTTTCCTATATTAGCCATTACGGAATATTATTGAGTAGAGTTCCTTGTGCTGTTAGTTATCTATTTGTCCTTATTAGTTATCTGTTTTGTGTATAGAAGTTTGTATATGTCAGTCCCAGTCTTCCAGTTTATCCCTCTCTTTCTTACTGCCTGGAGGTAGCTGGATGGCATCACCAACTTGATGCACATGAATTTGGGTGAACTCCAGGAGTTGGTGGATAGGGAGGCCTGGCGTGCTGAGATTCATGGGATGGCAAAGAGTCGGACACGACTGAGTGACTGAATTAAAGTGCGCTGAGCCATAAGTTTATTTTCTAACATTGAGACATAATTCAGATATAAAATTTACCTTTTTAAAGTATATGGTTCACTGATTTTTAATGTATTGATGAACCACCACCAGTATTTAATTTCAGAACATTTTGGTCACTGCCTAAAGAAATGCAGTGCTCACTCTCACTTATTGTCCATTCCCTCTTCCCCTCATTCTTGGCAACCACTAATCTACCTTCTTTCCCACTGAATTCATATCTGCCTTTTCTGGCCATTTCATGTAATTGGTATCATGCATGATGTAGTCCTTT
The DNA here is from genome assembly GCA_917880005.1 of Nanger dama. Lineage (NCBI taxonomy): Eukaryota > Metazoa > Chordata > Mammalia > Artiodactyla > Bovidae > Nanger > Nanger dama. Next base: position 18,717,234 of record CAKJTW010000014.1, read on the forward strand.
GTAATTGGCTTCTTTTATTTATAATGTTTTCAAGCTTCATCCATATTTAACATTTATCAGTACTTCATTTCTTTCACCGACAAGCAATATTCTATTGTCTGGATACCTGATGTTTTATTTCCCCATTTATCATTTGTAGGACATTAGAGTTTGAACTTCTGGGATATTATGAATAATACTGCTACAAACATTCATAGGAAAGTGCTTGTATGAACATAAATTTCAGTCTCTTCCCTATATACCTAGATTTGGAATTGCTGGGTTGTTTGGTAACAAGAATTAACTTTTTGTAGAATCATCTGTTTAAGTACTTCTTAATTTTAAGATCTTCTTTTATGTCTCTTCTCCCATTGAGTCATTGCTGCTATAATATTGGGAGGTATAATGGGGAGAGAGAAAAATTTTTATTATTGCATTTTTTAATAGTTTTTTTTTTTTTTTTTAACTAGCCCATTGCAAGTGATCCTGCTCTTTTTAGGATACTGACTATTAGAGCAAGACAGAAGTGGCTGAGACCCTTCTCTACAAACTGCTAAAAGGAAAAAATGGTTTGGGTTGGAAATATTCAGCCAGTGACATCTCATTTTTGATATCAAAGAGACATATTTCCTTGGAAGATATGCCATCATGATTTCCAGTTTCACACTTGTAGGGATGTTTTCCCCACTATTTAGCATTTTTGCCTTTTTGTATGCACTTGGTTAATGGATTTGCATATTCTTGTGGATTTATTAGTATGCATTTGTCAGAACCTGAATTCATTCCATTCATTTCTGGTTTGAAATTGCTATTCATTTTCCACTAAATGTGGGCCAATTTTAGTCCTTGCAGAAAGTAGTTTTCCAGTAGGTCACTGAGAAGCTCAGAATGGACTTGAATTTCCTCTTGGAGAAGTGATAATGAATTGATGGAACAAACTATGAAGAGTGTGGTAAAATCAACATACATAGCTCTGAAACCCCATCTTGCCAGTGTTTTTTTGCTCCATTAACTCCAGCATAGGTTTTTTTTTTTTATTTTTCCTTCTTTCTTGTCTGTGACAGTTTTGGCCAGAGGTGGAAAATATAGCCCTGTGGCAGAAGGGTGTATGATTCCATCTTCTGTAGCTGGTTTTTGAGTTATTGTAATGTTATGAATTCTTGCCCTTAATATGTTGAATTTATGACTTTTGTTTTATATTTTTGTGTTTCTCAACAGGTTAGAGCATTTCTTAAGAGAGACACTGGCAGGTATTACTGGGTAGTTGAAACCTAAATCATGAAGGCTTTTTTTTAACAACCATCTCAAAGCTCAGAACTTATTATCCTATTATAATAAGTTCTTATTACCAGTTTAGCCCCAAGAAGTGCAGTTGTTCCAGGCAAGTTGTCTAGTGGCTGGTGGCTCAAGGACTGTGGAAAATTATTGTTTTCCTCTTCTCCAAATGCACATATGCACATAGAGAAAATATTTTTCGTACTATTTCAGTGGTTTTGTGGCTTCTAGGAATTGCAGATTAAGAACTTCTAATGCAATGACCATCCTTAATCTGGTTTTAGTGTGTTCATTCAGAGTTCTTCTAGAAGCTTTTAAGAACAATATCCCATCTCTTTGATTTAAAAAAAAAAAAAGTATTGCTTATTGTAAGATGCCTTTACTTTTTATTGGTAGAAAGGGGGAAAACCTTGTAATCTAGTTCCACCATCCAAAGCTTCATCAATATAATTATTTTTATCAGCATGGTCTTTATACTTTATTAATTCACTGTGAGCACTTTTAAGTGTCCCTACAACAATCTTTGGAGGGTCCTTTATTTCTTAACTTACAGTAAAATTCACTATTTGCAGTATTTACTTCTATGGGTTTTTGACAAGTACATAGCTGTGCATCCACCACAACTGAATATACAAGATAATTCCAGCATCTCAAAAAAATGACTCATTCCTATTGCCTCCCCTGGGCCTTAGCTCCTGGCAGTCACTGATGTGTTTTCTATCCCTATTGGTTTTTACTTTTCCAGAATTTCACATAAGTTGAATCATTCAGTATGTAGCCTTTGGGCCTGTCCTCTTTGCTTAGCAAGTCACATTTGAGACTCATCCATGTTGTTATGTATTCAGTCCTTTACATTGTTGAAATAATATTCCATTTACCAAACTATTTACTACTTGGTTTACAAGGTAGTCTTTTTCAAAATTTATTTATTTTTAATTGAAGGATAATTTCTTTACAATAGTGAGTTCATTTCTGCCATACATCAACATGAATCAGCCATCAGTTTTAAATTTGAACTACCTGCCTTAGATACTGTGGTTCTAACATTGATATTTTTATAACCTCAGTGATTTTTGTAGTTTCACGTATATTCCTTTGTGTGTAATCTTTTCTATTTTCCTAATGAATACACTGTTTGCTAAGGAGATTTAAACCTATTTCACATTTTTGCCTATGTTAGAATCAGGTTTCGAGAAAGCAGAATACTTAAGAAGGGTAAGACCACCAAATTGTCAGAATGTCTTGCCCCAGTGTGCAAAATATTATTAATGATGATCAGAGGTATTTTTGTATACATCTTCAAATGCTTTTCTCATTTAATACAATAATCTTGAGTAGTAGATGTCAATGTTTGGATTATATAGATGAAGAGATAGAAGTTCCATGAGTTAATCCGTTTCCTAAGGACAAACAGCCAGCCACTGGTGGAACAATCAAAAGGTGTCTTTTGATCCATTTTATATTAAACTCATTTGTTTATTGGTAAACTATTTGGCTTAGTGAATATGAGCTTTTTTGTTTGAGTGGTCATCTTCATAGCAGTTTAAAAATCAGTAAAATTTGTTGACTGAAATACTGGGGAAATGTGAGGTGCTAGTTAGATTTCTGTTTAGTTCAAGTATCCTTAAGCAGCCCTCCTTTTATATTTTCCTTCCTTAGACATTCATATAAAGTAAAAAAGTTAGTAATTAATACATGTGCATAGCTATTAATTTGAAAATGGCTTGTACATATTTCCTGGAGAGGGGAATGGCAAACACTTCATTATTCTTGACCTGAGAACCCAATGAACAGTATGACACTGAGAGGTGAACTTCCCAGGTCAGTAGGTGCCCAGTATGCTACTAGACAAGAGTGGAGAAATAGCTCCAGAAAGAATGAAGAGGCTAAGCCAAAGCGAAAACAAGACCCTGTTATGGATGTGACTGGTGATGGAAGTAAAGTCTGATGCTGTAAAGAACAATATTGCACAGGAACCTGGAATGTTGGGTCCATGAATCAAGGTAAATTGGAAGTGGTTTTCAGGAAGCAACAGTTAGAACTGGACATGGAACAACAGACTGGTTCCAAATAGGAAAAGGAGTACGTCAAGGCTGTATATTGTCACCTTGCTAATTTAACTTATATGCAGAGTACATCAAGAGAAACGCTGGCCTGGAAGAAACACAAGCTGGAATCAAGATTGCCGGGAGAAATATCAATAACCTCAGATATGCAGATGACACCACCCTTACGGCAGAAAGTGAACAGGAACTAAAAAGCCTCTTGATGAAAGTGAAAGAGGAGAGTGAAAAAGTTGGCTTAAAGCTCAACATTCAGAAAATGAGATCGTTGCATCCAGTCCCGTCACTTCATGGGAAATAGATAGGGAACAGTGAAAACAGTGTCAGACTTTATTTTTGGGGGCTCCAAAATCACTGCAGATGGTGACTGCAGCCATGAAATTAGACGACGCTTACTCCTTGGAAGAAAAGTTAACGACCAACCTACATAGCATACTCAAAAGCAGAGACATTACTTTGCCAACTAAGGTCCGTCTAGTCAAGGCTATGGTTTTTCCTGTGGTCATGTATGGATGTGAGAGTTGGACTGTGAAGAAGGCTGAATACCAAAGAATTGATGCTTTTGAACTGTGGTGTTGGAGAAGACTCTTGAGAGTCCCTTGGACTGCAAGGAGATCCAACCAGTCCATTCTGAAAGAGATCAACCCTGGGATTTCTTTTTTTCTTTTTTTTTTTAAATTAAATTTATTTATTTATTTAATTACAATACTGTATTCTTTGGAAGGAATGATGCTAAAGCTGAAACTCCAATACTTTGGCCACCTCATGCGAAGAGTTGACTCATTGGAAAAGACCTGATGCTGTGAGGGATTGGGGGCAGGGGAGAAGGAGACGACAGAGGATGAAATGGCTGGATGGCTTCACTGACTTGACAGACGTGAGTCTGAGTGAACTCTGGGAGTTGGTGATGGACAAGGAGGCCTGGAATGCTGTGATTCATGGGGTCGCAAAGAGTCGGACACAACTGAACGGCTGAACTGAACTGAAACAAGAGATGGCAACAGTGAACATCAGCATTTTAAGAATCAGTAAACTAAAATGGACCGGAATGGGTGAATTTAATTCGGATGACCATTATATCTACTACTGTGGGCAATAATTTTGTAGAAGAAATGGAGTAGCCCTCATAGTCAACAGGACTTCCTATGGCTCAGCTGGTAAAGAATCCACCTGCAATGTGAGAGACCTGGGTTCAGTCTCTAGGTTGGGAAGATCCCCTGGAGAAGGGAGAGGCTACACACTGGTGTATTCTACCCTGGACAATTCCACGGACTGTACAGTCTATGGGGTTGCAAAGAATTGGACACTGAGCGACTTTCACTTTCATTTCCACTCATAGTCAACAAAGAATCTGAAAAACTGTATTTGGGTGCAGTTTCAAAGTGATAGAATGATCTCTGTTGATTTCCAAGTCAAGCCATTCCATATCACAATAATCCAAGTCTATGCCCCAACCACTAATGCCAAAGAAACTGAGGTTGAATGGTTCTATGAAGGACCTAGAAGACTTTCTAGAACTAACACCCAAAAAGATGTCCTTTTCATCATAGGGGACTGGAATGCAAAAGTAGGAAGTCAAGAGATGCCTGGAGTAACAGGCAAGTTTGGCCTTGGAGTACAAAATGAAGCGGGGCAAAGGCTAACAGAGTTTTGCGAATAGAATGCACTGATGATAGCAAGTACCATCTTCCAACAACATAAGAGACAACTCTACACGTGGACATCACCAGATGGTCAATACTGAAATCAGATTGATTATATTCTTTGCAGCAGAGGATGGGAAGCTCTATACAGTCAGTAAAAGGAAGACCAGGAGCTGACTGTGGCTCAGATCATGAACTCCTTACTGCAGAATTCAGACTTGAAAATCTATAGGAAAGGTACTATCAGAAAGGTAATAAGTGGATTCAACAAAATTGCAGTATACAAGATCAACATGCAGAATGCATTCATGTTTTCATACACCAGCAGTGAACAATCTAAAATGGAAATTCTATGCCATTTACAATTCCATTTATAATAGCACTTGAGAGAATTACATACCTAGGGTAATTTTAGTTAAGGAGGTGAAAGACTTATACACATTCTGTTTTTTAGAAGTAAGTCACTAAGTACAGCCAGCACTCAAGAGAGGAATAGCCTCCACCTTTTGAATGGAGAACTATCAATAATTTTTTAACATATTCTATTAAATACCATAATGACAGGGGAAGAACATGAGGCAGTCCTCTGGCATCCTGAAAATATGAGTGGAAAGAAAATATATGTGCCTGCATGTATATGAGAATTTTCACTGAACTTAGTGTGTAAGATTATGGACTTTATGTAATACCTCAAAAAAAAAGTGGACACATACAGTGGCTATTGGGCAAGGAAATGGCAACCCACTCCAGTGTTCTTGCCTGGAGAATCCCCTGGACAGAGGAGCTTGGTGGGCTGCTGTCCGTGGGGTCACACAGAGTCAGACACGACTGAAGTGAGTTAGCATGCAAGCATGTATTTGTTTATTATTATGAGAAGAATGGCAAATTAGACTTTTAATTTTTATTTTACTTAGTATCTTATTTAGTGTAACTTTCTTCTGAAAAGAAGAGAACAAGAAACAGAGATGGTCAATAATGGAATGTCAGTTCAGTTCAGTTCAGTTCAGTCGCTAGTCATCTCCGACTCTTTGCGACCCCAAGAATTGCAACACACCAGGCCTCCCTGTCCATCACCTACTCCCAGAGTTCACTCACACTCACGTCCATCGAGTAGGTGATGCCATCCAGCCATCTCATCCTCTGTTGTCCCCTTTTCCTCCTGCCCCCAATCCCTCCCAGCATCAGAGTCTTTTCCAATGAGTCAACTCTTCGCATGAGGTGGCCAAAGTATTGGAGATTCAGCTTTAGCATCATTTCTTCCAAAGAGTACCCAGGACTAGATCTCCTTTAGAATGGACTGGTTGGATCTCCTTGCAGTCCAAGGTACTCTCAAGAGTCTTCTCCAACACCACAATTCAAAAGCATCAATTCTTTGTCGCTCAGCTTTCTTCACATGACTACTGGAAAAACCATAGCCTTGACTAGATGGACCTTTGTTGACAAAGTAGTGTCGCTGCTTTTGAATATGCCATCTAGTTTGGACATAACTTTCCTTCCAAGGAGTAAAGCGTCTTTCAGTTTCATGGCTGCAGTCACCATCTGCAGTGATTTTGGATCCCAAAAAAATAGTCTGACACTGTTTCCACTGGTTCCCCATCTATTTCCCATAACGTGATGGGACCAGATGCCATGATCTTAGTTTTCTGAATGTTGACCTTTAAGCCAACCTTTTCACTCTCCTCTTTCACTTTCATCAAGAAGCTTTTTAGTTCCTCTTCACTTTCTGCCATAAGGGTGGTGTCATCTGCATATCTGAGGTTATTGATATTGGAATGTACTATTATTTAATAGACTGTTAGACCTAACTGAGTGACTTCACTTTCCCTTTTCACTTTCATGCATTGGAGAAGGAAATGGCAACCCACTCCAGTGTTCTTGTCTGAAGAATCCCAGGGATGGCTGAGCCTGGTGGGCTGCCGTCTATGGGGTCGCACAGAGTCTGACACGACTGAAGTGACTTAGCATAGCATAGCACATGTAATTGAAGCATTGTCAGTATCACATTGGGCTTTGTGAGAGAAACAAGTGATTAATCAATTTAGGAAGAATAGTGAATTTTGAACAAGGCAAGTTTAGAGAATTTTTATTCTTTTGAAAGTCTTTCTAAGATTAAAATGTTTAATCATAGTCTCTTCTGTCATGCTGAGTTTCAGATTTATAGTAATGCTCATCACCCAGTGAGTATATGGTAAATAGTTGTTGAATATTCCAGATTCTGAAGATCCTTCCAAATTTGGGATTTGTTTTTAGAGCTTTGAATATTCATGTGGAAGACCTTTGGCTGCTGTTCTTAACTATGGTCACTTCCTGTATTATTTATATTCTCTCCATAGTCTTTTAATCAAATATTCCTATTGTTTTAGAGTGCTTGGAAAGAATAAATTAGATACTCAGAGGAACTAGGCTAAGTTCTGCTAGATTTGAGAGAAAATTCTGTTTAACAGGTGGCCTTTGGGTCATTTATTCTACATGTTCCACCTGGATATTGCTTTTATCTTTCCCCAACATCCTGCCTTCCCTCTTTCTTCTCAGATTCCTGTATGGTTAGGTGGCCAGAGCTCACTTGTGTTGGCTTCCTCTGATTACCTGTCTATTTTATAAATGCTGATTAGCTGTCTATTTTATAAATGCTGGATGTTAGAAAGGACAGAGAGGTTTTTGAGCAGAACCCCCATAATTATAGAGTCCAGAGTCCCTGATCAGAGTTGGAGCTTTTACTTGTAATTCAGCCAGTATGTATTAGAAGTGCAAAGAGAAACACCTTGGCCAGATATCAAAGTGCCAAATATATAAATCAGTATTCAGCTAAGGCCCAACATTACTATTATAGAATAAATTTCTAGGAGACAGAAACTGAAAATATTCAAAAATATTTTAGTTAGTATTACAACATTATTGTTAAAATGTGAAGGGGAATCAGGCTATTACAGTTTGGCATTATGTTACAAGAACAGTAATTTCTCAGCACTCTCAGCTTCTCCTGGGCTTACTGTTCTGTACGTTTGCTTTAGTGGGTAGATGTTCATTTTTAACAGGCACATTTAATAATAGTATTAATCTTTTTGTTCTCATAATTCAGAAAAAATGTTTTCAATAATTTCTTCTCTGAGTTTGTACCTGGGATTTATAGCTTTGATAAATCTCAGAAATCAGCCTCTCTCTAACTATTGATCGTTGCTGTATATCAGAATTTTTCACTTGTATTTTCAAACTATATACAATGGAATATCACTCAACCCTTACAAAAAAATGACATATGCCATTTGCAGCAACATGGGTGGACCTGGAGAGTGTCATACTGAGTGAAGTACGTACAACAGAGAAGAAGAGAAATTGATTGATATCCATAAGTGGAATCTGTAAAGAAATGATACAAATGAACTTATAAAACAGAAACAGACTCACAGACTTTGAGAATGAGCTTATGGTTGCTGAGGGAAAGATGGGAAGAGGAGATGGTTAGGGGAGTTTGGGATGGGCATGTACACACTGCTATATTTTAAATAGATAACCAGCACAGACTTACTGTATAGCACACGGAACTCTGTTCAGTGTTATGTGGCAACCTGGATGGTTGGGGGAGAATGGATACATATGTATACATGACTGAGTCCCCTTGCCATTCACCTGTAACTGTCACAACATTGTTTGTTATTCGGCTATACCCCAACACAAAATAAAAAGTTAAAAAATTTTGAAAACTGTGAAAAATTTATATTCCAATCCCAGAGAAGGGCAATGCCAAGAATGTTCAAACTACTGTACAATTGCGCTCATTTCATATGCTAGCGGGGTAGTGCTCAAAATCCTTCAAGTAAGGCTTCAACAGTATATGAACTGAGAACTTCCAAATATACAAGCTGGGTTTAGAAAAAGAACCAGAGATCAAATTGCCAATATTTGTTGGATCATAGAGAAAGCAAGAGAATTCCAGGAAAACATCTACTCTGATTCATTGACTATGATAAAGCCTTTGTGTGGATCACAACAAACTGGAAAATTCTTAAAAGAGACGGGAATACCAGACCATCCTACCTGCCTCCTGAGAAGCTTGCATGAAGGTCAAGAATTAACAGTTAAAATGGACATGGAACAACAGACTCATTCCCCTGGGAAAGGAGTACATTAAGGCTGCATATTTTTACCCTGCTTATTTAACTTCTGTGCAGAGTACATGATGCAGAATGCCAGGCTGGATGAAGCACAGGCTGGAATCAAGATTGCCCAGAGAAATGTCAACAACCTCAGATATGCAGATGATACCAACCTAATGGCAGAAAGTGAAGACAAACTAAATATTCTCTTGATGAGTGTGAAAGAGGAGAGCAAAAAAGCCAGCTTAAAACTCCAACATTCAAAAACAAAGATCATGGCGTCTGGTCCCATCACTTCATGGCAAATAGATGGGGGAAAATGGAAACAGTGACAGATTTTAATTTCTTGGGCACTAAAATCACTGAACACTGTGACTGCAGCCATGAAATTAAAAGATGCTTGCTCCTTGGAAGGAAAGCTATGACAAATCTAGACAACATATTAAAAAGCAGAGACATTACTTTGCTGACAAAAGTCCGTATAGTAAAAGCTATGGTTTTTCCAGTAATGGTGTTCAGATCTGAGAGTTGGACCATAAAGAAGGCTGAGCACTGAAGAATTGATGCTTTAGAACTGTGGTGCTGGAGAAAACTCTTTGAGAGTCCCGTGGACAGCAAGGAGATCTCAATCCTGAAGGAAATCAACCCTGAATATTCACTGGAAGGACTGATGCTGAAACTGAAGTTCCAATACTTTGGCTACTTGATGTGAAGAGCTGACTCATTGGGAAAGATCCTGATGCTGGGGAAGATTCAAGGTGGGAGGAGAAGGGGGTGACAGAGAATGACATGGTTAGATGGCATTACTGAATCAATGGACATGTGTTTGAGCAAACTCTGGGAGATAGTGAAGGACAGGGAAGCATGGTATGCTGCAGTCCATGTGGTCACAAAGAGTTGAACATGACTCAGAGACTGAACAACAACAAATGCTTGCTTAGAAAGTTGTATTGAAATCTTACTAGTGAGAACAGTGTTGTTTGAATACCTTATTTTCTGTGAACTTTTCTCCACAATTTTTATATTCTTTCTTAGAGTCAAAAATAGTTTATCTTGTATTTTGGAATTTTCCCTCCTTGTGAAATTTTTGAGGTGTCAGAATTAACATTCTGCTTTTAATTCATACAATATAGGGAGATTGCTTTTTAAAAATGGAATTTTTAAAAGTGGGATTATATAACCAAAATATAAATGCAGTCCTTAAAGCTTATTTTTATGAATGCTATATGGCAATAAAGATAGTTCTCTGTATTTAAACTGCTTTCCTCACTAACACACAGACTGACCAGCAAGAATGCCCACTCATTCCTTAATCCATTATGTGACTATAGCTTCCACCTCCACTTCTTAGCAAAGTGGTTGAATGGAGTCTCATTCCCTCTTATTTTGCAAACATTTAGGATCTTTGCCCAACAAAATCTGCTATAGCACTCAGGGATGATCTCTTTTCGTATGTGTATGTGTGCTAGTCGCTCAGTCATGTCCAGCTCTTTGCAACCCCGTGGACTGTGGCCCACCAGGCTCCTTTGTCCATGGGATTCTCCAGGCAAGAATACCGGAGTGGGTTGCCATTTCCTTCTCCAAAAGGCTGATGAAAATGTACTTTTTGTATAGTATAAGGAAATAATCTATTCTCCTTCACTTCATATCAGCCCTCCTCTCCATTTCTCAGAAATGTTCTAGAGTTTTATAGCTTAGCTTATTTTTTTTTCTTTTAGTAAAGCTTCAAGGGTATTATACTTCTTATTGAGATATTTTGTGCTCTCTCAATTTTAATAGAATCATTTTTGCTTTTGCTGTGAATGCTCTCATTAAAAGAGATAAGGGAAATATAGTATGTATAGCATCATATTTAAGGATATGTTTGTGCCTCTTTATGTTGCCTATCAGAGTAATTTTATCTAATATTCTGAAGTTTTAAACTTCTTAATATAAGACCATGACTCATTCATTTTTGCCTACCTATTAAGGGCTAAGTATACTAAGCACTCCAAGAAATGATTATTAATTCAAGCTGAAGGGAGTGCTTGAGGTTTTTGTATTTTTGAATGAACGTAATAGTCATGAGTTTGATCATAGTTGTCTATATTTATAGAAATAAGCAGATTCTTTATGTATGTATAAACCCTCAGTGTGTGTACAGACTCTAATATGAAGTTTTCTTGCATTATCCTTTAGAAGGAATTTTAAACATAACTTATTTTTATTTTATAGGAATATTGCACATTTCATTTTTTTTATTGACTACTGACTTTATTCCCCATGAAGTACTGATTGCATATTTTCCAAGCATCTGCAATTAACTAAAATCTTTACAAGCTTCTTTACCCAGATACTTTAAACTTTATACTTGAGAAATCTGATATATAAAATTTAATTAATTAAATTAATAACCAACAGTTATTAATAAAAATCATCTGATCAGATCTAAATTTCATATGATCAGATTTCTAGTGTTAAACCCTTATAAGTACTTACTTATATACTCAGTAGTTAATAATAAATAGTACTGTATTCCACTCTAATAATTATTTTCACATTAAATACCTATTTATCAAATATTTGAGAACCTGTTCTGTGTTTTTAACTATAGTAGTGAGCAATGTTAAAAAATGTTCAAAGAAAACAGTTTAGGTGATGAAAACTTTAACATTTCATGAGGTGGACAGTCTCCTTTTGGAGAACTGCAAAACAGGGCAGAAGGCAGGAGGTTTTTATAGGATGAAGAATAAAGAACAAGGAAGAGAAAAATTGAAGATATCTGATTGATTGGGGCCACATAATCATAACCTTGTTTGGAGTGGGAAGGACCAGAGTAGACTTGGCCTTTGGGGATTGTCTGACTGGACATAGAGCATTTCTGATCAGGTGGGACATTTATGGGGACATGGAAGTTGTCTACGTTTGGTTTGCTGATATGGCACTCTCGGCAGAGCAGCTCTATCTTAGGCCTAGAAATTTATTTCAGTAGTGATAGCACAATGTGGCCTCTACTTTTCTTGAAACTTACTGCACAGGAAAGGATGAATACAATGAATTCACTCTAAGTATAAGCATTTAAGTGAAATCTACAGGATGTTTTACTAAGGAGGTGATATTTCAGTTCAGTTCAGTCGCTCAGTCATGTCCGACTCTTTGTAACCCCAAGAATCGCAGCACACCAGGCCTCCCTGTCCATCACCAACTCCCGGAGTTCACTCAGACTCGCGTCCATCGAGTCGGTGTTGCCATACAGCCATCTCATCCTCTGTCGTCCCCTTCTCTTCCTGCCCCTAATCCCTCACAGCATCAGAGTCTTTTCCAATGAGTCATCTCTTCACATGAGGTGGCCAAAGTATTGGAGTTTCAGCTTTAGTATCAGTCCTTCCAATGAACACCCAGAACTGACCTCCTTTAGAATGGATTGGTTGGATCACCTTGCAGTCCAAGAGACTCTCAAGAGTCTTCTCCAACACCACAGTTCAAAAGCATCAATTCTTTGGCACTCAGCTATCTTCACAGTCCAGCTCTCACATGCACACATGGCCACTGGAAAAACGATAGCCTTGACTAGATGGACTGTTGTTGGTAAAGTAATATCTCTGCTTTTGAATATGCTATCTAGGTTGGTCGTAACTTTTCTTCCAAGGAGTAAGCATCTTTTAATTTCATGGCTGCAGTCACCATCCGCAGTGATTTTGGAGCCCCAAAATAAAGTCTGACACTGTTTCCACTGTTTACCCATCTATTTCCCATGAAGTGATGGGACCGGGTGCCATGATCTTTGTTTTCTGAATGTTGAGCTTGAAGCCAACTTTTCCACTGTCTTTCATCAAGAGGCTTTTTAGTTCCTCTTCACTTTCTGCCATTAGTGTGGTGCCATCTGCATATCTGGGGTTACTGATATTTCTCCCAGCAATCTTGATTCCAGCTTGTGATTCTTCTAGTCCAGCATTTCTCATGATGTACTCTGCATATAAATTAAATAAGCAGAGTGACAATATACAGCCTTGATGTACTCCTTTTCCTATCAAACCAGTCTGTTGTTCCATGTCCAGTTCTAACTATTGCTTCCTGACCTGCATATAGGTTTCTCAAGAGGCAGGTCAGGTGGTCTGGTATTCCCATCTCTTTCAGAATTTTCCACAGTTTATTGTGATCCACACAGCCAAAGGCTTTGGTATCGTCAATAAAGCAGAAATAGATGTTTTTGTGGAACTCTGTTGCTTTTTCAGTGATCCAGTGCATGTTGGCAATTTGATCTCTAGTTCCTCTGCCTTTTCTAAAACCAGCTTGAACATCTGGAAGTTCACAGTTCACGTATTGCTGAAGCCTGGCTTAGAGAATATTGAGCATTACTTTACTAGCGTGAGATGAGTGCAGTTGTGCAGTAGTTTGAGCATTCTTTGCCATTGCCTTTCTTTGGGATTGGAATGAAAACTGACCTTTTCCAGTCCTGTGGCCACTGCCGAGTTTTCCATATTTGCTGGCATATTGAGTGCAGCACTTTCACAGCATCATCTTTCAGGATTTGAAACAGCTCAACTGGAATTCCATCACCTCCACTAGCTTTGTTCATAGTGATACTTTCCAAAGCCCATTTGACTTCACATTCCAGGATGTCTGGCTCTAGGTGAGTGATCACACCATCGTGATTATCTGGGTTGTGAAGATCTTTTTTGTACAGTCCTTTTATGTATTCTTGCCACCTCTTAATATCTTCTGCTTCTGTTAGGTCCAGACCATTTCTGTCCTTTGTTGAGGCCATCTTTGCATGAAATGTTCCCTTGGTATCTCTAATTTTCTCAAAGTGATCTCTAGTCTTTCCCATTCTGTTCTTTTCCACTATTTCTTTGCATTGATTGCTAAGGAAGGCTTTATTATCTATCCTTGCTATTCTTTGGAACTCTGCATTCAGGTGTTTATATCTTACCTTTTCTCCTTTGCCTTTCGCATCTCTTCTTTTCACAGTTATTTGTAAGACCTCCTCAGACAGCCATTTTGCTTTTTTGCATTTTTTTTTTTCTTGGAGATGATCTTGATCCCTGTCTCCTGTACAGTGTCATGAAGCTCCATCCATAGTTCATCAGGCACTGTGTCTATCAGATCTACTCCCTTAAATCTATTTCTCACTTCCAGTGTATAATCATCAGGGATTTGATTTAGGTCATACCTGAATGGCCTAGTGTTTTCCCCTATTTTCTTCTCATTTAAGTCTGAATTTGGCAATAAGGAGTTCATGATCTGAGCCACAGTTATCTCCCAGTCTTGCACAGTTAGGTGATGATTAGAAATGCTGAATCTGATACCTGAATACTTGAAGTTACCAGTTTGGTATAATAATATGTATTTCATCTTTGCCCCTGGTTCCTGACAATGAAGTCAAAAGTTTAACCCATGAAATTTCCTAAGTGATGGAAATGTCTTTGTTGTTCGTATTCAACATACTTGAATTTAAGCTAGTGAAGTGACTCAGGGTGGGATTCTAGATTGCTTCAAAGTGGGAACTGGTCATTAGAAAGACCAAGCTCATGATTGGCCCTGTCCCTTTTCATAAGAGGAGGTGAGCCTGGAAATTGAGTTACAAGGACACTTGAACAACAAAATTCTGAGACTTTCCAGGTTGGTCAGTGTTTTGATATGCTGAGAAGGTGACCCACTTGTACAAGGCATGACAGGTCTCTACCCCATCCCCCTACATACTTTACCCTATACATTTCTTACATCTGGCTATTGCTGAGTTATATCCTTTAAATAAATAAGCTGGTAATCATAAGTAAAGCACTTTCCTGAGTTCTAGAGAATTGTTAGACCTCAGGAGGCATTATGAGAAACCCTGAATTTATAGTTGGCCAGGTAGAATTGCAGGTTGCTTGGTGATTGCATTTGCAGCTGCCATCTGAAGTATGGGTCTTGTGGGACTGAGCCCTTACCCATGGGATCTGTGCTAACTCTGCATACTATCAGAATTTAGTTGAATTGATAGACACTCATTTGACAATGGAAGACTTAGTATTGAAAAGAAACCACATGTTTGGGGTCAGAAAACACTACAAACCAGACAAAAGGAAGTAGAAGAAGATTCTAGTAAAGAAATAGCAAGTATGCAGATTCTCAGGTGGGACAGGTCTTGACTTGTTCCAGGTTCTGAAAGTGTGGCTTCAAAGGTTGTAAGCAGATGATAGACAAGATCAGATTTGAAACTTATTTTTAAAAAGATTCTAAAGACAGCACTTGACTTGACACTCCAGGATGTCTGGCTCTAGGTGAGTGATCACACTATCATGGTTATCCAGGTCATTAAGACCTTTTTGTATAGCTCTTCTGTGTATTCTTGCCACCTCTTCTTAATATCTTCTGTTTCTGTTAGGTCCATAACATCTCTGTCCTTTATTGTGCCCATCTTTGCATGAATGTTCCCTTGATATCTCTAATTTTCTTGAAGAGATCTCTAGTCTTTCCCATTCTATTTTTGTCCTCTTTCTTTGCATTGTTCAGTTAAGAAAGCATGGTATCCAATCCCATCAGTTCATGGCAAGTAGATGGGAAAAACTTGAAACAGTGATAGACTTCATTTTCTTGGGCTCTAAAATCACTGCAGACAGTGACTGCAGGCATGAAAGTAAAAGATGCTTGCTCCTTGGAAGAAAAGCGATGATGGACCTAGACAGCATATCCTTTGCCAACAAAGGTCTGTGTAGTCAAAGCTATGGTTTTTCTAGTAGTCATGTACGATGTGAGAAGTTGGACTATAAGGAGGACTGAGCACTGAAGAATTAATGCTTTTGAACTGTGGTGCTAAGACTCTTGAGAGTCCCTTGGACAACAGGGATACCTGTCAGTCCTAAAGGAAATGAACCTTGAATATTCATTGGAAGGACCGATGCTGAAGCTGAAGCTCCAATACTTTGACCACCTGATGCGAAAAGTTGAGTCATTGGAAAAGATCCTGATGCTAAGAGAGATTGATAGCTGAAATGTATTATATATATACCCATGTAGTTCACAGAGTCTAGTTGGTTCTCCCTTCTTAACATCTTTCATACCTATTGCCCAACTCCATAGCAGGAGGAGAAGGGGGGTGACAGAGAATGAAATGGTTGGATGGCATCATTGACTCAATGGACATGAATTTGAGCAAACTCTGGGAAATAGATAACAGAAGTTTTATGCACTGCAGTCCATGGGGTCACAAAGAGTTGGACATGACTGACTGAACAGCAACAACAAATGATAACACAGAACTGGAGTGGTTAGATGAAGAAGGGTTACAGGGAGACTGATGAGGAAGCTGGTTGCAATGTTCCACAGAACAGAGAGGAATGATGTGGGACAAGGGTAGTTAGAGTGGTGATGGTCACATACAAGATAACACAGAAAGCTTATATGTCTTTTGAAGCTTATAAGATATTCTTATTTCTGAAGAAATAATTATACAAGTAGTAAATTCAAAACTTTATTGGTGAAAGTTGAGATTCAGGGTGATGTAGGAGAGGACCTAGCATATGTACATATTTGTGTGACCTTGGTTAAGCTGTTTAATCATCTGAATCACATTTTCTTAATTTTGAAAATGAGAACAATAATTCTTTTTCTTCCTACTTCATAGAGTTTGGAGATGAGGAGAGGTAATGTATGTCAGAGCACTTCATAAATTTGTAGGACAATGTGACTTCTGATCTGTATTCTTCTCATCAAAACTGAAAGCAAAATAAAAGCTAGTTGGATTACATTTCTTTTTGGATATTTTCATCCTACTTATAGTTGATTCCTTATTTCAGGAACAGTCAGTTTATAGAGGTGCCCCTGATCTCTTTGTGTGTATGAACTACATTAATTTCTCACCCTTAAAAGAGGAGTGTGGGATGTGGGTGTAACTGTAGGGCTTCTTGTTTCATTTTGAGCTGGGAGGGAAGAGAGATGGGAGTGATTAGTCAGTGAGGGAGGAATTGTTGCAACTTCCAACCTGGCAGTACCTGAAGAGAGAGAGGCATGTTGACAGCCCAGATCCAGGTTGCATTCTGCCAGTTGGTAAACATTTAGCAGGGTTGCTGCTAAGTCTCTTCAGTCGTGGCCAACTCTGTGAGACCCCTTACACAGCAGCCCACCAGGCTCCCCCCGTCCCTGAGATTCTCCAGGCAAGAACACTGGAGTGGGTTGCTATTTCCCTCTCCAATGCATGAAAGTGAAAAGTGAAAGTGAAGTCGCTCAGTCGTGTCTGACTCTTCATGACCCCATGTACTGCAGCCTACCAGGCTCCTCCATTCATGGGATTTTCCAGGCAAGAGTACTGGAGTTGGGTCATTGCCTTCTCTGGAGTCAATTCATTGTTGATTAGATGCTTCCCAGAAATAGAAGAATGTGGCTTTCAGTTTAGTGTTTGTGTGGATAACTGTCCTAGAACAGTTATTTTATTCATCAGGGCAGAGATCTTGTCTTATTCACTGCTACATCCCCAGTACCTAACAGTATATCTGTACTGTGTCTCCTTAATAAAATCTTGTTGAAGGAAGACATTTTTTGTAAAGCATCTTCATATTTATTGAACTTTCTTAGATCATACTTAACATGTACAACTATGCTTATGAATTTTTTTTTTTTAATTCTCTGAATCAGTCTGATTCTCTGAAATGTATTATATATACCCATGTGGTTCACAGAGTCTAGTTGGTTCTCCCTTCTTAACATCTTTCATACCTATTGCCCACCTCCATCCCCACTGCCACTTCCTTCATTGAATCCCTTGCCTTACCTGGATTGTTGTATTGGTAGTTTTAAACTGATATCCTACCTTCAGATCTGATACCCTCCCACCACCACTCCATTGCTGCCAGAGTGCAGCATCTATAAGATACAAATTTTAGCCTCCTGTATTTGAATATACTTAAACACTTCCTTTTACTTAGAGCAATGAGTTTCTAGCTGTGATGTTCTAACAGACTGATATGTCACAGTCATCTGCGAGGTGATAGATGTGTCATAGTATCTGTGACATGTATCTCTCATGAAAAAGTCCAGAGAGAGATAAAAGCCATTTATATATTAGCTTTTAAATGGTTCATGAAATCACAAGGATAGAGCAAGACAGAGCAGCTAAAATATCCAGTGTCCATTGGTTGGTTGTTTTTTTTTGTTGTTGTTGTTGTTGTTTTGCTACTTAATATAAACTAGAAAGAACATACTTCTAAGCTAGATTTTGCCAGAAAGACACTCAGTACTTCTTTCTAGAATGTTTTCATTATAGAAAAGCCCTCTTTCCTTAGTTACTTTTATTTATGCTTTGTCATTTTGTTGTAGATGATAGGTATTGTTTATTTTTAATAGCTGAAAAATGGCAAGCCACTCCAGTATTCTTGCCTGGAGAATCCCATGGATGGAGTAGCCAGGTGGCCTACAGTCCATGGGGTTGCAAAGAGTCAGACACGACTGAGCGACTTCACTTTCACTTTTCACTTTATTAATAGAGGCATGTTGTACATTTGTATTAATACAAATATTATACATTTTTATAGTTACATATTTCTAACCTTTCAAGGAATGAGCTAAAAGAAAAAGATGAATATGAATAAATCTTTCTCCATCATCTTTATACTTTTAGTAGGTTGAAATTGTGTTTCTATAGGAGTTATTACCAACTTAAATTTATTTGTTATTGTCATGAATTGAGTATAATGCGGGACAGACAGTACGGTATAGTCTCAACAGTTGGATCTTCTTATATATCAGGAAATCGCAAGACCTGAATGTTGGTAGTTCAAGAGATTCATGGTAATACAAGTCCAAATAATATTTTATCCCTTTAAAAATACTCATCATTTTGAATTAATATTTTCCTTTTATCAAATAAATAAACATGTTTTCAGTTCAATTCAGTCACTCAGTTGTGTCCGACTCTTTGTGACCCCATGAATCACAGCATGCCAGGCCTCCTTGTCCATCACCAACTCCCGGAGTACACTGAGACTCAAGTCCAACAAGTCAGTGATGCCATCCAGCCATCTCATCCTCTGTCGTCCCCTTCTCCTCCTGCCCCCAATCCCTCCCAGCATCAGAGTCTTTTCCAATGAGTCAGCTCTTCACATGAGGTGGCCAAAGTACTGGAGTTTCAGCTTTAGCATCATTCCTTCCAAAGAAATCCCAGGGCTGATCTCCTTCTGAATGGACTGGTCAGATCTCCTTGCAGTCTAAAGGAATCTCAAGAGTCTTCTCCAACACCACAGTTCAAAAGCATCAAATCTTCGGCGCTCAAGCCTTCTTCACAGTCCAACTCTCACATCCATACATGACCACAGGAAAAACCATAGCCTTGACTAGATGGACCTTAGTCCGCAAAGTAATTTCTCTGCTTTTGAATATGCTATCTAGGTTGGTCATAACTTTTCTTCCGAAGAGTAAGCGTCTTTTAATTTCATGGCTGCAATCACCATCCACAGTGATTTTGGAGCCCAAATAAATAAAGTCTGACATTGTTTCCACTGTTTTCCCATCTATTTCCCATGAAGTGATGGGACCAGATGCCATGATCTTAGTTTTCTGAATGTTGAGCTTTAAGCCAACCTTTTCACTCTAGTCTTTCACTTTCATCAATAGGCTTTTTAGTTCCTCTTCACTTTCTGCCATAAGGGTGGTGTCATCTGCATATCTGAGGTTATTCGTATTTCTCCCGGCAATCTTGACTCCAGCTTGTGTTTCTTCCAGCCCAGCGTTTCTCATGATGTACTCTGCATATAAGTTAAATAAGCAGGGTAACAATATACAGCCTTGACATACTCCTTTTCCCATTTGGAACCAGGAACCAGTCTGTTGTTCCATGTCCAGTTCTAACTGTTGCTTCCTGACCTGCATACAGATTTCTCAAGAGGCAGGTCAGGTGGTTTGGTATTCCCATCTCTTTCAGAATTGTCCACAGTTTATTGTGATCAACACAGTCAAAGGCTTTAGCATAGTCAATAAAGCAGAAATAAATGTTTGCCTGGAATTCTCTTGCTTTTTCAATGATCTATTGGATGTTGGAAATTTGATCTCTGGTTGCTCTGCCTTTTCTAAAACCAGCTTGAACATCAGAAAGTTCATGGTTCATGTATTGCTGAAGCCTGGCTTGGAGAATTTTGAGCATTACTTTTGAGAATTTTGAGCTTGTGAGATTAGTGCAATTGTGCGGTAGTTTGAGCATTCTTTGGCATTGCCTTTCTTTGGGATTGGAATGAACACTGACCTTTTCCAGTCCTGTGGCCACTGCTGAGTTTTCCAAATTTGCTGGCATATTGAGTGCAGCACTTTCACAGCATCATCTTTCAGGATTTGAAACAGCTCAACTGGAATTCCATCACCTCCCTAGCTTTGTTTGTAGTGATGCTTTCTAAGGCCCACTTGACTTCACATTCCAGGATGTCTGGCTCTAGATGAGTGATCACACCATCGTGATTATCTTCGTCGTGAAGATTTTTTTTTATACAGTTCTTCTGTGTATTCTTGCCACCTCTTCTTAATATCTTCTGCTTCTGTTAGGTCCATACCATTTCTGTCCTTTATTGAGCCTATCTTTGCATGAAATGTTCCCTTGGTATCTCGTATTTTCTTGAAGAGATCTCTAGTCTTTCCCCATTCTGTTCTTTTCCTCTATTTCTTTGCATTGATCGCTAAAGGCTTTCTTATCTCTTCTTGCTATTCTTTGGAACTCTCCATTCAGATGCTTTATATCTTATCTTTTCTCCTTTGCTTTTCACCTCTCTTCTTTTCACAGCTATTTGTAATGCTTCTCCAGACAGCCATTTTGCTTTTTGCATTTCTTTTTCTTGGGGATGGTCTTGATCCCTGTTTCCTATACAGTGTCACGAACCTCATTCCATAGTTCATCAGGCAGTCTATCTATCAGATCTAGGCCCTTAAATCTATTTCTCACTTCCACTGTATAATCATAAGGGATTTGATTTAGGTCATACCTGAATGGTCTAGCGGTTTTCCCTACTTTCTTCAATTTCAGTCTGAATTTGGCAATAAGGAGTTCATGATCTGAGCCACAGTCGGCTCCTGGTCTTGTTTTTGTTGACTGTGTAGAGCTTCTCCATCTTTGGTTGCAAAGAATAATCAATCTGATTTCGGTGTTGACCATCTAGTGATGTCCATGTGTAGAGCCTTCTCTTGTGTTGTTGAAAGAGGGTGTTTGCTATGACCAGTGCATTTTCTTGGCAAAACTCTATTGTTCTTTGCCCTGCTTCATTCCACATTCCAAGGCCAAATTTGCCTGTAACTCCAGGTGTTTCTTGACTTCCTACTTTTGCATTCCTGTCCCCTATAATGAAAAGGACATCTTTTTGGGTGTTAGTTCTAACCCATCTCTGCCTAAACCCTTGGTTGAGTCACATTTCACAAGCTGAGAGAAGACTGGTAGGAACCGATGCTACAAAACAAAACAAAAAAACAGCATTTGGAAGCTATAAGAACAAATCAACGATGAGACATAATAGGTGAGTACTATGGGTTAGAGAGAATTTGCAGTTTGAATCCAGGCAAGGTAATTCTTTGTTAGAATAGAAATCTAATAGTCCTTAGAAAAACCTAAGAGAATTCCGTGTTTCTGTAATACATTATCTACAGTGTCTAGTTTTCTACAAAAAAATATAAAACATTTAATTAAGCAGACAATTGTGAACCATGGCCAAAAAATATAGTATAAACTCTTGTTAGCCCAGATTTGAATTTATCAAAGATTTCGGTGCAGCTCTTTTAAATGGTAGCTTCTTTGGAAGAGAAAGCATGTTTGAAGAATTAAAGGGAAAATATAGGTATGTGAATAAACAGATAGGTTGACTCCCCAAAGCAAGAATATAACCTATGGAAATTATGGAAACTAATATAATCGAAACAAAAGAAATGTCATCTTAGACCTGAAAGCACAATTACTGTAAAGTTTTTGTTGGGTGGTCTGAAAAATGGTTGAAATTGTTAGGGGGAAAAAAACAGCAGCAGACCTGATGACTCAGTAGAAATGACCCTTTGCAAAGAACAGAAAGAAAATGATTGAAGAAAAATGAGTAAAACTAAGAGAACTGTGAAGTAGTCTAATATGCAGTTTTTGCAATCATGGAAGGAATGGTGAGAAAGAGGCATAATAATATTTGAAGAAATAATAGCCAAAAGCTTCCCAAATTTAGTGTAAAGCATTGATGAATCCAAGAAGATTGCAGAGCCTGAAGAAAGATGAATATAAAGGAAAACCTTCTTAGATACATCACAGTCTAACTGCTTTATGATAAAGAGAAAATTTTGAAAGCAACCAGAGGAAAACATTTGTTGCTTACAAGTCAAGGGAAAAAAACCGAAATTATTTCTTGCTAATAAAAAGTCCCAAACATTTAAGAAAAAAATTATGCTGTGTGCTCAGTCATGTCCAGCTCTTTGTGATCCCATGGACTGTAGCCTGCTAGGCTCCTCTGTCCATGGAATTTTTCAGGTAAGAATACTAGAGTGGGTTGACATTACCTCCTCTGGGGAATCTTCCCAACCCAGGGATCAAAGCACTGTCTCCTGGATCTCCCTGCATTGGCAGGCAGATTCTCTACAGTGCCACTAGGAAAAAATGAGAATTTTGGAAAACTTATATTCACTAGTAGCTTTCCAATACTTTGAAAGACATTTTTAATGATACTGATTAATATTAAGAAGTATGATTTTAAAAAATATTGTATAGTTTTGGAAGACATGGATATTTTAATGAATCATTATTTTCCAAATGAGCAATGCACAGTGTTATGAAATCATTCACTGATTAAAAAGATTCATTCTGAGTGCAAAATAGACCTATGGATTTTAATGTAATAGGTTATAGAAAGTGTCTTAATAATGGCTTCAGATTCCACATTGCAATGACTTTTTAAGAAACTGATGTTCATTGATACTTATGTATAGTATCAAAGGAGAAGAAAAACTACATCTATCTCAGTTCAGTTCAGTTCAGTCGCTCAGTCATGTCCGACTGTTTGCGACCCCATGAATTGCAGCACACCAGGCCTCCCTGTCCATCACCAACTCCTGGAGTTCACCCAAACCCATGTCCACTGAGTCGGTGATGCCATCCCGCCATCTCATCCTCTGTCATCCCCTTTTCCTCCTGCCCCCAATCCCTCCCAGCATCAGAGTCTTTTCCAGTGAGTCAGCTCTTCTCATGAGATGGCCAAAGTACTGGAGTTTCAGCTTTAGCATCGTTCCTTCCGAAGAAATCCCAGGACTGATCTCCTTCAGAATGGACTGGTCAGATCTCCTTGCAGTCCAAGGGCCTCTCAAGAGTCTTCTCCAACACCACAGTTCAAAAGCATCAATTCTTCAGTGCTCAGCCTTCTTCACAGTCCAACTCTCACATCCATACATGACTACTGGAAAAACCATAGCCTTGACTAGATGGACCTTAGTCGGCAAAGTAATGTCTCTGCTTTTGAATATACTATTTAGGTGGTTATAACTTTTCTTCCAAGGAGTAAGCGTCTTTCAGTTTCATGGCTGCAGTCACCATCTGCAGTGATTTTGGAGCCCCCAAAATGAAGTCTGACACTGTTTCCATGTTCCCCATCTATTTCCCATGAAGTGATGGGACTGGATGCCATGATCTTAGTTTTCTGAATGTTGAGCTTTAAGCCAACTTTTTCACTCTACTCTTTCACTTTCATCAAGAGGCTTTTAGTTCCTCTTCACTTTTGCCATAGGGTGGTGTCATCTGCATATCTGAGGTGATTGATATTTCTCCCGGCAATCTTGATTCCAGCTTGTGCTTCTTCCAGTCCAGCGTTTCTCATGATGTACTCTGCATAGAAGTTAAATAAGCAGGGTGACAGTATACAGCCTTGAGGTACTCCTTTTCCTATCTGGAACCAGTCTGTTGTTCCTTGTCCAGTTCTAACTGTTTTATTCTGACCTGCATATAGGTTTCTCAAGAGGCAAGTCAGGTGGTCTGGTATTCCCATCTCTTTCAGAATTGTGCACAGTTTATTGTGATCCACACAGTCAAAGGCTTTGGCATAGTCAAGAAAGCAGAAATAGATGTTTTTCTGGAACTCTCTTGCTTTTAAAAGGCTATTAAATGACTTTTCCCTTTCCCATCTCTGAGAAACTAGATTTTCTGCATATATTTCAACCAGAACAACATATTGAATGCAAAAGCAGATATAAGAATCCAAATACCTTCTTCTGAGCCAGACATTAAGAGATTTGTTTAAAATGTAAAACATAATTCTTTTGTTTTGGAATTTGTAGCTATTTTCATAAAACACTATGTTAACATATGTTAATATATAGTGATACTGAGTTTATTATTATTGCTTTTAATTTAATGAATTTTTAAAATTCTGAGTTTAAATTTCTAATACAGTAAATGATATTAGATATAATCCACATTAACACAAGCTCTTTGGACCTAAAAAGCTTAAGATTTATTGAGATGACCAAAGAGTTTTTTCAGAAAACCCAAACCAATTTTTTGGCCAACACAATACTTTGGTAATTCTCTGTCTGCACCTTTTAGATAGCAGATTCCTTTGAGAGCATCAGACTGGAAAATTGGAATATCTTGTAACGTGGGAGATTAGTCTTCTTCAGTACATGATGACATTCAGTTTTTGTTGATATCCTTGATTATTTTCAAGTAGACCATATAGTAGTATTTTGTTGAGTGTGCTGGTTACTGCCTCTAAGGGCAGCCTTTTCTTTTTCCCTTCTGATACTTGTTTCCAGACCCTTTATTTTTAGCAGGAAATTTTAACAGGAAAGCAATAAGGAACTTTTGCAGTGTTAACTAATCCTTATTTTCTTTACTTCTACTGCCTTTTGTTATGTTAGAGATTATCAAGGGAAAGCTGTTCAAAAAGTGTTAAAAGACTTCAGGCTTGAGTAGAGGCCTATACAATCAATAGCCATGATATTCTGAGTTGTTATTCAGTTTCTGGGAAAGAACAGTAAACATTTGAAATCAAAGAATCATTGAATCATATGGTGTGAATAAAATTTATAAAGTGTATCCATTAAGAGAAATTCATCTAGAATTGTTTTTTAGTCCTGCTTACTGCTTGTAATCTGTTAAATGCACATGACAATGTTTGTTTGTATTTCTTATCTACCAGGTGACAAAACCAATCTGCCAAAGATAAATGTGTTATAAGGGATGTTCATTACATAAAATGTGTAGTAAATTCATTTTAATTTTGCATTACTTTGGTCTTTGACAAAATAAACCATTGGAGAACAAAGTAAAAAAAAAAACCTACCTACCTACCTACTTACGTGAAACTATGAAACTGGATAGTTCCAACTTTCTGTATCTTGGTATTCATCCTATTTTTTTATCATTCTTAGTGACTTTGTGTACTTACTTTGAATTTAGAAGGTCCCTTACTATTAATAAGCTTGTAAAGATTTGATTGTCATTTTAAGGCTTATTGTGGTTATAAAATTATCAGGCAAATGTTTCTGTATGCTTTCATTTGGCTTTTTATATCTTTACTTAATATTTTTGGTAGCCTTGAAATTTGCATAGTGAGCGGGAGCACTAAAACAGGTTTATTTTATACTTTCATTTCTTTGATAGTTGAGTAACTTGAAAGTAATTAAACTGTCAAATTTTTCCTATATTGCATATAAGGGACTTAATAATGATTTACTTTTTGAACTATATTTTGTTTTACTTTTGAAATGGTGTGGTTTTTTCCCCTCAGTGTGAATGATTATGGTTCTGAAAGTCACATAGAGGCCTTCCCCAGAATAGAAGACTTCTAATTTGAGGATCTCAATTAGCGGTATTTATTTGGGGCTAGAAATAAGACCTGATTATTTGTCAGCGGTTTTCTTAAACCACAGTTTTCCTTGTGTTTTCTTAGGCTAGAGATGAAGAGGAAGCCTTTCTGGATTGGAGCGATGATGATAATGATGGATTTGATCCAAGCACACTTCCAGATCCAGATAAGTACAGAAGCTCTGAAGAGTCAGATAGTGAAGATACAGAAAATAAAATCAGGTATGTTTTTACTGTTGGTAGCATTAAGAATAGGAATCCTCTCCTTTTAATAAATTCAAAAGATGTATGGAGACAAACATTTTATGCTCTTCTCATTGTTTTAGAGGCCCTTCTACTGTTCCTGTAATACATGTTTAACAGATTTATGGGTGATAAAGAGTTATATCTTTTTTGTTCTATTCTTTTCTTTCTCTCTCTTTTGAATCTTAAAGTATTTGATCCACTAGGATATATTTATTGCAAACATAGATAAGATTTTATTTTGGTTTACTGATGAGATTATTGTTAAAAATTATCTCTGAATTTTTAAGTCACATTCTTTGCTATAAAAGTAAGAAACACATAAAATAATGGAAAACTCATATGTAAATAGCCCCTCTCTCAAATGTGTACTTATTTGTTGCCATGCCAATAGCAGAAATTTAATGAAGTGAATGACCTGCTCATCACTTGTTTTCAGAGTATGATATATTAGGTTATATTGAAATTCTGTTGATTTAAAAGTTGAGAATATTGAGCTGCATGGACATTCTAAATCAATGTGCCTATTTAGGCACAAGGAGAATACTAATGCTGGATGAAGTTAATGTGATTAAAGGGGAGAGGAAACTGGTTGGAACCCCTCAAGTGCTAGTCTGAAAAGTTTGGAGTTGAAAAAAATAGGCCCCAAAGAGCTATAATGTGGCTTTAAGAGTTATGAAGAGGTCTCAAAAAGATTATCCCCTTAGAGAAATGCTATGGTGAGATCATTTCATTTACTCTATATTTTAATCTTGTGCTCATGTAGACATAGAATTATTTTATAATAGTGAAAATGACCCATCCAAAATGCAATCTTCCCATGTGACGCCAGAAACTTGAAATTTTTACTGTTGGACTACTACGTTATGGATATAGTAGCGTTCCTAACCCAAGAAGCATCATAGGTGAAAACAGTTTGTTAGGATTTAGAAAAAATATGTAAATTATAAGGGTTAAATAATTTAGGTCCAGAGCGTAATGTTAATCTTTAGAAACTGACCTCTAAGAGTGAATACCTGTATTCTGCTTCAGAGTTTCTTGGTACACATGTCCAGACCTTGATGAGCTATCAGTATGGTTAAATTTGTTGCCCTTTTATTCTTATATAAATGTCCCTCTTTCAGAGTAATTTCTGGAATCTCCATTTTGGTAGGTGGGGTCTTAACACACATGACTTTATATCAGTAACTTCCAAATGCTCTGTTACCGGGGTCCAGCCCCAATGGATCCAGGGAAGTTTGAAGGGGAGATGGAGTAGGCGAGGAAAAACTTACTTATATTTAGAAATATAAAGAGAGATTAGGAAACAATAGTGTAGTGGGAAATTTAGTGGAGAAAAGAGGCTGAATAACTTGGTTTACGCAGAAAACTAATAAAGTTCCAAGACAAGGAACTCGCACCATCTACTTTAGGCCACCAGCGTCCACTTGAATATCTGAGGATGCCCCATATTAGGCTCCCTCTTGCGTAGATCTTAGAAGCCAGGGCAAGTAAGTAGACGTGGAGAGCCTCCATGCCCCAGATGGGAATTCAGCCTGAAAAGGAGAGGGAGAGAGAGGGAGAAAGAGAGAGAGACTCGACATGGGGGAGCCAGATTTCCAAGAAACCAGTTCAAGGAGCTGGTCAGAGAAACTAGTCCATCCTTTATTGTTCGAAAAGCTTTTTATACTTTTTGGTTGTACATAGAGATCAATGGATAATACAAAATTATGCAGTGTCAATAGCCCTGACTCTTATCGAGACCAGGCTTCCTCTCTGCATACCTAGTTGTATATATAAGTCTTAGGTGATTTACATCATCTTCTGGCCAGAAGGCCAATTAACATTTTACAGCCCTTTTCTGATAAGGGTAATAGTGTTGTTCTTCCCAAAGTCTGGTACCACTCTCCAGAAAGCACTAAATAAAGTTACATTCTTACATAGCAAGGATACAACAATTTATAACAAGAAAGTGGAGTACAGTGATTTATAAAAAAGAGAAAATTAACTCAGAAGTCTAGTATTGCTAGCATCAAAACTACTATATTCCTATTTCTGCATCCCAATTACATTGATTAATATCCTCCCAGGTGCCTAAAAGATAAAGGATATGGAGGCCTGACAGCAATCATTGAGTCAACAATGGAACCCTTCACCAAACTAATTCTTAGCTCTAAAAGGCTCTATATCTTTAAGATGTTTTGAGCTTCATGCCTCTCATGGTTGGGGGCTATAAATAATCCACAAGTCGTAAAGTCTGGGCAGACCGGTCAGATAAGTTAGAAAGCCATCAAAGGGGTTTAAACTGAGACATTCTTTCTATATGCAGGAGACTGTTAACTGGAGCCCTAAGTTAATTCCTTTTAGAGGCAGAAGAGTGGAAAGCATAGTACAGTAAGGCAGGCAGACTCTGGTTTTGGGGGTAGATGTTCAGGAAAACCCAGGGGGAACCCCTAAAGCCTGACTCGCCTTGCCCATCAGGCCTCTCCACATGACCTTGTCATGGGTGTGATCTCCTGTGCTGGCTCCCGGTGCTCTGTAATTTTTCTCTCTGAAGGGGAAATTTAATTGGTTCTTATAGTTTGTTATTTGGCCATGTTTTCCATCTCTCTCTAACATAACTTGAAAACATAGGGCCAACTTTTGAAGTCATTGGTAAGATGACAGCAGTCCTTCTGTATCTGATTTGTAAGGATTTTTTTTCTAACATTTTGGTAGCTTCTGAGTTGTCCTTAATCTTCAGATAGCAGACATTTCGTTTCATTTTTTGGCATTTCTTACCCTCTTAGTGACATTTCTCTGCTACCTCCTAGTTAATATGACTTTTCTCTAATAGTTTCACATGTTTCATCCTTTTAATTAGCCTGTAAATGCTTTGTAGCCAGAAACTCTTTTTATATCAATACATTCAGCTCTAGCCTTTACTCATCTCTCCAATATTGATGTAATAGGCACAGGGAAAGGCCCTGAAATAGTTGCATTGATTAATTAATTGAGGAAGGAGATTTATAGAGTAAAGAGAGAAGTATAATGATAAGCAACTGTACAACTGATCCTAATAGCTTAAATGAGACAAGAAATGACAGAAAATGTTGTTGGAGAACTGGAAGAAGCCAAGTTCAGATAGTACAATAATGATGAATAAAGACAGTAGGAATACCTTGAGAGACGCCAGAGCCTCTAATTCAGTGGCAGGGGTTTAGATGGGAAATATTTTTTTTATTATTGTATGTGTTTATTTTTGGCTGTGCTCAGTCTTCACTCCTGTGTGGGCTTTTCTCTAGTCGCCGGTGAGCAGGAGCTACTCTTCACTGCAGTGCATGGGTTTCTCACTGCAGTGGCTTCTCTTGTTGTGGAGTACAGGCTCTAGGGTGCACAGGATTCAACAGTGGAGTTCCCGGGCTTTCGAGAACTAGTTGTGGTACACAGGTTTAGTTGGTTCATGGTGTGTAGGATCGTCTTGGATCAGGGATCAAACTCATCTCCTGCATTGACAGGTGGATTCTTTACCACTGCACCACCAGGAAAGCCCCAGATCAGAAATATTTAAGCATTATGTAAAAATTAAAATAGTTTTAAGTGCAGGCATAACTGTCAACTACACTAGCAGAGATTGAAAGGAATTAAATACGTTGGTTTTAGGCCAAAGAGAAATTATCTTTTGTTGAAAAGAATATCAACAAGGGCTTTATTCCATTAGTGCATTTAGGGGCTTCCTAGCAGTTTCATCTTTTGTATGAGCACAGTAATTGTCTAGTCCAACCTCCTCCTCTCAGATGAAAAAAATAAGCTTTCAAAGGATAAAATAATTTATCTGTGATCACAGTACAAGTTAAGGACAGATCAGTGTGATCTGTCTGAATCAAATTGATTCCTTGGTTCTAAGACTCCAGCTTATATAGAATTACTCAGGCATTAGGAGAGATAGCTCAGGAAAACTATACTGAGACAAATGTAATGTTGTTTGACTGCAGATCTGATCCATGGACTAATCACAGGATAGATTTGACTGGACCATGGTTTCCCAGCCTCAGCACTACTGACATTGTAGCCCAAATGATTCTTTGTTTTGAGGGGTTTGGGGGTGGCTGTAGACTGTTTAGCATCATCCCCTACCACTAGCACCTCCTCAGTTGAGATAAGAATTATTTTCAGACATTGCCAGATGTCCTTTGAGGAGGAAATTCTCTCACAGCTGGACAACTACTGGACTAAACCCCCAGGATGGCAGAACGTATTACTACTGTCTTAACTGCCCAGTCCCTCCTCCAAGGTAGGCTTTCTGTTCTGTCCATTTAGCCCCAGCAGTCCTTCTCAGACAGGGCGATCAATCAATTGGGATCAGTATATAAAATAAAACCTATTTTCCATTCCTGGTCTAGAGGGCAAGATTTAGGGTGATTTGTAAGTAATAGTCCACATGTGAAACTTATTCTCTCATTTCTCTTCTCTCTTGAAATTACTTTAGTGGCAATGAATAAAGATACCTGTAAACAAAAACCACATTGCTTTAAATAAGAGAAGGTATTCACAAGTAAATACACCGTACACTAGAATTTTGACAGTAGTAATTGCTTCTGCTCTGCGTAATGACAGCACCGATACGATCTCCCTGTATTGTTCAGTTTTGCTACATCTTTGTTTCTTTGCCTCTCATGAACATGACTAAATGTAAGATTTTGTGATGTTAGCTTTAGACGATCCTCCTGGCTGTTCACCAGGTTTAGTTGGTTCACAGTTTCTAGCTTCTACTCAATAATTGCAGCAACAGCTAGTGTTCCCACCTCTTGGTCACCCTCACTGCCACTGTTCTCTGGATATTAATTATCACTTTCAGATATGAATATGGGACTGGATATACCAGTTAGAAAGTGGCTTTGAGTCCCAAACTAAATAGTACAAGCTAATTTCTTTGCAAGTTCCCTTTGTGTATTTCTTTTACCTTCATTTTGGTGACACCCATAGATATTCAGCTCAAGAAATGATTTGGTCTCTCTACATGGAAAGACACTTTTGTAGGAAACAGGCAAAGGAGAGCCAGATTTAGTGGAGTGCAACTGACCTTGGGATCAATAATTCCTCTTCAGGAAGATCTGATAGAATTTTAAAGAGTTTGTACGTCTGTCCTTCTCAGCTTGGTACTTAGCCACAGTAGAATTTAAATCCTCCTTAACCCTCTGTAGAATTATCAGAATTGTCATTTCTATCACTGGAATTCAAAAGAGATTCTGATATATGAATCAACCCCTTTAAATTTGCATGACAAAAGGTGTCTTCCTTATAGTATGGTCAATTATATGACCCTTAGTTCCTTTTAAGGGATTTTAAAAATAAATGCTGCTGTTAATAGCTCCATTTATCCACGGAAACAGAGCTATGAAATACAAGGAGTGGGTAATCTACCCGTCGTATAGAAGAATGTCAGCTGGTTAGTCAGTAGCAGATGCCTGAACTCCATTTGCAGCTCTAAACTTTTTGTGTGCTGTTTTTAAAACTAGGTAAGGAAGAGAGAGCTTGCTTTGATGTTCTCTGATTCCCTTTTTATCTTCTTCCATCTTACAGTTGGTCTAGGCTGTGTTTTTACTCTGTGGCTTTCATTTCTGATTCCTTCTATGGAAATGGCATAGGTAGAATTAGTACAAAATGTTAGGATTTCTTGTTGTTATTGTTATTAAAAATAGAACAATTTGGTAGAAAACCTGGCTCTTTGTTGCTGTGGACTTTGTGACATCAGAGAATTCATTGGTCTTCTGGGAATTACATGGAATCATGTATTCTTATCTCCAGTGAGTTTTGATACAGATTTTTATACTTTTTGAGAACATAAGACCTCAAATATTGCATGCAGTTATCTTTGTACTTATAAATGATTTCTCATTTTTTTATCTTCAAAATAGTCCATAGAGTAGAGTTATACTGCTTTCACAATAAACATTTTGACAAGCTTCTATATGTGATGCTAAGAGCTGCAGAGAGAACTTTCTGCTTTATTTAAATCACATGCTGATTGCTTAAGAGTTAAAAATATCTTCTTAATCTGTAATCTCTGGCTTCTTGTCACATTTCCTCCATCCATTCTTTCAACTGAGAATTTTTTTTGTACCTATCCTGTGCCAGGCATAGTGCAGGTACAGAGGATAAAACATTAAGCAGGAAAAAATACCTTCTGAGCTTTGACAGAGCTTTTAGTTCAGGGGAGGTTACAGATAGATAAGCAAGCAATTACAAACCAGCATGTTAGTTAAGTACTGTGATTTGTGCACTGGCAGAGGTGATGGGAGAGGAGTAAGTAAGCCTGAAAATGATGTGCGTAGGTCTTGGGCTTGGCAAACTAGAAATAGCTTCCTGAAGGGCATGATGGCTCAGCCAAACCTGAAGTGAGTTTAAGTTATAAGAGAGGAGGGAGAAGGGTAAATTGCCTTATAAAGAAAGCTAAGCACAGAAGAATTAATACTTTTGAACTGTGGTGTTGGAGAAGACTCTTGAGAGTCCCTTGGACTGCAAGGAGATCCAACCAGTCCATTCTGAAGGAGATCAGCCCTGGGATTTCTTTGGAAGGAATGATGCTAAAGCTGAAACTCCAGTACTTTGGCCACCTGATGTGAAGAGCTGACTCTTTTGAAAAGACCCTGATGTGGGGAAAGATTGAGGGCGAGAGGAGAGGGGATGACAAAGGGTGAGATGGTTGGATGGCATCATCAACTCAGTGGACATGAGTTTGGGTAAGCTCCAGGAGTTGGTGATGGACAGGAAGGCCTGGCGTGCTGCAGTCCATGGCGTCACAAAGAGCTGGACATGACTGAGTGACTGAACTGAACTGAAAGAGTATGGCCATTGAAGTGAGACAAGTAACTTTAACCATATTCCAGTTAAACTCTTCTGTTAATAAACGTGCTCCTTTTAGCTGTGCCTCACAAGCTGAGAGAAATTTGGTTCTGAGCATGTAATATAAGGTTAATTTTTGTATATCTTGTAGCATTCATCATGTTTGCTTTATGGCCATCTTCATGTGGATTGCTATGATGTGAAAATTTGTAAAGTATTGAATACTAAGGAAAGAAGCAGCTGGATGTTCCAGATATTCATTATCTAGTCAAATTTAGTTTTTAATATTTATAATCTTAATGTTTTTCAAACAAAAAAGGAAATCAAAAAGTGTGTGATTAGACTGCACTGTGCCAGTGTTCTCTTCACAGACCCCGGTCTCTGGCTAAGGCAGATGGCTTTATGTTGTTATGCGGCAGGGTATTTGGTAGATTATTTTAGGAGGTCTAAGATCTCTCACAGGTGTAATTTGTAGTGAGACTCTTGGCATAATTTAGACATAAAAATCTTTATATAGATTGATGTCTTTTCTTGTACAAGGTAAATTTTCACATCTAATATAATTAGCTATTCTTTTTGCTTAGTCTGACACAGCTCTAAAGGAAAAGGCAGATCAAGGATTTGTGTCTGTTGTGTTTTTTTTCCATTTGTTGGAGGTTTTGTTTTGTTTTAGAAATCTGTTTTATGCTAGTTCTGAGTGAACTTGCCCATCTTTAAAAGTTATCTCTTACTTGAAGGAAGTGCACTACTTTAATCTGTGTGGTTTCTCTTACTGTTGTTCTGTGATAACTCTTGAGTAAATTTTGCCCAACAAATACCCTTCCAAGACTTTATAGTCAGCTTTCTTTATATGTGGGAGACTTTTTACCTGGAAAAAAAAATATGTATACATCAGAGATCAATTTGGGGAGAAGGAAAATTACCAGAAAGCATTTTCCTTTCTTAACTGGTTTTAGTTGGGGCTGGGTGTTGCACATTATGTATTTTATATAAATTGGTGGAATCATAAGCGCTAAATATAGGGGATGATTTTTGAAGGGATTTTTTTTCTTACTCAGAGTCTAGGTGATTGTTAAATAGGATTGGCTATAGTTTTCACTTACTTGAACCACTATTTACTGGTGAATCTAGATGTGGGTGGTAGATATGGAAAGAAGTTGGCTCAGCTTAATGATATTATTAATGACTTTCTTATGTGACTGCTATTCTTTCCTTTTATTCTTTTTAACTTCAGGAGGTATGTCCCTGATTCCAATATGCCTAGCAACTTTCAAGAGAAAATCTCAATCATCTCTTCTTTGTGAAATACAAAGTTCATGACCTATCAGATTTCATAGAGCTTTTATCATAACTTAGTGAATTATGAATGATGAGTTAATTTACTTGACTTTGTTTAAATTTTATTCCTTTTGTCTTTCTCCCTTTTGCCATTGCCATGAAACAAAAGCATATCCTGTTGTGATGTAAAGTATGAATGGAGAAATGTCCAAGGCAGACTGTTGGGGTAGCAGGGAGGCAGGGAGTAAGCAGGGTGTAGGGGATGGGAAGGCAGTATTTTTTGTCTTCAGACTCTTAAGGGAAAGGTTGCTACCCACTGAGGAAGGGAAGGTGTTATTTTCTTGGATTAGAGTTGGGAAAGGGAAGACATATTTTTTAAAATACAGTATTCAAGAAGCTCCCAGTTTGATCTCACTTGTTCCTACAATTATTGAGCAGAAGCAAGAAAGTGAAAGTTGCTCAGCCGTGTCCAACTCTTTGTTACCCCGTGGGCTATACAGTCCATGAAATTCTCCAGACCAGAATACTGGAGTGGGTAGCTGTTCCCTTCTCTAGAGGATCTTCCCAACACAGGGATTGAACCCAGGTTTTCTGCATTGCAGGCAGATTCTTTACCAGCTGAGCCACCAGGGATGCCCAAAGCTAGAAACAGTGCACTAAATAACACTCTCAGGCTTTACCCTGTGCGTTCTACTCCTCTTGTCATTTAGCCACCATTGAATAACTGTTACTCAGTGGTAGGTTTGCCATGTTTCAGAAGTGCTAGGATCTCTAAGAAGTTGGATGAATGGCTGAGGATGCCGTGAGACCAGAATGAACCATCTCTCAAGGGTGATGGAAACATCTCAAAGGGCTCTCTTGATTTCTGCCTTGATGATGACGCATGGCAGCTTTGCTTTCACTGAAAAGACTGTGGGAAATGACGCTTTCTTAGGGCCATCCTTGAGGGTGATGCCACCCTTTTTTTCATTTCACAGTGCTTCATGTAGAATCCATTAATGTCAATGACTATATTACATCATTTTCCTTATCCATTCCTCTTTTAGAATTTTAGGTTGTATTCATTTTAAGTTTTTTGTTTCTTATTTGGTTTTGTTTTGTTTTTGCTATTGTAAGTAATTCTTTAATGGATAATTTTGTTGAACATTGGGTTTTCTCTCTCTTAAAATCATTTGAAGGACTAATGAAGAGAAAGATGAAAGTGTAAAACTTAATTTTGCCAGATAGTTAGAACACTGGGGACATGATTGGGTAGATGATGATCATGAATATTAAAAACTAATCAGTGAAAGTAGTTTGAGGAGAAAAGCTAATGTGCTTTTGGGGAGCAGAAATGTTTTACATACCAATTAGTAGCAAGATAAATCCATAATATAAACTGAACTCATGTGAATGTTTAAACTTTTTTAATCCGGGAGAAGAGAAATCATTATGTATGTCTTCTAAGTTCCAACAGAGCAGAGGTTCTTAACCTGGACTTGATGGATGAACTTTAGGGGAATCTCACACATGTTTATTGTGAGATGGGGGAACCAAAGTTTTTGCTCTTCTCAAATGATGTTTGTGTACTTTTTAGAAGGCAACATGTACATGTGATTGCAATCCCCTGCCTGCTGTTGCCCTCTCACAACCCCCAACCTTTTCTGATTGTTAGAAATCTGATCTAAGAGGATATCTTCTGCTCTTACAGTTATATTTTAATGAATGCAGAGCCAATCAATATTTTCTTTGACTAAATTGTTTTTGCAAATCTGTTTCTAGTACCAAGCAGCTAGAAAAGAGACATGAAGGACATGATACATTTTTAGTTCCATTTCTATATGCAGTAGCCTTTACCATCAGAAGGAAGCTAGGCAGATTTTACTGAATGTACTGAAGTAATTAATCTTCATTAGGACTGTTGCCATGGCCTTGTAAATGAAAATTTATGATAAGAAGAAAAGTCTGGCACTATATTTGAATACCAGAGTGCCAGTATTTAAAGATAGGTATAAAGATTTCTGAGAATTTTTTAATGGTCCCAAGGTCATGTATTATTAGCTTAAAATTCTTTAAGAAGAAGTCCAAGCTACATTTACTGATATGAATGCAAGAAGGAGAGTTTTATATAAATAAGGGCAAGTGAACATTCAGATGCTGAACTCTGGTAGCTTTCCACACACTCTTTGGCAGCATGTTGTAAAAGGACACCCACAGATTTCTGTGTGAGTGAATTCTCCCTGTCCTCAGCTTCCTTGCGACTAGATCAGTATGCAGTTTCACCTAATTTCTTGTGTGCATTCCAAAAAAGAGAAGAAAAGCATGAGGTTGAAAAGCTGTACAGAGACTGTAGTAGAAGGAACGTGCTTTCTTCCAGCTTATCCTGGCTTTTTTTAGATGTCTGAATAGGCTTGTATGGCGATGGTGATCCTCCATTTTAGGATGTAAGGCACACCAACTTGCACAGCCCTAATTGTACATGAGCAAATACAGCTGCCACAGAAGTTAGGAGCTCTCACATTCGGCATCATGATGCTTTCTAGTGGCACAATCTCTTCCAGTGTCAGGCTTACAGAATTCCAAGTGATTAGGTTACCATTTTGTAACTTAATTATTGGAACCAAGTGTCCTTGGAAGTTTAGGGATTATATTGTGTTTCTGTAAAGCCCTAGTATACCAGGGAAGAAGCTGAAAGTGGTTTTCCCAATAAATCTTTCCTTCTTTGACATTTTGGCCACAATCATATCAGACAGCGCTTGGAATGTTTTTGAGGCTTGGAGTAGCAGTTCCAAGTTCAGGCCCTGTAGGCCAGGGAGTGTGGTTTCCAGATTACAGAGAATGTTCTCATCTCTTGTATTGGAGTTCACTTACACATCATTTATTTAAAGTATGCTCACATTACTTATTTAAAGTAAACTCTTTAACAGTCAGTAGCCTTTCTATTCATGGCAAGTACTGATGATTACATTCTTCTTGCCGGAATGTCCCATCCCTTTCTATATCTGTTACAACTATTGACTAAAACTTCCGAAGGGCCAGAGGGAGAATTTTTTAAAAGCAAGCCAAATAAGACATGGTAGTTTCCTCTACATGAAAAAAACTATATCAATGAATCAAACTCCATCCTTCTGCTTTTAAGTATTAATACTTGGGAATTTAAACTCTGTCTCTATGTCTGTTCCTCAAAGAATGGTCTCAGAAGCATCTGTATTACAGAAATAGTTGCTTGAGTAGGTCTGAGATATGAATTACATGAGGATTTATGAACCAGGCTACCTGGGTAGCTCTAGTGATAAGGAACCCGCCTGCAGGAGACACGGATTCAGTGCTTGGGTTGGGAAGATCCCCTGGAGGAGGGCACGGCAACCCATTCCAGTATTCTTGCCCCTGGAGAATTCCATGAAAAGAGGACCCAGGCAGGCTGCAGTCCAGTGGCTCACAAAGAGTCGAACACAACTCGAGCAACTTAGCACACATGCATGCACACTGTGAACCAAGAAGCTGAATGACTTTCCCATGGGCACCACTGCATACAGTTTGGAATATGGATGTACATTCCATATCTGAATCTTAGCAACATGCAGAGAAGTAGGGGTTTTATGAAATTAAGTCTGTGTTAGAACAAAGGCAGGCTATTTTACCCTATGGGAAAAATTGTGACTTCTGGAGTCAGGTAGACCGACCTAAGTTTGAATGTTCATTTATTTTACAAGTTGTAGGCCATACCAAGTTAGTTTAGTTAATCTCTCTGACCTTCAGTTTTCTTCATCAATTGAATGATGATAATTCTTACCTTGCAAGGTTACCAGGAAGATCTAATTAAAGTAAGAAGAAAGCAGAGTATGATATGCAATAGAGTCATTAATATAATCATTTTTAACTACTAAAAACAAAACTATGGCAGAGTTTTTAAATCAGTGTATACACTTATAAGAATAGGATATCTTCCGGGATATCAACTTTCTGCTTTCTTCCTCCTCAAAATCTTTCATTAAGAAAAAAAAAATCATTCATTACACCCCATAAACACAACATGGCAGACCCCTATTTTCACTACAGAACTATCCTACAGACTAGTGCTGTGTGATATAATGAAAATGATGTCATTAAAATATCCTATTCAGTGTATGGATGAAGAGTCTGTATTACCAGACTGAAATGTGGGAAATGTCTATTTTTCTTCCTCAGTGTTTTCATTATTCAGGAATTAAACATACTGAAAGTTTACTAAGTACTTGGCATAGAGCAAGAGAAATATTAGATCCGAGTCCTCGTAAAGCTTATATTCCAGTGAGGGAATGTAAAGAGAAGAGATGGTGATAAGGGCCATGAAAGTGATAAATGTAGGGTAATGAGAGAGGAATTGGGAGAGTTTCTTTATATAAAGTGGTTAGGAATAACCTCTCTGAAGTGAGACATGAAGAATTATTGAAAGCCTTCTTTTTAGGAAAGAGGAAATCATTCATCCTAACATTCTAACCGTGAATTGCTTGTACAGTTATTAAAATTTAAATATTTATCTTAAAAGCATCTCTATAATTATATGGCTTCCAGAGATTCCTTTTTTTTGTTCCATCATCCTTCACCCATGTGTCTATCCTGACTATGAGTCTAATTGGTTTGATAGAGAGTGATGAGGATGAGAAGCAGCTGCTATTCTAGTCCACAGAGTGGCAGCTTATTAGAATGGTGTATGCCAGCATGAAGTGTATGCGGACAGGAGGATAATGTTAGGATGGACTGAGCACACCAGTGGAAGACTTAGAAAGGCTTAGGTTAGACGTAGATTATTAGTTAAAGCAGCATGTCATTCACTAAGGATAAGGGAGAAAACTTGAATGTATTTTTATGTTTAACTATTTAGGTTATAATGTGTTGATGGTGTATCAGCTCTTTTGAATTATGCAAATCTTTTTCTTATTAACTATGTACATATCATTTCTGTAGCAACCTTAGTTTTTACATTAGAAATTGAATGAAAAGTGGAGTTCTTACATATCCCTTGCTCCTGTCCCCCACAGCCTTTCCTGTTGTCAGTAGAACTGAGCAGTTACATGTTACTTAGCCATAAAAATGAATGAGTTACTGCCATTTGCAGTAATGTCAGTAGACTTGCCATTGTCTAGAGAGTATAATGCTTAGTGAAATAAGTCAGAGAAAGACAGATACTGTATATGTCATCATTTATATATTGACTCTAAAAAGAAATGAATGTATATAGCAAAGCAGAAACAGACTCACAGATAAATAAAACAAACTAAATGGTTACCACTAGTAATTACCAGTGGGAAGGGGGGAGAGTCAAGATAGGAGTATGGGATTAAGACGTATTAACCACCAGGTATAATATAAATAAGAAATGAAGATCTATTGTATAGCACAGGGAAATATAGCCATTATTTTACAGCAAGTTTAAATGGAGTACAAGCTGTGTACTGAATTACTGTGTATGGAGAAGGCAATGGCACCCCCACTCCAGTACTCTTGCCTGGAAAATCCCATGAACGGGGGAGCCTGGTAGGCTACAGTCCATGGGGTCGCTAGGAGTCATACACGACTGAGCGACTTTACTTTCACTTTTCACTTTCATGCATTGGAGAACGAAATGGCAACCCACTCCAGTATTCTTGCCTGGAGAATCCCAGGGACAGGGGAGCCTAGTGGGCTGCTGTCTCTGGGGTTGCACAGAGTCGGACATGACTGAAGTGACTTATCAGCAGCAGCAGCAGCACACCTGAAACTAACATAATACTGTAAATCAACTATTCTTCAATTTAAAAAGGAGAGAAGATAGTTGGAGAAACTATAATATTTACAACGCATTTACCATGCATTCAGTTCAGCTCAGTTCACTTCAGTTGCTCAGTTGTGTCTGACTCTTTGCAAACCCATGAACCACAGCACGCCAGGCCTCCCTGCCCATCATCAGCTCCTGAAGTCCACCCAAACCCGGGTCCATCGAGTCGGTGATGCCATCCAACCGTTTCATCTTCTGTCATCCCCTTCTCCTCCTGCCCTCAATCTTTCCCAGCATCAGGGTCTTTTCCAGTGAGTCAGCTCTTATCATCAGGTGGCCAAAGTATTGGAGTTTCAGCTTCAACATCAGTCCTTCCAATGAACACCCAGGACTGATCTCCTTTAGGATGGAGTGGTTGGATCTCTTTGCAGTTCAAGGGACTCTCAAGAGTCAAAAGCATCAATTCTTCAGCGCTCAGCTTTCTTTATAGTCCAACTCTTACATCCATACATGACCACTGGAAAAACCATAGCCTTGACTAGACGGACCTTTGTTGGCAAAGAAATGTCTCTGCTTTTGAATATGCTATCTAGGTTGGTCATAACTTTCTTTCCAAGGAGTAAGTATCTTTTAATTTCATGGCTGCAATCACCATTTGCAGTGATTTTGGAGCCCAGAAAAATAAAGTCAGCCACTGTTTCCACTGTTTCCCCATCTATTTGCCATGAAGTGATGGGAAGTGATGGGACCAGATGCCATGATCTTCATTTTCTGAAGTTGAGCTTTAAGCCAACTTTCTCACTCTCCTCTTGCACTTTTATCAAGAGACTCTTTAGTTCTTTTTCACTTTCTGCCATAAGGGTAGAGTCATCTGCATATATGAGGTTATTGATATTTCTCCTGGCAAGCTTGATTCCAGCTTGTGCTTCCTCCAGCCCAGCATTTCATGATGTACTCTGCATAGAAGTTAAATAAGCAGGGTGACAATATACAGCCTTGACGTACTCCTTTTCCTATCTGGAACCAGTCTGTTGTTCCATGTCCAGTTCTAACTGTCACTTCCTGACCTGCATACAGATTTCTCAAGAGGCTGGCCAAGTGGTCTGGTGTTCTCATCTCTTTCAGAATTTTCCACAGTTTCTTGTGATCCACACAGTCAAAGGCTTTGGCATAGTCAATAAAGCAGAAATAGATATTTTCTGGAACTCTTTTACTTTTTCGATGACCCAGCGCATGTTGGCAATTTGATCTCTGGTTCCTCTGCCTTTTCTAAAACCAGCTTGAACATCTGGAAGTTTACGGTTCACGTATTGGTGAAGCTTGGCTTGGAGAATTTTAAGCATTACTTCACTAGTGTGTGAGATGAGTGCAATTGTGCGGTAGTTTGAGCATTCTTTGGCATTGCCTTTCTTTGGGATTGGAATGAAAACGGACTTTTTCCAGTCCTGTGGCCACTGCTGAGTTTTCCAAATTTTCTGGCATGTTGAGTGCAGCACTTTCACAGCATCATCTTTCAGGATTTGAAATAGCTCAACTGGAATTCCATCACCTCCACAGCTTTGTTCAGGCCCATTTGACTTCACATTCCAGGATGTCTGGCTCTAGGTGAGTGATCACACCATCATGATTATCCGGGTCATGAAGATTTTTTTTGTACAGTTCTTCTGTGTATTCTTGCCACCTCTTCTTAATATCTTCTGCTTCCGTTAGCTCCATACCATTTCTGTCCTTTATTAAGCCCATCTTTGCATGAAATGTTCCTTTGGTATCTGATTTTCTTGAAGAGATCTCTAGTCTTTCCCATTCTGTTGTTTTCCTCTATTTCTTTGCATTGATCCCTGAGGAAGGCTTTCTTATCTCTCCTTGCTATTCTTTGGAACTCTGCATTCAGACAAGTATGAACAAAGCTTTTAAATTAAGATAGTTATAGAGGTGCTAGGAAGACTTAGATGGATTTGACAGAGATTAGTGAAGAAATGATCAATTGAATTAAGGTTGTGAAGAAGAAGTGGTTAAAGGATGACTTCTAGGCTTTTAGTAGGAGTATTACTATTTGCTTGGAAGGAAAATATAGGAGAAAGAATATATTTGGAGGGAATCGGGTAGTTAGGGACATGTTGAGTTTGCACACCTTTGAAAATACAGATGGAGATATCTAATATCCAGCTGAATATGCTGATCTGGTGATTAGGAAGGAATTCTAGGCTAAAGATGCATATTTTATAAGTCAAAAGCACTGTAGAAGATAGTGAGTTATGGAATTTAGCTATAACATGACTGTAGGATTTTGAAAACATGATTCATGTGACTTTGAAAAGCAAATGCAAAGTTGAAATTTGGAACACTGGGAACTTGTGCTATTAAAAACAAGGGGTTAGTCAGCAGACTGGAGCCTGTGTACCCACAAACCAGACTGAGTGCTGTGAGAGTTCTCCCATGCATAAAGCTTTCCCCTGTGACTGTTTCAACTTGAATTAGAAGCAGAGTTTGTTGAAACCTTGCCTACTTTCTTCATTGCAGTAATGATACTTTTCAGGACTTGAGGAACCTTCAGAAAGGTCATGATTTCTGTCTTTCAGATGAATGGACATTTATTG
Source organism: Nanger dama (assembly GCA_917880005.1). NCBI lineage: Eukaryota > Metazoa > Chordata > Mammalia > Artiodactyla > Bovidae > Nanger > Nanger dama. The sequence goes on from CAKJTW010000014.1 coordinate 18,759,682, forward strand.
AATGACTTCTTTTTATTAATTGGAGGAAAATTGCTTTACAATGTTGTGTTGGTTTCTGCCCTACAACTACGTGAATCAGTCATAATTACACATACATCCCCTCTCTTGAGCCTCCCTCCTCTCCCTGAATGACTTTTTAATTCAAATCATCTTCACAGATAAAGAAGACAAACAGCCCCAGACTATAAAAACCTAAAAATTTAGTAGACACAGGAAGAGATCTGTACAGAATTTACTGTAATACCATTCAGAATGAGTGCAATGAAAGAGGCACAGACAGAATGTAAAATGGAATTATGTGAAGGGAATCTTTGAGGAAAAGGTAGCATTTGAACTGGGCTCTGATAGGGATGTTTCAAATGATTGTGAAACAGAAAAGGTAATTCCAAATGGAGATAAATGAAATTGAGAACCTAGAACATATTCAGGAAATAAAATGTAGTCCAGAGGAACAGAGTATATTAAAGAGGGGTAATGTAGAATAGGGTACAGAGGCAGGCAATACAAGAAGGCAGTCCCTGAAGTGTATATGAAGATTTACAAGAACCAAGGTGTACTTTACAAAGAGTCATCCTTTAAGCATATATTGGGTTGGCAGGAATGGGAGCACTGTTACATGGGAGAAATAAAGGTTTAAAGTATGATAATTCAACAAGAACCTAAATTTAAGAAAATTGGTTTTTAACCTTTTTTCTTTTTCTTAGAGGATAGTGGGCATGGAAGTCATTATTAAATGGTTTTTTTAAATCTTAATATATAAATCTGAAAAGTATAATCAGTGGAGCACAGTTCTCAAGTCTAGAGCAATGACTTCCAGTGTTTTCATCATCACAGAGAACTTTTGCTTTCAACTCCTGTGGTCCCTCTGTTTTGAAAGATTTTTGTCTTTCAAGAAAGTTAACAAAAAGTTAATGTTTCACATTTGTTTTATTAACAAAGGCATAGTTTCCAGTCCACCCAAGCTTGTAAGTATTCACGAAGCTCAGTTATTATTATTTCAGACAAAAGCAAAAAATACAGAACTTAGTCTAGGGCATACAGTTGCAGGTATTTTGAAATGCTGAAAATAACCCATGACCCATCTATCATGACAAAAGAAATCCTACCTTTCCCCATACTTCTGTGGATCCAGGGACCCAGGCTGAAGCTTTTGTAGCACACTTATGCTTTGAACTATATAGAATTACAAAGAATAATTGTAATTATTCTTTGCTCAGAACTACATTTCCTTTCAAATCTGATTTTTTTTTAATTGCAAAGAGCAAAACAGGCTTGTTACAGAAAAACTGAGATACATATACCAGCAAAAAAGAATATTTTTAAAAATCTTCCAAACCTTATTCAGTGCAAACATAAATGCAGCCTTTTAAGGATAGACACTTATTGTGTATTGGTTTTGTAGCTGTTTTCAGTATCAAGAAATTCCTGCAACATTTTAAAAATAGCTGCATAGTATTTCATTTCTAATTTTATAATTTACTTAACAAATTAATATCTTATGATTGGACCTTTGAGTTTCTGACTTTATGAAATTACAAGTAGCTTTGCTTAAATATCCTGTAACTAGATCTTAATACACAGCTCTAATTATTTCCTTGGGATAAATTCTTAGAAGAGAAATTGCTGGATGTGCATTCTCAAAAGGTGTTAGCATTTGCCCTCCAGAGAGGTTGTACTAATTTACATTCCCACCTAGCGGTTTGCATTCTAATTGGGAATTAAGATGCATACATGAAAAAAAAAATCCTTTCAGTGTCAGGAAATAGTAATGCTAGGTGCAAAAAAATGACTAGTGAACAATTAGAGTTACAGGAATTCAGAAGAAAGAGATCACTTTTAATAGGGAGCTTAGGTACCTTTTGGATGATGATGGAATTGAAGATGGATCTTGAAACAAAGGAGGACCAAAAAGGGTAGTGATGGGCGGGGGGGAGGGCGGGACTCGCAAGAATGTGTCTTCTGGGCAAGTGCCATGGATGAGACGTGCCAGGAGGGCTGACCCTACCACGTTAGCTCATGTGTTTCTCCCTCTTCTGTTGCTCGTAAGTGTAATTCAGACTCCACTCTTATTCTGGGTGACTAGGTAGCTACTCGGAGAAGGCAATGGCACCCCCACTCCAGTACTCTTGCCTGGAAAATCCCATGGACGGAGGAGCCTGGTGGCTGCAGTCCATGGGGTCGCTGAGGGTCGGACACAACTGAGCGACTTCACTTTCCTGCATTGGAGAAGGAAATGGCAACCCACTCCAGTGTTCTTGCCTGGAGAATCCCGGGACGGGGGAGCCTGGTGGGCTGCCGTCTATGGGGTCACACAGAGTCGGACACGACTGAAGTGACTTAGCAGCAGCAGCAGCAGCAGCAGCAGCAGGTAGCTACAAGCACCTGAAACCAGGAAATCAAACCTGTTGGAAAATCAGTTCAGTTTCTGGGAGAATTTTGAGGTTTGGGTTCAGAGAATTTAGAAGGTAGGAAAGTTGTATTCCATTTAAAACTCAGTTATTAATATGTTTTATTAAGATGTTAAAATAGAATTTACATCCCAATGTTAAATCTTTTTTCTTAATTATTAGCAATGAATAAATTGGCTCAAATGCTCTCTGTGGGTATCATGACAGGCTTTTGTGTAAACATTTTCACTAAAAAGTCATTGAAGTAAAACTTTGTTATTGTTGGTTCAGATTACATATTACAGTGTGATATTTGTGTATGTGCTATTGTTGTTTGGTAGGTTCTTTAAGTCATATACCTGACTTACATATTAGTAAATCACATTGCTCGTTAAATCTGTTAATTAGAGTATCAAAAGATAAGTTGCTCTGATTCTTTTGCTTTTGTAGTTTTACAGAAATGGTGGGGCTGTTTATTTTCTGAGCCATCATTTTGCTTTTAAGGCATATTTTATCAACCTAATATATTGTACTCATAATGTTGAACAGTAATATGGTCCTTCTTGACACTTAACATGATACATTCGAAGCATATGGAGAGAGTTTGGCACTCTAACTCGCACAGAAATACTAACATAAGCATGAAATGCAGAGTTCAGCCTCAGATTCCCAGCCCTGTTTTGTAGCCACTACCCAGTTTTCATTTCATACTGTGCGCCTCCTTACAGCCTTTGGTCCCCTGTACTTTATAGCAGGTTCCCACTAGCTTTCTGTTTTACAAATGGTAGTGTTTATTTGTCAATCCTAATCTTCCAGTTTGTCCCTCCATCCCCTTCCTCCACTGTGTCTGTACGTCTGTTCCCTAGGTCTGTGTCTGTATTCTTGCCCTGGAGCTAGGTTTATCTGTACCATGTTTCTAGATTATACGTTAATATATGATACTTGTTTTTCTCTTTCTGACTTACTTCACTCTGTATGGCATACTCTAAGTCCATCTACTGTCTACAAATGACCCAGTTTCTTCCCTTTTTGATGGAATAATGTTCTATTGTTCATATGTGCCACATCTTCCGTCATCTGCTGTTGGACATTTAGGTTGCTTCCATGTCCTGGCTATTGAAAATAATGCTGCAGTGAGGATTGGGGTGCATGTCATTTTGAATTATAGTTTTCTCAGGGTATATGCCCCGTAGTGGCATTGCTGGGTCATATGGTAGGACTATTTTTAGTTTTTAAGGAACCTCCATACTGTTCTCCAAGTGGCTGTATCAGTTTACATTGCCACCAGTAGTGCAGGAGGGCTCCCTTTTCTCCACCTCGTCTCCAGCATTTACTGTTTGTAGATTTGTTTTGATGATGACTGTTCTGACTGGTATAAGGTGATAGCTCCTTGTAATCTTGATTTGCCTTACTCTAATAATTAGTGATATTGAACATTGTTTCCTTTGCCTCTTGCCCATCTGAATGTCTTTTTGGAGAGATGTCTTTTAAATCTTGCATCCATTAAAAATTTTTTTTTAATTGAGCTCTATGAGTTGTTTGTATATTTTGGAGATTGAGTCTTTGTCCAGTGCTTCATTTGCAAATATTTTCTTCCATTCTGAGAGTTGTCTTTTCATCTTGTTTATGGTTTCCTTGCTGTACAAAAGCTTCTAATTTTAATTAAGTCCCATTTGTTTATTTTTGTTTTTATTATCGTTACTGTAGGAGATGGGTAAAAAAAAAAATCTTGTTGTAGTTTATATTGAAGAGTGTTTTTCCTATGTTTTCCTCTAAGAATTTTATAGTTTCTAACCTTATATTCAAGTCTTTAATCCATTTTGAATTTATTTTTGTGTATGGTGTTAGATAGTATTCTAATTTCATTCTTCTACATGTGGCTGTGCAGTTTTCCCAGCACCACTTAGGGAAGAGGCTATCTTTTCTCCATTGCATATTCTTGTCTCCTTTGTCACAGATTATTAGTGCCCATGAGTGCCGAGGTTTACCTCTGGGCTTTCTATCCTGTGTCATTGATCTCCATTTCTGTATTTGAACTAGTACCCTACTGTCTTGGTTACTGCACCCATGTAGTATAGTGTAAAGCCATGGAGCCTGATTCTTCCAACTCCATTTTTCCTTCTTACGATTGTTTTGGCTATTTGGGATCTTTTGTGTTTCCATATAAATTATAAGATTCTTTTTGGTAATAATACTGGGAAGAATGCCATATTCCTCTGTCTGTGTAATCTTTAATTTCTTTCGTCAACATCTTTTAATTTTCTGAATACATGTCCTTTGCTTCCTTAGGTACGTTTATTCCTCAGTACTTTATTCTTTCTGATACAATGATAATGGGATAATTTCCTTGATTTCTATTTCTGATCTAGCCCATGGGCTAGTTGGAGAGATCTGCTTGCAAGGCATCTCCAGCACTTCATGGACAGGCATCTGGGTGGAATTCAAGATGTAGGTGGTAGGATTCATGTCCTTTGCCTCTCAGAGGGAGTTAAAAGGACATGGCTCGATAAAAGACAGAAATGGTATGGATCTAACAGAAGCAGAAGATATTAAGAAGAGATGGCAAGAATACACAGAAGAACTATACAAAAAGATCTTCACCACCCGGATAATTATGATGGTGTGATCACTCATCTAGAGCCAGACGTCCTGAAATGTGAAGTCAGGTGGGCCTTAGAAAGCATCACTACGAACAAAGCTAGTGGAGGTGATGGAATTCCAGTTGAGCTGTTTCAAATCCTGAAAGATGATGCTGTGAAAGTGCTGCACTCAACATGCCAGCAAATTTGGAAAACTCAGCAGTGGCCACAGGACTGGAAAAGGTCAGTGTTCATTCCAATCCCAAAGAAAGGCAATGCCAAAGAATGCTCAAACTACCGCACAATTGCACTCATCTCACACGCTAGCAAAGTAATGCTCAAAATTCTCCAAGCCAGGCTTCAGCAATACGTGAACCGTGAACTTCCCGATGTGCAAGCTGGTTTTAGAAAAGGCAGAGGAACCAGAGATCAAATTGCCAACATCCCTGGATCATGGAAAAAGCAAGAGAGTTCCAGAAAAATATCTATTTCTGCTTTATTGACTGTACCAAAGCCTTTGACTGTGTGGATCACAATAAACTGTGAAAGATTCTGAAAGAGATGGGAATACCAGACCACCTGGCCTGCCTCTCGAGAAACCTGTATGCAGGTCAGGAAGCAACCGTTAGAACTGGACATGGAACAACAGACTGGTTCCAAATAGGAAAAGGAGTATGTCAAGGCTGTATCTTGTCACCCTGCTTATTTAACTTATATGCAGGGTACATCATGAGAAATGCTGGACTGGAAGAAACACAAGCTGGAATCAAGATTGCTGGGAGAAATATCAATAACCTCAGATATGCAGATGATACCACCCTTATGGCAGAAAGTGAAAAAGAACTAAAGAGTCTCTTGATAAAAGTGAAAGAGGAGAGTGAAAAAGTTGGCTTAAAGCTCAACATTCAGAAAACGAAGATCATGGCACCCAGTCCCATCAATCACTTCATAGGAAATAGATGGGGAAACAGTGGAAAATAGTGTCAGACTTTATATTTTGGGGCTCCAAAATCACTGCAGATGGTGACTGCAGCCATGAAATTAAAAGACATTTACTCCTTGGAAGAAAATTTATGAGCAACCTAGATAGCATATTCAAAAGCAGAGACATTACTTTGCCAACAAAGGTCCGTCTAGTCAAGGCTATGGTTTTTCCTGTGGTCATGTATGGATGTGAGAGTTGGACTGTGAAGAAGGCTGAGCGCCGAAGAACTGATGCTTTTGAACTGTGGTGTTGGAGAAGACTCTTGAGAGTCCCTTGGACTGCAAGGAGATCCAACCAGTCCATTCTGAAGGAGATCAGCCCTGGGATTTCTTTGGAAGGAATGATGCTAAAGCTGAAACTCCAGTACTTTGGCCACCTCATGCGAAGAGTTGACTCATTGGAAAAGACCGTGATACTAGGAGGGATTTGAGGGCAGGGGAAGAAGGGGACGACCAAGGATGAGACGGCTGGATGGCATCACTGACTCGATGGACCCGAGTCTGAGTGAACTCCGGGAGTTGGTGATGGACAGGGAGGCCTGGCGTCCTGCGATTCATGGGGTCGCAAAGAGTCGGACACGACTGAGCGACTGATCTGAACTGAACTGAGAGTCCTATCTACCTAGCCTCTCTTCCCACTACCCTGTGGAGCTCATGATTTAATTCTCTGGATAGGGTGAGAGAGAAATAGGAAAGAAGTTTCACACAGTTGGGGAAGTTAAGTACTCACTCACATGCTCTCACTTTCCTTCATGGGAAAAATCACAGGCCAAGATCTCTCTTGGCCCTGAACTGTGCCACCTTTGGGGAGGATTGATGTGAATAAAATCAAGCTGTTTCATTTACCGTCTCCAGTGTGTCCAAACTGTCAGTTTTTTGCTCCATTGGTATGCTGGAACTTCTCGATAGGAGACCCAGACTTAAATAAAGTCTCACTTGTCTGTGGTGATTGTCACAGACTGCCAACAAGTTATTGTTACTCCACTGCCAAGAAAGCCTAGAACTGTGGTTTGTGGTCCACTGCAGGGTTCACAGCTGAGACTGCGGTCCTTAAGCCTCTTACCCACACATGATTGGTTGAGACTCGTCTAGGGTCTTTTGGTGTTGAATGCTAGATCCCGCAGCATCTGCAAAGGCACTTTTGTCCGTGGATGGATGCCAGATTGTTGTTGGGTGGGGACATGAGTGAGGATATCTCATTTAGCCACATTACTGACATCACCCTGTATTACTGCACCATTTAGAAGAGTCCTTTTCTGAAGATACCAAATTATGACCATGTTTTGAGTAAATATTTCCAGATTTATTAATTATTTTCTTTTGGGGAAATGTTTTCTAGATTCATAACATTATCCCCCTTTGGGGCAAGTTGTTTTTCAGTCACCCAGTTGTATTCAACTCTTTGTGACCCCATAAATGCAGCATGCCAAGCTTACCACCTCCCAAAGTTTGCCCAAGTTCATGTACCTTGCATCAGTGATGCCATCCAGCCATCTCCTTCTCTGACGCCCTCTTCTTCTTCTGCCCTCAGTCTTTCCCAGTATCAGGGACTTTTCTAGTGAGTTAGCTCTTCACATCAGATGACCAAAATATTGGAGCTTCAGCTTGAACATTCAAGGTTGACTTCCCTTAAGATTGACTGGTTTGATTTCCTTGCTATCCAAGGGACTCTTGGGAGTCTTCTCCAGCACCAGTTTTAAAGGCATCAATTCTTTGGCACTCTGCCTTCTTCATAGTCCAGCTCTCACAACTGTATGTGACCACTGGGAAGACCATGGCTTGACTATATGGACGTTTGTCTTCAGAGTAGTATCTCTGCTTTTCAACACACTATCTAGGTGTCATAGCTTTCCCGCCAAGAAGCAGTTGTCTTCTGATTTCATGACTGCAGTCACCATCCTTAGTGATTTTAGAACCCAAGAAGAGGAAATCTGTCCCTACCTCCACCTTTTCCCCTCTGTTTGCCATGAAGTAATGGGCCAGATGCCATCTTAATTTTTTTAATATTTAGTTTTAAGCCTTTCACTCTCCTCCTTCACTCTCATCAAGAGACTGTTTAGTTCCTCTTCACTTTCTGCCATTATAGTGGTATCATCCACATGGGTAAGTTACCTATAGAATATCTAAATTATTATTTAATAATTAATTTTTCATACCAGTTGCAACTTACTTGCTATGGAAAGTAGTATAAAATATCTTTTTAAAATTTTAACTGGTCCACAAAGCAGCAGAGTTGCTAATTCTGAAAATATTTTCCATCTACATAAATTTTCCAAATTTTTTTTTAATTTTCTGAACCAGCTGTTTCCTGTACAGAATATAATGTGAGGAGCACATTAACAAAGGATGCATAAGTAAAACCCACTAATTAGGCTGCTCCGAGATGGACTTGAGGTACAGGCAGGGCAAAAATAAGTATTAACTTGTTCCAAATAAATCGTGGTACTCTAGTCCAGTGGAATTGGCACCAAACTGGCCATACTCAAGAAGATCAGGACTCTGTACTTTTTCTTAAAGTCCTCTTTCTGCTAAGAACAGCTTTCTTTTCTTTACTAACTGAACTCTCATTATAAGGAACTCTTTCATGTTCATCTCTATAGGTACCCACCCTTTTAAAATATGGTTATTTGTGGCTTTAAATAACCTCATAGTGTTGTCTAGTGTATCTTTCCTACAATGGTGAGAGAGAATGGCTGCTGAGTCAGAGTACTAGGAATTTGTGGGAGGTGCATGGGAAAACTGTTTACAGATTTCCTTCAAGCTGGTCAGAACTGGATATGTTGATTAGGCACATTCACTTGATATCCCAGCTATCTTCTTAAGGTATAATAGAGTTGTTTGGAACTGGAACAGTTTGTTGTCTTTTGGAATGCATCTTATGCTTGGAATATATTTTGCTTTCCATCGTCTGGCTTTGGGCTAAATTTAGATTCATTCAGATGTGGATTTGAAGATCATGTGCATAATATGGGTTCAGTCATTTAACTTCTCTTAACCTCATTGTAGAGTGAGGCCAGTGCTCCCCCACACCAAGGATTTTCATGAAGATAAATGTAAATGTTGTAGTCTATGTAAAGCAAGTAGCACAATGCCAGACCATTGGTAAGCCCTTACTAAACAGCTGCTACTGGCATAGCTACCAGGTGGATTTTTAAATTTTGTTTTAAACTTGTGTCCAATAATTTGGTCATCTTTGAACATGATGATGGATGATGGTATTCAAAATGCCTTGAGGATATTTTACTTTTTCTTCAGTTTTTCTTGTGTCAAGTGACTTTTTTCTACCTTCAGAAATTAGTTTTATTTTTATGGTCTGTGTGTTAAGTGTGTGCAGAATACCACAGTAATGTTTATGTTTTCTTAAGACCATTTGTGAATCTTAAGATACAGATTTAAATGGGGCAGAATTACTTTGTGTCTTAAGTAATTTTTAACTTAACATTTCATGTTCTATTTTATTCATGATCCATGTATCACAAATTGATGCAACAGATATTACCTAAAGGATACACTAACTTTAGATAGAGATGGTTTCATATGGCAGAACAAGCACAGTCTGGAGCCAGACTCTGGGCCAGTTGGTGTCCTTAAATTGTGATGCTGTATCCAGAGCTCCTAGAATTATTGTGAGGATTAGATGAGACTGTGTGTACAATGTACCCTGCCCAGTGCCTGGTATATGATAGCCCTTTGCCCATATCTGTTAATGAATGGGAAGGGACTTATTTATGATACAGATAGCCTGATGTTATTATAGCTTCTTTCCTTCTTAAATAATAACACCACTTTGTCAAGTATCTGTTATTGGTAATTTTGTCCTGTTTTAAGTGTTTGATTTCACAATAATGAATTTAGTTATTTATAAAGTAAATCATTGGATTTGTTTCCACCAGTGATATCAAGAAGAAGCAGACAATGAGGAAAAGGAACAACAGTGAAGTAGAAGACGTGGGACCAGCAAGTCGTGACAGAAAGAAAACCAAGTGGGAAACCTTAGAACCTTTGGATACGGGCCTGTCTTTAGCTGAGGACGAAGAGCTGGTGTTACATCTGCTCAAAAGTCAAAGCTAAATTGTTCCTGCTCTTGTCTTCTCCTTTAAACCTCTCGTCATGATTATGTGGACAAGAAACTGAAAAAAAACTAGTAGGTTTAGGGGCACTTAAGTAACATGAGTCCCATGTCCAGAGGACCCATTCATCAGACAGGAGTGATCAAATCTCTAAGCCCCTTTCACGGGCCATGCTTGAAGCATCCCAGAGGAAACTCACAGTGACAGTGGATTACAAAATTTCCTGATCCTGTTTTCCAGCATGTGCTCTGTTAGATTCTATCCATAGGTTCCTACATCTATCATTGGAAATGCTTCCTGTGTTTTACTGGCAAGTTCTGAAGACTTTGTTTCATTGTTAGAGGTTCCTGTCTTGCTTACCATACAGAAGTTTCTCTGTGATATTAAACAAAGTTGCTCACAATTTTGATATATTTACTATCTCTAAAGAGTATGATGGACCAACCCTGAGAAAAAAAATGAATATTTTTGAATTGCCATGATCAATAATAAACTTATTTCCTATAAAATGAAATATTAATATTTTCATTGTATCCAGAAATATGAGAGATTCTCAAGGGAGGCTTTTAAGATTAAAATACTTGGCCAATGAAGCAGTGAATTTTGTATATTCTTTTTCTTTAATATATATTTATTTTAATTGGACGTTAATTATTTTACAATATTGTATTGGTTTTGCCATACATCAACATGAATCCACCACAGGTATACACGTGTTCCCCATCCGGAACCCCCCTCCCGCCTCCCTCCCCGTACCATCCCTCTGGGTCGAAGATATCTTTTAACTTACACTTGCAGACTGGGTAGCCATTTATAAATAGAAGTCCTGAATCTGAAGACTTTGTTATCTAAAACCAGATCTGCTAGTGAGCAGCTCGTATGCTTTAGGTACTCTACAAGTGCCTTGCTGTGGATGCTCCACAGATCCCAGCCCAGAGCCAGCTCCTGGTTGAGTAGAACAAGACAGATTCTCTTTTGGTTGCAAATGGCTGGCAGACTCTTCACAGGGAAGGAATCTGCGCCTTGGCACAACACCACTGACTTGATCATAGCTTTGTCACCTTATCCTTGTCTTCTCTCTTTCCTACTTTCCACTCCATACACAGAAATAATTTTTGGTTACTGGTACAAATGATTCCTGAATTCAAGAAAGGGAATATCCACAAACACTTCCATCTCAGCCTAAGTCCATTTTTGTCTCTAAAAGGTTTTTCTGCCTTCGTACTTGACATCCTCATGAGTGATACCAGCATCCTTCAGGCATCAAAATGAGAAGCTTGATGACTCCTCAGCTTCTCCCTTTCCCCACACTTCGCTTTGCTGGTTCATGGTTAATTCTTCTTCATAATGACTCTCATACCGCCATGGTTTCTTCTCCATTTTTACAGCTTCTACTTTCAGGCAGAGTTCAGATTCTCATAATGACCTGTTCACATTTCTGCAGTGATCTCTTAACTGGTCATTGTGCTTCCTGCCAACCTTTCACATTGTCAGCATTCTCTTCGTAGCACTGATCTGTGCATGTTTCTTACTCCTGTTGCAGTGCTTATTATGTAATGTTGCAGATATTTGCCTATAGGCCTGTTCCCTCTATTATATGACAAGTTTCTTGAGAGCAAGACTGTTTTATCTCTCCTCTGTATGCACAGAGACAAGCACAGCACTTATAATGCCTTATAATGGGTTCAGTAAACTGAAGTCACTCAGTTGTGTCTGACTCTTTGCGACCTCGTGGACTGTAGCCTACCAGGGTCCTCCATCCATGGGATTTCCCAGGCAAGAGAACTGGAGTGGGTTGCTGTTTCCTTCTCCAGGGTATCTTTCCGACCCAGGGATCAAACCCAGGTCTCCCACGTTGCAAGTAGACGCTTTGCCATCTGAGCCACCAGGGAAGCCCAATTTATTAAATTAATGAAGAGAAGTTTTAAAAGTGTGTAGTAGTGCATTGCTCTGTTAGCTCTGGTGGAAAGGATATAGAATGGAGGAAATGAGAACTGGATGAAATGGCTGTAACGGGTAAGAAAAACTATAATGAAGAAAATTAATGGGAAAAGAATTTGCGGTATAACAACCTGGAAAGATTTTTTAAAATTAAGGTTTCTGGTGCAGGATCTCTTGAATATTTTCAGAAGACAGAAAGATGCAGGAGTATATAAACTAAGGGTTTACCACTGAATTTATGTAGTAAATTTTGTAGTAGATTTTATTTTTTCTAATCCAAATAAGCAATTTTTATGTACACACTTTAAGTAAATATATTGCTGGGCCTTTGGCTCATAAACTAGTTTGAGTTATATTCTATCCCTAGACCTGATTAGATTCTGACTAATTTATACACTGTGGGAATTTTAGCTAGTTGAATTTTGAAAACATCAGAATAGCACTGATTGAAAACTCAGGTAAGGAATATATATGTTTCAGTGGACTAAATTGGTGACTACTGTTTTAGCTGTGGTGGAGTTGGGGGCACATTATTTAAATCTAAATGGCCAAGCCATTTCCTAGGCACAAAGATTGGCTCAGACATAGGTATATTTAATACTCAGGTAAAGACATAAAAAGGCTCTTTCCTTGAGAGTAAAGTGTAGAATATGAAAAAAAAAATCCTTACCCAATGGGAAATTCCTAAAAAGGGAGGATGTGGATCTGGAACCTTTGGCAGCCATTTTTTTCTGGTCAAATGGAGGCTGCCTCTGAGAGACTGGGGGAAATGACCAACATCCTGAGGCAAGCAAAGTAAGAGATGAAGAGAGAGCCCTGATGACATTATTTGAACCCTTTGGCTTCAGCTGCTTCTACTTGTACTTTCTAGTTGTGGATCAGTAAGTTTATTTTTTGCATAAACTACTTTGAATTGCATTTTTGTTCCTGGAACTGAATGGCCCCCGACTTAATGTATATGTTGTGTGTGGGGGTTGGTGGGGCGGGGGAGGGGTGGAGGGGGTGAGTTTGCTGATTTGAAAATGAATTTGCACATCAGAATAGTGTCAGTAGAAAGCTTGGGCATTTTTGTTCACTGGACAGCCGCTCCAGCCCCTTCCTCCCTTGGAAAAGCATGATTTTTCCAGTCTGCTTACATTGGGCTTTCCATGTGACTGACTTTAGCCCATGGAGTGTGGTGAAAGTGATGTGTACCCATTATAAGCACAGGCTTTAAGGTGCACTGGATGCCTCCATCAGCCCTCTTGCTCTCTTCTTTTCTACCTTGATATGAGCATGTACCAGAGAGGATACTGCTTCAGGCTGGGCACAAGGTGAGTAGATACATGAAAGAGACCTACAGTCCCCTTTAAGTCTTGTGGAACAAGAAATCCGAGACTTGGAGTTCTTCACAGGATAAGGTGAGATAAGCACTTGACCAATGAGTAAGAGCATTCATTCATTCATTCATTCCATAAATGTTAGTCCAGCAACTACCATATACTATTCCTTGCACAGATGAGAAATAGAGCAGTGCCCTCCCCTGCTGTCATGTAGTAGGGGAAGGAGAGGGAGAAAATTCATAATTTCAGTGCATTATGAAAAGAGCAGGCGAGAAAAGGAAGATTGCTGTTTGAATGAAAGAGCTGTTGCTGGATGCGAGAAGGATGGAGGACATGGGTAGTAGTTTCCTGGCCTGCGACACAGAGACTAGCATTCTTGTTTGATGCTTAACTGAGGCCCAGAGGCCATTCTTCAGATTCACTTGTGTAAAATGATCCCTAAGACACATAAGTCTCTGAGCAGACACACTCAGCAGCAGAGTGCTTTGGAGGACTGCCATCTCATAAGCTTAACATGGCATTTTAGATTTGTTTGGGGCTATAAAAAATGGATAAGTTTAATTAAATGTAATTAATTTTATTATACAACGTTTGCCGTATCCTAAACATGAAAGTCGTCTCCATGATTGTCAGAGTCTGCCAGAGAATGCAGATGTTCCTGGGAAGTGTGGGGAGGAAGGCAGGGCTGGGGGTGGTGGTGTTGATAAGGGAAAAGAGCCTCCAACCAAGATTTGAAAATCCTTTTTGATATTTTTAAGACCACTTTAACGAGATATGTAATCATAGTGTGATTTTCTTCCACAGTCCCTGCTGATTATACAGCCCAGGGCAGACATTTTATACCATATTACCCAGCGTCTGCTGAATCAGGAATTGGCAGCCAACCCAAAAGCTGGCCATTAGCTTGTGAGAGAGGCTGGCACAAACACTCTGCTCAAACAGGGACAAATTGGGCAAATAATGTCCTTATTCTCTGAAGCTGAAATTTGGGTAGTCAGTAATACAAGGTTATGAGACAGACCAGGAGCACATCATGGGCATAAGTGAGCTCAGATTAGAAGTTAGGCAAAGCTGCAATTGAACAGGAACTCTGGCAAAATAGAATAAATGGTGAGGGATTTACTTGGTCGTGGAACAGGAGGCATGCATGAAAAGTGCTGCACTGAGGCTGGAGCGACAGAGACCTGCCGACTCCCCTTGTGAAGTCTCCGAGGTCCACACTGACCCTCTCAGCTGCTTCTCCATGAGCCTTCATATTCTCCTGGGTCCTATTCTTAGATTTCTGTGCAAGTCTGCCTCAGCTGGGCTCTATAGTCTGAGTCTAAATGAGTCTTTGGGTTTCTTGGATCCGAAAAAGCTTCAGTAAAACTCAGAATACTCTAGTGCCTGCTGCTGAGACTTTAATGTGTGTAGGAATCACCAGAAAATCATTTTAAAATGCTAATCCCAAATCAGAAGTTCTGCAGTGGAACCTGAATTTCTTGCAGTGTCCCAGATGATGGTATGCTGCTGGCCCTTGGCCACATTTGAGTAGCAAGGCACTAATGGAATTCAGAGTTATTAAAATCATTATTTACAGATAGGGATCCTGTCAGACTCCCAGCAGGAAACAGGTGGCACACACAAATTAGGATCATTCTAAGGGGATTTAATAAAAGGATCATTTACATAGGCCAGAGCAGGGTGTAAGGAAACCACAAAAGAATTGTCTACCAGAAGATATTAGTTACCACTTCTCTCCCTGAAGGGATAGGGAAGGGGAGACAGCCAATTTTTGACCTTAAATTGATATATGTAGCCAGCCTGAGATGACCACAAGGAAAGGACCCACTGGCCCCAACCAAAGCCAAAAGCAAGTTGCCCATAGATGTACATTCTCCAGGACACAGCAAGGTGGAGAAATTGCCAAACAGATAGGATGTATGTAGTTGGAATCTTTTTGTGGGGAAGAGAAGAGGCCCTCAGACTCTGTCCCTTCAACACCTACTGTGTACCAGGCACTGTTCTAAGTAAAAATACATAACAAGGATGGACAAGAAGCAAACCCAGGATATTAAACACTTGTCAAGTGAGATAAGCGTTACAACGGAGAATAAAGGAAGGTAAGGAGATAGAGCAAGTGAGCCTCAGGGCAGAAGCTATTTTGATGAAGGTCAGCAAGACCTCTGAGGAGTAGGAATCTGGAGGAACAAGACCTGCTTCCCAAGAACATCAGCAGCACTTTAGAGCAGGATGTGAGTGAAGAAGAGTGTCCAGCATACAGACCAGTCTCACTAGAAAATTCATTCTTCTCATGGACCTTCAGTGTTGTTTCCCAAGCTCTGCCCTCTCTCCTATACTCCAGACAACTATTTCACACATTTCCCTCTCATCCTAAATCTCCAGTACCCCTTGCCCTCTCCACTCTTGGCCCATGATCTTACTTTTGATTTTCCTGAGAAATCGAAAGAAAAGAGACCTTCCCCAAACTCACACTGCTTCTGCCCTTTCCCTTACCCAAAAGCCAAAATGATTCTTTTAAATCCACCCCTGCAGCTGTGCCCATTCTTCCTTTCTGAAGCCAGACCCCCTACATGTGCTGATGCCGTTTTCTCCTGCCCTTTGAAGGACATCGCTTCTGCAATTGTCCCCTCTCTACAGTATCACCAGTTTTCCCTCCCTACTGGGCTATTCCCATCAGCAAACAAGCATGCTACAGTCTCTCCCACCTTAAAAAATTTTGACATCCCTGTCCCTTTCCAGGTGCAATGCCATTTCTCCCTGTCCCTTTACAGTTCGATCCTCAGAAGAGCTGTCTCTATTACCACATGCCTGTACTTTCTCCCTTCCCAACCTTTCTTAAATGCTTTATTGAGATGTAATTGATATGAATATGCTTACATGTTTAAGTATACAATTTGCTAACTCCTGTTCTTGTTGATTACTTCTTTTTAGTCTCTTTCTGGATGTTCCTCATATTCTTTACTTCTAAACATTAGCAACGTTCTGACTTCATCCCTTGGGTTTTAACTACATTTACTGCCTGAGTGATCTCATTCAGCTCGTAATATAAAATACCATCTCTAGACTAATAACTCTTGATATTTCTCTCTAGCCCAACTTCTCTTCATTTCAGACTCATATACTCAACATCCTACCTGGATGTCTAGTAAGCATATCAAACTTCACATGACCCAAGATGAACTCAATTTTCCCCCAAGAAAAGAAAAGGCAAATATATAGTAAAAGCTGTGGATCAACCATTAAATAATCCAGTGTGAAAATTAGAAGGAAAACATTGTAATATCAACTGTAACTACAATAAACAAAGGACAAACATGAAGATGAAAAATGCAACATCAAAACCACAAAACTTGGAGAAAGGAATTAAAAAATATAGATCTTTTATAATGACTTTGAACTTAAATGACTAAACTATCAGTTTAAAGCAAGTAGATATAATTACACACCAACATAGATGAAGCCAGTGGTAACCACGAATCAAAAATCTACAATAATTAAACAAAAACTAGATCGAAAGGAACTAACAAGCTGAAGAAAATCATCAAACCACAGGTGAAGAAATAAAAAAAAAGGAAAGAACAGAAAATACAAAAACAACCAGAAAACAAGCAACAAAATGATAATAAGTACATATCTATCATCAATCATGTCAAATACCAATGAACTAAATGCTCCAAAGAAAGACATAAAGTGGCTGATTGGTTTAAAAGGACCCATCTCCATGCTACTTATGAGAGACCCATTCAGAGCTAAAAATACACAAAGACTGAAATTGAGGAGATGGAAAAAGATATTTCATGCAAATGTAACAAAAAGTAGTGATACCAATATTCGTATCAAAGTAGTCTTTAAAACAATGTGTATAATAAGAAACAAAGAAAGGCATTATATAAATACACAAGAAAAGGATATAACTTTTGTTAACATACATGCACCCAACATGGGTTTCCCTGGTAGCTCAGCTGGTAAAGAATCTGCCTGCAGTGCAGGAGACCCTGGTTCAATTTCTGGGTCAGGAAGATCCCCTGGAGAAGTGATTTGCTACCCACTCCAGTATTCACGGGCTTCCCTGGTGGCTCAGATGGTAAAGAATCCACCTGCTATGCAGGAGACTTGGATTCAATCCCTGGGTTGGGAAGATCCCCTGGAGGAAGGCATGGCAACTCACTCCAGTGTTCTTGCCTGGAGAATTCCCATGGACAGAGGATCCTGGTGGGCTACAGTCCATGAGGTCTCAAAGAGTCAGACATGACTGAGCAACTAAGCACAGCACACAGCATGCACCTAACATAGGAGCAACTAAATATACAAAGCAAATATTAACAGACATAAAGGAAAAAATTGACAATGATGCAATAATAGTAGGGGACTTTAACATCTCACTTACATCAATGGACAGATAATCCAGATAAAAAATCAAAAAGGAAACAATGTTCTTAAATGACACATTAGAGTAGTTGGACTTAATAGATATATATGGGACATTTCATCCCAAACCAATGGAATACAGATTCTTTTCAAGTGCACATGGAGTATTCTCCAGGATACATCACTTTCTAGACCACAGAAGTCTCAACACATTTAAGAGGATAGAAATTATACCAAGCATTTTCCCCAACCACAATGATAAGAAGCTAGAAATCAATTATTTGAAGAAAAATAGAAAAAGACAGACACTAAATAATACGCCACACACAAAAAAAAGAAAAGTAAAGTAAAACAATGGGTCAATGAAGAAATCAAAGAGAAAATCATGAAATACCTCAGAACAAATGAAAGTCAAAACACTTTTCTAAAGTCTGAGACCCAGCAAAAGCAGTACTAACAGGGAGTTTTATAGTGATATAAGTACCTTAAGAAACAAGAAAAATCTCAAACAACGTAACCTACCTAAAGTAATTAGGAAAATAAGAACAGACAAAGCCCAAAGTCACCAAAAGGAAGGGATAAAAAGATAAGAGGAAACAGAGACAAAAGATAGGAAAGATCAATGAAACCAAAACTGGTTTTTTGAAAAGATAAGAAATAGATCAGCCTTCAGGTAGGCTTGTCAAGAAAAAAAAAGAGGACCCAAATAAACATAAGAAGAAATAAAAGAAATTGCAATTTGTATCACAGAGATTTTTAAAAATCATAAGAGAATACCATGAAAAGTTACATGCCAAAAATTGGAAAATCTAGAAGAAATGGATACATTTCTAGAAATAAAATTTTCCAAGACTGAATCAGGAAGAAATAGACAATTGAGACAGATCAATCCCTACTAGTGAAATTAAATTAGTAATTTTTAAAGTTCCCAACAAACAAAAGTCCAGAATTGGACAGTTTCACAGGCAAATTCTACCAAACAGTTAAAGAATAACTAATACCTATCCTCAAACTATTCCAAAATATTGAGGATGAGAGAATACTCCCAAATTCATTCTATGAGGCCACCATTACACTGATACAAAAGCCAGACAAAGATACTACAAAAAAGAAAAAGAAAATCACAGGCCAATATTTCTGATGAATACACATGAAAATATCCTCAATGAATATTAGCAAACTTAATTCAATAATATATAAAAGGATCACATGTGCTTAGTTGCTCAGTCATGTCTGATTCTTTGCAACTCCATGGACTCTAGCCGACCAGGCTCCTCTGTCCATGGGATTTCCCAGGCAAGAATACTGGAGCAAAAGGATCATACACCATGATTAAGTGAGATTTAGTTGAGGGATGCAAAGATGACTTAATGTCTGCAGATCAATCAGTGTGATACACTGCATTGACAAAAGAAAGGATAAAAGTCATATGATCATCTCAATAGACACAAAGCATTTGACAAAATTCAGCATCCACTTATGATTAAAACTCGTCAAAGTCGGTTAGAGGGACTATATCTCAATAAGTCCATTTATGACAAATCTACAGTTCATACCATATTCTACAGTGAAAGGCAGAAAGCTTTTCCTCTAAAATCATGTGCAAGACAAGATGCTCTCTCTCACCACTTCTATTTAACATAGTATTAGGAGTATTTAGAAGTCCTAGCCACAGCAATCAAGTAAGAAAAAGAAATAAGATGTATCCAAAATAGAAGCAAAGAAGTAAACTGTCACTATTTGAACATTTAGTTCAGTTCAGTTCAATTCAGTCGCTCATCGTGTCTGACTCTTTGCGACCCCATGAATCGCAGCACGCCAGGCCTCCCTGTCCATCACCAACTCCCAAAGTCCACTCAGACTCACATCCATCGAGTTGGTGACGCCATCCAGCCATCTCATCCTCTGTCGTCCCCTTCTCCTCCTGCCCCTAGTCCCTCCCAGCATCGGAGTCTTTTCACATAATACTATACGTAGAAAAGGCTGAAGTCTCCACCAGAAAGCTATTAGAACTAATGAATGAAATCATTTCAGGATTGTTGCAGGATATAAGATTAATATACAGAAAGTTGTTGCCTTTTGATTTCTCCATCAAATCTGAATGAGAGCCTTGTTGGATAGAGTATTATTGGTTGTAGGTTTTTTCCTCCATCACTTTAAATGTATCATGACAGTCCCTTTTGGCATCCAGAGTTTTTGCTGAAAAATCAACTGATAGCCTTCTGGGAGTTCCCCTGTATTTTATTGCCTTTCCCTTGCTGCTTTTAATATTCTCTGTTTATCTTTAATATTTGTCACAGTGTGTCTTGATGTGTCCCTCATTGGGTTAATCCTGTATGGGATTCTCTTCATTTCCTGGACTTGAGTGACTGCTTCATTTCCCAGGTTAGGGAGGTTTTCAACTATTATCTCTTCAAATATTTGGGATGTGTCTGTGGTTGGGGGGCTTTCTCTCTCTTCCCCTCTGGAATCCCTATAATATGAATATTAGTGTGCTTGGTGTTTTTCCAGAGGTCTCTTAAACTATCCTCATTTCTTTTCATTCTTTTTCCTGTTCAAGGGTAGCGATTTTCTCTACTCTGTCTATCCATTCTTCTGAATCGTTTGTCTACGATGGATTCCTTCTAGAGTGCTTTTGATTTCTTATTGTGTTCTTCATCTCTGATTGTTTATTTTTTAACTCTTTGTTAAAACCTTCTAACTCCTCAGTCTGTGTATCCATTCTCCTCCCGACTTCTTTGATCATCTTTATGATCATTACTCTGAACACTTTCTAGGGTAGATTGCCCAGCTCCTCTTCACTTAGTTCTTTTTCTGTGGTTTTATCTTGTTCATTCATCTGGAACACATTGTTCTGCTGCCCCTGTTTGTCTGTTTCTGTGTGTATTTTTATGTATGTGGTAGGTTAATTAGTTACATTTCTTGACCTTGGAGAAGTGGCCCTCTGTATTAAGTGTCCTAGGTGTCGTAGCAGTGCACTTCTCTCTCATTGTGCAAGCTATATACACTCTGGGGTTCCCCCTAAGAGGGCTGTGTGGGTTCTTCTGTTGCAGTAGGCAGACAGTATGAGTTGTCTGATAGGCTTGGTTGGCCCCTAGTCTGGTTGGTTGCCAGGCTCTGCCTTGTGTCCATGGTGCTGGCTGCTGTCTCTAATTCCCCCAGTCCTGTGGGGCTCCCGCAATAAAACCCCACTGGTCTTCAAAGCCAAAGGCTCTTGGGGCTTACTTCCCATTACCATATCCCTGGGCTCAGAGCGTGATGTGAGGCTCAGAACTCTCATGCCTATGGAAGAACTTCTGCAAAATAATTCTCCAGTTTGTGGGTCACTCACCCAGCAGGGTATGGGGTTGGGTTATATCACATGTCTGCCCCTCCCTACCCATCCCATTTTGGTTCCTTCTTTATGTCTAGTTGTAGACGATCTTTTCTGGTACATTCCAGTCTTTGTCATCAATAGTTACTCTGAAGATAGTTGTGATTTTCGTGTGCTCACGAGAGGAGGGGTTTTTCTACTCTGCTTTCTTGGCTGCTCTTCTCACACTGTTTTATAAGCTACTTTTTTTTCTCTTAATATTTGGTACATTTTAAATATCTTTTTACAACATAGTTTTCAGTAATGTACTACAGTTCAATGGAACATACCCCTGTAGCAATGAACTCACTTAATACCCAGATCTTGGTTTCCATCACTGTACTCTAATAAAGGAATGAGGGCTTCTCGGATAAATGGCTGATTTTAAGATCATGGTAAGAAAGGCATAAGATGAGCCTGGAGCATCTTATTATGCCAGAATGTAAGAGACTACTAAAGAAAGGAAGGAAGGAGAAAAAGAAAGAAAGGAAAGAAAAAAGTCCACAATGCCAAAAAGGGTACTGGAGCCAGCTGAAGGAGCTTCCAATGGCCAAAGATGAAAGAGTCTGAGCAACAAAATATAGTATTCAATTATAACTCTCTCTCTCTCTCTTATATATATATATATATAGATAGATAGATAGATAGATAGATAGATAGATAGATAGTTGTGAATATCTATTCCATAAATCTCTGCTGATAAAAATAGATTGGATAAATAGATAAATGTGGGAGAAGAAACAAATCTCCTGTGCAGAAGAATCCCAATAATTTAGTAAGTATTCTTCCCTCAAGGAGGTAGAACACAACTACCAACTCCTTAAGTGTGGGCCACACATAGTGATTTTCTTTCAAAGAGGGCAGCATAAAAGGAGGGAAAACAAAGGAGAGAGAGAGAGATGATCAAGGCTAACCAATGGCAGTAAGTCAGGGTAACTGTGCATTCCTGATATGATGTGATGAGACCAACACATTAGCTCTGTGTTCTTTTTCTAAAAAGACATAAGACCAATGAGGGAAAAATCAGACAAATCTAAATTGAAAGACATTCTATTGATACAACATACCTGACTCAAAGCCATTGAAAACAAGGAAAGTCTGAAAAATGGCCATAGCCAAGAAGAACTTGAGGAAACATGACGAGAGTGTCTCAGATGGGATCCTACCTCTATTAGGACATTAGGTAAAAACTAAGGAAATGAATAAAGCATGGACCTTAGTTAATATTAATTTATCAGTATTATTTAATTAATTGCAAAAATATACCATAAAATATAAGATAATCATAATGAGGAACTGGGTGTAGGATATATAGGAATTCTGTACTAGTTTCACAATGACACTGCAAACTTAAATTTTAAATCTTTAACATTTCAAAATTTCATTTTAAAATATTTTAAAAATGACACAAAAGATGCATCATATTTAACAATATATTATGATTGGTCATTTAAGTAGTTTCTTAATTTTTGTTTTTGAACACATTTATGATGAACATCCTTATGATTAAACCCTTGAACACATATGTTATAATTTCCTTTAGGATAAGTTTATAGAAGTGAAACTGGAGGATAACAAGTGTGCATATTATAATAGCATTAAGGGTTTTGATTCAAAATAATAATGAGGCACTTTCAGCTGAAGACTAACTGAACTTCAAATAACCATCATGAGGGAGAGATGGTCAGATTTGGAAAGGACTATTGTTAGATATTTTTCCTGCCCAAGTCAGTCACATCAAATGCTAGACATTCAGGGTTTCTCTTGCTTGCTTGCATGTCTTCATCTTTGCAACAGATGAATGAGCCTGTTAAGGTACCAGCCTCCATCATAAGGCTACACTTCCTCATGTGGAGTTTAACCAGCCCAGTATTAAAAAACGAAAGTAGAAAAAGAAATGCTCATCTCCAGATATCCAGAGGACATGAGCAGAGCCTTCCTGGACTTTATTAGCCCAGGAAGAATATTTTTCGTGGTTCTAAATATGAGAACCATATTCTGTGATTCTTAAACTGTGGTCTATGGAACCAGCAGCATCAGCATCAACAAGAAACCTGTTAGAAATGCAGATTCTCAGGCCCCACCCTCACTCTACTGAATTGGAAGTTCTGGGGGTTAGTTCCACCATTATGTGGGTTGTGGGTTTTTTTGTTTTTGTTTTTGTTTTTGTTTTGAGAGGTATATACACTTGAAACTTTTAACAGCTTTCAGTTCAGTTCAGTCGCTCAATCGTGTCTGACTCTTTGCAAAGCCATGGACTGCAGCATGCCAGGCTTCCCTGTCCAACTCCTGGAGCTTGCTCAAACTTATGTTCATCAAGTCGGTGATGCCATCCAACTATCTCATCCTCTGTTGTCCCCTTTTCCTCATGCCTTCAATCTTTCCCAGCATCAAGTTTTCTTCCAGTGAGTCAGTTCTTTGCATCAGATGGCCAAAATATTGGAGTTTCAGTTTCAGCATCAGTCCTTCCAATGAATATTCAGGACTGATTTCCTTTAGGAAATCTGGTTTGACCTCCTTACAGTTCAAAGGACTCTCAAGTCTTCTCCAACACCACAGTTCAAAACCATCAGTTCTTCGGTGCTCAACTTTCTTTATAGTCCAACTTTCACATCCAAACATGACTACTGGAAAAACCATAGCTTTGACTAGACAGACCTTTGTCAGCAAAGTAATGTCTCTGCTTTTAATATGCTGTCTTGGTTGGTCGTAGCTTTTCTTCCAAAGAGCAAGCGTCTTAATTTCATGTCTGCAGTCACTATCTGCAGTGATCTGGAGTCCAAAAAAATAAAGCTTCTCACTGTTTCCATTGTTTCCCCATCTATTTGCCATGAAGTGATTGGACTGGATGATCTTAGTTGTTTGAATGTTGAGTTTTAAGCCAGCTTTTTCACTCTCCTCATTCACTTTCATCAAGAGGCTTTATTAAGATAAAATTCACATACCACGAAATTAATTTAAAGGATACAATTCAACAGTTTTTAGTTTTGTGCCACCATCACCACAATCAATTTTAAAGTGTTCATTATCTCAAAAGAAACCCTGTACACTCTGGCTATACTCTCCTATCCACCTAGCTGCACACAACCACTGCTTTCTCTGTTTCTGCTTTTGTAGATTTGCCTATTTGTATAAGTGGAAACATAAATAGTATGAAGCCTTTTGTGTCTGGTTTATTTCACTTAGCATAATGTCTCAAGCCCATTTGTGTTGTAGCGCATCTCAGTACTTCATTCCTTTTGATGGTCAAATAATCCTCCATTGTGTGCATATAGCATATTTTGTTTATCTGTTCATGAGCGGATGGTCATTTGGCTTGTTTCCACCTCTGGGCTATTGTGACTAGTGCTGCCATGGACATGCCTGTGCAGTCTGTGTTTTCACAAGCCCTTCAGGCGATTCCAGTGCATGCTAGTTTTTGAGAACCATTATTGTTATTGAGGGGGAACAAGAACTAATTAAAGACTGTTATTTTTCATAAATAGAGAGCACCATTGATCCTTTAGGTCATAAGTCAAGGTGGAAAAGGAAGAACCTAGCAGTGGGATTCGATAGTGTGTGCCCACCGGGATGCTGCCATGCAGGGAAAGGTGGGGCTGAGATGGCTGAAAGAAAGGAAGCCCTGGTTAAAATGGAATCGCTCACTTTTTGAGCATGAGGCCTCCCTCACTTCTTTATCAGTGTGCCATTATTTTCTGAAGGTCACCCGGGCTCTTGAGTATTGAAGCTTCACTTCCAGAAGGTCCACTGACACCTTGAGTTTCAATAGT
This sequence comes from Nanger dama, assembly GCA_917880005.1. Lineage (NCBI taxonomy): Eukaryota > Metazoa > Chordata > Mammalia > Artiodactyla > Bovidae > Nanger > Nanger dama. Next base: position 18,784,458 of record CAKJTW010000014.1, read on the forward strand.
TCTCAAAATTTTACAAAGCTTTTCTCTCTACACTGTCTTTATCTTCACACTGTCAGCATCTTCAGGTGAGTCAAGTAACTCCGTTTTACAGATAAGGTCACTGAGGCGCAGTGAGAGGAAATGACCTGCCTGAAGTCACAGAGCAGGATGCGATAAGGTCAGTTCACTGACTCCTCTGTTCACTCCAACAGGGGTCCTCAGCCCTCGCTACACATTGAAATTACCGGAGGGTCTTTTTAAAAACACTATTTAGGCTTCACACTCAGAGATTTGGTTTGATTGGTCTAAAGTGGGACTTAGGCATTGAGAGATTTTCAAAGGCTTCCTGAGAAATTTTTTTCTAATTTACTTTATTTCTTTTTTTTTCCCTTTTGAAATGACTTTAGACTTACCAAAAAAAAAAAAAGATGTAAAATAGTACAAAGAGGTCCCATATATGCTTCTCCCAGCTTTCCCAAATGTTAAGGTCTTACATAAACACCATGTAATTATCAAAGCCAGATATTAACATTGAAACATTACTATTCACTAATCTATAGACCTTGACCAAATTGCATCGATTGCAATTTGGGTTAATTTGAATTGCTCCATCTCCTTGGTGGCCTTTAATCTTTTTCAGGTGATTTTAATGTGCATTCAGGGTGAGAACTGCTAGAAGGACAGTGGAGTCCTGCAGTTGGTTTTCTAAATGTAGACTGTTTGATGTACTTCCCCTATTCTCTGACATGTAAGAGCTGTGTCTGAAAATCCACTGTATTTCTAAGCTATTGTTATGCTGCTGATGGGATAAATCATTTGAAGACTTCTATTTCTTATGAAGTGTCAGTTGTTATATCTGCCAGGAGAAGAAATGAGGCTAGTTATATTCACAGCAAGGTTACCGGCACCCAGGTGAAAATGGAAAATGGTGCATTGGAGAAGGGAGAGTTAAAGAGCCTTTCAATATTAACTCACAACTCAGTGATCTGGGTCTTTGCTGAACAGTATGGCCTTCTTTGGATGTAAATGTCTTGAATGCAATTTAGATTTTAATTAGAGATGTGCTGGCCCTTAATGTGGAAGTATTTATATTGGGAGGCCAAAGATGCTAAACTGAAAACTTTGCATTTCTTACAGATGGTCTGTTAAATTAAAAACTGTCTCTCACCCTCTAGTCTTGACCCTGCCGTTGCAAAGATGACTCATCGAAGCAGTAGCCTGTCAGTTATCCTGAGTGATTGGCTGGGTGCTCCAGCTGGATGTATCACCCGACAACTTATTAAGCTGGGTAATTTATAAGGGTTTTTATTTTTATTTTCTCCTAAGGTAGTTGGATTATTTTTACCCAATTTGAATTTTCAACCTCATCTGCTTATTATCTTCTGCTCTGAGTAAAACAAACCTGTGTGTCTCTGCTGTGTGCAAATTAGCCTGGTTCCCAAGGCCCTGAGGCTTAACAGAAACCTGTCTATGAGTAAGTAAAAATGTTATTAAATTCAAAGCCACATCACCAGCACTGGATTCCTCTAGGCTACATATGTTCACTGTCAGCAAATACTTCCTCTGTGAGACACCAGCTTGGAAGCATTTAAACCCAAAGGTATTACATGTGTGTTTATATCAGAAATTGTATACGCAGACACATCCATGCTTTAGCTTCCCAGAAGAAGCAGCTGGCTGCCGGGATTGTGGCCTTGTGGGTCCCTGCCCAGGACATTCTTTCACAAAGGGAACACAGTGAGCTTTTGAACACAAGTCTTCTTCGGCCAAGAATGCCCCTCTCCCTGCACCTCTCACCCCTTCTTTTCCTGCACTGTTACCACCTCCTCTCAGAGTCTTTCCTTGGTTTCCTCCCCCAACCTGAGTTAAAAGTCTTTTCTACGTACTTGCACAATGGCCAGCACTTATCTTGTGCTGCAGTTAATGTTTGCTTGTCTGGTGTCTCCATATTCTAGCACCCAGCCCAGTGCCTGTGAAGGACTTAGGTTAAAATTTAAGCCCGGAAGGCAGGCTGTGCCTCAAGGAAAATAGCTTACTCCTTATCTGGTGACTCAGAGCCTCCTGACCGATTCTTAACAGATAACTTATGACCTGGTCAAGGAAACCCCCTCCCAAGAATGTATCTCTCTGTCGGACTTCTCTGGGTAAAAATTGACCAAATGCCGCAGGGTGATCAGCCAACCGTTTCAACTTAATTACCTGCAAACTTTTCCCACCAATCAAATGTCTCCACCTCACCTATGGCCCCTACTTCATTGTATCCCATACCCTGACCTCATCCCCACCTACCTGTGATTTTTTTGTATAAAGTCCCTCACGACTGGCGTTCGAGGTTCGCTCCTCCTAAGGAGATCGAACCCCGGCGCGCCCGGCCTAATAAATCCTCTTGCTGATTGCATCGAATTCGAGTCACTGTGGTCTTTGGGGCGACGGTTCCCGAGAAAAGGCCGCGAGGTCTTACACCTGCTCCACAGTTAATGCCTAAGACAGGCTTGTATGTTTGGAGGGAGACCCAAGAGGGAGGGGACATATATATACACACAGAGCTGATTGGCTTCACTGTACAGCAGAAACCAGCACAGCATTGTAAAGCAATTATATTCCAGTTTAAAAAAAAAGGACGAATCACAGCTCCTTATTCAGCCTAACGGCTTCCAAGCCCTACAGTAGCCGTTTGCTTCCATGTCAGCCGCCAGTGCTCACACTTTGCCAGCCAGTTCTTCAGGTGAGTCCTGCTCAGATCTGCCTTCTTCCCAGGCAGGGAACAACCCCCGGGTGTTCTGGAAGACAACAAGGGGCCAGGTGAGAGGAGGGGGACGTTTGCAGACCCGACACTGGAGGTTCCCAGCATGGGATCTGCTCTTCCTTCCTGGCTTTTCAGATGAACAGGTAATTCGTGGTGGAAATAGTCTAGGGCCTTTTAAGGTTTCAAAGACTCAAGAGTGGAATTTCTTACTGAGGAAGGCTCCTGCTACCTTACAATCCTTCTCTGCCTCCTCTCTGCAACCACCCCCATACCTGCCAGTCAGGACTTGGTGGGGTGCTTCAAACTTTAGCCTGGCTGTCTGGGTTGCTCAAGTTTCCTTTCCTCTCTTCCCTGTTAGAATGTGTATCCATATAGGAAGATCTTTCTGGTTCCTCTAGCCCCATCCTCACTGAACCGTCTGAGTAAAGAGACCTGTTCCCCTCCCACCATGTGGAAAGCTCAGCCTTGCAGGGACCTCTGCCCCGTCACACTCCTGACCCCAACTGACCAGACCAGGGGTGAGGCCCAGCCTAACACCACAAAACTCTGACTGGCTGAGTCTCTTGCAGGGAGTTTGAATGAGGGGAGCCTGGAACTGTGCCTTGGAACTGGGTGGGGTAAGTCCCTGAGACCCCTCAGCAGTGGGAACTGGAGGGGCCCGGTGGCACAGCCGCAGGCAGAGAAGGAGCCACTGTGCTTTTCTTTCCTTCAGCATCGCATCTTGTCTAAAGTCCCACACTAAAAAGAATCAAATTTTCCCCTTTTTTTTTCATTTTAACCTAAAAATATATAAATCATTGCCTCCGGTATCACAGTTGTGTTCTTCTGAGGCATCTGACAATCTGTAGGTCTTATCTGGAAGCCATATCTTCAATAGACTGTGTCTCCAGCTGATTAAAGCGACGTTCTGCATTATTTCCTGGTGGCTCAGATGGTAAAGTGTCTGTCTACAATGTGAGAGACCTGGATTCAATCCCTGGGAAGATTCCTGGAGAAGGAAATGGCAACCCACTCCAGTACTCTTGCCTTGAAAATCCCATGGTCGGAGGAGCTTGGTGCAGGCTACTATCCATGGGGTCACAAAGAGTCGGGCACGACTGAGCGACTTCACTTTCTTCACTTTCTTTCTTTCTACATTATTGGGGCAGCTCTGAAGACCTGCTGGACATGACTCTCTGGCTGGAGGTTCACCACGCTGCTTGTGCTTGTGGTACACAAGTGGGCACACAAGTCAGGTTTACAGGCAATTAAATGAGGCCAAGTGAAAGGAGCATGTTCTTTACTGTCAGAGTGTTGTGGCTATTTGTCTGAGCACCTCCCAAACCACAGTCATCAACCTTGCTGAGGAAGCAAAGGAAGGCAATATTAGGAGTCAGTGGGTCCAGCATTGAGAGGGTTAGGAATTATTTGATTTAGTATTAATAATTGATCTCTGGGCTTCAGAATGATTACAGCTTACATTGTGTAAAGAAATACAAACAGAAAATCTTCATTGCTGCCGCTAAGTCGCTTCAGTTGTGTCCGACTCTGTGTGACCCCATAGATCGCAGCCCACCAGGCTCCTCTGTCCCTGGGATTCTCCAGGCAAGAACACCAGAGTGGGTTGCCATTTCCTTCTCCAATGCATGCATACATGCTAAGTCACTTCAGTCATGTCCAACTCTGCAACCCTATGGACTGTAGCCTGCCAGGCTCCTCTGTCCACAGAATACTCTAGGAAGAATACTGGAATGGCTTGCCATTTCCTATTCCAGAAAATCTTCACTATCTTATCTTAAATGAGATAGATATGTATGCTTGTGTTCACTCAGTCGTATCCTATTTTTTGTGACCCTATGAACTGCAGCCCGCCAGGTTCCTCTGTCCATAAAATTCTCCCAGCAAGAATACTGGAGTGGTTAGCAATTCCCTCCTCCAGGGGATCTTCCCAAGCCAGGGATTGAAGCTGTGTCTCCATTGGCAGACAGATTCTTTACCACTGAGTCATCTGGGAAGCTCCAAATGAAGGGATCCGTTAGCATTATGGGACACTGAATAGAGTTTTTTTAATGCAACTTTGTGACTCTGTGAACACCTTTAGAGAAAAGCCAACAGCTTCAGCAAGGGAACAGGTGTTAATTTGGACAGACACAGTCATCTCTCTGTGTCCTGGGTGGCCAGCGCATAGGTTTGCCAGGTGGTGAAACTGTGGTGAGATCATGCTGTGCTGTGCCAGTAAGTCTTTGCAGAGGTCTGAGAAGAACCCCCTCCGGAGTTTGTATTATAGTTTGATTTTTTTTTTCTTCTCTACATTGGAGAGGGTTATTGAGTTTTCAGAAAATGGAAATTAGCCCTGCTCAAAGAGTCTTAAGAAGCTGCCTCTTTAAAAAATAGCAAATGATGGGTTTTTCCTGCCTTCCTCGTCTTTATTCTATACCAAGGACAGCCACCTGCACCAGTGGGATTGCCGTGTGGGTGCCTGGAGGAAGGGGCTCAGCACCCGCCTGAGGAGGTGGCGTGGCATCGAGTGCAGGGAGGGGCACGTGGAGACGAGTGTTTTCCACATGAACAACACAGAACAGGACAGCAATAATTAGAAGACAAACCTGATTTAACTGTTTTTTTAACAGTTTCTTGATGACATTTTGGCAGTGTAGATCAAAACCTGTGAATTGTGTGTTTCTTTTTCCAGCAATTCCACTTTAGCAATTTATGCCAAAGAAATAAAGTATATGGAAGGGTCTTCATTTCAGCCTTATTTCAGGAAAACCTGAAAACAACATACATTTCTAACACCTGGAGAGAGTGAATGAGTAAATTATGGCAGATTCAACAGAATACTATGCATCCGTTAAAAAATTTCACTGTAAAAATAATTTTTGTGATATAAAAATATATTCATAAAATAGTTACATCAAAAGAGACATAGATACAATAATACAGAATTAGCTGATAAGTAATTCTGTGTCAGAATTGTGCATCAATTTTCTTTCCTTCTCCTTGCCTGTCTGCATTTTATGATCTTCACCAGCATTTATACTTTTTTTCTTTAAAAAGGAAAAGAAAACCAAACTGCAGCAAGAAACTTGTGTCACTTCATGGCATATGTGTAGAAGAGTAATTGCATAAATGGGACGCCCTGGGCTAGAAGAGCTAGAGAGAAGGAAGGAGGGAGGTCAGTGTGTGAGCAGAAACTAAGATGCTATTACAGGAAAACTCCGAGTTAAGGGATGCAAAGAACAAGGGAATCTATTTGTCTTTCGCGTCCAGGGTAAGCACTCCTGGAGGACAGGCAGTGCTGTCCATTTCCTGCAGGGCTGGCTCCTCCTGTCCTGAGGCTCTGCTCCAGTGCTTTGTCCTTCATCGTAAGTGCTGGAGGCGCTGCATACCAGAAGCGGCCCGCCACAGTGCATCCCCCTGGTGAGAGTTTCATCCGTGACCTGACCTAACTGCAAGTGTGCTGTGGGTGGAATGCTTACGGCTGGCCTCGATTCTACTCCTGTGAAAAGTGGGCAGAGAGGATTTTGGGGGTCACTGTTAATCTCCACTAGGGGTCTCTGAGCTGAGTGTAGGCACAGTGAGCAATGATGCAAGGTGGGAAAGCAGAGGGCAAGTGGAGGAAATGCAAAGCATAAGCACTGCTGGTATCTTTCAACCAGTGTTTCCTGTTGAAACATTAGACGACGATCTCAACAGTGCATCGATGGATGGAGTAAGGTGTGCTAAGCACTTTTGCGTAATTCCTGATGTGTCAGTCTCACTCCTTTCTCCCCTGCTCAGGGAAGAGCATCAGAATTCAAGGTACTGTGACATTGTTACAAAGCGGCCTCCACAGGCTCTTGCCTGGGCTTCAGCAGCAGCCTGGTAACTCATCTCACCAGCCCTAATCCATTATCCACAGCCAGAGAAATCCAAAACGAAGTAAAACAAGCACCTCATTTCCCTCTTACAGCCTCTTCAGAGGCTTTCTAGTGTTCTTCAGATAAGGTTTAAAGCCTCAGATAAGGTTTAAAGCCTTTGTCCTGATTTGTGACGTCTTCTGCAGTCTGGCCCCTGCCTACCCCAGTAGCGCTGGGGCTTTGCTGATCTCCAGCCACACCGGTTGTATCATTCTTGAGTATAAAGAAGCTTTCTCTCCGACCTCAGGGCATTTACATGTGCTGTTCTCCCTGCCTAGAGTCGTCTTGCTCTTTTCCTGGACAGCTCCTCCTCATCCTTCAATCTCTGAGTAAGCATCACTTCCTCAACAGGACTATCTCTCTCCCCAAACCAGTCAACACACCTGGGCTATATATTTAAACCCCCCCAACACACACACTTTCAGAAGGCCTATAAAACATGAAACCTGCCTATGTAAATAATGCCTTCCTCACTCAACATTAGTGAACCCTGAGGACAGGGTCGAAATTTATCTGTCTTGTTAGACTCTATGTTAAATGTGTAAACCACAAGGATTTGGATTCTTTGGGAAGATAGAATCCTTTCAAATAAAGAGATTTAGAGTAGGTGGGAGTTAACTTAGGAAGGGCAGGCAGCATAAGGAGAGAGAATGTTAAAAGGTGAGCAAAGCAGTCACTAACCTTGAGGGAGAAACCTGAGTTTTAGGTATTGAAGAAGCCAAAATAGGTAAGAATTAGATATATCAGAAGGTGCAAAAAGTACATGTGTCTGACCTTGTCTTCAGGGCATTCCTGGCCTCTGGGGTATATTTGTATGCAGCTGTCATTTCCTATTTATAAATGAGCCTGGAAGGACTGTAGGCGGGGGAGACAGGAAGGGCAATGGTGAGTCTATGCAGGAGTGGGGGAGAAGAGGGGAAAAATGAAAAGCACTGTCCACTACCCTGTATTTTGTACATCAGCTTAGCAAATAGTTTTGACAACTCACCAATGTGCCAGGCACTGTGCTGGACATTTTTGCGGGCAGGAGGAAGATAGTAAGAGACAGAGGATTGAAAGCTCAAGGTCTGTGAATACACAGAAAAAAACAGAATTTTCCTGGGCTATCTGAGAGAGCATTGCTTCTTCAACAGGACTACCTGTCTTCCCAAACCAGTCAACACCCCTGGGCTGTATATTTTCACACCCCCTCACACTTTCAGAACTCCTATAAGACATGAAACCTACTTATGGAACAATGCCTTCCTCACTCAACATTAGTGAACCCTGAGGACAGGGTCTAAATCTTGTTAGACTCTGTGTTAAATGGGTAAATCACAAAGCATTTGGGTTCTTTGGGATGATAGAAGCCTTTCAAATGAAGAGATTTACAATCAGGTGGGAGTTAACTTGGGGACTGACTACTCTAAAGGCTTTGACTATGTGGATCACAAAAAACTGTGGAAAGTTCTTCAAAAGATGGGAATACTAGATCTCCTTACCTGCCGCCTGAGAAACCTGTATGCAGGTCAAGAAGCAATCATTTCGAACCGAACATGGAACAACAAACTGGTTCCCAAACTGGGAAAGGAGCAGAGCACATCATGTGAAGCCCAAGCTGGAATCAAGATTGCCGGGAGAAATATCAATAACCTCAGATGCGCAGATGACACCACCCTTATGGCAGAAAGCGAAGAGGAACTAAGCCTCTTGATGAAGGTGAAAGAGGAGAGTGAAAAAACTGGCTTAAAATTCAACATTCAAAAACCTAAGATCATGGCCTCCAATCCCATCACGTCATGGCAAGTAGATGGAGACACGATGGAAACAGTGACAGACTTCATTTTCTTGGGCTCCAAAATCACTGCAGATGGTGACTGCAACCATGTAATTAAAAGACACTGGCTTTTTGAAAGAAAAGCTGTGCCAAACCTAGACAGCATATTCCTTTGCTGACAAAGGTCCATCTAGTCAAAGCTGTGGTTTTTCAGTAGTCATGTATGGATGTGAGAGTTGGACCATAAAGAAAGCTGAGCACCGAAGAACGGATGCTTTTGAACTGTGGTGTTGGAGAAAACTCTTGAGAGTCCCTTGGACTGCAAGGAGATCCAACCAGTCCATCCTAAAGGAAATCAGTTCTGAGTGTTCATTGGAAGGCTTGATGCTGAAGCTGAAGCTATAATACTTTGGCCACCTGATGGGAAGAACTGATGCATTTGAAAAACCCTGATGCTGGGGAAAGATTGAAGGCAAAAGAAAGGGCTGACAGAGGATGAGATGGTTGGATGGCATCACCAACTCAATGGACATAAGTTTGAGTAAGCTCTGGGAGTTGGTGATGGACAGGGAGGCCTGGCATGCTGCAGTCCATGGGGTCACAAAGAGTCAGACACGACTGAGCAACTGAACTGAACTGAACTGATGTGAGAGAAAGTCACTGAACAGCTGAATTTGAGCTGGGTGGACTTTAAAGAAAAAAATGGAGATTTTCCACTCAAAAAATGGGGGAAAATGGTATTCCAGGAAAAGGATAACTTGAGTTTGAAAAATCTCAGAGTATTTGGGCAATGATGAGAAATTAGAGTACACTGTGGATCAGGAACCAAGGCTGGAAAGCAGCGATAATAATACTAATAGCTGACACTTGGCAGACACTTCTTGTGTGCCAGATACTGCTTAAGTGCTTTACTCCATTATCTCAGCCTGTAAATGGCAGAGTCAGGGTTTGAGCCAAGGCATTCCGACTCCAGCACCCGTACACTTGTAAGCACAGGGCTATTCCACATAGTCAAGGAGACTGAATGCCATGCTGAGCTCCTGGGAGGGGATGAGGGCTTGGGAAAGATTTTATCATTTGGAAAATAACCCACACAAACTGTGCTTTAGAAAGTCCATTCTGAAAGCTGTGTGCAGACTGGATGTGTAAGATATCATGAGAGGCAAAAAACATGGGAGTTTTTGCCCACCATCAGGAAATGAATGCAGGATACAGGATGCTTGGGGCTGGTGTACTGGGATGACCCAGAGGGATGGTACAGGGAGGGAGGTGGGAGCGGGGTTCAGGATGGGGAACATGTGTATACCCGTGGCGGATTCATGTTGATGTATGGCAAAACCAATACAATATTGTAAAGTAATTAGCCTCCAATTAAAATAAATAAACATATTTAAAAAAGAGTCTCCTTAATGAGCAAAGCTCATGTATGAGCCAATGAAATGCTAGAGCTGTTGCCGTGGGTGAAAATACGTTTTCTAAAAGGGCTCGGAGGCAGCAGAGCTATCCTGGGCGGATGGAAGGCATCCATTTTAACTTGAAAGAAGGTTGAGTTGGTGTGTCCAGGGTGAGATTTTCTTTGTCTCTTGGCAGTGAAATGACCTTGTTTTTGTCCCCAAATATACTGACTGTGTCCTCCTTAATATTCACGTTCCACCCAAACTTCAGAGTATGACCTTATTTGGAAATAAGATCTTATGGATATAATCAGTTAAAATGAGGTCAGTTTGGAGTAAAGTAAAAATAAACCCTAAATGCAATGTGATTGGTGTCCTTATAAGAAGAGGCAAAGAAACATAGAGATCAGCGTGGACACGCAGGGAGAAGGCCATATGAAGGCAGAGCCTGGGGTTGGAATGAGGCATCCACGAGCCAAGGAATGCTAAGGGTTGCTGGCTACCACCAGCAGCTACAAGAGACCCGGAGAGAGCTCACCTGGAACCTTCACAAGGAGAGTGGCTCTGCCTGCCTACACCTTAATTTTGGACTTCCAGCCTCCAGAACAGTGAGGGAATACGTTTCTATTATTTTAACCTGCAAAGTTTGTGGTAATCTGTTACAGCAATCCTAAGAAACCTTCAGGGAGTCTGAGAAATCAGAGCCAATGTCCTCTCCACCTACCAGAGTCCACAGTCATATTGCTGAGGTTAACCAGACCATCAACACGTGTCAGGGTCACAGACTCCGAATTTCAAGTCCAGCCCCCCACCCCCATCCCCCAACACCACCACTTATTTACTGGGTGATCTTTGACAAGTTACCCAATTGCCATATGCCTCGGATTTCTTGCCTATAAGATGTGGTTAATATTAGTTCCTGTCTTACAGGGTGGCTTTGAAGATGAAGTGAGATGTATATTAGCATTTAGAGCAGTGGTTCTGTTACCCTTATTGTTACCAATGACATTATTCACTTGAGTTTAGGGTTGGGAAAAAGACACCTTAGACCTTCAACACTTGTCTCCCCCTGCTCTAAGCATGTATGCCCCTGCCTCTGTGCAGTGGGTAGTGAAAGTTCAACATTCATATTGCCGTGAAATCTGCTTTGGTGATGAGGGTGACCAGGACTCCAAGCACAAATGTAGAGGGTGCAAGGCTGATTAAATACATCTGTGATTCCAGACAGTGTGATGTCCCAAGCATTACACTCCAGGCCTGCTGTGAGGTTGTTTGCTTGACAAAACATAGTGCAAGTGCCAAGCGATGCTGAGAAGCTGCACCTGTTGGATCCCAGGAATCACACCTCCAGGTCCCACGAGCCCTGTTTCAAATGCAAGGGCCTGGAAAGAGTTCCCAAAGCATCACTTGGAGTCTGTCATTCCCAGACCTGGCCCAGCCAACTGGTCACCAGATAGCACCCACTGAGCACACCAACCGTGGGTCTCATGCTGGCAGTGGAGAAACTTGAGAAGAAATTGTAGTGCTCTGTGGGATTCTTACCATACTAGCCTGCCTGGGTTTCTTAGTGCAGTTGACTTCTCAAGACCCAGGCTTCTCTAGATCTGGGGAAGCAGTCATTTCTTCCACTCCCATGGGTTCTGGCTTATGGAATATAAACACAAAGAACTGAGCTGAATGGGGGTCCATGCTGCTGCTGCTAAGTCGCTTCAGTCGCGTCCAACTCTGTGTGACCCCATAAACGGCAGCCCACTAGGCTCCTCTGCCCCTGGGATTCTCCAGGCAAGAACACTGGAGTGGGTTGCCATTTCCTTCTCCAATGCATGAAAGAGAAAAGGGAAAGTAAAGTCGCTCAGTCGTGCCCGACTCTTAGTGACCCCATGGACTGGCCTATGGGATTTTCCACGCAAGAGTGCTGGAGTGGGGTGCCACTGCCTTCTCCATGGGGGTCCATACCTCACCTTTATTTCCCAAAGGAAAGGCTCCCCAGTAAACTGTAGATGTTGTTGTTCCATCCCTAAGTTGTGTCTGACTCTTTGTAACCTCATGGACTGCAGCCTGCCAGGCTGTCCTTTACTGTAGATCTGAGGTCAAAATGGGTCTTTTACCCTTTTTCCTGCCTTTGAATCAGACAGATCTCCCCATTGTGGTAAAGATGGCTGCAAACCCTTGGCCCCTTCTCCCATCACATGTAGGATCTATGGCTCCTATTCTTGAATCTGGTAGGATCTTTGATGAACTGAATATGGGTGGACATGACGCTGGCCCAGTTCCCCCTCTTTCTTCTCCCAGTCTTCTGGAACACTCACTCTTAGAGCCCTGAGTGACATGTAAGATGTCCAGCTACCCTGCTGGAGGGACCTCAGCTGAGCCTCTGTGAGACTCTGAGACTCCGTGGAGAGGAAGAGGTGTCAGCTGAACCGAGCCTTCCAACCATCCCTGTAATGATGCCAGGCACCTGAGTGAAGCTGTCTGGGGATCTCCAACCCAGCCCAGACATTAGCTGACTATGACAGAATAACTGTGGTCATTGCCACAGGAAGCGGAATTGTCCAGTCAAATCCCTAATCTGTAAAACTGTGATACATGATGGAATGGCTGTTGTTTTCAGTCACTAAGCTTTGGTTCTCAGCAAGAGATCATCAAACACTCACCCAGTCCCAGATGGAGATGCTGGATGCTGACAGCAGAGGACAGGTTGGCAGAACAAGCAAGCACCCTCTTGCTGTGATGCACAAAATGAGACCCCAGGGAACCTGAGCTGGGGGTTCAGAAGTGAGAGGGCAGTGATGAGCCCGAGATGTTATGGGCGTGGACCTGCCCCCAGTGTGCGGACCCAGCGGGTGTCAGCCTCCTACCCTTTACACTGAGCAGATAAACCCCTTTCTGAAGGACTTCTTGAGAGGGTGGAAGTGTTTGCAGACAGTTCTTGTGATAAAACCTGAGAGTAGAAGGGTAAATATCATATGCTAACTGAAAAAAAGCAGAAACTAATTATCGTGTTTGACTTCATAAGGCAAAGACATGCTTGGGAATAGTGAGATAGAATTGGGCAAAATACTGGATTTCCCCTACCCAATTTGTCTTTAACCCAGAGCAGGCCAGGTCCTATTATATGCTTTCTTGGCACTTTTTTTTTCTCCCTGGGAACACTTTTCAACATTAATTAATCATTCATAGGATGTTTAATGTCTGTGCTGCTGCTGCTGCTAAGTCACTTCAGTCGTGTCTGACTCTGTACGACTACATAGACGGCAGCCCACCAGGCTCCGCCATCCCTGGGATTCTCCAGGCAAGAACGCTGGAGTGGGTTTCCATTTCCTTCACCAATGCATGAAGTGAAAAGTGAAAGTGAAGTCGCTCAGTCATGTCCGACTCCTAGTGACCCCATGGACTGCAGCCCTCCATGCTCCTCTGTCCATGGGATTTTCCAGGTGAGAGTTCTGGAGTGGGGTGCCATTGCCTTCTCCAAATGTCTGTGCTACCCTACCCTGAAACTCCATGATGACAGAGCGTTTTTCTCCACTGAGCTCCAGGGCCCATCACAATGTCTTGCTCACCACAGATGCCTAGAAAAGTATTTGCTGTAATGCATAAATAAATAAGGTGTCCCTAACATTTGATTTGTAAGCTCTAATTTTACTTACTTCTCTGGATTCATCCTATGAGCCAGCACCTCAGCCCTCTTCCTTCCAAGTTGGATGTGTGACCCTAAGCAAGCCACCTAACAGATTGAAACCAGCCTTCTGTAAACAAGCATAATCTCTGCTCTACCAACCTCATCTGGCAGTTGTGGAAACTTGATCAGAAAGTGAGATCAAGATTTTTGTAAAGCTCTCCTTTAAACCATTAGTGGTGGAAATATATTCTTAGGATTGAAATAAAACACACTCTTTGTCCGTGGCTCAGAACTTAAAAAAAAAAAAAAAACAGGTTTATTGTCATAAAATTCACACACAATTCACAATTTAAAAGTGGCAATTCAATGATTTTTTAAAGTATGTTCAGGGTGTTGTATAACTATCACCACAATCAGATTTTGAACATTTGCATCTCCCTGCAAAGAAACCTCATACCCATAAATAGTTACTCTCCATTTCCCCTCTGATCCCTCAGGTCTCAGTTCAGTTCAGTTCAGTTCAGTCGCTCAGTCGTGTCCGACTCTTTGTGACCCCATGAATCACAGCATGCCAGGCCTCCCTGTCCATCACCAACTCCCGGAGTTCACTCAGACTTGCATCCATCAAGTCCATGATGCCATCCAGACATCTCATCCTCTGTCGTCCCCTTCTTCTCCCGCCCCCAATCCCACCCAAAATCAAGGTCTTTTCTAATGAGTCAACTCTTCGCATGAGATGGCCAAAGTACTGGAGCTTCAGCCTCAGTATCATTCCTTCCAAAGAAATCCCAGAGCTGATCTTCAGAATGGACTGGTTGAATCTCCTTGCAGTCCAAGGGACTCTCAAGAGTCTTCTCCAACACCATAGTTCAAAAGCATCAATTCCTCAGTGCTCAGCCTTCTTCACAGTCCAACTCTCACATCCATACATGACTACTGGAAAAATCATAACCTTGACTAGACGGACCTTAGTCAGCAAAGTAATGTCTCTGCTTTTGAATATGCTCTCTAGGTTGGTCATAACTTTTCTTCCAAGGAGTAAGCATCTTTTAATTTCATGGCTGCAATAACCATCTGCAGTGATTTTGGAGCCCCCAAAATAAAGTCTGACACTGTTTCTCCATCTATTTCCCATGGAGTGATGGGAGCAGATGCCATGATCTTCGTTTTCTGAATGTTGAGCTTTAAGCCAACTTTTTCACTCTCCTCTTTTACTTTCATCAAGAGGCTTTGAGTTCCTCTTCACTGTCTGCCATAAAGGTGGTGTCATCTGCATATCTGAGGTTATTGATATTTCTCCCAGCAATCTTGATTCCAGCTTGTGTTTCTTCCAGTCCAGCATTTCTCGTGATGTACTCTGCATATACGTTAAGTAAGCAGGGTGACAATATACAGCCTTGATGTACTCCTTTTCCTATTTGGAACCAGTCTGTTGTTCCATGTCCAGTTCTAACTGTCGCTTCCTGGCCTGCATACAGATTTCTCAGAGGCAGGTTAGGTGGTCTGGTATTCCCATCTCTCTCAGAATCTTCCACAGTTTATTGTGATCCACACAGTCAAAGGCTTTGGCATAGTCAATAAAGGTCTAGACAACTACTAATCTACTTCCTGTCTGTATAAATTTGCCATTTCTTCACATTTCATGTAGATGGAATTGTACAAACTGTGGCATTTATTCCTGACTTTCTTTCATTTAACACAATGCTTTCAAGGTTCATCCATGTTGTACCAAATAATATTATGTTGTATGAATATGCCATTGGTTGATGTACATTTCAATTGTTTCCACTTTTGGCTATTATGAATACCATTGCTATGAACAGCTGTCTACAAGTTTTGATGTAGATCTATGTTTTCATTTCTTTTGAGAATATACATAGGAGTAGAACTACTGGGTCATAATGTAACTCCATGTATAACATCACTACTATGGAATTTGCTGATTTGGGAATAGAAAATTGAGGCTGTTTTGAGTGGCAGGTGCAAGTGCCCACATGTGTGCCCGCATGTGTGGATGTTTTATGCACGTGTACAGGAGCAGTGCTGCTGAGCAAAGTGGAGCAAATTTTGAATATAATTTTGTATTCAAAGTGATTCTAGGCCAATCAGTCCCCTGTGACCTTGAAATTTCGGCCTCTCTGCTCTCCTGTTTGGATGTTGTCCCTATGGGGCGATGGTCCTGAGAAGTTCCTCCATGAACCGTGCACATGTGCTCTGTCACCCAGTGATGTCTGACTCTTTGTGAGCCCATGGACTGTAGCCCGCCAGGCATCTCTGTCCATGCATTTTTCCAAGCAAGAATACTGGAGTGCATTGCCAGTCCCTACTCCGGGGGATCTTCTCGACCCAGGGACTGAATCCAAGTCTCTTGCATCTCCTGCACTGGCAGGCAGATTCTTTATCCCCAAGCCACCGGGGAAGCCCCACCCCCCTTCATCAATTACAAGACTGAAAAATTCAACGAAAGTATTGTAAACAAATCAATCAGTTACATGAAATTGACAATATACAGTATTGTAAATATAAATAGTTGTCATTGTATGCTATGCACATTTTAGATCTGTACCATTTATAATCAATATATAGATATATACATGTGTACACATCCCCCACCCCCACCAAGAACCATTGTTAAACATTTACCAGTATGTCTGTCAGTGTTTAACTGAACTCGGAGCCCTGGCAGAGAGTAGGGGCAGAGAGGAAGGTAAGTTTTTAAATTCCTGAACAAGACCAGGTAATTGCCAACTGCAGACTGTAATCTTTCTACAGACCTTTGCCTTGCCCTTCAGTAGCAGTCTCTGACACCTTCTTTTAGGGTCTGCTTCTTCTAGGCTTGAATTCTCCCCAGTAACTCTGAGTCCTCTCCCTATATTAAGCGAGTCCCATTGAAGCCACCTCCTGCTAATACCCTGAATTGATCCCAGAACAGGAGAGGCCTGATTTCCTATGCTAGAGCCCCATATCCTGCCTCCTAGAAGGTGTTCATGACAAACACACATCAGGATGACTCCAGTGTGCTTCTCTGCTGGCAAAACCGACTCTTTGTAGAATGATCACTGGCAGGCACCAGAAAGATAGTCTTGAGTGTTTAAGCTTTGATTGCACAAGCTTTCTTTGAGTTACCTCTTATTACAAGCGCAGATGCCAAAAGTCTGCTGACGTCACTGGAGTCAGCTGTTGTGTCTGGGGCAGGTGACTCTTGACTTGAGGGATATTAGTTCCCAGTGATGACAGTCTCTGATAAAACTCTTAGCAGTTTTGCAAGCTGTTTCTGTAGGGCTGATTCAGTACTGCATGATCTAGTGTTGTTGTTGTTGTTGTTTTTAAGGCTCACACTTCAGTTCACCTGTTCATTTTTCCTTTAAACAAGTGTGTTTTGGAAGGACACTGGCTCAGTGACATTTCTGCCTGTCCTAGCAGGGCCTCCGGCCCTCAGGCAGGAGCTCTGTTCCTCTCTGTCCCTCCTGCCTGCTGCCTCCTTGAGGTGCCTGTCTGTAAGCCAACTAATAACTCAGAGGGAACTCTATGGCCTTAGCCTGGGAGACCCCAGGGGACCAGAGCATTGTGAAAAGAAGTGAAGACAAGAAACTACATGTTTTCTCTCTGATCCCAGGCTCGACAGTGTTCACTCATTCTGCCTCCAGCTCCCCAGGGCTATTAGGTCATTGTCTGTGACCGTCACACTTCTGGAAGAATAAAGATCCTTGTCTGCCACCTGACACTGGGTTTGCTTCCCATTCAGTGTCCTTGGTCCCTGAACCCCACAGGTGGGCCTGGGTGTTGAAATGTCAAGTCTTCAGAGAAAGAAGCTTCACAGTAACAATTTTGAAAGAGAAAATCCTATTACCAGATGTACAAAGATTTTTGCAGAACTGGTAAGATTCATTTAATGATTAGTGCCATAAAAATCAGCATATTGATCTCTTTTGCAAGGAAATACACTGATCAGGTGCTCACATCATGTCGTTTGATTAGTGTTACTGCCCCTGATGAACTGAGAGCATTCTCATTGGATACATGCTAACACCCTAATTGATACAGTCTATAATTTTCTTCAGGGGATAACTTTTTTTTTTTTTTTTAAACTGGCAAGAGCTTCAGAGCAGAAGGTGTGTGATATTTCCCCAAAGTGATTAAAACTGAGACACATGTGAGATCAACTGGAAAACACCTTTGAATTTTGAATTCAAAGGAGGTGCCCTTGACCAGTTCGCCTATGCAATTCACATGCAGTGGAGAAAACCCCAGCAACATGAGATGCTCACAAGTCATGGCTATGAGTGGTTTGTTGTGGTTGAGTTACAGTAAATTAGACTCTGGTCCAGTTTCCTAGGCACAGTGTTTTACCAGCCACCGAGTCGCTGCTTTCTCTGCCTAATTTTCTTTCTTGGTGTCACTGGGGAAACTTGGAGCTTTCTAGGATGTAGAAAACTAGGGCAGACCCATTTCCTTCCCCTGGAGACTCATCTCTAAACACTGCTGACAGCCTCACCATGCCCTAGTCGTGATATGTATGACTCGCTTACCTTAAGCTCTCTCTCAGCCCTTCATGCTGTTATTCAGCCCTTGCCCAAATATTTGCAGGTGCAGACCAATCCTGAACAAATAATTGTTCACAGAGTTAAACTGTTTGCAGTGTTTAGTAGGCTGCTAGCTTCTCTCATGCATTTTGTGGTTTTTAAGTGCAACGAGGAGCAAACATGTGTGGGAGGGTGACTACAACAAAGAAGGAGACCGTTTGCCCGTAGAACTGTGTGTCTAACCCAGCCCCCGCTCCCATCATCTCCACCTAGCCCCTGATGTGATTATTCCATGCTAAAAATAAGAGGTTATCACAGTTCTTCTGCAGGTGGGAAGTTTTGTGGAAAGAGATTGTTTCCTTCCGGCTCCATTCCCAAGTCTTTGAGTGCCAGATGGACAAATGCCATCTGATTTTAATGTGTGTGCAGGGTGGGTTGGGGAGGTGAAAGCAAACTCCACTTGTATCCATGGTCAGAGGTAAGGCCAGGGCAGAAGGACTTGCCCAGTTCTCTCACTCCCAAGATCATCTCAAACTGCAGCATAGAAAACAGTACCTATGGTTAAAAACTCATCTTAGAAAACTACTGAGTTTTGCTCCTTTACAGCCATACTTGGGACTGTACTTGGAAAAGAGAGGATTAGAGAATAGTAGATGTAAACATGAGAAGAGTAAGTCCTTAAATATTTATTCAATTCCTGCTCCATACTAAGCAAGATTTTTCCAGCTGTGGACTGTTGGAACAACCTCAAAATGAAGTTCTTTGGTAATATCAAGAGCTTACAATCTAGTCCAGGAGTCAAGGTCCAGACATTAAAATTGTGGTAATATAATAATTAGCATACAATAGCAACTTTTAGTGTATCCAGGCACACCTTGCTTTACTGTGCTTTGCTTTATTGCAATTTGCAGATACTGTGTTTATAAGTTAAAGGTCTGTGGCAACCCTGCACTGAGCAAGTCTATTGGTGCAATTTTTCCAACACCATTTACTCACTTCATGTCTCTGTGTCACATTTTGGTAATTTTCACAATAACTCAAACTTTTCCATTATTGTTATACTGGCTATGATTATCTGGGATCAGTAATCTTCTATATTACTCTTGCAAAAAGATTATAACTGGCTGAAGGCTCAGAGGATAGCATTTTTGGCAACATAATATTATAAAATTTAGTTATGTACATTGTTTTTAGACATAATGCGATTGCACACTTAATAGGCAACAAAGGAGCCTGCTGGGCTCCTCTGTCCCTGGGGATTCTCCAGGCAAGAATCCTGGAGTGGGCTGCCATGCCCTCCTCCAGGGCAATCTTCCCAACCCAGGGATCGAACCCAGGTCTTCTACATTGCAGGCAGATTCTTTACCATTTGAGCCACCAGGGCAGCTAATAGGCAATAGTACACTGTAAACATAACCTTTATATTCAGTGGAAAACCAAAAACATTGTGCAAATTATTATTTTTTTAATATATATACTCTTTGTTATAGTGGCCTGAAACTGAACCTGCAATATCTCTGAGGTATGACTGTAGAATTTTCTCTTATTTCTTCTGCAAGAACTCTCTTAGATAGGCTGGAATATGCTAGAAAAGTTTGCTTAGGAAAGTAGCTGAAGCAGTTATGCAAATATTCAAAACTGACCTTATAGCCTCTGTTCTGGGAGGAATGAACAAGAGGGCCTGGGTAAAACAGTGAGAAGAGGTGGTTGGACTTTCCAGGAAGTGAGAAACTAGGCCCTAAAAGAAGAGCACTTCCCCTATACTCCATCCAAGGAGTGGCAGTGAGGAATGACCACCCTCAGCATACGTGGAAGAGAACACAGAGGTACTGGAGAAATTTTGCCCAGCACATCATCGTTTCTCCTAAACATTCCACTCTGAATGTAAGGACGCCCATGGGCTAGAGGGGATGTGTCTGTGCCTGAAGCACTGTTGGGGCCTTGGGAGGCTCACCCTGTAGAGCAGTCTCCCCCAACCCCACCTCTGGCTGGCCTTCCTCCCATATGCATTTCCATGGTTTCAGCTACCAATTGTCAATTGTGCCCTAATAATATTAAATGGAAAACTACAGAAATAAACTATTTTGTATTTTAAATTACATGGCATTCTGAGGAGCATGATGAAATGCCCACCATCTGCTTCATCCTCCGGAGATGTGACTCCTCCCTTTGTCCAGCATGTCCCTTTCGTCTGTTGCTTAGTAGCCAATTTGGTTGTCAGGTCAACTGTCACAGTATTGCAGTGCTTGTGTTCGTCACCCTTATCGTACTTATAATGGCCCCAAAGCTCGAGAAGAGTGATGCTGGCAATTTGGATATGCCAAAAGCAGCTGTAGAGTGCATCCTTTAAGTGAAAAGCTGAAAGTTCTCTACTTAATAAGAAAAAAATTCTTATCCTGAGATTGTTACAATCTATAGCAATAACAAACCTTTCCATCCAAGAAATTGTGAAGAAGGAAAAGGAAATTTGTGCTAGGGTTGCTGTTACACCTCAAATGACAGAAGTTACAGCCACAGGGAGTTCCCTAGTGGCCCAGTCACTGAGAATCTGCCTGCCAATGCAGGGGACTTGGGTTCGATCTCTGGTCCAGGAGGATCCCACACGCCATGGGGCAACCAAGCCCATGTGCCCCAACTACTGAGCCCACACACTGCAACTACTGAAGCCAGTGCAGCGGGAGCCTGTGCTCCACAGCAAGAGAAGCTGCTGCAGTGAGAAGCCTGTGCGCCGCAGTGAAGAGTAGCCCCCCTCACCACAACGAGCGAAGGGCTGTGCACAGCAAGGAAGGCCCAGTGCAGCCATAAACAAAAGTTACAGCCACGGTGGGTAATAATTACTTAGTTAAGATGGCATTAAATTTGCACAAGAAGATATTTTGAGAGAGAGACTGCGTTCATGTAGCTTTTATTACATTGTATTGTTATAGTTGTTCTATTTTATTTTTAGTAGTTGTTAGCTTCTTCAGTTCAGTTCAGTTCAGTTGCTCATTCATGTCCACTCTTGCGACTCCATGAACCACAGCATGCCAGGCCTCCCTGTCCATCACCAACTCCTGGAGTCTACCCAAACCCATGTCCATCAAGTCAGTGATGCTATCCAGCCATCTCATCCTCTGTCATCCCCTTCTCCTCCAGCCTCTCAACCTTTCTCAGCACCAGAGTCTTTTCAAATGAGTCAGCTCTTCATATCAGCTGGCCAAAGTATTGGAGTTTCAGCTTCAACATCAGTCCTTCCAGTGAACACCCAGGACTGATCTCCTTTAGGATGGACTGGTTGGATCTCCCTGCAGTCCAAGGGACTCTCAAGAGTCTTCTCCAACACCACAGTTCAAAAGCGTCAATTCTTCAGTGCTCAGCTTTCTTTATAGTCCAACTCTCACATCCATACATGACCACTGGAAAACCATATCCTTGACTAGACAGACTTTTGTTGACAAAGTAATGTCTCTGCTTTTTAATATGCTGTCTAGGTTGGCTATAACTTTCCTTCCAAGGAATAAGTGTCTTTTAATTTCATGACTGCAATCACCATCTGCAGTGATTTTGGAGCCCAGAAACATAAAGTCAGCACTGTTTAGCTTCTTACTGTGCCTAATTTACTTTATCATAGATATGTATGTATGGGAAAAACACATATTGTGAGTAGGATTTGGTAGTATTAGTGATTTCAGTAATCCACAGGAGTCTTGGAACATCCCCTGTGGATAAGGGTGGACTATTGTATGCTGACAAAGGTCCATCTACTCAAAGCATGATTTTTCCAATAGTCATGTATCCATGTGAGAGTTGAACCATAAACAAAGCTGAGCGCCAAAGAATTGATGCTTTTGAACTGTGGTGTTGTAAAAGACTCTTGAGAGTCCCTTGGACTGCAAGGAGATCCAACCAGTCAACCCTATAGGAAATGAGTCCTGAATAGTCATTGGAAGGACTGATGCTGAAGCTGAAACTCCAAAACTTTGACCACCTGATGCGAAGAACTGACTCATTAGAAAAGACCCTGAAAGACCCTGATGCTGGGAAAGACTGAAGGCAGGAGGAGAAGGGGACAACAGAGGATGAAATTGTTGGATGGCATCACAGACTTGATGGACATGAGTTTGAACAAGCTCCAGGAGCTGGTGATGGACAGGGAGGCCTGGTGTTCTGCAGTCCATGGGGTTGCAAAGAGTTGAACATAACGAGTGACTGAACTGATTATATAGTCCAGGGTGGGCTGATCTGCTACAATTAAATAACTTCTTCACATCACCTGGATAAATAATATAGCAGTTTGCTCCTCTCTCATGTAACGGCCCAAAGTCACTGCCTTCCATGTAGCCATTCAGGGACCTAGGCTGATGGCTGACCCTTCCAAGGGCAAGTGTCTTATCCTGTGTATTCCCATTAGAAAGCAGAGTCTGAGCCAAGGACTTGGTGCAGAGGTTTTATTTGGAAACTTAATTTTGGGATCCATGGGACTATGAAGAAGTTTGGGGAAAGCTGAAACAGGGATTGAGGTGAAGCCAACACAAAGGTGGTTATTAAGCTGGCCCTATTGTGGGAAACTAAGGCACCATTTCACCGGGGCATTCTGAGGGGTTGTGTATTAGTTTCCCAGGGCCGCTATGACAAAGCACCACAAATGGGTGGCTTAAACCTGAGAAATGTACTGTCTCCCAGTTCTGGAGGCTGGAAGTCTGAGGTCAAGGTGTTGCCAGGGTTTGTTCCTTAGACTTCTTTCCCAGCTTTTGGTGATTTGCTGGCAATCTTTGGTGGCCCTTGTCCTGTGGAAGCATCACTCTAGTCTCTGTGTTTATGTTCACATGGTGGTCTCCATGTGTATGTATCTGTGTCTCAATTTCCCCACTTCATAAGGACATCATCCATATTAGATTAAGGCCCACCCAAATGGTCATCTCTCAAAATCCTATTTTCAAATGAGTTCATATCACAGGTACTAAGGGTTAAGACGTCAACATCATTTTTGCGGACACAACTTAACCTGTAATAAGTCTTAAAAGTTCTGCTTCAGAACTATCTGTTGAAGGGACCAAGGAGGGAAGCACAGGCTCCTGGCCTCCAATGTCAATGCCCTGTGGGGTGTAAATTCTTCTGCTTTCCCAGATTGCCTCATGTGAGTGGCCAGTGGATGCTGTTGGAACCTCATACAGTGGCTTCAGAGAATCTCCAGCACAGAAAGTGAGAAATACACCAAACAGCTGTAAGATACAGCTGTGGGAGCCCTCAGGGTAGAAGTTGGGCTCTGAAGATGTGAGATGAAGACAAGAGACATCTGACACAGTGGGTGAGATAATCCTCTACTTGTCCGGTGATGCTCTCCCTGCTTGTCTGCCTCTCTTACTGGACTGGGAGCTCCATGAGGGCAAGTGCACGCTGGTATTTTTCACTCTTGTATCCCTTGTTACAGCAGAATGCCTGGCACATTAAAAGCAATAATTTATGCAGAAAGTATAAAGGGATGTGTGGATGTGTGTCTTGTCCCTATATCTCTATCAAGACTGGATGTTTTGGAGACCTGAAGTAGCTATAGAAGTGAATTGCTCAAGTGAATTGGGGAAATAGGATTCTCCATTGCTCATCTTCCACACAAAGTTAAGCCACTGGGATGGTTAGAAAGCATGGCCTGCCTCTTCTCCTGCTTCGGCCCTTGCCCTTCTGTGCTTGCCCCCTCCCCACTGCCTTCTAATTCCAGAGGGATGGAAGTACAGCAAGGTATTTACTTTTTGCTTAAGTTGATGTTTCTCAACTTCCTTGTGTGTGTGGAACCACCATTTAATATGTCTTTTAGGTATTTTAATAATCAAATCCCTTTGGCAGGATTGAGGATGGAGCCCCAGTGGAACAAATGGTGCTGTAACAAGGTTTTTGTACATTACCATTATCATTGTCTCCTTTATTTCAATCTGGACTTGCAGCGAGAGAAGAGAGGTCATCTGTAAAATGCTCATTTAAAAGTAATTTCTAAGCATCTGTCTGCACTGAGCGCTGCATTAGGTACTAAGTGTACGGAGCATGTTCAATTGCGATCCTAACAAGGTCATGCCGAAGCTCTTACTGGCTCCGCTCAGACTGGGTGGATGGGGACACTGTGACCTGCCTCTGGGAGTCACTCATTAACAAAATAGAAGAATCAGTCTGTTTCGTCCCGACCTCAAAACACTTGTCAGGCTTCCGACCCTGAACTTGAGCTAGGTGCATGCACATGGGTTGCTTCTGCCACGAGGGGGACTTGCTTTCCATCCTCCTTCTCCACAGGGGTCCCTGGAGCCTCTGCACTCTCTGGTGGTCTCAGGGATGATCTTTATAGCCCCAAACAAAATACCCTGCTCTGGGGCTTGTGAAGGCATGGCTGGATGTATGCCATCTTATCCCCTCCTCAGTTTGATATCCAGACACCTTCATCATGGGGGGTTGCAATGGGTCAGATAAGGTTCTCCACATCTCCCTTCCCCATGTGCTTGCTCCAGTAACTGATGATTTGCTGGTGTAAACCATTCCCACCACAGAGGCTGTCTGTGGGGAGACGGCTGTGTGTTGCTCGAATCAGTCACCAGGGCTTATTCTGTGCCTTAGATAAGTAGGAATGGTATGAGTAGGGGTCCGGGGATGAATCACTAGAATGTGAGGGGGAAAGAGTATTGTATGGATGTGCAAGGAGGAAACTGGAGTTGTCAGGGCAGCTTGTGTTCCTTGGTTCTTGTCTCATCACAACAAATCAAGTTATAGCTTAGTTCAGCTCAAGCAAATAGATCTTTTCTTAGGCAAACACTCCCAAGACAAGGGAGCGGGCTGACCTCAAAGCAATCCTCCTCCTTGTTCCCTCTTGGCTTCCGCCTTTCTGTACTTTCCATCTCTTCCTTTTGTTTGTGTTCTGTGCAAATTAGGGCTTGTACTCATCACCAATCAATGAAAGGGAAGGCAAATGGGCATATGCTCAAGGCCTATTGACCATTGCAAGTTATATAACAGCAGGCTTTGTTGTGTATGTCATCCCATAGTTCAGTCTGTTATAATCAGATGTCTATATATATATATTCAGTTTAGTTCAGTTCAGTCACTCAGTCGTGTCCGACTCTTTGCGACCACATGAATCGCGGCACTCCAGGCCTCCCTGTCCATCACCAACTCCCGAAGTTCACTCAGACTCACCTCCATCGAGTCAGTGATGCCATCTCATCCTCTGTCGTCCCCTGCTCCTTGTGCCCCCAATCCCTCCCAGCATCAGAGTCTTTTCCAATGAGTCAACTCTTTGCACAAGGTGGTCAAAGTACTGGAGTTTCAGTTTTAGCATCATTCCTTCCAAAGAAATCCCAGGGCTGATCTCCTTCAGAATGGACTGGATGGATCTCCTTGCAGTCCAAGGGACTCTCAAGAGTCTTCTCCAACACCACAGTTCAAAAGCATCAATTCTTCAGTGCTCGGCTTTCTTCACAGTCCAACTCTCATATCCGTACATGACCACTGGAAAAACCATAACCTTGACTAGATGGACCTTTGTTGGCAAAGTAATGTCGCTGCTTTTCAATATGCTATCTAGGTTGGTCATAACGTTTCTTCCAGGGACTAAGCGTCTTTTAATTTCATGGCTGCAGTCATCATCTGCAGTGAATTTGGAGCCCCCAAAATAAAGTCTGACACTGTTGTCACTGTTTCCCCATCTATTTCCCATGAAGTAATGGGAGAAGATGCCATGATCTTCATTTTCTGAATGTTGAGCTTTAAGCCAACTTTTTCACTCTCCTCTTTCACTTTCATCAAGAAGCTTTTAGTTCCTCTTCATTTTCTGCCATAAGGGTGGTGTCATCTGCATATCAGAGGTTACTGATATTTCTCCCAGCAATCTTGATTCCAGTTTGTGCTTCTTCCAGGCCAGCATTTCTCATGATGTACTCTGCATAGAAGTTAAATAAGTAGGGTGACAATATACAGCCTTGATGTACTCCTTTTCCTATCTGGAACCAGTCTGTTGTTCCATGTCCAGTTCTAACTGTTGCTTTCTGACCTGCATAGAGATTTCTCAAGAAGCAGGTTAGGTGGTCTGGTATTCCCATCTCTTTCAGAATTTTCCACAGTTTACTGTGATCCACCCACTCAAAGGCTTTGGCATAGTCAAAACCAAAGCAGAAATGGATGTTTTTCTGGAACTCTCTTACTTTTTCAATGATCCAGCAGATGTTGGCAATTTGATCTCTGGTTCCTCTGCCTTTTCTAAAACCAGCTTGAACAGCTGGAAGTTCACGGTTCATGTACTGCTGAAGCCTCGCTTGCAGAATTTTGAGCATTACTTTACTAGCGTGTGAGATGAGTGCAATTGTGCCATAGTTTGAGCATTCTTTGGCATTGCCTTTCTTTGGGATTGGAATGAAAAGTGACCTTGTCCAGTCCTGTGGCCACTGCTGAGTTTTCCAAATTTGCTGGCATATTGAGTGCAGCACTTTCACAGCATCATCTCTCAGGATTTGAAATAGCTCAACAGGAATTCCATCACCTCCACCAGCTTTGTTCATAGTGATGCTTTCTAAGGCCCATTTGACTTCACATTCCAGGATGTCTGGCTCTAGATGAGTGATCACACCATCATGATTATCTTGGTCATGAAGATCTTTTTGGACAGTTCTTCTGTATATTCTTACCACCTCTTCTTAATATCTTCTGCTTCGGTTAGGTCCAGACCATTTCTGTGCTTTATTGAGCCCATCTTTGCATGAAATGTTCCCTTGGTATCTCTAATTTTCTTGAAGAGATCTCTAGTCTTTCCCACTCTGTTGTTTTCCTCTGTTTCTTTGAATTGATCACTGAGGAAGGCTTTCTTTCTTTCTTTTATTTTTTTGGTCACCTTGCTCATTTATTTATTTATTTATTTTAATCTAGCAATTTCTCTCAGAATTTATTTTTTTAATACTTTATTCTACATTACAATACTGTATTTGTTTTGCCATACATTGACATGAATCAGCCATAGGTGTACACGATCTCTCAATGCCAAAGCCCCCTCCCACCTCCCACCCCATATCATCTCCCTGGATCATCCCGTGCACCAGCCCTAAGCATCCTGTATCCTGTATTGAACATAGACTGGCGCTTCATTTCTTATAAGATAGTATACATGTTTCAGTGCCATTCTCCCCAAATCATCCCACCCTCTCCCTCTCCCTCAGAGTCCAAAAGTCTGTTCTATACCTCTGTGTCTCTTTTGTTGTCTCACATAGAGGGTCATCATTACTATCTTTCTAAATTCCATATATATGTGTCAGTATACTGTATTGGTGTTTTTCTTTCTGGCTTACTTCACTCTGTATAATCGGCTCCAATTTCATCCATCTCATTAGAACTGAGTCAAATTTATTCTTTTTAAGGGCTGAGAGGAAGGCTTTATTATCTCTTCTTGCTATTCTTTGGAACTCTGCATTGAGATGCTTATATCTTTCCTTTTCTCCTTTGCTTTTCACTTCTCTTCTTTTCACAGCTATTTGTAAGGCCTCCTAAGACAGTCATTTTGCTTTTTTGCATTTCTTTTCCATGGGGATGGTCTTGATCCCTGTCTCCTGTACAATATCACGAACCTCCATCCATAGTTCATCAGGCACTCTATATATCAGATCTAGTCCCTTAAATCTATTTTTCTCACTTCCACTGTATAATCATAAGGGATTTGATTTAGGTCATACCTGAATGATCTAGTGGTTTTCCCTACTTTCTTCAATTTAAGTCTGAATTTGGCAATAAGGAGTTCATGATCTGAGCCACAGTCAGCTCCTGGTCTTGTTTTTATTGACTGTATAGAGTTTCTCCATCTTTGGCTGCAAAGAATGTAATCAATCTGATTTTGGTGTTGACCATCTGGTGATGTCCATGTGTAGAGTTTCCTCTTGTGTTGTTGAAAGAAGGTGTTTGCTATGACCAGTGTATTTCCTGGCAAAACTCTATTAGTCTTTGCCCTGCTTCATTTTGTATTCCAAGGCCAAATTTGCCTGTTACTCAAGGTGTTTCTTGACTTCCTACTTTTGCATTCCAGTCCCCTGTAATGAAAAGGACATCTTTTGGGGTGTTCTAAAAGGTCTTGTAGGTCTTCATAGAACCGTTCAACATATATATATATATATATATATATATATATAGCATTTATGAATCCTTAACGGGCTCCTAGCTGCCTAAGTTTTACTTGGGGAGACCATGTGGTTAGTTTGTATCCACTGTGTGCCTAGGGCGCATGTGCAAGAGTTGAAAAGGTCTCTGGTTACTGTGTATCTCTTGTACTGTGCTACTGTTGTAGCGTAACTGTGAGCTCTTCTGGATGTATCTGGGATGGGGTTTAGAGATCAGCTTGGCATCCTTTTCAGCGGGTCCATCCAGCTGCTCATGCCTAACTTCCTAACAGGGCGATGGCCTTTTCCCCCACCTCCACCACCTGATGAAGAGCTGAGGAAAAAGGAAAAGTGGAGTGAACGCTCCCTACCTGAGAAATGTACTTTTAGGGTCTGCCCTTCCCACTGCTTAGCACAAAAGAAGAACCAGAAGCCCCAGCAGAGGATTTGCCAGGGCACCGTCTAGTGGCTCCTGTCTGGTTTGGAGGTGGACCTGACTGAATCTCGACTTTGTCCTGTTAGCTGGGAGGCCTCACTCAAGTGACCAAACTGCCAAGTCCCAGTTCCCTTCTAAGACAGTGGAAATAATAGCAGAACCTACATCAGAAGAATTACCCAAAGAAACCCATGTGAAGCTGCTTATCACAGGACCTGAGGACAAAACCAGAGTTTAATCAGTATTATCTATAACAGCGCTTCCCTGGTGATTCAGTGGTAAAGAATCTGCCTGCCAACACAGGAGACCCAGTTTCGATCTCTGGATCAGGAAGATTCCCTGGAGAAGGAAGTTGCAACCCACTCTAGTATTCTTGCCTGAGAAATCTCATGGACAGAGGAGTCTGGTGGGCTACAGTCCATGGGGTCCCAAAGAGTCGAACATGACTGATCAACTAAACAACAGAGCAACATTGTCTCTGACGTGGGTGTTCTCCTCAAGGGCTTCACTATCATCTTGTCTTAGTGATTAGCCAAGAAGGAAACAGCGCTGTTTTAGGACAGTTCAGTCCCTGGGTCGGGAAGACCTCCTGGAGAAAGAAATGGCACTCTAGTGTTCTTGCCTGGAAGATCCCATGGACGGAGGAGCCTGGTAGGCTACAGTCCATGGGGTGGCAAAGAGTGGGACACGACTGAACAACTTCACTTTCTTTCTTTCTTTGAGAAGCATGGGAGCTGGCCAGCCATGCTGAGATGTCCCCCTCAGGCAGAGGGCCGCGGTTCTCTGGGTGGAGCTGTGAAGGCCTCCCTGTGGCTGGAGGGTAGAACCTGGACAGACAGACTTCTGCCTCCTCTGCACTCAGACTTCTAACTACTAGGCTCTGACCCAGCCCAGCAGCCATGCCTTCTTAGGAATCTTTTTCTTGGTTGCTAAATCAGACCAATGCGCTGGCCTGGTTTCCCATGTGGCCTGGATGACTTCTGACAGATAGGGTAGACTCAGAACACCTAAGAAGGGCCAGGAGCTCCCTGTAGTGACACTAGAACTTGGTCAACCAGTGGTTCCTGACATCAGCAAAGAAGAAGATCTTCAAACAAACAAACAGACAAATGAGTTTGCAAGTCTGTGGGGAAAAAATGCACAATGAGTAAGCACCATGATCATGTATCATGTTTGCCTCAGGAAGATCCCAGAGACTGATGAGACTCACCCATGTTTATGTCCTCTCTTCTTGTCCTGCCATAGTTGGACTATGTAGCTCAGCCTCCGTTGCTATTAGGTGGGTGGGGGTGCAGTGGGGGTGGAGCAAACGGAGTTCAAGTGAAAGGAAAGTAAGTGGAAGGGATATGGTCCATCCCTACCACTTATGATACCCTCTCTCTCCCTGTTTACCAGTGGACTGGAGAAGACTGTGAGGATTTAGAAGAGGGCATGGTCACAAAATGGAAAGGATTCTGGGTCCCTGCATGATTCTGTGGTCCATATCTCATGAAATTATGATGTAAAGAAGAAACAAACCATTATTGTATTATGCCACTGAGATTTTTGGGATCGTTATAGCAGCTAGGTTTATTTAACCAAATATAGTTTATTTTAGATTAGATTTTTCTTATCTACTGCATGATGGGGGTCTTAATTCTAGGTAGACTGTATAGGTGAGCATGATGGCATTTTGTATTTGAACGTGCACTCTTTCCTTTGGCCAAGGACATTGAAGATTATTCGTATTAAGGCTTTAAACATCATTCGTGTTTAATGTATTCCCCCACCCATCTCTCAGCTTCACTTTCCCCTTCCCACAGGTCCTACTGCCACCAAAATGGAACTGGATTCTGACTCTGTGTCAAAGAAAAACAAGGAGAATCAGACTTTTAAGCTGTGGGGAATTTATAAAATATCAAAACTCAAAATTGAGGGTTATGCAACCATGAAGAATAGTTATCTTTTGCATATACCTTTTCAGTTTTGAATACATAGGCATACATACACAAACAGTTATAGATAAAAGCGCTAGCTAAAATTAATTGAGAGATTACTACATGAGAATCACTTTGAAATATTTTTAATTTTCAGAGTAGCTTCATAGAATGGGCATTGTTCATCCAGTTTTCAAATAGAGAATCCGAAGTCCAGAGAGAGTAAGTAATTTGTCTGAGATGACATGAAGTGATGAGGTCC
Source organism: Nanger dama (assembly GCA_917880005.1). Lineage (NCBI taxonomy): Eukaryota > Metazoa > Chordata > Mammalia > Artiodactyla > Bovidae > Nanger > Nanger dama. Next base: position 18,815,055 of record CAKJTW010000014.1, read on the forward strand.
ACCTCCAGGCCTGCTCTGACCTAGGTCCTGCCTACTGTGCTGTTCTAACTGATAGTCCACTGTCTCTATTCTGGGGATACTCTGGGGAATGGGCCTTGGCCCTAGGGTTGGTGACCCTCCCTTCTCATGACTTGTCCAGTAGTATAAGACCCCTCAGCCCAGCATTCTCTTTATGGATCTTTTTGTGGAACCTCAGTTCAGGCCCCCAAACCTGTGTTACCACATGTCTCATCTGTGCCTTGTTGACCCTCAGCCTCCTGCTTCTTTCCTTATCAGGGTTCTGACCCTGAGCAGACCCCCTGTCTGCCAAGGCAATGGAGCAGCTGGCACAGGAGAATGAAGGGTTTTCTTAGGCCAGTGTTGGTCACACGGAGCAAGGCAATCAAAAGATGACTAGAAGGTGGAATAGACAGGATATGATGGTCACAGGGTGAGATAGGCAAGGGGAAGGGAAGAGTCAAGTGTGTTCCCAGGTTTTGGCCACTGGACTGCTGGATGGGCAGCACGTGCAGGAAAGGACCAGCCCTAAGAGAAAATTAGGAAGGAAGCTTGGATCCACATGTACCTCCCATATGTACCACCATCTCTTGAGATATTATACAAATCCATGGAGGCTTTTCTGGGCCATATGGTCAGGAGTCAGTGTGCAATTACCCTCAGGACATTTGACTGAATTATAACCAATTATAACAAAAGCTAAAGCATAGTTCAGTTCATTTTTTCATTGTCCAATGTGTCTGTGTTTGATGAAGCTCATTTATGGCAAAGTGTAACTTTCCTGGCTTCCATGGGGTGTTTTCCTGTGAATATTGTTTCTTTACATAGTTATATGAATTTGATCACATTTATATACATATACAAGACATTCTGTAAAATAGTTTTTTTTTCCCCCTAAAAAGAGCTTTAGAGATACAATTCAGAGTTAAATTGATTTTTTTTCTTTTTTATTAATTAAATTTATTTATTTTTTTAATTACAATACTGTATTTGTTTTGCCATACATTGACACGAATCAGCCATAGGTGAACACAATCTGCCAATGCCGAAGCCCCCTCCCACCTCCCACCCCACATCCTCTACTTGAATCATCCTGTGCATCAGCCCCATGCATCCTGCATCCTACATTGAACATAGATTGGCACTTCATTTCTTACAGGAAAATATACATGTTTCATTGCCATTCTCCCAAACCATCCCACCCTTTCCCTCTCCCTCAGAGTCCAAAAGCCCACTCTATACCTCTGTGTCTCTTTGTTGTCTCACATATAGGGTCATCATTACTGTCTTCTAAATTCCATATATATGTGTCAGTATACTGTATTGGTGTTTTTCTTTCTGGCTTACTTCACTCTGTATAATCGGTTCCAATTTCATCCATCTCATTAGAACTGAGTCAAATTTATTCTTTTTAAGGGCTGAGTAGTATTCCATAGTGTATATGTACCACAGCTTTCTTATCCATTCATCTGCTGATGGACATCTAGGTTGTTTCCATGTCCTGGCTATTATAAACAGTGCTGCAATGAACATTGGGGTACATGTGTCTCTTTCAATTCTGGTTTCCTCGGTGTGTATGCCCAGCAGTGGGATTGCTGGGTCTTAAGGCAGTTCTATTTGCAATTTTTTAAGGAATCTCCACACTGTTTTCCATAATGGCTGTACTAGTTTGCATTCCCACCAGCAGTGTAAGAGGGTTCCCTTTTCTCCACATCCTCTCCAGCATTTATTGCTTGTAGACTTTTGGATCGCAGCCATTCTGACTGGTGTGAAATGGTACCTCATTGTGGTCTTGATTTGCATTTCTCTGATAATGAGTGATGTTGAACATCTTTCCATGTGTTTGTTAGCCATCCGTATGTCTTCTTTGGAGAAATGCCTATTTAGTTCTTTGGCCCATTTTTTTATTGGTTCGTTTATTTTTCTGGAGTTGAGCTGCATAAGTTGCTTGTATATCTTTGAGATGAGTTGTTTGTCAGTTGTTTCATTTGCTATTGTTTTCTCCCATTCAGAAGGCTGTCTTTTCACCTTGCTTATAGTTTCCTTTGTTGTGCAGAAGCTTTTAATTTTAATTAGATCCCATTTGTTTATCTTTGCTTTTATTTCCAGTGTACTGGGAGTTGGATCATAGAGGATCCTGCTGTGATTTATGTTGGAGAGTGTTTTGCCTATGTTCTCCTCTAGGAGTTTTATAGTTTCTGGTCTTACATTTAGATCTTTAATCCATTTTGAGTTTATTTTTGTGTATGGTGTTAGAAAGGGGTCTAGTTTCATTCTTTTACAAGTGGTTGACCAGTTTTCCCAGCACCACCTGTTAAAGAGACTGTCTTTACTCCATTGTATATTCTTGATGAATTTCTTCTAACTTTTGCTTTCAATAACTAGAACTAACTTTTCTTGGGCCCTGATTGTCTAAGCTGGTGGTTTCCATATATAACTGCTGATCAAGATTACCTGGGATGCTTTTCAGCAGATACAGCTTCTTGCCATGACCCCTCCTCCAAGAGATTCTGATTAATCTGGGCTGAAGCATTTGCATTCTTAAGTTCATCAGAAAATTCTGATGAGCAGCAAGCTGTGGAAATCACCCATTCTAGTCACAGCTTCTGGGGGCTTCCCAGGTGGCACAAGTGGTAAAGAACCCACCCACCAATGCAGGAGACATAAGAGACAGGGGTTTGATCCCTGGGCTAGAAAGATCCAAGGCATGGCAACCCACTCCAGTATTCTTGCCTGTAGAATCCCATGGACAGAGGAGCCTGGCCGAGTATAGTCCATGGAGTCACAAAGAGTTAGACACAACTGGGCAACTAACACACACACACACACACACACAGAGTCATAGCTTCCAGATTTAAAATCCCAGCTTTGGTTACATCAGCATTTTATTTTTATTTATTTGTTTATTTTATTTTTTAATTTACTTTACAATACTGTATTGGTTTTGTCATACACTGACATGACTCCGCCATGGGTGCACACGAGTTCCCAGTCCTGAACCCACCCCCCCACCCCACCCCCGCCCCAACCTCCCTCTCCACATCATCTCCCCAGGTCATCCCAGTGCACCAGTCCCAAGCATTCTGCATTTTATTTTCACTGAAGAAGATGCAAGCATTTTAGTATAGAAGTAAATGGTGTTTTATTAACAAAAACAGGTATTAAATTACTGATGGCTTGCTATTACTAGACACTGAGTAGAGACTGCTTAGGAATTATTTTGCTTAGTGTAGTCTTCATTGAGGGCTTCCCTGGTGGCTCAATGATAAAGAATCCGCTTATAATGCAGGAGACATGGGTTTGATCCCTGGGTTGGGAAGATCCCCTGGAGGAGGGCATGGCAACCCACTCCAGTATTCTTGCCTGGAGAATCCTCATGGACAGAGGAGCCTGATGGGCTACATTCCATATGGTTGCAAAGAGTCAGACACGACTGAAGCGACTAAGCATAGCATAGCACAGTCTTCACTGATAAGTTATAGAACATCCTTTTGTTCTAAATTCACAGAAACCAAAGCCAAAAGAGGTTAAAGAAATTATCTGAGTCACTAGTTCACATGACCAATTGGAGGAATCTGACCCTAGCAGGAAGCCTATTTCTGAATGGCTACCCAAGGTTGCCAGTTTATGGGATTAGTGATGATTCCAGAATTTCTCAGCTACTTTTTCCCTTTTGGAGATAAGACTTTCCCCCTTGTTATTGGTGGGAGAGCAATAAGTCAAAGTTGACACTTTCTACAGTAGCCAAGCACTTTAGAAAAGTCTTATTTATCTGCTAGATAACTTTAGGCCCTTATTAAGAAAAACAAAGAGAAGAAGATCAAAACAAAAACTACACTTTCCTAAATATTTGAATCAACTTTTAAAGCCAGGATTGATTTGTTTATTACTTATAAGTAATATCTTTTATTGCACAGTTAATGTATCTAGTTAACTACACCTGTAGGATGTTCTGTTTGCACTATCATAAATCATTGAAAGACTGTTAATAGTAACATGGGCTTAGTCACTGTGATGCCTCTGTTGCTAATGGGGACTATAAAAATAGATGGACATGTGAAGAAATGTGTCTTCTAAACCTTGCCAGGCTTGAATGGGGCAGAAGCATGGACTTGGAAAGTCAAGCCTTTGGGATGAGGAGGCTAATGACAAGTGTTCCATCACCTCACTTTCACGTGGCTCTTTATGGAGCACTTGAGTTAACTTTTGGATAAACCCGTGAGACTGGCACTTTGGCCTCACCTTCCGGTGAGGAGGCCCAGGCAGCTTCTAGTCCAGAGCATCTTCCTCCCATCACAGTCGCCTCTGGGTCTAGGTGGGCCACTGCCAGGCCCTGCCTTAACCCCACTTTATCTCACCATGCACCGATCCTCACCAGGCCTTTGGATCCTGCAGTTTACCTCTGTGCTTGATTTGAAGTGAGTTGGGCTGAGATTCCAAGTTGCTCCAGGCTGCACAATTGCTGGAAAAAGGAAATAGAGAAGCTGAATGGCCATTCGGCTTCACAGAGGGGAATGTGCCATCAATTCTCAGGCTTTTCAATAGCTCTGCTTTATTAGGGTGTGAGCCAGGGATATTTTTCTTCATTTTCTAACAGTGCTCACACGAAGATTATTGCTTTGTAATATTTAGTTTTCTTAGCACTGTAGCAGAATTAAATGAAGACCAAGAGGGACCTGAGTGGGAGGGAGGGGGAGCGTCTCCTCGCCTGGGATCCACCTCTCGGCCCAGTTTCCTGTATTTAATGAACACAGTGGCAAACATAAGAACTGACCCACACGCTGTGGGCCTCCATAGAATCAGGGCAAGCATTGGAGAAATGAAGAAAAAATATCATTTAAAGTGTTTCTGAAATCGGATCGCTCCTTTTCTTTTCCCCTCAGCAGGCCCGTGCAGCAGGCACTTGTGATTTTCTAGTTGGAACTAGGTTGAGGGGAGGAGGAGAGATATATGAAGTGTTTTTTTAGGTCTTTGTGTTTTATTAACCTGTAAGTGGGTTAATTTCATTGCACTTCCAATTCTAATTTATCCATATCTCTAGGACTAAATGAAAGCTGGAGTCAACGAGTGCTCAGTTCAGATGGGGCCAGAGGCTGTGTGAAAGGAAAGAACTATAGGAATTTTATGTCAGCACTAGACACAGGTTTGAAGAGTTCTAAATGACCATCAGGGTTCTGTAGAGATCGCAAAGTGGTTTGTTCTGTAAAGAGTTGGCCCGGTGAGGTCTCAGCACTCCAAGGAAGAAGAATGACATCAGCCTGTGGGTAATTCTCATCCCTCTGATGAGCTTACTTGGGGAGGGGGGAGGGGTGAAGACATCTCTTCACTGAGTTTGATGGGGTACTGGCTACTTTTCCTCTGCAACCTCAGTAGGATCTGCTTTTGTATCACCAGCCATGGAGGAAGAGACCATTTCTTGTCCACTACCAACCAGACCCAATCTCAATGGGTCTGGCTAACAAAAAAAAGAACATGCAGATGAGAGATCCCAGCAGCTAGAGAGAGAAGGATAAGTCAAACCAATGGAACAGAATCTTAGTAAAAGTAACAACTGGAGGAAATTAGCAGAGATATAATAAGGAACCTAAAAAGATTTAAGAGCAATACAAAAGGAATATCTAATGGGAAAAAAATCCTCATTAATCAATTCAGTAGGTGTAATTGAAACAATTAATGGTTACTACAGTAAGTCCTCTACATACAAACTTTCAAGTTGTGAGCTTTCAAAGTTGCAAACATACATTTGCATGTCCAGTCTGTAGGTTAGTTCATGTGTCTGGCATACACTGTCATGTGCAGGCATCCTCTACAAGTGGTTATGCTTTTGTGCACTTGACTGTATATGCTGTATACAGTACAGTAGTACAGTATGTTTATTTCAAGTGTAGGATGTCTGGAAGCAAGTGTGAAAACAATGGTGATGTAGCTGGAGTTGCTAAGAAGCAACAAGCAATAATGATGGAAACAAAATTAAAAATAATTGAGAGAGCGGAATGAGGCAAAAGATGGTAGTGCTCATTCTTATAACACAAATCATTCAACCATCAGCACGATTCTAAAAAAAAAGGGACAAGATCATGGAACATGTGAAGTCTGCTCTGCTAGTGATAGCAACAATATTACCAAAGAAGCATCGAAAAGTGGTGGAGGAGATGGAGAAACTTCTCAGCGTGTGGATGTAGGGTTAGCTTCAGTGTCAGGTCCCACTCAGGTTAACGCTGATTCAAGAGAAAGGTAAAAGACTTTATGAAGACTTGAAGAAGAAACATGGCAAAGAATCAGAGGGCATATCTTTCAGTGCTAACCATGGCTGATTTCATTGCTTCAGGGCTAGAGCCAACCTTTACAACATAAAAGTTAAGTAGTGAGACAGCAAGTGCAGGTACAGTAGCTGCCTGGGAATTTTCTGTAATGCTTTGAGAAATTATTGATGAAAGCAAATATTATCTGAGCAGGTTTTTAATATGGATGGAACTAGGTTCAAGGAGAAAATGGAAAAGCAATGGTGATGTAGCTGGAACTGCTAAGAAGGACTGGGAATTTATACTGGAAGAGGACGCCAGACTAAAGTTACATCAGTAAGGAGGAAAAGTTAATTCCAGGCAGTAGAGCAGCAAACGTAGGCTAACTTCTTTGTTTGGTGGCAATCCTTCCAGCAATAGGAAGCTGAAGCCTCTCTTAGTTTTTCATTCAGAGAGCCCAAGAGCTCTTAAAAATATAGCCAAGTGCTCTCTTCCTGTTGTATAGAAGAGTGACCTCAAAGCCTGGGTTTCACAGGCCATTTTCCAGGGCTTATTTTTTTCATCACTTTATCCCAGGGGTGGAGAAATATTTCTTGGAGAAGGACATTTTCTGCTGCTCGACAGTGCTCTGGGCCACCTCCATTCATGGATGACTTCCATCCCAGCATCAAAGTAGTGTTTCTGCCACTGAATGCTACAGTGCTCATCCAACCAAGCACTTTTACCAAACAAGCAGAAATAGTGACTTTCAAGAAATGCCACACTTTTTGTCAGGCAGTAAAAATGAGTGATGAATCAGGAACAACCTTGCGATAATTTTGGAAGAACTATAACATGTACAAGTCCATAAAATACATTAACTTTGCTTGGCATGAAGTTATGGCCATCACCATGAATGGGGCTTGGAAGAACATTTGCCTGCAGTTCGTTCACAGTTTTCATGGTTTTGAATGTGGATGAGGAGTCCAGAGAGGTCTTCAGCTACTTAGTGACCCTCAGTGAGAAACTAGAGCTAGATCTGCAAAAGGATGACATCACTGAACTCTTTGTTGTGCAACAAGAGGAACTTACTAATGAAGACCTGATGGAATTGGAGGCCCAGAGAAATGCTGAAGAGAGACAAGAGGAAGAAGTAACTGAATAATTGAAGCGATTCATGATGCAGTGAATGGCAAGGGGATTTTCTCCATCTGAGGGTGCACCACTAGCTTTTGAGGCACAAGGACCTGAATATAGCTCATGAAGGTTGCAGCAGCCATTCAGAATGCAATCCAGGGCTACTGTGTCATCTATGACAAGAAAAAAAGTGTTACTACTGGATCATTTTTTCAAAAGAGTAGATAGAACTGAGTCCAACAAGGAACCAGAACCTGGGCCATTAACATGAGGAGTGAGTGAAATTGCAGCTTGCCCTCCATCTCCTATCAACTCTTACCATTTCCTGTCTCTTCTCCCTCCTCCAGTCAGTAATTTTTCTTGCCTGTTCATGTGGTGCCAGCCCCTGTGTGCCAGCTTTTGTATTATACTACTGTACTTTTCTGTGTGTGTTTCCTTACATTAACTTTATTTTATTTTTACTTTACAATATTGTATTGGTTTTGCCATATGTCAATATGAATCCGCCACAGGTGTACACGTGTTCCCCACCCTGAACCCCCTCCCACCTCCCTCCCCATACCATCCCTCTGGGTCATCCCAGTGTACCAGCCCCAAGCATCCTGTATCCTGCATCAAACCTGGACTGGCGATTCATTTCATATATGATTTTATACATGTTTCAGTGCCATTCTCCTAGATCGTACCACCTTCTCCCTCTCGCAGAGTCCAAAAGATTGTTCTATACATCTGTGTCTCTTTTGCTGTCTCGCATACAGGGTTATCATTAGCATCTTTCTAAATTCCATATATATGTGTTAGTATACTATATTGGTGTTTTTCTTTCTGGCTTACTTCACTCTGTATAATAGGCTCCAGTTTCATCCACCTCATTAGAACTTCAAATGTATTCTTTTTAATGGCTGAGTAATACTCCATTGTGTATATGTACTACAGCTTTCTTATCCGTTCATCTGCTAATGGACATCTAGGTTGCTTCCATGTCCTGGCTATCATAAACAGTGCTGTGATGAACACTGGGGTAAACATGTCTCTTTCAATTCTGGTTTTCTAGTACAACTTTCCAAAACTGAACCAGGAACAAATAGAAAATCTTAACAGACCCATCACAAGCATGGAAATTGAAACTGTAATCAGAAATCTTCCAGCAAACAAAATCCCAGGTCCAGATGGCTTCACAGCTGAATTCTACCAAAAATTTTGAGAAAAGATAACACCTATCCTACTCAAACACTTCCAGAGAATTGCAGAGGAAGGTAAACTTCCAAACTCATTCTATGAGGCCACCATCACCCTAATACCAAAACCTGACAAAGATGCCACAAAAAAGAAAACTACAGGCCAATATCACTGATGAACATAGATGCAAAAATCCTTAACAAAATTATAGCAATCAGAAGCCAACAACACATTAAAAATATCATACACCATGACCAAGTGGGCTTTATCCCAGGGATGCAAGGATTCTTCAATATCTGCAAATCAATCAATGTAATACACCAAAATTAACAAATTGAAAAATAAAAGCCATATGATTATCTCAATAGATGCAGAGAAAGCCTTTGACAAAATTCAGCATCCATTTATGATTAAAAAAAAAAACTCTCCAGAAAGCAGGAATAGAAGGAACATACCTCAACATAATAAAAGCTATATATGACAAACCCATAGCAAACATTATCCTCAATGGTGAAAAATTGAAAGCATTTCCCCTAAAGTCAGGAACAAGACAAGGGTACCCACTTTCACCACTACTATTCAACATAGTTTTGGAGGTTCTGGCCACAGCAATCAGAGCAGAAAAAGAAATAAAAGGAATTCAAATTGTAAAAGAAGAAGTAAAACTCACTGTTTGCAGATGACATGATCCTCTACATAGAAAATCCTAAAGACTCGACCAGAAAACTACTAGAGCTAGTCAATGAATATAGTAAAGTTTCAAGATATAAAATCAATACACAGAAATTCCTTGCATTGCTATACACTAATAATGAGAAAATAGAAAGAGAAATTAAGGAAACAATTCCATTCACCATTGCAATGAAAATAATAAAATACTTAGAAATATATCTACCTATAGAAACTAAAGACCTATATATAGAAAACTATAAAACACTGGTGAAAGAAATCAAAGAGGACACTAATAGATGGAGAAATATACCATGTTCATAGATCAGAAGAATCAATACACTGAAAATGACTATAAGACCCAAAGCAATCTATAGATTCAATGCAATTCCTATCAAGCTACCAATGGTATTTTTCACAGAGCTAGAACAAATAATTTCACAATTTGTATGGAAATACAAAAAGCCTCGAATAGCCAAAGCAATCTTGAGAAAGAAGAATGAAACTGGAGGAATCAAACTGCCTAACTTCAGGCTCTACTACAAAGCCACAGTTATCAAGACAGTATGGTACTGGCACAAAGACAGAAATATAGATCAGTGGAACAAAATAGAAAGCCCAGAGATAAATCCATGCACCTATGGACATCTTATCTTTGACAAAGGAAGCAAGAATATACAATGGAGAAAAAACAATCTCTTTAACAAGTGGTGCTGGGAAAACTGGTCAACCACTTGTAAAAGAATGAAACTAGAACACTTTCTAACACCATACACAAAAATAAACTCAAAATGGATTAAAGATCTAAACATAAGACCAGAAACTATAAAACTCCTAGAGGAGAACATAGGCAAAACACTCTCCAACATAAATCACAGCAGGATTCTCTATGACCCACCTCCCAGAATATTGGAAATAAAAGCAAAAATAAACAAATGGGACCTAAATAAAATTAAAAGCTTCTGCACAACAAAGGAAACTATAAGCAAGGTGAAAAGACAGCCTTCTGAATGGAAGAAAACAATAGCAAATGAAGCAACTGACAAAGAACTAATCTCAAAAATATACAAAAAACTCTTGCAGCTCAACTCCAGAAAAATAAACGAACCAATCAAAAAATGGGCCAAAGAACTAAACAGACATTTCTCCAAAGAAGACATAAGAATGGCTAACAAACACATGAAAAGATGCTCAACATCACTCATTATCAGAGAAATGGAAATCAAAACCACAATGAGGTACCATTTCATTCCAATCAGAATGGCTGCGATCCAAAAGTCTATAAGCAATAAATGCTGGAGAGGGTGTGAAGAAAAGGGAACCCTCTTACATTGTTGGTGGGAATGCAAACGAGTACAACCACTATGGAGAACAGTGTGGAGATTCCTTAAAAAACTGGAAATAGAACTGCCTTATGACCCAGAAATCCCACTACTGGGTATACTACTGTATTTTTAAAAATATTTTGACTATGCCAAAACCTTTGACTGTGTGGATCACAACAAACTGTGGAAAAGTCTTAAAGAGATGGGAACGTTGCAGGTCAGGAAGCAACAGTCAGAACTGGACATGGAACAATAGACTGGTTCCAAATAGGGAAAGGAGTACATCAAGGCTGTTTATTGTCATCCTGCTTATTTAACTTATATGCAGAATATATCATGGGAAACGCTGGGCTGGAAGAAACACAGGCTGGAGTCAAGACTCCCGGGAAAAATATCAATAACCTCAGATATGCAGATGACACCATCCTTATGGCAGACATTGAGAAGAACTAAAGAGCCTCTTGATGAAACTGAAAGAGGAGAGTGAAAAAGTTGGCTTAAAACTCAACCTTCAGAAAACTAAGATCATGGCATCTGGTCCCATCACTTCATAGCAAATAGATGGAGAAACAGAGGAAACAGTGACAGACTTTACTTGGGGGGCTGTAAAATCACTGCAGATGGTGACTGCAGCCATGAAATTAAAAGATGCTTGCTCCTTAGAAGAAAAGTTATGACCAACCTAGACAGCATATTAAAAAGCAGAGACATTACTTTGCCAACAAAGGTCCATCTAGTCAATTTCAGTTCAGTTCAGTTCAGTCACTCAGTCATGTCCGACTCTTTGCAATCCCATGGACTGAAGCACACCAGGACTCCCTGTCCATCAACAACTCGTGGAATTTACTCAAACTCATGCCCATTGAGTCGGTGGTGCCATCCAACCATCTCATCCTCTGTCATTCCCTTCTCCTCCAACCTTTGATCTTTCCCAGCATTAGGGTCTTTTCCAATGAGTCAGTTCTTTGCATCCAGTGGCCAAAGTATTGGAGTTTCAGTTTCAGTGCCAGTCCTTCCAATGAATGTTTAGTACTCATTTCCATTAGGATAGACTGGTTGGATCTCCTTGCAGTCCAAGGAACTCTTAAGAGTTGTCTCCAACACACAGTTCAAAAGCATCAGCTCTTCAGTACTCATCTTTCTTTATAGTCCAACTCTCACATCCATACATGACTACTGAAAAAACCATAGCTTTGACTAAATGGACCTTTGTTGGCAAAGTAATGTCTCTGCTTTTTAATATGCTGTCTAGGTTGGTCATAACTTTTCTTCCAGGGAGCAAGTGTCTTTTAATTTCATGGCTGCAGTCACCATCTGAGGTAAAAGAGGAGAGTGTAATTCAACATTCAAAAAACTAAGATCATCGCATCTGGTCCCATCACTTCATGGCAAATAGATGGGAAACAATGGAAATAGTGAGAAACTTCATTTACTTGGGCTCCAAAACCACTGCAGATGATGATGGCAGCCATGAAATTAAAAGATACTTGCTCTTTGGAAGAAAAGCTATGACCAACATAGACAGAGTATTAAAAAGCAGAGATGTATTGTTCTAGCCATCTAGAGATGTAATGTCTTGCCAACTAAGTTGGCAAGAAAATTGAGCCCAAGGAATTGATACATTTGAGCTGTTGTGTTGGAGAAGACTCTCTGTACTGCAAGGAGATCAAGCCAGTCGATCCTAAAGGTAATCAATCCTGGATATTCACTGGAAGGAATATGCTGAAGCTGAAACTCCCAATACTTTGGCCACCTGATGGGAAGAACTGACTCACTGGGGAAGACCCTGATGCTGGGAAAGATTGAAGGCAGGGGGAGAAGGGGACAGCAGAGGATGAGATGGTTAGATGGCATCAGCAACTCGATGGACATGAGTCTGAGCAAGCTCTGGGAGTTGGTGATAGACAGAGAAGCCTGATGTGTTGCAGTCCATGGGGATGCAAAGAGTCAGACAGGACTGAGCGACTGAACTGCACTGAATATAAAGTTTTAAAATAATCAAAGTAATAACAGAGTGGGTCTGAAAATGTTTATGAAAACTAAGAAGGCCTAGAAAGATTTTTTTCCCATGTCCTGGGCTGGAGTACACCTTCTTGAATTGTTCCAGTGTTAATATTAACTTATATTTAAAAGAGCCTTGAAATTGAAAAATCTTCTGTTTCAGCACCAAATTATTCTTATAAAATCCCAAGGCTTTCTCAGTGAATAAAGAGAACCTGGTGTGTCTATTGCACCTTTATGACTTTGCAGTCCCAGAACAAATTTCCATGTTTATTTATAGAAAGAGAATCCATCTCGTTGTTTCTGTAATTCCTACCACTTATTGCTGCTCACCAGTGTGAAAATGTTGCCTTGGTCAGTCGGGAGAGAAGGTGCATCTGCCCTTCCTGTAATTACCTCCTGCCTGCCCTGAGCCCTGGCAAAATGGGCCAATTTGGTGGGCGTCCTAGAAGGAGGGAAGTCCTCAGATAGAGGTCAAGTGGCTTCTGCTCCATTGCTAGTGAATCGGCCTCATCCTCCACAGGGCAAGGGATTGTTTGCATGGAGTTGGGGGTGCCAGTGTTGCAGCTGCAGAATTGCCTCTTTGGCCTCTAAAGAGAAGGTAGTGTCAGGAAGATGTGTTAATGAGCATCTCGCAGATATCTTCCTGCTCGTGGTCAGCACGCCCCATCTGCCTGAGGAGAGCGTGGGTTTACTTGAGGTGAGTTTCTTGCTTGGCTTCTGCTAAGCAGAACTCAGCAGACTGCTATTGGACTTTCTCCCCCATTGGTGATCTTCTTTCTAAGATGATCTTTTGTGAAATTGTAAAAGCTTTTATCTTTCTGTCCAAGATAAATTGCATTACTCTGTTCTCTTTTCCTCTTCTTCATCTTGCATTCCCATCCCCTTTCCCTTCTCCCATACCACTATGTTTGACATTGTTAGGGCATTGAACTCTCAATGAGATGTTGCCTTTCCTACCAATAATAGACATCTCAGACTGACTCCTGGAGACAAAGTAATTCTTATAATTTTGAGTACCATTATTTAGTATTTGAAGGAATCTTTTTGATGAAAACCAAATTGGGGTATTGGGCACTGTACATTTTATTTTAAGAAATATCAAGTCTATTTGATTAGCACCAGCCTGGATAAAAGAAGTTAGAGCAAGAAAGAACATTTGAATGCATAGAGGACAAATTATGGTAGGTCCAGTCTTCAGGATATTTAATTTTCAGGCTAAAAATTGGGACAGATAGTCTGGCAAATATGTCTGTAATAGTAGAGACAATAAGAAAGACTGTTTAATGTTTGGACTGTCCTAGAGCATATAAGGGCTTCCCTGGTGGCTCAGAGGTTAAAATGTCTGCTTCCAAAGCGGGAGACCGGGGTTCGATCCCTGGGTCGGGGAGTTCCCCTGGAGAAGAAAATGGCAATCCACTCCAGTATTCTTGCCTGGAGAATCCCATGGATGGAGAAGCCTAGTAGGTTACAGTCCACGGGGTCGCAAAGAATCGGACACGAGTGAGCGACTTCACCTCACCTCACCTCAGAATACAGAAGGAGAAGGCAATGGCACCCCACTCCAGTACTCTTGCCTGGAAAATCCCATGGACGGAGGAGCCTGGTAGGCTGCAGTCCATGGGGTCGCTGAGAGTCGCACACGACTGAGCGACTTCACTTTCACTTTCCACTTTCATGCATTGGAGAAGGAAATGGCAACCCACTCCAGTGTTCTTGCCTGGAGAATCCCAGGGACGGGGGTGCCTGGTGGGCTGCCGTCTATGAGGTTGCACAGAGTCGGACATCACTGAAGCGACTTAGCAGCAGCAGCAGCAGCAGCAGAGCATAGAAAGCAATAAGTACTCCATTTCAGGGCATGAAGCAAGGAAACAGAAAGAATTATGCCGCTTAGATGTCAGGGGAAGCAAAATTTTAGTTTCATTGCTGCCTCTGAAATCCCATTGGTCCTAGGATTTCAGAGGTCAGAGCCTAACTCAGTTGAATAATTATTTAGGGGAGTTACATCATAGTGTAAATTCTCCCTCTTTTCAAGTAAATGATAGGAAATTATCTGGAGAGATTTCTGGTCAGTTTTATGAACTTTAGATTGCTAATGTTTGAAGGAGCCTGGGAAAGAAGTAATTAAGGGCATTTGCTGTAGATTGCTATATTGAATCTTGCTTCTGGGTGCATGCTGCAGTTGAAATGAAACTGGAATTTTAAAAATACAATCAACATCTCTGCAATTTTCCAGCTTCTGCCCAAACTCCTGGGTTTTTGTCTTTTGCAATCTTTGAAATGAAAATAGAATCCTTGGTTACTTATGGCTCCAAGTTGTTTTTCATGTTTCCACTGAGAGGAATGTTAATTGCTTTTACAGTACAGAAATATGAACTACCATGATTTTTCAGGAAAAGGGCCAAATTGTTGCTAATGTAGGATTTCTCAAAATCACTCATAATGGGCTGAAACAATCTATTTTGAATTTTGAATATGAGTAACAATTATTTTAATGGGTTGAATTTCAATCTTACATACTATTTTTATGGAGTTTGATTCTTTAAAAAACTGAGGGTGAATTGTGCTACTTCTAGGTGTGTTTTATGGTTAAGAAAATAAGCACTAGCCTCTCATTATCTTTAATGCGGGGTCATTTCGTCAACAGCATGGGGTTCTGGAAGTAGAAGGGGCCTGGCAGCCATGTTATTCATCTATTGCATTTTTATATGAGGCACATAGAAAATGCTCAGAGAGGTTGTCCTGGCTCCAGCGCTTACAGCTAGTTGGAAGGTCAGTAAGACTAGCAGCTAGGTCTCCTTACTGGTGATCGTTCCATTTCATGGTTCTGCTCTTAAAAGTACCTTGACCATTTCAGTTCCTAACTGTGGTTTTCAGTACAGTCAAGAGCTCCTGTGCTTTTGTATCAGTCTTGCCAAGACTGGTGCAGTCTTTCCAGGATTTCATATTTTCACCTTTATAAGTATCACTTTTGCTTATGTTCTTCTGTCTAGAAAAATATTACTTTCATGTCTACATTTTGATTAAATGAAGCACAGACTGAACTAGAACTAGAAGATTGGTGGTTGTTTATAGGACCTTAGAGATCATCTGAGTCAACTTCCCAATGTAGTCTCATCCCTCTGGAGGCAGTCTTGCCTGAGATAGGTGTGATCAGGTATTTTTTTCCTTCTGATAAACTAACCAATGAGCCCAATCCAATTGAGTATTTCGGTTAGAAGAAAGGATTAGAAACAAATCAAGCAGGAACACAGGCATTTGTCTCTATGCTTTCTTCAAGAAACACTGAGCTGAGATCTCAGTGTGGGGACACTTGTGGATGGCCTGTCTTCCAGGGCTTCCTTAGGTTTCTTGTAAGAAAATGACCTGGATCTTTTTATTCTATAATGATATAGATTTAGGTATTTGTATGATGGTTTTGGAGTAGAAACTGGTCCTTGAAAACTTCCACTCACTCCTTTTCCTTTTGGGTTTCCTTCCAAGGACTCTACACATACAAAAAATATGAGAAATGCATGGCCAGCATTGATGGTAGTGATGTGTCCCAGCAAGGACTCGACAGCCAGCCACTTTCCCCTCCTGTCCTTCTACCATGCAGGGCTTCTGTGGTAGAAGTGAACCGGGCAGTTAAACTTGAATTGAAATGCCATCTTCTGTTTCCTTTCTTCTGAAATCTCTGCTTATTCTCAACCCCCAATTCCCAGCATAAAGAGGGGATCTTTGAATAGTGACTCCAGGTCAGGCTGATCCAAAGCTGATCCAACTATTAATTCCAGGAGAAAAGGTGCTGGACATTAACAAGGGGTACATTTGTGGCCAGTGTGTTGCCCAAAGTGGGCGATGTTGTTTGGCTCCAGGCCAGGTCAGCAGTCCAGGTTAGGCTGCCCTATGGGAGAGGAGAGGACACAGATGAACATTTCCCCTTTGCTTTCTAACTGCTGAGTACTAGAGAGTGTAGAAGGCAGTGATCTGAGCCGACTGCTCACGGTGCAGGAATTGAAAAAGAGAGTGATGTCATTCCTGTTTAAGGCATAGGCACAGAACTATCTGGCAAAATGTGGTCTAACGAATGACAGGCTCTGACCAATCAGTGAGACAACCCTTTCTCCTATGAAGAGGCTTAGGAAGGAAGTGGAGAGGGTAGGAGTATAAAATCTTTTTCGGGACTATGGGCCAAGGCCAAAATGTATGGAAATAAATTGATAATTTTACTTCTTAACAGAACTTTACCATTCATAGAATAAAAGATTATAAATTCACAGATTAATTAAGGAGAAAGCTTATATTCATTATCTGAAATCTAAACTAGAAAAAAATTAATGCCATTTTAATATTTTCTCATATGACAAGAACTAGTAGACTAATAGCCAAAATTTTGCCTAGTGAATTCCCACATTTCTTAACAATACCATCAAGAAGACATATGTGATCTTGGACAAGTCATGACACTTTCCTAGAACTCATTTTCCTCAGCTATGAAATGAACGTTTTGATTTGGATGCTATCCTTACTGATACTAGGATTTTATGACCCTATGACTTATTTTATGACCCTAGAATTATTTACAGTTACATGAGGTGGTGATTTAAGGAGGTTTCACTATATTTTCTGCTGTTGTGCTCAATCATTGTGTACACACTGATGCTTTTGTGTATAAAGGGTCAAAGGAGTGGAATAGAGTGTCATTGGGAAGAGATGAGAGGCATTCTGCTTTCAAGGTAAAGGGGATTTAGAAGAATATTTCAGGAATTATCCAAGGATTAATGAATCAGTCACCTGTTAGAAATAGATTTCAAGCCAATCAGTGACACTGTGGAATATCAGGAATTGGCAAAACTCTGTCTTAATGTGTAAAAAGTAAATTATGTATTTATTATGTACATGAAGATATTACTATATTTTTATTTCAATTAACTATTTCTTTGTAACCTTTTAATAAGAATATTTTCAACTAGGGGGATGGGAAAAGACATTACATTTTAGTATGATATGTTTTTCCAGATGTATTAGATGGACATAAGCCTAAATTATGTTTTATTCCAGAAAAGGGTAATCAGACTTCTTATGACAGATTATAATCCACAGTAGCATAGGAAACATTTTTTAAGTTCTTGTTTTTAAAAGCTTCAGGACTCTTAAAGATAGCATTAAAAGATTCTTCTTAGTACAAGTAAATTTATCACAAAAATTTACTAGGAAACTATTTTTATGGATATAACAAAGAAAAGCATGGCAAAATTCATGAAGTCTGAATTCATGAGGTTTCTCTCTACACAATATTATCCATTAAACTTCATTTCATGCCAGATTATGAGTTAAGTTCTAACTCTTCTAACCAAACTTGGACTCTGTCACCAATATTTTCACATGAGAAACCCAAATACTGGTAGAAAATATAATTTGTCTATATATAATTCCTAATTTGTGTTGTGCTATTTCATTATAAGGATAATGACATGAAGTAGAAATTGTCCTTTAATAGACAGATGAAGGTAATTACAGTGATTATTATAGGTTCTGGCAAATATTATATTGACTAATTTAGTTCATATTATAGAAACTATCAAAACCGGAGTGTTAAATGTTGTGTGTGACACTTATTGAGAATCACACAGCACAAATACCTTTGAAATTGTAATTTTGTGATACTTATTGAGAATCACACAGCACATATACCCTTGAAATTGTAATTGTGTAGAATTAGTTTCCATCTTTGTTGGCCGAAATTCATAATGCTTGTTCACCTTCTGTAAGTTAGTGCTCGTCTTTACATTTTTTTCTGTTCTCTCTCTCCTTCCTTCTTCCTTTCCTTCATCCTTTTCTTCCTTCCTTCTTCCCCTCCCCATTCCCCTGCACCCTTCTTTCCCTCAGTCTCTCCCTTCCTTTCTTCTTTCCTTAAGATCTTTAAGAACTTGTCTCTTTTTCCCTGGGTATTTACACTTGAGGAATTACTTGTTCAATCCCTTTGTCTTGACAGAGGTGGAGGCACTAAAATAGACATATAGTCAGAAGCCAGAGATTGAGAAGGGAGAAAATCTTCACATTTTTCAAAGTGTCTTGGTCCATAATTCTTCTAATGCTGTTCCTCTAACTGGAGATGAAAAGCACTGGATAATATCAATGGATAAAAGAGACTATATCAGAGCTGGGGTCATCCTTTCTCCTTTGATGGCTGCTTTCTACTTGCATGATTTCCTTCCTGCTAGACCTTTTTGGACAGTTTTTACTTTCAAGGTTGACTCGACATTGGTTTAATCTGGAGAGCCCAGCCTGCTCAGTCTTTGCTCTCTCTTCCTACTTCCTTCTCAGTATTGATGCTACATTTCAGCAACCCTCAGTAAAACCAGAATCGAATTATCCCTCCTGAAGCAGATAGCCTGGTGCCACCTGCGCCCCCCACTGCCACCTCCTCTCTCCAAAAAAAATTTTCCTCTTGACCAAACTCTCTTGATTTTGCATTGGCATTTTATAGCTTTGTAAAAAATTGTGCAGTTACTTAAATCACACGTAATTGTGATCCCTGCCAGCAAAGCTTGCCACCCAGGATGGAAATGGGAGTGACCTAGAAGAAACCAGAGAAGAATCCGCCATTTGAAAGGGGCATGGAGTACTTGCAATACTCAGACTCTCCGTTCTTAACCCACGCACAGTCTAGTGAGTCATTCAGAAAGCCTTATTCTGATCAGGTTGTGAAGTAATACCATGTGCCTCTATCTGGCAGTAACAACTTTCTAGGTCTTCGAAAAGATTCAGGGAAATTGAGAATGATTATATCTGTGAAGGAGGCTTGGGGCAAGGAAGGCCACGATGAAGGTCCTGCAGGACCATTTCTTTCCATGGAGGAAGCTATGATCTAATTCCAGTGAATGTTCAATGACCTGAGTTTTTGTTATCCCTTTATTTAAAAAAGTTTCCAACTACTGTGTTAGTTTTCTTTTATTCTCCAGTGGTTCTGAGACAATTTTTTCCCTTCAGTTTTCAGAATGCTCAAGTGAAGTAAAATAATTTTTTTATTTTGGTCAAAGTCAAATATACTTAGGTATTAAATTTTGCAGAGCAAATTGTAAGAAATTTTTAATATAACCCATGAAATGGCACCCCACTCCAGTACTCTTGCCTGGAAAATCCCATGGACAGAGGAGCCTGGTAGGCTGCAGTCCATGGGGTCGTGAAGAGTCGGACACGACTGAGCAACTTCGCTTTCACTCTTCACTTTCATGCATTGGAGAAGGAAATGACAACCCACTCCAGTGTTCTTGCCTGGAGAATCCCAGGGACGGGGGAGCCTGGAGGGCTGCTGTCTATGGGGTCGCACAGAGTCAGACCGACTGAAGCGACTTAGCAGCAGCAGCAACATGCATTCCAGGTTCTAACAGCTGAGGGGCCCCAGTTAAAGAGTGGACTTGTGAAAGTCTCAAAATTCCTGATTTGCTGATGGCACCTGTCTTGTTCCTATGCTATGTAATTTTCTTATTTTAATGTAATTTGAGGGCAGCTTAATGTATCTACTTAGTAGGTGCCATTTGATACTAGCCCATTCATATCCTGTTTTTGCACATGATGCCTCCTCTCCCTAAAATGTCTTCTCTTCACCTTTATAAGCTTTTTTCTAATTCACCATCTACCTCAGTCCCTACAACTTAAAGTTAACCTTTCTCACACTTGAATTCTGTGTGATTCTTTGGTACTGTTGCATTTCTGTTTACTTGGCAGCCTTTCCACATGAGAAGGTGATTTCTTGGAGACAAGAAGCTGTGTCTTTTTGTCTTAGTTTTTACTGCATCCTCAGTGCCCATTACAGTTCTGGGCACACAGTAAGCACCACAGAAGGAAGGAATCAGTCACTCAGTCATGTCTGACTCTGCAAAACCATGGGCTGTAGCCCACCAGGCTCCTCTGTCCATGGAATTCTCCAGGCAAGAATACTGGAGTCAGTAGCCATTCCCTTCTCCAGGGGGTCTTCCTGACCCAGGGATCAAACCCAGTTCTCCCACACTGTGGACAGATTCTTTACTGTCTGAGCTATCAGGGAAGCCCCAAGAATATTGCTGTGGGTAGCACCAAATAGATGTCACCAAATTGGGGGTAGCAAGCCTGCTCCACAGCTTGCCCACACCATCCTCATTACTTCCTTTGAAGAAAGTGGACCTGCAACAATGTTGAGCTATCAGGAGCTGTGGATTTAGGCACAGGTGTTGCGTTGGCTGTCTTCAGGCTCATAATGACCATCTGGGCTGAAGTGGAAAAAACAATCTTTTAAAGATGTATTGAGGGTCTGACATAGAAATTGACATCCATTTTCTCATACAAAGGAAAAGAATTGAGCACATTACCATTAGTTCAAGGGAGCACCCTCTGTTCCCCACTTGAAAGAATAAAAATGGCTGTTGAAATATCTATGAAATGTAGCAAAAGAAGTAAAATTTTGTAAAAAAGTAAAAGATAAAATAGTTAAAATTAACTTGTCACTTAAGACCAATAAAACTCTGAAAACATTTAAATTATTTTATATACTGTATAGTCCATGGGGTTGCAAAAAAGTCAGACATGACTGAATGACTTTCACTTCAACACTTGATACATAAAATATATATAACACACATGTTATAAAACAACTGAATTATTAAAATATGTTTTATAACATATATGTAATATATGTGTAATAAATTAAACACCAGGAACTTACCACTAGCTTGAAAACTAGTACATTGAAATAACTGTTTACAAAGATGTAGGCCTATGTTCAGAAAACATGTTGATTAATAACAGCATGCAAGACTCTCTCTGTCTAAGTTCTGCTTCCTTTTATATAATAGCTAAATTACCAAGTGCTACATGAAACTCTGAGGAGATAAATTTGAGACTAAAGATATTAACAACAATGTGGCCTAAATCAGTTCCTCCTTTAGAATACAGACTATTTAAGTGCTTTTTTGGCAAAGACAAATATAATTGTACATTAAATAATGGTCGTGCTCTGACTTCTAACTTCCCTAAGCAATATTTATGGAATTTGCTCCAAACCTGATCAAAAGCTACTAGCTGCCTTGAATAATATTCTCTAAGATAGTGTTGGCCAACAGAGCTTTTGCAGTGATGGAAATGTCCTAGGAGGCTTTCAACAGCCAGTTTACAGGCGAAGACCAGGAAAACAAGCAGCAGATGGGAATGAAGACAGGGCTTGATATTGAGGAAGGCAGATATGCTTGCTCTCTATGTAGCTATGTAGAGAAGTCTGTCCCGATAAATGAAAGAATTCCAAATCTGCGGTATTTGCAGGTTTCACTATCTTCTCCTCTCCCCACTCCCTGGGCTGCCTCCAATGACAGTATTAATACTTTGTCACTTCAAGCAGTTTTAAGCCCCTGTCCCGTTTCCTTATCCCATTTACTCTGTTGTGAATGTCTTTATCCCCACTTTGCTACCAGTCTACTCATCCTTGAGAGGGTTCATCTCAGATACAGCCTTCCCTCATCAGATGCCCTGGTTCCCTGTGTTCCCAAGTTGTGTGGTTATAATTCTTCCCTCTTCTTATTGTTGATTGTGTGGGAGATATCCCATTATACTCTCAGCCCCCTTGGGGAACTTGCTTATTCATTGCTGCATAGCTTTGTTTTCCATCTCTGGGCATGATAAGCACCATAGTAGGTTCTTTTAAACATGTCTGTTGATGTCAGTGAGGGCACTCCACTTCTGCGATGGAAGTGAAGAAATCCATTGACAGTTGTAAAGCTAGAGATCCAGCAGCATCAAATGACAAACACCAAAGGTATCAGAGTAAAACTTCACTTGTCTTCGTATATTCCTTCCTGTCATGTATTTCCAGCAGATCTAGGGCGTGTTTTAACAAGTAAGCTGATTAGCTATAGGCAAGACTAAATAGGCTTGGAAAAGAAGAGTCATTTGAAGACTTTTATCTTCCAGGGATTACATTACCTTTCTTTGTAGTTTTCAGTGAGAACAAGTAAAACAAAAGAAAAAAATTAATTGCCTGCAAATTCAACCTGTTCAGAGGGACTTACAAGTGGGTGCCAATTCATTTAACACAAGCAGAAGTTTTAAGTATCCAGAGACACAAGTTAAAAGAGTGAACTGTGACTTCTGGGAGGTCGATGCGAATTTGTTCCAAAATCTGGGGCTGACAGTTGTGGTCAGGCTCTCTGTCCTCAGCCCAAGACTATCCTCTGTTAGTGTCCTTTGGAGGCACCTCAATAATACTTGGGAGATCCATCAGATCTTCATCCAGGCTGGGCCACTAATTAGCTGGGGTGCCTAAGGGCTCAATGAGTAATAATAATCATTATTGTTTACTAAGCATTTACTTGTTCCAGGTGCTGCTCTAAGCCTTTCATATGTGGGAGCCCATTTAACTGTCCTGACAATCCTTTGTCATAGGACTTCAGTTCAGTTCAGTTCAGTCGCTCAGTTGTGTCTGACTCTTTGCAACCCCATGAATCGCAGCACGCCAGGCCTCCCTGTTCATTACCATCTCCCGGAGTTCACTCAGACTCACATCCATTGAGTCTGTGATGCCATCCAGCCATCTCATCCTGTCATCTTCTTCTCCTGCCCCCAATCCCCCCAGCATCAGAATCTTTTCCAATGAGTCAACCCTTCCCATGAGGTGGCCAAAGTACTGGAGTTTCAGCTTTAGCATCATTCCTTCCAAAGAAATCCCAGGGTTGATCTCCTTCAGAATGGACTGGTTGGATCTCCTTGCAGTCCAAGGGACTCTCAAGAGTCTTCTCCAACACCACAGTTCAAAAGCATCAGTTCTTCGGTGCTCAGCCTTCTTCACAGTCCAACTCTCACATACATACGTGACCACTGGAAAAACCATTGCCTTGACTAGACAGACCTTAGTCGGCAAAGTAATGTCTCTGCTTTTGAATATACTATTTAGGTGGTCATAACTTTTCTTCCAAGGAGTAAGCGTCTTTTAATTTCATGGCTGCAGTCACCATCTGCAGGGATTTTGGAGCCCCCAAAAACAAAGTCTGACACTGTTTCCACTGTTTCCCCATCTATTTCCCGTGAAGTGATGGGACCGGATGCCATGATCTTCGTTTTCTGAATGTTGAGCTTTAAGCCAACTTTTTCACTCTCCTCTTTCACTTTCATCAAGAGGCTTTTTAGCTCTTCTGCCATAAGAGTGGCATCATCTGCATAAATGAGGTTATTGATATGTCTCCCGGCAGTCTTGATTCCAGCTTGTGTTTCTTCTAGTCCTGCGTTTCTCATGATGTACTCTGCATAGAAGTTAAATAAGCAGGGTGACAATATACAGCCTTGACATACTCCTTTTCCTATTTGGAACCAGTCTGTTTTTCCATGTCCAGTTCTAACTGTTGCTTCCTGGCCTGCATACAGATTTCTCAAGAGGCAGGTCAAGTGGTCTTTATTCCCATCTCTTTCAGAATTGTCCACAGTTTATTGTGATCCACACAGTCAAAAGCTTTGGCATAGTCAATAAAGCAGAAATAGATGTTTTTCTGCAATTCTCTTGCTTTTTCCATGATCCAGAGGATGTTGGCAATTTGATCTCTGATTCCTCTGCCTTTTCTAAAACCAGCTTGCACATCAGGGAGTTCACAGTTCACGTATTGTTGAAGCCTGGCTTGGAGAATTTTGAGCATTACTTTACTAGCATATGAGATGAGTGCAATTGTGTGGTAGTTTGAGCATTCTCTTGCGTTGCCTCTCTTTGGAATTGGAATGAAAACGGACCTTTTCCAGTCCTGTGGCCACTGCTGAGTTTTCCAAATTTGCTGGCATATTGAGTGCAGCACTTTCACAGCATCATCTTTCAGGATTTGAAACAGCTCAACTGGAATTCCATCACCTCCACTAGCTTTGTTCGTAGTGATGCTTTCTAAGGCCCACTTGACTTCACATTCCAAGATGTCTGGCTCTAGGTGAGTGATCACATCATCATGATTATCTGGGTTATAAAGATCTTTTTGGACAGTTCTTCCGTGTCTTCTTGCCACCTCTTCTTAATATCTTCTGCTTGTGTTAGGTCCATACCATTTCTGTCCTTTATCGAGCCCACGTTTGCATGAAATGTTTCCTTGGTATCTCTAATTTTCTTGAAGAGATCTCTAGTCTTTCCCATTCTGTTCTTTTCCTCTATTTCTTTGCATTGATTGCTGAAGAAGGCCTTCTTACCTCTTCTTGCTATTCTTTGGAACTCTGCATTCAGATGCTTATATCTTTCCTTTTCTCCTTTGCTTTTCACCTCTCTTCTTTTCACAGTTATTTGTAAGGCCTCCCCAGACAGCCATTTTGCTTTTTTGCATTTTTTTTTCCATGGGGATGGTCTTGATCCCTGTCTCCCTTAAGTACTGTTATAATCATCCCCATTTTGCAGCTGAGAAACTGCAGCCCAGAGAGAACAAATGCCTTACCTAAGGTCTCACGGCTTGTCTCTGGTTGTGCAGGACTGAGACTCAAGCCATCCGTCTAGAGTTTGCATTGGTCAGAACAGTGCTGGTCTGATCCCTCAATGGGGCCGGAGGGACTCAGAGGATGTATGCATTGCCCAGTGTGTTCTTTTGGATGATGTTCTGGAGGAAGTTGAAAGTGAGGTCGCTTAGTCACGTCTGACTCTTTGCCACCACATGGACTATACAGTCCATGGAATTCTCTAGGTTAGGATACTAGAATGGGTAGCCTCTCTCTTCTCCAGCAGATCTTCCCAACGCAGGAATTGAAATTGGGTCTCCTGCACTGCAGGTGGATTCTTTCCCAGCTGAGCTACCATGGAAGCCCTTTGTGTCCTCTCCAAAATACATGCCTTGAAGTCCCAGTATCCCCAGTACCTCAGAATTTGATTGGGTTTGGTAGATAAAGTCTTTAAAGAGGTAATTAAGTTAAAATGAGATCATTAAAGTGGGTCCTAATCCAATGTCCCTGTCAGAAGAGGGAATCTGGCATGTGCAGAGGGAAGGCGGCCTCAGAAGAAACCAACCCTACTGACATCTTGGGCTTAGACTTCTAGTTTCCAGACTGTGAGAAGATAAATTTCTGTTGTTTAACACACCCAGTCTGTTAAGCTACTCTGTTGAGTTTTTTATGGTGGCCTGAGCAAAGAATACAGATGGTCAGAGGTGGTCAGTGCTGTGCCCGCCTTTATTTTCCTAAACAGTATTTCTAAGGAGCAACGCCAGGCATCCCTGTCCAGACGGTCTCGGCTGAAGGTCAGGGATTCCTGTGGTTGTGTGCCCTTTGTTTGGTGGCTACTGCTCATCAGAACCCTCTGTCCTTCCAGTCTGCAGCCCGCTGACTTCTAGCCCCTATTGGGTTTATGTGCTGTGCTCAGTTGCTTCAGTCGTGTCCAGCTCTTTGCAACTCCATGGACCATAACCCGCCAGGCTCCTCTGTTCATGGGATCTTCTCAGCAACAGTACGGGAGTGGGGTGCCATGCCCCCTCCAGGGGATCTTCCCAACCCAGGGATTCCTCAACTCTTGCATCTCCTGCATTGCAGGTGAATTCTTTACTGCTGAGCCACCAGGAAAGCCTCTGTTAGATGCCCTTGTTAAATCCTCGTCAGGTGCAACACAGTAAACTGCAGTGAGCTGAGAAAGACATTTTGCTGAAGGTCTTTGGGCCTTTCCTAACACAGGGCTCCATGGAAGCTGAACTCAAAGGCAGGTGGTTGAAATTTATGCAGAACCCCTCCTCCCTTACTTCCTGACACAGAGAAGCCCAAGGAGAAGAAAGCCCTTAGATCATCCTGATAGAGGCTGTATCCTAAATACTGAAGCACCTCCCCCTCCCCAGCTCATTAGACTATATGGAAGATTAGAGAATTCAATTAAAACAAGATCTCAAATGGCATTCTCTTAATGTGTCTGAGCTTGGTATCAGGTAGGCTGAGGAGATTGGATCTAAACTCTATTCTGTTTGCATTCTTATGCAAACATCTCCACTTTGTTTCACAGACCAAAATTTTTTTTAATAGGCTTCCAGCATGGATAACTATGTGCCATTAAAATGGAGGTGATTTCTAGTCACTCATGGTCTCAGGTTGGCCTGTGAGGAAAAAAAATGGCCACGTGCCTGTATGCACGCACACAAACACATGTACACACACAGAATAAATGGAGTTCCAATTAAATATCTTTTAAAACCACAGTTTAAAACCCATCCCTAGTTCTGATTCCAGAGCAGGATTATTTGGCTTCATCACTTGAAAGCCAGTTTCAGGGTGTTTACAAGGTGTTTACTGGCTTGTGTTAAAGGCTGACACTTCTCTCAGTCAATCAAACAACAAGTATTCAAAACCTGCTGTGCTGAGGCCGATACAGAGAAGCTGCAGGTAAGGCTGCCCATGCACCTACCCAGAAGATTGCTGACAGTAATCACAGACTTGAAATAAAGTCTGCTCGACACTAACCTATGGGATTCCAGTCACTGCTGAATGCAACCATAGAGATGGCGAGTGAGTAGTCAGATTGAGCGGCATTTGGGAGGGTTGCTCTGCTTGCAGTTTCCGGGAACCACACCTTCTATCCACAGGATCATAGGGAGGCTCTGCAGGGTCCCCGGAACCCATGCGCTGGCCCTTGCTGTAACAAGGGTAGATGCCTGGGCCAAGGTGACTTTTCTCTAGAAAGTCTGTGGAATTGATCCTGAGACTGTGAACTTGGGGCTGTCTTCTTCTTTTCTGTGTGCTTTTAAAATATTTAATGTTTACTTTTACATTACTTTTTCATACAGTCTATGGAATTTTCAGTGGTAATTTACTTTGTTTATGCTATTACTTGAAATCCTACTGCATAGAGGCAATTACTTTAAATATTTTCTTAATATTAAAAGTCTAGTTGTAGCTATATGTCTAGATAATTCTATGTGGCTAGATATAGTGACCCAGGCAGTCATCTACTTGCTATTTAGTTATCTAGTTAGTCAACTCTACTTACATTATATTTTCTTTTTTTTTGTGTGTGTGGAAAATTTTTATTTTTTTATTTTTTTCTTATTATTTAATTAATATTAAATTACAAAAGACAGCCTTCTGAATGGGAGAAAACAATAGCAAATGAAACAACTGACAAACAACTCATCTCAAAGATATACAAGCAACTTATGCAGCTCAACTCCAGAAAAATAAACGAACCAATAAAAAAATGGGCCAAAGAACTAAATAGGCATTTCTCCAAAGAAGACATACGGATGGCTAACAAACACATGAAAAGATGCTCAACATCACTTATTATCAGAGAAATGCAAATCAAGACCACAATGAGGTATCATTTCACACCAGTCAGAATGGCTGCGATCCAAAAGTCTACAAGCAATAAATGCTGGAGAGGATGTGGAGAAAAGGGAACCCTCTTACAGTGCTGGTGGGAATGCAAACTAGTACAGCCGCTATGGAAAACAGTGTGGAGATTCCTTAAAAAATTGCAAATAGAACTGCCTTATGATATGTTATATTTTCTTAAGAAAAATGAGGTCATATAGTACTTATGGTTTTGTAAACTTTTTCCCCTTTGCAGCATTAATATTTTTTTAACGTTGTAAAATATTCTACTATAGCATTATTTTTAATGACTGCATTGTGTTCCATTATGTGGCTATGCCATTAGCTATTTTTCCAGTTTCAGTTATAAATAATATTTGTTAAGCATCATTATAAGGCTTCCCCTGGTGGCTCAGTGGTAAAGAATCTGCCTCTCCATTCAGAAGATGCAGGTTCGATCCCTGGGTCAGGAAGATACCCTGAAGAAGGAAACAACAACCATTGCAGTTTCCTTGCCTGAGAAATCTCATGGACAGAGGAGCCTGGTGGGCTACATAATCCAGGGAGTCACAAAAAAATCGGACGTGACTTAGTGGCTAAACAACAACAATGTACAACACTGTACTTGGCAAATAGAAAACATCCAAAAAATATTTAGTTTTCTAGAGGAGACAAAAGGGTGAAGTAATCAAGAGCATGGTTTTAGAACACAAGTGTCTGCATTAAAGTTGTTTTCAGTGCTGTCTAGTTTTGAGACTCTGTGTAGGTTATTTAAGCTCTCTATGCCTTGCTGTTGCAGCGAAGCTGCTTCAGTTGTGTCCAGTTCTTTGTGACCCTATGGACCATAGTCCTCCAGACTTTTCTGTCCATGAGATGCTCCAGGCAAGAATACTGGAGTGAGTTACCATGCTCTCCTCCAGGGGATCTTCCTAACCCAGGGATAGAACTTGCATCTCTTAGGTCTCCTGCATTGGCAAGCGAGTTCTTTACCACTAGTGCCACGTGGAAAGCCCCTCTCTATGCCTTATCTATTCCTTATCTGGGAAATAGTACTAATAAAACATAGGGGATAATAACAGTAACTTCCTCATATGCTTGTTGAGAAGATTAAATGAATGAATTCATATAAAATAATTAGGAAAGGATCTGGTTCACAGAAAATACTCAATAAACATTAGCTTTTGGCATTTTGTTTCATTTTTGCCAATTCATATATTTAAAATACTTAATTTGCATTTATTTGTTAGTAATTTAAATGGTTTTAAAATTATGTATATTACCCCCATACCTTTTTTTTGCAAAATGCTTGTTCCTGTTCATTGACCATTTTTTCTATTGCAATGTTTATTTTATTTTGAATTTGTAAGAACTCTTTCTGTATAATATTTTTAAAACTTGTAATTGGTGCAAATATGTCTTGATTTGCTTTTTGCCTTTATTTTTCTAGCCTGCTAAGGAAGTAAGAGAAGGTATGACTCAATAGAAAAAGACAAAGAACTCCTTCACACGCAACATTTCCCTCATGGAAATGACAATTTAGTACAGAACATGAGTCATATACAAATAGAAATATAACAAGTATGAGAAGTGACAGAATAAACAGTAAGTAAGTGGTAATAGTAGTGGTAAGAACTGTCTTTTCTGCAAGAAGCTTGTTTTATTGTGCTGTTCAGATGAGCTATTTTTCCATCTTGAGTTGGTGAGTAATATTCACCACTGAAGTGTTTGTTATGAAGTTATGCTTACCCTTGAAGTCCTGTACTCTCGAAGTTTGGATTAGATTTGTAACTGTGAGGCCATCCAGAAGAGTATTTGCTATAATCTGGGAAGAACTAGATTAAGATGTAACATTGGAGCCTAAATGGCAAGGGAGTCTGGAAAATGTAGTTCCCAGTCTTCTAGCCCTGTGATATATGTGAATGTAAGAATGAGGGTGCTGTCAGAGAGTCTGGCACAGCTGCTGTCTTGCGTATGGTGATGAGGAAGGAGGAAGTGTGTCCTGTAATGCCTCCAGATTCTGTTCACATCTTTCTGTTCCACTAGTGTATGTCATTATTCTTCATCATCATCTTTGAGATGATCACTTTGAGGATTTCTCTTTCTTCAATCTTGCACTACCAAAATCTACTTCTGACTCTGCATAAAGCACAATTATTTCTAAAATATAAATGTAACCATTCCAATTACAAAGGACATTATTCAAGCTCCATAGAATGGCATCAAGATGATGCATATCCCAGCCCTGCCAGCCTCTTCCCACCTCATCTCTCCCACTGCCCCTCTGATTTCCTCACCTCTATCTGTTCTAAATCCCTTGAAAATTGCCAAGCAAACCAGGCATTCTCTTATGTTATATACCTGATTCCTCTGGGTTTGATTGTTCTCCACCTCAACTCTTTGCCAACAGTTGTCTTTTCTATCCTACTAAATCATTTTACTTCCTTATTTTCTTTCCAACTAGGACTGGCCATGGGCTACTGTTCTAAACAATGAGTTCTTGGTAGAAGTCTCAACAAATGGCACCGATTCCCAAATACAAGGTAAAACTTATCCAGAGAGTCTTTGTCCCTTCAATGGCAACCATTTCTTCTGTTTTGAAAGTAGAAAAGAGATCTGGAAGCATAGGTGCCATCTTACAACAAAGAGGTGAGAGTCTGAAAGTGAAAGACATGTTGAAGATGATGAGGCAGAGATGGGAAGATCCTGGGTCTTTGGGAAGATCCTGGGTCTTTGATGACACTGTTGAGTTGTCATGCCAACCCTGGACTTGCCTCTCCTGAACTTCTAACTGAACTTGAGAGATAAACCCTATCTGTGGAAGTTATCAATAATCTTTCTTTGTTTGCTTAAGGATGTATTCCAAACTGCCCCAGATCAACCTCAGGTGTCCCCATCTGTTATCCCATATAACTCTGCACTTATTCCTTGTTTAGAATTTATCTCTTTCTTCACTTATCTGTTTCTTTCCCTGGAATTTGAACTTCTTAAGAGTGGAAGTTACCCCATTTCTCTTTCTTTCTCCAGAATTAAGCACACTTTCTGCTTCACAGTGTTCAGTAATGACTTCCAACTATACATAAGGCCTTACCGGAGGTTCTCACTTAACATGGGGAGACCATATTGTTTGGACATAGTGCAAGGAGCTAGAGGAGGGAGGGAGAGGTTGGAGATAGGACAGGGAAATTGGACTTCAGATAAAATCAGCTGCTGGAGGAGCTGAGAGTGGATGGTGTTAAAAGCAGGTATAAGTATTAGTCTTGGCAAAGAAGCAGAACACTTCTCAGATACAAAAGTAGAGGAAATGCTTGTGACGTTTTAAGGCAAGTCTGGGAAGCTGAAGGAATTAAATTATTATGGTCTTCCCAGTAAAAGTAAAATTATCTATAAAACTGAGGTGGCACATTTTGGATGGAGGCTAAAAGAAAGAGGAGAGTGTTTGATATGAGAAGTACAACTCATGGGGAGAGATAGCTTGGAGCTGAATGAATTCTCAGCAGAACCGAGGGCTCTGGTAGAATTGGTAGTGGGCATTTGTTTACTTTCCCTGGAGAAGGGAATGGCAACCCACTCCAGTAGTCTTGCCTGGAGAATTCCATGGACAGAGGAGCCTGGTGGGCTACAGTCCACATGGTTGCGGGTAGTTGGACATGACTAAGGGACTAATACACACATGCATTTGATTATTTTATATTGAAAAGACTCAGGGTCATTTTGTTACCCTATCCTTCCTTTTCAGGTTGACAATATAGACTTTCTAGAGAACATCTCTCGGAGAAGGCAATGGCACCCCACTCTAGTACTCTTGCCTGGAAAATCCCATGGATGGAGGAGCCTGGAAGGCTGCAGTCCATGGGATCGCTGCGGGTCGGACATGACTGAGTGACTTCACTTTCACTTTTCACATTCATGCCTTGGAGAAGGAAATGGCAACCCATTCCAGTGTTCTTGCCTGGAGAACCAGGGACGGGGGAGCCTGGTGGGCTGCCGTCTATGGGGTCGCACAGAGTTGGACATGACTAAAGCGACTTAGCAGCAGTAGCAGAGAAACAGAAGGATTCTTAGCTGTGGAAGGATTATATGTGGATGGTAAATGGAGTTCTAAATGTAAATGAGCAAACCTTTAAAGTGACCACTTATCTGATATGACTGAGTGAGCCTGGGAGGGGATGATGGACTGGGAAGCTAATATAGATGAGGAAATGGAGATCACAAGCATCTAGAGAGGTGGAGCAAAGCATCAGGACAGGGGACTTATGATATGATGCTCTGAGGATGTTGGGAGAAATGATGATGTCTAGGAATTTCTATATGTCTGCTGGTTCTGTGTTAATCAGAGATATGTGCTTGATCACTAGCTTTGTAGAGACACCCAGAGACTAAGAAATGAAAAGAATTGTCAATAGGGGGTTTGGAAACCTTGAAGATGATGGCAGGGGATATCATAGAGGAAGGTAGGCTGTGATGAAGTCCAGAGGACAGGTGTAGGCTGACAGTCTTGACATCATCTGTTGAGGAAAGGAGGGAAAGACTGAATCAGAAAAGAAAATGGCAAATTCAAGTGCCTGTCTATGTCTGGCCATGAGAAGAAGTCCATTCACCAAAGAAAGTTGGGAGAAAAGTAGAGTTAGAGGTAAATATCTCAATCATGAGAGAACCTGAGCATGGAGTGCTTTAAATCCTGACTCTTCTAAATGCCAACTAGGAATTCAACAACCTGAACCTCAATTTTCTCATTTAAAAAATGGGGATAGTGGCTTTGGCTCATACTTTAAGTCAAAAAGCTATCACGAGAATTCTATATGAATATATAATTTAGGATTCTGTATTCTAAAGCTATATGAGAAAATATATAAAAAGGCCCAGTATGTAATAGATGTTCAATAATGATTCTACTATAATTGTTTTTTTCTTTAAGGGAATTCATAACAGAACAATGATTCTAAACAGATGAAAGCAGAAATGTGTGGATTGATTTGAGTTCAGTGGACTCTGGTACACCTGGGCACATTTGTCAACACAGGCAGAGGGATGGGGGAAGGAGGCATGGTCTCTGTGCCAACTGCCAGTTGCAGGATTTGGGAGGCTGGAAAGGGAGATCCCAGCAGAAGAAAGACCAACCACTGTGGCAGCTCTTGGAGACACTGGGAAGGGACGGTGGTGGGCACCAGGCTGCTGTGGACAGAGGCCATTTCTGAGCCATCTGCAAACATGATTTGATAGAAGAAACAGGGGCCTTAGTTCAGAAACCCTGGGACTAACTAGGGCTGCTCCTTCCACCAGAACCAGGCATTGTGAGAAAGCCATGTATTGAGACACATGAGAGTGGTCTGTAGCCTGCTCAGTGCTGTGCCATGTTGGCATTGGGGTCTTAGGGGACAGCCCTGGGCCTGTGTCAGACATGAATGCATGCACATAAAGAGCAGCTCATGCCAACATGACACTAGGTTTGATAACATTGACTTTGTCTCTTTTAAAAAGCATAGACATTGTTTATTCATGTATTAATAAACTTTATTTTTAGAGCAAGTTTTGAGTTCACAGCAAAACTGAGAGGAAAGCACAGATATTTCTCCAACACCTGCAGCCCCAATTCACTCATGCATAGCCTTCCCCATTATCAACATCCCCCAAGAGGGCACATTTGTTCTAATCAATGAACTTGCTTTAGCATATTGTTACCACTCAAAGTCCATAATTTGCTTTGGTGTTGTACATTTTATGGGTTTGAAAAAATTCATAATGACTTATATCCATCATTGTAATATCACCCTCAGTACTTTCACTGCCTTACAAATCCTGTGTTCTACCTATTCATCCCTCTCTTCCCCAGCCCCTGGCAACCCATCGTCCTTTCACTGTCTCCATAGTTTTGTCTTTTCTAGGATGTCATGTAGTTGGAATCCTGCACTAAACCGCAGCTTTGGTTTTGTAGCTTGAAGAGGATCATCATAACCATGACAACTCTATGAGGAGGGTATTCTTTTCCCCATTTTATGTCCCAGACACTGAAAGCTAGGTCATTGCAGGAGATCGCAGAGCAGGTGGGAGTGATTCCAGATCTTCAGATCCCCTCCCACAAGGCCTCCAGATGTGAAGGGGAGAAGGCTCTGATCATAGTGACGCATTATTCTCCTGTTTGCAAGGCTTTTCTCATGTAAATCTCTCTTACTTTAAGGGGAAAAGGTATTTCAAATATGCAGTTTTTCTTCTGCATCTGTTTCAGCCAGAAAGCTGATTTTCTATTTGCTCTGAATCTCCCATTGAAATACTGCTGTCTCCTTTTCTGCCACATCAGTCCTGAAAGACATACTGCTGCATCGTTTATCTCCTGACGCGTCTCTGGTCCAGCCATTGTCTGCTTGCCGCATCTCATCTCATCTCTGTCAGCGATGGATCCACAGCACAGCACACAGCCTTCCTTGGAAAAGTGATGTCCTTCACGATGTCATTGCTTTCATTTCCTTCTGAACACCCAGCTCTTTCCCCGTCCCCTCGGATTTGTTATCCTGGGATTCACCACAGTTAGCCAGACTGTTTTATAAATGCATTCTCTAACAAGACAGGTCCTATAAAAGCCTAGCTCCATTTTGTAGCCTTGTGGTCCAGTGATTGGGAATCCACCTGCCAGTGCAGGAGACACAGGACACAGGTCTGGGAAGATTCCACATGCTGTGTGGAAACTAAGCCCATGTACATCTACTGAGCCCACGTGCTGCAACTGCTGAAGCCTGTGTACCCCAGAGCCCATGCTCTGCAACAAGAGAAGCCACCACAATGAGAGGCCTGTGCACCACAGCTAGAGAGCAGCCCTTGCTCACCACAACTAGAGAAAGTTGTGTGCAGTAACAAAGACCCAGCACAGCCAAAAATGAATAAAACAATCAATTAAAAAAACTGTTCAGGTGCCTCCCATCCTTTTGTCTTCTTCTCCTTCTCATCCCAAGGTCTCATTCTCTGGTCTCCTAAGTCTGTAAAAGTCTCCAGACTGTGTTGCCTCACCATTGTGTAATCATCTATTTATTATCCCCATTAGAATACTGCCTCTTGATGGCAGGAATCATACCTTTTTTTTTTTTGTTTATTTTTTAATTGAAGGATAATTACTTAATAGAATTTTGTTGTTTTCTGTCAAACCTCAACATGAATCAGCCATAGGTATACATATACCTTCTCCCTTTTGAATCTCCCTCCCATCTCCTGCCCCATCCCGCCCCTCTAGATTGATACAGAGCCCCTGTTTGAGTTTCGTGAGCCATATAGCAAATTCCCGTCTGCTATCTCTTCTACATAAGGTAATGTAAGTTTCCATGTTACTCTTTCCATACGTCTCACCCTCTCCTCCTCTCTCCCCATGTCCAAAAATCTATTCTCTATGTCTGTTTCTCCATTGCTGCCCTGCAAATAAATTCTTCACTACCACTTTTCTAGATTCCATAAATATGCATTAGAATATGATATTTATCTTTCTCTTTCTGACTTACTTCACTCTGTACAATAGTTTCTAAGTTCACCCACCTCATCGGAACTGACTCAAATGTGTTCCTTTTTATGGCTGAGTAATATTCCATTGTGTGTATGTACCACAACTTCTTTATCCATTCGTATGTCAATGGATATCTAGGTTGCTTCCATGCTCTAGCTATTGTAAATAGTGCTACAATGAACAAAGGGATACATGTGTCTTTTTCAACCCTGGTTTCCTGAGAGTATATGCCTAGGAGTCAGATTGCTGGGTCATATGGTGCTTTTATTCCTAGTTTTTTAAGGAAATCTCCATACCATCTTCCATAGTGGCTGAATCAAGCTGCATTCCCAACAACAGTGCAAGAGCATTCCCTTTTCTCCACACCCTCTCCAGCATTTATTCTTTGTAGACTTTTTGATGGTGGCCATTCTGACTGGTGTGATGCAATATATCATTGTAGTTTTTTTTTTTTAATGATAATTCTATTTTTAATTTTTTTCATTTCATTTTTCCCTAGCAATTGAATCAGTTGCACCCAACAGCATACTAGAGTTCTAATTTTTCCACATCCTTACCCACAATCATTATTCTCTGTTGTTTTTGTTTGCTGGTTTTTAATAGCTGGCATCCTAATGAGCATGAGGTAATATCACATTATGGGTTTTTTTAAATTTTTTAAAATACTTTATTCTACATTACAATACTGTATTTGTTTTGCCATACATTGACATGAATCAGCCACAGGTGAACATGATCTCCCAATGCCAAAGCCCCCTCCCACCTCTCACCCCACATCATCTCCCTGAATCATCCTGTGCACCAGCCCCATGCATCCTGCATCCTGCATTGAACATAGACTGGCGCTTCGTTTCTTACAAGATAGTATACATGTTTCAATGCCATTCTCCCAAATCATCCCACCCTCTCCCTCTCCCTCAGAGTCCAAAAGTCTGTTCTATACCTCTGTGTCTCTTTTGTTGTCTCACATAGAGGGTCATCATTACTATCTTTCTAAATTCCATATATATGTGTCAGTATACTGTATTGGTGTTTTTCTTTCTGGCTTACTTCACTCTGTATAATCGGCTCCAATTTCATCCATCTCATTGGAACTGAGTCAAATTTATTCTTTTTAAGGGCTGAGTAGTACTCCATTGTGTATATGTACCACAGCTTTCTTATCCATTCATCTGCTGATGGACATCTAGGTTGTTTCCATGTCCTGGCTATTATAAACAGTGCTGCAATGAACACTGGGGTACATGTATGCAAACTAGTACAGCCACTATGGAAAACAGTGTGGAGATTCCTTAAAAAATTGCAAATAGAACTGCCTTATGACCCAGCAATCCCACTGCTGGGCATACACACTGAGGAAATCATTGTAGTTTTGATTTGCATTTCTCTAATAATGAGCAATGTTGAGTACCCTTTCAGGTGTTTGTTAGCCATCTGTATGTCTTCTTTGGAGAAATGTCTGTTTAAGTCTTTTTCCCACTCTTTGACTGGGTTGTTTGTTTTTCTGGCATTGAGTTGTATGAGTTGCTTGTATATTTTGGAAATTAATCCTTTGTCAGTTGCTTCATTTGCTATTATTTTCTCCCATTCTGCGGATTGTCTTTTCACCTTACTTATAGTTTCCTTTGCTGTGCAAAAGATTTTAAGTTTAATCAGGTCTCACTTGTTTACTTCTGTTTTTATTTCCATTACTCTAGGAGGTGGGTCATAGAGGATCTTGCTTTGATTTATGTCATTGAGTGTTCTGCCTATGTTTTCCTCTAAGGGTTTCATAGTTTCTGGCCTTACACTTAGATCTTTAATTCATTTTGAGTTTGTTTTTGTGTATTGTGTTAGAAGTGTTCTAATTTCATTCTTTTATATGTAGCTGTCCAGTTTTCCCAGCACCATTTATTGAAAAGGCTGTCTTTGCCTCATTGTGTATTCTTGCCTCCTTTGTAAAAATAAGGTACCCATAGGTGCATGGGTTTATTCCAAAGTCCATACCCACTGCTCCCTCTCACACACACATATTAGTCTATATTTCTGTTTCAGTGCCAGTACCATACTGTCTTGATGACTGTAGCTTTGTAGGATAATCTGAAGTCAGGAAGGTTGATTCCTCCAGCTCCATTATTCTTTCTTAAGACTGCTTTGGCTATTTGGGGTCTTTTGTGTTTCCATATGAATTGAGAAATTTTTTGTTCTAGTTCTGTGAAAACTTCCATTGGTAATTTGATAGGGATCACATTGAATCTGTAGATTACATTTAGTAGTATAGTCATTTTCACAATATTGATTTTTCCTACCCAGGAGCATGGAATATCTCTCCATCTGTTTATCTTTGATTTCTTTCATTAGTGTCTTATAATCTTTTGTGTGCAGTTCTTTTGTCTTCTTGGGTCAGTTTATTCCTAGGTATTTAATTATTTTTGTTGCAGTGGTGAATGGGATTGAGTCCTTAACTTCTCTTTCTTATTTTTCATTGTTAGAATATAGAAATGCAAGTGATTTCTGTGTATTGATTTTGTGTCATGCAACTTTTCTAAATTCACTGATTAGCTCTACTAATTTTCTGATACTATCTTTAGGGTTTTCTATGTACTGTATCATGTCATCTAAAAAGCAGTGAGAGCTTTACTTCTTTTCTGATCTGGATTCCTTTTATTTCTTTTTATTCTCTGATTGCTGTAGCTAGGACTTCCAGAACCATGTTGAATAATAGTGGTGAAATTGGACACCCTTGTCTTGTTCATAATCTTAGGGAGAATTCTTTCAGTTTTTCACCATTGAGGATAATGTTTTCTGTAGACTTATCATATATGACCTTTATTATGTTGAGGTAGGTTCCTTCTATGCCCGTTTTTTTTTTCCTAAGAGTTTTAATAATAAATGGGTGCTGAATTTTGTCAAAGACTTTTTCTACATCTATTATCATATGGTTTTTATCTTTCAATTTGTTAATATAGTGTATCACATTGATAGAAATGTGTATATTGAAGAATCCTTCCATCCCTGGAATAAACCCAACTTGATTATGGTGTTTGAACTTTTTGATGTGTTGCTGAATTCTGTTTGTTAAAATTCTGTTCTGGATGTTTGCATCTATGTTCATCAGTGATATTGACCTGTAGTTTTTTTTTATTTAATTGTCCATGTCTGATTTTGGTATCAGGGTGATGGTGGTGGCCTCATAGAATGAGTTAGAAGTGTTACTTTCTCTGCAATTTTTTGAAAGAGTTTTAGAAGGATAGGCATTAGCTCTTCTCTAAATGTTTGATAGAATTCTCCTGTGAAGCCATCTGGTCCTGGACTTTGTTTTTGGGAGATTTTTGATCACAGCTTCAATTTCAGTGCTTCTAATTAGATTGTTCATCATTTCTGTTTCTTTCTGGTTAAGTCTTGGAAGATTGAACTTTTCTAAGAATCTGTCCATTTCTTCCAGATATCCATTATATTGCTATATATCTTTATAATTCTTTGTATTTCTGCATTATCTGCTATAACCTCTCCTTTTTCATTTCTAATTTTGTTGGTTTGATTCTTTTCTCTTTTTTCTTGATGAGTCTGGCTAAAGGCTTGTCAATTTTGTTTATCTTCTCAAAGAACAAGTTTTTAGTTTTATTAATTTTACTATTGTTTCTTTCATTTCTTTTTCATTTATTTCTGCTCAGATGTTTATGATTTCTTTCTTTCTACTACTTTTGTGGTTTTTTGTTCTTCTTTTTCCAGTTGTTTTAGCTGTAAAGTTAGGTTGTCTATTTGATGTTTTTCTTGTATCTTAAGGTAGGATTGTATTGCTATAAGCTTCCCTCTTAGAACTGCTTTCACTGCATCCCATAGTTTTTGAGTTGTTGTGTTCTCATTGTCCTTTATTTCTAGAATTTTTTTTGATTCCCTTTTGATTTCTTCAGTAACCTGTTGGTTATTTAGAAGTGTTTTTTTTTTTTTTAACTCCATGTGGTTATTTTACAGTTTTTTTTTCTTATAATTGATATCTATACTCATAGCATTGTAGTCAGATTTCAGTATTCTTAAATTTACTGAGGCTTGGTTGGTGACCCAAGATGTGTTCTATCCTGGAGAATGTTCCATGTGCACTTGAGAAGAAGGTGTATTCTTCTGCATTTGGATGGAATGAAAACCCCCAAAAGTAGTAGAAAGAAAGAAATCATAAACATCTGAGCAGATAGAAATGAAAAAGAAATGAAAGAAACAATAGTAAATATTAATAAAACTAAAAGCTGTTTCTTTGAGAAGATAAACAAAATTGACAAGCCTTTAGCCAGACTCATAAAAAAAAAAAGAGACAAGAATCAAATCAACAAAATTAGAAATGAAAGTGAGATCCATCTCATCTAATGCATCATTTAAGACTTGTGTTTCCTTATTAATTTTCTGTTTTGATGATCTGTCCATTGGTGTGAGTGGGGTGTTAAAGTCTCCTACTATTATTGTGTAACTGTCAATTTCTCCTTTTATATCTGTTAGTGTTTGTCTTATGTATTGAGGTGCTTCTAAGTTGGGTGCATAGATACTTACAAATGGTATGTCTTCCTCTTGGATTGATCCCTTGATCATTATGTAGTGTCCTTCCATCTCTCTGTAATCTTCTTTATTTAAGGTCTATTTTGTCTGATATGAGGATTTCTACTCCAGCTTTCTTTTGCTTCCCATTTGCATGGAATATATTTTCCCACCCTCTCACTTTCACTCTGTATCTGTCTTGAGGTCTGAAGTAGGTCTCTTTAGACAGCATATATATGAGTCTTATTTTTGTATCCATTGAGCCAGTCTGTGTCTCTTGGTTGGAGCATTTAATCCATTTACATTTAAAGTAATTATTGATATATATGTTCCTATCACCATTTTCTTAATTGTTTGGGGTTGATTTTTGTAGATCTTTTTTCTTCTGTCGTATTTCTTGACTATATAAGTCCCTTTAACATTTGTTGTAAAGCTGGTTTGGTGGTACTGAATTCTCTTAACTTTTTCTTGTCTGAAAAGCTTTTTATTTCTCCATCAATTTTGAATGAGATCCTTGCCGGGTACAGTAATCTTAGTTGTAGATTTTCCCCTTTTAATACTTTAAATATATCCTGCCATTCCCTTCTGGCCTGCAGAGTTTCTGCTGAAAGATTACTTGTTAAGTGCATGGGGTTTCCTTTGTATGTTACTTGTTGCTTCTCTCTTGCTTCTTTAATATTGTTTCTTTGTGTTTAGTCTTTATTAGTTTGATTAGTGTGTGTCTTGTCATATTTCTCCTTGGATTTATCCTGTATGGACTCTTTGTGCCTCTTGGACTTGATTATTTCCTTTTCCATGTTGGGAAAATTTCAACTATAATCTCTTCAAAAATTTTCTCATGCCCTTTCTTTTTCTCTTTTTCTTCTGGGACCCCTGTAATTCGAATGTTGTTGTGTTTGATATCGACACAGAGGTCTCTGAGACTCTCCCTCAGTTCTTTTCATTCTTTCACCTTTAATCTGCTTTTCAAAAGTTATTTCCACTATTTCATCTTCCAGGTCACTGATTCATTCTGCTTCAGATATTCTGCTACTGATTCCTTCTAGAGCATTTTTAATTTCAGTAATTGTGTTGTTTGTCTCTGTATGGTTATTCTTCAATTCTTCTAGGTCTTTGTTAATTGCTTCTTGCATTTTCTCCATTTTGATTTCAAGAATTTTTTTTATCATCTTTATTAACATTATTTTGAATTCTTCTTCAGTTAGTTTGCCTATTTCCTCTTCACTTATTTGGACTTCTGTGTTTCTAGTTCCTTCATTTGTGCAGTATTTCTCTGCCTTTTCATTTTTCTTTCAACTTATTGTGTCTGAGGTCTCCTTTTCCCAGGCTCAAGGTTGAATCCTTTCTTCCTTCCGGTTTCTGCCCTCCTAAGGTTGGTCCTGTGGTTTGTGTAGACTTTGTATGGGGTGAGATTTGTGCTGAGTTCTTGTTTGCTTGTTTGCATTTCCTCTGATGGGCAAGGCTGGGTGGGGTGGTGCTCCTGTCTGCTGGTGACTGGGCTTGTAATTTTGTTTTGTTTGTTGCTTAGATGAGGTGTCCTGCACAGGCTGCTACTGGTGGTTTGGTGATGCCGGTTGCAGTCAAGTTGTTTCCTTTGTGTGTGTTCTCACAATATGAAACTCCCTAGTGTTAGTTCTCTGGTAGTCTAGGTTCTTAAAGTCAGTGTTCCCATTCCAAAGGCTCAGGGCTTGATCTCTGGTCAGGAGTGAGGATTCCACAGTGGTTGGTTATGGCATTACATGAGATTAAAACAAATATCCCAAAGCTAGAATCCAAAGATGAACCCCAGACAAATGACAGTTACACAATCAGGCAAATGATAATTAAAATAATGGAATATACATATATGCATATTTACCCGTGAGCAAAGTGAAAACAGGGCAACAAAAATAAAGTACAGCAGGTTGACCTGGCTAGCAAAGTAAATCAACAGGTATATTTTCCAGTTAAGAACAAAACTAACTAAAGCACAAACTGGAAAACAAAACTAAAGCAAGGTGCCAAGTGGGGAATAAGGCAATGAAAACAAAAAACAAATATGTTGATAGGAAAGGAAAGAAGAAAAGAAAGAATTGTTATGCAAAGTTAAATAGAGGTAGATAAAGAAAACATATATACATTAAAGATTAACTGCAAGGGGAAAAGAACAGTAGGAAAAGGAAATAAAGGAATAAATGTAGAAAAAATGTAATAGGTTTTAAAAATTACAAATTAAAATTATAAAAAGAGAAAAGAAAATAAAAGATGGAAGAAGAACAAAAAAAGGGGGGAGGGTAAAAAGGAAAATTCCACAGAACTGCAGAAGCCCAGTGTAGACAGAGGCAGAGGTTCATGACACTAAAAAGTGACTGAATGTACACATTTACATGTACACCCATAAGCAAAATAAAAACAGGCCAACAAAAATAAAGTATAATAGATTGACCTGGAAAAGAAACTAAAAATTATATCTACCAGAACAAAACTAACTAAAGCACAAACTGAAAAATAAAAGTAAAGCAAGCTGCCACGTGGGGAATAAAGCAATGAAAATAAAAGTAACAAACTGTTGAGAGAAAAGGAAAGAAACAAAAGAAAGAATAGATATGCAAAGTTAAACTGAGGTAGAGGAAGAAGACTTATATACATTGAAGATTAGCTGCAAGGGGAAAAGAACCGTAGTAAAGCAAACAAAGGAATACATGTAGAAAAAAGTAGGTTTTAAAAATTTAAAAGAGAGAGAAAGGAAAACTCCACAGAACTCAAAAACCCGGCATAGAGGCAGAGGTTTATAACAACAATAAAATATATGACTGAGAAAATAAAAGCTCAAAAGCTTAATTAGATCTCATAGTTACAATAAAACCTACAACTCCAACAGAAAGGGAATAAAAGGAAAAAAAAAAAGTCCAAAAGAATCTACAGAACAAATCAAAACATAAGAATAATAAATGTTTTTCTGAGTCACTACTGTCAGAATCCTTTCCCTCACTGGGAGTCACAGTCCACCTCCCCTCCCCTAGGACGCCCTCCAACACTGTGCTGATCTCTGGACCTGCTGTGGGGGCAGCTAATCTGGTCCTTCTCCACAGTTCTTGCCTCCAGTGTCCACAGCTATCAAAACTAGTGCGTTTTCTTTTGTGGGAACTCTCAATGACCTTTTATATATTCCATGGACACAGAGTCTGGCTAGTTGATTGTGTGGTTTAATCTGCAGCTTGTACAGCTGGTGGGAAGTTTTTGGGTCTTCTTCCTAAGCCACACTGGCCCTGGGTTTCAGTTGTGGTTTTATTTCCACCTCTGCATCTGGGTTGTCCACTGGGGTTTGCTCCTGAGGCTGCCCTGGAGGACTGGGTCTGCCCCTGTGAGGGCCAGGTGTGGAGGTGGTGCAGCTGCTTGGGTTACAGGGGTTCTGGCAGCATCAGGTCCTCAGGGGAGTTGGTGGCTACAGCAGCAGAAATATAGTGCTCTAGAAGGCTATGGCAACCAGTATTGGTCAATAGGCTCCAGTATTCTTGCCTGGAGAACCCCCTTCCTGACAGAGAAGCCTGGCAGGCCACAGTCCACAGGGTCACAAAGGGTCAAACACTACCGAAATGACCCGGTGCGCATAGGCGCAAGACTTTTTTGCCTGTAGCAGCTCTGCCCCAGTGAGAGCTGAGTGTGAGCAGCTGCTTAACTTGTGGAGACACTGGCGGGGCCAAATATGCAGGACACAGACTGCCTCCGCAGCAGGAGTCATGGCCTTATCAGAGTCTTTTTCGAGCCCCTTGTGGCTGGTGATCAGAAGACCTCTTTGACCAGTCTTTCTCTGTATCTCCTCTGTTTCAGGCACTTAGAGGGCTCTGTTGCCTGGGGCCCTTCTCTGTTGTTCTGTGGGTCAGGCACTTACTGGGGGCCCCCTTGGCTGGGGTCCTACTCTGTAGTTCGTGCATCAGCCACTTAAAGGGGCACTCTGGGTGGGGTCCTGCTTTGTAGTTCAGTGCATCAGGCATGTGATGGGCCAGCCTCTCTATTGTTCAGCTGCTGATGCTGGTGTGTGTGGTAATGGCTTCACCCCCTATGCGTGACTCAGCAGTATTGCTTTGCTTTCATGGCTGCCTGACTTTCCTCCACAGGCATTTCCCACC
The DNA here is from genome assembly GCA_917880005.1 of Nanger dama. NCBI lineage: Eukaryota > Metazoa > Chordata > Mammalia > Artiodactyla > Bovidae > Nanger > Nanger dama. The sequence goes on from CAKJTW010000014.1 coordinate 18,858,931, forward strand.
ACAGCCTCCCCCCTCACATCCTCTCAGTTTGTCTCTCCACAGTAAACAGCAGCCCTCACCATGGAATAACTCCACAATCCCCCAACTTCACATCCCTGTCCAGGGTATGTATGGCTGTGGCAAGGACTGTCTGATTCTCATTCCATTTAGGCTGCTACAGAGCAGCTGTTTCACTCTCAGCCTTAAATGTTTCTCCTCTGACTCAGACAGTTGCCCTGATGTGAGGATCAGACCCTGGCTTCAGTTCCTCCACCCGCTGAGGGCTGTCCAGTCCTACTAGCACTCCTGTTTTCCCCGCTAGTTCCTTCCTACTGAGTTTTGTGTGGTTTGAAAGCCTTCTTCAGTGATCAACGCAAAGAAATAGAGGAAAAGAACAGAATGGGAAAGACTAGAGATCTCTTCAAGAAAATTAGAGATATCAAGGGAACATTTCATGCAAAGATGGGCTCGATAAAGGACAGAAATGGTCTGGACCTAACGGAAGCAGAAGATATTAAGAAGAGGTGGCAAGAATACACGGAAGAACTGTACAAAAGATCTTCAAGACCCAGATAATCATGATGATGTGATCACTCATCTAGAGCCAGACATCTTGGAATCTGAAGTCAAGTGGGCCTTAGAAAGCATCACTACGAACAAAGCTAGTGGAGATGATGGAATTCCAGTAGAGCTGTTCCAAATCCTGAAAGATGATGCTGTGAAAGTGCTGCACTCAATATGCCAGCAAATTTGGAAAACTCAGCAGTGGCCACAGGACTGGAAAAGGTCCGTTTTCATTCCAATCCCAAAGAAAGGCAATGCCAAACAACGCTCAAACTACTGCACAATTGCACGCATCTCACATGCTAGTAAAGTAATGTTCAAAATTCTCCAAGCCAGGCTTCAGCAATATGTGAACCGTGAACTCCCTGATGTTCAAGCTGGTTTTAGAAAAGGCAGAGGAACCAGAGATCAGATTGCCAACATCTGCTGGATCATGGAAAAAGCAAGAGAGTTCCAGAAAAACATCTATTTCTGCTTTCTTGACTATGCCAAAGCCTTTGACTGTGTGGATCACAATAAACTGTGGACAATTCTGAAAGAGATAGGAATATCAGACCACCTGACCTGCCTCTTGAGAAATCTGTATGCAGGTCAGGAAGCAACAGTTAGAACTGGACATGGAAAAACAGAATGGTTCCAAATAGGAAAGGGAGTGTGTCAAGTCTGTATATTGTCACCCTGCTTATTTAACTTCTATGCACAGTACATCATGAGAAACGCTGGACTAGAAGAAACACAAGCTGGAATCAAGATTGCCGGGAGAAATATGAATAACCTCAGATATGTAGATGACACCACCCTTATGGCAGAAATTGAAGAGGAGCTAAAGGGCCTCTTGATGAAGGTGAAAGAGGAGAGTGAAAAAGTTGGCTTAAAGCTCAACATTAAGAAAACGAAGATCATGGTATCCAGTCCCATCACTTCATGGGAAATAGATGGGGAAACAGTGGAAATAGTGTCAGACTTTATTTTTTGGGCTCCAAAATCCCTGCAGATGGTGACTGCAGCCATGAAATTAAAAGACGCTTACTCCTTGGAAGAAAAGTTATGACCAACCTGGACAGCATATTCAAAAGCAGAGACCTTACTTTGCCGACTAAGGTCCGTCTAGTCAAGGCTATGGTTTTGCCAGTGGTCATGTATGGATGTGAGAGTTGGACTGTGAAGAAGGCTGAGCGCCGAAGAATTGATGCTTTTGAACTGTGGTGTTGGAGAAGACTCCTGAGAGTCCCTTGGACTGCAAGGAGATCCAACCAGTCCATTCTGAAGGAGATCAGCCCTGGGATTTCTTTGGAAGGAATGATGCTAAAGCTGAAACTTCAGTACTTTGGCCACCTCATGGGAAGAGTTGACTCACTGGAAAAGACTCTGATGCTGGGAAGGATTGGGGGCGGGAGGAGAAGGGGACGACCAAGGATGAGATGGTTGGATGGCATCACGGACTCGATGGACGTGAGTTTGAGTGAACTCCGAGAGATCGTGATGAACAGGGAGGCCTGGCGTGCTGCGATTCATGGGGTTGTAAAGAGTCGGACACAACTGAGCGACTGAACTGAACTGAACTGATGTGTTCTTTTCCTCTAGTCGGGTACTCCTGTTTGCTCTCAGCTGGTGGTCTGTATGCACTTCTGTGTCTGAAGGTGTATTCCTGATGCATCCATGGAGAGAGATGTTCTCCACATCCACCTAATCCTCCGCCATCTTTTTCTCCAGGGATCATATCTTATTCATTTTTAATCCAACTAGCAAATGTAAGAACTTGAAACTGAACTCTGGCCTTTGCTATTAAACTCATTACTGTTGCTTTATCTTGTCTCCCAGTAGATTTTTTTTTCAGCAAGAGATTTTTTTCTAGCATTTTCAAGCTCACACAAGTACAAATATTTGCTTAAGTCTGTGTATGTATCAGAGTAAGATGGTTATTCATTATCCCCAGGTTTGCTTTCTAATTTCTTAGTTGAAAAACAAAACTTATTTCTTTCTTACTAAAGAGCAGAAAGGTTGATAAGTTAGGTTAAACAAATCTTTAAGATCTATTTTCAGGTATAAACTATGACCGTCCATAGGGTCACAAAGAGTCTGACACAACTGAAGCAACTTAGCATGTAACATGCATGTCAAAATATACCAAATACATGTGTGGCAAAAAAGGCCCAGAGATTTATGGTGGGCTATGAATGAACTGAAAAGTCATGATTCTGAAAGTTTGGCTAAAATTAAACATTGTCAGAAGGAGTAATGAAGAACCTAACACAGTCGGGAACCTCCTGACTAATAGGTGAGGTGCCTAGGGTTCAGAATTAAAGGCATCACTCTCGAGGCCCATGTGAGAAGCTGGCAGTGACACCAGCTTAGGCACCTCCCTTGCCTCACTCTAGCCTTGGTCTTACCTATGGCATCCTTGTTTCGGAACTTGAAACAGCCTACTTCTTATATTGCATGTGCCTTTGTGCCTTGGAGGTTTTGAGCGATGAGATTGTGCCTGTCTCACTCTCCACCATGCCCCTGGCACCTAGCACACTGTCAGCACCTAATAAACTTTCCTGGAGTAAATCACTTAGTAGGATCTGGGGATACCATAGTAGATTCAGCAGTAGGTACTGTCCATGTCTTTTAGAGGATACAAGCCTAAAGACAATTGCATTTTGGATTGGATGACCTGGGATGAGACAGGTCATCAGATAGGTCATGGTATTTCCAAGGCGAGGATGAATCCTCCCTCTTCTCTAGTCAACAGTTACAACAGAAGTGCTAACATTTAAATGAGCTAATCTAGTTCAGTGATAGAGGACTAAATGAGGGGGACTTTGGAAGAAACTGCAAATATTGATTCTGTTATTACTCTATTTTTCCAGCAATCATTTATTGAAATTTTACTTCATGTCATAATTGACTAGGCCTGATTGCTGTGGAGTAGTTTAAAAGTCTGGATCTACATATAAGAGCCCTCTAGACCTAGCTGTAGAAACTTGGGGAAGCTGGTAGTATTGACTGAGGAAGGCTTCCTGCAGCTGGGCAGGTTGTTAGTCCCACCACATGTAAAGACCCAACATGACCAGGACCAGCAGCTGATAGATTAATTGAAAATGTTGATTAAAGTGTGGAAGCATAAAACATAATAGACATTATTTTAACTTAAAATGTATAAGGGTGCATTTTTTGCTGATATTTTGACAAAAACCCAAAGACTTTGAGTGTGGGTACTTTGTCCTGGGGTCAAGCACCATCTTTTTCATATAATCAGTGCACCCATCTCCTGTGACTTCTTATTTCAGCTTCTATAAAATGGAGTGAGAAGGCAGATTGGAGGCAATCTATGTGCAGACTCTTCTAGATTTTCATAATCCCCTGTTCTCTAATGTTTAAAAATTAAATTTCTCATTCATACCTAACTTACCAGTGATTTTTATTTAATAACTCAGATTTATGAAGTCTTTGTAAAATGCTTGCCTTCATTTTAGAAACTAATCTCTGTCTTTTCATATGGATATTTAATGTTTATAATATACAAATATCTAAAAGTGTATATATATTTATTTTAATATATATATTATTGAAGTATAGTTGACTTACAGTGTTTCAAAATACATATGTATTATCTTTGAAATTATTTTCCTTTATGGGTAATCACAAGATATTGACTACAGTTCCCTGCGCTATACAGGTAACCTTTGTTGCTTGCTTTGTATCTATTTTTAAAAATTAGAAATCTAGCATTCTATTCATACAAGTCAAAGAAGTGGAATCAAAATGCCATAAATTGTTATAATGATGTGTCATAATTACAATCAAAATGTCATAAATTTTAATTAGGCAAAAATTCATAAGTTTTCTAAAATGTATATTATAGATATTATATATATATATGCATACAAAGCTTTCTTACTATGCATGATAAAGGCTTGAGAAATAACACTATAAAAAAGGAGGGGAGAAGCTGGAAAACATAAAATAATGAAATGGGAGCACTGAATATGAAACATAAAAAGTGAAACAAACTAGATAAAAGTAAAAGATACTCATATAGTCCAGTTGTTTTTAAACATGACTGCTCATTAGAAACATACCTGGAGTTCTGGAGAAAAAAATCAATACCTGGGCATTTGGGTTTTTCAAAAAATTCAAGATAATTCTGACATGCATCTGGATTTTTAAAAGTGATTACAGGTTTTTTTTCTATTAAACAGTAGTTTTGGTGATACTGAGTTCTATTTTTTTCTGTTGACCAATCATGATACAGTGGTATTAAGTGAGCTATAGTTGCAATATCACAGTAGTGAAAGATGTTTATCAGTTTTCACAAGCAATTGCCAGGGTCTAGCTCTGGTGGATCCAGGGTAATTTGAAACGTGGATGGCGTAGGCGAGGAAAAACTTATTTATTCATTAATATAAGATTAGGTTAAGAAATAATAGTGTAGTAGGAAAATTAGGTGGAGAAAAGAGGCTGGTTTTACATGGAAAACTTGGTTTACATGGAAAACCAATAAAGTTCCAGACAAGGAACTTGCACTATCTACGTTGGGCCACTGGCGCCCGTTTGAATATCGGAGAGTGCCCCGCCTTGGGCTCTCTTACGGATCTTAGAAGCCAGGACAAGTAAGTAGACATGGCGAGCCTCCACGCCCCAGATGGGAATTCAGCCTGAAATTAAGAGTAAAGAGGAGACACGGGGGAAACCAGTTCTTCCAATGACTGGCCCGGCCTCTATTGTCTAGAAAGGCCTTTTATATCTTTTTGATTGTACATAGAGATCAATGGGTAATGCAAAGTTATGCCTTGTTAGCCACCCAGACTCATCAAAACCAGGCTTTCTCTCTGCATGCCTAATTGTATACAAAAGTCTTAGGTAATTTACATCATCTTCTGGCCAAAAGGGCCAATTAACATTTTACAGCCTTTTTTCTGATAAGGGTTTGTCAACCAAGACTTGTGTTGATCTTCCCAAAGTCTGGTGCCACTCTCAGAAAGCACTAAATAAAGTTGCATTCTTATATAGCAAACATACAGCAATTTATAACAAGTAAAAAGAGTACAGTGATTTATAACAAAAGAAAAGTAATTAACTCAAAAGTCTAGTGTTGCTAACATCAAAACTACTATATATCTTTTTCCATATCCTGTTTACATTGATTAACATCCTCCCAGGTGCCTAAAAGATAAAGAATATGGAGGCCTGGCAGCAATCATTGAGTCAACAGAGAAAACTTGTCACCAATATGATCTTTGATTCTCTAGAAAAGGCTCTGTATCTTTAAGATGCTTCTAAGCTTTGTGCCTCTCATGGTTGGGGGCTGTAAGCAATTCACAAGCTGTAAGAGGTCCAGGGAAACCTGTTAGGCAAGCTAGAGAGCTATCAGAGGGGGTTTAACTGAAACATCCCTTTCAAATGCAAAAGACTAAAGCCCTGAGTTGACTTTTTCCAGAGAATATCAGAAGAGTGGAAAAGCAGGCAGATTCTTTTTGGAGGGATACATGCTCAGGAAATACCAGGGGGAAAACCTGAGGCCTGATTAGCCTTGCCATCAGAGCTCTGCCACATGACCTTCTCATGGGTGGGATTCCTCACGCTGGCTCCTGGCAAGTAATAAATATTGATTCAGTAAATGAAAGTGCCCTTTAAAATGCTTATGTAATATATAAATATATAAAGTACTATATAATTAAATTACATAATTACAAGAAGCAAACAGTTGTTGACATCTGTTTTATTAACTATGCCAAAGCCTTTGACTGTGTGAATCTCAACAAACTGGAAAATTCTTCAAGAGATGGGACTACCAGATCACCTTACCTGCCTCCTGAGAAATCTGTATGCAGCTCAAGAAGCAACAGTTAGAACTGGACATGGAATAACAGACTGGTTCCAAACTGGGAAAGGAGTATGTCAAGGCTGTATATTGTTACCCTGCTTATTTAACTTTTGTGCAGAGTACATCATATGAAATGCTAGGCTGGATGAAGCACAAGCCGGATTATGACTTCCAGGAGAAATATCAATAACCTCAGATATGCAGATAACACCACCCTTATGGAAGAAAGTGAAGAAGAACTAAAGAGCCTCTTGATGAAAGTGAAAGAGGAGAGTGAAAAAGTTGGCTTAAAACTCAACATTCAAAGAACTAAGACCGTGGCATCTGGTCCCATCACTTCATGGCAAATAGATGGGGAAACAATGGAAACAGTGACAGATTATTTTGGAGGGCTCCAAAATCACTGCAGATGGTGACTGCAGCCATGAAATTAAAAGACACTTGCTCCTTAGAAAAAAGTTATGACTAACCTAGACAGCATATTAAAAAGCAGAGACATTACTTTGCTGACAAATGTCCACCGAGTCAAAGGCTATGGTTTTTTCAGTAGTCACATATGGATGTGAGAGTTGGACTGTGAAGATAGCTGAGAGCCAAAGAATTGATGCTTTTGAACTGTGGTGTTGGAGAAGACTCTTGAGGGTCCCTTGGACTGCAAGGAGTTGATCTCCTAAAGAAAATCAGTCTTGAATATTTGTTGGAAGGACTGATGTTGAAGCTGAAACTCCAATACTTTGGCCACCTGATGCAAAGAACTGACTCATTGGAAAAGATTCTGATTCTGGGCAAGACTGAAGATGGGAGGAGAAGGGAACGGCATAGGATGAGATGGTTGGATGGCATCACTGATGATGAATATGAGTTTGATTAAGCTCTAGGAGTTGGTGATGGACAGGGAAGCCTTGTGTGCTGCACTTCATGGGCTTGCAAAGAGTTGGACATGACTGAGCAGCTGAACTGAAACAGCTGTTTGTGTTTTATGCAAAACATAACCATATAATTCAGCTGGGGGAAATGTGCTGATGACATTGGCTCTGGCCTTACCACAGCGTTCAGTGTGCTATGACCATCAGTCTGTGTGACTCACAGAGGAACTGAAGCACTTCGAAACGGAAGCACTCAGCTAGTAGAGGTGGGTTAGGACAATGTTTCCTAAATCTGGACTGGCTTGCCAGTTCCCAAATTTGGTCTTCTACTTTGAGTGGCCAGAAAGTTACTCTTGTTAGGAACAAAGGGAATTGGGCTTAAGATGCTGGCTCAGACTAATGAATTCACAGAGGCAGTTTATTAACAGTTCATTTACAATGAGGGATAACTGTCAAAGGCCCAGGCTATCAGAGTCTGCCTGGTGAGCTTTTTTCTCCCTGTGTTATCTCAGCCCCTTTTATTTTTTATTCCTTCATTACATAATCTGTAATTATTATAATGCCTTCTCAACTGGTAATTGCAACTGAGGGTTGAAAGAGGATTTTAAAAATAGTTACAATAGGCTTTATTTTTTAGATTCACAGACAAATTGAGGGGAAGGCACAGATATTTCCTATATAGCCTCTGTCCTTTTCATCCTTCCCCATACCAACATCACTAACCAGTATGGTACCTTTGCTACAATTGATGGACATATCTTAGTCCCCTAAAGTCTGTAGTTCACATTAGGGTTCACTTTTGGTGTTGTACATTTGGACAAATATATAATGATATATATCCATCATTATGGTAACATGCAGAGTGTTTTCACTGTCCTAAAAGCTTCTGTGTTCTACTTTACCCTCCTTGTCCCCTAACCTGGAACAGCCACTAATCTTTTGCTGCCTCTGTAGTTATGCCTTTTCCAGAATGCTATATAAATTGTAATCATATAGAATGTAGACTTTTCAGATTGGTTTCTTGGCTCAGTTATATATGCTTTTGAACTGTGGTGTTGGAGAAGACTCTTGAGAGTCCCTTGGACTGCAAGGAGATCCAACCAGTCCCTCCTAAAGGACATCACTTTGATATTCATTGGAAGGACTGATGCTGAAGCTGAAACTCTAGTATTTTGGCCATCTGATGCGAAGAGCTGACTCACTGGAAAAGACCCTGATGCTGGAAAGATTGAAGACAGGAGGAGAAGGGGATGACAGAGGATGAGATAGTTGCATGGCATCACCGACTTGATGGATGTGAGTTTGAGTAAACTCTGGGAGTTGGTGATGAACAGGGAGGCCTGGTGTGCTGCAGTCCACTGGGCTGCAAAGATTCGGACATGACTGAGCAGCTGAACTGAACTGAACTGATGTATTTAAATTTCTCCATGTCTTTTCACAGCTTGATAGCTCATTTCTTTTAGTGCTAAATAATGTTTCATTGTCAATGTATCACAGTTTATTTATCTACTCACCTATTGAAAGACATCTTGGTTGCTTCCAAGTTCTGGCAATTATGAATAAAGCTACTGTAAAAGTCTGTGTGCAGGTTTTTGTGGGACATACATTTCCAGTGCATTTGGGTGAATACCAAGGTGTTGGTTTGCCTTTGTTATTACTGTTATTCTTTTAATAATGAAAGAGACTTATGGAAGTTAAAGGCCATTGGACAGAACGTGATAGAAAAAAAAAGCTGAAGTTTCAAGGATGGTACAGATAGTGGTACTGAGACCTCGAGCCAGGCTGGTTCAGCACTTGGTTCAGTGAAAATACTTAGGTGAGAGGAGGGATTCCTTATTGCTTTTAATTGAAAGAAAAGAGGAAAGGTGTGGAGACAGTAAGTTGTCAGGAAGTTGAGAGGGTTCTCACCTCTTCTATTTTCCTGATAAGATGACAGGTAATATCCTGAGGGTTTCAGAAGAGTGGTGGAGGCCTGAAAAGCAGTTTTGAGAGAAAACATTTTCACCAGGGAAATATTCAAGCTGACTGGCTTTGGGAGGCCCAGATGGGGCTGGAGGCTATGACTGATTGTGGCCTTGATCGCTAACCACCCACAGATCTCAGAGGCAGTCATGAGAAGGTCAGAGTTGGTTTGTTCCACATGCAGGCGGCTGCTAGCCGGTGGAGCACTGAGCACGGCCAAGAGGAGCTACCCCACGTCCGAGGTCAGGGGTAGCGGCCTAGAGTGCCAGGCTGCAACAGCGCAACAACGGCCCAAGAGGAGCTACCCCACGTCCAAAGTCAGGGGTGGTGGCCGGGAGGAGACACCCTGCATCCGAGGTCAGGGTCCGCAGCCGAGAGGAGCTATCCTGCGTTGGAGATCAGGGGCTGTCGGGAGAAGCCACCTTGCACCTGAGGCCAGGGTCGGTGACCCTGAGGAGCTACCCTGAGCCTGAGGCCAAGGGGCGGTGGCTGGGAGGAGCAACCCAAGGAGCAGTGGCTTTGCAGGCGCAGGAGGGCCTAGAGGAGCTATCTCACGTTGAAGGTCAGGAATGGTGGTGGCAAGGAGATATCCCTTGTCCAAGGTAGGAGCAGTGGCTGTGTTTTGCTGGAGCAGCCGTGAAGAGATACCTCACGCCCAAGGTAAGAGAAACCCAAGTAAGATGGTAGGTGTTGCAAGAGGGCATCAGAGGGCAGACACAATGAAACCATACTCACAGAAAACTAGTCAATCTAATCACACTAGGACCACAGCCTTGTCTAACTCAGTGAAACCAAGCCATGCCTGTGGGGCAACCCAAGATGGGTGAGTCACAGTGGAGAGGTCTGACAGAATGTGGTTCACTGGAGAAGGGAATGGCAAGCCACTTCAGTATTCTTTCCCTGAGAACCCCATGAACAGTAAGAAAAGGGAAAATGATAGGATACCAAAAGAGGAACTCCCCAGGTCATTAGGTACCCAATATGCTACTGGAGGTCAGTGGAGAAATAACTCCAGAAAGAATGAAGGGATGGAGCCAAAGCAAAAACAATACCCAGTTGTGCATGTGACTGGTGATAGAAGCAAGATCTGATGCTGTAAAGAGCAATATTGCATAGGAACATGGAATGTCAGGTCCATGAATCAAGGCAAATTGGAAGTGGTCAAACAAGAGATGGCAAGGATGAATGTCGACATTCTAGGAATCAGTGAACTAAAACGGACTGGAATGGGTGAATTTAACTCAGATGACCATTATATCTACTACCACGGGCAGGAATCCCTCAGAAGAAATGGAGTAGCCATCATGGTCAACAAAAGAGTCCGAAATGCAATACTTGGATGCAGTCTCAAAAATGACAGAATGATCTCTGTTCATCTCTAAGGCAAACCATTCATAACCACAGTTATCCAAGTCTATGCCCCAACCAGTAATGCTGAAGAAGCTGAAGTTGAACTATTTTATGAAGACCTAAAAGACCTTTTAGAACTAACACCCAAAAAAGATGTCTTTTCATTACAGGGGACTGGAATGCTAAAATAGGAAGTCAAGAAACACCTGGAGTTACAGGCAAATTTGGCCTTGGAGTGCGGAATAAAGCAGGGAAAAGACTAATAGAGTTTTGCCAAGAAAATGCACTGGTAATAGCAAACACCCTCTTCCAACAACACAAGAAAAGACTATACACATGGACATCACTAGATAGTCAACACCGAAATCAGATAGATTATATTATTTGCAGCCAAAGATGGAGAAGCTCTATATAGTCAACAAAAACAAGACCAGGAGCTGACTGTGGCTCAGATCATGAACTCCTTATTACCAAATTCAGACTCAAATTGAGAAAGTAGGGAGAACCGCTAGACCATTCAGGTATGATCTAAATCAAATCCCTTATGATTATACAGTGGAAGTGAGATATAAATTAAAGGGTCTAGATCTGATAGATAGAGTGCCTGATGAACTATGGAATGAGGTTCGTAACATTGTACAGGAGACAGAGATCAAGACCATCCCCATGGAGAAGAAATGCAATAAAGCAAAATGGCTGTCTGGGGAGGCCTTACAAATAGTTGTGAAAAGAAGAGAGGTGAAAAGCAAAGAAGAAAAGGAAAGATATAGGCATCTGAAAGAGAGGAAAAGAACAGAATGGGAAAGACTAGAGATCTCTTCAAGAAAATTAGAGATACCAAGGGAACATTTCATGCAAAGATGGGCTCAATAAAGGACAGAAATGGTCTGGAACTAACACAAGCAGAAGATATTAAGAAGAGGTGGCAAGAATACATGGAAGAACTGTACAAAAAAGATAATGATGATGATGTGATCACTAATCTAGAGCCGGACATCTTGGAATGTGAAGTCAAGTGGGCCTTAGAAAGCATCACCACGAACAAAGCTAGTGGAGATGATGGAATTCCAGTTGAGCTATTTCAAATCCTGAAAGATGATGCTTGAAAGTGCTGCACTCAATATGCCAGAAAATTTGGAAAACTCAGCAGTGGCCACAGGACTGGAAAAGGTCCATTTTCATTCCAGTCTCAAAGAAAGGCAATGCCAAGGAATGCTCAAGCTACTGCACAATTGCACTCATCTCACATGCTAGTAAAGTAATGCTCAAAATTCTCCAAGCTTGGCTTCAGCAATAAGTGAACTGTGAACTCCCTAATGTTCAAGCTGGTTTTAGAAAAGGCAGAGGAATCAGAGATCAAATTGCCAACATCCGCTGGATCATGGAAAAAGCAAGAGAGTTCCAGAAAAACATCTATTTCTGCTTTCTTGACTATGCCAAAGCCTTTGACTGTGGATAACAATAAACTGTGGAAAGTTCTGAAAGACATGGGAATACCAGACCACCTAACCTGCCTCTTGTGAAATCTGTATGCAGGTCAGGAAGCAACAGTTAGAACTGGACATGGAACAACAGACTGGTTCCAAATAGGAAAAGGAGTATGTCAAGGCTGTATATTGTCACCCTGCTTATTTAACTTCTATGCAGAGTACATCATGAGAAATGCTGGCCTGGAAGAAACACAAGCTGGAATCAAGATTTCCAGGAGATATATGAATAACCTCAGATATGCATATGACACCACCCTTATGGCAGAAAGTGAAGAGGAACTAAAAAGCTTCTTGATGAAAGTGAAAGAGGAGAGCGAAAAAGTTGGCTTAAAGCTCAACATTCAGAAAACGAAGATCATGGCATCCAGTTCCATCACTTCATGGGAAATAGATGGGGAAACAGTGTCAGACTTCATTTTTTGGGCTCCAAATTCACTGCAGATGGTGACCGCAGCCATGAAATTAAAAGACGCTTACTCCTTGGAAGGAAAGTTATGACCAACCTAGATAGCATATTCAAAAGCAGAGACATTACTTTGTCAACTAAGGTCCGTCTAGTCAAGGCTATGGTTTTTCCAATAGTCATGTATGGAAGTGAGAGTTGGACTGTGAAGAAGGCTGAGCACCGAAGAATTGATGCTTTTGAACTGTGGTGTTGGAGAAGACTCTTGAGAGTCCCTTGGACTGCAAGGAGATCCAGCCAGTCCATTCTGAAGGAGATCAGCCCTGGGATTTCTTTGAAAGGAATGATACTAAAGCTGAAACTCAAGTACTTTGGCCACCTCATGCGAAGAGTTGACTCATTGGAAAAGACTCTGATGCTGGGAGGGATTGGGGGCAGGAAGAGAAGGGGATGGCAGAGGATGAGATGGCTGGATGGCATCACGGACTCGATGAACGTGAGTGTGAGCGAACTCTGGGAGATGGTGATGGATAGGGAGGCCTGTCGTGCTGCAATTCATGGGGTCGCAAAGAGTCGGACACGACTAAGTGACTGAACTGAACTGAACTGAGGGCGGGTTTGCCATGTGGGTGCGTGAATCTTATAACATTGGCAAAACTGTGGTTGAAGCAGTGGCTTCTCTAAAGCTTCTTTTATCCACTTTCTTGCATTTTGGCAATTGTCTGCAATGAAGTGGCTGGCTGGGTGAGTGAAGTGAGGTGAGTGATAGGGTCACGTATTTGATGGCATCTTAGGGTAGATAGTTGGACTTATACTGAAGCACTGCAAAGGTGATCATGCATCTTGCTGCTGCTGCTGCTGCTAAGTCACTTCAGTCGTGTCTGACTCTGTGTGACCCCATAGATGGCAGTCCACTAGGCTCCCCCATCCCTGGGATTCTCTAGGCAAGAACACTAGAGTGGGTTGCCATTCCTTTCTCCAATGCATGAAAGTGAAAAGTGAAAGTGAAGTCGCTCAGTCGTGTCCGACCCTCAGTGACCCCATTGACTGCAGCCTACCACGGGATTTTCCAGGCAGGAGTACTGGAGTGGGGTGCCATTTCCTTCTCCCGAACTTGCATGTTAGGATTTGGCAATTCAATGACTTAGGTAAATTATAGACACCAAGAGAGCTTTGTGTGGACCAGTGCCAGTGCCTGGAAATATAAAAATGAGTATCAAGAGGGTCCTGTCCTATGTTCTAGGAGTTTACAATCTAGTGGGAGAGACAGATAAGAAATTACATGGAAAAAGTATAATGTTTAAGTCCAAAGACAAAGACACTTACCTGGGGTTGTGGCTTCCCAGGGAAGGATAGACACTGACTCAAGTATTTGGCCACCACACTGGAGGAGCAATGGGAAGAAAGACACTAGCTTCTGTCTAGTCAGAAGGGATGCCTGGAAATCAGCATGTCTGGGCAGGGCTGACATGCTGGCTTCCTTTCTAGAAGCTGGGGCAGGCTTCAGGAGAGAACTGCCAGGTTCCCTTGGGGGTTGTAGGACCAGCAGGGTTCAACTTGGCTGGGATGAGCTTCCCCAGGTACGGCTGCCAGGCCACCCCAATACCACAGCTTGGGTTCTCCATGGCCGGCAGCCTAACAGGAGCAACACAGAGCCATGGCAGGTGGTATTCTGAATCAGAGCACAGGGAATTGCTGTAAAACCTTCCTCAGAAAGGAATCTGAACACTTTGGACTCATCCTCAGATCCCATATCTCTATAGAGCCTCAGAGGCATGTGACCTCTTGGAATAGACACTCAGGTAAAGTCAGGAGGCAGCACATGTCGAGGCCTTCTGTGTGTTTCACCCTTGGGGAATTAATAGTAATAATAATAGCAGCAAATATTACTCCTACTGACATTCATTAAATGCTTGCTAAATGAGGAATTTGTGGTTTTATTGCTGAGAGAAGTTATATAGTAGATGTTAGGCGCCTCCTCCTTCCCCCTTTTAAAAATGTAATGGTTCAGGGTTTGAAGAGATCGAGCATCTTGCTCAGGGTCACACAGGTGGTGATGACAGAGCGAGGACACAACCTGAGGATGTCTAAAGTCAAAGCGCACCCTCTTGACCATAGCTGCCCACTGCTCCAGAGACATTTTATTGATACGTTTGTGCCATGGCTTTGCAGTAGCAAGTCATCTTTCCCTCCAGGCCTGCACCTATGGAAACGGAGGTTCTCAGAAGATAGGTGACTAGCCTAGTGGCGCGTGGCTGCCTCACAGCTGAGCCGCTAAGCAGTGTTTACTCATTTGTACTCTACTCTTCTCTCTGTATCTCATCTAGCTGCCTGGTTCAGTCTCCTTTATGACACGACGGCATGGGTGAGAGAATACAATAATGCCTTTAGATTATTATTACAGCCCAAACCACATGGGAGAAAAAGCAGACTGGAGGGAAGGTGTTTCCAACACCTATGTTTGTTTAGGTAACTATGATGTAAACCTACTAGTCAGTTTATAGAGAGGAGCTGTTTAGGTCAGGGGCTGGTATTACCCCTATATAGGCTGGATGGCTGGACCAGTTCAGAAAGCCCCGATTGAGACTGATGCTAAGCAGTGCTGTTTGCTGTCTGACGTTCCCCTCTGCACTCCAAGATCCTTGGTGCCCTTTGGCTATCCCTTGGCACTGTGCTTATTCCTCGCTATTAAGAATGATCACCTCTCACTCTTAGGCAGCACTCTACACTTTATGAAGACTTTTACATAGATGATCTTATTGGCTTCTCATAACAGCCATGAGAAAAGAAAGCCAGGGTAGGACATTTTATAATTACTCAAGTTCAAGTTCAAGTTCAGTTGCTCAGTCGTGTCCGACTCTTTGTGACCCCATGAATCGCAGCACGCCAGGTCTCCCTGTTCATTACCATCTCTCGGAGTTCACTCAGACGCACGTCCATCGAGTCCGTGATGCCATCCAGCCATCTCATCCTCGGTTGTCCCCTTCTCCTCCTGCCCCCAACCCCTCCCAGCACCAGGGTCTTTTCCAGTGAGTCAGCTCTTCACATGAGGTGGCCAAAGTACTGGAGTTTCAGCTTTAGCATCATTCCTTCCAAAGAAATCCCAGGGTTGATCTCCTTCAGAATGGACTGGTTGTATCTCCTTGCAGTCCAAGGGACTCTCAAGACTCTTCTCCAACACCACAGTTCAAAAGCATCAATTCTTCGGTGCTCAGCCTTCTTCACAGTCCAACTCTCACATCCATACATGACCACTGGCAAAACCATAGCCTTGACTAGACGGACCTTAGTCAGCAAAGTAATGTCTCTGCTTTTGAATATGCTGTCTAGGTTGGTCATAACTTTTCTCCCAAGGAGTAAGCATCTTTAATTTCATGGCTGCAGCCGCCATCTGCAGTGATTCTGGAGCCCCCAAAATAAAGTCTGACACTATTTCCACTGTTCCCCATCTATTTCCCATGAAGTGATGGGACCAGAATGCCATGATCTTTGTTTTCTGAATGTTGAGCTTTAAGCCAACTTTTTCACTCTCCTCTTTCACCTTCATCAAGAGGCCCTTTAGCTCCTCTTCACTTTCTGCCATAAGGGTGGTGTCATCTGCATATCTGAGGTTATTCATATTTCTCCCGGCAATCTTGATTCCAGCTTGTGTTTCTTCCAGGCCAACGTTTCTCATGATGTACTCTGCATATAAGTTAAATAGGCAGGATGACAATATACAGCCTTGACGTACTCCTTTCCCTATTTGGAACCAGTCTGTTGTTCCATGTCCAGTTCTAACTGTTGCTTCCTGACCTGCATACAGATTTCTCAAGAGGCAGGTCAGGTGGTCTGGTATTCCCATGTCTTTCAGAATTGTCCACAGTTTATTGTGATCCACACAGTCAAAGGCTTTGGCATAGTCAAGAAAGCAGAAATAGATGTTTTTCTGGAACTCTCTTGCTTTTTCCATGATCCAGCAGATGTTGGCAATTTGATCGCTGGTTCCTCTGCCTTTTTAAAACCAACTTGAATATCAGGAAGTTCACGGTTCCTGTATTGCTGAAGCCAGGCTTGGAGAATTTTGAGCATTACTTTACTAGCATGTGAGAGGAGTGCAATTGTGCAGTAGTTTGAGCATTCTTTGGCATTGCCTTTCTTTGGGATTGGAATGAAAACTGACCTTTTCCAGTCCTGTGGCCACTGCTGAGTTTTCCAAATTTGCTGGCATATTGAGTGCAGCACTTTCATAGCATCATCTTTCAGGATTTGAAACAGCTCAACTGGAATTCTATCACCTCCACTAGCTTTGTTCATAGTGATGCTTTCTAAGGCTCCCTTGACTTCATATTCCAAGATGTCTGGCTCTAGATGAGTGATCACATCATCATGATTATCTGGGTCTTGAAGATCTTTTTGTACAGTTCTTCTGTGGGTTTAAAAAGCTTTTCAGATATACAGGTATTAAGTGGTAGAACAAGAACTCAAAAATAAACCTCTAGCTTTTAACTCTATGGCCTTTTTACTGTTTTTAATAATGTCTAGAAACCCATCTGCTCTGTCTTCCATCTCTTCAGGGTCTGAAAATTCTTAAGCTTATGTACTATTACTATTAGTATGTTTTAAGATTCTGGCAATAGAAATACTTAATATCCGATAGAAATTCCTGGGACAGGTGAGTTACTTACTTGGAAATCTCAGATTTCTATGGTTTAGCCAATGGGTCCTATCACATACCAGGGCGTATGAATATTGAATGAAAATGCATACTCACTGCTCTGCCAAAGTCATACTTTGCCATGGGTGGGTCAGAGCTCTACCTCTTATAGGAGAAGCAATACAATTTTTATTAGTTTGTTATTTTGAAGAAATACTTCTGGTAACTATATGGCTATACTATGCTTTCTTCATGGGTAAGACAGCCAAGGGAAGAGATTTTGAGGGGGCTAAGGATGGACATGAACATTATTCTAGAAATAACCATAGAGAATGTGGGCTTCCCTGGTGGCTCAGATGATAAAGGATTTGCTTGCAGTGCAGGAGACCTGGTTTGATCCCTGGGTCAGGAAGATCCCCTGGAGAAAGGAATGGCAACCCACTCCAAGCCTGGCGGAAGTTGTAGTCGAGGTTAGTTCATTGGCTCAGTGACACCCAAAGACTGTTTCTTCCAGTCTTTCTTGCCCACCATAGCTATGTGTGGCAATGTCTTCCCCTTAAGGTTGCAAGCTACCTGCTTCAGTTTCAAGTGTCATATCTCCCATGAAAGGGTATAAAAGAGGAATTAAGAGGGTATATGGGTGAAAGAGTGTTTTCTTTGTGAGTCTCTGTGTTTTCTTTCTTTTTTTTTAAAATAAATTAAGAGGAAAATTTTATAGCAACTTTAGGTTCACAGTAAAATTACAGGGAAAATATAGACATTTCCCATATACTCCCTGATTTACCCATGCCTCCCTCCCCAGTTGATTTCCCCATATATCCCATAGGACCCTGACTACAAGGAAAGCTAGGAAAGTGAGGATTCAGCATTCATAGTCTCTGCAGTTGGAGGTGATTTGAGAGAAGGAGGTTGGGAATGCCTGCTGGGTGACCAGCCATCCCTCATTGTCAATCACACCAGAGTGCTGCACTTGTTACAATTGATAAACTTATATTGACACATCATGATCAATCAAAATCCATAGGTTAGATTACAGTTTACTCTTGGTGTTATATATCCTATGAATTTGTTCAAATGTATAATGATACGTATCTATCATTATGATGTCATATATTTTCACTGCCCTAAAAATCATCTGTGTTCTGCCTATTCACCGCTCATTGCCTGTCCAGCCCCTGGCAACCACTGATCTTGCTGCTGTCTCTGTAGTTTTCCCCTTTTCCAGAGTGGCATATACTTGGAATCATATAGTATGGAA
The DNA here is from genome assembly GCA_917880005.1 of Nanger dama. Lineage (NCBI taxonomy): Eukaryota > Metazoa > Chordata > Mammalia > Artiodactyla > Bovidae > Nanger > Nanger dama. The sequence goes on from CAKJTW010000014.1 coordinate 18,877,251, forward strand.
CCTTCACAGATTATCTTCTTTCACTTAGTAATTAGCATTTAAATTTTCTTTATATCTTTTCATGGATTTATAACTCTTTAGTGCTAAATGATATGCCATCATCTGGATGTACACAGTTTACTTACCCATAGTTCTTAGCCATTACTCTAGGACATCTTGGTTGCTCCTAAGTTTTGACAATTATGAATAAAGATGCCAATAAACATCTATGTGCAAGTTTTCATTGCTTCAAATCCTCACCAGAATTTCGCATCATCAGTGTTTCAGATTTTGTCCATCCTAGTAAATGTGGTAGGCCATTCTAATAGTGGTATCTCATTGTTTTTTTAAATTTGTATTTCCCTCATACCATATGATATGAAATATCTTTCCATATGTGTATTTGCCATCTTTATATCTTCTTTGGTAAGATGTCCACTAAGGTCTTTGGCCTATTTTTAATCAGATTGTTTGCATTCTTATTGTTGAGTTTTAAGGGTTATTTGTGTAATTTAAATTAATAGTTCTTTATCAGATTGTCTCTGTTTTTGAAGATGAAACTCTTATCCAGAAGCCACCATCCCCAGTTGATTTCCCCATATACCTCACAGGACCCTGACTCCAAGAAAAGCTAGGAAACTACAGATTCAGCATTCACAGCCTCTGCAGTTGAAGGTGATTTGAGAGAAAGGGGTTGGGAAAGCCTGCTGGGTGACCAGTCATTGTACATGATCGCTGGAGACACAGAGGTCCTGAGAAATGATGGGAGTTTTCTGGGGGTCCCATGGACAGTAGGAGCTAGATCTAAAATCTACAGTTTCAGTCAGGTATCCAAAATGGGCAGTCTAGTATGTGGAGGGGGGATCTCCTCTGTCCCAGGGCAACTCTTATTCTCATCTGATCCGCAGAGATCACATGACCTGGTTTTTGGCTAACTGAGACCCCACAGCTGTAACCTGAGGCCTGATTCCTGATGCAGCAAGGTGGTCTTAGTGGCCAAGGGACTATTCAATTTTTCTTTTTTTCTCTTTGCTTTCAGGCTATGATACCAGGTCAGTTGTGTGGTTATCACAGCAAATGCTGGTGTTTCTTCTGTCAGAATTCATCTTTTGTAAGTTGTTGGTGTTTTATTTTTGTTGGTCAAAGGACAAAAGAGAAGTACTCAAATCTCCAATTCCCTAAGGTGAGTTATTTTAGAAATCCTCATAAAGTCAGGTAGGAAAAGATCACAGCCCAGATCAATAACTACCTCCTGGACTGAGAGCAGAAAATGGTTTATTTATGTGACTGGGATGTTGTTGAGTGCATGCTCAATACCCAGGCCTTTGGCCACATGGGCATAGATAACACCAAGCAGTGAATTATTAAAACCAAGAGAGACTTGCTTGATTCATGTCTCCTGTGTTGATGCTGAAAAAAGCAGCTTCTACTCTCTTAACTTTCTTGAAAAACTTCCCAGAGCTGTGATTTGGAATTACTTTGTGCCAAATAGCTTAAGTGCAGTATAGGTCAAACCCATCACATACAATAACTGTATTCCTGGGAAGGGATTTGTAAATTCTATTTGGTAAAATCACATCATGCTTCAATTGCACTGGAGAAGCAGACTAGTTAAAGGAACCATAAAGCCTGCTCCTTTGCACAGAGGGATCATTTTGTAATGTTATTTGTAATGATAATAAACTCTGTCCTATATATCGGTTTAATGTATGATATACTTACTTGGAATTTCTAGAAGTGGAAACACACTGTATTTCTTTTTCCTTCAAGTTTTATTGAGATATAATTGATATACAGCAATGTATAAGTTTAAGGTATACAGCATAATGATCTGACTTACATCATGCAATGATTATCACAATAAATTTAGTAAGCATTCACCATTTCACATAGATACAAAGCTAAAGAAATAGAAAAGATTTTCCTTGTGTTGAGAATTCAAGATTTACTCTCTTAACTTTCATATATAGCATATAGCAGTGCTAATTTTATTTGTCATGTTGTATATTACACCTCTAGTACTTATAAATTTTAACTGGTTCATGGTGGCTTTTTGACTGCCTTCATCCGGTTACCCCAACACTACCCACTGCCTCTGGTAACCACAAATCTCATCTCTTTTCCTATGAGCTTGTTTGTTTCTAAAGTATAACTGACCTATAACACTATGCTAATTCCTGTTACACAACACATGATTCAATGTTTTTATGCATTTCAAAATGGTTGCCAGATTCCCTGTACTGTACATTTCATACCTATGACTCATTTATCTTGCAATGGAAGTTTGTGCCTCTTATCACCCTTATCTATTTCTTTCTACACCCCCCATCCCCAACTCCTTCTGGCAACCACCTATTCTCTATGTTTCTATTTTGTTATTTAGATTACTCATTTAAATCATGCAGTATTTGTCTTTCTCTAATTGAATCATTTTGCCTAGCATTATAAATATGTTAGGTTCATTTTTTAATCCATATATATATATGATAATACATATATGTTACATGTTATATGTGTGTGTGTATATATATGTATATATATATATATATATATATATATATATATATATATGTAAATATGCAGGTCAGGAAGCAACAGTTAGAACCGGACATGGAACAACAGACTGGTTCCAAATAGGAAAAGGAGTATGTCAAGGCTGTATATTGTCACCCTGCTTATTTAACTTCTATGCAGAGTACATCATGAGAAACACTGGGCTGGAAGAAGTACAAGCTGGAATCAAGATTGCTGGGAAAAATAACAATAACCTCAGATATGCAGATGACACCACCCTTATGGCAGAAAGTGAAGAGGAACTAAAGAGCCTCTTGATGAAAGTGAAAGAGGATAGTGAAAAAGTTGGCTTAAAGCTCAACATTCAGAAACGAAGATCCTGTCATCTGGTCCCATCATTTCATGGGAAATAGATGGGGAAACAGTGGAAACAGTGTCAGACTTTATTTTTGGGCTCCAGAATCACTGCAGATGGTGAATGCAGCCATGAAATTAAAAGACGCTTACTCCTTGGAAGGAAAGTTATGACCAACCTAGACAGCATATTCAAAAGCAGACATTACTTTGCCAACAAAGGTCTGTGTAGTCAAGGCTATGGTTTTTCCAGTGGTCATGTATGGATGTGAGAGTTGGACTGTGAAGAAGCTGAGCGCCAAAGAATTGATGCTTTTGAACTGTGGTGTTGGAGAAGAGTCTTGAGAGTCCCTTGGACTGCAAGGAGATCCAACCAGTCCATTCTGAAGGAAATCAGCCCTAGGATTTCTTTAGAAGGAATGATGCTAAAGCTGAAACTCCAGTACTTTGGCCACCTCGTGCAAAGAATTGACTCATTGGAAAAGACTCTGATGCTGGGAGGGGTTGGGGGCAGGAGGAGAAGGGGACGACTGAGGATGAGATGGCTGGATGGCATCACGGACTCTATGGACATGAGTCTGAGTGAACTCCGGGAGCTGGTGATGGACAGGGAGACCTGGCGTGCTGCGATTCATGGGGTTGCAGAGTCAGACACAACTGAGCAACTGAACTGAACTGAAATTGCATCTTTGTTATCCATTCATTTATTGATGAGCACTTAGGTTGCTTCCATATCCTGGCTTTGTAAATAAGACTGCAATGAACATAGGGGTGCATATATCTTTTCTCATTAATTTTTTTGATAAATAATCAGAAATAATTTTTGGGTCATATAGTATTTCTATTTTTAATTTTTGAGGAATATCCATATTGTTTCCCATGGTGGCTGTACCAGGTTACATTCTCACTGACACTTGTTATTTGCTGTCTTTTTATGATAACCATTCTGGCAGGTTTGAGGTGATCCCTCATTGTGGTTTTAACTTGCATTTACTTGATAATTAGTAATATTGAGTGTTTTTATGTACTTGTTGGCCTTCTTTATTTCTCTTTAAAAAAAAAGTTGATTCAGGTCTGCCCATGTTTTAATTAAGTTGTTTTTTGATATTGAGTTGTATGAGTTCTTTGTATATTTTGGATATTAACTCCTTAATGCATATATGATTTGCAAATATCTTCTCCCAATCAGTAGGTGGCCTTTATGTATCGTTGATAGCTTTGTTTGTTGTTCAAAAGCTTTTTAGTTTGATATAGTCCCATTTGTTTATTTTTGCTTTTGTGTCCCTGGCCTGAGAGACACATCAAAAAAATATTACTAAGACTGATGTCAAAGAGCTTACTGCCTATATTTTCTTCTAGAAATGTTATGGTTTCTGGTCTTATATTTAAATCTTTAATCCATTTTAAATATATTTTTGTGCATGATGAGAGAGTAGTCCAGCTTGATTCTTTTGCATGTAGCTGTCCATTTTTCTCAACACCATTTATTGAAAAAGCTCTGTTTCCCCCATTGTATATTGTTGCCTTCTTTTGTCATAGATTAACAGACCACCTATGGTGTGGGTACCCACAAATGTGTGTTCATTTCTGGGCTCCTGTTCTGTTCCATTGATCTATGAGTCTGTTATTGTGCCAGTATAATACTGTTTTGATGACTGTAGTTTGTTTGAAATCAGGAAATGTAATACCTCTAGCTTTGATTTTCTTCCTGAAGATGATTTTGACTGTTCCAGATCTTTTGTGTTTCCCTACAAATTTTAGAATTATATGTTCTTGCTCTATGGAGGGGGGTTCAGGATGGGGAACACGTGTATACCTGTGGCGGATTCATGTTGATATATGGCTAAACTAATACAATATTGTAAAGTAATTAAACTCCAATTAAAATAAATAAATTTATATTAAAAATTTCAATTGGTATTTTGACAGGGATTGCACTAAATCTATAAATTCCCTTGGGTAATATTTTAACAACGATATTTCTTCCAATCCAAGAACATGGTATATCTTTCCATCTGTTTGTGTCATCTTTGATTTCTTTCATCAGTGTCTCATTGTTTTCAATTATAGATCTTTAACCTCCTTAGTTATATTTATTCCTAGGTATTTTATCTTTCTGATGCAATTGTAGGTGAAATTGATTTCTTAATTTCAATGAGAAGCCTGTGCACCACAGCTAGAGATTAGACCACACGGCAGTGAAGACCCAGCACAGCCAAAAATAAATAAATAAAATTCCATTTAAAGAAAGAAATAAATACAACAAATTTCTTTTTTTAATGTAATTTTATTTATTTATTTTTGGCTGTGATGGGTCTTCATTGCCGTGTGGTCTAGTCTAGTTGTGGCACACAGGCTTCTCATTGCAGCCCAGACTCTAGGGTGTGCAGGCTTCAATAGCTGCAGCAGGTGGGCTCAGTGGTTGAGGCTCCTGGGCTCTAGGCTGCAGGCCTACTATTTGTGGTGCATGGGCTTAGTTGCTCCACAGCATGTGGGATCAGGGATCCCTGATCTTCCTGGACCAGGGATTGAACCTGTGTCTCCTGCACTGGCAGGCGCTGAGCCACCAGGGAACTCCCAACAAATTTCTGTTAAGATATTCCAACAAAATTAATGAGTTTTGGTATTTGGTGTGTGTGTGGTGTCTTTTAGGATTTCCTATGTAAGTATCTTATCATCTGCACACAATGACAGCTTTCCTTTTCATTTTCCATTTAGATTTCTCTTATTTATATTTCTTGTCTGATTGCTGTGCCTAGGACTTTCAATACTGTATTGAACAAAAGTGGCAATGTATAGGCATCCTTGTCTTCTTATTCCTGTGCCTTGAGGAAATGTTTTAGCTTTTTACCATTAAGTGTGATGTTAGCTGTGGATTTGTGATATGTGGCTTTTTGGTTATTTTGATACAGCTTCTCTCTGTACCCATGCTGTTGAGAGTATTTACCATGAATGAATGCTGAATTTTGTTAAAAACTTTTTTGCATCTATTTAGATGATCATCTAATTGCTCTTCTTCAATTTGTTAATGTGGTGTATAATATTGGTTAATTTGCAGACGTTAAACCACTCTTGCATCTCTGGGTAAATCTACTTGATAATGGTATATGATCCTTTTAATGTATTGTTGATATCAGTTTGATAATAATTTTATTGATGATCTGTGCACCTAAGTTTATTAGTGATATTGTCCTATAATTTGCTTTTTTTGGTAATATCTTTGTCTGGTTTTGGTATCAGGGTGACACTGACTTCATGGAATGGGTTTGGAAGCATTTTTTCCTTTGCAATTGTTTTGGAATAGTTTGAGAAGAATCTCAAACTTGATTCTTCTGTATATGGTAGAGTTCATCTGTGAAATCTTCTGATTCTGAACTTTTGTTTGTTGGGACACTTTTAAATTACTAATTCAGTTTCATTACCAGTAATTGGTCTGTTATTTCTTTCTGATTTATTCTTGGGAGATTGTACACTTCTTCCAGATTGTCCATTTTATTGGTGCTTGTTCATAGTACTTGTTTATCTTTGTATTTCTGTGGTGTCAGTTGTAACATCTTTTTACTTTTGATTTTATTTATTTGGGCCTCTCTTTTTTATTGGTGAATCTGGTTAAAAGTTTATCAATTTTGTTTATGTTTTTTGAGAACTAGCCCTTTGTTTCATTGTTCTTTTCTTTGTATATCATTTATTTCTGTTCTGATCTTCATAATTTCTTTTCTTCTATTATCTTTGGGTTTTGTTTATTCTTTTTCTAGTTCATTCAGGTGTAAAGTTAGGTTGTTTACTTGAGATTTTTCTTGTTTCTTTGAATTGTTATAAACTTCCCTCTTAGAACTGCTTTTGCTGTGTCCTATAGATTGTGAATTACTGTGTTTCTATTTTCACTTGTCTTCTGGTATTTTTTTTTAAAGTTTCTTCTTTGATTCCTTCCATTGTCCATTGGTTATTTCATAGTTTATTGATTAGCCTCCAAATGTTTTATGTTTTTATTCTCATTGCTTGGGTAGTTGATTTCTAGTCTTATAGCACTGTGGCCAGAAAAGATGCTTGATATGATTTCAATTTTTAAAAATTTACTGAGACTTTTTCTATGTCATAGTATATGACCTATCCTGGAAAATGTTCCATGTGCACTTGAAAAGAATGTATATTCTGCTGCTTTTAGATGAAATATTCTATATATATTTATTAAAGCCATTTAGTCTGAAATGTCATTTAAGGCCAGTGATTTTCTGTCTGAATGATATACGTGGAGTGTTGAAAGTTCCTTCTTATTGTGTTACTGCCAATTTCTCCCTTTATGTCTGTTACTATTTGTTTTATATATGTATGTGTCTTATGTTGGGTGTAGATATATTTATAATTATTATACCTGCATGTTGAATTAATCCTTTGATCATTACCCTTCTTGTCTCTTTTTACAGTCTTCATTTTAAAGTCTATTTTGTCTAAAACTTGGCTTTATTTTCTTCATCTGCATAGAATATCTTATTCTGTCCCTTCTCTTTCATTCTGTATGTGTCTTTAAATTTAAAATAAGTCCCTTATAGGCAGCATATATATAGACATTGTTTTTGTATCCAATCAGCTACTCCCTATCTTTTGAATTGAGCATTTAGTCCATTTACACTTATGGTAATTATTGGTAGGTGTGTACTTTTTATCATTTTGTTAATTGTTTTGGTGTTGTTTTTCTAGTTCTTTTTGTTTTTTTTTCTTCTTCCTTTGCTCCCTTTTCTTGTGTTTGATGGCTATTTATTTCTATTTATTTGACAAGTTGGTTACATTTCCTGGCCTTGTAGAAATGATCCTAAGACAAGATGTCTTATGCTTCTCAGCAGCACACTCTGCTCCGGTCACTTGAGCTATATGCTCTAGGGTTTCTCCCAGTTGGGCTGTGTGGGTCCTGTTGTGGTGGCTGAGTACTGTGGGCAGTCTGGTATGCATTACTGGCCCTTTGTCTGGTTGGCTGCCAGTCCTTGTTTTCTGTGGAGGCTTCTGTCTACTGGCAGACAAGGCTGGCTCATGACGCAGTGGGCTGTAGATCCCTAGGAGTCCTGGGGCTAGTGTTAGCCCACTGGTGGGCAGAACTGGGCTCCAAGGTAGGTGGTTGTGGGGTTGGGGGTCCTGGATATAGTTTTGGTCTGCTGCTGGGTGGGACCTCTTGCTGACATGGCTGGCTGTGGGGTGTCTCAAAGCTGGCTGGCCTGCTGGTGAGTAGGGCTGGATCCTGGGCTACAGGACTCAATGTATCCCAGAGCTGGTATTGGCCTGCTAGTGGGCATGGCCTAAGTGTGGAGAGTCTGGGCTGGCCCTGGCCTGTTAATGGCTAGGCTGGGTCCTGACACAGCAGACTGTGGCTGTGGAGATCTTGGGATTAGTATCTTACCTGGGGCTGGTGCCACTTGTGAGCAAAGCCTAGTTCTAATACCCCTGGCTGCAGGACCTTGGAATCACGGGTGATAGCCAGTGTGTTGCTGTGTGGGACCAAGCCCTGGGCCCTCTGGTGGGGGTCTTAAGATAGCAAGGTGCAAGTGGGTGGCTGTACCCGGCTTTTGCTTAGCCTGAGACATCTCAGTACTGGTGCTGACAGGCTGGTGAGTGGGGCCAGGATTGCACTAGTTAGCTACAGCAAAGGTTCCAAAGTGGCACTTGCCAGGACCAGTGTCCTCGTGGGAGGACGAGCTTACAAATATGGTTGTTGCCAGGGTTTATGTCCCCAGTGTGAGCTCCAGTTGCTCCTACCTCTCCAGGAGGCTCTCCAAGATCAGCAGGCAGGTCTGGCCCAGGCCTCTTTCAAATTACTGCTTCTACCCCAAGTCCTCTTGTGTGTGAGATTTTGTACAAGCTTTTTAAGAGTAAAAGGGCCACACTATATTTCCATAGTATGAATGGTAGGAAGTCCCTGGGATATTTGTTTTTTCTATTCCTTGGGCCATGAGCTTCTGCTTAACAGTAGATGAAAGGATGAAAATATATGAGAGGTTACTTTTAAAGACTTCCAGTGTGACTGAGGAGGTCTGGAAGAGCATGGAGGAGAACTAACATTAGTGAGGAAAATAGAAGGGTTTCTTTGGGTAGATTCTAATTAGTATGTAAAGGGACTTTGTGATCCTATATTCAGAAGATATTGAGTGTCCCACACAGACAGACTTTGTGATTTCTGGGACCATGATTGTTGCATCTCATTGTAATGAATAATAAGCTGTCCTAGTTTGGTGTCTCTTTCAGTCTATAGTACTAATATATACTCTCTGTTCTTACTGCCCCCTTTGCTAATTTTGCTAGTTCCGAAGTCTATGCAGTGCAGGCGCCTGGAAGTTTTGCTTTAAATCCCTTTGCCAGGTGGAACTAGAACTCTCCACTCCCACCACCACTGCCCCTCAGACTTTTTGATAACATTTCCTAGGCATATCCCAACTATAGGAATTTCCAGAGGAAGATGTATCATTTCTATCATATCTGGTCTCCTTTTCTTGGAATTTTCTACCATCCCAAGACTGTATTTCTTTGTTTCAACTAATGAAGGACCATACTCTGTCTCATTCTTCAAACAACCAGCCTTTTGGACTTCAGTGCTTTTCTTCATGCTCTGCCTTGGCCTGAAATCCTCCCACCCCAACTCCCTGTTACTGGGTAAGATTTTTTGGTTCCAGGAGAGAAACAAAGTAAGCTCACTTAAATAAAAAAGAGAAAACTTACTGAAAAGACAAATAAGAAAGCTCAGTGAACTGAAAGGCAGAACTGGGCCTTAGGAACCAGGAACTGGAAGGCAGTAGAAACTGAGGCAGTATTTTCTGTCTCCCATTTCTCCTTTCTTTTTGTCTTGCTGACTTCATTCTTTGCTCTTTGTGGACTGATTTCTTTTGTTCTCTGTCTTCATGATGGAAGACTTGGCCTCCTTTTAGCTCCCAAGTTTATAAGCAATAGACTCAACTACCCAGAGAAGCTAATGTTTTCTTTCATTCTGGGTCCCAATCCCAAACTCCAAAGAAGGTACTCTGCTTGGTCTATTTTGTGTCAGTGGCCCTTAGCTGAAAAATTTAGCTGTGTCCAGGGGTCACGATCAAGCAACAGATATATAATATACTATTAATACAATGCCTCTGGTCAAGAGGAAAGTGAAGTCGCTCAGTTGTGTCCGACTCTTTGCGACCCCATGGACTATAGCCTATCAGGCTCCTCTGTCCATGAGATTTTCCAGGCAATAGTACTGGATTGGACTGATATTTCCTTTCTCCAGGGGATCTTCCCAACCCAGGGATCAAACCCAGGTTTCCTGCATTGTATACAGACGCTTTACCATCTGAGCCACCAGGGAAGTCTGGTCAAGATGAGCAACTTCCAAAGAACCACCCTTGTTCTAATTACATACCAATTAGAATCTACCCAAAGAACCACCTGCTATTCCTTTCCCCATGTCTGTGAAATAAATAGCTTTCCTTCCTTCTTTATTTTCTCATATCAATACAATCAGTAAATGTCTCAGGCAAGTGCTAGTGCTAAAAATACAGTGTTGAATAAAACCTAGTCCTACCTCAGAAATCTTACAGCTGAGCGGAGAATGTAAGCACAGGAATATTTCTACGTATCCTTTACAACCCAATTCAAATATCACCACATTATTTGGAGGTCTTCTCTGACCCTCTCTCTGTTCCCAGTTCTCACAGCTTTGTTGGTGTTATCCTCTTTCTCAGTTCCCTGTGGCTCCATGTACCTACCTCTACTGTAAAAATCACATTTTGTTACAGTTTGTTTTTATGATTTTACTGTGTTTTTTTGTTGTTCAGAAAATGTCTGTTGCTTGAAAGAAAGAGTGAGGTCTTTAGGCCTCTCCCTGCCCTGAGGTGTGGGACCAATGAGGAGACACTGTGTCTCTGCATGTACTGGGGTAGATTGCTCGGCGTCTCTTGAGAGGACAAGGCTGCCATGGGCACACAGCCTGTTTCAGATGAACAGGAGCTGGAGGAATTAGCCTGCCGCCCACAAGAGAGTCATAATTGATAGCCCTCAATAGTCACAGTGGGAAATGCCTCACAACTTTCCTGTATTACACAAAAGTTAAGTCAGACCATCAGCTTGATGGGTTTTTTGATTCTGGGTTTTCCTTCTTAAAAGGGAGGCTCAATACCAATGTCGCTCCCTTTGGAATCTTCCATTATTCATTATTTCCCTTCCCTATCAAGTTCCTATCAGTGATAAGCTCTGATTGACTGTCTCAAAATTCTTAGTTTATTGAAGGGTAAAATAAATAAAATGAAATTCACCCAAAGCACTCTTTGAGTGATTCACAGAATAATTAGCAGTACCCAAGTTTGATTTAAATAATATTTTTTTAAATGAGAAAATTTCTTAAAGTACTTAGCTAGGGCTTGTTATGTTCATAGAACTGACTCATGGTCCTTTTGGATTTTTGAGCGAATGCCATTGTTAGTTTTCAGTTTGCAACAATACCTAATTGGCATCCCAGAGCTCTACATTTTTATTTTTTTCCCCACGAGTCAGCTCTGAGTGGCAGGAGGCAGGAACATTTCTCCTGGGCCTGTGCTTCCCTTCTAAGGGGTTCCTTCTCTCCTTTTCTGGGTTGTATATTCTGATGTACTGGATGATTAGGACATTTGACAGAGGAGTTTTTGCATTTGCTGTGGCATTCTCTTCCTTTGTATTTTCTTATTCCACATTAAAAAAAAAACACAAACAAACAAAAAACCCTTCTATTTTGTATCGGGGCACAGCCAAATAACAGTGTTGTGATAGTTCCAGGTGAACAGCAAAGGGACTCAGTCATACATATAAATGTATCTATTCTCTCCAAACTCCCTTCTCATTCACTTATTCCATTTTGAAGAGAAAATCAGTGGCAATAATTCCCTTCTTCTCTCCCTTTACTCTTTTTGTGGGGAGACGCTAGCTCAAACAATGACCAATCAGCAGAGAGTTTTCTCTAATCATGATGCCTTTAGTTTACTCCTCTGTAAAATGACGTTAACAGTAGAACATATTTTATTATGTTGTGGGCGGGGTGGGGGGGAATGAGAAAATAAAGAAGAAAATACATATGAACAGCTAGAATTCTGTGTTACCTAGTAAGTGGTCAGTAAATGTTACTTATTATTAATATTCCTAAGCTTCTGTAGGTGCTGACACTGGGCAAACTAGATGCAAATAAGTCAGGGTCCACACGTCTGCTCCTCTGGGATCTCTTGTGCCACCGTGGTGCTCAGAACACTGAGAAGTCACCAGCAATGTTCTCCAGCCCTCCAGACTAAAACTGCTCTTGTCCCAAACTTAGTGTTTAAAAATAAATGGAAATCATCTGTATGTATGTGTTTTTAGTCTGCTGTCAATGGGTTTTTGCTTCCATTTGTCTCCTGCTTAAAGTGATCTTTTAAGTTAAACAGTGAGCAATTGCTGAAAAAGAACCATTAAGAAATCTAGGTTCTAATTAACTTTATCTCTAATTGTTATGTAGCTCTGAGTCAGTCTTTTTCGGTAAACAAGGATAAGAACTACAAAGATTAATGAAGGTTGTCAAGATCAGTGGAAGAACAAAACTGAAAATTTTCATGATACCTTACAAATCCAATACTTTGTTTCATTTGATTGCATACAGCCTGGTGAAGCTGGAAGAGTTATTTCTGTTTTATAGTGTAAGAAAACTGAGCACAGAGGAAGAGAGGCTTTTCTATATGACTTGGTTTCCACATTTCTTCCCATGTTCCAGCCCTCTTACAGAGCCCTGTAACGGAATTGTTTGTTTCCTGTGTCCTTCTCCCACCAGAATGAGATCTTCTTGAGGACAGGACCCCAACTCACTTATCTCTGTGTCTCTAGTGTCCTGGACACATAGTACATGCTCAGTAATGTAGAATGAATGAATGCAAAGAGAGCCAAGGCCAAAGACTTGATACTATGATTCTCAGACAAATGCTTGTTTGCTAGTTCTACACTGCTTCCCATCTTGCAGTGACCATGAAGGTATCAGAGGAATAGGAAAAGTGACAACTAATGAAGATATAGGCAGGAAGTGCTGAACCAAGAATATGGATTTTTTTTTTTGTATTTTATTTTTTTAGATGGGACACTCAAATACTCATCTAGTCTGACAACATTAATCAGTCATGGGGATTTGCTTGGGCACTGAGCTCCATGATGCAATCTTGTTTTCTGGTTTGGGAGACAGGAGGAATGGATATGAACAGGTTGCCCAGGGTCAACAGTGAGAACTGAATGTCCAAAGGGTAGGAGATTGACAATGACCTCCTGGAAGAGGCTGGATTTGGTCTGGGTCCCAAAGGATCAGAGGAAGTAGCTTTCCAGCAGAAGGGATGCTGGGAGAGGAGAGGCACCAGAGTGGACAGTGTTGGGTGTGTTTGGGGACCACTGGTATTGGGTGAGCAATTTCCAATTGGTATTGGGTTTTCTCCATGAAAACCGCGGAACCTTTCAAGAGGTCAAAACTTCCTTTGTGTCTTCTGCTCTTAGCCTATTCATGATCTCTCTGTATAATGGTTAAGATGAACTCCTCTAATGGTTGGAATTACCTAATAGAGTTATTCTTTTGTCAGAAGAGTCAGTATTAAAGATGGCATAAGCAAGAAAGAAAGCTATTTCACCAAAGAAATTGGCAAATTGAAATACGCTAAAATCTCTCTCTGGATATCCCTTGTTACCCATTTCCCAGAATGGATAGTCAGACCCAAAAGGGTTTAAGCTTACATTTTTAAATCTGATACTTCCAGTATAAACTCAGCAAGTTACTCAACCTCTCTGAAACTTAATATACTCAGTTATACCTCACAGTAAAGAAAGCTATGTTGCAAAGTTGCTGTGAGGATGAAATGAGAAAATGTAAGAGAAGTGTTTGGTATGCAGTGGGCACACAAGAGATACCTCATTATAGACTAAGTATAAGATGTGTTCTTCCCCTTCTCTACCTTCAGCAGCTAGATATTATGTTTCTAGGTTCCCTTGCAGCTAATTGTGCCTACTTACAAAGTTTATTCAACAGAGGATGAAGATAAGTGAGATGTGCAGATTTGGGGTCATGTTCTTGACAAAGAAGCTCCTTGAATTTCACCTCCTTTTTTTCTCTTCCTACTGGTGATGAACCTGTTTCAGTCATATGGGTAAATTCATCATTTTCAGAGACAGCTGGGAAAAGGTAGATAGGGGTAGAGATACTTAAACCCCTGTAAGGCTTACCAGTCCGCATCTTTACTGAGAGAGAATTAAATATATAAATATATCATTTAAGCTACTGCTATTTGGTCTCTAATAAAGTAGCAGGACCAATACTCTAAATAATTCACTCTAAATGTTCAATAACAAAGGAAATATACATAAATGCATATATAATCTATTTATGGGATGAATTATTGTTGGAATGTTATTTTTTAAAAGAATTAAAAATATAAGACCCAATCCATGCTGGCTAAAATCTTTAGTCCCACTGGAAAACTCAGACTGGTTAAGCAATTAGCCCATGATATGAAACAAGGCTGTATATTGTCACCCTGCTTATTTAACTTATATGCAGGGTACATATTTTAAAATGCCAGGCTGGATGAAGCTCAAGCTGGAATCATGATTGCCAGGAGAAATATCAATAACTTCAGATATGCAGATGACACCACCCTTAAAGCAGAAAGTGAAGAGGAACTAAAGAGCCTCTTTTGAAGGTGAAAGAGGAGAGTGAAAAAGTTGACTTAAAACTCAACATTCAAAAAACTAAGAACATGGGAATCTGGTCCCATCAGTTCATGGCAAATAGACGGGGAAAAATTGGAAAGAGTGACAGACTTTATTTTCTTGGTCTTCAAAATCACTGCACGTGGTGACTGCAGCCATGAAATTAAAAGATGCTTGCTCCTTGGAAGAAAAGCTATGACTAACCTAGACAGCATATTAAAAAACAGAGATGTTACTTTGCTGACAAAGATCCAGATAGTCAAAGCTATGGTTTTTTCCTATAGTCATGTGTGGATGTGAGAGTTGGACCATAAAGAAAACTGAGCACCAAAGAATTGGTGCTTTTGAATGCTGGTGTTGGAGAAGACTCTTGAGAGTCCCTTGGACAGCAGAGATCCAACCAGTTCACACTAAAGGAAATCAGTCCTGAATATTCATTGGAAGGACTGATGCTGAAGCTGAAGCTCCAATACTTTGGTCACCTGATGCAAAGAACTGACTCATTTGAAAAGGCCCGGATGCTGGGAAAGATTGAAGGCAGGAGGAGAAGTGGACAACAGAGGATGAGATGGTTGGATGGGATCACTGACTATGGACATGAGTCTGAGCAAGCTCTGGGAATTGGTGATGGACAGGGGAAGCTGGCATGCTGCAGTCCATGGGATCACAAAGAGTCAGACATGACTGAGCGACTGAACAGAACTGATGAAACAGAGTACACAGACCCTGAGTGCCAGAATTAAAATGAAATAGGTACCAGCTAAAGACTTCCCACATCCTTTGCTAGGTCACTGGCAGTGCATTTGCCACTGCCAGGAGCGCTAGTGTAGCAATAGGTCAGGTAGTGCAGGCTGGATGAAGGACAGATGCAGCCTATGCCTGTGACAGGTATGTTCTACATCTATTGATCCCAATCACCCTTTGGGAGAAGAGGAATGGGAAGCCCTGGGCAGGTGGTGCTCCCATTGTCAAACACCCACATTTTGTACCCATTTATCATTTAAACCATTCATCCCCCATTACAGATGAAGAAGCTGTGGCTGAGAGAGATGAAGTAACTTTCCTGTAATCATCAATAGAACAAGGCTTCAAACTCTAGATTGCTGGGCACTATGTCTTTCCTTTTTTCTGCTGCCCAACCATAGTATCTGTTTTCTTGGTGGACTCTTGTGGGCTAAACCACATTGTTAAGTATACAAGGAAGATGGGGAGGAATAATAAACTCTGAAATTTCTTTTTGACTTTATAGGCATTGCTTGAAATAAATTCATGAGGAAGAAATTGAAGGAGAAAGAGGAAAAGGACGAGGTGGAAGTATTCTTTTTAAAAATAATTTAGTTTAGTTACATTGAATAAACCTAGAAAAAACAAATAGTGCAGAAACAAATGGTGTTAGGAGAATCATTTCCTTGAGGTTCCCACAATGCATTTGGATCTCTAAGAAGAGAGGCTCATTAAAAAGGAAGATTATCTGCTTATTTGGAATGACAAATCTATCCTTATAATCATGGCTGCAAATACTTGGGAGCCTGATCATAAGCACATTTTCACAATCTTTGCAAAGATTAATGAATGATAATAATTACTGTATTCAGTGGCAAAAGCTTTGTTTTGGAGTGTCATAGTAACAATTTTGCTATTCATATTCTAAAATGGATCTACATAGAATGTCACTGATAATTCCTGTGCTTTTTCCCTTCCTTTTGGGTTCACTAGTACACTCTCTTCATTTTATATCAAGTAGTTCAACTATTTCATGACTGTCAGTTACTATATTAAAAAAAAAAATCACACTTTGGGTTTTAGTTCTCCAGTGAGCCAGGGCCAGTATTTGTTGACATCGTGGCTGCCCGAACCTTAGTTTCCTTCAAGTTAAATGAACTCCCATTTCAATATTGAAGTTTCAGGAACACCAAAGAGCAGTTCTGAAATTACACAGTTGATGCTCTTAATTGCAATGTGGGCCTGGAGACCAATGCTGAGTTGCAAATTAGTAAAATCCTTCTGAAGTGGAAAGGTCATATTCAATGAGAGTGTAGGATTTAAGCTATAAAAACCTGGGAAGACATCTATGTTTGCATAGGAAAAAAAATTCACCCCAATGCAGCCCTGATGATTAGTGAAGAATAAAACAGAGTGTTCCAAGCACCCAGGATAAGCCACAAGTGAAGTAGGATGTAGAGGGTGTCCAGGGGAAATGCAGGGGAAGGACCACATGCCACATTTGTCTTGTAGCTTTCCTCCATGCTCCAAAGTGACAGAGACAGGAGAGTCTCTTTTAGTGTTAACTGTGCAAATTCCTCTACCCTCACTTCTCAGTATAAAAGCCATATGTGGAAGCAGAGGCCATGGAAATAGAACTGGGTTTCTTGTTCAATCCCTCAATCTCTTTAAAATTCTCTTCTTTTAGCTACAAATGAACATCTCTTCCTGGAGGTAAACTTATCTCTACAGATATAAAAGATACCATTTAAGCAATATATGAGGGCTTCCCTGGTAGCTCAGCTGGGGAAGAATCCATCTGCAGTGCTGGAGACCTGGGTTGATCCTTGGGTTGGGAAGATCCCCTGCAGAAGGGAATGGCTACCCACTTCAGTATTCTGGCCTAGAGAATTCCATGGACTACAGTCTATGGGGTCGCGAAGAGTTGGACATGACGGAGCAACTTTCACTTCACAAGCAATATGTGTAGAAATAGGTTCTTCAGTGCTCATTTCATCTCCAGTTCATTGGCCCACAGCACCTGTGAGTTTTCATTCTTTTTTCTTGTTTTGATATTTCCACTTTTTTGTGATGATTTGCTTCAGCATTTCTGCTTCACAGAGACTCATTCTGGAAGGATCATTAGTTTTTCTTTTACAAGGCCCCAGTAATGCTTCCTTTCTAACAGCCCTTTGCTCATATGATCTCCTTGTATGATCCTAGCCTCTGACACGGAAGCTTTCATTTGTGGAGTTTGGACATGCAGGCGTGGCCTTTTCAGCCCAGGACTAAAGACCATATCCTCATATCCTTAAGAAGCAGAGATAGTTCTCTGACATCTCAACATTTTTGTACCTCAAAATGGGACAGAGCCTGGGCTTTTACCTTAATCTCTTTACATCTCATTTTTATTCCAGCCCACCCTTCCCCTCATCAGTGCATGCATTGTAGCCTGTACTTTGCCAGCTTTGAGGCAAAATTCAGTTAAATCACTGGATTCTATAAGAAATTCAAGAGATCTACTGAATGTTTGTGGGGTCTCAGGGAGAGGTTACCTCACAAAGCTCACAGCATATTTCTTGAAAAATCTGTCTTATTTCTTTTTCCATCTTCGCTCCTTCACCTACACCTTAGCTGGGGATTCTGCTTTTCTGTTGATACTTACCCTGCACATAAACTTACCCCACATAGCTCTGCAGCTTTTACTCCATTCTCCCAGTTTCCTCAGCATTCACTCTTTCCTCTCTTTATTATGTAAAGTAGCTCTTTGCTTTCCTGAAGGAAATCTAGTGCCCAGCCCAGTACCCTTGTCTGGAGGCTGATTCTTCTGGATTTGAATGAGCAGGCTTACCCAACAGCTTTGCAGCAAAGCTAGTTTTCTCCTTACAAAAGAATTCTCTGACTAGCTGTTATTAGAAAAAGATAAACATTTCTGCATACTCATAAATGGTATTATTAATACTTCATAGGCTTACTGAGAGGATGAAAGGAAATAGAGAACATGGAGTATTTAGCACAATGTAGTTTAGCATTATCATCGTTGAATGGAATCAGATTATTCAATTTTTATCTGCTCTCCCCCTGGTTCTCTGTGGCTACCTGCATTTCACTACTTACAGCTGAGTTGTCTGAGGTTGTTCTTAGCTTTGAGCTCCCCAAGGGTAAGTGCTTCATCTTATCCACTCTTGTATCTCCAGTACCTGCTGCAGTTTGCAGTGCACAGTGATACACATCAAATGTTTGTTGAACAATTGAATCTTTGGCCTGAGAAGCTTCTAGTACATTCTGAAAAAGCACTGTATGTAGAGAAAAAGACAGATCTGAGAAGGAAAGAAAACTAAGGTCGAGGGTCATTTCTGAAAACTATTCAATACACTGAAAGCACTTTGCAGGGAGGGGCCAAGAGGGGCCTCCATATGTTGGAATTTTTAATAGTTTTTCTCCTGTAATTGAGATCTAATCTTAATACATTATAGTCAGAAAAGATGCTTGGAATGATTTTGATTTTTTTTTTGAATTTATCAAGGTTAGATTTATGGCCCAGGATGTGATCTATCCTGGAGAAGGTTCCGTGAGCACTTGAGAAAAAGGTGAAATTCATTGTTTTGGGGTGAAATATCCTATAGATATCAATTAGGTCTAACTGGTCTATTGTATCATTTAAAGTTTGTGTTTCTTTGTTAATTTTCTGTTTAGTTGATCTGTCCATAGGTGTGAGTGGGGTATTAAAGTCTCCCACTATTATTGTGTTATTGTTAATTTCCCTTCATACTTGTTAGCATTTGTCTTACATATTGCGGTGCTCCTATGTTGGGTGCATATATATTTATAATTGTTATATCTTCTTCTTGGATTGATCCTTTAATCATTATGAGGTGTCCTTCTTTGTCTCTTTTCACAGCCTTTGTTTTAAAGTCTATTTTATCAGATATGAGTATTGCTACTCCTGCTTTCTTTTTGTCTTTATTTGCATGAAATATGTTTTTCCAGCCCTTCACTTTCAGTCTGTATGTGTCTCTTGTTTTGAGGTGGGTCTCTTGTAGGCAGCATATATAGGGATCTTATTTTTGTATCCATTCAGTCAGTCTGTCTTTTGGTTGGGGCATTGAACCCATTTACATTTAAGGTAATTATTGTTAAATATGATCCCGTTGCCACTTACTTTATTGTTTTGGGTTCGAGTTTATACACCCTTTCTGTGTTTCCTGTCTAAAGAATATCCTTTAGCATTTGTTGGAGAGCTGGTTTTGTGGTGCTGAATTCTCTCAGCTTTTGCTTGTCTGTAAAGCTTTTGATTTCTCCTTCATATTTGAATGAGATCCTTGCTAGTTACAGTAATTTAGGCTGTAGGTTATTTTCTTTCATCACTTTAAGTATGTCTTGCCATTCCCTCCTGGCCTGAAGAGTTTCTATGGAAAGATCTGCAGTTATCATTATGGAAATCCCCTTGTGTGTTATTTGTTGTTTTTTTCCCTTGCTGCTTTTAATATTTTGTTCTTTGTGTTTGATCTTTGTTAATTTGATTAATATATGTCTTGGGGTGTTTCACCTCGGGTTTATTCTGTTTGGCACTCTCTGGGTTTCCTGGACTTGGGTGATTATTTCCTTCCCCATTTTAGGAAGTTTTCAACTATTATCTCCTCAAGTATTTTCTCATGGTCTTTCTTTTTGTTTTCTTCTTCTGGGATTCCTATAATTCGACTGTTGGAGTGTTTCATATTGTGCTGGAGGTCTCTGAGATTGTCCTCATTTCTTTTAATTCATTTTTCTTTTTGCTCTCTGATTCATTTATTTCTACCATTCTATCTTCTATTTCATTAATCCTATCTTCTACCTCCGTTATTCTACTATTTGTTGTCTCCAGGGTGTTTCTGATCTCATTTATTGCATTATTAATTATATATTGACTCTTTTTATTTCTTCTAGGTCCTTATTAAACCTTTCTTGCATCTTCTCAATCCTTGACCCCAGGCTATTTGTCTGTGATTCCATTTTGGTTTCAAGATTTTGGATCATTTTCACTATCAATATTCAGAATTCTTTCTCAGGTAGATTCCCTATCTCTTCCTCTTTTGTTTGGTTTGGTGGGCATTTCTCCTGTTCCTTTACCTGCTGGATATTCCTCTGTCTCTTCATCTTGGTTACATTGCTGCGTTTGGGGTGGCCTTTCTATATTCTGGAAATTTGTGGAGTTCTCTTTATTATGGAGTTTCCTCACTGTGGGTGAGATTGTATCAGTGGCTTGTCAAGGTTTCTTGGTTAGGGAGGCTTGTGTTGGAGTTCTGGTGGGTGGAGCTGGATTTCTTCTCTCTGGAGTGCTATGAAGTGTCCAGTAATGGGTTATGAGACATCAATGGTTTTGGAGTAACTTTGAGCTGCCTGTATATTGAAGCTCAGGGGTGTGTTCCTGTGTTGCTGGAAAATTTGCGTGGTGTCTTGCTCTGGAACTTGTTGGCCCTTGGGTGGTGCTTGGTTTCAGTGTAGGTATGGTGGCGTTTGATGAGCTCCTATCGATTAATGTTCCCTGGATTCAGGATTTCTCTGAAGTTCTCAGGATTTGGACTTAAGCCTCCTGCTTCTGGTTTTCAGTTTTATTTTTACAGTAGCCTCAGGACTTCTCCATCTATACAGCACCAATGATAAAGCATCTAGGTTAAAGATGAAAGGTTTCTCCACATTGAGGGACACCCATAGAGGTTCACTGAGTTACATGGAGAAGAGAAGAGGGAGAGGGGAGTTAGAGGTGACTGGAATGAGATGAGGTGGGATCAAAAGAGGAGAGAGCAAGCTAGCCAGTAATCACTTCCTTATGCTGCTACACAGTCTGGACCACTCAGAGGTGTTCATGGAGTTATATAGGGAAGAGGAGAGGGAGGAAGTAGACAGAGGTGGCCAGGAAGATAAAAGAGGAAAATGAAAAGGAGAGAGACAGATCTGGCCAGTAACCAGTTCCTAAGTGTTCTCCACTGTCTGGAACACACAGAGATTCACAGAGTTGGGTAGAGAAGAGAAGGGAGTGGGAAGAGACAGAGGCTACCTGGTGGAGAAAAGGAGAGTCCAAAGGAGGAGAGAGTGGTCAAATCAGTAATCTCACTCTCGAGTAAAATTGGGTACTGAAGATTGGGTTTTTAAATGTACAAAACTGACAACAAATACCAAAAAGCAAAGATTAAAAATCTGGAGTAGAGACTGGATTTTCAAAAATACAATATTAAAGAAAAGAATTAGAAGAAAAAAAACAAAGCCACAAGAATTATTATAAAACAACAAAAACCACAAAAGACTATATACAGCATTTACTTTAAAAATAGGGTCTTTTTAAAAAAAAGTAATAGTAGGTTATAAAAATAAAAATTAGAGAAATAGAGGACTTAAAAATTTAAGGAAGTTAAAAAAGAAAAAGAAAAGAAAAAACAATCACGCAACAACATGAACACACACACACACAAAACAATGATCGTAAAAATAGTAAAGATATATCTGTCCCTTTCTCTGGTGTTGTGGGCTGTATGGGGTCACTTCCAAGGCTGTTCCCTCTGTTTAACTTCTGTTTTCTGGTCTCTTCAGTGTCTGATTTCCGTCTTGACACAGGAAGGGCGGTGGTGGACACTTTTTTTTTGCTCACTTGTTCAGTTGCGCTGTGGGGAGGGAGGGATGCTGCAAACAAATAATACTGGCGTGTGCTTGTAGTGTCTCATCCACACTAGGCCTGCCCCTGTTCATGGCACACACTGCTCAGGCTCTATGTTGCTCCACCGGGGAACCATCTGAGGCTGGCCCTAGGCTTCATGCACCTCCCTGGTCTAAGCCGCTCAGGCTCAGCACTCAGGCAGCCCTCAGAGGCACAGATTTGGTTGGGCCTGCATTTTGTGCCCTTCCCAGGTCCGAGTAGCTCAGGAGTTTGGCGAGAGCAGTCGCTGCGACTTATTACGTTTCCCTGCTGCTCAGTTTTCTGGGTGTACTGCTGGTGTCCCTTCTCAGGCAGATGATGACTGTCCAGAACCCCCAGAAGTCTCAGTTAGCAAAGAAGCCTGCTTGCATTTTGGTAGGTAATGTCTCTCTTGGGCTGTGATTGCCCCCTTCCAGCCCTTACAGCTCTGGCTGCCTGTCACCGGAGGGGATTATTCTGCAGCCGGCTATTTCTGTTCCATCCTTTGTTCTGTGTGCAGTCTTGGTGGTGTCTTACGTTTGAGTGTTTCGCGTGGTAGCTATCTCACAGTCTTGTTTGCTAGCCCAAGTTAGTTCGCTCTGGTTATGCGCGAGGAGTTCCGGCCTGATTCTTAAAAGAGCACTGCAGCCCGTGCCTCCCGCACCTCCCTGCCCACCCCCACTTGCTAGTGGTGGATGCAGGCGCCTGCACTGCTTTTCCAGTGGGGGAATTACTGTTGGGCTCGTAATCTGTTGGTTTTAATTATTTATTTATTTTTCCTTCCTGTTATGTTGCCCTCTGTGCTTTCAAGGCTTGCCACAGACTCGGCAGCAAGAATGTTTCCTGGTATTTGGAAACCTCTCTTCTTAAGAGTCTCTTCCTAGGATGGGACTCCCTTCCCAGGATGGAGCTCCCTCCCTACCTCCTTTGTCTCTTTTTCGTCTTTTATATTTTTTTCCTATCTGTTTTTGAAGCCAATGATCTGCTTCTCTGGGTGCCTGATGTCCTCTGTCAGCATTCAGAAGTTGTTTTGTGGTATTTACTCAGCGTTGAAATGTTCTTTTGATGAATCTGTGAGGGAGAAAAGTGGTCTCCCCATCCTATTTCTCTGCCATCTTAGGACCGCCTTCTCAAGTGTTTAACTTTTAAACTTAGTAAGTTTTGATTTAATAAGTGATCTTTATTTTTTTTCCTTATAATTAAATTTATTTATTTTTTTAATTACAATACTGTATTTGTTTTGCCATACATTGACACGAATCAGCCATAGGTGAACACAATCGCCCAATGCTGATCTTTAATGTCAGTGAATGAGGTTCTAATTGTATGAATTATTTATCATAAGTCACCTACTCACGGCAAAAGGATGAGCTCTAGGAATCTCTGTGCTTTCACCAAGTTCTTATTGTGCTTTGTGTCTCTGGTTTTCTTTCCACTGCTTGAGCAAACAGTCCCATGGCTAACTCAAAGGGAGGAGGAAGGATCTAATTGTGTGCAATATCCTCCCTGTGTGGTCTGCTTTCCTTGAACCCAAGAGGAGTATGTGTGGGGAAGGACTGGCCTAAAACATTGAAGCATCCCATGAAAATTCTGAAATTTGGTGTCCCATCAATCTGTTTTTCTTAAATATTTGTTCATCTGAGGGAAGGACCTAGCTCATGGGGAAAGGATGCATATTTTAAATGGGGGAAGATGCAGCTCTAAGTAATTCACATCAGTCCCAAAGTTGTGTACCCAACTCAGACAAAAGAAATCTCTCCATTAAGCAAATCAACTTTCTTAGAAGACAGTTCATGGATGTGCAGTCTCATGTTAGTTGAATATGTTCCTGGGTGGGTGAGGGGCTCATCCAATACCAAGTGGTTTTAAAAATATTTTCCCTAATCACATAACCTGAAAAGAGTTCTTGTGAAATACACTTTTTCTAACTCACCAAATTTCCAGTGTTTCCTTAGTATCCACTATTGATGGACCTCCAGCTGATATTACCTTAATATTCCACCTTTAGCTTGGAAGGTTGAACTCTGGCTCAAGAAAAATATATTTTAAATGTATGATTCCACTTATTACACTGGAACATATAATATGAATGTTGATATGATTTCTTTTAAAATTATTTTTAAGTATTTATTTTTAAATTAGAGGATAATTTATTTACAGTATTGTGTTTGTTTCTACTGTACAACAATATGAACCCGTCATAAGTGTACACATATTCCCTCCTCTTGAGCTTCTTTCCCCTCCCCCTTCCACCCCTGTAGGTCATCACAGAGCACCAAGCTGAGTTCCTTGTGCTATACAGCAACTTCCCACTAGCTGTCTATTTTATATATGACTGCTGCTGCTACTGCTAAGTCACTTCAGTCGTGTCCGACTCTGTGCGACCCCATAGATGGCAGCCCATCAGGATCCGTCGTCCCGGGATTCTCCAGGCAAGAACACTGGAGTGGGTTGCCATTTCTTTCTCCAAAGTGTGAAAGTGAAGTCACTGAGTCGTGTCAAACTCTCAGCAACCCCATGGACTGCAGCCCACCAGGCTCCTCCATCCATGGGATTTTCCAAGCAAGAGTACTGGAGTGGGGTGCCATTGCCTTCTCCTTTATATATATATGACTACTTTTCTAATTTATCACATCCTCTCCTTCACCCTCTGTGGCTACAAATCCATTCTCTACTTCTGCGACTCTACTCCTACCCTGAAAATAGGTTCATTGGTACCATTTTCTAGATTCCACATATATGCATTAATATATGATATTTCTTTCTTTTTGACTTACTTCACTCTATATAACAGGCTCTTTGTTCACCCACCTCAATTCAACTGGTTCATGTTCATTTGTTTTTCATGGCAGAGTAATATTCCATTGCATATATATACCACAACTTCTTTATCCATTCAACTGTCGATGGACTTCTAGGTTGCTTCCATGTCTTGGCTTTGTAATAGTAAATGAACATTGAGGTACATGTGCCACCTTGAATTGTGGTTTTCTTAGGGTATATGCCCAGTAGTGGGATTGCTGGCCATGTAGTAGCTTTATTCCTAGTTTTTAAAGGAATTTCCATACTGTTCTGCTGTACCAATTTAAATTCCCACCAATGGTGCAAGAGGGATCCCTTTTCTCCATATCCTCACCAGCATTTATTGTTTGTAGGTTTTTTGATGATGGCCATTCTGATTAGTGTGAGGTTTGTACTGTTCTCATTGTAGTTTTGATTTGCATTTCTCTAATAAAGGTAATGTTGAGCATCTTTATGCTTGTTGGCCATATGTATGTCTTCTTTGGAGAAATGTCTGTTCAGGGCTTTTTCCCATGTTTTTATTGGGTTGTTTGTTTTTCTGATCTTGAGCTGTATAAGCTACTTGTATATTTTGGAGATTAATCCTTTGTTAGTTGCTTTGTTTGCAAATATTTTCTCCCATTCTGAAGGCTGTCTTTTCATCTTGTTTACATTTCCTTTGTTGTGCAAAAGCTTTTAAATTTAATTAGGTCCTATTTCTTTAGTTTTATTTTTATTTCCATTACTCTAGATGGTAGGTCAAAGAGGATCTTGCTGTGATTTTATGTCAAAAAGTGTTCTGCCTATATTTTCCTCTAAAAGTTTCATATTTTCTGGCCTTACATTTAGGTCTTTAATCTATTTAAGTTTATTTTTATGTATGATCTTAGGACGTGTTCTACTTTCCTTCATTTACACGTGGCTGTCCAGTTTTCCCACCATCTCTTACTAAAGTGGCTGTCTTTTCTCCACTGTATATTATTGCCTCCTTTGTCAAAGATAAGGCAGCCATATGTATGTGGGTATATCTCTGGGCTTTCTATCTTATTCTACTGATCTATATTTCTGTTTTTTGTCAGTACCATACCATCTTGATTACTGTAGCTTTGTAATATAGTCTGAAGTCAGGCAGGTTGATTCCTCCAGCTTCGTTTTCTTTGTCAAGATTTCTGTGGCTATTTTGGGGTCTTTTGTGTTTCCATAAATATTGTAAAATTTTTCATTCCAGTTCTGTGAAAAATGCCTTTGATAATTTCAGGGATTGCACTGAATCTGTAAGTTGCTTTGAGTAGTATAGTCATTTTCACAATATTGATCCTTCTAATCCAAGAGCATGATACATCTCTCCATCTGTTTGTGTAATCTTTGATTTCTTTTATCAGTGTCTTATAATTTTTTTGAGTACAGTCTTTTGTCTGCATAGGTAGGTTTATTCGTAGTTTTTTTTTTTTTTTCTGTTGTAGTGATGAATGGGATTGTTTCCTTAATTTCTCTTTCTGATTTCTTATTGTTAGTGTATAGAAATGCAAGGAATTTCTGTGCATTGATTTTGTATCCTGCCACTTTACTAAATTCATTGATTAGCTCCAGTAATTTTCTGAAGTTATCTTTAGGGTTTTTTATGTATCGTATCATGTCATCTGCAAACAGTGAGAATTTTACTTATTTTCCAATCTGGATTCCTTTTGTTTCTTTTTCTTCTCTGATTGCCATGGCTATGACTTTCAAAACTATGTTGAATAATAGTGGCAAGACTGGGCACCCTTGATATGATTTCTTATTAATTTTGATCTCCACATATTTTTGGTGTAATATTTTTTATTTTAATTTTTTTACTGAGGTATAGTTAATTTAAAATCTTGTGTTACTTTCAGATATAGAATAAAGTGACACTTTAGGTGATTTGGTTTAGC
Source organism: Nanger dama (assembly GCA_917880005.1). NCBI lineage: Eukaryota > Metazoa > Chordata > Mammalia > Artiodactyla > Bovidae > Nanger > Nanger dama. Next base: position 18,903,834 of record CAKJTW010000014.1, read on the forward strand.
ATTTACTTTATTATTCCAGCAGCTGATGTTTATTAACTCTGAGGTTCAAAATTGCTATTCCAGGTTCGATGTCTCTGAAAAAGTGGTCCTAGAATGCATTTTGAAGCATTTCCCACAAAGGTTGCTCTGATAATTATGGTCTGACTGACTGAATAAACACATGAATGGGACACTATCTGGCTGATGAAATCTTGCTTATTTGTGGCTCTTATATCTTGAGCTACTCTTCAGATTTACACAACTGTTAAATGGGAATAATCATCTTTATGATGGGAGAAATCTGTTATTGAACAACCCCATTTTGATAGGTAGAATTCAAAATTTTGGCGCTAAGACAGGCTTTAGAAAACTGTTCCAACCATTTGCTTTTACAGGTGAAAATCCCGAGGCCACAAGTTATAAGACTTGTCTAAGGTGTTCTGTCACATAGGAAAAAGCTTTTTCTTTTTTTTGCCTGTGTTGGTGATTGTTGTTACTATTTGCCATTGTGAGACTTTTATCAGGTTTTCTCTGATTGTAGCACATCCAAGGATTTCAAGCATTTGGTTTAGTTTAAGTCACCTGAACCCAATGCCAATCTCCATGATTTAGCTGGCCATGGAGGGCAAGTGTCTTGCCATTCATACTGTTCACTGAACCTAGGGTAGGTAAGGCATGACTAAGAAAGATGGAAGAAGACTCGAGGAGCTCTAGGGGCTGCAGACTTGTTTATTTTCTCTGAGCACCAGCAGCAGGGAGTCTTCAAAGACTACTGATTTACTAAGACAGACAAAAGTGGCCCCTGGCCAAGTGGGCATGCAGGCGCAGTGCTACCAAGGTCAGCAATATCGCTGTTCATAAAACATAAGGTATGAGGCCGTGAGAGAGTGGGGCAGGAGAGCCTGACTGACGCCATGTTGTCAGTTAATTTCTCCATAGCAAGGCACATTAATAAAACACAATCTCTTGTAGAATATTAGCAAACTGATTAACTGGTCAGCTATAGGGATATTCTGAGAACCAGATGGACATTTGACAGAATCACATCAAATTTTCATGGAGGTAATTAGTTTCCTCCACTTTGAGCCATTCAGTTATACAGTAGCAATTAAACTCCAGCCTACAACATTAAAATATGATTAGCCTTTTGCTAATAATACAAAAGAAACATCAAGGTGAATATGAAGGAGGAGCGAGAAGGTCTTAAGCACAAGGATTTATTTTCAGATTGCATGTTCGGTGTTCTCTCACCCCTCAGTGAGATGACAGAATCGTTTCGGTGAGACACATCAGCCATTCTTTTTCTTAATAAAAATAGGAAGTATTGTATGTCATATCTTTGATTTCTGCCAAGGAATTTTCTAGAATATTATATGCTATTCTAGTTCAGATACCAGTCAAGAAGGATTTTTTTCAAGCAACACTGGCAAAGGTTGAAACAATTAGGACTATTCAGCCTGGCTTCCCAGGTGGCTCAGTTGATAAAGGATTCACCTGCAATGCTGAGGATATGGGTTCAATCCCTGGGTTGGGAAGATATCCTGGAGAAGGAAATGGCAACCCACTCCAGTATTCTTGCCTGGGAAATCCTTTGGGCAGAGGAGCCTGGTGGTCTACAGTCCATGGGGTTACAAAAGTCAAACACGACTTAGGCGACTAAACCACCACCACAAGCCTGACAAAGAGCTAGCTGAAGGGTACCCTAGGGTGAGCTCCTGCAGGCAGAGCTTTTCTAGACAGGGCTGCTGCTGCTGCTAAGTTGCTTTAGTCATGTCCGACTCTGTGTGACCCAATAGACAGCAGCCCACCAGGCTCCCCTGTCCCTGGGATTCTCAGGCAAGAACACTGGAATGGGTTGCCATTTCCTTCTCCAATGCATGAAAGTGAAAAGTGAAAGTGAAGTCACCCAGTCGTGTCCAACTCTTAGCGACCCCATGGACTGCAGCCTACTGGATTCCTCCATCCATGGGATTTTCCAAGCAAGAGTACTGGAGTGGGGTGCCATTGCCTTCTCCCTAGACAGGGCAGTGATAATCATTCTTTACCTCCACTGAAGTCAGGGCAGACAGAAACTAGAATAAATTTTAGTGGATACTGGGTTAAAAATTAATTATCATTAGTTGAAGACATGGAGAAGGAAATGGGAACCCACTTCAGTATTCTTAGAGAATAAGAATTCTATACTGAATAAGAATTCAGTATTCTAGAGAATCCCATGGACAGAGTAGCCTGGTGGGCTACTGTCCATAGGGTCATATAGAGTCGGATATGACTGAAGCGACTTAGCATACATGCATGCATTGGCTCAGGAAATGGCAACTCACTCCACTATTCTTGCCTGGAGAATCCCAGGGATAGGGGAGCCTAGTGGGCTGCCATCGGGTCACACAGAGTTGGACACGACTGAAGTGACTGAATAGCAGCAGCAGCAGCAGTTGAAGACAATACTATTTAGAACTCTTGGTTGAAAAGGAGAGAAACCCAAGTTGGACTTACTCAAGTAAAAAAATAATTTCTTAGGTTTTTTAACTGACGAGATCACGGTTTATGCACTTCGGGAAGGCTTGGTCTAAGTTCTCAGTTCTAAGGACTCAGTTTCTTCTCTTTTTATTTCCTAGCTGGCTTGTCTTTCTCACTGTCTTTTCTTTTCCTTCCTTCCTTCCTCCTCCTTCCTTTCTTTCAAAATAATTTGAGATGAAATTAATGTAAATTTAATCATCTTTAAGTGAACAATTTTAGTGCATTCACAGTGGTGTGCCTCTATCTAGTTCAAAAACATTTCCATCACTCCAAAGTAAAAGCCTTACCCATTAAGCAATTATCCCTTGTCTCCCTACCACCCCCACCTAACCACCAATCTATCTCTATGGGTATTCTATCTCTATGGGTATTCTATCGTTATGGGTATATCTATTCTGGCTATTTCATATGAATGGAAATATATGACTTTTATGCTTGGCTGATTTTACTTAGTATCATGATTTGGAGATTCATTCATATTGCAGTACATGCAAATACTTCATATTTTTATGGCTGAATAAAAATACCATTGTACGTATAGACCATAATTTATCTACTGATGCATTGATGAACTTTTAGTCTGTTTTATTTCATTCTTCTTTTTTTTTTTTGGTGGCCCATAAGAGGCTATTTTTATTCTCTGGCTCTTGTTAATAGTGCTGCTATGAACATGTTTATACATGTACTTGTTTGAATGCATGTTTTTAATTCTTTTGGGTACATCCTGGGAATAGTAATGCAAGATCATGTGGAAGTTCTGTTTAGCTTTTTGAGAAAATGCCAAACTGTTTTCCACAGTGGATGAACAATTTCATGTTCCCACTAATTATACATGAAAAGGTCTAAATTTCTCCACATCCTCACCAATACTTCTTACCTCCTCCCCACTCCTTTTTTGATTATAATCATCCAAGTGATGACCACATGATTGTGGTTTTGATTTGTATTTCCCTAAAGACTAATGATGTTGAGTATCTTTTCATGTGCTTTTTGGCCATTTGTATATCTTATTTGGAGGAACACCTGCTTTCTCTTACAGGCTTTTATCATGGTAGGTTGACTAATCAAATTATCTGCCTGGGATGAAGGGGTTTCCAGGAAGGCAGTGCTTTAAGATTTATTATAAAATGAATAAAGTCTCAGCAAATTGGGGCAAGTTGGTCACATAAGTGTTGGGAAAGATGGTATGGAATCTTAGGCATATAGATTTTAGAGTTTAGGCATCATAGAAATAAATAGCATAATTATTCCTTAATCTCAGGAACAGCCATGGCCAGTTCTGTTTGGCCATTCTAATTGGCCTGACATGGAATGGAGGTCTACCCCTGGACTCATGTGGCCAGGTGGATAAATTACTTAAGCATGTTTTCATCCTTATGCTGAAGGATTAGCTTCTTCTCAAAAACTGGGATGAAGTAGGATTACTTCATGCAACTGGAGGGATGATTCTTCATATACAGAGATGCCTGGCAGATGTATATATGATCATTACAAACATTCATATGAATCAGTTATTGTGCTTAACACTTGCACATAGATTATTTCCTTCAGTTCTTGCAATATTCTAGGTAGGTATTAATAACCCAGTATTAGACATGACAAAATTGAGCCTTAGGAAAGTTAAGTTACCATGCTCAAAGTCACATGAGCTAGAGAGAGAATTGCTTTTTTTTTTCCTTATTGAGATAATATAATTGATGTATAACATTGCATTAGTTCATTGTTGTATACTTAAAACTAATACAATATACCTATATATATATTATATATATATAATATATATATATATATATTATATATATATATATATATATAGAGAGAGAGAGAGAGAGAGAGAGAAATGATTTTGGTTAACTTTTGATATAGCACAGTATAAAACAGAATTTTCAGACAGCAAGGAGAATTCAAGGAGAAAGAGGTAGAAGAAGCTCCCTTCAGAGGACTTTGTATCAGTCAGAGTCCATTCAGGAAAATGAACTACTCCAGTTATTTTAATAGAAGTTTTAATGAAAGAGATATGTTAAGAAGATATCCAAATAATGATAAAGGGAAACATTGAGGTACATAAGAATAGTAGCTTCAGTAATAGAGACAAGAGGCTGGGGCCATTAAAATCTGGGAGAAGAGGCCCCAGACCACCACCCTGTTATCTCTGAAGTGGTGCACTAAGGCTGGTTCTGTGGGTGTGTAAAATATGTGAAATTGAAACCAACTACTGCTGTAGGTACAGAAAGCAAAAAGGAGGTAATCTTCCCTTCCTGCAGCCCTCCAACCCCTCTCTAGCACCCCATGTTGGCAGAGCTTAATACAGCACAAGCTGGCAAAGCAGAAATACCATTTACAGGTTCCCATCTCCAGGAGTGGAAAAGGTCAGTTTTTTTTCCAGTCCCAAAGAAGGGCAAAAAAAAAAAAAGAACATTCAAACTACCACACAGTTGTGCTCATTTCACATGCTAGCAAGGTCATGCTCAAAATTCTTCAAGCTAGGCTTCAACAGTGTTGAACCAAGAAATTCCAGATGTACAAGCTGGATTTAGAAAATGCAGAAGAACCAGAGATCAAATTGTCAACATCTTTTGGATCAGAGAAAAAGCAAGGTAATTCCAGAAAAAAACATCTACTTCTGCTTCATTGACTATGCTAATGCCTTTGACTGTGTGGATCACAACCCATGGAAAAGTTTTCAAAAGATAGGAATACCAGATCACCTTACCTGCCTCTTGAGAAATCTATATGCATGTCAAGAAGCAACAGTTAGAACTGGACATGAAACAAATGACTGGTTCCTAACTGTGAAAGGAGTAGATCAAGGCTATATATTGTCACCATGCTTATTTTACTTATATGCAGAGTACATCATGCAAAATGCTGAGCTGGATGAAGTTCAAGCTGGAATCAAGATTGCTGGGAGAAATATCAATAATCTCAGATATGCAGATGACACAACCCTTATGGCAGAAAGCAAAGAGGGACTAAAGAGCTTCTTGATGAAGGTTAAAGAGAAGAGTGAAAAAGCTGTCTTAAAACTCAACATTAAAAAACTAGGATCATGGCATCCAGTTCCATCACTTCATGGCAAATAGATGGGGAAACAATGGAAACAGTGACAGACTTTTTTTTTTCTTGGGCTCCAGATTTACTGTGGATATTGACTGCTATCATGAAAAGATGCTCGCTCCTTGGAAGAAAAGCTATGACAAACCTAGACAGCATATTAAAAAGCAGAGACACTGCTTTGCCAGCAAAGGTAAATATAGTCAAAGTTATGGTTTTTCACTGTAGTCATCTATGGATGTGAGAGTTGGACCATAAAGAAGGCTGAGTGCCAAAAATTGATGCTTTTGAACTGTGGTGTTGGAGAAAACTCTTGAGAGTCCCTTTGTCTGCAAGGAGATCAAACCAGTCACTCCTAAAAGAAATCAACCCTGAATATTCATTGGAAAGACTGATGCTGAAGTTGAAACTCCAATACTTTGGCCACCTGATATGAAGAACTGACTCACTGGAAAAGACCCTGACTCTGGGAAAGATTGAAGGCAGGAGGGGAAGGTGATGATAGATGATGAGATGATAGGATGGCATCACCGACTCAATCCACGTGAGTTTGAGCGAACTCTAGGAGATGATGAAGGACAGGGAATCCTAGTGTGCTGCAGTCCATGGGGTTGCAAAGAGTAGGACATGATTTAGTGACTGAACAAACAAAAAGTCTCCAAGATCACAGAACAGATTGTAGCAGAGTTGAGAGAAAATAGCTTAATTTAACACTGCTTTTAAAAAGGAAAATTCAGAGTTACAGTGAAACTGTTCCTATATCAAACTAGAAACATGGTTGTATTTTTTAATAAATCAGAGGTTTTTATTTTCTGAATTTAAGCTTACCTTTATAGATTTGAGGAATTAATATAATTAAACTCTGGCTTCTCCCTAGTCCTGTCCTATATAACATCATGCTTGAAACTTTCAGACCTTCTCAAATTTGTTTCCACTCTGTAATTTATCCGTTGAAGTTTTGTTTGAAGCTGATGTGGAAAGATCTAAACTTTGAAATCAGATATGTGTGAATTCAGTCTTGCCTCTGCCACTTTGCTTGTGGATTAACATTGGGTGAGTTAGTCTTAATTCTCTCACCTTTTAAATGAACAATGGATTATATATATATCATAGGGTTTTATAAAATTTATATGAAATAATGTGTAAAAAAACCTGGCAAACTGTCTGGCACAGCAGTGATATTTACTTAATAAAAGCAAATTCCTCTTCTCGTTTTTTTTACTCAGTGCCTCTAATTGAGAATAAACTATGAGTTTTAGACAGATCATCTCCCTGAATGTAGAATCTCACTTTTCCAGCAGCAACAAAAATTAGACAGGCATTTGCATCCTCTCTGTTATAGCTCCCCCAAATAATCCACTGGTCTAAGTGTCTGTATGATTACTTGCTATGTCATCATTGCCAAGACAAGTTTCCCACTTTCTCCTTCCAACTAGAATGCCATTCTTGGGCTCCCTGCTATGGAGAAATTCTCTGACTCCAAGACGGGTTGTTGCCTTCTCCACGTCCCCTCTGAACTGCCCTAAGGTTTCTTTATTGAGAATTGAGGGCAAAGACCCATCTTCAAAGGAGGCAAGGTGGATTTTGGTGAATTGCTGTGCATTGTAAGCTTGCACTTCCAAGGTTTGGAGATGGTATTTCTGAACTACCATAAATGTTCCTTCCTTGGAAAGCACAGGATTCAGTGATGCTGGCAGAAGTCCCAAGAATTCCTTGGGCCACTTTATAGTGAAATTATAATTGAATAAATAGTCACAGATGTGTAGAAGCTGGGATGCTCTGGAGGTTAACAGAGAGACAGAGGTGATTGCTTTCTTTTCAGGAAATGAAGAATTGGGTCGTAATTTGCCTTTGCTTCATCAGAGAGTATGAACTTACTAAGCATCTCCTGTCCCCTCTCTGCCTTTTATTGAACCATCTCCTGTCCCCTCTTCGCTTTTTGTTGAACCAGAGACGATTTGATGTGAGTCTCCTGAGAGTTTTCGTTAATGCAGTTTGTGAGGGGGACTTTGCTCTCTGAGGACCCCCTGATGAGAAAGTTTTAGCACATGCTGTTACCCCCATCATGGAGCTCAATGCTTTTGGCTTCAGTGTGCTCATAGGCCTCTTTGCACATGGAAGTTAATAATGTGTGGAAACTCAATTTAAAAACAAAATCATCTTTGAGTCACATGAGGGTAGAAAAGCAGGGTAACACTCCAGGTTTCTTCTTTTAAAACAATTTGTTTCCTCCCCAGACCCCCACCCCCGCCGTTTTTCTCAACTTCTTTTATCCTTTCTTTGAATCAAGCTGCTTCTGGACTGCAAACTCACAATGCTGCTTTTCAGCTTGGATTGAATTTTTACAGCAAGTCATAAACCCTTGGAAATAGGATTTATAATGGAAACGCTGATACAGGCCTAGCTAGCGTGGCCAGAGAAGTGTTCAAATAATACTGGAGAGTAATATTCTTCAAATCTAATACTCTATAGATTTTTCTCCTGCTGTGATTCAAACTGACCCAATTCTTTCTCTGACTTCTTCGGTGCCAAAGCCTATGTCCTGCCATGTCCCTGACTAGAACGTCTGGGTCACTTTGATATGTGACAGAACATGACAGGTTAATTCCTGTAGGCTGAGACCATCTGGGCTGAATACATGGCTGAACTCCATTAAAGCCTTTATACAAACTTTTAATGTTCTGGTGGGGGTGAGAAAACCAACTTGTCTTTTGGGCATCCAAAAGCTAGCTAGATTTGGGGTAGGGCGAGTTCTTGAAGGAGCTGAGATCCCTAGAGTGAGGCAGGCTTGGGATGGAGGGGACAGGCATGGTGAGCTATGCTAGTCTAGGAGGCAGACCCTCATAGGAGGGAGAGCAGGCAGATAAGCAGACAGGCTGCCCTGGCAGGTGTGCAGAGCACAGTGATAGGGAGCCAGGAAGCATTCATAGACATCCAAGCAGGTGGCTTCCTTTAAAGTCTGGTGGCAGGTAGCACTGTTTCAGTTCCTGGCCATGATTCCTAGGGAATGGGGGCAAAGTTGGAGTATAATTTAAACAACAACAAAAACCACCCCATAGCCTCTGCCCTCAGTTCCTGGCACAGAGATTCCAAAACTCTTGGAATTTCCTAAGTGATGGGAGTGTCTTTGTTATTGATACAGAGCCCCTTTCCCCATTCCTGAATTCCTGCTAGTGAGATGACTCAGGGTGGCGCCTCAGACAGTTTCCAGGGAAAGGCTTACTACCTACGGTGACTAGAGTTGGCACTTTCAGACTACTGTTCATTTTCTGAGGTAGTAAGGAGGGATGGGGGCTTCCCAGGTGGTGCTAGTTGTAAAGAACCCACCTGCCAATGCAGGAGAGAAGAGACACGAGAGATGCAGATTCGATCTCAGAGTCAGAAAGATCCCCTGGAGGAGGGCATCACAATCCACTCCAGTATTCTTGCCTGGAGAATCCCATGGATAGAGGAGCCTGGTGGGCTACAGTCCAGAGGGTAACAAAGAGTCAGACATGACTGAAGTGATTTAGTAAGCATGCATGCACATAAGAAAGGATGGAGATTAAGTTAAATCACCAATGTCTTAGCCAGTCATGCCTATGGAAGGAAGACTTGATTACAAACTCCTGAAAAGCAAGTTTTGAGGAGATCCCAAGTTGATGACTATTTGACATGAGGGGAGGCTGATGCACCCAGACAGATCATGGAAGCTCTGCACTCCCTCCAGCCCCATACCCTGCCCTGAGCTTCTCTTCTAAGTGACTGTCCTGAATGATAAGTATAGAGTTTCCTGAGTACACGAGTAGATTTAGTGAGTTACGAAACCATAGGGTGAGCCATAGGAACTCCCACAATTATAACTGACTGGGCAAAAGAGCAGATATCCTGGGGACCCCATTTACAGTTGGTGTCTTGTGGTGTCTTATAGCTGTGGGGTCTGTGCTAGCTTCCATAGTTGGTTCATGAATTGAATTAAATTGTAGGGCACTCAGTAAAAGAATATGAGAATTGGTTTTTCTTTGGAAAATGATGTAGGGATTGAGGGAAGTGAGGTACTGGCAAAAGAAAATCTCAGGAGGAGGGAGACCCAGAATAAAGCCTACTCCTGCTATTTACTAGGTGTTGGGTGGCTGACAAAAGAACCTCTCAGTTTCTGTTTTCTCATCTGTAAAATGGGCATAATGACCTATTTGTTAATTGATTGCATTTCTCTTTTTTTTTGTCATTTGCATTTTATTTTATTTTTTTGTGTCCAAGAATTTCTCTTTTTTTGTGATGAATACGTAGCCAATAAAAACTGTGAATGAATGAGTGAAGAACTCAGAGTAAATAGGTAGTCTATGCAGGGCCTTTGACTCAGGGAATAAACAAGGAATTGAGCTATGAGTCTGGGTACAAGGTTAGAGCTACAGAGAAGGGTGTCTTTGTCTGAAGTATATGCACGAAGCCCTCAAATCCCTTTTCCATCTTATGCCTGAGATCAGAATTGGGTCTAGTTTCTTTGAAACCTGCAAGTAGAGGCTAGAACACCCACCTTATGGGGAGAAGAAGGCTATAGAGGCTGGGACATGATTAGGGCCTGGCTGGCACGGTGCAGAAGGGGAGCGAGCACAGCCTCTACCCTCAAACCACCTGGGTTCTAATCCTGGCCCTGCTCACTAGCTGTACGACAGATATCAGGGAAGTCAACCTCTCTGACTTTGTTTCATCATCTATAAAGTGAGGTTAAGGGCAGTCTGGCCTCACGGGTTCTTATGAGGGAAACTGTTGGTTTGAAAACTTGGGAACTTCCTGGGTGAAATCTGAAACTGGCCCCATATGTGCAGGGCAAGGAGAGACCAAGAAAGAGGCACATCTCTCCATATTGGTAGGTGGCAGGTTTAATAAGCAAGGAACTTACATATGAGGCTTGTCTTGGGCAACCAAAAGAGAAGTAGCTTTCCACACACCCACCAGAACATTAACAAGTTATATAGAGGCTTTAATGGGGTTGAGTCATGTATTCAGCCCAGATGGTCTCAGCAAAATGCTGGTCTGTCTAGGCTGCACCTCTGAAACCATTGTGTGAATGGTGGGCATAAGGGTATTTAAGGATGTATGTGGATGAGTGAGGAGACTCCACTTCCCTGAAACCATTGGTCACATCCTCTCCTGCAACAGTAAGTGGAGACTGTATCAGGCACACCTCTGAAACATGGGACTGATTAGTAAGTGTTACTAGGTGTTACTCTTGCTTTTGTTCCTTCTGAGAGAACGAGTTCAGTAGTAACGCAGGGGGTGGTGCTAAGGGGCACATCCTCAGCAGCTTCCAGAAAAACCAGAGTCCAGCAAGGAAGATGAAAAGAGCAGATACCTCTCTGCAGCAACTCCAATTCATCCCAAACTGAGTGGAAAAGTTAAAAGGTAGGGTCTGGGGCACCTAAAAAAGCTTCCATTGTTCATCACTTCTTGTCAGAAGCTGGAAGCACAGTTTCTTTCCGCCAGGGCTTTGTGTTCCATTGGCCCCTGACCCAGGTTAAAAGGCTGATGAAGGAGGCCTGAGCCTTGTGAACTCCTGTTTGAATGAGATGGTGGGATGGGTTACCACAATACCGGTGTGAACCGAGGATGGAAGAAGCATCTGCTTTGCTTGTCTCTCCATGAGACAGCCTCACAGACAGGAAGGAAAGAGGGAGAGCCAGTCGCTTCAGCTCCAGAGATCTGCGCAGGTAGATGGAAAGTTGTTGTGGTTTAGTCGCTCAGTTATATCCGACTCTTTTGTGACCCCTGGACTGTAGCCCATGAGGCTCTTCCTCCATGGAAATCCATGGGATTGCCCAGGCAGAAACATTGGAGTGGGTTGCTATTTCTTCTCCAAGGGATCTTCCCGACCTAGGGATCAAAGCTGCATCTCCCACATTGGCAGGCTGATTCTTTACCACTGAATCACCAGGGAGGCAGATGGACAGTAGGTCAGTTGAACTCTACACACAGAATCTCACCTCTCAGCCTTCAGGTGAAGAACCTGACACCCAGAGAGAGGTGAGTTGCCTAAGGACACCTGGATAATTAATGCTCACTTAATACACTTGCTGACATAGTTGTTTTTATAAAAGCTTTTAATGAAAATTTTGCTGACATTGTTTTTGAACAAAAGAGATCACAGAGGGTCTTCTGTGGATAGTGAACTGGTAATTGATGGAGAGCAACAGGGCATGCAGGTCCTTGGGAGCTCACTGGGCGCAGGGGATGAGGCAGAAGCTGGGGAAGCTCTTTCGAAGGAGGCGTCTCAGGTATGGTTGGTTGGGGGCTCTCACAGTGCCTCTGAGTGGGCTCCTTTCCTAATGTGACCTTTTGCAAGATTCAGTGGAAAACTTTTTTTCCCTGCTAGTGTTTGGCTCTTCTTTTGATTCTCTTTGAAAGCTGTAGGTAAGCAAGAGCAGCAGTTGGAGGCTGGATATTTTTCTTCTTGTTTAGCCTGAAGGCTGTGTGCAGCTCTGGCAGTTAACCTCATAAATTAAGGCCTTTGAAGCACATGCCTGTTTTTGTCCAACTTGGCAAGTCTTAAGAGTCAGTATTTTCCCAGGGAGGCTTCATCAGTATAGAATGAGAGAGACTGAAGGCCGGGAAACATTCTTCCTCTTCTCCTTGTGCTGATTTATTCTGGCCTCCATTAAGTCAGCCTGGCACATATGGCCTCCCAGGATGTGCACTGCACAGCTCCAGGGTCATGATCCTAAGACGTGACTGAACCCAGTATGTAGTGCTGGCACTCTGGGCCTGACTGTCTCTGCGATGCTACAGTTTTAGAAGCCTCTGAGTTCACTAATGATGGAGCTTCTGCACTGACCTCTGCTTCTTTTGGCTTCTGGGATAGTGCAGCTAATAAAGAATCTACCTGCAATGCAGGAGACCCCAGTTTGATTCTTGGGGTGGGAAGTTTCCCTGGAGAAGGCATAGGCTACCTGCTCCAATATTCTTGGGCTTCCCTGGTGGCTCACGTGGTGAAGAATCTGCCTGCAATGCAGGAGACCTGGGTTTGATCCCTGGGTTGGGAAGATCTTCTGGAGGAGGGCATGGCAACCCACTCCAATATTTTTGGCTGGAGAATCCCGTGGACAGAGGGGCCTGGTGGGTTCTTGGTGTCTTAAAGAGGCAGACATGACTGAGCAACTAAGCACAGAGCACAGAGGCTCATTAATGGCAGCGCTGCGGCCCTGGTTTCTGCTGCTTTTGGCATTTTAGCTCCAGCGTGTTACGCATGTGGGCTTATGGCGTGGGCTCAGGGTTTCTTCCTGCTTCTGTGCTCAGTTGCTTCAACTCTGACACTATCCCAGTTGTGACAGCCCTTTCTACTTCCCTCTCCCCCTTGGTGTGCTTTAGCCATAAGAGAGACAACTGCCCAGTTGGTCCCCAAGCAGCCTTTCTTGGTTTTTCATCCTCCCAACATCACCTAACCCTGGGTTGGGCCCCTATACTTGGAAACTGAGGTTGGGCACAGAACCTCCTCTCTTTTCCCCTTCAGAACAGCTGGGAAAGGATGATTTTTTCAGAAAGAACTTTTGTGGTATTTATGCTGGTGAGCCTTTAATAAAAGATGCAGGAATTCTACATAAAATTTTTTCCTAACATTTTCATAAATGGACAAAAGAAAAAGAAATTCAGAAAATAAGAGGACTAATAAGGTAAATTAAGGGGAAAGTTATTTAGAAAATATTAGCTAAATTAGACAACTAGAAAGGAAGGTAAAATTAAGTATCGAGCTTGCTCTGACAGGTCAGAAAGGAGACACCAAGACCACGTAGGTATAAGTGAAGGGAGAAAATCCATTTATTTGGAAAGTAAAATTTTTCCTACAATTCCAGTGGCAAACCCAAAACAGAACAATAAAAATATCTGGTGGGGTATATTTTGAAATATTTTAAGGTGATTTTTTTTTCCCTTTTTGAGTTTCTCCTTACTCAGCTAAGGATATCCTTCTGCTTGCATGTATGCTAGGAATATTTGATAAGGAATACAAAAGATCAGACATATTAAGTAGTATTCAACTTTTGTCATATAAAATAGAACACATTTAAACAACAGGCTTGAAAACCAGGCATTTGAGGATGATAAAGTTTTCCTAAATTAATATAGGTCCCATCTAATTAATTATGGCCTAAGCCTGTAGGATTTACATTACAGTGTAGTCCTGCTGTGTAGAGAAATCATCTTTATTTGAAAGAGAATTCAGATCACAGAAGTCTTTCAGTTTGTAGAATAAGATGTAGAATAAGATTTGTTTGGAATGCATTATAGTTGCAAGTTTGGAAGCGAAAAATACATCTTACTATTTCTCACAGTGTGGTGCCCAGATCAACAGTACCAGCATCATTTGGGAACTTGCTGGGCACGCAAATTCCTTGGTCCCACCACAGACTGACTGAAAATAAACTAGGTATAGAGCCCAGGAATTTATTTTTTCAAACAAACCCTCTGTACTATTCTTATGTACACTAAAATTTGAGAAGCAATGATCTAGAAAAGACTTCAGCACTTTCCAATCTAGGACATTTGGGAGGAGGAAGGAAAGAGGCACAGCAATTGTGTATCCCTATTTTTCTCTTCTCTGAACTTCAGCCCAGAAGTGTGATATGGTTTAGAGCAGTGAGAGCAACACAGAGGAAGCAGGATGCTCTCACTCAGGCTCCTTACCGGTAACTCTGCATAGTGGCCACCCAGTAGGCTGACCTAACCAGCTAGGATGTCACTAGACCTAAGGAGAGTTTTGTGTTGCTCTGGTTAGGCAAAGGAACTTTGCATTTTCAGTCTTTAAGGAGATCAGCCCTGGGATTTCTTTGGAAGGCATAATGCTAAAGCTGAAACTCTAGTACTTTGGCTACCTCATGCGAAGAGTTGACTCACTGGAAAAGACTCTGATGCTGGGAGGGATTGGGGGCAGGAGGAGAAGGGGACGACAGGATGAGATGGCTGGATGGCATCACAGACTCGATGGATGTGAGTCTGAGTGAACTCTGAGAGATGGTGATGAACAGGGAGGCTTGGCGTGCTGCGATTCATGGGGTCGCAAAGAGTCGGACACGACTGAGTGACTGAACTGAACTGAACTGAACTGAAGCCTCCCATGAGTCCCTTATGACATAGACAGGTCTCAGACTGAGCTGAGAATCCAGCTCAGGGGTTTGTTGACAAGAATGTCTGTCTTTATTGGGGAAGAAGGAGCTTTGAACAAGGACTGCATGAGGGTTCTCCAGGTCAAGGTTATGGGACGCACAGTCATATTTCAGGGTTCTCTAGAGTCGGAAACATCCATGCTTAACTTGATGGTACAGGACGCTTGTCAAACTGAAAGAAAATGACAGCAACTGTGGGGTGGACACAGGGTCCAAGACCAAGTCACCCTCTCTTTCCTTGTTACATGAGTTAATACATTCGTTTTTGACTCTAGTTAGTTCGAATGAGGTTTCTGTCACTTGCAATGGAACACATATGGAGAATATGCCAATTCAAGCTCACTAGTGCAAAATGACTTCCCTGAGAGCTCAGTTGGTAAAGAATCCACCTGCAGTGCAGGAGACCTGGGTTCGATCCCTGGGTTGGGAAGATCCCCTGGAGAAGGGAAAGGCTACCCACTCTAGTATTCTGGCCTGGAGAATTCCATGGACTGCTAGTCTGTGGGGTCGCAAAGAGTCAGATATGACTGAGCGACTTTCACTAGTGCAAAATGAAACTCATCTTTCCCAATCTGGTTCTGCTCTTATTCCATTTCCATTAATGATACCACCATTGGTCCCATTATTTGGGCCAGATATCTGGGTTTCGTCATTGACTCTGTCATCTCCTTTCCCCTCTGCCTGTTTTTCCCTTGAATCTGATCACTTGTATTTACTCTGTCCCAGTTAGGCCACTGCAGTCTCTCCCTTGGATCACTGAAATGGCTTCCTGACTAGTGTCCCTGCCATCATCCCTGCCTCTTCCTTCCATTCTCTGCAATCCAGCAGGAATGACCTTTCTAAGATGAAATTTCATGATGCAAATCACTGACCTCTGTTCCACTACCTGGCCTTTCTTAGGCATTGTGCATCTCTAAGATGCTTAATGAGCATGCTATTTCCTAATAAATCTGACCACAAAGTTTTTATTCATGACATATTTCATGAGGGTAATGTTCTGCTGCATACAATTTGGGAAACAATATTCTAGAATAATTTAAGGGCAAAAATTATAAAATCTTGTCTCTACTGTTAAAATACTCTAATTTGATTCTTATAGAATGTGCCATTTTAATAATCATGGTATCTGACACTAACTGGATTTTTATTTTAAGATAGGCAATACTAAATATTTAACATGTATTATCTTATGTAACCGCCAAAATAGCTCTGAGGTTGCTATTATTGTCTGCATTTTATAAATGAAGAATAGAAGCTTAAGTTAATTTGCTGAAATTCACATAGGTGATAAATGAGAGAATTGGTATTTAGAACTAGGATTTCCTGATTCTGAAGCATGTATGCTTAACTGCTAGCCAGTATTTTTCAAATCATGTTTTATGCAGCCCTGGGGTTCTACACTTATGCCTCAGAAGTAGCTGTAAAGGAAAGAACAGGGGGAAAGGGAGGCAAGGGGAAGACAAACTCTGAAACTGTGGGCCTCTAATGACCACTTCAACCAGAGCATCTATATCTTTTATAAATGGGGGCTCTGTGGAAGACTTTTCTTGTGCAAATATTTGGAACATGTTGGAAACCACTGCATTACTTGATCCTGATATTCAAGGGAAATTTTCTGTCAAGAATCCTTTCTTCCCCACTTTTTTTTTTTCTGATTCTCAAGTTTGCATTTCCATGAGTACACTGAAGAAGCATTTGACTAACACCTAGAATTAGCTCATTCAACTGACATCATTGGTAGATTCTGTTAATGTACAGTTTTCTTAGCTGTATTCTAAATTACGTGAAATACAGTAAGATGAGTATAACAGAATACTCCATCTAAGCTTGTCTATTCCTTATCTCAGATATTAGAATTAGGGAATTGTAATTTTATTCAGTGGAAAGCTGGCATAGGATATTGAAGGATATTCAGGAGATTGACTGGTCTGAGGAACTTGAAAAGTAAGACAAGAACAAAGCAAAACAAAGAAAGGAAATACAAACTGAATAGAAGAATTTTCAAAGGGCAAGTTCCTTTATGTTCTCAGTAAAATTAGTTGGGAATTTGATTCATCATAAAATCCCTTTTATCTCAGATATCTATCCTCAAGCTGCAGACTAGCTGGCATAGAGCTCTGCCATCTGGCTTGAATCCTTCTCTTCCTCTCCTTATTATCTTCACTTAGACACCATCTTGTTTCCTGTCAGTCAGGAACAATCTGCCTAAAGATGGATTTATGCGCTGACTTCAGAATTTTTCTCCCTTGATGTAAACTTCCTGTACTTCTGGGGATTTCTACTTTATTTCAGTTTTCTGGCTTGGGACTCATTTCCCTAAACATGGTGGTTAATGCACTGGTTTCATTGAAGACTCAGATGTTCCTAGTTTAGGTCATTCTAGTAATTCCATAAATTCTAAGGGATCTGTTCTCTACTACATTTTTGACAGAAGCTTCTGGGAATCCATTCTGATTGTTTATTATTTAACTGGTTGTTAAGTTAATCCATGCTTCTAATGAATTAGATGTTTGATTGGAAGAGTTTGAGTCCCCTTAATGTGGGGGGAATTGTACAATGGATTCAAATCTTAGGAAGAAGATGGTATTAGGTGACCTCCTAGGTCTTCTGATCTACTCATTTCTATTGCAGCTTGTTTGATCTACATAGCTCTTTGGATTTATGCATCTCAAGCCAAGTAGGAGGGCTATCATTTGTATTCTTCAATTCAAAGGCAGCACATTAAGGCAAGCTTAAGCATAGAATTAAGTATTGTCATAAGCTATAAAGTATGGATTCAAATTAGAGACAGATTGGGAAGGATATGGGGAAGAAGTGGGTGGGAGATGTATTGTCAGATTACCTCCTCCCATGTGCTTGTGCATGGAGTTACTTATGTTACTGGGATGTCTTAGCTATTTGGATAAGCTTCAAAGATAAAAAGTATTTTTGGTGGAAAATTCTCTTTATTGTAGTCCTCTTCATTTAGATACCTTTATAAAAAAGTTGTTCAAAAGCCCTGAAGAGATCCCAGGACCAAACGTGTCTGATGAATGGTGGTTAATTAATTAATTCAGTCACTCAGTCAAGTCCGACTCTGTGCAACCCCGTGGACTGCTGCACACCAGGCTTCCCTGTCCCCCCAGAGCCTACTCAAACTCATGTCCATCGAGTTGGTGATGCCCTCCAACCGTCTCATCCTCTGTAGTCCCCTTCTCCTCCCACCTTCAATCTTTCCCAGCATCAGGGTCTTTACCAGTGAATCAGCTCTTCACACCAAGTGGCAAAAGTATCAGAATTTCAGTTTCACCACCAGTCCTTCCAATGAGTATTGAGGATGATTTCCTTTCGGATTGACTGGTTTGATCTCCTTGCAGCCCAAGGGACTCTCAAGAGTCTACTCCAACACTACAGTTAAAAAGCATCAATTCTTAGGTACTCTGCTCTCTTTATGGTCCAACTCTCACATCCATGCATGACTACTGGAAAATCCATAGCTTTGACTAGAAAGACTTTTACTGTAAAGTAATGTCTTTGCTGTTTAATATACTGTCTAGGTTCATCATAGCTTTTCTTCCAAGGAGGAAGCATCTTTTAACTTCATGGCTGCAATAACCACCTGCAGTGATTTTGGGGTACAAGAAAATAAAGTCTGTCAATGTTTCCACTGTTTCCCCATCTATTTTCCATGAAGTGATGGGACTGGATGCCATGATCTTTGGTTTTTGAATGTTCAGTTTAAGCCAGATTTTTCACTCTCCTCCTTTTTTAAAAAATATAAATTTATTTATTTTAATTGGAGGTTAATTACTTTACAATACTGTATTGGTTTTGCCATATATTAACATGAATCTGCCACGGGTATACCTGTGTTCCCCATCCTGAACCCCCTCCCTCCTCCCTCCACATACCATCCCTCTGGGTCATCCCAGTGCACCAGCACCAAGCATCCAGTATCATGCATTAAACATGGACTGGTGATTCATTTCATATATGATATTATACATATTTCAATGCCATTCTCCCAAATCATCCCACCCTCTCCCTCTCCCACAGAATCCAAAAGACTGTTGTATACATCTGTGTCTCTTTTGCTGTCTCGCATACAGGGTTATTGTTACCATCTTTCTAAATTCCACATATATGTGTTAGTATACTGCATCCGGTCCCATCACTTCATGGGAAATAGATGGGGAAACAGTGTCAGACTTTATTTTTGGGGGCTCCAAAATCACTGCAGATGGTGACTGCAGCCATGAAATTAAAAGACGCTTACTCCTTGGAAGAAAAGTTATGACCAACCTAGATAGCATATTCAAAAGCAGAGACATTACTTTGCTGACTAAGGTCTGTCTAGTCAAGGGTATGGTTTTTCCAGTGGTCATGTATGGATGTGAGAGTTGGACTGTGAAGAAGGCTGAGCACCGAAGAGTTGATGCTTTTGAACTGTGGTGTTGGAGAAGACTCTTGAGAGTCCTTTGGACTGCAAGGAGATCCAACCAGTCCATTCTGAAGGAGATCAACCCTGGGATTTCTTTGGAAGGAATGATGCTAAAGCTGAAACTCCAGTACTTTGGCCACCTCATGCAAAGAGTTGACTCATTGGAAAAGACTCTGATGCTTGGAGGAATTGGGGGCAAGAGGAGAAGGGGACAACAGAGGATGAGATGGCTGGATGACATCACTTACTTGATGGATATGAGTCTGAGTTAACTCCGGGAGTTGGTGATGGACAGGGAGGCCTGGTGTTCTGCGATTCATGGAGTCACGAAGAGTTGGACACGACTGAGCGACTGGACTGAACTGATACTGTGTTGGTGTTTTTTTTTGTTGTTTGTTTGTTTGTTTTTTCCTGGCTTACTTCACTCTGTATAATAGGCTCCAGTTTCGTCCACCTCATTAGAACTGATTCAGATGTATGTATGTACCAGAGCTTTCTTATCCATTCATCTGCTGATGGACATCTAGGTTGCTTCTATGTCCTGGCTATTATAAACAGTGCTGTGATGAACACTGGGGTACACGTGTCTCTTTCAATTCTGGTTTCCTCAGTGTGTATGCCCAGCAGTGGGATTGCTGGGTCACCTTTCATCAAGAAGTTCTTTAGCTCCTCTTTGCTTTCTGCTATAGGGTGGTGTCATCTGCATATAAGAGGTTATTGATATTTCTCCCAGCAATTTTTATTCCAGCCTGGGCTTCATCCAGTTTGGCATTTCGCACAATGTACTCAGCATATAGGTTAAATAAGCGAGGTGGCAATTTACAGCCTTGGCTTACTCCTTTCCCAATTTGGACCCAGTCCATTGTTCCTTGTCTGGTTCTAACTGTTGCTTCTTGAACTGCATACAGATTTCTCAGGAGGCAGGTAAGACATTCTGATATTCCCATCCTTTGAAGAATTTTTCAGTTTGTTGTGATCCGCACAGTCAAAAGTTTTGGTGTAGTCAGTGAAGCAGAAGTAGATATTTTTCTGGAACTCTCTTGCTTTTTCTATGATCCAGTGGATGCTGACAATATGATCTATGGTTCCTCTGCCTTTTCTAAATCCAGCTTGAACATCTGGATGTTCTTGGTTCACATACTGTTGAAGTCTAGCTTGTAGAATTTTGAGTATTTCTTTGCTAGTGTGTGAGGTAAGTACAATTGTGCAGTAGTTTGAATGTTCTTTTTATTGCCCTTCTTCAGGATTGGAATGAAAACTGACCTTTTCCAGTCCTGTGGTGACTGCTGATTTTTCCAAATTTGCTGGCATATTGAGTGCAGTGAATAGTGATAGCATCTGTAATCTTGATGTCTGTTTTGGTTAAAATAAAATTGGAGACTGTCAGATACTCAACAGCAAGACATACAATTAATCAAACTTAGCACCTCTTTTCCTCAGGGATTCCTAAATCCTAAATCTCAGCCTTGCAAAAGTTACTGCAAAGATCACAAGGGATAAAAATGGTCATTTAAAAACTCATGGAAGAACATTAATTTAAATTATGATAATATGACCTATTAAAGAGATGCACCCTGGTCTTCCATCAGACCACACTAATATAAATCAATTTTGGTAATCTTTTGGGAAGAAAGTAGAAGTTATTACACTAGTGGTCAGAAATTAAAAATAAGTGAAAGTAGCTACAACATATTTTTCCTCTCTAATGGTGTGTTTACACAGAGAGTGGTGATTGCTGCCATTTTCTTAGGCTTTTAACACTTTTTTTTTAATCCAAGCTCTATATGTGGGTAGAAGATAATCAAAAGCATCACAAATTTAGAGAAATGCTAAAACAGATTTCTGCCCACATCAGGAGGAATGGACAGGTGTTCACACTGTAGGAGAAACTGTACTTAAAATTAGTAGCATCTGTGCCAATTAAAGCTAATGATTAGAGCTAGACAGACACTATGCATGAAAACTCAAATCTACCAACACCCAAGCCATCCTTTTACCTACAACACCAATTACAGAGGAATGTAGCCCCCATGAGAACCTCTCTCATCTTACCTTTAAGTTCAATAGGCAACCAAAGTCTGTTCTGTTAAGTGGGGGGACCTTATAATCAGGATTGGAGTACCTTTATTCAGCATGCCAAATAAAATTTTAAAATGTTGAAGATTTGGGTTGAGTTTGAAGCAAAAATATATTTAAGATGGGAATAGACGTTGGAGAAGGAATGCTTATCCCAAGGTACTAATATAACAGATGCAATGTCTTGGAAATAATCTATGACATCATTTAGAAGTAGTTAGTATCTCAAGGAGTCTTGACTAATTGTATACATGCGCACATGTTTTGTTTCTAATTGTCGTGGTCAGCTGAACTATGTTGAACTTACTTTTCATTCACTCATCATTTATTCTACAAATATTTTATTGAGAACTTATTATATGTCAAACACTGTTTTAGGTACTAGGTATTTAGTGATAAAATAAAACAAAATCCTTGCCCTTATGGATTTTACACTCTTCTAGATAATAATTCCCTTTATTGTAGTCTGATTCCATACTTTTTAAGATACTTTCATTTACTTAAAAGCCACAATGATCTACTAAGGATGCCTTTGTTTTATGCAGTAAGCTCTCTATACTACTCTTAATGCTAGGTACAGAGTGAAAATAAGTCAATATAAGCACAAATACAGGTATAAAGATATGTTTTTGGCTTTGGAATATAGGCAATAGGGAAAGCAGCTTGGACAGAGAAACTGGTGTAGGATAAGCAGGACCAAAAAAAAAAAAAAAGACAAAAAAAAAGCCCAAAATAACAGAATAGCAGTGTTTTAGGGTGAGTGCCATGAACTGGTAGCCGGAGCCAAGTGAGAAAACTGGTAGCTGCAACCAAGTAGAGTTGGATGGAGGGTAGACTTGATACTGAATGTCCATTAAGGAATTCCTAAGTTAAAGTCAGGTAGGGAAGCTGGTGGAAAGGCATAAAAACAAATGAAACTCAGGTGTGTGTGTCAGAAGCATGTGCAAGCAAACACCAGGGTATGGAGCAAGATCAACTTCACTGGGAAAATAGCCAGAGATTAGTAGACACTGAAGGAGAACAGCAAAGCCAATGAGAAGCCAGAGGTAGATGGATTGAGTGGACTGTATCTGGGGTTGGGAACCAGGTGGTCCAGGCAAGTAAGATGGGGTTTACTTGCCAGCAATAGTTATAGCAGGATGTTGGAAAACCTGAGTTGGAACTGCTGCTGCTGCTGCTGCTAAGTTGCTTCAGTCAGTGTCTGACTCTGTGTGACTCCATAGACAGCAGCCCACTAGGCTCCTCTGTCCCTGGGATTCTCCAGGAAAGAATATTGGAGTGGGTTGCCATTTCCTTCTCCAATGCATGAAAGTAAAAGTGAGTGAAGCCGCTCAGTCTCCCGACTCTTAGCGACCCCATGGACTGCAGCCTACCAGGCTCCTCCATCCATGGGATTTTCCAGGCAAGAATATTGGAGTGGGTTGCCATTTCCTTCTCCAATGCATGAAAGTAAAAAGTGAGTGAAGCCGCTCGGTCTCCCGACTCTTAGCGACCCCATGGACTGCAGCCTACCAGGCTCCTCCGTCCATGGGATTTTCCAGGCAAGAGTACTGGAGTGGGTTACCATTGGCTTCTCCAAGTTGGAACTAGCATGTGCCAATGCAAACTGAATGAGTATTGAGATGGAGAAATCTGAAGCAAAGAGAGAAAAATTTGAAGTGGAAATGAAGGGAGAAATCTGGGTCTGAACCTCATCAGGAAGTTCAAGGGCCTCCTAGCAGGAGGAATAGGCTAGTGTGAGGAAGGCTGGCAGATAGGCTGTCTTAAGGTTGGAAAATCTTTGTTGAGAATAGAAGGTTGACAAACAAGAATATATTTTTTTTTTTGTGTGTGGGAGAGTATCTCAGAGCACACGGGGTCCCTCTCACTGGGGGACAGTCCCTGAGAAAAGATGCTAACATTTGAGAGCACTGCAGTCTCAGTTTATATTAAAGACACTGCATAGATAAATAATAACAGTGATTATTTTAAATACAGAGCTTACTGCTTCTATTTCGCTCCTGTTCTCCACGTAGCAGGGAAAATTACGAGTTTTAAAATACGAGTCCAGATTGAGGCTTCTGGAGTACTGGTATGAGGAGTTCAGTGGACTCTTTCCCTAGCAAAATAATCATTTAACTGGTGAAAATTATATACCTATCTATTTATATAGTAAAAGCCTCTAGAAATTGTCTTTAGAACATATAATAAATGGAGAATATTTATTCAAGAAAATCTACCAAATCTCAGTAAAAACAGTGATTGTGTGGCATTTGATCCAGAACCTACACCCATTTCCCCCTCTCTCCACTCCCATGCAACATAAGCTGTAATGTGGGCATTTCACTTTGAGCAGGTACAGACAAGAAGAAGGGGGCTTTCTCTCACCTCAGCTAGT
The DNA here is from genome assembly GCA_917880005.1 of Nanger dama. Lineage (NCBI taxonomy): Eukaryota > Metazoa > Chordata > Mammalia > Artiodactyla > Bovidae > Nanger > Nanger dama. Next base: position 18,927,394 of record CAKJTW010000014.1, read on the forward strand.
AGGGCTACTATTTCATTCCACTAGGTTTAGTGTCTCTTACCTACCTTCCACTCTCCCAGCTTGTGTCACAAAAACATTATTCCAGGCAGGTACAGCTGAGAGAAGGCTTCCTGGTTGCTCATATGGTAAAGAACCCACATGCAAGGAAGGAGACCACCATGCCTAGGTTGGAGAGATGCCCTGGAGAAGGGAATGGCTACCCACTCCAGTATTCTTGCTAGAGAATCCCATGAACAAAAAAGCCTGGTGGGCTACAATCCACAGGATAGCAAAGAGTCGAACACAACTGAGTGACTAAGTACACACACACACCTGAGAGAATTGGCGCTCCTTTCCTTCATATAGCTTCTGTTTGTATGGTAAAGGCTGTGACTGCCTCCAGCTCCAGTGAAGTGATGCCAAGTTTCTTCCCAGGGAAAGAGGCAGGCTTTAAGGCGAGAGGCCCACAACTCTGCCTGAGTGGACTGAATTTATTTTAACAGGATATGGAGAAGTTCATGCCTGGGTTTTTGCTGAAACAAATAGATATTGAGGTGGTAAGCAATTATGGGGGTCAAGTAGTTCCATGATTGCAAGTAGTAGAGAAAGAGATAAGTAAGGAGAGCCCTCCTGGTTACTCCTATCCCTGGGGATCCAGAAGACTGTGCATACATGCTTGTACCTGTTCAGGAAGAATCAAAGCTGAATGTGGGGCAGACTAGAAAGCATGACCTAAGCCATATGCAGATCCATCAGCAAAGTGTGGGATCCTTAACTGGCTTGAGAGAATGACCAAACACTACTTTGATCCTAGGAAACCAAGCTTCACAATAAAGTTACACTTCCCCTTGGTGGTCTGGGAGACTGTATACATGTACAAGACTGCTGGAGTGAATGCTTTCAGGAGTGAATGCTGACAGAAACTGAGATATTAGGCTTGGCTGAACATGGGACAAAATTGCAAACTTCTTGAACTATGAAGCAGCCTCTTAGCCACATACACATGTAATCTAAGAGTGTATATCTAACCTGCTGCAGAGACTTATGCACAACATTTAATCAAATGTGGTTCACACAGACCTAAGGGTGACGATGCCAAGAGGTAGGGAAAAAGCAAGGAAAAATTCTAGTAAGGACACCAGAGGCTGCATACTATGGGGGAAATGGGCTTCAAATATTAGTCCAGTGGAGTCACTAAAAAAATAGACAAACAATGAAACAAATTTACTTCTCAGACACTTCCCAAAGAGAGGGAAGTTGCTTTATTAATCTAAAATATACAATTTTCAACAAAAAATGAGATATACAAACAAACGAACCTTAGGAAAGTGTGGTACATATACAGGGGACAAAAACATACAACAGAAACTATCTTTGAGCAGACCAGACTTAGCCAACAGAGACGTCAAGGAAGTTAGTAAATACATTCAAAGAACTAAATGAAACCATGTTTAAAGATTTACAGGAAGTTACAGTAACAATGACTCATAAAAAAGTATAAAAGATAGAAATTATTTTAAAAAGCCAAATGTAAATTATGGTGTTGAAAAGTACAATAAAGGAAAGGAAATATTCATTAGTGAGACTCAACAGTAGATTTGAATGGCAAAAGAAAAAATCGGAGAACTTGAAAACTCATAAATAAAGATTACATGATCTGAAAAACAGGAAGTAAAAAGAATAAAGAAAAATGAGCAGTCTCAGAGCAATGCGAATCACCATTTATTGCACCAAAATACAAGTAATGGTAGTACCGGAAGGAAAGGAGAGAAAAGTACAGAAAAAATAAAATATTCAAAGAAATGACAGAAAACTTTCCAATTTAGTGAAAAACACGAATACACACATTTAACAGCTGAACAAACTATTAACACGTTAAACACAAAAGGGATCCATAGTCAGAAACATCATAGTCAAAATGTCGAAAGCCCGATAAAGAGAAAATCTTGAAAATAGCAAGAGAAAAATGACTCATCACAATAAGAGTAACAGCATCAGAAACCCCAGACACAGGACAATGTGACTCCTCTAGTGGCTTCCCATCTTAAAATAAAATATTTAAATCAGCAAGTGCCTCTCACTCCCTAATCTCATGCTATCCTTTCCTGAAAATGCCTTTATTTTATCCCACATTTTGATCTTAGTTTGGATAGGTATAGAGTTCTTGGTTGGAAATAATTTTTCCTCAGAGTTTGAAACTCTGCTCTATTTTCCTTTTGGAAGCTTTAAGAATACTGAATGTTTCTCTTCAACCCCATGTCATAAAAATGTATCTGGGTGGATTACTTTTCTTTCATTGTGTTGGACACTCAATGGGCCCTTTTGACTTGTAAATTCCCATGTGTGCATGTGCATGGATGAGTATTTGATGATTCTTCCACCACCTCTCATGTGTCAAGTTTCATTAGTTCTGTCTTAAGATATCTTCCTGTTCTCTGCCAAAGTCTGGGAGGAACTTTGTTCAGCCCCAAGTGCACCAGTCTATTATCTTGGTCATCACCTGGCACACAACTGTGCCTAATAAATATTTATCAATTGCCAAAGTGAAACTAGCTATTAGGAGTGACTGACAAGATGAACTGAAATGTGATGGGCTATGCATACGTCAAGGGCTTCCCTAGTGGCTCAGGAGTGTAAGAATCCTGCAGTGCAGGAGACACAGGAGATGACGGTTCGATCCCTGGATCAGGAAGATCCCCTAGAGAAGGGCATGGCAACACGCTGTAGTACTCTTGCTAAGAAAATCCCAGGGACAGAGGAGCCTGGAGGGCTATGGTTTGGACCAGAAAGAGTCGGACACAACTGCCGCGACTGAGCACAGCACACACGACACATACATACATCTCTGCTCCAGGCTGGATGGCCCTGCAACCCCTCCTTCTGTTCTCTTTCTCTTGGTGGCTTCTGTGTGTTCCTGACTCTGATTCTCAAAGATATTATATGTTTCATTTCTGTCTTGATATCACCTTTATTCACCAATTCTCCAGAACTATCTCTGTACAGCCCTGACTTCTCCAGAAGTCTTCTGCCTCCAGAATCATGCATTTAATCATTCAATTATTCTAGCTATAAAATTCCTAAAATTAATAATTACTTAAAAATAATAGTAGTTTCCAGTTATTGAGCAAAGGTAGATATTATCCCTATTTCTCATATGAAGCTTGGAAACTTGCCTGGGTGAAAAGAGATTTCAGTCCAGGTCTGACTCCAGGGCTTCTTGCATTTTCAGCCTCTCAGTCTTCACTGTGTGGTCCTAAGAGTCAAATGAGGCAAACTCTGCACAGACTTTGGTTATGTTCATGGAAATGCAAATTCTCTATTAAAATTTCCTCCCTAGAACTAGAGAGTTTAACACAAACGAATGTATCTGGATGATAAGATGTAAGATGAGCTAGCAGTTATAGGGAGAGTGGAGGCTGGCTAGGTTTCTCGGGGGAGAAGAGGGATTTTGGCAGTGCCCTTGAAGAGCCTCATCCAGGTGCTGCTTGGACAAGCAGAGCTAGGTGATAACAGCAGAGAGCAGCGCTTCTGTTGGCACTGCTTCCTCCACGGATGACGAAGCCAAGGGCAGTGTGTTCCTGCTTCCAGGGTGGAAACAAGCTGTGCATTAGGAGGTAAATCTCTGGCTTGCAAAGGTTGAATAAGATACGCCTTTAAAAAGCTCACCAGCTGGCTAAATTTAGGGTGGTGAACACCAACAGGCCAAGGATATTCTTTGGCCTTGGGCCCATAGCATTTCCATTTGACTGGGAATTGGCTGTATTTTTATTTCCTCTTGACTCTTATCACCTTTGTCTTTAGAGGCGGGAGACTAGGTGCTGATAATTGAGTAGGGCCCTGTGATGATGACTAATGTCCCTCTTGAGTATGACAGTTAAAGATGGCCTTGCTTTTTTGGATCCTGTTTTTCTGTGAGTGGCTGAATATGCCCTGTGACATTTTTGTATAAATTTGTTTAATCAGTTATCAATCTAGATGAGCCTTTCTTGACTCTGCTCTTTTTTCCTCTGAATTTCCTTCTCTGAACCTTATTTTCTTTGAAGATACTTTCAAAGTTTGGCATGAGGAACCCTTTGCTGGCCATATAAAAAGGGTCTGAATGCCTATTCGTTTGGTTACTGATTCAATGCCACCACTCCATGTCAACTTCCATGACTTCAGGGAGGCCCATCCTCCAAGCCAGCATCCTGCTAACTAGACTGTGAAAACAAACATCCAAACCTATCAAATTTGAGAAACAATAAGACAAAGGGAGGAAAAAACAGTGTAGACTCTGATCAGCAGGTCCAACTTCCAATACCAACTTTGCTATTTATTGGACATATTATTTGCCTCTGTGAGCATCAGTTTCCTTATCTATCAGAAGATGATAATACTTTCATTGAAAACTTTTATTTAGCTTAAAAAGAATGTACTTAGGTGGTATATAAGTGGTTATTCTCTTCCTTCTTCTTTTACAAGGAGCCTTTGGCCTTTCCTCTGCCCTCTGGCATTGCATATTCAGCAGCACCAATCCCTGGCTCTGTCACAGTGCTAATTCATTGTGAACCCTAGGGAGAAAGCTCAGTTTTTCATATCTAGGAACCTCTACTTTTCCTTTTCTCCTTTTATTGGTTTGTTCCTCAGTAGACCTTAGCAGTTTTTAATTACATCTATTAGTCTGGTTCAGATTTATTCATTCACTCAGCAAATGTGTATTGAATGCTTTTATATGCCAACGCTGCATTAAGTGCTAAAGGTATAATGTCTCTGTCCTCAGTGAACCTGCAGTTTAGTGGAGAAAACAATTGAGTCAACACACAACTGCAACTGAGCCAGCTGATGCTAAGACAGTGCAGATACACATAGGAACGCACCTAAGCCAAACGTGGTGGGGGGGTGGTTACTAAGGGCTTCTTGAGCTCCCCTAGTGGGTCAGCAGGAAAGAATTCACCTGCAGTGCAGGAGACATGGGTTCAATCCCTGTGTCAGAGAGATCCCCTGGAGGAGGGCTTGGCAACACATTCTAGTACTCTTGCTGGGAAGGTTCCATGCACAGAGGAGCCGGGTGGGCTGCAGTCCATGGGGTCACAAAGAGTTGGACATGATTGAAATGACTAAGCACAAGAGCTTCTTGGTAGAGTGAACCTTTATACTGAAACCTAAGAATGGGTAACAGTTGACAAGGTTGAGGCCTGGAAGGGGTAGAGTGGTATGAAGAATGGTGAATGTGAGGGCAGTCACATCTGTGCAGCATGGAGTGGCTTGGGCCTGGGAGAGACTGTGCTCACATTGGAATTTTCTACCTAGAGGCTTCTGAGAGGCTATGGGGCCTGGAGATGTTTCATAGAGGCAGAGGATCATTGGAGATGACTGTGAGAATTGTCCTTTTGTGGAGTGTTTTAAAAGATACTTTATTATGTTTTAGATACTATTCTGAAATTGTCCCAGTGTGATACTTGTGTTGGTTAATGGGTCAGTATTTTTCTGCATTTATGTGTGGAGAGGTGCAAAGTGTGGGGGAAAGTCACTTCTCTTAAGGTTCATGGCATGACAGTAAATGTGTTTTCTGTGTAGGCTGTTCATTTTCCAGGCCTAAGCAGTTTGAAGAACGGGCTATGACATATTTGGCCCGAATATCCATCTCTACTTAGGTATTCATGAAACTCTCATTGACCCTATAAAAATTCAGCTGCTTTAGACAAGGTTTAGGCTGACAGAAATGAAGGGATATATGATACCAGATACAGGACCATGGATCCCTGCCTAGATATGAGAGACATAGAAAAAAAGTATACGTGTATAATTGTGTGTGTGTGTGTGAGCTGAAGATGAGTGGGAGGCCAGCATACCATCAAAGTTGCTGCCACTTTTTACCTTTCATCTCCAGTGCTTTTCTACCTTGCCCATCCTAGGTGAGGAACACCTATGAGCTTCATTATAGAGTTCCACTTGGGTTATCCAGGTAGGGTCAAAGGGACTTAATAGTTTCAAGTCTCTTGGTTATGTAGGAGGCTCTTCCCCTGGAAACTTGAGGTCATGCATCTCTGAAAAGAGGTGGAGTGTTGTCTCCTTTATCCTTACCACCTAGCCACACCCATTTCAATTACCATAGACTATAATACTAGGTAGATCTGTTTGAAGACCTGGAGCTGACTGTGGCTCAGATCATCAGCTCCTTGTAGCAAAATTCAGGATTTAACTAAAGAAAGCAGGGAGAACCAATAGGCCAGTCATGTATGACCTAAATCAAATCCCCTATGAATATACATAGGGAGGTAACAAATAGATTCAAGAGATTAGATCCAGTAGACAGAGTGCCTGAAAAACTATGTGCAGAGCTTTGTCATATTGTACAGGAAGCAATGACCAAATCCATCCCAAAGGGAAAAAAATGCAAGTGGTTTTCTGAGGAGGTTTTATAAATAACTGAGGAAAGAAGAGAAGTCAAAAGCAAGGGAGAAAGGGAAGGGTATATCCAACTGAATGCAGAGTTCCAGAGAATAGCGAGGAGAGACAAGAAGGCCTCCTTCAGCAAACAAAGCAAAGAAACAGAAGAAAAATTGGAGATATCAGAGGAAAAGTTCACGCAAAGGTGGGCACAATAAAGGACAGAATTGGTAAAGACCTAGTAAAAGCAGAAGAGATCAAGTAGAGATGGCAAGAATACAGAGAAAAACTGTTCAAAAGATCTTAACGACCCAGATAACCATGATGGCTAGTCACTCGCCTAGAGCCAGATATCCCAGAGTGTGAAGTCAAGGTGGCCTCCAGGAAACACAGCTGCCAATAAAGCTAGTGGAGGTGATGGAATTCCAACAGAGTTAATTCCTAAAAGGTGATGCTATTAAAGTGCTGCATGCAATCTGTCAACAAATTTGGAAAACCCAGGAGGGCCACAGGATTGGAAAAGGTCAATCTTAATCCCAGTTCCCAAGAAGGGTAGTACTAGAGAATGTTCAAAATACCAAACAGTCATCCTCATTTCCCATGCTAGTAAGGTTATTCTCAAAATCCTTCAAGCTAGGCTTCAGCAGTACTTAAATCAAGAGCTTCCAGATGTATAGGCTGGGTTTATAAAGTGTGGAGAAACCACAGATCAAATTGCCAGTATTTGCTGGATCATAGAGAAAACAAGGGAATTCCAGAAAAATATCTACTTCTGTTTCACTGACTATGCTAAAGCCTTTGACTGTGTGAATCATAACAAATCATGGAAAACTATTAAAGAGATGGGAACCATCATACCTGTCTCCTGAGAAACCTGTATGATGGTCAAGAAGCAACAGGTAGAGCCGTAAATGGAACAACTGACAGGTTCAAAATTGAGAAAGGAGTATGACAGGCTATATATTGTCATCCAGTTTAGTCAACTTATATGCAGAACACATCATGCAAAATGCTGGACTGGATGAGTTATAAGCTAAAGTCAGGATTGCCTGGAGAAATATCAACAACATTATATATGTAGATGATATCACTGTAATGGCAGAAAGTGAAGAGAAACTAAAGAACCTCTTGATGAGGGTGAAAGAGGAGAGTAAAAAAGCTGGCTTAAACTTCAATATTAAAAAAAAAGATCGTGGCATCCACCCCCATCATAGCAAATAGATGGGGAAAAAGTAGAAGCAGTGATGGATTTCCTCTTCTGAGGCTCTAAAATCACTGCAGATGGTGACTGAAACCGTGAAATTAGAAGATGATTGCTTCTTGGAAGGAAAGCTATGATAAACATAGACAGCATATTAAAAAGCAGAGACATCACTTTGCCAATAAAGGTCAGTATAGTTAAGGCTATGATCTTTTTAGTAGTCATGTACTTATGTGAGAGTTGGATCATAAAGAAGGCTGACCACAGAAGAATTGATGATTTTGAACTACAGTGCTGGAGAAAATTCTTGAGAGTCCCTTGGACAGTAAGGAGATCAAACCTAAATACTCATTGGCAGGACTGATACTGAAGCTAAAGCTCCAATACTTTGGCCACCTGATGCAAAGAGCACCTCACTGGAAAAGGCCCTGATGCTGGGAAAGATTGAAGGTAAAAGAAGAAGAAGGCAACGTAGGATGAGATGGTTGGATGGCATCACCTATTCAATGCACATGAAGTTGGACAAGTTCCAGAAGATAGTGAAAGACAGGGAAGCCTGGTGTGCTTCAGTCCATGGGGTTTCAGAGTTGGACTTGGCAACTGAACAACAAGTTCTTTTTGATCCCAGAATCTTCAGATCCTGAGATGACTGGTAATTTTGACCCTATTCAGCAATCTCAGGGTGGATCCTGAGGCTGATGTCTCTCTTTCTTTAAAAATTAATCAGTTTATTTTAATTGGAGGATAATTACAATCTTATGTTAGTTTTTGCCATACATCAACATGAACTGGTCACAGGTATACATGTGTCCCCCCATCCTGAACCCTCTTCCCTTCTCCCTCTCTAACCTATCCCTTTGGGTTGCCCCAGAGCACTGGCTTTGGGTGCCCTGCTTCATGCATCTTTATAACACTTTTCTTTCAGCACTTTCATCTATTCCCATCTTTGAATCAGAATTCCCCTATTGCCAGAAGACTCAGAGATTACCTAGTTCATTTTGCATGAGATGAAACCAATGCATCAGGAAGTGCAGTGATGTGTCTAAAGTCATAGAACTAGCTGGTGAGAGAACTAGGTCACTAATTCTTAGCTCAGTCATGTATAGTCTCAAATGTTGGTTTCAGAAGTGTGAGAGACTACTGACACGTGCTAACATTGTGCTAAGGGCCTTACATAGGCTTACATCATTGATTTACCATCTGGCCCTTCCATTAGGGCCATTGATAGAACAAAAGAAGGGAACAGACTCAAAGAGTAAAACAACTTATTCACAGATGGAGTGGGGATTCAGAACAAGGTATAGAACCTACATTCTTTCTCTCAGACAACTTGATCTTTACCCGCCACACTTGAATCTAAGAACTAAAGGACTTTGGATTGGAGTCAGAGGTTGCAACCTTTTGCTATTAACAAACACCACTGTAGAAATTCAAACCTGGTCTGGCTCTGTATTTCATTGTTACCCTCTACATTGGGCTTAGTCATTCCTTAGAGACAACCTTTACCACAATCCTGAATGAAACCAGTGTCTGCCCTAGCTGGCTCCTGGGGAGTGTATTCTTTAATCGCAGATGGGAATACCAGACCACCTTACCTGCCTTCTGAGAAACCTGTGTGCAAGTCAAGAAGCAATAGTTAGAACCAGACATGGAACAATGGACTGGTTCCAAATTGGGAAAGGAGTACGTCAAGGTTGTATATTGTCACCCTGCTTATTTAATTTATACACAGAGTACATTTATGGAAAATGCTGGGCTGGATGAAGAATGAGCTGGAATCAAGATTGCAAGGAGAAATATCAATAACCTCAGATATGCAGATGACACCACCCTAATGGCAGAAAGCAAAGAGGAACTAAAGAGCCTCTTGAAGAGGGTGAAAGAGGAGAGTGAAAAATCTGGCTTAAAACTCAACATTCAAAAAACTAAGATCATGGCACCCAATCCCATCACTTCATGGCAAATAGATGGGGAAACAATGGAAACAGTGGCAGACTTTATTTTCTTGGGCTCCAAAATCACTGAGGACAGTGACTATAGCCACAAAATTAAAAGATACTTGCTCTTTGGAAGAAAAGCTATGAGAAACCTAGATAGTGTATTACAAAGAAGAGACATCAGTTTGCTGACAAAAGGCCATGTAGTCAAAGTTATGGTTTTCTGGTAGTCATTTATGGATGTGAGAGATGGACCATAAAGAAGGTTGAACATTGCTTTCGAACTGTGGTGCTGAAGAAGACTCTTAAGAGTCCCTTGGACAGTAAGGAGATTAAACCAGTCAATACTAAAGGAAATCAACCTTGACTATTCATTGGACAGACTGATGCTGAAGATGAAGCTGCAGTACTTTGGCTACCTGATGCGAAGGGTCAACTCATTGGAAAAGACCCCGATACTGGGAAAGACTGAAGGCAGGTGGAGAAGGGGATGACAGAGGATGAGATGGTTGGATGGTATCACCAACACAATGGACACTAACTTGAGCACACGCCAGGAGATGATGAAGGACAGGGAAGCCTGGTATGCTACGGTCCACTGGATAACAAAGAGTCAAACACGACTGAGCACCTGATCAACAAGATCTTGATTCTACCCAAGTTTATTCTTTGCTTTGAGGTTGCTTAAAGAATTCTTGCTGACTATGGAAGAAATAATTTCAAAACACAGAACTCACCTATTTCAGAGAGAGGTCTCAATTTTTTTTTCAAGCAGTCTTTCATAATGGCTTACTGGAAAGACTTATAGATCACATTTAATCTCTACCTGGAGTCCTTGTTTATCTTATTACAGAGGTTCTTAGAAAAGGTGGGTATGACTGAAAATTGTAGTTTCTCTTTATTTACAAATAGAAATTTCTCCCTCCTTGTTTCTGAATTGATCACGGCTGATATGAGTTTTGTGGCCATGCATTCAATTCCTTTAAATCACATCAAGCACCCACAGCATGCAGGTCACTATAGTGAAGACAGTCAGGCTGAGTTATTTCCGCTTGTCTTTAGTGTTTAACTTTTGGAGGCTGGAAATCTGGAATGTAGATTTTAAAGGGGCCAGGATGGAGTTTTAACAGTATAGTCATTGTCTTAGGTCAAGTTGTTTATGTCAGTTATTTATCTGGGCTTATTTGTGCATTTTGAGTTTGATATGCTTGTCTGTGGTGTGCCATGATTCTCAGATGGCTTCACGATGTTTCTGATTTTCCTGAAATCATCATGCATTTCTTAAACATGCTCCTTCTCCACATGCAGGCTCACTTGCCTCTCTTTAATGACAGCAATTTGAGGAAATCCCAGGTCTAAGCACCTTTTCATCTTGGTCTAAAGAGTACGGGGCCAGGCAACTCCTGAGGGCAAGGAGTCCTTGTCAACGCTCGAGGACTGAGTCCAGCAGGTGCGACTGAGCTCTCTTCCTGGCTTGTGCACAGATGTCTCTCTCATCCCCCAGCCAAGAGCTTTCTGGTTTTTGTTGAATTACTGACCCACTATGAGCGCTCACATTATCTTGATCTCCCAGACCTGCTGTGGACAAGCTCCTAAGACATACAAAGTGCCAGAGGCACTGGGAAAGAATACAGCTTCTTTGCCCATGTGAATAGTCTGGAGTGGGCTTGGAGATGAGGTGTGGGGAGACACTGGTGATATTGGACACCGATCCTTCCATTTTCAGAATGAAACCTATTCTTTAGGAAACTTCTGTTCTGAAACCCTCCAGGTAATGGAACAGTGTAAGAGGCTGTGGACCTCTGAGAGAAAAGAGAGTGAAGGGCACTTTGCAGTATGTAAGATGAGCTGGTGGACATCAACCTTGGAATCTTCTTCATGGAGTGTCTTTCTAACCCCTCCCCCAGACTTGTCTCCCCCCTCCGCCCTGACTTTGCTAGCTTTACTTAGCTCTCCTTCCTGATTTTTCCCTTTCTTGATAGCTCAGACTGCAGTGTGGATACTCACAGCAGTGTGTTCTGGGATGAGCTGGGGGGATTCAGTAGGCCTTGGAGTAACTTTATTCTTGAGTCTGAGGGTCTCAGAAGTAGAATGCATCTTGGTCTGCGTGTTAAATTAAACCTCTCTGTGTTATTGCCTATTTTAAGATCACAAAGGCCTCAAAGCTATGGTGGCAGCCTACCCTTGTGTAGTTAAAAGCACATTGTATCATCGCATATAGTTGTGATAGTTTCTCTGAGGGTCTTAGCTATTTATCTTGTATCAGCAAAGACTGAACTACCTCAATACAAATGCCAAGAATGGGGTGTGTAGGTCCCTAAAATGAGATGACAAGGGAGATTGTTACCCCTGAAGGCATCTGGCTTAAATTATTGAGATGGAAAGACTGCTAGGGCTGGCTGAACAGCCTCTCTCTTCAACCTTACCTCTTGCAGCTGCTTAGTAAATGACAAGAGCAAGGAAAAAAAATATGGATATGGCCTTACTTCTCTGGAATCCATTTATTCAGTAGAAATGATTCTGGAATTAGATGGTCTTTCTCCTCTTCATTTTTCGTAACAGATCTTCCCTCTCTGTTACATCATAAGATTGATTTCTGTCTTCAAAATGTGTTCATGAGGATGAGAGCTTTTCAGTGAAAGTATTACAAATCACTGACAAACACTGAGCGTCTTTGGGAGAAGTGAGGCTGTTCCTACAATGCTCATTTTTCACAGACAGCAGTACCACTTGCTATCTTCCTGTATTTCCAATTTTACATTGTCCTTGTCTGTTTGAAGGTTAGGTATGTGATTTCCAGATGAGCTTGTGCCAGCTTTTAAAATTTGCATCATTTGAGGAGAAGGAGCAGTGACAGCTAATTGACACAGAAATGGCTAAGGAAGCCAGGCTGAGTTGGAAGCCCTGATTTCAATGAGCCCCCTTATTTTCTGAGTGCTGGCTTGTCACCAATGAAACCGTATTTCAAAGTGATTTCACAGGTATTGGTTCACTGACTCTTTCTAGCATCTGTGAGAGAGGAAGAGGAAGAAAGATTAAGTCCACAGTGGCAGAAGCAGAAGCTGAGAGCTTGAATGTTTTTGTGACTTAGCCTTAACCCAAAGCAGGTTAATGGCAGGGCTGGGATACAAACCTAATTCTTTATGCATGGTACTTGGAGAGATCAAGGCCTGGGGAAATGTTCCTTAGGAGTCTATATAAAGCTCTTTGGTTTTTCAGTAGTGAGAAACTCAGATGGAATCAGAACATCAGCCACAAGAGACCAGGATCTTGAAAAGAATCTCAATGGGAGCAAAATATGTGATACAAAATAGCCTGAGGATGCCTGCATCTCAACCATAGACCTCTTGTACATTTGATACCATAGGTTTTGAACTGACTACTCCGGGGATTATTTTCCTTGAATTGTCCATTTAGATTCCAGGAACCTCTATCAGGAAAAGAAGCTGACACTTTCTGTCACACTTTCCACAGCTCAGCTTCTACAGTGGCCCGTGATGCACCTGGCTGGACACATGTGACTCTGAATGCTTTAGAGGAGAATTTACTGGGATTTTATTTTCTTTTGATGTCTCCAAACTTTCAAAACTTTAACTGGCACTTTACTTTTTCACTGATTTTCTGACTTGAAATAGATGTATTCTAATCCATCACATCTCTCAGGCACAAGTTCTTGCTCTGGATTTTCTTGATGCCCTTGTTCCTTGGCTGTGATCTTCTCTCACTGAAGGTCTGAGTCTGTTCTTTGGACCCCTGATAGCTTACCTGATTCCAAAACCCGATTCCATCCGGAACTTTGGCTTCTGGGCTCCTCCAGTCTCTTGCCCTGTGACCTGAACCATGTGCTATTTTCAGTCTTGCTCTTTTCCCTGTGGTTTTACCTGGCCACTCTTGCTGATCATTGTCCTTGTACAGGAGAAGTTATTTTGTAATTTTGGAGCAAAACAAATTATCAAAATGCCATCTTATGGAACTCTGAAAAAGTTTTTGTCAAGCTTTTCTATTTATTGATGAGAAAAAAAGGGCCCAAAGAGGCTGAGTAAATTGCTTCAGTTCACAAAGAGTGTTGGTGGCTGAGCCAAGTGTAGACCTTAGGTGTTTCACCACTGTGTATCTATGGTATCTCCTAATTTTCTTAAATTTATAAAAACATCTAAACTCTACCGGCAAAGGAAAGGAGAGATAGAAACATCTTTTCAAACAGAAGGGTGCACATTTCTCTCCCCTGTCCCTTGCCCGCCTTCATCAATCCTTAATCTCCTAGAGAAGGAGAGGAATCTCTAATGCAAGTGTTCTGCTTGCCTAGTGATTCTAGTATCCCAAGAGTCAAGGCCATGGGCCATTAGCAGAAAGCATTAGCAGTTGGTTCCCACAAAGAACCAGAGGTGATTTCCATGGCAACCATGACTAGAATGGAAATGGCAGCTAGTATTGCATCCCGGAGCTAATTGTTGGTCATAGAAGACCACAGACCACAGATGCAATGAGCTCCAGGGGACCCATGGTCTCAGACTGGTGACACTGGATACCAGCCAAAGTTTGTAAGTGAATGAGCTTGAACAAACTTGATATGTTAAGCTGTATAGACGAGAACCAGAAAAACTCAAATTGAGAGCTAGCCTGTATTTTGTCCTGGAGCTGTCTGAGCCAGATTTGGAGGCTTCTCTGAGATGTGGGGGCTTCCTCTGTGCCTTGGAAACAAGCCTGTGCCCAGGGTCTCCCAACCTGAGCAGGCTAGATTTGTGTTTCCTGCTGTATTCTCTCTAAGCCACACGTGTCCCTATGAGGTCTATCTTAGGGCAGAGCCCAGACTTTTAAGGACCTCCACTTGACCCCCTAGTCTCTCTCTATGGACAGTGAGGTCCCAGGTGTAACTTGGGGTGGATGTAATTTAAAGGGGTAATGATCTTGGATGTGGAAGCTGCCATGGGTCTAGTTCACTTCTAAGCCCTCTGTTTTTGGTGGCAGTGACTGCAAATCTAAGAATCCTAGACCAAGTGGTAGGTCGCTGAAAACTAGGAGAGAGGAAGTAGTGGGTTTAGAGGTCGGATGCACGTCTGTGTTGTCTAGGCTGCTTCCTGACCCAAGTACTGTTGTGTCATTTATCTGCCCACATCATCCCATCTCCCCTGCTGCTATGCTTTCTTACTATCTGCTTCCTTTCTTCTTTGTCAGAAAAGAAAACAGGCATTTTTAGTAGACATTTCCACAGTTTTAGCAGCCTATGACAGATACAGCCTGATTCATATGATCTTAAGCATTGTCAGAGGAGATGCTGGGATGGCTGCAACAGGCTAGGATTGGAAAAAGAGGACTCTGGTCCTGGATTACAGTGAGAAACCTCTTCCGTTCAATATTAAGTGCTCAACATACCTTCACTGAAGACTATGCTGTGTGAGGATACAAAGACGAATGAGGGAAAGCTTCCTGGAGGAGGTGATACCTGAGCTATATCTTCGAGGTTGAATGAGGCAAGGAAAGAGCAGAAGGGCATTCCAGGTGGCAGGGTCATCAGGAGCAAAAGCATGGAGGTGAGAATGAGTAGGGAGTGCAGGGATGTCACAAGCATTTGGATTTTGCTGCAGTATGTAGTGAATCAAAGCAGGTGATTGAGGTAGAAATGTGGCAATCATTTTTATCATATGCTGACTGTGCTATTCGTTTTATCACTGTTGTTATTTGAGGGATCTTAATGAAAGCTGTTTTTTGATTATCCATATTAATGGAACTTCAAATATGAAATAATGGATAATTATCAAGTCTCTGAAATATGGCCAGGGAAAGTGACCAGATGAGAGTGTGGGGTGCAGGGATATGCCTGCAGCATTTTCTTGCACCTGTCCATGTGCAGGCATGTCTCAGCTCTCCTCTGGGGCCCTCTCAGGAGCCTGTCTTTTCCTCCTGCCTTCACATGCTGGAGAGTGGCTAGGGGAGGCTCTGGGCTGGGTAAAAGGCTTCAGGCATGCTCTTGATATTTGAGCTGGGAGACCTCAGACACGTTATTTTACCTTGCTGCCCTTTTGTTCCCTTGTTTCTAAAATGAAGGGATTATTACTCTGAAATCTTGATGGGGAAATTTACTTTGCTCTGAATGCCCCTGGCTCCAGAGATGATGTCAGATATGGTTTTCCTGAATTGTAATTTTATATTATTAAAAAAGTACCCTGGCACATTAAAGAATGAGATAAAATGCAATTATAAAATATTATACTATACATATATAAAATTTAATATATTAAATATTAAACAAAACATAATGATAATATTACTTATTTACATATGTAAAATCATATGTGTATATATACATATATATACACACACCCTCATGCACACATATATATGTATTTTACAGCAGTAGTGCAGCTATCTGTCTTTCTTAGCTTACATCTGAAAGTCATCTTAGAATTTTGGAGAAGTTTTGGCATCATTGCAGATAAGTAAATCTGTGGGGAAAGCCAAAATAAATGCTACTGCCACCCCATCCTCTTTTTTTAATGTTAATAGTACAACCTAATTGGAATCTATATAAACCATATATTACAGGTATGTAGGGTAGGACAGGAGACTTCACATGGAAGGGTGTTTGTATGAAATGGACCATGGCCTGAAGACATTCCTGGGGCCAATTGTGGAGGCTGTGAGGGAGCCATTCAGTATATTAATTGTACAATAGCTACCATATGTCGGGTATAGTGTTCCTTATGTACATCATCTTTAACCTATATACACACTTACCAGGGATGTATTATTTTTCAGGTGAGGAGACTAGCTCAGACTGTTCTGGCAATGCGCCCACAGTCACCAAGCCAGGGCACCAGGAGCTGGACTGCGAACTAAATTTGCCAAGAAAGCGAGTTCTTCCTTCCTGGTTACCCTGCTGCTCACAGTAATCCTAGGACATGTGACATGAACTACATACCTTCACCTGCCTGAAGGTTCTGGGGGGTCTAGAAACCCTATCTTCATCTGGAAGAGGGAGTTGCAATGATTCTTAGATATGATTATATAAAGGACACAATACTTAGTCAGTGACTGATGATTCTCTATTCTGGCCCTTATAAAATATTGTGCTCTTAGCCCAATAGTTATAATATGAGCAACACACAGCTATTTTATTTATTACTTTGTTTGGTAGTTACTTACTGTTTATATGCCCAGCATATGGCAACCCCCTACTCTAGCTTTGGATTTCTGCAGAAAGGCCATGTTTTTCCTGGCCTTCGCCATTTGACAACCATTGTCTAGTCCAAAGTTGGACACTGATCCAAGCAGGGCCAGCCCAAGTAGCCTGCTTGCTTAGCCACAGTCGACTGGCCCACGTTTGGGAATCTGACTGGGTCTGGGCCACAAAGTTTTCTTTCCCCAGTGTTTTTAATAGGGGTCAGAAAAAGCAGCAAGTCAGTCTCTGAGGTCTAGAGCTTTAAGGCCTACAGCTCTGGGGCTGTTGTTGCCCATGCTTTCCTCCACACTGGTCCATACTGAGAGACAAGAGATGGAGTGAAGCAGGGGCTCAGAGGGAAACAGAGACTAGAGGCTGGGAGGAATCCAGGCGATGCATGTGCTGCTGCTTTGAGTTGTTATTCAGGTCTCAGTATTCCCTTTATTAGGTGCCATGAGATACCTCATTGACATTTTGGCCTAAACTGTTTCTGACTGAAGAACATATTGATGAAGTGACAGAGGAGAGTGAAAAAGCTGGCTTGAAACTCAACATTAAAATTAGTAAGATCATGGCATATGGTCCCATCACTTCATGGCAAATAGATGGGGAGAAAGTGGAAGCAGTAACAGATTTTATTTTCTTGGGCTCCAAAATCACTTGGATGGTGACTGCAGGCATGAAATTAAAAGATGCTTACTCCTTGGAAGGAAAGTTATGGCAAACTTAGACAGTGTATTAAAAAGCAGAGACATTACTTTACTGACCAAGTAGTCAAAGCTATGGTTTTTCCAGTAGTCATGTACAGATGTGAGTTGGACCATAAAGAAGGCTGAGCACCGAAGAACTGAAGCTTTTAAATTGTGGTGCTGGAAAAGACTTTTGAGATTCCTCTTGACAACAAGGAGATCAAATCAGCCAATCCTAAAGGAAATCAACCCTGAATATGCATTGGAAGGACTGATGCTGAAGCTGATGCTGCAACACTTTGGCCACCTGCTGCAAAGAGCTGACTCATTGGAAAAAACCCCGATGGTGGGAAAGATTGAAGGCAAAAGGAAGAGGGAGCAACAGAGGATGAGATGTTAGATAACATCACCAACTCAATTGACATGAATTTGAACAAACTCAGGGAGTAGTGAAAGACTGGGAAGCCTGGTGTGCTACAGTCTATGGCTTGCTGAGTCAGAAATGACTAAGAGACTGAACAGAAACACAACATTTCTTCTTGAGTTTCTGTCTCTTGTAAACAAAATAGCTCTCACTTTGTAACTTAAAAAAAAATTAACCCTCATAGTTGATGTGTTGGGTTGGGTTCTACAGAAGGCTGGTTAGTTGAAGTGTTTAGAACATTATGCTAATGAAGCCAACAATTTGCATTTCATTGAGACACTCTGTTCCACACTGATTAATTTCACTTCATTTCTCAGCTTATTGTTTGTAAATTGTCACTTTTGTTTGGTGTAGGATGCAGGATGCATGGGGCTGATGCACAGGATGATTCAGGTAGAGGATGTGGGGTGGGAGGTGGGAGGGGGCTTCGGCATTGGGCGATTGTGTTCACCTATGGCTGATTCGTGTCAATGTATGGCAAAACAAATACAGTATTGTAATTAAAAAAATAAATAAATTTAATTAAAAAAAATAAATAAATAAACAAACTTCTGCACCACCACCACCAACAACAAAAATGTCAGCTTCGGGTCTGTTTAAAAGGTAATATGCTTCAGAACCAGAATTTCAAACCATGAAGTCAAGTAAAAATGTGCTTGGTAAGTCTCTTGAATGACATTGAAAATGTTCTGTGCTTTGTGGTCCAGTTTTGCTTCATTCTCTCCCACCTTTAGTTTGGTGTTCTGATTGTTGTATTTGTTTTCAAAGCTCCAAGCTTGGCCTCCAATTCTGGCTCTCAAGAAGCTCCATCTACCCTGTGATTGTAATATACTGATGATGTCTAACACCCTAAATCACAGTGATTCATTAGCTTCTTCCCTTTTCCATTTCTGGGCCCTGGGTCAACTGGGAACTTATTTGATTTAGGACTCAGCTATGTGTACTTTTGGAGATAAGAGAAAGCATTCAAAAGTACATGGTAGGAATAAATGTAGAAAAAATAATAATAGATTAAAAAAATAAAAAAATTAACAAAAGAGAAAGGAAAAAGGAAGAAGAAGAAGAAAAAAAAAGGAAAACGCCACAGAACAGGAAAAGCTCAATGTAGAGGCAGAGGTTTATAACAATAAAAAAAGGTGACTGAAGAAAAAAAAAGCTCATAAGCTTAATTAGATTTAATAGTGCCAGAAAAATCAACATCTATAATGGGGCTGCAGGGGTGGGGGTGGGGAGAAAAAGAAAAGAAAAAAAAAATCCAAAAGAATCTACAGAACAAGTCAAAACATAAGCATAATAAATGTTTTTCTTGAGTCACTGCTGTCAGAGTCCCTTCCACTCGCTGGGGAGTCAGTCCACCTCTCCTCCCTAGGATGCCCTCCAACACTGTGCTGATCTCTGGACATGCTGTGGGGGCAGCTCAGATTCTAATCTGGTCCTGCTCATGCATGTTCTTGCCTCCAATGTCCACAGCTATCAGAACTAGTGTGTTTTCTTTTGTGGGAGCTTTCAATGTCCTTTTATATATTCCATAGATACAGACTCTGCCTAGTTGATTGTATTTAATCTTTGGCTTGTACAGCTGCTGGGAAGGTTTTGGGTCTTCTTCCTTAGCCACTCTGCCCCTGGATTTCAACTGTGGTTTTATTTCCCACCTCTGCATGTAGGTCATCCACTGGGGTTTGCTCCTGAGGCTGCCCTGGAGGACTTGGGTCTGCCCCTGTGAGGTGGAGGTGGTGCAGCTGCTTGAATTGCAGGGGTTCTGGCAGCACCAGGTACTCAGGGGAGTTGGCAGCTAGGGCAGCAGGAAATACGGTGATCTAGAAGGGTATGGAAACCAGTATTGGCCAATACACTCCAGTATTCTTGCCTAGAGAACCCCACTGACGGAGAAGCCTAGCAGCCTACAGTCCACAGGGTCACAAAAAGTCAGACACGACCGAAGCAACCCTGAACGCATAGATGCAAGACCTGTTTTGCCTGTGGCAGCTCTGTCCCAGTGAGCACCGAGCTTAAGGTGGCACAGCTGCTTGGCTTGTGGGGACCCTGGCAGCACCAAGTGTGCAGGGACATGGGCTGGCTCCACTGCAGGAGTCATGGCCCTCATCCCAGTCAAAAAGTGGGGAAAAGACCTAACAGACATTTCTCCAAAGAAGACATACAGATGGCTAACAAACTCATGAAAAGATGCTCAACATCGCTTGTTATTAGAGAAATGCAAATCAAAACTACAATGAGATATCACCTCACACTGGTCAGAATGGCCATCATCAAAAAGTCTACAAACAATGAATGCTGGAGAGGGTGTGGAGAAAAGGGAACGCTCGTGCACTGCTGGTGAGAATGTAAGTTGATACAGCTACTATGGAAGATGGTGTGGAGATTCCTTTAAAAACTATGAATAAAACCACCATATGACCCAGCAGTCCCACTCCTAGGCATGTACCCCGAGGAAGCCAAAACTGAAAGAGACACATGTATTCCATTTTTCATTGCAGCACTATTTACAATAGTTAGAACATGGAAGCCACCTAGATGTCCATTGACAGATGAATGGATAAAGAAGTTGTGGTACACTTACACAATAGAATATTATCAGCCATAAAAAGGAGTGCATTTGAGTCAGTTCTAATGAAGTGGATGAACCTAGAGCCTATTATACAGAGTGAAGTAAGTCAGAATGAGAAAGATAAATATTCTATTCTAACACATATATACAGAATCTAGAAAAATGGTTCTGAAGAATTTATTTACAGGGCAGCAATGGAGAAACAGACATAGAAAATAGACTTATGGACGTGGGGAGAGGGGAGGAGAGGGTGAGATATATGGAAGGAGTAACATGGAAACTTACATTACCATGGGTAAAATAGATAGCCAATGGGAATTTGCTGCATAGCTCAGGAAACTCCAACAGGGGCTCTGCATCAATCTAGAAGGGTGGGATGAGGTGGGAGATGGGAGGGAGGTTCAAAAGGGAGGGGATATATGTATACCGATGGCTGATTCATATTGAGGTTTGACAGAAAATAGCAAAATTTTATAAAGCAATTATCCTTCAATTAAAAAATAAATTAAAAAATATGGTAGGATCAGCTAAAATTCATCATCACTACTTTTGACCAGAGCTTAGTAATATTATCTTTCTTACAAACAGCGACCTCCATATTCCTGTTTAGATGAATTCTACTTGCTGTTAAACCTTCTAGATGAAAAACAGAGACAGAAAGGAAAGAGAGGGGCCTTCTTTCCCCCTCGGTTTCCTAGGTAACATGTAAAGCTCCTCTTTCAAGTCATATTGCACAAAACATTTTCTATGCTCTTATTTTTAAATGTATTAACAGTAATTTGGAGGGAAATGGATGAGAAAGTAATTTTTAAGAAGTACAGTTGATAGTCTGCCAATGATCTTTTGTGTCCATATCAAACATCACTTTGAACAATAAACTATTTCAACACAATTAATAGTGTTTTAATAAATACAGGTACCATTTGCTTTAAAAAGCATTAGTGCTTGAGTGAGCACTGAGTGGTGGTTCTGCAAAATGAAAATAAGTAGCTAATCACTTCTGGATCCTGTGTAACCACACTTGACTATTACCATTGAAAACTGCCTTTGGAATGGAGGAGTTACAGTGTAATGAGACTGGCTACCCAGTCCCTTGAAGACCCATCTGTTTTTGGCTTTAGACAGTCAATAAATATGTGGAATGGGCATAGATGAAGAGCACAGCATTTATTTATGGGGCTGTGCCTAAAATTGGGTGTGGGAGTCTTCTATCAAGGGACATGCCCCAGGGCACCCACAAAGGCCTTCTCTTTGTAGAATGAAAGTTTTAGGGGTTTGCTGAATGCTCTGGACCAATGCGGTCTTTATTTAAACAGATTGCTGGTTATTTCTCAGGCATTTTGAAGTGGTGCTGTGCATCATAACACAGCATTGGTTGCTGTTTTTTTAATATAAATTTATTTATTTAAAATATAAATTTATTTATTTTAATTGGAGGTTAATTACTTTACAATATTGTATTGGTTTTGCCTCACATTAACATGAATCCACCACAGGTATACACATATTCCCCATGCTAAACCCCCCTCCCTCTTCCTTCCCTGTACCATCCCTCTGGGTCATCTCAGTGCACCAGCCCCAAGCATCCAGTATCATGCATCAAACCTGGACTGGCGATTCATTTCATATATGATATTATACATGTTTCAATGCCATTCTCCCAAATCATCCCACCCTCTCCCTCTCCCACAGAGTGAATGGATAAGAAAGCTGTGGTACATATACACAATGGAGTATTACACAGCCATTAAAAAGAATACATTTGAATCAGTTCTAATGAGGTGGATGAAACTGGAGCCTATTATACAGAGTGAAGTAAGACAGAAAGAAAAACACCAATACAGTATACTAACACATATATATGGAATTTAGAAAGATGGTAATGATAACCCTGTATGCGAAACAGCAAAAGAGACACAGAGGTATAGAACAGTCTTTTGGTTGCCGTTATTTTTAAGCGATGGAAATAGAAGTAGAGTTGGAAGAGGAGCACAGCAAGGACTGGGCAGAGGTGAGACAGTGTGGCTCTCAGGACAGGACACTGATCAAGGGGGCAGAAAAGAACAGGGAGCCCTTTAGATTATGAACAATATGACTTTCTCGATTGTGTGTTTGAATACAGTAGGCTAGGGCCAATGGTTCTTTAGCTCAACCCAAGTCTAGCCTCATCTTTGCTTCTACGATTTCCCATCATATGTCTCATTTTTTTCAGTTACATTGTTCCCTGAAGAATGGGGAAAATTGCATACACTTGATACCCTCTGTCTCTTTCTAGAAACTCAGTTGTTTGAGGTCCAGTTGAAATGTCACTTCCTTATCATATCTTCCATGATTCCTGCAAGTAGTTTTTCCTCAGAAGTTCCTGATGTAAATATCATTCTTTTTTTTAATTATTTTTTATTTTTTAAATTAAATTTATTTATTTTTAAAATTACAATACTGTATTTGTTTTGCCATACATTGACACGAATCAGCCATAGGTGAACACAATCTCCCAATGCCGATTCCCCCTCCCACCTCCCACCCCCCATCCTCTACCCGAATCATCCTGTGCATCAGCCCCATGCATCCTGCATCCTACATTGAACATAGATTAGCGTTTCGCCTCTTACGGGAAAATATACATGTTTCATTGCCATTCTCCCATACCATCCCACCCTTTCCCTCTCCCCCAGAGTCCAAAAGTCCACTCTATACCTCTGTGTCTCTTGTTGTCTCACATGTAGGGTCATCATTACTGTCTTCTAAATTCCATATATATGTGTCAGTATATTGTATTGGTGTTTTTCTTTCTGGCTTACTTCACTCTGTATAATCGGTTCCAATTCCATCCATCTCATTAGAACTGAGTCAAATTTATTCTTTTTAAGGGCTGAGTAGTATTCCATAGTGTATATGAACCACAGCTTTCTTATCCATTCATCTGCTGATGGACATCTAGGTTGCTTCCATGTCCTGGCTATTATAAACAGCGCTGCAATGAACATTGGGGTACATGTGTCTCTTTCACTTCTGGTTTCCTCAGTGTGTATGCCCAGCAGTGGGGTTGCTGGGTCATAAGGCAGTTCTATTTGCAATTTTTTAAGGAATCTCCACACTGTTTCCCATAATGGCTGTACTAGTTTGCATTCCCACCAGCAGTGTAAGAGGGTTCCCTTTTCTCCACACCCTCTCCAGCATTTATTGCTTGTAGACTTTTGGATCGCAGCCATTCTGACTGGTGTGAAATGGTACCTCATTGTGGTCTTGATTTGCATTTCTCTGATAATGGGTGATGTTGAACATCTTTTCATGTGTTTGTTAGCCATCCGTATGTCTTCTTTGGAGAAATGCCTATTTAGTTCTTTGGCCCATTTTTTGATTGGATCATTTATTTTTCTGGAGTTGAGCTGCATAAGTTGCTTATATATCTTTGAGATTAGTTGTTTGTCAGTTGTTTCATTTGCTATTGTTTTCTCCCATTCAGAAGGCTGTCTTTTCACCTTGCTTATAGTTTCCTTTGTTGTGCAGAAGCTTTTAATTTTAATTAGATCCCATTTGTTTATCTTTGCTTTTATTTCCAGTATACTGGGAGTTGGATCATAGAGGATCCTGCTGTGATTTATGTCGGAGAGTGTTTTGCCTATGTTCTCCTCTAGGAGTTTTATAGTTTCTGGTCTTACATTTAGATCTTTAATCCATTTTGAGTTTATTTTTGTGTATGGTGTTAGAGAGGGGTCTAGTTTCATTCTTTTACAAGTGGTTGACCAGTTTTCCCAGCACCACCTGTTAAAGAGACTATCTTTACTCCATTGTATATTCTTGCCTCCTTTGTCGAAGATAAGGTGTCCATAGGTGTGTGGGTTAATCTCAGGGCTTTCTATTTTGTTCCATTGATCTATATTTCTGTCTTTGTGCCAGTACCATACCGTCTTAATGACTGTGGCTTTGTAGTAGAGCCTGAAGTCAGGCAAGTTGATTCCTCCAGTTCCATTTTTCTTTCTCAAGATTGCTTTGGCTATTCGAGGTTTTTTGTATTTCCATACAAATCTTGAGATTATTTGATCAAATCAACAAAATTAGAAATGAAAATGGAGAGATCACGACAGACAACTCAGAAATACAAAGAATCATAAGAGACCACTATCAGCAATTATATGCCAATAAAATGGACAACTTGGAAGAAATGGACAAATTCTTAGAAAAGTACAATTTTCCAAAACTGAACCAGGAAGAAATAGAAAATCTTAACAGACCCATCACAAGCAGGGAAATTGAAACTGTAATCAGAAACCTTCCAGCAAACAAAAGCCCAGGTCCAGACGGCTTCACAGCTGAATTCTACCAAAAATTTCGAGAAGAGCTAACACCTATCTTACTGAAACTATTCCAGAAAATTGCAGAGGAAGGTAAACTTCCAAACTCATTCTATGAGGCCTCCATCACCCTAATACCAAAACCTGACAAAGACACCACAAAAAAAGAAAACTACAGGCCAATATCACTGATGAACATAGATGCAAAAATCCTCAACAAAATCCTAGCAATCAGAATCCAGCAACACATTAAAAAGATCATACACCATGACCAAGTGGGCTTTATCCCAGGGATGCAAAGATTCTTCAATATCCGCAAGTCAATCAATGTAATTCATCACATTAACAAACTGAGAAATAAAAATCATATGATTATCTCAATAGATGCAGAAAAAGCCTTTGACAAAATTCAGCATCCATTTATGATAAAAACTCTCCAGAAAGCAGGATTGGAAGGAACATACCTCAACATAATAAAAGCTATATATGACAAACCCACAGCTCACATTATCCTCAATGGCGAAAAATTGAAACCATTTCCCCTAAAGTCAGGAACAAGACAAGGGTGTCCACTTTCACCACTACTCTTCAACATCGTACTGGAAGTTTTGGCCACAGCAATCAGAGCAGAAAAAGAAATACAAGGAATCCAAATTGGAAAAGAAGAAGTAAAACTCTCACTGTTTGCAGATGACATGATCCTCTACATAGAAAATCCTAAAGACTCGACCAGAAAACTACTAGAGCTAATCAGTGAATATAGTAAAGTTGCAGGATATAAAATCAACACTCAGAAATCCCTTGCATTCCTATACACTAATAATGAGAAAGTAGAAAAAGAAGTTAAGGAAACAATTCCATTCACCATTGCAACGAAAAGAATAAAATACTTAGGAATATTCCTACCTAAAGAAACTAAAGACCTATATATCGAAAACTATAAAACACTGATGAAAGAAATCAAAGAGGACACTAATAGATGGAGGAATATACCATGCTCATGGCTTGGAAGAATCAATATAGTGAAAATGAGTATACTACCCAAAGCAATCTACAGAGTCAATGCAATTCCCATCAAGCTACCAGCAGTATTTTTCTCAGAACTAAATATCATTCTTACTTATCATTTATTCCATCTTGTCATTTAGATAGATGATATCATTCCATATGTGTGTTTCTGTGACTCATCATTCCTTCACTATTTTGCTTTGGATATTCACGCATATTGATGTAGCTGTAGCTTATTTATTATACTTAACTACTGAAGAATAGTCTGTAGTGTTACTTTGCCACAATTTATCTATTCCCTCGGTGATAGGTACATTTGAGTTGCTTTCATTTGGTTGCTTTTGTATATGTTACTGCTATGTCTTCTGGCACACATGTGCATATGTGTTTAGGATATGTTTGTAAAGATATAGTTGTGGTTCATAGTCTTTCCAGATTTAAAGGTAATATGCTTCTTAGGTGGCACAGTGGTAAAAGAATCCACCTGACAATGCAGGAGGCTCAGGAGGTACAGGTTCAATCCTTGGGTTGGGAAGATCCTCTGGAGTAGGAAATGGCAACCCACTCCAGTATTCTGGCCTGGAAAATTCCATGGACAGAAGAGCCTGGTGGGCTACAGTCCATGCGGTTGCAAAGAGTTGGACATGACTGAGCACACATGCAGGCAATTAAACTATTTTACAGAGGGACTGGATTCAATTGCAGTCTCACTCAACAATGTATGAGGGTTCCCATTATCCTTCATCTTTACCAAAATTGATACTATTAGAGTTAAATTTTTGCTTTCTGATGGTGTAAAATTGCTTTCTATTGCTGTTAAAACTTGTATTTTCCTTATTAATGACAATGTTGACTTATTTTTTAATGCCTGTAATCAATTTAGGACAGACTTCATTTTTCAATTGAATTATAGCTTATTGATATGCATCAACTTACTATAGATTCAGGATACTAACCCTATATTGGTTATATTTGTTGCAACTCTTTTATCCCCCTAGGGTGTTGGTTATTTTTTTAGTTTTTAAGTAGCATCTTTTGCTTATAAAACTTTCACCTTTGTCATAGT
Source organism: Nanger dama (assembly GCA_917880005.1). NCBI lineage: Eukaryota > Metazoa > Chordata > Mammalia > Artiodactyla > Bovidae > Nanger > Nanger dama. The sequence continues at coordinate 18,954,087 of CAKJTW010000014.1, forward strand.
GAAATATAACAATCATTTTCTTTGTGATTTTTATGTTTTGCCTAACTTTATATAGATATTCTTCTCTGTTTGAAGCTAAAAATTTGAAGTTTTGTATTTCATACTTAGGTTTATAATCTACCAAAAACTACATTTTGTGTTATGGAAGGAAGAAGGAATCAGACTTAACTTTTTCTATATGGATAACCAATTGTAGGAAAGCCAGTATAAAAATAGTCCCTCTTTTGCTGCTAACTTGGCAGGGCCACCTCTTTCATTAAGTTGCTGTATATGAATGGTTGTTTTTCTGAGCTTTCTGCTTTGTCCATTGGTCAATTTGTCTGTTCAAGCACCAATGCCATAATGATTCTATTACTATCACTTTAAAATAACTTCTGGCATTTTCATACAGTGTGTTTTCCTCCTCCTCCTTTCTCAGGACTGTTTTGGACTTTTGTTTATTGTATGTTTTAGACTTGGATTATTAGCATCCACTGGAGATGGTGACTGCAGCCATGAAATTAAAAGACGCTTGCTCCTTGGAAGAAAAGCTATGACCAACCTAGACAGCATATTAAAAAGCAGAGATATTACTTTGCCAACAAATGTCCGTCTAGTCAAAGCTATAGTTTTTCCAGTAGTCATGTATGGATGTGAGAGTTGGACTATAAAGAAAGTGAAGAATTGATGCTTTTGAACTGTGGTGTTGGGGAAGACTCTTGAGAGTCCCTTGGACTACTAGAAGATTCAACCAGTCCATCTTAAAGGGGATCAGTCTTGGGTGTTCATTGGAAGGACTGATGTTGAAGCTGAAACTCCAATACTTTGGCCACCTGATGCGAACAGCTGACTCATTTGAGAAGATCCTGATCCTGATTGAAGGAGGGAGGAGAAGGGGATGACAGAGGATAAGATGGTTGGATGGCATTACCGACTCAATGGACATGAGTCTGAGTAACTCCGGGCTTGGTGGACAAGGAGGCCTGGCATGCAGAATTCCGTGGGATCGCAGAGTCATTCACGACTGAGCAACTGAACTGAACTGAACTGATTAGCATCCATAAAACAAAGCAAAAATTAACAAATATTAGCATATTGATTAGAGTTACATTGACGCTATAGATAACTTGGGAAAACTGATATATTGAATTTAACATTAACTTATAAATAATAAATTAAGTAGAAAGCATTGACTTAATAATAAATTCATTATTTCATTCAACAGATATTTACTCTGTATCTATAAGGTGCTGAGAAGGTAACAGGCAGGAAGGCCAGGGGTTTCCAAATGGAGGAAATAGCCTGCAAGTGTCAGACATTTTTATCTCTCCTAAGCAGCAGGAGGAAACAAACTAGCGATATTTTTTCCTTCTCTATACAAATTTAAAAGGAGGTTTCTCTTAAAATTCTGTGTTGCCATAGTGACACCTGGTTTCACCTGAAGTTAACCAATGTCTTTTTCTTATAGAAATGTTTATCTTAAGCTATGCTAATGTACTATACATTTACCCCAAACTCTGTCTTCAAGTCGGTTCCGCCTTTTGGCTCAGAACGTACTTGATAAACCAGTATGTTATACTCAGATATTGTTCCTCTAATCTATGTAAATGAAACAATTTGTATGGTGATCTGCCCTTCTTCAAGATTCAAGTTAATCATTTTATGGCCCAAGATAAACCATTTGGTGCCAAGATTATCCCAAAATGCATTTTATGGGTGAGGGGCCTGGTGCCATTCTGAGTTTTAAGACATTCCTTTCTTTCATTAACAGACTGCTAGTGTGGCTCAGAGGTTAAAGTGTCTGCCTCCAATGCGGGAGACCCGGGTTCGATCCCTGGGTCGGGAAGATCCCCTGGAGAAGGAAATTGCAATCCACTCCAGTATTCTTGCCTGGAGAATCCCATGGATGGAGAAACCTAGTAGGTTACAGTCCACGGGCTGCAAAGAGTCGGACATGACTGAGCGACTTCACCACCTTCACCTAGTGACTATATAACATCCAGCTAAAGACTAGCAGGGAGGTACTCTTTCTGCCCTCTTCTGATGCCTATGTCAGAAGCTTTCTCTATCTCCTTTATACTTTAATAAAACTTTATTACACAAAAGCTCTGAGTGATCAAGCCTCATCTCTGGCCCCAGATTGAATTCTTCTCCTCTGGGGGCCAAGAATCCCAGCGTCGTGATTCAACAACAACCTTTAAGTGCTAGAGTCTATTCCAGGTTATATTCTAGGAATTTAACAAAATGGTAAAAAGTCTCTACCTTCATAATTGTAATTTACATGGACAATCTCCACCCTGCCCCCATTTTGTACCTTTTGCTGCTGCAAAAGGAAGGTTTAGCAGTTAATCTGTAACACAGACTATTCAGGGAAGAGAGGAAAAGAAAATGATATGACCTGGTCAAATCTCCTTGTAAACATCTTGAAGAATCCTTATATGTGAACGGCTTTTAGCAGGATATGCCTTTGGTTCACGGAGAAGGCAATGGCACTCTACTCCAGTACTCTTGCCTGGGAAAATCCCATGGACGGAGGAGCCTGGAGGGCTGCAGTCCATGGGGTCGCTGAGGGTCATACACGACTGAGCGACTTCACTTTCACGCATTGGAGAAGGAAATGGTAACCCACTCCAGTACTCTTGCCTGGAGAATCCCAGGGATGGGGGAGCCTGGTGGGCTGCCATCTCTGGGATCGCACAGAGTCAGACATGACTGAAGTGACTTAGCAGCAGCAGCCTTTGGTTCATGGTAGACAAGGCAGTTATTCATAGAGTTATAGGGTATAGCTCAGTGGAAAATGTTAGTATTAGCTATGTAATTTTTGGTGTACAAATAGAGATGTTACACAGTAGGAATCACTGCCCTTTACATAAGTGATGTCCAGCATACATCATGAGAGAACTCAGCCTAAATCTGGACCAGAGGGATTTCTGCCATAATATAGTGAGGAAAGAACTGGGAAGCTGTGATAACAGGGTCAAAATTATCCATGATCTACCTGCTTCTTGTGGCTACCTTTATTCTTTGAATTAATAATAAAATTTGATACTATGTAAGGTCTCATTTTTGTGAGTTTAATTTGACAAACTGACATTCTGTGTCATTACAATGTCTCCCTATTTTCTTACTGTAGTGAAATAGGATGATATGCATGGCTATCTATGTTGCTCCTGGATTTTATGTATATGGACATCTAATGTTTCTTAATTTAGAATGTTTTCTATATGTTTTTAGTAGGCAGTTTTGACATGTTAAAATTTTCTTCAATTTTCACCTTTTTCCATACTTATGAGTGTTGAATTTCACTGAATGACTTTTCTCCATTGAGATGGTGAAATATTTTTACTTTTAATCTGTTAATATGGTGAATTATTTTATTAGCCTCCAATTAAAATAAATTTAAATTAAAAAAGTTAAATTTTATTACCAGAATAGCCTATAACTCGTCATGATGCATGGACTAGTCAAGGTTCTCCAGAGAAATAGAGCCAATAGATTATACATAGGTAGACAGATGGATAGATAGATAGAGAGAGAGATAGAGAGATAGATATGGGAGAGATTTAGTATAGAAATTGGCTCACAGAGGCCAGTGAAGGCTCAGGGATCCTGTAATCTGCTGTCTGCAAGGTGGAAAAGCAGAAAAGTTGGTGGTGTAATTCAATTTACAAAGGCCTGTGAACCAGGGGAGTCAGTGGTGTAAAGCTTGGACTCTAGAGGTCCAAGAACTAGGAACTCTAAATTCAGAGGGCAGAAAAAGACATCCCAGCTCAAAAGAGAGGGAAAGAGAAAATTGGCCTTTCCTTCACCTTTTATTTCCATCTGGGCCCTCAGTGGATTGGATGATGACTGCCCACATTGTGAAGGGTGAGTCTCTTCACTCACTCTACTGAATCAGATGCTAATCTCCTCCAGAAACACCTTCACAGACACACCTAGAAATAATGTTTCATCACCTTTCTGGGATCCGTGATCCTAGTCAATTTGACACATACAATTAACCATTATAATGTTTATCTTTTATATACAGTGTGGGATTCACTTTGTACTATTTTTTTTTTTTTATTTAAAGAATACACTTTTAGAGGAGAAGTTGACCTATCCTTTTTCTTGTACTTGTCTGATTTTGGTAGAAAGATTATATGTTCTTACATATTTGAATTGGGGGATATTCATTTTTTTTCCTAGGAGAGTTTTAAGGTATTGAAATTCTATCTATCTTTCTTTGTGGGAAGATCATTAACTATTAATGCAGCTTCTTTAATGATTGTGGGCTTTTTATTTCTTCATGAGTCACTTGTGGTAAGTTTCTTTTTGCCTAGATATTTGTCAATTTTATGAGTTTTAAAACTGAAGTTTATATGTTATCTTTTAAATTTTCTGCTATTTGTAGCATAACTTTCTCTTCATTTTTGCTATTATATATTTGTGCCTTCACTCTTTTTACTTACTTAGTCTAACCAGAAGTTTAACTTTTATTTATTTACTAATTAATTTGTTTTAATTGGAGAATAATTATGATATTGTGATGGTTTTTGCCAACATCAACATGAATTGGCCACAGATATTCATGTGTCCCCCAACATCCTGAACCCCTATTCCATCTCCCTCCCTATCCTGTCCCTCTGGTTTGTCCCTGAGCACTGGCTTTGGGTATCCTGCTTCATATATCAAATTTGCACTTGGTCATCTGTTTTACATATGATAATATACATGTTACAATCACATTCTCTCATATCATTCCACCCTCACCTTCTCCCACTGAGTCTCAAAGTCTGTTTTTACATCTATGTCTCCTTTGTTGCCCTGTATGTAGGATGGTTGGTACTGCCTTTCTAAATTCCATATATATGTGTTAACACACAGTCTTTGTCTTTCTCTTTCTGACTTAAGAAGTTTAACTTTTAATTTGTATCATCAGAGAAGTATCTTCTGGGTTTGTTGGTCCTCTATATTGTATCTGTGTTTCCTTTATTGTTTGTTTCAGCTATTACATTTATTATTTTTTTCTCTTTACTTTCCTTGGGCCTTTTCCATGTCATTTTTCTTGAAAGAAAAGGATATTTATTAAAAGTATAGTTTGTTGATTTGTCCATTTCTATGAGACTCTAATCAGATATTTCAGAAATCACCAGGACATATGCTTAATAGATACCAGAATGTCTCATTTAGAAAAATGTACTGTTTAAGATTGTTTTCTGAGATGTTTTCATTCAACTTTAAAATGTTTTGCCTTTTTCTCATAAATATACAAAACTATAATTTTTCCATATTTTAGCATTCCAAAGATTTGATATGTATTATTTTTTTAATCTAAATATATTTTAATTTCCATTATTTCTTCTTTGACTCACTCATTACTTAGAAACATTCTAATTTTCAATCATTATTGTTGGTATACAGTCACTCAGTCACATCTGACTCTTTGCGACCCATGGACAGCAGCACCCCAGGCTTCCCTATCCTTCACCATTTCCTGGAGTTTGCTCAAACTCATGTCCATTAGGTCAGTGATGCCACCCAGCCATCTTATCCTCTGTTGTCTCCTTCTCCTCCTGCCATCAATTTTTCCCGCCATCAGGGTCTTTTCCAGTCAGTTGACTCTTCACATCAGGTGGCCAAAGTATTGGAGCTTCAGGTGCAGCATCAGTCCTTCCAGTGAATATTCAGGGTTGATTTCCCTTGGGATTGACTGGTTTGACCTCCTGCAGTCCAAGGGACTCTCAAGAGTCTTCTCCAGTATCATAGTTCAAAAGCATCAGGTTTTCAGAGCTCAGTCTTCTTTATGGTACAACTCTCACATACATACATGACTACTAGAAAAACCAAACCTTTGACTAAATGGACGTTTGCTGGCAAGTAATGTCTCTGGTTTTTAATATACTGCACAGGTTAGTCATAGCTTTTCTTCCAAGGAGCAAGTATCTTTTAATTTCATGTCTGCATTCACCATCTGCAGTGATTTTAGAGATCAAGAAAAAAAAGTCTGTCACTGTTTCCATTGCTTCTCCATCTAATTTGCCATGAAGTGATGGGACCGGATGCCATGATCTTCGTTTCTTGAATGTTGAGTTTTAAGCCAGCTTTTTCACTCTTATCAAGAGGCTCTTTAGTTCCTCTTTGTTTTCTGCCATAAGGGTGGTGTCATCTGCATATCTGAGATTACTGATATTTCTCCTGGCATTCTTGATTCCAGCTTGTGCTTCATCCAGAGAGGCATTTTGCATGATGTACCCTGCATATAAGTTAAATAAGAAGGTTGACAATATACAGCCTTAATGTACTCCTTTCCAAATTTTGAACCAGTCCATTGTTCTGTGTCCGGTTCTAACTGTTGCTTCTTGAACTGCATACAGATTTCTCAGGAGGCAGGTAAGGTGATCTGATATTCCCAGATTGTTAAGAATTTTCTAGTTTTTTTTTTGTGATCCACACAGTCAAAGGCTTTGGTGTAGTCAATAAAGCATAAATAGATGATTTTCTGGAACTCTCTTGCTTTTTCTATGATCTAAGGGATGTTGGCAATTTGATCTGTGATTTCTCTGCCTTTTCTAAATCCAGCTTGAACATTTGGAGGTTCTCACTTCATGTATGTTTGAAGCCTGGCTTGGAGAATTTTGAGCATTACTTTGCTAGCGTCTGTAGTGAGTCCAATTATGTGGTAGTTTGAACATTCTTTGGCATTGCCCTTCTTTGGAATTGGAATGAAAAGTGACCTTTTCCAGTCCTGTGGCCACTGCTGACTTTGCCCAATTTTCTGGCATATTGAGTGCAGCAATTTAATAGCATAGTCTTTTAAGATTTGAAATAGTTCAGCTGAAATTCCATCACCTCCACTAGCTTTCTTCATAGTTTTGCTTTCTAAAGCCCACTTGGTTTCACACTCCAGGATATCTGGCTCTAGCTGAGTGATCACACCATTATGGTTATCTGGTCATGAAGATCTTTTTTGTATGGTTCTTCTGTGTATTCTTGCCACCTCTTCTTAATATCTTCTGCTTCTGTTAGGTCCATACTGTTTCTGGCCTGTTTTTGTGCCCATCTTTGCATGAAATGTTCCCTTAGTATCTCTAATTTTCTTGAAGATATCTCTAGTCTTTCCCATTCTATTGTTTTCCTTGATTTCTTTGCATTGTTCACTTAGGAAGGCTTTCTTATCTCTCCTTGCTATTCTTGGAACTTTGTTCAGATGGGTATATTGTTCCTTTTCTCCTTTGCCTTTCGCTTCTTTTCTTAGCTACTTGTAAAGCCTCTTCAGTAACCATTTTGCCTTTCGCATTTTTTTTCCCCCTTGGGGATGGTTTTGATTACTGCCTCCTGTACAATGTTATGAACCTTGAACCATAGCTCTTCAGGCACTCTGTCTATCAGATCTGATTCCTTGGATCTCTTTGTCACTTCCACTGTGTAATCATAAGAGATTTGACTTAGGTCACACCAGTTCAGCTCAGTTCAATCACTCAGTTGTGTCCAACTCTTTGTGACCTGATGGACTACAGCACGCCAGGCTTCCCTGACCATCACCAACTCCTGGAGCCTACTCAAACTCATGTCCATTCATAAGAGGCTTAAATTATTTTAACATTGACTTTTAACAATTTTGGCCAGAAAACATGCTCTGTGGGATATGGATAATTTGAAATTTGTTGAGACCTATTTTATTTGAGTTGAAACTTTACTTACTTGTTGATGTAATTTTTATAATGGTCAATGGACCTTGAGGATAATATATATTTTTATTGTTAGATGTATGACACTGTAAATATATATAAAACCAATCTTTAATTTTTGTCTGACTACAAATAAATGAGAGAAGAATGCTGAAACCTCCTTGTATGATCTTAACTTTATACATTTTTGCCGCCCTATTAATTTTTATATTTTTGAAGCTATTTTTTGGTACATATGATCCTTATTGATTGAAAATGTTAATCATTAAGCAATAACCATCTGTATATATGCATTTTGTCTTAAAATTTGACTTTCTGATTTTCTATCAGAAAATTATGACTTTCTTTTGATTACTAGTGTATTTATATATATATTTTCCATATTCGTATGTTTTTACTGAAATATAGCTGATTTATCATATTATGTTACTTTCAGATGTACAGCACAGTGATTAAATATTTTTATAGATTATACTCCATTTAAAGTTATTATAAAATATTGCCGATATTCTCTGTACTGTACAACATATCCTTGTTACTTATTTTGTACATAATAGTGTGTACTTGTTAATCCCCCTACCCTATCTTGGATCTCCTACCTTCCCTCTCCCCACTGAAAATCACTAGTTTGTTCTTATATCTATGAGTCTGTTTCTGTTTTGTTATATTCATTCATTTGTTTTATTTAAAAAATTTAAATTAATTTATTTATTGTAATTGGAGGATAATTACTTTACCCTGTTGTGGTGGGTTTTGCCACACATCGACATGCAGCCGTGGGTGTACATGTGTCCCACCATTCTGAACCCCCTTCCCATTTCCCTCACCACCCCACCCCACTGGGTTGTCCCAGAGCACCAACTTTGAGTGCTCTGCTTTATGCATCGAACTTGCATTTGTCATCTATTTTACATATGGTAATTTATAGTTTTCAGTGCTGTTCTCTCATATCGTCCCACCGTCGCCTTCTCCCACATAGTCAAAAGTCTGTTCTTCGCATTTGTCTCTTTTGCTGTCTTGCATTTAGGGTCATCGTTACCACCTGTTTTATTCTGATGTCATATTTACATTTTGATGTTTATCCTTTTACTGTTTGTTGTAGTTTTACTTGATTTTACGTGTTATATCTTCTAATCTTTATACTTTCTTATTTAAACGGTAGGTCCACAGCCATTAACCATTACTATATACTTGTCTTTAGTAGTGGTATTTTCCTTTCCTATAGTTTTTTTTTTTCTTTTAAAAAATTTTTATTGGAGTATAGTTTCTTTACAATGCTGTGTTAGTTTCTACTCTACAGCAAAGTGAATCAGCTATATTTATACATATACATATCCCCTCTTTTTTGGATTTCCTTCACATATAGGTCACCACAGAGCAGAGTTCCCTGTGCTACGTAGTAGTTTCTTGTTAATTACCTATATTATACATAGTTTCAATAGTGTATTTACATAGGGATTTACATATAGAGATTTGCATATGTAAATCTCAATCTCCCAATTCATCCCTCCCTCCTTACCCATTATTACTCTTGCATTTATCTTCTACATCTGTGTCTCTATTTCTCTTTTATAGACTCAATATTCAAAAACTATTATATTGGCATCCAGTTCCATCACCTCATGGCAAATAGATTGGGAAAAAGTGGAAGCAGTGACAGATTTCATTTTCTTGGCCTCCCGAAACTACTGTGGACAGTGACTGCAGCCATGAAATTAAAAAGTGCTTGTTCCTTGGGAGAAAAGTTATGACAAACTTAGACAGCATGTTAAAAAGCAGAATCACTTTGCTGACAACGGTCCATATAGTCAAAGCTATGGTTTTTACCAGTAGTCACTTACAGATGTAAGAGTTGGACTATAAAGAAGACTGAGTGCTAAAGAATTGATGCTTTTGAACTATGGGGCTGGAGAAGACTCTTGAGAGTCCCCTGGACAGCAAAGGGATCAAACCAGTCAATTCTAAAGGAAATCAGCCCTGAATATTTATTGGAAGGACTGATGCTGAAGTTGAAGGTCTGATACATTGGCCACCTGATGCAACCCATGGCGGATTCATGTTGATGTATGGCAAAACCAATATAATATTGTAAAGTAAAATAATAATAATAATAATAATAATAATAAAGAGTTTGCTCATTGGAAAAGACCCTGATGTTGGGAAAGACTAAGGGCAGGAGGAGAAAGGCGCAACAGAAGATGAAATGGTTGGATGGCATCACTGACTCAACAGACATGAGTTTGAGCAAAGTCCAGGAGATAGTAAAAGACGGGGAAGTCTGGTATGCTGCAGTACATGAGGTCACAAAAAGTTAGACATGACTTGGTGACTGAACGATGACACCAAGTCCATGAATATTTTGACATCTGTTGTGAATGCTTGGAGAACCCACAGACCCAGGTTTAGAACTCCTGGAAAGAACTAACTTCTTATTTCCTTCTGGCTAGTCTCTGAACTCTAGGCTTTTGATTTTGGCACTTTCTTCCCAATTACCCCTGGGTTCTGCCTTACAGGTCATAACTGGTCTAAACATAGTTTAAACCTCATTTTTCTTTCCCCCCTCTATAAAGATTCTCTTATTTTCTTAGAGATAAACAATATGTTCCAAATTTTGCTCTTTTTACTTCTGTAGGAGCCATTTGTATTATATTACAAGAACTCTTTTTATTATAAAGATGTGGTATCATTGGCCACACAGTGAATAGTAGAATTATAGGTTTTTCCTCTTTTATAAAATCTTAGAAGACAGAAATCTTTTTATTTGTTTGTTGTTGAACCCACAACAATGGAGAAAATGTTTACATGTAATGGATACTACATGTAAATATTTGTTGAATGGGTAAATAAAGGCATGACTGTGGGACTTGAAGATCACATCTGACTTCTCACTTTCCAGGGCCAACTCTGAACTATTAAAAGAATTTTATAGTTTCAAGGTTTGAAGATGCAGTTCTCCTGTGAATGCAGTGTGACCTACGTTCACAGTGAATTTTCTATCTACAGGTCTCTATATATAGAGATAATGAGTGAAGCATATTCCAGGGAGCTATGTATAGATTTATCTAGCTCCAGAGAGCAAGGGATATTAGAATAGAGCTCTTACACAACTTAAAAAAGATTATACCACTTTCTACATTTTTAATTGCTCTAATAAAATCATTCTTAAGGAGAAACATTTTACAAGATTGTCTCAACTTTAAGTACCACTCTTCCATCTGAAGATATATTAGTTTTCATTTTTGTTTAATATCTTAACCTCAGGGGCAAAATCTGCCAGAGTCTCACTACTGCTGCTTCCTTCTAAGCTTCTGCCAAATGGAAGATAACTGACTATAAATCAAACTTTGGGACAACTTTAGTAGAAACCTAACAGTTTCCCCAACTGTCATTATTTCAAGCTACTATAAAGAACAAGCAAAAGCACTCAGATGTGTTAGTGACATTTTCTGCTATGAAAGATTAAAGTTGAATTCTTGCTATGTTTGGTTCCCACTGTCATTAGTCTTCCCTTTATAAAACATCATTGCTCCATTACTCCTCTGCTGTTTGTTAGTAGCAAATTACATATTACTTTTAGCATTTCATTCACCTTTTATCTACTAAAATGTGGTACTGAATAAGAAAAGGACATTTTGTTCAGAACGTTCAGTGTTCTAGAATGCCAAGTGTCTATAGAAAGATGAAAAATGGGAGTGCAAATGGAGAAACCACAATAGAGCTGTTTCGGATTTATTACATTCAAGCGTAACACACTTGGATACACACATACATGTCTATTTCAGAGTGCAGAACAATGGATAGCTCCACATCCCTTCAGCTAAAAGGTCAGAAAAGAATCTTTTCCTCTCTGTTTACTGCCAAATACATAGTTCTTCCGCCTTGTGGGAGTTACTCAGGGAATATTCAGGATAAAATAAGAAGATGAAGCAGGGTAGCTGGTAACATTTTCCGGGACTGAATTTGGAGAGGTGCATAATTGATCTTTGGTAAATGATTAATGGTTGAAGAGGGTCAGGGTTAGTGGATATTTATTGTAGCATGAATTGTGTCCCTTTAAAATATGTTAACTTTCTTAGGGGGTACCTATGAATTTGACTTTATTTATAAATAGTCTTAAAGATGTTATCAAGTAAGGTGAGGTCATAATGAATTAGCAAAGACCATAACTCAATGACTGGCATCCTTACAAGAAGAGTGAAATTTAGACACAGAGCCATGAGGGAGAGAACCTTGTGAAGATGGAGGCAGAGACTGGAATGATGCATCCATAAGCTAAGCAGCACCAAGGATTGCCAGCAACTACCAGATTCTCCTTTAGAACCTCTCAAAATGGAACAAGCTATGCTGACACCTTGATTTCTGACTTCCAGACTCCAGAACTCTGAGAATAAATGTCTGTTGTTTTAAGTCACTGGGAGACCCGGGTTTGACCCCTGGGTCGGGAAGATCCCCTGGAGAAGGAAATGGCAACCCACTCCAGTATTCTTGCCTGGAGAATCCCATGGACAGAGGAGCTGGGTAGGCTACAGTCCATGGGGTCACAAAGAGTTGGACACAACTGAGTGACCATGATCTGATCTGATCTGATCTGTACTTTGTTAGGACAGCCCTAGGAAACTAATTCAATATTAGTCACCAGTGAAGTGCTTTCTGGAGTTAAATGAGTGAAAAAAAAATCGTTGTTATTTATTAGTATAAGATTAGCATGCATATTGAACAGTGAAATAAGTTAGATCTTGACTCTTTCCAAATTCTGGAAAGTTTCTACCTTTTAAAAATTATGATATAATTGACATATAACATTGTATTAATTTCAGGTATATAATATAGTGATCCAATATATGTACATATTGTAAAATGTTCACTACAGAAGTCTACTTAACATCCATCACCATGTGTAATTACATTTTTTCCTCTTGAAGAAAACTTTTTAAATTCTACTCTCTAAGCAACTTTCAAATACATAATATAATATTATTAATATAGTCACCTTACATTACATTCACATGCCTTATTTATTTTATGATTTGAAGCTTATATCTTTTAAAATTTATTTATTTTAATTGGAGGCTAATTACTTTAAAATATTTTTTTTGACCACCTTTGCTCATTCACTTGTTTTGCCCAGCACCTCTTTAGATTACACACATGAGTGAGTGAGATCATGCAGTATTTGTCTTTTTCTGTCTGACTTATTTCACTTAACATAATGCCTTCAAGTTCCATCCATGTTGTTGCAAATGGCAAGATTTCAAGTCACAAATGACAGAACTTCTTGTTTTATTTACTTTTTTGTTTGTCCTAAAACCCAGGTCAGTTGCTCTATATCTCAAGGCCCACAGGGCTTTTTGGGTTGCAGCTACATTTACTTTGTCATTTTATTTTTAGTATTTAAAATTAACCCTTAAAAATAAACAGTGGGCACTTTTATTCTTATTTTGATAAACTGAAAACTACTCCCCCCCCCCGCCTCCTTAACTCCTGCTTGTTTCTGGTGCTTGTCCCTGGTGAACAGTAAGAAATAGAAGAAGAAAAGCTTGCAGAGTCTCAAATGTTGTTAAGTAAAATAATGGGTACATGCTGTGAGTTTCTGAGTAGAGGTGTTTTGGGTAATCAGAGCTGGCCTGTGTGCTAATGCCTCCTTTCTTCTTCCTATAGGCTGTAACCAGGCCAGGTCCTGCCATAACTCCCCCTCTGTCTAGGACATTCCGGGCTTGCCTCTTTCAAGCACCACGTTTTACTGCAGTGGTCTTTTAGCTAATTTTCTCTCTCTATTCCTGGTTTTTCTCTCCCACTAGACTCTAAGGGCCTGGGGCAGTGTGCTGTTTGCATTCCATCTTTCTATTGTTTGTTTTCAGCATCCAGTCTGGCAAAGAGCAGGCTTTCAGCCTTGGAAGAGAGTCTCTGCCCTCAAGGGTCCTGGAGTGCAATCTGGAACCTCTTTTTCATAGCAACATTGACAAATGGCAACAGCTTTCTATGTGAGCCTACATTTCCTAGTGCTGCTTTCAACAAACGGTGCCCCCTTGTTATACTGGCACATACTCCCCCATAAAAAGAAAAAAAAAACATTTACACAAAGCAGAGTTTATCCTGAGATAAGCCCTGAGTCCAGGGAGGGAGGTGCAAGAGAAAAGAGGCAAAATATTTACAGGTACATTGAGGACACAGGAGGGATGCTGAAATTTCTGGCTATTTATGTTCTTCTACACAAGTCTCTCTCTAGCAGTGACTGGTTAGCTATGGATACTCTGGCTTTAAATTAGTGATGGTGCTGCTATTGACTTTTGGGAGGAAATCTAAGCTACTCCATATTTCATCTGATCTGTCAGGTGTTGCCAGCAGCTGTGAATTAATCCAGTCCCTCCATTCTGCCATACTTGTTGGCCAGCATTTACTGGCTGTGACTGCTCTGTGTTAATGCACTTCTTGGAGTGAGACTGTCCCAGTGATTATTTATTTTCAGGAGGTGGCCTTCTCACAGGAACCCTTCCATCCCCATGTTGAGGAAGCTTTGTCCACCAGCTGTTGTGGCTGCCGCAGGCGTCCTGCCAGCTGAACACTGCAGGCTGGAGTGGGGCTTTCTCTGCTTCCTCTAATTCTCCTTCTCCTTTCCTGCCATGTGTATTTCCATGATAAATCACCCAGAAAAGGTTTTCAATGCCTTTTGACAGGCTGAAGCTGTGTGATTTGGCTTGATCTTGTTAAGAGCCCCATAACTAAATCCCTCCAAAGCATAGAAGACAAGGAAAGCTTGCAAACTGTGATGACTTGTCTTTCTAGCTGAGGGAAAGACACTGAAAGACCTTAACTGACCCAGCTGACTTTCTGCCCTTGACCTAAAGGAGAGGGATATGTTTATTGCATGTTTTCATTTGCAGAGTCCCTGTGTAAGTGAAGTGAAGTATAAATCAGTGAAGGCATTCCTGTAAGGGATAAGTAACCAGGATGGTAAATGACATTTTATTCACTAGGATGGATACCCATTATTCTGTGCCTTGAAGCTGAAACTCCAATACTTTGGCCACCTGATACAAAGAACTGACTTATTGGGAAAGACCCTGATCCTGAGAAAGATTGATGGCAGGAGAAGAAGGGCATAACAGAAGATGAGATGTTCGGATGGCATCACCTACTCAATGGACATGAGTTTGAGCAAACTCCAGGAGTTGGTGATGAATCAAAAGCTGGTTTGCTGCAGTCCATGGGGTCGCAAAGAGTTGGACTTAAATGAGTGACTGAACTGAACTTTCCATACATTGACATGCATCAGTCATGGGTACATATGTGTTTCCCAATCCTAAAGCCTGCTCCCACCTCCCTCCCCACCTCATCCTTCTGGGTTGTCCCAGAGCACCAGCTTTGGGTGCCCTGCTTCATGCATCAAGCTTGCACTGGTCATTTATTTTACATGTGGTAATATACATGTTTCAATGCTGTTCTCTCAAATCATCCCACCCTTGCCTTCTCCCACAGAGTCCACAAGTTTGTTCTTTACATCTGTGTCTCTTTTGCTGCCTTGTATACTAGATTATCATTATTGTCTTTCTAAATTCCATATATATATATATATATATATATATATATATATATACACACACACACACACACACATATATGGAAACACTATATTGGTGTTTCTCTTTCTGACTTACTTTACTCTGTATAACAGGCTTCAGTTTTGTCTACCTCACTAGAACTGACTCAATGCATTCCTTTTTATAGCTGAGTAATATTCCACCCTGCATATGTACCACAACTTCCTTATCCATTCGCCTGCTAATGGACACTTCTAGGTTGCTTCCATGTCCTAGCTATTGTAAACAGTGCTGCAATGAACATTGGGCTAAATGTGTTTCTTTCAATACTGGTTTCCTCAGAGTGTGTGCCCCAGCAATGGGACTGCTGGGTCCTATGGTAATTCTATTCCTAGCTTTTTAAGGAATCTGCACACTCTTTTCCATAGTGACTGTACCAGTGTGCATTCCTACCAACAGAGTAGAAAGATTCCCTTTTCTCCACACCCTCTCCAGCATTTATTTTTTGAAAACTTTTTGATGACAGCCATTCTGACTCATGTGAGATGATGCCTCATAGTGGTTTTGATTTGCATTTCTGTAATAATGTGTGATATTGAGTATGTTTTCACGTGTTTATTAGCCATCTGCATGTCTTCTTTGGAGAAATGTCTTTTTTGCTCATTATTTGATTGGGTTGTTCATTTTTTCTGGTATTGAGCTGCATGAGCTGCATGTATATTTTTGAGATTAATTCTTTGTCAGTTGTTTTGCTTGCTATTATTTTCCCTCATTCTGAAGGCTGCCTTTTCACATTGCTTGTAGTTTCTTTCATTGTACAAAAGCTTTTAAGTTTAATTAGGTTGAGGCCCTATTTCTTTATTTTTGTTTTTATTTCTATTACTTTGGGAGGTGAGTCATTGAGGATCTTGCTGTGATTTATGTCAGAGAGTATTCTGTCTGTTATCCTCTAAGAGTTTTATAGTTTCTGGTCTTACATTTAGATCTTTAATCCATTTTGAGTTTATTTTTGTGTATGGTGTTAGGAAATGTTCTAGTTTCATTCTTTTACATGTGGTGGACCAGTTTTCCCAGCACCACTTGTTAAAGACTGTATTTTCTCCATTGTATATTTTTGCCTCCCTTGTCAAAGGTAAGATGTCCATAGGTGCATGTATTTATCTCTGGGCTTTCAATTTTGTTCATTGATTTATATTTCTGTCTTGTGCCAATATCATACTCTCTTGATGACTGTAGCTTTGTAGTATAGTCTGAAGACAGGAAGTTTGATTCTTCCAGTTCTGTTCTTTCTCAAGATTGCTTTGGCTATTCAAGGTTTTGTGTGTGTGTGTGTGTGTGTGTGTGTGTGTGTATTTTCATACAGACTGTGAAATTCTTCTAGTTCTATGAAAAATACCACTGGTAGCTTGGTAGGTACTGCACTGAATCTATAGATTTCTTTGGGTAGTGTACACATTTTCACTATATTGATTCTTCCAATCCATGAACATGGTATATTTCTCCATCTATTTGTGTCATCTTTGATTTCTTTCATCAGTGTTTTGGAGTTTTTTATATATAGGCCTTTTGTTTCTTTCAGTTAGTTCAGTTCATTTCAGTCGCTCAGTCGTGTCCGACTCTTAGCAACCCCATGAACTGCAGCACGGTAAGCCTCCCTGTTCATCACCAACTCCCAGAGCTCACTCACTCAGACTCATGTCCATTGAGTCTTTGATGCCACCCAGTCATCTCATCCTCTGTTGTCCCCTTCTCCTTCTGCCCTGAATCCCTCCCAGCATCAGAGTCTTTTCCAACGAGTCAACTCTTCGCATGAGGTGGCCAAAGTACTGGAATTTCAGCTTTAGCATCATTCCCTCCAAAGAACACCCACGACTGATCCCCTTTAAAATGGACTGGTTGGATCTCCTTGCAGTCCAAGGGACTCTCAAGAGTCTTCTCCAACACCACAGTTCAAAGGCATCAATTCGGCACTCAGCTTTCTTCACAGTCTAACTCTCACATCCATACATGACCACAGGAAAAACCATAGCCTTGACTAGATGGACCTTTGTTGAGAAAATAATTTTTCTGCTTTTGAATATGCTATCTAGGTTGGTCATAACTTTTCTTCCAAGGAGTAAGCATCTTTTAATTTCATGGCTGCAGTCACCATCTGCAGTGACTTTGGAGCCACCCAAAAATAAAGTCTGAGACTGTTTCCACTGTTTCCCCATCTATTTCCCATGAAGTGATGGGACCAGATGCCATGATCTTCATTTTCTGAATGTTGAGCTTTAAGCCAAGTTTTTCACTCTCCTCTTTCACTTTCATCAAGAGGCTTTTTAGTTCCTCTTCACTTTCTGCCATAAGGGTGGTGTCATCTGCATATCTGAGGTTATTGATATTTCTCCCAGCAATCTTGATTCCAGCTAGTGCTCCCTCCAGCCCAGTGTTTCTCATGATGTACTCTGCATATAAGTTAAATAAGCAGAGTGACAATATACAGCTTTGACATACTCCTTTTCCTATTTGGAATCAGTCTGTTGTTCCATCTCCAGTTCTAACTGTTGCTTCCTGACCTGCAGATAGGTTTCTCAAGGTCAGGTGGTCAGGTAGTCTGGTATTCCCATCTCTTTCAGAATTTTCCACAGTTTATTGTGATCCACACAGTCAAAGGCTTTGGCATAGTCAAAAAAGCAGAAATAGATGTTTTTCTGGAACTCTCTTGCTTTTTTGATGATCCAGCAGGTGTTGGCAATTTGATCTCTGGTTCCTCTGCCTTTTCTAAAACCAGCTTGAACATCTGGAAGTTCGTGGTTCATGTATTGCTGAAGCCTGGCTTGGAGAATTTTGAGTATTACTTTACTAACATGTGAGATGCGTGCAATTTTGCATTAGTTAGAGCATTTTTTGGCATTGCCTTTCTTTGAGACTGGAATGAAAACGGACCTTTTCCAGTCCTGTGGCCACTGCTGAGTTTTCCAAATTTGCTGGCATATTGAGTGCAGCACTTTCACAGCATCATCTTTTAGAACTTGTTTTTAGGTAAATTTATTCTTAAGTATTTTATTCTTTCTGTTACAATGGTGAATGGTATTGCTTCCTTAATTTCTCTTTCTGATTTTTCATTGTTAGTGTATAGGGATTTCTGTGTATTACTTTTATATCCTGTAACTTTACTATATTCATTGATTAGCTCTAGTAATTTTGAAATAATTTTCTGGTGGTATCTTTAGGATATTTTGTGTAGAGGATCATGTTATCTGTAAACAGTGAGAGCTTAACTTCTCTTACAATCTGGATTGCTTTTATTTCTTTTTCTTCTTTGATTGCTGTGACTAAGATTTTCAAAACTATGTTGAATAGTAGTGGTGAGAATGAGTACCCTGAGTTTAGGGGAAATGCTTTCAATTTTTTGCCATTGAGGATTACGTTTGCTGTGGGTTTGTCATATATCACTTCTATTATGTTGAGGTATGTTCTGTCTATGCCTGCTCTCTGATGAGGCTTTTTTTTTAAAATCATAAATGGGTGTTGAATTTTGTCAAAGGCTTTCTCTGTATCTATTGAGACAATCATATGGTTTGTATCTTTTAGTCTTTTAATATGGTGTATCACATTGATTGATTTGTGTATATTGAAGAATCCTTGCAACCCTGGAGTAAAACCCACTTGCTCATGATGTATGAGCTTTTAAATATGTTGTTAGATTCTGTTTGCTAGAAATTTGTTGAGTATTTTTGAATCTATGTCCATCAGTGATATAGGGCTGTAGTTTTCTTTTTTTTCTTTGTGGCATCTTTGTCTGGGTTTGGTATCAGGGTGATGGTGGCCTCGTAGAATGAGTTTGGGAGTTTTCCTTACTCTGCAATTTTTCTGGAAGAGTTTGAGCAGGATGGGTGGTAACTCTTTAAATTTTTGGTAAAATTCACCTGTAAAGTCATCTGGTCCTGAGCTTTTGTTTGTTGGAATATTTTTGATTGCAGTTTCAATTTTTGTGCTTGTGATGGGTCTGTTCAGATTTTCTATTTCTTCCTGGTTCAATTTTGGAAGGTTATATTTTTCTAAGAATTTGTCCATTTCTTCCAAGTTGTCCATTTTATTGGCATACGGTTGCTCATAGTAGTCTCTTACCTTTTGTGTTGTCTGTTGTTATTTCTCCATTTTCATTTCTAATTTTATTGATTTGATTCTTTTTATTTTTTACCTTGGAGTTTGGCTAACAGTTTGTCTATTTTGTTTATCTTTTCAAAGAACTACTTTTAATTTAGATGATCTTTGTTATAGTTTCCTTTGTTCTTTTTCATTTATTTCTGCTCTGATGCTTACAGTTTCTTTCCCTCTGTGAACTTTGGGGATTTTTTTGTTTTTCTAGCTGCTTTAGGTATAAAGTTAGGTTGTTTATTTCATGTTTCTCTTGTTTCTTGAGGTAGGCTTGTATTACTTTGAACTTCCCTCTTGTCATTGCTTTCACTGAATCTCAGAGGTTTCGGATTGTCGTGTTTTCATTATCATTTGTTTCTATGCATATTTTGATTTCTTTTTGATTTCTTCCATGATCTGTTGGTTATTTGAAAGTATGTTGTTGAACCTTCATATGTTTGTGGTTTTTATAGCCTTTCCCCCGTAACTGATATCTAATTTAACTGCATTGTGATCAGAAAAGATGCTTGAAATGATTTCAAGTTTTAAACATTTACCAAGGCTAGATTTGTATTTTTATTACTCTAAGAGGTGGATTGAAAGAGATCTTGATGCAATATAAGTGTTCTGACTATGCTTTCCTCTAAGAGTTTTATAGTATCCACCTTACATTTAGGTCATTAATCCATTTTGAATTTATTTTTGTGTATGATTTAGGTATTGTTCTCATTTCATTCATTTACATGTGAGAAATGTAAAGCCTGGACAGGCTTTACACTTATTGGACAGGCTTTCTTTTCTCCATTGTATATTCTTGCCTCCTCTGTCAAAAATAAGGTGCCCATACGTGTTTAAGTTTGTCTATGGGCTTTGTATCCTTGTTCCATTGATCTTTGTTACAGTTTTGATCTATATTACAATACTAAATTGTTTTGATGACTAGCTTTGTAGTATAGTCTGGAGACAGAGAGCTTGATTCATCCAGTTCTGTTTTTTCCTTCTCAAGATTGCTTTGGTTATTCACAATCTTTGTGTTTGTATACAAATTGTAAATTTTTTGTTCTAATTTTTGTTCTAATTCTCTGAAAAATACCATTGGTAATTTGATAAGGATTGCAATGAACCTGCAAATTGCTTTGTCAAGTATAGTTATTTTCACAATATTGGTTATTTTAACCCAAAATGATATATCTCTCCATCTCTTTATGTCAGCTTTTTTTTTTTTTCCTGTCAGTATCTTATAGTTTTCTGAGTACAAGATTTTTGCCTCCTTAAGTAAGTTTATACTTAGATATTTATTTCATTTTTATGAGATGCTACTGTTTGTTTATCTTTCTGATCTTTCATTGTTAGTGTATAGGAATGCAAGAGATTTCTCTGTGTTAATTTTGCATTGTGCAACTTCACCAAATTAATTAATTAGCTCTAGTAGTTTTCTGGTAGCATGTTTAGGATTTTCTATGTATAATATCATGTCATCTGCAAACAGTAACAGTTTTAAGTCTTCTTTTACATTCTGTATTCCTTTTACTTCTTTTTCATCTCTAATTGATGTGGCTAGGGCTTCCAAAATGACGCTGAATTAATAGTGACAAGAGTGGATATCCTTGTCTTGTTCCTGATCTTATAGGAAATGCTTTCCATTTTTAACCTTTGAGGATGACATTTCTTGTGAGTTTGTCATATATGGGCTTTGTTATGTTGAAGTAGGTTCCCTCTAAGCTCACTTCCCAGAGAGTGTTTTTCATAAATTGGCATTGAATTTTGTCAAATCTTTTTCTGAATCTATTGAGATGATCATATGGCTTTCATTTCTTAGGTTATTGATGTGGTATATCACACTGATTGATTTGTGAACATTGAAAAATCCTTGCATCCTTGAGATGAATCCCACTTGATCATGAGACACGATCCTTTTAAAACACTGTTGGATTCAGTTTGCTAGCATTTTGTTGAGGATTTTTGTGTCTGTGTACATCAGTGATACTCGCTTGTAATTTCCATCAACATCCATTTAATGGTGGCCTCAAAGAATGAGCTTGAGAGTGTTCATTCCTCTGCAATTTTTTTGAAGAGTTTCAGAAGGATAGGTATTAACTCTTTGATAGAATTCACCTGTGAAACTGTTTCTGGACTTCTGTTTGTTTGAAGATTTTCAATCACAGTTTCGATTTCAGTATCTTGATTGGTCTGTTTACATTTTCTGTTTCTTCCTGGTTCAGTCTTGGAAAGTTATGCCTTTCTAAGAATTTGTCTGTTTCTTCTACATTGTTCATTTTATTGACTTATAGTTGCTTGTAGTAGTCACTTACAATCCTTTGTAGTTCTGTGGTGTCCATTGTAACTTGTCATTTGTCATTTTGTTGATTTGAGTCCTCTACCTTTTTTTTTTCCAGATGAATCTGGCTAGAGGTTTATCAATTTTGTTTATCTTCTTAGCTCAGAGGTTAAAGCATCCATCTGCAATGCAGGAGACCTAGGTTCGATCCCTGGGTCAGGAAGATCCCCTGGAGAAGGAAATGGCAACCCACTCCAGTATTCTTGCCTGGAGAATCCCATGGATGGAGAAGTCTGGTGGGCTACAGTCCACGAGGTCGCAAAGAGTCGGACATGACTGAGCGACTTCACTTTCACTTTCTCAAAGGACCAGCTTTAGTTTCATTGATCTTTGCTATTGTTTCTTTGTTTTTGTTTCATTTATCTCTGCTCTGATTTTTTAAAATGTGGTATTGTTGCCTTACAATGTTGCATTAGTTTCTGTTGTACAACAAACTGAATCAGCCACAAGTATACACACATCCCCTCTTCTTATACTTCCCTTCCAACCTCTCATCTCACCCATCTAGGTGATCACAGAGTACCAAGCTAAGCTCCCTGTGCTATACAGCAGGACTCCACTAGCTATCAATCTTACACATGGTAGTGTGTATATGTCAGTCTCAGTCTCCCAATTCAGCACATACCTCCCCTTCCATGTCCACACATCCATTCTCTATATCTGCATCTCTTTTCCTATCCTGCAATTAGGTTCATCTGTACCATTTTTTCTAGATTCCACATATATGCATTAACATTTGACGTTTGTTTTTCTCTTTCTGACTTATTTCACTCTGTATGACAGACTCTAGGTTCATCCATGTCTCTACAAATGACTCAGTTTTATTCCTTTTTAAGACCAATATTCCATTGTATAACTGCATAACATCTTCTTTATCCATTCATCTGTTGATAGACATTTAGGTTACTTCCAAGTTCTGGCTATTGTAAATAGTGCTGCAATGAACAAATGGTTCCTGCAGCTCAATAAAGGGGGGTGGGGAACAGTCAAAAAAATGGGCAGAAGTCCTAAAATAGACACTTCTCCAAATAAGCCATACTGATGGCCAAGAGGCACATGAAAATACACTCAACAACACAAATTATTAGAGAAAAGCAAATCAAACTACAGTGAGACAACACCTCACACCAGTCAGAATGGCCATCATTAAAAAAATCTACAAACAATAAATGTTAAAGAGGGTGTGGAAAAAGGGAACCCTCTTGCACTGTTGATGGGAATGTAAATTGATGCAACTATGACCCAGCAGTTCCACTGCTGGGCATACACACCGAGGAAACTAGAATTGAAAGAGACACATGTACCCCAGTGTTCATTGCAGCACTGTTTATAATAGCCAGGACATGGAAGCAACCTAGATGTCCAACAGATGAATGGATAAGAAAGCTGTGGTACGTATACACAATGGAGTATTACTCAGCCATCAAAAGGGATACAGTTCTAATCAGCTGGATGAAATTGGAGTCGATTATACAGAGTGAAGTAAGCCAGAAAGAAAAACACCAATACAGTATACTAATGTATATATATGGAATTTAGAAAGATGGTAACGATAACCCTGTATGTGAGACAGCAAAAGAGACACGGATGTACAGAATAGATTTTTTTGACTCTGTGGGAGGGGGAGAGGGCAGGATGATTTGGGAGAATGGTATTGAAACATGTATAATATTATATAAGAAACGAACCACCAGTCTAGGTTTGATGCAGGATACAGGATGCTTGGGGCTGGTGAAATGGGATAACCTAGAGGGATGGTATGGGGAGGGAGGTGGGAGAGGGATTCAGGAGTGGGAACTTATGTACACCCCGTGGCGGATTCATGTTGATATATGGCAAAACCAATACAGTATTGTAAAGTAAAAAATTAAAAAAAAATAAAGTGATGTCACCACTACAGAGAATAGTATGGAGGTTCCTTAAAAAACTAAAAACAGAACTATCATATGACCCAGCAATCCCATTCCTGGATATACTCTGAAAAAACATAATTCAAAAGGACACATGTACCCCAATATTGTGCACTGATCTTTATACTTTCTTTCCTTCTACTGACTTTAGATTTTGTTTGTTCTTCTTTATTTGCTTTAGGTATAAGATTAAGTTGTTTATTTGAGTTTTTCTTGTATCTTGAGGTAAGATTGTACTGATCTATAGTTTCTTCTTAGAACTGTTTTTTGTCACATCCCATAGGTTTTTGGTGATCGTGTTTTCATTGTGGTTTATCATTAGATAGATTTTGATTCTTTCTTTGACTTCTTCAGTGAGTCACTGGTCATTTAGTAACATTATATTTAGCCTCAATGTGTTTGTGTTTTTTACAGCTCCCCCACCCCCCCGCAATTGATTTCTAATCTCATAGTGTTGTGTTTAAAAGAGATACTTAATATGATTTCAATTCTCTTAAATTTACTGAGGCTTGATTCATGACCCAAGATGTGATTATCCTGGAGAATGATCCATGTGCCCTTGACTATAATCTCTTCAAATATCTTCTCAGGCCCTTTCTCCTTTTCTTCTTCTGGGATCCATATAATTCAGAATGTTGATGCATTTAATGTTTTCCTAGAGGTCTCTGGGACTGACCTCATTTCTTTTCATTCTTTTTCTTTATTTAGTTCCATGATAAACATTTCTGCCTTTCTGTCTTCTAAGTCATTTATTCATTCTTCTGCCTTAGTTATTCTATTACTGATTTCTCTTAGCATATTTTTCATTTCAGTTACTGTATTGTTCATCTCTGTTTTTATTCTTTAGTTCTTCTAGGTCTTTATTAAACATTTCTTGTATCTTCTTGACCTGTGTCTCCATCCTTTTTCCAAGATTTTGGATCATCTTTACTCTCATGACTCTGAATGCCTTTTCATATAGATTGCCCATCTCCCCTTCATTTAGTTGTTGTTGTAGGTTTTTTTTCTTGTTTCTTCATCTGCAAGTATTTATCTGTCTTCTCATTTTGTCACACTTACTGTGTTTTGTGGTCTCCTTTCTGCAGGCTGAAGGACCATACTTCCTCTTGCTTCTGGTGTTTGCCTCCTGGTGGGATGAGGTTATTCCAGAGACTTGTGCTGTTACCCCTTTGAGAGGGTGTTTGGTGTTTTGTGACCAGAGGCTGCCTTGGATGTTGAGCGGGACCTTCTCTTTTGCCCTGTCAAGGGCAGAGTCTGCTCCCTAGTTGTTTATCTATTTCCTAGCTGTGTTTCTTATCTGCAGTGTGGGATGGGTGGAATTGGAGCACTCCTGCTGGAATAACAGTCACTGAATATTCCTCCTCTGGAGATGTTCATCTGTGAAATGTGCTCTTTGTGTCCCCCTTCACCTGCTGTTCAGTTGTACCCCTGAGCATACATGTCTACAAATCTGCTAAAGCCAGACCCATCTCAGCTGCAGAAGCACTTGCACTTTTGGATGTTTCACAGGTTCTGAATTTAAGAATCTGTCTGCAGAGGTGTGACTCTGTGGTTGGTGCAGCCAGGAGGAGAAATTTCAGCTCTCCTTCCTTAGCCATACATCTCTGGGGCTCAGCTGTGGTTTCAGCTCCATCTCTGCATGTGTTCCTCACACCAGAATCTGCTCCAGAGGTTACCAAGGCCCACAGACCTTTCAGGCAGAAAGGAGCTGAAGTGGTGTATGAGGCAAACAGACTACGCAGGCAGGAGGGTGTTGAGGTAGGGACTGAACCACAAGTGCTCATCAAGTGGTGACCTGGGTGAGCATGTCACCCAGGCTGGGGGAAGGGAGTGAGAGGAGGCAGCAGCTGGGAGTATGCAAGCCAGCTCCAGCAGGAGCCTTCCTTAGTGCCTATGGAAGCAAGGAGTGGCGAGGGAGGAGAGAGTCTACGATGGTGGCCTTGTCTTTTGTGCACCACTCAACAATGGTGCTTTTCTTCTGTGGTGGCCTGAGCTTCCTTCACAAGCATTCCTAGTTGCAGAACTTCTCACTCCTATCCTCTCAGACTGTCTCCTCACAGCCAACAGCAGTCCCCTTCCTAGTGTGCTCTCGAAACCCCACGTTGCAGTACTCAGCCTCCACGACCACCAGTGGACACCCATCTCAAGCTGAGGCATGCAGAGTTGTAACATGAGTCATATGCATAGGTCTCACTCTGTCCTGCTTGCCACAGACTACTCTCCTCTGAACCCCTGAAGTTCTCTTCCATTCTAGCTGAACTCTCCGCTGGTAAGGGGGCTTCTGCAGATGCAGAAACCTCTCCTCACCTTCAGCTCCATGCCAGGGGCTCAGGTCCCATCATTCCTCTTATCTTCTTCCTTTTCCCTTTTTCTTTTTCTCATCTTACCTGGTTTTATGGGGATCTTTCTTGTCCTTTTATTAATAGGTGTCTGAGGTCCTCTGCTAGTGTTCAGCAGGTGCTCTGTGAGAATTTTTCCATGTGTAGATGTATTCTTGATGAGTTTGTGGAGGAGAGATGAATTCCACATCCTCCTCATCCTCTGCCACCTTGAAAACCCCTAACTTATATTTCTCTTATGGGAAACATCCCCATAGGTAATAAATTGAGAGCCACACATAAATCTGACTTCTAAAGATTCCATGTTTTCCCATCTGTTTACATCTGTAAGATGGATACATTTGCTATTCTTATGCAAAGTGATTCTTTTCCTCTGGGACATGACACACCCAGCCATTGTATGGGTGGGCTGGGCACAGCCCTGAGAAGGATATATATGAATTATCCACTTTTTCTTTGTGTGACCCTTATTAGCATCTTCACAGATTTGACCATGCATCCTAACTGCTTCATCAGCCTTCTTGCTTGCTTCTGAAGGCCAGCTTCTTCCCAGGGCTGCACAGGATAAGTGATGGCTGTCCTATCACAAGTGTCCTATCTTGGTGGTTAACCAAGACTTCCATGGTTTATGCTCACTTGAAGGTATCAGGAGTTGCCTTGGGTAAAGAGATAAAAACACACTGTTCATCTCCCTTAAAATTGCTTCTGCCTTTTAAAGCTTATGTTGAGTGATCAAGAATATCTTTAGGAAGTTGTCTCACTGATAAAATAAGCATCTTTGTAATTAAACTAGATAGTGAGGTGCTGAATGGGGAGTGATAAGTTCTGTATTGTGATTTATTGATCCTTGGAGCACAGAGATCTATGTATATGTCCTCATCTCAGACATGAAGGGATCAGGGCTGGGGACTCACTCAGAGTCAGTGAATCAGTGGAGGATGTGAGAAAGCACCCTGAATTGGCAAAATGAAAATGGCAGGCTTCCTAGGATGGAAATCTAATTTCTAGTTTGTTTACTGATTTCCTGTAACTGTTCACTGCCTCCTGTTTGGCTTCCTGGAATGTAGTGGAATATTTAGATTATTGGCTAGAAATCCTAGCTTATCAAATTCACGCAAAGATTCAGGAACGCACTCTGGAAAAAGGAAATTTCAGAGATGCAGCATGGATCGAAAGCAAGTTTTATGTGTTCATAGCACTCAGCAGGCTTGACCTGAACCACTGAAAAGCAGTCTGATTTCACATCTGGGCACTTCTGCCTCTGGTTCTCTTTCTGTCCTTCCCTTTCTTCCATCCCCCACATTTATCAACCTCAGCCTAGGGAAGCAGAGCTCCTAAGGAGTCTTGTTTGAATGCAGATTTAGGTTCACTCGGAATCCTAGGTGGTGGTGCTGCTGCTTCTGTGAGGACCACACTTTGAGGGCCACTCTGAGCCTCTGTGTGATTGGGGAGCCTTGGGGAGGCAGCAAGCTTGGCTGCAAACTAAGGGCTAAGGGGGCTGTTTTGCAGCTGCTATTGGCTCAGGGTGACCCATAGCTATCATTTTCCAAGGAACAAGACAGCTAATGGCCCCTGCTCTGCCCCACAAAGCTTTCGTGTGACCAGACTGAGACCCTGTCAACCCCTCTGGGTCCACGCTGATGCAGCTACTGCTTCTGAGGGCTTAGTTCATTGCATTCCCTGCTGCCATAGGGGAGGAGCCAATATGAAAAAGGATTTGCCTCTCTGTTTTCTCTCCCTGGCCCAGTTTCCTATAGTGAGAGAAGGACTATCCTCTAGACTGTGGCTCAGACAGTGAAAGATTTTGCTTGCAATGTGGGAGACATGGGTTCGATCCCTGGGTTGGGAGGATCCCTGGAGAAGGGCATGGTAACCCACTCCAGTATTCTTGCCTGGAGAATCCCCATGGACAGAGGAGCCTGGTAGGCACAAAGAGTGGGGCATGACTGAACAACTAAGCACAGCACAGGGCTGTGAGTGTCGTGTCTCATGATAGTTCCACGTGTGCAGGATGGTAGAGTCAAGTGATCTGATCATTAAGCTGCTTTGGATATTTAGGTTCTAGACTGACTGACTTCACTGTTCTTCAACAGTTAGAGACAAATTGTTTAGATTATTTTCCCCCTTGTTCTATTCTTGCAGGCTTGTTACCTGACTGGGACTGGAAAGTATGTAGAACCTGACTTGGACAGTCCCCTGCCATGGAATGAGCTGCCGTATAGATGTGGTTTTAATCACAGTAGCCTGCAGCAGCTAGCATCTCTTTGCCTTCCTGTCTTACTGGATCTCCCAGGAGCCACAGCTTCACATTGCTGAGACTCATATAATAGCAACAGATTTTTAGAATAAACAAATACAAAAAGTATGTAAAAATTAGGAAATTATCTCAATGAAATGATTTCAGATGCAAAGTCTGAAAAGGCTTTAACCTAGTTTTCTTGGCTGTCTAGAAATCAGATTGACTCATGAAATCAAGGAGGAATAAGTAGTTGGAAATATATATTACATTTTTATTATCAGAACAGTAGCAAGGGAAATGACAAAGTAAAATAATAGAGGACAATATGTTTAAGCTAGGTAAAGGAGAGATTTCCTCAGTATATGTATTATAATGTAGATGCCAAGCTAGAAGAAATGACATAGAAAATCAGATATTTGAAAGCCAGGAGAGGCAGATATGAAAGGGAAAAGAATAAATAAGCCTGGGGATAATTGCTCTTAAATGGGATTTTAGAAAAGAGAGGAAACATTTCCGATGTCACTAAATCAGAAACAGTGCTGGGTAGAACAAAGGTAAGAGAAACAATGTCTTTGGGAGAAAACTGAAATGACTCTTCAGAAGATGCCAGAATCCAGAACATGATGGAAAAAAAAACAGTTAGAGGTGGAAATACAGACTCCAGCATAAGAGAAATGGGTAACCATTCTTGCACATTGGGATAGCTGTTCCAAATAGATTATAAAAACCCTACTCAAGAGACTATTACCAAAAAAAAAAAAAAAAAGAGAGGCTATTACCAAGAAGAAGAATGATTTGGAAACTTTCAAAAAACTTTCAAAAACTTCAAAAAGGCCTTTCACCTTGAGGGGACATACCCAAAAGTATAAGAGACTAGTATATTAAGAGACGTCACAGAAAAAAAAATGGGAATATTAAATGGGAGCTGCTGCTGCTGCTGCTAAGTCACTTCAGTTGTGTCTGATTCTGCGACCCCATAGATGGCAGCCCACCAGGCTCCCCTGTCCCTGGGATGCTCCAGGCAAGAACACTGGAGTGGGTTGCCATTTCCTTCTCCAATGCATGAAAGTGAAAAGTGAAAGTGAAGTCGCTCAGTTGTGTCCGACTCTTCGTGACCCCCTGGACTGCAGCCTACCAGGCTCCTCTGTCCATGGAATTTTCCAGGCAAGAGTAGTGGAGTGGGGTGCCATTGCCTTCTCTGTAAATGGGAGCAAGCAAATAATAATAGATGAAGTTCAGGCCTGAGTTGACCGGATGAGAGAATCTGTCCCTTATGAATGAAATTACGCCACACAGTGATGCTTTGAAGGTGGGAAGATTTGAACAGTGGATGATTGTAACAGACCCAGATTGTTTTTATTTCTTATTTCTTGCTATAGGAAAATGTGCAAGACAGAATCTGAAGGAGTATTTTCCAAAATCATATGTCTGAGCCAGAAATCAGAGGGAAAGTAGAAGGAAAGAAGAGAGGAGGCAGATTCTAGGAACGTTTTAGCACTACCTGTGTTAAAACAGGAAAGGATGTCCTTAAAAATCTAACTTGAACATTTAGGAAATCAACTGAGCCTTCCTGAAAAGGATAGGGGAGTAACAGATGGTGATAGAATATAGAGGAGCACTCTGCTTACTCCTTCAGATCCACTGCCCTTTCTCCAGACCTGCTCTGTGCTTCTAGAGGACAACCTCCATCACTCAGACTGCTTTACCCTGTTGATCTGGTTGAGTCCAGCCAGTGGAAGGCCCAGCAGGGATTAGAGAGTAAGAGAGGGGCTATGGTACTTATTCACCGACTCCCTGCCCGCCCAGTTACAGTTTGGCAGTGGCTGCATTTCTCTGTTGGGCAGCTCCTCTCCCTGCTCCTTCTCTCACCCCTTCAGCCTGGGCCGGTAATATCTTCCCTGGATGCTTCCTTTGTAGGTTAACTTTGTTGTTGTTTGGTTGCCCAGTCATATCTGGAGTCTTTGTGACCCCTGGATTGGGATTTTCCAGGCAAGAATACTGGAGTGGGTTGCCATTTCCTTTCTCCAGGGGATCTTCCCAGCACAGGGACTGAACCTGCATCTTCTGCATTGTCAGGAGGATTATTTACCTCTGAGCCACTAGGGAAGCCTAGGTTATCTTTACCTGCCCACAAATCCTCAAACACAGTGCTCAAAATAAAAATGAAAATTTAGAGCTCCTTAATGATGCAGAAAAACAACAACAACAACAAAATACCTCAAACGAGATCTGTTCACTGAAAGTGTCATCATTGTAGATATCTGAAACTTTGCAGTAACAGTTATTTCTTGCAAGATATCTCAAATGCCACTCTTCAGGTGAAAAGATAGTATACGCAGGAGGTGAGATTTCCCTTAGGTAAGTAAATACTTAGGGTCCAAATTAGCCTCCCAATGGGAGGTTTTAAATGGTATCCTGGTGAGGCTGCACACAGAGACTTCTGTTGTCTGCTGTTTTCACCTTTAGCACAGACTTTACTATGGACTGCGGTAACACTACTCAGATCCAGAGATACAGAAATGCAGAGATTAACCATATTAGGGGCTATATTTTGAAACTAGCACTGTGATACTTTTATGTGTCTTACTGACTTTTTGGGCTCTACTGATAACACATGAGGGCTTGCCACTTAATTCAACTTGGGAGGGTCTGAGAAAATTAAATTCATAGAGTGGGCAAGAGCCAAGGCAATGCTACTGAAAAATCCAAATTCTATCCAGGCATCACAAATCCTCCAATTTGAGATTGAGCAACATTAAAAATTCAGAGGGATTATAATATAATGATCATATAGATTTAAAATTATTTTGATTTCAAATGTTAAAAGGCAATATAATTTAAGTTTGGCCTTTAACTTATGAAGAAATATATTTTGAACATTAATTTCTCCTAGTAGAATTCATACTTGGAGACGATTTCTACTTAGATTTGGGGACATTTATTTCTTTGAATGGACTATAGTATTTTATGCTGTTAATAATAACATTGCAGAACCTCTGATGTGCTGTGTCAGGTTTTACAGCTGGGCAAATTTGGGATGGATGTGGAACAGAGAATGAATTCTTTAGCTTTGAAATGAACCAGATTAATAACTGAATTTCAGTTTATTAAATACAGATTTAATTAATTAATTAATTAAACAATACATTTATAAACATTAAACAATATTTAATAAATAAAGCAATAAATAAATCATTTATTTTATTAAACAATATTTAATTTATTATCAGATTAAAAAACCCATTTCAGAGCTCTTGGAAACCGAAATGTTAAACTGAATGGCCTGAGAAGAACCCACAAAGAAGCAATGGTTGGCACTGGGAGATTGACTTCATGGAGATGGGATGGACTTCTGAGCTCCTCCCCACTCATTTGTTTGAACCTGGGATGAATGCAGTGGCTCTTGACTATGGCTGCTCATTAGAGTCTTCTGGCAAGTTCTTAAAATCCCAACCAGGCCACTTCTCAGACTTACTAAATCAGAATCTTTACTGATCTCTCTAAGTGCCCCTCCAAGGTAGTAGAACACATGCTGACTGAGGAGTTGGAGAGAATAGCTGAGCATACATTTCCTCTTCTTTCTTGTGTTTGGATCTTCCTACAGGAAGAAGTGTTTGCTCTCCTCTGGTTAAGAGAAAACTTAGAAGCCTTTTGCTTTTAAGTGAGGCCTGTGTTGGTCTGTCTCTGCCAATAACCGGGTGCATAGGATTAATTCAGGGCTAAGGTATGAGAAAGACAACTTGATTCCAGTGTTGTCTGAGCAGCTTTATCAGTTAAAAAAAAAAATCAGTGTTTTTACCTTCATCTGCCTGATTTCCATGTTTTTCCTCTCAGTTTGTTCTGACTCTAAGAGAGGAATAGAATAAGCCAGGACCCAGGATAGACTAATCCATTTGAATGCCAAAAGCAGGCTAATAATTTGATAATGCTTAAATCACTATTTAAAAAATACTTGTTCAACATTTTTATCAGGGAGAGGGGCACACTTACATTTTGCTAAGAAAAATTTTATGTGTGTTCTTTTATGTCCAAAATTGCATGCATTGCACAAAATGTGGCTTTGGTTTACCTTTCATTTATAGATTTTTTAATTTTTAAAATGTCATTAAAAAAATTTTGTTTAAGTTTTTGGCTGTGTCACACGGCATGTGGGATCTTGGTTCCCTGACCAGAGATAAGATCAATGCCCCATGCACTGGAAGCACAAAGTCTTAACCACTGGACCACCAAGGAAGTCCCAGTTTCTAAGTTTTCATATCACTCATGAGAGGCTTAGTCACTTGGACTCACTAAGCATGGGAGTAATTTACATAGAAATTCTTGCTAAATCTTATTCAGAATATTTTGAAAATTATTTTTCCCCTTGGCCTTTATGTAGCCAAATTATTTCTCACTTGTTAGTTGTTCCTGTTTTGTCTTTATTTTTCTTTGGAACTTCCTGAACCAGAAAACTTCTTAAAAATCATACCACAAGGTTTATAATACAGTTAATGGTAAATAAGTCATTTGTGGCAAAAAGCATTACACACTGTTGACGGGACTTCCAGCTTCAGATTGCTGTGGTCACATCAGGTAATGTGTATATGTATCTTGTGGCAATAGTCAAGGCAGAGAAGTCAGCAACAGCCAGCAGTACCTTTGAAATTTTAACTTGAGGATATTGCCTTATTCAATATAAGATGGACTATGCTGTCCCTGTGGAAGCTGTTATGGCAATGTCTATATATTCCCTATGCTTTAGTGTCCCTTGTAGACTGATCAGACTGGGCACCTGACTCTCTGGCTCCTCCATTGATGTGGGACTGGCCAGGATGTAAGAGAAGACTGCCTGCCAAAATGCCAGACTGAGGCTAGGCTTTAAGTCAGTGGTGTTTGGATTATACAATAAAACAGGGAGCTCTGATGATAGTGGTTAGAAGTGGTAGGCTAGGGCTTGTGTACATGCCTTTCAATGAAAGGTCTTGAGGGCTCACCAGGAAGGAAAATGTGATATGAATTCTGATGATGAGATATTAACATCAGTGCCTCCCCCTGTGGCATTATGGTAAAGAATCTGCCTGCCAATGCAGGAGACACAGAGATGTGGGTTAAATCCCTTGGGTTGGGAAGACCCCTTGGAGTAGGGAATGACAACCCACTCCAGTATTCTTGCCTGGAAAATTCCATGGGCAGAGGAGCCCGGTTGGCTACAGTCCATGGGACTGCAAAGAGTCAAACACATCTGAGTGACTGAACACAAACACATATTAATGTGATGAGTTTTGACTTTATAAATAAAGTCACGGCAGTACATATCTAGGATTCTTAGAGGAAATTAGTGCAGAGTGGAGGTAAAATAAAGTCAATTATTTTCCCTTCAGTTCAGTTCAGTTCAATTGCTCAGTTGTGTCTGACTCTTTGTGACCCCCCATGGTTTCCCTGTCCATCACCAACTCCCAGAGCTTACTCAAACTCATGTCCATTGAGTCAGTGATGCCATCCAACCATCTCATCTTCTGTCATCCTCTGTTCCTCCTTACTTCAGCCTTTCCCAGCATCAGAGTCTTTTCCAATGAGTCAGTTCTTTGCATCAGGTGGCCAAAGTATTAGAGTTTCAGCTTCATCATCAGTCCTTCCAATGAATATTCAGGACTGATTTCCTTTAGGATTTATTGGTTTCATTTCCTTGTAGTCCAAGGGATCTCAAGAGCTCTTCCCCCACACCACAGTTCAAAAGCATCAATTTTTTTGGCACTCAGCTTTCTTTGTGGTCCAACTGTCACATCCATACATGACTACTAGAAAACCATAGCTTTACCACACAATTGTACTCATCTCACATGCTAGTAAAGTAATGATCAAAATTCTCCAAGCCAGGCTTCAGCAATACAGGAACCGTGAACTTCCTGATGTTCAAGCTGGTTTTAGAAAAGGCAGAGGAACCAGAGATCAAATTGCCAACATCCGCTGGATCATGGAAAAAGCAAGACAGTTCCAGAAAAATATCTATTTCTGCTTTATTGACTATGCCAAAGCCTTTGACTGTGTGGATCACAATAAACTCTGGACAATTGAGAAAGAGATGGGAATACTAGACCACCTGACCTGCCTCTTGAGAAATCTGTATGCAGGTCAGGAAGCAACAGTTAGAACTGGACATGGAACAACGGACTGGGTCCAAATAGGAAAAGGAGTACGTCAAAGTTGTATATTGTCACCTTCCTTATTTAAATTCTATGCAGAGTACATCATGAGAGACGCTGGACTGGAAGAAACACAAGCTGGAATCAAGATTGCCAGGAGAAATATCAATCACCTCAGATATGCAGATGACATCACTCTTATGGCAGAAAGTGAAGAGGAGCTAAAGGGCCTCTTGATGAAGGTGAAAGAGGAGAGTGAAAAAGTTGGCTTAAAGCTCAACATTCAGAAAAAGAAGATCATGGCATCCGGTCCCATCACTTCATGGGAAATAGATGGGGAACAGTGGAAACAGTGTCAGACTTTATTTTTTTGGGCTCCAAATTCACTGCAGATGGTGACTGTAGCCATGAAATTAAAAGACACTTACTCCTTGGAAGAAAAGTTAGACCAACCTAGATAGCATATTGAAAAGCAGAGACATTACTTTGCCAACAAAGATCTGTCTAGTCAAGGCTATGGTTTTTCCTGTGGTCATGTATGGATGTGAGAGTAGGAATGTGAAGAAGGCTGAGCACCGAAGAATTGATGCTTTTGAACTGTGGTGTTGGAGAAGACTCTTGATAGTCCTTTGGACTGCAAGGAGATCCAACCAGTCCATTCTGAAGGAGATCAACCCTGGGATTTCTTTGGAAGGAATGATGCTAAAGCTGAAACTTCAGTACTTTGGCCACCTCATGCGAAGAGTTGACTCACTGGAAAAGACTCTGATGCTGGGAGGGATTGAGGGCAGGAGGAGAAGGGGACGACCGAGGATGAGATGGCTGGATGGCATCACGGACTCGATGGACGTGAGTCTGAGTGAACTCTGAGAGATGGTGATGAACAGGGAGGCCTTGTGTGCTGTGATTCATGGGGTCACAAAGAGTCGGACATGACTGAGTGACTGAACTGAACTGAACTGACTAGATGGACCTTTGTTGGTAAAGTAATGTCTCTGCTTTTTAATATGTTCTCTAGATTGGACAATCCACTCCAGTACTATTGCCTGGAAAATCCCATGGACAGAGTAGCCTACTAGGTTACAGACCATGGTGTCGCAAAGAGTCGGACACGACTGGAGTGACTTTCCTTTCCTTTCCTAGATTGGTCATAGCTTTTCTTCCAAGGAGCAAGTGTCTTTTGTAATTTTATGGCTGTATTCTCCATCTGCCATGATTTTGGAGCCCAAGAAAATAAAGTCTGTCACTGTTTCCATTGTTTCCCGTGTATTTGCCATGAAGTGATGGGACTCTCCTCATTCAATTTTATCAAGAGCCTCTTTAGTTCCTCTTCACTTTCTGCCTTAAGGATGGTGTCATCTGCATATCTGAGGTTATTTATATTTTCCCCAACAGTTGATTCCAGCTTGTGCTTTATCCAGTCCAACATTTTGCATGATGTCCTGTGCACAGAAGTTAAATAAGCAGGGTGACAATATACAGTCTTGATGTACTCCTTTCCCAATTTTGAACCAGTCTGTTGTTCCATGTCTGGTTCTAACTGTTGCTTCTTGACCGGCATACAGATTTCTCAGAGGCAGGTTAGGTGGTCTGGTATTCCTATCTCTTGAAAAATTTCCCACAGTTTGTTGTGATCCATACAGTCAAAGGCTTTGGCATAGTCAATAAAACAGAAGTAGATGTTTTCCTGAAATTCCCTTGCTTTTTCTATGATCCAGTGGATGTTAGCAATTTGTTCTCTGGTTCCTCTGCCTTTTCTGAATCCAACTTGTACACCTGTAAAGTTCTCAGTTCATGTACTCTTGGTTTGGCTTGAATGATTTTAGGCATTACCTTGCTAGCATGTGAAATGAATGCAATTGTGCAACTTTGTTTAACTTAGTTCCTTGACCAGGGATCAAACCCTTGCCTCCAGCATTGGAAGCATGGAGTCTTAACTACTGAACCACAGGAAAGTCCCTCATCTTTTTAAGTTTCAGAGTGAATCAAATCAATAGTGTTGATAATCTTTAGAAAGGGTCGTAATTTAATAAAAATCCAACATTTTTTAATATGACTATGGTATAGATTGTTAATGTAAAACTTTATAAATTGGCTGAGATTTCACTTTGTTCAGCAAATTAGCTTAGTCATTAAGAGTTGGCTGTAATATGATGGAGCATTTGAATATATGAAAGACACTCGGTGGATATTGAAAACTTGACAAGTTTAGCAAAGAATAATTAATGATAAATCTTAGAGAAGGACAGGAAGCATAAATATTCACATTTGTTATCATCTTTTTCTTCCCCTACTGTGTTCAGTTTGAGTGAATTCTAGGGATCGTCTTCAAGTTTGCTGATCCATTTTCTTGTTATTTCCAAACTGTTGTTTATCCCATTGAGTGTACATTTCATTTCAGATATCATAATTTAGAATTCTAAATTTATTTTTATTCTTAAAAAAATAGACTCTCCATTCATTTACTGATCAAGACCACACTTTCTTTAAGTGTTTGAAGATATTTATAGTTACCTTAAAGCCGTTATCTGAAGATTCCAACTTCTGTTTTATCTTTGTATTCTTTTCTTGCGTATGGTTCATTTTTTTTTGCTTCTTTGTATGTCCAAGATTATTTATTGTTTGCTATATATTGTGGATCATACATTATAAACAGTCAGGGTTATGTTGTTGTCCTTTAAAGCGTGTTGTGGTAGATAATTTTTGAGTGTTTTTCCTTCATCTTTCAGGCTTAGTTTTCAACTTTGTTAGAGGAGGGCTATCCAATGAACATTTCTGTGATGATGGGAATGTTCTATATCTCTGCTATCTGCTATGATTGCTACTAGTCACATTTAAATCTTGGAGCGTTTGAAATGTGCTAGTAAGACTGACAAAATAAAATTGAAATTTTATTTAATTTTAATTAGTTGAAATTTAAATTGCTCTGTGTGGTTAGTGGCTACTGCACTGGGCAGTGCAGGTCTAGGTTAGATCTAATTCTAGGGTATGTTCCTTACTCCTAGACCTTTCTGGAATGTCAGCAAATGGGATGTTGGTGAGTCTCCATTCTGACTGGGCCAGAGTACCAGTGTCTTCCAGAACTGTATAGCCTCTAGTATCTTTGTTCTGCTTTTATATCTGTATAGCCATTCTTTGGCAGGCTTCATGGGGTCTTGCCATGTATGTGTGCAGCGCATCTTTGGCCAATGATCTATAGGAAGCTTATACAGATTTATGCCACTGACTTGCTATAATTAGGATTTGGAATTTTTAGCATATTTTGACATCGCATATTTTATTGTTCTCTTACTATACCTAAAAGCCATAAAATTGTGATCTTTAGAACCTAAAAGTAAGGCTTTGCTGATGGTTTTTGACTTCTTCCTCCCTGTTCCCCAAATACTCTTCATTCCCCCATTATGTCTCATCACATTCCACTAGTGAGTTAAGTACGTATCTGCCTTGTCAACTTGTCTATGAGCTAATTAAGAGCAAAGATCATGTATTTCTCATTTTCATGTCTTTAGTATCTAGAACCTGATGGATGCATAGTGATGCTTTATTTACGGAGTTATGGGGGACTGAGAGAAGGCGGAAAGAACTAAACTTTTAAGAGGTCAGACAAACCAGCACTGTAAAGGCAAATAAGCCCTCAATTGAGCAATCCATGTGAGCTCAAAGAGGCAGTCAGACAGACACTGGGTTCAGCAGATGCTGCCTAGGGAATGCTGTCATATCACTGCGCATGCATAGTCTCTTTGATGGAGAACATGTGTACACCCATGGTAGATTCATGTTGATGTATGGCAAAACCAATACACTATTGTAAAGCAAATAATAAATAAATAAATAATGAATGGTCAAAAGAATAAAAATAAAATTTTCGTACTAAAAAAATTAAAAAAATAAAATAAAACCTTTGTCTCCCAACATTATGCCACTGTGCTAGTGGGGTCCTGAGAGAATAGATCTTGATGGCAGCAAGGAAAAGTGGCACACCTGTGAATCTCCGCAGATGGTGACTGCAGCCATGAAATTAAAAGACGCTTACTCCTTGGAAGAAAAGTTATGACCAACCTAGATAGCATATTGAAAAACAGAGACATTACTTTGCCAACAAAGGTCTGTCTAGTCAAGGCTGTGGTTTTTCCAGTAGTCATGTATGGATGTGAGAGTTGGACTGTGAAGAAGGCTAAGCACCAAAGAATTGATGCTTTTGAACTGTGGTGCTGGAGAAGACTCTTGAGAGTCCTTTGGACTGCAAGGAGATCCAGCTAGTCCATTCTAAAGGAGATCAGCCCTGGGTGTTCTTTGGAAGGAATGATGCTAAAGCTGAAACTTCAGTACTTTGGCCACCTCATGCAAAGAGTTGACTCACTGGAAAAGATTGTGATGCTGGGAGGGATTGGGGGCTGGAGGAAAAGGGGACAACAGAGGATGAGATGGCTGGATGGTATCACCGACTCGATGGACGTGAGTTTGAATGAACTCTGGGAGTTGGTGATGGACAGGGAGGCCTGGCGTGCTGCGATTCATGGGGTCACAAAGAGTCAGACACGACTGAGCGACTGAACTGAACTGTGAGTATGTCCTTATGCCCATGGAAATGATAGCAGTAATTGTTATATGTCAGGCATTTGTTCTTTCATAACAACCTTGTAAGATAGGTATTATTATTGTCTCCGTTAGCAGATGTGGAAACTGTGATACAGAATAAGAACATGACCAGATTATAGGAACTAACTTGTCAAAGAAGGGATCCATCCAGGCAATGTGCACCAGAGCCCATGCCCTTACATGACATAATCTCTCATATTCTTTTTCTAATTATTAAGTTTACATGAGGAAGAATGATGTAATTAGCATTGTTTATGATCAGTTTTATGCATTAATATTTTCAGCAAACACAGGTACTCTGGATTTCCCTGGCAGTATATTAGATAAGACTACACATGAATATCACCAGAATCTGAAATCAGATTGATTATATTCTGTGCTGCCAAAGATGGAGAAGCTCTATCCAGTCAGAAAAAACAAGACTGGAAGTTGACTGTAGCTCAGATCATGAAGTCCTTATTGCAAAATTCAGACTTAAATTGAAGAAAGTAAAGCACTAGACCATTCAGGTATGACCTAAAACAAATCAATCCATTATGATTATACAGTAGAAATGACAAATAGGTCTGATAGACAGAGTGCTTGAAGAACTATGGATAGAGGTTTATGACACTGTACAAGAGGCAGGGATCAAAACCATCACCAAGAAAAAGAAATGCAAAAAGCAAAATGGTTGTCTGAGAAGGCCTTACAAATTAGCTGAGAAAAGAGAAGAAGTGAAAAGCAAAGGAGAAAATGAAAGATATACCCATTTGAATGCAGAGTTCCAAAGATATCAAGGAGAGATAAGAAAGCCTTCCTCAGTGATCAAAGCAAAGGAGTAGAGGAAAACAATACAATGGGAAAGACTAGAGATCTCTTCAAGAAAATTAGAGATACCAAGGAAACATTCCATGCAAACATGGGCACAATAGAGGACAGAAATTGTAGGGACCTAACAGAAGCAGAAGATATTAAGAAGAGGTGGCAAAAATACACAGAACTGTACCAAAAATATCTTCATGTCCCAGATAACCACGATGGTGTGATCACTCACCTAGAGCCCCTGCTAGAATCCTGGAATGCTAAGTTAAGTGGGCCTTAGGAAGCATCACTATGAACAAAGAAGGTGGAGGTGATGGAATTCCAGGTGAGTTATTTCAAATCCTAAAAGACAGTGCTCTGAAAGTGCTGTACTCAATATGCCAGCAAATTTGGAAAATTCAGCAGTGGCCACAGGACTGGAAAAGGTCAGTTTTCATTCCAATCCCAAAGAAAGGCAATGCCAAAGAATGCTCAAACTACTGCACAATTGCACTCATCTCACATGCTAGTAAAGTAACGCTCAAAATTCTCCAAGCCAGGCTTCAAAAGTACATGAACTATGAATTTCCAGGTATTAAATCTGGATTTAGAAAAGGCAGAGGAACCAGAGGTCATACTGCCAACATCTGCTGGATCAATGAAAAAGCAAGAGAGCTCCAGAAAAACATCTGCTTTATTAACTACACAAAACCTTTGACAGTGTGGATCACAACAAACTGTGGGAAATTCTTAAAGAGATAGAAATACAGACCACCTGACCTGCATCCTGACTAATCTATATACAGGTGAAGAAGCAACAGTTAGAACTGGACATGGAACAACTGGACATGGTTCCAAATTGGGAAAGGAGTACATCAAGACTATATATCGTCACCCTGCTTATTTAACTTATATGCAGAGTACATCATATGAAATGCTGGGCTGGATGAAATACAAGCTGGAATCAAGATTGTCAAGATAAATACCAACAACATCAGATATGCAGATGACACCACCCTTATGGAAAAAAAGTGAAGAAC
Organism: Nanger dama; assembly: GCA_917880005.1. Taxonomy (NCBI): domain Eukaryota; kingdom Metazoa; phylum Chordata; class Mammalia; order Artiodactyla; family Bovidae; genus Nanger; species Nanger dama. The sequence goes on from CAKJTW010000014.1 coordinate 18,994,766, forward strand.
TAAAGAGCCTCTTGATGAAAGTGAAAGAGGAGAGTGAAAAATCTGGCTTAAAACTCAACATTCCAAACTCTAAGATCATGGCATCTGGTCCCATCACTTCATGGCAAAAAGATGGGGGAAACAAAGGAAACAGTGACAGACTTTATTTTTTTGGGCTCCAAAATCACTGCAGATGGTGTCGACAGCCATGAAATTAAAAGATACTTGCTCCTTGGATGAACAACTATGACAAACCTAGAGGGAATACTAAAAGCAGAGACATCGCTTTGCTGACAAAGGTCTGTGTAGGCAAAGTCATGGTTTTTCCAATAGTCATGTATGGATGTGAGAGTTGGACACTAAAGAAAGCAGAGCACTGAAAAATTGATGCTTTTGAACTGTGGTGTTGGCAAAGACTTTTGAGAGTCCCTTGGACTGCAAGGAAATCAAACCAGTCAATCCTAAAGGAAATCAGTCCTGAATGTTCATTGGAAGGACTGATGCTGAAGCTGAAACTCCAATACTTTGGCCATCTAATACAAAGAACTGACTCATTGGAAAGACCCTGATGCTGGGAAAGATTAAAGGCAAAGGATAAGGGGACGACAGAGGATGAGATGGTTGGATGTTATCACTGACTCGATGGATATAAGTTTGAGCAAACTCCACGAGTTGGTGATGGACAGGGAAGCCTGGTGTGCTGCAGTCCATGGGGTCTCAAAGAGTCAGACATGGCTGAGGGACTGAATTGAACTGAACCGATAGTGGATATGAATCTTACTGCTAATACAGTGGACATGGGTTCAGTCCCTGGTCTGGAAATATGAACATGCCATGGAACATAAGCTGGTGCACAACAAATACTGAGCCTGCATATTGCGACTCTGAAACCATTGCGCCTAGAGCCTGTGTTCCACAACAAGAGATGCCACCATAATGAGAAGCCCATGCACTGCAAGGAAGTATATCCCAACCTGCCACCACTAGAGAAGGCCCGTGTGCAGCAGCAAAGGCCCAGCACAACAACAACAACAACAAATAAATATACGGGGAGGGTGGTGGGAGGGGGTTCAGGGCTGGGAACTCATGTACACCCGTGGCGGATTCGTGTCAGTGTATGTCAGAACCAATACAGTATTGCAAAGTAAAAGAATTAAAAATAAAGAGCAAAAAACAAACAAACAAAAAAGCAACCCACCACTACTATGCAGTGCTCTGCTAGACTTCAACAGTTAAAAGATGTGCTTTATACAGGGACTTTCCAGGTGAATCATTGGTAAAGAATCTCCCTGCCAGTTCAGGAGATGTGGGTTCAATCCCTAGATTGGGAAGATCCCCTGAGTAGGAAATGGCAACACACTCTGGTATTCTTGCCTGGAAAATTCCATGGACGGAGGAACCTGGCAGGCTACAGTCCATGGGGTCACAGAGTCAGACAGGACTGAGCATGCATATAGAGCCCTAGTCTAAGAAACTTGAATTTAGCTGGACAAATATGACATAGAGTTAAAAACTGAATAATGATACAAAACATATGCTAAAAACAACTAAAGGTTGCACAGCTGTTTTCAAAATTTGTTATTACATAGGCTACTTGGGTAAAATGGTCATATAATCTAGCTATATTACAGGTAAAGCAACTGAACTACACAGTGGTTAACTAATTTGCTCAAGCCCTTAATCTCTTATTTGTCCATTCATCTATCCATCCATCCATCCATCCAATATTTATGAAATATTGTAACAGAACTTTGAAAACATCCTGTAAGGGTTAAGTGTAGGCATGGTGGAGTCAGGGAAGTTCTCTCAACTGCATGTGGTAGGGAAGAGGAAGTGACATCTGAAGTGGGGGAAACAATGTGAGATGAGACCTGCATCTCATTCATTTCACAGGAATCTGTCATCTCAGTCCGGTGGTCTTTCAATCACAGCCTAGCCAGTACCGTTTGTTTTGAAACTGGCACTTCTTCGGCTCTTTAACCTTAAAAATGTACTATAGGAAGAAAACTGTTGTAGCAGATTGTATTCTGGGTTGTAAGCCTGGGTTGATAGTGTAAGAGGTGGTTGGCTCCCCAAATGGTTTTACATGATGAGTCTGAACATAGAAAAAATTCCCTTAACAGACAGTATCATTTTGTGAAAAGGATCATAAATGTGAAAAGATTTGGCTCCTGTTTTTAGGCATTTGCTTTTCTTTGGCCTTTATGGCATCTCTGCTTTTACCTGTGTAGTCACAGATGCAGGTATTGGCAACTTTGCTTTTATTATTCAACAAATTCTTATTGAGTGTCCACTGTGTGTCAGGTACTGTTCTAGCACAGGTGATCCAACCATGAACAAAACCAGCATCTTTGTCCTACTAGAGCTTATACAACAATGGGGCAAGATCAATAAGTAAATAATACAAAAATGCATAAATACATAAAACAATGTTAGATAGTATAGATCTTCCAAAAGAAAAAGAAAGCAGAGTAAGGATGTAAAATGTGAGAGGGATTCTATTACATATGACTATGCCAAATGGCCTTTCTGAGGAGGTGACATTTGAGTTGAGAATTGAACTGAGTAATGAGCGGGCCAAGAAAATATCTAGTAGAATAGTATTTCAGAAAAGAGAAGTGCAAAGACCCTAAAAGTCTTGCATGCATTTTCATCCTCTTCTTGGGACTATGCTTTATATGCTCCAGAGATGGGATCTGGGCTCAGGAGGTCTGTAATTGTTACAATTTACCAGCTGAGACCTCTTCAGCTACAGAACTGCCTATCCTGACACAGAGATGGAAAAGTGGGAACTGAGGCCTGGGAATTTTTATCATTTCTCTCTCTCTCACACCCACACCCACACCCACACACATATTAGGACCATGTCTCTCGAGTGGAGGTCTTTGGAACACAGGAGCCAGTTTTTGTCTAAATAGGCTGCTTAATTTCCCATCTCTGCTGAAGGCTCAGACTCAGGAGTCTCTAGAATCCCATTTTTAGCAATATTACCTTTTACTTGGAAGTGCATGGCTTTATTTGTATAGATTACTGGCTGTAGCAGCAGATAGTCTCTCTTGTGTTTAATTATCTGTTTGCTGCCTGTGCTTGCCAAGATGTCTAGAGGGAGACAGTTTAGTGAAAGTGAAGTTGCTCAGTCGTGTCCGCATCTTTGTGACCCCATGGACAGTGGCCTACCAGACTCCTCTATCCATGGGATTTTCCAGGCAAGAGTACTGGAGTGGGCTGCGTGACACTTTGGGCATTCTGAAACCAGTGCAGGCTCTCTGAAGTTAGACTCATGCACCACTTCATGGTCATATGGCTTCAGGCAAATGATGCCTTTCTGGGTCTCAGCTTACTCACTTGTAAAATGGCTACAGTTTCTTCTTGATGGTAAATCCCTCTTATTTCCATTCAGCTAACCCTGAATAACTTCTGGATGTGGGTAGTGTCAAATTACCTGAATTCACCAGGGACAGAGGGTAAGATATTCAGGCACACTCTGAGTGTTCGCCCTTAATGGAGTCACTCGGCTGGCAGACACAGTAATTTTGATGACTGCTTACTCAGTTTTCTTCTTGTCAGATACTAACTCTTGAGGGAGTTGTCAATCCTGTTACTGGATACAGAGGTTGGGAGAAGATACAGAGGATCCGAACTATAAAAAAAGGCTGTCAAAACGCTGCCTACTAAATGATATGGTGAATCCGAAACCACTGGAACCTTAGATACCTAGCTTGGAAGGTATTGTCTGATTTTCTATAGTTTGAGGTGTGGGGTGTACGTAGTGAGAGTTTCAGTGAATATTGTAGAGCTTCTGGTAAGAACAATGCATTTCCAGGGGACAGCAAATAACAATCAGGGTCCACAGACCTGCTTAACATTTTTCAATTATCCTTTCTAAAAACCTTTGAGAACCAGTAAGCCTTCAATGATAATTCGCAAAACCTGTTTTCACTGAACACAGAAATGTCTCTAATGAAAAAACTGCTTTTTAAAATAAATGACTGTGGACATTATTACTGCCTGGCAAGGAAGCACCTGTGCCATTATCTACATAAAATGTTGTATGTTCATACCTGATGAATCTGCTTACGTGTTATCTTTATTAAATCACATGAGGACACAAGTGAATGCCCTGAGTAGTCTGACCCCCAGTCTAGGGACCTTACTAAATCAGTGGTTCAGATCATGGAGTTCTTGGTGGAAAAAATGTTGCTCACATCAGGAATCATTACCTTACTCTGTGTTTTCTCTTCAATTCAGTTCAGTTCAGTAGCTCAGTCGTCTCTGACTCTTTGAGACCTGATAGACTGCCACATGCCAGGCTTCCCTGTCCATCACCAGCTCCTGGAGCTTGCTCAAACTCATGTCCATTGAGTCAGTGATGCTATGCAAACATCTCATCCTCTGTCATCCACTTTTCCTCCCCCTTTCTGTCTTTCCCAGCATCAGGGTCTTTTCCAATGAGTAACTGTTTTCTCTTGCACGTGCCTATATTTTTGCTGTGGCATCTGTCTCCCATGCAGACAGGTAGCCATCGAAGGAGTCACCTCCACTCTGATGAAACCCCTTGCTGACCACTCAGGGCACATTACAGAAGAGGAGGACATGTGGGATTATAAGAGCTGGTCACGATGGGGTGGAATGTTTGGGGAGGTCGTCAAGAGAACATGACGGCCAGTTAACCCACAATGGTGGGACCCAGGCAATTGGAGGCTCCTCACCCCTCCCTTGTTATTGGATGTACATTCTGCCCATAATTCCAACTGTGGGAGCCATTTTCAAGGGCAGTGCCTTGAGAGAGCAATGTGTTGTGGAGATGCATTTAAGCACTGAAGCCAGTTAAGGATTCAGATAAAGGTGACTGAACCTAATTAAGGCCTCTATGTAAACTTTTAAGATTCTGGTGGTAGGTTTGGGAATCTATGCATCTTGCAGCTGCCCAAGACAAGCCTTGAGTATAAGTTCCCTCACTTTTAAACCTGCCACTACAAATGCAAAAGCAAACCAACCAACCAAACAAACAAAAGAACCCAAAACTTTGTGAAGAAGGCAGAACAGATTCTTTTCATTTGTTCATTCATTCATTTAGCTGTCATTTATCAAACACGGTAGGTATGGGGTCACAAAGAGTTAGACATGACTGAGTGACTAACACTTTCACTTTATCATGTCTAAACGGAAATAGGCTTTTTCTTTCATATAAATTGCTTCATTTAATTCTCAAGACACCTTGAAAGGAGTTATCAGAGTTTCCCTTTTCCAGATGAGAAGCCTCAAGAAGTAGTACTATCCCAGACTAGGAAGGATAGAAGCAGAGCTGATATTTAGCAGGTGCATACCAACGTGGTTATACTTTCTGTTAAAATTTCAAAATATTTCTAAATCTCTAAAAATAGCCACTGCCTGGAGCTTCTCAAGCATCCCAATCCAACTCCTCTGGTCCCTTGCCTCCAAATCTTTCCTAGGATTTAATAACTAACTGGACTGTGTCTAGCACAGCAGGAGGGTGCTGTCCCTGGCTCCAGAATGGCAGCCAGTGTTGGTTCTAATCAGTTGGCACCTCTGCCCTACTGGTCAGTAAACATTTGAGTATCACCCTGCACTGGGGAGGGGAGAATTAAAGTTTAAAGAGATTAAGTGGGATGTCTAGAGTCCCAGGAAGACACAAACCCAAGCCTTCAACTCGAAGTTGTATTTTGTTTTACAATACTACGCTATCTTTCAGTGAGTGGAACTGGAAATGTTAGGTCTATTGATTTTGCATTTTTCTCTCAAAATTTTTACATGGCTTATTTCTCAACAAATAATTTAATATATGTGCTTGGTTACTCAGTCAAGTCTGACTTTTTGCGACCCTTGGAATGTAGCCTACCAAGCTCTGCTGCCCATGGGATTTTTCAGACAAGAATATTACAGTGGGGCACCATTTCCTGCTCCAGGGGATCTTCCTGACCCAGGGATCAAACTTGCATCTCTTGTGTCTCCTGCATTGCAGGCAAATTCTTTACTGGCTGTATAAGCACATATTTATAATAATATAAATTATTTCTACTTAATCAACTTGATTGGTTTAAACTTTACTGCTTTTATCAGAGAGAGACAAATAAGGGACATGTCCTCTGCAGACTGTTTGGTTATGATAGTCTTGTAATTTTGGGAGTGGAAAATAGCACATTTCTTTATAAGGAATATGCTTCTATTTGCATCCATATTTCATTTGATCTTCATACCACACTGTGAACTCTCCCTCTGGCAGGAGAGCCCCTGAAATTCCTGGAATATTTGTGGTGGCACTGGAGCTGTAAGCACAGCTTTTTCTGAATGTAGAGTTCAGGATTGGAAGAAAGAGTTTAGTCTGGGCAAAGCCAGTGCCTAAAGATAGGGTTTCATAGTCACTGGATCTTAGAGCTGAAAAAGATTTAGAAATTTCCTAATTCATTCAGTTAAAATGTTTTAAGTAGCAACAATGAAGTAGGCTCTGGAGGCTCCAAGGATACAGAATCAAAAAATCAGTTTCTACTCATCATGAACTCAAAGGCTCAATGAGAAACAGACCAGTAGAAAGATGTACTGTAATGTAGCTGTTGGGGGTTAAAAGACAGAGCCGACTGTGGACTAAAGTGTATTGCCTAGCAGCCTAAGTACCTTCCAGGGTTGGAACGATACTCCTATTTTCTAGCAGAAAAGGCCCATGCTGGGTTGAATCTGGATAGGGGGTTATGACAGAGAGTGTTTTGAAATAATGGATCACAATGTCCAGGTTGGCTATGAAAGAATGTGAAACTGACAGTGTGGTAGAGAGTGGAGATTCCTTTGCCTGGATGTCTTAATGAGGTCAAAGTTAGGAGTAGAAGGAATACATGTTGGTGTTCAGCAGCGATAGGAGGAAGAGGTCCCGGGAGTGATCCTGTTAGATAGCTGAGGTGTGGAGACTGAAGGGGCAGCAGCATGCCTGTGGAGGAGCCAGACTTCAGTCAAGACATGACAGAGGAGGAGTGTTTCTGAGAAGAAGCTGGGAATACTGTGGGATATGGAAGAAAAGATTAAGGGAAGGTTGGAGTATTAAGGTTGCAACTGGAATGAAGAAAGCACAGAGAAAGAAGGTATGAGGGGATAAATGATGGTGGACTGGCATTTTGGGCAGGAGTCAAGAATAGGAAGGACACAGAGCTTGGTATGTTTTCCAGATAAAGGACCCACTGAGGTTGTTTCAGTACTCAGGGGGCTGAGGTCCCAGATGGAGTCAGGGACTCAGAGCTCATGCTGGGAGATATGCCTCCATTTCAGTTTCCAAATAGGGCCTGGGAGAGAGCACCACTTCATATAGATCCCAGTCCAACCTGTGCAAAAGAGAAAATTGCTCTGTTTCCAGACTCCTCAGCTTGATTTGGAGTGCTCATGTTTCTGAGAGACATCTGCTGAAGCCTCAGTAGACTCTGCCCTAGAAGGGATTCTATCCAGTGTGTGAACAGTCATTTGGCAGTTCCCAGGATCTTGCCTTCATGTAGTAAGCATCATCAGCCACAAACCATCTGCCATCAGAAATGTATTAAATTTTGATGAGTTAACCATTTTTTCCCCCATTGGTGAAAAAGATATGGTTTCTGAAGAAGTCAGGTTGTATTCAGATACATTTTATTCCAATTTATCTCCAAACCCTAGAAGCTGGAAAAAAAAATGACATCTCTCATTAAAAATCCATGCTTTGTAAAGAGGCATTCTATTGACTTTAATTCATAGTCTTGAAGGCTTCACAGTTATTTCAGACCAAGACAGGAAGTCAGTTTCTCTCACTAAATGGTGAGCCCTTGAAGACTGGTTCAGAAGGGATAGTCAATAAATGTTTGTAGAGTTAATAACAAGTTTTTGATGGCTGCTGTTTCTTCACTAATAATGCCTCTTTCCACAGGATCCCATTTTGATTCTACTGTCTCTGATCCACATGGAAATGTTGGACATCTATCTAATATCTCTTCTCACCATGCAGACTTCTAAAAATATCCCTTTCTCCAAAATCTGCCTTTTCTAGGCCATCCTAGAGATTATTATTTAGTAGCTACTCTAAAATATTATGCTTACCACGCCATTCCTTTGTGCAAAAACTATCACTGGAGATCTGTATTCCCTAAATGACAATATCTAGAGTTCAGAGTGTGGCAATCAATGTCTTCCATGGTGCAACCAACATCTTTTCAGCCTAATTTTCCATTTGCCATTTATAGGAATTTACCTTTCCAGCCAAATTGATCTTTTGACTGTCATGTGTTCAGGACTTGTACTTTCTTACCTCTATTTCATTATTTATGGTCACTATGCTTGAATAGAAACCTATTCCTTCTGCTTATTTTCTACTTTCTGAAACTAATACACAGGAATGAAATTTTGTGGCATTGACTGTACATGCACTATAAATACAATAGGAGTTCACTTGAGGGAAATCCAGTGAGCCACTCAACCAGTATTTATTGTGCTTGTATTATGTGTTAGCCAATGTTTTAGGTACTCTTAGCAACAATAATGATACTTAAAAAGTATGTGTTAGGGACACTTCTTGGAGAAGGCAATGGCACCCCACTCCAGTACTCTTGCCTGGAGAATCCCATGGATGGAGGAGCCTGGTAGGCTGTAGTCATGGGGTCGCTAAGGGTCAGACACGACTGAGTGACTTCACTTTCACTTTTCACTTTCATGTATTGGAGAAGGAGATGGCAACCCACTCCAGTGTTCTTGCCTGGAGAATCCCAGGGATGGGGGAGCCTGGTGGGCTGCCGTCTATGGGGTCGCACAGGGTTGGACACTACTGAAGTGACTTAGCAGCAGCAGCAGGGATACTTCTAAGTGTTTTACATATAATTGCTCATTTAATCCACTTAAGTAATTAACTCAAATGATGTTGTTGTTCCATAGCTAAGTCATGTCTGACTCTGACTCCATGAACTGCAGCATGCCAAGATTCTCTGCCCTTCACTATCTCCCAGAGTTTGCTCACATTCATGTCCACTGAGTCAGTGATGCCATCTAGCCATTTCATCCTGTTTCCACCTTCTCCTTTTCTCCTTTTGCCTTCAATCTTTCCCAGCATCAGAGTCTTTTCCAGAGTCAACTCTTTGCATCAAGTGGCCAAAGTATTGGAACTTCAGTTCAGCGTCTGTCCTTCCAGTGAATATTCAGGGTTAATTTCCTTTAGGATTGACTGTTTTGATCTTCTTGCTGTCCAGGGGACTCTCAAACATCTTCTCCAGTACCACGATCAGAAACATGTAAATACATTCTACTCGCACGAGACTCACAGTCTTACTGGGAGAGACAGAAAGGTAAAGGTAACCATGATGCAGTTTGGTAACAGGGTTAGTCACAGGGTGCTACGGGGCTGCATATGGTATGGCATTGGCTTTATATTGCTGCGTAATAGGCTTTGCTGGTGGCTCAGTGGTAAAGAATCAGCCTGCCAATGCAGGAGATACAAGTTTGATCCCTGGGTCAGGAAGATCCCTTGGAGAAGGAAATGGCAACCCACTACAATATTCTTGTCTGGGAAATCCCATGGATAGAGGAACCTGGAGGTCTACAGTCCACGGGGGAACAAAAGAGTTGGACATGACTTAGTGATTAAGTAGCAACAATAATAACAATTTGCCACAGATGTAGTGGCTGAAAACAACACAAAGTTATTATCTCACAGTTTTGTAGGTCAGAAGTATGGCGTTGCTGTGTTCTTTGCTTGTGGTCTTACTGGACTAAATCAAGATGTTAGTTAGGCTGTGTATCATCTGGGGCTCAGCATTCTCTTGCAAGATCACTGGCTGTTGGCAGAATTCATTTTCCTGAGACTCTAGATATGAAGTCCCCATTGTTTTGGTGGTTGTCAGTTATGATTCTGTTTAATCTTCTGGGGTCTTCCCAAAATTCTTTACAGATGCCCCCTCCACCTTTAAGCCAATAATGGCACATCAAAATTCCTTCACACTTTAAATGTTTTACTTCCTCTTCTGCAACCAGTCAAAGAAAACTATTTTTGAAGAGCTCATGAGACTGGGTTGGGTCCATATCACCTCTCTTCTGATTAACTCAAAGTCAATGTATTAGTCACTCAGTCATGTCTGACTATTTGTGACCCTCATGGACTGTAGCTCACCAGGCTTCTCTGTCCATGGGATTTTTCAAGCAAGAAATATTAGAGTGGGTTGCCATTTCCTTCTCCATGGGGTCGTCATGACTCAAGGATTGAACCCACATCTCCTGTGTCTTCTGTATTGCAGGCAGATTCTTTACCGCTGAGCCATCTGGGAAGTAAATATATTAATAACTTTAATCACATTGGCAATATCTCTTTTGCCATTCATGCAGTGTAACATGATCATAGCAGTTATATCTTGTCATATTTACAGGGGAAAGGGGTCATATGTGGGAACGTGTTATTGGGGGTCATTTTGGAATTCTGTCTATGGATATACCAGAGGAGCACTTCTCTTAATTTTGGGATTGGAATGGAAGTAGGTAGAGCAAGAGAAAGCTTTTGAAAGAAAGTGATATTTAAGCAGAGATCTAAAGAGTTTATAGGAATTAGGCAGGTGAAAAAGAGTCAAAATGAAAATGGGGAGAAGGGGTTCCTGACTAGTGTTCAGTTGCTAGTCATGTCTGACTCTTTGTGAACCCATGAACTGCAGCACACCATGCTTCTCTGTCCTACGCTATATTAACCAGTATAGTGAGGGTGATATTTGATCTCAACCAATGTTCTTTTTGTTCCTGATATTTATTTTCTGCTCTGAAATAATTTGTTTATTTGTATTTTGTTCTTGATATTTCCCTGTGTACTTAAACCTATCCATTTATTTCAGGTGGCAGCTAAGGCAACCTGAACTTTCAGGGAGGGAATGGGTCAATACTCAGCTTTTGTATTCCACAGCAGACTTGTAAACTTCATGGCAGAGACAGTAGACAAAAACACAAAAATTATTTCCATCTCAAAATCAAAACCCTGAAGGGCTCAGACATAGAATTTTGATTTGGAAGACTGAGAATCTGTGAAAACCTGCTTTTCCAAGTGAGAAGAGAGAAACTCTTCCTTGGAGAAGAAGGATAGTGTTAGAAACTGGTGCAGTTATCTGATAAGGGGGTAGTGTAGCCTGCATTGGTCTGGGTGAGGACGATAGAATCATCATGTATATTGGAAGGTCAGGGAGCAGAAGTGGGGTGAGTCTTGCTTATATGTTTGGAGTCTCAGGAGTCATCAATTTTAGCAGAGTTCTCTTGTCTCAGGGCAAGAGGCATTAGTGAAGAGATGGCTGTGGAGGATGTCTAGTCAAAGAGGCCTGACACACCTCACTCAGTTGTCTATTACCCTAGAGAGACTGAGAATATGAATCAGCAGACCCGGACAGGAAGGCAAGATACAGCATAGGATGTTGAGTTAGTCTGTAGAACGAGAGACCACCTGGAAACTCAAGCCCCAAAGAAGATGTAGGTAGGGAAAGACTCTGATGTCGGGTCAGTGGGGAGATAGCCGTCTGAGCAGATGCCAGAATAAATAAAGAGTGGACAATGCCAAGGCGATAATATTTTCCTCATCCATACTTCAACCTAAACATTATGCAAGGCTGCTTGGAATTTAAATGCGATCCTAGGAAGAAGAATAATCTGAAAATGCAGAAATGATCTGAGTAAGAAGAAACAAATGTGATTACAATCAAATTACTACCTCTAGTTAGACTGGGAGCTTGAGCTAGAAATCACATTTAATTACAGAAAAGTAAAAGGATTTCTATTTCTAGATGTCTGAGTTTGGGGCCTGGAGAGTTTGTATCTAAAACAAGTTTGTCTTCTAAAACAAGTGAAAGCGTTGTTACTAAAGAGGTTGGAGGGTGAGGGCTTGACTGGATCTTAATGGATTTTCAGGACAAGTGAGAGTATAACGAGGGAGGATTAATATAGAGTACGAGGAAAGGGAGAGAGGGCTTCCTGGTAGCTCAGATGGTAAAGAATCTGCCTTCAATACAGGAGGCCCAGGTTCAAACACTGGGTCAGTAAGATATTTTGGAGAAGGAATGGCAACCCACTCCAGTATTCTTATCTGGGACATCCCATGGACAGGGCCTGGCGTGAGGTTGCAAAGAGTCAGACATGACTGAAGTGACTAACATTAAAGGGAGAGAAGGAAAAATGGAGATGAAGAGGGGTGGGAGCCTAGTTGTAGCATAAAATTTATTCAAGGGGTCACATGATTGGACATGGTGGGTGGAGTCAGATTATGAAGAGCCTCAGTGGGTTGGGAAGAGCTGGTGCTGAAGAGCTTATTAGAGAGGGGAAAGTAAAGCATCATTATTGCATACTTTCTGAGAATATACCCAAGAAAATGCCTTGAAGGAAGAAGCTGCATAAGAGGGATCTGATAGAGGATAAAGCCTTTTTTTTTTTCTTTTAGTCTAAATTATTTCACTCCCCAGTTTCCAATGGTTTCAACTGTGATCTCCACAAAACTACAGCTGTTTGAAAAATTCATAACACATTAAAAAGAAGTAATAGCCCAAGTCTTTTCACTTTCAGCAGGTTTATTCAAGGACATGTAGTTCTCATAATTAGTTTCCAGAAGGTATGAGCTATACCTGCAGTGTTTCAAAGAAACAGTTTAACTTTCTCCAGGCTCTTTGATAGGAAAATTCACTTAGCCACTGTTGCAGCTTGCCACACACCCAGAGCTACACAGCCTGTTCTTTTGTAACATATGGGAAAAGAACAATGAAAGCACAAGCCCTCTGTGATGTCTGAAATTTATGCACTTTTATGCCCACATTTTCATGGAATTTCTGGTAACAAGACATCTGGAGGCTTGCTATCAGCAGTCTGCTGCCAGCAACTGGTTCTTATTTTTGAGGCAGGTCTGCATATCAGGGGCTCCCAGGGTTTTGTGAAGGGTTAATCTTTTTCTTAAGACCTTGCCATCACTTGGAGTTACAGTCTAGGTTCTGGTTAATATTTCAAGTTGCTTGTTTTGAGGCAATAAAAACAGATGCTGGCTAGTTTAAGCTAAAAACATAGAAAAATAATGAAAAGTTCCTGGGGTATTTCATGAGACTCAAGGAAGAGTAAAAAAATTGATAAATGAGGGCATCTCTGGGGATCCTACCCTAGCACTTGGTGGATCTCTCCAGAGTCTAGAAATCAATGCAGTCCAGTTCTGAGGATTGAGTTCTCTCCCATTCAGATTTCCAGGAGAGGATCTGATCAGATTAGTTAGATGTGGGGTTCTTCCTGTGAATTAAAGGTCATTTCCAGAAGCAGGACTCAGTATGAGTCAAGTAGGCATCATTTATTATGTATAGAACAATGTCTTTAGAGTTAGATAGATCTGGGTTAAACCCAGCTATTCTCCATTCATTCATTTATTCATTAGATATATTTATTGAAAATCAATTTCATCTAATATATCTCTATTTCATATTTTTAAACACTCAAGAAATGTGGGTTTCTATTTTATGAAGAAGGAGTATAAAGACAGTCTTTGGCATGTGTAGGTTTGACAATCAAGTTTATCAATAAACTAAGAAAAGATTTATAAAGAGCAACTTTCCTTCTATTAAGAATGAAGGCAAACTACAGAGGAGCACTGATGGGGAACCAGTATTTAGGGCAGTCAGTGGCTAGGTGAACTTTCAAGTTTGAGTCTATAAATATGAATTTGTACAAATATTCCAGAGAGTGCATACATGTCAAAAGATTAAAAATGTTTATTTTTGACTCAGAAATTTGACTTCTAAGCATTTATCCCATGGAGATAATTTGACAAGGGTAGAGATATTATACTGCAAAATGTTCAACATAGCAGGTTTAAAATTTGGAGATGATTTGAACATCAACAGAATGAGATTGGTTAAATTGATTATCATAATATATGTGTAACAGATTACCTAGCCAATAGTATCATGTTGTAAGAGCCTATTTATTGATATGACAGATGCCTACTAATGTTTGAGTTTGAAGTACTGTATTATTCTGTGCTTTTTGGTGAATAAACAAGGAAAACCATACATACACAAAATGTCTAGAGATAAGAGTACTTATTTCTAATAGTGATATTATAGGGATTTACATTTTTACTTTTAGTAATAAAAATTCCTAGATGTGTGGCAGAACCAATACAGTATTGTAAAGTGAAAAAAAAAAGAAAGAAAAAAAAAAAAAAAAAAATTCCTAGGAAATTGCTTGATTCTTACTAACTGAATACCACTTCCTTTGCTGTTTGTCAGAATATTTGAGGGAAGTTGGAAAGCTGACATTTCTTTTTTTCTGCCTCTGCATAACAGAACCAGCTTGTGCATAGTTTGTACTAGATACTCTCAGAACATTATACTTAGGAAGTAACTTAGGAGGAATTAGAGGCAGTGCTATGAGGAGGCTTGAAAGGATCTGGAGATGATTAAACAAATAATGTGGGGCAACGCTGGAATTGGCAGGAGCCACTGGGGTCTTTTCTGTATCTGTCTTGTGGTTAGCAGCCAGTAGAAGTCCATGATTTGTAATTTATGTCTCAGCTATCTGTGTCCTGTACATTGAGTGTGTCATGGAGTAGGTCATGCCTCTCCTTGGGCCACAAAAGCAGGATAGCTCTACTCTGCTTCTTCCCCTGGGCTATTTAATATTAAAGAGTTTCAAATAAAGAAAAAAATAACTCCCTCAAACTGTCTATTAAATACTTTTCCTCTCCCTTTCCCATAAGATGGCAGAGTAGGACATGCACTCATCTTATCCTGTGAGAACACCAAGATCATGACTAGCTGCTGAACAACCATTGACAAGAGAATGTTTGATCCCACCAAAAAAAGATACCCCATGTCCAAGGGCAAAGGAGAAACCCCCAAAAGATAGTAGGAGAGTCAAAACCACATTTAGAATCAGACCCCAGACCTGCCAAAGATGCTTGAAGGGCACAAACAAAACCTTGTGTGCACCAGGACCCAGAGAAAGGAGCAGTGACCTCCACAAGAGATGGAGTCAGATCTACCTTTGAGTGTTTGAGTGTCTCCTGCGGAGGCAGGGCTCAGCAGAGGCCTATCATGGGGACAGAGGCTCTAGCTGCAGCAGACCTGGGAGGCACAGTGTGTGGCATGAGTCCTCTTGGGGAAGGTCACCACTAGCTCCACTATAGAGCCACCAAACAGATGGCACACAAATTAGAGAACAATTATACCAAAGAAGCTCTCACACTATTGCAAAAGTTCTAGGTCACACCACAGATTTCCCAGCCTGGGGATCTGGCAAAAGGACTGGGAATTCTCAGGAAGATGCTCTTGGAGGGCACAGCAAAACCTTGTGTGCGCCAGGACCCAGGACAAAGGAGCAGTGACCCCACAATAGACTGAGCCAGATTTGCTGTGAGTGTCCAGGAGTCTCTGGCGGAGGTGTGGGTCAGCAGTGGCATGCCGCAGGGTCAGGGGCACTGTCTAAAACAGTTCTGGGAGCAGCAGCATGCGGGCATAAGTCCTTTTGAAGGAAGTCGCCCTTACCACCATTACCCCTACCATAGTTTAGCCAACTACAGGGAGGGAACACAGCCCCACCCATCAGCAGAAAATTGGATTAAAGATTTACTGAGCATGACCCTGCCCACCAGAGTAGAGCAAGGCCCAGTTTTACCCAAAGCTAATTCCTCCCACCAGAAAACTTCCACAGGTCTCTTATCTGCATCCATCAGAGGGCAGACAGAATGAAAACCACAATCACAAAAACTAACAAAACTGATCACATGGACCACAACCTAGTTTAACTCAATGAAACTATGAGCCATACTGTATAAGGCCACCCAAGTCAGATGGGTCATGATGGAGAGTTCTGACAAAATGTGGTCCATTGGAGAAGAGAATGGCAAGCCACTTCAGCATTTTCCCCTTGGGAACCCCAGGAACAGTATGAAAAGGCAAAAAGATATGACACTGAAAGATGAACTCCCCAGGTTGGTAGGTGCCCAATATGCTACTAGAGAAGAGTGGAGAAATAGCTCCAGAAGGGAAGAAAGAGGCTGAGCCAAAGTGGAAACAATGCCCAGTTGTGGATGTGTCTGGTGATGAAAGTAAAGTCCGATGTTGTAAAGAACAGTATTGCATAGGAGCCTGGAATGTTAGGTCCATGAATCAAGGTAAATTGGAAATGGTCAAACAAGATGGCAAGAGTGAACACTGACATTTTAGGAATCAGTGAACTAAAATGGTCTGGAATGGGTGAATTTAATTCAGATGACTATTATATCTACTACTGTGGGCAAGAATCCCATAGAAGAAATGGAGTGACCCTCATAGTCAGAAAAAGGGTCCAAAGTGCAGTGAAAGTTAAAGTGAAGTCGTTCAGTCGTGTCCGACTCTGTGATCCCATGGACTGTAGCCTACCAGACTCCTCAGCCCATGGAGTTTTCCAGGCCAGAATACTGGAGTGGATTGCCATTTCCTTCACCAGAGGATCTTCCCAACATAGGGATGGAACCACATTGCAGGCAGACACTTAACTGTCTGAGCCACCAGGGAAGCCCCCAAACGCAGTACTTGGGTGCAATCTTAAAAATGACGGAATGATCCTGGTTCATTTTCAAGGCAACCCATTCAATATTACAGTAATCCAAGTCTATGCCCCAACCGCTATAAAGGGAAATTCATAATTTTTTGTTGTTTACTTTGAAATAATAATAAAATGCTCATAGGCTCTTCCTTATGTGACTCTTAGCTCTCCAGGTCCATGAGTAGGCATCTCAAATGCTGATGTAGTTTCCGTCATCAGCTGGCAGGTCTCTCCTGAGTCACAGGTTTTATGGAGGAAGAGGCAGCTGTATGTTTGAGTGTCAGTTTCCTGACCACTCAGCATCTCCGTTTCCTGGTTGACTCATCTGCAAAGTGGAGGTCATAATGCCTGTTTCTCAGTATGTTGGAGTTTTGGGATTGTGTGTGTAAAGCAGAGATCTTCAGTCTTTTGGCACCAGGGACGGGTTTCATGGAAGACAATTTTTCCATGGAAAAGGCTGGGTGGGGGTGGTTCAGGTGGTAGCGTGAGGGTGGGGAGTGATGGGGAGCAGCTTCACTTGTTTGCCAGCCACTCAGTTCCTGCTGTGCAGCAGGTACAACTCTGGGGGCTAGGGGACTCCTGACACAAAGCACTGAGCATGTTTTCTGCTACATTAGCAAGCACTAAAATATGGTAACTGTATCAACATTAGGACTATATGTTGTAGCCGCTGAAAATTCAACTGAAAGTGGCCTATATAATAAAGGAAATTTGCTGGTTGACATTTATAAAAAGATCGTGGTTGAGAGTAGCTTCAGATGAGATTTTATCCACTTTCCTAATAGCTATGTGCAATAACAAGGAAACTTTCTCTTCATCTTTCCTATCCCACTCCCTTTACAATCAACTCTTTTTTCACTTTGATCTTCTAGGGTCTCCATTTTTGACTGGCTATCCATCGGGGTGGGTGGGGGGTGGAGGAGAAACAACCTCTGCTGGTATTTCTAATTGGAAAGAAAAATTCCTTTGCTTGAAACTGTAACTTCAAGTTGTAGTTTCATATTTCACTGGTTCTGATTGGATTTCATGTTCACACCAAACTTTGCAGCCAGAAAATGGGGTATGTTAATTGACTAAGGTTAATCAAATTCTAGCGTTTGAGTTAAGGTTGAGTTGATTCCTATCCAATCTACATAGCTGAGAATGGAGAAGTAGAAGTAGAAGTCAAATAAAATTTGATTATGTTTGATACAAGGTGTTAAGTTGCAAACAACAGATTTTTATCACTGTATTTATAATTTGCTCTTTTCTGATAATTAATGACAGCAATTTTAATATGCTTATTTTTCCTCTTTTGTAGAGTGACTGTTCAATTCTTTTGCTCATTAAAAAAAGTGTTGCCTTTAAAAAAAATTGGTTTGTAAGAGTTCTTTTTGCCAGTGATGCATTTTGAAAATATCTTCTCCCATCTGTGGCTTGCCTTTTCATTCTTTTAAAGGAATTTTCTGATGAACATAAGTTCTGAATTTGAGTAAAGTCCAATTTATCAATGTTATTCCTTATGGTTAGTACTTTTACAGTCCTGGTTAAAAACTCTTTTCCAATACCAGCTATTCTCTGATGTTATATCTTATTATTTTACTCTCCACATTTAGGGCTGCAATCCATCTGAAATTAAATTTAGTATATGGACACTGAATATAAATAAAATTTAGTATATTTGGACCTGGAATTTACTTTTTTGGAAAGCTTTTTGATTAAAAATTCAATATCTAATAGATATTCACTTTTTTTTTTTGGTCAGTTTTGGTTAGTTATGTTTTTCAGGGATGTGTTTATTTCATCTTAATTGTTGACTTTGTTGCCATAAAGTTTTAAGTACTATTTCTTTATTATCCTTTTAATGTTTATAGGGCTTGGTAAGTTTTTTTTTCTGTAAAGGGCCACATCGTAAATCATTTAGGCTTTATGAGCCAGGCAGTCTCTTCCACAAGCACTCAGTTCTGCTATTGTGGTGTGAAAGTGGCCATAGGTAATACATGAATGAATGAACATGGCTGTGTTCTAATAAAGTAATTGGTAGGCACTGAAATATAAACCACATAATTTTCATGTGTCATACAATATTGATTGTCCTTTTGATTTTTTTTTTTTTTGACGTTTTTAAAAACGTCCAAACCATTCTTAGCTTGCAAGCTATAGAAAACCAGGCACTGGCAGATCCAGCTCACAGGCCACAGTGTGCCAGCTGGTCTATAGCATCTGTGGCTCTGCCGCTTTTTCATTGCCAAACTGATAATATCCAGGGCTGATCTCCTTTAGGATGGACTAGTTGGATCTCCTTGCAGTCCAAGGGACTCTCAAGAGTCTTCTCCAACACCACAGCTCAAAAGCACCAATTCTTCAGTGCTCAGCTTTCTTTGTGGTCCAATTCTCATATCTATACATTAAACATTTCTTAGTATTATATTTTTCCTTTTATTTTAGCTATACTCCACTGTATTGTTGAAAATGAGTTTTCTATAGATTACAATGTATATCCTTAACTTACACAGTCTTTTTATTAAATATTATGTTGGTTTCTGCCATATAACAAAGAGAATCAGCCATAAGTATATATATGCCCCTCCCTCTTGAACCTCTTTCCTGCCTCCACCCCATGCCATCCTTCTAGGCTGTCACAGAGTACAGACTTCAGCTCCCTGTGTTATATAGCAACCTCCCATTAGCTATTTGTTTTACATACGGTAATGTATATGTTTCAATGTTACTCTCTCAATTTGTCCTACTCTCTTCTTCTCCTGCTCTATCCACAAGTCTGTTTTCTATGTCAGTATCTCTATTTTTCCCCTGCAAATAGGTTCATCAGCATCATTTTTCTAAATTCCATATATACGTGTTACTATATGACATTTGTTTTTCTCTTTCTGATTTACTTCAGTCTATAAACAGGCTCTAGGTTAATCTACCTCACTAGAAGTGACTCAAATGTGTTCCTTTTATGGTTGAGTAATATTTCATTTTATATATATATAAACATAGTTTAAGTTTAGTACATACTAAACTTAGTATGTTCTAAAGTATATACTTTACTAAAGTATGTACTAAAGTGTATATATGCATATACATGTATGTACTAAACTTATTTATCCATGCTTCTATTGATGGACATTTAAGTTACTTTTCTCTTTAGTTTTGGTTTTCAGCAGCTTGGCTATTAAATAACTAGGAATGGTTTTGATTTCTATTTATCTTGCTTGAGATTGGCCAAACTTTCTAGATATATTGATATCTAGATATATATTGTAATAGCTTGTCCCACAAAATCCAGTCACTTCAGCTAGTATAAACCCTGATGTCTGCTTCTGCAGCTCAGTGAGACAGTTCCTCTGTACTTTTTCTCTACCTCACTATACTTTCTGCTCTGAAAAGTGCCCCCAGGCAGAAATCCCAGGTGAATATAGATTTTACCTGAGTATTCCTTTGCTCAAGAACTCTGGCGCTGTGCTTCTCATCATTTAATGCATGACAACAGCTGTCTTATATATTTTTTTCCAGTTTTATAATTGTTTATGGCAGGAGAATAAGTCTAGTTTTATTAGCTATTCTATCTTATGCAGAAGCAACTGCTACTACATTATATAAATACATAATAATTTCTCTGGGGCTTTGAACAATTTGCCAACATCATTTTCTGATCTCTATGCTCTCACGCTCTCACATTTTAGGTGAAGATGAAGGTCATTAGAGTTTTGCCTATATTTTAGTGGTTCTCAAATTTTGATGTGCAAAGGAATCATCTTTTAAAAAATGTAGATTCATTTGGGTATGAGATGGTGTCTAGGATTATTAATTTTCAACATGCACATAAGGAGATATTTTGGTACATTTGATCTTAGTTCTACACTTTTCAAAACACTTTCTTATAATAATAATAGCTTATTTGTTCAAGGGAAGTTTCCTCATAAGCAAATCTGAATCACTGGTAAATAAACTTGATGAAAATCCACACATATCATTCTCAGAGGGAAGCGATCATTTCTCAATAGTGATGCAGCTTCTTCCTTACAAACCTTTGTAACTGAGCCTTGAGAAATGAAGTGTAACTCAGATTTTATTTTATAAACTGGCAATCTATTCTCCCCTACTAGACTTAGGTACACTACATGTAATTTGACTGATTTTAAAATATAGGAATTCTCTAAGTGTTTAAGGATGATATTATATTTAAAAGTCAGATTCCATTTTGTTTCCTGTGATAAAGACTAAAATGTTAGGGGTTTGGAAGACTGCTACATTTAAAGTTTACTATTGCTTTCTACAAGAAGTATCTTAGCTTTTGTGTAACTTGGTTTGACAGAAAGAATCCATAAGCTTGTTTGACTGTTTGCTGTTTGTGTAGCTTCTGTAACAAATTTCTCTTCTAAGGTGGAGATTTTTTTGCACTCTTAAAGAGAATTTTCTCTTTCCCATTACTTTTATAATTTTCAATCTGTCCTATATGAAATGTATAAACACTGAGCTTTGTCTATATGTATTCAACATAAAGATTATACTGCAACATGAATATATATAGTAATTATTACACTTCCTCAAGACATTTCCTTTTTTTTTTTTTTTTTAAATAATGAAAGTCAAGGTAGCTTAGGGAAACATTACACCAGTTCAGCTGATCAGTTGTGTCCAGATCTTTGTGACCTCATGTACTACAGCATGCCAGGTGTCCCTGTCCATCAACTCACTGACTTGGTGATGCCATCCAGCCATCTCATCTTCTGTCATCCCCTTCTCTTCCTGCCTTCAGTCTTGCCCAGGATTAGTGTCTTTTGCAGTGAGTCAGTTCTTTGCATCAGGTGGCCAAAGTATTGGAGTTTCAGCTTCAGCATCAGTCCTTCTAAAGAATATTCAGGACTGATTCCTTTAGGATTGACTGATTTGATCTCCTTGCAATCTAAAGGACTCTCAAGAGTCTTCTCCAACACCACTGTTCAAAAACATCAGTTCTTCAGCACTCAGCTTTTTTGTGATCCAACTCTCACATTCATACATGACTACTGGAAAAATCATAGCTTTGACTAGATGGACCACCATTGGCAAAGTAATGTCTCTGCTTTTTAATATGCTGTCTTGATTGGTCATAGCTTTTTCCAAGGAGTAAGTGTCTCTTTAAAAAATATAAATTTATTTATTTTAATTGAAGGTGTCTTTTATAATTACATATCTGCAGCCACCATCTGCAGTGATTTTGGAGTCCAAGAAAATAAAGTCTGTCACTGTTTCCATTGTTTTTCTCTCTCTATTTGCCTTGAAGTGATGGGACCAGATGCCATGATCTTAGTTTTTGGAATGTTGAGGTTAAAGCCAGGTTTTTCATTCTCCTCTTTCACCTTCAAAAGGCTTTTTAGTTCCTCTTTGCTTTCTCCCATAAGGGTTGTGTCATCTGCATATCTGAGGTTATTGATATTTCTCCCAGGAATCTTGATTCCAGCTTGTGCTTCATCCAGTCCAGTGTTCTCATGATGTACTCTGCATGTAAATAAAATAAGCTAGGTGACAATATACAGCCTTGACATACTCCTTTCCCAGTTTGGAACCAGTCTGTTGCTCCATGGTTGATTCTGACTGTTACTTCTACACCTGCATACCGGTTTCATCAGGAGTCAGAAAAGATGGTCTGGTATTCCCACTGGATTTGTCTTATTCACTATTATATCTCCAATGATAACAATGCTCAATTATTATGTTTTGAATAAAAGAAAAGAGAAAGCCCCATGCTTGAGGAATCTAGATGAAGCTGCAGGAATGCAAACAAATGGTTAGAATGCAATTTGAGGTATATTCTAATAGAAATAGATGAAAAATGCTATGTGATTAAGCTGGGAGGAACAACTAGATTTGTAAGGGCAAGTGATTTCTCTAGTGCAGTAATGCTTGTAGGTTAGTGCCATCAATCTAAGAACATTATGTGCACTCATTATATTAACTAAGTTAGGAAAAAATTGGAGCTGCTGTCCTTGGAAAAATGGTCTGACCTAGTGCTAATAGATGCTTACAAACAAAGATGAGATATATTAAAATTAACACTGGCACCTACCTAAAACAACTTGCAATGGTCAAAGCTGGAACAATTTGCACAGCAAAATAAATAACAGTAGTATTGGATTATACTGTATAATTATTGTATTATTGTACAATACAAAAATACAAAAGTAGTATTGGATTATATTATATAAAGGACAGAAATGGTAGGGACCTAACAGAAACAGAAGATATTAAGAAGAGGTGGCAAGAATACACAGAAGAATTGTACAAAAAAGAGTTTCACAACCGAGATAATCACAATGGTGTGATCACTCACCTAGAGCCAGACATCCTGGAAGGTGAAGTCAAGTGGGCCTTAGGAAGCATCACTATGACCAAAACTAGTGGAGGTGATGGAATTCCAGTTGAGCTGTTTCAAATCCTGAAAGATGATGCTATGAAAGTGCTGCACTCAATATGCCAGCAAATTTGGAAAACTCATCAGTGGCCACAGGACTGGAAAAGGTCAGTTTTCATTCCAGACCCAAAGAAAGGCAATGCCAAAGAATGCTCAAACTACTGCACAATTGCACTCATCTCACATGCTAGTAAAGTAATGCTCAAAATTCTCCAAGCCAGGTTTCAGCAATATGTGAACCGTGAACTTTCTGATGTTCAAGCTGGATTTAGAAAAGGCAGAGGAACCAGAGATCAAATTGCCAACATACTCTGGATCATGGAAAAAGCAAGAGAGTTCCAGAAAAATATCTATTTCTTCCTTATTGACTATGCCAAAGCCTTTGACTGTGTGGATCACAATACACTGTGGAAAATTCTGAGAGAGATGGGAATACCAGGCCACCTGACCTGCCTCTTGAGAAACCTGTATACAGGTCAGGAAGCAACAGTTAGAACTGGACATGGAGCAACAAAAGTGAAGTGAAGTTGCTCAGTCATGTCCGACTCTGTGAGTCCATGGACACCAGGTTCCTCCATCCATGGGATTTTCTAGGCAAGAGTACTGGAGTAGGTTGCTATTTCCTTCTCCAACAGACTGGTTTCAAATAGGAAAAGGAGTATGTAAGGCTGTATATTGTCACCCTGCTTATTTAACTTATATGCAGAGTACCTCATGAGAACGCTGGGCTGGAGGAAGCACAGACTGAAATTAAGATTGTCGGGAGAAATATCAATAACCTCAGATATGCAGATGACACCACCCTTATGGCAGAAAGTGAAGAGGAACTGAAAACCCTCTTGATGAAAGTGAAAGAGGAGAGTGAAAAAGTTGGCTTCAAGCTCAACATTCACAAAACTAAGATCATGGCATCCAGCCCCATCACTTCATGGCAAATAAATGGGGAAACAGTGGAACCAGTGGCTGACCTTATTTTGGGGGCTCCAAAATCACTGCAAATGTTGATTGCAGCCATGAAATTAAAAGACGCTTACTCCTTGGAAGGAAAGTTGTGACCAACTTTGCATATTACATAGTAGAGACATTACTTTGTCAACAAAGATTTGTCTAGTCAAGGCTATGGTTTTTCCAGTGGTCATGTATGGATGTGAGAGTTGGGCTATAAAGAAAGCTGAGCACTGAAGAATTGATGTTTTTGAACTGTGGTGTTGGAGAAGACTCTTGAGAGTCCCTTGAACTGCCAGGAGATTCAACTAGTCCATCCTAAAGGAGATCAGTCCTGAGTGTTCAGTGGAAAGACTGATGTTGAAGCTGAAACCCCAATACTTTGATCACCTGGTGCAAAGAGCTGACTCATTTGAAAAGACCCTGATATTTGGAAAGACTGAGGGCAGGAGGAGAAGGGGATGACAGAGGATGAGATGGTTGGATGGCATCACCGACTCAATGGACATGGGTTTGGGTGGACTCTGGGTGCTTGTGATGGACAGGGAGGCCTGGTGTGCTGTGGTTCATGGGGTCACAAAGGGTCAGACATGACTCAGTGACTGAACTGA
Organism: Nanger dama; assembly: GCA_917880005.1. Lineage (NCBI taxonomy): Eukaryota > Metazoa > Chordata > Mammalia > Artiodactyla > Bovidae > Nanger > Nanger dama. Next base: position 19,019,213 of record CAKJTW010000014.1, read on the forward strand.
CTGAACTGAATTGATTGGATTATAACTGAAAGAAGAAAATATTCATAAGTACATACTGATATGCATAACTGAGTAAAAAATAAAAGGAAAATTCCTCACAAAAACTCCAATTAATAGGTGTAGAAAGAATGAAGGTTGTAGAAAATCATGAAGAGGGCACCACAGTAATAATTTCTGTAGACAAGAGCCACAGATGAATATTAAAATCAGGGTAGAAGAAATATTTTTGAATTAATGTTTACTCAGTAGAAAGGAAAATATTTACTAGTTACACATAAACTTTCAACAAAACTAGAAAATCTGGGCACATTCCATTTTAACAGACTTATCAAAATTAATATCACTAGTAACATCACATGTACTGTACATGTATAGGCAACATGTACTGTATTTTAGGATAAGAAAGGCCCATTCTGTCTCTGGTCTTCTTCCCAAACTTAGTCTAAACAGGAGAAGCCATCAGTTCAGTTCAGTTCACTCAGTTGTGTCTGACTCCCACAACCCCATGGATGGCAGCACGCCAGGTCTCCCTGTCTCTCACCAACTCAAGTAGTTTACTCAAACTCATGTCCATTGAGTTGGTGATGCTAGTCAAACATTTCACCCTCTGTCATCCCCTTCTGCTCCCACCTTCAGTCTTGTCCAGCATCAGGGTCTTTTCAAATGAGTCAGGTCTTTGCATCAGGTGACCAAAGTGTTGAAATTTCAGATTCAGCATCAATCCTTCCAATGAATATTCAGGACTGATTACCTTTAGGATGAACTGATTAGATCTCCTTGCTGTCCAAGGGATTCTCAAGAGTCTTCTCCAACACCACAGTTCAAAAACATCAATTCTTCAGCACTCAGCTTTTTTTTATAGTCCATATAGTCAAATCATAGCTTTGACTATATATAGCTTTGACAACCCTAAACTGAGAGAAAAAACACTTGACCAGTCCTAATACTCTCCAAGAGTGTCCAGATTATGACACAGACAGGGAAAACAAATTTACCGATACTAAAAAGGAAATGGGACTAGGGATATATTAGGAGCTTGAGATTAACACATAAATTCCACCACTGTATGTATAAAATAGGTAACCAACAATATCCTGCTGTGTAGCAGAGGGAACTATATTCAATGTTTTATAATAATATATAAGGGTAAAGAATCTGAAAAGAGTGTGTATCTATCTATCTATCTATCTATACATATACATATATATATATATAATATAAATATATAGACATGTGAGTCACTGCATTTTACACCTGAAACTAATAAAACATTGTAAATAAACTATACATCATAGTAATAAAAAAGAATGACAAGGTCATGAATGACTGAAGAACAGGCACAGGATTGCAAAGACTAAGGAGACATGATGTTGTTCAGTCACTCTATCGTGTCCATCTCTTTGTGACCTCATGGACTGCAGCATGACAGTCTTCCCTGTCCTTCACCATCTCCTGGAACTTGCTTAAACTCATGTCCATTGAGTCGGTGATTCCATCCAAGTATCTGGTCCTCAGTTGTCCCTTTATCTTCTTGCCTTCAATCTTTCCTGGAATTAGAGTCTTTTCTAATGAGTTAGCTCTTCACATCTGGTGGCCAAAGTATTGGAACTTCAGCTTCAGTATCATTCCTCCCAGTGAATAGTCAGGATTGATTTCCTTTAGAATTGACTGGTTTGATTTCCTTGTAGTCCAAGGGACTCTCAAGAGTCTCCAACACCACAGTTCAAAAGCATCAGTTTTTCAGCACTCAGCCTTCCTTATGGTCCAGCTCTCACATCCATATATGTCTACAGGAAAACCCATAGCTTTGACTATATGGACCTTTGTTGGCAAAGTAATGTCTTTACAATACGAGGTCTTGGAATGGACCCTGAAGACAAAAAGGAAATTAGTGAGAAACTGGTAAACTCTGAATAAAGCCTTGTTAATATTGATAATATTGTATCAAAGTTATTTTCTTAGTTTTGATGATTGTACTATGGTTATATGAAATTAATACATCAGCAAGTTGGAGAGTACATTGGAATTCTCTATTATTTTTGCAACTCTTCTGTAGTCTAAAGCTGTTAAAAAGTAAAAAATTAAAAACTGGACCTTTTTGGGGACCACTCTACATACTGCCCTTATAGAATTGCTTTTTTGCCAATTGAAACAAGAACAAGGCTGACATGGATACTAGCAAGTGGATAACTTGAAGGAAACACTGACAAATGCCTCAGATGTTTTGAGCTTCAGACCTCAGTAATGAAAGCAACTCTTTCACGTATGGTGTCAAGGGGTAGGCTCTTTGGGCTGTTGGGTAGCCACTCAGGAAAAGAGCAGCAGTTCAATCTTCAGCAATTTAAACACTTTTAAAATTTTTCCTATAAAAGAATTGATAAATGCTTGAGCACAGACAATAACTGGTTTCTATTGATGTTTTACTCCCATATAATATTTTATGGGGGAGGGGAGAATCTCAGAGATAAAGAGATGAGATTATGAGAGGATATTTTGATATTAATTGTGAAGGAAGAAAGTGTGAAAGAACAAAGTCAAGATGGAAAATTTTATAGACCCTTAGTAGAAAGAACAAGGCTTCCTAATAAAAATATAGAAATTATTAATTTTTATCAAGTTAGTAAGTTTTTATTGAGCTGTTACTAAATTCCAGGTACTTTTCATGTGTTATATCCTATTTAAACATAAGCAAAATACTTGAAATAGATGAAATTATTTCCACTTAACAACTGAGAAAACTAAGATTCAGAGAAATAGGTTGCCCAAAGATGCAAACTTGGCAGTCTTATTTGCAGATGGAGGAGCATCCTGAGAACATCAAGTTCACTCACTAAATTAGTTGGAGGGAACACTTGGTACTGTGCCAGTGTGTACAATACAGGCGGCTTGATGTGTGCAGATTCAGAATGTTCAACTTTAAAGGAGAGTGGGCAGCTAGAATAATAACCCAGACTCATCCAAATCAGAACCGAGTGATGTTGTATGATATCAGATGAATTTTGTGGGGGTTTAGATGAAGAGATGAAATGCACTAGAACTGGACAAGTAGATAAGATTTGGATGTCCAAGGAGGCAGAGATGTAGTCATAATGGAGGCTGACTGATATCTTAATGGTCCCTTGATGATTCAAAGAGTTTTCAGTCCTTTTCTACTATTTTTTTTTGTTGTTGATTACGGATATCTCTTCAGAGAAACTCATATGATGACCACCTTCAAGTTCAACTGATTAAAAATATCTTCTCTTTGCTGGTAACTTTCCCCTAGACTGTTAGGAATTTGTCTCCTCCACGAAGAAATGACTTGGAATAGTACTTAAATGCTTGAAAAAATTCAGAATATCTACTCTCTTATACCCTCTACCAGACAGCTGTGGCTTAAGTCTCCCTTTTCTTCTAAAATATTTTGGATTCTGGAAGAGGATGGGATTCCCTATAGGGTCCTCCATTAAGGGTTCCTCTTTTGACTCTCAGCTTTGCCAGGACTTAGGTATATTTTCATAAAGAGGATCAAAGCTAGACCCCTGTCAGCCTTCTTGCTTATCACATCTCCAGCTTCTCTCCTTCATTACAGAGAACTGTTTAGAACTCAGGGGGCCAAGAAGAACCCAGAACACTTGCTGTTGAACAACCAATTTTATTGTAAAAACTTTTAAATTAAAAAAATTACTTTATTTTCATAAACTGGGCAATTCATGTGTGGAGCAGAGTGCCCTGAATTCCAATTTGGATGAAAGATTAGGGCAGATTAACAGAATACTTAAAGTTGTCTTTTATGCAATAGACATTAAATAGAAATAAAAAAAATTTATTTAATTCTTTCCAATGTAATTCTACGGTTCTTTCATCTCTTCCATAAGTTGCTAGGTAAGAGATCGATTTAGTCAGCAAGCACTTGTTAAGCAACTGCAACACCTCTTTCAAGCATTGCACGAGGGGATAGAGCTACAAAAAAAAAGAGTATTATATCTACTCTCAGAAACCTCATAATCCAGTGAGAGAAGCTAGCTATAAGTACTTACAGTATAATATCATAATGAAAGTGTAATAAAGATTTGGGGAGCAAAAGGGGAATGAGCAGCTTTGGGGGTGAGAGGTGGTTGACAAAATGTCAGGTGGATTCACAGTAATCAATAGCTTAGAGGTTGGACTATGTATAACTTGCTGGGAGTTCAAAGTTTGTTTTAGTCTGTTTGCAAAGTAACAAAGCACTGTAGACTAGTTGGTTTATAAACAACAGAAATTTATTTCTCACACTTCTGGAGCCTGGGAATTCCAAGATCAAGACACCAGCAGATTCAGTGTCTAGTGTGGGCCTGCTTGCTCGTTCATCTTCTGTCTCCTCAAATGTTGGAAGGAGCTCCCTGGGGTCTCTTTTATAAAGTCACTAATCTCACACATATGGGCTTTACCATCAAGACCTAATCACTCACCAAAGGTCTTACCTTCAAATTATGTTGGGGGCTAGAATTTCAGCACATGCACTTCGGGATGGCACAGATATTCAGACCATAGCAAGATTCTAGTAGGAGTGTTTTTAGAGTCAATATTGACTAAGTAAAATAACTCTCAGTGAGAACAATTGCAAAAAAGTTATTTTAAGCTAGTCCTATGAATTTTCCGCCATCCACAGTTTGTTGTGATCCACACAGTCAAAGGCTTTAGCATAGTCAATGAAGCAAAGTAAATGTTTTTCTGGAACTACCTTGCTTTCTCCATCAAATATTGGCAATTTGGTCTCTGAATCCTCAAAACAAAGCCAACTGTGGAAAATTCTAAAATAGAAGAGAACATCAGACCAACTTATCTGTCTCCTGAGAGAACTGTATGCAGGTTAGGAAGCAACAGTTAGAACTGGACATGAAACAACTGACTAGTTCAAAACTGGGAAAGAAGTACAACAAGGCTGATTATTATAATAATTATCCCTGATTATTTAACTTCTATGTAGAGTTCATCATACGAAATGCGGGCTGGATGAATCATAAGCTGGAATCAAGATTGCAGGGAGAAATATAAAAACCTCAGATATGCAGAAAGTGAAGAGGATCTAAAGAGCCTCTTGATGAGGGTGAAAAGGAGAGTGAAAAAGCTGGCTTGACATTCAACATTCAAGAAACTAAGATCATGGCATCCAGTCCCTTTACTTCATGGCAAATAGAAAGGGAAAAAGTGGAATTAGTGACAGACTTTAATTTCTTGGGCTCCAAAATCACTGCGGATGATGACTGCAGCATGAAATTTAAAAACACTTACACCACTAGTCAGTAGTGACACTAGAGGTAAATAACCCACTTGCCAGTGCAGGAGACATAAGAGACATGGGTTCAATCCCTGGGTTGGGAAGATCCCCTGAAGAAGGAAATGGCAACCCACTCCAGTATTCTTGCTTGGAGAATCCCATGAGTAGAGGAGCTTGACAGGCTAGAGTCCATGGGATCCTACAGAGTAGAACATGACCTAAGCAACTTAGCACATACATGTATTCCTTGGAATGATAAATGTCCTCTTCCAGTTCTGTAGCCACTGCTGAGTTTTCCAAATTTGTTGGCATATTGTTGCAGCACTTTAACAGCATCATCTTTTAAGATCTGAAATAGCTCAGCTGACGTTCATTACCTCCACTAGCTTTGTTCATAGTAATGCTTCCTAAAGTCCACTTGACTTCACACTCCAGGATGTCTGGCTCTAGGTGAGTGGTCACCATCATGTTTGTCTGTGTCATTAAGACATTTTTTGTACAGTTTTTCTGTGTATTCTTTCCAACTCTTCATAATCTCCTCTGCTTCTGTTAGTTTCCTGCCATTTCTGTCATTTATTGTGCCCATCTTTGCATGAAATGTTCCCTTGGTATCTCCAATTTTCTTAAAGAGATCTCTAGTCTTTTCCATTCTATTGCTTTCCTCTGTTTCTTTGCATTGCTCACTTAAGAAGGCTTTCTTATCTTTTCTTGCTGTTCTCTGGAATTCTGTGTTCAGTTGAGCATATCTTTCCCTTTCTCCTATGCCTTTCAATTCTCTTCTTTTCTCACCTATTTTTAAGGTCTCTTCAGACAACAACTTTGCCTTCTTGCATTTTTCTTTGGGATGGTTTTGTTCATTACCTCCTGTACAATGTTAGAAACCTCCATCCATAGTTCTTCAAGCACTCTGTCTACAAGATCTAATCCCCTGAAGCTATTCATCACCTCCACTGTGTAATCAAAGGGGATTTGATTTAGGTTATATAGTTCATATCTGAATGGATTGGAAAAGGTCAGTTTTCATTCCAGTCCCAAAGAAAGGCAATGACAGAGAATGTTCAAATTACTGGACAAATGCACTAATTTCACATGGTAGCAAGATTAGTCTCAAAATCCTTCAAATTTGGCTTCAGCAATATATGAAGAGAGAACATTCAGATGTACAAGCTGGATTTAGAAAAGGCAGAGGAACCAAATTTCAAATTACCAACATCTGCTGGGTCATAGAAAAAGCAAAGGATTAAAAAAAATCTACTTCATTGACTACACTAAAGCCTTTGACTATGTAGATCACAAAAACTGTGGACAATTCTTAAAGATATTGGAATACCAGACCACATTACCCGTCTCCTGAGAAACCTGTATGCAGGTCAAGAAGCAACAACTAGACCCAGACGTGAAACAATGACTGGCTCAAAATTGGGAAAAGAGTACGTCAAGGCTGTATATTGTCACCCTGCTTATTTAACTTATATGCAGAGTACATCATGTGAAATGCTGGACTGGATGACTCACAATGTAGAATCAAGATTTCCAGGAGAAATATCAACATCCTCAGATATACAGATTATACCACTTTAATGGCAGAAATGGAAGAGGAACTAACGAGCCCCTTGATGAAGGTGAAAGAGGAGACTGAAAACTCTGGCTTAAAACTCAGCATTCAAAAACTAAGACCAGAGCATCCAGTCACATCATTTCATTGCAAAAGGATAGGGGAAAATGGAAGTAGTGGCAGACTTCTTTTTCCTGGGCTCCAAAATCACTGCAGATGGTGACTGCCAGGAAATTAAAAGATGCTTGCTCCTTGGAAGAAAAGCTATCACAAACCTAGACAGTGTATTAAAAAGCAGAGATATTGCTTTGCCAACAAAGATCCATATAGTCTAAGCTATGCTTTTTCTAGTAGTTATGTATGGATGTGAGAGTTGGACCATAAAAAGGCTGAGCACCAAAGAATTGATGGTTTTGAACTGTGGTGTTAGAGAAGATTCTTGAGAGTCCTTTGGACTGCAAGGATATCAAATGAGTCAATTCTACAGGAAATCAACCTTGACTATTCATTGGAAGGACTGATAGCTCCAATACTTTGACCCACCTGATGGGAAGAGCAGACTCTTTGGAAAAGAACTTGATGCTGGGAAAGATTGAAAGCAAAAGGAGAAGGGGGGTGTTAGGGGGATGAGGTGGCCAGATAGCATCACTGATTCAGTGGACTCTCTCTTCCTGGAGATAGGGAGGACAAAGGAACCTGGTATGCTACAGTACTTGGGCCATAAAAAGTCGGACATGATTTAGCAGCTGAACAACAACAAATCCTATTAAGACAAGAATGAATCATAAAGAAACTCTGAAAAATTATAGGGCAATCAGGATATTGCTCAATTTTGTTTAAATAGAGAAAATTTTGATACATTGATTAGATGTGAGTAATGGGTGAATCTAACTGATGCTGGCTTAATCACTTCTATTCTCAGTATCCTCTTGAGACCTTCTGGGTGACACATCTGTAAATGTGAAGTCTCAAAGGACAGAGATATATTCTTCCAGAGTTTGCTTCAAAAGGTACCTTTTAAGTATATTTTAATTATAAGAATTCTAAATAGCATGAATAGTAACTTACTCATAAGGGCAGGTAGTGGCAAATTTTTTTGAATAAACTGGCTGCTTTTATTGCTATTGGCTCATTCTCATATATCTGCTCTATTCGCTCCATGGCACACAAGCAGGTTGTATTACACTGAATTAAATTCATTAAATGTTTATTAAGAACTTATTGTGCATCAGACATATAGTCTATGTACACAAAAAGATCTGGAAAACTGACTGCAAGAAGAAATAGTGTTGATTTTACTCAAACTTTCTGTTACCACAAAATCAAGGGATTCACATACTCAGACAACAGAGAAAAATGTAGATTTCTGACTATTATGTGTAACTAGTTGAAACGAATTATTATCTTAAAACTGCAACCAGAATTTTTCTTTAAGAAAGAAACTCCTTAGAAAAATACCTTGATAAGCTGAACAAAAGGCGAGACACTGAAGTGGTAGTTTAGTAGAAGGTAAATCAACACAAGAAGTAAAAAGTTATTATTAGATATGAAGAGAATGTTGGAATGAGGACGCTCAGAAGGTAGAAGAAAAATGATAGATACAGTGCTCCAAGATGATTTATAACAGGAATGTGTAACAATCAAAGTTTTTGTATTGTGGTGAAGTTAACTGTCTTTATGTGCCTCTCACAAACCCTCGGTGAACTCCATTACATACACACACACACACAAAGGCTCTGTGTGTGTGTATGTAGGGGTGTGTGTGTGTGTGTGAGAGAGACAGAGAGAGAGAGAGAGAGAGAGAGAGAGATGATGATGATGATGATGATGATGATGATGATGATGATGATTGAAATGTTGATTGAGAAGATTCTTAGTAGCTGAAGATAGCCAGGCACCCTCCACAAGGATCAGATTACATAGGAATGAAATAGTTAACTCTTTTATTATTTTGATCTGGGGTTGAATTCATTTGAGAATTCCTGATTGTAGCCATGAAATTAAAAGATTCTTACTCCTTGAAAGGAAAGTTATGACCAACCTAGATAGCATATTACTTTGTCAGCAAACGTCAATCTAGTCATGGCTATGGTTTTTCCAGTGGTCATGTATGAAAGTGATAGTTGGACTATAAAGAAAGCTGAGTGCTGAAGAATTGATGCTTTTGAACTGTGGTGTTGGAGAAGACTCTTGAGACTCCCTTGGACTGCAAGGAGATCCAACCAGTCCATCCTAAAGGAGATCAGTCTTGGGTATTCATTGGAAGTACTGATGTTGAAGCTGAAATTCCAATACTTTGGCCACTTGATGCAATGAGCTCACTTATTTGAAAAGACCCTGATGCTGGGACAGATTGAAGGGAGGAGGAGAAGGGGACGATAGAGAATGAGATGATTGGACGGCATCACCGACTCGATGGACATGGGTCTGGGTGGACTCTGGGAGTTACTGATGGACAGGGAGGCCTGGTGTGCTGCAGTTCATGGGATTGCAGAGTCGGACACGACTGAGTGACTGAACTGAACCGATGGATATTTTCCTCCTACTGTTGAATATTCATATTTTTGGGTGAAGTTTGACCTTTCAGTTGTTGACACTAGGACACTGTTCGTTGAACCTAGCCTTTACAGCATTATTTGCTGTTTCAAACCTCCTTGGGGATAACTTGTTAGATAAAATATAGGATGCTGATTTAGATTTGAATTTCAGATAAACAATGAATAATTTTTTAGCGTAAGTATGTTCCATGCAATATTTGGTATATATTTGCACTGTGCCGTGCTTAGTTGCTCAGCTGTGTCTGAGTCTTTGTGACCCCATGAAATGTAACCCACCAGGCACCTCTGTCGTTGGGGATTCTTCAGGCAAATATACTGGAGTGGGTTGCCATGCCCTCCTCCAGGGGATCTTCCCGACCCAGCAGGCAGATTCTTGACCATCTGAGCCACCAGGGAAGCCCATATACTTGCACTAAGTTTGTGTACAATCTTAATTTAACTGGGCATCCTGTGTTTTTATTTGCTACTTAGAGAGAAAAGCCACTTGGGATTGAGATGCTAAAATTCACTTTATAGGACATCTGCAGGATGCATGGAAATATAAACCTGGCTCATGCTGGGAAGAGAGCATGAAGCTATTGCAGTATATCACCCTGGCAAGAATTAAACTCCTTTTCTAGTACTTTTCTTTTCAAAACACATGCCAAAGTAATTTTCTAGATTGAAGTAATGAATTCCAGATCTTTTAATACCATGTACTGTAATTAGCTGGATAATAACCTGCAATTATTCAGGGAAAGTGAACCCGTGTATAAATTATCAGGGTTGTAAACTATGCTCTTTCAGTGGAGGAACTTTTGGCCTTTTCTAATCAGCTGTGGCATTCAGAATCTTCTGGTGAGGATTTGGCCCTCTGGGTTGGGCCATCAGTCTCCCGTTTCAGCCATCCTCCTAGACCTCTCTCACTTTCTTTAGAGAGATTGGGCAGGGATGCTGGATGTGCTGTGTCAGGAGATGGCACAGAGCTCAGACTAGATATAGAGAAAGCTATAAGTTCCATGAAGCAGAAGGCCAGGGAGGCATTTCCACAGTAGTTAGGGGTGTAGATACCCATGGATATATAGCCTGAACACTGAGAACCAGTCAGGTGAAAAGTGGAGGATATTGTGTATGACGTCCTTTGGCACAAATCACCTCCCGTGGATATCACCAGTGGGACACACTTTCTCCACAAAATACCTCCATCCAAGTACAGTTCTCAGGACTGTGAAATTAGTAAAAGTTTGTCATTAGAATTCAGTAGCATTTTTCCTCCCTCAGGACCTTTTCATTCCTATGATGCCCTCTGTCTGCTTAATCACTAACACATTACTTATCACTCTCTAAAGCACTTGAAATTTGAAAAAGAAATCTGGTGAGGACTCTTTTTGAGCTTTTATCCAAGAAGCAAGTCTCTAACAGTGAAACTTCAAATACTGCAGAGACTTTTGGAATATATTCTAGGAAGTAGAAAGTTTCTGGTGGTCTTTGGTTTTTATCACATAAAAACTGATATAAGGCAAGCCATGTCCCGATCTTGGTGGGTGTTGGATATCTTGGAAGAAATATGAGGAGGCCCAGTGTAGTGACAAACTGTCCTAGCACTTAAGCCCCAGAGCAGCCATCAAGGTGGTTTCTTAGTCCTCTGACTGATGGGTCAAACATCCAAATTGTTCAAATCTTGGAGCTAACAAATTTTTGTATGCTTACTATAAAAGGATGCTGAGTCTATTTTATGCATTAAATGTTAGAGGGGAAATAATTTCAATAATGGTTATGTTTACTGAATACCAAGTATGTTCTGGGTAACTCACATTTCTTGTCATTCTTACGGTATTATAAGAATATCAGTGGACTCATTTTACATTTGCAGAGTGACACTCACTGAGGTTAATGATTTGCCTCAAATTAGTGAGTGGCAGAGTCAGAACAGAACCCAGGCTCGCTTGCATCCACTTTGTATGCTGCCATCTGTTGCACATTATTTTGTTAATGGTGGCCCTGGAGTGGCACATGACAGAGATCTGCTGCTGTTTAAATTTTAGAGCTTGAAGGGATCTTAGAGATTATCTAATACAAATTCTTACATTTTGGAAGTTAAGAATCTGGGCCAGGGCTTCTAAGTGACTTGTATGCTGCTAAGTCACTTCAGTCGTGTCCGACTCTGTGCGACCCCATAGACGGCAGCCCACCAGGCTCCCCCGTCCCTGGGATTCTCCAGGCAAGAACACTGGAGTGTGTTGCCATTTCCTTCTCCAATGCATGAAAGTGAAAAGTGAAAGTGAAGTCGCTCAGTCCTGTCCAACTCTTAGCAACCCCATGGTCTGCAGCCTACCAGGCTCCTCTGTCCATGGGATTTTCCAGGCAAGAATACTGGAGTGGGGTGCCATTGCCTTCTCCGAGTGACTTATATAACATCCCTCAATTGAGTAGACGCAAAGTTGAAATCAGAACCCATATTTTCTATCAGTACTACTTCTATTTAACCGTCTTATGACTGTATGCATGTTTCAATCACAAGATAGATTTTGGTCAAGATTCAGCTACCAGTGTATTCTGTAAGGATACTAGTGTGCCTGTTTTTGAGATGTTTCAAGGTATCAGGAATCAGGTATGCCTTATTTTCTGTTTTTGTCTTTCAGCTCCATACCAGGAATGATGAGGAACTTGATGATAATGATATCATTTAGGAACTTTTGATTGAAGACAAATAAATGAATCTTCCAGGAAATAAATATATAACCAGAGATTAAAGCATAAACAATAAAAAGAACTTTCTTTTTCCTCTATATATCAGTGCCTAATAATTGAAGGGTCAGAAATACAAACCTTCAGTTTAGGTAGAAATACAAACTAATCTTGAGTCCCCATAGCTGTTATTTACTAGTAATTTTTCTTGCTTGCTACTTTATTTCTTTCAGGCTCTGGTTTTTTGTGAATATGTATTGACTGGTGATATTTTTCATGAATATCATTTTAACAAGGCCACACAACTGTTAGAATAAAAAGAGAACAGTTTTATTTCTGTTTTTAAGGCTCTATCAGTACTGTTACTCAGAACTCAGTCAAAACTAAGTCCAGCATTTAAAAACTCTAGCAGGAATGCTGAAATAGGAAGTGTTCTCATTGATTCACATCAATATTTAGTTACTGCCTCCCTGCTAAAGTTTGTGCACTGATTAGGAGGTAAGGGAAATGTAAAGTGCGGTTCTTTTCTTCAGTGTATTTATAATTGGCAAACATGTCTGAAAATCTACAAAATAAAATGGAACCGAATAAATGACAAAGCTGTGTGCTTGATAAGATCAGAGTAGAAAGGTCACTTTGAGCTGATACGGGCAGCAGAGGCTTCATGAACCAGGCAGAACACAAGCTGGATCTGAAGTTAATTTAGAATGTTAAGTGACACTGACATCATGAGTGTGTTTGCCACACTCGGAAGAAAACGTGTGTGGTTCCAAATGGCCTTGGTGAATCTGAGAAAAGTCTAGAAACCGAAAAAGCCAAGTCCAAGAAGGAGTGCTGGACTTCCCTGGTGGTCCAGTGGTTAAGAATCCACCTGCCGATGCAGATCTCACATGGTACAGGGCAACAAAACCCATGCACACAGTTACTGAAGCCCATTGGAAGCCCACCCTCTAGAGCCCATGCTCCACAAAAGAAGCCACCGCAATGAGAAACCCGCACACCACAGCTAGAGAGTAGACCCTGCTCGCTGCAGTTAGAGAAAATCTATTAACAGCAACAAAGAGAGAGCACAGCCAAAAATAAATTAAAAAATAATAAAATTTTAAACATTTAGAAAATAAGGCAGTACCTATTTCTTTATACAGGGTAGATAGATTGGGAGGGAGTGATTCTTTTAACAAAGTTTTGTTAAGTACCTTCTAGGAGCAGAGAGTATGGTGGTGAACAGAAGCAGATATATCCTGAAGTAGGTATTGAGAGAAGCAGGTGCTTTGGGGGTTCTACACATATCTAAGTCTGTTGTTTACATTCTAGGCAATGAAATATTGAAAGGTTGAACTTCTAGAGACTGAGAAAGGTGGGGAGAGAGTGGTTGGTGCTTTTAGACAAAGAAAAGGCACAGGATCATAGTGAGTGGAGGTTAGCTGACAGTGAGTCAGTAATACGGCATTGCATTATTATTACTAATGTTGTTGTTATTATTGTTTTAAGAGCAAGCCTAATTTTGGCCTTGAATCCTTGGTGGCTTAGATGGTAAAGAAAGTGCCTGCAATGTAGGAAACATCAGTTTTATCCCAGAGTCAGGAAGAGCCCCTGGAGAAGGAAATAGCAACCCACTCCAGTACTCTTGCCTGGAGAATTCCATGGACAGAGGAGCCTGGCAGGTGTCCATGGGCTCGCAAAGAGTCAGACATAATTGAACTACTAACACTTTCATTTTATAAGACAAGTCTTACTGAGTAAGCAAGTGGTTACATTATATGAAGGTAAATTATTTTGGTCATGCTCAGCATCCAGAATTTTTCTTTCTCCTATGGATTAAGACTACACAAAGAAAAGAAAACAAAAAGATCCACTCCTTTCTATCCCTTTTATCTCACTTCCCTTCCATTGTCAGCCCCTCCTTATCCATTCCTTCTCTAAAAATTAATTTAAAATATAGAGACCTCTGAGATGCCCTCTTTTAAAAGACCCATAGTCATTTGCCATGTTTTATTCTGTTGTCATTTCAAGCTGTCAGTTTCTTCCCTGAATTTGGCCAGCACAATACCCTCCATATTAATGCTTTCCTGACTTCCAGCCTGAGAGCTGGTCTATTCTCACAGTAACTGCCAAACTTTGTCTATGCATACAGAGGAATTCACAGAACAATTACTGTGGGAAGTGATTGTTCACAATTTGCTGAGAAATAGCTTTGCTGACTTGTGTGCACTGCAAGATAATTTAGCTCTGAAGAACAGGGAATAATAACCAAGTCCTTTATTGAGGACACCTGTAATAAGTGGAAAGCACAGCCATAGCAGCTGACTATACGAGTTCAGAAAATACCACCCCTACGGGCAGTTTTTAATCATTGAGAAGCTGATGTATAAGCCTCACCAGTGTGCTGTTTTCCACTCTTTTCCTTTTGCTGTAGGCACACAGAGCTCATTCACCCCTTTACCTGTGTAGTTGAGGGTTTGGGAGGGATCCTGTCAGACATTCAGCCCACTTCCCTCCCACTTTTATGGCTAATGGATTTTAGGTGCAGGCACATGCCTTTGAGCTAATTCACAATAAAGGTTGAAAATTAGTCACCAAAAGGCTGAAAAAAAAAAATTTCTCCAGAATAAGTCCCCCTACCCCCATGATAAATAACAACACTTTTTACGAGTTATACTTAAATTTTAAAAATAATAAAATATTTTGATCTTTGAAAAATCTGTTACCTTTATTCAGAGAGTTGCCCTTTAGATAGGGAATTAAGGTACATCATGTAAAAGGCCAGCTTTGTCTCTAATGACCTCTGTGGCCTCAAGTAAGTCTTCCTAATGATGAGTAGGAGTTAGTTTCCTCATCTGTATGTAGCTGCTGGGGTGGCCCTTGGCTCAGCTTAAGCATAGATTGGGCTGAGTGTCCTAGCAGCCCAAGCTCATCTTCCACTGAGCATATTCTCATGAAATAACAGTCACAAGAGCATTTCTCTCTTCTTCGTCAGAAGAGGAAAAAAAGGACATTTCTGTGGAGGTATAAGGGAAACACAAGAAAAGAATAATATAATGAAAAGGCAGATAATTTGGGTTCATTTTGAGCCCCCAGAACAAGAGAAGTTATAAGCAGAAGCTGAAGATATTTTGGGGAAGGTCATGATGAGCCTCTAAGCATAGGTGAAGCTCCTTTGAGGCTCAATTGGTGCAATACAACTCAGAAGCAGACAAAGGGTCATTCTCTTCCATCAGCCAACAGCTCAGAAGTGAGGAGAATTACAGCTAAAGCCATTCCAGGTTTGGTAAAATTGATTGTCCTATAAGAGAGGTAGTAGGGAAAGTGGGACTGAGAAGAGATCTTTAGCCCCATACAATTGGCACTGAGTATTTTAAAAGATGATACTTTCCAAGGAAAAACTTAGACTATATCAACCGGGGCTACCGTGTCACTCATACAGACTCAAGGTTTGGCATGCCACCAGAGAAATAAATTTTTGTGGTGGGAAAAATGGTGAGGAAATTTGACAGCCTCTTGTATTAATAAAAAGAATGAAGTCAGAAAATGGACAGTTTCCTTGGAGGGTTCTTTTTCAGCCTTACTAAAAACCTTTGAACTTTGACTGAAACATGCCTTCTGAGAGATAGACTCTAAAAGAAATGACATAAGGGTGTTCATAGCTTGTATGGCTCTTCGCTGGAGTTTGTCCAACTTCTCTGGCAGAATGCTGTGATGGAGAACTTAGTTATATTTAACAGTTATTCAAATATGGGAAGTTGTAGGACAGTGCAGTTTTCTTAAGCTTGATGAACTGGAAGAGAATGAACAAATGAACACTTTACTTATTTGTGTTGTTCTTACAGAAAGCCATTGTTCATTCATTTTCAAAACATGTTGCACAGAGCCCTGAATTTTCCTCAGTGTCTACTTAGAGGACCCCCTTCCTGCAGTGGACTGAGACAGTGGGAAAATGTGATGGGTGGGGAGGGAGGCCAAGAGTTGGGATTCCTGGTCTCCTACCTACATTTCAACCATAGTGGTTTGGCTCTGAATATTGGGCCACTGCTTATGACTTTGTTTAAACAAAGCACTCCTTAGCTGAACCATGGCCATTGTAATAGAGGCTGTGGCTAGAGGGAAGTAGTTCAAAACTCATTTCCAGAGAAGTCTTAATGCAGGATTTGGTGCAGGATCAGGCTACAGTGGCAACCTGATAAGTTTTTTTAGTTCTCTGGGCTTCTCATGGGCTTCAAGAGAAGAGGAAGAACTTTCACCCAATTGAAATAGCTACTAAGACCCTTGCCAGGGTTGAGGAGACAGCGTAATCAATGATTCATATTTCAGAATAGTGCTCAAATAGACTGCAAAGGCAACTGAAACTGTAGGGAGCATATTTCCACCCTGGTTATGAAACAAGAGCCAGTGACTTCTGAAGCAGAAATTCTTGTTATGAAACAAGAGCCAGTGACATCCTCAACAGAGGATGACCATTTCCTGGAAGCTTTCAAGTTTAAAGATCCCTTAATTAGTGAAGGCTATCATTTTTCCAGTGGTCATGTATGGATGTGAGAGTTGGATTGTGAAGAAAGCTGAGCACTGAAGAATTGATGTTTTTGAACTGTGGTGTTGGAGAAGACTCTTGAGAGTCCCTTGGACTGCAAAGAGATCCAGCAAGTCCATTCTAAAAGAGATTAGACCTGGGTGTTCATTGGAAGGACTGACGCTAAAGCTGAAACTCCAATACTTTGGCCATCCCATGTGAAGAGTTGACCCATTGGAAAAGACCCTGATGCTGGGAGGGATTGTGGGCAGGAGGAGAAGGGGACGACAGAAGATGAGATGGCTGGATGGCACCACTGACTTGATGGATGAGTTTGAGTGAACTCCAGGAGTTGGTGATGGACAGGGAGGCCTGGAGTGCTGCGATTCATGGGGTTGCAAAGAATCAGACCTGACTGAGCAACTGAACTGAACTGAACTGAGCTAATTAGTGATCCAGAAACAAAACATAGTTGAAAGCACAGGAGCTGTATACTATGGTTTTCCTTTCTACCCCACCATCCCCCAGTTCCCAGTGCATATTCCTAAACTGCCACATATAGTTGAGGACTGATTAAGCTCTTGAAGAAAAAAGATTGAACTCTTTTCCAAACTCTTCAAACTTTGAGCTTGAGCTCAAAGTTGCTCAGGTTCCAAACCTGGAATTCTTTGACTCACATTTCACATCTAGTCTATCAGCTAGTTTTGTTGGGTCTATCCTCAGTATCAATTCAGAATTCCATTTCTCACCACTTCCCTAACTACCACCTTGGTGTCAGTCTCATTTTCCTGTTATCTGGATTCTTGCCATAGTTTCCTAATTTTCATTCCCTCTCCCACAACCTATTCTCAGTGGAGAAGTCAGAGTTATTCTGTTAAGATGTGAAGAATATGGGTCATTGTACTTCCTGTTTAAAATTGCATTTCACTTAGTAAAAGTCAGTATCTTCATAAAGGCCTACAGGGCCCTTCTACTTAATATATGTGCTTGCATGCTAAATTGCTTCAGTTGTGTCTGACTCTGTGCAGTCCTATAGACTGTTGCCTGCCAGGTTCCTCTGTCTATAGGATTCTCCAGGCAAGAATACTGGAATGAGTTGCCATTTCCTACTCCAGGGAATCTTCCTGACCCAAGTATTGAACCTGTGTCTCCCACATCTCCTAAATTGCAAGTGGATCCTTTACCACTGAGCCACCGAGGAAGCCCCCTACTTAATATGATCCTCCATTATTTCTCTGAACTCATTTCCCATTCACTCCAGACATACTGGCCTTCTTAGGAGATGGTGTGGGGTGGGAGGCGGGAAGGGGCTTCGGCATTGGGAGATCATGTACACCTGTGGCTGATTCATGTCAATGTATGGTAAAACCAATACAGTATTGTAAAGTAGAATAAAGTATTAAAAAATAAATAAAATAAAATATCTTCTTTAAAAAAATTATTTCTTTATTTCTAGCTGCACTGGGTCTTCATTGCTGCACAGGCTCTTCTCTGTGGTAAGCATGGGTTTATTTCTAGGTGTGGGGCATGGGCTTCTCATTGTGGTGGTTTCTCTTGTTGCAGAGAACAGGCTGTAGGGCAGACAGGCTTCAGTAGTTGCAGCACAAGGGCTCAATACTTGTGGCTTGTGGGCTTTAGAGCACAGGCTCAATAGCATCAGGCTTAATTTCTCTGAGGCATGTGGGATCTTCCTGGATCAGGGATAAAACCCATGTCTCCTGCATTGACAAGTGGATTCTTAACCAATGAGCCACCAGGGTACAGATATCTCTTTAAGATCCTGACTTCTTTCCCTTTGGATATAGTCCCAGAATTGAAATTACTGGATTATAAAGTAGCTTTACTTTTAACTTTTTGAGGATCCTCCATACTGTTTTCCATGATGATTTATATTCCTACCAACAATGTACAAGAGTTCTCTTTTCTCCATATCTTCACCAATACTTTTATCTTTTTCTTTCTGATGTCAACTTAAAAAAATTGCACAACATGAAATTTGCAAGTTAAGTTTTGTTTGGGGCAAAGTGAAGACTGCAGTTCAGGAGACAGCATCTCAGAGAGCTCTGAGAAACTGCTCCAAAGATGCAAGGAGAAAAGTCAGTATATATGTGATTTTGGTGAAGGAGGAAGATCTGCAATCAAGGACATAGTTTTTTAGACTCTCATGAAGCTTTCTGCTAGTCAAGAGGTCACAGTTGAGGAGATACAAGAATTGGGCTAATAAAACTGGCTCCTGAAAAATATCTAACCATCTGAAGACCTATCTTTGCAGTTTTTCCCCTGAGCACAAAATGCTTCATTTCTGCTCTCCACCCTGAACTCCTTTCAGGGGGTCTTGTCGAGAAGGAAATGGCAACCCACTCCAGTATTCTTGCCTGGAGAATCCCATGGACAGAGGAGCTTGGTGGACTACAGTCCATGGGTCGCAAAGAGTTGGACACGACTGAGCGACTTCACTTTCACTTTAAAGGTCAGTAGAGAAGGAAATGGCAGCCTACTCCAGGGTTCTTGCCTGGGGAATCCCAGGGATGGAGGGGCCTGGTGGGCTGCCATCTCTGGGGTCGCGCAGAGTCGGACACGACTGAAGCGACTTAGCAGCAGAAGCAGCAGCAGCTACAGGAGCACATGATTTAGTCCTTGTAGATGTAAATGGCAAGTGACAATTCATAGCTGGCAGTGAGAATAGCATTTTAAGATGTGTGCGATGATACAATATTGTGGCTTTGATTTGTATTTCTCTAGTGGAGCACCTTTTCATATACATATTGACCATTAGTACATCTTCTTTTGAGAAGTGTCTATTCAAGTCCTTTGCCTGTTTAAAAAATTTGGGTTATTAGTTTTTTGCTATTAAGTTGTACGCATCCCTTATATATTTTTAATATTAGCCCAATTATCAGATATATAGTTTGCAAATTTTCTCCCATACCATAGGTTGCATTTTTACTCTGTTGGTTGTTTCCTCTGCTGTACAGAGATTTTAATTTGATGCAGTTCCACCTGTTTATTTTTCTTTTGCTATCTATGCTTATGTTATCATATCTAAAAATCATCAACATGAGCTAGTCTTTAATTTCTGGAAAGCAGAATAGACTGAGTTTCATACTATCTGAAGTCTCCTTTGAAATCCTATGTCACTCCACATATATAAAGAGAAACAGTTTGTGGGGAATTAGTGGAGCAGAGGCAGTGCCTACGTTCCAGAAGTCAAAACCAGAAGACAGGTCCCTAAGAGCATTTCTGGGCACAGTTCATGGTCAGTTCCCACACGGTTGATTACTATTGCTTCTTGCCTTTCTGATTGAAGGGAGAACACAAAACTTCCTAAAGTGTACACTAGTCATCCTCCAAGTCCTCGACAGTTTCTTTCTCTGCTCAGTATATACTCTACTCAGGGACTTCATCAACCCATCTCTTCCCTAGATCCTTTGTGAAAATGATCTTTTTATCTGAGCATTGGGTGAGGGATTACAATGACCAAGTTTGTTGTAATGTCACGTGCACGACTATATTGTGTATTGTTACACTGCATTAGAGTACAGTGTTGACTCTATTTGAGCCAAGGGGCATTTTCTGGAATCTCTGCTGTGATATTTGAGAATATTACTATGCTGTATATGGACTTGACTCAAGCACTGCAGTTAAAGAAAAACAACACAAAACTTCCAATAAATGTAATAATTCCAAAGTAGAAGGATGCAATTCTGAATCTTCCTTTCTTTTACTTCTAAACATGTGCTGCCCATAAGAATTACTCAGAAGCACTGAAAATACAAATTGTGAGAGAAACCAAGTTTAATTGAATGCAATCTCTTTTGCTGGATATGGGTCAAACTAATCCTCTTAACCTTGGATGCAAAGAGTCTCCTACTTCTTACTGTATACTTCAGTTCTGATGGTTATGTGGATAAAATACACAAACTGAGATTATCTTAAAAGAATTTCAGAATCTCCCAGTATACTGGCAGAGGCAGTAATGATGTAAAATTCCTGCTGAATGGTTAGCAGTACTCATTCTGTGTTCCTTCTGCTCATGTAGCCTTTATCTTTTGGGCCAGCTGCACACGAATGGTTTGGCAGCTGGTTTTTAGCTGAAGAATTTAGGTTATATGTTTATATTATTTATTGATGACCTCTGGACCTCAGTAATCAACATCTTCACAACTTTTGCCAGAGAGATTGTGCCCCTAAAGGCTCTCAGTAAATGGTTATTCTTATTTCTTTCTTCTTTCCTTCGGTAACTCCCCTGCAGACTGAGCTAGTTTATGTGGCATGGGTGAAAGCATATAAATGGGGAACTTTGGGAGAAATAAAAAGCAAGGGGATTTTCAGTGCATTAGGTAAATAACACACAAAGGTGTGCACATGTTCTAAGTGAGCTCTGGCTTTGAGGTCTGAAGACAAACAATGGTTGCTTGGTCCTGGAACATGTCACTCAGGGTTGTAGTCCCCGTGGTCTATTCTGGCCAGAGGGCATAAGGAATGTCTCGCAGTTTTTGGCTGAGGTATTTCTATTGATTCCTCTGGTCTTTGTCTCCCTGGTTTCTGAAGCTAAAGCTTCTGTGGACAGTATGGTCCTTTGGGTCTTTGCTAGGTGAAGTTGAACTATGGTATCAGATGAGTTCTACCCAGAAAGAAATGAGATTCTTTGGGCAAATTTAGTGTCTTTAGGTATGTAGCTTGTACCTAGATACATGTCAATAAGAGAGGAAAAAGCATTGATAGCAGTGTTTGAGGAAGAAAGGTGGAATTCATATCCTTATATAATGAAACTAGTACCTTGCTGGCTCAGATGGTAAAGAATCTTCCTGAAATGCAGGAGACCTGGGTTCAGTCCCTGGGTTGGGAAGATCCCCTGGAGAAGGGAATGGCTACCCACTCCATTATTACTGCCTGGAGAATTCCATGGACAGAGGAGCCTGGCTGGCTACAGTCCATGGAGTCGTAAAAAGTCAGATATGACTGAGTGACTATTTTTTAAAATAATAAAGCTAGTAAGTGGAAATTATCATCTTGGTCTATTATTCCTGCTTCAGATAGGCCCACTGTCATTTGGACTGATCTAGACCAGAGAAGAATTCCAAACCTATATCCTTCATTCATTCCCTTGCTCACTCAGGCATCCATCCATCCATTGCATCCATCTTATTCATCCATCTATTCAAGAAATAGTCATTCAACACTTATGTGTTGAGCTAGACACTTTGATACAGAGAAAAGAGTCAGTCTCCCCTTCTCATTGTAACAGGAGAGAAACAGACAGATCAGTGATTATAGCATAGAGTGGGTTGCTCTATAGGCAAACAGTGATGCTGGAGAGGGGTGTCCCATGCTAGCTGAGAAATGAGGCCTTAGCGGGTTTTTAACAGATGAGAAGGGGTTAACTTGTTGAAGAGGGGGAGAGGGCCTTCTGGGCAGTGGGACAATGTCCTACCATCTTGTTGAAGATTCTTTTTCAAAACATTCTTACTCTATCTTCTCCTAACTGGATGAGACCTAATAATGTCTGGTGTCAAGATTCTTGTGTGCTCACTGAATTCATCTGAGGACTCTGAGCCTTTTTTGCTCTAACAATTGTTTAATTTTAAGGAAAGTACGTGGAAGCCACCGCTCAATTGATTTCAGGGAAGACTGAGATCTTGTGCCTTCTGGAGATTCTTCTTTTCTTTTAAGGAAGTCACAACAGATTCATAATGAAATTGTTCTAATTAAAATAATCCCTGAAAGTTGCTCAGTTGTGTCTGTTTGTTATCCCATGGACTGTAGCCTGCTGGGCTCCTCTGTCCATGGAATTCTCCAGACAAGAGTACTGGAGTGAGTAGCCATTCCCTTCTCCAGGGGATCTTTTCAACCCAGGGATCAAACTGGGGTCTCCTGCATTGCAGGTGGATTCTTTACCAACTGAGCCACCAGGGAAGCCCAAGAATACTGGAGTGGGTAGCCTCTCCTTTCTCCAAGGGATCTTCCTCACCTGGGAATTAGACCGGGGTCTCCTGCATTGCAGGTAGAGCCCTTACCAGTTGAGCTACCACTAACTGATAAAAGCTTGAACAGTCTTTGGGATTTCCTGCTAAGATTTGTAATAAATGGTGAAACCTGAAGTCAAGAGTTGACACTTTACAAAGGTGGCTGAAAAGAAATTGTTGAAGGAATGTTTGACAAAGTGAGTCAAATAATGGCCTGGCACTATTCTTTGAATAGAAGGCCCAGCTTTGATCTTTTCCCACTGAACTGACAGTGATTCACAGTATACAGTGTCTTATCGTTTGTCCTCCTCTCAAGTATACCATTCCTCCTTTTGTTCAGCTGCAAACTGTTGTTTTCACTTCTGGCTTTCTCATGATCACTGAGAGGGCTGGAGGTATTATTTAAATACAATATATGCTCTTTCTGACTGTTGGAGAAATTTCCAAAGGTAAAGGGACCTTTTCTAATGTCACATAAAAGTATCTGGGCATTTTTTTTCCTCTCTTTTTTGACATAAGGAGTCCTGAGGTTTGAGCACTGCCAAACCCAATCAATCTAGGATCTAAGTGATGGGCAAGTACACTTCTCCTACACTTGAGCTGTATGTCTCTTTGAGGTTTGGTGGTAAACACTGAATGACAAGAGGTGGGTGACTTGTGTCCTAATTGATGCCTACTCTAAAAGTTCAGAGGTCCTGATTTTAAACGAAGATATTTGACTTATGACAAGGCTGGAAGAAGCAGTCTTGATCAGAGAAAACTTTTTAACCCCTGAGTGGGTCAGAGATAGCAGATGATATGCATTGTGGTGGTTGGAGAAGGGAATTGAGTCAATTCACAATTGACTCAAGGGATAGGGGGTAGAATTCAAGCTTATATGGACATTGAATCCATGATCTTGATTCCATTTCTACGAAACTAAGGCAACTGAAGTTCTCAAGGGGTTTCAAGTGGAAATGGTAAAGTAGGGACATCTGCATGAAGTATGCTTATGGGTGTCAGATGGATCTGAATTTCAGGTCTGAGTCTCCCACTCATAAGCTGCATGGTTCTAGATAAGTTACTTAAACTCTCTGTCCATGTCCTCTTATATAAAGTGGAGAGAATTATTTCAGAATGAATAGTAAAGACTAATATTAGGACAAAAAGAATTGTATAAACATGACTAAAGTGACTGGCACCCAATAAAGGATACCTACACATAGTAGGAAAAATTTGCCAGAAAGTGAACTACAAGGGTAAGATAGGACTGATGCATGCAGACAATGGAAAGCCTCTATAAGTCAATTGATTACACAATTGACCTCCACACTTCAAAGTCAGTAATAACAGCAATGAAACATAATAACAATGACAATTTGCATTATAGTAGAATTCTGATATGAAATGATGCGATTCTGATTCAGCCATGCTCAGTGCTGTCTGGCATCCATTTGGGGTCTGAGTTTGATCCCTAATTGGCTCTGCCTTCCTTACAAGTCTTGGGATCTGAAACCCTCTTATTAGCAATACAAAGGATAAAAAGTGAAAGAGCTAGCTAGTTGGTCTTCAGAACAGGTCTTGGACTCAGTTCACACCCAACTGTTTATCTGTGGGGGAGCAGAAGAGCTCGTGAAAAGACGGCAGGACCATCTCTCTGGGCAGTATATTCACCTAGCAAGGTCTGCCTAGGAAGAGTGATTACAGAGCACAGAGGGCCCCCCATCCATTAGGAAGACATGAACCAGTGTAGACCCTACAGCTCCTTCATCCCTAGAGGCAAGAAGATGGTAGCTAACATTTACCAAGTGTCCTCAGGCAGTCCTGCCTGGTTAAAATATCATGTTCTTAAGTTCCCTGCTAGGAAGTACCAAAAAGGAAGAAGTGGCTACTCTTCTGACCTAAAATACAAGAGCATGAGCCCTTCTTTGTGAAAAGTATCCTAGTGGTTGCAAATTCTGATGTTTTCTTTTTACTTTACCTTTTAAACTTGCAGAATGTCTTTAATTGTAATATAACTTGACTCTGAATTCTCTTTTTGACTCTTAACTTTTTAAACTGCCCAGTTTGGTAGATATTATTTTATTTTTTGTGTTAGAAATCCATACTAAAGAATTTACAGTAGTTATATAAGTATGTGAATATTTTTGAAAACCAATGAGCTATATTGTCAGGTAAGCATTCATTTCTCTGTACAGAAAATCAATTTTATTTACTTGTTAATAGACTGAGTTTTGGGTGCTGATATAAGATCTTATTTAGGCAAACATAGGCTTGTGAAGCTATGCTAGAATGCACTAGGGTTCAGAGTTAAAACAAAAGAGATCCAGCTGTGTCATTTACACTCACAATTCTTGAAAACATCTGCATCCATGTCTTTTCTAAGGACATAGGATGAAAAAGGCAACTCTGTCACAACGGAAATACCCATTTTAGATTGGGGTCTCTGATTCTTTTCTGTACTTTCAAAAGAAATCTGATGACTAGATGGAAGGGTTTTGTAAATAGGAAAGCCCCATTTTAATACCATTTGTTACTACTTCTACTATTAGTTCAGTAATTTGGTTCTATTCAGATAATATTTATTAAGTGATTTCTAATTCAAGGCTATGGTTTTTCCAGTAGTCATGTATAGATATGGGAGTTGGACTATAAAGAAAGCTGAGCATAGAAGAATTAATGCTTTTGAACTGTGTTGTTGGAGAATACTCTTGAGAGTCCCTTGGACAGCAAGGAGATCCAACCAGTCCATACTAAAGGAGATCAGTCCCGGGTTTTTATTGGAAGGACTGATGTTGAAGTTGAAACTCCAATATTTTGGCTACCTGGTGCAAAGAGCTGACTCATTTGAAAAGACATTGAAACATATATAATATCATATATGAAAAGAATTGCCAGTCCAGGCTTGATGCATGATACTGGATGCTTGGGGCTGAGGCACTGAGATGACCCAGAGGGATGGTACGGGGAGGGAGGAGGGAGAAGGAAGGGGGGTTCAGAATGGGGAACACGTGTATACCTGTGGCAGATTCATGTTGATGTATGACAAAACCAATACAGTATTGTAAAGTAATTAAACTCCAATTAAAATAAATAAATAAATATATATATATAAAGACCCTGATGCTGGGAAAGACTGAGGGCAGGAGGAAAAGGGGATGACAGAGGATGAGATGGTTGGATGGCATCACTGACTCAATGGACATGAGTTTGGGTAGACTCTAGTAGCTGGTGATAGACAGGGAGGCCTGGAGTGCTGTGGTTCATGGGGTCCCAAAGAGTTGGACATGACTGAGTGACTGAACTGGACTGAACTGAACTGAACTGAATATGCTTGGCATATTCTGAATTCTTTGGAGAGTGGTGTTTTTTTTTTTTTTTTTAAATCACAGGACTTAATTTTTCCTCTCAAAGAGATTATAATTTATTGGGAATATCTGGCATAAACATCTCATATTTATGAACAAAACAGAAGAATTAAGTACTTAAATACAAATGAAATTAAATAAACATTTTGAAGAATATTCATATTAGGAATTCAGTTTTCAGCTACAGTATTTACTATTACACGCATGTGTCACAGTTGGTTGTGAGATTTATTGCAGGTAATTTACTAGTAATAATAACTGAAAACCTAAAATTTGTGAGTATATAATTAGGATGGATTCAGTGTAATTTCTAAACATCACTTGTTTGGATGTTGAAATATTTTCTTGAAGAAAAAATCAGAGAAGTTGAAGCTAACAAGCTATAATTATAGTATTATTTTTTGTTTAGGAGCTCTGGCCTTGCAGTCACTCAAATCCCAATTCCCTCACTTTGATCTAACATCATTCAGACTCCTTGGTTTGCCATGAGGATTCATGGAGAGAATCCCTGAGCAGTGTGCTCACCTTATCAGGAGGCAACCAACAGAGAAATGTCAGCCAGTGTCATTATGAAATATATATATCGCTGAGTACACAGCTATTATTCTAAGAGACCAGAAAAGAGAGCAAGCAGTGCTGGCTTCAGTGAAGAAGGAAATCCTAAGAACAGGACACCTGCAAGAATGGTGCCAGTTAAGGAGACGCATTCACTGCACTTTCGCTGCTCTAGTGCCAGGCCCCATGCTATGTCTCACTTCCTGTTCTGTCCATTACTGACCAGCCAATCCTGAATTTTCTATTTGATGTCCTTGGAGTTTGGCTGACTCTTACATGATTGGATTGTTTGGCTTTGGGAAAGTGTATCATCCTTTGACTCTTTTCTTCTTTTTCTTATACAAACAAGTTCCTATATATCACTTATATTCCTCTATCAGTGCAGACTGGCCCTGCCCAAGCCAGGATCCTCAACCTACGTTGGACCTTTGCCTTATCCCTCAAGCTATTTCTTTGTTCTTAGTCAACCCAACTGCACTTCTATCTGTAATTTTTCAAATCATCACTTCCTTTATCACAACTACTTACACTCATTTAAAAAATATTTTAAGTATCTTAAAAACAAAAAGTAAAGAGAAATAAGAAGTTCCACAGATATACTAATTTTCAATTATTTTGAAGATTCTGCCCTATTTGTTTGCTAGTGGCTTAGACAGTAAAGAATGCCTACAATGTAGTAGACCCCGGTTCGACCCAGGAGACCAGGTTCCTGGTTTGAGAAGATCCCCTGAAGAAGGGAATGGCAATCACTCCAATATTCTTGCTTGGATAATTCCATGGACAGAGGAGACTGGTGGGCTGCAGTCCATGGGATCGCAGAGTCAGACATGACTGAGCGACTAACACTTTCACTTTCAGACAGTAAATAGTCTGCGTGGAACGCAAGAGACACAGGTTTGATCCCTGGGCCAGAAAGATTCCCTGGAGAAATGAATGGCAACCCATTTCAGTAATCTTGCCTGGAGAACTCCATGGACAGAGGAGTGTGGTTGGTTACGGTCCATGCGGTCTCAAAGAGTCAGAAACACAACTGAGAAACCAACACATTTACTTTTCATCCTTTTTTGCTTTTTCTGTGTTGAATTATTTTTACTTTTTAAAAATTGAAATATAGGAGTACGACTGGGAAGCCAGACAATAGAGCCAATTTTAAGACCATGCTTGGCTGAAAGAAAAACTTTAGCCACAAACCCACCATATCTCTCCCTAACCTAAGTATCCATCCTGACACCTAGACACAGCTCCACACAACTTCCTGCAGGCTTCCTTGCTAGACATCTCATGCCAAACAGTGAAACAGGATCACAGCTCAGCCCATCAGCAGACAGGGTGCCTAAAATAGTACTAAGGTCACAGATAGCCCAAAACACACCCTCTGATATGGCCCTATTGGTTAGAGGGAAAAGACTCAGCCCCACCCACCAGAGCAGAGGCACCAGTCCCAGCCATCAGGAAACCCACACAGGCCTCTGAACCTACTCACTCACCAGGGATCAGACAACAGAAGCAAGAGGAGCCATGACCCTGCAGCCTGCAGAAGGAGACCATAAATACAGTAAGTTAGAGAAAATAAGATTACAGAGAAATATGTTGCAAATGAAGGAGCGAGGTAAAAAATAAGGTTAAATAAATGAATAGGAAGTAGGCAATCTACCTGAAAGAGCATTCAGAGTAATGATAGTAAAGATGATCCAAAATCTTGGAAATAGAGTGAAGGCACAGATGGGGAAAATATAAGAAATGTTAAAAAGGACTTAGAAGAACTAAAGAACAAGCCAAGGGTTATGAACAATACAATAAATGAAGTGAAAAATATGCTAGAAGGAATCAATAGCAGAATAACTGAGTCAGAACAGATAAGTGAGTTAGAAGACAGAATGGTGGAAATAACTACCGAAGAGTAGAATAAAGAAAAAAGAATGAAAAGAAATGAGAACAATCTCAGAGACCTCTGGGATAACACTAAATGCAACAGCATCTGAATTATAGGGTCATAGCAGAAGCATGCCGGCTGTGATGGACCATGCAGAAGTGTGGCTGAGAGGAGGTACCCCTCGCCCAAGGTCACAGGCAGCGACTGACTGCCAGGCTGCATCTACACAGGAGCAGCTAAGAGGAGCTACCCCACGTCCGAGGTCAGAAGCAGGGGCTAAGAGGAGCTAAAACATGCCCAAGGTCAGGTAGGTGGCCAGAGGAGCAACCCCACATCTAAGGAGTGGTGGCTGCATGGAGGAGGGCTGAGAGGAGCTACTCCACATTCAACGTCAGGAGGAGCAGCAGTGAGGAGATACCCCTCATCCAAGGTAAAGAGCAGTGGCTGCAATTTGCTGGAGCAGCCATGAAGAGATACCCCATTTCCAAGGCAAGAGAAACACAAGTAAGATGGTAGGTTTTGTGAGAGAGCATCAGAGGGCAGACACACTGAAACCATAATTACAAAAAACTAGCCAAATCAATCTGATCACATGGACCACAGCCTTATCTAACTCAGTGAAACTAAGCCATGCCATGTGGGGCCACCCAAGATGGGTGGGTCATGATAGAGAGGTATGACAGAATGTGGTCCACTGGAGAAGAGAACGGCAAACCACTTCTGTATTCTTGCCTTGAGAACCCCATGAACACTATGAAAAGGCAAAATGATAGGATACTGAAAAGGGAACTCCCCAGGTTAGTAGATGCCCAATATGCTACTGGAGATCACTGGAGAAATAACTCCAGAAAGAATGAAGGGATGGAGCCAAAACAAAAACAATACCCAGTTGTGGATGTGACTGGTGATAGAAGCAAGGTCCCATGCTGTAAAGAGCAACATGCATAGGAACCTGGAATGTCAGGTCCATGAATCAAGGAAAATTGGAAACGATCAAACAGGAGATGGCAAGAATGAACGTCAACGGTCTAAGAATCAGCAAACTAAAATGGACTGGAATGGGTGAATTTAACTCAGATGACCATTATATCTACTACTGTGGGCAGGAATCCCTTAGAAGAATTGGAGTAGCCATCATGGTCAAAAAGAGTCTGAAGTGCAGTAGTTGGATGCAATCTCAAAAATGACAGAATGATCTCTGTTCGTTTCCAAGGCAAACCATTCAATATGAAGGTAATCAAAGACTATGCCCCAACCAATAACACTGAAGAAGCTGAAGCTGAACGGTTCTATGAAGATCTACAAGACCTTTTAGAACTAACACCCCCAAAAGATGTCCTTTTTAAAAAAAATTACAATACTGTATTTGTTTTGCCATACATTGACATGAATCAGCCACAGGTGAACACAATCTCCCAATGCCGAAGCCCCCTCCCACCTCCCACCCCACATCATCTACCTGAATCATCCTGTGCACCAGTCCCATGCATCCTGCATCCTGCATTGAACATAGACTGGCGCTTCGTTTCTTACAAGATAGTATACATGTTTCAATGCCATTCTCCCAAACCATCCCACCCTTTCCCTCTCCCTCAGAGTCCAAAAGTCCATTCTATACCTCTGTGTCTCTTTTGTTGTCTCACATATAGGGTCATCATTACTATCTTCTAAATTCCATATATATGTGTCAGTATACTGTATTGGTGTTTTTCTTTCTGGCTTACTTCACTCTGTATAATCGGTTCCAATTTCATCCATCTCATTAGAACTGAGTCAAATTTATTCTTTTTAAGGGCTGAGTAGTACTCCATCGTGTATATGTACCACAGCTTTCTTATCCATTCATCTGCTGATGGATATCTAGGTTGCTTCCATGTCCTGGCTATTATAAACAGCACTGCAATGAGCATTGGGATACATGTGTCTCTTTCAATTCTGGTTTCCTTGGTGTGTATGCCCAGCAGTGGGATTGCTGGGTGATAAGGCAGTTCTATTTGCAGTTTTTTAAGGAATCTCCACACGGTTTTCCATAGTGGCTGTACTAGTTTGCATTCCCACCAGCAGTGTAAGAGGGTTCCCTTTTCTCCACATCCTCTCCAGCATTTATTGCTTGTAGACTTTTGGATCGCAGCCATTCTGACTGGTGTGAAACGGTACCTCATTGTGGTCTTGATTTGCATTTCTCTGATAATGAGTGATGTTGAACATCTTTTCATGTGTTTGTTAGCCATCCGTATGTCTTCTTTGGAGAAATGCCTATTTAGTTCTTTGGCCCATTTTTTTTTTATTGGATCGTTTATTTTTCTGGAGTTGAGCTGCATAAGTTGCTTATATATCTTTGAGATGAGTTGTTTGTCAGTTTTTTCATTTGCTATTGTTTTCTCCCATTCAGAAGGCTGTCTTTTCACCTTGCTTATAGTTTCCTTTGTTGTGCAGAAGCTTTTAATTTTAATTAGATCCCATTTGTTTATCTTTGCTTTTATTTCCAGTATACTGGGAGTTGGATCATAGAGGATCCTGCTGTGATTTATGTTGGAGAGTGTTTTGCCTATGTTCTCCTCTAGGAGTTTTATAGTTTCTGGTCTTACATTTAGATCTTTAATCCATTTTGAGTTTATTTTTGTGTGTGGTGTTAGAAAGAGGTCTAGTTTCATTCTTTTACAAGTGGTTGACCAGTTTTCCCAGCACCACCTGTTAAAGAGACTGTCTTTACTCCATTGTATATTCTTGCCTCCTTTGTCGAAGATAAGGTGTCCATAGGTGTGTGGGTTTATCTCAGGGCTTTCTATTTTGTTCCATTGATCTATATTCCTGTCTTTGTGCCAGTACCATACTGTCTTAATGACTGTGGCTTTGTAGTAGAGCCTGAAGTCAGGCAAGTTGATTCCTCCAGTTCCATTCTTCTTTCTCAAGATTGCTTTGGCTATTTGAGGTTTTTTGTTTTTCCATACAAATCTTGAGATTATTTGATCTAGTTCTGTGAAAAATACTGCTGGTAGCTTGATGGGAATTGCATTGAATCTGTAGATTGCTTTAGGTAGTATACTCATTTTCACTATATTGACTCTTCCGACCCATTGAGCATGGTATATTTCTCCATCTATTAATGTCCTCTTTGATTTCTTTCATAAGTGTTTTATAGTTTTCGATATATAGGTCTTTAGTTTCTTTAGGTAGGAATATTCCTAAGTATTTTATTCTTTTGTTGCAATGGTGAATGGGATTGTTTCCTTAACTTCTTTTTCTACTTTCTCATTATTAGTGTATAAGACGGCAAGGGGATTTCTGAGTGTTGATTTTATATCCTGCAACTTTACTATATTCATTGATTAGCTCTAGTAGTTTTCTGGTCGAGTCTTTAGGATTTTCTATGTAGAGGATCATGTCATCTGCAAACAGTGAGAGTTTTACTTCTTCTTTTCCAATTTGGATTCCTTGTATTTCTTTTTCTGCTCTGATTGCTGTGGCCAAAACTTCCAGTACGATGTTGAAGAGTAGTGGTGAAAGTGGACACCCTTGTCTTGTTCCTGACTTTAGGGGAAATGGTTTCAATTTTTCGCCACTGAGGATAATGTTAGCTGTGGGTTTGTCATATATAGCTTTTATTATGTTGAGGTATGTTCCTTCTATTCCTGCTTTCTGGAGAGTTTTTATCATAAATGGATGCTGAATTTTGTCAAAGGCTTTTTCTGCATCTATTGAGATAATCATATGATTTTTATTTCTCAGTTTGTTAATGTGATGAATTACATTGATTGACTTGTGGATATTGAAGAATCCTTGCATCCCTGGGATAAAACCCACTTGGTCATGGTGTATGATCTTTTTAATGTGTTGCTGGATTCTGATTGCTAGGATTTTGTTGAGGATTTTTGCATCTATGTTCATCAGTGAAATTGGCCTGTAGCTTTCTTTTTTTGTGGTGTCTTTGTCAGGTATTAGGGTGATGGTGGCCTCATAGAATGAGTTTGGAAGTTTACCTTCCTCTGCAGTTTTCTGGAATAGCTTCAGTAAGATAGGTGTTAGCTTTTCTCAGAATTTTTGGTAGAATTCAGCTGTGAAGCCGTCTGGACCTGGGCTTTTGTTTGCTGGAAGATTTCTGATTACAGTTTCAATTTCCGTGCTTGTGATGGGTCTGTTAAGATTTTCTATTTCTTCCTGGTTCAGTTTTGGAAAGTTGTACTTTTCTAAGAATTTGTCCATTTCTTCCAAGTTGTCCATTTTATTGGCATATAATTGCTGATAGTAGTCTCTTATGATTCTTTGTATTTCTGAGTTGTCTGTCGTGATCTCTCCATTTTCATTTCTAATTTTGTTGATTTGATTTTTTTCTCTTTGTTTCTTGATGAGTATGGCTAATGGTTTGTCAATTTTATTTATCCTTTCAAAGAACCAGCTTTTTGCTTTGTTGATTTTTGCTATGGTCTCCTTTGTTTCTTTTGCATTTATTTCTGCCCTAATTTTTAGGATTTCTTTCCTTCTACTAACTCTGGGGTTCTCTATTTCTTCCTTTTCCAGTTGCTTTAGGTGTAGCGTTAGGTTATTTATTTGACTTTTTCTTGTTTCTTGAGGTATGCCTGTATTGCTATGAACTTTCCTCTTAGGACTGCTTTTATAGTGTCCCAAAGGTTCTGTGTAGTTGTGTTTTCATTTTTATTCATTTCGATGCATATTTTGATTTCTTTTGTGATTTGTTGATATTCAGAAGGGTGTTGTTCAGCCTCCAAATGTTGGAATTTTTAATAGTTTTTCTCCTATAATTGAGATCTAACCTTAGTGCATTATGGTCAGAGAAGATGCTTGGAATAATTTCTGATTTTTTTGAATTTATCAAGGTTAGATTTATGACCCAGAATGTGATCTATCCTGGAAAAGGTTCCGTGTGCACTTGAGTAAAAGGTGAAATTCATTGTTTTGGGGTGAAATGTCCTATAGATGTCAATTAGGTCTAACTGGTCTATTGTATCGTTCAACGTTTGCATTTCTTTGTTAATTTTCTGTTTAGTTGATCTGTCCATAGGTGTGAGTGGGGTATTAAAGCCTCCCACTATTATTGTGTTATTATTAATTTCCCCTTTCATGCTTGTTAGCAATTGTCTTACATATTGCGGTGCTCCTATGTTGGGTGCATATATATTTATAATTGTTATATCTTCTTCTTGGATTGATCCTTTAATCATTATGTAGTGGCCTTCTTTGTCCCTTTTCACAGCCTTTGTTTTAAAGTCTATTTTATCGGATATGAGTATTGCTACTCCTGCTTTCTTTTGGTCTTTATTTGCATGGAATATCTTTTTCCAGCCCTTCACTTTTAGTCTGTATGTGTCCGTTGTTTGGAGGTGGGTCTCTTGTAGGCAGCATATATAGGGATCTTGTTTTTGTATCCCTTCAGCCAGTCTTTGCCTTTTGGTTGGGGCATTCAACCCATTTACATTTAAGGTAATTATTGATAAGTATGCTCCTGTTGCCATTTACTTTGTTGTTTTGAGTTCGGATTTATACGTCCTTTTTATGTTTCCTGTCTAAAGTCTATCCTTTAGCATTTGTTGGAGAGCTGGTTTGGTGGTGCTGAATTCTCTCAGCTTTTGCTTGTCTGTAAAGCTTTTGATTTCTCCTTCATATTTGAATGAGATCCTTGCTGGGTACAGTAGTCTTGGCTGAAGGTTATTATCTTTCATCACTTTAAGTATGTCTTGCCATTCCTTCCTGGCCTGAAGAGTTTCTATTGAAAGATCTGCAGTTATTCTTATGGGGATCCCCTTGTGTGTTATTTGTTGTTTTTCCCTTGCTGCTTTTAATATTTGTTCTTTGTGTTTGGTCTTTGTTAGTTTGATTAAAATATGTCTTGGGGTGTTTCGCCTTGGGTTTATCCTGTTTGGCACTCTCTGGGTTTCTTGGACTTGGGTGATTATTTCCTTCCCCATTTTAGGGAAGTTTTCAACTATTATCTCCTCAAGTATTTTCTCATGGTCTTTCTTTTGTCTTCTTCTTCTGGGACTCCTATAATTCGAATGTTGGAGCGTTTCATATTGTCCTGGAGGTCTCTGAGGTTGTCCTCATTTCTTTTAATTCGTCTTTCTTTTTCCCTCACTGATTCATTTATTTCTACCATTCTATCTTCTATTTCACTAATCCTATCTTCTGCCTCTGATATTCTGCTATTTGTAGCCTCCAGAGTGTTTCTGATCTCATTTATTCCATTATTCATTATATGTTGACTCTTTTTATTTCTTCTAGGTCCTTGTTAAACCTTTCTTGCATCTTCTCAATCCTTGACCTCAGGCTATTTATCTGTGATTCCACTTTGATTTCAAGATTTTGGATCATTATCACTATCAGTGTTTGGAATTCTTTCTCAGGTAGATTCCCTATCTCTTCCTCTTTTGTTTGGTTTGGTGGGCATGTCTCCTGTTCCTTTACCTGCTGGATATTCCTCTGTCTCTTCATCCTGGTTATATTGCTGCGTTTGGGGGTGGCTTTTCTATATGCCGGGAATTTGTGGAGTTCTCTTTCTTATAGAGTTTCCTCTCTGTGTTTGGGGTTATATCAGTGGCTTGTCAAAGTTTCTTGATTAGGGAGGCTTGTGTTGGAGTTCTGGTGGTTGGAGCTGGATTTCCTCTCTCTGGAGTGCTGTGAAGTGTGAAGTAATGGGTTATGAGACATCAATGGTTTTGGAGTATTTTGAGTTGCCTGTGTATTGAAGCTCAGGGGCTTGTTCTTGTGTTGCTGTAGAATTTGCATGGTATGTCTTGCTCTGGAGCTTGTTGGCCCTTGGGTGGTACTCAATTTCAGTATAGGTATGAAGGCGTTTGATGAGCTCTTATTGGATAATGTTCCCTGTATTCAAGAATTCTTTGATGATCTCAGGATTTGGACTTACGCCTCCTGATTCTGGTTTTCAGATTTATTTTTACAATAGCCTCATGATTTCTCCATCTATTCAGCACTAATGTTAAAACATCTAGGTTAATGATGATAGGTTTCTCTACCTTGAGGGTCGTCCCTAGAGGACGCTGAGTTACTTGGAGGAGAGAAGAGGGAGGGAGTAGTTAGAGGTGAGTGGAATCGGATGAGGTGGTATCAAAAGAGGGAAAAGCAAGTTAGCCCATAACCACTTTCTTGTGTGTGCTCCGAAGTCTGGACCTCTCAGAGGTGGTCACAGAGTTATACATGGAAGAGGAGAGGGAGGAAGTAGATAGAGGTGGACAGGAGGATAAAAGAGGGAGATGGAAAGGAGGGATTCAGATCCGGCCAGTGACCAGTTCCCTGAGAATTCTCCACCTTCTGGAATACACAGAGATTCATAGAGTTGGGTAGAGAAGAGGAAGGGGAGGGAAGAGACAAAAGTCACCTGGTGGAGAAAAGAGAGATTCCAAAGGTGAAGCGAGTGGTCAAGCCAGAAGTCTCGCACTCATGTAAAACTGGGCACTGAAGATTAGGTTTTTAAAAGTACAAAATTGGCAACAAATACCAAAATGCCAAGATTAAAAATCTGGAGTAAAGATTGGATTTTCAAAGATAGAATATTGAAGAGAAGAAGAAGAAGGAGAGAGAAATTTAAAAAAAAATAGAGAAAAAATTAAAATATAATAAAAGACTCCAGAATTATTAAAAGACAACTTCCTCCACCAATAGGACTATATATGGTGTTTGCTTTAACGATAGGGGTTTTTTTTTTTTTTGAAAAGTAATATTAGGTTATAAAAATAATAAATGGAAATATAGAAGACTTAAAAATTTAAGCAAGCTTAGAAAAAAAGGATGAAAAAGAAAAGAAGAAAAAACAAATTTAAAAAGCAAAAAAATTTTAAAGAAAGAAAA
Organism: Nanger dama; assembly: GCA_917880005.1. Classification (NCBI taxonomy): domain Eukaryota; kingdom Metazoa; phylum Chordata; class Mammalia; order Artiodactyla; family Bovidae; genus Nanger; species Nanger dama. The sequence continues at coordinate 19,055,298 of CAKJTW010000014.1, forward strand.
AAATTCTTAAAAAAAAATTCACGCTTCCACATCATCCCCCCCCCCCCAAAAAAATTTTGATCATAAAAGTAGTAACGGTATATCTGATTGTGGGGTCGCTACCAAGGCAGTTCCCTCTGTTTGACTTCCTGTTTGCTGATTTCTTCCGTGTCTGATTTCTGTCTTGCCACAGGGAGGGTGGTGGTGAGCTCTGCACTGGGCTTGCCCCTTCTCGCTCCGCAGGATAACCGTGTGAGGCCTGCCCTATGCTTCATGCACTTCCCCAGTCTAAGCCGCTCAGGTTTGGCGCTCAGGAAGCCCCCTCTGGGTGTCGGGTTTGGTTGATCCTGGGCTATGTTCCCTTCCCAAGTCCGAATGGCTAGGGAGTTTGGCGCGCACTATTGTTGCATCTTCTGGGCTTTCCGGGTCGCTCAATTTTCTGGGTGCTCCACTGGGGCTCTTTCTCAGGCAGATGATGACTGTTCAGAGACCCCCAGAAGTCTCAGTAATGAAACCTGCTTGCAATTTGGTAGGTAATGTCTCTCTTGAGCTGTGATTGCCCTCTTCCAGCGCTTAAGGCTCTGGCTGCCTGTCGCCGGTGGGGGATGGCCTGCCGCCAGCTATTTCCGATCCATCCTTTGTTCTGTGCACGGGCCTGTCGGTGTCTTATGTTCGAGCATTTCGCGTGTTAGTTATCCCCCAGTCTGGTTTGCTAGTCTGAGATAAATCGTTCTAGCCATGCACGGACCGATTCTGGCCCCATTACACCCCGATTCTGGCCCCGTTATGCCCCAATTCTCGAGAAAAGCCCTGCAGCCTACGTCTCCCGTGGCCCAATTCTTAGAAAGCACTGTCGCTGGCGCACTCTTCCCTGCCCAACCCCCACTTCCGTCGGATGCAGGCGTTTGCGCTGCTTATCCACTGGGGGTTATACTGTTGAATTAGTAATCTGTTGGTTTTAATTATTTATTTATTCTTCCTTCCTGTTTTGTTGCCCTCTGTGCTTCCAGGGCTCGCCCCATACACAGCTGTGCGAAAGTTCTCCAATTTTATGGAACCTCTCTTTTTAAGAGTCTCTTCCTGGGACGGGATTCCCTTCCCATGCTGGGGTTCCCTCCTTACCTCCTTTGTCTCTATCTTCATCCTTTAAAATAATTCCTACCTGGTTTTGAAGCCAATGATCTGCTTTGCTGGATGCCTGATGTCCTCTGCCAGCAGTCAGAAGTTATTTTGTGGAATTTACTCAGCATTGAAATGTTCTTTTGATGAGGTAGAGAGGGAGAAAGTGTTCTCCCCATCCTATTCCTCCGCCATCTTTTCACTCCCCAGGAAGATGATCAAGATGTCCTTTTCATTATAGGGAACTGGAATGCAAAAGTAGGAAGTCAAGAAACACCTGGAGTAACAGGAAAATTTGGTCTTGGAGTACGGAATGAAGCAGGGCAAAGGCTAATAGAGTTTTGCCAAGAGAACACACTGGTCATAGCAAACACCCTCTTCCAACAACACAAGAGAAGACTCTACACATGGACATCACCAGATGGTCAACACCAAAATCAGATTGAATATATTTTTGCAGTCAAAGATGGAGAAGTCTATACAGTCAGCAAAAACAAGACCAGGAGCTGACTGTAGCTCAGATCGTGAACTCCATATTGCCAAATTCAGACTTAAACTGAAGAAAGTGGGGAAATCCACTAGACCATTCAGGTATGACCTAAATCAAATCCCTTATGATTATACAGTGGAAGTGAGAAATAGATTTAAGGTACTAGATCTGACAGAGTGCCTGATGAACTATGGATGGAGATTTGTGTCATTTTACAGGAGACAGGGATCAAGACCATCCCCATGGAAAAGAAATGCAAAAAAGCAAAATGGCTATCTTGGGAAGCTTTACAAATAGCTGTGAAAAGAAGAGAGGTGAAAAGCAAAGGAGAAAAGGGAAGATATAAGAATCGAATGCAGAGTTCCAAAGAATAGCAAGGAGAGATAAGAAAACCTTCCTCAGTGACCAATGCCAAGAAATAGAGGAAAAGAACAGAATGGGAAAGACTAGAGATCTCTTCAAGAAAATGAGAGATACCAAGGGAACATTTCATGCAAAGATGGGCTCGATAAAGGACAGAAATGGTATGGACCTAATAGAAGCAGAATATATTAAGAAGAGGTGGCAAGGATACACGGAAGAATTGTACAAAAAAGAGCTTCACGACCTGCAGACGATCACAATGGTGTGATCACTCACCTAGAGCCAGACATCCTGGAATGTGAAGTCAAGTAGGCCTTAGAAAGCATCGCTATGAACAAAGCTAGTGGAGGTGATGGAATTCCAGTTGAGCTGTTTCAAATCCTGAAAGATGATGCTGTGAAAGTGCTGCACTCAATATGCCAGCAAATTTGGAAAACTCGGCAGTGGCCACAGGACTGGAAAAGGTCGGTTTTCATTCCAATCACAAAGAAAGGCAATGCCAAAGAATGCTCAAACTACCGCACAACTGTACTCATCTCACATGCCAGTAAAGTAATGCTCAAAATCCTCCAAGCTAGGCTTTAGCAATACGTGAACTGTGAACTTCCTGATGTTCAAGCTGGTTTAGAAAAGGCAGAGGAATCAGAGATCAAATTGCCAACATCTGCTGGATCATGGAAAAAAGCAAGAGAGTTCCAGAAAAACATTTATTTCTGCTTTATTGACTATGCCAGAGTCTTTGACTGTGTGGATCACAATACACTGTGGAAAATTCTGGAAGAGATGGGAAAACCAGACCACCCGACCTGCCTCTTGAGAAACCTATCTGCAGGTCAGTAAGCAACAGTTAGAACTGGACATGGAACAACAGACTGGTTCCAAATAGGAAAAGGAGTACATCAAGGCTATATACTGTCACCCTGTTTATTTAACTTCTATGCAGAGTGCATCATGAGAAACGCTGGGCCAGAAGAAGCACAAGCTGGAATCAAGATTGCTGGGAGAAATGTCAATAACCTCCTATATACAGATGACACCACCTTTATGGCAGAAAATGAAGAGGAACTAAAAAGCCTCTTGATGAAAGTGGAAGAGGATAGTGAAAAAGTTGGCTTAAAGCTCCACATTCAGAAAATGAAGATCATATTGTCTGGTCCCATCACTTCTTGGGAAATAGATAGTGAAACAGTGTAAACAATGTCAGAGTTTATTTTCTTGGGCTCCAAAATCACTGCAGATGGTGATTGCAGTCATGAAATTAAAAGATGCTTGCTCCTTGAAAGGAAAGTTATGACTAACCTAGACAGCAAATTAAAAAGCAGAGATATTACTTTTCCAACAAAGGTCCATCAAGGCTATGGTTTTTCCAGTGGTCATGTATGGATGTGAGAGTTGGACTGTGAAGAAAGCTGAGCTCTGAAGAATTGATGCTTTTGAACTTTGGTGTTGGAGAAGACTCTTGAGAGTCCCTTGGACTGCAAGGTAATCCAATGTATCCATCCTAAAGGAGACCAGTCTGGGTGCTTTTTGGAAGAACTGATGCAAAAGCTGAAACTCCAATAGTTTTGCCACCTTATTGAAGAGTTGACTCATTGGAAAAGACACTGATGCTGCGAGGGGATTGGGGGCAGGAAGAGAAAGGGATGACAGAGGATGAGATGGCTGGATGACATCACCGACTCAATGGACATGTGTTTGAGTGAAGTCCGTGAGTTGGTGATGGACAGGGAGGCCTGGCATGCTGTGATTCATGGGGCTGCAAAGAGTCGGACACAGGACTGAGCAACTGTTCTGACCTGAACTGAACTGAGAGGAAGATCAGGGCCTGAGAAACTATTTCAAAATGTTATAAATGAAAATCTCCCTAACATGGGAAAGGAAATATTTACCCAAATCTGGGAAGCATAGAGAGTTTCATATAGGATAAACCCAAGGAGAAACACAGTGAGACACATGTTTGCCAAACTAACAAAAACTGAAAAGAAAAAAAATATTGAAAGCAGCAAGGGAAAAGTAATAAATAGATGGTAGTCACCATCTACAATAATTTTGGAGTCTAAGAAAAGAAAATCTGCCACAGTTCACACTTTCCCCCCCCTCTATTTGCCATGAAGTGATGGGACCCGATGCCATTAACTTAGTTTTTTGAATGTTGAGTTTTAAGCCAGCTTTTTCACTCCCCTTTTCACCTTCATCAAGAAGTTCTTTAGTTCCTCTTCCATTTCTGTCTTTAGAGTTATTATCTGCATATCTGAGGTTGTTGATATTTCTCCTTGCAATCTTAATTCTAGTTTGTGATTTATCCAGCCCAGCATTTTGAATGATGTACTCTGCACATAAGTTAAATAAACAAGGTGATAATAAACAGCCTTAACGTACCCCTTTCCTAGTTTGGAACCAGTCCACTCTTTTATGTCTGGTTCTAACTTTTGCTTCTTGACCTGCATACATACAGGTTTCTCAGGAGACAGGTAAGGTGGTCTGATACTCCCACCTCTTGAATTTTCACAGTTGTGATCCACACAGTCAAAGGCTTTAGCATCATTGATGAAGCAGAAGTAGATGTTTTTCTAGAGCTCCTTTGCTTTCTCCATGGTCTAACAAATGTTGACAGTTCGATCTCTGGTTCCACTGCCTCTTCAGACCCCAGCTTGTACATGTTGAAGCTCTCAGTTCACATACTGCTGAAGCCTAGCTTGAAGGATTTTGAGAGTACTCTTGCTAGAATGTGAAATGAGCACATTTGTATGTGGCAGTTGGTACATTCTTGGATAGTTCCTTTTGGGATTGGAATGAAAACTGACCTTTACCAGTCTTGTGGCCATTGCTGAGTTTTCAAAATTTGCTGACATATTGAGTGCATCACTTTAGTAGCATTTTCTTTTAGGATTTGAAATAACTTAGCTGGAATTCCATCACCTCCACTAACTTTATTGGTAGTAATACTTTCTGAGGCCCACTTGACTTCATATTCCAGCTTATCCAGCTCTAGGTGAGTGAATGCACCATCATGGTTATATGGGTCTTAAGACCTTTCTTTTGTACAATTCTTATGAATATTCTTGTCATTTATTCTTAATCTCTTTTACTTCTGTTAGGTCCTATCATTGCTGTATTTTAACATGCCCATTCGTACATGAAATATTCCATTGATATCTAACATTTTCTTGAAGAGATGTTTAATTTTTCCCATCCTATTGTTTTCTCTATTTTTCCCTTATTCATTTAACAAAGCCTTCTTACCTCTCCTTGCTATTCTCTAGAACTCTGCATTCACTTGTGTATATCTTTCTCTCTTTCTCATTTGCCTTTTGCTTCTCCTCTTTCCTCAGCTATTTGTAAATCCTCCTCAGACAAGCATTTTGCTTTCTTGAATTTCTTTTTCTTTGGGATGGTTTTGGTCACTGCCTTCTGTAAAATGTTATGAATCTTTTTCATAGTTCTTCAGGCACTCAGTCTATCAAATTTAACCCCTTGAACCAATTTGTTACTCCATTGTATAATCATAAGGGATTTTATTTCTTTCATAACTGAATGGCCTAATCATTTCCCTTACTTTCTTCAACTTAAGCCTGAATTTTACAATAAGGGGTTCATGATCTGAGTCACAGTCAGCTTCAGGTCTCATTTTTACTGCCTGCATTGTGCTCTCCATTTTTGCCTGCAAAGAACATAATCAGTCTGATTTTGATATTGACCATCTGGTAATGTCCATGTGCAGAGTATTCTCTTGAGTTGTTGGAAAAGAGTGTTTGCTATGAACAGTGTGGATGCAATATCAAAAATGACAGAATGATCTTGGTTCATTTCAAAGCAAACAACTCAAAGTCATAGTAATACAAATTTATACCCCAACCACTAGTGCCAAAGAAGTTGAAATTGAAAGGTTCTATGAAGACCTACAAGACCTTCTAGAGCTAACATCTAAAAAAGATGTTATTTTCATCATAAGGGACTGGAATGCAAAAGCAGGAAGTAGAGAGATATCTGGAGTGACAGGCAAATATTGACTTTGGAGTACAAAATGAAGCAGGGCAAAGGGTAACAGGATTTTGCCAAGAGAATACACTTACAGCAAGCACTCTCTTCCAACAACAAAAGAGATGACTCTACACATGGACATCACCAGATGATTAACATTGAAATCAGATTGATTATATTCTTTGCAGTTGAAGAAAGAGAAGTTCTATACAGTGAACAAAAATAAAACCTGGAGCTGACTTGTGGCTCAGGTATGAGCTTCCTATTGCAAATTCAGACTTACATTGTAGAAAGTAGGGAAAATCACTAGGTCATTCATGTATGACCTAGATAAAACCCCTTATGATTATGAAGTAGAAGTGACAAATAGATTCAAGGGATTAGATCTGATAGAACACCTGAAGAGCTATGAATGGAGCTTTGTAACATTATACAGGAAGCAGTGACCAAAACCATTCCAAAGAAAAAGAAATGCAAGGAAGCAAAATAGTTATCTGAGGAGGTATTAAAAATAGCTGAGAAAAAGGGAAGGGAAAGCAAAGGAGAAAGGGAAAACTATATTCGACTGAATGCAGAGTTCTAAAGAGTAGTAGGATGAGATAAGAAAACTTTTTTATACATCTGTGTCTCTTTTGCTGTCTCCAATTAAAAAAATAAATTTATATTAAAAAGAAAGCCTTTTTAAATGAACAGTAAAAAGAAATAGAAGAAAACAATAGAATGACAAAGATTAGAGTTATCTTCATGAAAGTTAGAGATACGAAGGGAATAGTTCATGAAAAGATGAACACAATAAAGTACAGAAGCGATAAGGACCCAATAGAAATAGGAGAGATTAAGAAGTGGTGGCTGCGATCCAAAAGTCTGCAAGCAATAAATGCTGGAGAGGATGTGGAGAAAAGGGAACCCTCTTACGCTGCTGGTGGGAATGCAAACTAGTACAGCCAATATGGAAAACAGTGTGGAGATTCCTTAAAAAATTGCAAATAGAACTGCCTTATGATCCAGCAATCCCACTGCTGGGCATACACACCGAGGAAACCAGAACTGAAAGAGACACGTGTACCCCAATGTTCATTGCAGCACTGTTTATAATAGACAGGACATGGAAGCAACCTAGATATCCATCAGAAGATGAATGGATAAGAAAGCAGTGGTACATATACACAATGGAGTACTACTCAGCCCTTAAAAAGAATAAATTCGACTCAGTTCTAATGAGATGGGTGAAACTGGAGCCAATTATACAGAATGAAGTAAGCAAGAAAGAAAAACACCAATACAGTATACTGACACATATATATGGAATTTAGAAAGAGAGTAATGATGACCCTCTATGTGAGACAACAAAAGAGACTCAGGGGTATAGAACGGACTTTTGGACTCTGAGGGAGAGGGAGAGGGTGGGATGATTTGGGAGAGTGGCATTGAAACATGTATACTATCTTGTAAGAATGAAGCACCAGTCTATGTTCAATACAGGCTACAGGATGCATGGGGCTGGTGCACAGGATGATTCAGGGAGATGATGCGGGGTGGGAGGTGGGAGGGGGTTTCGGCATTGGGAGATCGTGGACACCTGTGGCTGATTCATGTCAATGTATGGCAGAACAAATACAGTATTGTAATGTAGCATAGAGTATTTAAAAAATTTAAAAAAAAGAAAGAAAAAAAAAGACTTTAAAGAAATTGTACGAAGCAGTCCAAAAACTATTGTGCAAATAATACTTAACTGGCAGTTCTTTGATTAAATGTTAGTTAAGTAATTAAAAAAAAAGAAGTGGTGGCAAGAATACACAGAAAAACTCTACAAAAAGGTCTTAGTTACCTGGATAACCATGACTATGTGGTCATTTGCCTAGAGCCATACATCCTGGGGTGTAAAGTCAAATGAGCCTTAAGAAGAATTATTACAAACAAAGATCATGGAGGTGATGGAATTCCAGTTGAATTATTTTATATCCCTAAAGATGATGATGTTAAAAGTGCTGCATTCAACGTGTCTGTAAATATGGAAAACTCAACAGTGGCCACAGGACTGAAAAAGGTCAGTTTTCATTCTAATCCCAAAGAAAGGCAATGCCAAAGAATCTTCAAACTGCTGCATAATCATGCTTATTTCACATGCAAGATAATGCTCAAAAATCCTTCAAACTACACTTCAACAATACATGAGCCAAAAATATACAAGTTTGGATTTGAAGTGACAGAAGAATAAGATCAACTCTCCAACATCCACTGGGCTACTTACAAAACAAGAGAATTCCAGAAACACATCTACTTCATTGACTATGCTAAAGACTTTGAATGTGTGGATCACAGCAAATTGCAGAAAATTCTTTGAGTAGGGAATACCAGACCACCTTACCTGCCTCCTGAGAAATCTGTAGGTCAAGAAACAACAGTTAGAACCAGATGTGGAAAAACAGACTGGTTCCAAATTGGGAAAGGAGTATGTGATGGCTGTATATTGTCACCCTGTTTATTTAACTTATATGCAGAGTACATCAAGTGAAATACTGGACTGGATGAATCACAAGCTGGAATCAAGATTGCCAGGAGAAATACAAATAACCTCAGATATGCAGATGACACCACCCTTATGGCAGAAAGTGAAGAGGAACTAAAAAGCCTCTTGATGAAAGTGAAAGAGGAGAGTGAAAAAGCTAGTTTAAAACTCAACATTCAAAAAACTAAGATCATGGCATCCAGTCCCATCGCTTCATGGCAAATAGATGGGCAAACAACAGAAACAGTGACAGACTTTTATTGAGCTCCAAAATCACAGAAGATGGTGACTACAGCCAAGAAATTTAAAAGATGTTTCCTCCTTGGATGAAAAACTATGACAAACCTAGACAGTGTATTAAAAGCAGAGACATCACTTTTCAACAAAGGCTAAAGTTATTCCAGTAGTCATGTACAGATGTGAGAGTTGGACCATAAAGAAGGCTGAGTGCTGAAGAATTGATGCTTTTGAACTGTGGTGCTGGAGAAGACTCTTGACAGTCCCTTTGTTGCCAGGAGAGCCAACCAGTCCATCCTAAAGGAAATGAGTCCTGGATATTCATTGGAAGGACTGATGCTGAACCTGAAGCTCCAATACTTTGGCCACCTGATGCGAAGAGCTGACTCATTGCAAAGACCCTGATGCTGTGAAAGATTGAAGGCAGAAGAAGAAGAGGGTGACAGAAGATAAAATGGTTGATGGCATTACCAACTCAATAGACATGAGTTTGAGCAAACTCTGGGAGGTGGTGAAGGACAGGGAGGCCTGGTACGCTGCAGTCCAGTGGATCGCCGAGTCAGACACAACTGAGTGACTGAAAAATAACAATGGTATGTTAGTTAATTAATATATGTGTATATTCCCTGTCCTACACAATAATTTTTTGTAGCTTATTCATTTTATACATAATGGTTTGTATCTCTTAATCTTCTATACTTAATATTTTTGCTTTCATCTCTCCACTGGTAACCACTAGTTTGTTCTCTATATATGAGCTTGTTTCTGTTTTATTTTTTCATTCATTTATTTTCATATTCCACACTAAGTGAAAGCAGTATTTATGTTTCTCTCTCTGATTTATTTCACTAAGAATAACCCCTCCCAGTCCATCCATGTTGTTGCAAACGCAAAATTTCAGTTTTTTTATCCCTGAGTAATACACACATACACACACACACACCTTCTTTATCCATTCATCTGCTGATAGATACTTAGATTACCTCAATATCTTGGTTTTGTAAATAATAAAACAATAAATGATGCTATTATCATTGGAATGCATCTGTCCTTTTCAAGTTCAGTTCAGTTCCGTTCAGTTCAGTTGCTCAGTCGTGTCCGACTCTTTGCGACCTCATGAATCGCAGCACACCAGGCCTGCCTGTTCATTACCATCTCTCGAGTTCACTCAGAGGCACGTCCATCGAGTCCGTGATGCCATCCAGCCATCTCATCCTCGGTCGTCCCCTTCTCCTCCTGCCCCCAATCCCTCCCAGCATCAGAATCTTCCAGTGAGTCAACTCTTCCCATGAGGTGGCCAAAGTACTGGAGTTTCAGCTTTAGCATCATTCCTTCCAAAGAAATACCAGGGCTGATCTCCTTCAGAATGGACTGGTTGGATCTCCTTGCAGTCCAAAGGACTCTCAAGAGTATTCTCCAACACCACAGTTCAAAAGCATCTATTCTTCGACTCTCAACTTTCGTCACAGTCCAACTCTCACATCCATACATGACCGCTGGAAAAACCATAGCCTTGACTAGACGGACATTTATTGGCAAAGTAATGTCTGCTTTTAGTATGCTATCTAGGTTGGTCATAACTTTTCTTCCAAGGAGTAAGTGTCTTTTAAATTCATAGCTGCAGTCACCAACTGCAGTGATTTTGGAGCCTCCCAAAATAAAGTCTGACACTGTTTCCACTGTTTCCCCATCTATTTCCCATGAAGTGATGGGACCGGATGCCATCATCTTTGTTTTCTGAATGTTGAGCTTTAAGCCAACTTTTTCACTCTCCTCTTTTACTTTCATCAAGAGGCTTTTTAGTTCCTCTTCACTTTCTGCCATACGGGTGGTGTCATCTGCATATCTGAGGTTATTGATATTTCTCCCAGCAATCTTAATTCCAGCTTGTGCTTCATCCAGTCCAGCATTTTGCATGATGTACTCTGCATATAAGTTAAGTAAGCAGGATAAAAATATACAGCCTTGATGTCCTCCTTTACTAATTTGGAACCGTCCATTGTTTCATGCTGATTCTAACTGTTGCTTCTTGACCTGTATACAGATTTCTCAGGAGGCAGGTAGGTGGTATGGTATTCCCATCTGTTGAAAAATTTCCCACAGTTTGTTGTTATCCACACAGTCAAAGGTTTAGCATAATCAATGTAGCAGAAGTAGAGGTTTTTCTGAAACTCTCTCCCTTTTTGATGATCCAGTGGATGTTGGCAGTTTGATCTTTGGTTCCTCTGCCTTTTCTAAATTCAGATTGAACGTCTGTAATTTCTTGGTTCATGTACTTTTGAAGCCTAGCTTGGGGAATTTTGAACATTACTTTGCTGGTGTGTGAAATGAGTCCAATTGTGCAGTAGCTTGAACATTCTTTGGCATTGCCTTTCTTTGGGATTGGAATGAAAACTGACCTTTTCCAGTCCTGTGGCCACTGCTGAGTTTTCCAAATTTGCTGGCATATGGAGTGCAGCAATTTAACAGCATCATCTTTTAGGATTTGAAATAGCTTACCTGGAATTCCATCGCCTTCACTATCTTTGTTCATAGTGATGCTTCCTAAGGCCCCCTTGACATTGCATTCCAGAATGTCTGGCTCTATGTGAGTGATCACACCTTCATGGTTGTCTGGGTCATGAGATATGTTTTGCATAGTTCTTCTATATATTCTTGCCACCTCTTCTTTATATCTTCTGCTTCTGTTAGGTCCATGACATTTCTGTCCTTTACTGTGCACATCTTTGTGTTAAATGTTCCCTTGGTATCTCTAATTTTCTTGTAGGGATCTCTAGTCTTTCTCATTCTATTGTTTTCCTCTATTTCTTTGATCACTGAGGAAGGCTTTCTTCTCTCTCCTTGCTATTCTTTGGAACTCTGCATTCAGACAGGTATATCTTTCATTTCTCTTTTGCCTTTAGCTTCTTTTCCTTTCTCAGCTCTTTATAAGGCCTCCTCAGACAACCATTTGGCTTTTTGTATTTATTTTTCTTGGGAATGATCTTGATCACTGCCTCCTGAACAGTGTCACAAACCTCTGTCCATAGGTCTTCAGGCATTCTGTCCATCAGATCTAATCCCAAGAATCTATTTGTCACTTTGTCTGTGTTATCTTAAGGGATTTGATTTAGGTCATACCTGAATGGCCTAGTGGTTTTTCCTATCTTCTTCAATTTAAGTCTGAATTTTGCAATAAGGAGCTCATGATCTGAGCCACATTCAGCTCTCAGTCTTATTTTTATGATTGTATAGAGCTTCTTCATTTTTGGCTACAAAGAATATAATCAACCTGATTTTAGTGTTGACAGTCTGGTGATGTCCATGTATAAAGACTTCTCTTATGTTTTTGGAAGAGGGTGTTTTCTATGACAGGTGTGTTCTCATGGCAAAATTCTGTTAGCCTTTGTCCTGCTTCATTTTGTACTCTAAGGCCTAATTTGCCTGCGATTCCAGGTACCTCTTGATTTACTAATTTTGCATTCTAGCCCACTATGATGAAAAGGACATCTCTTTTGAGTGTTAGCCTTAGAAGTTCTTGTACGTCTTCATAGAACCGTTCAACTTCAGCTTCTTCAGCATTATTGGTTAGGGCACAGTCTTAGGTTACTGTTCTATTGAATGGTTTGCCTTGGAATTGAACAGAGATCATTCTGTCATTTTTGAGATTGCACCCAAGTACTGCATTTCAGACTCTTTTGTTGACTATGAGGGCTACTCCATTTCTTCTAAGGGATTTTTGCCCACAGTAGTAGATATAATGGCCATTTGAATTAAATCCGCCCATTCCAGTCCGATTTTAGTTCACTGATACTTAAAATGTCAGTGTTCATTCTTGACATTTCCTGTTTGACCACTTTCAATTTACCTTGATTCATGGACCTAACATTCTAGGTTTCTAAGCAATGTTGTTCTTAAAGAATCAGACTTTACTTCTATCATCAGTCACATCCACAACTGGGCACTCTTTTTGCTTTGGCTTTTTATCTTCATTCTTTCTGACATTATTTCTGCATTCTTCTCCAGTAGCATATTGGGCACCTACTGACATGGGGAGTTCCTCTTTCAGTGTCATATCTTTTTGCCTTTTCATACTGTTCATGGGATTCTCAAGGCAAGAATACTGGAGTGGTTTACCATTCCCTTCTCCAGCGGACCATGTTTTGTCAGAACTCTCCACCATGACCTATCCATCATGGATGGCCCTACATGGCATGCCTCATAGTTTCATTGAGTTATACAAGGCTATGGTCCATGTGATCAATTTGATTAGTTTTCTGGGTAGTGGTTTTCATTCTGTCTGCCTTCTGACAGACAAGGATAAGAGGCTTATGGAAACTTCCTGATGGGAGAGACTGTTAGTAGTGGAAACTGAGTCTTGTTCACATAGGCAGGGCCTATGCTGTTTACATGTGTCCAGTGTGTTTGGTGAGAGAGCTGGAAATGAATTGATCATAGGTTAAGTTTTCCCACAGGGTGTGTTTGCAGCTATCATGCTGCTGAGAGGTAGGGCTCGAGAAGAAAGGGTTAGTCAGAGCCAGATGTGAGGCTGGGCTGCTCGTATGCTCAGTGTTTTTCACTGCCTTTTCAGGAGTGGGGTTGGGTCCAAGGTGCTGGAGCAGAGGCCCTAAAGCTTGGGTCCAATTTCCTTCCATTCCCTCTAGGTGTGCACTCTTCCCACTCTTAGCATCAGCACCTTCACTCTAGGAGGGAGTAGCTTTGGAAGAAGAAGGGCCATAGCTGGCACTCTTTGTGGGCTGAGTGCTAGGTAATGCGGTCCCAGCACTCATCCACAGTTCGGGGTCACTCCAGATCCACTGCCTTCACAACTGCCAGCAATGGTTACCCTTGCTCCATTTCGATGCAGTGCTAGGCCAGCATCTGCTTCTTCCCCCACACATGTGCACCATTTTTGGTAGTTGCCACTTTCACCTTAGTGTGGAGCTGTGCAAGTGTTAAAGGGGCCAGAGCAGGTACTTAGTATGAGCTGGGTCATGGGAACCAGCCAGTGTCCTGGGCAGTTTCGGTTTGCTTCCTCAACTGTGTTCCCAGGAGTAAGTATAAGCATGCTCTTTATCAGTAGGCACTAGGTTTCTTACAGAACTCCTGTTTGTAACACTAGTTTTCAAACCATACAAAGGGAGCACAGCTTCCTGTCATTGAATCCCAGGCTGGGGTCCCCAATATGTGGCCTGAACCACTTACTCCCCAGGGAGATCTCTGTGCTTGTGTAATCCCCCTCCTCAACTGTGTCCTCTCCCAGGGGGATGCCTGAATAATTTGATTGAGTGAATAACCTGCCTACCCAAATCCATGTGGATCTTCTTTTACAGTCTAGTTGTATAAACGTCTTTCTGTCAGTTTTCAGTTGGTTTTCAGTGAGAATTTTTCCTCATGTAAATGTATTTTACATGTGTTCATGGGGGAGGGGGAAGTGAGCTCCCAACCATCTTACTGTACCATCATGGTCTCCTCCTTCTATTTGCTTCTTTGTGAAAGCTTGATCATTCCATTAATATTAATCATTCTACAAGAGCAAGGAATATTTTTCATTTATTTAGATAGAAATTTTTATCTTTCAATAGTGTTTTAAAATTTTTTAACATAAATTTTGTATAGTTCTTGCTAAGAGTATGTCTAGATAGTTTATATTTTAACCCAGGGACTTCTCTTCCTTTATACAATCTAACATTTTACTGTTTATATAAAATGGAAACTATTGATTTCTATATTTCATTTTGTATCCTGTTAAGAGAAGTTCCCAGGTGGTACAAAATTCTCATCCAAGCAGGAGATGCAGATTCAATCCCTGGGTCAGAAAGATCCCCTGAAGAAAGAAAAGGCAACCAACTCCATTATTCTTGCCTGGAAAATCCTGTGGACAGAGGACTCTGGCGGGCTACCCTCTATGATGTCCCAAAGAATCAGACATGACTTAATGACTAAACAATAATATATTGCATTCACTGATTTATGTAATAGTTTTTTTAATTGATTCTCTTGATTTTTCTTAATATAATAATACCTAAAATTAAAACTAGCTTTACATTCCAATTGCTTTATTTTGTCTAATTCCATTGGCTAATTCTTTCAATATTATGTCAAATAGGAATGGCAATGATAGGCGACTTTGTGTCATTTCTTAATTAATTAATGCAGATGCTGTTAAATGTTTCTTAAGTGTAAGTAAAATGTATGTTTAATTGATCTCTATTTTAATAAATGAGTGTATATGTGTGAATGTGTATGTATGATCAAAAATAAATGCTTAATTTTTTCAAAGGTTTTTTTGGCATTGTTGGAGATTGTCATATGCTTTCTCCCTTGACCTATTGATATGGTTAAGTTATAATGGATTTTCTTATATGAAATCTTGTATTTCCAGAATAAACTCTCTGACTGTAATTTATTTTAAATATGATATTTTTAATATTTTGCTTATAACTTTTACATAGTTTTTGCAAATAAGCTTTCTTTTTTGTATTAACTTTTTATGTCAACAAATATTTTACATTTGACATTAAAAATTGAATAATTTTCTTTCCTTCTTTCATTATCTGGAACTAGTTAAATAGCAACTAGACTGTCTGTTTTCTTAGTTGTTTGGTAGTGTTTCACACTGAAACTGTATGATCCTGGTGCTGTTTTGAAGGGTAGCTTTTTGAAAAACCCTCTAGTTACTTGAATAATAATAATCAGTTTATCTAGACTTTTAATCTCAGTGTTTAATTTTGACTGAGATTATCTACCTCATCTAGGTTTTTAAACTATTTTCAGGGAATTATGCCAACATGATTACATAGATTAAAAAATCCTGTATTTTTATGGTTATTTTTCCTTTGTCATATTTATTGTGTGTATTTTTGCTTCCTACCTCTGTTTACCAAAAGTATTAACCATTTATTTGTCCATTTTATTTATGTTTTTCAAAAGATATGATTATTTGTTTATTAATGTTATCTTTTTCTGGTTTTCTAACTCATTTATATCTGCTTTTTAGTAATACTTTTGCTTTCTTTTGGTATTTTTTGTTGTTGTTTTATTCACTTTTGAATTTGAATGTTTAACTTGTTTCATTTTTACTGATATGGGTAAGAAAATGATGAATTTTGGAGTGTTTAGTTTGATTGTCACCTGGGTAGAATATATTGCATTTGACTTTTGTAGCCTTCTGGAAATTCTGCAATTAATTTTTTAAAAATTAATTAATTTATTTATTTTACTTTACAATATTGTATTGGTTTTGCCATACATTGACTTGAATCTGCCATGAGTGTACATGTATTCCCCATCCTGAATCCCCCCTCCCACCTCCTTCTCCATCCCATCCCTCTGGGTCATCCCAGTGCACCAGCTCCGAGCACCCTGAATCATGCATTGAACCTGGACTGGTGATTTATTTCACATATGATATTTTACATGTTTCAATGTCATTCTCCCATATCATCCTGCCCTTGCTCTTTCCCACAGAGTCCAAAAGACTGTTCAATACATCTGTGTCTCTTTTGCTGTTTCTCATACAGGGTTACCGTTACCTTCTTTGTGTGTCTGTGTATGTTTGTTAGTTTACATTTTCAAGTAGAAAGACTTTTAAAAGATATTATTAATTTCTAGCTTTATTGCACTTTGGTCAGAATATACTGTTCTGTATTTAAAAAATAATATTTTAACTTTCTAATATATTTATCATTTGTAAATGTTCCATGGGCACTCTTAAAGAAGGTGCATCCTTTATTATTGGAAAACAGAGCTCAATATATAGCCATAAGACCTGCCTTACTGGTCATTTAGATCTTCCATATCTTTACTAATTGATTTTGTCCAGTTAATCTATCTGAATCTAAAAGAAACCAATGTGAGATTAATTTATTTCCAGTAGTCGAGTTAAGCCCATTTACATTTATCAATATGTTGCCGTTTGTTCAGTAGCTCAATCATGTCTGAATCTTTGTGACTCTATGGACAGCAGCATGCCAGGCTTCCCTGTCTTTCATTATCTCCTGGAGTTTGCTCAAACTCATGTCCATTGAGTCAGGGATGCTGTCCAACCATCTAATCCTCTGTCACCCCCTTCTCCTACCAAATGTAATAACATATATATATATGTAATTTATTGATATAATGAATATTATGTGATGTTTTTATTTTAAATTTGTGTTTTCTTTGCTCTCTACTAGTGTTTCTTTTGTTATTTGAGTATTTTAATTTTTGTTAAAACAGACACATTTCTATCTTTGTTTAATACTTTTAGTCATCTCTTATTTGACCAGTACTGAGGTTAAGTAGTAATCATTTCTTCTTTTCTCTACTGTAACTCTCCTATATTCCTACTTTAGACATTAATATTATCTTAATTTTTTTTTTTTTTGGTCTTAAGTATACTGATCCCTGACTACTTGGTTTGCAAGCTTCAAACCCCACATACACATATCCCAGTACACAATAATCAGTAAGTGTGACTTCTGTGTATTTTTAGAGCATATACCAGTTCATACTATAATAGAACATTTAGCTTCATCTTTTAATCTTATTTAAGTAGATAAATATATTTAGTGCTACTCCTGCTGCTGCTGCTGCTAAGTCGCTTCAGTTGTGCGACCCCACAGATGGCAGCCCATTGGGCTCCGCCATCCCTGGGATTCTCCAGGCAAGAACACTGGAGTGGGTTGCCATTTCCTTCTCCAAAGCATGAAAGTGAAAAGTGAAAGTGAAGTTGCTCAGTCATGTCTGACTCAGCGACCCCATGACTATAGCCTACCAGGCTCCTCCCTCCATGGGAGTTTCCAGGCAAGAGTACTGGAGTGGGATACCATTGCCTTCTCCGCCCTAGGGTGTTAAAACATCATTAAAATGAACCTGATAGATACACCATGTCCTCTGAATTCCAGTCTTGAACATCCTGCCATCTATCTAATTATCACTCCAAACCTCATGTATGGGACACTGAGCCCTGAATCTTCCCCAGTCCTGCACCTGTCCTCACCTGGCTGGTGGCACCTCTCTCCTTCCAGATGTTCAAGCCAGAAACCTTGGTGTCATCATCCTTGGCTTCTCACTTTTGCCCTCTTGCTTTTGTTGTATCTACCTTTAGAACAATGTCTAAACCTTTAGCTAATGGCATCACTGACTCTATGGACATAACTTTGAGCAAGTGCTCACTCCTAGAACATTATATTAAAACCTTCCAATTATTTTGTAGCCATCTGAAGCTTATTGTTGGTAAATTCTTCAGAATAGGCTTATGGAAACAATATTTTCTAAGTTTAAGTATGTCTGTGACTTTTATCTGAATACAATTTTGGATAGATTTGAAACCCTAATTTGCAGGGTTTTTTTCCCTTTGAGTATGTTAAACATGCTACAGCTTACTAGTATGACATATTGTTGTCAAATAATATTGATGTTTTTCCTTTTGGGGAGGCCAAAGTTAGTAGTTTTGTAGCACTTATTCATATCCTGGGTCAGTGGCAATTCTCTGTTATGAAGTTTTGTTGATGAAGGCTCCTCTAGATTTTCTCCCCTTGGTCATGGATGATCTGATTGGATTGTATCTTCTACATATACATTGTAGTCTCAAAAACTGTACTCTCACAAGATCATGCTGTCTTCCCTACCCCTTATTGGATGATCTTGTTTCTTATTTTGTCTCTAAACTTCCTGCCTGCTTGCCGCATATGCTGCTGCTGCTGCTGCTAAGTCGCTTCAGTTGTGTCTGACTCTGTGCGACCCCATAGACGGTCTCCTACCAGGCTCCTCTGTCCTTGGGATTCTCCAGGCAAGAACACTGGAGTGGGTTGCCATTTCCTTCTCCAATGCATGAAAGTGAAAAGTGAAAGTGAAGTCGCTCAATTGTGTCCAACTCTTAGCGATCTCATGGACTGCAGCCCACCAGGCTCTTCTGTCCATGGGATCTTCCAGGCAAGAGTACTGGAGTGGGGTGCCATTATCTATATCCAGATCTATCCTTATTATCCTCCCTTCAGACTCAGAAGAATGTTCTAGGTATTACCAAGGGCAAGCTTTAGTTCCCTCTCCTCTTGCTACTCCTGGGAGATCACTGTCAGCCATCTTTCACTCTTTCCTTTACCATTAGTCTCGCTCTTTCCTGACATCTCCTTATCTCATAAACATGATTATCTTAAAAAACAAATCTTTTTGTGACACAATGCAAGACACCATCCAAACTCTCTCCTGCTTATTCCCAAATTAATGATTAGTAGTCTTTTCCTCACCTCCCAGTTACTGTGACTCATTGCAAACTGCCTTTTGTTTCACAACTGTTTTCAAAATAAATCTTGTTACAGTCATCAACGAGTTACCATTTGAAAAATATAATAGACATCTCTAGATTTATCTTATTTGATCATTATTATGTTGAAACTGCTGATTATGCCCTCCTGTACTTCCTTGTGTGTACCTGCAAATTCTCTCTGGCCATTCCTTCTCCACTTCTTCACTGAAGCCTCTTGTATTCCCCACACTTTAACATTCCTGTTTCTTAGGGCTCCATTTCTAGATCATTTCCTCATTCTACATTTTCCTTTTGGTGGTCTCATCTACTTTGTCAACTTTAACTACTATTCATAGGCTGGGGACTTCTTTAAAATATAAATTTATTTATTTTAATTGGAGGTTACTTTACAATAGTGTATTGGTTTTGCCATACATCAACATGAATCCACCACAGGTACACACTTGTTCTCCATCCTGAACCCCCCTCCCCCTCCCTCCTCCCCGTACCATCCCTCTGGGTCGTTCCAGTGCACCAGCCCCAAGCATCCAGTATCATGCATCGAACCTGGACTCATGATTTGTTTCATATATGATATGACCTCCTGCCAAATTTTCTCCTCTGAACTTCCAAGTTGTTAACATGTGGGCTAAACATGCCCAAACATTGCAAATATTGCTGAAACTCCATTCACCTTAAAAGAAACTTGTCTTCATTCTCTAGGGTTCTGTATCTTGAAGGTGGCAGTCATACAAATTGGAAAACCAGAAATCATCTTTGATTATGTTTCTCATCCAATCATCTCCATTTACTCATATACCAAATCCTATAAAATTTACTTCTAAAAATACTCTTCAAATTGGCCACTTCTTTTTAAAATTCCTACGGTGTTGTTTCTTTCCTGATGTGATACTAACTGATCTCCTAGTTTCTAGTCTTGTCTCCCTCAATTTCCAGCATGATCATGTCACTGGCCTGCTTTAAATTTTTTGTAGATCCCTGTTGACTTCACAATAAAAGACAAATCTGGCCTATAGCTCTCTCAACAGTTTCTTTCTCTGTCTCTCCAATACTATACAATGTATTTCACCAATACTGAATTGCATTAGCTCTCTGAGCACTCCAGGTCATCTTGCCTTTGCTGTTGCTTGTTCCCTTTATCATCTTTTCTTTAGTTGGGTAACTTCTATTTATTAGTAAGGACCAAATTAAAATATTAACTCTTTCATGTAGACTCTCTGATATCTTGCCATCTGTTTCCCAAAATCTGAACTGGATTAATTTCTCCTCTTCAGTGTTGCTCATCAGCCATAGCTCATTGATGCAACTTCACTAACATACTATATCATAATAAACTCTATGTGGTTTTGCCTCTACTCCCCCCACCCGGATCTTTTATGTTCCCATGGTAGCTCAGGTGGTAAAGAATTCACCTACAGAGACGTGGGTTTGATCCCAGAGTTGGGAAGATCCCCTGGAGAAGGAAATTGCTATTCACTCTAGTATTCTTGCCTGGAGAATAACATGGACAGTCAAGTCTGGTGGGCTATGGGGTCACAAAGTCCATGGGGTCATAAAGAGTTGAACCTGACTGAGCTGAGTGACTAACACTAACACATGCCATGTAGAGTCATTTATAAGTATATACATGCTACTGAACAAAACTTCCCATTTGAATTTAGCACTAAGGATGCAAGCAGGGACACTGTTGCTACATTTCTCCTATTTTTATATAATTTATATTATAAACCAAAATGCTTTGCACATGGCTCATGTTTAATAATTATTCTTTGCTAGGTAAAGCTGATGGATCTCCCTGTTCTTAAGAAGCATAATATTTGATGAAATAGTGAGATCAGAGGTAATATCTTCTGGGCTTAGAATATGAAATGTGTCTTACAGGAAAAGAACCATGAAGTTGTCGGGATATCTTGTGGATCTCAGTGTTTATAGCTATGACCTTGAAGGACAATCTTTCTCAATCTGTGAAATGAAATGATAGTCTATTTTTCACCACTGAGGATAATGTTTGCTGTGGGTTTGTCATACATAGCTTTTATTATGTTGAGGTATGTTCCTTCTATTCCTGCTTTCTGGAGAGTTTTTATCATGAATGGATATTGAATTTTGTCAAAGGCTTTCTCTGATCTATTGAGATAATCATATGGCTTTTATTTTTCAATTTGTTAATGTGGTGAATTACATTGATTGATTTGCAGATATTGAAGAAACCTTGCATCTCTGGAATAAAGCCCACTTTGTCATGGTGTATGACCTTTTAAATGTGTTGTTGGATTCTGATTGCTAGAATTTTGTTAAGGATTTTTGCATCTATGTTCATCAGTGATTTTGGCCTGTAGTTTTCTTTTTTTGTGGCATCTTTCTCAGGTTTTAGTATTAGGGTGATGGCGGCCTCATAGTAAAGCTATGGTACATATACACAATGGAGTATTAATTAGCCATTAAAAGAATACATTTGAATCAGTTCTAATGAGGTGGATGAAACTGGAGCCGATTATACAGAGTGAAGGAAGCCAGAAAGAAAAACACCAATACAGCATACTAAGTTCATGGGGTTGCAAAGAGTCAGACGCGACTGAGCAACTGAACTGAACTGAACTGAACACAAGTATATGGAATTTAGAAAGATGGTAATGATAACCCTATATGTGAGACAGCAAAAGAGACACAGATGTATAGAACAGTCTTTTTGTACTCTGTGGGAGAGGGAGATGGTGGGACGATATGGGAGAATGGCATTGAAACATGTATAATATCATGTAAGAAATGAATCATCAGTCTAGGTTCAATGCAGGATACAGGATACTTGGGGCTGGTGCACTGGGATGACCCAGAGAGATGGTATGGGGAGAGAGGTGGGAGGGGGGTTCAGGATTGGGAACTCATGTACACCCAAAGTGGATTCATGTATGGCAAAACGAATACAGTATTGTAAAGATTAAAAAAAAAAAAAAGAAATGATGGTGTAAAGTGCAATGAACCCTCATAGCTCTAACATTTTATTCTAGTAGTCCAGCTAGCCATTTTCAATAAAATATTTCAAACAATGTGGGATAGTATGAAGTTCAGTTCAGTTCGGTCGCTCAGTCATGTCCGACTCTTTGTGACCCCATGAATCGCAGCATGCCAGGCCTCCCTGTCCATCACCAATTCCCGGAATTCACTCAGACTCACGTCTATCAAACCAGTGATGCCATCCAGCCATCTCATCCTCTGTCATCCCCTTCTCTTCCTGCCCCCAATCCCTACTCACTGGAAAAGACTCTGATGCTGGGAGGGATTGGGGGCTGGAGGAAAAGGGGACAACAGAGGATGAGATGGCTGGATGGTATCACCGACTCGATGGACGTGAGTTTGAATGAACTCTGGGAGTTGGTGATGGACAGGGAGGCCTGGCGTGCTGTGATTCATGGGGTCACAAAGAGTCGGACATGACTGAGAATGAGTTAACTCTTGGCATGAGTTGGCCAAAGTACTGGAGTTTCAGCATCAGCATCATTCCCTCCAAAGAAATCTCGGGACTGAACTCCTTCAGAATGGACTGGTTGGATCTCCTTGCAGTCCAAGGGACTCTCAAGAGTCTTCTCCAACACCACAGTTCAAAAGCATCTATTCTTCGACTCTCAACTTTCGTCACAGTCCAACTCTCACATTCATACATGACCACTGGAAAAACCATAGCCTTGACTAGACAGACCTTAGTCAGCAAAGTAATGTCTCTGCTTTTAAATATGCTATCTAGGTTGGTCATAACTTTTCTTCCAAGGAGTAAGCATCTTTTAATTTCAACTGTTAGCCTGGTACAATTGGCCTGGCAATGTAAAGAAAACTCAAGACAAAATTATAGGCACCAGATGTCTTCCCTGTAGATACAAATTCATGAACTATTGCCAGATGATATGACCTTAGTTTCATGCTCATTCTCCTTCACTTTTGTGTCCCCATTCATTCTATTCCTCCCACCCAAAATCTTCCTTTCCCTCTGCCTACTAATTACACTCTCCTCAATCACATCCTACTGCTGCTGCTAAGTCGCTTCAGTCGTGTCCGATTCTGTGCGACCCTATAGACGGCAGCCCACAGGCTCCCTCGTCCCTGGGATTCTCCAGGCAGGAACGCTGGAGTGGGTTGTCATTTCCTTCTCCAGTGCATGAAAGTGAAAAGTGAAAGTGAAGCCGCTAGGACGAGTCTGACTCTTAGCGACCCCATGGACTGCAGACCACCAGGCTCCTCCGTCCATGGGGTTTTCCAGGCAAGAGTACTGGAGTGGAGTGCCATTGCCTTCTCTGCAATCACATCCTACTTCCCCTATTTATATTTGTCTTTTTTTTTTTTTTTCCTGTGTTTCTGTTTACTGGAATTATTGGTGTTTTAGCTTCAGCATCTGTCCTTCCAGTGAATATTCAGAATTGATTTCCTTTAGGATGGACTGGTTGGACCTCTTTGCAGTCCAAGGGACTCTCAAGAGTCTTCTCCAACACCACAGTTCAAAAGCATTAGGTCTTCGGAGCTCAGCCTTGTTTATGGTCCAACTCTCACATCCCTGCATCATTACTGGAAAAAACA
The DNA here is from genome assembly GCA_917880005.1 of Nanger dama. Lineage (NCBI taxonomy): Eukaryota > Metazoa > Chordata > Mammalia > Artiodactyla > Bovidae > Nanger > Nanger dama. The sequence continues at coordinate 19,078,773 of CAKJTW010000014.1, forward strand.
TAGCTTTGACTAGATGGACCTTTGTTGGTAATGTCTCTGTTTTTAAATGTGCTGTCTAGGTTTTTCATAGCTTTTCTTCCAAGAAGCAAATATCTCTGAATTTTATGGCTGCAGTCACCATCTGCAGTGATTTTGGAGCTCAAGAAAATAAAAACTGTTTTCATTGTTTCCCCATCTATTTACAATGAAATGATGGTACTGGATGCCATAATCTTATTTATTTGAATGTTGAATTCTAAGCCAGCTTTTTCACTCCTGTCTTTCACCTTCATCAAGAGCATCTTTTGTTTGTCTTCACTTTCTGCCATAAGGGTGGTGTCATCTGTATATCTAAGGTTATTGATATTTCTCCCTGCAATCTTGATTCTAGCTTGTGTTTCATCTAGTCAGGCATTTCACATGATGTACTCTGTGCATAAGTTAAATAAACAAGCTGACAGTAAACAGCCTTGATGTACTCCTTTCCCAATTTTGAAGCCTTCTGTTTCTCCATGTCCAATTCTAACTTTCACTTCTTGACCTGCATACAGATTTCTCAGGAGGCAGATAAGGTGGTCTGGTATTCCCATCTCTCAAAGAATTTTCCAGTTTGTTGTGATCCACACAGTCAAAGGCTTTATAAAATCCTGAGTCTGGTTAATCCACACTATCAGTGTAAGAAAAGACAGGGACTTTCTTGGTGGTGCAATGGCTAATACTCCATGCTCCCAGTGCACAGGTTTGATCCCTAGTCAGGACAGCTCCGACATGCTGCAACTAAAAGTTCTCATGCTGCAACTAAATATCTTGGGTGCTGGAATACTAAAGTAGGAAGTCAAGAAACACCTGGAGTAACAGGCAAATTTGGCCTTGGAATGCAGAACAAAGCAGGGCAAAGACTAATAGAGTTTTGCCAAGAAAATGCACTGGTCATAGCAAACACCCTCTTCCAACAACACAAGAGAAGACTCTGCACATGGACATCACCAGATGGTCAACATCGAAATCAGATTGGTTATATTCTATGCAGCCAAAGATGGAGAAGCTCTATACAGTCAACTAAAACAAGACCAGGAGCTGGCTGTGGCTGAGATTATGAACTCTTTATTACCAAATTCAGACTTAAATTGAAGAAAGTAGGGAAAACCACTAGACCATTCAAGTATAACCTAAATAAAATCCCTTATGATTATATACTGGAAGTGAGAAATAGATTTAAGGGCCTAGATCTGATAGATAGAGTGCCTGATGAACTATGGAATGAGGTTTGTGACATTGTATGGGAGACAGGGATCAAGACCATCCCCATGGAAAAGAAATGCAAAAAAGCAAAATGGCTGTCTGAGGAGGCCTTGCAAATAGCTGTGAAAAGAAGAGAAGTGAAAAGCAAAGGAGAAAAGAAAGATATACCCATTTGAATGCAGAGTTCCAAAGAATAGCAAGAAGAGATAAGAAAACCTTCTTCAGTGATCAATGCAAAGAAATAGAGGAAAACAACAGAATGGGAAAGACTAGAGATCTCTTCAAGAAAATGAGAGATACCAAGGGAACATTTCATGCAAAGATGGGCTCGATAAAGGACAGAAATGGTCTGGACCTAACAGAAGCAGAAGATATTAAGAAGAGGTGGCAAGAATACATGGAAGAACTGTACAAAAAGATCTTCACAACCTAAATAATCGTGATGATGTGATCACAATCTAGACTCAGACATCTTGGAATGTGAAGTCAAGTGGGCCTTAGAAAGCATCACTATGAACAAAACTAGTGGAGGTGATAATATTCCAGTTGTGCTGTTTCAAATCCTGAAAGATGATGCTGTGAAAGTGCTGCACTTAATATGCCAGCAAATTTGGAAAACTCAGCAGTGGCCACAGGACTGGAAAAGGTCAGTTTTCATTCCATTGCCAAAGAATGCTCAACTGCCGCACAATTGCATGCATCTCACATGCTAGTAAAGTAATGCTCAAAGTTCTCCAAGCCAGACTTAAGCAATACTTGAACCATGAACTCCCTGATGTTCAAGGTGGTTTTAGAAAAGGCAGAGGAACCAGAGATCAAATTGCTAACATCTGCTGGATCATGGAAAAAGCAAGAGAATCCCAGAAAAACATCTATTTCTGCTTTATTGACTATGCCAAAGCCTTTGACTGTGTGGATCACAATAAACTGTGGAAAATTCTCAAAGAAATGGGAATACCAGACCACCTGACCTGCCTCTTGAGAAATCTGTATGCAGGTCAGGAAGCAACAGTTAGAACTGGACATGGAACAACAGACTGGTTCCAAATAGGAAAAAGGAGTACGTCAAGGCTGTATATTGTCACCCTGCTTATTTAACTTATATGCAGAGTACATCATGAGAAACGCTGGACTGGAAGAAACACAAGCTGGAATCAAGATTGCCGGGAGAAATATCAAACACCTCAGATATGCAGATGACACCACCTTATGGCAGAAAGTGAAGAGGAACTCAAAAGCCTCTTGATGAAAGTGAAAGAGGAGAGCGAAAAAGTTGGCTTAAAACTCAACATTCAGAAAATGAAGATCATGGCATCCGGTCCCATCAATTCATGGGAAATAGATGGGGAAACAGTGGAAACAGTGTCAGATTTTATTTTTTAGGGCTCCAAAATCACTGCAGATGGTGACTGCAGCTATGAAATTAAAAGATGCGTACTCCTTGAAAGAAAATTTATGACCACCTAGATAGTATATTCAAAAGCAGAGACATTACTTTGCCGACTAAGGTCTGTCTAGTCAAGGCTATGGTTTTTCCTGTGGTCATGTATGGAGGAGACTTGGACTGTGAAGAAGGCTGAGCACCAAAGAATTGATGCTTTTGAACTGTGGTGTTGGAGAAGACTCTTGAGAGTCCTTTGGAATGCAAGGAGATCCAACCAGTCCATTCTGAAGGAGATCAACCCTGGGATTTCTTTGGAGGGAATGATCTAAAGCTGAAACTCCAGTACTTTGGCCACCTCATGTGAAGAGTTGACTCATTGGAAAAGACTCTGATGCTGGGAGGGACTGGGGGCAGGAGAAGGGAACGACAGAGGATGAGATGACTGGATGGCATCATGAACTCGATGGATATGAGTCTGAGTGAACTCTGAGCGATGGTAATGAACAGGGAGGCCTGGTGTGCTGAGATTCCTGGGGTCACAAAGAGTCAGACATGACTGAGAGACTGAACTGAACTGAACTGATGCTGTAAGTAAAGATTCTACATGCTGCAATTAAGACCCCAGTGTAGCCAAACAAACAAACAAATAAATAGATAAAATCTGCTTTTTTTTCTTTTCTTTTTTTTAAAGAAAAGGTGAGCTAAACATTTAATGAGAGCAGTTTGGTATTTCGGGGAAGTTTTCAACAGAGTTTCCCCTTGAAGAAGCTTCAGACCAAGCAGACTTTCACTGTCTTTAGAAACCTGCCACAGACTTTTTTGCATAGTTTTTCATTTTCAGGTTGTTAGCACTAATTGATGATGATCCTTTGCTTATGGATTTGGTACTTGTGATCCTTCCCTCCTGACACAACCTAGAGCTCACCTTTGCTTACTGAATATAGCATGTCTTGAACAAAGCCTGCCATTGTTGCTAAGGCTGCTTCAACCTCGATTGGACAGATTCCTTTGCTCTAAAGGAGCTTCTGGAATCCTAATAGCTTACTGAAGAGCTGGTCTGACTGCAGTCGCTGCTTCTCTTTGGCCCACTGCTTTGCCACACCACTTGAAGCTTTGTACCAGGTCATCCATAAAGTATTTGCCTGCTCTCCCTAGCGAGCCATGGACAATTTTGTCTGTGTGACATACTCTACATCTACAGGCAGATGGAGTCACCAAAAGCAACACTTTTGCAGGCTTGCTGGGGAGCAGGGTGGGAAGTACATTTGCTACAACTCAACTGGGTAGGTGCTGTGAATGACAGATGTGGTGAATGGAGGAGCTCTCTGCTGCAGGAGAGGGCAGGAACTGTGCTGTGGATTTTGACTGAGGGTTCATTCTGCTACCAGGAAACCCTTGACTTCTCTCAGGTGGGGAACTGAGTGTGTCTCTTTCCCAAATTTATTTAAGCTTTTTACTACTACAGGCAATGACATAGTTCCCCAAAGACTCTGTGGCAATACTCTATTTGTATATTCACAGGCATTTTATGGAACGTGGCTCTTATTCCTTTTAAGAGCTGGTATTCAATTCAATTCATTCAAATGTAACAACTGGGTTTTAAGGGGCTGGATTGCTGGGATTGCACTGTGAAGACAGACATGGCATATATTCTCTGAGATTATCTTGTGTTTTTCTGGAGCTTTTAAAATTTTATTTTTACATGGAAACTATACTTTAATAATTATATTAAGTTAATGAAACATTAAATCATTAGTTAACCTGGAATTGATTTTGATATAAGGTATAATGAAATAAGAATATGATTTTTCATCATTTTCTAGATAGTGATTTCATTGTCCATTTTTTGAATAAATCATCCTTCTCTCTCCGTGAGCAATATCCATTTATTACGGCAGACTTCTTCCCTTGTGTTCTGATGGCAATTTGTTTTAAGTAGACTATATTCTTTGTGTTATTTCAATGGCAAAAAACTGTGATTTTGTGACCCTCAAAACAAAAAGATTTTATGCTAAAACAATCCCACACCCCCATTGAAATCTATACAATAGCTTCAATTTTTAATATTTAGCTATTATAATCTGACATGAAAAAAGCAAGTTTTGATAATTTCTCTCTAAAATGTTTATATATCTGTACTCATTGATCTCTTTGACAGATATTAGATATTGTTGTAACCTTAAACTAATCCTCACAGACAAAGCATTCATATAATCCTCAGTATTTAAGTAACTGAATTTTTAGGTTAAAAAGATCAATAAAATAAATCTAAATGAAGAGCTTGTCATTACTATGTACTGAAGTATTTTAGAGGAAAACCAAATAGAACATGTACCAACTCTACAAATGTCTACCTGTGGGCTCTGATTTCACAGCACTTTGTTTCTCAGAGGAATCTTAATTGATCTTTTTAATGCAAGTAAAACTTATAAGCCAAAGCAGTAGTATTAAATGAAATTCTTCATAAATTGAGCTCTTACCATTTGATTACTTATACCATAAGATATGGCTCTGCTAAACCCAGTATGTACTTGTGTTTACTTTTGGACTCACGATTTTATTTTATTATTCATTTGTTCCCTTATGTAGCAAAATAATACTTTTCTAATTATTATAAATAGTATGCATTAATAGTCTTCACTCAATACTTCTCATTTTCTAGAACTTTTTTGTTTTATTCCTGGATGTTTATTGTTCCAGATGAACTTTAGAAACACTTTTGTTTAGTTACTAAAAACATCTACTGGGATTAAAGTTTCATAAGACTTAAAACTACTTTCTAGTAAATTGATTTCATTTTGATATTGAGTCTTTGTTCTGATGAAAGTTTTCACTTTTCAATCAGGTTCAAAGGATTTGTTAACAAAATAAGTCACTTGTTATATGAAAATAAATATTACAAATATTTATTAAATAATTTTCTAGCTTACTTTCCACATACTAACATTAAAAAGACAAGAGAAATAGAAAGAACAAAGAACACATCACCAAATCAGGTTTTACCAACATTCAGACTTATAGTGCTGGGAAGTCCTGTGTCACAGCACATCTGGAGTCCCAGTTGGGAAAGGGTCCCAGGCAGGATGTCCATTCCATGGGAGAGACTTCAAATATTGCAGTTCAGGGTTCCCATTTATAATCACAGGATGGGTGCAAGCTGATATCATCATCAATCTGTGACCAAATTGCAAGCCTGGTTTCAAGTGAATGCTATTTGTTTTGCCTTGTAAAACTTGGAATGCTGTTAAGCATGGGCCTTGGCTAGCCAGGCCCCCTCCAGGGGCTCAACAACCTCAAAGTTTTTCCCCAATTTTATCTGTGGTGCTGCAAGTCTTGCACTCACAGCAGAAAGTCACTCCCAGTCACTCACAGTCAGGGCAGTGTCCAGACAGGTTAGAAGCAAGGTCAGAGGCCCGCTCTCCGAAGCCTACACAAGATTATTTAATTTCCTAACAGTCTTACAGGACAAGAACAAGTTATATTCTTTTATTTATTCACATATTCTTTTTGGTATCTTCACAGAATTTAACTTCATATAATACAATCTCATACAATTCCTCTAAAGTTTATTTCTAGATCTTTAATTCTTTTAGCTTCTACTTTAACAAGATCTTTCCTAAATGATTTGTTATTTTGAAAATAGAATGATCATTAACTTTTGCATGTTAATTTCATATTAAATTAGTGAATTAAGCTATTGTTTTTAATAAATTTTCAATAAATTGTTGTTTCCCAGTGAAATAAATATATAATTTTAAACTGACTTACATTAATGGATCAGTGCAGAAAGGCAGTGTTTATGTGTTAAGATGTTTTTCTTTTTATCAGGAATGGATTTAAGATCGTATCAAATACCTCTTTTGCCTTTGCAGATATGATTCTTCTCCTTTGACTTATTACTATGATGATTTATATCGAGATGTCTAATATTGTACATTTCTAATTTTTTAAATTTAACTCCACTTAGATATGGTAATTTATTCATTAATAGTGTGCCATATGTCCTATTTAATGGTGCTATATTTAGGATTATTGCATTGATATTTCGTGAGTAACATTGGCTTGTAGATTTTTGTGTATGTTTTCAGGGTTAATATTATACTAGCTCCTCAAAACTTTTCTGAATTGTTTACAGAGTACTGTTTAGATATATGTAAGAGATCTACACAATCACTCTTGTGAAGCAAGATACTTAACTGTTCTCTAATTTAGTGATCACTATCAATTTTTTTTCATTTATCTCCTAGTTGGCTTAAATTCATGAATGAAGGTAAATTGAAAGTGATCAAAAGGCAGATGGCAAGAGTGAACATTGACACTTTAGGAATCAGTGAACTAAAATGGACTGGAATAGGAGAATTTAATTCAGATGACCAATATATTTACATGAGTGTTCATTAGAAAGACTGAAGCTAAAGCTAAAAATCCAACATTTTGGCCACCTGATATGAAGAACTGACTCATTTGAAAAGACCGTGATGCTGGGAAAGATTGAAGGCAGGAGAAGGGGATGACAGAGAATGAGATGGTTGGATGGCATCATGACTCAATGGAGATGAGTTTGGATAGACTCCGGGATTTGGCAATGGACAGGGAGGCCTGGTGTGTTGCAGTCTATGGAGTCACAAAGAGTCGGATATGACTGAGCGACCGAACTGAACTGACTGTGAGCAAGAATCCCTTAGAAGAAATGGAGTAGCCCTCATAGTCAACAAAAGAGTCCAAAATACAGTATGTGGGTGCAATCTCAAAAATGACAGATGATCTCTGTTCGTTTCCAAGGCAAACCATTCAATATTACAGTAATCCAAGTCTATGTCCCAACCACTAATACCAAAGAAGCTGAAGTTGAGTGGCTCTATGAAAACCTATAAGACCTTCTAGAACTAACACCAAAAAACAAACAAACAAACAAACAAAACCCCATTCTTTTCATCATAGGGACTGGAATACAAAAGTAGTAAGTCAAGAGATACCTGGAGTAATAAGCAAGTTTGGCCATGGAGTACAAAATGAAGCAGGGCAAAGGCTAACAGATTTTTGCCAAGAGAGCGCACTGGTCAGAGCAAACACTCTTCCAATGACACAGGAGAGGATTCTAAAAATGGAAATCACTAGATTGTCAATACTAAAATCAGATTGATTATATTCTTTGCAGCTGAAGATTCAGAAGCTCTATACAGTCAACAAAAACAAGACTGGGAGCTGACTGTGGCTCAGATCATGAACTCCTTATTGCCAAATTCAGACTTAAATTGAAGAAAGTAGGGAAAACTATCAGGCCATTCAGGTTTGACCAAAATTAAATCCCTTATGATTATACAGTGGAAGTGACAATTATATTCAAGGCAATAGATCTGATAGAGTGTATGAAGAACTATGAAGAGAGGTTTGTACCATTGTACCAAAGGTGATGGCATTGTACAGGAGGCTTTGATCAAAACCATTCCAAAGAAAAAGAAACGCAAAAAGGCAAAGTGATTGTCTGAGAAGGCCTTATAAGTAGCTGAGAAAAGAAGAGAAATTAAAGGCAAAGGAGAAAAGAAAAGATATATCTATCTGATTGCAGAGTACCAAAGAGTAGCAAGGTGAGATAAGAAAGCCTTCCTAAGTGAAAAGGAATAGAGGAAAACAACAGAATGGGAAAGATGAGTTCTCTTCAGGAAAATTGGAGATACCAAGGGAACATTTCATTCAAATATGGGCATAATTAAGCACAGAAATGGTATGACCTAACAGAAGCAGAATATATTAAGAGGTGGCAAGAATACACAGGAGAACTATACAAAAAGATCTTAATGGTCCAGATAACCCCCATGGTGTGATCACTCACCTAGAGCCAGACATCCTGGAACACGAAGTCAAGTGTTACTTAGGAAGTATTACTATGAACAAAGCTAGTGGAAGTGATGGAGTTCTAGGTGAGCTATTTCAAATTCTAAAAGATGATGCTGCACTCAATATGCCAGCAAATTTGGAAAATTCAGCAGTGGCCACAGCATTGGAAAAAGTCAGTTTTCATTCCAGTCCCAAAGAAGGCAATGCCAAAGAGTGCTCAGCCTACCACACAATTGCACTCATTTCACATGCTAACAAAGAAATGCTCAAAATTCTCCAAGCTAAGTTTCAGCAGTACCAAGTGAACCAAGCAACTTCCAGATGTTCAAGCTGGATTTTGAAAAGGCAGAGGAGCCAGAAGTCAACTTGCCAGCATTTGTTGTATCATAGAAAAAGCAAGAGAATTTCAGAAAGACCTCTACTTCTGCTTCACTGACTACACTAAAGCCTTTGACTATGTGGATGAAAACAAACTGTGGAAAATTCTTCAAAAGATAAGAATACCAGACCACTTTACCAGTCTCCTGAGAAATCTATAAGTAGGTCAAGAATCAACAGTTAGAACAGGACATGGAACAGCGGACTGGCTCCAAATTGGGAAAAGAGTACATCAAGGCTATATATTGTCACCTAGATTATTTAACTTATATGCAGAGTACATCGTGCAAAATGCCAGGATGGATGAAGCACAAACTGGTATCAAGATTTCAGGAGAAATATTAATAACCTCAGATATGCAGATGATGCTACTTTTATGACAGAAAGCTAAGGGGAAGTAAAGAGCCTCTTGATGAAGATGAAAGAGGAGAGTGAAAAAGTTGGTTTAAAACTCAACATTCCAAAAACTAAGATATGGCAAATCATGACAAATAGATGGAGAAATAATGGAAACAGTGACAGACTTTATTTTCTTGGGCTCCAAAGTCACTGCACATGATACCTGTAGCCCTGAAATTAAAAGACACTTGCTCCTGTGAAGAATACCTATGACAGACCTAGACAGCAATATTACAAAGCAGAGTCATTATTTTGCTGTCAAAAGTCCATATAGTCAAAGCTATGGTTTTTCCAGTAATCATGTATAGATGTGAGAGTTGAACCAGAAAGAAGGCTGAGCCCCAAAGAATTGATGTTTTTGAACTGTGGTGTTGGAGAAGACCTTGAGATTCCCTTGGACTACAGGGGAGATCAAACAGTCAATCCTAAATGAATCCTGATTAGTCCTGAATATTCATTGGAAGGACTGATGCTGAAACTGAAGCTCCAATACTTTGACCACTTGATGCAAAGAACTCATTTATTAGAAAAGACCCTGATGCTGGGAAAGATTGAAGGCAGGAGAAGAGGATGACAGAGGATCAGATGGTTGGATGGCATCACAGGCTTAAAGGACATGAGTTTGAGCAAGCTCTGGGAGTTGGTGATGGACAGAGAAATATTGCAGTCCATGGGGTCGCAAGGAGTCAGACATGTCTGAATGACTGAACTGAACTAACTTGGCTTAAATTCAGTTTGGAGTGGGTTTTTGTTCAAGAAAATTAACTTTCCTCCTTTGATTTTTGCACATTTGGCACTTTTTTGTTATTATATTTATATTACACTTATATGATGTGGCTGAGACTGCTGGTTGTTTATCCAAGTCTATTATGCAGGTGAAGGGGTGTAGTGTAATGGTGGAGTCATATTTACATGTGTGTTGTCAAAAAGTCATTCTGATAATGATCCCCAAAATAGAACAGACTGGTGCTGGATAGAAAGCAGGTTTGAGAGGAGGGATGTTAATGAGGAAGAGTCAATAAACTCTTGTTATTGGTCAGATGTGAGGGATAAATAAAGAAGGCCTGAGAGTGAGTGCCAAGTTCTTAGTGTGGGTGAATAGTAGAGCCATCCCCTTAGTGTACAAGGCAGAGAGCAAGTTTTATCCACATTATAATCTATAAGAGTGATAACATTTAAATTTACCAGTATCCATCAATTAGATGACTGTTTCTTGAAAATTTACAAGTGGGTTACCTTCAAGATGGCAGAAGAGTAAGATGTGGAGATCACTGTCTTCTCCACAAATACATCAAAAATACATGTGCATGTGGAACAGATCCTACAGAACACCTAATGAACACTGGCAAAATACCTCAGACTTGCAAAAGGCAAGCTAATCTCTACATAATAGGGTAGGGAAAAATAAATAAGGCCAAAAAAAAAAAAAGAGAGACAAAAGAATTGGGATGGAACCTATGCCTCTGAGAAGGAGCTGTGAAGGAGGAAAATTTGTGCACACTAGGAGATCCCCACACTGGTGGAGTTAGGGGGTAGCTTCAGAGCCTCAGAGGACAGCACAACAGGTGTGCAGAGGGCAAAGCAGAGAGAATTCTTCACAGAGATCAGTGCTGACCAGCACTCCCCAGTCTGAGATGCTTGCCTACCAGGGTGAGTGGGGGCTAGGTGCTAAGGTTCAGACTTGGGAGATCAGACCCCAAGGAGAGGATTGAGGTTGACTGCTGTGAAGAAAAGCTGAGAGGGCCAAAATGGAAAAAGCCTTGGCTTGCAAGGGCAAGAGATCATTATTGAGGGGTACGCGAGAAGAGGGAAAGGCCAGCCAATGAGCTTCTAACTCTGTGCAGTCACAGATGGCAAGGAATTTCTCTAGAAGGGGTGAGAGTCATGGCTGTTATCTCTGATCTCAGAAGTGGACACAATGGCGGCCACCACTGCCACCAAACTGAGCTGCACAGGTCACTGCAAACACCTTCCCAGGAGCCTGTGCAACTTGACACTGCCAGGGGTCCAGGGCCAACTCCTGGGAGAATACATGGCTTGCCTCAGGGAGTAGCAACTTCCTGCCAGCTTCAGTCACTGCAGGCACTCCCCGAACATCCCAATCATGTCTGTCACATCACTCTCTCTGCCCAGCCTGAATAAGCAAGTAAGCTCTAGTCAGCTGCTGCTTTTGCTCCATCCTGTCTGGGCAGGAAACAGATGGAGGTTGGCCTACAAGCTAAGGCAGGGCCAAAATCAAAGCTGAGCTCCAGGGACTCTGTGGCCAAAGAAGAGGAAGGGAATTCTCTTATGCAGTTACAGGAGCAGCAGATTAATCCCCACAATTAGCTTGGTAAAGTGCATCTGTGGAATGTACAAATAGAAAATGAACATTCCCACGTTTGAGGTTGTGGACTTTGAGGGCAATTGTGAACTTTGGAGTCAAGTAAAAGCTGGAGTAAGGCAAGGTCAGAGCCTAAGCTGGCCCCACAGTGCCCACAGCAGGTCCAGAGAATTTTCTAGAAATATTGGAGGATTTCCTGAGTAGGCAGATTGACTAGAGCTCACTGTGGGTGCAAGGATGTTGACAATAGAGGTCACAGGAAAATATTCTTATTACTACTACCCTTGTGCTCTATTTTTTCTTTTTGTTTCATTCTATTATTGTTCTTTTTGTTATCCTTCTAAATTTTGCTTTTTCATTTTTATGCTTTAATTTTAAATATACTTTTACTTCATTTTTCCTCTATCTACTATATTTTCTGTTACATTGTATTTACCATAATTTTTTCTTTGTTTTGCATTGTTTTTATATTATTTTAACTACTTTTTGTATTTTGATTTGCTCTTGGTTTTGTGTTTTTGCTAGCTTAGATTTTAGTATTTGTTTTTATTTATCGATTTGTTTGTTAGTTTGATTGCTCTCTTCTCTTTTGTTTCTTCCTTTTCTCTCCTTTTTGTGAGTGTGCATGTGTGTTTCTTTGTGCTTTTTATCCATTTAGCTTTGCTTTTAACATTTGCATTTAACATAGACAAAACATAAAGGGTTTTGTCTGTCTCTTTTTCTTTCTTTGTTTTTGTTTTCATTTTTCCTTCTTTTCTGTGCCATGTAGCTTACAGAGTAATGGTGATACAGCCAAAGGTCAAGGCTGACCCTCCAAGGTGGGAGACCCAAGTCCAGGATATTAGACCATCTCAACATTAAGACCTGGCTCCAACAAATGGTCATTGAGCTCAAACGCTGGACACTTCAAGCCAGAAAACTAGCCAAACAGGAACACTGACCTGCCCATTAGCAGAAAGAATACTTAAAACAATAATAAGCTCACATACATCCCCAAACACACCACTCTATGTAGTTCCACTAATCAAAACACAGGCACCAGACCACCCCCTAACCATGTGTGCTTAGTTGCTCAGTTATGTCTGACTCTTTATGACCCCATGGACTGTAGCCTGCCAGGCTCCTCTGTTCATGAGAATTCTCCAGGCAAGAATACTGGAGTGGGTTGCTATGCTCTCTTTCAGGGGATCTTCCCAATCTAGGGATCGAATCCATGTTTCTCATGTTGCAGGTGAATTCTTTACTGTCTGAGCCACCAGAGAAGCCAAAAGGGGAGATTCCCCCACCAGGAAACCTAAAAAGGCACTTTTATAACCCCAATCATAGGAGGCAGACACCATGATTGAGAGGAATTATTACCCTGCAGCATGGGAAAGGAGATCCCAATCACAGTAAGTTAAATAAAATGAGAAGACAGAGAAATGAAGAAGTAAAACCCACAAATGGTTTTTTACCTTACCAAATGAAGGTAAGGTAAGCCAAATGAAGGTTTTTTATCTTATCAAATGAAGGTAAAACCCCACAAGACCAAACAAACGAAGAGAATATAAGTAGTCTGCCTAAAAATGACTTCAGAATGATGATAGTAGATAACCCAAAATCTTGGAAATAGAATGGAGGCACAGATAAGTAGAATGGAGGCATGGATTGAGAAGATAAAATAAATGTTTAACAAGAACATAAAAGAAATAATGAATGGAAATCAATGGTGCAAAACACAATAACAAATAAAAATACACTAGAGAGAAACATAAGAAGAATAACCAAGGCAGAAGCACAGATGAGAGAGTTGGAAAATGGAATGGTAGAAATAATTGTCACAGAGAAGACTAAACTAAAAAGAATGAAAAGAAATGAGAACAGTCTCAGAGACTTCTGGGCCAAGATTAAGTCCACCAGCATTTGAATTATAGGGGTCCCTGAAGTCAAAGAGAAAGAGAAAGGGGCTGAGGAAATACTTAATGAGTTCATAATCAAACTTACCCAACATGGGATCAGAAATAGTTACTCAAATCCAGGAAGGAGAAACACCCCCAAGACACAGATTAATCAAACTAACAAAAACTAAACACAAAGAAAAATTTAAAAGCAACAAGGGAAAAGCAACAAATAACATAAAAGGGAATCACCATAAGGTTATTAATTGATTTTTCAGTGGAAAACATGCAGGCTAGAGGGAGTGGCAGAATGTATTTAAAGTGATGAAAGGAAAAACCTACAGCCAAGAATACTCCACGCAGCAAGGATTTCATTCAGATTAGTTGGAGACATCAAAATCTTTATAGAGCAGCAAAAGTTAAGAAAATTCATCACTAGCAAACCAACTTTTTAACAAATGTTAAAAGAATTTTTATAGGCAGGGAACACAAGTGAAGGTAAAGACCTATGAAAATAAAACACAAACAATAAAGTAAATGGTAATATGATCATACATATCAATTATTACCTTAAATGTAAAGAGACTAGATGCTCTAACCAGAATAAAGAAACTGGTTGAATGGATATAAAAACAAAACTCAAATTAGAGACCCACTTCAGACATAGGGACACATACAGACTGAATGTGAGGGGATGGAAAAAGATATTCCATGTAAATGGAAATTTAAAAAAAGTTGGAGTAGCAGTAGTCCTATCAAGCAAAGTGAAAATGAAAGTTGCTCAGTCGTGTCTGACTCTTTGTGACACCATGGACTTCTCCTGGTCAGAATACTGGATTGGGTAGCCTTTCCCTTCTCCAGGGCATCTTCCAAACCTAGGGATTGAACCCAGGTCTCCCACATTGCAGGTGGGTTCTTTACCAGTTGAGTCACAGGGAGCCCAAATATACTGGAGTGGGTAGCCTATCTATTCTCCAGCGGATCTTCCTGACCAAGGAATTGAACAGAGTCTCCTGCATTGCAGGTGGATTCTTTACCCACTGAGCTATCAGGAAAGTCATCAAGCAAAGTAGACTTTAAAATAAAGACTGTTACAAGAGGAAAGGCAAGACATTACATAATGATCAAGATACCAACCCAAGAAGAAGATATAAAATTGTAGATATTTGTAAGCTTAACATAGAACCACCTGACTACATAATGCTAACAGCTAAGGTGAAATGAACAGTAAAACAATAATAGCAGGGAACATCCCACTTACAGCAATGGACAGATCACCCAGAAAGAAAATCAATAAGGAAACACAAGCCTTAAATAGCACATTAGACCAAAGGACCTAACTGATATCTGCTGGATATTTCATCCCAAAGCAGCAGAATACATCTTTTTCTCAAGTACACAGAATATTCTGAAGGATAGATCACATCTTGGGTCATAAATCAAACCACGGTGAATTTAAGAATACTGAAATTGTGTCCAGATTTTTTTCTGACCACAACAGTATGAAATTTGATATAGATGTGGAAAAAAATCTGTAAAAATCACAAACATGTGGAGGCTAAACTTCTAAATAACCAAGAGGTCACTGACAATTATAAAAGAGGAAATAAAAACTTAAATAACAACAAAAATATGACAATCCAAAATCTATGAGGCAGGAAAAGCAGTTCAAAGAGGGAAGTTTATAACAACACAAGGCTACCTCAACAAACAAGAAAAACATCAACATCATCTTCAGTTCAGTTCAGTCGCTCAGTCGTGTCCGACTATGCAACCCCATGAACTGCAGCACTCCAGGCCTCCCTATCCATCACCAAATCCTGGAATTCACTCAGACTCATCCATCGAGACAATGATTCCATCCAGCCATCTCATCCTCTGTCATCCCCTTCTCCTCCTGTCCCCAATCGCTCCCAGCATCAGAGTCTTTTCTAATGAATCACATGAGGTGGCCAAACCTAATCTTACACCTAAAGAAACTAGAAAAAGAAGAACCAAAACCCCCAAAGTTAATAGAAAGAAATCATAAAGATCAGAGCAGAAAGAAGTGAAAAAGAAATGAAGAAAACAATAGCAAATATCAATAAAAGTAAAACCTTGTTCTTTGTGAAGATAAGCAAAATTGACAAAGCATTAGGTAGACTCCCTAAAAAAGAGTGAGGACTCAAATCAATACAATTAGAAATAAAAAGGAGAAGTTACAACAGACAAGAAAGAAATACAAAGAATCATTAGGGACTACTCTGATGAACTATATGCCAATAAAGTGAACAACCTGGAAGATATGGACAAATACTAGAAAAGAACAACCTTCCAAGACTGAAACAGGAAGAAACAGGAAATATGAACAGACCAATTACAAACACTGAAACTGTGATCAAAACCTTCCAAGAAACAAAAGCCTAATGTCATATGGCTTCACAGGTTAATTGTATCACAAGTTTACAGAAAAATTAACACCTATCCTGCACAAACTCTTCCAAAAATTGAGGTGGATTCTGCTGCTGCTGCTGCTTCTGCGTGCATCTGTGGATGGGTCTATGGAGAGGGGAAAAAGATGGCGGAGGAATAGGATGGGGAGAACACTTTCTCCCTCTCTACCTCATCAGAAGAACATTTCAACGCTGAGCAAATTCCACAAAATAACTTCTGACTGCTGGCAGAGGACATCAGGCATCCAGCAAAGCAGTTCATTGGCTTCAAAGCCAGTAACTCACCGATCCTCTAGGGACGACCCTCAAGGTGGAGAAACCTATCATCATTAACCTAGATGTTTTAACATTAGTGCTGAATAGATGGAGAAATCATGAGGCTATTCTAAAAATAAATCTGAAAACCAGAATCAGGAGGCATAATTCCAAATTCTGAGATCATCAAGAATTCCTGAATACAGGGAACATTATCCAATAAGAGCTCATCAAATGCCTTCATACCTATACTAAAATTGAGCACTGCCCAAGGGCCAACAAGCTCCAGAGCAAGACATACCATGCAAATTCTCCAGCAACACAAGAACAAGCCCCTGAGCTTCAATACACAGGCAACTCAAAATACTCCAAAACCACTGACGTCGCATAACCCATTACTTCACACGTCACAGCACTCCAGAGAGAGGAAATCCAGATCCACCCACCAGAACTCCAACACAAGCCTCCCTGATCAAGAAACTTTGACAAGCCACTGATATAACCCCAAACACAGAGAGGAAACTCTATAATAAAGAGAACTCCACAAATTCCCGGCATATAGAAAAGCCACCCCAAACGCAGCAATATAACCAGGATGAAGAGACAGAGGAATACCCAGCAGGTAAAGGAACAGGAGACATGCCCACCAAACCAAACAAAAGAGGAAGAGATAGGGAATCTACCTGAGAAAGAATTCCAAATACTGATAGTGAAAATGATCCAAAATCTTGAAATCAAAATGGAAGCACAGATAAATAGCCTGGGGTCAAGGATTGAGAAGATGCAAGAAAGGTTTAACAAGGACCTAGAAGAAATAAAAAGAGTCAACATATAATGAATAATGCAATAGATGAGATCAGAAACACTCTGGAGGCTACAAATAGTAGAATATCGGAGGCAGAAGATAGGATTAGTGAAATAGAAGATAGAATGGTAGAAATAAATGAATCAGCGAGGGGAAAAAGAAAGGCGAATTAAAAGAAATGAGGACAACCTCAGAGACCTCCAAGACAATATGAAATGCTCCAACATTCGAATTATAGGAGTCCCAGAAGAAGAAGACAAAAAAGAAAGACCATGAGAAAATACTTGAGGAGATAATAGTCGAAAACTTCCCTAAAATGGGGAAGGAAATAATCACCCAAGTCCAAGAAACCCAGAGAGTGCCAAACAGGATAAACCCAAGGCGAAACACCCCAAGACATATTTTAATCAAACTAACAAAGACCAAACACAAAGAACAAATATTAAAAGCAGCAAGGGAAAAACAACAAATAACACACAAGGGGATCCCCATAAGAATAACTGCAGATCTTTCAATAGAAACTCTTCAGGCCAGGAGGGAATGGCAAGACATACTTAAAGTGATGAAAGATAATAACCTCCAGCCAAGACTACTGTACCCAGCAAGGATCTCATTCAAATATGAAGGAGAAATCAAAAGCTTTACAGACAAGCAAAAGCTGAGAGGATTCAGCACCACCAAACCAGCTCTCCAACAAATGCTAAAGGATAGACTTTAGACAGGAAACATAAAAAGGACGTATAAATCCGAACTCAAAACAACAAAGTAAATGGCAACAGGAGCATACTTATCAATAATTACCTTAAATGTAAATGGGTTGAATGCCCCAACCAAAAGGCAAAGACTGGCTGAAGGGATACAAAAACAAGATCCCTATATATGCTGCCTACAAGAGACCCACCTCCAAACAACGGACACATACAGACTAAAAGTGAAGGGCTGGAAAAAGATATTCCATGCAAATAAAGACCAAAAGAAAGCAGGAGTAGCAATACTCATATCCGATAAAATAGACTTTAAAACAAAGGCTGTGTAAAGGGACAAAGAAGGCCACTACATAATGATTAAAGGATCAATCCAAGAAGAAGATATAACAATTATAAATATATATGCACCCAACATAGGAGCACCGCAATATGTAAGACAATTGCTAACAAGCATGAAAGGGGAAATTAATAATAACACAATAATAGTGGGAGGCTTTAATACCCCACTCACACCTATGGACAGATCAACTAAACAGAAAATTAACAAAGAAATGCAAACGTTGAACGATACAATAGACCAGTTAGACCTAATTGACATCTATAGGACATTTCACCCCAAAACAATGAATTTCACCTTTTACTCAAGTGCACACGGAACCTTTTCCAGGATAGATCACATTCTGGGTCATAAATCTAACCTTGATAAATTCAAAAAAATCGAAATTATTCCAAGCATCTTCTCTGACCATAATGCAATAAGGTTAGATCTCAATTACAGGAGA
This sequence comes from Nanger dama, assembly GCA_917880005.1. Taxonomy (NCBI): domain Eukaryota; kingdom Metazoa; phylum Chordata; class Mammalia; order Artiodactyla; family Bovidae; genus Nanger; species Nanger dama. The sequence goes on from CAKJTW010000014.1 coordinate 19,097,174, forward strand.
AAAGCTATTAAAAATACCAACATTTGGAGGCTGAACAACACCCTACTGAATAATCAACAAATCACAGAAGAAATCAAAAAGAAATCAAAATATGCATCGAAACGAATGAAAATGAAAACACAACAACACAGAACCTTTGGGACACTTTAAAAGCAGTCCTAAGAGGAAAGTTCATAGCAATACAGGCATACCTCAAGAAACAAGAAAAAAATCAAATAAATAACCTAACTCTACACCTAAAGCAACTAGAAAAGAAATAGAGAACCCCAGAGTTAGTAGAAGGAAAGAAATCCTAAAAATTAGGGCAGAAATAAATGCAAAAGAAACAAAAGAGACCATAGCAAAAATCAACAAAGCAAAAAGCTGGTTCTTTGAAAGGATAAATAAAATTGACAAACCATTAGCCAGACTCATCAAGAAACAAAGAGAAAAAAATCAAATCAACAAAATTAGAAATGAAAATGGAGAGATCACGACAGACAGCACAGAAATACAAAGAATCATAAGAGACTACTATCAGCAATTATATGCCAATAAAATGGACAACTTGGAAGAAATGGACAAATTCTTAGAAAAGTACAATTTTCCAAAACTGAATCAGGAAGAAATAGAAAATCTTAACAGACCCATCACAAGCACAGAAATTGAAACTGTAATCAGAAATCTTCCAGCAAACAAAAGCCCAGGTCCAGACGGCTTCACAGCTGAATTCTACCAAAAATTCCAAGAAGAACTAAGACCTATCTTACTGAAGCTATTCCAGAAAATTTCAGAGGAAGGTAAACTTCCAAACTCATTCTATGAGGCCACCATCACCCTAATACCAAACCTGACAAAGACACCACAAAAAAGAAAGCTACAGGCCAATTTCACTGATGAACATAGACGCAAAAATCCTCAACAAAATCCTAGCAATCAGAATCCAGCAACACATTAAAAAGATCATACACCATGACCAAGTGGGCTTTATCCCAGGGATGCAAGGATTCTTCAATATCCGCAAGTCAATCAATGTAATTCATCACATTAACAAACTGAGAAATAAAAATCATATGATTATCTCAATAGATGCAGAAAAAGCCTTTGACAAAATTCAGCATCCATTTATGATAAAAACTCTCCAGAAAGCAGGAATAGAAGGAACATACCTCAACATAATAAAAGCTATATATGACAAACCCACAGCTAACATTATCCTCAGTGGAGAAAAATTGAAACCATTTCACCTAAAGTCAGGAACAAGACAAGGGTGTCCACTTTCACCACTACTCTTCAACATCGTACTGGACGTTTTGGCCACAACAATCAGAGCAGAAAAAGAAATACAAGGAATCCAAATTGGAAAAGAAGACGTAAAACTCTCACTGTTTGCAGATGACATGATCCTCTACATAGAAAATCCTAAAGACTCGACCAGAAAACTACTAGAGCTAATCAATGAATATAGTAAAGTTGCAGGATATAAAATCAACACTCAGAAATCCCTTGCATTCCTATACACTAACAATGAGAAAGTAGAAAAAGAAGTTAAGGAAACAATTCCATTCACCATTGCAACGAAAAGAATAAAATACTTAGGAATATACCTACCTAAAGAAACTAAAGACCTATATATCGAAAACCATAAAACACTGATGAAAGAAATCAAAGAGGACACTAATAGATGGAGAAATATACCATGCTCATGGGTTGGAAGAGTCAATATAGTGAAAATGAGTATACTACCCAAAGCAAACTACAGATTCAATGCAATTCCCATCAAGCTACCAGCAGTATTTTTCACAGAACTAGATCAAATAATCTCAAGATTTGTATGGAAAAACAAAAAACCTCGAATAGCCAAAGCAATCTTGAGAAAGAAAAATGGAACTGGAGGAATCAACTTGCCTGACTTCAGGCTCTACTACAAAGCCACAGTCATTAAGACAGTATGGTACTGGCACAAAGACAGAAATATAGATCAATGGAACAAATAGAAAGCCCTGAGATTAACCCACACACCTGTGGACACCTTATCTTCCACAAAGGAGGCAAGAATATACAATGGAGTAAAGACAGTCTCTTTAACAGGTGGTGCTGGGAAAACTGGGCAACCACTTGTAAAGGAATGAAACTAGACCCCTTTCTAACACCATACACAAAAATAAACTCAAAATGGATTAAAGATCTAAATGTAAGACCAGAAACTATAAAACTCCTAGAGGAGAACATAGGCAAAACACTCTCCGACATAAATCACAGCAGGATCCTCTATGATCCACCTCCCAGTATACTGGAAATAAAAGCAAAGATAAACAAATGGGATCTAATTAAAATTAAAGGCTTCTACACAACAAAGGAAACTACAAGCAAGGTGAAAAGACAGCCTTCTGAATGGGAGAAAACAATAGCAAATGAAAAAACTGACAAACAACTAATCTCAAAGATATATAAACAACTTATGCAGCTCAACTCCAGAAAAATAAATGACCCAATGAAAAAATGGGCCAAAGAACTAAATAGGCATTTCTCCAAAGAAGACATACGGATGGCTAACAAACACATGAAAAGATGCTCAACATCACTCATTATCAGAGAAATGCAAATCAAGACCACAATGAGGTACCATTTCACAGCAGTCAGAATAGCTGCGATCCAAAAGTCTACAAGCAATAAATGCTGGAGAGGATGTGGAGAAAAGGGAACCCTCTTACACTGCTGGTGGGAATGCAAACTAGTACAGCCACTATGGAAAACAGTGTGGAGATTCCTTAAAAATTGCAAATAGAACTGCCTTATGACCCAGCAATCCCACTGCTGGGCATACGCACCAAGGAAACCAGAATTGAAAGAGACACATGTACCCCAATGTTCATTGCAGCGCTGTTTATAATAGCCAGGACATGGAAGCAACCTAGATGTCCATCAGCAGATGAATGGATAAGAAAGCTGTGGTACATATACACTATGGAATACTACTCAGCCCTTAAAAAGAATAAATTTGACTCAGTTCTAATGAGATGGATGAAATTGGAACCGATTATACAGAGTGAAGTAAGCCAGAAAGAAAAACACCAATACAGTATACTGACACATATATATGGAATTTAGAAGACAGTGGTGATGACCCTATATGTGAGACAACAAAGAGACACAGAGGTATAGAGTGGACTTTTGGACTCTGAGGGAGAGGGAAAGGGTGGGATGGTTTGGGAGAATGGCAATGAAACATGTATATTTTCCTGTAAGAAACGAAGCGCCAATCTATGTTCAATGTAGGATGCAGGATGCATGGGGCTGATGCACAGGATGATTCAGGTAGAGGATGTGGGGTGGGAGGTGGGAAGGGGCTTCGGCTTGGGAGATTGTGTTCACCTATGGCTGATTCGTGTCAATGTATGGCAAAACAAATACGGTATTGTAATTTAAAAAAAAAAAAAAAATTGAGGTGTGTGTGTGTGTGTGAGTGTGTGTGTGTGTGTGTATGTGAAGACTCTCACACTCATTCCACAAGGCCAGCATCATCCTGATACCAAACCCAGACAAAGATGCCACAAGAAAAAGAAAATTACAAGCCAATATTGCTGATGAGTACAGATGCAAAAATCTCCAACAAAATTCTAGCAAACAGAATCCAGTAACATATTAAAAGGGTCATATGCCATGATCTACAAGACCTGCTAGAACTAACACCCCAAAAAGATGTCCTTTTCATTATAGGGGACTGGAATGCAAAAGTAGGAGGTCAGGAAACACCTGGAGTAACAGACAAATTTGGCCTTGGAATGCGGAATGAAGCAGGGCAAAGACTAATAGAGTTCTACCAAGAGAACGCACTGGTCATAGCAAACACCCTGTTCCAACAACACAGGAGTAGACTCTACACATGGACATCACCAGATGGTCAACACCAATATCAGATTGATTATATTCTTTGCAGCAAAAGATGGAGAAGCTCTACACAGTTAGCAAAACCAAGACTGGGAGCTGACTGTGGCTCAGATCATGAACTCCTTATTGCCAAATTCAGACTGAAATTGAAGAAAGTAGGGAAAACCACTAGACCATTCAGGTACGACCTTATCAAATCCCTTTTACTATACAGTAGAAGTGAGAAATAGATTTAAGGGACTAGATCTGATAGACAGAGTGCCTGATGAGCTATGGATGGAGGTTCATGACATTGTACAAGAGACATGGATCAAGAACTCCCCTATTAAATAAAACGCGAAAAAGGAAAATGGCAGTCTGAGGAGGCCTTAGAAATAGCTGTGAAAAAGAAGAGAAGTGAAAAGCAAAGGAGAAAAGAAAGATATACCCATTTGAATGCAGAGTTCCAAAGAATAGCAAGGAGAAATAAGAAAGCTTTCCTCAATGATCAATGCAAAGAAATAGAGGAAAAGAATAGAATGGGAAAGACTAGAGAAATCCTCAAGAATATTAGAGATACCAAGGGAACATTTCATGCAAAGATGGGCTCGAAAAGGACAGAAATGGTATGGACCTAAGAGATGGGCTTGAAAAGGACAGAAACGGTATGGACCTAAAAGAAGCAGAAGTTATTAAAAGAGGTGGCAAGAATACACAGAAGAACTATACAAAAAATTCTTCATGATCCAGATAATCTCAAAGGTGTGATCACTCCCACTTACCTAGAGCCAGACATCCTGGAATGTGAAGTCAGGTGGGCCTTAGGAAGCATCACTATGAAGAAAGCTAGTGGAGGTGATGGAATTCCAGTTGAGTTGTTTCAAATTCTAAAAGATGATGCTGTGAAAATGCTGCAGTCCCACCAACAGTGTAAGAGGGTTCCCTTTTCTCCACATCCTCTCCAGCATTTATTACTTGTAGACTTTTGGATCGCAGCCATTCTGACTGGTGTGAAATGGTACCTCATTGTGGTCTTGATTTGCATTTCTCTGATAAGGAGTGATGTTGAGCATCTTTTCATGTGCTTGTTAGCCATCTGTATGTCTTCTTTGGAGAAATGCCTATTTAGTTCTTTGGCCCATTTTTTCATTGGGTCATTTATTTTTCTGGAGTTGAGCTGCATAAGTTGCTTGTATATCTTTGAGATTAGTTGTTTGTCAGTTGCTTCATTTGCTATTGTTTTCTCCCATTCAGAAGGCTGTCTTTTCACCATACTTATAGTTTCCTTTGTTGTGCAGAAGCTTTTAATTTTATTTTATTTTATTTATTTTTTTTTAGAATTTATGGTTTTATTTTTTATTAAATTTATTTATTTTTTTAATTACAGTACTGAGTTTGTTTTGCCATACATTGACATGAATCAGCCATAGGTGAACACAATCTCCCAATGCCGAAGCCCCCTCCCACCTCCCACCCCACATCCTCTACTTGAATCATCCTGTGCATCAGCCCCATGCATCCTGCATTCTACATTGAACATAGATTGGCGCTTCATTTCTTATAAGAAAATATACATGTTTCATTGCCATTCTCCCAAACCATCCCACCCTTTCCCTCTCCCTCAGAGTCCAAAAGTCCACTCTATACCTCTGTGTCTCTTTGTGGTCTCACATATAGGGTCATCACCACTGTCTTCTAAATTCCATATATATGTGTCAGTATACAGTATTGGTGTTTTCTTTCTGGCTTACTTCACTCTGTATAATCGGTCCCAATTTCATCCATCTCATTAGAACTGAGTCAAATTTATTCTTTTTAAGGGCTGAGTAGTATTCCATAGTGTATATGTACCACAGCTTTCTTATCCATTCATCTGCTGATGGACATCTAGGTTGCTTCCATGTCCTGGCTATTATAAACAGTGCTGCAATGAACATTGGGGTACATGTGTCTCTTTCAAATCTGGTTTCCTCGGTGTGTATGCCCAAAAGAGTCAATATAGTGAAAATGAGTATACTACCTAAAGCAATCTACAGATTCAATGCAATTCCCATCAAGCTACCAGCAGTATTTTTCACAGAACTAGATCAAATAATCTCAAGATTTGTATGGAAAAACAAAAAACCTCGAATAGCCAAAGCAATCTTGAGAAAGAAAAATGGAACTGGAGGAATCAACTTGCCTGACTTCAGGCTCTACTACAAAGCCACAGTCATTAAGACAGTATGGTACTGGCACAAAGACAGAAATATAGATCAATGGAACAAATAGAAAGCCCTGAGATTAACCCACACACCTGTGGACACCTTATCTTCGACAAAGGAGGCAAGAATATACAATGGAGTAAAGACAGTCTCTTTAACAGGTGGTGCTAGGAAAACTGGTCAACCACTTGTAAAAGAATGAAACTAGACCCCTTTCTAACACCATACACAAAAATAAACTCAAAATGGATTAAAGATCTAAATGTAAGACCAGAAACTATAAAACTCCTAGAGGAGAACATAGGCAAAACACTCTCCGACATAAATCACAGCAGGATCCTCTATGATCCACCTCCCAGTATACTGGAAATAAAAGCAAAGTTAAACAAATGGGATCTAATTTTTGCTTTTATTTCCAGTATTCTGAGAGGTGGATCATAGAGGATCCTGCTGTAATTTATGTCAGAGAGTGTTTTGCCTATGTTCTCCTCTAGGATTTTTATAGTTTCTGGTCTTACATTTAGATCTTTAATCCATTTTGAGTTTATTTTTGTGTGTGGTGTTAGAAAGTGATCTAGTTTCATTCTTTTACAAGTGGTTGACCAGTTTTCCCAGCACCAATTGTTAAAGGATTGTCTTTACTCCATTGTATATTCTTGCCTCCTTTGTCGAAGATAAGGTTTCCATAGGTGTGTGGATTCCTTAAAAATTGCAAATAGAGCTGCCTTATGACCCAGCAATCCCACTGCTGGACATATACATCGAGGAAACCAGAATTAAAAGAGACACATGTACCCCAATGTTCACTGCAGCATTGTTTATAATAGCCAGGACATGGGAACAACCTAGATGTCCATCAGCCGATGAATGGATAAGAAAGCTGTGGTACATATACACAATGGAGTATTACTCAGCCCTTAAAAAGAATAAATTTGACTCAGTTCTAATGAGATGGATGAAACTGGAGCCAATTATACAGAGTGAAGTAAGCCAGAAAGAAAAACACCAATACAGTTTACTAACACATATATATGGAATTTAGAAAGATAGTAATGATGACCCTATATGCGAGACAACAAAAGAAAGACAGATGTATAGAACGGACTTTTGGCCTCTGAGGGAGAAGGAGAGGGTGGGATGATTTGGGAGAATGGGATTGAAACATGTATACTATCATGTAAGAAACGAATCGCCAGTCTATGATAGATACAGGATACAGGATGCTTGGGGCTGGTGCACAGGGATGATGAGAGAGATCATATGGGCTGGGAGGTGGGTGGGGGTTTCAGGGTTGGGAGCTCGTGTACACCTGTGGCTGATTCATGTCAATGTAATGCAAAACCAATATAGTATTGTAAAGTAGAATAAAGTAAAAAAAAAAAAGTTGCACTCAATATGTCAGCAGATTTGGAAAACTCAGCAGTGGCCACAGGACTGGAAAGTCAGTTTTCATTCTAATCCCAAAGAAAGGTAATGCCAAAGAATGCTCAAACTACCGCACAATTGCACTTATCTCACACAATAGTAAAGTAATGCTCAAAATTCTCCAAACTAGGCTTCAGCAGTACATGAACCGTGAACTTCCTGATGTTCAAGCTGTTTTAGAAAAGGCAGAGGAAACAGAGATCAAATTGCCAACATCCGCTGGATCATTGAAAAAGCAAGAGAGTTCCAGAAAAACATCTATTTCTGCTTTATTTACTATGCCCAGAGCCTTTGACCTTGTGGATCACAATAAACTGTGGAAAATTCTGCAAGAGATGGGAATATGACCACTTGACCTTCCTCTTGAGAATTCTGTATACAGGTCAGGAAGCAACAGTTAGAACTGGAGATGGAACAACAGACTGGTTCCAAATAGGAAAGGAGCACATCAAGGCTGTATATTGTCAGCTGCTTATTTAACTTCTATGCAGAGTACATCATGAGAAATGCTGGACTGGAAGAAACTCAAGCTGGAATCAAGATTGCTGGGAGAAATATCAATAACCTCAGATATGCAGATGATACCACCCTTATGGCAGAAAGTGAAGAGGAACTCAAAAGCCTCTTGATGAAAATGAAAGAGGAGAGTGAAAATGTTGGCTTCAAGCTCACCATTCAGAAAACGAAAATCATGGCACCTGGTCCCTTTACTTCATGACAAATAGATGGAGAAACATTGAAAACAGTGGCTTACTTTATTTTTCTGGGCTCCAAAATCACTGCAGATGGTGATTTCAACCATGAAATTGAAGACACTTGCTCCTTGAAAAGAAAGTTATGACTGACTTAGACAGCCTATTAAAAAGCAGAAACATTACTTTGCCAACAAAGGTCTGTCTAGTCAAGAATATGGTTTTTGCAGTAGTCATGTATGGATGTGAGAGTTGGACTGTGAAGAAAGCTGAGCACAGAAGAATTGATGCTTTTGAACTTTGGTGTTGGAGAAGACTTGAGAGTCCCTTGGACTGCAAGGAGATTCAACCAATCCATCCTAAAGAAGATCAGTCCTGTGTGTTCATTGGAGGGACTGATGTTGATGCTGAAACTCCAATACTTTGGCCACCTGATGAGAAAAACGGACTCCTTAGAAAAGACTGATGTTGGGAAAGATTGAGGTCAGGAGGAAAAGGGTATGACAGGGTATGAGATGGTTGAATGGCATCACCGACTCAGTGGACATGGGTTTGGGTGAACTGTGGGAGTTGGTGATGGACAGGGAGGCCTGGCATGCTGTGGTTCATGAGGTTGCAAAGAGTTGGACATGGCTGAGTGACTGAACTGAACTGATGCCATGATCTAGTGGAGTTTATCCCAGAGATACAATGATTCATTAATATACACAAATCAATGTGATATACTATATTAGTAAGTTGAAATATAAAAATGTTATAATCATCTCAAGAGATGCAGAGCAAGCTTTCAACAAAATTAAACACCCACTTATGACAAAAATTCTCCAGAAAATCATCATAGAAAGAACCTACCTCAGCACAATAAAGGCCATATATTAGAAACCCATAGAAAACACTATTTTCAGTGATGAAAAACTGGAAATATTTCCACTAAGGCCGGGAGCAAGACAAGGATGCCCACTCTTTCCACTATCATTTTATATAATTTTGGAAGTTCCAGCCATGACACTCAGAGAATAAAAAGAAATAAGGAAATCCTGATTGGAAAAGAAGTATAATTCTTACTGTTTGCAGATGGCATGATGCTATATATAGAAAACCCTAAAGATGCCACTGGAAAATTGCTAGTGCTAATCCATGAATTTAGTAAAGTAGCAGGATGCCAAATACACAGAAATCTCTTCTATTTGTATACTTGCATGTGTACTCAGTCGATTCAGTCATGTCCCTCTCTTTGTGACCCCAGAGACTGCCTCTCGCCAGGCTCCTCTGTCCATGGGATTCTCTCAGCAAGAATGCTGGAGTGGGTTGCCATGCCCTCCTATAGGGGATCTTCTTGAACCAGGGATTGAACCCCAAACTCCTGTATCTCCTACATGGCAGGTGGATTCCTTAACACTGAACCACCTAAGAAGTCCCATATACTCACAATGAAAACTCAGAAAGAGAAATTAAGGAAACAATCTTATTCACCATTACAATAAAAATGAATAAAATACCTTGGAGTAAGCCTACTTAGAGAGACAAAAGACTTATATTTGAAAAAAACTATAAAACACTGATGAAAGAAATCAAAGATGACACAGATGGAGAAATATACCGTAGCTTGAATTGGAAGCATCAATATTGTGAAAATGAGTATATTACTCAGAACAATCGAACAAATCAATTCAATCTCTGTCAAATTATCAATGCCATTCTTTCCCTCAGAAATAGAACTAAAATTTTACAATTTAAAGGGACACACAAAATACCCAGAAAAGGCAAATGAATCATGAGAAAGAAAAACAGAGTTGGAGGAATCAACCTTCCTGACTTCAGATTTTACTACAAAACTACTATAATCAAGGGAGTATGGTATTTGCACAAAAACAGAAATATAGACAAATGGAACAAGAGGAAAAACCAAGAGACAAACCTATGCATCTATGGGCACCTTGTCTTTGTAAAAGGAGGCAAGAAAATACAATGGGGAAAAGATAGTCTCTTTAATAAGTGGCTCTGGGAAAACTGGACTGCTCCACATAAAAGAATGAAGTTAGAACACTTCTTAACACCATACACAAAAATAAACTCAAAATAAATGACTACCTAAATATAAGGCCAGAAACTATAAAACTCTTAGAAGAAAACATAGGCAGGACACTCTTTGACATAAACTACAGCTAGATCTCTTTGACCCACCCTCAAGAGTGATGGAAATTAAAACAAAAATAAACAAATTGAACCTAATTAAAGTTAAAAAAGTTTTTGCACAGCAAGGGAAACTATAAATAAGATGAAAAGACAACCTTCAGGATGGGAGAAATTACAAATGAAACAACTGACAAAGGATTAATCTCCAAAATATACAAGTAGGTAATGCAGCTCAGTATCAGAAAAATAAACAAGCCAATTAAAACATAGCAGAATATCTAAACTGAGATTTCTCCAAAGCAGACATGCAGATAGCCAACAAACACATGAACAGATGCTCAACATCACTCATTATGGGAGAAATGCAAACCAAAGCTATAGTAAGATTATCACCTTACAATGATCAGAACTAGCACTATCTCATATCAAAAAATCTCCAAACAATAAATGCAAGGAGGTTGTGGAGAAAAGAAGACCTTTCTTGTACTGTTGGTGGGAATGTAAGTTGGTAGGTACAGCCACTTTCTAAAATAATATGGAAATTCCTTAAAAAAACTAGCAGTTCCACTACTAGGCATATATCCTGAGAAAACCACAATTCAAAAGTCACGTGTACCCCAATGTTCATTGCAGCACTATTTATGATAGCCAAGACTTGGAAAAAAACTTTATACGTCCGTTAACAGATAAATAAAGAAGTTGTGATACATATATAAAATGGAATATTATGCAGCCATTAAAAGGAACAGATTTGAGTCAGGAACAAATAGTGAGGTAGATGACCTAGAGCTTGTTATACAGAATGAAGTAAGTCAGAAACAGGAAAACAAATATATATTAACATATATACACATATATGGAACTTAGAAAAATGGCACTGATGAACCTATCTGCAGGGTAGGAATAGAGATGCAGATACAGAGAATGGACTTATGGGCACAGTGGGAGTTGGAGAGGGTGGGATGACTGAGAGAGTAACATTGACATATATACACTAACGTGTGTAAAACAGATAGCCAGTGGGAAACTGCTGTGTAACACGGGAAGCTCAACCTAGCACTCTGTAGCTACCCAAGGGGTTGATTTGGGATTGGAAGGGAGGCTAAAGTGGGAGGGTATATTTATAGTTATGGCTGATTTGCATTGTATGGCAGAAACCAACAGAAAATTGTAAAGCATTAATCCTCCAATTAAATTTTTTTAATTTGCAAAAGTATTTTATAGGATAAATTTTTTATTACATATCTGATTAATGTTTTTTTTTCACTGTAAGTGGCCAATTTATATGGAGTTTTAAAATTCTTTTTCTAGAGCCATTTAGGCAAAATTGAGATAAAATTTATGGGTTTAATTTGTTTACTAACTAAACTTTTGTTTCAAATTATTGTTATACCTTACTTTAATGAGCTTTCCTGTTTATGTTCACAAATGTTTGTATTACTTACCAGGAAACAGAATTGAATAAGCATGATTTCAAAGTGGATAGTTTACTCATAGCTTTCTTTAGAACTAAAAAGGTGTCATATAAATAAAATATAATATAAAGTGTTTTTCTATTAACATCTTTTCACACTTTTTACTACAAGCTGCTATCTTTCTTATAGGAAATGAATAGCTATGAATCACATGTCTAACAGCTCAGCATAACAGCAATTGGCATTTCAAACCGGTACGTGTCAAAGGTAAATTAGGACACATACCCCAATGATCTTTTAATATTTATGAATTTTAGTGATGCAAATCTTTAAGATCTAGGGAAATATTTCAGTGAAGTCTCCCTGGATTTGGGGCTGGTTCACTGGGACGACCCAGAGGGATGGTACAGGGAGGGAGGAGGGAGGGGGGGGTTCAGGATGGGGAACATGTGTATACCTGTGGCAGATTCAAGTTGATGTATGGCAAAACCAATACAATATTGTAAAGTAATTAACCTCCAATTAAAATAAATAAATTTATATTAAAAATTTAGATTTTAACCTATTGTATTATCATTAGGTTAAAATATATATATAAAAGATAAAGGAAGACTAAGTAGCACATCCTACATTTTCTATCTTGGACCTTTTCTTATTATTTTAAAAACTTCATATTCACTTAGAATTAACCCAGAATGTGGTAATTGAAATATTGAATATTATACACAAAGTTAAAATTATACCAATATAAAAATTCTCATGTTCATAACATTTTGATGTATCATGATTTTTTTGTTTCAATGTGTTATGTTAAAAATATGTAGAATGCTGTTTTCCATTAATCTTTGCTTTTAAACATAATTGTATATGCTTAACCTATTTTGAAACTACGTGAAGTTTTAGAAATACTTATAATTTCACTGAGAATTTTATATATTCTAAATATATTTTAAAGAATATATTAAGATTATTTAAAAACATTCTTCACAGGTCTTGAGTTTAGATATTTACTGAATTATGTACCATGTCAGTACTGTGTTTTTCCCCTACTTTTTTCTTTTCTTTTTAGAATTCTTCAGACTAAATGTTTAACTTTCATGGAATGGTTTCATAATTCCTAGGTAATTCTTCATATGTGCTAGGCAAAATAAATCTTTAATTTCATTAAAACACAATCCTAGTTTTGGTTAGTGATATTCTTTCCTTGCCAGGTTTTACATATTTAGTTCTACAGAATTTTTTTCCCATAGTACCATCTGTCTACTCTTTTATCTTCTTTGAAACTGCCAGTATTCTTAAGCTAGTATGCAAGGAAGTGAGGCATATTCTCCTTGCTATTTTTATATATATATATATATATATATATATATATATATATATATTCTCCTTGCTGTTATATATATATTTTTATATATATATATATATACACACACACACACACACACACATATACATATAAATTTTTGCATCTGCTAATCCCACACTCCTAGTCCACTCCTCCCCCAGTCCCTCTTTCTTGGCAATTGCAAGTCTGTCTCTATGTATGTAAGTCTGCTTCTGTTTTGTAGATAAGTTCACTTGTGTCATATTTTAAATTCCACATATAAGTGATATCATATGGTATTTGTCCTTCTCTTCATAACTTATATCATTGATTATGATAATCTCTAGTAACATCCATGCTTCTGCAAATGGCATTATTTAATTCTTTTAATGATTGAATGGTATTCCACTTGACTTCACACTCCAGAAAGTCTGGCTCTGAGAAAGTGACCACACCATTGTGGTTATCTGAGTCATTAAGATCTTTTTTGTGCAGCTCTTCTGTGTAGTCCTTCCATCCCTTCTGGATCTCTTCTGCTTTTATTAGGTCTTTACCATTTCTCCACTTTATTGTGCCTATCTTTGGAGGACATTTTCCTTTGATATTTCCAATTTTCTTGAAGAGATCTTGTCTTTCCCCTTCTTTTGTTTTCCTCTATTTCTTTGCATTGTTCATTGAAGAAGGCCTTCTTGTCTCTCTTGCTATTCTCTGGAACTTTGCACTTAGTTGGATGTACCTTTCCCTTTTCCCCCATGCTTTTCACTTCTCTTCTTTCCTCAGAAATTTCTAAAGTCTCCTCAGACCACCACTTTGCATTCTTGCTTTGCTTTTTCTTTGGAGTGGTCTTATTCACTGTATCCTGAACAATACTACAAACCTCTGTCCATAGCTCTTCAGGCACTTTGTTTACTAGATATAATCCCTTGAATCTATTTGTCCCTCCACTGTATATTAATAGCAGATTTAAATTCTACCTGACTGGCCTAGTGAGTTTTCCCACTTTTTTAGTTTTGAATTTTCTTATGAGAAATTGGTGATCTGGGCCACAGTCAGCTCCACGTCGTGTTTTTGCTGATTGTATACAGCTTTCTATCTTCAACTACAAAGAATGTAATCTTTTCTTTCCTTCATCTACAAGTTCCTGAAAGACATTGTGGTCTTCATGCACTACAAATAACGAGAACAAATGGAAATATTGCATATAAATTTGAGTGGTTTCTTTGTCTTACGTGAAGCTGGTCCCTGCTGCCAAAAAGTTTGGAGAACACTGATGTAACACGTCAAATAACTTTCTAGAGGTAGGAATAGAGCTTACTTAAATTCCTGAGGTAAGAGAGATTACCTGACTAACTAATTGTTGCATAATACTATTGAGAAGCAGGGCTAGAATTTGAACCCAGTCTGATATTTGAACCTGGCTTCTCTTTTCCTTGAGAGTCTTCAAGTATTTGAGAATTGAATATGTAAACATAAACTCTTTTGAACACAGTAAGAATCACATATTCTGACATAATTCCAGAACATAAGTCAATGCATTTATTTATTTAGGAAGCCTGGTAAATTGAAGCATATGTATTTCCATGTATTAATTGTGTGATTTTGAGAAAGCTTCTGTGCCTCCATAAGCTGCAGTGTCCTCACTTGTAAAATGACAATGTTGTTATTATTGTTCAGTCACTCAGTCATGTCTGACTCTTTGTGATCCTGTGGAATGCAGCACAACAGGCTTTGCTGTCCTTTACTATCTCTGGAAGTTTGCTCAAACTCATGTCCATGAGTCAGTGATACCATCCAACCATCTAATCTTCTGTTGCCTCTTTTTCCTTCTGTCCTCAGTCATTCCCAGCATCAAGATCTTTCCCAATGAGTTGACTCTTCATATGAGATGGCCAAAACATTGGGGTTTCAGTTTCAGCATCAGTCCTTCCAATGAATAATCAGGGTCAGGATTTACTTCTTTTAGGATTGACTGGCTTGATCTCCTAGCAGTCCAGTGGATTCTTAAGAGCTTTCTCTAGCACTGCAGTTCAAAAGTATCAATTCTTTGGTACAACTCTCACATCCATATGTGGCTACATAGCTTTGAGTATATGAACCTCTGTCAGTAAAGTGATGACTTTGTATTTTATTTTTATTTATTTATTTTATCATGCATCAAACCTGAATTGGCAATTCATTTCACATGTGATAATTTACATGTTTCAAAGCCATTCTCCCATACCATCCCACCCTCACCCTCTCCTACAGAGTCCAAAAGACTGTTCTATACATCTGTGTCTCTTTTGCTGTCTCGCATACAGGGTTACCATTGCCATCTTTATAAATTCCACATATATACGTTAGTATACTGTATTGGTGTTTTTCTTTCTGGCTTACTTCACTTTGTATAATAAGCACCAGTTTCATCCACCTCATTAGAACTGATTCACATGTATTCTTTTTAATGGCTGAGTAGTATTCCATTGTGTATATGTACCACAGCTTTCTTTGTGCTTTTTAAAAAAATTTGTATTTTCTTTGTAT
Organism: Nanger dama; assembly: GCA_917880005.1. Lineage (NCBI taxonomy): Eukaryota > Metazoa > Chordata > Mammalia > Artiodactyla > Bovidae > Nanger > Nanger dama. The sequence continues at coordinate 19,112,742 of CAKJTW010000014.1, forward strand.
TTGACTTTGTATTTTTTTTTGTATTTTCTTTGTATTTGACTTTGTATTTTAATATTTTTTTGGTTTTGTCATAGCTTTTCTACCAAGGTACAAGTGCCTTTTAATTTCTTTTCTTTCTTTTTTAAAAAATAAATTTATTTATTTTAATTGGAGGTTAATTACTTTACAATATTGTATTGGTTTTGCCATACAGCAACATGAATCCACCACAGGTATACACATGTTTCCCATCCTGAACTCCCCTCCCCTCTCCCTCCCCGTACCATCCCTCTGGGTCATCTCAGTGCACCACTCACAAGCACCCAGTATCATGCATCAAACCTGGACTGGTGATTCATTTCATATATGATATTATACATGTTTCAATGCCATTCTCCCAAACCATCCCACCCTCTCCCTCTCCCACAGAGTCCAAAAGATTGTTCTATACATCTGTGTCTCTTTTGCTGTCTCACATACAGGGTTATAGTTACCATCTTTCTAAATTCCTTTTAATTTCTTGGCTGCAGTCACTGTCTTCAGTAATTTTGGAGCCCAAGAAAATAAAGTTGTCACTGTTTCCATTGTTTTCCCATCTATTTGCCATGAAGTGATGAGACTGGAAGCCGTGGTCTTAATTTTTTGAATGTTGTTTTAAGCTGGCTTTTTCACTATCTTCTTTCACCTTCATCAAGAGACTCTAGTTCCTTTTCACTTTCTTCCATTAGGATGGTATTATCTGCATGTCTGAAGTTATTGATAGTTCTCCTGTCGGTCTTGATTCCAGCTTGTACTTTATCCAGCCTGGCATTTCACATGATGTAATCTGCATACAAATTACATAAGCAGGGTGACAATATACAGCCTTGATCTTTTATTTTCCTAATTTTGAACCAGTCCTTTTTTCATGTCTAGTTCTAACTGTTGCTTCTTGACATGTACATAGGTTTTTCAGAGGGCAAGTAAGGTGGTTTGGAATTTTCTTTAAGAATTTTCCACAGGTTGCCTTGATTCACACAGTCAAATGTTTTAGCATAGTCAATGAAGCAGTAGTTTTTCTGGAACTCCCTTGCTTTCTGTATGATCCAACAGATGTTGGCAATCTGATCTCTGGTTACTCTGCCATATCTAAATCCAGCTTGTACATCTGGAAGTTCTTGGTTTACATGTTTTTGAAGACTAACTAGAAGGATTTACCCTGATAGGATGTGAAATGAGCACAACTGTGTGGTAGTTTGAACATTCTTTGGCATTGCTCTTCTTTGGGATTGGAATGAAAGCTCTGGCCACTGCTGAGTTTTCCAAATTTGCTGGTATACTGAGTTTAGAACTTTAGCAGCATTATCTTTTAGGATTTGAAACAGCTCAGTTGGAATCCCATCCCCTCCACTAGCTTTGTTTGTATTAATCCTTCTTAAGAACTACTCTACTTCACATTCCAAGCTGTCTGGCTCTAGGTGAGTGATCACACAATCATCGTTATCCAGGTCATTAAGGCCTGTTTTTTTTTTTTTTTAATTTGTATAATGCCTAGCCTATGAAATTGCTGAAAGAATAAAATGAAACAATGTGTCTAAAATGCTTGACATGTTTCCTGGGACTTAGTAAGATATACAATAGTAAATGATAGATATTATTTTGGGCAAATTAGATTTAAGTATTCTTGAAAAATCCTTGGATAAACTTGTTTCTATTTCCTTTCTTGATGGGGATTAAAGAGTACAATGTAGTGAAAAGAGAAGGGGGTTTAAAATCAGATTATCTATATTTTAATTCTGGTGTACCTATGTATTAACCTTAACAAAACACTTAACTTTCCTAGCCCATTCCCACATTCCTAGAGAAGAGATAATAACACTATCTAACCTATAGCAAGGAAACATTTCATGCAAAGATGAGCTCGATAAAGGACAGAAATGGTATGGACTTAACAGAAGCAGAAGATGTTAAGAAGAGGTGGCAAGAATATAGAGAAGAACGGTACAAAAAAGAGCTTCATGACCCAGATAATTACGATGGTGTTATCACCTAGAGCCAGACATCCTGGAATGTGAAGTCAAGTGGGCCTTAGAAAGCATTGCTACGAACAAAGTTAGTGGAGGTGGTGGAATTCAAGTTGAGCTATTTCAAATCCTGGAAGATGATGCTGCGAAAGTGCTGCACTCAGTATGACAGCAAATTTGGAAAACTCAACGGTGGCCACAGGACTGGAAAAGGGCAGTTTTCATTCCAATCCCAAAGAAAGGCAATGCCAAAGAATGCTCAAACTATTGCACAACTGCACTCATCTCACACACAAATAAAGTAATGCTCAAAATTCTCCAAACCAGGCTTCAGCAATATGTGACTCGTGAACTTCCAGATGTTCAAGCTGGTTTTAGAAAAGGCAGAGGAACCAGAGATCAAATTTCCAACATCCGCTGGATCACAGAAAAAGCAAGAGAGTTCCAGAAAAACATCTATTTCTGCTTTACTGGCTACGCCAAAGCCTTTGACTGTGGATCACAATAAACTGGAAAATTCTGAAAGAGATGGGAATATCAGACCACCTAACCTGCCTCTTGAGGAACCTATATGCAGGTCAAGAAACAACAGTTGGAACTGGACATGGAATAACAGACTGGTTCCAAATAGGAAAAGGAGTACGTCAAGGCTGTATATTGTTACCCTGCTTATTTAACTTATATGCAGAGTACATCTTGGGAAACGCTGGACTGGAAGAAACACAAGCTGGAATCAAGATTGCTGGGAAAAATATCAATAACCTCAGATAAGCAGATGACACCCCCTTATAGCAGAAAGTGAAGAAGAACTAAAAAGCCTCTTGATGAAACTGAAAGTGGAGAGTGAAATGTTGGCTTAAATCTCATTATTTAGAGAGCTAAGATCATGGGATCTGGTCCCATTACTTCATGAGAAATAGATGGGGAAACAGTGGAAACAGTGTCAGATTTTATTTTTTTGGGTTCCAAAATCACTGCAGATGGTGATTTCAACCATGAAACTAAAAGATGTTTACTCTTTGGAAGGAAAGTTATGACCAACCTAGGTAGCATATTCAAAAACAGAGATATTACTTTGTCAACAAGGGTCCATCTGGTCAAGGCTATGGTTTTTCCAGTGGTCATATATGGATGTGAGAGTTGGACTGTGAAGAAGTTGAGCACCGAAGAATTGATGCTTTTGAACTTTGGTGTTGGAGAAGACTCTTGAGAATCCCTTGGACTGCAGGGAGATCCAACCAGTCCATTCTAAAGGAGATCAGTCCTGGGTGTTCTTTGGAAGGAATGATGCTGAAGCTTAAACTCCAGTACTTTGGGCACCTCATGGGAAGAGTTGACTCATTGGAAAAGACTCTGATGCTGGGAGGGATTGGGGGAAGGAGGAAAAGGGGATGTCAGAGGATGAGATGGATGGATGGCATCACTGACTCGGTGGATGAGAGTTTGAGTGAACTGCAGGAGTTGGTGATGGACAGGGAGGCCTGGTCTGCTGCAGTTCATGGGGTCGCAAAGAGTCGGACACTATTGAGCAGCTGAACTGAACCGAACCTATAGCATAGTGTTGTTGAGCATATCAAGTTTAAAATACAGCGTGAGTTAAAGCTATTTTCAAGCTGAAGTTTTATAGAGTAGGATGAGGGAGAGCAAAATGATGATGTACACAGGGAGGTAAGGTAGGAAATATCAACCTAAAATTGACTCACGTTGAACACTTCTTTTTGGAATTGCAAGTATAACTCATATAGTGATGGCATGCAGAGTGCAAGGTATAAAAGGGTTATGAGTAACCAAAGGTTTTTCCTAAAACTCTGCCTGCATTAGAATATTCTTCCCCAAGAAACTCGAGGTTGTGCATATACATGTGTATTCTGCACTCTCTTTTGGTATTCCCTTGGTTACCTGAGATACACATATGTTGGATGGTGATCCTTGCTGCATTCACAGAATCTTTTCCCTTGGTAATTATTTGCTGCAGTTGAACCTACCCAGCAATTTTGTTTTGCTGCCTTTGGCTAATGAATAGCAATTCCAGTCAATACCTAGTGTCCATGACACACTTCTGGATTCTCTTTCTGAATTCAAAACAAGGGCATTATTTGTCTGATAACTTGTTCCACATTCTCAGAATATCTTCACCAACTTGGATGTACAAAGGTTGCAGCATTAGCATCAATGCTCAAGTGACAGTGCCTTTAGGTATAACCCCACTTTCAATGGTTCATTTCAGTTTTTCCCAGTATTTTATTTCCATCCTATCCCAATTCTTCCCCCACTGTTTGTGGGAAACATCAAATATTGAAAATGTATAGCTAACATTATACTTAATGGAAACAGACTGCATGCTTTCTTTCTAAGATCAGGACAAGGATAGTTTTTCAAACAACTTTCATTCAAAATTGTTTTAGATGTTCCAAATAAGAGCATTAAGACAAGAAAATGAAACAAGAGATATACAGATTGGAAATGAATAAAAATGTCTTTATTTGCAGATGTCTCAGTTTCCCATTATTTTCTAGTAGAAAATCCAATCAAATCTATAAAAATTTCTAGAAATACTTGTCAGTATGAATACAGGATATGAGAACAATGTACAAAAATCAAGCCTATTTTGGTATACTAGCAACAATGTGTCCTTTATCACAAAGAAAAAAATGGAAAATTGAACTTTATTAAGATTAGGATTTTCTGTTTTTAAATGATGCCATTTAAAGAGTGTAAACAAACCTACAGAGTAAGCAAATGCATTTGTTATAGACACATCTGATAAAAGACTCATTTCCAGAATATATAAAGGGGTGGTTTAAGTTTTAAAAGAACAAAATTTTAAAAATAGGTAAAAACACAAAATGTAAACACTTACAGTGGCCAAGAAATATAAGAAAAGATTTTGAATTACATTTCTCACCAGGGAAATACAAATTAAAACTGCTATATTGTACCATTACACAACCACCAGAATAAGATGGAAAAGATGTCAAACAACATGAGTTGACAAAGATGTCAAAAAAATGGAACTCTCATAATCTTTTCCTGGCAGTATAAATTAATATTTTTACTTTGAAAATTTAAGACAATGAAATAATGCATAGTCTATGATCCAGAAATACTGCTTTTGCCCACCAAAAGCATATCGTTTACAAAATGTACATGAGTGTTCATAGCAGCACTACTCAAAGAGACAAAACCTGGAAATTCCCAAATGTAAATACTATGAGAATAGTATTCATAATATGCAGCAGCATGGTGAATCTCACAAAAATAATTTTGAGTAAAAGAAGTCAACACAAAGAACACAAACTTAACACATATTTAAGTTTTTAAATGCAAATTCAGACTGGAAAAACACAGTATTAGAAGCCCCACAAAGTTAATGTTGAGGAGGTAGAGTGACTTGATTGTTCAAGGGCTGGTTAGTACAGTTTGTGACAATTCATCCGCATATAAAATTATATGATCAATTTTTATATATTTTGTTTTAAAATGTTTTTATTTTTTATTATTTTTGTAAATTTTTACTTTATTCTACATTATAATACTGTATTGGTTTTTCCATACATCAACATGAATCAGCCACAGGTGTACACGAGCTCCCAATCCTGAAGCCCCCTCCCACCTCCCACCCCATATCATCTCTCTGGATCATCCCCATGCACCATCCCCAAGCATCCTATATCCTGTATCAAACATAGACTGGTGCTTCATTTCTTACATGATAGTATACATGTTTCAATGCCATTCTCCCAAATCATCCCACCCTCTCCCTCTCCCTCAGAGACCAAAAGTCCATTCTATAACTCTGTGTCTCTTTTGTTGTCTCACATACAGGGTCATCATTACTATCTTTCTAAATTCCAATTATTTATTTTTTTCCAGGTAATTGTGTTTTACTTTATTCATTATTTTAATTTTTTTAAATACTTTATTCTGCATTACAATACTGTATTTGTTCTGCCATACATTGACATGAATCAGCCACAGGTGTCCACGATCTCCCAATGCCGAAGCCCCCTCCCAAAAGCTTCTGCACAACAAAGGAAACTATAAGTAAGGTGAAAAGACAGCCTTCTGAATGGGAGAAAACAATAGCAAATGAAACAACTGACAAACAACTAATCTCAAAAATATACAAGCAACTTATGCAGCTCAACTCCAGAAAAATAAACGATCCAATCAAAAAATGGGCCAAAGAACTAAATAGGCATTTCTCCAAAGAAGACAAACAGATGGCTAACAAACACATGAAAAGATGCTCAACATCACTCATTATCAGAGAAATGCAAATCAAGACCACAATGAGGTATTATTTCACAGCAGTCAGAATGGCTGCAATCGAAAAGTCTACAAGCAATAAATGCTGGAGAGGATGTGGAGAAAAGGGAACCCTCTTACACTGCTGGTGGGAATGCAAACTAGTACAGCCATTATGGAAAACAGTGTGGAGATTCCTTAAAAAATTGCAAATAGAACTGCCTTATGACCCAGCAATCCCACTGCTGGGCATACACACCAAGGAAACCAGAATTGAAAGAGACACATGTACCCCAATGTTCATTGCAGCACTGTTTATAATAGCCAGGACATGGAAACAACCTAGATGTCCATCAGCAGATGAATGGATAAGAAAGCTGTGGTACATATACACAGTGGAGTATTACTCAGCCCTTAAAAAGAATAAATTTGACTCAGTTCTAATGAGATGGATGAAACTGGAGCCGATTATACAGACTGAAGTAAGCCAGAAAGAAAAACACCAATACAGTATACTGACACATATATATGGAATTTAAAATAAGTTTTTAAAAGTAGATGAAATAAAAATATTTCTGAGGAAAAACAAAAACAAAACCCTTGAGATAATTTATTGATAGAAGTCCTGAAGTAAAAGAATCTGCAAATTAGTGCTTCATAGAAACATGGAAATTCAGGAGGGAATGAAAGCTACCAGTATAAGGTGTATAAAGTATAAGGGCTAAAAAAAAAAATTTATAGATGGCATTTAGAAAATCAAATTTAGAAATAACATTTATAGCGAAAACGTTAATCATTCAGTTGTGTCTGGCTCTTTGCAGCCTCATGGACTGTATCCCACCAGGCTCTTCTCTCCGTGGAGTTCTCCAGGCAAGAATACTGGACTGAGTTGCCACTCCTTTCTGCAGGCCATCTTCTTGACCCAAGGATCAAACTCGCATCTCCTGTATTACAGGCAGATTCTTTACCATCTGAGCCAACATTTAAGACTGTGTCAATAACTCCAAATACCTAGGAATAAATCTATCAGAATATCCACAAAATCTCTACGGAGACAAACTCATATCATTGTTGAGAAAAAGTAAGAAAGAACTGAGTTTTGGAAAGATATTCCTTGGACACAGATTCAGTTCAGTTCAGTTCCTTCACTCAGTCGTGTCTGACTCTTTGCGACCTCATGAACTGCAGCAGACCAGGCCTCCCTGTCCATCACCAACTCCTGCAGTTCACTCAAACTCACGTTCATCGAGTCAGTGATGCCATCCAGCCATCTCATCCTCTGTCATCCCATTTTCCTCCTTCCCTCAATCCCTCCCGGCATCAGACTCTTTTCCAATGAGTCAACTCTTCCCATGAGGTGGCCAAAGTACTGGAGTTTCTGCTTCAGCATCATTCCTTCCAAAGAACACCCAGGCTTGATCTCCTTCAGAAGGGACTGGTTGGATCTCCTTGCAGTCCAAGGGACTCTCAAGAGTCTTCTCCAACACCACTTGGAATACTCCATATTGTAATGATGCTGATTTTCCTAAATCAACTTATACATTTAACTCAATCACCACCAAAATCCCAGTAAGTTATGTCTCTTTCTATATATTTTGTATTTGAAACTGACTATTTGATTCTACAAATTATGTGAATGCAAAAGGCCCAACTGTCATTGCTGCTCTTTAGTCAGTCGTGTCCAACTCTTTATGATCCCATGGAGTGTAGCCCACCAGACCCCTCTGTCCGTGGAATTTTCCAGACAAGAATATTGGAGTGGGATGCCATCTCCATCTCCAGGGGATCTTCCCAACCCAGGAATTGAACCCACATCTCCTACTAGGCAGGTGAATTCTTTCCCACTGAGCCACCAGGGAAGTCAAAGGGCCTAGAATAAATAGCAAACTAATCTTGAAGAAGTTGAACAAAGTTGAAAAAGTTACACTAGAATTGTTCAGATTTATTTTAAAACAATAGTAATTAAAGGTGTGTGTGGTATTGGCACAAAGGTAGAGAATTAAACCAAAGAAGAATAGAAGTCCAGAGACAGACCTAAACTTACAACAGACTGCTGTGCTCTCTAAAAACGATGACTTATCAACAAATGGTATTGGATCAATTGGAAAGTCACATAGAAAAAAACAAATCATAACCTCTAACTTCACGCCAAACTAAAAATCAATTTCAGGTTGAATTTAGGTAGAAATAGGAAAGACCTAACAGTAAAGCTTCTAAAAAGACATGATGGTATATCTTCATGTCTTTTTGATACAAAAATATTTCTTAAACAAAAACAGAAAGCACTAAACATGAGAGAAAGATTGACAGTTCAGATTTCAATATTATCAATTTATAATCATAAAAAGATACTGCTAGGAGGGTAAAATAATAATGCAAAGATAAGAAGATATTTTCAGTATATATATATATATCCATCAAAATAATTATTTGACTATGCAACAAACTCATAGGAATTAATGAGAAAGAATCATCCCAAAAGAAGAGCAGGTAAAGATGTGAAAAGCACTTCACAAAATAGAATATCCAAATAGCCAAAAAGTATAGGAAAGGTGTTTCAATTCATTTATCATTAGGGAAATTCAAGTTACAATCACTTTGTTGTTGTTGTTTTTCAGTCACTAAGGCGTGTCTGACTCTTTGTGATCCTATAAAATGGAGCACACCATGCTACACTGTCCTCCACTATCTCTTGGAGTTTGCTCAAATTCATGTTTATTCAGTTGCAAGCTAGCCATCTCATCCTCTGTCACTTTCTTCTTCTTTTGTCTTCAGTCTTTCCCAGCATCAGGATCATTTCCAAAGAGTCTGCTCTAGCCATCAGGAGGCCAAAATATTGGAGTTTCAGTTTCAGCAGCAGTCCTTCCAATAAATGTTCAGGGTTGATTTCCTTTATCATTGGCTTGTTTGATCTCCTTGCTGCCCAAGGGAGTCTCAAGAGTCTTCTCCAGCACCACAGTTTGAAAGCATCAATTCTTCAGTGCTCAGCATTCTTTATGGTTCAACACTCAAATCCATATATGACTTCTGGAAAAACTATGGCTTTGACTATACGGACATTTTTTCAGCAAAGTGATGTCTCTACTTTTAATACTTGGTTTAGATTCGTCATAACTTTCCTCCCAAGGAGCAAGCATCTCCTAATGTCCTGGTTTCAGTCGCTGTCCACAGTGATTTTGGATCCCAAGAAAATAAAATTTGTCACTGCTTCCAATTTTTCTTTCTATTTGCCATGAACTGATAGGACCAAATGACATGATCTTACATTTTTTAATGTTGAGTGTCAAGCCAGCTTTTTCACTCTTGTCTTTCACTCTCATCAAGAGGCTCTTTAGCTTCACTTCATATTCTGCCTTTAGAATAGTATCACCTACATATCTGATGCTGTTGATATTTCTCCCAGCAATCTTGATTCTAGATTGTGAGTCATCCAGCCTGGCATTTCACATGATATACTTTGTATATAAGTTAAATAACCAGGGTGACAATATACAGCCTTGACATACTCCTTTCCCAAATTTAACCAGCCCATTGCTTCCTGTTCAGTTCTAAATGTTGTTTTCTCAAAGGACAGGTAAGGTAGTTTGGTATGCCCATCCCTTAAATAATTTTCCACAGTTTATTGTGATCCACACAGAGAAAAGCTTTAGCATAGTTAATAAAGCAGAAGTAGATTTTTTTTTTTTTTTGGAACTCCTTGTTTTTTTTATGATTCAACAAAGATTGGCAATTTGATCTCTTGTTCCTCTGCCTCTTTCAAACCCAGTTTGTATAACTGGAAGTTCTTGGTTCACACAGAGCCAAAGCCTAGGTTGAAGGATTTTGAGTATAACGTTGTTAGCTTGTGAAATGGACACAATTGTACAGTAGCTGGAACATTATTTGCCATTGCCCTTCTTTGGTACAGGGCTTCCCTGATAACTCAGTTGGTAAAGAATCCATCTGCAATGCAGGAGACCCTGGTTCAATTCCTGGGTCAGGAATATCTGCTCGAGAAGGGATAGGTTACTCACTCCAGTATTCTTGGGCTTCCCTTGTGGCTCAGCTAGTAAAGAATCTGCCTGCAATGTGGGAAACCTGGTCTTGATCCCTTGGTTGGGTAGATCCCCTGGAGAAGGGAAAGGCTATCCATTCCAGTATTCTGGCCTGGAGAATTCCATGGACTGTATAGTCCATGGAGTGGCAAAAAGCCAGACACAACTGGGTGACTTTCACTTCCACTTTCTCTGGGACTGAAATGAAAACTGACCTTTACAGCCTTTTGGCCACTTCTGAATTTTCCAAATTTGCTGGCATATTGAGTGCAGCACTTTAACAGCATTATCTTTAAGAATTTGAAATAGCTCAGCTGGCATTCCATCCCTCCATTAGCTTTGTTCATAGCAATGCTTCCTAAGGCCCAATTGATTTCACCCTTCAGAATGTCTGACTGTAGGTGAGTGACCAGACAATCATGGTTATCTGTTCCATTAAGACTTTTTTTTTTTTTTGGCATAATTCTGTGTATTCTTGCCACTTCTTCTTAATCTCTTTTGCTTCTGTTAAGTTCTTACTGTTTCTGCCCTATAACATTCCCATTCTTGCATGAAAAAGTCTTTTAGTATCTCCAATTTTCTTGAAGAGATCTCTAGTCTTTGTCATTCTGTTGTTTTCCTCTATTTCTTTGCATTGTTCATTTAAGAAGACATTCTTATCTCTCCTTGCTTTTCTCTGGAACTCTGCATTCAGTTAGATATATATTTTTTCTTTCTCCCTTGCCTTTCACTTCTCTTCTTTCCTCAGCTGTTTGTAAAACCTAAGATAACCACTTTGTCTTCTTGCATTTCTTTTTCTTGTGGATGGTTTTGATCAGGACCTCCTGTACAATGTTATGTCCATAGTCTTCAGGCACTCTGTCTACCAGATCTAACCCCTTGAATCTATTCCTCATCTCCACTGTATAATCATCAGTTCAGTTCAGTTCAGTTCAGTTGTTCAGTTGTGTCCAACTCTTTATGATCTCATGGACCATAGCACACCAGGCCTCCCTGTCCATCACCAACTCCTGGAGTTTACTCAAACTCATCTTCATTGAGTCAGTGATGCCATTCAACCATCTTATCCTCTTTCATCCTCTTCTCTTGCCTTCAATCTTTCCCAGCATCAGGGTCTTTTCAAATGAGTCAGCTCTTTGCATCAGGTGACCAAAGTATTGGAGTTTTAGCTTCAATATCAGTCTTTCCAATGAACACTCAGGACTTTAGGATGGACTGGTTGGATCTCCTTGCAGTCTAAGAGATTCTCAAGAGTCTTCTCCAACACCACAGTTCAAAAGCATCCATTCTTCAGCACTCAGCTTTTGTTATAATCATAAGGGATTTGATTTAAGTTATATCTGAATGGCTTAGTGGTTTTCCCAGCTTTCTTCAATTTAAGTCTGAATTTTGCAATAAGGTGCTCATGATCTGAGCCACAGTCAGCTCGAGGTCTAGTTTTTACTGACTGTATAGAGCTCCTCCATCTTTGGCTGCAAAGCAAATAATCAATCTGATTTTAGTGTTGACCATCTGGTGATGTCCATGTGTAGAGTTGTCTCCTGGGTTTTTGGAATAGGGTGTTTGCTATGACCAGTGCGTTCTCTTGGCAAAACTTTGTTAGCCTTTGCCCTGCTTCGTTTTGTACTCCAATGGCAATCTAGCTGGTTATTCTGGGTATCTCTTGACTTCATACTTTCACATTTTAATCTATGATGATAAAGGCATCTTTTAGCTGTTAGTTTTAGAAGGTCTTATAAGTCTTCATAGAATTGATCAACTTCATCTTTGGCATCAGTGGTTGGGGGATAGACTTGGATTAATGTGTTGTTTTATAGTTTGCTTTTGGTATGAATTGAGTTCATTCTGTTGTTTTTGAGATTGCACCCAAGTACTGCATTTTGGACTTTTTATTTACTATGAGGGCTATAGAATTCTTGAAAGGGATTCTTGCCTACAGTAATAGATAGGTTATCTGAATTAAATTCTCCCATTCACATCCAATTTACCTTGATTCATAGACCTAACATTCCAGGTTCATGTGCAATATTGTTCTTTACAGCATCAATCTTTACTTTCAGCATCAGATACTTTCACAACTGAGTATCATTTCTGCTTTGGCCCTTTGCTTCATCCTTTTGGAGCCATTCACAATTTCCCTATTCTTTTCCCCAGTAGAATATTGGACACCTTATGACTTTGGAGGTTCATCTTCCTGTGTCATATATTTTTGCCTATTCATACGCCCATGAGGTTTTTCCAGGCAAGAATACTAGAGAGGGTTGCCATTTTCTCCTCCAGTGGACTACATTTTGTCAGAACACTTCACTATGGCCTGTCTGTCTTGGGTGGCCTTGTACAACAGGATTCATAGCTTCACTGAGTTAACCAAGCCCCTTTGCCATGACAAGACAGTGGATCACTTTAAAATGTACTAAAAGGGCAAAAATAAATGACAATTTTAAGGATGGGATAGGACATAAAGCAACTGGAATTGTCATACATTAGGTGTGACTATAGTTTGGCATAACTACTTAGGAAAATTGGTTGGCAGTATCTATGTCACTTTGATAGTATCTCCAATTTAATGGACATGAGTTTGAGGGAAATCTGGGAGATACTGGAGTATAAAGGAGCCTGGCATGCAATAGTCCATGAAGTTGCAAAGAGTTGGATGTGACTTAGAGACTGAACAACAAAAACAAAGAAAACTGAACATACTCAGACCCTATAACTCGACAATTATACTCTCATCTTTATGTTCAGAAATAAAGCATACATAATGCATACTAAAATCATGGGTTAGACTTTTATACTACTCTTACTAATAATTCCTCATTTTGGAAAACCAAACTTTATGTTAATGATTGAATGAAAGAAATGCAATAAGGTAATGAAAATGAACAAACTATTGCTAATTGCAATAACCTATACGAATCTCATAAATAATGTTGAGAGAAAGAAGTCAGAACACAACACATGCTATAAGGTTTCATTTATTAACATATACAATTCAAAAATAGGCAAAGCTAGTTTATATTATTAGGAATTATAATAATGTTTACTCTTAGAGAACAGACACAGTTATCAGGAAGAACTTCTGATAATATCTTGTTTCTGATCTTAAGGAGCAGATAAATGAGCAAGTTAACTTTGAGCAAATTTACAGAGCTGGCAACTTAGGATTTGTTCTTTTTACTCCATGTGCATTATGATTCAATAAAACATCAACAATGAAATAGCTACTCAAGTAACTTATCCTCACATATCTAACCAGGGGAACATCTACACCACAATCCTTATCCTTCCCTGACCTGAGTTATATTTATATGTAACGAAAATTGGGTTAAAGATGTAAACTTAAGACCAGAAACTATAAAACTCCTAGAGGAGAACATAGGCCAAACACTCTCCAACATAAATCACAGCAGGATCCTCTATGACCCACCTCCCAGGATGTTGGAAATAAAAGCAAAAATAAACAAATGGGAACCTAATTAAAAGCTTCTGCACAACAGAGGAAACTATAAGCAAGGTGAAAAGACAGCCTTCAGGATGGGAGAAAATAATAGAAAATAAAGCAACTGACAAACAACTAATCTCAAAAATATACAAGCAACTCCTGCAGCTTAATTCCAGAAAAATAAATGACCCAATCAAAAAATGGGCCAAAAACTAAACAGACATGTCTCCAAAGAAGACATACAGATGGCTAACGAACACATGAAAAGATGCTCAACATCACTCATTATCAGAAAAATGCAAATAAAACCACAATGAGGTACCATTTCACCCCAGTCAGAATGGCTGTGATCCAAAAGTCTACAAGCAATAAATGCTGGAGAGGGTGTGGAGAAAAGGGAACCCTCTTACACTGTTGGTGGGAATGCAATCTAGTACAGCCACTATGGAGAACAGTGTGGAGATTCCTTAAAAAACTGGAAATAGAACTGCCTTATGACCCAGCAATCCCCCTGTTGAGCATACACACCAAGGAAACCAGAATTGAAAGAGACACATGTACCCCAATGTTCATCACAGCACTGTTTAGAATAGCCAGGACATGGAAGCAACCTAGATGTCCATCAGCAGATGAATGGATATGAAAGCTGTGATACATACACACAATGGAGTATTACTCAGCCATTAAAAAGAATACATTTGAATCAGTTCTAATGAGGTGGATGAAACTGGAGCCAATTATACAGAGTGAAGTAAGCCAGAAAGAAAAACACCGATACAGTATACTAACGCATATATATGGAATTTAGAAAGATGCTAATGATAATCCTGTATGCAAGACAGTAAAAGAGACACAGATGTATAGAATAGTCTTTTGGACTCTGTGGGAGAGGGAGAGGGTGGGATGATTTGGGAGAATGGCATTGAAACATGTATAATATCATATATGAAACGAATCGCCCTCCAGTCCAGGTTTGATGCATGATACTGGATGCTAGGGGCTGGTGCACTGGAATGACCCAGAGAGATGGTACGGGGAGGGAGGAGGGAGGTGGGTTCAGGATGGGGAACACGTGTATACCTGTGGCAGATTCGTGTTGATGTATGGCAAAGCCAATGCAATATTGTAAAATAATTAAACTGCAATTAAAATAAATAAATTTATATTAAAAAAATCTTAATGGCTCCACTTTGTTCTGAGAGAGGACTACCTGTTGTGTGTGGCTAATGAGGCTGGTTACAGATGCTATAGTGATGTGTCCCAAAATGAATACCCCAGAGGTCAGGGAAAAGATTTCAATATTCTTTCATTTAGAATTCCCAGTAGAAGCTCATCTGCTCTTCATTTCTCTACTTTTAGTGCCAACAGCAGAGATGAACTCCAATTGGTGTTTGTAAAAGCAGATCAGTGATATTTTACCTGTGTGTATATATAGTTTTCATCTTATTTTAAACTTTTAAAATGATGAGATATGAGAAAAATACATAGAAATATACTTGTAACAGGCATTAAGTTTAAGAAATAAAGCATTACTAGATTACAGAGGTTCCATGTGCTCCTCCTTTACTTATGTATGTGTGTGTGTATTTGCACTGATCCACTAATTAATTTACTATTCACATTTCAATTTTATTAATTAATCTAATAATGTCCTTTACAGCAGTTTCCCTCTCTAGGGTCAGAGATTACCTTTAGTTATCAAGTCTCTTTAGCCTCTTTTAAGCTGAAACATTTCTATAGCTTTCCTGTCTTTTCTGATGTTGATCTATACATATATAAATATGTATATATGTACATATGTGTATATATGTACATACTGCACAGATGATGAGTCCTTCTCAAGGTATTACATTTGGAAGCAAAGATGGTCATGTTAATTTTGATCACTTAGTCAAGCGTTGTTTGATTTCTCTACTGAATATTACTGTTTATAGTTCTCCTTTTAACTAATAAGCAGTTTGTAAAGTAGTTGTCTCTCCGTCATGTTTGACTCTTTGTGACCCCATCAACTGGGGTCTGCCAGGCCTCCTCTGTCCTTGAGATTTTCCAGGCAAGAAAACTGGAGTGGGTTACCATTTCCTTCTCTAAAGCAGTTTGTAGAGATATTCAAATACACTGTTATAAAGTTTCCCCTTGAATTAATTGTTGCTATTATTCAGTTTCCTAGTCACATTCAACTCTTGTGACCCCATGGACTGCAGCACACTAGGCCTCTCTGTCCCTCACCATCTCTTGAAGTTTGCCCAAGTTCACACCCACTGCATTGGTGATGCCATTCAACTATCTTATCTTCTGATGCCCTCTTATCCTTCTGCTCTCAAGTTTCCCAAACATAGGGACTTTTCCAGTGAGCCAGCTGTCCACATCAGATGACCAAAATCCTGGAGTTTCAGCTGCAGCATCAGTCCTTCCAACAAGTATTCAGGGTTGATCTCCCTCAAGATTAACTGATTTGATCTCCTTGCTGTCCAAGGGACTCTCAGAAGTCTCCTCCAACACCACAGTTTGAAGGCATCAATTCTTTGACACTCTTCCTTCTTTATGGTCCACGTCTCGCTGTCGGATCTTTGTTGGGAGAGTAACATCTCTGCCTTTCAACACACTGTCTAGGTTTGTCATAGCTTTCCTGCCAAGAAGCAAAAATTTTCTGATTTCATGGCTGCAGTCACCACCTGCAATGATTTTAAAGGTCAAGAAGAGGATATCTGTCACTACTTCCACTTTCCCCCCTTCTATTTGCCACGAAGTAATGAGGCCAGTTATCATGATCTTAGTCTTTCTAATATATAGTTTTAAGTCAGCTCTTTCACCCTACTCCTTCACCTTCATCAAGAAGCTCTTTGATTCCTCTTAGTTTTTCTGCCCTCAGAGTAGTTATTGATGTTTCTCCTGCCTTTCTCGATTCCAGCTTGTAACTCATCCAGCCCAGCATTTCTCATGATGTGCTCAGCCTACAGATTAAACAAACACAGTGATAGCAGACAGCCCTGTCATACTCCTTTTTCAATCTTGAACAAATCAGTTGTTCCATACAAGGTTATAACTGTTGCTTCACGACCCACAATCAGGTTTCTCAGAAGACAGGTAAGATGGTATGGTGTTCCCATCTCTTTAAGAGCTTTCCACAGTTTATTATGATCCACACAGTCAAAGGCTTTGGCATAGTCAATGAAACAGAGGTAGATGTTTTTCTGGAATTCCCTAGCTTTCTCTATGGTCCAGTGAAAGTTGGAAAATTGATCTCTGGTTCCTATTCCTTTTCTAAACCCATCTTGAACATCTGGAAGATCTTGGTTTACATAATGCTGAAGCCTAGCATGCAAAATTTTAAGCATGATCTTACTAGCATGAGAGATGACGGCAACTGTCCGATGGTTAGCACATTCTTTAGTACTACCCTTCTTGGGAACTGGGATGAGGATTGACCTTTTCCAGCCCTATGGCCACTGTTGGGTCTTCCAGATTTGCTGACATATTGAACACAACATCTTGATGGCATCGTCCTTTAGAGTTTTGAATAGTCCTACTGGAAATCCATCACTCCACTAACTTTATTAATAGTAGTGCTTCCTAAGGCATACTTGACTTCACTCTCCAGACGGCTAGCTCTGGGTGGCTGGCCACACCATCATAGTAATCCAGATCATTTGGATCTTTTTTGTACAGTTCTTCCATGTCTTCCTTTTATCTTTTCTTGATCTCTCCATCATAATAAGTCTCTACCATTTATGTCTTTAATTGTACCCATCTTTGGGCAAAATGCTCCCTTAATATTTCCAGTTTTTCTGAAGAGATCTCTAGGCTTTCCCCTTCTGTTATGTCCTTCTAGTTTTACACACTGTTCATTGAAGAAGGCCTTCTTGTCTCTCTGCTTTGTCCTTTGGAAATCTGAATTTAGTTGGATATACCTTTCTCTTTCTCCCTTGCTTTTCACTTCTATTCTTTCTTTAATTGGTAAGGCCTCCTCAGACAACTGATTTGCCTTCTTATTTTTCTTTTCCTTTGGGAGGGTTCATTTGCTGCCTCCTGTACAATATTATGGACCTCTGTACAAAGTTCTTCAGGCATACCACTTACAAGTTCTAATCCCTTGAATCTATTTGTTACCATCACTGCATATTTATAGGGGATTTGATTTAAGTTGTACCTGGCTGGCCTAGTGGTTTCCCCACTTTCTTTAGTTTAAGCCTGAATTTTGCTTTTTGAATCTGATGATCTGAGCTACAATCAGCTCCAGGTCTTGTTTTTGCTGACTGTACACAGCTTCTCCATCTTTGGCTGCAAAGAATGTAACCAATTTGATTTAGGTATCGGCCATTTGGTGATGTCCATGTGTAAAGTCATCTCTTGTGTTGTTGAAAAAAATGTATTTGCTATGACCAGTGCACTCTCTTGGCATAATTCAGTTAGCCTTTTCTCTGCTTCATTTTGTTCTCTAAGGCCAAACTTTCCTGTTACTCCGGGTATCTCTTGATTTTCTACTTTCCATTCTAATCCTCAAAGATGGATAGAATATATATATTTGGTCTTAGTTCTACGAGGTCTTCTAGGTCTTCATAGAAATGATAAACTTCAGCTTCTTCAGTATGGATGACTGGGGCATAAACTTGGATTACTGTGGTGTTGAATGGCTTCCCTTGGAAACAAACAGATCATTCTGTCATTTTTGAGGCTGCACCCAAGTACTGCATTTTGGACTCTTTTGTTCCCTTTTAGGGCTGCTCCATTTCTTCTAAGGGATTCTTGCCCATATTAGTAGACATAATGGTTATTTGAAATTAAATCCACCCATTCCCATCTATTTTAGTTCACTGATTCCTAAGGTGTTGATGTTTATTTTTACCATCACCTGCCTGACCATGTCCAATTTCCCTCGATTCATGATTCTAGCATTCCAGGTTCCTATGCAATACTGTTCTTTGAATAATCGGATTTTACTTTCATTACCAGACACATCCACAACTGAGCATCATTTCCACTTTGCCCCACCCTCTTCATGCTTTCTGTGGCTATTAGTAGTTCCCTTCTGTTCTTCCTCAGTAGCATATTGGGCATCTTCAGATATGGGGGACTGATCTTTAGGTGTAAAAGTTTTCCTTTATATAGTTCATGAGGTTCTCATGGCAAGTGTAATACTGGAGTGGTTTGCCATTTCCTTCTCCAGTGGATCGCATTTTGTCAGAACTCTCCACTCTGGCCACTTTGTCTTGGGTGGCCATACACAGCATGGCTCACAGCTTCATCAGTTATGCAAACCCCTTCACCATGACAAGGTAGAGATCCATGAAGGGGCTTGAACTAGAATGCATTGACAATTTCTGCCTGATCTAGTCTTTACCACAACAACTACAAAATAATGATTGTTCCACTCCAGTAACAACATTCTTTACACATTTACCAGTTGGCCCTTGCCATTCTACTGTAAGTTGTTACTTGATTATTTAATTACTAGCTGTATAGCTCATGACATTCTATTTTTCAATTGTTTACTATTTATTACTGAACTTATTTTTTTAAGCTGAAATTGTCTGTATTTGACCAGTGGAACGTCCCTCAAGCTGGCTATAGTATCCCTGTATTCTTACTGTTGTTAATTTGTTAAGTCATGTTCAATTCTTTGCATCCCTCGGACTGTAGCACACCAGACTTTAGCATAACAGACTTCCTTGTTATTCTCTATCTCCTGAGTTCACTCAAACTCATTTCCATTGAGTCAGTGATGCCATCCAACCATTTCATCCTCTGTCACTCCCTTCTCCTCCTGCCCTCAAGCTTTCCTAGCATCAGGGTCTTTTCCAATAAGTTGACTCTTCACATTAGGTGGCCAAAATATTGTAGCTTCAGCCTCAGCCTCAGTCCTTTCAGTGAATATTCAAGGTTGATTTCTTTTAGGATTGACTAGTTTGATCTCCTTGCTGTCCAAGGGACTCTCAGGAGTCTTCTCCAGCACCACAATTTGAAAGTATCAATTCTTTGGCGCTCAGCCTTCTTTATGGTTCAGCTTTCACATCTGTACATGACTACTGGGAAAACCATAGCCTTGACTATATAGATCTTTGTCAGCCAAGTGATGTCTTTGCTTTTTAATATGCTGACTAGAATTGTCATAACTTTTCTTCCAAGGAGCAAATGTCTTTTAATTTCATGGCAGCAGTCATGGTCTGCAGTGATTTTGGAGCCCAAGAAAATAAAATCTGTCACTGTAGATCCACTTTTCCTCATCTATTTGCCATGAAGTGATGGGACTGGATGCCATGATCTTAGATTTTTGAATGTTGAGTTTTAACTTTTAACTCAATATCTCTGTGCATCCTTGTGATAGCCACCACTTTCCTCTACCCCTTCCTTTTTTTTTTTTTTTTTTTGAGCACTTCCTTATGTTCTAGCATAACAGTTCCAACCAATTGTTTAAAATCCAGTTCAAATACCATCTTTTCAGGGCAACCTCCAAGACTGACTCTACTCTCAAAGATAACTTTATTTTTCAGTACATTGATGTACAGATTGCACTGAATTCTCATTCTTGCTTTTCCTTGTAATTTCTAATTGTTTTTTGTATTTGATTTGTCTCTGAAATGGATTGTGTTTCAAGGTCAGGACCCAGAGGGATGATACAGGAAGAGAGGAGGAAAGGGGGTTCAGGATGAGGAAAATGTGTATACCTGTGGCGAATACATGGTGATGTATGGGAAAACCAATACAATACTGTAAAGTAATTAACCTTCAATTAAAATAGATAAATTTATTAAAAAAAAGCTCCCCTTGGACACTTAAATTCTTTTAGTTATACAATCAATGCCAAATAGTGCTGTTTTTATGAAGAAAGAAAAGAAGGAAGAGAGAGAAGGAAGAGAGAGAGGAAATATTTTCTCTAGAAATGTGTTTCTGTTTTACATTTTTCAATATATAAGCTGACTGAAAACAGAACTGTGTATCTGAGGGTAATTAGACTAGGAGGAGGAAACGGTGAGAATTGTATGTGTCCATATACTAATGATATAGAAAAAGAAAAACAAAACCTGAATGACCTCATCAAGGAACATTTAATGATCTCAGTTGCCTAACCGATGGGTTGATTTATTCTTTTTATTCATAATTTGAAGCAATTTTATTCAGCTTAGTTCAGTTGCCCAGTTGTGTCTGGACTAGTTGTGACCCCATGGTCTGCAGCACTCCAGGTTTCCGTGTCCATCACCAAATCTTGGAGCTTGCTCAAACACATGTCCATTGAGTTGGTGATGCCATCCTCTGTCATCCCCTTCTCCTGCACCCAATCCCTTCTAGCATCAGGGTCTTTTCCAAGGAGTCAGTTCTTTGCATCAGGTTGCCAAAATATTGGAGTTTCAGCTTCAGCATCAGTCCTTCCAATGAATATTTAGGACTGATTTCCTTTAGGATTGACTGGTTGGATCTCCTTGCAGTCCAAGGGACTCTCAAGAGCTTTCTCCAACACCACAGTTCAAAAGCATCAATATTTAGCACTCAAATTTCTTTATAGTTCAACTCTCACATCCATACATGATTACCAGAAAAATCATAACTTTGACTAGATGGATCTTTGTTGTCTCTGTTTTTTATTGCATTTATTCATTTTTGAGATGATGTACTTAATATTTTATTATTTGTTTTGGTGAAGATATTCTTTATTTTTATTAAAATTAGTTTCTTGGGTAGATTAAATTATTTTCAAAGTTATTGTCTGTTTTGGCACGGGGTTCTGTAGTGGTGAACCAGTTTATGATCAGAAGACAAATAGTAGAAGCTTTCATCCTTGATATTGCTCCTTAGACTGATCCTGTTGTGTCTATTTCTTTCCATCCACCCCTGAACCTGCAGAGATGAGATGCAGTATATTTGTGAGCATGATTCCCTTGCCTTGTGCCTAACTTTTATAAGGTTCATGAATTTATTCCAGTCATCATATTCAGCAAAAGTTCCTAATCTGAGCTAGTCTAGGGTGATGTAGTGAATATCAAAGAATATTTACATAATTAATATTCATTTTTAATCAAATGTAGTAGTATTGCAACAATACCCCTTCAGAACACATTCATTGTGTTAAAGGCCCTTGAAGAGTTGGTTTGCTGAAATGATTAACCTATTGATTATTTGTATGGAATTGGTTGTGTTTTCACAAACTCAGGGAAGTGTCAGACTGGATGTATTGTGAAGGCCATATAGTCAGGCCTCAATTTATAGATAATAAGTTTGGGGCCCAGAAAGGTCAATGAGAGCTTGTTAGTGTCAGATTTTGTCAAAGAATGAGTTCTTCTGACTCTTGGTTGAGTGTTCTACCACACTTCAAAAGACACCTAGTGTGTTCTGCTTATACCTACTGTGTTCTGCTTATACTTCATGAGTGACTCATCCAACATACCCACCATCTGCTTAGCAAACCTTTCTATTAATAATTAGAGAAAGCATGCAAGCTTCAACCCAATGAGATGAATTCCAAATGTCTGCAGTGTAAATGTATATGGCTTTACTCTGGTTCTTACTAAGCCAGTTTGATGTTTCAGGTACTCTTTTGCTGGATAAGGTATAAATTAATCAAATACTGAACCATATCTGTAGACATTTCTGAATTCTATAAAGGTTTTCATATTAATTTGTAATCTACTTAGTTACATTGCTTTTATGTAATCACCTATTCCTGAGCAATTTCATTCATTCAATAAATATTTGAACTTTTTAATGTGCCATACTGAGGGTTTACAATTGCATCTAGGGATGTGAGGTATCCTGTAACAACTGATCACATCTATCACTGAGTTTAGTCAGAAACTAAACCCACCCAAGTACAAATTATGAAAGATGAAGAATGTTTGTGTCAGTGGTTCACTCATGTGTGACTCTTTGCGAACTCATGGACTGTAGCCCACCTGGCTCCTCTGTCCATGGGATTCTCCAGGCAAGAATACTGGAGTGGGTTGCCATTTCCTTCTCCAGGGGATCTTTCTGACCCAGAGTTTGAATCTAGGTCTCTCACACTGTAGGCAGCTTCTTTACCATATGAGCCTTCAGGGAAATCCAGAGGAAGAATATGGGACCACGAGAAAATGTGATAAAAGGATATGATAAAAGCAGTTCTTGGAAGTGAGGCTTACACTGATACCTGAAGGATCACTAGGAGTAGCTTGACGAAGGGACAGGGAAAGATCACTAGGTAGAGGGAAAACATGTAGAAAAACTGGAGGCAACAGAGAGCTCAGGAAGACCAGTAATGGCTGGAACAGAGAGTCAAGTGAGTCAGGGCAGATGAGACTCAAGAGCTGGCAGAGGGCAATGAAGCTGTGGGAAGTTCTGACTTTATCCTAAGGTCCCTTATCAGGACTGGGAAAGGTCAGTTTTCATTCCAATCCCAAATAAGGGCAATGCTAAAGAATGTTCAAATTACCACACAATGAGACTCATTTCACATACTGGCAAGGTAATGCTCAAAATCCTTCAAGCTAGGCTTCAACAATAGGTGAAGTGAAAGCTTCCAGATGTACAAGTTGGACTGAGAAAATGCAGAGGAACCAGAGATCAAATTGCCAGTGTCCGCTGGATCATAGAAAAAGCAAATGAGTTCCAGAAAAACATCTACTTCTGCTTCATTCACTACACTAAAGTATTTGACCGTATGGATCAAAACAAAATGGAAAATTCTTAAAGAAAATACCAGACCACCTTATCTGCTTCCTGAGAAACCTGTATGCAGTTCAAGAAGCAACAGTTAAAACTGACATGGAACAACGAACTGGTTCAAACAAGGAAAGGAGTGCATCAAGGTTGCATGTTTTCATCCTGTTTATTTAACTTATATGCAGAGTACATGCTAAATGCTGGGCTGGATGACTCACAAGCAGGGATCAAGATTGCCAGGAGAAATATAAATATTTAAGGTTTCAGATATGCAGATAACACTACCCTTATAGAAGAAAATGAAGAAAAACTAAAGCGCCTCTTGAGGAAGGTAAAAGAGGAAAATGAAAAGGCTGGTTTGACATTCAACATTCAAAAACTAAGGTCATGGCATCCAGTCCTATCACTTCATGGCAAATAGATGAAGAAAAATGGATACAGTGACAGACCTTATTTCTTGGGCTCCAAAATCACTGTGGATGGTGACTGCAACCATGAAATTAAAATATGCTTGCTCCTTGGAAGAAATGTTATGATAAACCTAGAGAGTATATTATAAAGCATTGACAGCAGTTTGCCAACAGAGGTCCATATAGTCAAAACTGGTTTTTCCAGTAGTTACGTATGGATGTGAGAGTTGAACCATTAAGTAGACTGAGTGCTGAAGAATTGATACTTTCGAACTCTGGTGCTGGATAAGACCCCTGAGATTCCCTTGGACAGCAAGGAATCAAACCAGTCAATCCTAAAAGTAATCAACTCTGAGTATTCATTGAAGGAGCTAATGCTGAAGCTCCACTAATTTGGGCACCTGATACAAAAAGCTGAGTCTTTGAAGTAGACCTTAATGCTGGGTAAAATTGAGGGCAAGAAGAGAAGTGGGCAACAGAGGATGAGTTAGTGGATGGCATCATCGACTCAGTGGACATGAGGTTGAGCAAACTCTAAAAGCAGTAAAAGATAGGGAAATGGTAAAAGATAGGGAAGCCTGATGTGCCATAGTCCATGGGGCTGCAAAGAGTCAGACATGACTGAGCGACTGAGCAATAACTACAGTGACTTTCTCATACACCACTGAAAGATTCATACCTCCTTTTTGGGCATTTGTCTTATTTTAGTCATTGTTTTATGCGTGTGCCTCCCTGGTAGATGCTAAAATCCTTGAGAGAAAGGTTATTTCTTTTCCAGCTTTAAGTACTTAGTGCCCAAAAGTTTGCCTGATACAGACCAAGTGTGATGTGAATCACTGAAGCATGAATGAATGGTACAGTTAATAACAAATAATTATCACCACTTTTGCTGAATGCAGGCTTACTTTTCACATGTAATTATGTTAGATTCTACAGTAAGATATTGACATTCTAAAGGCCACATCCATAGGTGACCCTATTGTTGCAACCCTTCTGGTGCTTGCTAAATACTGTCCAAAGTGTCCAAATTCAGGCACACTACTTGGAGTAGGCCCTGAATCATCTGATGGTTATTTATGTAGATCTACTGGGCTTCCATGGTGGCTCAGATGGTAAAGAATCTGCATGCGATGTGGGAGACATAGGAGATGCATATTCAATCCCTGGGTTGGTAAGACCCCTGGAGAAGGGCATGGTAACCCATTCCAGTATTCTTACCTGGAGAATCCCATAGACAGAGGAGCCTGGCAGGCTATAGTCCATGGGGTTGCAAAGAGTTGGACACGACTGAGCAACTAACACTTTCTTTCACTGTTGGGGTTTAGCATAAAATTACCATACAATTTGGAGACTCTGTAAAATTCTCCTCTTGTTATTTTTAATCAGGATTGAAAGCCACAATCTCATTAAGCAGTTATTTTTGACAGTAGTGAGTGCCACTGTGATTGATTTTGGCAATTTTTAAAAGAATATTTTACTGATTTCTGACTCTTCTCTTCAACAGGCAGTAGTAGCCCTCTCTTTCGAATTTATTGCCATGGAAACCAAATCTAGGCTAACTGCTGCTTCAGAAATGTTCATTGGAGTGTGGATTTCTTGGTGGGGCTTTGCTGATATTGCAATCCCTGATGATCTCTTTCCATTAACACTTTGTTTGTGTCTGTGTGTGTGTATGTGTGTGTCTTCACTTGATTTAGTAGTTACTTTTATCTGAATCCTTTTCAAAAGTACTATATGGGTTAGTTACAACCAGGAAAACCCCCAGGGACATGTTGGCTTCTTGTATGTATGTGCATATATGGCTGTTGAAGAAATAATAAGTGGAAACTGCCATGATTTCCTCTTGAAGTAGAAAATGTCAGGTTTGGGCATGCCTCCCTAGAAAGACAGATATTTTTCTTATACAATTAGTCTTGATTGTGTGATATGTAGTGTGTGTGTGTGTGTGTGTGTGTGTGTGTGTGTGTGTGTGTGCAAGCACATCGTAGGAAGGTATATATATATACGTCAGACTATATGTCTCCACTGATAATTCATGTGATTTGAGTTATATGAAGAAATACATTCTTTTCTGTATTAGCATTATAGATTTTTAAATTTCTCTTTGATTGAATAGGACAAACAAAATTAATGATTAGGCCCTGCTATTTTTCACTTACATCTCATAAAATACTGCCATGCAAATCATGCCTACAGTGTTCCAGCATTATCACATTAGATGCTTTTTAAATGAGTAGAAGCTAAGTATTTCAGGCCAAAACTGGGTCTCAGTGGAAGAAAAAAAAACACACAAAAAAACAAAAGAAAGTGATGACATACTTCCTATGAGTTTGTAGAAGCAATATGTTATTAAAAAATGTCCAGTATGCTCCAGATTAAAGCCATGGTGCTTGTTTTACCCTGTGAACTCACTGGATTACTGCACATGAAGTCTGCTGCCAGTGACCCTCTTAACTGGATGCAAGATGACAGCCATTTCTACTGTCAATACATTGAAAATCAGATGCTGTTTAAGGCTGTGTAGTAATGACAGGTGCCTCATAAATACTGCAGGAAGAGAAGAATGGTGAAGACAGGAACCTAATGTTGAACTTGCTGTTCTTTCTTATTGCTAATTTGCACTTCTGAAAGGGGAGGATGGATGTGTGCTTCTAGAAGATTCCCTTCAATCTTCTATGCTGCCTTCTCCAAGCTTCTGGTATCTTTCTAGAGAGTTTTGTCAAGTTAGGAAGCTGTCTTTTATTTCTCTGTGATTTCTTTCTCAATAACAGGATCCACTTCAACTTCCCTTTCGCTGCAGCCTTCATTTCCTTCCTAAGCTGTGGTTCCTCACAGCTGGCTTTCTGTTCTCCAGCGACCTCCTAGATATCCCATTTGCATCTCTTCTCACAAATCAGGTCAGTTCTTTGGCGTGTGTAGTGTTGTTAAAGGAATAGTCACAAGTTTTTAGTCAGTTGGGCTTAAACCTTGGTCTCATCTGTGACTACATTCTTTTCTTTCCTATACTCAAACGACTGTTTGAATGTTTAGTTCAGTTCAGTTCAGTCGCTCAGTCGTGTTTGACTCTTTGCGACCCCATGAATCACAGCACGCCAGGCCTCCCTGTCCATCACCATCTCCCGAAGTTCACTCAGACTCACGTTCATCGAGTCCATGATGCCATCCAGCCGTCTCATCCTCTGTCGTCCCCTTCTCCTCCCGCCCCCAATCCTCCCTAGCATCAGAGTACTGAGTTTAATTCCTTAATAAAAAAAAAAATGGAAATAGCATTATATAAAATATTATGTCATTTCAGGTACACTGCTTTGTGATTTGTATATGTTATGAAATGGCCACCGTAAGTCTATTAAGCAACTATCCCTATGCAAAGTTATTGAAGTAATATTACTATTTCTTATGCAGTATATTATATTTCTCTGGCTTATTTATTTCTGAGGTTTGTACTTCTTAATTCCTTTTACCTATTTCTCATATCCACCCTTTGCCAACCACCCTTTTGTTCTCTTTACTTATGAGTTCATTTTTATTTGTTTTGTTTTTGCTTTTTAGATTCCACATAAAAGAGAGATTATACGGTATTTGTCTTCCTTTCTGTGACTTATTTCACTTAGCAAAATATATTCTAGGTCCACCCATGTTGCTGCAAATGGTAAAATTTATTTTTTTATATAGATCAGAATATTCATGTTTGTGTCTGTGTATCTTTATCTATTCACCAATTGACAGACACTTAGGTTGCTTCCACATCTTGGCTATTGTTAATAATGCTACAAGGAATATGTGTGGATGTATATCTTATATTTTTAAAATATAAATTTATTTCTTTTAATTGGATGCTAATTACTTTACAATATTGTATTGGTTTTGTCATACATCAACATGAATCTGCCATGGGTGTACATGTGTTCCCCATCATGAAGCCCCTTCCCACTTCCCTCCCCATACCATCCCTCTGGGTCATCCCAGTGTACCAGCCCTGAGCATCCTGTATCATGCATCGAACCTGAACTGGTGATTCATTTCACACATGATATTATACATGTTTCAATGCCATTCTCCCAAATCATCCCACCTTCACCCTCTCCCACAGGATCCAAAAGACTGTTCTATATATCTGTGTGTATTTTGCTGTCTCACATACAGGGTTATTGATACAATCTTTCTAAATTCCATATATATGCATTAGTGTACTGTGTTGGTGTTTTTCTGGCTTACTTTACTCTGTATAATAGGCTCCAGTTTCATCTACCTCATTAGAATTGATTCAAAAGTTTTTTTTTTTTTTTTAAATGGCTGAGTAATACTCCATTGTGTATATGTACCACAGCTTTCATATCCATTCATCTGCTGATGGACATCTAGGTTGCTTCCATGTCCTGGCTATTATAAACAGTGCCACGATGAACATTGGAGTACACGTGTCTCTTTCAATTCTGGTTTCTTCAGTGTATATGCCCAGCAGTAGGATTGTTGGGTCATATGGCAGTTCTATTTCCAGTTTTTTAAGGAATCTCCACACTGTTCTCCATAGTGTTGTACTAGTTTGCATTCCTACCAACAGTGTAAGAGGGTTCCCTTTTCTACACATCCTCTCCAGCATTTATTGCTTGTAGACTTTTGGGTAGCACCCATCTGACTGGCGTTAAATGGTACCTCACTGTGGTTTTGATTTGCATTTCTCTGATGATGAGTGATGTTGAGCATCTTTTTATGTGTTTGTTAGCCATCTGTATGTCTTCTTTGGAGAAATGTCTGTTTAGTTCTTTGGCCCATTTTTTGACTGGGTCATTTATTTTTCTGGAATTGAGCTGTAGGAGTTGCTTGTATATTTTTGGGATTAATCCTTTGTGAGTTCTTCATTTGCTATTATTTTCTCCCATTCTGAAGGCTGTCTTTTCACCTTGCTTATAGTTTCCTTTGCTGTGCAAAAGCTTTTAAGTTTAATTAGGTCCCATTTGTTTATTTTTGCTTTTATTTCCAATATTCTGGGAGGTGGGTTTAGAGGATCCTGCTGTGATTTATGTCAAAGAGTGTTTTGCCTATGTTCTCCTCTAGGAGTTTTATAGTTTCTGGTCTTACGTTTAGATCTTTAATCCATTTTGAGTTTATTTTTGTGTATGGTGTTAGAAAGTGTTTTAGTTTCATTCTTTTACAAGTGGTTGACCAGTTTTCCCAGCACCACTTGTTAAAGAGATTGTCTTTTCTCCATTGTACATTCTTGCTTCCTTTGTCAAAGATAAGGTGTCCATAGGTGTGTGGGTTTATCTCTGGGCTTTCTATTTTGTTCTATTGATCTAGATTTCTGTCTTTGTGCTAGTACCATACCGTCGTGATGACTGTGGCTTTGTAGTATATCTGAAGTCAGGCAGGTTGATTTCCCCAGTTCCATTCTTCTTTCTCAAGATTGCATTGGCTGTTCAAGGTTTTTTGTATTT
Source organism: Nanger dama (assembly GCA_917880005.1). Taxonomy (NCBI): domain Eukaryota; kingdom Metazoa; phylum Chordata; class Mammalia; order Artiodactyla; family Bovidae; genus Nanger; species Nanger dama. Next base: position 19,141,920 of record CAKJTW010000014.1, read on the forward strand.
CTGTACAAATTGTGAAATTATTTGTCCTAGCTCTGTGAAAAATACCATTGGTAGCTTGATAGGGATTGCATAGAATCTATAGGTTGCTTTGGGTAGTATACTCATTTTCACTATATTGATTCTTCTGATCCATGAACATGGTATATTTCTCCATCTATTAGTGCCCTCTTTGATGTCTATCTCCAGTGTTTATAGTTTTCTATATAGGTCTTTAGTTTCTTTAGGTAGATATATTCTTAAGTATTTTATTCTTTTCACTGCAATGGTGAATGGATTTGTTTCCTTAATTTCTCTATTTTCTCATTATTAGTGTATAAGAATGCAAGGGATTTCTGTGTGTTGATTTTATATCCTGCAACTTTACTATATTCATTGATTAGCTCTAGTAATTTTCTATGTAGAGGATCATGTCATCTGCAAACAGTGAGAGTTTTACTACTTCTTTTCCAATTTGGATTCCTTTTATTTCTTTTTCTGCTCTGATTTCTGTGGCCAAAACTTTCAAAACTATGTTGAATAGTAGTGGTAGTGAAAGTGTGCACCCCTGTCTTGTTCCTAACTTTAGGGGAAATGTTTTCAATTTTTCACCGTTGAGGATGTTTGCTGTGGGTTTGTCATATATAGCTTTTATTATGTTGAGGTATGTTCCTTCTATTCCTGCTTTCTGGAGGTTTTTTTAATATCATAAATGGATGTTGAATTTTGTCAAAGGCTTTCTCTACATCTATTGAGATAATCATATGGCTTTTATTTTTAATTTGTTAATGTGGTGTATTACATTGATTGATTTGTGGATATTGAAGATGTTGTTGGATTCTGATTGCTAGAATTTTAAGGATTTTTGCATCTATGTTCATCAGCGATATTGGCCTGTAGTTTTCTTTTTTTGTGTGGCATCTTTGTCAGGTTTTGGTATTAGGATGATGGTGGCCTCATAGAATGAGTTTGGAAATTTACCTTCCTCTGCAATTTTCTGGAAGAGTTTGAATATGATAGGTGTTAGCTCTTCTCTAAATTTTTGGTGGAATTCACCTGTGAAGTCGTCTGGACTTGAGCTTTTGTTTGCTGGGAGTTTCTGATTACAGTTTCAATTTCCATGCTTGTGATGGGTCTGTTAAGATTTTCTATTTCTTCCTGGTTCAGTTTTGGAAAGTTGTACTTTTTAAGAATTTGTCCATTTCTTCCAAGTTGTACATTTTATTGGTATATAATTGCTGATAGTAGTCTCTTATGATCCTTTGCATTTCTGTGTTGTCTGTTATGATTTCTCCATTTTCACTTCTAATTTTATTGATTTGATTTTTCTCCTTTTGTTTCTTGATGAGTCTGGCTAATGGTTTGTCAATTTTGTTTATCCTCTCAAAGAACCAGCTTTTGACTTTGTTGATTTTGCTACTGCCAACAAAGGTCCGTTTAGTCAAGGATATGATTTTTCCAGTGGTCATGTATGGACGCGAGTTTTGGACTGTGAAGAAAGCTGAGCACTGAAGAATTGATGCTTTTGAACTGTGGTGTTAGAGAAGACTCTTGAGAGACCCTTGGACTGCAAGGAGATCCAACCAGTCCATTCTGCAGTAGATCAGTCCTGGGTGTTCTTTGGAAGGAATGATGCTAAAGCTGAAACTCCAGTACTTTGGCCACCTCATGCAAAGAATTGACTCATTGGAAAAGACTCTGATGCTGGGAGGGATTGGGGGCAGGAAGAAAAGGGGATAACAGAGGATAAGATGGCTGGATGGCATCACCGATTCGATGGATGTAAGTCTGAGTGAACTCCGGGAGATGGTGATGGACAGGGGAGGCCTGTCGTGCTGCAATTCATGGGGTCGCAAAGAGTTGGACATGAATGAGCAACTGAACTGAACTGAACTGAACTGATAATCTCTTTGGTTTCTTGCAAAAGAGACATATATCTTATTGAATTAGTATTTTCATTTTCTATGGGCGAATACTCAGAAGTGAATTGCTGGATCATATGGCAATTCTATTTTCAATATTTTGAGTAATTTTCATATTGTTTTCCAACTTGGTTGCACCATTTTGTTATTGCTGTGGTTGTTCAGTTGCAAAGTCATGTCCAACACTTTGTGACCCCATGAACTGCAGCACACCGAGCTTCCTTGTCCTTCACTATCTCCTGGAGTTTGTTCAAACTCATGTCCTTTGAGTCAGTGATGCCATTAAGCCATCTCATCCTCTGTAGCCACTTTCTCTTCTTGCCCTCAAACTTTCTCAGCATCAGGGTATTTTCCAATGTGGCAGCTCATTGCATCAGGTAGCCAAAGTATTGGAGCTTCAGCTTCAGCACCAGTCCTTCCAATGAATATTCAGTGTTGATTTCCTTTAGAATTGACTTGTTCAATCTCCTTGCAGACCAAGGGACTCTCAGGAGTCTTTTCCAGTAACACAGTTTGAAAGCATCAAATCTTTGATGCTCAGACTTCTTTATAGTCCACTTACATCCTTACATGAATACTGGAAAGGCCATAGCATGGCCTGTATGGACCTTTGTTGACATAGTGATGTCTCTGCTTTTTAATACACTGTGTAGGTTTGTCATCCCTGGAGAAGGGAAAGGCTACCCTCTCCAGTGTTCTGGCTTTGCGAATCCCTATGGACTATAGTCCATGGGGTTGCAAAGAGTTGAACACGACTGAGCAACTTTCACTTCACTAGGTTTGTCATAACTATTCTTTTAAGGTTCCCCTTGTAGTTCAAATGGTAAAGAATCTACCTGCAATGCAGGAGACTCAGGTTTGATCCCTGAATTGGGAAGATTCCCTGGAGAAGGGAATGGCAACCCATTCCAGTATTCTTACCTGGAGAATTACATGTATAGATTATGGGGCCACAAAGAGTCACACACAGCTGAGCAACTAATACTTTCATTCTTCCAAGGAGCAAGCATCTTTTAATTTTGTGGGTGCAGTCACCATCCAAAGTGATTTTGGAGCCCGAGAAAATGAAATCTGACACTGTTTCCACATTTTGCCCATATATTTCCCATGAAGTGAAAGGACGGGATGACATGCTCTTTGTTTTTGAATGCTGAGATTTAAGCCAGCGTTTTCAGTCTCGTCTTTCACTTTTATGAAGAGGCTCTTTAGATCCTCTTCACTTTCTGCCATTAAAGTGATAGCACCTGCATATCTGATTGTTGATATTTTTCCTGGCAATCTTGACTTAAGCTTGTGCTTCATCCAGCCTGGCATTTTGCATGATGTAGTCTGCATGTGGTTCAGTCACTTAGTTGTGCCCAGCGCTTTGTGACCCCGGGGGCTGCAGCACATCAGGCTTCACTGTCTTTCACCATCTCCTGGAGGTTGTTCAGACTCATGTTGATTGAGTCAACGATGCCATCTAAACATCTCCTCCTCTGTCGCTCCCTTTTCCTCCTCCCTTCTATTTTTCCCAGCATTAGGGTCTTTTCCAATGTGTTGGCTGTTGGCATAAGGTGGCCAAAATATTGGAGGTTCAGCTTCAGCATCAGTCCTTCCAATGAATATTCAGGGTTGATTTCCTTAAGATTGATTGGTTTGATCTCCCTCTCAGTTCAAGGGACTCAAGAGTCTTCTCCAACGTCACAGTTGTAAAGCATAAATTCTTCACTTCTCAGCTTTCTTTATGGTCCAGCTTTCACATGACTACTGGAAAGCCATAACTTTCGCTATATGGACTTTTGCTAGCAAAGTGATGTCTCTGCTTTTTAATATGTTGTCTAAGTTGGTCACAGCTTTCCTTCCAAGGAGCAAGTATCTTTTAATATCATGGCTGCAGTCCCCATCTGCAGTGATTTTGGGGCCCAGAAAATAAAATCTGTTACTGTTTCCATTTTTCCCCATCTATTTGCCATGAAGCAATGGGACAGATGCCATGATGTTAGTTTTCTGAATGTGGAATATCAAGCCAGTCTTTTCACTCTCTTCTTTCACCTTCGTCAAGAGGCTCTTTAGTTCCTCTTTGCTTTCAGCCATAAGGGTGTTGTTACCTGCATATCTGAGGTTATTGATATTTCTCTCAGTAATCTTGATCCCAGTTTGTGCTTCATCCAGTTCAGCATTTCGCGTAATGTACTCTGCATACTAGTTAAATAACCAGTGTGACAATATATGGCTTTGACATACTCCTTTCTCAGTTTGGAACCAGTCCTTTGTTCTATGTCTGGTACTAACCGTTGCTTCTTGATCTCCATACAGGTTTCTCAGGAGACAGGTAAGGTGGTTTGTTATTCTCATCTCTTGAAGAATTGTCTACAGTTTGTTGTGATCCACACAGTCAAAGGCTTTAGCATAGTCAATGAAGCAGAATTTTTTTGGAATTCTCTTGTTTTTATGAGCCAACAGATGTTGGCAGTTTGTTCTCTGGTTTTTCTGCCTTTTCTAAATCTAGCTTGAACATCTGGAAGTTCTTTGTTCACATACTGCTGAAGCCTAGCTTGAAGGATTTTGAGCATTACCTTGCTATAATGTGAAATGTGTGCCATCATATGGCAACTTGAACATTCTTAGGCATTGCCTTTCTTTGGGATTGAGATGAAAAGTGATCTTTTCCAGTCCTGTGGCCACTGCTGAGTTTTCCAAATTTGCTGGCATATTGAGTGCAGCACTTTAACATCATCATCTTTTAGAATATGAAATAGCTCAGCTGGAATTCCCTCCCCTCCACTAGCTTTGTTTGTGGTAATGTTTCCTAACGCCTCCTTGACGTTATACTCTAGGATGTCTGGCTCTAGGTGAGTGACTGCACCATCGTGGTTATCTGGGTTATTAAGTTCTTCTGTGTATTCTTGCCATCTTTTCTTAGTCTCTTTTGCTTGTGCTATGTCCTTGCCATTTTTGTCCATTATTTTGCCTATCTTTGGATAAAATATTCCCTTGGTATCTCCAATTTTCTTAAAGACATCTCTAATCTTTCCCATTCTACTGCTTTCCAAAAATTCAGTAAATCAAAAATGTAGAGAGAAGAAAGAATCTGTAATTCTGCCTCTGAGGGGAAAAATCTATTAATATTTGGGGGATGCATTAGAAAATAAACAGACTTGATGAGTGGAACTGCAGTTTTAGGAGGTTGACAGGGAAGACCTTTCAGAGGCAGCAATAGGTAAGTGGAAACCTGCAGGATATGGAGCAGTTGGGTAACTGAAAAACTGGGGCTTAAACTTCCTAAATGGAAAGAATAGTAAATGCAAAGACAGTGAAGTAGGAAATTTGTTGCTTAAGGCAGGGGAAGGGAATGAGTATGGTTGGAATGTAAAGGGAGAATTCTAAGGAAGCTTGGTGAGGGAGGCAGAAGCCCAATCATACAGACCCATCAAGGCCATGTGACCACATTTGCATCTCCTTCCTTGTCCCGGAGGGAACCACCCAGGGTGATTTAAAGCAGGAGCAACACCATCTAGTGTATATTTCTAGAAGATGATTTTAGCTGCTAGTAGATAATGGACTGAGGTGGAGTGTGCAAGCCAAATCTAACTGCAAGACTGACACAGTAGTCCTGGCCAGAGCTGACAGTGCCTTGGACTAGAGAAGTGGAGGAGAGGAGAAAAAGTTTAGACTTCATAGATAGAACAAATATCATTTTGTGATTCCAAGTAGGATGTGATGAAAAGTGATCTAAAGAATAACTGACCATTTTACATTAGAAATACTTTGTATCTTTTGAATTTTTCATATTTATTATAGTTACCATAAACTAAAACCTCTAGTTCTCACTATAGGGTGAAAGGAGTCATTCCTAACTGTTTGTTGTCTTAGAAATACTATCAATCAATCTCTTCAGATATTGTTATAAGCATATACTTGACCTGAATCTATCCTGACATTTGAAATCAATATTCTTTTACTCAGGCTGTGAAAATCTTCCTCTGAAGTTTATTTTGTCAAAACTTTTAAAAGTACTTTTTGCCCCTATTGAATGAGTAATTTTTTGTTTTGTTATAAAATTTAAGAAAAGAATAGTGGACAGAGGAAATAAAAATATCACTGGTAACCTTGCTACCTGTATATATACCTATTAACATTGTGTGGTGGTAAAAATTTTTAGACAAGGACAGATTTATATGGAGCTAATAAAACTTCCATATGTCCCCTTCCAGGGCTTGATAGGAGCCCAGGTAATTTTGTGTTCATCATTTTGTATTTTTTTCCTAAGATGGTCTCTTCTTCACATGGTATAAACTTTAAACTTTACAAAATCAAGATCCACCCTTATTTCCAGATTATTTATCTACAAGTAAGTTTCATTTTATGAAAAATAGGGTTATATTTCTATTGATTTTTATATCCTAAAATATTATCAGTATCTTTTCATACTGCTGAAAAGTTTGTAATAATATTTTATGGTATGCTTTCTTTTGCCATATGTTTGTATGTATGTGTGTTTAATTGTAATAAGTATTTAATTAAATGACTATCAGTCAGTTAGTTCAGTCACTCAGCTGTGTCTGACTCTGCAACCCCATGGACTGCAGCACACCAGGCTTCCCTGTGCATCACCAAGTCCTGGAGTTTACATAAACTCATGTCCATCAAGTTGGTGATGCCATCCAACCACCTTATCCTCTGTTGTCCCCTTCTCCTCCTGCCTTCAATCTTTCCCAGCATAAGGGTCTTTTCCAATGAGTCAGTTCTTTGCAGCAGGTGGCCAAAGTATTGGAGTTTCAGCTTCATCATCAGTGCTTTCAATGACTTTTCAGGGTTGATTTCCTTTAGGACCATCTGGTTTGACCTCCTTGAAGTCCAAGGGACTCTCAAGAGTCTTCTCCAACACCACAGTTCAAAAGCATCAATTCTTCATCAGTCAGCTTTCTTTATAATCCAACTCTCACATCTATACATGACTACTGGAAAAACTATAGCTTTGAATAGATTGACTTTTGTTGGCAAAATATGCTGTGTAGGTTGGTCATAGCTTATATGAGACATTAAGGCTGAGGATGGCTTTTTTCTACTTGTGTTTGATCCTTATTAAATTCACGCTGTGGATCTCTCACTAGAAGGGACATATCACTTCAAAAAGAGTAAAATACCTAGTAATAAACTTGCCTAAGGAGGCAAAAGGCTCGTATTCTGAAAACTATAAGACCCCATGAAAGAAACTGAAGATGACACAAACATATGGAAAAACTTAGTGTGTTCTTGGATTGGAAGAATCAATATTGTTAAAATGATCATGCTACCCAAGACAATCTACAGTCTCAATGAAATCTCTTTCAAATACCAATGACATCTTCCACAGCATTAGAACAACAACAAAAATTTGCATGGAAATAAAAAAGACCCTGAATGGCAAAAACAAGTTTGAGCAAGAAGAATGAAGCTGGAGGATCATGCTCTCTGATATTGGGTTATACTTCCCTGATAGCTCAGTTGGTAAAGAATCCACCTGCAGTGCAGGAGATCCCAGTTCGATTCCTGTGTTGGGAAGATCTGCTGCAGAATGGATAGGCTACCAACTCCAGTATTCTTGGACTTCCCTGGTAGTTCAGCTGCAAAAGAAGTTTCTCGCAATGTGAGAGACCTGGAGTCTATCCCTGCATTGGGGATTCCCTGGAGAAGGGAACTGCTATCCACTCCAGTATTCTGGCTTGGAGAATTCCATGGACTTCTACCTCGATTTAACTTTCATATCTATTCTTTCTTTTCTTTCCTTCCTTTCTTTTTCTCACCATATTTGTTTTTTTAAAATTATTATTATTATTTTTTAATACTTTATTCTACATTACAATACTGTATTTGTTTTGCCAAACATTGACATGAATCAGCCACAGGTGTCCACGATTTCCCAATGCTTTACTAGCCAGTTGGCACTTCACTTAATTTTGTTTTCCAGATGGTACTTTATTTAGTTTTGTCCAAAAATGATGGATATCATTTTTCATTTCCTTTGTTCGCTGGTTCAACCTATTGTACTTTATTTTGGTTGGACTGTTTTGATTTTTGCTTATGGGTATATATGTATATGTGTATATTCCACTACTTTAATCATTATTTTCCTGATTTTGTACCTGTGATTTGTCTGGGGTTCATTTTTGGTTTCTCGTTTTTGGATATTTATTTTAATCCTACAGAATGCCATAACAAACCACCTGTGAAATCTCTGTTCCTGGCCAGAGATCAAGCCCCAAGCCTTTGGAGTGGGAGCACAGATTCCAAGGCTCCAGACTACCAGAGAACTGGTAACCCTAGAGATTATCAAATACAGAACTCCTACAAAGAAAACCACTTGAACACAAGACCTGGCATCACTCAGTTACTAGTAGCACCCTGTGTAGGGCGTCTCATGCAAATAAAAACAAGACAGAAATACAAACCCAATCACCAGCAAACAGGATTATCACCTCACTCAGCCCTGCCCATAAGAGGCAGAAACAACAACAACAACAAAAAACCCAACCAAAAACCAAAAACTAAGAACAAATCTCACCCCGCACAAAGCTTACACAAACTACTGGACCCACCTTAGGAAGGCAGAAACCAAAATGAAGAAGAACTCAACTTTGAAGACTGGGAAAAGGAGACATCAAATAAAGTAAGTTTAAAAAAATAACAAAAAGGCAGAGAAATACTGCACAAATGAAGGAACAATCTGGAAACACATAAGTCCAAATATGAAGAGGAAATAAGCAAACTACCTGAAAAAGAATTCAGAATAATCATAGTAAAGATGATTTTAAAAAACCTTGAAAATAGAAAGGAGAAAATGCAAGAATGAAGGAACAAAGACCCAGAAGAATTAAAGAATAAACATACAGAGACAAACTACACAACTCTTGAAATTAAAAATACTCTAGAAGGAATCAGTAGCTATATCTGAAGCAGAAGAACAGATAAGTAAGCTGGAAGGGAAAATGGTGGAAATAACTGCTAAAGAGGAGAATAAAGTAGAAAGAAGAAAAAAACTGGCGATAGTCTCAGAGACTTCTGGGACAATGTTAAATGCACCAACATTCGAATTATAGGTATCCCAGAAGAAGAAGAGAAAAAGAAAGGGTATGAGAAAATTTTTGAAGAGATTATAGTTGAAAATTCCCCTGATATGGAAAAGGAAATAGTCAGTCAATTCCAGGAGCCACAATGGGTCCCATACAAAATAAACTCAAGAAGAAATGCACCAAGATACATGCTAATCAAACTAACAAAGATTAAACACAAAGGAAGAATATTAAAAGTAGCAAGGGAAAAGCAACCAGTAACATACGAGGGAAACCCCATAGGTTTAACAGCTGATCTTTCAGCAGAAACTGCAGGTCAGAAGGGAATGGCAGGATATGTTTAAAGTATTCAAAGAGAAAAAATTTACAACCAAGATTACTCTAACTGGCAACAGGATGATTCAATTAGAGGATGTGGGGTGGGAGGTGGGAGGGGGCTTCTGCATTGGGAGACTGTGTTCACCTATGGCTGATTCGTGTCAATGTATGGCAAAACAAATACAGTATTGTAATTTAAAATAAATAAATTAATTAATTAAAAAAAAACAAAATCGATGGAGAAATCAACAGCTTTTCAGCAAGCAAAAATTAAGAGAATTCAGTACCATCAAACCAGCTTTACAACAAATGTTAAAAGGACTATATAGTCAGGAAATACAAGAGAAGAAAAAGATCTAAAAAATCAAACACCAAACAATTAATAAAATGGCAATTCAGTTCAGTTCAGTCAGTTCAGTTGCTCAGTCGTGTCGGACTCTTTGCGACCCCATGAATCGCAGCACGCCAGGCTTCCCTGTTCATCACCATCTCTCAGAGTTCACTCAGACTCACATCCATCAAGTCCATGATGCTATCCAGCCATCTCATCCTCGGTCGTCCCCTTCTCCTCCTGCCCCCAATCCCTCCCAGCATCAAAATCTTTTCCAGTGAGTCAACTCTTCGCATGAGGTGGCCAAAGTACTGAAGTTTCAGCTTTAGCATTATTCCTTCCAAAGAAATCCCAGGGCTGATCTCCTTCAGAATGGACTGGTTGGATCTCCTTGCAGTCCAAGGGACTCTCAAGAGTCTTCTCCAACACCACAGTTCAAAAGCATCAATTCTTCAGCGCTCAGCCTTCTTCACAGTCCAACTCTCACATGCATACATGACCACAGGAAAAACCATAGCCTTGACTAGACGGACATATATATCAATAATTACTTTAAATGTAAATGGATTAAATGCTCCAATCAAAAGACACAGACTGGCTGAATGGATACAAAATCAAGACCCATATATATGCTGTCTACAAGAAACCCACTTCAGACCTAAAGACACATAGACTGAAAGTGAGAGGATAGAAAAATATATTCCATTCAAATAGGAAGCAAAAGAAAGCTGGAGTAGCAATCCTCATATCAGACAAAGTAGATCTTAAAATAAAGAATATTACAAGAGATAAGGAAAAAAAAAACACTACATATTGATAAAAGGATCAGTCCAAATGGAAGACACTACAATTGTAAATATCAATGCACCCAACATAGGGGCACCTCAAAACATAAAGCAAACACTAACAGACATAAAAAGAGAAATTGACAGTAACACAATAATAGAGACTTTAAAACCGCACTCACACTAATGGACAGATCATCAAAACAGAAAATTAATAAGGAAACACAAGTCATAAATGATACATTAGATGAAGTAGATCTCATTGATATCATCAGGATATTCCCTCCAAATGCAGAATACACTTTCTTATGTGCACACGGAACATTTTCCAGGATAGGCCACATCTTGGGTCATAAATCAAACCTCTTAAGAAAATAGAAATTATATCAAGCATCTTTTCTGACCACAACACTATGAGACTAGATATCAATTATAGGAAAAAAAAACTTGTATAAAACACAAACACATGAAGATTAAACAATACATTTCAAAATAATGAACAGATTACTGAAGAAATCCAAAGGGAAATAAAAAATTTCTAGAAGCAAATGAAAACAAAACATAACAAAACCTATGGCATGCAACAAAAACATTTCTAGCAAGGAAGTTTGTGTCAATACAATCCTACCTTAAGAAAAAGAAAAACATCAAAAAGACAACCTAACATTACACGTAAAACAACTGGAAAAAGTAGAACAAAGAAAATACCAAAATTAGTTAAAGGAAATAAATCATAAAGATATGAGCTGAAATTAACGAAAAAGAAATGAAAAAAAAAACCAATAGTAAAGATTAATGAAACTAAAAGCTGGTTCTTTGAGGAGATAAAGAAAATTGACAAACTTTTAGCCAGACTAATCAAGGATAAAAGAGAGAAGAATCAAATCAGCAAAATTAGAAATGAAAAAGGAGAGGTTACAACAGACAATGCAGAACTACAAAGGACTATAAGAGACTATTATGAACAACAATATGGCAATCAAATGGATAACCTGGAAGAAATGGACAGATTCTTAAAAAGTTCAATCTTCCAAGATTAGACCAGTAAGAAATAGAAATTATGAAGAACCCAATTACAAGCACTGAAATCAAAGTTGTGACTAAAAACGTCCCCCAAAATTAAAACCTCAGGAACAGATGGCTTCACAGATGAATTCTGTCAAGCATTTGCTCCTGTTGCTGCTGTTGCTGCTAAGTCCCTTCAATCGTATCCGACTCTGTGTGACCACATAGATGGCAGCCCACCAGACTCCCTGTCCCCGGGATTCTCCAGGCAAGAACACTGGAGTGGGTTGCCATTTCCTTGTCCAATGCATGAAAGTGAAAAGTGAAAACAAAGTCACTCAATCGTGTCTGACTCTTAGCGACCCCATGGACTGTGGCCTTCCAGGGTCTTCCATCCACGGGATTTTCCAGGCAAGAGTACTGGAGTGGGGTGCCATTGCCTTCTCCAGTCAAGCATTTAGAAAAGAGTTAATACCTACCCTTCTAAAATTCTTTCCAAAGATTGCAGAGGAAGGAACACTTCCAAACTCATGCTACAAGACCACCATCACTCTGATACTAAAACCAGACAAAGACAGCAAAGAAAACAACAACAACAACAACTGGCCAATATCACTGATGAACATAGATGCAAAAATACTCAGCAAAATTCCAGCAAACAGAATTTAACAACATATTAAAAAGCTCTTACAACATCGTCTAGTTGGGTTTATTCCAGGGATGCCAGGATTCTTCAATATATGCAAATCAATCAATGTGATATACCATATTATCAAGTTGAAAGTTAAAAACCAGATGATAATTTGAATAGATGCAGAAAAAGTCTTTGACAAAATTCAGCACCCATTTATGATTAAAAGTTGTCAAAAAAAAAAAAAAAGAGCAGAGAAGGAACATACCTCAACATAGTAAAGGTCTTATATGATAAACCCACAGCAAAAACTATTCTTAATAGTGGAAAACTGAAAACATTTCCCCTAAATTCGGGAACAATATAAGGGTGTCCACTCTCACCACTATTATTCAACATAAATCTGGAAGTCCTAGCCACAGCAATCAGAGAAGGAAAAGAAATAAAAGCAATCCAGATCAGAAGAAGTAAAACTCTTACTGTTTGCAGATGGCATGATGTAATATACAGAAAACTCAAAAGATACTATTAGAAAATTACTAGAGCTAATCAGTGAATTTAGCAAAGTCCCAGAATGCAAAATCAATACACATAAATCACTTGCATTCCTATATATTAACAATGAAAAATCAGAAAGAAAAATTAAGGAATAAATCCCATTTAACATTGGAACAAAAAGAATTAAATACCTAGGATTAAACCTACATAAGGAGACAAATGCTGGGTGGCGTCACCGACTCGATGGACATGAGTTTGAGTGAAGTCCAGGAGTTGGTGATGGACAGGGAGGCCTGGCATGCTGGGATTCATGCGGTCACAAAGAGTCAGACATGACTGAGTGACTGAACTGAACTGAACTGAAGGAGACAAAATAACTCTATACAGAAAATTATATGATGAAAGAAATCAAGGACAACATAAACAGATGGAGAGATATTCAGTGTTCTTGGGTTCAGTTCAGTCGCTCAGTCGTGTCCAACTCTGTAACCCCATTAATCGCAGCACACCAGGCCTCCCTGTCCATCACCAACTCCTGGAGTTCACTCAGACACACGTCCATCGAGTCAGTGATGCCATCCAGCCATCTCATCCTCTGTCGTCTCCTTGTCCTCCTGCCCCCAATCCCTCCCAACATCAGAGTCTTCCAAGGAGTCAGCTCTTCTCATGAGGTGGCCAGAGTACTGGAGTTTCAGCTTCAGCATCATTCCCTCCAAAGAAATCCCAGGGCTGATCTTCAGAATGGACTGGTTGGATCTCCTTGCAGTCTAAGGGATTCTCAAGGGTCTTCTCCAACACCACAGTTCAAAAGCATCAATTCTTCAGCACTCAACTTTTTTCACAGTCCAACTCTCACATCCATACATGACCACTGGAAAAACCATAGCCTTGACTAGATGGACTTTTGTTGGCAAAGTAATTTCTCTGCTGTTGAATATGCTCTCTAGGTTGGTCATAACTTTTCTTCCAAGGAGTAAGCATCTTTAATTTCATGGCAGCAGTCACCATCTGCAGTGATTTTGGAGCCCCCAAAGTAAAGTCTGACACTGTTTCCACTGTTTTCCCATCTATTTCCCATGAAGTGATGGGACCAGATCCCATGATCTTTGTTTTCTGAATGTTGAGCTTTAAGCCAACTTTTCACGCTCCACTTTCACTTTCACCAAGAGGCTTTTTAGTTCCTCTTCACTTTCTGCCATAAAGGTGGTGTCGTTTGCATATCAGAGGTTATTGATATTTCTCCTGGCAATCTTGATTCCAGCTTGTGCTTCTTACAGCCCAGCGTTTCTCTTGATGTACTCTGCATATAAGTTAAATATGCAGGGTGACAATATACAGCCTTGACGTACTCCTTTTCCTATTTGGAACCAGTCTGTTGTTCCATGTCCAGTTCTAACTGTTGCTTCCTGACCTGCATACAGGTTTCTCAAGAGGCAGGTCAGGTGGTCTGGTATTCCCATCTCTTTCAGAATTATCCAGTTTATTGTGATCTACACAGGCAAAGGCTTTGGCATAGTCAATAAAGCAGAAATATATGTTTTTCTGGAACTCTCTTGCTTTTTCCATGATCTAGTGGATGTTGGCAATTTGATCTCTGGTTCCTCTGCCTTTTCTAAAACCAGCTTGAACATCAGGGAGTTCATGGTTCACGTATTGCTGAAGCCTGGCTTGGAGAATTTTGAGCGTTGGGTTCTTGGTTAGGAAGAATCAATTTTATGAAAGTGACTATACTACCAAACACAATATACAGATTCCATGCGATCCCTATCAAATTATCAATGGCATTTTTCACAGAACTAGAACAAAAAATTTCACTGTTCCTATGGAAACACAGAATATCCTGACCAGCCAAAGCAGTCTTGATAAAGAAGAATGGAGCTGGAGGAATCAACCTTTCTGAGTTCAGATTATACTGCAAAGCTACAGTCATCAAGACTGTAGTATGGTCCTGGCACAGAAATATAGACCAATAGAATAAGATAGAAAGCCCCCCCACCCAAAGGCCATGGACCTATGGCTACTTTATTTTTGCCAAAAGAATCAAGAATATACAATGGAGCAAAGACAGCCTTTTCAGTAAGTGGTGTTGGGAAAACTGGACATCTACATGTAAAAGAATGAAATTAGAACACTTCCTAATACCATAGACAAAGATAAACTCAAAATGGATTAAAGACCTAAATGTAAGACAAGAAACTATATAACTTTTAGAGGAAAACATAGGCAGAACACTTGATGACATAAATCCAAGCAAGATCCTCTAATATCCACCTCCTAGAGTAATGGAAATAAAAATAAATAAATGGGGCCTAATTGAATTCAAAAGCTTTTAAACAGCAAAGGAAACTATAAGCAAGGTGAAAAGGCAGCCCTCAGAATGGCCGAAAATAATAGCAAATGAAACAACCGACAAAGGAGTAATTTCCAAAATATATAAGCAGTTCATACAACTCAACACCAGAAAAACAAAGAACTCAATCAAAAAGTAAAAAAACAAAAACAGCTAAGAAGACATCCAGATGGCTAACAATCACAAGAAAAGATGTGAAATATCGTGCATTATTAGAGAAACGCAAATCAAAACTACAATGAGATATCACCTTACACCAGTCAGAGTGGCCATCATCAAAATGTCTACAAATAATAAATGCTGGAGAGGTTGTGAAGAAAAGGGAATACTCTGGTATTGTTGATGGGAATATAAATTGATATGGCCACAATGAAACACGGCATGGAGATTCCTTAAAAAGTACTAATAAAGCCACCATATGATCCAGCAATTCCACTCCTAGGCATCTACTCTGAAGAAACCAGACACATATACCCTAATGTTCATTGCAGCACTATTTACAATAGCTAGGACATGGAAGCAACCTAGATATCTATCAACAAATGAATGGATAAAGAAGTTGTGGTACATATACACAATGGAATATTAGTCAGCCATAAAGGGATCATGTTTGAGTCAGTTCTAATGAGGTGGATGTACCTAGACCCTATTAAACAGAATGAAGTAGTCAGAAAAAGAAAGATAAATATCATATACTAATGCATATATATGGAATCTAGAAAGATGGTAGTGAAGAATTTATTTACAGAACAGCAGTGGAGAAAAATGCAGAGACATTACTTTGTCAGCAAATGTCCATTTAGTCAAGGCTATGATTTTTCCAGTAGTCATGAATGGATGTGAGAGTTGGACTATAAAGAAAGCTGAGTGCCAAAGAATTGATGCTTTTGAACTGTGGTGTTGGAGAAGACTCTTGAGAGTCCCTTGGACTGCAAGGAGATCCAGCCAGTCCATTCTAAAGGAGATTAGACCTGGGTGTTCATTGGAAGGACTGATGATGAAGATGAAACTCCAATACTTTGGCCACCTGATGTGAAGAGGTGACTCACTTGAAAAGACCCTGATGCTAGGGAAGATTGAGGGCAAGGGGAGAAGGGGACGACAGAGGGTGAGATGGTGGGATGGCATCACTGACTCAATGGACATGAGTTTGGGTGAGCTCCATGAGTTGGTGATGGACAGGGAGGCCTGGCATGCTGCGGTTCATGGGGTCGCAAGGAGTTAGACATGACTGAGTGATTGAACTGAATGGAGAAACAGACATAGAAAGCAGACTTATGGACATGAAGAGAGGGTGGAATGTATGGAGAGTAACACTGAAACTTACATTACCATATTAAAATAGATTGCCAAAGGAAATCTGCTGTATGTCTCAGAAAACTCAAGCAGAGGCTCTGTATCAGCATAGAGGTGTGGGATGGGATGGGAGACGGGAGGGAGTTTCAAGAGGGAGAGTATATATGTATACCTATGGCTGATTCATGTTGAGGTTTGACAGAAAACAACATTCTGTAAAGCAATTATCCTTCAGCTAAACAATAAATACATTTAAAATAATATTACATCTGGCTAGTTTAAAAGGTAAAAGTAGATTGGATGAGTGAGATTTTTCACACAGTTTTTGTGGCATGCTTATTAGGTATTCACTTGTAACAGCATGAAATCTTAATGGAAAAATCAATAGTAAAAAAAAAAAAAGTATATGGAGATAATTTTGACAATCCCAAACACCTAAATAAAAGTATGATTTCATTCCCAAGAGTACACTGCTATACCTTGAATTTTTAAACTAACAATAGAAATATGTTACAAAAATGAATACATTTTATTTTCAGATAATAGCATAAACATAATCAGATATAACTTCATGAAATAACTTTATGATGATAAATGTTAAAACAACTATTTGAAAGTAAAAATTCAAAAGTATAGTTCATCAAAGCATTGGGGGTAGTCTGGTTTTTGTTTGGCCTGGTGATATATATTTCTGTATTTTTGTCACTGGCTTAATCTGCAGGGTAGGCAAACTCCAGTCTTCCCTGGCAGCTAAGCTGGTAAAGAATCTGATTGCAATGCAGGAGACCCCAGTTCAATTTCTGGGTTAGGCCATTCCCTTGGAGAAGGCATAGTGTATCTACTCCCATATTCTGGGGTTTCCCTGGTAGCTCAGATGGTAAAGAGTTCTCCTTCAGTATGGGAGACCTGGGTTTGATCTCTGGGTTGGGAAGATCCCTTGGAGAGGGGTGTGGCAACCCATTCCAGTATTCTTGCCTGGGAAAATCCCCATGGACAGAGAATCCTGGCAGGCTACAGCCCATGGGGTCACAAAGAGCTGGACACAACAGAGCGATTCAGCACAGCACAGCACAGGCAACCTCCAGTCGATATGCAGACTGAATTGATGTGGGAAGTATGGAGAGTACATTCCCAACTCATGGAATTGTTCCAGTGTAATCAAGTTAGAAAGACTATAATCCAGCTCAAAAGCAAAAAAGAGAAATTCTGAGCAGCAAGAAACTAAGAGGAAGCAAAGTCAGAACTCAAGAGTGGATCAAATCTGAAAGACTGACAGAGCTATTGAAACTGGATACAAGCCTAAAAGGCTTATAGTTTCAATAATGAGGATAGAGGGTGGGTGGAAGTTGAGGCCAAGGACCCTGAGTCACATGCCTACACTCAAAACTGGGCAAGGCTTAATCAGGGCCTAGAACAATTCTTTCCATTAGGCTAGGGACGCAACAGCCACAACAGGTAACTTTGTAATGCACAGAGAAAGTCATCTGTGAGGAAATGGAATACTGAGCTGCTTCTGGAGATGTAGAAATTGAACCAAGAAATTTTTTTCAACAAATGCTCATTTGTTGAGAATTTATGCTGTTAAAAACAGCCACATACTATTCTAAGTTCCTCACAACTATTAAGTTATTTAATCTTGATAATGACTTTAGGAGATAAATTAGTGAAAAAGGGCAAACATAAAGGTGTCCCATGGGGCCTCCTCCACAGCTGAGGTGGCTTGGAACCCCCAAAGGAAATAACTTGAAGATGAGCTGAGCTGAGAATTACAAAGTACACATGAAAGAAAATCAGCAGACACAATAAACAGGAGAATTCATTTTCGTTACAGATAATGGAGTGCTATGTGGAAATAATCTTATTTTCTAGGTGATAGAAATGGAAATGCTGATAGTTTAAATGATCTACATCACACAGGCACTAAATGGATAGCCAAGAATAAAATGTAAGCCTAAGAGACCAAGCTCTTGATCATGTCTGTGTTATTTTTTCTACAAAATTAAATTCCTTATAAATACAACAAAAACTCGCCAAACTCAAAGTCTATAGATCTCTCTAAATATAATCACACAGACATATTTCTGTTAATAGTAGCTATAGTTAAGTAAAAGGTACTTAAAATTAAATTCCATACATATGAAACTTCAAGTTGTAAACTTTCAAAGATGTGAATGTGTGTTCATGCGTCCCATCATATAAGTGAGTTCACGTGTCTGGCGTACACAATCCTGTATGTGTATCTTGTCTAAGTGGTTGTGCTTTTGTGGAGTTTACTGTACACTACTGTACAGAGTACTGCAGTACAATATCTTTATTTCAAGCCCAGTGTCTCCAGAAGCAAGTATGAAAGCAGCAGTGAGGTAGCTGGTACTGCTAACAAGCACCAGATAATGGGAATGGAAACATTGCTGGAACAAGATCTGCAAGAGGTTGACTTCATTGAACTCCTTGCTGTGCAACATGAGAAACTTACTAAGGAAGACCTGATGGAATTTGAGGCCCAGAGAAAGAATGAAGAGAGACAAGGGGGAAGAAGTAACTGAAGACCAAAGAGATATTCAGTTTTAAGGAGATTTTCTTCATTTGAGATGGCACTGCTAGCTTTTGAGGCACAAGACCCAAAGGTATTAACAGAATGGTAGGCAAAGATCACAGCAGCTGCTCTGAATGCAACCTAGCATGTTTGTTTGTTTTTTGTGTATTATTTGTGTGAAATGTATTATAAATCTTTTACAGTACAGCAATATTATATAGCTGATTGTGTTTGTTGGGTACCTAGGCCAACTTTGTTGGACTTATGAACAAATTGAACCTATGAACACACAGAATGGAACTCATTCTTATGTAAGGGATTTACTGTACTAGTTAAAAGAATATACTCCTCAGCCCAGAAAAGTTCCTTTTCTGAATCAGTTCAGTTCAGTTCAGTTGCTCAGTCATGTCTGACTCTCTGCAACCCCATGAATTGCAGCACACCAGGCCTCCCTGTCCATCACCAACTCCCGGGTTCACCCACATCATGTGCATCAAGTGATGCCATGCAGCCATCTCATCCTCTGTCATCCCCTTCTCCTCCTGCCCCCAATCCCTCCCAGCATCAGGGTCTTTTCCAATGATTCAGCTCTTCGCATGAGGTGGCCAAAGTATTGGACTTTCAGCTTCAGCATCAATTCTTCCAATGAACACCCAGGACTGACTGGATGGATCTCCTTGCAGTCCAAGGGACTCACAAGAGTCTTCTCCAGCACCACAGTTCAAAAGCATCAATTCTTTGGCACTCCAGTACTCTTGCCTGGAAAATCCCATGGATGGAGGAGCCTGGTAGGCTGCCGTCCATGGGGTCGCTGAGAGTTGGACACGACTCAGTGACTTCACTTTCACTTTTCACTTTCCTGCACTGGAGAAGGAAGTGACAACCCACTCCAGTATTCTTGCTTGGAGAACCCCAGGGACGGTGGAGCCTGGTAGGCTGCCGTCTATGGGATCACAGAGTTGGACATGACTGAAGCGACTTAGCGGCGGCAGCAGCAGCAGCAGCTTTCTTCACACTTAGCATTAATTCCTTACTTAAGTTTTCTCTTCTAACCTAGACTGACTTTCTCTCCCCATAGTTGCAAACCTTTAATGAACTTTTTTTCCCTCATCGGAGGAGAGGCAAGTCTTTCCTTTGATCTCTGCTAACTCCCAGTTCAGTTCAGTTCAGTTCAGTCTCTCAGTCATGTTCGACTCTTTGCGACCCCATGAACTGCAGCATGCCAGGCCTCCCTGTACATCACCAACTCCCCGGAGTTCACTCAGACTCATGTCTATTGAGTCAGTGATGCCATCCAGCCATCTCATCCTCTGTCGTCCCCTTCTCCTCCTGCCCCCAATCCCTCTCAGCATCAGAGTCTTTTTCAATGAGTCAACTCTTCGCATGAGGTGGCCAAAGTACTGGAGTTTCAGCTTTAGCATCTTTCCTTCCAAAGAAATCCCAAGGCCGATCTCCTTCAGAATGGACTGGTTGGATCTCCTTGCAGTCCAAGGGACTCTCAAGAGTCTTCTCCAACAACACAGTTCAAAAGCATCAATTCTTAATTCCCAAGCTTCTTTTAAGCAGTAGGTTTCCATTTTTTCTCTCTAATGTTTGCAAAGGAAGAATATCCATCTCTCAGTTCTCCCTCAAATTGAACTAAATTCTGAGAAAGAAAACATGGTTCCATGGTCTGAATTGGACTTGCTCAGATTTTCTTAGCCAGGATCAGTTTACTTGGTTACTCCAGATAGGTACCAGTTTGCTCACTCATCCCATTCATGTTTCTCCTTTGATAATGCCTGTCTACACTCAGCAGGCTTTCTCTCCAAGCTTTCATTTGTGAAGGCCTTGTGCTGTCACCTTGTGTTGACTAGAATAGTTGATAGGACACAAGGGCTAAGCACATCTACAGCTATTGACCTCATGTCTCACTTTAATGACATCCTTCACCTTCTCCTGCGTCATCCTGCACGGCTGCTAACTCTTTGGCTTAGAGTCTTCTAATCCGGGCTGCCTCTTAGCCTATGGTTCTCATTGTCCTCACCCCATGGAGTCCAGCCTTCTGTTTCAATCAGTCAGGCATATTTGCTGTCTCTTACACCTGCTCTTCTCTTACCTTTAAGCCACTGTAAATATTGCTCTCTGGTAATAACCTGGCATTTTCTCCCTTGCCTTTATAGTTAAACCACTTTTTTTTCTTTCTCTGGAGAACCTTAATATATAATTTACCCTAAAGACCCTGGTCCTGCTGCCGCTAAGTCACTTCAGTTGTGTCCAACTCTGTGTGACCCCATAGACGGCAGCCCACCAGGCTCCCCTGTCCCTGGGATTCTCCAGGCAAGAACACTGGAGTGGGTTGCCATTGCCTTCTCCAATGCATGAAAGTGAAAAGTTAAAGTGAAGTCACTCATTTGTGTCCTACTCTTAGTGACCTCATGGACTACAGCCTACCAGGCTCCTCTGCCCATGGGATTTTCCAGACAAGAGTACTGGAGTGGGTTGCCATTGCCTTCTCTGCTAAAGATCTTATTTAGCTCAAAAATGCTATTATCCTCCCAAGAGCCTTCCAGACCTGCCCCTTTAGATTCTAGTAGCTTTTTAACACTGGCTCAGGAAAGCCCTCTTGTCTGTGTATAAAAAGGCCTATATGAGCCACTACCAACAGCAAGAAGAGCAGGTGCCCCTCTGAAGGCCAATAGAATGGGTAGGGTTTTCTCTGAAATTTTTGATCATCTTCAGTGAGGAAAAGTGGAAGAGGAGAACACTTCAGAATGAGGCAAAATGCAGAAGAATTGAGTAATTGATTACTCAAAAGGGAGCTACATTGAATCATCAAGATAGAGGGGTTTCTGTTTGCTTTTGTTTTGTTTTTGTCCCCTCCTCCTGCAATTTCTGCCATCACTGAACTGGGGACTTAAAGGCAAGAGGGGAATATTTAAATAACACAAAGTATGTTGATTTTTTTGCCCATATGATGAATTGTAGATAATTTTGACTCATCTTCCATTGGTTGGTGGGAAGAACCAGTGAGACAACATGTGCCTTGTGCCTTGCTCAGCATGAGCTACTCAAAGTTCAATAAAAGCTGATTTATTCTTATTTACAAATTGATAGGAGTCCTGACATTTTCAAGAGGCTTTTTCTGCTAATGAAAACTCAGAACATCTTGTGTGACAAGGAAACAATTTTCTTGGAACAACTAAGACCTCAAAGAGGGCCAAAAATAGAAAAGGAGAATAATAGGCATGATAGACAACTTCCTTTTCCTCATTTCTTGCAGGAGTGTGATAAATGAAATATATCAATGGATGTGAATGAATTGTGAGTGGCCATTAAAGCCACTTCAGGTCACCATGATTTCCTACATTTTATGGACAATCCCATAGCTACTCCTCATCACTCTATGGTCTCAGTATGGGACTTTGATGGAGCTTGCTTTTACTGCCAATTAGGAAAGGGACTGTCTCTTGATGGGTCATCATGGCTCTATAAAATTTCTGAAAGAGTCCTTTGAGTCCTGTAGGAAAGGGGCTGTTTACAGTGATGTCAATGGAGACACATAGATTTTTATAGGATTTGCTCTCAAAAACACTGTTCAGTACAAAATATAAAAGTAGATACTGCCTCCGAGGCAAACTTCACCATTCCTGGCTGTCCTGTGAGTTGCAGGATTAGCATCTGAAGTTGCTGGTGACTTGTTCTCAATGCAGTAAAGTCAGAGAATAAAAGTTGAGCAAAATTAATTAGGTCTGGGGGTGGGGCAAGACATTGGAGAGGGAGGTTATGTTGGAAAAGCATTCTTGTCATATATGTCAGTATTTTCTTCTAAACTCTCAAGCCTGCAGCTCTGGGGCTGATGCCTGACTGGAACATTTCCTTTAATCTACAGGACTGATAATTATGAGCCTGCTCTTCCCAAGGGAATGTATCTAAAATAGGCCTCAGAGGTAAAATTACATTACTTCTAGCTGAGGATTTTTTCCTTAAAGGTTTGGGTATATCTGAAATATATTTAAGTATATTTCTATTTTTTTTTTTAAGTTTGGGTAAACTTGAGGTTATTCTGTCTTTAATTCTGTAATTTTGAGTCTTTATCAACCTAGTGACCATATAATTACAAATCATAACCAAGAACATTTTATAAGATATAATTTTTCACACAGGTAGTAAAAATTGGAGTGGTCTAGGAGTGCCACTTAGACATCATCTAGAGAGTCTGTCAATATGTCTCAATATGTCAATATTAGAGAGCCTTCTGTGAACTTAAACAAATATTTTTGGGAATGATAAAAGTAGTAGTTACAACGGGACTTATCTAGGATTATGAACACTACTGCTGTTGTCTTTCATCTCCATGAACATCAGTTTTTCAAATTGGCACAGCTCTTTCTTACCTCTAAAATATAAACTTGAAGATCAGCTGCAATAATATTTGTAAGAACTTTCAAATAAATAACATACTGAGGAAACTTGAAATTCCACTACTGAAAACTGTTACTTTGTATAGTCAAAGAACTAGAGTTTAATAAGAAAGAGGGGCAAAGACTCTGCATGGAAAAGGAAAATAACTTTTTTGGAAGTAAAAGCATTTTGGGGGCCTGAAATATGCCAAGTACTTATGATCCATGATCTCATTTGATCTTTAAACAATCCTTTCTGGCAGTCTTCCATACAACATCAATACACATCAAACTGAGCCTCACTCAATTTCAGAAATTGCAAACCTAAGGCTGTGATGCTCAAGTCAAAGCTTGTCACATGAATCCAACTAGTACAGGTTAAATATATCAGACTGACCAGTTAAGAATGCTCCCAACATTTGTTGGGTTAGACTTTTTTTTTGGTAGTGGCTTGACAAGTTTCTGCAGTTATTTCTGATTTATACAATATAGAAGGTTCTCAGTTCTGTAAGATACTTCATTTTAATATCAGTTCCATAGTCTTACCTTTTCCACATTTTTTAAAATTACAAAATTTTTTGTATAGCCAAATATATATATATAATATATGAAAGATATAAAAATGGTACAAAGTTTCATTTTTATATCTGCCTTCTAGTTAAGAATAGAGTGTTACTAATATTAAAGATATAGAATATTTTCAGTTATTAAGACCCTGGTGTACCCTCTGCAACACAACTTCTACTTTCCCCCAAGAGGAATCTACTAATCTGAATTTCTAGTTTAGTGTTTTCTGACTTTTTAATGTTTTTGTTTTCATATGTATGAATTTCAACACAGTGTAACTTTTAGCCTGAATGTTTTTGAACATGAAATCAATAGCATCTTATACTATAAATTCTTCTATTGTTTTCAGTTCATAATATCATTTATAAGATTTATCCATGTCAATGGAATTTATTTTTTCACTGTTATGTAACATAACTTTGTATGAATGAACCATAATTTACTTATCCATTCTACTGTTGATAAGCATCTAGGCTTTTCTATGCTATTATTAGGCTTCCCAGGTGGTGCTAGTGGTAAAGAACCCACTTCCAAATTCAGAAGATACAAGAGATGTGGGTTCAATCCCTGGGTCAGGAAAATCCCCTGAAGGAGGCTATGGCAACCCACTCCAGTATTCTTGCCTGGAGAATCTTGTGGCCAGAGGAGCCTGGCAGGCTACAGGTCACAGAGAGTCAGACACACTGAAGCGACTTGGCACATATGCATGCATGCTATTATGAATGTTGCTCTTACAAACATTATTTACATGTTTCCAAGTCAATGACTTTAAAATTTTTATTTTATTTTTAATTGGAAGATAATTACTTTATAATATTGTGATGGTTTCTGCCAAACATCAGCATGAATCAGCCGTAGGTACACATATGTCCCCTACATCTTAAACCTCTGTGGGGTGAGAGCAAATTAGCCAAGGTGGCATGCTCAGGCTCTCTTGCCCCATATTTTGTAACTTGGCTATGTAACAGCTGAGGTCATTTATAGCACTGTGCATGTACATCATGAAATATTCACCTGGTCATGGACTATTTTGTGCTGTAGAGATATATGAGCTCCACCTAGAAAGTGGCAGGATTTACTGCTCCATCATGGCTGTGTCCACTGGGTCAGCCATGAGAGGAGAGAATATAGTGTGTCTACTGCTATGGCTGCTGCATCATCCTGAGAGAATACTGTTACGGCTGCTGTGTAAACCAGGAGAGAATAAACATGTATGAAGATCCTACAGCTCCTTGAGTCTTCTTCCAGGCTCTTAGCTGGTGCCTTGCCTACCCTGGGTTCAGTGAACAGTGTGAACAGTGAGATACAGTGAGCCAATTGGTGTCATGAACAGGATCAGGGAAACAACTGGCATAGTTGGCAGGATATCCAGTGGGTAGGGGAGGCTGAGGCTACACTAGATAGGGAAAGCCAGTGGCTACCAGATAGCATGTGGTACCATGTGGCTGCAATCCTCTTGGTGTAGGCTCTATTGGAAGACTGGGAGGCAGTGGATGGTTCACCATATAGCACTGAAAAGGTGTTACAGGTGAAGAGTTCCCATTTGCCAAACAGGGCAGCACAGACTGCCGCTGGCACCGTGGGGTGGACTTTCTTGACTGCCTTGAAGATGAATGTGAATCATGCTCTCCATGATGCTGCACTGGTGTGCAATGTGCAGGAAGAACTAAAACAACATATACTGGCATTAGAGCAATAACTCCATGGCCCTGAAGAATCCAACACCTTTGGCAGCAAAGTGGTAAGTGACAGTGGTGATAAATGTTATGAGACTGCAGGTCCCCATTTGGCAGCAAGGCCTGTTGTTCAGCAGAAAGTGAAGCAGAACAGCTTACAGTCCAGGGAAAGCATCCTCAAAGGGCCCCCAGTGTGACTGAGTTTGTAACATATCGGCCATATACTCAAGCGGAGTTGGTCAACTTGTGTAAAAAGTTTTAGCAAAAACAGTGGGGACCTTGGTGCAGCTTGGCTTTTGTGGTTCACAAACATGGCGGTGGGCCCGTCACCTGTGAGGGTTTTGATGATCCTTACTGAGAGAGACAGAAGGATGGCATGTGAGGTATGTCTGGGTCCTATGGTGTAGATAAAGGCTGTGTCCTCAGACTTAGAAAAATATAACCATATGGATAGGCTATGAACCTTGCAAAGATCCAATCCATGAAGCAGTGGGCCCCTGTGGGGAGTTTCCAGGTTCTTAATAAAATTCTGCAGGAGTGGAGTTGCCCCTGTGGAGGCTTTCCTGTGATTTCATAAGGACAGACTGTGGACTGGACTTGGCCAGGGAAGATAAAGTCACTCCACATGTAGTGGGTGATTTTTCTAGCCCTGTGAAGGCAAGGGCTGCAACATGAGTTCCAGGTGATACCTGGTTTTGGGTTTTGCTATGTATAGGGGATGTAACTGTTTGTTGTTTTAGCTATTCCTGTGGCAAGGTGTAAATCTAAGGGTCAGTGTTATTTACCAAGGGAATATCACAGAAGATGGACTGCACAAAGAATGTTAGGCAAGAAACCCTGAAGGGGTAGAGTGTGGAGAGAGAGCAAATTAGCCAAGATGGAGTGTTCAGAATCCCTCGCCCCACATTTTGTAAATAATGACCATGTAACAGCTGAGGTCATTTATAGCACTGTGCAGGCATGTCATGAGGTACTCGCTTGGTTGTGGGCTACTTTGTGCAGTAAACATGTGTGAACTCCACTTAGAGAGCAGTGACATATAAGGCGGCATCATGGCTGTGCCCATTGGCCAGCCACGAGAGGAAAGAATACAGTGTGTCTACTGCTATGGTTGCTGCAACATCCAGGGAGAGAGATTGTGTCATGTTAGGTTAAGGTTCCTACTGTGGTTGCTGCATCAGCCAGGAGATAATACATGTGTCTGCAGTTCTTACAGCCCTCAAGTCTTCTTCTGGCCTCTTACCTCGCACCTTGCCCACCATGGGTTCAGTGAACAGTGTGCACAGTGGGATACAGCAAGACGATTGGCATCACAAACAGGATCAGTGATACAACTTTCCTCCCACTTCACTCCCCAAACCACCCCTGTAGGTTGTCCAGAGAGCACCGGCTTTGGGTTTCCTATGTCAGACAACAAGTTCCCACTGGCTATCTATTTCACATACAGTAATGCTACTCTCTCAAATCATCTCACCTTTTCTTTCCCACACTGTGTCCAAAAGTCTGTTCTCTATGCCTGCATCTCCATTGCCATGTAGATAAGTTCATCTGTGCCATCTTTCTAGATTTCATATATATGTGTTAATGTATGATATTTGTCTTTTTCTGACTTACTTCACTTTGTATAATAGGCTCTAGGTTCATCTACCTCATTAGAATCGACACAAGTACACTGCTTTTTATAGCTCAGTAAAATTCCACTGTGTATAGGTACCACAACTTCTTTATCCACTCACCTGTCAATGGACATCTATGTTGCTTTCATGTCCTAGCTGTTGTAAATACTGCTGCAGTGAACATTGTGGTATATGTGTCTTTTTCAATTCTGGTTTCCTCAGAATATATGCTCAGTAGTGGGATTTCTGGGTCATATAGTAGTTTTATTCTTAGCTTTTTAAGGACACGCTGTTTTTCATTGTGGCTGTGTCAATTTGCCTTCCCACCAACAGTGCAAGAGGGTTCCCCTTTCTCCGCACCCTCTCCAGCATTTATTGTTTGTAGACTTTTTGATGGTGGTCATTGTTACAGGTGTGAGATGATACCTCACGAGAAACCATAAAACTCTTAGAGGAAAACGTAAACATAACACTCTTTGACATAAACCACAGCAAGATTTTCTGTGACTTACCTCCTTGGTGGCTCAGACGGTAAAGCGTCTGTCTACAATGAAGGAGACCTGAGTTTGATCCCTGAGTTGGGAAGATCCCCTGGAGAAGGAAATGGAAATCCACTCCAGTACTATTGCCTGGAAAATTACATGGACAGAGGAGCCTGGTAAGTTACAGTCCATGGGATCGCAAAGAGTCAGACACGACTAAGCAACTTCACTTTCACTTACACCTCCTAGAGTAATGGAAATAAAAATAAACAAATGGCATCTAATTAAACTTAAAATTTTTACACAACAGAAGAAACTTTAAGCAAGGTGAAAAGACAACACTCAGAATGGGAGAAAATAATAGCAAGTGAAACAACTGACAAAGAAGAAATCACCAAAATATACAAACAGGTCATGAAGCTCAACCCAAAAAACAAACAACCCAGTCAAAAAGTGAACAAAAGATTTAAATAGGAATTTCTCCATAGAAGACATACAAGTGGCTAATAAACACATAAAAACATACCCAACATCACTCTTTATTAGAGAAATAAAATTCTAAGTCCTTTTAAGGACTTCCCTGGTGGTTCAGTGGTAAAGAATCCCCCTGCAATGAAGATAAGATTTGGTTCCCGGGTCAGGAAAAACCCTGCAGAAGGAAATGGCAATTCACTCCAGTATTCTTGCCTGGAAGATCTCAAGGACAGAGGAGCCAGGAGGGCTACAGTCCATAGGATTCCAAAAGAGTCAGACAGAACTTGGCGAATAAACAACAACCAATTCCATTTGTTACACAAATCTTTTTCTACAGTGTAAATCTGGGAGCAGAATAACTGCTTCCTAGATTTTATAAATGTTCACATTTCCTAGAAAATGTCAGACTGTTTACCCAAGTATTTGTTTCAATATATGCTTTTATGAGAAATAAGAATTCATTTTTTCTGCATTACTGCCAGGAATACATGGCAATGCTCTGCCAATATTCTGGTTTAAATTTGTATTCTCTGATTACTAACAAAGTTGAAAATATGTTTGTCATTCATATTTATTTTATTAAATTTCTTGTATATTTTGCCCATTCTCCTAAGAATTGTCATTTCTCTTATTTTTAAGAGTTGTTTTCCTGGATACTAACCCTTTGTTGTTTATATATATACAGAAACTTTCCCTTGTATTGCCTTCACACTTTCTTTAAGATATATTTAGTAAACAGAAGTTCATAATTTTACTGTGGCCAGACTTAACCATCTTTTCTTTATGAGCCACACTTTCTGTGTTTTGTTTAAGAAATCCGTATGGAAGTGAGGTGAAAAAAATATATTGTTTTTCTCTAAATGTTTTATCTTTCAGATTTACCTTTACTGAACTTTGAGTTTAAAAATTTTTGTCTCGTATAGATAATTGACCTGTTTTTTGGTATGGATATCGACTTTCACAAGCATTTGTTGAACAGTTCATCTTTGCCCACTGATCTGCATGCTGTTTCTACCCTGCACCAGGCTTACACATTTAGCAAACATTCAAAAAGTTTTATTGAATGCCGAACATGTGCCAGGCTTTGTTCTGGATACAGAGGCTCATAACATGTGGATTCTGTATTCTGTTTCATTTATCAGTTTGTCTATTTCTTTATCAACTGTATTAATTACTAAAATTTTATATTAATTACTCTTTATCTCACAATTAAATGATAGTTTGAACTGGTGTATAATAAATTCCTGTTAGATCCTTCAAAGGCATTGTTGCACTCTTTAGTATCTATTATGGAGAAGACAATGGCACCCCACTCCAGTACTCTTGCATGGAAAATCCCATGGACGGAGGAGCCTGGTGGGCTGCAGTCCATGGGGTCGGGAAGAGTCGGACACGACTGAGCGACTTCACTTTTCACTTTCATGTACTGGAGAAGGAAATGGCAACCCACTCCAGTGTTCTTGCCTGGAGAATCCCAGGGACGGGGGAGCCTGGTGGGCTGCCGTCTATGGAGTCACACAGAGTTGGACATGACTGAAGTGACTCAGCAGCAACAGTATCTACTATGTTTGTTGACAATGCAGAAACCATCTAATCCTTGATCCTATGTGTGAACAATATATTCCTTCCCCTCCCACTCCAGAAGACTTTATAATCTTTTTTAATATAAATTTATTTTAATTGGAGATTAATTACTGTACAATATTGTATTGGTTTTGCCATACATCAACATGAATCTGCCACAGGTATACACCTGTTCCCCATCCTGAAACCCCCTCCCTCCCCGTACCATCCCTCTGGGTCATCACATCATGATGATTTGGCTTGGTGTTGCTAAGTCTCTTCAGTCGTGTCCAACTCTGTGCGACTCCATAGATGGCAGCCCACCAGGCTCCCCCCCGTCCCTGGGATTCTCCAGGCAAGAACACTGGAGTGGGTTGCCATTTTATTCATTGCTCTGGGCACTTAAGGAAACATGGGATATCATGTTAATTATATCTGAAAGATTTTCTTATATTATTCTATGATTCTGCCTTCTGGAGTCCTTGTCTGCCCACAAGTCTTAATAACAGGGAACTAAAAAGTATGGATGTGAGAGCTGGAGTGTGAAGAAGGCTCAGAGCTGAAGAATTGATGCTTTTGAACTGTGGTGTCGGAGAAGATTCTTGAGTCCCTTGGACTGCAAGCAGATCCAACCAGTCCATTCTGAAGGAGATCAACCCTGGGATTTCTTTGGAAGGAATAATGTTAAAGCTGAAACTCCAGTACTTTGGCCACCTCATGCGAAGAGTTGACTCATTGGAAAAGACCCTGATGCTGGGAGGGATTGAGGGCAGGAGGAGAAGGGGACGACCAAGGATGAGATGGCTGGATGGCATCATGGACTCGATGGACGTGAGTCTGAGTGAACTCCGGGAAATGGTGATGAACAGGGAGGCCTGGCATGCTGCGATTCATGGGGTCGCAAAGAGTCGGACACAACTGAGCGACTGAACTGAACTGAAAAGCTGACTTAAAACTCTTACCTTGTGTATTTTTGTGTGCAGGCATGTGTAGATATGTGTATGTGTATGAATTTGTGGAAAGCAGTGTTGCTAACTGTGAGTTCATTGTAGGGAAAGATTTTAGTTATAGTTGCAGATAATTTATTATACCATTTGGTGAAAATTATGAAATTTTTACATATTTATTACATATGTAATAAGTAATAATTAAGAAAATTATTACAAAAATGGCATATTTGTAATTTTGAGCATTTTTATGTTAACAAAGAAGATTTATTTATTCATTTATTGAAGTCTTTAAAAATATTTCAGTATTAGATTTCAGAATTTTCCCTGTAGAGCTATTTCATATTTTTTTAAAATATAGTCTTATGTACAGACATTTTAAATCATAAGTTATACATTGAAATTTTACTTTATAAATTTCTGTTGCTATAGCACAGAAGTAAAATATATTTTTACATAATGACTTCATATAAAGCAAATTTGCCAAACTCTTTTATTAATTACTATAACTTATTTATAGATTCATTTAAATACCTTAAATATATAACCATATACTCTGAAAATGTTATCTGCTATCCTTTCTAACCCTTATCTTCTATTTATTTTATTGAATTATTATATTGCTGAGAAATCCCAGTTGTAATATTGAATAGAACTGGTGATAATGGGAATCCTTGCCTAGTTTCTAACCTCAAAGGCAAGTTCTCAATGTTTTATCTTTTACTTTTTAACTTGTTGCATAAAAATATTTGATTGGAAAAATTTCTTTTTGTCTATTTTTTAAGAATATTTGTACTGAGAGAATGTTGAACATTTTGTAGTTTTTCTTGCATTCACTGAGAGAATCATATACTTTTTCTCCTTTTATCTGTCAATGCAAATATGGTGATTTGCATTGATTAATTTTGTAAAGTTAACATTAAACCACCATTTCTAATTTAAACACAATTCAATTATGATATTATCATTCATATACCCTTGGGCTTTGGTTTGCTAATATTTTATTAGAATTTTTGTCAATCTGTATGCACAGTTTCTTAGGCATACATTCTCCCCACCTTTTCTTCCTTTGGTTCTTTGTCTTTCTCCCCCCTTTTTTCCTTTCCCTTTCCACTGTTCCCTCCCTACATCCCTTTCTTCCTTCCTCATTCTCTCCTTCTCTCTTTCCTTTCTTTCTTCTTTCTTTCTTAACTCTGATTGATTCCAAAGCAACTTTCCCTCTAGTTCTCTGAGGTGGGAATTTGGAAGAAGATGCTATGGATTTAATTCTGTTTCATAACTACTGAGATGTTATAGCTATTTTGGGGCCCAAATTAAAGTGGGACAGTCTGATAAGACTTTTCATCTCTGTTTGGACATGTCCTTGACTTCTGTCACCTTAGTCTTGTGAAGTCACACCTGTAGCCCAGTTTCTAGGTATATGCATGTCTTCAAGATTAAGCAGTTTAGTGTTTCTGAGGTATTCACTTTCCTTCTAAGGGTTCCACCTCTCTTCTCAACAGGGGCTGGGAGTCTCCAGAACCTGCCAGCAATTTAACAATTTTCAAGATCATATAAATATATTAGCAGAAGTGTTGATGCCAATAACCTGTTACCAGATGTAGAACATCTTTACAATATGTTTTTAATGAATCAGGTAACATTTTGTTGTTATATAGCGGGAGGATTTTAGCAAAAATATCTTTGGTATTACTTATTTTGTGGGGAGTTGCCTATTGAATGAGGGGGATCCCTATTAAGTACAATATTTTCTGTAGTTTCTATCATATAAAAAGTATGCAACTTTGGAGCACTCTGGAGAGCTGGGTCTGGTTGTCAATCCACTACTTAGATTTTTTTTTTGGCAACACATATGGGGATTTTAAAACTACTTTCATTTGCAATTTTTAAAGGAATCTCCACATTGTTTTCCATAGTGCCTGTACTAGTTTGCATTCCCACCAACAGTGTAAGAGGGTTCCCTTTTCTCCACATCCTCTCCAGCATTTATTGCTTGTAGACTTTTGGATCGCAGCCATTCTGATTGGTGTGAAATGGTACCTCACTGTGGTCTTGATTTGCATTTCTCTGATAAAGAGTGATGTTGAGCATCTTTTCATGTGTTTGTTAGCCATCTGTATGTCTTCTTTGGAGAAATGTCTATTTAATTCTTTGGCCCATTTTTTGATTGGATCATTTATTTTTCTGGAGTTGAGCTGCATAAGTTGCTTGTATATTTTTGAGATTAGTTGTTTGTCAGTTGCTTCATTTGCTATTGTTTCTCCCATTCAGAAGGCTGTCTTTTCACCATACTTATAGTTTCCTTTGTTGTGCAGAAGCTTTTAATTTTAATTAGATCCCATTTGTTTATTTTTGCTTTTATTTCCAGTATTCTGGGAGGTGGATCGTAGAGGATCCTGCTGTGATTTATGTCAGAGAGTGTTTAACCTAAAACAGAGTGGAGATCCCTTATAAAATTGCAAATAGAACTGCCTTATGACCCAGCAATTCCACTGCTGGGTATACACACGGAGGAAACCAGAATTGAAAGAGACATATGTACCCCAATGTTCACTGCAGCATTGTTTATAATAGCCAGGACATGGAAACAACCTAGATGTCCATCAGCAGATGAATGGATAAGAAAGCTGTGGTACATATACACAATGGAGTATTACTCAGCCCTTAAAAAGAATAAATTTGAATCAGTTCTAATGAGATGGATGAAACTGGAGCCGATTATACAGAGTGAAGTAAGCCAAAAAGAAAAACACCAATACAGTATACTGACACATATATATGGAATTTAGATAGATGGTAATGATGACCCTGTATGCGAGACAACAAAAGAGACACAGAGGTATAGAACGGACTTTTGGACTCTGAGGGAGAGGGAGAGGGTGGAATGATTTGGGAGAATGGCATTGAAACATGTATACTATCATGTAAGAAACGAAGCACCAGTCTGTGCTCAATACAGGATACAGGATGCTTGGGGCTGGTGCACAGGGATGATCCAGAGAGATGATATGTGGTGGGAGGTGGGAGGAGGTTTCAGGATTGGGAGCTGGTGTACACCTGTGGCTGATTCATGTCAATGTATGGCAAAACCAATACAGTATTGTAACGTAGAATAAAGTAAAAATAAAATTAAAAAAAGATGTTATTAAAAAATAATAATAATAAATAAAACTACTTTCATGTCCTGGGTTGTTAGACCAGCATTGGGTTGCATAGCTCTGGTTAATATTAATATGACTGAGGTCATTTTTGTACTACATAAATTTTATCTCCAAAGTATAACTCATGAAAGAGATTAGGATGAAAATGATCACAGTTAGACTGGTTTCAAGTGATAATTTAAAAAAAGATAGCGAAGAAACTTTCTCAGCAATGGGCCAAGCCTGTCTTTTTATGGCCTTTGATCTGTGCTTTGGCTATGCTCATCTATGGGCTTACAAGCAATCTATTCTTGACTTACCTCCTGGCACTTGAAATACTTTGATTCTGGCATAATATAAGGTTTTAAATGTCTGTTTCTGCTCAGTGCTCACTACCTTGCCATTTTATATTTACACATTCCTATGTCTATTATGTAATTATAAATGTTTGCTTTCTTTTGTAGGATGATGCTTTTGGAAAAGAAGGTGACAAATGATTACTATCCTCATGAAGAAATAAATTCATATCCACTAGTAATTAGTAAAAAGTGACATGCAAAGTATTGCACATACAAGGATGCTTCTTAGATTTGTTTCTGAAGCCTCTCTGGATAGAATTTCTTCTTTTGACTCTGCCTTTTGACTCAAAGTTCTTACAGAATTTTCAACTTATTGAGACTAAATATATTTCTACCCACCTAAGTTTCCAAGGACTAGAAAATGCCTTTTGTTTGGATACACTTAAATTTTAAAGTAATTCAGAGAGTAAGTTCCTAGAAGCTCCACACTATCTCTGGGTCTTTGCCCATGCTTCTCTCTCTCCAGAATTACCTTTCTCCCCATTCTGCATAATTCTTTCTTATCCCTCACAAAAACTCTGGAAGAAATTTTTTTACTTTCTAATCTTTGTGGGTTTGTACATGTGCATTCTTATTAGCATGAATTTACTCTACTCTATTGTAGTTAACAGGTAAGACTTGGGCTATAGAGCCACATTATTAAGACTCAAAACAAGGCTCCATGAGTGGCAAGCTGTGTGACTGTGGACAGACTACTTAACCTCTCTGTGCCTCAGTGTTTTCTGTAAAATAGGATAAGAATTTCTTAAATAATCAGTATCATAATATATACACAGAACTTAATGTAATTTTACAGATAA
Organism: Nanger dama; assembly: GCA_917880005.1. Taxonomy (NCBI): domain Eukaryota; kingdom Metazoa; phylum Chordata; class Mammalia; order Artiodactyla; family Bovidae; genus Nanger; species Nanger dama. The sequence continues at coordinate 19,176,605 of CAKJTW010000014.1, forward strand.
TTGGAGCTCAGTAAATGTATGCTATTATTTTTCCAAGCTCTTAGTGCATTGTATTGAGATACTAACATCTCCTCTTTCCAGAGTTAGCTTTCTTTGAGGTCAGAGAGATCCTTCTCTGCTTTCTCAGCATCTGGCATGGTGCCTGCTCCATGGCAGATTCTCAGCAAGAATAGGACTAAAGAAGAAAGGAATCCTTGGTTCTAGAATTCTCAGGAGAATTGCCAGATGGTTATGAATGTTGACGTTTCAGCACTATATTTATGATCCTAAATTTCCACCACATATGTCCTCCAAGGTGTTTTCTTGAGATGTACCGTTATACAGGAATTTATTAGCATTTGTGGCTAAAGAAGCTGTGAATATTAATGATGGAGGTATGTAGATATGTGTCTGGGGTGTGTGTGTGTGTGTGCATGTGTATGTGAGAGAATGCAAGTTCCCTATGATAGCCAGCTCTATCTGTAGCAATTAGCTAAAAATTAGTAGTGACCTATATTGGCCATGAGTTCTTAGAGAAATGTTTACCAACTTTCTCAAGTGAAGACCCATTGAAGACATGGGTGTACGTCTATAGCAGACATAATACCTTCGCAGACATAGTACCTAACCCTTTCACAGATTACCCATGTAGCCAAACCAACACATAGAATTGTCCATTAACATTCACTTTCAAAGTCTATCACTATTTTCAGTCTCCTGACAAGCATCATGAGACCAAGCAGAGTGCTGGGGAGGGAAACTGGAGAGAGAAGCAATTATTGTTTCTATTGACAACATAGTTGGAGCAAACATTGTCACAATGGGTGACACCATGAGTCTTAATGAATGTCCAGTCTCCTAGTGATCATAACCACCATTTCTTTTATTTTCATTATGCTTTGGTTTGTCTCATGGACTTCTAAGTACCTTGAAATCTGGGTTCAGCTGAATACAATTTTTCTGAGGTTGCTTGGTGCTATTAAAGGTTTGTGTTCTCCCTCTCCTTTAAAAAAAATCAAGGTATAGTTGATTTATAATATTGTACTAATTTCTCCTATACAGCAAAGTCACTCAGCTTATATATTTTTGTGTTGTTCAGTTGCCAAGTTGTGTCAGACTCTTTACCACCTCATGGACTGCAGCACACCAGACTTCCCTGTCCCTTACCATCTCCCAGAGTTTGCCCCAAGTTCATGTCCATTGCATCCGTGATGTGATCCAACCATCTTATCCTCTGCAGCCCTCTTCTTTTGCCTTCAATTTTCCTCACATCATGGTCAGATCTTTGCATCAGGTGGCCAAAGTATTGGAGCTTCAGCTTTAGCATCAGTCCTTCCAATGAATATTCAGGGTTGATTTCCTTTAAGATTGACTGGTTTGATCTCCTTGCTGTCCAAAGGACTCTTAAGAGTCTTCTCCAGCACCCCAATTCAAAAGCATCAATTCTTCAGTATTCTGCCTTCTTTACGGTCTAGCTCTCATATCAGTACATGACAACTGGAAAGATATGTATATGATTGTGTGTGTGTGTGTATGTATATATATATATATATGTGTGTGTGTGTGTGTGTGTGTATATATATATATATATTCTTTTTTGTGTCCTGTTCCCTTTTCATTTATTCCTGGACATTGAATATAATTCCCTTTGCTATGCAGTAGGAACTTGCTGTCCACCCATTTTATACATAATAGTTTATATCTGCTAACCCCAAACTCCCAATCCATCCCTCATCCCCACCTCCCTCTTGGCAACTACAAGTCTGTGCTCCATGCCTGTGAGTCTGTTTCTGCTTTGCAGATAGGTTAATTTGTGTCATATTTTAGATTCCATATATAACTGATATATCTTATGGTATTATCTTTCTCTTTCTGACTTACTTCACTTAGTATGATAATCTTTAGGTGTATTGAAGTTTGTGCAAATGGCATTATTTCATTCTTTTTTATGGATAAGTAGTATTCCATTGTATTACATTTATGTAGCACATTTCCTTTTATCCATTCATCTGTTGATGGACATTTAGGTTGTTTTCATGCCTCAGCTATTGTAAATAATGCTGCTATGAACATAAGGGTACATAAGGGTATCTTTTGAATTTTAGCTTTGTCTAGATATATGCCCAGGAGTGAAATTTCTGGATCAAGCAGTAATTTTATTTTTAGTTTTCTGAGGAACTTCCACACTCTTTTCCACAGTGGATGCACTAATTTACATTCCCATCAACAAGGTAGGAAGGTTACCTTTTCTCCATACCCTCTCCAGCATTTGTTATTTGTAGAGTTTTTAATAATGGTCATTCTGACTGGTGTGAGGTGATACCTCCTTGTTTTGATCTTCATTTCTCTAGGAATTAATTATGTTGAGCATCTCTTCATGTGCTTATTGGCCATCTGTATATCTTCTTTGGAGAAGGGTCTATTTAGATCTTCTGTCCAACTAGTGTCTATTTAGACCTATTTGGAGAGGGCAATGGCACCCCACTCCAGTACTCTTGCCTGGAAAATCCCATGGACAGAGGGGCCTGGAAGGCTGCAGTCCATGCGGTCACTGAGGGTCGGACACGACTGAGTGACTTCATTTTCACTTTTCACTTTCATGCATTGGAGAAGGAAATGGCAACCCACTCCAGTGTTCTTGCCTGGAGAATCCCAGGGACAGGGGAGCCTGGTGGGCTGACGTCTGTGGGGTTGCAGAGTTGGACACGACTGAAGTGACTTAGCAGCAGCAGATCTATTTAGGTCTTCTGTCAATATTTTGATTGGGGTGTTTGTCTTTTGTTTTTGTTGAGGTAAGACTTGGCTCTTAATGCTTATTTTGCCCTTTGCACTTGTCATGGCCCCACTCCAGCAGCACCCTCATGGGACCACAGCACCACAAGGTTAAAAAAAAAAGTTGGGCTTGGTGTCAGGGATACACTCCATCCTCATTATTCCTCTGACTTTCACTTAGGCGTGGACTCAGGTAAGCAAGTTAACCCTTTGGTTTTGTGCCTGCAAAGGGGATGAGGCTCTAAGATTATGTGCCAGCTTTCCTCATAGGCTTCTTCAGAGGATTAGGCTTAACAACTAAGGTACTTTTTTTTAATCATATGGCTTACTACTTCCTGGATCCATGGACATATGAATTCACTTTAATATATTCTACCCTTCTGAGGGAAAAATGCTGATTTAGGAATAGAGACCAAAACATTACTTCTTAGTGGTTAGGTCAAATTGTATTTTTTTAAAGTAAGAATCTTCAAAAGCATTCCAAAAACTCAGTGCATTTGAATCTCTTTTCAGCTTCAAATTCTTTCTTGATTAACCAGGAGGAATTTTTTGAAAAGGTGCTACCCTTTATTTTCATGACTGCTCTTAAACATTCTGTTCAGAAAAGGAAGCTGGCTTTAGACTATTTCATGTGTTTTATTCAGATACTGTTCCTGCGTTCATTAGCAGCAAAAGATATAAAAATTCCAGAAGGGTGCATTTTGCAGACTGGAAGAATCCTGCACATGCCTGATTTAATTAACTATTTACAAATTTGAGTTCTCTCAGGTTATTGGCACCTCTAGGACAAAAAAAAAATGAGTTTTATTAATCTTTGAATCACTTCATAATAGTGGATTGACACTGGTTTATTAAATTAAAAAATGCATTTGCAGAAACATTATTGTAAGACTAGATTTAGGCTTTAAACCCTATAACTTTCTTCGAGTTCTCAAGCATTCAAAACTATTTCCAGATCTCTTACAATGGGTTAGAGTCTAAGTACAGAGAAAGCCCTGCCCCTTCTTTGAGAAAGTCTAATGATTAGGGAAATGTGACATAATTTAGACAGTTATGCCAAAGGGAGTGCAGAAGAGGGAGAAGAGGGAGTCCCTAACTCTTCTTAGCTGGATGTGTTCAAGCATGCAGTAGAGTTTTCCAGGAAGATAAGGAGACTCAACAGGCAGTCCAGAGAGCGGAAGCAGCACAACCAGAAGTCTGAGGCATCACCAACTTCTTGCTGGAGTAAATGTCTGTGGTGCCTCTTTTTGTTCTGCTTAACAAAAAGACATCTCTGACTAGGGTACCTAAAGAAATGGCATATAATAACACTGAGAAAACATAATACCTCTCTTCAAAAATATGAAGTATTATAAAAGCAATGCTGGTCTATTATAAAAACTAGGAAAAAAAACTTGCAGTCTACATTAAAAAGTAAAATAATCATCTATGATGCTTTCATATGAAGATAATCATTGTTAACATTTTATACTTTCCTACTTCCATGAGTACTATTTTATCTAGCTGTGACCATGCTATACAGAAAATATTTATGTTTCTATTAAATTTCTTTTCAATGTCACTGAACTGTCTTAAAAAATTCTTATTGAAGTCTGCAAATTCCAGAATATGTTGTATCTATAGGGTATAGAGTTGATACATGCTTTCTGGTGTTTCAGTTCAGTTCAGTCTCTCAGTCATGTCCGACTTTTTGTGATCCAATGAATCGCAGCACACCAGGCCTCCTTGTCCATCACCAACTCTTGGAGTTCACTCAAACTCATCTCCATCAAGTCAGTGATGGCCCAGCCATCTCATCCTCTGTCATCCCCTTCTCCTCCTGCCCCTAATCCCTCCCAGCATCAGAGTCTTTTCCAATGAGTCAACTCTTCCATGAGGTGGCTAAAGTGGCTTTAGAATCAGTCCTTCCAAAGAACACTCAGGATTGATCTCCTTTAGGATGGACTGGTTGGATCTCCTTGCAGTCCAAGGGACTCTCAAGAGTCTTCTCCAACACCACAGTTCAAAAGAATTTATATTCTTCGGTGCTCAGATTTCTTCACAGTCCAACTCTCACATCCATACATGACTACTGCAAAAACCATATTCTTGACTAGACAGACTTTTGTTGGCAAAGTAATGTCTCTGCTTTTGAATATGCTATCTAGGTTGGCCATAACTTTCCTTCCAAGGAGTAAGTGTCTTTTAATTTTGTGGCTGCAATCACCAACTGCAGTGAATTTGGAGCCCCCCAAAATGAAGTCTGACCCTGTTTCCACTGTTTCCCTTTCTATTTCCCATGAAGTGATGGGACCGGATGCCATTATCATAGTTTTCTGGATGTTGAGCTTTAAGCCAACTTTTTCACTCTTCTCTTTTACTTTCATCAAGAGGCTTTTGAGCTCCTCTTCACTTTCTGCCAAAAGGGTGGTGTCATCTGCAAACCTGAAGTTATTGATATTTCTCCTGGCAATCTTGATTCTAGTTTGTGCTTCTTCCAGCCCAGGGTTTCTCATGATGTACTCTGCATATAAGTTAAATAAGCAGGGTGACCATATACAGCCTTGACGTACTCCTTTTCCTATTTGGAACCAGTCTGCTGTTCCATGTTTATTTCTAACTGTTGCTTTCTGACCTGCATACAGGTTTCTCAAGAGGCAGGTTAGGTGGTCTGGTATTCCCATCTATTTCAGAATTGTCCACAGTTCATTGTGATCCACACAGTCAAAGGCTTTGGCATAGTCAATAAAGCAGAAATAGATGCTTTTATGGAACTCTCTTGCTGTTTTGATGATCCAGAGGATGCTGACAATTTGATCTCTGGTTCCTCTGCCTTTTCTAGAACGAGTTGAACATCAGGGAGTTCATGGTTCATGTATTGCTGAAGCCTGACTTGGAGAATTTCGAGCATTCCTTTACTAGCTTGTGAGATGAGTGCAATTGTGTGGTAGTTTGACATTGTTTGGCACTAACCTTTCTTTGGAATTGGAATGAAAACTGACCTTTTCCGGTCCTGTGGCCACTCTGAGTTTTCCAAATTTGCTGACATATTGAGTGCAGCACTTTCACAGCATCTTCAGGATTTGAAATAGCTCAGCTGGATTTCGATCACCTCCACTAGCTTTGTTCATAGTGATTCTTTCTAAGGCCCATTTGACTTCACATTCCAGGATGTCTGGCTCTAGGTGAGTGATCACACCATCGTGATGATCTGGGTCATGAAGATCTTTTTTACAGTTCTTCTGTGTATTCTTGTCACCTCTTCCTAATATCTTCTGCTTCTGTTAGGTCCATACCATTTCTGTCCTTTACTGAGGCCGTCGTTGCATGAAATGTTCCCTTGGTATCTCTAATTTTCTTGAAGTGATCTCTAGTCTTTCCCATTCTGGTTTTTTTTTTTCCTGTATATCTTTGCATTGATCACTGAGGAAGGCTTTCTTATCTCTCCTGGCTATTCTTTGGAACTCTGCATTCAGGTGCTTACATCTTTTCTTTTCTCCTTTGCTTTTTGCTTCTCTTCTTTTAATAGCTATTTGTAAGCTTTGCTGGAGCAGGCATGAAGAGATACCCCAAGTCCAAGGTAAGAGAAACCCAAGTAAGACTGTAGGTTTTGCAAGAGGGCATCAGAGAGCAGACACATTGAAATCATAATCACAGAAAACTGGTCAATCTAAACACATGGACCACAGCTTTGTTTAACTCAGTGAAACTAAACCATGCTGTGTGAGGCCACCCAAGATGGGCGGGTCATGGTGGAGAGGTCTGACAGAATGGCGTCCACTGGAGAAGGGAATGGCAAACCACTTCAGTATTCTTGCCTTGAGAAACCCATTAACAGCATGAAAAGGCTAAATGAGAGGATACTGAAAGAGGAACTCCCCAGGATGGTAGGTGCCCAATATGCTACGGAGATCTGTGGAGAAATAACTCCAGAAAGAATGAAGGGATGGAACCAAAGCAAAAACAATACACAGTTGAGGATGTGACTGGTGATAGAAGCAATGTCCGATACTGTAAAGAGCAATATTGCATAAAAACCTGGAATGTTAGGTCCATGAATCAAGGCAAATTGGAAGTGGTCAAGCAGGAGATGGCAAGAGTGAACATCGACATTCTAGGAATTAGCGAACTAAAATGGACTGGAATGGGTGAATTTAACTCAGATGACCATTATATCCACTACTGTGGGCAGGAATCCCTTAGAAGAAATGAAGTAGCCATCATGGTCAGCAAAAGAGTCTGAAATGCAGTACTTGGATGCAATCTCAAAAACGACAGAATGATCTCTGTTCGTTTCTAAGGCAAACCACTCAGTATCACAGTAATCCAAGTCTATGCCCCAAGCAGTAACACTGAAGAAGCTGAAGTTGAATGGTTTTATGAAGACCTACAAGACCTTTTAGAACTAACACCCAAAAAGTTGTACTTTTCATTATAAGGGACTGGAATGCAGAAGTAGAAAGTCAAGAAACACCTGGGATAACAGGCAAATTTGGCCTTGGAATACAGAATGAAGCAAGGCAAAGGCTAATAGAGTTTTGCCAAGAGAACACACTGGTCGTAGCACACACCCTCTTCCAACAACACAAGAGAAAACTCTACACATGGACATCACCAGATGGTCAACCCTGAAATCAGATTGATTATATTATTTGTAGCCAAAGATGGAAAACCTCTATACAGTCAACAAAAACAAGACTTGAGTTGACTGTGGCTCAGATCATGAGCTCCTTATTGCCAAATTCAGATTTAAATTGAAGAAAGTAGGGAAAACCACTAGACCATTCAGTTCAGTTCAGTTCAGTAGCTCAGTCATGTCCAACTCTTTGTGACCCCATGAATCGCAGCACACCAGGCCTCCCTATCCATCACCAACTCCCGCAGTTTTCTCAGACCCACGTCCATCGAGTCAGTGATGCCATCCAGCCATCTCATCCTCTGTCGTCCCCTTCTCCTCCTGCCCTCAATCCCTCCCAGTATCAGAGTCTTTTCCAATGAGTCAACTCTTCACATAAGGTGCCAATGTACTAGAGTTTCAGCTTTAGCATCATTCCTTCCAAAGAAACTCCAGGACTGATTTCCTTCAGAATGGATTGGTAGACCATTCAGGTATGACCTAAATCAAATTCCTTATGATTATACAATGAAAGTGAGAAATAGATTTAAGGGACTAGATCTGATAGAGTGTCTGATGAACTATGGATGGAGGTTCATGACACTGTGCAGGAAACAGGGATCAAGACCATTCCCATGGAAAAGAAATGCCAAAAAGCAAAATGGCTGTCTGGGGAGGCCTTACAAATAGTGCTCCTTTCATGAAATCTTAAAAATTTTATATTCACTTATATCCTGTTACTTTTCTAAACTCTTATCAAGTCTACAAGCCTATTTTTAAAAGTCCTATAATACCCATTGCTATTAATATATTTTTCTGTTTTCCAGTAGTTGGAAATCTAGTTTTTGTTTTATGTCACATTGTAAAATGTAAATCTTTTTGTGAGTGTTTGACCACTCTCCTCTAAGATCAAAGATTCTGTAATATATATAGGGTAAATTCAGGGAAGAGATTATATAAAAGTTACAAAGAATGATTATAAATCTAAGATCCCTGATTTTTCTCCCATAAAATCAAGGTAGTACTTAAAATGTTTGTTTTATATATTTTTTAATATTTATTTTAAATTTATTGATGATTTCTTTATGATATTGGTTTGATTTCTGTCATACATTTAACATGAATTAACCATGAGTGTACAAATGTCCCCTCCCTCACATATCTCCCTCCTATCTCCCACCCTTTCCCAGCCCTCTAGGTTATTACAGAGCTCCAATTTGAGTTCCTTGAGTCATACAGAAAATTTCCATTGGCTATCTATTTACATATGTTAGTGTATATGTTTCCATGTTACACTCTCCACTCATCTCACCATCTCCCTCCTCTCCCCAGTCCATGTCCATAACTCTCTTCTCTATGCCTGTGTCTCCATTGCTGCTCAGCAAATAGATTTATCACTACAATCTTTCTAGAGTCCATATATATGATACTCGTTTTTCTCTTTCTGACTTACTTCACTCTATATAATAGGCTCTAGGTTCACCCACCTCATTATAACAGACTAAAATGCATTCCTTTTTATGGTTAAACTGTATTCAATTGTATATATGTACCACAACTTCTTTATCCATTCGTCTGATCATTGACATGCTTCCATGTCCTAGATATTGTAAATAGTGCTGCAATTTACATTGGAGTACATGTGTCTTTTTTTCATTCTTGGTTTCTTTAGGGTATATGCCTGGAAGTGGTATTTCTGGGCTGTATGGTGGCTTTAGTTGGAGGAATCAATTACCTGATTTCAGACTATGCCACAAAGTTGAAGTCATCAAGACAGTATGGTCCTGGCACAAGAACAGAAGTACAGACCATTGGAACAAGATAGAAAGCCCAGAGATAAATCCACAAACTTTCTGGGCACCTTATCTTTGACAAAGTATGCAAGAATATATAGTAGAAAAAAGATAGTCTCTTCAATAACTACAGCTGGAAGAACTGGACCACTACATGTAAAAGAATGGAATTAGAACACTTTTTAATACCATACTCAAAGATAAACTCAAAATGGATTAAAGACCTAAATGCAAGACAAGAAACTATAAAACTAAGGAGAAAACACAGGCAGAACATTGTATGACATAAATCATAGCAAGATCCTTTATGAGCCACCTCATAAAGGAAATAAAAACAAAACAAATAATGGAAAGAAAACAAAAATAAATATATGATGCCTAATTAAACTTAAAAGATTTTGCACAGCAAAGAAAACTATAAACAAGGTGAAAAGACAGCCCTCAGAATGGGGGAAAATAATAGCAAATGATACAACTGACAAAGGATTAATTTCCAAAATATAAAAGCAACTCATGCGACTCAATACCAGAAAAATAAAACAACCTAATCAAAAAGTGGGCAAAAAACCTAAACAGACATTTCTCTAAAGAAGACATATGGATGGCTAATAAGCACATGAAGAGATGCTCAACATCACTCATTATTGGAGAAATGCAAATCAAAACCACAATGAAATATCAACTGACACTGCTCAGAATGGCCATCATCAAAAAATCATCTAACAACAAGTGCTGGAGAGGGAGTGGAGAAAACCCTCTTGCACTGCTGGTGGGAATGTAAATTGATATAGCCACTATGAAAAACAGTATGGAGATTCTTTAAAAGGTTTGCTTTTAAAGACACTTTCTGTGAAAACAGATCTCCAATGGTGATTTCATAGTAATATTGAATATTTTTATTTCTTGTCAATTTCAGCAAACTTAAGCTGCCAATCAGTTTTCCAAAAAAAAAAAAAAAAAGACTTTCAAGTATTTACCCTTTTCTTTTCAGAGTATTTCCCCGAGAGTAGTATCAAAATTGGTCATGATACACCCCTAATGTGAGATTTCTAGTGCATAACTTACCCACATTCCCCTGACTTTGTCATAATGTTCTATCTTAATAGTTAAATTGGGTGGATGATAACCATAAGTGTTCAGCTGCATTTTCTCTCTTCTTGTAATAGTTTAGCATTTGTAGTTAAGATATAAAATTTAAAGACTAAAGAATCATATACTTGCACAGTCAGCACGTTGAACCAAATTTTCCACTGAGAATAATTAGAAAAGCCAGAAGAAAGTCCACTTAAAAGAACAAGTGGGCTTGTCTCTTTGGACCCCGTAGACTGTAGCCAGCCAGGCTCCTCTCACCTATGGGTATTCTCCAGGCAAGAATACTGGAGTTGCCATGACCTTCTCCAGGGGAGCATCCCAACCCAGGGATTGAGACCACATCTCCCATATTGCAGGCAGATTATGCTGTCTGAGCCATTAGGAGTGCCCAAAGAAATAAACAATGCAAAAGACAGTGAAAAATTCTGGGTGAAGAGCCGGAATAAGACAATTTTTAAAAATCCCTACATTCATCTACTAACTCCTGAGAAGCCTGATAATAGGCTGAAAAACTGACCAGAATTTTGGAAGTCTGGCTTTGGAATTTTATCTTGTGGGACAGACATTGGAAAGCACAGACCACCAAGCATAAGGACCCCATGAATGCCCATTGTTTTAGATTAAATGTGGAAATGCTAAAATCTACAGGTAAGAGTGAGCTAAGTGAATTAGAAATATATAAGGTTTCACAAGAATTACTGCTCACATTTCAATCATCTCGTGGATAAACTGCCAAAAACGTAAGTTTCTGGGTATGTGGGGCGGAACCCCATTATTCCAGTCCTTAATTATTTCTATTCTTTGAAGGGCACAATATATGTAGCACATAACCAAAAATACCTAGAAATCTGAGATAAGACAATGTGAACAAAATCCAGTAGAAAAGATGGGCAGTAGAAATATACTGGCTAGGACTTCCAGTACCATGTTTAGTAGTCACAGCATGAGTGAGCATCCTTGTCTTGTTCCTGATCTTAAAGGAAAAGCTTTCAGCTTTTTACTATTGAGTATAATGTTTGCTGTGGGTTTGTCAGTGGCCTCGTTATGTTAAAATATGTCTCCTTTTTATTGACTGTTGAGAGTTCTTCTCATTAATGAGTGTTGAATTTTGATTTTTTTCCTGCCTTTATTGAGATGATCATGTGTTTTTTTCTTTGTTTTGTTCAGATTATGTATCTCAACATCTTATGGATGTTGCACCATCTTTATATCCCTAGGATAAACTCCATTTAATCATGGTGTACTTTTTAAAAATGTATTGCTAAATTTGGTTTACCAAATTTTTTGTTGAGGATTATTGTATCAGTGATATTGGCTTGTAAATTTCTTTTCTTTCTTTCTTTTTTTTTTTGTAGTGTTTTTATCTATTGCCATCAACATTAAAGTTATCTTTATCTATTGACAATGCTGGCCTTATAGAATGAGTTTGGGAGTGTTTCCTCCTCTTCAGTTTTTTGAGTAGTTTGAGAAAGATAGCTCTTCCTTAAATGTTTATGGAACTTCCCTGTGATGCTGTCTAGTCCTGGATTTTAATCTATTGGGAATTTTTGATTACTAATTTAATTTCAATACTAGCAATCAATTTGTTCAGATTTTTCTGTTTCTTCCTGATTTATTTTTGGAAATTTGCATGTTTCTAAGAAATTTTTCATTTCTTCTAGGTTGTCCAATTTTTAGTGCATACCTCTTCATAGTATTCCGTTTTGAATGGTTGTATTCTCCAATATTGATTAAAAGTTCTCCTCTTATAAAATTTACAATTTTATTTATTGGGACCCTCTTTTTCTTTCTTAATGAACCTAGCTTAAGTCTTATCAATTTTATTTATCTTAAAATACAAATGGGTTGCATAGGTTCTCATCCCAAGAAGTGAGGGGTCTGAGCCTCACATTAGGCTCCCCAGCCACAGGGGTTCTGCAATAGGAAGATGGGCCTCAGAATTTTTGGTTTTGATGGCCAGTTAGGATTACTTTTGGGAGAACTGGAGAATTTGGGGAAGTAAGAACACTACCCTCAAAGGATACACACAAAATCTCAAATAATCATGATTGGCAGTAGCAGTAATTTAAAAGAAGCCCAGGTCAGAGTCACCTGCTGATATTGGAGAGCCTCCCACAGAGGTAGAAGACAACTGAGACTCACCCTTAAATGGGGACATAGATACTGGGAATAGCCAATTTGGGGAGCTTATTTCATTGGTGCTGATAAGCAACATCTTAGAGTACTCCCACTAGCTTATTAGTGCTGGAATCTGACTTTGCCCACCAGCTGGCTGGCAGCAGTCCTCGGATTCCCCAGGTCAGGCAGCTAGCTGGGCAGGTACATGGCCTGGCCCACAAGCAGGCCAGCTGCAGTAGGACCCCTTGAGCTTCCAGAAGCCCTAAGGCTTGCCCAGACCACTCAACAGCCCCAACCAAAGTGAGGTGGCAGTAGCCCTGGAACCCAGTTTAAACCTACCAAGGAGGAGATACCAACCCAGGGACTTCCTTGGCTGTGATTCTGCCTACATGATGCTGACATCATCTCCAGAACATCTGAGGCCCCACAGCCAGAGACCCCAAGATGTGGTTCAGGCCATCAGCAGACTGACACTATCCCTGGTACCTGGCCTCACACACATGTAGGCAAGCACTAGCCCTGGAACACCCTTGCACCCAAGCCATATCCAACAGTCAGCCAAAATTAGTTCCAGAACACTTTGTGTCCCTCAATCAGGCATGTTAGGATCAGCCTCCACCCACCAGTGGGCTGTCATCAGCTCTAGGTTAAGTCAGACTATGTAGCCAGTAGTGTCAGGAAGTGGTTCTGCCTACTCTTAGGCCAGACAAGTCCTAGGACACCCCCAGTCCATGGTCCCACTCATCAGCAGGTTGATGGTATTAATAGCTCCAGGATCCCCATATTACAACCAGCCACCCCAAGAGCTAGCTCTTGGGCAGTTGTGCCAACACTTGTCCTAGGACCCCTTGTGCTCTGTAGCCAGTTGCCTCATGACCTGTCCTGACCAATTATGGTCTGATACCAAGACCAGTAGTCCCCTGACCATGCATTTAGCTGCAGCAAGATCTGGCCTGGCCTACCAGCAGCTTCTTCAGAAGACAAGGCCTAGCAACCTACCAGACTGGGCAGCCATGCCTACCAGCACATTCACAGTAATCAGCCTACCACAAGGACCCACATAGGGGACACCCCTAAAGCACATAGCCCTGGTTATCAGAGGAATGCTTCTGAGCCCCACAAAAGACCCAACCATTTCTCCAACCTTAGGAAATATAACCAACCTATCAAATACATAGGAAAAAAAGTGAATTAGGCAAAACAAGGTGACACAGAAACATGTTTAAAATTAAGCAACAATATAAATCCTCAGAAAAGAACTAAGTTAAGTGAAGACAAGCAATTTACCCAGTAAAGAATTTAAAATAATGCTCATAAAGGTGCTCAAATAACTGAGAAGAATTTATGTATGGTGTGAGAAGTAGGAGGCTTTTTTTTTTAAGTTAGAAATAAAAAGAAGAACTAAACAGATATGAAAAATACAATAACAAATAAAAAATACACTAGAAGAAATTACCAGATTAGATCATACAGAGGAATATTAGATGAGCAAACTAGATGAAAAGGAGTGGAAATCATTGAAGCTGAACAGAAAAACAAAATAATTAAAAAAAAAAATGAGGACACATTGAGAAACTTGTGGGACAACAACAAGCATATTAACATTCACATTATAGGGAACCTAGATGGAGAAGATAGAAAGAAAGGGTCGATCAGTTCAGTTGCTCAGTTGTGTCTGACTCTTTGTGAGCCCATGGACCACAGCACGCCAGGCTTCCTGGTCCATCACCAATTCCCGGAGTTTACTCAAACTCAGCTCCATTGAGTCGGTGATGCCATCCAAACATCTCATCCTCTGTTGTCCCTTTCTCCTCCTGCCTTCAATTTTTCCCAGCACCAGGGTCTTTTCAAATGAGTCAGCTCTTCATGTAAGGTGGCCAAAGGATTGGAGTTTCAGTGTCAACATCAATCCTTCCAATAAATATTCAGGACTCGTATCCTTTAGGATAGACTGTTGGATCTCCTTGCAGTCCAAGGGACTCTAAACAGTCTCCAACAAATAGCTCAAAAGCACCAATTTTTGCTGCTCAGCTTTCTTTAGAGTCCAACTCTCACATCCATACATGACTATTGGAAAAACCATATCTTTGACTAGATGGACCTTTGTTGGTAAACTAATGTCTCTGCTTTATAATATGCTGTCAAGATTGATCACAGCTTTTATTCCAGGGAGCAAGTGTCTTTTAATTTCATGACTTGAGTCACCATCTTCAGTGATCTTGGAGCCCCCAAAATAAAGTCTGCCACTGTTTTCCCATCTATTTGCTATGAAGTGAAGGGACCAGATGCCATGATCTTAGTTTTCTGAATATTGAGTTTTAAGCCAACTTTTTCACTCTCCTCTTTCATTTTCATCAAGAGGCATCTCTGAGGTTATTGACATTTCTCCCAGCAATGTTGATTCCAGCTTGTGATTCATCCAGTCCAGCATTTCTCATGAGGCCTTCTGCATATAAGTTAAATAAGGAGGTTGACAATATAAAACCTTGATGTATTTCTTTCCCGATTTGGAACTAGTCTGTTGTTCCATGCCCAGTTCTAACTGTTGCTTCCTGACCTTCATACACATTTTTCAAGAGGCAGGTCAGGTGGTCTTCTATTTCCATCTCTTTAAGAATTTTCCAGAGTTTGTTGTGTTCCACACAGTCAAAGGCTTTAGCGTAGTCAATAAAGCAGAAGTAGATGTTTTTTTCTGAAGTTCTCTTGCTTTTCTATGATCCAATGGATGTTGGCAATGTGATCTGTTGTTCCTCTGGCTTTTCTAAATTTAGCATGTACATTAGGAGGCTCTCAGTTTATGTACTGTTGAAGCCGAGTTTGGAGAATTTTGAGAATTACTTTGCTCACGTGTGAGTGCAATTGTGCAGCAGTTTGAACATTCTCTGGCATTGTCTTTCTTTGGGATTGGAATGAAACCTAATCTTTTCCAGTCCTGCAGCCACTGCTGAGTTTTCCCAATTTGTTTGCACAATGAGTGCAGCACTTTATCAGCAGCATCTTTTAGGATATGAAATACTCAGCTGGAATTCCATCACCTCCACTAGCTTTGTTTGTAGTGATGATTCCTAAGGCCCACTTGACTTCACACTCCAAAATGTCTGGTTCTAGGTGATTGATCACACCACCATGGTTATGTGGGTCATGAAGAGCTCTTTTGTATAGTTCTTCTGTGTATTCTTGCCACCTCTTAATATCTTCTGCTTCTGTTAGGACCATACCGTTTCTTTCCTTTACTGTGTCCATCTTTGCATGAAATATTCCCTTGGTATCCCTAATTTTCTTGAAGAGATCTCTAGTCTTTCCCATTATACTGGTTTCCTCTATTACTTTGCACTGATTACCGAGGAAGGCTTTCTTATCTCACTTTGCTATTCTTTGGGACCCAGCATTCAGATGGGTATACCTTTCCTTTTCTTCTTTGCCTTTCACTTCTCTTCTTTCTCAGCTGTTTGTAAGGTCTCTTCAGACAACTGTTTTAACTTTTGCATTTCTTTTTCTTCAGAATTGTTTTGATCACTGCCTCCTGTATAATGTTATAAACCTTCATCCATAGATCTTCAAGCAGTCTGTCTATCAGATTTAATCCCTTGAATCTATTTGTCACTTCCACTGTATAATTGTAAGGGATTTGATTTAGGTCACCACTGAATGGCCGAGTGGTTTTTCCTAATTTCTTGTATTTACATATGAATTTTACAATAAGAAGCTCATGATCTGAGCCACAGTCAGCTCCTGGTCTTGTTTTTGCTGACTGTATAGAGCTTCTCCATCTTTGGCTGCAAATAATATAATCAATCTTATTTCAGTACTGATCATCAGGTGATGTCCATGTGTAGAGTCATCTCTTCCTTTGTTGGAAAAGGGTGTTTGCTATGTCCAGTACAGTCTCTTGGCAAACCTTTCTTACCCTTTGCCCTGCTTCATTTTGTACTCCAAGGCCAAACTTGCGTATTACACCAGGAATCTCTCAACTTCCTACTTTTGCATTCCAGTGCCCTATGAGGAAAAGAAAGTCTTTTTTTTTTTTTTTTGGTGTTAGTTCTAGAAGTTCATGTAGGTCTTCACAGAACTGTTCAACTTCACCTTCTTTAGCATTAGTGGTTGGGATTTAGACTTAGATTACTGTGGTGTTGAATGGTTTGCTTTGGAAACAGAGATCATTCTGTTGTTTTTGAGATTGCACCCAAGTACTCCATTTCATACTCGTTTGTTGACTATGAGGGCTACTCCATTTCTTCTAAGAGATTCTTCTTTACAGTAATAGATATAATGATCCTCTCGATTAAATTCACCCATTCCCTTACATTTTAATTCACTTATTTCTAAGATGTCGAAAGAGCTACTGCTCTTTTCCAGTAGCATATTGGACACCTACAATCTAGAAGGTTCATCTTTCAGTGTCATTTTTTTTTTTTTTGCCTTTTCATACTGTCCATGGGGTTCTCAAGGCAAAAATGCTGAATTGGTTTGCCATTCCCTTCTCCAGTGGACCACATTTTGTCAGAACTCTCCACCATCACCTCTATGTCTTTGGTGGTCTTAAAGGCACGGTTCATAATTTAATAAACTTACACAAAGCTGTGATCCATGTGATCATTTTGCTTAGTTTTCTGAAATTGTGATTTTCATTAACTCTGTCCTCTGATGGATGAAGGTAAGGGGCTTGTGGAAGCATCCTGATGGGAGGGACTGGCTGTGGAGAAAACTGTTTTTTGCTATGGTGGGCAAGGCCATTCTCAGCAAATCTTTAATCCAATTTTTTGTTGATGATGGGGCTATATTCCTTCCCTATTGTTTGGTGTGAGGCCAAACTATGGTAGGAATAATGGTGAAAGAAAGAAAATGAAGTCGCTCAGTTGTGTCTGACTTTTGCAACCCCATGGACTGCAGCCCACCAGGCTCCTCCATCCATGAAATTTTCCAAGGAAGAGTACTGAGTAGAGTTGCCATTTCCTTCTCCAGGGTATCTTTCTGACCCAGGGATCGAACCTTGGTCTCCTGTGTTGCGGGCAGACACTTTTACCATCTGAGCCACAAGGGAGGCCCAGGAGTAATGGTGAACTTCTCCAAAAGTACTTATGCTAGCATGCCACACCTCCGAGGACTGCTCTTTGTTAGTGCTCCTGACTCCATGGCAGGCCACTGTTGACCCATGCCTCTGCCGGAGACTCCCAAACACTTTCACACAAGTCTGGCTCAGTCTCTTGTGGGATAACTGCTCCTTTCTCTTGGGTGCTGGTGCATATAGGTTTTGTTTATGCTCCCCAAGGGTCTCTGTTCGCCCAGTCCTGTGGAAGTCTGTAATCAAATCCCGCTGACGTTTGACAGCAGATTCCCTAGGAATTCTCAGTCTCATTGCCAGTTCCCCATGTTGGGAAGTTTGTATTGGGGCCTAGAGATTTTTCAACAGAGCAAGAACTTCTTTGGTATAATTTTTCTCCAGTTTGTGGGTGTATTATCCAGATGTAAAAATGAATGAAATCTTGCCTTTTGTGATTTGGATGGATGGACCTTAGAGGATATTATGCTAAGTGAAATAAGTCAGATAGGGAGAGAAAGACATTGCATGATTTTACTTATATGTGGAATATGAGCAAGCATAACTAAAAAGTAAGAGTAAGAAACAGAGAACAAACAGGGGGTTACAACAGGGGAGAGGGATGAGGTGAGATGAGAAATAAGTCAGGGAAATTAAGAGGTACAAAGTTTTGTTTACAAAATCACAGGTATGAAATATATTTCATGCAGTACATAGTAAATAATTAGCAATATCTTTACATGGTGACAGTAACTAGGCTTATCATGGTGATCTAAGCATTATTTTGAGTACTAGGAAGTAATGTACTGTAGTTCAATTTTATTTCAAAAGGAAACAGATTGATAGAAAAATACATGAGATTTGTGGTTACCACAGGTAGAGGGTGAGAGATGGGGAATTAGATGAAGGTTGTTGAAAGGTACAAACTTACAGTTATAAGAATACTAGAAATATAACTTACAACATGATAATAAACATGGCTGTATGTTTTATATCAAAATTAAAAGAGTAAATCTTAAAGAGTTCTTCTCACAATGAGAAACATTTTTGTTCTCTTTCTTTATTGTTGTATCTATATGAGGTGATGGAATTTCACTAAACCTACTGAGGTAATATTTCATGATGCATATAAGGCAAATAGTACATTTTACACCTTAAACTTATAATTCTATACATCAATTATATCTAAATAAAACTAAGGGGAAGAAAAGCAGAGGGTTGTTGTTTTACAGTCCCCTAGTAAACTTCACTGGTTCTCAAACCAATTAAGGAGGCTTGTCTTTCTGGTGTCAGGCTCCAGGGCTGGGGTGCCTAATGTGGGCACCCTCACTCCTTATGGAAGATCTCTAAGCAAGTGATCTCTCCTTCTTCTTCTGGTCACCCACTGGTGTTGTGAGTCCTAACTAGATTATTTTCCCCTCCTACCCCAGTGTGGTTCTTTCTGCTCAATGCTCATTGTAGAAGTGTCCTTATGCTAGTCTTCTGGTTCTCAGTGAGAGTTGCTTTATTTGTGGTGGTAGTTCAGTTGCTAAGTCATGTCTTATTCTTGCAACTTTATGGACTGTAGCCCACCAGGCTTCACTTTTCTTGGGATTTTCCGGCAAGAATGCTGGAGTGGGTTTCCATTTCCTTCTCAAGGGTATCTTTCCAACCAGGGAGTGAACCTACATCTCCTGCATTGACAGGCAGATTCTTTACCATTAGTGCCACGTGGGAAGCTGTATTTGTAGTTGTTTTAACATGTTCAGGTTCATGGATGGAGGTGACCTAAGGGGTCTTTCTACTCTCATCTTGACCCCATTCCCTAAGTAAGCATGTAATCATTTTTTATTAGTTTTTAATTTATCATGCCCTTTTAAAAATATAAGTGTATGCACTAAACTAAGTGCTAAGTCACTTCAGTCATGTTTGACTCTGTGTGACCCTGTGGACTGTAGCCAGTCAGGCTCCTCTGTCCATGGGATTTTCCAGGCAAGAATACTGGAGTGGGTTGCCATGCCCTCTTCCAGGAGATCTTCCCAACCCAGGGATTGAACCCAAGTTTCTGATATCTCCTTCATTAGCAGACAGGTTCTTTACCATGAGCACCACCTGGGAAGTTCACACACATACAGATATATAACAAGATGGCAGAGTAGAAGGATGTGTGCTGATCTCTAAAATTACAACTCACTGCTGGACAACCATCAGCAGGAGAATATTGGATCCCACCAGAAAAAGATAGCCCATGCACAAAGGCAAAAGAGAAGCCCCAACAAGATGGTAGGAGGGGCAAAATTGCATTTAGACTCAAACCCCATATCCACCAGAGACACTCAGAGGGCTCAAACAAAACTGTGTGTGCACTAGGACTCAGACAACTCACAGAGACTGAGTCAGACCTGACTCTGAGAGTTTGAGTGTCTCCTGTGGAGGCACGGGTCAGCAGTAGCCACCTGTGGGGACAGAGGCTCTAGCTGCAGCAGACCTGGGAGTTGTGGCATGTGGCATACGTCTTCTTAGAGAAGATTCATTAGCCCCAACATAAAGCCACTGAGCAGATGACCCACAAAATGAAGAGCAATTATTTCAAAGAAGTTCTCACACTGTTATGGACCCACAGAAGATTTCACAACCTGGGGATCCAGCACAGGGACTGAAAACCCCTAGGGAATTTGACTTTGAAGCCCAGTGGATTTGATTACAAAATTTCCACAGGACTGGGAAATAGACACTTGGAGAACACAAACAAAACCTTGAGCTCACTAGGACCCAGGAGCAGTGATCCCACAAGAGACTGAGCCAGACTTTCCTGTGAGTGCCCAGGAGTCTCTGGTGGAGGTGTGGGGTGACATTGGCCTGCCACGGGATCAGGGACACTGAGTACAACAATCCTGGGAGCTGTGGCATGCTGTCATAAGTTCTTTTGAAGAAGCTTTCATTATCCCTACCAGAGTTTAGCATTAGAGGAGGGAATGCAGCCCCACACATCAGCAGAAAATTGGATTAAAGATTTATTGACTATGGCCTTGCCCACTAGAGGAGAAAAAGGCCCAATTTTATCCACAGCCAGTCCCTCAAACTAGAAAGCTTGCAGAGCCCCTTATCCTTATCCATCAGAGGGCAGATAGAATGAAAACCACAATCACAGAAAACTAATCAAACTGATCACAGTCTTCTCTAACTCAATAAAACTATGAGCCATGCCATGTAGGGTCTCCCAAGAAAGAAGGCCATGGTGGTGAGTTCTGACAAAATGTGGTATGCTGAGAAGGGAATGGAAAACCACTTCAGTATTCTTGCCTTGAGAACCCCATGAACAATAAGAAGGTAAAAATATGACACTGAAAGATGAACTCCCCAGGTCAATAGGTGCCCAAACTCCAGAAAGAATGAAGAGATGGAGTCAAAGCAAAAACAACACCCAGTTGCAGATGTGACTGGTGATAGAAGTAAAGTCTTTTGCTGTAAAGAACAATATTGCATAGGAACTTGGAATGTTAGGTCCATGAAACAAGGTAAATTGAAAGTGGTCAAATAGGAGACGGCAAGTGTGAACATTGATAATTTAGGAATCAGTGAACTAAAATGGACTGGAATGGGGACATTTAATTCAGAAGACAATTATATCTATGACTGTAGGCAAGGATCTCTTAGAAGAAATGGAGTAGCCTTCATAGTCAACAAAAGAGTATGAAATGCAGCACTTGGGTATAATCTCAAAAATGACAGAATGTTCTCTCTTCATTTCCAAGGCAACTCATTCCATATCACAGTAATCCAAGTCTATGTCCCAACCAGAGTCAAGAGATACCTGGAGTAATAGGCAAATTAAGCCTTGAAGTACAAAATGAAGCAGGACAAAGGATAACAGAGTTTTGCCAAGAGAATGCACTGGTCATAGCAAACACCCTCTTCCAGCAATGCAAGAGACGATGCTACACATGTATATCACCAGATAGTCAGTACTGAAATCAGATGAAGTTTATTCTTTGCAGCTGAAGATGGAGAAGATTTATACAGTCAGTAAAAACAAGACCTGCTCAGATATTGAACTCTTTATTGCAAAACTCAGACGTAAAATAAAGAAAGTAGGAAAGACCACCAGAGAAGGCAATGACACCCCACTCCAGTACTCTTGCCTGAAAAATCCCATGGATGGAGGAGCCTGGTAGGCTGTAGTCCATGGGGTCGCTAAGAGTAGGACATGACTGAGCGACTTCACTTTCGCTTTTCACTTTCCTGCATTGGAGAAAGAAATGGCAGCCCACTCCAGTGTTCTTGCCTGGAGAATCCCAGGGATGGAGGAGCCTGGTGGGCTGCCGTCTATGGGGTCACACAGAGTCAGACACAACTGAAGTAACTTAGCAGCAGCAGCAGGGAAGACTGCTAGAGCATCCAGGTACAACCTAAATCAAATATCTTATGATTATATTGTGAAAGTGACAAACAGATTAAAGGGATTAAATCTGATAAAGTGCCTGAAGAACTATAAACAGAGTTCATAACATTGTACAAGAGACACTAATCAAAATCATACCCAAGAAAAAAGAAATAAAACAGGCAAAATGGTCATCTGAAGAGACCTTACAAATAGCTGAGAAAAGAAGAAAAGTGAAAGGCAAAGGAGAAAAGGAAAAGCATATGGCTCAGAGGTTAAAGCGTCTACCTCCAATGCGGGAGACCTGGGTTCGATCCCTGGGTCAGGAAAATCCCCTGGAAAAGGAAATGGCAATCCACTCCAGTATTCTTGCCTGGAGAATCCCATGGATGGAGAAGCCTAGTAGGTTACAGTCCACGAAGTCGCAAAGAGTTGGACACGACTGAGCGACTTCACCTTCACCTTCATATCCATCCTAGTGTTCCCTGATGGCTCAGAGGATAAAGCATCTGCCCGCCAGGAGGGAGACCCAGGTTCAATCCCTGAATTGTTGAGAGGATCCCTGGAGAAGGAAATGGCAACCCACTCCAGTATTCTTGCCTGGAGAATCCCATGGACAGAGGAGGCTGGCGGGCTCCAGTCCACAGGGTCACGCAGAGTCAAATGTGACTGAAGTGACTTAGCACTTAGCACTTAGCACTTCAGTACACAAAGAGTCGGACATGACTGAGTGCGTTCACTTCACATACCCATCCTAATGCAGATTTCCAAAGAACAGCAAGAAGAGACAAGAAAGCCTTCCTAAGTGATCAATGCAGAGAAATAGAGGGAAACAAAAGAATGGTAAAGACTAGAGATTTCTTCAAGAAAACTAGAAATAACAAGGAACATTTCATGAAAAGGTGGGCTCGATAAAGGACAGAAATGGTATGGACCTAACAGAAGCAGAAGATATTAAGAAGTGGTGACAAGAATACACAGAACCCCAGATAACCATGATGGTGTGATCACTCACCTAGAGCCAGACATCCTGGAGTGTGAAGCC
Source organism: Nanger dama (assembly GCA_917880005.1). Taxonomy (NCBI): domain Eukaryota; kingdom Metazoa; phylum Chordata; class Mammalia; order Artiodactyla; family Bovidae; genus Nanger; species Nanger dama. The sequence goes on from CAKJTW010000014.1 coordinate 19,199,396, forward strand.
AAGTGGGCCTTAGGAAGCATCACTACAAACAAAGCTAGTGGAGGTGATGGAATTCCAGTTGAGCTATTTCAAATCCTAAAAGATGATGCTGTGAAAATGCTGCACTCAATGCACCAACAAATTTGGAAAACTCAGCAGTGGCCACAGGACTGGAAAACATGTTTTTATTCCAATCCCAAAGGCAATGCCAAAGAATGTTCTAAACTGCACAGTTGCACTCATCTCACATGTTAGTAAAGTAATGCTCAAAATTCTTCAAGCCAGGTTTCAACACTATGTGAACTGAGAACTTCCAGATGTTCAAGCTGGTTAAGGAAAAGGCATAGGAACCAGAGATCAAATTGCCAACATCCACTGGACCACAGAAAAAGCAAGAGAGTTTCAGAAAGACATCTATTTCTGCTTCATTGACTGCTAAATGTTTTCACTGTGTGGAACACAACAAACTGTGGAAAATTCTTCAAGAGATTTGAATACCAGATCACTTTACCTGCCTCCTGAGAAATCTGTATGCAGGTCAAGATGCAACAGTTAGAACCAAACATGAAACAATGAACTGGTTCAAAATTGGGAGAGGAGTACATCAAGGCTGTATATTGTCACCTTGCTTATTTACTTACATGGAGAGTACAGAATGAAAAATTCTGGGCTGGATGAAGCACAAATTGGAATCAAGATTGCTGGTAAAAATATCAATAACCTCAGATAGGCAGATGACACCACCCTTACGGCAGAAATTGAAAAGGAACTGAAGAGCCCTTTAATGAAAGTGAAAGAGGAGAGTGAAAAAGCTGGCTTACAACTCAACATTCGAAAACCAAGATCATGGCATGTGGTCCCATCACTCCATGGAAAATGATGTGGAAATGGGGAAAAAATGGAAACAGTAATAGACTTTATTTTCTTGGGCTCCAAAATCACTGTAGATGGTGACTGCAGCCATGAAATTAAAAGGCAGTTGCTCCTTGGAAGAAAAGCTGTGACAAAACCTAGACAGCATATTAAAATGCAGAGACATTACTTTGCCGACAAAGGTCCATCTAGTCAAAGCTGTGGTTTTCCAGTAGACATGTATGAATGTGAGAATTGGACCATAGTTTAAGCTAAGTGCCAGAGTATTGATGCTTTTGAACTGTGGTGTTGGAGAAGACTCTTGAGAATCTCTTGGACTGCAAGGAGATCCAACCAGTCCATCCTAAAGGAAATCAGTCCTGAATACTCATCAGAAGGATTGATGCTGAATCTGATGCTTCAATATTTTGGCCACCTGATTGGAAGAGCTGACTCATTGGAAAAGGCCCTGATGCTGGGAAAGATTGAAGGTGGGAGGAGAAGAGGACAACAGAGGATGAAATGGTTGGATGGCATCTCCAACTTGATGGGCATGAGTTTTAGCAAGATCCAGGAGTTGATGATGGACAGCAAAGCCTTGCGTGCTGCAATCCATGGGGTCACAAAGAGTCAGACATGACTGAGTGACTGAACGCATTACTCTTTCTGTTTCTTATTAAAAGTAACATACTATTATATATTCACTTTGCTTTTTAACTTAGCAGTACGTTGATATGTTGGGGGTTTCCCAATGGCTCAGAGGCAAAGACTCTGCCTGCAGTGCTGGAGACACAGGAGACATGGATTTGGTCCCTGAGTCAGGATGATTCCTTGGAGAAGGAATCCAGTGTTCCTGCCTAAAAATCCCATGGACAGAGAAGCCTAGTGGGCCACAGTTCATAGTGCTTAAAATAGACAGACATGACTGAGTGACTGAGCCACACACACACACACACACATATGCATACTAATATGTAGAAATGTTCAAATCTCTTTTTAATAATTTAATAGTACTACATTCTGTGACTGCACCACGCTTTCTTCAACCAGTCCCATCTGTGTCATTTCTAGTCTCTTACTGCCACAGATAGTGCTGGACTGTATAGTCATGTGTGTACATCTTTTTGTATTATTGCAACACTAATACTATTGTTGGATCAAAGAGTAAGAACATACGTAATCCTCTAATCATCAAATTAAACAATTTGATTAGATTAAAATTAAGAGTTCTAAGAAAGACATCTCTAAGAGGAAGGAAAGACAAATCACAGAGCAAAAGATGTTATTTGCAACCCTGGGGATAAGGACATAACTGCTCTCCGGTCAGAGTACTTGGTTTCTTTCCTAGCTTCCTTGTTTTCTAACTTTATGACTTTGAATGGCTTCTTATCTTTTTCTGTCTGTTTCCTTATTCCTACAATGGAGATGATAATAGTAACTGCCTCACAGTGTTATGAGGATCAAGTGTGCTAATGAATCAGGGCTCAGCACAAATTAGCGCTCAATACAGTTGTTCCTTTTTTCACTTTCACCCATTGAAGAAGGAAATGGCAACCCACTCCAGTATTCTTGCCTGGAGAATCCCAGAGACGATGGGCTGCCATCTATGGGGTCGCACAGAGTCGGACATGACTGAAGTGACTTAGCAGCAGCAGCAGCAGTTGTTCCTTAGTATCCAGGATTGATTCCAGGCTCCCCAGGGTTACCAGGTCTCTTGTGAACAATGACATAGTCCAGTCAGCCCTCTCTATCTTTAGGTTCAGCATCCACAGATTTAATCAACTGCTAATTAGCAGATTCAGTTCAGTTGCTCAGTCGTGTCTGACTCTTTGCGACCTCATGAATCGCAGCACGCCAGGCCTCCCTGTCCATCACCAACTCCTGGAGTTCACTCAGACACACGTCCATCGAGTCAGTGATGCCATCCAGCCATCTCATCCTCTGTCGTCCCCTTCTCCTGCCCCCAATCCCTCCCAGTATCGGAGTCTTTTCCAATGAGTCAACTCTTTGCATGAGATGGTTAAAGTACTGGAGTTTCAGCTTTAGCATCATTCCTTCCAAAAAATCCCAGGGCTGATCTCCTTCAGAATGGACTGGTTGGATCTCCTTGCAGTCCAAGGGACTCTCAAGAGTCTTCTCCAACACCACAGTTCAAAAGCATCAATTCTTCAGCGCTCAGCCTTCTTCACAGTTCAACTCTCACATCCATACATGACTACTGGAAAAACCATAGCCTTGACTAAAGGGACCTTAGTCAGCAAAGCAATGTCTCTGCTTTTGAATATACTATCTAGGTTGGTCATAACTTTTCTTCCAAGGAGTAACCGTCTTTTAATTTCATGGCTGCAGTCACCATCTGCAGTGATTTTGGAGCCCCTAAAATAAAGTCTGACACTGTTTCCACTGTTTCCCCATCTATTTCCCATGAAGTGATGGGACCAGATGCTATGATCTTCGTTTTCTGAATGTCAAGCTTTAAGTGTACGTAAAACCCAAAGATATGGAGAACCTACTGTGTATATTAGCAATTAGTTGTTTGAGCCCTGGGTTAGGAAGGTCCCCTGGAGAAGGAAATGACAATACACTCCAGTACTATTGCCTGGAAAATCCCATGGACAGAGGAGCCTGGTAGGCTACAGTCTATGGGGTCGCAAAGAGTTGGACAAGACTGAGCAACTTCACTTTCCTCTTTCTCTGTTTCCTCTCCTTCTCTTCATTGCTATTGTCGTTATTATTATCATTATTGCTATTCTCTCAGGCCACAGTTAATGCAGAGATCCTAAACTATCTTTTAAAGTAAAAAAACATCTAGTTTCCTTTCTATTAAGATTCCAATTCTGCAAGAAGTAGTCTTCCTAGGGAGACCACCCATTTTCTTTTTGAGAACCACTGTCAGAGCTTGAGCCTAGGGGCATGACGTGTTCTGCCAGAAGTTCTGTATATGCAGGCAATGAAGAGGGACTTTATGGGCCTTGCTGCTCCAAATGTAGTTTTTAATTTAATTACCCTGATCACTGCCCCTATTGACTTTTCTGATTATTGGAATCCTTTGAATTTGGAGTTTCTCCAAAGTGCCCCTTGAGAACTGTACTGCTCTTAGGTATGTTGGACAGATGTCTTGTCTGCTATGGTTTCTCTATCTGATTCCAGGGATTTCCAGATATTGTAAATTTGTCCACATTTCTCTCCCATTGATTTCTTTATTATTTTCTAGTACTAATGTGTTTTTTTCCTTTAAAAAATATATTGAGGTTTTGGTCATTTTGAAAGTACCTTTGGAGAGAGGAGGTACATAGATATATGTGCTCATATTGTTACACTGAACAGAGGTATTTCTGTTTGATCTTATTGTTTGTTCAGAATTAGATGGTATTTGACTCTTGTTATGTAGACTATTTGACTCTTGTTATGTGCTTTCTGATTGCTCCCCTCTGACAAGAGATGCTGTATCTTCCAAGATTAGCTTAATTTCTGTGTTTCCCCCTCACCTCCTGATTATGCCTCTGCCTCTCTTCTTGGACACCACAAGCTTTAAATCTTTCAAAGAGCTAGCCCCTAGAATAATGCTCCAGTTTGCCATTAAATGAATTTTTGAGTAATTTGAATTAAATATGACATTTCCCTCTATTTGTAAATGTGTTTTCATCCAAGCACTTTCTTCAAAATGTATCACAATTCTCAGTGGTTTATCATTTGTTACAAGTACTTGGTTGTGGGGAAAATATTGGCCCCTCACTCAATATTGGCCTCCCAAACTTCTGGTGCTGTAGATCTCCAGTTTGCAAGGTTGGCTGAGAAAGTAATTTATGGCTCATGGATTCCTGCTGTAGTAATTCAATTGAGGTAATAAAATGGTAGGGAAGATGTAGGTTAAGAGTAGGGATAATTATACAGCTACAGACCTTTAATTCAATTTGCAAATTCACAGAAGAGCACGGTAAAATTGGGCTCAATTCAAACTTGGTTTACTATACAACATATCTGATATTTGATGTAGACATGGCAGTAAAAACCTTTACACAATGATGATCATCAAGGGGATAGATTCATTCTCATTCTGGTCGGTCTCTGGTATAGATGATAGGCTGCAGAGAAAGGATCTGAGAAGTCTAAACAGCAACCTAGAGCTCAGGTCATATAGTCCGGAGTTCAGGGGACAAATATTGCTTCTATAGGACATGGAAATATAAAATAGAAAACCACACCACTGTCACTTACCAAGACTGGGCAAACTCAACAGAATGTTATAGCCTGGGACAGCCCGTGGCTGGCCAGGGCTCACCCAGAGCCTACTCAGTGAGGTGGGTGGGGCTCTGAAAAGACCTCCAATCCTGGGGAGGATGACCTCTGGACAGACTGGGGTTCATTCTGCAGACTGTAGCTGGGGAAGGTAGGGATTAGTATGAATCTTTTCTTCTTCCAATTGTTCCTCTGGGTTTTCAACATAGCTTCCATCTCTAGGACCTATTGCTCTTTGCTGAGTTCCTTTTTTTGCCATTCACAAAGGCCCTCATTCTTAGAGTTGGGTGATGGGTGAAATTAATGTTTCTGTGTTCCTCCTTGCCAGCCTCTGATCTCATGACAGGAGCCAGTGTAATCAGAATATTGAATCAAGCAGGCCCCAAGTGCCATCAGAACTTTCTCTGCCTTAGGGTTTTTTGTTGTGTTTTGTTTTGTTTGTTTCATAACGTTTGACATAGTGATAGTATTGATGTTGGTGCCGACAGACCTTGCAACTTTGTCCTGCCAACTTCTCCTGCCAAAACTAGAATGTAAAAGAGCAGCAACAGATGTAATCGTCACCACTGAAGTTATCTGCTAAAAGATTATATGCATGTGGTACTGGAGAGAGGAGAAGGACAGAGGAAGACACACTTGAAATGTACTGACCACTCCAGCTTAGACTGCAGAACACAGCAGAGCTCACAGGTGGTTTCTTATTTTTCTTTCCTGATTTGACTCTCCACACCTCCCCCAGCTGCCTCTTAGCTTCATCCAAACCTGCCATTTCTTGATGAGCCATGTCTAGCTGCCAGTCAGCACACCTTTAGGTCTTCCAAGCAGAGATTAGATCACCATTGACCCTCTAGTTCCCTGACCTCTAATCCTTAAAAATCAGTGAAAATCAGTTTTCCTATTTTATTTTGGCAGCACATTGTGGCATGTGGGATCTTAGGTCTCCAACCAGGGTTGGAACTGGCACCCCCATCCCCCACCCCCACAGTGGAAGTATAGCATCTTAACCATTGGACCACGAGCAAAGTCCCTTTCCTCTTTCTTGAATCTTTTTCAATCCCAGAACAAAAGCTAATGCTGCTCATGTTTAGTCCTCCCAGACATTAATGTTACCATGATTTTGCTATTGATATGCAGGTTAATAAAGGCTATGAATAATTCTAGGATACTGAGTCAGTCTCTCTATACCTCAGTGTTCCTGTTTCTAAAGTGGCAGGTAGCATTCACGAAGTTTAATACTTATTGAACACTTGATATATGTCAGGCACTATTTTAAGCACTTTATATTTATGAACTTATTTAATTATTATGGCAATCTTGAGAGGTGGGTATTTTTATTATTATTATCCCTATTTTGCAGATGAAGAAACTGAAGCATAGAGAGTGTAAGCAACTTTTCCATGCAGCTAGAGGTGGTAGAGTTAAGGTCAAGTCTAGGCAATTGTGCTCCAGATCTTCTATTCACTATATTAAACTACCTCTGGAGTTTCTTCCAGTTTTAAGATCTCCACAATTTTATTCAAAGTACTAGCTTTTCTTTTTTTCCGTATCACAGGGAACTGGATTGCTAGAGTTAAGGACTTTAAATGATTACAAGTTTCTCATCCTAGTAGAAGTGTAATTGTTCATATATAGGCTTCTAGCCTTTTCTTGACTTGTGAGTGCCTAGAACTGCCCATCATGTACACCAGGCTATTCCTCAAGCCCCAGGAATGTTTGCTGACTTCTCAGATCAAGTGTCAACTTCATCAGATTACCTTCAGAGCTTTCCAACTGTATGAATTTGTATTTCTTGTGTGATATCATTGCTTTCTAACACATTCCTCCTTACAGTAAAACTTGTATGCTCGTCGTCCCACTTTATTTTGCACAGAATATTTTGCTTTCATATGAAAACTGTTTACATTTGTTTCCTTCTCAGTTTATAATGTGTTTTCAGATACCTTATTCCATTCAGATACCTTATCCCATGACAAACCTATGAGACATCTACATGGATTATTATAAACATTAATAATATGAATTATTAATATAAACATTAATTTTTCTACCTCCAGGCATACCCACCCCAATTTCTGCCTCCTCAGAGCAGTCAAAGGAATCATTCAGAATGAATAAGTCTATCCGTATCACTCCCTTGTGTACAACCTTTCAGTGGATCCTCATGCTCATAGATTTTGCTGTTTTCCACCCTTCCTGCCTCTTTCTCCTCATGCTCCTCTCTCCACTATGTGACTTAGCAATGTTGAACTAAGGATGGTTCCCAGAACTCACCACTCTCACACCTCTGATCTTTGCTCTTGCCCTTCCTGGGTATCACTTGCCATCTTCTTTTGTTGCCTGTCTAATTCCTATCATCTTTTATGATTGTGGGGCCAGCTTGTCCAGGCAATTTCTCTTTCAGCATCCCTGTTCCAAGATCATGCCCTTCTAATGTGTCCATCCACATTCTAATATTCATTAGTTTGTATTGAAATGATGTGTTGGTAACATGCCTTCTCAAACTACATTTACTCTTGAAGTACATAGACTATATCAGATATACCTTTGAAGCTTTTGACTCCTTAGATCTTAGTGCTGCTGCTGCTTGCTGCTAAGTCGCTTCAGTCGTGTCTGACTCTGTGTGACCCCACTGCTAAATTCTACTAAATAAAGTTTGTAGACCTGACTGAATCCTTATTTTATTGATCAGTCAGCTGAATCTGAGAAAAGTTACATCAACTTATTCAGGTCTCATGGCTGAAAATGAACTAGGACTAGATTTCAGGACTGTCAGTGCCTAAAACGCTTGCCCAAGTTCTAAATATGTAAAATTACCCAGAATAATATCACTCCTGTCTTACAAAAATCTCTCCCATTTTTTCAAATAGTTTCTCAAGATATACCTTCTCATCCAGTCTTCTCCCTCAGCTCAAGCTTACAATGACTCTATTTACTGGATTATCTATTTTATATCACATTTCTCCCACCTACCACTAATCTTTAGATAAGGAACTGCCTCGTCTTTCCTTTCTACCTCATTGCTAAAAAGGTCATCCAGTGGGCCCCGATCAGTGCTTTCCTTCTGACTGAGATACATCAAAGGAAACCTCTATGCACATGAACAGCACATTTGCCAAGTTTTTAGAAATAGTTATTAAGCTCCATTCTGTGCCTAAGGCTGGACCTTCTTTGGTTCTCCTTCATTTCTTCCAATGAAAAGTACTATGTCAATTTCCCACTACACTTCATTTCTTTGCGATATCTCCATATGGCTGAATAGTCCTGGTATCTGACACAACCTGAACAGACTTGTTTTTTTCCTGTGGTATAGTAGAAAAAGCAAGGGCCTTAGAATCAAAAGACCTGGATTTGTGTCCCAGGTCTTTGAGCCCCTGTCTCTCATCTGAATGTTCAGAATCAAATAGGTTATGTCCTGTTTAATTTACAGATCTAACTGTAGGGTGAAATGAGATAAATGCATGTGAAATGTATTTTTAAAATTTCAAATATACATAACATATGTAACACTGTGTATGTATTAGTCACTCAGCTGTGTCAGACTCTTTGTAACTCCATGTACTGTAGCCTGCCAGGCTCCTCTGTCCACCATTCCCTTCTCCAGGGATCTTCCTGAACCAGGGATTGAACCTAGGTCTCCTGCAGATTCTTTGCTATTTGAATGCAGTTTTCCCTTATTTCTTATGGACTCTGTATTTGAATATTTGTCTACAGTTTATTTTTAACTTCAAAATAAATACTCATGGCACATTTATGGTCATTTGCAGATGTGAACAAGGCTGTGAAAAATCTGAGAGGTTAAACATGCATGTTCTCATCCACGGGGAATAAAGTGTTAGTCTGCTTTCTTGTTTCAGCTCATACTGTAAACAAGTGTTATTTTCACAAGGTATCTAGTGCCATTTTTTTTAATTTTTACATTTTTGTGCTTTTTGCTTGTTGGTTCATGGCTTAAAATATCCCTCGAGCATAGTGTTGAAATGCTGTCTCATGTTCCCAAGTACAAGAAGGCTATGATTTGTCTTATGGGGAAATTACATGTATGAAAAAAGCTTTACTAAGGTATGAATTATAGTACTGATGATTATGAGTATAATGTTAGTGTACCAACAATATACAACTAAATCAGATGTCTTTAAACAGAAGGACACATAAAATAAGATTGTGTATTGATTGGCTGATGATAAATCTGTGACCAGAGACTCTGTAAGAGCAATGGTTTTGTACTTTCTAGTTCAGTGTGTGTTGCAACTTTATAAAATATAATTACCATGAATAATGATAATCAACTGCATATTATTTTAAGAGAATCTTCTCCCTTGAGGCCAATGCTATCTTGTTTCTTAACTAGTCCCAATCCTTAGCCCAGTGGTCCTCAAACTTAGTTTGCTCCTAAGGGTTATGAAAGAGGCTGTTAAAGTGAAAACCCCAGACCACAACCCCAGAGATGCAGACTGAGCAAATTTTTATGCAGATAATGTTCCATGAGTACATGTGGAGAAACCCTGGTTCAGATAAATGCTCTTGGGTAGCATAGAGCTTGACAGGTTATGGACAGCCATCAACTTATCATACTATGATCTGCAAATCTTCTGAAGAATTTCTGTCAAACCCAGTCCTCTGAGAATCTTTTCTCCTGGCCTGGCCCCAATTCCTGTATATGCCCTTTCTTATCTTTCACTAGAGTTATGGAACCAGGGATGAGGGGAAAGCCTAGGAGAGAAAAAGGGAATGACCACACTAGTAATATCACTCAAGCATTTGAGGTTTTGGAGAATCCTAGGCACTTTTAAAAAAACTAAGATCATGACATCTGGTCCCATCACTTCATGGCAAATACATAGGGAAACAATGGAAATAGTGAGACTATTTTTGAAGGCTCCAAAATCACTGCAGACAGTTATTTTGGCCATGAAATTAAAAGACGCTTGCTCCTTGGAAGAAAATCACTGACAATCCTAGACAGCATATTGAAAAGCAGAGACATTGCTTTACTGACAAAGATCGATATAGTCAAAGTTACGTTTTTTCTAGTAGTCATGTATGGATGTGAGAGTTGGACTATAAAGAAAGCTGAATGCCGAACAGCTGATGCTTTTGAACTCTGTATTGGAGACAACCCTTAAGAGTTCCTTGGACAGCAAGATCAAACGAGTCAATTCTAAAGGGAATCAGTCCTGAATATTCATTGGAAGGACTGATGCTAAAGCTGATGCTCTTATACTGTGGCCACCTGATGTGAAGAACTGACTCATTGGAAAAGACCCTGATTCTGGGAAAGATTGAAGGCAGGAGGAGAAAGGGAAGACAGAGGATGAGATGGTTGGATGGCATCACTGACTCAGTGGACACGAGTTTGAGCAAGATCAGTGAGTTCGTGATGGGCAGAGAAGCCTGGTGTGCTGCAATCCATTTGGTTGCAAAGAGTCAGATGTGACTGAGGGACTGAACTGAACTAAGGCACATCTGATTTTCAAATCTTTTCTAAATTGTGTCCTAAGATGTGGATGAGGTGAAGCCAAATTATACCCCCTAACCCTCATCTACAAACACCAGACTGAGTATCAACATGGCCACTGCAATCACATTAATACTTCACACCAGAGAAGAGGCAACACTGGACAGTACTTAAATTCATTGTATTTTGTCAAGGGAATGCTAGTTAGTTTCCTACAAGAATTTACTTTTCTAATTAATTTCATCTCCCAAACATGACAAGAATATTTAGAGACTTTCTAATTTTTTAATCTTTATTTTTTAATTTTACTTTATTTTACTTTACAATACTGTATTGGTTTTGCCATACATCAACATGAATCCACCACGGGTGTACATGAGTTCCTAATCCTGAACCCCCCTCCCACCTCCATCTCCATACAATATCTCTGGGTCATCCCAGTGCATGAGCCCCAAGCATCCTGTATCCTGCATCGAACCTGGACTGGCGATTCGTTTCTTACATGATATTATACATGTTTCAATGCCATTCTCCCAAATCATCCCACCCTCTCCCTCTCCCACAGAGTCCAAAATCTGTTCTATACATCTGTGTCTCTTTTGCTGTCTTGCATACAGGGTTATCATTACCATCCTTTTAAATTCCATATATATGTGTTAGTATACTGTATTGGTGTTTTTCTTTCTGGCTTACTTCACTCTTTATAATCAGCTCCAGTTTCATCCACTTCATTAGAACTGATTCAAATGTACTCTTTTTAATGGCTGAGTAATACTCCATTGTGTATATGTACCACAGCTTTCTTATCCATTCGTCTGCTAATGGACATCTAGGTTGCTTCCATGTCCTGGCTATTATAAACAGTGCTGCGATGAACATTGGGGTACATGTGTCTCTTTCAAGTCTGGTTTCCTTGGTGTGTATGCCCAGCAGTGGGATTGCTGGGTCATGAGGCAGTTCTATTTCCAGTTTTTTAAGGAATCGCCACACTGTTTTCCATAGTTGCTGTACTAGTTTGCATTCCCACCAACAGTGTAAGAGGGGTCTCTTTCCTCCACACCCTCCCCAGCATTTATTGCTTGTAGAGTTTTGGATTGTAGCCATTCTGATTGGTGTGAAATGGTACCTCACTGTGGTCTTGATTTGCATTTCTCTGATGATGAGTGATGTTGAGCATCTTTTTATGTGTTTGTTAGCCATCTGTATGTCTTTGGAGACATGTCTATTTAGTTCTTTGGCCCATTTTTTGATTGAGTCTTTTATTTTTCTGGAATTGAGCTGCATATGTTGCTTGTACATTTTTGAGATTAGTTGTTTGTCAGTTGCTTCATTTGCTATTATTTTCTCCATTCCAAAGGGTATCTTTTCACCTTGCCTATAGTTTCCTTAATTCTAGCAATCACAATACAACAACACATTAAAAAGATCATACACCATGACCAAGTGGGCTTTATCCCAGGGATGCAAGTATTCTTCAATATCCACACATCAATCTACCGGAGTCCAGCCCTGGTTGGATCCAGGGATACCCTCAAGGGAGATGGTGTCGGGGAGAGAGAGAGAGAGAGAGAGAGAGAGAGAGAGAGAGAGAGAGAGAGAGAGAGAATGTTGTAGTTAAGAAAATAAAGGAGAGGAAGAGGTTGATATTCCTTGGTTTACACAGACAGCCAATAAAGCCCCAGCATGAAACTTGCTCTGTTCATGTAGGCCACAGGCACCTTCTTGGTGTAGCGAAGGCACCCCACCTTGGGCACCTTTCTGAGAAGGTCTTAGAAGCCCAGGCAGGAAAGTGAACTCAGAGGGCCTCTGCACTCCAGGGGATCAACCTGAAAAGGAAAGAACGAGAGAAAAGACAGAAAAAATGACACAGGGAGACCAAACTTCAGTGAGCAAGGCCCACAACTTTATTTTCACAGAGCGCTTTTATACCTTAAGTTGTACATAGAGAATAATGGAAGATGCAGAGTCATGCAGGGTCAGCAGACCTTATCGAGACTAGAGACTAGGCTTTCTTTTTGCATACCTATCTGTATACACAGATCTTAGGTGATTTACATCATCTTCTGGCCAGGAGGCCTTTAACATTTTATGACCCTTTTTTTCCAATAAAGGTTAGTCAACCAGAAAACTTATTTCTCTAAAAGTGTTTTTTATCTAAAGTCTGGTGCCGCTCTCAGAAAATACTAAGTAAAGTTACATTTTTCATAGATCAAGGGTACATTGGGTTACAACAAAGAGAGAGAATTTATTAACTCAAGGCCTAATGTTGTTAATGCCAAGACTACTACTTATTTTTCTTTAATATATCAAGTATATTAATCAGTGTAGTCCCAGGCATACAATGAATAAGATATATGAAAACTCAGCAGCAAGCATTGGTTCAACAATGAAACCCTGCGCCAGCACTATTCAAATAATTTTAACTCCTCAAAAGGCTTTATTTAAGCTTCCTGTATCTCTAACTGTTGGGAGGCTGTAAACAATCACAAGCATAGTTGTAAAAGTCTGGATAAACCTGTCAGGCAAGTTAGAGAGCCATCAGAGGGGTTTTGAATTGAAACACTCCTATTATGCCCAGGAGACTTATTAACTAGAGTCCTAGGTTGATTTTTTTTTTTCAGAGAAAGGTGGTCAGGGATAGCCCCCACTGGTATCAGAGGAGTTGGTGGAAGGCATAAAATAATAAGACAGACAGACTCTAGTTTTGGGGTAGATGCTCAAACAGGTCCAGGGGTCCCTTGAGTCCTTATTCGCCTTTGCCCATCAGGTCTCTTCCTCATGACCTTTGTCATGGGTGGGATCTCCTGTGCTGGCTCCCAGCATCAATCAGTGTAATTCGCCACATTAACAAATTGAAAAATAAAAGCCATATGATTATCTCAATAGATGCAGAAAAAGCCTTTGACAAAATTCAACATCCATTTATGATAAAAACTCTTCAGAAAGCAGGAACAGAAGGAACATACCTCAATATAATAAAAGCTATATATGACAAACCCACAGCAAACATTATCTTCAATGGTGAAAAATTGAAAACATTTCCCCTAAAGTCAGGAACAAGACAAGGGTGCCCATTTTCACCACTACTATTCAACATAGTTCTGGAAGTTTTGACCACAGCAATCAAAGCAGGAAAAGAAATAAAAGGAATCCAAATTGGAAAAGAAGAAGTAAAACTCTCACTGTTTGCAGATGACAAGATCCTCTACATAGAAAACCCTAAAGACTCCACCAGAAAATTACTACAGCTAATCAATGAATATAGTAAAGTTGCAGGATATATAGAAAGATGGTAATAACCTTGTATATGAGACAGCTAAAGAGACACAGATGTATAGAACAGTCTTTTGGACTCTGTGGGAGAGGGAGAGGGAGAGGGAGAGGGAGGGATGATTTGGGAGAATGACATTGAAACATGTATAATATCATATAAGAAATGAATCACCAGTCTAGGTTTGCTGCAGGATACAGGATTCTTGGGGCTGGTGCACTGGGATGACCCAGAGGGATGGTACGGGGAGGGAAGTGGGAGGGGGGTTCAGGATTGGGAACCTGTGTACACCTGTGGCAGATTTATGTTGATGTATGGCAAAACCAATACAGTATTGTAAAGTAAAATAAAGTTAAAAAAAATCAGCACACAGAAATCCCTTGCATTCCTATACACTAATAGCGAGGAAGTAGAAAAAGAAATTAAGGAAACAATTCCATTCACCATTGCAATGAAAAGAATAAAATACTTAGCAATATATCTACCTAAAGAAACTAGAGACTTTTTTAAATGACAAGGAACCTTATGTCATGTTCAATGAGGAAACAAAACATGTTTTTCAGAGCTGGTCAATCTCATGATGGAAAAAGGGCATTCCAGGGATCAAGATCATGTGTCCTCACTGAGTGTTGAAGAATGTAGTTACAGTGGAAGAAGGTGTTTTATGGACATCATACAAGCTGGGTTAAAACTCTTGTTTTGCTGTTTTCTAGTACTGTTATCTCAGAAAGAGTACTCAACCTCCCTCTGACCTCTTCTAGAAAAAATGTAGACCAAAGCTTTCCTAAGGAAGCATGAAAGTTCCTAGCATGATGCAGCTTGGAACATGGTAGTGAGTAATGTTGCTCAGTCGTGTCCGACTCTTTGCGACCCCATGGTCTATAGCCTATCATGTTCCTCTGTCCATGGGATTTTCCAGGCAAGAGTACTGGAGTGGGTTGCCATTTCCTTCTCCAGAGGATCTTCGTGACCCAGGGATTGAACCTGGGTCTTCCGCAGTGTAGGCAGATGCTTTATTGTCTGAGCTACCAGGGAAGTAGTTCCACAAATGGTAACTTTCTTTCCTCTTCCAACCTTCTGTAGATATCAGGGAGCTTTCTCATTTCTTGCCTGTCCCATTTATATTGACTATGCTCCAACTTATAGATGGAGTGCTTTTACCCGCTTTCCTCTTTCTCCTTTTCATTTGAAAATTTCTTCCATTTCTTTTGAGCCTTCTGTGAGAATAAGCTTAATGGATGGGCTAATTCTATGCTGATGTGATTTTGGACAGTAAGGAGTTAATGCTTCACCTTTCTCATGAGACAAGTACCATTTTTATAGAGATTTTCCAGAAATGAATACTAGAAATTTCTGAGTGACTTAGTTTGAGAGTTAGTAGATCTTTAGTGGGTATGAGGACTTACTGCTAGGGAATGGTTTAACTCTGAAGAGAGAAGGCTGGGATCCTGAATTTGGAAACAAGGCAGTCTAACATATAAATCTTGACTTTACCACTTTACTGTATCACCCTAGGCAAACAACAACCTTTTTGAGCTTTAGGTTTCTTAGCTGTAAAATAAAGATAACAATACTTATCTTAAGTGCTTTTGTGAAGTTGCTGCTGCTAAGTTGCTTCAGTCATTTCCGACTCTGTGCGATCCCAGAGACGGCAGCCCACCAGGCTCCCCCCGTCCCTGGGATTCTCCAGGCAAGAACACTGGAGTGGGTTGCCACTTCCTTCTCCATTGCATGAAGGTGAAAAGTGAAAGTGAAGTCGCTCAGCCGTGTCCGACTCTTAGCGACCCCATGGGCTGCAGCCTACCAGGCTTCTCCGTCTATGTGATTTTCCAGGCAAGAGTACTGGAATGGGGTGCCATTAGGCAATATTATATATAATGGTCTGGCTTATACTATGGGATCAACAAATGACAGCTATTATTGTGGATCAGTGAAATGCCTAACTGGAAATGGCTAACATGCCCAGTGAATATGAATTATATCAGTAGTTTTCAACTACTTTTTACTAGTTTCTTTCAACTTAAAATTTCCCAACTAGTGATAATCTGGTGTCAAGTTAATTTCAAGATGAATTTCAAGTAGTTTTTACTCTACTAGCAGTTAAATAGCTAACGTTTGGGGTAATTTTTTGACTGCCACTCTCATTTTCTTATCTTCTGATATACTTTGAGTAGGAGAGAAAGTTGTGGGTTAAATGCTAGTTACCTGGAAAGAACATATCTGAGAGTAATATTTGGTATGGAAACATCCTTCATTGTGTATACTAAAGTACAAAAAAGTTGCAAGTCACTAAGGTAAGTTAGAGCTAGAAGCAGCAACCAGTAACATAGGACTGACAACACCCTCTGAGGCTTCCTGCTTCTCCCATGTGTCAGTCTTTGCCTTTGGAGACTTACATGAGTGTGCACAGTTGACTGCATGACTCCCTGGCCTTTCTTTCTCCACACTCCTATTTTGCTTGATGTGAAGCTGGTGCAAATCTTTCTCTGGGTTGCAACAGACTGGTTGCAACTTTTGTTCCTTGAGGCTGAGCAAACTGATAATGCCCTGGAGCCCTCCAGCAGCCAAGTGTCTGAGACTCTTGGCTTCATTCAAGTGGACTTTCACATCATCCTCTGATATATGAGTTTGAGAATTACTGTTAGTAATGAAATCAGTTTTAGGAATAAGACTTGTTTGCCCTACTGAAAAAGTAAGAACCTAACATTCCCTGATTCATTAAGTCAAGTACTCTCTGAGCTTGTGTTGAAAACAAGGAGAAGCTGAGTTGTTGTTGTTACTGAGTCTCTCAGTCATGTCTGACTCTTTGTGACCCAATGGACTACAGCACACCAGGATTCCCTGTCCTTCATCATCTCCCAGAGTTTGCTCGAAGTCATGTCCGCAGAGTTTGTGATGCCATCTGACCATCTCATCCTCTGTTGTCCCATTCTTCTCCTGCCTTCAATTTTTCCAGACATCAGGGTCTTTCCAATGAGCCGACTCTTTGTATCAGGTGGTCATAGTATCAGAGCTTCAGCTTTAGCATCAGTCCTTCCAAAGAATATTCAGGGTTGATTTCCTTTAGGATTGACTGGTTTGATCTCCTTGCTATCCAAGGGACTCTCAAGAGTCTTCTGCAGCACCACAGTTTGAAGGCATCAATTCATCAGTGCTCAGCTTTTTTATTGTCCAGATTTCACATCTATACATGACTACTAGATAAACCAAAGCTTTGACTATGGATGTTGCAAACAGGGAGAAGCTGAGTAACCATCATGGATGACCCCATGCCCCTAGGCTGAACTGGGTATAACCTCTGTAGGAACTAATATGTTGTCATTACCTCTTTACTTCTTTCACTCTTCTGATTTTTCCTTATATCTCAGGCATAGGTACACAGCAGGCATCAAGAAAATGTTTATTCAATGTTTAAACAAATAAGCAGAGTAGCTTATGTTTGTTTAACATAATTCCAGTGAAATTAAGCATAAGGATGCTTCTTTAAAGAAGATTGAAGGTAACTGTTCAGAAAGGTTTAGGGTTGCACCAGGCAAAATAAAGGGAAGCAATAAGCAAATGAACAAAAGTTTAGGGTGTTCTTATTGCTCCAGGAATGATTGATCTATACTTTCCAGGTTGGAAAACTAAGGAATGGAGAATAGAAGTGATTTGCCTCAGTCCACACAAGAAGTAAATAGGAGATCCAAAATTTGGAGCCACATTTAATTTGTTTCCCTCATCTACTTATTCGTATGCTGCTGCTGCTGCTGCTAAGTCACTTCAGTTGTGTCCGACTCTGTGCGACCCCGTAGACGGCAGCCCACCAGGCTCCCCCATCCCTGGAATTCTCTAGGCAAGAATACTGGAGTGGGTTGCCATTTCCTTCTCCAATGAATGAAAGTGAAAAGTCAAAGTGAAGTCGCTCAGTCGTGTCTGAATCTTTGCCACCCCATGGGCTGCAGCCTACCAGGCTCCTCCATCCATGGGATTTTCCAGGCAAGAGTACTGGAGTGGGGTGCCATTATCCCACTTTAAATGAATGAGAGGGTATGTCATCAGAACCTCTTTGTGAAAGGAATAGTTAAGCTTAGTTGTCTAAGTTGCAACCCCGTGGACTGTAGCTCACTGTATTCCTCTGTCCGTGAAATTCTCCAGGCAAGAATATTGGAATGGGTAACCATTCCCTCCCTCCAGGAGATCTTCCTGACCAAGGATCAAACCCTGTTCTCCTGCATTTCAGGCAGATTCTTTCCTGTCTGAGCCACCAGGGAAGCCCAGTATAAAACAATCTTAACTTTGAAAGAAATTAGATTGCCAAAATACATATTGTCTGGCCAGTAAATCAACACTAACAATTATGTTCAAGGAAGGGCACCGCAGAGGAAGTTAAGTAAGATAATACACCAGGAAGAGATGTTTTGTGATGTCTAGAACCAAAAAACAATTGTTATCTAAACTATAGCAGGTACTTCTTTGTTTAATAGAAAAGACAGAAACCAAAAACCCTTCCCAAACAACAGACCAACCCAAACTCTTTATATAGATGAGATGGCTCCAACTCATTCGTAATCAGAGATGTGTAAATTAAAGCTATGACTTTCTTCATTTTTACTAAGTCTGAGTGTAAATTGGGTAACAGAATATTAACAAAGCTGTCAGGAAGCAGGACCCTTATGCAGAACTGTGACACAAGCTTTGTGAGAAGCCATTTGGTGGCCCTTGGTCAGACAAGTCTCTCCGTGTTCCATGATCCAGCAATGCAATCTTGGGGCTATATCTCTGAATAGCTTCTTGTAATTCAACAGGAAGACTTAGCTGACTGCGATCATGAGGAGCTGGAGCACCTTCACTGTGGCTGCTGTCTATGTCTGTGCTGTAGCAATTCAGAGTGAGAAGCACACAGAAACATGGCTAAATCTTAAAATGACATTAGAGTGAAAAAAAGAATAAGGTCTGTTGTGCAATATTCAAGTTAATTAAAGACAAAACTATTTTTACAAGAAGATTTTTTTTTTCAGCTTTCAGTTCAGTTCAGTCGTTCAGTCGTGTTTGACATTTTGCAACCCCATGAATCACAGTACCCCAGGCCTCCCTGTCCATCACCAACTCCCAGAGTTCACTCAGACTCATGTGCATTGATTCAGTGATGCCATCAAGCCATCTCATCCTCTTTCATCCCCTTCTCCTCCTGCCCTCAATCCCTCCCAGCATCAGGGTCTTTTCCAGTGAGTCAACTCTTTGCATGAGGTGGCCAAACTACTGGAGGTTCAGCCTCAGCATCAGTCCTTCCAATGAATACTCAAGACTGGTTTCCTTTAGGATGGACTGGTTGGACCTCCTTGCAGTCTAAGACTCTCAAGAGTCTTCTCCAGCACCACAGTTCAAAAGCATTAATTCGTTGGTGCTCTCACATGCTACTAAAGTAATGTTCAAAATTCTCCAAGCCAGGCTTCAGCAATACATGAACCGTGAACTTCCTGATGTTTAAGCTGGTTTTAGGAAAGGCAGAGAAACCAGAGATCAAATTGCTAACATCCACTGGATCATCGAAAAAGCAAGAGAGTTCCAGAAAAACATCTATTTCTGCTTTATTGGCTACGTCAAAGCCTTTGACTGTGTGAATCACAATGAACTGGAAAATTCTGAAAGAGATGGGAATACCAGACCACTTGACCTGCCTCTTGAGAAACCTGTATGAAGGTCAGGAAGCAACAGTTAGAACTGGACATGGAACAGCAGACTGGTTCCAAATAGGAAAAGGAGTACGTGAAGGCTGTATCTGGTCACCCTGCTTATTTAACTTATATGCATCATGAGAAACTTATATGCATCCTGAGAAACGCTGGGCTGTAAGAAGCACAAGCTGTTATCAAGATTGCTGGGAGAAATATCAATAACCTCAGATATGCAGATGACACCACCCTTATGGCAGAAAGTGAAGAGAAACTCAAAAGCCTCTTGATGAAAGTGAAAGAGGAGAGTGAAAAAGTTGGCTTAAAGCTCAACATTCAGAAAATGAAGATCATGGAGTCTGGTCCCATCACTTCATGGGAAATAGATGGGGAAATGGTGGAAACAGTGTCATATTTTATTTTGAGGGTCTCCAAAATCACTGCAGATGGTGACTGCAGCCATGAAATTAAAAGACGCTTACTCTTTGGAAGGAAAGTTATGACCAACCTTGATTGCATATTCAAAAGCTGAGATATTACTTTGCCAACAAAGATCCGTTTAGTCAAGGCTATGGTTTTACCAGTAGTCATGTATGGATGTGAGAGTTGGACTGTTTTCAGCTTTACTGAGGTACAATTCATGACATGTAAAATATTTAAAGTGTACAATGTGATGATTTTTATATGTATGCATTGTGAAAATATTCTCTCCATCTAGTTAATTAACACACCCATCACGTCGTATTTGTCTTTGTTTCTGGTGAGATCATTGTTATCCACAATAGTCACCATGTTAAACATTAGGTCTTCAGATTTTAGTTATTTTATAGCTGAAAACCTGTACCCTATTACAAGCATATCCCTACTCCCCCCCAGCCTAGTTTTCTACCCCTGTTTCTATGAGTTCAACTGTCAACTACTTTTTTAACTCTGTTTCTGTGAGTTTGACTTTTCAAGTAGATGCCAAATATGTGATACCATACAGTGTTTGTATTTCTCTGATTTATTTCAGTTATCAATGTTCGTTCATTTACGTTATCATGAAAGGCAGGATTTCCAACTTTGGATAGGCTGAATCTATCACGTTTTCTTGTACTCTTCATCCATTGATGGATAGAGTGTTTCCATAGCTTAGCTTTCCCACATGTTAGCTGTGTTTAGAGTATTTCTATACTTAATGCTTCTATTAACATAGCAATACAGATTTTACTTTGTGTCTGTGTAATGTGATAATGATTCCATTCCTTTGGATACATACCCAGAAATGGGACTTTTAATTTTTGAGCACCTTCATACTGCTTTCCATTGTGGAAAGCAGTTTCCTGTTTACCTTCTCACTAACTGTATCCAAGAGTTCCTTTTGCTCTACATTCACATCAGAATTTGTTATCTCTTCTCTTTTGATGATAGCTACTCCAACAAGTGTGATATCATTGTGCTTTTGCTTTGTATTTCCTCAATTATTAATGATATTGAGCAAATTTTCATCCTATTGTTCAGTTCAGTTCAGCTGCTCAGTCATGCCTGACTCTTTCTGACCCCTTGGACCACAGCATGCCAAGCCTCCCTGTCCATCACCGTTTCCCTGAGTCTACTCAAACTCATCTTCATTGAGTCAGTGATGCCATCCAGCCATCTCATTCTCTGTCATCCCCTTCTACTTCTGCCTTTAATCTTTCCCAGTATCAGGGTCTTTTCAAATAAGTCATTTCTTCACATGAGGAGGCCAAAGTATTGGCATTTCAGCTTCTACGTCAGTCCTTCCAATGAACACTCAGGACTGATCTCCTTTAGGATGGACTGGTTGGCTCTCCTTGCAGTCCAAGCGACTCTCAAGACTCTTCTCCAACACCACATTTCAAAAGCATCAATTTTTTGGTGCTCAGCCTTCTTCACAGTCCAACTCTCACATCCATACATGACCACAGGAAAAAGTATAGCCTTGACTAGACGGACCTTAGTCAACAGAGTAATGTCTCTGCTTTTGAATATACTATCTATGTTGGTCATAACTTTTCTTCCAAGGAGTAAGCGTCTTTTAATTTCATGGTTGCAGTCAACATCTGCAGTGATTTTGGAGGTCCTCAAAATAAAGTCTGACACTGTTTCCACTGTTTCCCCATCTATATCTCATGAAATGATGGGATCAGATGCCATGATCTTTATTTATGAATGTTGAGCTTTAAGTCAACTTTTTCGCTCTCCCCTTTCACTTTCATCAAGAGGCTTTTTAGCTCCTCTTCACTTTCTGCCAATAAGGGTGGTGTCATCTGCATATCTGAGGTTATTGATATTTCTCCTGGCTAGGTTGGTCATAACTTTCCTTCCAAGGAGTAAGCGTCTTTTAATTTCATGGCTGCAATCACCATCTGCAGTGATTTTGCAGATAAAGTCAGCTACTGTTTCCACTGTTTCCCCATCTAATTGTCATTAAGTAATGGGATTAGATGCTGTGATCTTAGTTTTCTGAATGTTGAGCTTTAAGCCAACTTTTTTCACTCTCCTCTTTCACTTTCATCAAGAGGCTCTTTAGTTCTTCTTCCGTTTCTGCCATAAGGGTGGTGTCATTTGCATATCTGAAGTTATTGATATTTCTCCCAGCAATCTTGATTTCAGCTTGTGCCTCATCTAGCCCAGTGTTTCTCATAATGTACTCTGCACAGAAGTTAAATAAGCAGGGTGACAATATACAGCCTTGACGTACTCTTTATCCTATTTGGAACCAGTCTGTTGTTCCATGTCCAGATCAAACTGTTGCTTCCTGACCTGCATATAGGTTTCTCAAGAGGCAGGTCAGGTGGCCTGGTATTTCCATGTTTTTCAGAATTTTCCACAGTTTATTGTGATCCACATAGTCAAAGTCTTTGGCATAGTAATAAAGGATAAATAGATTTTTTTAATATTATTTATTTTAATTGGAGGTTAATTACTTTACAATATTGTATTAGAAAAAGATGTTTTTATTCTGAAACTGTCTTGCTTTTTGATGATCCAGCAGATGTTGGCAATTTGATCTCTGATTCCTCTGCCTTTTGTGAAGCCAGCTTAAACATCTGCAAGTTCATTGTTTACATATTGCTGGCTTAAAGAATTTTGAGCATTCCTTTACTAGCATGTGAGATGAGTACAACTGTGCGGCAGTTAGAGCATTCTTTGGCATTACATTTCTTTGAGATTGGAATGAAAATTGACCTTTTCCAGTCCTGTGGCAACTGCTGAGTTTTCCAAATTTGCTGGCATATTGAGTGTAGCACTTTCCCAGAATCATCTTTTAGGATTTGAAATAGCTCAAGTGGAATTCCATCACCTTCACTAGCATTGTTTGTAGTGATACTTCCTAAGGCCACTTAACTTCACATTCCAGGATGTCTGGCTCTAGATGAGTGATCACACCATCATGATTATCTGGGTCATGAAGATCTTTTTGTATAGCTCTTCTATGTATTCTTACCACCTCTTCTTAATATCTTCTGCTTCTGTTAGGTCCATACCATTTCTGTCCTTTACTGAGCCCATCTTTACATGAAATGTTCCCTTGGTATCCCTAATTTTCTTGAAGCGATCTCTAGTCTTTTCCAGTCTATTGTTTTCCTCTATTTCTTTGCACTGATCACTGAGAAAGGCTTTCTTATCCCTCTTTGCTATTGTTTGGAAAACTGTATTCAAATGGGTAGATCTTTCCTTTTCTCCTTTGCTTTTCACTTTTCTTCTTTTCTCAGTTGTTTATAAGGCCTCCTCAGACAGCCATTTTGCTTTTTGCATTTCTTTGTCTTGTGATGGTCTTGATCCCTGTCTCCTTTCAGTTCAGTTGCTCAATCGTGTCTGACTCTTTGCGACCCCATGAATTGCGGCATGCCAGGCCTCCCAGTCCATCACCAACTCTTGGAGTTCACACAGATTCACATCCACCAAATTAGTGATGCTATCCAGTCATCTCATCCTCTGTCACCCCCTTCTCCTCCTGCCCCCAATCCCTCCCAGCATCAAAGTCTTTTCCAAAGAGTCAAATCTTCACATGAGGTGGCCAAAGTACTGGAGTTTCAGCTTTTGCATCATTCCTTCCAAAGAAATTCCAGGGCTGATCTCCTTCAGAATAGACTGGTTGGATCTCCTTGCAGTCCAAGGGACTTTCAAGAGTCTTCTCCAACACCACAGTTCAAAAGCATCAGTTCTTTGGCACTCAGCCTTCTTCACAGTCCAACTCTCACATCCATACATGACTACCGGAAAAACCATAGCCTTGACTAGATGGACCTTAGTCAGCAAAGTAATGTCTCTGCTTTTGAATATGCTATCTAGGTTGGTCATAACTTTTCTTCCAAGGAGTAGTGTCTCTTAATTTCATGGCTGCAGTCACCATCTGCAGTGACTTTGGAGACCCCCAAAATACAGTCTGACACTGTTTCCACTGTTTCCCCACCTATTTGCCATGAAGTGATGGGACCAGATGCCATGATCTTCATTTTCTGAATGTTGAGCTTTAAGCCAACTTTTTCACTCTCCTCTTTCACTTTCATCAAGAGGTTTTTGAGTTCCTCTTCACTTTCTGCCATAGGGTGGTGTCATCTGCGTATCTGAGGTTATTTATATTTCTCCCAGCAATCTTGATAACAGCTTATGTTTCTTCCAGTCCAGCGTTTCCATTCATAGCTCATCAGGCACTCTATCTGTCAGATCTAGTCCTTTAAATCTATTTCACACTTTCATTGTATAACCATAAGGATTTGGAAAACTCAGCGTGGCCACAGGACTGGAAAAGGTCAGTTTTCATTCCAATCCCAAAGAAAGGCAATGCCAAAGAATGCTCAAACTACCACACAATTGCACTCATCTCACACGCTAGTA
This sequence comes from Nanger dama, assembly GCA_917880005.1. Lineage (NCBI taxonomy): Eukaryota > Metazoa > Chordata > Mammalia > Artiodactyla > Bovidae > Nanger > Nanger dama. Next base: position 19,223,691 of record CAKJTW010000014.1, read on the forward strand.
AAGTAATGCTCAAAATTCTTCAAGCCAGGCTTCAGCAATATGTGAACCGTGAACTTCCTGATGTTCAAGCTGGTTTTAGGAAAGGCAGAGATCAAATTGCTAACATCCGCTGGATCATGGAAAAAGCATGAGAGAGTTCCAGAAAAACATCTATTTCTGCTTTCTTGACTATGCCAAAGCCTTTGACTGTGTGCAACACAATGAACTGTGGAAAATTCTGAAAGAGATGGGAATACCAGACCACCTAACCTGCTTCTTGAGAAACCTATATGCAGGTCAGGAAGCAACAGTTAGAACTGGACATGGAACAACAGACTGGTTCCAAATAGGAAAAGGAGTACATCAAGGCTGTATACTGTTACCCTGCTTATTTAACCTCTATGCAGAGTACATCATGAGAAACCCTGGGCTGGAAGAAGCACAAGTTGGAATCAAGATTGCCGGGAGAAATATCAATAACCTCAGATATGTAGATGACACCACCCTGATGGCAGAAAGTGAAGAGGAACTAAAAGCCTCTTGATGAAAGTGAAAATGGAGAGTGAAAAAGCTGGCTTAAGGCTCAACATTCAGAAAACAAGGATCATCTGGTCCCATTACTTCATGGGAAATAGGGAAACAGTGGAAACAGTGCCAGACTTTATTTTGGGGGCTCCACAGTCACTGCAGATGGCGACTGCAGCCATGAATTTAAAAGATGCTTACTCCTTGAATGAAAAGTTGTGACCAACCTAGATAGCATATTTAAAAGCAGAGACATTACTTTGCCAAGAAAGGTCTGTCTAGTCAAGGCTGCGGTTTTTCCAGTGATCATGTATGGATGTGAGAGTTGGCCTGTGAAGAAAGCTGAGCACCGAGGAATTGGTGCTTTTGAGCTGTGGTGTTGGAAACGACTCTTGACAGTCTCTTGGACTTCAAGGAAATCCAAGTGGTCCATTCTGAAGGAGATCAGCCCTGGGATTTCTTTGGAAGGAATGATGCTAAAGCTGAAACTGCAGTATTTTAGCCACCTCATTTGAAGAGTTGACTCATTGGAAAAGAGTCTGATGCTGGGAGGGATTGGGGACAGGAGGAGACGGGGACCACGGAGGATTAGATGGCTGTATAGCATCACTGACTCAAATATGTGAGTCTGAGTGAACTCCAGGAGTTGTTGATGGACAGGGAGGCCTGGCATGCTGTGATTCATGGGGTCTCAAAAAATCGGACACGACTGAGCGACTGAACTGAACTGAACTGATACCTGAATGAGCTAATGATTTTCCCCACTTCCTTCTATTGAATTCTGAATTTGCCAAAAAGGAGTTCATGATCTGAGCCAATGTCGGCATCTAGTCTTGTTTTTGCTGACTGTAGACCTTCTCCATCTTTGGCTGCAACGAATATAATCAGTCTGCATTTGATGTTGGCCATATGGTGATGTCCACGTTTAGAGTCCAGTTTAGAGTGACCAAAGATGTAATCTATTTTGAAGAATGTCCTGTGTGCACTTGAGAAGAAAGTGTATTCTGTAGCTTTAGAATGGTATTCTGTATGCTGCTAAGTCACTTCAGTCATGTCTGACTCTATGTGACCCCATAGACTGCAGCACACCAGGCTCCCCCGTCCCTGGGATTCTCCAGGCAAAAACACTGGAGTGGGTTGCCATTTCCTTCTCCAATGTATGGAAGTGAAAAGTGAAAGTGAAGTTGCTCAGTCGTGTCCAACCCTTAGTGACCCCATGGACTGCAGCCCACCAGGCTCCTCCATCCATGGGATTTTCCAGGCAAGAGTACTGTAGTGGGGTGCCATTGCCTTCTCCGTTATGCTGTATAAATCTCAACTAAAATCGAGTGCCTTACTGTGTTGACTTTTGTTTAATGCTTTTGCTTTCTTATTAATTTTCTGTCTGTATAATCTGTCCCTTGGTGTAAGTGGGGTGTTAAATTCCCCACTATAATTGTCTTACTGTGGATTATCCCCTTTATGACTGTTACCACTTGCCTTACATATTGATGTACTCCTATATTGGGTTCATATATATTTACAATGGTTATATATTCTTCTTGGATTGATCCTTTGATCATTATGAAATGATCTTCCTTATTTCTTATAACAGTCTTTATTTTAAAGTCTAATTTTGTCTGATAGGAGTATTGGTACTCCAGCTTTCTTTTGATTTTCATTTGCATGGAATATTTTTCTTCATCCCCTCACTTACAGTCTGTATGTGGGGCTCTTGTAGACAGTGTTTATGTGGATCTTTCTTTGGAATCCATTCAGCCAGTCTATTATTTTTGGTTGAAGCATTTAATCCATTTGCATTTATGGTAATCATCAATATGAATGTTCTTATTGGCATTTTGTTAATTGTTTTGGATTTTTTGAAGGTCTTCCCCTCCTTTTGTTCTGTTCTCTTGTGACTTGATGTCTATCTTTAGGGTTGTGTTTACATTGCTCTTTCTTTTTTTGTCTCTGTACCTATTGTAGATTTATTGGTTTGTGTTTCCCATGAAGTTTATATATAGCATTTTATACACATACACAAAATTGTTTTAAGTAACTCATCTCTTAATTTTCTGTGTATTTCCAGTATCTCACATTTGTGCTCTCTTCTCATGATTGCTGACTTTTATATCACATTTGTATATGGATTATTTCCTACCTTTGCTGTATGCTTGTTCTTGCTGTTAAGCTGTCCCTGTTGTAATTTTCTTGATTTTACCTGTGGCTTTCCCTGTTCCACCTAGAGCAGTTCTCTTAGTACTTATTGTAAATCTAGTTTGGTGGTGCTCAATTCTCATAACTTTTGCTTGTCTGTAAACTTTTTATTTTGTTGTCAAATCTGAATGAGAGCCTTCTTGATTGTAGGTTCTTTCATCTTTTTAAATATACTCTGCCACTCCATTAGGTCTTGCAGAATTTCTGCTGAAAAATCAGCTAATAGCCTTACAGGGATTTTCTTGTATGTTATTTGTTGCTTTTCCCTTGTTGCTTTTAATATTTTTTCTTGGTCTTTAACTTTTGTCAGTTTGAGTAATATGTGTCTCAGCATGTTCCTCCTTGGATTTATTTTGTTTGGGACTCTTTGTGCTTCTTGAACCTGAGTGTCTCCTTTCTCACATTAAGGAAGTTTTTGGTTAGAATATCTTCAAATATGTTCTCAAGCCCTTTCTCTTTCTAGGCTACTTCTATCATGTGAATGTTGGTCCATTTAATGTCCCAGAAGTCTCTCAAACTAACTGTCCTCATTTCTTTTTATTCTTTTTTTTCTATGTTCCATAACAGTGATTTCTACCATTCTGTCTGCCAGATCACTTACCTGTTCTTCACCCTTAGTTTTTCAGCTATTGCTTCATTCTAGTGTATTTTTCATCTCAGGTATTAAACTGTCCATCTCAGTTTGTTCTTTAAATTTTCTAACTCTCTGTTGAACATCTTTTGTAACTTCTTGGTCTATGCCTCCATTCTGATTCCAAGATCTTGCATCATCTTCAATATCATGACTCTAAATTATTTTCTAGGTCAATTTCCTATCTTTAATTCATTTACTTGTTCTTGTGCATTATCTTGTTTGCCTGAAACATGCTTCTCTGCCGTCTCATTTTGTCTAACTTTCTGTGTTTGGTCTCTTTTTGCTGACTAGAGGGTCACAGTTCCTCTAGCTTCTGGGATCTGCCCTCTGCTGGGTGAAGTTCATCCTGGGCCTTGTGCAGGGTTCCTGGTAGGAGGGACTGGTGCCTGCCCCCTGGGTTAGTGGAGCTGGATCTTGTCCATCTAGTGGGTAGGGACACATCAAGTGGTGTGTTTAGAGGTGGCTGTAAGGTTATTATGGCTTTAGAAGACTTGTCTATTGGTGAGTGGGTGCATACATGTTTATAGGCTCCTTTCAGGGAGACACTGTCGACTTAGAGTTAGCTGGAGAGAAATGGCAGGGGAAATATCTGTTGGTTTTCCTTGACTCTGAAATGATTAAGACCTGTCTTTAGATGTGTGCTAATAAATGAGAAGTGTGACGTTCAGGAAGCAGCTTTCAGAAGTATTCAGATAAACCTGTTTTAGGGAAAAGACTGGGAGATGGGCGCTCTTTCCTACCCCCAGTGCACTGGGCCCTCTTCTGTGGTGATTCCTCACCCCTCCCCCATTGACGACTGCTTCTTTCTTTGCTATGGTTTTGTGGCTTTGTGGATGCAAGTTTTGTTGGCTTTCAAAGTTAGGAGCTTTGGGGACTCATCATTTGGGTGGAAGTCTTAAAAGTTGGGGTGCTAAATGTGGAGTCCAAACCCTTCACTGTACAAGGAGAAGCTGGGATTTTGGACTTCTTCCTTGATTGTATGAGGCTGTACCAACGTGGGCTTTCTGACAAGAGTGTGTCTCAGCCTTTCCTAGCTATTTCAAAGTATAGGAGTCATTCAGCTCATTTCTGGATTTATTTCAGAAGTAATTGTTCTCTATGTAGTTGTATATTTGCTGTGTCTGTGGAGGGGGGAGTTCAGGAGCCTATGTTTCCATCTTGGTAAATCTCTCCCCAAAAAACTTTTTAAAAGAAGCAAATGGATGTGGTTCTTAACTTCTAACATTTCCAACTTTTGAGATTTAAATTTATCAACTGAAAAACAATGCACAGCCTAAAAGTTGAGAAGTATATTTATTTGGTGGACTTATTGAGGACTTATGCATGGGATACTGCTTCTCAGATAGCTCTAAGGGACTGTTACAAAGAAGTAAGGGATGAGCCTAGATGCTTAGGCTTTTTCTAAAAACAAAACAAAACTCCATGTAGTCAAGCATCAAAAGATTACTGTTAATCACAAAAACAGAGATCTCAAGTTAATGATTTTAGAACTTTTCTATATATGGGAAGATGTGAGAGTCTGGGCTTATTTAAATTATTCTTTCAATACATGCCCTAACTATCTGGGGACAATGTCCTCTTTTCCTCCATCCCACTTCCCTTCAGAGTCCACTGTTCAGGGTATCTGCGGTGGATTGATGGCTTTAAGGCTGAAATATCCTATGTTTATCACAAATTCTAAAAGTACATGTTAAAATACCACATCGATGCTCTTTAATGGATATATAGATTGCTTTATCAGATGTGTTTCTCTCTTTTTTGGTCAGATGTGTTTCTAATATGTGAAAACTTTTATGTATCTATAAATCTAAATGAATTGAAGTTAAAATTGACTATAAGGAAGACATCCATAATTTTTATTAGAGTAAAATTATTTGGAACAGAATAATTATTTGTTTCTTTGTCTTTTGTACCCAGGATTTGTTAATGCAAAACACATCATTCTTTTCCTGAATAAGTTCTAATAACCATTCATTTGATGAAGTCTTTTAAAAGTTTTATCATATATCTCATTTTTGATGAAGATTACTGAGGGATGGTGAATTTAGAGGGTACAAAATAAGGCAGAACTGTAATTGGATCATTCTATATGCATGTTGAGAGTTGCAAATTAGTTTCCTCCTCATGTAGATTTTTCTAAAGATGGTTTAGGAAAGGTAAATGGATGTATGTCTTTGTGGTGAAAATCCATTCTTATCCTAAATGAAATAAATAAGCATGCCCAGTGAAGTGTGCAGCCAGCAGCCTGGTTACAAACGTGTTACCAAAAAACTAGCAGAGATGAAGGCAGGGTTGACAAGAGCAGGAACATTTCAAATGGATGCCAGAGAGGCAGGAAGTCTTCATGAGGGTTACTACAAGGGTCAGGTACAGATGGCTGGAAATGCTTAGCATTGACTCCAAGACAATTATTGAAGTGACTACTGCTGCTGCTGCTAAGTCACTTCAGTCGTGTCCAGTTCTGTGCGACCCCATAGAGGGGTAGCCCCACCAGGCTCCCCTGTCCCTGGGATTCTCCAAGCAAGAACACTGGAGTGGGTTGCCATTTCCTTCTCCAATGCAGGAAAGTGAAAAGTGAAAGTGAAGGCACTCAGTCGTTTCTGACTCTTAGCGACCCCATGGACTGCAGCCTACCAGGCTCCTCCGTCCATGGGATTTTCCAGGCAACAGTACTGGAGTGGATTGCCATTGCCTTCTCTAATTGAAGTGACTAGTTCTGTTTAAATTAAGAGACCAGAATCACCTACCAATAACCTAAAATGGTGACAGCTCCATTTTTTTGAGGAAAGAAGACATATATCTCAGGGTCAGTGATTCTTATTTAAGATGACATCCACCTATCATTTCAGGATGATATAGCATCGATGCATCATTCAAGAAATCTAATCAGATATGGTACCAAAACTGTGCCTTTCACATTTTCAGTTAACAACTTTCCATTGCACTCAACTTTGTGGCATTAGGGGCTAGTGACTGGCAGTAGTTTTGAACTCTCTTGGATTATATGTCATTCATTATGCAATGAATTTTTGTCACAGCTTAAAATCTTCTGTTTAAAAATGCCTTATGAGCCTGTCTCTCTCTAAGAAAGCTTACAGTGTAAGATGTTGAGATATTTTAGCTTCCCAGCCTCCTTTCAATTAGAATGCATGCACATAATTTAGGCTCCACCACCTTGCAACTTGTGCCATGTACTATTAATAGAAATGCCGATTGGCTGGGAAGGAGGAATATGAGGAACAGTAATACAGATTTTCAAGGGCAACAGCAAGAGCAGCACAATGGCTGTATCCACTGGTTGGTGCCCTCAGTGGTGTTTGTATTGGAGAGTCTGAGGTCGGGATGTGACAGTGTCTTCAGTGGACTGGTATTGTGGTATGGGGATTTTTGGCTGTAATCCAGGTTAATGCATTAGCTTCCCTTGTTTTTGACTGTTTTCCAAACCTGGCCTCCCTGGCAATTATGAACTACTCAGTAGCCTTTCAAAAATTTTGTTTTCTGCTTATGTCAGCCAGAGTTGGTTTCTATAAAGCTGACTGATACAGGATGCATACTCAGGTTTCTGATGGTAATTACTTTCTGGAATCAAGTTTGTGGCCTGTAGTTTTTCCACATATAATTTGTCTCTGAAATAGTAGGTGTTCATAACCTATGTGAAAGTCATTCAGTCGTGTCCAACTCTTTCCAACCCCATGATAGTCAATGGAATTCTCCAGGCATGAATACTGCGGTGGGTTGCCACACCCTCCTCCATGAGCCTGGCAGGCTACAGTCCATAGGGTAGCAAGAGTTGGATATGACTGAAATAACAGCACGTACACAAGAAGATCGTCATCATAATCTTTTAAACTCCGTGATTTCAATGTCACATCTTTAAGCTATTCACAAAATCAACATTAAATGAACACCTACTACATGCAGATACTGTACTAGAAGTTGGGATAACTGGTACCTCCCGGTCTCATCATGCTCACTGTGTGAGAAGGGAGATGGACAAAAAACCGAGCAGTTACATTACAGCTTGTGTAAGGACAGTGGGCTTTGGGAACACCTAAGATCATCTGGGTTTTCCAGGTGGTGCTAGTGGTAAAGAACCCACCTGCCAATGCAGGAGACCCAGGTTCATTTCTTGGTCATGAAGATTCCCCTGCAAGAAGGTAAGGCAACCACTCCAGTAATCTTGACTGGAGAATACCATGGACAGAGGAGCCTGGCAGGTTACAGTCCATTGGGTCACAAAGAGGTGGACACGACTGAAATTACTTAGCACACATGCAAGAAGATCATCTATCTAATCCTTCGAAGGAACTGAGTAGCTGCGTATAACATATCTTACTTGAATGTTCTTTTCTTTTTTTTTTTTAATTGTAGTATAGTTGATTTACAATGTTTCAGGTATACAGCAAAGTCATTCAGTGATACATATATACATACGTATTCCTTTTCAGACTATTTTCCATTATAGGCTTCCCTCGTGGCTCAGCTGATAAAGAATCTGCCTTCAATGCAGGAGACCTGAGTTCAATCCCTGAGTTGGGAAGATCCCCTGGAGGGAGGGTATGGTAACCCATACCAGTATTCATGCCTAGAGAATTCCATGGATTTTCATGGGGTCACAAAGAGTCAGACGTGACTGAGAGACTTTCACATAGGTTATTAAAAGATATTGAAATAGTTTCCTGCATTATACAGCATGCCCTTTTGTTTACCTATTTTATACATAGTGGTGTGTATCTATTAATCCAAAACTCTTGATTTATCTCTCCCCCATTTTTTTCTTTGTTAAACACAGGCTTGTTTTCTATGTCTGTCAATCCATTTCTGTTTTATAAATAAATTTATTTATGTCATGTTTATGTCACATTTTGTATATCAAATATAAGTGATAGCAAATTGTATCTGTCTGTGCTTGAGTTACTTAACTTAGTACAATAATCTCTAAGTCCATCCATGTTGCTACAATGGCATTATTTCATTTTTATGGCTGAGTAATATTCCATCGTATATATGTATATGCATATATATATCACATATTTAAAAAATCTTTTTAATCCATTTACATGCCAATGGACTTTTAGGTTATGAACATGTCTTCCAGTTCAGTTCAGTCGCTCAGTCGTGTCTGACTCTTTGTGACCCTATGAATCGCAGCACGCTAGGCCTCTCTGTCCATCACCAACTCCCGGGGTTCACTCAGTACATGTCTTGTCTATTGTAAATAATACTACTATAAATATTGTGGCTCAATAATCTATTTTGTCTTATTTATATCTTCTGCCCCGTTACTTTATTTCCTTATTATTATATTTGCATTATAATACCATTATTCTCAGGTTACCTAGACCTTCACCTGGAAGATAATTCTTACTGTTTCATCCTCCATGTTCACTTAGTTACCCAAATTGCAGACACATACTTGCAACCACAAGTGAAACAGTTTCACGAAGTAATACTTCACTCTGTGGGATAGTCTCTGTTGTAACATATCCTACTCTGTTATATTTCATATTTCCAAAAAATGCAACTTGCAAATCACTAAAACGATTTCATGACTTACTAACATTGTTATTACCCATTCTTGAAAAACTCTGCTTTCTTCTATATATTAAAACTTCTATTTCTAACTTAGATCTTTTAGTCTTTATTTAAGCATAACTCGCCAATCTTAGAAAGTGGTGTGAACAACAAATAAATCTTTCAACCCCTCTTCCCCTAATCTCTAGTCTCATCATAGGTCAAAGGAGCTCCATTTCCTTTCTCCTCCATTAACTTAAATTTAGCATTTATCACTCACACATCAGAGAAACTGCTTTCCCCTAAGGCCACTAGCTATTGTCATTTTTCTAAATCAAACGGCTATGTTTTCATCTTTTTCTGGATGACTACCTCCCTCCTTCAGATACAATTCTTAACATGGTTGCTGTGACCCCCATCTCGTGGTTTTCCTTTTACTTCTCTGGCATCTCCTTATTTTAGGTCTTTTCTTTTCTTTTCTTTTCTTTCTTTCTTTCTTTTTTTTTTTTTGCAGGCTCATCTTCCATCTGGCTATTCAAATTTCTCAAGACTCCAACCTAAGCTTTTCCTCACCCTTTAGTCTCACTATGCTCTCAGCTTTAAGTTCCATGTACATGTTGATGTTTCCCAAAACTGCCCCAGTATTTCTCAGCCTTGGCATTGATATATGGTCATTCTCTGTTATGGCAGTGGGGAGGGGTGGAGCTGTCCTATGCATTGCAGGATATTTAGCAGCATCTTTGGCCTCTGCTTACCAGTAGCAAGATCTCTATCGCCAACTGTAATAACCAGAATTTTTGTAAAAATTTTCAACTGTCCCCTGGGGGAAGGGCAGTCACTCCCTAGCTGAGAATCGCTGTCCTACTCTGACCTCTCATCTGAATACTTGACTTCATTTCCAACCACCTAATCAACAATTTCCACTTGGATGTTCCAAAAACATCTCAAATTCACCATGTCAAAATTGAATGTAACTTAGCTTTTCAATCCTGGTCAATTTACTTAAACCAGAAAGCTAAAAGTCATGCTTAACATCTTTATTCCCTTCCATCATCATTCTCTTCCCAAGCTCAAAACTCTTGAAAATCATTGGAAGTCCAGAAACTCTTGGATCTTTACTTTCCATTCTTTCCTCTAAATCCTCTGTACAAGTTTATTTCTTCTTTTTAAAAATCTTCTAAAATTTCCCCAGAAGAAAATCTTGCACTGACCCTCCCACTTCATGCTTGAATTATACCATCAGCCTTTTTACTACTCATCCCTGATTCTGGCTCCAGTTTTTCTCTCTTTCCCTTCTAGTGTATATATATATATATATATATATACACACACACACACACACACACAGATGTCTTCCTGAAAACCTGTCAGTGATTTCAAATCTCCATGTTTATTCCTTTACTCAATAGCTAAAAATTGAACCTAAATTTCCTTCTGTTTAGATACTTCAGTCCAGTTTCTATAGCTTTCCCTAACCTGATACCTCTCCCTTAGGACCTATCGCTGCCCATCCCTGTCCAAAGATGTTCTCTGCTCCTGATATACTGACCATATCATCAATATCTTATCTGGATATTTGCATATGCTGTTCTCATCTGTAATTCTCTTGTCTCCTTTCCACTCACTGAAATCTCTGTCTCTGAGGGAAAGTTCAGTAAATCTTCTTCTAGCTAATTTACTCCACAGACTTCTTCCTGCTCTATAATCTCCCATTTATACTTTTAGTCAACACAATTTTTGTAAATTGCTTAACCTTCTTTTAATTTCATGCACATTAGATTGTCTACTGCCAACATGATGGCAAGTTTATTAAAAGCAAGGTCTTCATCTTACCTGTCATTTAGATTCCATGTTTCATTGATCAGAATGACTGGTACATGTTTAATAAGTGTTTGAATAAATATTGCTACATTTAAAAACCTTCTAGAAAAAGGAGATCTCTTTCAGTCATTTTTTCCCAGAAAGTTTTCCGTATACATTTACATACTCCCTTCTTTTCGAGCTTAAACCTCATTGTCTTGTTTTGAACTCACAGAAATAAAAATGAGAATTATTTAACAAACGTAAAAAATTATGTCATCCTTTCACCTTGTTGAAGTTATATTAAAAAAAAATTCCATTACAGAGAAGATTTAAATGCTTTTATTAAAAGAAATTTTTCTCTTGTAAATGTTTAGGACTGTTCTTTTGAAATCATTTTGGAATCCCTTTTCTTTTTAAAAGAAGAATAATAAATGGAAGTATTATTGGAATCCAATTACTCTTGGGGTCAATGTCTACTGAAAAGAACAGGCACGATGAGGAGAAAGAGCTCATCTCAGAAGAGGAAGCAGGAATTCTGATTAGGTGCCTGGAATCATTTTCTGCGGGGGTGAGTTTTAACGTTTGAAGGTTAGAAAGGTGAACTCAAGCTGAGCACAGTGGATGACAATTGCCTACTTTTGCTAAGAAAATTAACTTAGAAATGATTTATTGTTGGATTCAGAAAAGTTTGTGTTGGTTCTCAGAAGAGAAGGCTGAGGGGTTTCACCAGTTTCTGCTGGTGAATGCTGGCTATCCACCCAAGTCCACCAATCAGTAGTGGATGTCAGAAATTATACTGAATGTCCTGATTCCTCTGATAATAGCCAGGAAATGAACATATCCTGGAAGATGTCCAGAACTGGAAAAGCCTTTGGATTTCAACACTGTCCCATAGAGATGCATTTTGCAATATTTTCTCTAGTATCAACCTTAGTATTCAATTCCAAACATTCTCTAAGGATCTCCAAGAATTTTGCATATGCATTCACATTTACTGAGTCTTTTTGGCAGAAGAATCATGTGTTGTAGGCTTGTTTTCAGATTGTGGGTGTAAATAAATAAGGTCCATATTCAGACTTAAACAAAATTTATCTAACACCTTCCACATATCAGACACTGTGCTGATTTTAAAGTTGTGGCTTTCCTGTAATTTTTTCAGCAACACTATGAAGTCAATATTAATATTCCCATTTTACAGAAACATCATTGATGCTCAGAAAAGTTATGCAGTTTGTCAAAGATATCTAGTAAGAATCTGATTCCTGGATGAAAATGCATACTATTTGACTTCAAGTCTCATTATTTGTTTCATGCTACCCTAGAGGAAGTCTTGCAAGCATGCCAAATCCTGTGAAAGTTGTCTTCCAGCTGAAAACAAACAACCACGTGAAATAAAGTGAGTATGATGTTCTACGGCTCTGTTTTTCATGTGAATGAAGTAGGGATGTGAATCATGTAATTTCAGGTCACACAAGCTGTTGAGAATTTGATAGAAAATCTTTCAGAGCATGTGAACTCACACACTTGCCTATTTGGTATTGTTCAGTCACTAAGTTTGTCCAACTCTTTGTGACCCCATAGACTGCAGCATGCCAGACTCCTCTTTAACTGTCTCCTGGAATTTGCTCAAGTTCATTTCAATTGAGTAAAAAAAGTTATCTAACCATCTCATCCTCTGCCACCCCTTTCCCCCTTTTTTCTTCAAACTTTCCCAGCATAGAGTCTTTTCAAATGACACTTGCCCATAACTGCACATAAAAATGTCCTAGCAGTTTATAGACTGGGGATCTCATATTTGAGGCTCTCAAGAGACATCAGGGCTATGGTTGTGCTTTAATTGATCAATAGGGTGCGCTTATGTTTGCTTTAACTAGTTTTGAAATTACTGTTAGGCAGGACAGATATTCTCATAAATTTGCCTCTGGCCTCATTTTTCTCTGATCATTACTTATAGCTGGTTCACACCATTCTGTGACCTTCTTGATCCCTCAAGACATTTGAACTTGAATTTCTGATTAAAGTCTCCACAATCCATTATAATTTCACCTCAGGACCCACTGATTTCATAGCCTGATGATTCTAGGCTTCACCTCCATAGGGGATAGCATAATCATACAACTGATTAATTTCAGTAAAAGCTAGACTTTGTTAGGTGAAGAGGACAGTTATATTGAAGGTATTGTTCTTAGCCTCCAGAAGCTCACAGACTAGTAAGCGTATAATTATATAAAAATACATACCATGCAACATAAGAGGTATAAACAGGTAAAGAATAAATATTGACATCTTCAACAGAGTATGTAACTTCTGAATTGTGTCTTGAAATTACAGACATTTTCTAAGGAACTAAGCATAAAGGGCATTTTCAATACATGAGAAAACTTAAATGTATTAAAGTGTGTAGCCTAATTGAGTAACAACAAATGATTGTAATTATGACATCATGTGCATTTGAATAATAAGTTCAGTTCAGTTCAGTTCAGTTGCTCAGTTGTGTACGACTCTTTGAGACCCCACGAATCACAGCACACCAGGCCTCCCTATCCATCACCAACTCCTGGAGCTCACCCAGACTCATGTGCATCAAGTCGATGATGCCATCCAGCTATTTCATCCTCTATCGTCCCCTTCTCCTCCTGCCCTGAATCCCTCCCAGCATCAGTCTTTTCCAATGAGTCAACTCTTCACATGAGGTGGCCAAAATATTGGAATTTCAGCCTCAGCATCAGTCTTTCCAATGAACACCCAGGATGGCTCTCCTTTAGGATGGACCGGTTGGATCTCCTGCAGTCTTCTCCAATACCACGGTACAAAAGCATCAATTCTTCAACACTCAGCTTTCTTCACAGTCCAACTCTCACATCCATACATGACTACTGGAAAAATCATAGCCTTGACTGGAAGGACATTTGCTGGCAAAGTAACGTCTCTGCTTTTGAATATACTATCTAGGTTGGTCATAACTTTCCTTCCAAGGAGCGCATCTTTTAATTTCATGGCTGCAGTTGCCATCTGCAGTGATTTTGGAGCCCCCAAAAATAAAGTCTGACACTGTTTCTACTGTCTCCCCATCTATTTCCCATGAAGTGATGGAACCAGATGCCATGATCTTCATTTTCTGAATGCTGAGCTTTAAGCTTTCACTCTCCTCTTTCACTTTCATCAATAGGCTTTTTAGTTCCTCTTCATTTTCTGCCATAAGGGTGGTATCATCTGCATATCTGAGGTTATTGATATATCTCCTGGCAATCTTGATTCCAGCTTGTGTTCTTCCAGCCCAGTGTTTCTCATGATGTATTCTGCATATAAGTTAAATAAGCAGAGTGACAAGGAGCCTTGACATACTCCTTTTCCCATTTGGAACCAGTCTGTTGTTTCACTCCAGTTCTAACTGGTGCTTCCTGACCTGCGTACAAATTTCTCAAGAGGCAGTTCAGGTGGTCTGGTAATCCCATCTCTCAGAATTTTCCACAGTTTGTTATGATCCACACAGTCAAAGACTTTGGCATAGTCAATAAAGCAGAAATAGATGTTTTTCTGGAATTCTCTTGCTGTTTTGATGAACCAGCAGATGCTGGCAATTTGACCTCTGGTTCCTCTTCCTTTTCTAGAACCAGCTTGAACATCTGGAATTTCATTGTTCATGTATTGCTGAAGCTTGGCTTGGAGAACTTTTGAGTATTCCTTTACTAGCATGTGAGTTGTGTGCAACTGTGCAGTAGTTTGAGCATTCTTTGGCATTGCCTTTCTTGGGATTGGAATGAAAACTGAACTTTCCCAGTCCTGTGGCCAATGCTGAATTTTCCAAATTTGCTGGCATATTGAGTGCAGCACTTTCACACCATCATCTTTCAGGATTTGAAATAGTTCAACTGGAATTCCATCACCTTCACTAGCTTTGTTCACAGTGATGCTTTCTAAGGCCCACTTGACTTCACATTCCAAGATGCCTGGCTCTAGGTGAGTGATCACATCATCATGATTATCTGGGTCATGAAGATCTTTTTGTACAGTTCTTCCATGTATTCTTGCCACCTCTTCTAAATATCTTCTGATTCTCTTAGGTCCATACCATTTCTTTCCTTTATCGAGCCTATCTTTAGATGAGACACAGATGTATAGAACGGACTTTTGGCCTCTGAGGGAGAGGGAGAGGGTGGGATGATTTGGGAGAATGGTATTAAAACCTGTATTCTATCATGTAAGAAATGAAGTGCCAGTCTATGTTGGATACAGTTGCAGTTAAATAAGGAGAATGTTATACAGTATGGAAGGATCTTATATATTGCCATAACATGTTTGGAAGGACTGATGCTGAAACTCAAATTCCAATACTTTGGCCACCTGATGCGAAGAACTCACTCATTTGAAAACAACAACAACAAAACCCTCTCATGCTGGGAAAGATAGAAGGCGGGAGGAGAAGGGGACGACAGAGGATGAGATGGTTGGATGGCATCACTGACTCAATGGACATGAGTCTGAGTAAATTCTGGGAGTTGGTGATAGACAGGGAGGCCTGGCATGGTGCAGTCCATGGGGTCTCAAAGAGCTGGACATGACTGAGCGACTGAACTGAACTGAACATGTTTAGATTTAATTCAATATGCAATGAGAGTTACAAGTGATTTCAATTCTCAGATAATATGACCATGTTTGCTATTTTGTTTTTTAAGAAACTGGAGTTCAAATTAGAAGAGAAAGACAACATAGAGATCATATTCAGACCTTATTTAATAGCCCAAGTAAGGAATATGAGGGCTTTAACTAAAGAAATGGCAATGATTATGAAGAAGCATAGTTTCAAGGGATTATTAAGAGGTATGATGGACCATATTGATTAAAGGGAGAGAGGAGTAGGCCTATGTATAATGCTCCAGGGTAAAAATGGACAGCTGCAGTCCTGTGGTCCTACAAAGGGTGATCATAACATACAATAGAAGGGACATTACCCCAGTGGATGGAACGTTGAGCAATGTATTTGATCATCCACTTTGTGTGTAAAGAGAAGTGGCCCAGGACAAATATAGTTAAACTCTTTGACTGTGATGAATGGCTTGGTTGGCTGATCAGAATCCTGGTAGAGGAGCAAGATAGGAAGTTCAGAGACAAAAGGTCTGGGGAAGAAAGATATACAGTGACCTATAGGAGTGGACACAATCTATGAGGATCTTTGTATTATATGTTAATGTTCACCAGAAAACATTTCCTGCAGAAGACCCCAAAACAACCAAGTGAACAGGCTGATATATACAGTAGATGTCAACCAGCATCTGTCCCCAGAATTTCCTGTGTTTGCACAATAGGTTCACAAATGAAGTAGGTAAGGTGGGAGATAGAGGAGCCTTGCATGGGCCTCTTCTCACTAAGGCTGGCCTAAATTCTACTGTTATATAGTATTCTGGCCTTCTAGTAACAGATGCTGACCTCCTTGATACAGTACCATACCTTAAGGAGACAATATAACAACTTAAAGTCAACTTCTACCTTATAAAGGAAGATGTTTCATTTTGATTTAGACTGACACACATTTTGGTTATGAGTTTGCCTTCCTGCTGGAGGACCTAAGCCCAACGTTACTATCTGATGCCTCATAAAATGTCTATAATGATATGCTATTTAACATTGCCTCAGCTCAAAGAATCATTTTACAGCAAAGGAGTTATAGTATGGAGTGAGCATGTGGCCAAGGAAATTACTGGTCCTTCCACTTAGCGCAATATCTAGAAAGGCTTTTTAAAGGCACAACAATGAGAATCACGTTCTCTTTCAGAATATGGTAT
Source organism: Nanger dama (assembly GCA_917880005.1). NCBI lineage: Eukaryota > Metazoa > Chordata > Mammalia > Artiodactyla > Bovidae > Nanger > Nanger dama. Next base: position 19,240,125 of record CAKJTW010000014.1, read on the forward strand.
ACACCTTAATTCTTAGACCATTGTATGGTAATGTGTCTCCAGTTCACGAATCCAATAATCAAGGAATTGAAATAAAAGTGGTTCTATTGGCCATGATTTCCAGTGACTCATCAGAGAAACTTTGTGGTTTTTATCCTCATAAATTTGTGTCCCTAGAAGACCTAGAGTCCACTGAGGGTTCACATTCCTCAGGGATATAGTGAGAGGCCAATAAAACTTAAAGATAGAGCTACAAGCAGTTACTTTGGGATCATTGTGTTAAAGACCACTAAACAAGAGTAGTTGAATATGATTAGCATGAAGAAGGGGAACTGCTGCCGCTGCATACTGAGGCATGGAGGAGTACAGTTAAGACTTCAGAGTTCTAATGGGATATTTTTTTACCTGTTAGTGGAAAAGTACAGTAACTGGAAAGAACCAGATCTTTGGACCTGGACTATGAGAATAGAGGATCTGTGTCGTCCCACTAGGCCAGCCGCATAAACTAGCAGAAGTACTAGCCAAGATGGAGGGGGAATCTAATATGGGTAGTGAAAGAGGGAGATAATAAGCATCAGTTATAGTCTCAGGACCTTCTATACCAGTGGGAGCAGTAATTCGTGCCATTAACTTTTAGAAGTTTTTAAGAGATTGTGATGAATTACAGTCCTAGAGAAGCTGCGCCTGGTTACTGAAAACTAAATGAAGTAAGTGGAACCAGGCAATACAAGTTGTCGCCCAGGGTTAGTCATTTTGCCACCCTAGATCCCCTTCACCAGTGCACCAATAAATATATCACAGTTGCTGTTACTGCTAAAAGACAGCAGCTGAAGACTCATGATTGTTTCTTCTACAGAGAATTGTCTTCTGCTGAGCAGGAGCCATTTTTCCCCCAGGAGACCTATCTACGGTACCCCTCTAGGAGAAGCCAGCAGCTAATAGCTGACTCATGTGAGTGTAAAGACTCATCTTAAGTCAAGGTGCTATTACTGGTGTAGAGCAGAACAAATATCCTTATTTAGCATTTTATGCTATCTTGCTTTCCTCATTAGCTTTATAATGAGATCAGGTTCTGCATTTATCACTAGAGCAGGCAAAAAGATATGACACTGAGAGATGAATTCCCCAGGTTGGTAGGTGCCCAATATGCTACTGGAGATTGGTGGAGAAATAACACCAGAAAGAAGGAAGAGATGGCATCAAAATGAAAACAATATCCAGTTGTAGATGTGACTGGTGATAGAAGTAAAGTCTGATGCTGTAAAGAACAATATCGCATATGAATCTGGAATGTTAGTTCCATGAATCAAGGTAAATTGGAAGTGGTCAAACAGGAGATAGCAAGACATTTTAGCAAGAACATGCAAATTTTATTAAATGGACTTGAACGTGCAAATTTAATTCAGATGATCATTATATCTACTACTGAAGGCAAGAATCCCTTTGAAGAAATGGAACAGCCCTCATAGTAAAATAAGTAAGTAAGTAAATAAATAAATGAGTCCAAAATGCAGTATCTGGGGGCAATCTCAAGAACGACAGAATGGTTTAGGTTCATTTCCAAGATAAACCATTCAATATCACAGCAATCCAAGTCCATTCCCCAAGCACTCATGCAAAAGAAGTTGAAGTTGAATGGCTCTATGAAGGCTTATAAGACCTTCTAGAACTAACACCAGAAAAAAGATGTCCTCTTCATCATAGGGGACTGGAATGCAAAAGTAGGAAGCCAGGAGATACTTGGAGTAACAGGCAAGTTAGACCCTGGAGTACAAAATGAAGCAGGGAAAAGGCTAACAGATTTTGCCAAGAAAATGCACTGGTCATAGAAAACACACACCTCCAACAACACAAGAAAGGATTCTATACATGGACATAACCGGATAGTCAATACCAAAATTGGATTGATTATATTCTTTGCTGCTGAATATGGAGAAGCTCTATATAGTCAGCAAAAGCAAGCCCAGGAGCTGACTGTTGCTCAGATCATGAATACCTTATTGCAAAATTGAGACATAAATTGAAGAAAGTAGGGAAAACCAGTAGTCCATTCAGGTATGACCTAAATCAAATACCTTACTATTTTTCAGTGGAAGTGACAAGTAGATTTAAGGGATTAGATCTGATAGAGTGCCTGAAGATTTATGGACAGAGGTTCATGACATTGTGCAGGAGGCAGTGATCAAGACCATCCCCAGAAAAAAAATTAAAAAGGCAAAACGGTTGCTTGATGAGACCTTACAAATACTTGCTGCTGCTGCTGCTAAGCTGCTTCAGTCGTGTCAGACTCTGTGCGAACCCATACATGGCAGTTCACTAAACTCCCCATCCCTGGGATTCTCCAGGCAAGAATACTGGAGTGGGTTGCCATTGCCTTCTCCAACAAATACCTGAGAATAGAAAAGCTAAAGGCAAACAAGAAAAGGAAAGATATACCTATCTGAATGCAGAGTTCAAAGAATAGCAAGGAGAGGTAAGAAAGCCTTCATGCAAAGAAATAGAGGAAAACAATAACATGGGAAAGACTAGAGATCTTTTCAAGAAAATTACAGATGCCGAGGGAATATTTTATGCAAAGAAGGACACAATAAAGGGCAGAAACGGTATGGACCTAACAGAAACAAAAGATATTAAGAAGAGGTGGCAGGAATACACAGCAGAGCTATACAAAAAAAAAAAAAAAGATCTTCATGATCCAGATAACCATGATGGTATGATCACTCACCTAGAGCCAGACATCCTGGAACACGAAGTCAAGTGGGACTTAGGAAGCATCACTACAAACAAAGGTAGTGGAGGTTATTGTATTCCAGTTGAACTATTTCAAGTCTTAAAAGATGATGCTGTGAAAGTGCTGCACTCAATAGGCCAGCAAATTTGGAAAATGCAGTGGTGGCCATAGGACTGGAAAAGGTTATTTTTCATTCCAATCTCAAAGAAAAGCAATGCCAAAGAATGTTCAAACTACCACAAAATTGCACACAACTAGCATGTTAGTAAAGTAATGCTCAAAATTCTCCAAGCCAGGCTTCAACAGTATGTGAATCATGACCTTCTGGATGTTCAAGCAAGATTTAGAAAAGGCAGAGGAACCAGAGATCAAATTGCCAACATTTGTTTGATCATTGAAAATCAAGAGAATTCCAGAAAAACATCTACTTCTGCTTTATTGATTACGCCAAAGCCTTTGACTGTGTGGATCACAACAATCTGTGGAAAATTCTTAAAGAGATGGGAATATCAGACCACCTTACCTACCTCCTGAGAAATCTGTATACAGGTCAAGAAATAACAGTTAGAAATAGACATGGAGCAGTTTACTGGCTCCAAACTTTTAAAGGAGTTATGTCAAGGCTGTATATTATCATTCTACTTATTTAACTTACATGCAGAATACATCATGCGAAATGTTGGGCAGGATGAAGCACAAGCTGAAATTAAAATTACCTGGAGAAATATCAATAATCTCAGATATGCAAATGATGCCACCCTTATGGCACAAAATGAAGAAGAACTAAAGAGCCTCTTGATGAAAATGAAAGAGGAGAGTGAAAAAGCTGACTTAAAACTCAACATTCAAAACATGAAGATCATAGCATCCGGTCCCATCACTTTATGGCAAATTAGATGGGGAAACAATGGAAACAGTGAGATACTTTATTTTCTTGGGCTCCAAAATCACTGCAGATGGTGACTGCATCCATGAAATCAAAAGATACGCCTCTTGGAAGGAAATTTATGACAACAACCTTAGACAGCATACTAAAAACAGAGACATTACTTTGCTGACAAACATCCATCTGGTCAATGCTATGGTTTTTCCAGTAGTCATGTATGGATGTGAAAGTTGGACTATAAATAAAGTTGAGTGCTGAAGAATTGATGCTTTTGTACTGTGGTTTTGGAGAGGACTCTTGAGAGTCCCTTGGACTGCAAGGAGATCAAACCAGTCAATCCTGAAGTTATTCAGTCCTGAATTTTGTTTGGAAGAACTGATCCTGAGGCTGAAATTCTAATACTGTGGTTACCTGATGCAAAGAACCAACTTATTAGAAAAGACCCTGATGCTACAAAAGATTGAAGGCAAGAGAAGTGGACAAGAGGATGGGATGGTTGGATGGCATCGCTGACTTGATGGACATTAGTTTGAGCAAGCTCAGGAGTTGGTAATGGACAAGGAAGCCTGGTGCCCTATAGTCTGTGGGATCACAGAGATTTGGACACGACTGAGTGGCTGAATTGAACTGAACTGATGTTCTGCCTCTTATGAGCTTAAAGATTCAGGAGATCTGGTTTGGAGGTATGTATATGAAATACTCAAGGAGAATAGGAAAAATAAGAGAAATAAAGACAAACTTTGAAGCGCATTACATTTGGATGGACGTTCAGGAAAATAATTTAGAGCAGGAGATAAAGAGTAGAAGAAGGAAGCAGTGAGAAAGTAGTAGGAAAGAGTGAGAATGTATTTCAGACCTCATCTACTCTGTATTATAGCAACAAGCATCCAACCGAAGAAGAAAATTTAATGAAAAGATTGGCAATTTTGATTAAGATGAGATGAGGCTGTCAGATGTGATATGGATTGGAAATTCACTGACATTCTCAGAAGTATTTCATATTTACCATAGAAATTTTTTTTAATAGAAACTGTGTACTTATGGATCAGTTGTTGGTTATGACACCACTTATGAGATTCTGTGCTCTGGACACATCTGCTTTTCAACACTATATACTTTCAATATATGCCAGTTTTGTTAAACTGAGGTCGTAGGTGTAGGGCGCAAGCAGAAGTAGCTGGAAGATTTTTGTATCCTAGCGTGCTGCTACATATGAAGATCTGTTCATGAAAAAATGATGGATTATTCAAAAGTGCTGTTGCAACAAATGGCTGGCCATCTGTAAAGGAAAAAAAGTGGACTTTAAACTCACTTCTTACATTTAAATAAATCCCATATGGACCAAAAATTTAAACATAAAAAAAATAACTATAAAAGTCTCAGGGTAAAAATAAAACAGGCAAACTTTTTATAGTTTTCATGTGGGGAATGTCTAAGTAAAACAAAAGTCAGCAACTATAGATGAAAACAGTGTATTAAAATTTCTGGAGAACAAAAATCATAGTATTTGATGATAGCTAAGGTTTGAATACTACATGTGTGTTTATGAGTACTATCCCATTTATTCGTCTAAACAAATATACAAAGTAAACATTATTGTTATCCTCCTTCAAAGCTAAGACAGCAGAAGCTCAGAAGGATTAGGCTAATTTTATATAATTACAAAATAGTAAGAAGCAGAGTTAGAATCCAATCCAAGTGTTATTCTTCTAAAGCCTATGGTTTATTTTTAACTTTTTTATTTTGAAAAAAGTTTTAGATTTACAGAAATTGTACAGTGAGCTCCTATATATCCCTCATCAGGTTTCCCTTAATGTTGACATCTTACATAACCATGCTGCTGCTACTGCTGCTAAGTCACTTCAGTCGTGTCCAACTCTGTGTGACCCAACAGACAGAAGCCCGCCAGGCTCCTCTGTCTGGTATTCTCCAGGCAAGAATACTGGAGTGGGTTGCTATTTCCTTCTCCACACATAGCCATAGTAGTGTTATAAAAACTAAGGAATTAATATTGGTTGAACTTCAGACTTTATTAGAGTTTGCTAATTTTTTCCACTATCATTCTTTTTCTGTTTCCAGATACAAGCTAATATCTGACACTACCTTTTAAAATTGCATTTATTGCTTTCTTGTGTGTTTATTGACTATGTTTCCTATGTGTTCTGGATATTAATGCCTTATCAGATATATGATTGCAAATACTTTCTCCTATTCTGTGAAGTTCCTTTTCACTTTCTTTTTAGTGTCTTTTGATGTATAAAAATATTTAATTTTGATGAAGTGCAATTGTTTTTGGCTGTCTATGTTTTTAGTGTTATATAAAGAAAAATTATTACAAAATAAAGTATCATAAAGATTTTCCTCTTCTTTCTTCTAAAGCTCATAGCTCTAGCTTTTATATTTAAGGGTTTTTTTTTAAAGAAAAATTATTATTTTTAACTGGAGAATAATTACTTTACAATACTGTGATTTTTATTTTTTTTGCTATACATCATTATGAATCAGCCAAAGGTGCACATGTGTCCCCCATCCCTCTGGGTTATCCAGAGAACCAGTTTTGAGTGCCCTGCTTCATGCATTGAACTTGCACTGGTCATCAGTTTTACATATGGTAATATACATGTTTCAGCACTATTCTCTGAAATCATCCCACCCTCACCTTCCTCCCACATAGTCCAAAAGTCTGTTCTTTACATCTGTGTCTCCTTTGCTGCCTTGCATATAGGATTGCCATTACTGTATTTCTAAATTCCATATATATGCATTAATATAGAGTACTGGTGTTTCTGACTTAATTTACTCTGTATAACAGTCTCCAGTTTCATCCACCTCATTAGAACTGACTCAAATGCCTTCCTTTTTATAGCTGAGTAATATCCCATTGTGTATATGTATCACAGCTTCCTTATCCATTCATCTCCCAGTGGACATTTAGGTTGCTTCCATGTCCTAGCTATTGTAAACAGTGCTGCAATGAACAGTGGGCTAAATGTGTCTCTTTCAATTCTGGTTTCCTCCATGTGTATGCCCAGAAGTGGGATTGCTGGGTCATATGCAGTTCTATTCCCAGTTTTTTAAGGAACCTCCACACTGTTCTCTATAGTGTTTGTACCAGTTTGCATTCCAACCAACAGTGTAAGAGTGTTCCCTTTTCTCCACACTCTCTCCAGCATTTATTGTTTGTAGACTTTTTGATGGTAGCCATTCTGACCATCATAAGATGATACCTCTTTGTTTTGGCTTTCATTTCTCTAATAATGAGTGATGTTGAATATCTTTTCATGTGTTTATTATCTATCTGTATGTCTACTTTGGAGAAATCTTTGTTTAGTTCTTTTGCCCATTTTTTGATCGGGCTTTTTTTTTTTTTTTTTTCTTTCTGGTATTGAACTGAATGAGCTGCTTGTATATTTTGGAGATTACTTCTTTGTCAATTTTTCAATTGCTATTAGTTTCTCCCATTCTGAAGGCTGGCTTTTCACCTTCTTACCTTCTTTATAGGTTCCTTCACTGTGCAAAACCTTTTGAGTGTAATTAGGTCCCATTTGTTTATGTTTTTTTTTATTTCTATTACTCTGGGAAGTGGACCGTAGAGGATCCTGCTGTGATTTATGTCAGAGAGTGTTCTGTTTTCCTTTAAGCTTTGTAGATTCTGGCTTACATTTAGATCTTTAATCCACTTTGAGTTTATTTTTGTGTATGGGGTTAGTTTTACTCTTTTTACATGTGGTTGACCAGTTTTCTCAGCACCATTTGTTAAAGAGATTGTCTTCTCCATTGTATATTTTTGCCTCCTCTGTCGAAGATAAGGTGTCCATAGGTGTGTGGGTTTATCTCTGGGCTTTCTGTTTTGTTCCGTCGATCTATACTTCTGTCTTTGTGCCAGTACCATACTGTCTTGATGACTGTAGCTTTGTAGTATAGTCTGAAGTCAGGAAGGTTGATTCCTCTAGTTCCTTTCTTCTTTCTTAAGATGGATTTGGCAATCGAGGTTTTTTGTGTTTCTATACAAATTGTGACATTATTTGCTCTAGTTCTGTGAAAAATACCATTGGTAGCCTGATAGGGAAGGTAGTATATTCATTTTCACTATATTGATTCTTCCAATCCACAAACATGGTATATTTCTCCAATATTTGTTTCATCTTTGATTTCTTTCATCAGTGTTTCATAGGTCGTTTGTTCCTTTAGGTAAATTTATTCCTTAAATATTTTATTCTTTTTGTTGCAATGGTGAATGGGATTTTTCCTTAATTTTTCTGTTTTCTCATTGTTTACAAATCAGTTTTGAGTTAATTTTTGTATATGGTCTGACACAAGGGCTCAATTTTGTTCTTTCACTTGTGAATATCCTCTTTTCTCAGCACCATTTGTTGACAAAATTGTCCTTTTTTCATTCAAGGGTCTTGGGACCCTTGTCAAAAATCATTTGAACATATATATATGAGAGTTTTATCTTGGGCCTCTGTAATAAATTTTTATTCTATTCCCTTTATATATATTTGTCTTTATGCCATTACCACAGTGTTTTGATTACTGTAGGCTTGGAGTAAAATTTGAAATATTGAAAAGTAAAAAATAATTTTAAAAAGAAAAATAAAATAAAATATAAGGGCTCTAAATTTGTTATTCATTTCTAAAATTATTTTAGTTGTTTGGCATCCCATGTGTTTTCATATAAATTTTAAAATGGATTTTTCCTATTTTTAAAATAATATCATTGGAATTTTGATAGGGATCACACTGAATTTGTAGATTAGGCAGTATTGACGTATTAGCTGTATTAAGTCTTCTTACCAATGAATGCAGAATATTTTTTCATTTTTAAATGTTTTTAAAATTTCTTTCATCCATATTTTATAGTTTTCTGTGTACGAGTTTTTCATCTCCTTGGTTAAGCCTATTTATTATATTATGCTTTTTTGATACTGTTATAAGTAAGTTTATATTTTTATTGAAGTATATTCAATAGATAATATTGTATTAGTTTCAGGTGTACTGCAAAGTGATTCAGTTATGTAAATATACAGACATATATTCAGATATTTTCTTTACAGATCATTATAATTTATCTACTCTAGTTCCCTGTGCTATACAGTAAATCTTTGTGGCTTATCTACTTTATGTATAATACTTTGTATCTGTTAATACCATGCTCATAGTTTATCCTTCCACCCCTTTCCCTTTTGGTAATCATCAGCTTGTGTTGTGTGTCTGTGAGCCAGTTTCTATTTTGTATATAGATTCATAGGGCTTCCCTGGTGGCTCAGAGGTTAAAGCATCTGCCTGGAATGCAGGAGAGCCAAGTTCGATCCCTGGGTCAGGAAGATCCCCTGGAGAAGGAAATGGCAACCCACTCTAGTACTCTTGCCTGGAGAATCCCATGGAGGGAGGAACCTGGTAGCTACAGTCCATGGGGTCACAAAGAGTTGGACACAACTGAGTGACTTCACTTTCACTTTCACTTTCACTTTCACTATATAGATTCATTTGTATTATTTTTTGAAATTTCACATACAAATGATATTATATTTGTCTTTCTCTGCATTACTTTATTTAATATGATATTTTTAGGTCCATTGATGTTGCTGCAAATGACATTATTTCATCCTTTTTATGACCAAATAATATTCCATTGTGGGTTTCCCCAGTGGCTCAGTAATTAAGAATCCACATATAATGCAGGTGACACAGAGATGTGGGTTTCTTCTTTTGATTGGAAAAATCCCCTGGAGGAGGAAATGGCAACTCATTCCAGTAATCTTGCCTGGAAAATCCCATGGACAGAAGAGCCTGATGGGCTATAGTCTGTAGGGTCACAAAAGAGTCAGACATGACTGAGAGGCTGAACAATAAGAAACAATTCTGCATTGTATATATCTACATCACATGTTAAATCAATTTTCTGTTGATGGGCACTTGGATTGTTTCCATGTATTGGGTATTGTAATTAGTGTTGCTGTGAACACTGGGTTGCATGGATATTTTCAAATGAGAGTTTTCATTTTTTTCTGAATGTGTCCAGGAGTGGGATTGTTGGATCATATGGTAGATCTATTTTTACTTTTATGAGGAACTTCCATATTGTCTTCCATAGTGGCTATGTCAACTTACAACACCACCAACAGTGTCGATGGGTTCCTTATATCCACAACTTCTCCACACGTTTTATTTATAGTCTTTTTGATGATAACCTTTCTTTTTCTAAATTTTTATTTTTTTAAATTTTATTTTACTTTATTTTACTTTACAATACTGTATTGGTTTTGCCATACATCAACATGAATCCACCTTCTAACAGACGTGAGATGATACCTCATTATGGCTTTGATATGCATTTCTTTAATAATAAGTGATGTTGAGCATCTTATCATGTACCTGTTGGATAACTGAATGCTTCTTTGTAGAGTGTCTACTTAGAAATCTGCTCATTTTTTTCGTTTTTTGAATGAGTTGGTTTTCTTTGTTTTTTAATAATGAGTAACATGAGTTTGTATATTAACTCCTTGTCAGTCGCATAGTTTGCAAATATTGAGTTGACCAAAAAGTTTGTCTGAAAGTTATGAAAAACACGAATGAACTTCATAGCCAACCCAGTATTTTATCCCAGTCAGTAGGTTGTATTTCCATTGTTTCAAATGATTTCCTTTGCTGAGAAAAAGCTTTCAAGTTTATTTTTGTATGTCATGTGAGGCAGTTCCCTAATTTTTTGATTTACGTGTAGCTGTCCAGCATTCTCCATATCACTTGCTGAAGAAACTCTTTATTGAATATTCTCACCTCAATTGTTTTCTTAATTTCGTTTTCAGATCACCTATTAGTAGTGTATAGAAACACAGCTTTTGCATAATGATTCTATATCTTTCAACTTTATTCTTTTTAAGAATTCTTGTGGACTCTTTAGGTTTTTCTGCAGATAACTTTTGTTATCTGTGAACAAAGATAGTTTTACTTCTACTTTTCCAGTTTGGATGCTTTTCACTTATTTTTCTTGTCTTAACTGCTCTAGTGAGAACTTTCAGTGCTATGTTGAATGGCAGAAGTAGGCATTTTATTCTTATTTCTGATGTAAGAGATAACTTTCAGTCTTTCACCACTGAGTGTGATTTCATTTGTGGTTTTTAATATATGGCCTTTTGGGGAGCTTCCTATATTTCTAGCTTGTTGCATTTGCTTTTTCTTGAAAAAATGTTTATCTCTGGACTTTCTATTTTGTTCTGTTGATCTATATTTCTGTCTTTGTGCCACTACCATACTGTCTTGATGACTGTGGCTTTGTAGTAGAGCCTGAAGTCAGGCAGGTTGATTCCTCCAGTTCCATTCTTATTTCTCAAGATTGCTTTGGCCATTCGAGGTTTTATGTATTTCCATACAAATTGTGAAATTATTTGTTTTAGCTCTGTGGAAAACACCGTTGGTAGCTTGATAGGGATTGCGTTGAATCTATAAATTACTTTGGGTAGTATACTCATTTTCACTATATTGATTCTTCTGATCCATAAACATGGTATATTTCTCCATCTATTAGTGTCCTCTTTGATTTCTTTCATCAGTGTTTTATAGTTTTCTATATATAGGACTTTAGTTTCTTTAGGTAGATATATTCCTAAGTATTTAATTCTTTTCATTGCAATGGTGAATGGAATTATTTCCTTAAATTCTCTATTTTCTCATTATTCGTGTATAGGAATGCAAGGGATTTCTGTGTGTTGATTTTATATCCTGCAACTTTACTATATTCATTGATTAGCTCTACTAATTTTCTGGTGGAGTCTTTAGGGTTTTCTATGTAGAGGATCATGTCATCTTCAAACAGTGAGAGTTTTACTTATTCTTTTCCAATTTGGATTCCTTTGATTTCTTTTTTCTGCTCTGATTGCTCTAGTCAAAATTTCCAAAAATATGTTGAATAGTAGTGGTGAAAGTGGGCACCCTTGTCTTGTTCCTGATTATAGGGGAAATGCTTTTAATTTTTCACCATTGAGGATAATGTTAGCTGTGGGTTTGTCATATATAGCTTTTATTACATTGAGGTATGTTCCTTCTATTCCTGCTTTCTGGAGAGTTTTTTTTTTTTATCATAAATGAATGTTGAATTTTGTCAAAGGCTTTCTCTGCATCTATTGAGATAACCATATGGCTTTTATTTTTCAATTTGTTAATGTGGTGTATTACATTGACTGATTTGAGGATATTGAAGAATCCTTGCATCCCTGGGACAAAGCCCACTTGGTCATGGTGTATGATCTTTTTAATGTGTTGTTGGATTCTGATTGCTAAAATTTTGTTGAGGATTTTTGCATCTATGTTCATCAGTAATATTGGCCTGTAGTTTTCTTTTTTGTGGCATCTTTATCAGGTTTTGGTATTAGGGTGATGGTGGCCTCATAGAATGAGTTTGGAAGTTTACCTTCCTCTGAAATTTTCTGGAAGAGTTAGAGTAGGATAGATGTTAGCTCTTTTCTAAATTTTTGGTAGAATTCAGCTGTGAAGCTGTCTGGACCTGGGCTTTTGTTTGCTGGAAGATTTCTGATTACAGTTTCAATTTCCATGCTTGTGATGGGTTTGTTAAGATTTTCTATTTCTTCCTGGTTCAGTTTTGGAAAGTTATACTTTTCTAAGAATTTGTTCATTTCTTCCACATTGTCCATTTATTGGCATATAATTTCTGATAGTAGTCTCTCATGATCCCTTGTATTTCTGTGTTGTCTGTTGTGATCTCTCCATTTTCATTTCTAATTTTATTGATTTGATTGTTCTCCTTTTGTTTCTTGATGAGTCTGGCTAATGGTTTGTCAATTTTATTTATCTTTTCAAAGAACCAACTTTTGGCTTTGTTGAGTTTTGATATGGTCTCTTGTTTCTTTTGCATTTATTTCTGCCCTAATTTTTAAGATTTTTTTCCTTCTACTAACCCTGAGGTTCTTAATTTCTTTCTTTTAAATCTATGCACCTATGGACACCTTATCTTGGACAAGGGAGGCAAGAATATACAATGGAGAAAAAAACAATCTCTTTAATAAGTGGTACTGGGAAAACTGGTCAACCACTTGTAAAAGAATGAAACTAGAACACTTTCTAACACCATACACAGAAATAAACTCAAAATGGATTAAAGATCTAAACGTAAGACCAGAAACTATAAAACTCCTAGAGGAGAACATAGGCAAAACACACTCTGACATAAATCACAGCAGGATCCTCTATGACACACTTCCCAGAATACTGGAAATAAAAGAAAATAAACAAATGGGACCTAATTAAAATTAAAAGCTTCTGCACAACAAAGGAAACTATAAGCAAGGTGAAAAGACAGCTTTCAGAATGGGAGAAAATAATAGGAAATGAAGCAACTGACAAACAACTAATCTCAAAAATATACAAGCAACTTGTGTAGCTCAATTCCAGAAAAATAAATGACCCAATCAAAAAATGGGCCAAAGACCTAAATAGACACTTCTCCAAAGAAGACATACAGATGGCTAATGAACACACGAAAAGATGCTCAACATCACTCATTATCAGAGAAATGCAAATCAAGACCACAATGAGGTATCATTTCACGTCAGTCAGAATGGCTGTGATCCAAAAGTCTACAAGCAGTAAATACTGAAGAGGGTGTGGAGAAAAGGAAACCCTCTTACATGGTGGGAATGCAAACTAGTACAGCCACTATGGAGAACAGAGTGGAGATTCCTTTAAAAACTGGAAATAGAACTGCCTTATGACCCAGCAATTCAACTACTGGTCATACACACCGAGGAAACCAGAATTGAAAGAGACACGTGTACCCCAATGTTCATCACAGCACTGTTTAGAATAGCCAGGACATGGAAGCAACCTAGATGTCCATCAGCAGACGAATGGATAAGAAAGCTGCGGTACATAGAGAATGGAGTATTACTCAGCCATTAAAAAGAATACATTTGAGTCAGTTCTAATGAGGTGGATGAAATTGGAACCTATTATACAGAGTTAAGTAAGCCAGAAAGAAAAACACCAATACAATATACTGACACATATATATGGAATTTAGAAAGATGGTAATGATCACCCTGTATGTGAGACAGCAAAAGGGACACAGATGTATAGAACAGTCTTTTGGACTCTGTGGAAGTGGGAGAGGGTGGGATGATTTGGGAGAATGGCATTGAAACTTGTATAATATTATATAAGAAATGAATCGCCAGTCCAGGTTCGATGCAGGATACAAGATGCTTGGGGCTGGTGCACTGGGATAAAACAGAGGGATGGTATGGGGAGAGAGGAGGGAGCAGGGTTCAGGATGGGGAACATGAGTAGACCCATGGTGGATTCATGTTGATGTATGGCAAAACCAACAACAATATTGTAAAGTAATTACCCTCCAATTGAAATAAATAAATTTAACTTAAACAAACAAACAAATGTTGACTTTTCTACATATTTTTAATGCATCAGTGAAATAGCCATTCATTCTGTTAATGTGGTGGTGTTGATTGATTTTTGTGTACTGGACCATATGTGCACATTAGGAGTAAATTCCGCTGGTCACCAGAGTATACAGTCCTCTAAATGCACTGGAAACTCTGATTTGCTAGTATTTTGTTAAGGGTATTTTCATCTATATTCATAAGAGATATTTCTCCATAGTTCTCTTTTCCTATAATACCTGCATTTAGTTTCAGAGTACAGGTAATACTAGCCAAATAGAATGGGTTACAAAACATTCCCTCCTTTTCATTTTGTGGGATAATTTGAGAAAGATCAGTGTTTTTTCTTTTTTAAATATTTGCTAGAATTTACCAGTGAAGACATATAGCTCTGGTGTATTTATTTGGGGGGTTATGAAGTTTTTAATAACTTATTCGACCTTATTACTGTAAGAAAACGCCGTGGGAAGAAAAAGCCACCTCTAGGGACCGTTGGTAAAAAGCCTTTATTGGGCGGTCGCTCCCGGGCAGAACTCCCGGGGGCAAGCAAGCGAGGGAACAAAGGGAGTCTGCGAGGCGAGGAGGGGTGCGGGAAGGTTTTATAGCAAGGGCTGGCGGACAGGCCAAGTTTTTCCCATATAAGGCAACAAGCGCAGGCTACAGCGGTGGTTGGTGTCTATGGTTTCCCTGTTGTCCCCTGATTGGATCTGGGCTCCAGGGCTGGCCCCGGAGGTCTAGTCTGCTTTTTGGTTCCTGTTTGGTCATCAGCCAACTACCGGTGCTGGCCGAATGTTCTTTTTGGTCATGTGTTGGGTGGCTCGCCCTTTCAATTACTAGTTATAGGTCTTTTCAAGTTTTTCATTTGTCATGATTCAGCTTTGGAAGCTTTTGCACTTTTAGGCATTTCCCCATTCTTCGAGGTTAGCCAATTTGTTATTGTACACTTACTTGTAGTAATCATTTTAATAATCCTTTTAAGATCAGTAACAATATTTCCACTTTCATTTTAGTAATTTGGTACTTCTGTCTTTTTTCTTGGTCAATTCAGCTAAATGTTTGCCAATTTTACTAAAGAGCAAACTTTTTTTTCTGTTTTTCTAAAATTATTATTGTTTTATTTATCTCTGCTCTAATATTTATTGTTTTTCTTCTGCTATCTCTGGATAGCTTGTTCTTCTTTTTCTAGTTCCTTCAGGTGAAAAATTAAACTGTTGCTTTGAAGTATTTCTTAATTCTTAAATATGTGTTAATACTTAAGCACTTCTTTTTAGCACTGCTTTTGCTGACTTCTATAAGTTTTTGTATGTTGTATTTTCATTTCATTTGTGTAAAGATATTTTCTAATTTCTCTTGTTTCTTCTTTGACCCATTGGAGTTTGTGTGTTGTTTAATTTTCACGTATATGTGGATTTTCCCATTCTCCTTCTATTATTAGTTTCTAGTTTCATTCCATTGTAATTGGAAAATATATTTTGTGTAATTTTAATCTTTTTATATTACTAAGACTTGTTTTTGTGACCCACATATGGGTTATCTTGTGCATTTGAGAGAATGTGTATTCAGTTATTGTTAGATGGACTGTTCTCTATATTTATGTCTAATTTGTTTAAAATATTGATCTATGTTCTTGTTGATTTCCTTTTTAATTTTTATATTCATTATTGAAATTAGAGTATTGAAGTCCCAAACTATTATTGTAGAGCTATTTCTCCCTTTATTCTCTCAATGTTTGCTTTCTATATATACATATATAGTTCTAGTTATAGCAATTTTATTTTGAATTGAAACCAATTTAACTTCCTTCACATACAAAATCTACTGTATAGCTGTATCCCTCACTTTGTTATTGATGCCACAAACTACATCTCTACACTCTATATATCCAATAGCCTAGATTTATAATTCTTTCATGCACTGGTCTTTCAAATCCTGGAGAAAAGAAAAGCGATACTAGAAAACAATATTGCAATAAGATTGCTTTTTCACATTTATCCTTATAATATTTACCATGTAAATACCTTGTATTTAGTTTTATAAAAGTTTTTAATATATATTTTTCTTTATAAAGAGAACTTTTTATAAGGCTTCAAGTTAACATCTAGTGTCCTTTCATTTCAACCTGAAATACTCCTTATAGTAGGTTTTTTTATATGACAGACCTACTGGTAATGAACTCCTTTAGCCGCTCTTAACTGAGAAAAGCTTAATTTCCACCTCATTTTTTTTTGAAGGACAGGTTTTTTTTGGTATAGAAATCTTTGTTGACAGTATTTCCGCCCCCCCATAACTTTAACTATATCATCCTACTCCCTTCTGACCTCTAAAGTTACTGATGAAAAGTCTACTAATATTTTATTGAAGATCCTTTGTTTATAAGTTACTTTACCTTGCTAATTTCAAGATATACTTTTTTTTTTTTTCGCCTTTGTCTTTCAACAGTTTGATTGTAAAGTGTGGATCTCTTGGGTTTAAAATTAGATGAAATAGAAACCAATTCTCAGGAAGTGCTCAGACAGGTCAAAATGATGCACATAAAGTCTAATTTACCCCTTTGAGTTGAAAAAGGGAATTGGAAACTGGAATGCTACCTCCTCCAGACCAAAATCACACTGTGCCAGAATGTGGGTGGGACAAGGATGAGTAAAAATGACACAATATTTTCTCTGGTTTGAAAATGGTCTTCTTTTTTCTGGATCGTGTGTTTGCTTCGTTCATGCAGACTTTAAGATAATTTTAGCCCATTTTTAGTTTTCTTTCTCTTTTTTTTTTTTTTTAAATACAGGAAAATGAGGGCTTAATGTTTTCTAGTTCACTATTTTCTCTGTACTATTTTCCTTTAAGATTGTTTTAAAGCTTCGTTTTGACAAGTGGTTTGACTTTACTTTCCAGGTGTCATCATTTTGGGGGATTTTATTGTATATTTGAATATTTTAAAAAGCCTCTCCCCTATAACTGGTTAAAGCTAGAAAGTGTAACTTCAGTGTGATTTGTGAAATTATTCAACTTACTTTGCCTATTCTTTTGAGTTTTACTATACACACTTTCATCTTAATATTTAGCAGTGGATTTGAGAGAAATCCACTGTGAAGATTTCTAGAGCTATTTCTTTACACAGATTGATCTCTTTGAAATATATTTTGCAAATTACAGCCATACCAGTGTACCTGAACTCTAATCTTTGTCTCCTCAACTCAACTCATGGTTCAGATAATACTTCCAAGTAGAAATTCAACTCACCTTGATTTTTTTTTTTTTGTCTTTCTTGAATTGTTTACCTATCTTAACTGATTTATTATTGTCCCATATTAAAAAAATACCTTTTTCACATATATATTTCCTATTTTCTGGTAATGTATGAGAAGACAATCTGGTTATGGTTGCAGGTGAAAAAAAGTCTACAAATGGGTTTTATTCTTTTGAATAGATATTCAACTTCTTCATAATCAAAATAGTTAAGCTAAAATGTGTATTTTTTTATATTTACAGTGCTAAAATTGGGACCTTTATGTGTGGGGTAACAGTGGAGCCCAGTTTGACAGTCTTCTCTATCTATAATGTTCAGGACAGACATAGAATATGTGCTCAATATGTATTTGTCAGAAAATTCTCTAAGCAATCAGGGAATGTGTTTGTGCAGAACATAAATCCAGGGCAAGAAGATTTTGAGTTCAGATTCAAATGTCAAACCACCTCATGTTGGTAATCAGTTTGCTTCTTTTTCTCTTTCCATTCCAGGAGCTCTTGGATTGTGATTTATTCTGCTTGGCCATCTTTTAAAATCTTCACTCTTGAATTGCCTTAGATAATTAGGAAAATTACATCTTTCATTCTTCCAACTTAATGTGTCAGGGAAGGAGACAGAATTATTTCCTGCAGAAATAGAATATAAGAAATCTGAATATATCTGAAATTTGCCGTCACCATTATCTTCAGGTAATGTAATAATTCCATGTTTGTATATGTGTGGTCATTTTCACTACATCTGGGGATGCCACAAAGCCCTGAGATGATGCAGACATTGGTCTTATGAGAAATATGGTTGTTGTGCTTTAAAATAATTTGCATCTAGTAAAAGATGTCTTTAGCCCTGGCATTGGATTTCTATTGGTCTTCTTCTCTTTCTGCTGCTAATGTGCCTAGAAAGAGATTATAATTTCCAATATACCTGAAGATAACCCAGCTTTATTGATTATTTAATTTTGGAGATGGTGGACACAGGAAGTAATTGTCATTAAGAACAAGTAATTTAAAAATATTTCAAAACTTAATTCAACCACATTCTATTTCTGTGATTTTGGGAAAAATTTTAATCCTTTCTAGGTCTGTTTATTCATTGACAAAATGAGGGTAATAATTTCTTCTTTATAGCACTGCTTTGTAGATTAAATGAAATAAGGTTCTTAATACAAAACTTGGAATGTAATTGTAAACCAAGTAAATTGATAGTGTTATTATTGCTAATATTAGTAGTAATGATATAGTGCTAAATTCCAAATAACAGTGCACTAAATTTTTAGTCATAATTGTTGTTTTGCTTAGGTGTGTCCTTCACATGAAACTTTTGAGATATTTTTAATTTTAGAGTCAGTTTTCAAGGCAATGGTCAACCAACTATTCTCTATTCAGAAGATCCCATCTCATTTGGTACTAAAAACTCCCAGAGTGTCAGCAATAGTCAGAGTTGTCTTGAAGTTAGAGCCAGATGGTGGCCCTGTTGCCATTCTCACTCTCTTCTCTTCTCTACCACTCTCTGCGACAGGTACAGTGACAGAGCACGGTCCTCAGGCTGAATTTAGTATATCAGGGGTGGACTGCCAGAGAACAGTTTGATTAGTTTGTCACTGTCCATCTACACTGGAAATCATTTTAGTAATAAACCCATTTGGATCTCCGCTGTGCAGACAGATGGCAATAGATTGTTTTCATTGAAAATTACAGTCAGAATTGCCCTCTAAAGATACTGCTGCTGAACATATGGCTGAAACCTAAACACTTAAGATTGTAGGTTATCCACAGGCTCCAAAGATATCTGTGAAGGGTTCTTGGAATCAGTCTGGCTTTACCTCCCAAGTGTGTACTGAGAGTTATGAGCCTTGCAGAGGACAATTTCTCTTTTATTTGGAATAATTCCTTATGCTCTTCTGTGGTGTCTCAGGGAAATTCTGAGTTTCTTAGAGATTAATATGTTTGCTTTTCAGTTTCTGTGGTAGGTTGTAGAGATTATAGGATTTTTCCATTCCAAGGAAGTGTTTTCTTTAATAATAAGGGTAATACATGCTTACTATAGAAGCTTTATAAATATAACATTTGAGGGAAAAAGAAAATACTCTCCCTCCTCTCTCCCCCAACTTCTTTACTCCAAATACATTTTGAATTTTTATTTTTTCCCCTAGGCTGAGATTTTTTTAAATAAAACTGGGTGTTTGTGGAATACACATTTGGTTGCCCACTCAATATTTAGGCTTCCTCTCACTTGCTATCAGGACCCCCAAATTATTGGAAAGATCATGTGTCTGGTCTTAGGTGATGAATCATACTCCTGTTAGATTTTAGTTAAATCTGACAATTCTATTCCACTTTGGCAATTATTGAACTGAGTGAGCATGTATCTCAGTACAGTGAGATGCATGAGAATGTCTACTGGGTGGGAGGTTCTGGAAAGATTTTATCTCTTATTAAGAATGAGAATTTTAAATGTTGACATTTAAAGATATTCTGTCTGGAGGACTAGCAGCTGTTTGGAGCCATGAAGCTATTTGCCTTGGGATGCAAGTCAATGTCCTGAGGATAATGGAGTGGTGAAAGAAGCCTAGGTTTCTGATGATGCTGTGAATCCGATCATTCAACCCAGCTTCTTGTTAGTAAACAATAAATGTCAAAATAGTACAAACCAATGTTAATATTGCTATTGTTATTACTTACTGTTAAACATAATCTCTGAAGAATAGATCTTTTGAAAAACTGTACTGAATAAAATTTCAGTTATGAGATTGAAGAAAAGATTCTTGCTATTGGAAATAGTAGAACAGTTATAAATTTTAGGATAAGGGAGGTGTCATAATTCATGCTTTTTGCCCTTTAGACATTATATCTAGATTTACATTTAATGTTACTCTAATGAAAAAAAAATGCAATTGAGTTGAAGCTTCTTTTTCCTCATGTGCATTGTGTTTTTGCCTCTTTTTTGTTGGAATATGATCACTTTACAATGTTATGTTAGTTTCTACTGTATAACAACATGAATCATATGTATACATATATCCCTCCCTCTTGAGCCTCCTTCCCACCCCCTCATCCCACCCCTCTAGGTCATCACAGAGCACCGAGCTGAGATCCTTGTGCTATACAGCAGCTTCCCACTATCTATTTCACACATGGTAGTGTATATATGTCAATGCAACTCTCTCAATTCATCTTACCCTCTCTTTCCCCCATCCCTTGTCCACAAGTCTGTTCTTTATATCTGCATCTCTATTTCTGTCCTGCAAATAGCCAGTACACAGAAGCAACCTAGATATCCATTGACAGATGAGTGAAAATATGGTACCTATATACAATGGAATACTACTCATCCATAAAAAGGAATGAAATTGTGTAATTTATAGTGATCTGGATGAACCTAGAGCTGATCACTCATGAACTTACAGAGTGAAGTAAATCAGAAAGAGAAACGTAAATATTGTAATTAGCACATATATATATAATTTTTATATATATATATAAAATCTAGAAAAATGGTACTGATACATATGTGTTTTGGAGCACATGTTTTTCATGAATTATTTTCACTACTAACCTGCTTAAAATTGATTTTGGCAAAGAGTTTGAGGGTTGGCAAATGTGATGTAGAAATTATGCTGGCTACATTCCACTTTGAGTCAGTGGACTGACATTTCTCTGCTCCAGGAAGTGGTATTATACAGTTCATCTGGTATTGCAACATCTAGCAGAGAGTGTTGCTCTGGCTACTGGTCAAGTTTCATCTGATTCTATAGAGCAGGGGTAAAACACAGAAGAAAAAATTAATGAACTTTTTCTTTTAAAAAAAATGAAAGGGTAAAATGTTAAATGAGGCGAAACTGTGAGTACCTAAAGCATTTTTTAAAATATAAATTTATTTATTTTAATTGGAGGTTAATTGCTTTACAATACTGTATTGGTTTTGCCCTACATCAACGTGAATCCACCACAGGTATACACGTGTTCCCCATCCTGAATCCCCCCTCCTCTCCCCCATACCATCCCTCTGGGTCGTCCCAGTGCACCCAGCCCCAAGAATCCAGCATCATGCACCAATAACCCTAAAGCATTTTGAATAGCTATGTGTTGGAGCTGACTCTAGCCCTAGAACAAAGTGATTAGCTACCATTTATTGAAATCCTAGGATATGTCTATCATCTCACATTTATCTCATTCAATTTAATAAGTAAATACCTCCAGTTGCTGAGATTGTTGTGCTTCCCAGTTAAATGTGACAAGCATCCTCAAGTGGATTCCTTTCTGGTTAATGTTTATTCTCTTGTATTTGCTCCCGTATTTCTTTATGTAATAGAGGTAGAGTGACATGCAGACATTACCATGTGACCTTATTGCAAGACCCTTTGCCTGATGGTTGGAGATTCTGCTCTGCCAACAGTCAGCCTTGCAGTGGTCTTCAGGGCAAGTTTGTTGAGAGGTAAATTGCAGCCTTCTTCTCAGGGTCCTCAAGGCTCCCTGGCCTCAGGCTAGTGAGTGAACTAGGGGCCCTAGGGATAGGCTGGGGCCTATATCCTGCAGAACTCCGGAGTCCTCACCATGGCTGCCAACTGACTGGATCCAGCCCTTGAGGTGGCAGTGACCTCTCCTCCATCCCCACCTCTGTGTCTTAATGATAGTGGCTGTCCCCATGGGTCTCAGTCCGTGGAGGCCTCAGGAGCTGGAGTATATGGACATTGCCATTAATGTAACAGCTGCGACCAGCTTCAGTCTGGGAATTAACCTGATTGGTATTTGCTGCAACATGTATTTCTACTCATCCTATATAAATGCTTTTCTTCAATTTAAATGAAAATCCTGGCATTAAAACATGTATAATATCATATAAGAAATGAATGCCATTCCAGGTTCAATGCAGGATACAGGATGCTTGGGGCTGGTGCACTGGGACAACCCAGAGGGATGGTACGGGGAGGGGAGGTGGGAGGGGGGTTCAGGAGGGGGAACACGTGTACACCCGTTGATGTATGGCAAAACCAATACAATATTGTAATTAGCCTCAAATTAAATAAAGAAAATAAGATAAATGAAAAGCCCGAGGGCCAGTTGGTTCATGGGTGCCTTGCTCCCTCAGTGATGACTGCTGGGAAGGGTCTGAGGCCCTGACTCTGAAGGTACCATCAGCTGAGGTTTGCCTCTTCAGTCAGACTTGGGCACTGGTGGGGGCACTCAGACTGGGCTCTACTCCCCGGCAAAGTAACCAGCCCCGCACACTAACTCCTCCTCTTAGCCAAGGCCTGGAGCTCAAGGGGTGAAAGCTGAATCTTGGGACCTTGTCCTTTTTTGTGAAAACAGAGTAACATTTGTTTTGGTGGAGGTTTATAGGAACATCATGACCTGACTGTGACTTAACCTCAAGAACAAAGGAGCTATCAAAAAGTATACAAACAATGAATGCTGGAGAGGGTGGGGAGAAAAGAGAACTCTCTTACCCTGTTGGTGGAGAACAGTGAGGAGATTCCTTAAAAAACTGGGAATAGAACTGCCATACGACCCAGCAGTCCTACTTCTGGACATACACACAGAGGAAAGGAAACCAGAATCAAAAGAGACACAGGTACCACAATGTGCATTGTAGCACTGTTTACAATAGCTAGGATATGGAAGCAACCTAAATGTCCATTGACAGATGAATGGATAAGGAAGTTGTATATACACACAATGTAATATTACTCAGCTATAAAAAGAACACATTTGAGTTAGTTCTATTGAGGTGGATGAAACTGGAGCCTATTATACAGAGTGAAGTAAGTCAGAAAGAGAAATACCTATATAGTATATTGACGCATATATATGGACTTTAGAAAGACAGTAACGACAACCCTATATGCAAGGCAGCAAAAGAGACAGATGTAAAGAACAGACTTTTTTACTCTGTGGGAAAAGACTAGAGTGGGATGATTTGAGAGAATAGCGTTGAAATATGTATATTACCATATGTAAAATAAATGACCAGTGCAAATTCAATGCGTGAAGTAGGGCACTCAAAGAGAGCAAAACAGACACAGATGTATAGAACAGTGCTTTGGACTCTGTGGGAGAGGGAGAGGGTGGATGATTTGGGAAAATGGCATTGAAACATGTATAATATCATATAAGAAATGAATTGCCAGTTCAGGTTCGATGCAGGATACAGGATGCTTGGGGCTGGTGCAGTGGGATGACCCAGAGAGATGATACGGGGAGGGAGGTGGGAGGGGGGGTTCAGGATGGGGAACACGTGTACACCCATGGTGGATGCATGTTGATGTATGGCAAAACCAATACAATATTGTAAAGAAAAAAAAAAAAAAAGATAAATAGGGTGTAAAAAAAAAAAAAAAAAAGCATGTGCTCTGGGACAACCCAGAGGGATAAGGCGGGGAAGGAGATGGGAGAAGTGTTCAGGACTGGGGGACACATGTGCACTCATGGCTGATTCACATTGATGAATGGCAAAAACAACCACAATATTGTAATTAGCCTCCAATTAAAATAAATTAATTTTAAAAAGAACAAAGGATCTGACACCAGGAAGTTTGCAATATCTAACCATGCTCCTTCCTCATCTTTCCTACAAAAGGGCTTTGCTGAAAGTTTTCAGAATTCAGAGTTTTTAAGTCCTGAGCTACTTGTCTCTTTTCATAAATCCTTCTCTGCTCTAAACCCTAACTTTTCAGTTTTTTTTGACTTTCCTGTGCATCAGGAATATGAATTTGCATTTGATGATAACACTTAGACATTCATAAGAGTTATCTGGACTTCTCTTGGTAGGCTATGTGACCAATTCTATTCTATATCAGAAGTAAATTGATTCAATTCAATTCAAATCTTATATTGACAAATATAGGATTTATCAATGTTAAAAGAGTTAGAAATCAATGTGGAAAAAGTGAAACCTCACTAACACTGTACTCATAAGGCCAATTTCCAAGTAGATTATTTACCTTAATGTGAAAAAAAAGATACTATTCTTGTGTATTTGGATATAGAAATATTTTTGAAAAGGAGCATTGGGAGATTGTGTTCACCTATGGCTGATTCGTGTCAATATATGGCAAAACAAATACAATATTGTAATTAAAAAATAAATAAATTTAATTAAAAAAATAAAAAATAAAACCTTCAGTTCAGCTCAAAAAAAAAAAAAAAGGACGTAAAATGCACTAAAGATAATGATTATTAAATTGGACTGCACGAATTAATACTAACTTTTATTTCTCAAAAAACAATGTCAAATTAGTAGAGTGGACACATTACTATGTCATTCAGATTCCTCTTCAGTGAAGAGCTTGCTGTCTCATTTGCTGGGGGTATTGTGTGCAACCAGTCAGCAGCTGTCAGGTTCTTCAGTAATTATCTCTGTTACACAGATCTGCCTTGCCTAAGACCACTGCCTTTCTGGGATGGCACATAGCCACTGAATGATTGATTCAAGAGTATAAAGATATGACTATCTCCACCCAACTTGGGACAACTTCAAAAGGCCATTCTAATTCAAAACTCCCTGTAGGCTCAGCTGAGGCTGTCATTGATCCTGCATCACAGATTGACTTCTCTGCTTAATTCTGTCTCTTTTCCATTCCACATTTATTGAGCCATATGAGTCCACAGTAAATATTTTGCATACTAAATTTTGGAGTCTGTCTCCTGAGTAATCCAACCTGGGACACAGAATTTTTTTAAAAAAGCTAAAGAGATGGAAGAAATATTTTCAGTTCATATAGCTGAAAAAAGACCATAAGTAAAATTTATAAAGAATACTACAAGTTATTAAGAAAGGTAAATAATCAGTATAAAAGTGTGCAAGAAATTTGAACAGTCAATTCATGAAACAGAATATCCAAAATAACCAGTAAAACTTAAAAATAGTGTTAAATCTTATTAGCCATCAAATAAATATAATTTAAAAAAAAACACAATGAGATAACTCTACACATCCACCAGAATCATTAACATTTAAAAAGACTGTCAATAGCAAGTATTGGTGAGAATATGGAGGAAGAAGAACTCTTGTGAAGTACTCTTGCTAAGGTGGATGTAGCCATTTTGGAAACTGAAATGACAGATTGGGTTTATTTATAAGGTTTATGTATGCACTATGATTAGTAATTTCACTCCTAGATATACAATCATAATAAATTTGTGCATATGTTTAAAAGTCATGATAATGGTGATTTTGGGGCAATGAGGAAGAGACACAAAGGGGATAATTGGGGTGCATCTTGTTATATGTGTATTAAATTCCAAAATTAAAAAAATCAAATAATTGACTGTAAAGATTAATGACAATAGTATTTTAGTAATGGAATCATGAAAATTTCCCTTCTCCATCATAATAAGACTGGATCAGAGAAATAATGAAGACTTTGAGACACAGGCAGAATGTCTATAGTTTGTTAATACTGGACAGGAAGAACAGGCAAAAATGTGATGATGTTATCAAGATAAGATCTGTGTTTTCCACTGTTACATCAAGATCATGCCACATTTATAAATTACATATGTTTCAGCATCTCACATTATATGTCAGTAGAAAGGGCTGGTTCTATTATTGTTTCCATGGATTAGCTATTTGACCTCTGAATTTTTGTATCTTTGTTGGTAAAAATGCTAACAAGACCTATCTCATGCTGTTATGATAAAGAATAAAGAAAATAAGGTACATAAAATGTCTCGGGTTTCATTATAAATATTTATAGTCTTGACTGAGATACCTGCTTTTTTAAAACCTATCTTTAGAATCTGTTTCTTTTGGATACTGTATATCCTCAAGTGTTGATTTCTAGCCATGAGTTTCACCTAGTCAAATCTCAAGAATATCTACAGTATTTTCAGTCTAGCATTAAAATAGCAAATATATTTGATACATATAGTCTATTAGTCTATGCAGGGATACTAGGACAATTCATTTGTTTAATCAATATGCACGTGTGGATAATTATATATAATTATATATGTAGAATATAGTAAAATAAAAATCCTTCCATGTGCTACTGCTGGGTGCTGGGGTGCAATTTTGAATAAGACAAACCTAGTCTCAATATCTTTTTGCCTTCTCATACTGTAAAAAGAAAGATAGTGAAGAGGAATTGAAGATCCTCTTGAGGAAGGTGAAAGAGGAAAGTGAAAAAGCTGGCTTAAAACTCAATATTAAAAAATGAAGATCATGGCATCTGATCCTATCATTTCATGGCAGATAGATGGGGAAACAATGGAAACCGTGACAGACTTTATTTTCTTGGTCTCCAGAATCACTGAGGAATTGAGGATGGTGACTGGAGCCATAAAATTAAAAGATGCCTGCTCCTTGGAAGAAAAGCTATGAACAGGCTAGACAACATATTAAAGAGTAGAGACATTACTTTGCTAACAAAGTCCATATAGTCAAAGCTATGGCTTTTCCAGTAGTCATGTGTGGATGTGAGAGTTGGATTATAAAGAAAGCTGAGTGCTGAATAATTGATTCTTTTGAACTGTAGTGTTGGAGAAGACTCTCGAGAGTCTCTTGGACTGCAAGGAGATCAAACCAGTCAATCCTAAAGGAAATCCATCGTGACTATTCATCAGAAGGACTGATGCTGAAGCTCCAATACTTTGGCCACCTGATGCAGAGGGCTGACTCAAGAAAAGGCCCTGATTCTGTGAAATATTGCAGGCAAGAGAAGAGGATGATAGAGGACAAGCTGGTTGAATGGCATCACTGACTCAATGGACATGAGTTTGAGCAAGTTCCAGGAGATGGTGAAGGACAGG
Organism: Nanger dama; assembly: GCA_917880005.1. Taxonomy (NCBI): domain Eukaryota; kingdom Metazoa; phylum Chordata; class Mammalia; order Artiodactyla; family Bovidae; genus Nanger; species Nanger dama. The sequence continues at coordinate 19,267,123 of CAKJTW010000014.1, forward strand.
GAAGCCCGGTGTGCTGCAGTCCATGGGATCACAGAGTCGGACATGACCGAGCGACTGAACAACAGCGACAGCAGTCTCAACCACTTGGAGACTACTGAACTGAACTGAATAGTGTTTATCCCCCATCCTTAAATTCATGCCTACCTGAAACCTATCTGAGAGAAGATGGAATAGATTCTACCTCAAAGACTCTGGTAGGAACCAACCATGGTGACAGCTTGATTTCAGGCTTCTAACCTCCAGAACTGAGAGAGAATATTAATGCATTCCTACTGTTTTAAATCTACCCATTTTGTAGTTAATATTTACAACTGCCCTAGGAAATAGATGACATACAGTATCATTCTTAAGCTCCTTCCCTTTCTGTGGTCCCACTCTATCTACATTTTAAGTATTATCTAGGCATTTTTCTTCATATCTTCAAGCCATTTGTTTTATGACTTCAGGATCATGACGGTAATTCATTTATTCTTGTTTACTATGGGACACATCCTTTGCCTGCCAGTAGCCTTTGATTTAGAATTATTAATCACAGTCTGGGAATGTGTTCTTTGATATTATTTAATCTGCATCAACCATTTCTTCATCTTCCATCCTCAACCTAAAGTATGCTGTTCCACAGGAAAGAAAACATATAGTATGCTTTTGATCCTTCAGTGATGCATACATTGCATATGATCTATTGATGAATGGCTCCCCATTTAGTATTTAATTCAGTTTGACTTGTACCCTCTGTATTGCTTTTCTTTTCTCTATAGAAAATGTGTGTGTACTAAGGCGAGAGGGTATTATTTTCTAATTATCTTTCTCCCTTTTCCCCCTCTCATAATCTTTAGCAATGAGATGAGCACAAAGTCAGAATTTAATACTAATTGGGTGACTCATTTGCTTTGACTTCTTGCTTTTTCCCAGGAGAGTTTGGGGAGTAGTTGGGCATGCATTAATCAGAATGCCCTTTGGAAATCCCTGGCCAGGTCCTAATGATGTTCAGAATTCATGAGCATGCCTGTGTTCATGCGTGCTCAGTCAGTTGTGTCCAACTCTTTGTGACCCCAAGGACTGTAGCTAGCTGGGCTCCCCATCCATGGGATTTTCCTAGCAAGAATACAAGAGTGGGTTGCCATTTCCTCCTCCAGGGGCTCTTTCTGATCAAGGGATTTAACCCGTGTCTCCTGCATCTCTTGCAATGGCAAGCAGATTCTTTACCATTGTGTCACCTGGGAATCCCTAGAATTCATGACAGTAGAAGTCAATCCCCAAATTTTGCTACTAAGAGATTTTGGATAATTTTTTTGGGAAGATCTATGTTATCACTATTTTCTCCACTGTGTAGTTTAGGGTTACTGGGGTCTATCTTTATTTGGACTTAGGATCCCTGAGGGTCCTATGAAGTCAATATTGTTGCAAGTAACCCTCAAGGGAGAATCTCTGTGAAAGCCTAATTTCTTGGAGTATTTTACTAGAAATGAATGTCCATGTGCAAAATGGTTGTTAATCAACAGAATTATTCATTTGGAATAAAAATTTCACATCAGTGAGTGGCTCTAACTGATATTCATCTGTCATTTATACCAAAGGTTTTTCTTACTAATTAATCAGATTTGAAGGTTTAAAAAATTAAGTTTCTTCGCGTTAAGCTCTGGCAAATTTGTAAATTTCTCTGTAGATATTTACTTTTCTTGGTAAAAATTTCCAGTGAAAGTATAACTTAAAAGAATAGATTGTCTAGTTGGAAAGTTCAATTTCTGAAGCATAACATCCAAATTTTAGTGATCATATAATTTTAGACTTAGCAAAATTGTAGTAACTTCTGTCTAAGCATTAAGAATAATCAAATGCAGCATGATTGAATAGTCACAAAAATATTATTGAGTCTTTGGTTTTTAACACACATTTTGGTTGACAGCTGTTTCTAGATAATAAGAGAAACTAGTTAGAACACATACTACCAAATTAAAAAGGATTAATGGTCTCAGGCACACAATATTTTTGTATGCTGTAATTTCTTAGTTATGACTTGGACTGTACTTAAGAGTAGACAAAGAAATGGAGGCAGTGTTCATCAAACTAACTATATACTAAATTACTTTCTCTGAAAAAATGTTTTTTATCATGGATCTGTTTATGCAATTAATAGTTATTGAGTGTCTTAGTCTGTTTGGATGGCTATGACTGGTTGGTTGGCTTATAAACAACAGTCATTTATTTCTCAGTCTGTAGTCTGGGAAGAAGTCCAAGTTCAAGGTACAAGCATGGTCACCTTCTGGTGAAGGCGCTCTTTCTGGTTCAGAGCTGGTTCTCTATGTGTCCCTACATTTTACAAGGGACAAAGAAACTTGATGGTATCTCTTAGTATAAGAACACTAATTCCATTCATGATGGCTCCACACTCATGACCTAAACACTCCCATCAGTCTTACATTGTAATATCATCACTTTGGACATTAAGATTTCAATATATAAATTTTGGAGGGACATAAACTTTCAGACCATAGAATAGAGCACCTTAGACGTCTAAGCACTGTAATAGTTAATTTTGATGGTACAAATGTACAAACATGTATGATTTGGGATCTACTTCCACAGGTCTTATACTCAATGTAGAGGGATGATAAAACAGGGCAAATTTAGTGGATATTTCTCATGCTTTTTGGCATCTTAGAATCCAAACTTTCTTTCATTCTTTGTCAAGGAAGTTTTCACTTTATGAATCTTGGTGGGAGCTATGGCCTGTCTCTCACTATGGAATCTGAATATTCTAGACTCATTTTGCTAGCCATCTTTGCACCTAGAGCATGGGATGTTTTCTGGTTCTTATTAATTAAGTGCTACCACTCTGGCCAGAAAGATTTCAGGAATAAGGTAAGCTATCTGATGATTGTTACAGTAATATTGAGTTCCTCAGGAAGCTATACAGTTGGCAAGACTCAACATCCATGACAAGGTCAATAGTGTCTGTGGGTCAAGATGAGATCCCCGGAGGTTGGTAGCAGCATCAGTTTTGTACATATTCCCCCAGATTTTATAGTTGGATATGGGGTATTATTTCTGATTCTTTCCCTAATTCTTTATCATTCTTGGCAATTCTATTAGTTACCCAATTTATCTTTCTGCTTAAATAATCCGGAGTTAGTTTTTAGTTTTTAATTTAAAAACCTGAGTGATTCTGTTTCTCTCCATATAATTCAGTTTATGAACAGTGCCATAAGACTAGGAGAGAATGATATTACTCTGGATGAAGTCCTTTCAATCTACCTCTGGTTCTAAGGATATGTGGTTTTCTTGGTTTCCCACTTTGAAAAGTTGAGTTGTCTAATCCAGCACTGTAAAAATGAGTTTTTTTCATTTATAATTTTTCACCATCAAAGATTTACAACATCTTGTTGGATCTACAAATTATTCTAAAATACTTTCAACCTAGATCTCTATTGGGCCTTAGGGATTCAATAAATTGATCATATTGTAAACATACTTCATGACACTTTTTGCCCTATAATGGATTTGGTGAATCAGTTATCTTAATTAACACAGAACATGAAATTAGATAATTCAAGTTAAAAAGAATGAAAACTATTCTAAGCCTGAATTAATCACATTTCAATGTTAATTAAGTAAGTAGGCAATTGCCAATGTTTCATATTCCTTTTGTTTAGTCTGCTTTGATCCAGTAGAAAGCTGGGACAAGGCATATAGCCTAGATGTTATGAAGCTTTGGTGGCCAATATGTCACATTTCACTGGCAATAAAGAATGCTGAAATGAAATTTTCTGTATTGTGCTCTGTCATGTTCTCTAGAAATTGGAACTAACAAGGATGCTGATTCAACTGCAACCTTCATACACATTTGAGGTTCTGTGGTGCCGTCTTCATATAATATTTCTACCATTATAAGCAGAGACATCACTTTGCTGGCAAAGATCTGTTTAATTAAAGCTATGTTTTTCCAGTAGTCATACATGGATGTGAGAGTTGGAATATGAAGAAGACTGAGTGCCAAAGAACTGATGCTTTCACATTTGTGGTGTTGGAGAAGACTCTTGAAAGTCCCTTGGACTTCAAGGAGATCAAACCAGACAATTCTAAAGGATATCAGTCTTGAATATTCATTGGAAGGACTGATGCTGAAGCTGAAGCTCCAATACTTGGCCATCTGATGTGAAGAGCCAGCTCATTGGAAAAGTCCCTGGTACTGAGAAAGATTGAGGGCAAGAGGAGAAGGAGCTGGAAGAAGATGAGATATTTAGATAGTGTCACCAAATCAAAGCACATGGATTTAAGCAAACCTCTAGAAATAGTGCAGAATAGAGGAACCTGGCATGCTGCAGTCAGTGGAGTTGAGAAGAGTTGCACACAACTTAGTGACTGAACAACAACAACATAAACAATCATTCTAGGTTATGGTCTTATTAGCACCTTGGAGAAAGTCTTATAGGAAGTACTTAAACAAATGTATACTCTTCTCCAGCCTTACATTCTTTACCTTCATTGCAATTTCCCAGGGTTTAATATCAATCTAAGTCATGTATTCAGGTTGGAGATTTTCCCATCTGTTTTATACACACTGATCAATGCATTTCAACTCAACAGTGGTTTCAGAGCATTTGCTTTATGTCCAGCTAGAGTCAAAGTACCTAAAGACTCTTCTACATCAGTTTGATCACAGATCAGCCATTACAAAGAATTGTGTTAAACTCCTTTGGCAGGCTGCTGGCTCTACATATAGTCAATGACTTAGAAGTATATTTGTTGATATGAACAAATTGTGATGTTTGAAACTTTGACTACAAAATTCATCACCTTTATTCCTATTCCCCTTAAAATGCCCTTAACCTCTACTTGTATACTGTGTGATGCTGTAAACTCATCACCTGTTTAGTCAAGTGCTAATCTAGTTCAATATTTGTAGTCTACTCATTTGGTTTAGTATTTTGTGTTGTAGGTTTAAAGAGTCATTGAATATAGATAATGTATTTATTAATCTGTCTTAAAATATATCCTTACCATGGATAACCTTAACTGAGAGTTATCTATATATTCTCAATTGTACACATTTGAAATGGTTACACAAAGATGGTAATAGACCTTTTTGGTAGTTAATTTTTAAGTTTAAATACAATTGATATACAATATTATTTTAGTTTCAGGTGACAGTTTAACACACAAGTGTTATATATGAAATGATCACCACAATAATTCTAGTAAATGTACCCATACAGTCTCACAATATTATTAACCATACTTATATGTTGTATATTATATCCCCATGACCTATTTATTATATGACCAAAGGTTTGTACTTCTTAACCATTTCACCATATTCCCATTCCCCTACTCTTCTACCTTCTGACAATCACCTGCTTGATTTCTATATCTGAGTCTGTTTTCATTTTTTTGTTGTTGTTGCTTTGTCTTTTAGATTTCACATATAAACGTCTTCTTTGAGAAAATGTTTGTTCAGGTCCTTTGCCCACTTTTTAATTAGGTTTTCTTTCTTTCTTTTTTTTGATATTGAGTTTTTGAATTCTTTGTATATTTTTGGTAGTAAACCCTTGTCAGCTATATTATTCACAATATCTTCTGTTCAGGAGGTTGACTTTTTATTTTGTTGATAGTTTCCTTTGATGTGTAAAAGCTTTTCAGTTTGATTAGATCCCATTTTTTTCTTTTATTTTTACTTTGGTTTCCCTGGGCATGAAAGTTAAAGTTGTTTTTTGTTTTTGTTTTTTTTTGTGTGTGCTTCAGTCCTTATGACTGGTATGTTTTATTCTTAACTCTATCTTAAGCAAGACAGCTTAAAACAATAAGTAATATGCCAAAAATATGTTTAGAACTCAGTGGTGTGTGACTCTTTAGACCCCATGGACTGTGGCACGCCAGGATCCTCTGTCCATAGAGTTCTCCAGGCAAGAGTACTGGAGTGGGTTGCCATTTCCTTCTCTAGGGGATCTTCTCAACCTAGTGGTTGAATCTTGGTCTACTGCATTGCAAGCACATTAGTTACCATTTGAGTCACCAGGGAAGCCTGAAGAGATAGCCAAAAAGTTTTGCTGAACTGAAGTTAAAAAGCATATTGCCTATGTTTTTTTCTAGAAGTTTTATGATTTCAGGTTTTTACTTAAATCTTTAATCCATTTTGAATTTATTGTTATGTATGGTGTGAGAAAGCAGTCCAGTCTGATTCTTTTTCATTTAGCTCTTCAGTTTCCCAGAATTATTTATTGAAGGGCTTTCATTTCTCAATTGTAAATTCTTTATTCCTTTGTTGTAGATTAATTGACCACAAGTGCATGGATTTATTTCTGGCCACTCTATCCTGTGGCATTTATCTATGTGTCTGTTTTTGTGCTAGCACCATATTGTTTTGATTATTATAGCTTTACCATATAGTTTGAAATCAGGGAATATAAAACCTTTAGATTTGTTTCTCATTTCCAAGACTGTTTTCATTTTGGGGGTTCTTTTGTATTTCAATACAAATTTCCAGAAACATTTTTTCTAGTTTTTGGACAAATGTCTTTGAAATTTTGATAGAAACTGAATCTGTAGGGTGCTTTGGGTAGTGAGGTCACTTTAACAATATTTCTTCCAGTCCATGAATGTAGAATACTTTTTCTGTTTGTTTATGTCAACCTCAATCTAGTTTATCAATATCTTACAGTTTTATAAGTACAGGTCTTTTACTTCCTTAATTAGGTTTACTTATAGTTATTTTATTCTTTTTGACACAATAGTAAATGGGATTATTTACTTAATTTCTAATTACAATAGTTTGTTAGTGTAAACAAATGCAATAGATTCTACATATTAATTTTGTATTCTGCAACTTTACTGCATTCATTTTTTAGTTCTGTTTTTTTCGCGTGTTTTAGGATTTTCTATATATGGTATTATGTCATCTATAAATAGTGACATCAAGCTAGATATTCTGGGGGATAGTGCTTCTGGTGCAGGATCTTCAGATCAGGGAGTCAAATATGGGCCTCAGACTTCTTAATCCTTGGGGAGAACCTCTGCAATTGTAATTATCCTCTCATCTATGTGTCTCCTACCCAGGGGTGTCAGTCTTGACTATATTGCATCTCTTCCCCTCTTACTTATCTCATTGTGGATCCTTTTTTATATCTTTAGTTACAGGAAGTATTTTCTGATAGTCTTCAGATTGTTGTCAAGTAGTTGCTTGGAAAATATTGATAGTATTAATTTTTGTGTGCCCATGGGGCAAGTGAGCTCAGGGTCTTCATTTTGTGCCATCTTGGCCATTCCTCTTGGTAATTAATTTTTAAAAAGATAATCATCACACCATATATACCCATGTACATATAGTTCTATTCAATTTTCTTTATTACTATATGTAGGATCATAGGAAAAGCAAGAGAACTCTAAAAATATCTACTTCTGCTTCATTACCTATGCTAAAGTCTTTGAGTGGGTCATAACAAACTGGAAAATTCTAAATGAGATAGGATTACCAAATCACATTACCTGTATCCTGAGAAACCTGTATGCAGATCAAGAAGCAAAAGTTAGAACAGGACATGGAGCAACTGACTGGTTCAAACTTGGGAAAGGAGTACATCAAGATTGCATACTGTCATCCTGTTTATTTACCTACATGCAGAGTACATCATGCACAATAATGGACTAGATGACTCACGAGCTGGAATCAAGATTGTCATAAGAAATATCAACAAACTCAGATATGCGTATAACACCACTATAAGGACAGGAATTAAAGAGCCTCTTGATGAAGGTGAAAAGAGGAGGGTAAAAGTTGGCTTACAGCTCAATGTCCAAGAAACTAAGACTATGGCATCTGGCCCATCACTTCATGGTAAACAGATGAGGAAAATGTTGAAACAGTGACAGAGTTTATTTTCTTGGTTTCTAGAATCACTGTGGATGGTGACTAAAGCCACAAAATTAAAAAAATACTTTGGTCCTTAGAAAAAAGCTATGAGAAACAGCAAATTAAAAATCAGAGATATCACTTTGCTGACAATGGTCCTTATAGTCAAAGTATGGTTTTTCCAGTAGTCATGTATGGATATGAGAGTTGGACCATAAAGAGGCTGAGTGCTGAAGAATTGATGCTTTTGAACTGTTTTGCTGGAGAAAGAATACCCTTCAGATTCCCTTGGACAAAAAGATCAAACCAATCATGCCTAAAGGAAACCAGTCCTGAATAGTCACTGGTAAGTTTGATGCTGAAGCTGAAGCTCCATTACTTTGGCCACTTTGGCCACTTGATGTAGAGAGCTGACTCATTAGAAAAGACCCTGATGATGGGAAAGATTGAGGGCTGAATGAGAAAAGGCAGCATAGGATGAGATGGTTTTATGGCATCATTGACTCAATGGACGTTAGTCTGAGCAAATTCTGGGGTATAGTGAAGGACGAGAAACCGTAGTGGGCTGCAGCCCATGGAGTTGCAAAAAGTTGGACATGACTTACCAACCGAACAACAATAGAAAAACAGATGGAATTTATGAAGAATGATTTGAGAGTAAGAGGTATAGATTATGAAGTTAATGAGAGATAAGTTTGAAAATTTGTATTGGCTCCAGTTTATAGCTCTTTTTCTGGAATATTACTTTCATTTTCTTTTTAGTGAAATATGTTTTTATTTTGAATGTTATATTATTTTCAGATGTATAGAAATGTAATTCAGTATTTTTAAAGATTATGCTGGGAAAACTGGTCAACCACTTGTAAAAGAATGAAATTAGACCCCTCTCTAACACCATACACAAAAATAAACTCAAAATGGATTAAAGATCTAAATGTAAGACCAGAAACTATAAAACTCCTAGAGGAGAACATAGGCAAAACACTCTCCGACATAAATCACAGCAGGATCCTCTATGATCCATCTCCCAGTATACTGGAAATAAAAGCAAAGATAAACAAATGGGATCTAATTAAAATTAAAAGCTTCTGCACAACAAAGGAAACTATAAGCAAGGTGAAAAGACAGCCTTCTGAATGGGAGAAAACAATAGCAAATGAAACAACTGACAGACAACTAATCTCAAAGATATATAAGCAACTTATGCAGCTCAACTCCAGAAAAATAAATGATCCAATAAAAAAATGGGCCAAAGAACTAAATAGGCATTTCTCCAAAGAAGACATACGGATGGCTAACAAACACATGAAAAGATGCTCAACATCACTCATTATCAGAGAAACACAAATCAAGACCACAATGAGGTATCATTTCACACCAGTCAGAATGGCTGCGATCCAAAAGTCTACAAGCAATAAATGCTGGAGAGGGTGTGGAGAAAAGGGAACCCTCTTACACTGCTGGTGGGAATGCAAACTAGTACAGCCATTATGGAAAACAGTGTGGAGATTCCTTAAAAAGTTGCAAATAGAACTGCCTTATGACCCAGCAATCCCACTGCTGGGCATACACACCGAGGAAACCAGAATTGAAAGAGACACATGTACCCCAATGTTCATTGCAGCGCTGTTTATAATAGCCAGGACATGGAAGCAACCTAGATGTCCATCAGCAGATGAATGGATAAGAAAGCTGTGGTACATATACACTATGGAATACTACTCAGCCCTTAAAAAGAATAAATTCGACTCAGTTCTAATGAGATGGATGAAACTGGAACCGATTATACAGAGTGAAGTAAGCCAGAAAGAAAAACACCGATACAGTATACTGACACATATATATGGAATTTAGAAGACAGTAATGATGACCCTATATGTGAGACAACAAGAGACACAGAGGTATAGAGTGGACTTTTTGGACTCTGAGGGAGAGGGAAAGGGTGGGATGGTTTGGGAGAATGGCAGTGAAGCATGTGTATTTTCCTGTAAGAAATGAAGCGCTAATCTATGTTTGGTGTAGGATGCAGGATGCATGGGGCTGATGCACAGGATGATTCAGGTAGAGGATGTGGGGTGGGAGGTGGGAGGGGGCTTCGGCATTGGGCGATTGTGTTCACCTATGGCTGAAAAAAAAATATTTTTATTAAAATACAAATATTTACAGATTTAATCTCAAATTCCCTATGAAGAGCTATCAGTGATATTTGCTTAAATGACATTAAAGAATTTGTATATTACAAATAAAAGATACAACTTGCTTAAAAAAACAAAATAAATCTGGCATCAAGGGATATGGATAAAGAATCAGAAAATAACATCTTGTGAAATTACGTGGACATGAATTTAAAACCTGGATCTGCTGCTAATCACTAATTATGTGACTTGGGATAAGTTACTTAACTTCCTTGAACCTGGTTCATTTATAAGAATGGAGAAATCAGCTAGCACTACAAATGTTTGGATGGTACTTGCCTACTTAAGCAATCACTTTTTCAACATTATTTTCCCTAAATCAACTGTACTTTAATAAAATAAATTTTTTTAATGTTAAAAAAAAAGAATGAAAATCTATTTCCCAAAAAAAAAAAAGGTTGTATTTTCCTCTGCTGTAAAATATAACCTTATTCCTCATTTATCTTATATGTAGTAGTTTGTATCTCTAGATTCATACATCTGTCTTGTCCCTGCCTCTTCCCTCTCCCCACAGGTGATCACTAGTTTGTTCTTGTAAGTTTTATGTTTTGTTGTATGTATTTGTGTGTGTGTGTGTGTGTGTGTGTGTGTGTGTTTAGATTCCATAAATAAGTGATACCATAGAGTATTTGTCTTTCTTTGCCTGACTTATTTCACTAGGCATAATACCCTCTAGGTTGATCTACATTATTAATGACATAATTTTATTCCTTTTTGTGGCTGAATAATATTCCATTCGGAGTGTGTGTGTATGTGTGTGTGTGTGTGTATGTATATAGTGTGTTAGTAGCTCAGTCATATTTGACTCTGCCAAGCTCCTCTGTCCATGGAATTTTCCAGGTAAGAAGGCTGGAGTGGTTAGCACTTCCCTCTCTAGGAGATTTTTCTGACCCAGGGATCAAACCAAGTCTCCAGCATTGCAGGCATATTCTTTACTGTCTGTACATATATACATATGAGGGATACATCTTCTTATCCATTCATCTGTTTGTGGACAGCACTTCAGCTGATATCATATCTTGGCTATTGTAAATAATTCTGATATGAACATTGGGATGCATGTATCTTTTCAAGTTACTTTTTTTTCTCTCTCTCTCTCAGCTATATACCTGGGGTGGAATTGCTGGATCAAACGGCAACTTTATTTTTAGTTTTATGGGGAACCTACATGCTGTTTACCAGAGTGGCTGTGCCAATTTACACTCACATCAACAATGTGCAAAAGTTTCTTTTTCTCCATGTCCTTGCTAACATTTGTTATTTGTAGGCTTTTGATGCTAACCATCTTGAAAGGTATGAGGTATACCTCATTATGATTTTGATTATCATTTCTTTAATAATTAGTGATGTTGAACATTAATTCATATGTCTGTTAGCCATCTGTATGTCTTCTTTGGAAAAATATCTACCCAGATCTTCTCCCCACTTTTTAATCATTCTTTCTTTTTATAAAATTAAATATATGTGTATATATATATAAAATATAAATTTATTTATTTTAATTAGAAGTTAATTACTTTACAATATTATATTGGTTTTGTCATACATCAACATGAATCTACCACAGGTATACACGTGTTCCCCATCCTGAACCCTCCTTCCTCTTCCCTCCTCATACCATCCCTCTGGGTTGTCTCAGTGCACCAGCCTCAAGCATCCAGTATCATGCATCAAACCTGGACTGGTGATTCATTTCATATATGATATTATACATGTTTCAATGCCATTCTCCCCCAAAAATATATTTTTAATTGGGGAAAAATTGCTCTAAAATATTGTGTTGATTTCTGCTGTACAACGCAAATCAGCCATAATTATACATATATCACCTCCCTCTTGATACTCCTTCCCCTCTCCTAATTCCCACCCCTCTAGGTCATCACAGAGCACCAGGATGGACTCCCTATGTTATATTGCAATTTCTTACGATTTATACATGGTAGTGTATATATGTCGATGCTAGCTTCTCCATTTGTCCCAATTTCTCCTTCCCCCACTGTGTGCACATGCCCATTCTCCAGTCCTTCCCTGCAAATAAGTTCATCAGTATGAATCTTCTAGATTCCATATCTATGCATAATATTGATTTGCTTTTTTTTTCCTCTCTGTAAAACAGACTCTAGGTTCATCTACCTCACTAAAACTGACTCAGATTTGTTCCTCTTATGGCTGAGTAATATTCCATTGTATATATGTGCCAAAACTTCATCCATTCACTTGTTGATGGGTATTGAGATAGCTTTCATGTCCTGTGCTTTGTTGCTAAGCCATGTCCGACTCTTTGTGACCCCATGGACTGTACCTGCCAGGGTGATTCTCTTAGCAAGAATGCTGCAGTGGGTTTCTGTGTCTTCCTCCAGGGGATTTTCCAACCCAGGGATCGAACCCAGGTCTCCCGAATTGCAGGCAGATTATTTACTGTCTGAGCCATGCAGGAAGCCCAAGAATACGGACCTAGGTAGCCTATCCCCTTTCAGGGAACTTCTCAACCCAAGAATAGAACCAGGGTCTCCTGTTTTGCAGAAGAGCTAAAAGAGCAGCCGAGCTAAAAGAGAAGGCCCACTGTAAATAGCGCAGCTTTGAATACTGAGGTTTGTGTGTCTTTACCAACTATGGTTTCTCAGGGTATATGCCCAGTAGTAAGATGGCTGTGTCATATGGTAATTTTATTCCTAGGTTTTTAAGGAAATCTCCATACTGTACTCCATAATGGTTGTATCAATTTACATTCCCATCAACAATGCAAGAATGTTGCCTTTTCTCCACACCCTTTCTCCAGGATTTATTTTTGTAGACATTTTGATGGTGGCCATTCTGACTGAGGGCTTCCTTGATAGCTCATTTGGTAAAGAATATGCCTACAGTGCAGGAGACCCCAACTGGATTTCTACGTTCGGAAGATCTAAAGGAGAAGGGATTGGCTAACCAATCCAGTATTCTTGGGCTTCCCTGTGGCTCAGCTGGTAAAGAATCCACCTGCAATGGGGAGACTTGAGTTTGATCCCTGATTTGGGAAGATGCCCTGGAGATGGGAAAGGCTACCCATTCCAGTATTCAGGATTACAAAATTCCATGGACTGTATAGTCAGTGGGGTTGTAGAGTCTGACTCGATTGGGCAACCTTCACTTTCTTCTGACTAATGTGAAATGATACCTCATTATAGTTTTGATTTACATTTCTCTAATAATTAGCAATGTTGAGTAACTTTTCATGTGTTTCTTGACCATCAGTATATCTTCTTTGGAGAAATGTCTGTTTAGGTCTTCTGCCCTTTTGATTAGGCTTTTTGTTTGTTTGTTTGTTTACATTGAGCTATATGATCTGCTTATATATATTGGAGCTTCATCCTTTGTCTGTTGCTTCATTTACAATTATTTTCTCCCAATCTGAGGGTTGTCTTTCAATATTCATTTTTCTTAATTTTGCTGTGCAAAAGCCTTTAAGTTTAATTAGTCCTGTTTGTTTATTTTTGTTTTTATTTCCATTACTCTGGGAGCTGGGTCAAGGAGGATCTTACTGACATTAATTTCAGATAGTGTACTGTCTATGTTTTCATCTAAGAGCTCTATAATTCCTGGTCTTACATCCTAATCTTTAATCCATTTTGAGTTGATTTTTGTGTATGATGTTAGGAAGTTTTCTGGTTTCATTATTTTACATGTAGTTGCCCAATTTCCCCAGCACCACTTATTGAAGATGCTGTCTTTTCCACATGTATATTCTTGCCACCATTTCAAAGGTAAGGTGCCCATAGATGCATGAGTTTATCTCTGGACTTTCTATCTTGTTCCATTGGTCTATGTTTCTGTTTTTGTGCCAGTATCATGTTGTCTTGATGACTGTAGCTTTGTAATATAATCAAAGTCAGGAAAGTTGATTCGTCCAGCTCTGATTTTGTTTCTCAAGATTGCTGTGGCTATTTGGGGTCTTTTCTGTTTCCATACAAATTGTGAAAATTTTTTTAGTTTTTTGAAAAGTACCATTGGCAGTTTAATATGGGTTGAATTGAATCTGTAGATTGCTTTTTGAAGCATAGTCATTTTCACAATATTGATCCTTCAAATCCAAGAACATGGTACATCTTTACATTTGTTGGTTTTGTATTAGATTTCTTTCATCAGTGTCTTAGTTTTCTGCATATAGGTCTTTTGCCTCTTTAGGTAGGTTTATTCCTAGATATTTCATTCTTTTTGTTGCAAGGTGAATTGGATTGTTCCTTTAATTCCTCATTCTGATTTTTCTTTGCTATTGTATAGGACTGAAAGGGTTTTCTGTATATTAATTTTATCTACTATAACTTTAGTATATTTATTGATTAGCTCTGGTAATTTTCTGGTGGCATTTTTAGGGTTTTCTGTGTATAGTATCATGTCATCTGCAAACAGAGTTTCACTTATTTTCCAATATAGATTCTGTTTTCACCTTTCTCTGATTGTTGTGGCTAGGACTTTCAAAACTATGTTGAATAATAGTTGCGAGAATGGCCACATTTATCTTGTTCCTGATATTAGAGGAAGTGCTTTCAGTTTTCATCACTGATAATAATTTGTTCTGTGGGTTTATTATACATGATTTTATTATGTAGAGATATGTTACTTCTATGCCTTCTTTATGTAGAGCTTTTATCATCAGTGGGTGTTGAACTTTGTCAAAGGTTTCTCTGCATCTATTGAGATGATCATATGGATTTTATCTTTCAGTTTGTTAATGTTTATTTGTATATATAAAAGAAATCCTGGCATCCATGGGATCAACCCACTTAATCATGATGTATGATCCTTTTAATGTGTTGTTGGAATCCGTTTGAAAGAATTTTGTTGAGGATTTTGGGTCTTTTCATCAGTGATACTGGCCTGTAATTTTCTTTTTTTTAATGGTGTCTTTGTCTGGTTTTGGTATCAGGGTGATTATGGCCTCATAGGTTGAGTTTGGGAGTTTTGCTTCCTCTGAAATTTTCTGGAAGACTTTGAGCAGGATGTTAGCTCTAATTTTTTGGTAGAATTTGCCCATGAAGCCATTTCACCCTGGGCTGCTGTTTGTTGGAAGTTTTTTGCTTAGTTTTTATTTCCTTCTTGTTTATTATCCTTCTTCCTGGTTCATTTTTGGAGGGCTAGAACTGGTCATGGAACAACAGACTGATTCCAAATAAGAAAAGGAGTACATCAAGGTTGTATATTGTCACTTTGCTTATTTAACTTATATGCAGAGTACATCATGAGAAACCTTGGGCTGGAAGAAGCACAAGCTGGAATCAAGATTGCTGGGAAAAATATCAATAACCTCAGAAATGCAGATGACACCACCCTTATGGCAGAAAGTGAAGAGGAACTAAAAGCCTCTTAGTGAAAGTGAAAGAGGAGAGTGAAAAAGTTGGCTTAAAGCTCAACATTCACAAAACTAAGATCATGGCATCCGGTCCCATCACTTCATGAGAAATAGATGGGGAAACAGTGGAAACAGTGTCAGACTTTAATTTGTAGGGCTCCAAAATCACTGCAGATGGTGACTGCAGCCTTGAAATGCAAAGACGCCTACTCCTTGGAAGGAAAGTTACGACCAACCTAGATAGCATATTGAAAAGCAGAGACATTACTTTGCCAACAAAGATCTGTCTAGTCAAGGCTATGGTTTTTCCAGTGGTCATGTACGGTTGTGAGAATTGGACTGTGAAGAAAGCTGAGCGCTGAAGAATTGATGCTTTTGAACTGTGATGTTGAAGAAGACTCTTGAGACTCCTTTGGACTGCAAGGAGTCCAATCAGTCCATTCTAAAGGAGATTGGTCCTGGATGTTCTTTGGAAGGAATGATGCTAAAGCTGAAACTCCAATACTCCTCATGCGAAGAGATGACTCATTGGAAAAGACTCTGATACTGGGAGGGATTGTGGTCAGGAGGAGAAGGGGACAACAGAGGATGAGATGGCTGGATGGCATTGCCAAACTTGGTGGACGTGAGTTTGAGTGAACTCCGGGAGTTGGTGATGGACAATGAGGCCTGGCATGCTGCGATTCATGTGGTCACAAAGAGTCACACATGACTGAGTGACTGAAATGAACTGAACTTTTCTAAGAATTTGTCCATTTCTTCCTAGTTGTGAATTTTATTGGCATAAGAATGCTCAGAATAGTATCTAATGAGCCTTTTTATTTTTGCATTGTCTGTTCTAATGTATTCTTTTTCATTTCTAATTTTATTGATTTGAGTCTTCTCCCTTTATTCTAGATTAGTCTGGCTAATGGTTTGTCAATTTTGTTTATCTTCTTAAAGAACCAACTTTTAGTTTTACTGACCTTTGCTATTGTCTCCGTTTCTTTTCATTTATTTCTGCTCTGATCTTTATGATTTCCATCCTTCTACTAACTCGGGGTTTTTGTCTGTTTGTTTTTCTAGTTGCTTTATGTGTAAAGTTAGTTGATGCTTATCTCGTTTCTTGTAAGCTAGTGTTGCTATAAACTTTCCTCTTAGCACTCCTTTTATTTCATGCCATCAATTTTTAGTTGTTTTGTTTCATTGTCATTTGCATCTAGATTTTTGTATCTCCTCTTTGACTTCTCCAGTGATCTTTGTTATTCAGAAGTGTATTGCTTAGCCTCCAAGTGTTTGTGCTATTTACAGATTTTCCTTATAGTTGCTATCTAATCATATAGTGTGGTCAGAAAGGATGCTTCAAACGATTTCAATTTTTAAAAATTTATCAATGCTTGATTTGTGACCCAAGATGTGTTCTATCCTAGAGAATATTCCATGTGCACTTGAGAAAAAAGTGAAACATACTTTTGGGGAGAAATGCTCTGTAGATACTCATTAGGTCTAATCAGTTTCATGTATTTTTTAGAGATGTGTTTCTTTATTAATTTTCTGTCTGGATTATTTTCCTTATGAATTTTCTCCATTGGTGTGAGTAGGGTGTTAAAGTCCCCCACTATTCTTGTGTTACTCTCACTAGAAAACTTCATTGCAGAATTGCTTTCTGCCAGTCCTTTGATATTGGCTGCTTGATAGTTGAAGACACTGAGCATGACATTCATCTAGAAGCATTTACACAAGCCACAACAATGCTCTTGGAATTTGTACAACAGAGGGTGAAAAAAACACATGGTAATATTAAATTCACTCTAAAATGAAGGTGCTTAAAATATTGTAAGAAAATATTTTTTTAAAGTAGGCGTGTCTATTGGTCATACCCTAGATCAGGCATATATGTTTCCCTAGATCTAAAGTGGAGCTCCGCTTTGGCTTTGGGCTCACATATGCTTGTAGGTCACCCTCTAGTGTCTGTTCCCCGCCCAGATCAGAGGGGGAAAAGAGTAGTGGCTTTTTAGAGGTCACTTTCTCAGTTGGACAGGAGAAACAGAGGGGTATAGAAGCTACAGTTTGCGTGTTTGGGGAGTGCTTGCTATGCTCAATGCCTGCTGAAATTTGCTACAGACTGATATGGGTCGTGAACTCTCCCAGGGAGATTGGCCCAGGTCCTGAGTCCCTAGCAGAAGCTGCACAGGCTCTCCGGAATGTGTGAGTTATAACCTGTGCCTGCTCATGTCTTGGTGGCAGCTGCTACCTCTGGGGTCAGGACCTTAGCAGTGGAATTTTGTCTTCTTCCTCAGGCACTGCCCTAGCTTTGGTAGTTTGCATTCTTCCCTCTGGAATCATAAACTTTAATTGCTTCTAGTTCCACCTCTGGCACTTGTGCTGGCTTTGGTGGTGGCTTTGCCTGGGTGTATCTACATCTGGGGTTGGGCAGTTTGCAACCATTGCTCCTCTCCCCTATGGCATTCACAAAGGGAGTTCTTATGATGTGGAAGCACAGGGAGTTAAAGGGTTCCTGATGCAGTCAACTCTTTCCTCTCTGAGAGGTCCAGACTTTTCCTGGACTCCCTCAGCTGTGTCATACTAGCCTCCTTAGAGTTTCTTTATTGCAGTCAACACTGGTCCTCTCCCTGGAATCTAATCTCCAGAGCTTCAGCAAAGAACCACCACTCACTGTTGCAGGCACACAAACCACTTCTCATCTGGGAGGTGCTATTCAGCAATGATCTATGTGGTGAATTCTCTCCATTTTGCCTTCCAAGCACCTGCTGCTCACCCCATGAGGGGGTTTCTGAGTGTGCAGAAACTTTCCCTCCTTCATGACTCCTTTCCGGGAGTGGGGGTGGGTTAGGTCCCCGTCTGGAAATTCTTTGTCTCTTTTTAATTTCTATCTTTTGCCTTACCTCGTTCTGATGAGATAGTCTTGCCTTTTTGGATGGTCTGATGTCTTCTTCCAGCATCCAGAAGGTGTTGTGTAGGAGCTGTTCCATATGTGGATATATTTTTGATGTGTTTATGGGAAGAAAGGTGATCTCTCAATTTACTCCTCCCATCATCTTGTGTATCTCCCCCATTTTTTTAAAAATTTTGTATTAGAGTAAGCTGATCTAAAATGTGATTGGTTCAAGTGATCAACAAAAGGACTTAGTCATAGATGTATATGTATCCATTCTCTCCCAAACCCCTTCACCATCCAAGCTGCTGTTTATATATTTTGTATATATTTTCCTTATTGGTCAGGCCATTTTCAAATATTTTCTCCCATCCAATTGTCTTACTTTTTTGGATGGTTTCTTTTGCTGTGCAAAAGCTTGCAAGTTGAATTCAGTTCAGTTCAGTTCAGTTCAGTCTCTCAGAAGTGTCCAACTCTGTGTTCCCGTGATTGCAGCACACCAGGCCTCCCTGTCTGTCACCAACTCCTGGAGTTCACTCAAACTCACATCCATCGAGTCGGTGATACCATCCAGCCATCTCATCCTCTGCTGTCCACTTTTCTTCCTGTCCCCAATCCCTCCCAGCATCACAGTCTTTTCCAGTAAGTCAACTCTTCCCATGAGGTGGCCAAAGTACTGGAGTTCCAGCTTCAGCATCATTCCTTCCAAAGAACACCCAAGACTGATTTTCTTTAGAATGGACTGCTTCCATCTCCCTGCAGTCCAAGGGACTCTCAGGAGTCTTCTCCAACACCACAGTTCAAAAGCATCAATTCTTTAGCACTCAGCTTTCTTCACGGTCCAACTCTCACATCCATACATGACCACTGGAAAAACCAGAGCTTTGACTAGACAGACAGTTGTTGGGCTCGATAAAGGACAGAAATGGTAAGGACCTAACAGAAACAGAAGATATTAAGAAGTGGCAACAATACACAGAAGAACTGTACAAAAAGATCTTCATGACCAAGATAATCACAATGGTATGATCACTCACCTAGAGCCAGACATCTTGGAATGTGAAGTCAAATGGGCCTTAGAAAGCATCTCTACAAACAAAGCTAGTGGAGGTGATGGAATTCCAGTTGAACTATTTCAAATCCTGAAAGATGATGCTGTGAAAGTGCTGCACTCAGTATGCCAGCAAGTTTAATTAGTTTGGTCTTATTTATTATTTATGCTTTTATTTATTTTACCTTATGTGACAGATCCAAAAACTATTACTATGACTAATGGCAAAGTGTGTTGTGCCTATATCTTATATTTCCTTCTAGGAATTTTATGGCTTTAGATCTTATGTTTAGGTTTTAAATTCATTTTGAGTTTACTTTTGTATGTGGTGTGAGAAAATGCAGTAATCTCATTATTTTACATGTGGTTGTTCAATCTGTTGAAGAGACTCTCCTCCATTGTATATTCTGGCATCCTTTGTTGTAGCTTAATTAACTATAGGTGCATGGGCATATTTCTGAGCTTCCTATTATCGGTCAATAATTTATGTTTCTGGTTTTGTGCCAAAACCACGCTGTTTTGACTACTATAGCTTTGTAGTATATCTGCAGTCAGGTAGCCTGATATCTCCATCTTTACTCTTTTTCTCTCAGTATTGCTTTGGCAATTCAGGGCATTTTGGCTTATATCAATGTTAGGATTATTCTCAGTCCAGTTCAGTTCAGTCATTCAATCATGTCCAACTCCTTATGACCCCATGCTTGACTGCAGCATGCCAGGCTTCCCTGTCCATCACCAACTCCTGGAACTTACTCAAAGTCATGTCCATCAAGTTGGTGATGCCATCCAACCACCTCATCCTCTGTCAACCCCTTCTCCTCCCACCTTCAATCTTTCCCATCATCAGGGTCATTTCCAATGAGTCAGTTCTTCACATCAGGTGGCCAAAGTATTGGAGTTTCAGCTTCAGAATCAATCCTTCCAATGAATATTCAGGACTGGTTTCTTTTAGGATTGATTGGTTGGATCTCCTTGCAGTCCAAGTGACTCTCAAGAGTCTTCTCCAAAACCACAGTTCAAAGGCATAAATTCTCTTTATTCTATCACTCTTAGGATTATTCTAGTTTTGTGTAAACTGTTATAAGTATTTTGATAAGGATTGTATTAAATATGTAGATGTTTTTAGGTAGTATGACCATTTAAACAATATTAATCCTTCCAAAATATGAACATAAGATATCTTTCAATTTCTTTGTGTCATCTTGAATTATTTTCCTTATTATCTTTTGGTTTTCAGAGTAAATTCTTCCATCTCCTTGGTTGAGTTTATTTCTGAGTATTTTATCTAACTACTATGTGTTTATCTATAAATGACATGACTTTTTATGTTTTTTGGCTTTTACTTCTGATAGTTTATTATTATTGTATAGAAAAGTTACAGATTTATTTATATTAGTCTTGTATCCTGCAACTTTAATGAATTCATTTGTTAGTTCTGTATCTTTTTAGTGGAGAATATGGATTTGCTAAAGAGTTGGACATGACTGAGTGACTGAACTGAACTGAACTGAATATATACTTTAATGTCATCTACAGTGACAGCTTTACTTCTCTTCTAGTTGGGTTCCTTTTCTTTCTTTTTATAGTCTGATTGTTGTGCCTAGGACTTCCAGTATTAAGTAAAATAGGAGTGGTGACAGTGGACATTCCTGTCTTCTTCCTGACTTTATAAGAAAGACTTTCAGCATTTCACTAGTAAGTATGATGTCAGTTATGGGTTTCATAAATGGCATTTGTTGTGCTGAAGTTTTCCCCTCTATACAAATTTTGATGAGAGCGTTTTTTTTTTTTTTTTTTTTAATCTTGAATGGCTATTGAATTTTATCAAATGCTTTTTTTCTTTCTTTTTTTTTTTTTGCATCTTTTGAGATGATTCAGTTCAATCCATTTCAGTCACTTGGTCATGTCCGACTCTTTGTGATCCCATGAATCACAGCATGCCAGGCTTCCCTGTCCATCACCAACTCCCAGAGTCCACTCAAACTCAAGTCCATGGAGTCGGTGATGCCATCCAGCCATCTCATCCTTGGTCGTCCCCTTCTCCTTCTGCCCCCAATCCCTCCCAGCATCAGAATCTTTTCCAATGAGTCAACT
Organism: Nanger dama; assembly: GCA_917880005.1. NCBI lineage: Eukaryota > Metazoa > Chordata > Mammalia > Artiodactyla > Bovidae > Nanger > Nanger dama. The sequence goes on from CAKJTW010000014.1 coordinate 19,288,510, forward strand.
CTTTGCATGAGGTGGCCAAAGTATTGGAGTTTCAGCTTTAGCATCAGTCCTTTCAAAGAACACCCAGGACTGATCTCCTTTAGGATGTACTGGTTGGATCTCCTTGCAGTCCAAGAGACTCTCAAGAGTCTTAGGTAACTTTTATCTTTCCATTTGTTTATGTGGTATATAACATTGACAGATTTGCAAGTATTGCTCTATCCTTACATCCCTAGAATAAATCCCACTGAGTCAGCAGTGTATGATTCTTTTATATTGTCACATATGATTTTCTAATGTTTTTCTGTAGGTTTTTGCATCTATATTTGTCAAAGATATTGGCCTGTATTTTTTGTAGTATGTTTGTCTGGTTTTGGTATCAGGGTAATAATGGTGACTTTATAGAATGAATTTGGAAGTATTCTGTCCTCTTCAACTTATTCTAATAGTTTGAGAAGGAGTGGTATTAGATTCTTTTAGTATATGTGGTAATATTCTCCTGCAAGGCTGCTCAGATGTGGACTTTTATTTATGTGAGGTTTTCTAAATTACAAATTGAATTTTACTACTAGTAATCATCCTTTCCATATTGTTTCTTCCTGATTTATTCTTGGCAGACTGTCTGTTTCTAGAAATTTATTCACTTCTAGGTTTCCAATTTGTTGGTATATAAACATTAATAACATTTTCTTGTGATTTTTCTATATCGCTGTGGTGTCATATGTCATTTCTCCTCCTTCATTTCTTATTTCACTTAGGTCCTCTGTCTTTTCTTCCTGATGATCCTGGGTAAAACATCAATTTTATTTATCATTTCAAAAAGCCAGCTCTTGGTTTCAATATGTTTCTATTTTACCTATGTTTTCCCTTATCTTTATATTTTCTTCCACTGATTTTTCAGCTTTGTTCTTCTTTTCCTAGTTCATTTGGCCTATAGGTTATGCTAATAACTTCCTTGGTGCCTCAGGTGGTAAAGCATCTGATACAAAGCCTACACTACAGGAGACCTGGGTTTGATCCCTGGGTCAGGAAGATCTCCTGGAGAGGGAAATAGCAACCCATTCCAGTATTCTTGCCTGGAAAACCCCATGGACAGTGGAACTTGGTAGGCTACAGTCCATAGGGTCGTAAAAAGTTGGACACGACCGAGCGACTTCACTCACTCACTCACTCATAGGTTATGTTGCTTATTTGATAATCTTTGTTTATTTTTTTTATTAACAAAGGCCTGTATCACTATGGACTTCCTTATTAGTGCTGCCTTTGTTGCAAACCGTAGAGTTTGGAAGGTTGTGTTTCCATTTTCATATGTCTCAAGATATTTTCTTATTTCCTCTTTGAGTTCTTCATTGAACCTTGTCTTTTTTAGTACAATGTTTTGTGTCCCTGTGTTTGAACTTTTATTTTTATTTCTGTAATTGATTTCTAGTGTTATACTGTTGTGGATGGATAATATGCTTGATACAATTCTATCATTTTAAATTTGTTGTGACTTCTTTTGTGGCCTACCATGTGGTCTATTCTGGAGAATATTCCATGTGCACTTGAAAAGAATTCTAATGGGAGCCCTGTAGATAGATGTTAAGTCCAGCCTGTTTATTGTGCCATTTAAGTTCACTGTTGCTCTGTTAATTTTCTATCTGGATGATATGCCTATTGATATAAGTGGTGTGTTAAAGTTCTCTACTGTTATTGTATTATTGCTAAGTTTTTTATGTCTGTTTAATGCTCACTTTATTTATTTAGGTGCTACTGTAGTGGGTACACTTATGTTAGTGAATGTAGTAATCTTCAGTCTGCTCCCTCTGCCCTGCCTCAGGGACAAGTTAGTCCTTCACACTCTTCCTGAGTAGATTCAGAAGCATTCCAGCCAGCCAAGGAGCCTTATCTTCCCTGCATTAAACTCTAGGACTTTAGTGCCCAATATATGAACTGAATCGCTCACTCCTCAGGGCAAAGCTCTGCCCAGGTAATCTCTTTTTCCTCTGGAAGAACAGGTTCTAACCTTGTCATTTTCTTCCCTCCCTACTTGATTATGTGTGACTATTTTTACAGCCTTGGTTGTACAGGAGACTTTCTCCTAGTTTCTAGTTGATTTTCAGTAAGGACTCTTCTACATGTAGATATACTTTTGATCTGTTCATGTTGAGAGGTGCCTTCCACATCTTCTTACTCCATCAGCTTGATCCAAAGCTGAGAGATCTTGAGTTTTATGTAAAGGGATTTAGACATCATTGAATAGGCATAGGGAAAATGCTCAAGGCCTTTGAAGAAAGAGTTGACATAACTGGAGTTGTACTTTGAGAGACTCAACCATACATCCAAGTGCAGTCTGTACTGGAGAAAGGCTGGGTGCAGGGATCTTATTGCTCTTGATATATTCTGAATTGCTAAACTGAGCACACATGGCTAACAGTCATACTGTTTCAGATCTTTCCAGCTATGTATTCTTGTTATTGCTCTAGGACTGAGCAATAACTCAGCTTGTAGTTGACTGAGTTGTTTCAGTCAAACTGGAACAAAAATCAGTGTTCACAGTTTCAGTTTACTCGTGGAAAATCAGGTAGCTAAAGATGGTGAATTGAGAATAAGGTGCTGATAAGCCAGAGAACATTATAAGGAATTATACTGAACAGTGATAAGGTTTCTATGCTATACACTTGCATGGCTTATTTCTTTCTCTACCTACACTGCCACATGGCTTAAATATACATTTAATAACTAGGGCTTCACATAATCAAAGATTCACAGATAGGAGATTCAAAATGGAGAAAGCACTAAAGAATTAACTTTTAATGACACTTGAAAAAATGAAGAAAAAGCCCGCCCATCTTTTTGAGGGGGAGGTTCTCATTTGTAGAGGCTTGTGCGATTATCTTCAGCTGCTGCAACAGACTGAATAAATAGGACTGAGTAATTGAATATGACAGTGTTGACTTTTACTTTCACCTTGTGATACTGTAAAACAGTTATGCATAAGAGATTTTTCCAAGGCAGACCCAAGATGAAGGAGGAATAGGACAGTGAGATCACTTTCTCCCCCACAAATGCATCAAAGTTTATCTGCATGTAGAGCAACTTCCACAAAATAACTGAACACTGGCAGAGGACCCCAGATGCCCAGAAAGGCAAACCAATCTCTTTAAAATGAGGGAGGACAAAAGATAAAGATAAAAATAAAGACAAAGGATTTAAGGTAAGGATGGAGAGCTGTCCTGGGGAAGGAGTTGTGAAAGAAGAAGTTTCCATGCAATAGAAAATCTTCTTACAATTGGCATCAGTGGGGGGTTTGGTATCACAGAGGGCAGCAAAACTGCAAAAAAAAAAAAAAAAATCACAGAATTCATGCTGAATGGCAAGTAGGGTGGAGAAGTGGTTCACACACTCTCTTGGGCTTACAGTGATTGGGGGCTGGGTGAGGAGGTACAGACTGCATCATCAGTCCTTAGAATGAGGACCTGGGTTGAATGCCCTGAGGACATTCTGAGGAGACTAATGTGATATAGCAGCTCAAACCATGGGAACACCAGAGAGACAAAGAAAACCAAAGGACATTTCCCTTGGGAAGGCTCTAACACTACACTGTGATCCCTGACGTGCTCACAGAACAAAGGATTATGCCCTAGTGGATACCAAAGGTGAGCAAGCCGGCTGCCCTTTCCACCTCTTTCCAGAGGCAGAGAGGTAGGTGTATGACAGCCAGAGGTGGAAGGCAAGGGTCCACTGCAATCTCAGTCACAGAGACCACATCTCCCATCAATTTGCGAGCAGGTTGCCAGTCACTAACCACATCATCCTGTGATCCTGGATGGTTCATATCAGCCAGGAGTGTCACAGCCTGAGACCAAACCCCACTGAGAAGATGTATGGCCCACCTGGGACTGTGCCCTCTCAGTGTACCCACAGCCTGAGCTGCTTCAACCTGGGAAGTGCATGAAATGCATGAACTGCCTGGGACTACCCTCATGGTACACATGGTAACCTAAGTGGCTGGGACCTGGAAAGTGCACAAGATGCACAGTCCACCTGGGACTATCCTCACAGAGCACCCGGGAGCCTGAGTGACTTTGTCCTGGGAAGTGCATGCCACCTTGGGCTGCAGCAACCCCCAAGTGGTCCATTCACTGCATGTGAACCCCACACATGCCAGTGTGTTTGTTTGCAGTGTCTTTCTCTCTCTCCACAGCACAAGTGAGCAAGTGAAGCCAAATAAGTGACTGCTTTGGCCCCCTCATGTCAGGGTAGAGATTAGACACTGAAGAGACTCAAGAAGAGGGAACCACCATGGAAGTGGCAGGTGCAACAGATTAAAATCCTGCAGTTAAACTGAAACTATGCACTTGAGGGAAACTGTAGACATTGGGAACAAGTACCAGCCAGGACAAAGGATTCTCTGAAACTGAACTGACTCACAATATATATTTTTAGTTTTGTGTTCAATTTTTGTTTTTATTTTTTTATTTTCTTTTTTCTTTACATTTTTAATGTAAATTTATTTATTTTAATTGGAGGTTAATTTTATAATATTGCACTGGTTTTCCAATACATCAACATGAATCCGCCCCAGGTATACACATGTTCCCCATCCTGAATCCCTATTGTATTTTTGAAAGTCTAATCTCTATTCTATGCTTTTATTTTCTGTGATTGACATTTGTTTTTAACTTTGCATCATTAAAAGTTTAATTTTGAGTAACTATTTTCACATAAGGATTTGATTACTGGCTTGATTGCTCTCTTTCCTTGACTCTCCTTTTTCAACTCTTCAGTTCAGTTCAGTTCAGTCGCTCAATCGTGTCCGACTCTCTGTGACCCCAGGAATCGCAGCACGCCAGGCCTTCCTGTCCATCACCATCTCCCAGAGTTCACTCTGATGCACGTCCATCGAGTCAGTGATGCCATCCAGCCATCTCATTCTCTGTCATCCCCTTCTCCTCCGGCCCACAATCCCTCCCAGCATCAGAGTCTTTTCCAATGAGTCAACTCTTCCCATGAGGTGGCCAAAGTACTGGAGATTCAGCTTTAGCATCATTCCTTCCAAAGAAACCCCAGGGCTGATCTCCTTTAGAATGGACTGGTTGGATCTCCTTGCAGTCCAAGGGACTCTCAAGAGTCTTCTCCAACACCACAGTTCAAAGCATCAATTCTTCAGCACTCAGCTTTTTCACAGTCCAACTCCACATCCATACATGACCACAGGAAAAACAATAGACTTGACTAGACGGACCTTAGTCAGCAAAGTAATGTCTCTGCTTTTAAATATGCTATCTAGGTTGGTCATAACTTTTCTTCCAAGGAGCATGGGTCTTTTAATTTCATGGCTGCAGTCACCATCTGCAGTGATTTTGGAGCCCAGGAAAATAAAGTATGTCACTGTTTCCACTGTTTCCCCATCTATTTCCCATGAAGTGATGGGACCAGATGCCATGATCTTCATTTTCTGAATGTTGAGCTTTAAGCCAACTTTTTCACTCTCCACTTTAACTTTCATTGAGAGGCTCTTTAGTTCCCCTTCACTTTCTGCCATAAGGATGGTGTCATCTGCATATCTGAGGTTATTGATATTTCTTCCAGGAATCTTGACTCCAGGTTGTGTTTCTTCCAGTCCAGCGTTTCTCATGATGTACTCTGCATAGAAGTTAAATAAGCAGGGTGACAATATACAGCCTTGATGTACTCCTTTTCCTATTTGGAACAAGTTTTTTGTTACATGTCCCATTCTAACTGTTGCTTCCTGACTTGCATGCAGATTTCTCAAGGGGCAGGTCAGGTTGTCTGGTATTTCCATCTCTTTCAGAATTTTCCACAGTTTATTGTGATCCACACAGTCAACGGCTTTGGCATAGTCAATAAAGCAGAAATAGATGTTTTTCTGGAGCTCTCTTGCTTTTTCCATGATCCAGCGGATGTTGGCAATTTGATCTCTGGTTCCTCTGCCTTTTCTAAGGCCAGCTTGAACATCTTCCTCCTCCCTCTTGTCTTCTCTGTATAACTGTGAATCTCTTTAGGTGTTACTGGCTGTGGAGAGTTATCACTAATCCAACCTGTGTTGGATGGACAGAAAAGTCTTGAAGCTACTATAAGAGGGAGACTGAAACCAATAGAGAGGAGGCTCAAATCCAGAATTTTGGACCATCATAAAACTCCTGACCCCAGGGAAAATTAATACATGACAGCTCACCCTAAACCCTCCATATTCCACTGAGACCAAGTTCCACCCAAGAGCTAGCAAGCTCCAGTGCAAGACTCTGCATGCTAATTTTCCAACAAAGCAAACATAACCCTGAACATTAAAAGATGGGCTGTCCAAAGCCATACAAAAAAACAAATATACCCCCAAACTCCCTACTGGACATTACATTGTCTTCCAGAGAGAACAGATCCAGTTCCATCCAACAGAACACAGACACAAATTCGCCCAACCAGAAAACCTTCACAAGCCGCTGGTCCAAACCCACCCACAGGGAGCAGTCTCCAGAGCTAAGAGGAACTACAACCATCCAGCCTGCAGAAAGGAGACCCCAAACACAGCACACTAAACAAAATGAAAAGAAAAAAAAATCCAGCAGGTGAAGGAACATGACAAAAACCCATCAAACCAAAGAGGAGATAGGGAGTCTACTGAAAAAAATAAAAATTCAGAATAACGATAATAAAGATCATGCAAAAACTGGAAAACAAAACGGAGTTACAGATAAATAGACCAGAGACACGGGTTGGAAAGATCCAAGAAACGATTAACAAGAATCTAGAAGAAATAAAGAATTGTCAGTCAATCAGAAATAAGCAAATACTGCACAACTGCACTCATCTCACACACTAGTAAAGTGATTCTCCAAGTCAGGCTTCAGCAATATGTGAACCATGAACTTCTAGATGTTCATGCTAGTTTTAAAAAAGGCAGAGGAACCAGAGATCAAGATGCCAGCATCCATTTGATCATGGAAAAGCAAGAGAGTTCCAGAAAAACATCTATTTCTGCTTTATTGGCTATGCCAAAGCCTTTGACTGTGTGGATCACAATAAACTGTGGAAAATTCTGAAAGAGATGAGAATACCAGACTACCTAACCTGCCTCTTGAGAAATCTGTATGCAGGTCAGGAAGTACCAGTTAGAACTGGACATGGAACAACAGACTGGTTCCAAATAGGAAAAGGAGTACATCAAGGCTATATATTGTCACCCTGCTTATTTAACTTATATGCAGAGTACATCATGAGAAATGCTGGGCTGGAAGAAACACAACCTGGAATCAAGATTGCTGGGGAGAAATATCAATAACCTCAGATATGCAGATGACACCACCCTTAAAGTGAAGAACTAAAAAGCCTCTTGATGAAAGTGAAAGAGGAGAGTGAAAAAGTTGGCATAAAACTCAACATTCAGAAAACGAAGATCATGGCATCCAATCCCATCACTTCATGGGAAATAGATGGGGAAACAGGGGAAATAGTGGCTGACTTTATTTTCCTGGGCTCCAAAGTCACTGCAGATGGTGACTGCAGCCATGAAATTAAAATACATTTACTCCTTGGAAGAAGTTATGACCAACCTAGATAGCATATTTAAAAGCAGAGACATTACTTTGCCAACTAAGGTCCATTTAGTCAAGTCTATGGTTTTTCCTGTGGTCATGTATGGATATGAGAGTTGGACTCTGAAGAAGGCTGAGCGCCGAAAGAGTGAACTCTGGGAGATGGTGATGGACAAGAAGGCCTGGCGTGCTGCAATTCATGGGGTCACAAAGAGTTGGACACGACTGAGTGACTGAATTGAAACTGAACTGAACTGGGACAACATATTAAAAAGCAGAGACGTTACTTTACCAACAAAGGTCCATCTAGTCAAGGCTATGGTTTTTCCAGTGGTCATGTATGGATGTGAGAGTTGGACTGTAAAGAAAGCTGAGCTCTGAAGAATTGGTGCTTTGAACTGTGGTGTTGGAGATCTTTTGAGAGTCCCTTGGACTCCAAGGAGATCCAACCAGTTCATCCTAAAGGAGATCACTCCTGGGTGTTCATTGTTTTGTCTGATGTAGAAGCTAAAACTCTAATACTTAGGCCACCTGATGGGAAGAGCTGACTCATTTGAAAAGACCCTGATGCTGGGAAAGATTGAAGGCAGAAGGAGAAGTGGATGACAGAGGATGAGATGGCTGGATGACATCACTGACTCGATGGATGTGGGTTTGGGTGGACTCCGGGAGTTGGTGATGGATAGGGAGGCCTGGCATGTTTTGATCATAAGGTCATGAAGAGTCAGACAGGACTGAGCAACTGAACTGAACTAAACTGAATAAGCGATGTAAAAATAAAATAATAATAAAAAAAAAGAAATGTAATAAAAACAAAATATGGCTGCTAATTCAATAAAATTACATCTGGAGGGGCCCCGGGGTGGGAGTGGGGGGAACCACTCTGTAAGAAATCAACAGTAGAGGCAGAATAAAGGATAAGTGAGCTGGAAGATAAAATAGTGGAAATAAATAAAGCAGAGTAGAAAAAAAAGAATAAAAAGAAATGAGGACAGCCTCTGAGAACTCTGGCACAATGTTAAACACTTCAACGTTAGAATCATAGGTGTCCCAGAAGATTTCAAAAGGAAAGTGTGTGAAAAATATTTGAGGAGATAATGGTCCAAAACTTCCCTAAAATGGGGAAGGATATAGCCACTCAGGACCAAGAAACCCAGAGAGTCCTATACAGGATAAACCCAAGTGAAACACAGTAAGGCACATATTAATCAAACTAACAAAAATTAAACACAGAAAGCAAATATTAAAAGCAGCAAGAGAAAACAACAAATAATATACAAGGTGATCCCCATAAAGATAACAACTGATCTCTCAGCAGAAACTCTGCAGACCAGAAGGGAATGTATCTAAAGAGATGAAAGGGAAAAACCTACAATTAAGATTACTCTATCCTGGCAGGGATCTCATTCAGATTTGAAGGACAAATCAAAGGCTTTACAGACAAGCAAAAGCTGAGAGAATTCAGGACCACCAAATCAGCTCTTCAACAAATGCCAAAGGATTTTCTCTAGACAGGAAACATAAAAAGGAGTATAAGAATGAACCAAAAACAATAAAGTAAATGGTAATGAAATCATACTTACCAATAATTGCCTTAAACATAAATGGGTTAAATGCTCCAACCAAAAGCAAAGACTGGCCAAGTAGATACAAAAACAAGATTCCTATATATGCTGTCTGCAAGAGATCCATTGAAAACCTAGGGACACATACAGACTGAAAGTGAGAGACTTGGAAAAGATATTTCATGCAAATAGAGACCAAAAGTAAGTGGGAGAAGCGATACTCTTATCAGATAAAATAGACTTTAAAATAAAGGCCATTATAAGAAACAATGAAGGACACTACGTAATGATCAAGGGATCCATCCAAGAAGAAGATATAACAATTATAAATATGCATGCACCCAAAATAGGAGCACCTCGATATATAAGGCAAATGCTAACAACTATTAAAAGGAAATTGATATTAACACAGTAATAGTGGAGGACTTAATACCCTAATCACAGCAATGGAAAGGTTATCCAAAGAGAAAATTAACAAGGAAACACAAGCTTTAAATGATACATTGGCCTTAATGATATCTAAATTGCATTTCACCCCCAAACAATGGAGCTCACCTTTATCTCAAGTGCACATGAAACATTATCCAAGATAGATCATATTGCGGGTCACAAATCTAGCCTTGGTAAATTAAAAAAAGAGAGAGAGAGAGAGAGAGAAATCACTTCAAGCACATTTTCTGATCACAGTGCTATAAGATTAGATATCAACCACAGAAAAAAATATTAAAAATAGAAATGTATGGAGGATAAACAATGTGCTTATGAATAATCAACAGATCACTGAAGAAATAAAAAGGAAATGAAAAATATGCATAGAAACAAATGATAATGAAAACACAGCCCCAAAACAATCCAACTCAAAATGGGATTCAGTATAAGCAGTGCTCAGAGGGAAGTTCATAGCAATAAGAGCCTACCTCAAGAAACAAGAGAAACACAAAATAAACAACCTAAGCATACACCTAAGCAACTAGAAAAAAACACCACCACTAAAAAACAAAACAAACAAACAAACAAAACCTGTTGCTTACAGCACAGTGGGTGAGAAAGACCTGAAACTGGGGTGAGCAAGTGATGAAAAGATAGACACATATAATTTGGCAAGCAAGGGCCAGAGGGCCTTCCTGCTCTCCATGGCAGGAAGACGAAATGGTTCCTTTCAGCCCACAGTTTTATTGGCAAAATTCACATGAGATCATTAGAGAATAGTTATATTGAGAGTTTGATTAGCACATGGTAAACAGGGGGAAAGTTAAGGCTCTGCTGTTTATTGGAAACATCTTATTTTGTTTCCATGGGGATGGATGCAGGAGTAGGCAGTGAAGAAGAGCAGAGTGCATGTTCAGCCCCAAGAATGTCCATTCGGCATACTTACTAGGACAATCATGAGGGTGCAGTTTGCCACACCCTTGAGTCATGGGGCAGGTTCTGGTCTCTGCTCCACCAGGCTGCAACAACAACAACAACAACAACAACAAAAAACCACCCAAAGTTAGTAGAAGGAAAGAAATAATAAAAACCAAAGCAGAAATAAATGAAAAATAATGAAGGAAGCTATAGCAAAGATCAATAAAACTAAAAGCTGGTTCTTTGAGAAGATAAAATAAATCATTAGCCAGACTCATCATGAAAAAAAGGGTGGGCTGGGGTGGGGGAAGAAGACTCAAATCAATAAAATTATAAATGAAAATAGAGAAGTTACAACTGTCAGCACAGAAATAAAAGTGATATTAAGAGATTGATGAGCAATTATATGCCAATAAAATGGACAACTTGAAAGAAATGGACAAATTCTTAGGAAACTATAACCTTCCAAAACTGAAGAACAAGAAATAGAAAATTTGAACTGATCAGTCTCAAGCACAGAAACCTAAACTGCAATCAAAAATCTTTCAAAAACAAAAGGCAGGACCAAATGGCTTCATAGGTAAATTCTACCAAAAATTTAGAGAAGAGCTGAAATCTCCCTTATTCAAACTTTTCCAGAAAATTACAGTGGAAAGAAACCTCCCAAACTCATTCTATGAGACCACCATCACCCTGAGACTGAAACCAGATAAAAGAAAGTGAAAGTGAATTTGCTCAGTCATGTCTGACTCTGAGACCAGGCTCATCCATCCATGGGATTTTCCAGGCAAGAATACTGGAGTGGGTTGCCATTTCCTTCTCCAAGAGATCTTCCCAACCCACGGACTGAACCTGGGTCTCCTGCATTGTAGGCAGATGCTTTATTGTCAGAGCCACCAAAACCACAGGCCAATTTCAGTGATGAATATAGCTGCAAAATTCCTCAACAAAATTCTAGCAAACAGAACCCAACAACATACTAAATAGACCATGCATTATTATCAAGTGGGTTTTATTCCAGAGATGCAAGAATTCTTCAATATTCACAAATCTATCAGTGTGATACACCATACCAACAAATTGAAAGATAAAAACCATATGACTATGTCAATAGATGCAGAGAAAGCTTTTGAGAAAATTCAATAATTTATGATTAAAAAAAAAAAAACTCTCCAGAAAGTAGGCATAGAAGAAACACTTCTCAACATAATAAAGGCAATATATTACAAACTCACAGTAAACATTATCCTTAATTGAAAAATTGAAAGCATTTCCTCTAAAATCAGGAAAAAGACAAGGGTGTCCACTCTCGTCATTATTATTCAGCTTAGTTTTGATAGTCCTAGCTATAGCAATCAGAGAAGAAAAACAAATAAAAGGAATTCAGATTGAAAAGAAATAAAACTCTCACTGTTTGCAGATGACATGATTCTCTGCACAGATAATGCTAAAAATGTCACCATAAAATTTCTAGAGCTAATCAGTGAATATAGTAAAGTTGCAGGATATAAAATTAATATACAGAATTCTATGAATTCCTATACACTAAAAATGAAAAATCAGAAAAAAAAGAAATTAAGGAAACAATCCCCTTTACCACTGCAATGAAAAAAATAAAATACTTAGGAACAAATTTATCTAAAGAAACAAAAGATATCTATATAGAAAACTATAAAATATTAATGAAAGAAATCAAAGATAACACAAATAGATAAAAAAAATATACCATGTTCTTGGATCAGAAGGATCAATAGAGTGAAAATGAGTATACCACCCAAAGTAGTGGAGAAGACAATGGAAACCCACTCCAGTACTCTTGCCTGGAAAATCCCATGGATGGAAGGGCCTGGTGGGCTGCAGTCCATGGGGTTGCTAAGAGTCGGACATGACTGAGCGACTTCATTTTTCACCCAAACCAATGTATAGATTCAATGCAATCTCTATCAAACTACCAATGGTATTTTTCACAGAAATATACCAAATAATTTCACAATTGTATGGAAACACAAAAGACCCTGAATAGCCAAAGCAATCTTGAAATAAAATAATGGAACTGGAGGAATCAATCTTCCTGATTTCAGACTATACTACAAAGCTACAGTCAAAAAGACAATGTGGTACTGGCACAAAGACAGAAATATAGATCAATGAACTAAATAGAAAGTCCAAAGATAAATCCATGCACCTATAGACGCCTTATCTTTGACAAAGGAGGTAAAAATATACAACGGAGAAAAGACAGTCTATTCAACAAGTGTTGCTGGTAAAACTGGTCAGCTACATGTGAAAGAATGAAACTAGAATGTGTTCTAACGCCGTACACAGAAATAAACTCAAAATGGATTAAAGGTCTAAATGTAAGACCAGAAACTATAAAAATCTTACAGGAAAACATAGGCAAAACACTCTCTGACATAAATCACAGAACGGTCTTCTATGGTAAACAGACAAAACACTCTCTGACATAAATCATAGCAGGATCCTCTATGATCCATTTCCCAGAGTAATGGAAATAAAAACAAAAATAAACAAACGGACATAATTAAACTTAAAAGCTTTTGCACAATGAAGGAAACTATAAGTAAGGTGAAAAGACAGCCTTCAGAATGGGAGAAAATAATAGAAAATGAAGCAAATGACAAAGAATTAATCTCAAAAATATATAAGCATTTCCTGCAGCTCAATTCCACAAAAATAAATGACCCAGTCAAAAAATGGGCCAAAGAACTAAACATATATTTCTCCAAAGAAGACATACAGATGGCTAACAAACACATGAAAAGATGCTCAACATCACTCCTTATCAGAGAAATGCAAATTGAAACCACAATGAGGTATCATCTCACGCTGGCCAGAATGGCTGCCATCAAAAGTCTATGAACAATCAATGCTGGGGAGGGTGTGGAGGAAAGGGACCCCTCTTACACTGCTGGGGGAATGCAAACTAGTGCAGCCACTATGGAGAACAGTGTGGAGACGCCTTATAAACCTGGAAATAGAACTGCCATATGACCCAGCAATCCCACTGCTGGGCATACACACCAAGGAAACCAGAATTGAAAGAGACACATGTACCCCAATGTTCATTGCAGCACTGTTTACAATAGCCAGGACATGGAAGCAACCTAGGTATTCATCAGCAGACAAATGCATAAGAAAACTGTGGTACATATACACAATGGAATGTTACTCAGTTATTAAAAATGCATTTGAATCAATTCAAATGAGGTGGATGAAACTGGAGCCTAGTCAGAAAGCAAAACACCAATATAGTATATTAATGCATATATATGAAACCTAGAAAGATGGTAATGATGACCCCATAATGCAAGACAGCAAAAGAGACACAGATGTAAAGAACAGATTTTTGGACTCTGTGGGAGAAGGTGAGGGTGGGATGATTTGAGAGAATAACATTGAAAAATGTTTATTATCATATGTGAAATAGATCACCAGTCCAGGTTTGATGCATGAGACAGGTTGCTCAGGGCTGGTGCACTGAGATGACCCTGAGGGATGGGATGGGGAGAGAGGTGGGAGGGGGCTCAGGATGCGGAACACATGTACACCCATGGCTGATTCATGTCAATGTATGGCAAAAACCACTACAACATTGTAAAGTAATTAGCCTCCAATTAAAATAAATAAATAAATAAAAAGGTCCTCTATGACCCACCTCCCTTTGTAATGGAAATAAAAACAAAAATAAACAAATGGAATTTAATTAAACTTAAAAGCTTTTGCACAATGAAAGAAACTGGAAGCAAGGTAAAAAGACAGTCCTTAGAATGGGAGAAAATAAGAGCAAATTAAACAACTGACATAGAAGTAATCTCCAAAATATACAAGCAGCTCACGTAGTTCAATACCAGAAAAATGGACAATCCAATAAAAAATGGAAAAAAGACCTAAACAGACATTTCTCCAAAAAGACATACAAATGACTAATAAACACACACAAAAATGCTTAACTTCATTCGTGATTAGAGAAATGCAAATCAAATGAGTTATAATGTCATGGTGGATAGAATGGCCATCATCAAAAGGTCTACAAACGATAAACGTTGGAGTGGGTATGGAGAAAAGGGAACCCTCTTACACTGTTGGTGGGAATGCAAACTGGTACAACCACTATGGAGAACAGCGTGGAGATTCCTTAAAAAATTAGGAATAGAACTGTCATATGACCCAACAGTCACACTGCTGGGCATACACCTCAAGGAAATCAGAATTGAAAGATACACATGCCCCCGTGTTCATTGCAGCACTGTTTACAATAGCTAGGACATGGAAGCAACCTAGATACACATTGGGAGAGGAACGGATAAGAAAGTTGTGGTACATATACACAATGGAATATTCATTTCAGTGCAGTCGCTCAGTTGTGTCCGACTCTTTGTGACCTCATGGACAGCAAGATGCCAGGTTTCCCTGGCCCAGTCACCAACTCGTGGAGTTACTCAAACTGATGCCCATTGAATCAGTGATGCCATCCAACCTTCTCATCCTCTTTTGTCCCCTTCTCCGTCTTCAGTCTTTCCCAGCATCAGGGTCTTTTCAACAAGTTGATTCTTCTCATCAGGTAGCCAAAGTACTGGAGTTTCAGCTTCAGCATCAATCATTCCAATGAATATTCAGGACTGATTTCCTTTACAATTGACAGGTTGGAATGGAATATTATTCAGCTATAAAAATCAATGCATTTTTCAGTTCTAGTGAGGTGGATTAACGTGGAGCTTATTATACAGAGTGAAGTAAGTCAGAAAAGAGAAAGACTTACTGTATGTTAACATATATATATATATATATATATACACACACACACACACACACACACACACACACACACACACACACACATATGGAATTTAGAAAAAATGGTATCAATGATCCTACATGCAGGGCAGTAAAGGAGACACAGATATAAAGAACAAACTTTTGGACTCAGTGAGAGAGGGCAAGGGTGTGATGATTTGAGAGAATAGCATTGAAACGTGTACATTACCATATACATATTTAACGCAGGAAGCAGGGTACCCAAAGCCAGTGCTTTGGGATAACCTAGAGGGATTGGATGAGGAAGAGGTGAGAGATGTGTTCAGGATAGGGATGCACATGTATACCTGTGGCCAATTCATGTTGATGTATGGCAAAAACCATTACAATATTGTGAAGTAATCATCATCCAATTAAAATTAATTTAAAAATAAGAGATTCTTCCATCATTTTATGCTTATGGAAATAATTTTTCTGTAAAGAATTTCTCTTTGACATACAGCTTAGGTAAGACAGTGAATGAATGTATACACAGATAAAACACATGGAAGACCCTCCTGATTACTTATTGTCAGATCAGACGTGGACCTTCCAAATTACCATTCTTTGACTCAGAAATGATTATTTGAGCTGTTTGTACCCATTGGACAATCTAATGATAAAAGCATCTTTGGGGCTAGATATATCTGGACCCAAATGTTAATCAGTGTTGATCATGGGAAAGTAAGATGTCCTCTTTAGTTCTCAAGTTTATTCAGCTATAAAATGAGCATAATAGTAACTGCCTCACTACTTTTGAAAGATTGGAGAGAATAAAATATATTTACCACAGTGCCTGCAAATGATAGGTGCTCAATAAATGGTGGCTATTGTTACCTGAAGCAAAGTGCTGACTCATTGGAAATACTCTCATGCTGGACAAGATTGACTTGGCATGCCAAAGTCTATGGGGTCGCAAAGAGTTGGACACAACATAGCAATGAAGAGACAAGAAATCATTACAAATAATAAAGAACCAGTATTATTCAAAGCTCTGATAGATTCGTAGAAGTAAGTTCCATTATTCCAGGATTTGCTAAAACAAACAAACAAAAAGCAATCTTCCGTCTTGACTTGACTTAACTTTAGTTAAGATTTTCTTCTTCCTCACACCTTTGAACTTTGACCTATCATCAGACTGAGCCAGGACAGAAGCCCATCTTTAATGTCATGAGCATTAACTGACCACAAAGAAAGCATTTCCTGATCCCATTAGTTCACTCCTTTATCTCACTTTTCCATATACAGTTCTTTCTAACCCTATTTACTCTTCCTTATAAAATAAAGCCTTTTTTTGGGGGATGGGTTTTGAAACATGTACATATCTCATAGAGTCTTCTCCCTATTGCAAAAGTCCTCTGCAATAGCCTCTTAACTTCTTTTTCTGATACTTCTTTCAAGTAACGTATCTCTTTACCAAAGTCCAGGCTTACTTTTTATTTGGCAAGCAGGGTATGAAAGAAATTATTGACAGGAGCCTGGAAAGAGGATACTGCCAGTCTTGTTCCACTCTTTCTGGAAATTCCAATCAAATAAGGGTAGAAGTTAGCAAAATGATAACTCAGTTGGACAATCTAGGTTTGATCCCTGTGTCTTTTACATTGGCAAGTGGATCCTTTACCCCTGAACCACCTCAGAAGCACTTGCTATACAATAAAACACTCAAAAATTGGTAGCATTAAGACAACAAGCATTTATTTAGTTCAATATTTTGCTGGTTGGCAAGTTAGGCTGACTTTATGTTTTCAGCCCTTTGAGACTGGCCTGGGCTCACTTCTGGGTCTGTGGTCAGCTTGCAGGTCAACTAGTGACTGGCTGGTTCAGGTGGGTCTCAGCTTCAATAGCTCAGCTCTGCTCCATATGATTTCTCATCTCCAGTAGGCAATCCTGGACTTGCTCACATGGTGCCTGTGCAGAGTTCTAAGAAATTGAGTGGAAATGTATAAAGCCTCTTTAACCCTAGATTCAGAACTTGCATCATATTGCATCCAGTGATCAAATGGCCAAATGACTACTGACCAAATTAACTCACAAGGCTCAGCCCGTATTCTGAAGATGGAGAACTAGATTTTGTGGCTTTATGGGAGGCACTGCATGAAATTATGGCAGTTTTTGAAATCTATAAAATTCCATGAGTTGAAATAATTTACCCAAATTTGGTTTACCTTGTCAGTGTTAAAACTGAAACTTAAAGAAAGGATAGGTGTCTTAGTTCAATATATTTTGCTGGTCACAGCTTTGTAGTCTCATGATGACACTATTCTGTTAGGGACTCTTGAGCTAGAAGAAAGGACTATTTCTTTTCAAAAGATTTACCATGGAAAGCCCATGGGAAGGACAGGACAGACAGGACATGATGGCTCAGTTTGTGCCTGAGCAAAGATGACAGGCTGTAAAGGGAGTGGAAGCTGAATTTCCATTTGTGCTCTGTTCACAGGGTTTTATTTGCTTGGAGAAAATATTTCTTTTCACTAATTTGTAAAAATGTACTGTTTTTCAACACACCATGCACCTGTCTGAGGGGATGCCTATTTCTAATCCTCTCAAAGCTTCCTGTGAACTAGCTTTGTCTAGACCACATAGCTCTCAACATTGCTAAGAAGCTGAATATGCAGGCAACAGTATGAAGCTCTTCTCCCAAATCTGCCATTCTGATGGACAGCTCAGAGATGTCAGCATTTGGAAAACAGTTAATGGAAACTAGTGTAGATAATGCAATATAACTAATGATAATAAGCAAATCCAATTTTGAAAAGATTGAAAGGAATTTCAGGAACAGGAAAGGTCCTCCTTAGTGTTTTTGCTTCATCCTACACTTGGCTTCCTGTTCCTCTTTCCACGTTCCTCCATCTCTTATACTTTTCTAGAAATAGCAGTTCTGTAGGTGTTGTCGACCACATTGATGGTGTGCTTTGTCTCAGTCTCCTCCCTAGAGACTCATTCCTTATGTTCACTGATTTCTGTGGGATGTTTTACTCAAATTTGATCTCTGCACATGGTTTATTGCTGTATAAAATCTGATCTCTTTACCTTCTATACTCTAAAGAAAAATAATTTTTTTGCAGGAAAGTTATAAGAATAAAGTATATAATGTCCCCTCAGATGGAAATATCTTTTCTAAAATAATTCCATAAGTATTTTCAGACAATTGGTTCTATGTTACCAAATTGTGTTCTATGCAACAACTCACCACATGAGGTGGTCCCTGACAACAGCAGCCTGCAGTCAACTGGATTTGGGAAACATTCCTTATTTATATTCCCCTCTTAGAGAATCACATGTACATTCATATGTTAGAAGAAAGTGCTTTAGGAATGAACTCTATTTAACATTTCAAAAATTGTTCTTAATTGCCTTAGCTTATGAAGACCTTTTATACAGTTCTTGAGGGTTTCATGGCAAGTATACTGGGGTGATTTGCCATTCCCTCCTCCAGTGGATCACGTTTTGTCAGGACCCATCCATCTTGGGTGACTTTGCATGGCATGGCATGGCTCATAGCTTCATTGAGTTACACAAGCTCCTTCACCATGACAAAGCAGTGATCCTTGAAGGGGATCACGACAAAGGTCTGTATAGGCAAGGCTGTGATCTTCCCGGGGTCATGTACAGTTGTGAGAGCTGGACTGTAAAGAAGGCAGAATGCCAAAGAATTGATGTCTTCGAACTGGGGTGCTGGAGAAGATTCCTGAAAGTCTCTTGGACAGCAAAGAGAATAAATCAGTCTATCTGAAGGGAAGTCAACCCTGATTATTCACTGGAAGGACTGATGCTGAAGCTGTGGCTGCAGTATTTTGGTCATATGACGTAAACAAAAACTCATTGAAAAAGCCTCTGATGCTGGGAAAGTTTGAGGGCAGAAGGAGAAGAGGGCATCAGAGGATGAGATGGCTGGATGGTATCACTGATGCAATGAACATGAACTTGGGCAAACCCTGGGAGATGGTGAGGCACAGGTAAGGCTGGTGTGCTGCAGTCCATAGGGTCACAAAGAGTCGGACATGACTGGGTGACTGAACAACAACAAAAATGAAGACTTTTATTCTCTTAAAACTACAAATATCTTGTTGATTTTGTGGTACAAATTAGATCAAATTAAGTACTATGTAGCTGGAGTTCTGTACCCATTTTATTGCTAACCATCTCTGTGCCTTAGAGGGGCCCAGTTCCTCAACCCCTTCAACTCAGTCTCATCTTTTTCATGAAGATTTCCCTGATCACCCTAGGCTTTTCAGTCTTCTCTCTCATATTCTTGAAATTATCTTGAATTCACTGTGCTACTAATCTTGCCTTTAGCCTTCTCTTTAAGGTTTATTGTACCCTGGCTTTAATCCTGGCCCCTCTCTCTCCTAAAGACATTTGCAAAATTCTCAAAATGGCACCCTATCTTTGATGGGACATTTTGACCCCCACTCCACTTTTTGTCTCATCTTTACTCTGGCACTTATTTTTTTTTTTTTTTAACTGAATCTTTCAGAAAACGAAGATCATGGCATCTGGTCTCATCACTTCAAGGGAAATAGATGGGAAACAGTGGAATCAGTGTCAGACTTTATTTTGGGGGACTCTAAAATCACTGCAGATGGTGACTGTAGCCATGAAATTAGAAGACGCTTACTCCTTGGAAGAAAAGTTATGATCAACCTAGATAGCATATTCAAAAGCAGAGACATTACTTTGCCGACTAAGGTCCATCTAGTCAAGCCTATGGTTTTTCCTGTGGTCATGTATGGATGTGAGAGTTGGACTGTGAAGAAGGCTGAGTGCCAAAGAATTGGTGCTTTTGAGCTGTGGTGTTGGAGAAGATTCTTGAGAGTCCCTTGGACTGCAAGGAGATCCAACCAGTCCATTCTGAAGGAGATCAACCCGGGGATTTCTTTGGAAGGAATTATGCTAAAACTGAAACTCCAGTACTTTGGCCACCTCATGAGAAGAGTTGACTCATTGGAAAAGACTCTGATGCTGGGAGGGATTGGGGGCGGGAGGAGAAGGGGATGACTGAGAATGAGATGGCTGGATGGCATCACTGACTCGATGGACATGAGTCTGAGTGAACTCCGAGAGATGGTGATGGACAGGGAGGCCTGGCGTGCTGCGATTCATGGGGTCACAAAGAGTTGGACACGACTGAGCGACTGAACTGAACTGAACCTGTTGCCTAAAAATAATAGTCAATATTCTTATTTGGCCTACACAGCATACACAAACTTTGCACAGTTCAACTTACTTGCCTCATTCCTTATTACTTGTGCCCAGATACCTGATAATCTGTCTACACTGGAATCCTTGTTGTTTCCTAAACATAAGCACTTTGCACATGTACTCACATTCTTTCTACTTTTCTTCTTGGAATCTCCTTAAAGTTCCCTCAAAGTTAATTCTGAATATGACAACTTTGAATAGCATGCTCTCTTTTTACATTCATGTAGCCTTTTAAAAAATATTTATTTTAATTGGAGGTTAATTACTTTACAATATTGTATTGGTTTTACCATACATTAACATGAATCTGCCACAGGTATACACATGTTCCCCCATCCTGAATCCCCCTCCCTCCTACCTTTATAATAGAACTAAATCATACTGCATTACTTTGGATTGCCCAAAGATTCATTCATTTTTTCATAAAATACTCTGGTAGCACTTAGTTGTCTTTAACTTCATTTGAAACAATTTTGTTAGATTGTATTTTGACAGCTGTCATATCAGTCTGCATTAAAAGTGCTCATTAAAGTTGGTGAATTTTTGTGTAGCCATTTTAATACTGAAGATGGAAGAACTATTTTCAGCGTATTACTTTATTACTTCAAGAAAGTTAAAAATTCAACACAAATGCAAGGAAAAAAAAAGCTTTGTGCAGTGTATGGAGAAGGTGCTGTGACTGGTTGAATGTGTCAAAGGTGGTTTGTGAAGTTTCACGATGGAGATTTCTTGCTGGACGATGATGATCAAGTGATGACTGAGCTACATCAATGATGACTGAGCTTATTCCATGATTGAGTAGACCAGTTGAAATTAATAGTGATCAAACTGAGACATCAATTGAGAACAATCAATGTTATTATACCTTGTGGGAGAAAGATGACATTTTCAAAATATCCAAATTGAGCATTGAAAATTATTTGCAAGAGCTTGGTTATGTTAGCCACTTTGATACTTGGATTTCAAATAAGTTAAGCAAAGGAAAACAAAAGCACTTCTTGACCATATTCTGTATGTGGTTCTCCACTTAAACATAAATGAAAATGCTCTGTTTTAAAAAAGCACTGCCTTGTATGTAAGCAGCTGCTGTAGGAAAAAGAAAATCTATCATTGACCTAAAACACACACACACAAGATTATAAAGAATTTTTGGCCTGTTTAAAAATGTGTTCACAAGTCCCATATGGGGAAAGGAAGAATGGGTGTGCTTGATGTGAAGCATGATTTACAAATCTGTTTTATTTTTACCCCTGCTGTGATGATGAAGGTGTTACTACAGCCTGCCTAGTTTGGGGTGGGGGTCTTGGAAAGTGGATACTATACAATAACATGGAATGGAAGTGCTCATAGGGCCAATAAAATGAACCACCATTAACCACATCAAAATCCAGTCTTCATTCAAAGAAGGTAATGCTGTGTATATGGTGGGATCAGAAGGGAGTCTTCTTTTATGAGATCCTTCCAGATTAATTCCAAGAAGTACTGCTCCCAGTGAGACCAACTGAAAGCAACACTGATGTCCAAAATTAGTCAACAGAAAACATATAATATTCCATCAGGATAATGCAAGACTGCATGTTTCTTTGATAACCAGGCACAAACTGTTACAGTGTGACTGGGAAATACTGATTCATTTGTCATACTTATCAGGGATTGCACCTTCAGAAATCCTTTATTGTAGTCTTTCCAGAATTATCTTAATGGAAAAAAAATTCCCCTGGAAGACCGTAAAAGTACCTAGAACAGTTTTTTTTTTCTCAAAAAGGTAAAAATTTTAGGAAGATAGAAGTATGATGTTGCTTGAAAAATGTCAGAAGGTAGTAGAATAAAATGGTGAATATGTTGTTCAACAAAGTTCTTTGTAAAAATAAAAATGTGTCTTTAATTATATTTAAAAAAAACAAAGGAGCTTTTGCCAACCCAATAGATGATCATAGGTCTGTATTTATAGTATATTCTGAGCTCTCTGATTACAATGTTTGTATCACAGGTTCATGGTATCTCAATGCATAGCACAGCATCAACCATACAGAAGACATTCTATAAATAAATACGTTAGTAGATTGAATATGATCCAACCTTCCCAGCTTTAGCTGGAAGATATCTCTGTGATGATCTGTTTAAGAGTATGACATATTTATGGCTCTCTCCCCCTAAAACTTCCTTTTTAAACTCATGATAATCATTGCTAAACAAAAATAGCACCTTTCCCACTGAGCCCAGGTATATTTTAGAATCAATATAATTATATTGCTCCAGTCAGTTAGTTCAGTCGCTCAGTCGTGTACAACTCTTTGCGACCCCATGAATCGTAGCACGCCAGGCCTCCCTGTTCATCACCATCTCTCAGAGTTCACTCAGACTCATGTCCATCGAGTCTGTGATGCCATCCAGCCATCTCATCCTCGGTCGTCCCCTTCTCCTCCCGCCCCCAATCCCTCCCAGCATCAGAATCTTTTCCAATGAGTCAACTCTTCCCATGAGGTGGCCAAAGTACTGGAGTTTCAGCTTTAGCATCAGCCCTTCCAAAGAAATCCCAGGGTTGATCTCCTTCAGAATGGACCGGTTGGATCTCCTTGCAGTCCAAGGGACTCTCAAGAGTCTTCTCCAACACCACAGTTCAAAGCATCAATTCTTTCAGCATTCAGCCTTCTTCACAGTCCAACTCTCATATCCATACATGACCACAGGAAAAACCATAGCATTGACTAGACGGACATTAGTCAGTAAAGCAATGTCTCTGCTTTTGAATATGCTATCTAGGTTGATCATAACTTTTCTTCCAAGGAGTGAGCTTCATTTAATTTCATGGCTGCAGTCACCATCTGCAGTGATTTTGGAGCCCCCCAAAATAAAGTCTGACACTGTTTCCACTGTTTCCCCATCTATTTCCCTTGAAGTGATGGGACCGGATGCCATGATCTTCGTTTTCTGAATGTTGAACTTTAAGCCAACTTTTTCACTCTCTGCTTTCACTTTCATCAAGAGGCTTTTTAGTTCTTCTTCACTTTCTGCCATAAGGGTGGTGTCATCTGCATATCTGAGGTTATTGATATTTCTCCTGGCAATCTTGATTCCAGCTTGTGTTTCTTCCAGCGTAGCGTTTCTCATGATGTACTCTGCATAGAGGTTAAATAAGCATGGTGACAATATACAGCCTTGACGTACTCCTTTTCCTATTCGGAACCAGTCTGTTGTTCCATGTCCAGTTCTAACTGTTGCTTCTTGACCTGCATACAGATTTCTCAAGAGGCAGGTCAGGTGGTCTGGTATTCCCATCTCTTTTCAGAATTTTCCACAGTTTATTGTGATCCACACAGTCAAAGGCTTTGGCATAGTCAATAAAGCAGAAATAGATGTTTTTCTGGAACTCTCTTTCTTTTTCCATGATCCAGCAGATGTTGGCAATTTGGTCTCTGGTTCCTCTGCCTTTTCTAAAACCAGCTTGAACATCAGGGAGTTCACGGTTCACGGATTGCTGAAGCCTGGCTTGGAGAATTTTGAGCATTACTTTACTAGCATGTGAGGTGAGTGCAACTGTGTGGTAGTTTGAGCATTCTTTGGCATTGCCTTTCTTTGGAACTGGAATGAACACTGACCTTTTCCAGTCCTGTGGCCACTGCTGAGTTTTCCAAATTTGCTGGCATATTGAGTGCAGCACCTTCACAGCATCATCTTTCAGGATTTGAAACAGCTCAACTGGAATTCCATCACCTCCACTAGCTTTGTTAGTAGTGATGCTTTCTGAGGCCCACTTGACTTCACATTCCAAGATGTCTGGCTCTAGATGAGTGATCACATCATCATGATTATCTGGGTCTTGAAGATCTTTTTTTTACAGTTCCTCTGTGTATTCTTGCCACCTCTTCTTAATATCTTCTGCTTCTGTTAGGTCCAGACCATTTCTGTCCTTTATCGAGCCCATCTTTGGATGAAATGTTCCCTTGATATCTCTAATTTTCTTGAAGAGATCTCTAGTCTTTCCCATTCTGTTCTTTTCCTCTATTTCTTTGCATTGATCGCTGAAGAAGGCTTTCTTATCTCTTCTTGCTATTCTTTGGAACTTTGCATTCAGATGCTTATATTTTTCCTTTTCTCCTTTGCCTTTTGCTTCTCTTCTTTTCACAGCTATTTGTAAGGCCTCCCCAGACAGCCATTTTGCTTTTTTGCATTTCTTTTCCATGGGGATGGTCTTGATCCCTGTCTCCCATACAATGTCACAAACCTCATTTCATAGTTCATCAGGCACTCTATCTATCAGATCTATGCCCTTAAATCTATTTCTCACTTCCACTGCAGGAGCAGGAGGGCCTAGAGGAGCTATCCCACATTGAATGTTAGGAAGGTGGTGGTAAGGAGATACCCCTCGTTCAAGGTAAGAAACAGCAGCTGTGCTTTACTGGAGCAGCTGTGAAAAGATACCCCACGCTCAAGGTAAGAGAAACCCAAGTAAGATGGTAGGTGTTGCAAGAGGGCATCAGAGGGCAGACACACTGAAACCATACTCACAGAAAACTAGCCAATCTAATCACACTAGGACAACAGCCTTGTCTAACTCAATGAAACTAAGCAATGCCTGTGGGGGAACCCAAGACTGGCGGGTCATGGTTGAGAGGGCTGACAGAACGTGGTCCACTGGAGAAGGGAATGGCAAGCCACTTCAGTATTCTTGCCTTCAGAACCCCATGAACAGCATGGAAAGACTAAATGATAGGATACTGAAAGAGGAACTCCCCATTTCAGTAGGTGCCCAATATGCTACTGGAGATCAGTGGAGAAATAACTTTAGAAAGAATGAAGGGATGGAGACAAAGCAAAAACAATACCCAGCTGTGGATGTGACTGGTGATAGAAGCAAGATCTGATGCTGTAAAAAGCAATATTGCACAGGAACCTGGAATGTCAGGTCCATGAATCAAGGCAAATTGGAAATGGTCAAACAGGAGACGGCAAGGGTGAACATCGATATTCTAGGAATCAGAGAACTAAAATGGACTGGAATGGGTGAATTTAACTCAGATGACCATTATATATACTACTGCAGGCAGGAATCCCTCAGAAGAAATAGAGTAGCCATCATGGTCAACAAGAGTCCGAAATACAGTACTTGGATACAATCTCAAAAACGACAGACTGATCTCTGTTCATTTCCAAGGAAACTATTCAATACCACAGTTATCCAAGTCTATGCCCCAACCAGTAATGCTGAAGAAGCCGAAGTTGAACAGTTTTATGAAGACCTACAAGACCTTTTAGAACTAACACCCCAAAAGATGTCCTTTTCATTATAGGGGACTGGAATGCTAAAGTAGGTCAAGAAACACCTGGAGTTACAGGCAAATTTGGCCTTGGAATGCGGAATGAAGCAGGGCAAAGACTAATAGAGTTTTGCCAAGAAAATGCACTGGCCATAGAAAACACCCTCTTCCAACAACAGAAGAGAAGACTCTGCACATAGACATCACAAGATGGTCAACACCAAAATCAGATTGATTATATTCTTTGCTGCCAAAGATGAAGAAGCTCTATACAGTCAACAAAAGCAATACCAGGAGCTGACTGTGGTTCAGATCATGAACTCCTTATTGCCAAATTCAGACTGAAATTTAAGAAAGTAGGGAACACCGCTAGACCATTCAGGTATGACCTAAATCAAATCCCTTATGATTATACAGTGGAAGTGAGAAATAGATTTAAGGGCCTAGATCTGATAGACAGAGTGCCTCATGAACTATGCAATGAGGTTCATGACATTGTATGGGAGACAGGGATCAAGACCATCCCCATGGAAAAGAAATGCAAAAAAAGCAAAATGGCTGTCTGGGGAGGCCTTACAAATATATTGCTCCACAGAAGTCAATATTGTTTGGTGAGAGTTGGCACCTAATTTGAAATTTGTTTTCCATCCTTGATACATTTGAATTATCTTATAGATGTGAGAGCTTAATGAGTTGTCTAAAAGTTCACAGAGCAAATGAATATCAGACCCTGGTTCTGATATTCAAGAATCCAGGCTTCTTGATTACTCCTCTAGTGCTCTTCCCACTCTACTGAGATACTCAACTTTGTTAATTTGTATTTTGTTCCTGTATTTTCTGGGCTCCTCAGTAAGTTTGAAATTCTCTGGGAAAGAACTATGAATTACATATTTTAGTGCCTCTTGTTGCCTTGTACATTGTAGGAGGTCTATATATCCTTGCATGGATTCAGAATGGAGAGATGATCTTTTACTGTGCCTCTCAGTTCTGCCACTCTACTTTGCAGCGTTGGCTTCAACATCACATGACTCTTCACTTATGAAAATGCCAGATTTTTGTGAACACTGCATTTGCAGTCATGGTTTCTCCAAATACCCCCCACCCCAAAATAGGCAGGCTGTTGTAACACCTTAATCATCACAGCAGGGGTAGAAAATAAAACAGATTTGTAAATCATGCTGCACATCAAACACACCCATTCTTCCACTCCCCATATGGGACTT
Source organism: Nanger dama (assembly GCA_917880005.1). NCBI lineage: Eukaryota > Metazoa > Chordata > Mammalia > Artiodactyla > Bovidae > Nanger > Nanger dama. The sequence continues at coordinate 19,315,434 of CAKJTW010000014.1, forward strand.
GTGAACACACTTTTAAATAGACCAAAAATCTTTATAATCTTGTGTGTGTGTGTTTCAGATCAATGATAGGTTTTATTTTTCCTACAGCAGCTGCTTACATATAACTGTGAATCAGGAAAGTACTGGAAAGTATGACTCTCTGAGTGGTGCTAATGTGGCTCTCTGTTTCAAATTACCCCTTTCCCCTCTCTACCCTGAATTTGACATACCAACATGATGGAAATACCCATCACTGGAGTGATTCCTTTAGGCCAATGAATATTTTCAGAAGGTAACTGCTAAAATACTCAAATTCCTATGAGTATTTCATTGGAAATGGTCAACTTTTATAGAAGGGTAAGAGTATAACTGCATAGGTAGACAAGTTGTTCAAAGTTTTTAAGAATTATTGTTCAAGAATTAAAGAGCATGAAAAAATGGGTGTTCCCTGGGTATGGAGGTTCCAAATACCCAAAAGACAGGTCATGGGAACTGCATATCTTGAATACGGTGTTGAATAGGGGACCCCTAACAAAAATGCAGAGATGCAGAAACCATAAACCATGGATAACTAAATGGCTAATAATTTGAATATTCATGCCATTCCTTGGGTGATATGGTGCGTTTTCCATTTTTGTTTGAATTTATATGGCATCTTCTACTGCTGACCTAGCTTAGCCACTTTATCTCTCACCTAAACAATTGCAGGTGCTAAAAACAAGTCCAATTTCTTCCAGAATTCCTCAGTTCAGTTCACTCTTCACTCAAATTTTCAGTTCAGTTCAGTGGCTAGGTCATGTCCGACTCTTTGTGACCCCATGAACCACAGCACACCAGGCCTCCATGTCCATCACCAACTACTGGAGTTCACTCAGACTCATGTCCATCGAGTCTGTGATGCCATCTAGCCATCTCATACTCGGTCATCCCTTTCTCTTCCTGCCCTCAATGCCCCCCATCATCAGAGTCTTTTCCAATGAGTCAACTCTTCCCATGAGGTGGCCAAATCTTCGTTTTCTGAATGTTGTGCTTTAAGCCAACTTTTTCATTCTCCTCTTTCACTTTCATCAAGAGGCTTTTTAGTTCCTCTTCACTTTCTGCCATAAGGGTGGTGTCATCTGCATATCTGAGGTTATTGATATTTCTCCCGGCAATCTTGATTCCAGCTTGTGTTTCTTCCAGCCCAGCATTTCTCATGATGTACTCTGCATATACGTTAAGTAAGCAGGGTGACAATATACAGCCTTGACGTACTCCTTTTCCTATTTGGAACCAGTCTGTTGTTCCATCTCCAGTTCTAACTGTTGCTTCCTGACCTACATACAAGTTTCTCAAGAGGCAAGTCAGGTGGTGTGGTATTCCCATCTCTTGCAGAATTTTCCACAGTTTCTTGTGATCCACACAGTCAAAGGTTTTAGCACAGTCAATAAAGCAGAAATAGATGTTCTTCTGGAACTCTCTTGCTTTTTGATGATTCATTGGATGTTGGCAATTTGGTCTCTGGTTCCTCTGCATTTTCTAAAACAAGCTTGAACATCTGGAAGTTCATTGTTCACGTACTGCTTGAAACCTGGCTTGGAGAACTTTGAGCATTACTTTACTAGCGTGTGAGACGAGTGCAATTGTGCAGTAATTTTAACATTCTGTGGCATTGCCTTTCTTTGGGGTTGGAAAACTGACCTTTTCCAGTCTTGTGGCCACTGTTGATTTTTCCAAATTTGTTGTCATATTGAGTGCAGCACTTTCACAGCATCATCTTTTAGAATTTGAAAGGGCTCAACTGGAATTCCATCACCTCCACTAGTTTTGCTCGTAGTGATGCTTCCTAAGGCCCATTTGACTTCACATTCCAGGATGTCTGGCTCTAGGTGAGTGAGCACACCATCTTGATTATCTGGGTCGTGAAGATCTTTTTGTACAGTTCTTTGTATTCTTTCCACCTCTTCTTAATATCTTCTGCTTCTGTTAGGTCCCTACAGTTTCTGTCCTTTATCAATCCCTTCTTTGCATGAAATGTTCCCTTGGTATCTAATTTTCTTGAAGAGATCTTTAGTCTTTTCCATTCTGTTGTTTCCCTCTATTTCTTTGCATTGATTGCTGAGGAAGGCTTTCTCATCTCTCCTTGCTATTCTTTGGAACTCTGCATTCAAATAGCTATATCTTTCCTTTTCTTCTTTGCTTTTCATTTCCCTTCTTTTTACAGCTATTGTAAGGCCTCCTCAGACAGCTGTTTTGCTTTTTTGCACTTCTTTTCCTTGAGGATGGTCTTCATCCCTGTCTCCTGTACAATGTCATGAACCTCCATCCATAGTTGATCAGACACTCCGTCTGTCAGATCTATTCTCTTAAATCTAGTTCTCACTTCCACTGTATAGTCATAAGGGATTTTATTTTTTTAATTTTTTTGTGAATAACAAATTTTATTTTTTATTTTTTTAATTTATTTTTATTTTTTAATTACAATACTGTATTTGTTTTGCCATACATTGACATGAATCAGCCACAGGTGTCCACGATCTCCCAATGCCAAAGCCCCCTCCCACCTCCCACCCCACATCCTCTCCCTGAATCATCCCGTGCACCAGCCCCATGCGTCCTGCATCCTGTATTGAACATAGACTGGCACTTCATTCTTACAAGATAGTATACATGTTTCAATGCCATTCTCCCAAATCATCCCACCCTCTCCCTCTCCCTCTCCCTCAGAGTCCAAAAGTCCGTTCTATACCTCTGAGTCTCTTTTGTTGTCTCACATAGAGTGTCTTCATTACTATCATAAGGGATTTTATTTAGGGCATACCTGAATGGTATCGTGGTTTTCTCCACTTTTTTCAATTTCAGTCTGTATTTGGCAATAATGAGTTCATTGTCTGGGCCATAGTCAGCTCCTGATCTTATTTTTGCTGACTCTATAGAGCTTCTTCATCTTTGGCAGCAAAGAATATAATCAATCTGAGTTTGGTGTTGACCATCTGGTGATGTCCCTGTGTAGAGTCTTCTCTTGTGTTATTTTTCTCAAATACAGATCTGATCAACATCCACATTGTTGCCTTGGTCATTCTATTCTTTCTGCCTGATGGGCTTCCTTCTCTTTTATGTGTTGCCTGATGCTGCTGCTGTTGCTGCTAAGTCACTTCAGTTGTGTCCAACTCTGTCTGACCCTATAGGCAGCCCACTAGACTCCCTCATCCCTGGAATTCTCCAAGCAAAAACACTGGAGTGGATTTCCATTTCCTTCTCCAATGCATGAAAGTGACAAGTGAAAGTGAAGTCGTTCAGTCGTGTCAACGACTCCATGGGCTGCAGCCTACCAGGCTCCTTTGTCCATGGAATTTTCCAGGCAAGAGTACTGGAGTGGGTTGCCATTGCCTTATCCATGCCTGATGCTAGTCAGTCAGTATTCCAGTTCAGTTCAGTCTCTCAGTCATGTCCGACTCTTTGCGACCCCATGAATCACAGCACACCAGGCCTCCCTGTTGGAATTCACTCAGACTCATGTCCATTGAGTCAGTGATGCCATCCAGCCATCTCATCCTCGGCTGTCCCCTTCTCTTCCTGCCCCCCAATACCTCCTAGCATCAGAGTCTTTTCCAGTGAGTCAACTCTTCACATGAGGTGGCCAAAGTACTATAGTTTTAGCTTTAACATCATTCCTTCCAAAGAAATCCCAGGGCTGATCTCCTTCAGAATGGACTGGTTGGATCTCCTCACAGCTCAAGGGACTCTCAATTTGTCAACGCTCAGCTTTCTTCCACAGTCCAGCTCGCACGTCCATACATGACCACTGGGAAAACCGTAGCCTTGACTAGATGAACCTTTGTTGGCAAAGTAATGTCTCTGTTTTTCAACATGCTATCTAGGTTGGTCATAACTTTTCTTCCAAGGAGTAAGTGTCTTGTAATTTCATGGCTGCAGTCACCATCTGCAGTGGTTTTGGAGCCCCCCAAAATAAAGTCTGACACTGTTTCCACTGTTTCTCCATCTATTTTCCATGATGTGATGGGACCAGATGCCATGATCTTCATTTTCTGAATGTTGAGCTTTAAGCCAGATTTTTCACTCTCCACTTTCATCATGAGGCTTTTATTTTTTCTTCTCAATTATTTAAAAATAATTTTTTAATACTTTATTTTACTTTACAATACTGTATTGGTTTTGCCATACATTGACATGAATCAGCCACAGGTGTCCACGATCTCCCAATGCCGAAGCCCCCTCCCACCTCTCACTTCACACAGTCTCCCGGATCATCCCGTACACCAGTCCCAAGCATCCTGTATCCTGCATCAAACATAGACTGGCGCTTTGTTTCTTATATGATAGTATACATGTTTCAATGCCATTCTCCCAAATCATCCCACCCTCTCCCTCTCCCTCAGAGGCCAAAAGTCTGTTCTATACCTCTGAGACTCTTTTGTTGTCTCACATACAGGGTCATCGTTATTATCTTTCTAAATTCCATATATATGTGTCAGTATACTGTATTGGTGTTTTTCTTTCTGGCTTACTTCACTCTGTATAATCAGCTCCAGTTTCATCCATCTCATTAGAACTGACTCAAATTTATTCTTTTTAAGGGTTGAGTAATACTCCATTGTGTATATGTACCACAGCTTTCTTATACATTCATCTGCTGATGGACATCTAAGTTGTTTCCATGTCCTAGCAATTATAAACAATGCTGCAATGAACATTGGGGTACATGTGTCTCTTTCAATTGTTCCCCTTCACTTTCTGCCATAAGAGTGGAGTCATCTGCATATCTGAGGTTATTGATATTTATCTAAGCAATCTTGATTCCAGCTTGTACTTCTTCCAGCCCAGCATTTCTCATGATGTACTCTGCATATAAGTTAAATAAGCAGGGTTACAATATACAGCTTTGATGTACTCCTTTTCCTATTTGGAACCAGTCTTTTGTTCCATGTCCAGTTCTAACTGTTGCTTCCTGACCTACATATAGGTTTCTCAAGAGGCAGGTCAGGTGGTGTGGTATTCCCATCTCTTTTGGAATGTTCCACAATTTATTGTGTTCCACACAGTCAAAGGCTTTGGAATTGCTACATCCTTTTTTTCTACAATGTCAGATTTGTGGATATATTTTTCTTTCCCTCCCTTTCACTTTCTCTCCCTTTTCCTTTTCATCAATATTGTTGTTGTCATAAGTTATTACTATCATCCCCTCCACTTCCCTTTAGGACTTCCCTGCAGCTCAAATGGTAAAGAATCTGTCTGAAATGCAGGAAACCCAGGTTTAATCCCTGGATTGGGAAGATCCATGGAGAAGGGAATGGCAGTCCACTCCAGTATTCTTGCCTTCAGAATCCCATCGACAAAGAAGCTTGTGTGTGGGGGGGCACAATCAGTGGGGTTGCAACACATCAGACATGACTGAGCATTCTGGCCAGATTCTTTGTAAATATTATCTTACACTTAATCCTCACAATGTTTTTCAGCAAAAGTCTTATTTTACTTTGTTAAAGATGAAAAGGTAGGATTCAAGGAGGTTGAGGGACTTCTTCAATGTCACATCGCTGGGATTTAATGTTAAGAAAGTCTGTCTCTCCTTCTCTCCCTCTCCTCTCCCTCTCTCTTCTCTTCCTCTTTTTTCTTCCTTTCATTCTCATTCTTTCCTCTCTCTCTTCCTCTATTATTATACAATAAGAAAGCCAGGCTTATAATTCTGCTCTTTTTTTTTTTTCTGAAGTGAATTTCTTTGATTTGTTAACATATGTGCATATTTTGGGCACTTTTTTTTTAACCTACTTAAATGAGCCCCCTTCAAACTCAAATTGAAGTGGAGATGCTGGATTACTTTGAGATTAACCATTGCAGAGAGATGCTTGTTAAGATATGTATGAATGCACATTTTTGCTACTTATCAGCTTAGATCCACATCCAAGGCCTATTCAGTGCTCACTGTGTGGGTGGCTCTTTCAGAGACAGATTTTTCTCTTCCCTTTACCAGTTTGTTCTTCCTGATCCCTTATTTTAGATCCAAATATTTTCTTCTGGAAAATATTACATTCCACTGTGATCTAGTTTCCCTAGTACAATAGCAAATCAAATGTTTGTGTATTTATGGACAATTAGATTTTTACAAAACTTTTGTATCCTTGAGGAAGTTAATTCTTAAACTTGAATAGATCACTAAAGACCTTTATTGGTGATTTGTATATGCAAAGTGTAGGAAGATTACAGACGATTCTCTAACAGAAAAGAATGGGGTGGTGGGGTGGTGGGGTGGTGGGATGGTGGTGGGGACATTCCAAATCAAGCTAGGCAATTTTCCTTCTAATTTGTTCAATTCTTAAGTATCACTGACCCAGATAAATGGCAACTGATGGGCTAAGAGCTAACTCGAGCTGGGATATGGCCATCTTTGCAACTTTAAGTTTGTAGAGACTCTTGAACACAGGTGCTAATACTGAGAAATAAGCTGTCCTCTCCATGAGGATCTTGTATAAATGGTGTGATGACTGAACCATCTTCTCTGTTTAATGTCCCTCATGGCCTCATTGCTCCTAGACTTCAAGTGTTCCACCAACGGAACTACCAGTCAGTTTTATTGCAGTTTTTTTTTTTTTCCCCCTGGAGTGAGTGCTGCCTGTTTTAAGAGACCTCCCTGGTACCAGCATTCTTTTCTTCAGACCTGGTGTCTCCTTTTGTGAATAGTTCAACCAACCACTTTCTCTGTGTTTTGCTTCATTTTGTCTCAACGTTTCTTACACAGTTCATGATACTTACTGAGTTGGCATTTCTTGAGGAGGAAAGCAGAAAGGAAGGAGGAGGTTCATAAAAATGAGACTGAGCTATGCTTAAAACTGTTCCAAATTACTGACTTATAAATTGACTGTTTGGAGAAGCAGCTTTCAAAATTGGCTGGGTAGCTAAAAGGAAAAGAAGTAAAAATAATTCAAGCTCAGCAGATATATATTTAGATAACAAATTCAAAAAGAAGCAGATGAAGAAACCTGGATAAACAACCAAACCAGCAAATGAGAATAACAGATTGCATTTGGGCCACACAGCTGACATATGCATAGTGAATTCTGATGAGGAAAATTGCAGATCAGGAAGCCTAGGAAAGCAGAGATTATCTGGGAAACTTGGGTCTATCTGACCCAAAGTTCCAGGGGCCCTGCTTGAGAAAGGCTCTGGAGCCTAGAGAGTGTGGAATGTCCTCTTTGCCCAGCATCAGGGAAAGACAAATACACCACTTTGGGTTCCAACATCATTGTTCTCAACCTGGCCCTAACCTGCTGAGAGGTCATACACCTCCTTCATGGCCTGTTTCTTGGAGAATTGTCATTGGCCCCAGGAACAGACACTTGGAGGGCACACACACACACACACACACACACACACACACACACAAAAACTTGTATGAACCAGGACCCAGGAGAAAGGAGCAGTGACCCCACAAAAGACTGACTCAGATTTGCCCATGAGTGTCTAGGAGTCTCTGGCAGAGGAGTGGGTCGGTGGTGGCTTGTTGGAAGGTCGGGGGCACAGAGCACAGCAGTACAAGCATAGGACCTTTTGAAGGAGGTCACTATTATCTTCATTACCTCATCATAGTTTGGCCTTAGGCCAGACAACAGGGAAGGAACACAGCCAGCCCATCAACAGAAAATTGGATTAACGATTGACTGAGCATGGCCCTGTCCATCAGAACAAAACCCAGTTTTCCCATCTGTCAGTCTCTCTCATCAGGAAGCTTCCATAAACTTTTTCTACTTATCCATCAGAGAGCAGCCTGAATGAAAACCACAACCACAGAAAACTAACCAAACTGATCACAGGGACCACAGCTATGTCTAACTCAACCAAACTATGAGCCATGCTATGTAGGGCCACCCAAGACAGATGGGTCATGGTGGAGAATGCTGACAAAATGTGGTCCACTGGCAAAGGGAACGGTAAACCACTTCAGTATTCTTGCCTTGAGAACCCCATGAACATTATGAAAAGGCAAAAAGATAGGACACTGAAAGATGAACTCCTGAGGTCAGCAGGTGCTCAATATGCTACTGGAGATTGGTAGAGAAATAACTCCAGAAAGAATGAAGAGACAGAGACAAAGCAAAAACAACACTCAGTTGTGGATCTGAATGGTGATGGAAGCAAAGTCTGATGCTATAAAGAGCAATATCGCATAGAAACCTGGAATGTTAGGCCCATGAATCAAGGTAAATTGGTAATGGACAAATAGGAGATGGCAAGAGTGAATATTGACATTTTAGGAATTAGTGAACTAAAATGGACTGGAATGGGTGGATTTGATTCAGATGACCATTATATCTACTACTGTGGGCAAGAATCCCTTAGAAGAAATGGAGTAGCCATCATAGTCAACCGAAGAGTCTGAAATGCAGTACTTGGATGCAATCTCAAAAACAGAATTATCTCTGTTCATTTTCAAGGCAAACTATTCAATATCACAGTAATCCAAGTCTATGCCAGACCATTTATGCCAAAGAAGCTGAAGCTGAATGGTTCTATGAAGACCTACAGGATCTTCTAGAACTAACACTCTAACAAAAGATGTCATTTTCATTTTAGGGGAGTGGAATGCAAAAGTAGGTAGTTAAGAGATACCTGGAGTAACAAGCAACTTTGGTCTTGGAACACATAGCAAAACAGGGCAAAGGTTAACAGAATTTTGCTAGGAGAACATGCTAGTCAAAGAAAACACCCTCTTCCAACAACACAAGAGAAGACTCTACACATGGACATCATCAGATGGCCAACACTGAAAATCAGATTGATTATATTCTTTGTAGCCAAAGAGGAAGAAGATCTATACAGCCAGCAAGAACAAGACTGGGAGCTGACTGTGGCTCAGATCATGAACTCCTTATTGCAAAATTTAGACATAAATTGAAGAAAGTAGGGAAACTAGTAGACCATTCAGGTATGACCAAAATAAAATCCCTTACGATTATACAGTGGAAGTGACAAACAGATTCAAGGGATTAGATCTGATAAAATGAGTGCCTGAAGAATTATGGATGGAGGTTCATAACACTCTGTAGGAGGCAGTGATCAAGACCATCCCCAAGAAAAATAAATTCAAAAAGGCAAAATGGTTGTCTGAAGAGGCATTACAAATAGCTGAGAAAAGAAGAGAAGCTAAAGGCAAAGGAGGAAAGGAACAATATATCCATCTGAATGTGGAGTTCCAAAGATTGTAAGGAGAGATAAGAAAGCCTTCCTCAGTGATCAATACAAAGAAATAGAGAAAAACAATAGACTGGGAAAGACTAGAGATTGCTTCAAGAAAGTAAGAGATAGCAAGGAACATTTCATGCAAAGATGGGTACAATAAAGGACAGAAATGATACGGCTCTAACAGAAGCAGAAGATATTAAGAAGAGGTGGCAAGAATACACAGAATAACTGTACAAAAAGATCTTCATGACCCAGATAACCATGAAGGTGTGATCACTCACATCCAGAGCCAGACATCCTGGAATGCAAACTCAAGTGGGCCTTAGGAAGTATCACTGTGAACAAAGCTAGAGGAGGTGATGTAATTCCAATTGGACTATTTCAAATCCTAAAAGATGATGCTGTGAAAGTGCTGTACTCAGTATACAAGCAAATTTGGAAAACACAGCAGTGGTCACAGGAGTGGAAAATGTCAGTATTCATTCCAATCCCAAAGAAGCCACTGCCAAAGAATGTTTAAACTACCACAAAATTGCACTCACCTCACACAGTAGCAAAGTAATGCTCAAAATTCTCCTAGCCAGGCTTCAGCAGTACATGAACCACGAACTTCCAGATGTTCAAGCTGTATTTAGAAAAGGGAGAGGAACTGGAGATCAAATTGCCAACATCCATGGGGTCACTAAGAGTTGGGCACGACTGAGCAACTTCACTTTCACTTTTCACTTTCATGCATTGGAGAAGGAAATGGCAACCCACCCCAGTATTCTTGCCTGGAGAATCCTAGGGATGGGGGAGCCCAGTGGGCTGCCGTCTATGGGGTCTCACAGAGTTGGAGACGACTGAAGCGACTTAGCAGCAGCAGCAGCAGCAGCAGCATTGGATCATCAAAAAAGCAAGAGAGTTCCAGAAAAACATCTACTTCTGCTTTATTGTCTGTGCCAAAGACTTTGACTGTGTGGATCAAAACAAACTGTGGATGATTCTTAAAGAGATGGCAATACCAGACCACCTGACATACCTCCAGAGAAATCTGTATGAAGGTCAAGAAGTAACAGTAGAAGCGGACATGGAACAATGGACAGGTCCAAATAAGGAAAGGAGTACATCAAGGTTGTACATTGTCACCCTGATTATTTAACTTATATGCAGTGCTAGGCTAGATGAAACACAAGTTGGCCTTGAAATTGCCAGGAGAATATCAATAACCTCAGATATGCAGATGACACCACAGTTATGGCAGAGAGCAAAGGGGAACAAAACAGCTTCTTAATGAAAGTGAAAGAGAAGAGTGGAAAAAGGTGTCTTAAAACTCAGTATTTAGAAGACTAAGATCATGGCATCCAGTACAATCACTTCATGGCAAATAGATGTGGAATCAATGGAAGCGGTAAAAGATTTAATGTTTTGGGGCTCTAAAATCACTGCAGATGGTGATGGCAGCCATGAAATTAAAAGACACTTGCTTCTTGGAAGAAAAGCTATGACCAACCTGATCAGCATATTAAAAAGCAGAGACATTACTTCACCAGCAAAGGTCCATCTTGTCAAAGCTATTGTTTTCCCAGTAGTCAGGTATGGATGTGAGAGTTGGACCATAAAAAGGGCTGAGCTCTGAAGACCTTATGCATTTGAACTGTGGTGTTGTTGAAAGTCCCTTGGACTGCAAGGAGATCCAAGCAGTCCATCCTAAAGGAAATCAGTTCTGAATATTCATTGGGAAGACTGATTTTGAAGCTGAAGCTCCAATACTTTGGCCATCTAATATGAAGAACTGATTCACTAGAAAAGACCATGAAACTGGAAAGATTTAAGGCAGGAGGAGAAGGGGATGACATAGGAGGAGATGGTTGGATGGCGTCATTGACTCAGTGGACATGAGGTTGAGTAAGCTCGTCACCAGAAGTTGGTGATGGACAGGGAATCCTGGTGTGCTGCAGACCACGGGGTCACAAAGAGTTGGATGTGACTGAGTGAAAGAACTGACTGCTATTTGTCCCATTATTCAATCAACACACGGTTGCTAAGAACTATGCTCAGTTCAATTCAGTTCAGCCGCTCAGTCGTGTCCGACTCTTTGCAACTCCATGAATCTCAGCACACCAGGCCTCCCTGTCCATCACCATCTCCCAGAGTTCACTCTGATGCACGTCCATCGAGTCAGTGATGCCATCCAACCATCTCATCCTCAGTTGTCCCCTTCTCCTCCTGCCCCCCAATCCCTTCCAGCATCAGAGTCTTTTCCAATGGGTCAACTCTTCACAAGAGGTGGCCAAAGTACTAGAGCTTCAGCTTTAGCATCATTCCTTCAAAAAACACCCAGGGCTGATCTCCTTCAGAATGGACTGGTTGGACCTCCTTGCAATCCAAGGGACTCTCAAGAGTCTTCTCCAACACTGCAATTCAAAAGCATCAATTCTTGAGGGCTCAGCTTTCTTCACAGTCCAGCTCTCACATCCACACATGATCAATGGGAAAACCATAGCCTTGACTAGACAGACCTTTGCTAGCAAAGTAATGCCTCTGCTTTTGAATATGCTATCTAGGTTCGTCATAACTTTCCTTCCAAGGAGTAAGCATCTTTTAATTTCAGGGCAGCAATCACCATCTGCAATGATTTTGGAGCCCCTCCAAATAAAATTTGACACTGTTTCCACTGTTTCCCCATCTATTTCCCAAGAAGTGATGGGACCAGATGCCATGATCTTCATTTTCTGAATGTTGAGCTTTAAGCCAACTTTTTACTCTCCACTTTCACTTTCATCAAGAGGCTTTTAGTTCCTCTTCACTTTCAGCCACAAGGGTGGTATCATCTGCATATCTGAGGTTATTGATATTTCTCCCAGCACGCCAGGGAGGCATGTCGTGCTGAGATATTTCTCTTGATTCCAGCTTGTGCTTCTTCCAGCCCAGCATTTCTCATGATGCACCCTGCATATAAGTTAAATAAGAAGGTGACAATATACAGCCTTAATATACTCCTTTTCCTATTTGGAACTGGTCTTGTTCCATGTCCAGTTCTAACTGTTGCTTCCTGACTTGCATATAGTTTCTCATGAGGCAGGTCAGGTGGTCTGGTATTCCCATCTCTTTCAGAATGTTCCACAGTTTATTGTGATCCACACAGTCAAAGGCTTTGGCATAGTCAATAAAGCAGAAATAGATGTTTTTCTGGAACTCTCTTGCTTTTTCCATGATCCAGCGGATGATGGCAATTTGATCTCTGGTTCCTCTGCCTTTTCTAAAACCAGCTTGAACGTCTGGAAGTTCATGGTTCATGTATTGCTGAAGCCTGGCTTGGAAACTTTGAGCATTACTTTACTAGCATGTGAGATAAGGACAATTGTGTGGTAGTTTGAGCATTCTTTGGCATTGCCTTTCTCTGGGATTGGAATGAAAACTGACCTTTTCTAGTCTTGTAGCCACTGCTGAGTTTTCCAAATTTGCTGACATATTGAGTGCAGCACATTCACAGCATCATCTTTCAGGTTTTGAAATAGCTCAACTGGAATTCCATCACCTCCATTTGCTTTTTTCATAGTGATGTTTTCTAAGGCACACTTGACTTCACATTCCAGGATGTCTGGCTCTAGCTGAGTGATCACACCATCGTGATTATCTTGGTCATGAAAATCTCTTTTGTACTGTTCTTCTTTGTATTCTTGCCACCTCTTAATATCTTCTGCTTCTGTTAGGTCCCTACCATTTCTGTCCTTTATCGTGCCCATCTTTTCAGGGAATGTTCCCTTGGTATATCTACTTTTCTTGAAGAGATCTCTAGTCTTTCCCATTCGATTTTTTTCCTCTATTTCTTTGCATTGATCACTGAAGAAGGCTTTCTTATTTCTCCTTGCTATTCCTTAAAATTCTTCATTCAGATGCCTATATCTTTCCTTTTCTCCTTTGCTTTTCACTTCTCTTCTTTTCACAGCTATTTGTAAGGCCTCCCCAGATAGCCTTTTCGCTTTTGCATTTCTTTTCCATGGGGATGGTCTTGGTCCCTGTCTCCTGTACAGTGTCATGAACCTCCATCCATAGTTCATAAGGCACTGTACCTACCAGATCTAGTCCTTTAAATCTATTTCTCACTTCCACTGTATAATCATAAGGGATTTGATTTAGGTCATACCTGAATGGTCTAATGGTCTTTTTTCTACTTTCTTCAATTTAAGTCTGAATTTGGCAATGAGGAGTTCATGATCTGAGCCACAGTCAGCTCCTAGTCTTGTTTTTGCTGACTGTCTTGTTTTTGCTGACTGCATAGAGCTTCTCTATCTTTGGCTGCAAAGAATATAATCAATCTGATTTTGGTGTTGACTATCTGATATGTGTAGAGTCTTCTCTTGTGTTGTTGGAAGAGGGTGTTTGGTATGACCAGTGCATTTTCTTGGCAAAACTCTATTAGCCTTTGCCCTGCTTCATTCCGTACTCCAAGGACAAATTTTCCTGTTACCCCAGGTATCTCTTGACTTCCTACTTTTGCATTCTAGTCCCTTATAATGAAAAAGACATCTTTTTTGAGGTGTTAGTTCTAAAAGGTCTTATAGGTCTTCATAGAACTGTTCAACTTCAGCTTCTTCAGCGTTACTGGTTAGAAAGTAGTTTGGATTACCATGATATTGAATGGTTTGCCTTGGAAATGAACAGAGATCATTCTGTCATTTTTGAGGTTGCATCCAAGTACTGCATTTCAGGCTCTTTGTCATCCATGATGGCTACTCCATTTCTTCTAAGGGATTCCTGCTCACAGTAGTAGATATAATGATAATTTGAGTTAAATTCCCACATTCCAGTCCATGTTAGTTCTCTGATTCCTGGAATGTCGATGTTCACTCTTGCCATCTCCTGTTTGACCACTTCCAATTTGCCTTCATTCATGGATGTAACATTTCAGGTTCCTATGCATTATTGCTCTTTACAGCATTGGACCTTACTTCTGTCACCAGTCACATCCATAGCTGGGTATTTTTTTTTGCTTTGGCTCCATCCCTTCATTCTGTCTGGAGTTATTTCTCCACTGATCTCCAGTAGCATATTGGGCACCTACTGACCTGGGGAGTTCCTCTTTCAGTATCTTATCATTTGCCTTTTCATACTGTTCATGGGGTTCTCAAGGCAAGAATACTGAAGTGGTTTGCCATTCCCTTCTCCAGTGGACCACGTTCTGTCAGACCTCTCCACCATGACCTACCCATCTTGGGTGGCCCCACAAAGCATGGCTTAGTTTCATTGTGTTAGACAAGGCTGTGGTCCTAGAGTGATTAGATTGACTAGTTTTCTGTGAGTATGGTCTCAATGTGTCTGCCCTCTGATGCCCTCTCACAAACCTACTGTCTTACTTGTTTTTCTTTTACCTTGGACATGAGGTATCTCTTCACGGCTGCTCTAGCAAAGTGCAGCCACTGCTCCTTACCTTGGACGAGTGGTATCTCCTCACCGCCACCCTTCCTGACGTTGAACATGTAGGTTACTAGGAGCGCTCAGTTGGTGGGTAGTTGTGCTCAATTGCCTCTTCTGGGGCCCTGGATCCTTGGAATCTCTTGCAGCAATTGGTACTGATGTTGATAATTATAAAAAATTTAAAGTCTTTATTTTATTTTTTTTTAATGTTATTTTTACTTTATTCTACATTACAATACTGTATTGGTTTTGCCATACATTGACATGAATCAGCCACAGGTGTATATGAGCTCCCAATCCTGAAACCCCCTCCCACCTCCCACCCCATATCATCTCTCTGGATCATCCCTGTGCTCCAGCCCCAAGCATCCTGTATCCTGGATGAAACACAGACTGGCGACTCGTTTCTTACATGATAGTATACATGTTTCAATGCCATTCTCCCAAATCATCCCACTGTCTCCCTCTCCCTCTCTCTCTCCCTCTCCCTCAGAGGCCAAAAGTCTGTTCTATCCCTCTGTGTCTCTTTTGTTGTCTCATATACAGGGTCATCATTACTGTCTTCCTAAATTTCATATATATGTGTCAGTATACTGTATTTTTTTTTTTTTTGGCTTACTTCACTCTGTATAATCAGCTCCAGTTTCATCCATCTCATTAGAACTGATTCAAATTTATTCTTTTTAAGGGCTGAGTAATACTCCATTGTGTATATGTACCACGGCTTTCTTATCCATTCATCTGCTGATGGACATCTAGGTTGCTTCCATGTCCTGGCTATTATAAACAGTGCTGCAATGAACATTGAGGTACATGTGTCTCTTTCAATTCTGGTTTCTTGGTGTGTATGCCCAGCAGTGGGATTGCTGGGTCATAAGGCAGTTCTATTTGCAATTTTTAAGGAATCTCCACCCTGTTTTCCATAGTGGCTGTACTAGTTTGCATTCCCACCAATAGTGTAAAAGGGTTCCCTTTTCTCCACATCCTCTCCAGCATTTATTGCTTGTAGGCTTTTGGATCACAGCCATTCTGACTGGTGTGAAATGGTACCTCATTGTGGTCTTGATTTTCATTTCTCTGATAATGAGTGATGTTGAGCATCTTTTCATGTGTTTGTTAGCCATCCATATGTCTTCTTTGGAGAAATGCCTATTTAGATCTTTGGCCCATTTTTTGATTGGATCGTTTATTTTTCTGGAGTTGAGCTGCATAAGTTGCTTGTATATTTTTGAGATTAGTTGTTTGTCAGTTGCTTCATTTGCTATTGTTTTCTCCCATTCAGAAGGCTGTCTTTTCACCTTACTTATAGTTTCCTTTGTTGTGCAGAAGCTTTTAATTTTAATTAGATCCCATTTGCTTATTTTTACTTTTATTTCCCATATACTGGGGTGTGGGTCTTAGAGGATGCTACTGTGATTTATGTCAGAGAGTGTTTTTCGTATGTTCTCCTCTAGGAGTTTTATAGTTTCTGGTCTTACGTTTAGATCTTTAATCCATTTTGAGTTTATTTTTGTGTGTGGTGTTAGAAAGTGATCTAGTTTCATTCATTTACAAGTGGTTGACCAGTTTTCTCAGCACCACTTGTTAAAGAGATTGTCTTTACTCCATTGTATATTCTTGCCTCCTTTGTCAAAGATAAGGTGTCCATAGCTGTGTGGATTTATCTCTGGGCTTTCTATTTTGTTCCATTGATCTATGTTTTGTTTGTTTGTTTGTTTTCTTTTATTATTATTATTTTACTTTACAATATTGTATTGGTTTTGCCACACATCAACATGAATCCGCCATGGGTGTACATGTGTTCCCAATCCTGAATCTCCCTCCAAAAGATGATCTTGTCAAGCCTTTAGATTATATTGAAACCCAACTAAGATGGCCAAGTACGGAGAACATGAGGCCAGAGCTGACAATGTGCAGAATGAGTTCAGCGACATCATTAAGTCCAGATCTGAGTAGTGCTCAGTTTTCTGTCAACCTCACCTCAGCTACACATGGTTAAGAATAAGAAATAATAATTTTTAAAAAGCCAAAAATAAATGATTCAGAGAATACTTATGGAGACCTGTTGTTTTCTGAGTCCTGTTGTAATTGCTGAGTGCTTTTGTTTGCCCAGAAGAACTATGCTACTTGAATGCAAATATTGGTTTATATTCCCACAGTGAGTACAGGTTGCAGGGACATTCTTGTACAAGTTTCTTAACGACTTGGGAAGTAGATTATAATAATTTCATTTCATAGACGATGGTTAAGAGACAGGGAAATTCAAGAGACTAAATGATTTGTCTAAGATTTTACAGCTGTGGAATAGAAAATTTGGCGTGAACACCTGTTGTGCATTATATGGGGCACAGTATAGCAATTGTGACCCCAAAATGAGTAAGACATGATCTCTGTCTTGGAGATTAGAAACCAAAAGGGAGAGCAGAGAAGAACAAAGACTACCATATGGATAATGCATGAAAGTAACTGGATATTATAAGACAGGTGATAAGAGAGGCATTCAGTCTCACTCAATTATGCCTCTCTTATGAGTGAGACTGATAATGATCTGAGGAATTTTCCTTCCAAGGATATTTGAATTTTAGTTAAGAACAGCTGAAGCCAGAAATGGTCTCTAAGATCTGATGGATGCATTGTAAATGAGGGCTTTTCAGGTAGTAGAAAATAGCAGGTGGGAAAAATATGTTTGGGCAGGGAATCCTGCTGGCTGACTCTAATTTGTACAATGTAGGCAGTTTTGTATTGTTAAATCTAACCTGTTAGCCTATTTTGGCAAGTGGCTAAAGACAGACTCCTCAGTGAGTGGAATAGAACTCTTATCATTAGAGCTCAGACTGTGAAAGTGGTTTCTTCCTATACTCTACTCTGAAATTGTGTTGGTCCTAGCCTGTACTTGACTGTGTATGTTAGAAAACTCAGTAAATTGTTTACAAATCCATACCTGTGCAGTATGTTCTACAATTGTACTCTAAACCCCACTGTTTCTGCCCCAGCAGGGCCTCAGTTTTCACCCATACTAAGAAATTATATGACTTTCTATAGCTTCTTTTTAGCCTGTGACATACAGTGCTACATAGTGAGAAATATAACTTACAGCCATGATCCACACTACTGGGTTCAAACACATTGAATGTCTTGCTTGGTTAACAGAAAAATACCCATGCTATGTTACTAAAGACTATGATAGCTATTAATCTCAGTTTGCTCAGAAGAGGAGATGATTTACACCTGTGGTTTCAGCATCATCTTTCTTCCCTCAAATGTGCCCTGGTTTAGATATGACCCTATTTTAGGACCTTGATCATCTGGTCTTTACCTTTCCTTCCAGATCCATAATCCACTCACCACTCTCTGTCCTAGTACCCAATACTGCAGGCATCAGTTCAGTCACTCAGTCATGTCCGACTCTTTGTGATCCCATGGACTGCAGCACGCCAGGCTTCCCTGTCCATCAACAACTTCCGGAGTTGCTTAAACTCATGTCCATCAAGTCAGTAATGGTATCCAACCATGTCATCCTCTGTCATCCCCTTTTGTTCCTGCCTTCAGTCTTTCCCAGCATCAGGGTCTTGTGCAATGAGTCAGTTCTTTGCATCAGGTGGCCAAACTATTGGATATTCAGCTTCAGCATCAGTCCTTCCAATGACTATTCAGAACTGATTTTCTTTAGGATTGTCTGGTTGGATCTCCTTGCAGTCCAAGGGACTTTCAAGAGTCTTCTCCAACATCACAATTCAAAAGCATCAATTCTTCAGTGCTCAGCTTTCTTTATAGTCCAGCTCCCACATCCATACATGACTACTGGAAAAACCATAGCTATGACTAGATGGCCTTCTGTTGGCAAAGTAAAAAGCAAAAGTTTCTGTTTTTTAATATGCTGTCTAGGTTGGTCATAGCCTTTCTTCCAAGGAACAAGTGTCTTTTAATTTCATGGCTATCATCACCATCTGCAGTGATTTTGGAGTCCCCCAAAAGAAAGTCTCTCAGTGTTTCAATTGTTTACCCATCTATTTGCCATGAAATGATTGTACTGGATGCCATGATCTTAGTTTTCTGAATGTTGAGTTTTGAAGCAGCTTTTTCACTCTCCTCTTTCATTTTTATAAAGAGGCTCTTTACTTCCTCTTCACTTTCTGCCATAAGGGTGGTGTTATCTGCATATCTGAGGTTACTGATATTTCTCTCAGCAATGTTTAGTCCAGCTTGTGTTTCATCCAGCCCAGGATTTCGCATGATGTACTCTTCATATAAATGCAATAAGCAGGTTGACAATATACAGCCTTGATGTACTCTTTTCCCAATTTGGAACCAGGTATAGCCCTCTTAGTCATTCCCAGTCAGAACTTACACTTGTGCAACTTGGCCTTTTGGCACTGAAGTGTCTTTTTTTTCTTTGCCTATCACACTGTTTCTCATCTTTTAAAGTTCAGATAACACATTTTCCTTCTAACCAATTCAGTTCACTCCAGAATTCATTACTTTCTCCTTCTGAAGCTAGAAAACTTCACTGATGTCTATTATAGATACTGTGTCCTTTTGTCTTGTATTATAATTGTTGTCTACACATCAAACTCCCTCACTTGAGTGTGAGTTCTTTAAGGGCAAGAACTGCATCAGTCGCCTGTCTTTCCATTAGTGGTTTCCTGGCCCAGTATTTTGTATACATGAGAGGCTCAACCTGACTTAGTTGTTCAACGGTTCAGTAAATTGAGAGTTAATTCATGGCTGCCCAGTTCTGATAGGATTATTTTCTTCTAACAATAACACCTCCTGGGGCCTTTGCAACCCACTACACTTTGCTAAAGGAATCTTATTTGACTTCTTGTGTAACTGAGTCATAGGTTTCAACCACAGATACATTATCCTTCATCAGATATTCCTTGCATCATTAATGGCCACTATCCCTTTTCGTTTCTTAGGTTTACTGAATACTTGTGTCCTGTTTCAACTGAAGAACTAGTACTTTCACTTCTGTTCTATTTTGAGTAAACCAGTATAAGTCAACCAGGGTTTATGAAATACATAAGGAGTAACTGTATGGATTTATGTTTTACATATGGATTCTCTATAGAATAGCTTTTGGTAGTCAATTCTGTTTTTTGTAATTTCATTTCAAATTAGTTTTGAAGACCCCATGTTTTAAAGACCATGAGTGTGTTGGTGTCTTGATGTTGGTTATCCCTTCTTAGTTTCTTCATTCTTCTGAGATAAGTCCACTTACCTTTGATCCTGAGTTTCTGCCCCTGTCAATCCTTTGCTTTTATGAAAATGAACGAAGACTTCAGCCCTAATTATTCCTGTATCACCTCACCAGACAAACAATTATTGTTTTTGGCCATCCAGCACCTTTGAACACTCTTCTATGTTTGAAGAATTTACTATGATGGAAGCCATTGCCCATCAGTGTAGAAGAGAAAAAAAAAAGATTTTCTCCTTCCTTTGTAGCCAGGATATATGTAGGTGACTTTGCTGTTTGTCAGCAGGAATATTCTCACCAAACGTCAAATTAGAAGCTAGTGCTGCAAAACAAAAGGCAGATTGGGAAAAACCACTGTAGGAAGCATGATGGCAGTTATGTTTGATTTTCTGAAGCAACAGGACCTATATCCAGCCTTGGTCATGTGGGAGTTCAGTTGTGGGGTCTAACACTAGTCATGGGAACAGTGATGTTTCAAATAAAGCAGTATTATGGTGTTATTTTGCCATAATTCATGGCTACAGAGCCTTTTGTCCTGCTTCCCTGACCCTCCAGGAGATTTTCTGGGTGACCCAATATTCTAAATTATTTTCTGTTTCTCATATGGTTTCAAGACTTTAATGCCATAGCTCTGTTTACATTTCAAACCCAACACCTCTATTCTTTGTTCCTCCTGCTTCATATTCCAAATATATTGAGATCTTTACCAATTTCTTGCATGTCATCCTAACCCCTTGTTCACTCTTTTCTTTCTGCTTAGAACACTAGCCGCTTTTGTCTGACTTTCTCTTTGCAATATGCAAGGTATTGCTAGGTTCTATAAATGGAAAATCCAGAATAATGAGACTTCACACAATGAGGATATACTTTTCATTTGCTTCAGAGTCCAGTGATAGTATTTCTCATTGGGAGGCCTTCTTCATATCCATCCTAGAACCCAGGCTCTTTCTGTTTCGATGTACTCTGTTATGACCTAGAGAGGTGAGAAGTGGGGAAAGGAGGGAAGCTAAAGAGGGAGCTGTAAAAGAATTGTTTCTTTCTCTTCTACTATAGGTCTTTGGAGAATCCCCACTTTTGTGGAGCAGGGGGAAGAGATAATGAGGGATCTTTGAACCAGGCCTGAATAAGAACTGTCCCTGTCATGTATGCACACCTCAATCACATAGTAACACCTAATTATGAGGGAGAACAGAGGTGGTATTCTATTCTTACACTCTGTAGGAAGCTTAGTGGAAGTCTCCATCAAAGAACCCATTAATTTTCAAGGCTTTAATTATGACAAACTTTTAGATCATTTTTGGTTCTCTGGTCCCAAGTCTATTCAGTACCCCTTTTGGTGCTTTTAAAGGAGTATGTTTTCTAAGAGATACAGTGGAGAATAGAAGCTAAAAGTGCAGGTTATAGACCCAGACTAATAGGTTTGCATCTCACTTCACTATTTACTAGCTACTGGATTTCAACAAGTTACTTAATTATGTTTTAACTTAATTACCTTTTCTGTAAAGCATAAGCACTAGCAAAGTGCTTACTTTGGAACTGATGATGATTAAATGAGATGATGCATGTAGAACAATTAGAACCCTGCTATTTATATAGTAGTGATAGGTTGAAATAAGACTTTGTATGAGTATTTATACCATCAAAACAGTCAAATGCTACAAAACATTAGTTTTTGTTTTTGTTTTTTTGTTTTTGGCTGCACACTACTGTTTCAGCTTCTCTATGTATTATTCACTTTGCTCTGTGGGTGAGGTTTTGTGAAAGAAAAGCCCAGCATAATACCATATATATAGTAAGTGCTCATTGACTATATTTTGAAAGACTGTTTGGAAGTATTAGAGGAACATACTCTGGAGAACTGTAGAAAGGGTGAGCAAATGGTATATGTCTCAAAGGCCTGAGTGACAGAAGACTGAAGTTGCCTAGTGTCCAAAAACTTACCTTCAGTATGACTTGACTGAGCTGGTTAGGAAACCATGAGTAGGGGCAGTGAGGTCAGAACAGATGAATGATTCATGTTTATGTTCTCTGGTGTTACCGAGAAGTGGAGAGTGGTAGAAAGGTGAAGCTTCTTAAGCAAAAAAATGAGCTGGTAATTCCGAAAGATGATATAATTAATGCAATGAAGAAAAAAGACCATAAGTGACCTCATGCCAAGTTTCTTCCTCCATACTTTTGAGCTGGATTCACTAATTTTATTTTTCAGGAATTATTTTCTATGTTTGCACTTGGTGCCAAGGTCGGCATGGGTCATACCTATTATTTTATATGTTACTTATTAATTTTGAATAGGAGTTCATTCAATCTTGTATTAATTCAGTCCTTTTGGGAAGGAAGCATCACAGTGTTCCAAGGCAGGAGTAAATGTTATCTATTTGGGTTCTTCGCCACTTGACAGGTTTACCCCTATTTTCCAAGCAACATCTGTCCTATGTTCAATAAATACTTAGAAGAACAGCATTGGCTAATTATATTAGAACCCTCTCATCTAAGAAGACAATTTAATCTATTTTCAAAGATATTCAGAGAGATTTTCCTATACTCACCTATTTATATGAGGGGTTTCATTTTTTCCACCCTCTCTTCCTTCCACCCTGTCTTTCTTTCATTTTAAAATTCTCAACTTAACTCCATGTCTGTCACTTCACAGCTATGACTGCGAAGTTAATATAGTAAGTGGTAGTTAGAATTTATCCTTTATTTATCAATTTGGATGGAATACTTTATGCACACAAAGACTATCTATCAGCAGTTCAACTTCAAAACTATCTTCTCTGAACTTTAAAAATTCAGTTCCTATTATACGGAGTGAAGTAAGGCAGAAAGAAAAACACCAATACAGTACACTAATGCATATATATGGAATTTAGAAAGATGGTAACGATAACCCTGTATGAGAGACAGCAAAAGAGACACAGATGTATAGAACAGTCTTTTGGACTCTGTGGGAGAGGGAGAGGGTGGGATAATTTGGGAGACTAGCATTGAAACATGTATAATATCATATATGAAAAGAGTTGCCAGTCCAGGTTCGATGCATGATACTGGATGCTTGGGGCTGGTGCACTGGGATGACCCAGAGGGATGGTAGAGGGAGAGAGGAGGGAGGGGGTTCAGGATGGGGAAACACTTGTATGCCTGTGGTGGATTCATGTTGACGTATGGCAAAACCAATACAATATTGTAAAGTAATTAACCTCCAATTAAAATAAATACATTTATATTTTAAAAATTAATTCAAAAAAATTCAGTTCCCCACCCATTGATTTTACATTAGAAATTCTTCAACACTCTAAATCTCTATTATGTAAAAGGAGTTTCCCCATATGCCTTGTTTCTTTGTGTTGAAATTTCTTCTGGACCTGCCTCTCAGTCTAGGTTTTGTGAGTTACTTTAGAACAGGGTTTTTGTTTTAGTCCTCTAGTTGTTTTTTTTTTTTTTTTTTTTAAGTACAAAACATAGTATCTGACACATAGGAGAAGTTCTAGAACTATCTCTTGAATTCTGGTATATTTTTAAATGATTGAAAAGGTCAAGCCTTATAGTATTTCTATTTGCCTTATAGTACAGAGGATATAGCATCCTTTAACACTGAAGGTCCTTAGAAAGCATTGCTATGAACAAAGCTAGTGGAGGTGATGGAATTCCAGTTGAGCTGTTTCAAATCCTGAAAGATGATGCTGTGAAAGTGCTGCACTCAATATGCCAGCAAATTTGGAAAACTCAGCAGTGGCTACAGGACTGGAAAAGGTCAGTTTTCATTCCAACCTCAAAGACAGGCAATGCCAAAGAATGCTCAAACTACTGCACAATTGCACTCATCTCACATGCTAGTAAATAATGCTCAAAATTCTCCAAGCCAGGCTTCAGCAATACGTGGACCTTGAACATCCTGATGTTAAAGCTGGTTTTAGAAAAGGCAGTGGAACCAGAGATCAAATTGCCAACATCCACTGGATCATGGAAAAAGCAAGAGAGTTCCAGGAAAACATCTATTTCTGCTTTATTGACTATGCCAAAGCCTTTGACTGTGTGGAACATTCTGAAAGAGATGGAAATACCAGACCACCTGACCTGCCTCTTGAGAAATCTGTATGCAGGTCAGGAAGCAACAGTTAGAACTGGACATGGAACAACAGACTGGTTCCAAATAGGGAGAGTACATCAAGGCTGTATATTGTCATCCTGCTTATATAACTTACATGAAGAGCACATCATGAGAAACGCTGGACTGGAAGAAACACAAGCTGGAATCAAGATTGCCAGGAGAAATATCAATAACCTCAGATATGCAGATGACACCACCCTTATGGCAGAAAATGAAGAGGAACTAAAAAGCCTCTTGATGAAATTAAATGTGGAGAGTGAAAAATTTGGCTTAAAGCTCAACATTCAGAAAACGAAGATCATGGCATCTAGTCCCATCATTTCATGGGAAATAGATGGGGAAACAGTGTCAGACTTTATTTTTTTTGGGGGGCTCCAAAATCACTGCAGAGGGTGACTGCAGCCATGAAATTAAAAGACGCTTACTCCTTGGAAGAAAAGTTATGACCAACCTAGATAGCATATTGAAAAGCAGAGACATTACTTTGCTGACTAAGGTTTGTCTAGTCAAGGCTATGGTTTTTCCAGTGGTCATGTATGGATGTGAGAGTTGGACTGTGAAGAAGGCTGAGCACTGAAGAATTGACACTTTGAACTGTGGTGTTGGAGAAGACTCTTGAGAGTCCCTTGGACTGCAAGGAGATCCAGCCAGTCCATTCTGAAGGAGATCAGCCCTGGGATTTCTTTGGAAGGAATGATGCTGAAGCTGAAACTCCAGTACTTTGGCCACCTCATGGGAAGAGATGACTCATTGGAAAAGACTCTGATGCTGGGAGGGATTGGGGGCAGGAGGAGAAGGGGACGACAGAGGATGAGATGGCTGGATGGCATCACTGACTCGATGGACGTGAGTCTGAGTGAACTCAGGGATTTGGTGATAGACAGGGAGGCCTGCGTGCTGCAATTCATGGGGTTGCACAGAGTCGGACACGACTGAGCGACTGCACTGTACTGAACTGAACACTGAAGGGAATTTAGAATTCTTTTCATATTCCCAAAATTCTGTTTCGTGGACAAAATACCTGAAGTGCGGATAATTGAAAGTAAAATCAAAATCAAAGTGAATGTTTTGAGGTCACACAGATAGTAAGTGGCAGGGCTGAGACTTGAACCTAAGTCTCCCAGCCTAAAACCAAACCCTTTAGGTAACATTATAGCTGCACTTCTGCTGGTAGTGTTGTTCTGAGCAGACTATAGTGATGAATAGGAGCCAAGACAGTTCTTTTGGGGGCAAGTGTGTTTTTAAAGGTCCATTTAGCAGAAGAATGGTCATAAGTTGCTACTCAGTAGTTATAAAGTTGTATCCATTTCTGCAGGAAAGACAGTACACTACTAAATAAAGACTAATTTATGCTAATCCCTGCTCCTTCTGATCTATTACTTTAATTAAGGAGACTAAGGAGTAGTTATTATTTAGAAAAGTTAATCCAGTCTGAAGCTGTGAAGAAGCCAGTATCATTCTTACTGAGGGGGAAAATATCCACTTACTAGGAAATTAAAGCAGTGGCAATTTCCATTTTTTAAAAATAGATTTTAAAAATCTATGATGGAATAATACTTAACCACATGAAAGTAGTATCTGTCCAATCACAAGCAGCTAACAAAAGAAGCCAGGAACTAGAAAATGATGAGAGGAGAATTATCTAACCCTTTGACTGATGTGTTTGGGATCTCATTTATTGAACTGAACTACCACTGTGCTGTTTTGACTTTTTTGATACAGGGCTTGCTGACTGCATGGTTACTATTGTTGTTGTTTTAGCACAGCAATTTCCCAGGAGACAGGACTCTACCTGATACCTACTGCCTGATCAGCAACAAAAACGATGATTCTGAAATACACCATTGTTTTTAAGAGTCTTCTATAATTGAAATGAAGGGAAGGGAAAGCACACAACATGTTTGCTGATGTATTTCATTTCCCCAAATCCAGTGTCTGTGGCTGCCGCTTGCTGGCAATATGTACATGGCAAGGTCATCCCTGGAAACGGAAGTTGTCAACATAGCTCTCTCCTCTAGCTGTCCCTTCATCTTTTGACAATATATACATATCGGCTGTAGGTGCCAAAATCATTTCAGACCCACCAATATACTTGGATGATGGGGCATGCTCTACATATATTTTTTATTCTTCCACCAAGTATAGCACACAGCTCAGTAATTAATAAATGCTCAGTAAATATTTACTAAATGAATGCTTTCTTATTTTGTCTTTAAAGTGCTTTGAGTAACATTGGTCTACTTGATCTTCAACCTTGAGGTGTGAGATCTATTAATGACAAGTTGCAACTGAAGAAGCTGAGCTTGAAGAGATTGAATTACTTGTCTAAAAGACATGAAGTAACAATTCACAAAAGAAGCATAACATTATCAACATCTTTATATAATTTCAATTTCATTATAATGAAAACACACCCAACAAAACACACCATTTTTATTCAACATAGTAACAAAAAGTAGAAAGAGAATTAATTGTTGATTGTTGACAAAACTGGGACTCATATCCTTTTGTTTTATTTTGTTATTTTTTTAATTGGAGGAAAATTGCTTTGTAATGTTATATTGTCCCCTGCAGTATAACAAGGTGAATCAGCCACAGTTACACATATATCCCCTCCGTCTTTTGCTTCCCTCCTTCCTCCACTTCTCCCCTCTCTAGGTCATCACAGAGTATCAGGCTGGGTTCCCTTTGTTGTAAAGCAACTTCTCACCAGCTATCTATTTTACACAAGATAGTGTATATATGTCAATGATATTTTCTTCATTCATCCCACTCTCTCCTTCAGTCAGAAAGATAAAAACAAATATTGTATGTTAGTGCATGTATATGGAATCTAGAAAAATGGTATTGAGAAAATCATATAATTTTAGTAACAGTATTAATCAATACAGCCATTTGGGATGCCAATTTTTGATATATAAAAATTCTTGAGAATTTATAAAACTTTTGATCTAGCAATTCTGTTTGAAGACATTTATTTTATTTATTCTTCATATATTTATTTAATTAATTTAATGAATTTGTTTATCTTTGGCTGTGCTGTGTCTTCATTGCTTTGAACAGAATTTCTCTAGTTGTGGTGAGCAAGGAGCTACATTTTGTCGAGGTGCATGGGCTGCTCATTGCAGTGGCTTTTCTTGTTGTGGAGCAGGGGCTCTAGGTGCCCAGGCTTTAGTAGTTGCAGTATGTGGGTCAGTAGTTGTGGTAGATAGGCTCCAAAGCACAGGTTCAGTAGTTGTGGCTCATGGGCTTAGTTGTTCCATGGCATGTGGAATCTTCCCAGTTCAGGGATCTAACCTGTGTACCCTGAATTACTAAGCAGATTCTTATCCACTGCACCACCAGGGAAGTCTTAAATACATTTATTTTAAGAAAATGATTACACAAGAAAGTTATATGGCTGTTCATCGAAGCATTATTTATGCTAAAGAAAATAAAAGTAAACTAGAAATCCACCAATGAAAGACAGCTTAATTGATAAATGTATTGGTTAATGTAAGAATATCCATGTATTAGACTACTATTTGGAAATTAAATTGGAATAGTTTGATAACATTTATTTGTACGGAAGAGGTTCCGTGACTTATTGAGTCAAGAAAGTAGTTTATGAAGTTGTTTGCATAGTGTCATTACATTAAAAAAATATTTATGTCTGTGTTCTTGCGGGCATGTTTAGACCCTCATATGCTTCTGTGAATGTGTTCACATATTTGGAAGAATACATTAACTTTAACAAAAGTCTTTTGGTGTATTGAACATGTTTTTTATTTTCTGTGTCTTATGATATTTTGACTTCTTGAAGGGACTTACAGACCTGGGGAGAGACTATCCCTCCCAAAGCTATCTGATTCCTAAAGACAATAAACAATTTAGGAGCACACACCTCATTTGCAAGCCAGCTATCCCCTTTATCTTATTCTCAGGCACCACAATCCAGGCTGGCAGAGAGATTCTTGGAGCAGGCAGGCCTCTGGTACATCCCTGATCACATCGTGACAGTTAGCTATGTTGACAGATGGCCTAGAGGGACCCTGAATAGACAGCTCAAGCTGAGTTTCTTTAGGAGAACTATCTGACCAGCATTGACAATACCTTTTTTTTTTTTTCCTTCTTTTCTTTAAGGAGGGATAACTTTGTGTCTAGGTAGGGAAAGCTTTCTCGATGAAATACTATTTGTGTTGTAACATGTACCCTTGAAATGGTCTTGAGCAGGATCACATATCATTATCAAGTATAGAATCAGTTTTGTTGTGACCTTTTAAAATGGCTTGAGATGTCTCACTCTTTCAGTTCTGAGTTTATCAATGTTATAGGCCTCAGTAAATTTGTCCTACTGAGGAATCTGCTCAAGGGAAATAAATCAGGGGTTGGTAGAGAGTGTGAGGGTGGTAGAAAGAGGGCGACTAATCCTAGAATAGGTTAAAAAAGCAAAACTCCAAAAGTAGAAATATTAAAAATAGAAAAGCCTCCGGGACCAGATGGTCTGAATTGTGAATAAGCCTGGGGACAAAATAAAATAAGCCCTCAGGGAAATATTTTGTCATCTTTTTGGAAGCCTTGATGGGCACTTAGAACTGCTAAAAAGCTCCCTGTGCCCCCTACCCCTATGGAGTGAGAGCTGAAATCTGACCTATTTTCCATGAAACATTTTTGGTTAGAAAGAAATGAGAAACACACAAACACACACGAAATGATGTGGAGGCAGTGGGGAACACATATCAAAGTGTTAGATTTACTATCAAGAAATTTGAACAACAGTGCTATCTCTGTTGATAATAAGGTAACATTTATTGAGCGTTAAGAGCACTACATATGTTACCACACCTAATGTTTATGAAGTCCAGTTACACAGGGCTACTGTCCTCATCTTACCAGTGTAGAAACAATGAAAGAGAGAAACAATCCCCTTTACCCTTCTAGGTTCTGTAGCTAGTCTAAGAATTGAACAGTAATCAGGCAGTTCAGCATGAAAAAAATATAAATTTACTTAGTGTTTACATGTGTATGTAGGAATCTTCAGAGGGAAAATGAACTGAAAGCCTATATACCTTTTTACACAAAGGATGATAAATTGTGGAGCAGTAGTAAGACAAAGAGGTTGGGTTAGGGTCAGTAAATTATGAGACAGAAACAAGAGAATAAATGAAGAAATTCACTGGAAGAAAAGTTACTTTAGTAGGTTTGCTTGTACGATTCATTTTGGCACTGACTTTTAGTCTCTGGTGATAAGAATGTCCTTCTCTTCCTTGTACAGGGAGGGTGTCTTTCTCTCAGGGAATTGCATGACCTGCTTTTAGGTAGAAAGGGGTAAGTCAAAGAGCCCTTCTTGAACCTGCTAATTCTGAAGTGCCTCCAGCTCAAAATAATCAGTATGCCAAAGTGGCACATTATGGGGTGGTATGTTCTGAACCCTGTCAGGGGTTAAGTACTATGCCTGACATTCTGCAGCTATTAAGGAGCAAAGCAAAGATTTCAACTCGGGTCATGTTTTACTCCAAAGGATATGCTTATAAGCATATGCTGTACTGATGCATCCAGCTGGCTCACCTTGGGAAAGTCACTTTCTTTCTCAGCCTCATTTTTTTCTCTTTTTTTTTTTCCACTTTTATGTGATCTAGCTAGACTTGTCCTACCTGTTGATAAGTAAGTGCATGATCATGGTTTAATGTTCATGTCTTTCTCAGATTGTCACAAAGACAGCTGCTTTGTTGGAACTGCCACATTTCTAGCGCCAGGCATAGAGTCTGACATATGGTGGATGTCCAGGAAATATTCCCTGAATGGAGAGATGAACTGTGCCAATCTCATTCCACCTGTCAATCCCAAGATCCTACTGCCACAAAATCAGATTAGCCTTTTCATCACTGTCCCTTGCTTCCTGAGGACCTTGCCCAGAGGACAAGGACTTGCTTGTTTAGTTTCTCTGTGATTTTCCTCTTGGAGAAATGAGAGTTGTCTCATTTCTGCAGCGTGTCCCAGACATAGCAACCAACATTGTCATATACTAAAATCTCTTCATGCAGTTTAAGAGGCAATGTCATAGTCAACCATGAGAACTTAACAGAGCACACTTAATAAGTGGTGGAACCAACATTTACACCTGAAAATCTGCACCGCAAGGTATGTTCACAGGTGAAGGGAGTTCCACATGGATTTGTGGTGAGGAGTTTCTCAGCTTTCAGAATGGCCCTGATCCAGGAGAAGTATGCTCCTCCCACAGCCTGGCCTCTGTGCCTTCTCATGCTCTTCTGATCTTAAAGCCCTTATGTGTAGGAAATACAGGGAAAATAAAAATCATACACCAGATGGACTCTCAGTATGCAAATCAGAATTGTAGAAACCCTCAAACCTCAACTAGAATAGCTAAATTAAAGTGCAGTTTAGACGTGCCTAACCTCATCAGGATAAATTTGGAAGCTGTGAATAAGAAGAATTGATGAACTACATGTTCGCAGCAGCACAGAAGCCAGTCCAGGAAGGAGATTCATTTTGCCACCACTGTTTCATCCCCATAGATGGAGGTGTGTTTCTTGTAAGATCTAGAAACCTAGAAAAGGCCATGTAGAGAGACCTGTGCTTCTGGCGAAGGTCACCATCATCTGGGATAGGTTATCATTTCTTCCCAGAAAAGGTGCTGAACACATGATTTATAATGGTCTCCAGAGTGAAGAGAAAGTGATCTGACAGTTCATGAAGCTGAGGAAAGGGACGAAGTGTCTCTGTCTACATCCTAGCTTTAGCTTTGTGTCTTCTTTGGAGGGTTGGAGCATGGCTAAGTGACCTTGCTAATAATGGATTTCCTGTATCTGTATTGTGAAGCCATCACAGTTGATGGTTTCTGTTTTTCATATTGACTGTGAATCAGTGTGCATTGAGATAATAGAACTATTTTCACATTTGCATGTTGTGTGTCCTTAATTTTGTAAGTTTCTGAATAGTAGATCCTGTAACTTTTATATTCACTATAGTTAGTGCTAATGATTTTCAGAGTCTCTTAGAGTGCTAATATACTAAGATTCATTTACTTTAAAAATTAGGCTGGTGTGGGAGTAGGGAAAGCTAGGAAAACCATGCTGACTTAGCAGCAAGTCAGGTATATATTGATATAACAGGATCTTTTTCAATGATTATTAATAATATAGATGAATGATGGGAAATTGATTTTTACTCTCCAGAGGATTGAAACTTCTCTCTCTCTCTCTCTCTTTTTTTTTTTTTTTCCTAAAATTTTATGTTGAGCTTGCTCTCTAGCAAGTTTCAGGACAGTTTGAAGTAGAATTTTCAGGGACATTTTGTAGAATTTTCTTTGTGAGTTTTTCTTCAGTGTGGAAAACTCAATTTAGAAACAGCTAATAGAGAAAACATATTCCTTGTTGACATGTGAATTAAAAGCTCTGTTGTTTAAAAGTTTTTCAGATACACTAAATATTTATAGTCACTTTCTTCATGATTAAAGAAAATATTTCACCAATATCCTGTTAAGGAAGGAGATTGCTCACTGAGGTAGGGCAGAGGCTCAGACAGCTGCAATAAGTGTGGGAGGGAAGCAGACCTCATAATGATAGAGTCACAAGAATAACATCTATGTTGTGTGAATGTCGAATATTTAGGTGCCAGGCCCTTGGTTTTGGTTTGACCTGTCCCCACTGCTGACAAAAGTGTAATAAAAGGTGGTGTGCTGATTCTTCAGACTTCATATTCAAGCTGTTTGCCTTTTTGTCTTTCATTATATGTCATTTCTAGAATGCTTTATCCACAGCTAACTTGATCCATCTGATAAAAAGATATTTTTATCTGAGAAACTTCATGATTTTTCTTGCTTTTTTAAAAAACTGGCTTGTCTTTTAAAATTTTTATCAAAGTATGGCTGATTTACAACCTTGTGTTTATTCCAGATGTACAGCAAAGTGAATCAGTTATACATATACATATATCCGGTTATTTTTTATTTAGAGGTTCAAACCTAATGTATAACACAGGGAACTCACTCAATACTCTGTAATGGTCTGTATGGGAAAAGAGTTTTTAAAAAAAATAAGTGGATATGTGTATATGCATAATTTATGTTCCTACCAACACTGTAGAAGTGTTTCTTTTCTCCACACTCTCTGCAGTATTTATTCTTGTAGATTTCTTTTGATAATGGCCATTCTGACCAGTATGAGGTGATACTTAATTGTATTTTGATTTGTATTTCTTTATTAATTAGTGATGAGCATTTTCTGTGTGCTTGCTGGCCATATGTAGGTCTTTGGAGAAATGTCTATTTAGATCTGCCCATTTTTTACTGAACTGTTTGTATATTTTGGAGGTTAATCCTGTGACATTTGCCTTGTTTGCAAATATTTTCTCCCTATTCTGAGGGTGATCTTTTTGTTTCATTTGTGGTTTCTTTTGGTGTGCAAAAGCTTCCAAGTTTAATTAGCTTCCATTTGTTTGTTTTAATTTTTATTTTCTTTACACTAGGAGGTGGATCAAGAAAGATCTTAGTGTGATTTACATCAAAGAGTGTTCTATGTTTTTTTCTGAGAGTTTTATAGTGCCCAAATTTACATTTAGGTCCTTAACCCATTTTAATTTTATTTTGTATATAGAGTTAGGGAGTATTCTAATTTAATTCATTTACATGTAGCTGTCTAGTTTTCTCAGCACCACTTATTGAAGAGACTGTCTTTTCTCCATCATATTATATTGCCTCCTTTGTCATAGATTAAGGTGCCCATAGATGCTTTGGTTTATCTCTGGGCTTTCTATTTTGTTCCTTTGATCTATATTTCTGTTTTAGCGCCAGTACCATACTGTCTTGATGACTGTAGCTTTGTAGTGTAAGCAGAAGTCAAGAAAGATAATTCTTCCTGCTCCATTTTTCTTTCTCATGATTACTTTGGCTCTTTGAGATCTTTTGTACTTCCATACTATTTGTAAAACTTTCTGTTCTAATTCTATGAGAAATGCCATTGGAAATTTTATAGGGACTACACTGAATCATTAGATTGCTTTGGGTAGTATAGTAATTTTCACAATACTGAGTCTTCCAATCCAGGAACATGGTATATCTCTCCATTTGTTTATGTCATGCTTGATTTTTTTCATCAGTATTTTATAGTTTTCTGAATACAGGTCTTTTGTCTCCTTAGGTAGGTTTATTCTTAAGTATTTCATTCTTTTTGATGCAATGGCAAATGGGATACTTCACTTAATTTCTGTTTCTGATCTTCCATTGTTAATAAATAGGACTGCAAGGGATTTCTGTGTCTTATTTTGTATCCTGCAACTATACCAAATTCATTGATTAATTCTAGTAGTTTTCTGGTTGGATTTTTAGGGTTTTCTATGAACAATATCATGTCATCTGCAAACAGTGACAGTTTTACTTCTTCTTTTCCAATCTGAATTCCTTTTATTTCTTTTTCTTCTGTTAAGGCCTTGGCTAGGACTTCCAAACTATGTTGAATAATAGTAGCAAGAGTGGACTTCCTTGTCTTGTTCCTGATCTTAAAGGAAATGCTTTCGGATTTTCACCATTGAGAATAATATTTGTGTGGGTTTGTTGTATATGCTGAGGTAGATTCCCTCTTTGCCCAGTTTTTCAAGGGTTTTTATCATAAATATTTGTTGAATTTTGTCAAAAGCCTTTTCTGCATCTATTGTGATGATCATATGATTTTTATTTTTCAATTTCTGTTAGTATCACTTTGATTGATTTGTGTGTAGTGAAAAATCTTTGCATTCCTCGGATAAATCCCATTTGATCATGGTGTGTAATCCTCATAATATGTTGTTGGATTCTGTTTACTAGTAGTTTGATGAGAAGTCTTACATCTCTGTTTATCAGTGATATAAGCCTGTAATTTTCATTTTCTCTCTGTGTGTGTGTGTGTGTGTGTGTGTGTGTAGTATCTTTTTCTGGTTTTGGTATTCAGGTGATAGTGAACATAGGAGTACTCCTTTCCCTGTAGGTTTTGAAAGAGTTTCAGAAAAGTTGGTGTTAATTCTTTTATAAAGATAGAGTTCACCTGTGAAGCCATCTGGTCCTGGACTTTTGTTTGTCGGAGAATTTTTAATCACAGTTTTAATTTCAGTTCTGGTGGTTGTTCACTTCATATTTTCTATTTCTTCCTGGTTCAATCTTAGAAGGCTGTATCTTTCTAAGAATTTTTGCAGTTTACATAGGACATAGGACAAACAGCAATTTCTCTCATGCCTGAAGCTAGTACAATGCACGTTCTCATCTTTGAATGTAGGCAACTTGGAGGTTCATATGTAGGAGAATTGCTGTGATGTTATAAACTTCTCTTATAACTACTTTTACTGCATCCCATCGATTTTAGGTCGTTGGGCTTTCCTTTTCATATTTTCCAATTTTTCCAGGTTGTCCATTTTATTGGCATAGTGGTTTTTAGTAGTCTCATATGATCCTTTGTATTTCTGCAGTATGAATTGTAACTTCTTTTTCATTTATAATTTTATTGATTTGAATCCTTTTCCTATTTTTCTTGATGAGTCTGGATAAAAATTTATCAATATTGTTTTCTTTTCAAAGAACTAGCTTTTAGTTTTAATGATATTTGTTATTGTTTCCTTTGTTTGTTTTTCATTTATTTGTCCTATCTTTATAATTTCTTTCATTCTACTAAATTTGAGTTTTGCTTGCTCTACTTTCTCTAGTTGCTTTTGTTGTAAGTTTAAGTTGTTTATTTGAGATTTTTCTTCTCTCTTGAGGTAAGACTGTAGAGTAAGTCCCCTATACAAGAATATGTTCCATTTTAAGACTACATTCATAAATATAATTTGTTCATAAATCCAACAAAGTTAGCCTATGTACCTAATTAACACAATCAACTATATAGTACTATGCTGTAATAGGTTTAAAATACTTTTCACATAAATAATACATTAAAAAGAAATGAGCACACAACAAGTAAACCATTGTCATCTTACAGTACAGTACGTTGAAAAGTACAGTACAACAGCTGGCATACAGGGGTTGTTGACATTGAGTGAAGAGGCTGGAACAGTTATTGACTAGAGGAAGGAGAGCAGGTTGGAGACAGTAGAGCTAAAGAATCTTCAGTGATAGGAGACAGAGGACAAACAGCAATTTCTCTCATGCCTGAAGCTGGTAAAATGCACATTGTCATCTTTGAATGTAGGGAACTTGAAGGTTCATATGTAGGAGAATTGCTGTGATGTTATAAACTTCTCTCTTATAACTACTTTTACTGCATCCCACTGATTTTAGGTCGTTGGGCTTTCCTTGTTTCCAATATTTTTCTAGGTATATTTTTAAAATTTTCTCTTTAATTTCTTCAGTGATCCACTGGTTATTTAGCAGCATATTGTTTAGCCTGCATGTGTTTGTGTTTTTTAGTTTCTGTTCTGTAATTGATTTCTAATTGCAAAGCACTGTGGTTGGGAAAGGTGATTTCAATTAATTTTCTTAAATTTATCAAAGTTTGTTTTGTGACCCAAGATGTGATCTATCCTGGAGAATGTTCCATGTGGACTTGAGAAGAATGTGTATTCTGCTGCATTTGGATGGAATGTGCTATGTCAGTTAATTATATCTGGTCTAATGTGTCATTTAAAACTTGTGATTCCTTGTTAAACTTTTGTCTGGATGTTCTGTTTATTGGTGTAAGAGGGGTGTTATATTCCTCCACTATTTTTGTGTTACTGTTGATTTCCCCTTTTATGGCTCTTAGCATTTGTCTTATATACTGAGGTGCTCCTATGTTGGGAGCATAAATACTCACAAATATTATATTTTCTTTTTGGATTGATCTCTTGATCATTATGTAATGTCCTTCCTCGTCTCTGGTAGCAGACTTTATTTTTTTAACATAAATTTATTTACTTCAATTGGAGGCTAATTACTTTACAATATTGTATTGGTTTTGCCATACATCAACACGAATCTGCCACAGGTATACACGTGCTCCCTATTCTGAACCCCCTTCCCTCCTCCCTCCCTGTACCATCCTTCTGGGTCGTTCCAGTGCACCAGCCCCAAGCATCCAGTATCATGCATCCAACCTGGACTGGCGATTCATTTCATATATGCCATTATACATGTTTCAATGCCATTCTCCCAAATCATCCCACCCTCTCCCTCTCCCACAGAGTCCAAAAGACTGTTCTATACATCTGTCTCTTTTGCTGTCTCACATACAGGGTTATTATTATCATCTTTCTAAATTCCATATATATGTGTTAGTATACTGTATTTATATTAGTGTTTTTCTTTCTGGCTTACATCACTTTGTATAATAGGCTTCAGTTTCATCCACTTCATTAGAACTGATTCAAATGTATTCTTTTTAATGCCTGAGTAATACTCCATTGTGTATATGTACCACAGCTTTCTTATCCATTCGTCTGCCAATGAACATCTAGGTTGCTTCCATGTCCTGGCTATTATAAACAGTGTTGTGATGAACATTGGGGTACACATGTCTTTTTCAGTTATGGTTTCCTCGATGTGTATGCCCAGAAGTGGAATTGCTGGGTCATAAGGCAGTTCTATTTCCAAAGTTTTAAGGAATCTCCACACTGTTCTCCATAGTGTCTATTCTAGTTTGCATTCCCACCAACAGCGTAAGAGGGTTCCCTTTTCTCCATAGCCTCTCCAGCATTTATTGCTTGTAGCCTTTTGGATCATAGCCATTCTGACTGGCGTGAAATGGTTTAGTGTATTTTGTCTGATACGAGTATTGCTATTGCAGTGCTCTTTTGATTTCCATTTATATGGAAAATATTTTTCCATTCCCTCATTTTCAATCTGTATGCGTCCCTAGGTCTAAACTGGATCTCTTGATACAGGACTTGTGCTTGTATCCATTCAGCCAGTATGTGTCTTTTGGTTGGAACATTTAATCCACTTATATTCAAAGTAATCATCAATGCACCCAGAGGCTCAGATGGTAAAGGATCTGACTGCAATATGGGAGAGCTAGGTTAGGTCTCTGAGTCAGGAAGATCCCCCAGAAAAAGGAATGACTACCCACTCCAGATTTCTTGTCTGGAGAATTTGTGGACAGAGGAGCCTGATGAGCTACACAGTCCGTGGAGTGACAAAAAGTCGGCCACAACTAGGTAACTTAAGGGTACAGTTGCTGGATTTTATGGTAATTACATGTTTAGTGCTACAACAGATTTCCAAGCTATTTTCCAAAGTGGCTGTGCTATTTTACATTTCAAGCAACAGTGTATGAGTTTCTAAACAAGCTTGCCATCATTTGATGTTGTTATCATTTTAAAATTTTTGCTATTTTGTTGGTGTGTAGTAGTGATATCTTATTTTAGTTTTAACTTGCATTTCCTAAATGGCTAATGATGTTGAATATCTTTTCATATACTTACTTGACACCTATATATATATATATATATTATTAGGTTAATTGTTATTTATTTTTCTTTTTATTTTATATTGGAGTATAGTTGATTAATTGGAGAAGGCAATGGCACTCCACTCCAGTACTCTTGCCTGGGAAATCCCACTGGTAGAAGAGCCTGCAGTCCATGGGGTCACTAAGAGTTGGACACAACTGAGCAACTTCACTTTCACTTTTCACTTTCATGCATTGGAGAAGGAAATGGCAACCCACTCCAGTGTTCTTGCCTGGAGAATCCCGGGGACGGGGGGAGCCTGGTGGGCTACCATCTATGGGGTCGCACAGAGTCGTTGGACATGACTGAAGTGACTTAGCAGCATAGTTGATTAATAATATTTTGTTAGTTTCAAGTGTACAGCAGAGTAATTCACTTATATATATTAATGTACTTGTTATACATATACATGTTTCTATGTTTCTTTTGTAAATTGAGCTTTTGAATATATTCTTTGTTAATTATCTGTTTAATTTGTTCTCTATTTTTCTATGAGATTTTTAATATTTTTTTTCTCTTTTGATTTATAAGAGCTTTTCATGTATTCTGAATTTGAGTCCTTTTTGATACATGTATTGCACATTTTAATTTTGTCTTATTATAAATAGGAAATCTTAACTTTTATGAAGGCTGATTTATCTAATTTTTCTTTTATAATTAGCATTTTGTGATCCTGCTTAAGAAATCTCTGACTACCTCGATTATAAAAATTATTTTCTATGATTTTTCCAAAAATGTATATTGTAATTTTTAATTTTCTTGAAGATTATTTCTTTGATTGATGCTGTTGCTTCCTAAAATTGTTGGAGAATTCACCAGAGAAGTCATCTGAGAAACCTAATGTTTTCTTTGTGTATAGGTGTTGTGATTCATGGCGTCACAAAGAGTCAGACTAGACTGAGCAACT
Source organism: Nanger dama (assembly GCA_917880005.1). Taxonomy (NCBI): domain Eukaryota; kingdom Metazoa; phylum Chordata; class Mammalia; order Artiodactyla; family Bovidae; genus Nanger; species Nanger dama. The sequence continues at coordinate 19,353,588 of CAKJTW010000014.1, forward strand.
GAGCTGAACTGAGGTTTTTAATCAAGGGCTAAATTTAAATAGTATAAAATTATTAATAGTTTCTATTTTTTTCTGTTAGGTTTGATAATTTCTATGTTTTGGAGAATTACTATTTTATTTAAATTTTGCCTAATTTTTAGTGTAGCACTGTTCATAATATTTCCTTTTATTTTTATGTCTATATATTTCTATCTTTATCAGAATTGATATTTTATCAATTTTATTTATCTTATAAGGAAACATTAGAGTCCATTTTTTCTGTTGTGTTCAACTTCATTAATTTATCTAATATTTATTTATTTATCTTATCTTTATTATTTCCTTCCTTTTACTTTGCATAGATTGATGTGCTGTTCTTTTTCATATTAGTGTGGTGATTAATCACTAAATCATGTCCAACTCTTGTGACTCCATGAACCACAGCCTGCCAGGTTCCTCTCTCCATGGGATTTTCCAGGCAAGAATACTGGGGTAGGTTGCCATTTCCTTCTCCAGAAGATCTTCTCAACCCAGGGATCAAACCTGGATCTCCTGCACTGAAAGCAGATTCTTTACTGATAGTATGTATAGAGCTTAAGACACTGACTTTCTTCCTTTTCAAAACACTATAAGCACACAAAGCTAATAATTTCCCTCAAAGCACTGCTCTCAGTGTATTTGACATATATTTAAATATTATATATTTTATATATAGCTTCATAATTCAGTTCAAAATATGGGAGAAAGCAATAGCAAATGAAACAACTGACAAACAACTAATCTCAAAGATATATAAGCAACTTATGCAGCTCAACTCCAGAAAAATAAATGATCCAATAAAAAAAATGGGCCAAAGAACTAAATAGGCATTTCTCCAAAGAAGACATACGGATGGCTAACAAACACATGAAAAGATGCTCAACATCACTCATTATCAGAGAAACACAAATCAAGACCACAATGAGGTATCATTTCACACCAGTCAGAATGGCTGCAATCCAAAAGTCTACAAGCAATAAATGCTGGAGAGGGTGTGGAGAAAAGGGAACCCTCTTACACTGCTGGTGGGAATGCAAACTAGTACAGCCATTATGGAAAACAGTGTGGAGATTCCTTAAAAAGTTGCAAATAGAACTGCCTTATGACCCAGCAATCCCACTGCTGGGCATACACACTGAGGAAACCAGAATTGAAAGAGACACATGTACCCCAATGTTCATTGCAGTGCTGTTTATAATAGCCAGGACATGGAAGCAACCTAGATGTCCATCAGCAGATGAATGGATAAGAAAGCTGTGGTTCATATACACTATGGAATACTACTCAGCCCTTAAAAAGAATAAATTTGACTCAGTTCTAATGAGATGGATGAAACTGGAACCGATTATACAGAGTGAAGTAAGCCAGAAAGAAAAACACCAATACAGTATACTGACACATATATATGGAATTTAGAAGACAGTAATGATGACCCTATATGTGAGACAACAAAGAGACAAGAGGTATAGAGTGGACTTTTGGACTCTGAGGGAGAGGGAAAGGGTGGGATGGTTTGGGAGAATGGCAGTGAAGCATGTGTATTTTCCTGTAAGAAATGAAGCGCTAATCTATGTTTGGTGTAGGATGCAGGATGCATGGGGCTGATGCACAGGATGATTCAGGTAGAGGATGTGGGGTGGGAGGTGGGGAGGGGCTTCGGCATTGGGCGATTGTGTTCACCTATGGCTGATTCGTGTCAATGTATGGCAAAACAAATACAGTATTGTAATTAAAAAAATAAATAAATTTAATTAAAAAAATAAATAAATAAAATAAATAAAAAATTTTAAAGTTATTTCAATTGGAAGTTAATTACTTTATAACACTGTTGTGGCTTTTGCCATAAATCAACATGATTTTTAAAATATTCCTTGAATTGTGATTTATTTCTAAGTATATTTTTAATTTTCACATAACTAGATTTGGGGAAGGCTTTTTTTAAAAACATTTAGTATAGTTTAATTCCATGCGGCTAGAAAATATGAAATATATTCTAAATAATATCAATATTTTGAAATATGTTGAGATTTTCATAATGGCTAAGTAATGCCTATGATATATAAATAAAACATCTAAAATTAAAAAAATATTTCTTTTATGAATACATAGAAATGTGATAAAGCTGCATAATAAGGGACATAAAAAAATGGAAAACATGGGATTCTTTTTCTATTGGAGGAGAGAAGTGCCTCCTCCAATGGAGGATCATATTCTTGTGGTTATATTCTAATCATATAGTTAGATGCATATTGATGTAATACTCATATATTTCAGTTTGAATGATGGATTGTCAGTGATTATTATATATTTATTATAACCAATCATTAAGCTTACAAAAATCTAAATTTTTGCTATTCAGAACTGTTTCAAACATACACAAAAGAGCTGAAAATCATATAACAGCCCTAAGTACACAGGTTTAGATTATGTTAGCACTCTGCTTTGTTTTTCAGATAAAAGTTTTCTTTATACATCTTTGAAAGAAATAATTTTTTACTGGTATTGCTCAAGACTTTTAACACATTCTTTTCTTCTCCTTATAACACATTCTTTTCTTCTCCTAGATAGAACCGCCAACCCAAAATGAAGGTTGTATACTTTCAATACATTTGCAACAATCTTCTTTTTATTTTATTTTATTATTATTTTATTTTGTTTTTTTACTTTTCAATACTGTATTGGTTTTGCCATACATCAACATAAATCCACCACGGGTGTACATAGTTCCCACTCCTGAACCCCCCTCCCACCTCCCTCCCCATACCATCCCTCTGGGTTATCCCAGTGCACCAACCCCAAGCATCCTGCACCCTGCATCAAATCTAGACTGGCGATTCATTTCTTATATGATATTATACATGTTTCAATGCCATTCTCCCAAATCATCCTGCCTTCTCCCTCTCCCACAGAGTCAAAAAGTCTGTTCTGTACATCTGCATCTCTTTTGCTGTCTCACATACAGGGTTATCATTAATCACCATCTTTCTAAATTCCATATATATATGTGTTAGTATACTGTATTGGTGTTTTTCTTTCTGGCTTACTCCACTCTGTATAATCAGCTCCAGCAATCTTTTGCTTTATGTCCTTAGATATTTTTGGGGGAACGTGTTATATTTTAAAACATATTGAAGAAGACATTTTTTTTTGCCTTTTTATGCTATGCTCATTTTTTATTTTTATTTTTTTATTTCTTTTCCAACTCAGTTTATTTATTTTTTGATAGTTTATTCTACATTACAATACTGTATTTGTTTTGCCATACATTGACATGAATCAGCCACAGGTGAACACAATCTCCCAATGCCGAAGCCCCCTCCCACCTCCCACCTCATATCATCACCCTGAATCATCCTGTGCACCAGCCCCATGCATCCTGTATCTTGTATTGAACATAGACTGGTGCTTCACTTCTTACAAGATAGTATACATGTTTCAATGCCATTCTCCCAAATCATCTCACCCTCTCTCTCTCCCTCAGAGTCCAAAAGACAGAAGACATATTTTAAATGGCTGTGTACCAATCCATTTCATTTAAAAATCATAGTTTATTTATAAAATCATCAAATTTTTCATTACTGTTAATAGTAAATATTTCTTTCATATGTCCTTTCGGGTACATATTTATATCTCTGAGGATGTATCTAGTAGTGGAATTTTACTAGAACATTGTAAGACTGATCTTTAATGTAATTTTAATAAGTCATATGGTTAACATCAATGAATGATTAGTATAATTTCTTACATCCCTACCAACACTTGATGCTCATTGCTTTGTACACAATGGAGTACTACTCAGCCCTTAAAAGAATAAATTTGACTCAGTTCTAATGAGATGGATGAAATTGGAACTGATCATACAGAGTGAAGTAAGCCAGAAAGAAAAACACCAGTACAGTATACTGACACATATATATGGAATTTAGAAGATAGTAATGATGACCCTATATGTGAGACAACAAAAGAGACACAGAGGTATAGAATGGACTTTTGGACTCTGAGGGAGAGGGAGAGGGTGGGATGATTTGGGAGAATGGCATTGAAACATGTATACTTTCTTGTAAGAAACGAAGCACCAGTCTATGTTCAATGCAGGATGCAGGATGCATGGGGCTGGTGCACAGGATGATTCAGGTAGATGATGTGGGGTGGGAGGTGGGAGTGGGCTTCAGCATTGGGAGATTGTGTTCACCTGTGGCTGATTCATGTCAATGTATGGCAAAACAAATACAGTATTGTAATTGAAAAATAAATAAATAAAAATTTTAAAAAGGGGAAAAAAAAAAAGAAACACATTTCCCTGAAATCCAAATAAAAGTTTTTACACTGTTGTTTTTTTCCTGTAAGTTGTTTGCCTATATTTTTGCATTTTTTCTATGAGTTTATTTGTATTTTATTATTTATTTGTGGTGGTGTGTAAATACACATGCATTTGAACAACCTGTTCACAAATGCTTTCTAGGTTTTATGTATTATAAATATGTTCTTCTAGGCTGAATCTTATCTTGTACTTTGGTTGATGAAGCCTTGTGTCATTCAAAAGTTTTTAGATATAATGTAGGTGGTTTTGTCACTTTTTATTTTGTCCTTTTAATGTCTTATTTAATAAATCTTTTCATAACTACATATCATAGATATCTTTTTCTGTATCTTGAAAATTCAAAAAAATTCCAGTTTTTTTTTCTCACATATGACTTTAAAATCTACTTGGGATTTATTTCCACATGTCATTTTAGGCGGGTTTTTTCCCCCTTCTTATTGATAAACTTGTTTTGTTTTTTTGTTCTTTGTCACCATTTCTATGAATACTCTATTATTTCTCTGCTGTTCTGTAGTTCTGGTTCTGTGATATACTGTAATTTCATATACATATATTTCTGGTTTTGAGTTGGTTTCAGTGGCATAATTATATTTATATGCAAGTAACATCAGTTCAGTTCAGTTCAGTTCAGTCTCTCAGTCATGTCCGACTTTGCGACCCCATGAATCGCAGCATGCCAGGCCTCCCTGTCCATCACCGCAAATAACATAATACTATAAAAATTACAATAGTTTTACAGTAATTTGTATAAGCACACAAAATCCCATATGTCTCTGCTTCTATAAATTTATATTTACCTTTTACTTGTCCAAATTAATCTGGGATCAATTTGTCAAAAAAATTTCTTGGAAATGAAATAAATTCTAATAATAGAATTATTTCATCAATGAACACAGTGTGCATTTCCAATTATTTAGGTTATCTTTAATACAGTGTAATAATGTTTTATAATTTTGTCCATAAATGTATAAAATAACTTTTGCTAGAATTACTTATAATTACAATGTTGCTTTTGTTTCTGTTGTAAACAAAGTCATTAAAAGATAAAACTGTTATTGGTTTAAAAAATGCTATTGATATTTTTCCTTGCTCTGTTATCCATCAGCTCTGTATTCTTTCCTACCGATATCTTTGTCTTATCTCTTACCGATATGACACTCTTGATTAGAATTGTTTTATAGTAAGTCTTGTAGTCAAGTAGTGTTAATCCTCCAACTTCGTTCTTCACCTTCAATGTTGACTTGGTTTTTCTGGGACTTTTGTTTCTCTGCATAAATTTAGAATCAGTTTGTCAACTGTGCAAAATAAGTTTCAGGATTTTGATTGGAATGGTGTTCAAGCTATAGATCATGTTTGGTTTTCTTGGTGATATCGAGTACTGGTTTCCATGAAAAATGTCTCCATTTATTTAATTCTTCTTTGATTTCTCTCATCAGAATTTTGTAGTTTCCTTCAGATAGACTTTCTACATATTTTATTAGCTTTCTAACTAAATGTTTCCTTTTTAAGGGTGCTAAAGTAAATGGTGGGCTTCCTTGATAGCTCAGTTGGTAAAGAATCCGCCTGCAATGCAGGAGACCCCAGTTCCATTCCTTGGTTGGGAAGATCCCTTGGAGAAGGGATAGGCTACTCACTCCAGTATTCTGGCCTGGAGAATTTCATGGACTGTATAGTTCATGGGGTTGCAAAGAGTCGGACATGACTGAGACACTATCACTTTCTTTCAAAGTAAATGGTAATGAATTTTATTTATTTTTATTTTTATTTTGTGTGTGTGTGTGTGTTTAATTTATTTATTTTTTTAAATTACAATACTGTATTTGTTTTGCCATACATTGACATGAATCAGCCACAGGTGTCCACGATCTCCCAATGCCAAAGCCCCCTCCCACCTTCCACCCCACATCCTCTCCCTGAATCATCCCATGCACCAGCCCCATGCGTCCTGCATCCTGTATTGAACATAGACATCCTAAAGACTCGACCAGAAAACTACTAGAGCTAATCAACAAATATAGTAAAATTGCAGGATATAAAATCAACACTCAGAAATCCCTTGCATTCCTATACACTAATAATGAGAAAGTAGAAAAAGAATTCAAGGAAACAATCCCATTCACCATTGCAACGAAAAGAATAAAATACTTAGGAATATACCTACCTAAAGAAACTAAAGACCTATATATCGAAAACTATAAAACACTGATAAAAGAAATCAAAGAGGACACTAATAGATGGAGAAATATACCATGCTCATGGGTTGGAAGAATCAATATAGTGAAAATGAGTATACTACCCAAAGCAATCTACAGATTCAATGCAATTCCTATCAAATTACCAGCAGTATTTTTCACAGAACTAGATCAAATAATCTCAAGATTTGTATGGAAATACAAAAAACCTTGAATAGCCAAAGCAATCTTGAGAAAGAAGAATGGAACTGGAGGAATCAACTTGCCTGACTTCAGGCTCTACTACAAAGCCACAGTCATTAAGACAGTATGGTACTGGCACAAAGACAGAAATATAGATCAATGGAACAAAATAGAAAGCCCTGAGATAAACCCACACACCTACGGACACCTTATCTTCGACAAAGGAGGCAAGAATATACAATGGAGTAAAGACAGTCTCTTTAACAGGTGGTGCTGGGAAAACTGGTCAACCACTTGTAAAAGAATGAAACTAGATCTTTTTCTAACACCATACACAAAAATAAACTCAAAATGGATTAAAGATCTAAAGGTAAGACCAGAAACTATAAAACTCCTAGAGGAGAACATAGGCAAAACACTCTCCGACATAAATCACAGCAGGATCCTCTATGATCCACCTCCCAGTATATTGGAAATAAAAGCAAAAATAAACAAATGGGATCTATTTAAAATTAAAAGCTTCTGCACAACAAGGAAACTATAAGCAAGGTGAAAAGACAGCCTTCTGATTGGGAGAAAACAATAGCAAATGAAACAACTGACAACCAACTAATCTCAAAGATATACAAGCAACTTATGCAGCTCAACTCCAGAAAAATAAATGAACCAATTAAGAAAATGGGCCAAAGAACTAAATAGGCATTTCTCCAAAGAAGACATACGGATGGCTAACAAACACATGAAAAGATGCTCAACATCACTTATTATCAGAGAAATGCAAATCAAGACCACAATGAGGTATTTTTTTGAATTTTTAAAATTTTACTTTGCAATACTGTATTAGTTTTGCCATACATCAACATGAATCCACCACGGGTGTACATGTGTTCCCAATCCTGAACCCCCTCCCATCTCCCTCCCCATACCATCCGTAATGCATTTTAAATTTCAAATTCCACTTGTTCATTACTAGTATACAGAAAAACGTTAATTTATGTATATTAACCTTGTAAACCCTACAGCCATATTGTCTTTGCTTACTAGTTCTAGTAGTTTTAAAAAGTCTCTTCAGATTTTCTGTGCAAGAGATTAAGTCACCTGAAAACCAAGGCAGTTTCATTTTTACTTCTCAATGTATATATCTTTTACCTACTTTTCTGGTCTTATTGCATTAGCTAAGCCTTCCAGTGCAATATTAAAAAGCAGTAATGAGGGGAATGAAGATGGTGGAGGAGTGGGTGGGTGTGAAGTGCATCTCTCTCCATGGCTACATCAGAAATACATCTACGGACACAACGGTCTTCACAGAACACAGGTGATTACTAGCAGGAGTCCTTGACCTCTGGAAAGGAATGTATGGATCCATGCATGACTGAATAGGATGAAAGAAAGGAGAAGGAGGAGGAGAGCAAGTAGGACTGGAGGGTAAGGGAGGCGGAAGCACGGGAGAGACTCCCGCATCCAGGGAAATCAATTTGGACAGAAGGGAAGCATTTGAGCCTGTCAAAGGAGAGTGAGGCAGCTGATCTGTCAGTCTGAATAGAGTGAGAACCACGCAATGAGTGCTGTGACCTTATATACCTCAGACTGAGGTGAGTGTCCACTGCTGCCCATTAGAGCTGGGATCTGGACTGTGGGGACTGGGGAGCAATCCTGGGGAAAGGACTGCTGCTGACTTCAGGGAGACAGCTGAGGGAATGAGAGGGAGGAAATACACAATAAGGGATGCCTTTGGGGAAAAAAAACACGAGTGCCCATGGAAGCAGGGCACTACTTCTAAGTCACATGCAGGGGTGAAGTGACCACTGTAGCCCCTTTCTCACCACCTGCCAGTGCGGGAAGCTTTGCGATAGAGAAGGACCAGCCAGGGAGGCCGTTTGAGTGCCTGCTGTTAGAGTCTAGAAAGGCCTCCTAATAGAGCCATATCTTTTCACGTGTGGCCACCGACTTCCCTGTGCACCAGGCACTGTTGGAATTCCTGTAAATTCCAAACAACTGCACCACGTCCCCACCCTGTCCTCACTGAGGCAGACCAATATTATCCAGGGAAGGCTTGGGAACAGACACCTGTGTTGGCCCACACGCAGAGGTGAGGTTAAGAACAACAATTCAGTTCCAGGGGTAGAGTGACTAAGGAACAGGATCAAAAATCTTTCCATCTGTTAACACAAGTTTCAGAATAGATCAACACTACCGGTTAGGTAGACTCTGTCAATGGGATATATAAAAGGACATGAGTGTTCACACATAAGGAAACACTAGCTCTGGCAACTGTTGACATTGAAAGCAAGCACACAGGGGAGTCTAAGCTGTCCCCACACAGGTACAGGGACCAGACTAGTTCAGCAGCAGAGGGCCTCTTGGGAGGCAGAGGTGGGCTGTGTGCCTCATAACAGGGTCAAGGACACTGACAACTAAGATCTTAGAAAACATTTTTCATTATTTCTATGCTCTGATTTGTTCTCTTGTTGGTTCTGTTTTCTGCTCTGTTCTTGTGGATATTTATTTTTGTTATTTCTATTTAGGATTTTCAGATCTTTAAAATTGCACTTTTAATTTCATTTATATATCCCTACTGCAGCAATTCAAGTCTATGCCCCGACCAGTAACAATGAAGAAGTTTAAGTTGAACAGTTCTATGAAGACTTATAAGACCTTTTAGAAATAACACTCCAAGATGTCCTTTTCATTATAGGGGACTGGAATGCAAAAGTAGGAAGTCAAGAAACACCTAGATTAAAAGAAAAATTTGGCCTTGGAGTACAGAATAAAGCAAGACAAAGGCTAATAGAGTTTTGACAAGAGAATGGACTGATCATAGCAAACACCTTCTTCCAATAACACAAAAGAAGGCTCTACACATGGACATCACAAGATAGTCACGCTGAAATTGGATTCATTATATTCTTTGCAGCCAAAGGTAGAGAAGCTCTATACAGTCAGCAAAAATAAGACTGGGAGCTGACTGTGGCTCAGATCATGAATTTCTACTTGCCAAATTCAGACATAAATTGAAGAAGGTAGGGAAAACCAGTAGACCATTCAGGTATGCTGTAAATAAAATCCCTTATGATTATACAGTTCAGTTCAGTTCGGTAGCTCAGTCGTGTCTGACTCTTTGCGACCCCATGAATCGCAGCATGCCAGGCCTCCCTGTCTATCACCAACCCCTGGAGTTCACTCAGACTCACGTTCATCGAGTCTGTGATGCCATCCAGCCATCTCATCCTTGGTCATCCTCTTCTCCTCCTGCCCCCAATCCCTCCCAGCATCAGAGTATTTTCCAGTGAGTCAACTCTTCTCATGAGGTGGCCAAAGTACTGGAGTTTCAGGTTTAGCATCATTCCTTCCAAAGAACTCCCAGGGCTGATCTCCTTCAGAATGGACTGGTTGGATCTCCTTGCAGTCCAAGGGACTCTCAAGAGCCTTCTCCAACACCACAGTTCAAAAGCATCAATTATTCAGCGCTCAGCCTTCTTCACAGTCCAACTCTCACACCCATACATGACCACAGGAAAAACCATAGCCTTGACTAGACAGACCTTAGTTGGCAATGTAATATCTCTGCTTTTGAGTAGGCTATCTAGGTTGGTCATGACTTTTCTTCCAAGCAGTAAATGTCTTTTAATTTCGTTGCTGCAGTCACCATCTGCAGTGATTTTGAAGCCCCAAAAATAAAGTCTGACACTGTTCCTACTGTTTCCCCATCTATTTCCCATGAACTGATGGGACCGGATGCCATGATCTTCGTATTCTGAATGTTGAGCTTTAAGCCAACTTTTTCATTTTCCTCTTTCAGTTTCATCAAGAGGCTTTTTAGTTCCTCTTCCCTTTGTGCCATAAGGGTGGTGTCATGTGCATATCTGAGGTTATTGATATTTCTCCCGGCAATCTTGATTCCAGCTTGTGTTTCTTCCAGTCCAGTGTTTCTCATGATGATTATACAGTGGAAGTGAGAAACAGATTTAAGGGACTAGATCTGATAGACAGAGTGCCTTATGAACTATGGATGGAGGTTCATGACATTGTACAGGAGACAGGGATCAAGACCATCCTCATGGAAAAGAAATGTAAAAATGCAAAATGGCTGTCTGAGGAGGCCTTACAAATAGCTCTGAAGAGAAGAGAAGCTAAAAGCAAAGGAGAAAAGGAAAGATATTACCATCTGAATGCAGAGTTTCAAGAAATAGCAAGGAGAGATAAGAAAGCCTTCTTCAGCAATCAATGCAAAGAAATAGAGGAAAAGAACAGAATGGGAAAGACTAGAGATCTCTTCAAGAAAATTAGAGATACCAAGGGAAAATTTCATGTAAAGATGGGCTCAATAAAGCACAGAAATTGTATGGACCTCACAGTAGAAGAAGATATTAAGAAGAGGTGGCAAGAATACACAGAAGAGCTGTACAAAAAAGATCTACATGACCCAGATAATCATGATGATGTGATCACTCACCTAGAGCCAGACATCCTGGAATGTGAAGTCAAGTGGGCCTTAGGAAGCATCACTATAAACAAAGCTAGCAGAGGTGATCGAATTTGAGTCGAGCTATTTCAAATCTTAAAAGATGATGCTGAGAAAGTGCTACACTCAATATGCCAGCAAATTTGGAAAATGCAGCAGTGGCCACAGGACTGGAAAAAGTTAGTTTTCATTCCAATCCCAAAGAAAGGCAATTCCAATGAATGCTCAAACTACTGCACAATTGAACTCATCTCACATCCCAGTAATGTTCAAAATTCTCCAAGCCAGGCTTCAACAATATATGAACCATGAACTTCCAGATATTCAAACTGGTTTTAGAAAAGGCAGAGGAACCAGAGATCAAATTGCCAACATTCATTGGATCATCAAAAACTAAGAGAGTTCCCAAAAACATCTATTTCTGCTTTACTGACTATGTTAAAGTCTTTGACTGTGTGGATCACCACAAACTGTGGAAAAATCTGAAATAGATGGAAATGCCACACCACCTGACCTTCCTCTTGAGAAACCTGTATGCAGGTCAGAAAGCAACAGTTAGGACTGGATATGTAAAAACAGACTGGTTCCAAATAGGGAAAGGAGTATGTCAAGCCTGTATATTGTAACCCTGCTTATTTAACTTATATGCAGAGTACATCATGAGAAACGCTGGGCTGGAGGAAACACAAGCTGGAATCAAGATTGCCAGGAGAAATATCAATAATCTCAGATGACATCACCCTTATGGCAGAAAGTGAAGAAGAACTAGAGAGCCTCTTGATGAAAGTGAAATTGGAGAGTTAAAAATTGGCTTAAAGCTCAACATTCAGAAAATGAAGATCATGACATCCAGTCCCATCACTTCAAGGCAAATAGATGGGGAAACGGTGGAAACAATGAGAGACTTTATTTGGGGGGGCTCCAAAATCACTGCAGATGATGACTGCAGCCATGAAATTAAAAGACGCTTACTCCTTGGAAGAAAAGTTATGACCAACCTAGATAGCATATGCAAAAGCAGAGATATTACTTTGCCAACTAAGGTCCGTCTAGTCAAGGCTGTGGTTTTTCCAGTAGTCATGTATGGATGTGAGAGTTGGACTCTGAAGAAAGCTGAGCGCTGAAGAATTGATGCTTTTGAACTGTGGTGTTGGAGAAGACCCTTGAGAGTGAGTCCCTTGGACTGCAGGGTGATCCAACCAGTCCATTCTGAAGGAGATCAACCCCAGGATTTCTTTGGAAGGAATGATGCTAAAGCTGAAACTCCAGTACTTTGGCCACCTCATGCAAAGAGCTGACTCATTGCAAAAGATGACATCACAGACTCGATGAAGGTGTCTGAGTGAACTCTGGGAGTTGGTGATAGACAGGGAGGCCTGGCGTGCTGCGATTCATGGGGTGGCAAAGAGTTGAACATGACTGAGTGACTGAACTGAACTGAGCAACTGAACTGAGCAACTAAACTGACTGACCTACTGACTAATTTGGCCTTCTGCTGATATGTATTTTTTTGTTCTTTTGTTATTGTTGTGTTAACAACTGGTGTTGTTGTTTTTCAGTTGCTAAGTTGTTTTTGACTCTTTGGGACCCCAGGGATTGCCACACATCAGGCTTCCCTGTCCTTTACTGTCTCCCAGAGTTTTCTCAAACTCATGTCCATTGAGTAGGTGATGCAAACATCTCATCCTTTGTTATCCCCTTCTCTTGCCCTCAGTCTTTCCCTGGATCAGGGTCTTTTCTAGTGAGTTGGCTCTTTGCATCATGTGGCCAAAATATTGGTGCTTCAGCTTTAGCATCAGTCTTGCTAATGAATATTCAGAGTTGATTTCCTTTAAGGTGGACTGGTTTGATCTCCTTGTTGTCCAAAGGACTCTCAAGTGTCTTCTCAAACACCACAGTTCAAAAGCATGAATTTTTGATGGTCTACCTTCTTTATGGTCCGACTCTTACATCTGAACATGGTTACTGGAAAAACCATAGCTGTGACTATATGAGTCTTTGTCAGAAAAATGATGTATCTACTTTTTAGTAGTTTTGTCATAGCTTTTCTGCCAAGAGCAACTGTCTTTTAATTTCATGGCTGCAGTCACCATCTGCAGTGTTTTGGGGGCACTAGAAAGAATATCTGCACTGTTTTCATCCCCTCCACCCCCATCTTTTGCCATGAATTGATGGGACTGGATGCCATGATCTTAGTTTTTTGAAGGTTGAGTTTTAAGCCAGGTTTTTCATTCTCTTCTTTCACTTTCATCAAGAGACTCTTTAGTTCATCTTCACTTTCTCTTATTAGGGTGGTTTTAGCTGTCTATCTGAGGTTGTTGGTATTTCTCCAGGCAATTTTAATTCCAGCTTGTGATTCATCCAGTCAAGCATTTTGCATGATGTATACTGCATATAAGTTAAATAAGCAAGATGATAACATAGCACAAGCTGGAGTCAAGATCGTTGGGAGAAATATCAATAACCTCAGGTATGCAGATGACACCACCCTTATGGCAGAAAGTGAAGAGGAACTCAAAGCCTCTTGATGAAAGTGAAAGAAGAGAGTGAAAAAGCTGGCTTAAAGCTCAGCATTCAGAAAACGAAGATCATGGCATCTGGTCCCATCACTTCATGGCAAATAGATGTGGAAACAGTGGAAACAGTGAAATACTTTATTTTGGCGGGGGCTCTAAAATCACTGCAGATGGTGACTGCAGCCATGAAATTAAACGATGCTTACTCCTTGGAAGGAAAGTTATGACCAACCTAGATAGCATATTAAAAAGCAGAGACATTATTTTGCCAACAAAGGTCCATCTAGTCAAAGCTATGGTTTTTCCAGTAGTCATGTGTGGATGTGAGTTCAGTTCAGTTCAGTCACTCAGTAGTGTCTGACACTTTGCAACCCCATGAACCACAGCACACCAGGCCTCCCTGTCCATCACCAACTGCCAGGGTCCACCAAAACCCATGTCCATCGAGTTGGTGATGCCATCCAACCATCTCATCCTCTGTCATCTCCTTCTCCTCCTGCCCTCAATCTCTCCCAGCATCAAGGTCTTTTCAAATGAGTTTCAACTTCAACATAAGTCCTTCCAATGAACACCCAGGACTGATCTCCTTTAGGATGGACTGGATGAATCTCATTGCAGTCCAAGGGACTCTAAAGAGTCTTCTCCAACACCACAGTTCAAAAGCATCAGTTCTTCAGTGCTCAGCTTTCTTTATAGTCCAACTCTCACATCCATACATGACTATTTGAAAAACCATAGCCTTGAGTAGATTGAGTAGATGGACATTTGTTGACAATGCTTTTAATATGCTGTTAAGGTGGTCATAACTTTCCTTCCAAGGAGTAAGTGTCTTTTAATTTCATGGTTGCAATCACCAGCTGCAGTGATTTTGGAGTCCAGAAAAATAAAGTCACCCACTCTTTCCATTGTTTCTCCATCTACTTCCCAGGAAGTGATGGGACTGGATGCCATGATCTTAGTTTTCTGGATGTTGAACTTTAAGCCAACTTTTTCACTCTTCTCTTTCACTTTCATCAAGAAGCTCTTTAATTCTTCTTCACTTTCTGCCATAAAGGTGGTGTCATCTGCATATCTGAGGTTACTGATATTTTCCCAGCAATCTTGATTCCACCTTGTGCTTCATCAGGCCCAGCATTCTCATGATGCATATAAGTTACATAAGCAGGGTGACAATATACAGCCTAATGTACTCTTTTTCCTACTTGGAACCAGACTGCTGCTCCATGTCTAGTTTTAACTATTGCTTTCTGACCTGCATACAGGTTTCTCAAGAGGCAGGTCAGGTGGTGTGGTATTCCCATCTCTTTCAGAATTTTCCACAGTTTATGGTAATCCACGTAGTCAAAGGCTTTGGCATAGTCAATAAAGCAGAAATAGTTGTTTTTCTGGAACTGTCTTGCCTTTTGGATGATACAGCGGATGTTGGCAATTTGATCTCTGTTTCCCCTGCTTTTCTAAAACCAACTTGAACATCTGGGATGTGAGAGTTGGTCTATAAAGAAAGCTGAGCACAAAATTGACACTTTTGAACTGTGGTGTTGGAGAAGACTCCTGAGAGTCCCTTGGACTGCAAGGAGCACCAAACAATCCATCCTAAAGGAGGTCAGTCCTGAGTGTTCACTGGAAGGAGTGATGCTGAGGTTGAAAGTCCAATACTTTGGTTACCTAATGCAAAGACCTGACTCGTTTGAAAATAATTTGATGCTGGGAAAGACTGAAGGCAGGAGGCGAAGTGGATGACAGAGGATGAGATGGCTGGATGGAATCACCAACTCAATGGACATGAGTTTGGGTAGGCTCTGGGAGTTGGTGATGGACATGGAGGCCTGGTGTGTTGCAGTTCATGGTGTCTCAAAGAGTCGGACACGACTGAGCAACTGAACTGAACTGAACTGAACTGATAGCTGATTTACATTGTTGTACAACAGAAATTTAGAGCACTGTAAAGCAATTATCCTCCTATTAAAATTTTTTTAGAAAACAGTGATGATAAGGGACGTCTTTACCTGATCCTAATATCAGTGAAGAAGTTTCTAGTTCACTATTACACATGATGTTAGATGTAGGTTGTTTTTTTTTAATAGATGTAGGTTTTCTTGTCGATGTTCCCCCTCTTTTTTTTAAAAATCAAACTGAAGAATCTTCTCTCCATTTTTAGCTTGCTGAGAATTTTATCATCAGTTGGTGTTGGATTTTGTAAAAGTGCCTTTTTCTGCATCTGTTAATATAATCGTAAGACTTTTCTTCTTTATCCTGTTGATGTGAAAGAATATATTAATTTATTTTTGAATGCTGAACCATACTTGCATACCAAGGATAAATTGTTCTTGGTCATGGTATGTAATTCTTTTTCTCTTTGTTAGTTTTGTTTTACTAATATTTTATTGAAGAATTTTGCATTTATAGTGTTGGTCTGTAGTTTTCTTTTCTTATAATGTCTTTGTCTGCTTGTGGTATTAGGGTGATGTTTTCCTCATAGAATAAGTTAGAAAGTATTATTTTTGCTTCTCTCTTCTGGAAGAGATTGTAGAAATTTGCTATATGATTCTTAAATGTCTGATAGAACTCACCAATGAAAACTTACAACTCCTTCCTCTCCTGGTATTTAAATCTGTTTTCTCTTCCTGAAATGCATGTCTTCATCTATTATATCTAGAAAACCATGATTTCGCCTTAAAAGTTTTCTCTGGGAGAAATTTACCATATTTCTCTTTCTCTCCTCAAAGCCCTTTGGTCTGTTTTACATTTTTTTGCCACCTTTCACTTTGCCTCCCTTTTTTTTATGAGGCTGTGTGCTGTATGAGGTACAATATCCAATTCCTCCTTTTCTCTGCCACTTCATCAGAAGGAAGTCCAGATAATATTTTAGCCCCATTTTATTATAGATGAGAAAAATAAAGCATCAACGATTTAGAAACTTTCCCCAAATTCCCATAGTTGGTATGTCAAAGAGTTAAGGTTCTACTTTGAGCAATCTGACTCAACTACGAAAATAGTATAGCTTCTGGTTTTCAGTTTATTAACATGCTATTCAATGTGTCAGTTTCATTTTATCTTATAATTCCATTGTCTAGATTAGTATTTGTGGTATACATTTGAATGACCATCCTGAGTCAGTGACAAACTTTGCTAATTTTTTTCCTCCTTGCTCTCAAATATATTATGTTTTTGTAGCCCAATGGGCTGCCGTCTGTGGGGTCACACAGAGTCAGACATGACTGAAGCAACTTAGCAGCAGCAGTAAGTGTTTTTGAACCATTTGATAGTCTTGTTGTTGTTGTTTCATTGCTAAATTGTGTCCAACTTACAACCCTATGGACTGTAGCCTGCCAGGCTCCTCTCTCCATGGGATTTCCCAGGCAAGAATACTGGAATGGGTTCCCATTTCCTTCTCCATGTCATCTTCCCGACTTGGGGTTCAAACCCAGGACTACTGGTTGGCAGACAGATTCTTTACCACCGAACCACCAGGGAAAGTCTTAGCTACATTGAACTAATGGTGCAGATAAAACGTATGGGCCATGACATTGCCTTTCCACTAATATCCTAAAGCATGTCATCTGTTCTATATCCCATTTATCAGCCATGGTCCAGTCAGAAAAAGAACCCCTTTAGGCATTTCACACAGAGGGAATTTATTAGAAGAAGTGGTTAGATGTGAAAGAGGAAAAAAAATCAAATAGGGAATAGTGAGGCAATCCAAAGACCAGAAACAGCACTAAGACATTTCTGTCCCTTGGGCTGGAAAGACAGTAGGATGAAGTTTATTCCCAGAACCCAGAGGACATTTAATAAGAATCCTTTTAGTAAGAGTTAGACCATGATGGGGGGTTGGTAGAGGAATTGGGACCACAGAAGGAGGAGATTCTAGTGGTGTCTTGAGTCAAGGGGAAGAAGCATCCTTCTGCTATTGATGACAAGAGAGGGAAAAAATATACTGGCTTTCTCCCATCTCCTCTTGGATATTATACAAGTTCCTCATTTGGCCAAAAATTTCCAGGTGCCAGTTGCCAAAGAAGCCTAAAATATGGAGTGCCTTCTAATCCAGAGGAGACTAGGGAAGGACAGGTTATGTATTTGAGAACAAATTAATAAATAACTGGCACACTGACCATCTTTGCAATTCCCTGTGAAAGAAAGGGATTGATTTAGTGTCTTTCAGTCTGCACCATCTAAAAATTATCTCTTAAATTTATCTCCTAAATATGTCATGTGATACAATCAGCTTGAAAGAATTTTTACTTTTAAAGTGAAACATTCAAAATCATATGGACACAGTCCAGTGACTGTTTTGACATGATATGAACATAGTCATACTCATTAAGTTTTACTAATTATTTAGGGGTTATAATTCCACATGGCAGGCAAAATTTAATCATTTATGGCCTAACATATATGTTTATATACTCCTTTCCAGACCTCTTCTCATTCAAGTTGCCTGAAATTGCAATATTACAGGTTTTATTTACTGTGTTCTCCAGTAAAGTTTCCAATTGACATGTGGTCTTATGATCCCTATGGGGAAAGCAAAGATCTACAACTATGTCTACATAACATAAATTTATCTTGTTGAAGAGGAAGAACAAAATCTACTAAACTGTTTATGGTGAGTCATATAGAACAGCACCATGTTTTGGACACAAATCATGCAAGATATAGAGCTCTATGGAAGACAAACTAGTAAAATAAATTAGAGATTTTACATTTTATCCCCCTCCAGTAAGGTCATAATGATTAACAAGGAGTTGATGACAAACAAATGCTTAACCTAGCATTCTAAAACTAGTATTTTAAAAGAATCAAGCTGCCACCATCATCCAGTTAGAGATAGCAGGTGTACGAATTAGGGCTGTGATCACAGCACAGATATGATACATGAAAGTGACAATGTGGACATTAATTGATAAATATTGAGTTAAAGTTGGACTAAGAGTGTTATTCAGTTTTAAGAAGTCATAAGGAGCCAGTATTTTCCAATGTTCAAAAGAATAGTTGTGTCAATAAACATGGGTGCATAAGGATATTTGTTGAATCACCATTTATAGTAGTGAAATTCTGAAAACAGAGATGCTTATCTCTGATAATTGCTAGATAATATATATTTAATATTGTATTGCATGTATTAACATAGAATATATGAATGTATATTTAAATACAGAGAAAAACTCTGATGCTGGGAGGGATTGGGGGCAGGAGAAGGGGACGACCGAGGATGAGATGGCTGGATGGCATCACAGACTCGATGGACGTGAGTCTAAGTGAACTCTAAGAGATGGTGATGAACAGGGAGGCCTGGCATGCTGTAATTCATGGGGTCGTGAAGAGTCAGACACGACTGAGCGACTGAACTGAACTGAACTGAGCTGAACTGAACTGATATGTATATGTATACACATATGCATTTAAGATTACATCCTTTTAGCAAAAATGAGTATAGACTCGGAATGAGTATAGATAGGTGGTAGATGGGGAAATACGACAAAGATCATCTGTGGAAATGTGATGTGCTTCTATTTATGAATCAGGCCTGTCAGGATGCACATTACTTTTACTAAAATTTCTTTGGTCAAATCCAACTGCAAGGGGGCTGGAAAAAGGAAATCCAAGTACAGGCCCAGGAGGGAGAGGGAATACATATGTTGGTAAGCATTAGCAGTCTCTTCTTCAAAGAATTATTATTAATAGCTGCCTTCCATTGGTGTGGAGTGAAAGACAGGGTAAATAAATAATTATAAAATACATTGAAGTCAAGCTGACATATTGAGTAAGGAGATGGAAAATTATAATGTGTTTAACTTCTAGAATAATCAGGGGTGCTAGAAAGACACCTTAAAGAAGATACCAAGTAAGCAGTGGGAAATGCAAATAGATCCTGGAGGAGTAGGAACTAAAGTTCCTGTCAATTCATTTGCCTAGAATAAAACACATGCAAACCGAAAAATCTGCTATGGGTCAGAAACAATGTATTCATTGTGTTATATGAAAGGAAATGGGAGATGAAAGTCAAGGGAAAAGGGCGAACTAGGCAAAGAAGTCACTCAGTTGTGTCCAACTCTTTGTGACCTCATGGACTGAGGCCTGCCAGTATCCTCTGTCCATGGAATTTTCCAGGCAAGAATACTGGAGTGGGTTGTCATTCCCTCCTCCAAGAGATTTTCCCCATCCAGGGATCGAACCCAAGTCTTCTGCATTACAGACAGATTCTTTATCATCTGAATCACCAGAGAACTAGGAAGAGAACCAGAGTATCACAGTGCCATTGTTGCTGAGCTTGATAAACTCAGGTTCTGAGAAACAGTGGTTGCAAAAAGTGATGTGTTATTATATAAATTTGTGAATGAGAGCTAGTTGAAGAACTCAGCAGGTAAGAAGAAAATCTTAAGAAAAATTAAAATAGTTTCTTGATGATGCAGTTAATTTTCTCTTGAATCAGCACTTCTCTCTTCAAGCTTCTTTCCCCTGTTTTAACTCCACTGAGTGACTGACTCTCTTTCTATGTGTATCTCACATTTATACCTCCCAAGATGTCATGGTCTTCATAGACTGCGACCTGGGGACTGGAGTTGACGAGAAGAAGGATGCAGGGGACCCAAGTCTCGAGTGAAACAAGGGTACTATATTTGCAGAATGCATGCTTATATATCTTCAATAAAATGATTACTCAGCCATTAAAAAGAATGAAATTCCACCAGTTGCAACAAAATGGATTGTCCTAAAAGGTCACTGAAGGGAGTTACTGAAGGGAGTCAATGAAGGGAATCCAAGCAGGTGCTCTTTCCCATAATCTCAGTCCTGAGAACTGCATGCAGTTCTGCTCGTTCCTGTTTTCCAGGAACTGATAAGGAACAGAGTTGTTGAGAAATGACACACAAAGGAAGAAAACAACATACTAGATCCCTTAAAGTTGAACATCCCCTGATACCAAGATAGGAATTGATTGATGGGGGTAGCTGTTATTTGATATAGAGGTTCTTGTGACAAAGGTCTAGGAATGAGCTTCCTCAAGAGCTGTTGGCAGAACTTCTGGTATGAACGTGGTAGGTTAGCTCAGAATCTACTTTTCTTCTTCAGGGAATAGAATAGAATCGAATCATACACACTTACACAAACAACTTTCATTTTCAGTGACACCAAGAGGCACACAAAATATGGGAGCTCCAAGCATTGTGTAATGGTGGCCAGAAGTTTCTGAGAAGCAGAGCCATCTGGGAAGTGATGTTGATTGAGCTGTGTTGAAAGAACTCGAGTACTCAGGATGCTGAGTGGCAGCAGACTTCAGGAAGAACTCACAATACAGTCTTCTAGGAGAGAAACTAAACTTGAAAGTATAAGTGTTGAAGCTTAAGCTAATGCTGCTATGAGAAGATCTAAGCTCAAACAGGGCTAATGTCAGGTCATAGTAAACCTGCAAAGGGCAGGTGAAGAACAACAGGGTAGAAAATATCACAGAAGAGACTATTAGATTTCGGATTATAGTGATGTCATGTAAATAGTGTTGGAGGAACTCAAGAGATAGAATAGAAGATATTGTTTCTTCCAAAATAGTTTTGGAAGAACTCACAAGATTCAGTTGATCCTTGAACAACATGGGTTTCAACTACAGGTATAAACTTATACACTGATTTCTTTTGATAACTATGTACTGCAGTACTGAATGGTCTGTAGTTGGATAAATCTATGGATGTGGAGCCTCAGGTTTGGAGGGCTGACTGTAAAGTTCAGTTCAGTCAGTCAGTCATGTCCAACTTTGTGACCCCATGAATTGCAGCATGCCAGGCTTCCTAGTCCATCACCACCTCCCAGAATTTGCTCAAACTCATGTCCATTGAGTCAGTGATGCCATCCAAACATCTCATCCTTTCTTGTCCCCTTCTCCTCCTGCCTTCAGTCTTTTCCAGCATCAGGGTCTTTTCCAGTGAGTCAGTTCTTCCTTCATATCAGGTGACCAAAATATTGTAGTTTCATCCTCAGCATCAGTCCTTCCAATGAATATTCAGGACTGATTTCCTTTAGGATGGATTGGTTGGATCTCCTTGAAGTCCAAGGGACTCTCAAGAGTCTTCTCCAACACCACAGTTCAAAAGCATCAGTTTGGTGCTCAGCTTTCTTTAAAGTACAACTCTTACATTCATACATGACTACTAGAAAAACCATAGCTTCGTCTGCAAAGTAATGTTTCTGTATTTTAATATGCTGTCTAGGTTGTTCATAGCTTTTCTTCCAAGAAGCAAAAGTCTTTTAATTTATTGGCTGCAGTCACTGTCTGCAGTGATCTTGGAGCCAAAGAAAACTAAGTCTCTCACTGTTTCCATTGTTTCCCCATCTCTTTGCCATGAAGTGATGGGACCGGATGCCATGATCTTAGTTTTTTGAGTGTTGAGTTTTAAGCCAGCTTTTTCACTCTCCTCTTTCACTTTCATCAAAAAGTTCTCTAGTTCCTCCTCACTTTCTGCCATAAGAGTGGTATCATCTGCATATCTGAGGTAATTGATATTGCTTCTGACAATCTTGATTCCAGCTTATGCTTCATCCAGCCTGGCATTCCTCATGATGTACTATGCATATAAGTTAAATTAGCAGGATGACAGTATACAGCCTTGAAATGGTGGTATGGACCTAACAGAAGCAGAAGGTATTAAGAAGAGGTGGCAAGAATACACAGAAGAACTGTGCAAAAAATAGTTTCATGACCCAGAAAACCATAATGGCGTGATCAATCGCCCAGAGCCAGACATCCTGGAATGTGAAGTCAAGTCAGCCTTAGGAAGCATCACTACAAACAAAGCTAGTGGAGGTGATGGAATTCTAGTTGAGCTATTATAAATCCTGGAAGATGATGCTGTGAAAATGCTGTACTCAATGTGATATGCCAGCAAGTTTGGAAAACTTAGCAGTGGCCACAGAACAGGAAAAGGTCAGTTTTCATTCCAATTCCAAAGAAGGGCAATGCCAAAAATGTTGAAACTACCACACAGTTGCACCCATCTCTCACACTAGCAAAGTAATGCTCAAAATTCTCCAAGCCAGGCCTTAGCAGTACATGAACTTCCAGATGTTCAAGCTGGATTTAGAAAAGGCAGAGGAATCAGAGATCAAATTGCCAACATCCACTGGATCATGGAAAAAGCAAGAGATTTCTAGAAAAACATCTATTTCTGCTTTATTGACTATGCCAAAGCCTTTGACTGTGTGGATCACAATAAACTGAAAAATTCTGAAAGAGATGGGAATACCAGGCCACCTGACTTGCCTCCTGAGAAATCTGTATCAGGTCAAGAGGCAACAGTTAGAACCAGACATGGTTCCAAATTGAGAAAGGAGCATGTCAAGGCTATATATTGACTGTAAAGTTACCTACAGATTTTACACTACACGGAGGTCAGTGCCTTCCCCCAACTCACCCCATATAGTTCAAGGATCAACTGTCATTGTTTTGTGAGTTCTTCTTAAGGTACCTACTTATCACCCCAAAATATGAGATGACTGGAAAAGAAAATGATAAAAGACTGGTGGTAACCCTGAATATATATAAAGTTAGAATTACAGGGAAAAAAGAAACATCAATTTTGGAATAGGGAGATGAGAGGTATAATAAGCTTGTTGATTGCTTCATTTTTATTTCAACTAGATCAGCTGCACATGTATTGGTTACAATTATTGTTCCAGGAAGACAAAAATAACTTAATGTGGAAAACAAATGGGCACTCTGAAGCAAGGTGATTCACAACTGTCTTTCTCAGACTAATATTCTGGGGATGTATGTTTTTTTTGGCAGGCAAAGTGGCTTCCTCACCTTAGTTGGACTTGTGGTAACTTGTGCTTGTCCTTTAAGAGATGGCTGAGGGTAAATGGAACTGCATATGACCCATGGTTGTAGGAAGATGTGCCCCAAAGACTGGCCTCACAAGGGTTGCTCAGGCCTGCACTCTACTTGAGACTGAAATCTTGGGCGTTTACAACCCTACAGACTCTGCTTTCCTTGTTCGCACTCAGGTGAGATTTGGTTGACTTGAGTACAATTATTTGTGAGGCTGATAAATATTTGTGCTTTTTCTTTCTCTCTCATCCCTGCTGAGACAATTCTCCTCAATCATCCCCTGGGTCTCTTGCCTTTTGGAACCCTTGCTGAGCACAGCTTCATGGAGATTTGACCAGGGGGTTGGTCAGAGCTGCTTGAAAGGCCTGTCCCTCTATAACCCTGAGGAAACCTTTGTCTTGTTGTACTATTTGCTGATGATTTTTTATGAGCTTATTTTAATTAAATCTTATAGTGAGTGCTGAATAGGCTGTACAGAAGTCACAGTGGAAAATAAAAGGAAAAAGAAAAATGGTGAGTCCATTTCTTTTCCCAAAGCCCCTAAATAAACTAGAGAACAGTCAAATCAGTCTGACTTTATTTCCGTGAAGTGAATTCCTCCATCCGCATGCTTGACTCAGTTGACTGCCTAGTAATGATCACATGCAGGAGGATGGAAGAATTAGCTGACCTATTTCCACTGCATGAATGATAGGAAGAGAGGAGGCCTAGCTCATTGTTCAGACTGGCTGGAGTTTATGTTCAGTCATGAGTGATGGGAACTTTCTCATCAGTGTGATTTACATAATGAAGAAAATTTACCTTGCCCACAAATCTCCCTTCTGTGTGTCATGAAACCCCTACACTGTCTCTACTTTCTTGGATCCTGAAGATTTATGTATAAATATGTGATATACAAATGCAAAATACAAATTCCCTATGGCAGAAATAACACATAATAATCGCTATGATACAGTCATAACACAGCTCAAATTCATGTGTAAAAATAGCCTTCTTATAACTTACCAGGGGCCTAGTACACAGGGTGGAAGGAGGAAGATTTTCCTGGGCAAAGGGAGGCAGGAGAGTGCAGAGGGCATGAAGGCCACCTGAATAGGCACTAACATAGTATGAATGGGAACCTTGGAACAGGGGCTAGAAAAGAGCCCTTCAAGGGGAGCTTGGATCCAGGAATTAGGTCATTTTCTAATTATACATAGGGAGGATCTGCTGCTGCTAGAAGTGGAAATTTCACATACACTGCACTGGCCTCCTTTCCTAATGTTTTGCTGAAAAGCCTCTTTTATTTGGGCTAAGAGGTGAAAATAAGGAGGACAAAAGGGCAAAGAAGGGCCAGTTATTTAGGGCAGTCAGAGGGAGAACATAGGAGGCATTTTGGTTAAAATTAGACAGAAAGAAGCAGCAGTTAAAAGTCAATCTGTAGGAAATTAGACCACAGGGATGATTTCAAAGCTCCAGTTTTGCCTCTGTGAGTGACACCTTTTGATACTTCTCAAGCAAAAAGGAGAACAGTAAGTTTTCTCCCAGGGATGGCCAGGAATCAGGAGTGGATTTGTAGCGTGTGATACAATTTCATGTTCAAGATAAAACCCTGTGCCTTGGCCAAGCCAAATGATGGATAGGGATAGGAAAGAACTGCCATTAGATCTATAGAAATGTGCTTCTAGTGCCCACCCCCCATTTGGAATTAACTGGGATTCAGTTCTTTGTTTGGAAGGATCACTGTGTGCTGAGTATTTTGTTTAGGGGTTTACCTGCTGAGTCAGTATTTTGGAACTCCAGGTCAAGGGTGTTGAGTGATAGGGCTGAGTGGAAGCAAAGTCCCACAAGTGCAGCCCTTGAGGATGAAAATACAAACAAACATGTGACAATGAGCACCTGAGGACAGGAACTGTGCCTTGTGAGTTGTTGTAGTGGGGTCCCCCGGGAAGTAGGCCTCAAGATGGAGATCAGCATGCAGGGTGTTTCTCAATGGGTGCTCTTGAGATCAACAACTGTGGAAGGGAAGGGAAAGAAATAGAAAGGGGTAGAAGGAGAAGTTGAGTGTGCCCCACAGGGAATTCTGGAGCTGGCACGGCCCTTTGGTTGACACGAGCTGGAGGAAATTAAGAAATTATTGGGTTTAGTCTGTCTGAGTAAAGAGGTGTGATCTTGGATAAGGCAGGTTTCTCCTGCCAATGAAGCTTTCAGAGAAGGACAATAGCTCAAAGTTGTCTTCCAGGAATACTTTCAGGAGCTGGGGAAACGAGTCTTTAAAATCTGACATCCTCACAATACATTGTAGACCGTTAATGCTAACACATATTTTTTGACGAGATGGTCAACTGATTTTCTAAGAAGTAATAGAAACATCACTTCTGCAAGGATCCCATCTCTGTTAGTGCTGTGACATCCCTCTGCACTTATCCTTGAAAGGATGGAACAGGTTAAGGAGGATTTAGAGAAAACCCCTGCCCAGATGTTCAAATTAATGTACAGAGAAACAGTTACATTCTTCCAAGATGAGAGTCAAGTGGCTCTTAGCGGGGGTGTTTTTGCCCTCTGAAGGACATTTAGCAATATCTGGAGACACTTTTTATAATCATGAATGAAGAGGGCAGTGCTACTGGCATCGGTGGGTTGATGTCAAGGATGCTGCTAAGCATCCTACAGTACACAAGGCAGTGCCTATAGCAAAGAACCATCCGGCCAGAATGACAGCAGTGCTGAAAATGAGAAACCGTGTCTTGGGCCATAGGGTTAACCATGAGAGTGCAGGATTCTCTCTCTCTCTCCCCTTGATGTTCATCCCTTCAATCCCAAAGCATGTATTTTGTGGGTACCTCTCCTATTGCACTTAGCTTATGTCTCAATTCAAATATTGTTAAAAACATGTCTCATTCCCTTAGGAGACTATGAATGCCTGGAAGGTATGAGTAGTGTTAGTAGTTAGTAGTTTGTCGCTCAGTCATGTCCGACTCTTTGCGACCCCATGGACTGTAGCCTACTAGGCTCCTCCCTCCATGAGATTCTCCAGGCAAGAGTACTGGAGTGGGTTGCCATTTCCTCCTCCAGGGGATCTTCCCGACCCAGGGATCGAACCCAGGTCTTCCGCATTGCAGGCAGACGCTTTAAGCTCTGAGCCATCAGCTCTCATGTAACACTTAGCACATGGTAGGAATTAAGTTGTACTGAAAATACATTGGAAGAGCACTGACTTCTCAGGATGATATCTCTGTCCCAGACCATACTGATGCCCCTCTCATCATCTCAAATACTCTGCTAGGAGGTGTTAAGAGTTTGGGTCCTGTGTAAAGTCATCAGGTAAGTCATCAGGACAAAAGACAGTTTATATTTCAGGGTAACTCAGGACATAGCAATCCCAGTCTGAAGATGATGTGTAGTTGTTCCTTATTTCCTCAAGGTCTCAGAGGTGGAGACTGGCCAAAAATGGCCTCTGAAGCTGAGGACGGGAAGAAGCATCCAAGGAAGAGAGGGTGGTCTCTCATTTATGCCTTGTTCCTTTCACCCTCCAGTGCTCTGAGCTCGCTCATATTCCTTTCTCCTCCTCCTACACATAACTGAGGAGGGTAGATGGCCTTGTCTCTTATTTCTCTGGGTCTCTTGGAATTAAGACCGTCTTGATTGCATCCATGTAAGCATGTGGACAGGGCCATATTCAAGGCTATGATCTAGACTGAGGAAAGAGGAAGTGTAAGACTCTCTTCCTCTTTTCTCTACCTTTTCTTGTCTAAGAATATATGGCAGAATTACTCATCAACTTTCAAATCTTAATTTTCAGATAGGCTGAATCTCAGTCCCCACTGACAATAAGTCTGTGCCCACCCACTCAATACCTATTTTAGTGTCATTTTAATCTGCAAGTTTATTAGACCATGCAATACAATCACATCAATGTATTAAAAATCACCAGGATTTGAAACTGCTTTATTGTACAGTATGTATTTCTGTTCATGGAGCAATTTATTTTTCCAGTTTTTCTAGAAGGAAACTCTAAATATTTCTTGCTTGTGGTGGAGCATTAGTGACTAAAATTTTTGGTCATAAGTTTCTCAGTATTTATCCTAAGTGGAATTGTAGAGTTCCTTCCTCTGAAGTCCCTGAAGATCTATTTTCTGGCATTCAGCCCTGAAGAAGTCAGTAGAGGTGATGTTTTGCTCATAGCAATAAAATTCATATCCCCCCGTCTTGCAGAAGACTATGTCATTTACATAACACATTCAACCTAGTTGGCACTGTTGTCACCTATCATTCAATTAGGCATTTAGGCTATGTCCTACTCTAGTCATAATGAAATCATTATGAAAATTAATGGAGAAATGCATTCTACTTGGGCTGCTGCTGCTGCTGCTGCTGCTAAGTCGTTTCAGTCATGTCCGACTCTGTGCGACCCCAGAGACAGCAGCCCACCAGGCTCCCCTGTCCCTGGGATTCTCCAGGCAAGAACACTGGAGTGGGTTGCCATTTCCTTCTTCAATGCATGAAAGTGAAAAGTGAAAGTGAAGTCGCTCAGTCGTGTCCGACTCCTAGCAGCCCCATGGACTGCAGCCCACCAGGCTCCTCTATCCATGAGATTTTCCAGGCAAGAGTACTGGAGTGGTTCTACTTGGGAAGACATTGGCTTTTAAGTTATACATCTCCATTATTATTAATTGTTTTTGTGAAAATATCATGTGATTGGACCAAATTATGAATCAGTCCTCTGCCAAATTAAATTCTTAAAATCACCGTCATTATTGAGTTATGCTAATGTGAAATAGAAGCAATCAAATCTAGCAAACATTAGAACATGCCTAACCAGTGGAAAAACAGAGTGATGTTTCCCTAAATGCCTCACTCTCCAAATCACCACTCCTTTATTATCCCCTTGATAAGTGCTTCAGTATGTGCATGCATACATATGTATGTGCACACACACACACATAAGAAAATCCCTAAAGACAACCTTGCAGTAGGTCAAAGTAATTAAAACCCTAAATACATAAGTCTAGTCACATTTTAATAAGGATTTGATAATCACACTTGTGATTAATGATTTCAATTGGTTCACCATGCTGTGAATATTTATTTTGAAATTGGAGATTTGGTCTCATACTTGGGGAATACACAGAGTTTTTAAGTAATTTTCCTAACAAAAGTAAACCGGGGAAATGTTTTATTAATAACAAGAAAAACTACAGGATATTATTTATTATTTATTTATGACTTAGGAAATTCAGCATGTTTAGTATAAAATTTAAGCAAATTTGTATTTCTACAACCTCCTGAAAATTTATTTTATTGAGATATAATTGGCATAAAGCATTCTGTAAATTTTGATATACAATGTAATGAGTTTATATATATATATATATATAAAAAACGTGAAATGTTCACACATTCATTACTCATATAGTTACAGTTATTTTTTATGTGTGGTGAGAACTTATAAGATCTACTTTCTTAGCAACTTTCAAATATACATTACTGTCAACTCTAGACACAATACTATACATTACATGTCAAGTGAATTATTTTACAACTGAAAATTTGTCCCCTTTGATAATCTTCACCCACCTCCCCATTCCCTTGCCCACTTCCACTGGCAAACGACAATCTACTCAGTTTTCATTTTTTGTCATTTTACAATAAGATGAGATCATATAGTATGTCTTTGTCAGCCTGCTGAAGCTCTTAATAATAAATTTAAATGTTAATTTATTAAATTAATTCATTAAATTAAATTTGCCAATTTATTAAACTTATTATTTAGAAAGTGAGGCAGAAGTCAATTCTTACGTTCATAGTTTGTCAGTTATGTGCAAAATAAAAGAAGAAAATGATTGCTATTAAAACACCAACTGGAACAACCAGAAAATATACATTTAGGGGATAAAAGTTTCCAAAAAGTGTAGCAAAAAGAGGATGAAGTTTGAAATCAAAAAGACCAGGTTAGGGATTTAATGTTTCTGAGTCTCAGCTGTAAAGTCAAATATACCTCTTAGGATCAAGTAGAAATCAAGGAGATGCTATATACTAAGGGATTTTTAGAAACTCGGTACCATAATAGGTATTATTTACCATCAACATCTTTGCCTTTTTCAGTACTTGTACAGTTGACCCTTCAACAATTCAGGAATTAAGGATGCTAACCTCCTTGCTATTGAAAATGCATATTACACTAGACCTTAAAACAGAAAACATAACAAAATAAATTTATATTTATTTACAACTATGATTCATGCATTGATGTTGGAGAAGCATAATATGATTGCTCTATGCCTAATCAATGCAATTGCTTCATGGTAGCTTATCCTGTACACTAATGAATGTTTATAAAATTTTTATGGCATACAGTATTACAGTCATATTCCTAATATAGTATTGGAAACTGTTACATTTCTTGAAAAGCCATTTACCTGTGATGATAATCTGATATACAGTTTTCTACTGTTGCTGTTCAGTCAGTAAGTCGTGTGTAACTCTTTGTGACCTACTGTACCACAATGTAATTTTTTGAAAGCAAAGTTATAAAACAGCAAACTAACACACTGCTATTTCTTCATTAAATATAACTCACCTTGTGTTTATGTAAGGATAGGCTAGCCATTTCAATACAAGCCTTGCACACAATGTTTTATGTCTTCTTTCTTATAATCTAGAACTAGTTCAGAAGCATGCATCTCCAACAGATGGTCTTCGGTTAATTCTTCTGGTGCAGTGTCTCTTAGCCCTTGAATATCTCCAAGATTTGTATCTTGCAACCCTTCAATCCCTACCTTTGCCATATCCACAATCCCTTTTCATGATTTACTTGATTGCCCCTATAATAAATCCTGTGAAGTCACAGATGATATCCAGACATGATTGCTCAAGCAGGAATTTATTGTTTCAGGCTTGATGGCTTTTATGACTTTTTCTGTAACAACAATAGTATCTTCAATGGTGTAATCCTTTCGGGTTTTTATGACCTTGTCTCTAGTGGGGTTCTCTGCTAGAGTGTTGATAATCCTTTCTATTCTGTACCATGAGTAATGAGCCTTAAAGGCCTTATTGGCACCTGAGTCTAGAGTCTGAATTAGAGACATTGTGTTTTGGGGTCAAGCAGACCACTTTGAAGTCTTCAGTGTTGAGCTCATGGGGTTTTGGGTGACCAGGGGCATTGTCCAATAACAGAATAACTTGAAAGGCAGTCCCTTACTGGCAAGTTACTTCCTGACTTCAGGTACAAAGAACTGATGGAACCAATCCAGAAAAGCAGTTCTCATTATCTCGGCCTTCTTGTTGTACAACCAAAGACTGGCACCTGGTATTTATATTTTCCCTTAAATGCTTGGGGGTTAACAGCTCTATAGAAAAGGGCATTCCTGATCATAAACCAAACTGCATTTTCACAAAACAGTAGAGTTAGCCTATCTCTTCCTGTCTGAAAAACTGGTACTCACCTCTCTTTCTTACTAATACATGTCCTTTGTGGAACTTTTTTTTTTTTTTTTTTTTTAACCTAGAATAGGGCACGTCCATCTGTGTTAAAAACCAGTTCAGGCTTTGATCCCTTCTTCTCAATTATTTTCCTAATAATGCCTGGGAACCCATCCACTGCCTCTTAGTTGGCAGAAGCTGCTACTCTAAGATTAGTCTGTTATCTTGCCATTTTTAAAAGCCAAACCTCTTTCTAAAATTATCATACTATCCTTTACTGGAATTAAATTCCAATGAGAAAGGTGAGCTTTACTTCTTCACCTTGCTCTTGATTTAAGTTATCATATAATGACTTCATTTTTTCTTCTCAAATCATATTAGAGTGTGCAGGTATGACTTTCCTGTCTATACCAATCTTGAACACACATAAAAACTGCATTTTCAATATAAGATAAAAAGATATTTCACAAAAAGTGCAAGGGTTTCATGCCTCCTAGCATAGCAGTGGCACTGGCTTCAGAGATTTCCTTTTCTTTTTTACAGTGATTCTTTGGCTGGATTCATTTACCTCAAAATAGTGGACACTTGCAGGTGCAGATCTCAATCTATGGTGCATATAAAGTAATTCAACTGTTTCTTGTTTTGTCATGACTTCTCTTTGCTTCTTGGAAGCCAATGCAGTATCACTAGCACTCGGTATGGGTTCCATAATGTTACTCAGGGTTTACAGTATCACACAGAACATGATTAAAAATATGCAGGAACCATGAGTGTTCACTTTTCACTGCAATATGCAATTTCCTGGAAAGACAAGCTGATCACATGGAGATGATTAGTGTCACAAAACATTTTAAGTGAATACTCAGAACACTTGAGCTCACTGGGATAACAACAGGAGGTGGCTGTGAAATTATTACACTGGTACATTGCATTTACCAACTAATTTTACGCTTATATGTTTAATATTGCCTCTTTACATTTTTCTTGACTATGAATGGCACTGAGTCTAAATGTGTGGGCATGTTTTGATAAAGTTTAACTTTTTATAATAAATTTGTGTATATTTATGGTAGTATTGAAGATAAACTACCTATAACTTATGCATTCATATGTGTTTTATGGTATATCTAAATTTTCCTTAGTATTTTCGATATTTGTGGGCTACATGTTCATCTGCAAGTCTTTTGCAAATTGTTGCAAATATCCAAAAAAGTTGTCAATATGTTTATTGAAAAACATCTGCATATAAATGGACCCACACATTTCAAACCCATATTATTCAAGGGTCAGTGTAATTAATCTGATTTTTCTTAGAAAAGAGTACCATATTTTAGTTTCTAGAGAATAGCAACCACAGTTTTTTCAAAGACAGACATAATTTTCAAATCTAACTCATTAGGGATATCATCTTTGACAATCTCTGATTTTCTTTTCTGAGGTTTTTCCAACAACTTAAATAAAAGGGGGCGTTTATGAAGTAATTTATCTAGGGCTAAGTGGTTTACCTAATTTCTCAATCATCACACATTTCCCTGAAGAAGGGTCCTGTCTCAAGAGTGGGACACAGGGACAGTCTGTTTGATAAGGGAAATGTGGCGGTGGTGGCATAAACCTGCTGGGTCTCAAGGCATTTGGTTACAAGCATCTGAAGTGGCACAGAGTGAGGGAGAGCGGGGGCCCTGCCAGCTAAGATGCAGGACAATGTACAAGCAGAAAAGAGCCCTAAGTCTTCTTCACAGTGTCAAAGGCCAGCTCTGCTCATGGAAGATTCATCATTAAGAGTCTTCAGTATTCCCCACCAAGAAACACCTAGGTGAATACTGGTTTTATATATTTGGCTCTCTCTAGTGTCTTATATGGGCTTCCCTGGTGGCTCAGACGGTAAAGCATCTGCCTGCAATGTGGGAGACCCAGGTTCGATCCCTGGGTCAGGAAAATCTCCTGGAGAAGGAAATGGCAACCCTCTCCAGTACTCTTGCCTGGAAAATTCCCATGGACTGAGGAGCCTGGTAGGCTACAGTCCATGGGGTCACAAAATCAAACATGATTGAGCAACTTCACTTTCTTTATTTTAGTGCCTTATATGTAGTTATTCCTTTTATTTTCTTTGGCAAAAAAAAAAAAAGTGGTTGTAAAATACCAACACTGACTAGACTACAGATGTGTTCTGATTCCTGGTTGCCCTAGGCTTCTGGTCCTGGAGGAGATAAGCTGAGTATTAGGCAGACAACAGATATGCACTGTGTGGAGAAGTTTTGTCCTGCCTATTGGGTTGACAGATGTGGGGTAGAACGGAAGGGAATAATTCTTTGGTGCAAAGTCATAAAAAATGCACAAGTAATAGCCTGGGGGATCTGATGGAAATGAGTAGCAGTGACTGCACCACCTGTTCAAAAGCATGACCCAAGTCAAGTCAGGACCAGTGGAAGATGCAGGCTACTGATGTGTGGTTAGACTCAGAGAGGATTGACTAGATCACAGCAGGAAAATGGCAGTAGAGGATGTTAGGATATTAGGATAGGGTCCTCATTTGGCAACAGCCTAGGCAATGGCTCGATAAACAGCCTCTAAATTGGATAGGATAACCTCAGGGGCCAGGTCTCCTTTGAATGCTGGTAGCTCCATCCCTGTCTGGGTTCTGCTTGCCTCAGGCAGCTGTTCTCTCTTGATTATTTTCTGCTTGGCTACTTGACCTCTGACACATTGCTTTTCCCTGCTCCTTAGTTTGTGAGTGTGCCTAGATTTCTGTCATGAGTGTATGAATTATTCATTTAGTCCTTTCCTGTCTTCACAGACACTCTCCATGCCTTTTGTTGCTTCTTGTAATCTCAGAACTCATGGGGCCCTAGTAGGAGAAGGCATATTCTAGAACATAAATATATACAACAGGTACACCAATTTTATTTCTGAAAGATGCTACTGAATTCAGTTAAGTAACTACTTAATTTGGCTGGAGGTGAGGGAGAACATGAGTGGAAGTAAATCAATCAAACCAGTTGGATTAAACTGACTGGTCGTTTCAGCCCAAATGCTTGATCACTTTGCATTAGATAGACAGTCTTTGAGAGCTTCTGGAATACCGTTCCCATAGCAACTATACAAAGAAGAAGTGGCAGTAAGAAACAGTGCATGTGAAATTTATTTTATCTTCTTTTGCCTGACTTCCTTTAGACCCATCTCATACTCCCTTAGGTGCTGGCCATCGTTTTTCCAGGCGGTTTCCCCAGGAAAGAACTCTGTTTAAAATGCCCTTTCTTTTGGACTCTGAGGGAGAGGGAGAAGGTGAGATGATTTGGGAGAATGGCATTGAAACAAGTATACTATCATGTAAGAAATGAACGGCCAGCCTATGTTCAATACAGGATACAGGATGCTTGGGGCTGGTACATGGGGATGATCCAGAGAGATGATATGGAGTGGGAGGTGGGAGGGGGATTCAGGATTGGGAGCTCGTATACACCTGTGGCAGATTCATGTCAATGTATGGCAAAACCAATACGGTATTGTAAAGTAAAATAAAGTAAAAATAAATTTTTAAAAAATAATAAAAAATAAAATGCCCTTTCTTACCTTCCTCTGGTTGACAGATTGAGATTCTTTCGCAAACTTTAGTCTTTTGTGTCTCTACTGAAATCCTGCCTCAAACTGTCCCTGAACCTCACTGATTTTTTCACTATAAGATTAGGGAGTTTATTGCAAAAGGAATTAAGATTTTAATACCAGGACCTATTGGAGATGATTTCTTTCAGTTAGGGGGCACATTGTTTTGCACACAGTGGTTCTTGTAGCTCTGAGAACATCAAAGGAAAATCCAGCCTCAAGATATCTCACTCTACTACCACTCCTGGCCCCTCTTTTTATCACTAACAAGTGGGTTTTTATCTTGTTTTTGCCTTTTACAGACTGGTGTTTAATTCAGCCTCCTTTATAGATCTATGTCTTTCAGTGTTCATCTTCTTAACCTTGAAAGTGTCTTCATTAGAAGTACACTGTGCCTCCCTCTTTATGTAAATACAACATAGCAGGTTAGGATGTCTTACCCAAACTTATTTCATTATGTATAAAAGACTTTATTTCCTTTCCTTTTGGGAATCACTCTCCATAAGAGTTTCTTGTAACTCCTCTTTCTAATACCTGGATGTGAGGAGAGAGTAAATTAGCCAAGACGGACAGTTTAGACTTTATGGCCCCACACTTTGTAAATAATGACTATGTGAGAGCTGAGATCATGTATAGCACTGTGCATGCCCCTCACAAGGTATTCACTTGGTCAGATCCTACTTTGTGCTGTAGGGATATATGAGTGCTACCTAGAAATCAGGGGCATTTACTGCCACATCATGGCTGTATCCATTGGATCAGCCATGAGAGGAAATAATATAGTATGTCTACTCCTATGGTTGCTGTGTCAGCCAGGAAATAATAAACTTGTCTACAGTTCCTATGAGTCCTGGTGTCTTCTTCCAGCCTCTTAGCTCATGCCTTGCCTACCACAGGTTCAGTGTGAACAGTGTGAACTGCAATACAATTGGCGCAGTGAGCAGGATCAGCAGGACAACAGGCAAAGATCTCCTGCTTGAAGTTGCCTGCTCAATTTCACATCACAAGAACAGCTTCAGTCTTTATTAATAATCTCTCCTGTGATGTCAAATGTCCTCAGGCTGACATTTAAAGTCTTCCACAAGTTTATCCCAAAATACCCCCACCGTTTATGTCAAAATGAGGAAAACATGAAAATCTTCTGCTGCAGCCAAAATGGTGTATTTATTGGACCCACAAAGCACCTTGCCATTTCCAGTTACATGCCTTTGCTCATGTGATTCCTTTTATCCACAATGACCCTTTCTCTTCCTATATGCAAAATCTTTCCACTATACTTCAAATTCTATCTTTCTTTAAAGCTAACTATGATCATGTATATATATATATATATATACACACACACACACACACACACACATATGTATATACATGTATATACATGATCATGTATACACACACACACACACACACACACACATATGAGAGAGTCATTTCCTAGGCAGGTTGATAAGAAGTCTAGGGGTCCCCAAGGAGAGAGGGGTCTGGAATTCTCAAGGAGGAAGAAAGGACAAACTTATTTCTCTACATTCCTTAGGATTATATAACAACAATGTATTCTGCCTGAGGACAGTCTCTGGATTAAACCTTCTGGCTAATTCTGTTATCTTAAAATGTAAATTATGGGAGTGGGTCTGATGAGCTCTTTACAACCTCCAGACATTCTTTGAATTCATTGGAGAGTATATAACTTCATTGCTAACACTAACAAGTGGGTACTCTTTCTACCCCCTTCTGATGCCTATGTCAGAAGCTTTCTCTATCTCCTTTATACTTTAATAAAATTTTATTACACAAAAGCTCTGAGTGATCAAGCCTTGTCTCTGGCCCCAGATTGAATTCTTCTCCTCCGGGGCCAAGAATCCCGGAGTCGTGATTCAACAACAATCTTTCACACACACATATATATATATATATATATACATATATATATATATATATATACACACACACACACACACACACACACACATATATATATATATATGCTAAGTCGCTTCAGTCGTGTCCGACTCTGTGCGAGCTCAGAGACGGCAGCCCACTAGGCTCCTCTGTTCCTGGTATTCTCCAGTCAAGAATACTGGAGTGGGTTGCCACTTCCTTCTCCAATGCATGAAAGTGAAAAGTGAAAGTAAAGTCCCTCAGTTGTGCCTGACTCTTAGTGACCCCATGGGCTGCAGCCTACCAGGCTCCTCCATCCATGGGATTTTCCAGGCAAGAGTACTGGAGTGGGGCCCCATTGCTTT
The DNA here is from genome assembly GCA_917880005.1 of Nanger dama. Taxonomy (NCBI): domain Eukaryota; kingdom Metazoa; phylum Chordata; class Mammalia; order Artiodactyla; family Bovidae; genus Nanger; species Nanger dama. The sequence goes on from CAKJTW010000014.1 coordinate 19,390,344, forward strand.
CTCTGAGATATATATATATATATATATATATATATATATATATATATACCTATATAAAACTATACATATATACTTATAATTAGGTGCTGCTTTTTTGATACTTGTGTTAATGTGTAATTTTTGTGTAATAAAACACTGCAAAAAAAAAAATCAGTGCCCTAAAACTATAAGCTCTTATCCTTATGTTCAAGGGTATGCTTGAGCATAATAATGGTTCAACTGATTTTGGGTGGACTTAGCTGGGCAGACCTACTTCCTGATGAGGATTAATGAGGACTGGCTACAGATGACAAATTGGCTCAAGTCTACTCCGTGCACCAAACTGAAAGAGCAGCAGTGACCTGGGGCATGGTCTCATGGCAGATCACTGGATGCAAAGGAAGCCAGACATACAGATGCTTTTAAGGTCTGTGTTCAAATCACATCCACATCATATTTCATAGCTCAATCAAGTTAGGTGATCAAGCCCCCTGATCAACTGGTTAGGGAAGTCCACTCTACCCACAGTGGGAAGGGGAGGAGAGTGAATATGAACATTTGCTAAACAAGAACTATCACAGCATTCTTTATATGTTTCAATACCTCTCTCCTATGCACCTACCCAAATGAGTGATGGGCATCTTCTTAAAAGGCAGAACTATATTTTGTTCATCACATGACCCTCACAACATCTATCCCAATGACTGAAATATAACTGGACCCAAATTAATATTTGTTTGTGTGCTGTCACTGTATTTAAATAGACTTTATTTTTTAGAAAAGTTTTAGATTCACAGCAAAATTGAGCATAAGATTCAGATATTTCCCATAGAGCACCCCTCTGTCTGCTGGCCACACACATAGCCTCTTCTATTATTGACATGCTTCACCAGAGTGGTACATTTGTTACAACTGATGAGTTTGCATTGGAGATGAACCCAAGGTCCATAGTTTACATAAGGTGGTGTACATTCCATAGGTTTGGACTAATTTATAATTTCAAAATTATAAATTTATAAATGACCATTATAGTATTATATAGAGTATTTTCACTACCCTAAAAATCTGTGTTCTTATTAGTCGTCCCTCTTTCTCTCTTAATCTCTGGAAATCATTGATTTTTTTTTCTTTTTTAAAAATTATTATTATTTTTTAATTACAATACTGTATTTGTTTTGCCATACATTGACACAAATCAGCCATAGGTGAACACAATCTCCCAATGCCGAAGCCCCCTCCCACCTCCCACCCCACATTCTCTACTTGAATCATCCTGTGCATCAGCCCCATGCATCCTGCATCCTACATTGAACATAGATTGGCGCTTCGTTTCTTACAGGAAAATATACATGTTTCATTGCCATTCTCCCAAACCATCCCACCCTTTCCCTCTCCCTCAGAGTCCAAAAGTCCACTCTATACCTCTTGTCTCTTTGTTGTCTCACATATAGGGTCATCATTACTGTCTTCTAAATTCCATATATATGTGTCAGTATACTGTATTGGTGTTTTTCTTTCTGGCTTACTTCACTCTGTATAATCGGTTCCAATTCCATCCATCTCATTAGAACTGAGTCGAATTTATTCTTTTTAAGGGCTGAGTAGTACTCCATTGTGTATATGTACCACAGCTTTCTTATCCATTCATCTGCTGATGGACATCTAGGTTGCTTCCATGTCCTGGCTATTATAAACAGCGCTGCAATGAACATTGGGGTACATGTGTCTCTTTCAATTCTGGTTTCCTCGGTGTGTATGCCCAGCAGTGGGATTGCTGGGTCACTTATGATAAAAACTCTCCAGAAAGCAGGAATAGAAGGAACATACCTCAACATAATAAAAGCTATATATGACAAACCCACAGCTAACATCATCCTCAATGGCGAAAAATTGAAACCATTCCCCCTAAAGTCAGAAACAAGACAAGGGTGTCCACTTTCACCACTACTCTTCAACATCGTACTGGAAGTTTTGGCCACAGCAATCAGAGCAGAAAAAGAAATACATTGATTTTTTTTTAAACTGTCTCCATCACTTTGCATTTTCTGGAAAATGTCATGTATTTGGGATCATACAACCTCTTCAGATGGGTTTCTTTTATTTAGTAATATGTATTTAAGCTTCCTTTATGTCTTTATATGACTTAATAGCTCATTTTTTTACTAGCTGAATACTATTCCATTGTCCAGATGTACCACATATTTTTAAATTAATTTATTTAGTTTTATTGGAAGATGATTACTTAACATATTGTGATGAATTTTGCAATACATCAACATGAATCAGTCACAGCTATACATGTGTTCTCCCCCATCATGAAACCCTTCCCACCTTCCTTCCCACCCTGTCCCTCTGGGTTGTCCCAGAGCACCAGTTTTGGGTCCCTGGTTCATGCATCCAACTTATATTGGTCATCTATTTTACCTAAGATAATGTACATGCTTCAGTGCTGTTCTCCCAAGTCATCCAACCCTAGCCTTCTACCATATTCCAAAAGTCTGTTCTTTGTCTGTGTGTCTTTTGCTACCTCGCATGTAGGACTGTCGGTACTGTGTCTAAATTCTATATATAATATATAATGCATTAATATAGAGTATTTTTCCTTCTTTTTCTGACTTACTTCACTCTGCATAATAGATTCCAGGTTCATCCATCTCATTAGAATGGACTCAAATAGATTCTTTTTTATAGCTGAATAATATTAATTGTGTATATGTACAACAACTTCCTTATCCATTCATATGCTGATGGACTTCTAGATTGCTTTCATGCCCTAGCTTTTGTAAATAGTGCTGCATTGAGCATTGGGGTACATGTGTCGCTGGATTGCTGGGTTTTATGGCAACTCTGATGCTGGGAGGGATTGGGGGCAGGAGGAGAAGAGGACGACAGAGGATGAGATGGCTGGATGGCATCACTGACTCTATGGACGTGAGTCTGAGTGAACTCCGGGGAGTTGATGATGGACAGGGAGGCCTGGCATGCTGCAATTCATGGGGTCGCAAAGAGTCGGACATGACTGAGTGACTGAACTGAACTGAACTGATTGCAACTCTAATCCCAGCTTCTTAAGGAATCTCCACACTGTTCACCATAGTGGTTGTACCAGTTTTCACTCCCACTGACAATGTAAGAGGATTTCCTTTTCTCCACACCCTCTCCAGCATGTATTGTTTGCAGACTTTTCGATGATGGCCATTCTGACTGGTATGAAATGATACCTCATAGTGGTTTTGATTTGCATTTCTCTAATAATAAGAGAAGTATGGTTATTTCCATCTGTATGTCTTCTTTGGAGAAATGTGTTTAGGTCTTTTGTCCACTTTTATCTTTTTTACTGAACTGCATGAGTTGCTTCTATATTTTGGAGATTAATTATTTGTCAGTTGTTTTGTTTGCTATATTTTCTCCCATTCTGAGGGCTATCTTTTCACCTTGCTGATACTTTCCTTAATTGTGCAAAATCATTTAAGTCTAATTAGGTCCCATTTGTTTATCTTTGTTTTATTTTCATTACTCAGGGAAGTGGGTCATGGAGAATCTTGTGATATATGTCAAAGAGTGTTTTGCCTATGTTTTCTTCTAGGAGTTTTATAGTTTCTAGTCTCACATTTAGATATTTAGTCCATTTTGAGTTGATTTTTGTGTATTGTGTTAGAAAGTATTCTAGCTTCATTCTTTTACATGAAGTTGACCAGTTTTTCCAGCACCACTTCTTGAAGAGACTGTCTTTTCTCCATTGTATATTTTTACCTCCTTTGTCAAAGGTAAGGTGTCTATATGTGTGGGGATTTATCTCTGGACTTTCTATTTTTTCTATTTTGTTTCATTGATCTATATTTCTGTCTCTCTGCCAGTACCATATTATCTTGATGACTGTAGCTTTGTAGTATAGTCTGAAGTCAAAAGGATGATCCCTCCAGTTTCATTCATCTGTCTCAAGATTGCTTTGGCTATTTGAGGCCTTTTGTGAGTCCATGCAAATTGTGAAATTATTTGTTCTAGTACTGTGAAAAATACCATTGGTAGTTTGATAGGGATTGCATTGAATCTATAGATTGCTTTGTGTAGTATACTCATTTTCACTATATTGATTCTTCCAATCCAAGAGCATATATTTCTCCATCTATCTGTGCCACCTCTGATTTCTTTCATTAAAGATTTATAGTTTTCTGTATACAAATCTGGATTCTTTTTATTTCTTTTTCTTCTCTTATTGCTATGGCTAGGACTTCCAAAACTATGTTGAATAATAGTGGTGAGAGTGAGAACTCTTGTCATGTTCCTGATTTTAGAAGAAATGCTTTCAAATTTTCACTAATGATGATAATATTTGCTGTGGGTTTTCCATATATGACTTCAATTATATTGAAATATATTCCAACTATGCCTACTTTGGGGAGAGTTTTTATCATAAATGGGTGTTGAATTGTGTCAGAGGCTTTCTCTGCATGTATTGAGATAACCATATGGTTTTCATCTTTAGTTTGCTAATATGGTGTATCACACTGATTAATTTGCAAATATTAAAGAATCCTTGTGTCTCTAGAATAAAGCACACTTGATCATACTGTATGATATTTTAAATATGTTGTTAGATTCTGTTTGCTAAAATTTTGTGGAGGATTTTTGCATCTATGTTCTTCAGTGATATTGTCCTGTATTTTCGTTTTTCTAGCATCTTTGTCTGGTTTTGGTTAACCAGGGTATGGGTGGCCATGTAGAATGAGTTTGAGAGTTTTCCTTTCTCTGCAATTTTCTGGAAGAGTTTGAATAGGATAGAAGTTACCTCTTCTCTAAATTTTTGGTAGAATTCACCTGTGAAGCCATATGTGTTGGGCTTTTGTTTGTTAAATATTTTTTTATTGAAACTTTTATTTCCATGCTTGCAATTGGTCTGTTCAAATTTTCTATTTCTTCCTGGTTCAGTTTTGGGAAGTTATACTTTTCTAAGAATTTGTCGATTTTTTACAAGTTGTCCACTTTATTAACATATAGTTGCTCATAGTAGTCTCTTATGATTTGTGTTGTCTGTTGTATTTTCTCTATTTTAATTTCTAATTTTATTGATTTGAGTCTTCTCCTTTTTTTTGTTTTGTTTATTTATTTATTGTTTTTGATTTTTTTAAATTTTATTTTTTAATACTTTATTCTACATTACAATACTGTATTTGTTTTGCCATACATCAACATGAATCAGCCACAGGTGTCCACGATCTCCCAATGCCAAAGCCCCCTCCCACCTCCCACCCCACATTCTCTCCCTGAATCATCCCGTGCACCAGCCCCATGCGTCCTGCATCCTGTATTGAACATAGACTGGTGCTTCATTCTTACAAGATAGTATACATGTTTCAATGCCGTTCTCCCAAATCATCCCACCCTCTCCCTCTCCCTCAGAGTCCAAAAGTCCGTTCTATACCACTGCTGGGCATACACACCGAGGAAACCAAAATTGAAAGAGACACATGTACCCCAATGTTCATTGCAGCACTGTTTATAACAGGCAGGACATGGAAACAACCTAGATGTCCATCAGCAGATGAATGGATAAGAAAGCTGTGGTACATATACACAATGGAGTACTACTCAGCCCTTAAAAAGAATAAATTCGACTCAGTTCTAATTAGATGGATGAAATTGGAGCCGATTATACAGAGTGAAGTAAGCCAGAAAGAAAAACACCAATACAGTATACTGACACATATATATGGAATTTAGAAGGATAGTAATGAAGACCTTCTATGTGAGACAACAAAAGAGACTCCTTTTTTTTTCTTGATGAATTTGGCTAATGGTTTGTCTGTTTTATCTTTTCAAAGAACAAGCTTTTAATTTTATTGAGCTTTGCTATAGCCTCCTTCATTTCTTTTTCAGTTATTTCTGCTCTGATTTTTATGATTTCTTTCCTTCTACTAACTTTGGGTTTTTGTTTCTGTTTTTGTTTTTTTTTTTGTACTCTCTTTTCTAGTTGCTTAGGTGTAAAGTTAGATTGTTTATTTGATGTTTCTCTTGTTTCTTGAGGTAGGCTAGATTTGTGGGCCAGGATGTGATCTATCCTGAAGAATGTTCCATATGCAGTTCAGGAAAAGGTGAAATTCATTTTTCTGGGATAAAATGCCCCATAAATATAAATTAAGTCTAACTAGGCAATGTATCAGGCTTCCCTGGTGGTTCAGAGGTTAAAGCCTCTGCCTGCAATGCAGGAGACTTGGGTTCGATCCCTGGTTTGGGAAGACCCTCTGGAGAAGGAAATGGCAACCCACTCCAGTACTCTTGCCTGGAGAATCCCATGGATGGAGGAACCTGGTAGGCTACAGTCCACGGGGTCGCAAAGAGTTGGACATGACTGAGTGACTTCACTCACTCACTCACTCACTCAGGCAATATATCATTTAAACCTTGTATTTCCTTGTTAATTTTCTGTCTGCATAATCTCTTCTTTGGTGTGAGTGGGGTGAAAAGTCCCCCAATCTTATTGTGTTACTGTCAGTTTTCCCTTTAAGAGTTGTTAGCATTTGCCTTATGTATTGAGATGCTCCTATGTTGGGTGCATATATGCTTATAATTGTTATGTCTTCTTCTTGGATTGATTCCTTGATCACTATGTAGTGTCATTCTTTGTCTCTTGTAACTGCTTTTATTTTAAAGTCGATTTTATCTGATATGAGTATTGCTACTCCCACTTTCTTTTGATCTCCATTTGCATGAAATATCTTTTTCCAGTCCCTCACTTTCAGTCTGTTTGTGTCCCTAGGTTTGAAGTGGGTCTCTTGTAGACAGCATATAAAGGAGTCTTGTTTTTGTATCCATTCGGCCAACCTATGCCTTTTGGTTGAAACATTTAACCCATTTATGTTTAAGGTAATTATTGATAAGTATGAACCTGTTACCATTTACTTTATTATTTTGGGTTCATTTATATAAACCTTCTCTATGTTTCCTGTCTAGACAAGATCTTTAGCATATTTTGAAGAGCTGGTTTGATGCTGAATTATTTCAGGTTTTGGTTATTTGTAAAGCTTTTGATTTCTCCTTCTAATCTGGATTAAATACATGCTGGATAGAGTAATATTGGTTGTAAGTTTTCCTCCTTTCATCATTTGGAGTATATCCTACAATTTCCTTCTGGCCTGTAGAGTTTCTGCTGAAAGATTAACTGTTAGCCTTATGGGTATCCTCTTATATGTTATTTGTTGCTTTTCTAATGTGCTTTTAATATTTGTTCTTTGTGTTTAATTTTTTTTAGTTTGATTAATTTTTGTCTTGGCACATTCATCCTCAGGTTTATCCTGTGTAGAACTCTCTGGGCTTCTTGGATTTGGGTGGCTATTTTCTTCCCCATTTTAGGAAGATTTTGACTACCATCTCCTCAGATATTTTCTCATGCCCTTTCATTTTGTCTTGTTCTTCTAGGACACCTATGATTTAAATGTTGGGGTGCTTAGCATTGTCCCAGAAGTCTCTGAGATTGGAGGGTCATAGTTTCTCTTAATTCTGGAGTCTGCTCCCTCTGGGGTGAGGTTTGATCAGTGGCTGTGATACTTTCCTGGTTGGTGGAACTTCTGTGTTCTCATGGATGGAGCTGAATTTTGTTTCCTTTGAGGATAGTGCAGTGTCCAATAGTGAGTTTTGGGGTGCCAATGGCTTTGGTATGGTTTGGGAAGCCTGCCTTTTAATGTTCACAGCTGTGTTCCTGTTTGCTGCAGGATTAGAGTGGGGTGTCTTGCACTGGAGCTTGATGGTTTTGGGGTGGCCATGAGTGTAGGCCATGTTGTCTTTTGGGTAAGCTCTCATCTATTAATGTCCCTTAGGGTCAGGATTTCTACAGTGGTTCAAATTTCTGGAGTTGAGCCTTCTGTCTTAAGTTTTGGTCTCAACCTCTTGCAGTAGCATCAAGGCCTAAGGAAATCCTACTGGAAATTGGACTGTGCTTTCTGATGTTCTAGAAAGTACTTTGAACCTCAGTAAAAATGTTTAATTATATTCTGGTCTCACATTCTCTTTCTTAACACCTTTACTGGAATCCCATTCTTTGGCCCCAGTGACAGGCACTGCCACCCACAGCTCCCGGATGTACTACAATTTATATATTCACTTACTAATGGACATCTTGGTTGCTTCCACGTTTTTGCATATGAAAAAGCTAATATGAACATGTGTGTGCACATTTTTGTTTGAACATAAGATTTCAACTTTGGATAAATACCAAGGAGTGCAGCTGTGGCATCACTTGGTTAGAGTATGTTTAATTTTGTAAGAAACTGAAAAAATGTCCCCCAGACTAGCTGTACCATTTTGCCTTCCCACCAGCAATGAATGAGAGTTTCTGTGGCTCCACGTCATTGCCAGCATTTGGTGTTGTCAGTGTTCTGAAATTTGGTCATTCTAGTAGATGTGAAACAGGAATATAATTAAACATTTTTAACTTGCATTTCCCGTTAACATATGATGAAGAGTGCTTTTTGATACGTTTATTTATTTCTCACTGCATATTTTCATCTTAACAAGAAATCACCTGGTAATAAGTCTGAAAGCTGTGAAAATATTTCCAAGGATAGTCTAGATGAAAGTAGTTCCAAGAATAGCTTAAGTTTGGAGTAGGAGTCAGTGACAATTTCCAAATTCCCAGGCATTTTAAGTAAGGACTGTGTAGCTGTACTTTAGTTAATCAAGATGATGATTGTATTTTATTTGGGTACATTGTTGGGTCCATTTGGAAAACAGAAGCACTGAAAGATCAGACCTTGATCAAAAATTTCCTTGGGAGTCCTTTAAATCTATTCAAGGAAAAAACTTGTTCTTTATTTTCATCTTTATAGAAATAAATGTGGTATATTTGGTCATAGCCTCCATTTACTCTTGGCAGCAATAATTCTTCTTTTCTTTTTTCTTTCTGTCTTCTCTATGACATAAGCTCCAAGTATGTCCTTGAGAGAAATCTTGAGTGGCACAGTGCAAATTTTCAGTGTCTTTAATGAGCCTTGATTCACTTAGGGCTTCCTTGTGTAGTTTCATTGTTGATTCACATTTAAAATCCTTCCCAAGATTACTTTGGTTCACACTGAGAAAGTAGTGCGGACTACAAGGGAGTTCACAACTAGAGCATATTGTAGAAAATGTAACACAAACCTGAGTAAAGAATCACAGCTCTGCCATTTTCTGTCTTTCTAAACTTGGAAAGATTACTGGACCATTATGAACCTCAATTCCCTTATATGAAAAATGGAAATGTTATCTCCAGTCATTGATATTACTGTGATTGATAAAATATATAGATTATTTACAAAGTACTTGGAAAAGTGGCTACAAGGATCAAGTGAAATCATGCATACTTTTATGTAAAATGTAATGAATGGTGAATAAGTGTTTATATTGCACATCAGTTTTTATTTATTACTCCTTATGAGTGTCTATTAATACTTCCTACATTGCACTACCCTTCCTCTAATGATCACTCACCCACATATTTATGTTCTTTAAAGTTATTAAACTTTAAACAAATAATTAATAAACCAATTAATAAATCAATCCACAGGTATTTATGTGTTCTGAGTATATGTATTAGTCTGGGGTCCATAATGAGTACTTATTTTTGTTATAAGCTGGGAAACTTCACATCTTTGGAATTTCTTTTTATGGAAAAAATCAAGTTGAGCCTCTCTCCTTTCAGTGGTTTTCAGGTGGGAACAATTTTCTCCCCCAGCAGATACTTGGTAATGTCTGGGTATATTTTTATTGCCACAACTGGAGGGATGGGATGCTACTGGCAAGTCTGGGACGCTGCTATGCATACTACACTGCATAGAAAATGTCCCTCCCTACAACCAAGCATTATCTGGTCCCAAATGTCAGCAGTGTCACTATTGACAAGTCCTACAGTCCAACGGGGAGAATAGGAACTTTAAGTTCTGGGGAGAACTTAAGTGAAGAATGGATTTTGGAAAATCTCACTCTTAAGAAGGATGCTGAATTTGGACATAGGCCAAGAGGTATCTGGAGAAGGAAATGGCAACTCACTCCAGTATTCTTACCTGGGAAATCCCACAGACAGAAGAGCCTGATGGGCTAGAGTCCATGGGGATCACAGAGTCAGACATGACTTAGTGACTAAACAACGAGAGGTATCTAACAGTGCCAAACTGAGTAATTCACATTAAGAATATCTCTGAAAAAAATCCATGTGGTCCTGGTTGATTTAATAAGTGGAAAGAACAGAGTTTCTACCCTTTTATTGCTGACCGATTAAGGTAAATTCCTTGGCAGAAATTACTGAAAATGATCTTGTTTCAAACTGCTCCAGAAGCTATTTGGAAGCACACAAACACAGGTTGACAACCCAAACACAGACTCTGGAGTTGTCCTGTGGCTCACCTTTACTTTAGCTTTCTTTATGTTTGAAACCTTGAATGCTCAGGGGATGATGCATGCATTTCTCTGGAGCTGTATTCTGAAGGGTGGAAGCATTTGCATAATTCTCTTAGATAGACTGTCATGTGAGGATCCCAGGATAAATCTCTCCACCACACACTCTGCTTCCTCCTTTCCTTTTACCTCTTCCCATGTGGAATCTAGGACGTTCCACTGTTTACACTGCATGTGACAGTTGACAAAGATGAGTCCGAGAATTGAATTGAGAACTTAGGATTAGGCTTAATGTATCAAAAGTTGTTTCAAATAATAAGATTTTGCTGAATCACACCAAGAAGGAGTGAGAAACTAAAAATCAAAGATGATAAGCTAAAATCTAGAGGGAGTAGGGTGGCAGAGTATGACTATTCACCAAATCCATTTCCTTTTTTTCCCTCCCAAGTTCACAGTTAGACTTTCTCAGATTCCTTATCTGCCACTAGGTCCATAGAAACTTTCCACTCCTCCCATAAATAATACAATAGTCAAAGTATGAGAAGCAAGAGCTTATTCAGAGCTTTGAATAAAAGACTTCTGAGGACAAGAGAAGTCAGCTGAAAACTAGCAGGAAGAAGTAGATGCAGTAATGTAGTGATGATTACAAAAGAAGGGGTCCATCTGATTTTTCTCAACCAAGTATTACTTACTGGAGAACTTTCACTCTGGCTACATTTTGCTGGTACAATTCAGCTGTGGCCAATGATTTTGGACAGTAAAAGAGGAATCTGATCAACTTATGAGAGTAAAGAATAATTATGTTTCAATTATTGGGATGAAAAGCACAACCTTCACTCTGACAGTCTTCACTTTAGAGAGGCAGAAGTAAGAGATGGATAGTTTTACTCTAGAAAATATTGTTAATGTCCTTTTTAAAAAAAATCAACAACTTAGGCATATCTTGGCCAAATATTTTTCCTTTGTTATACTCTTTAGGGTAAAAACAAGTTTTCTTTTTCTTTTTCTTTTTTTTAAATAAATAAAAGGTTCATAAATGAAGAAAACAATTATTTCCTGAATATTAAAGCAACCTCAGGTTTTAGTTTAAAAGTCCTTTTTCCCACCTCAAGCCTGGCCTTCCTGAGCAGCACAGGTGCCCATAGAAATTTCTTGGAAATGGCATAGGAGCTTGTATAATGTCACTGCCTAATCACTTTGTTAAATGTCACTGCTTCAGAGCATGCATTTTTATCTTGTTTCTCCTCTGCTCATCTTCCTTCTCAGGTAGAACCTCAACGTACCTACAAGGAAGAACAAAACTTTCTCCTGCTTGATTTAACTCCCCCTCTTTTTTCTGAAGACTTTGGGAGAGATTCTAGGTATTCATTGGGAGGACTGATGCTGAAGCTGAAGCTCCAATATTTTATCTACCTGATGAGAAGTCCCAAGTCATTGGAAAAGACCCTGATGCTGGGAAAGATTGAGGGCAGGAATAGAAGAGGGCAACAGAGGATGAAATAGATGGCATCATCGACTCAGTGGACATAAATCTGTGTAAAACCTCGGAGACAGTGATGGACAGGGAAGTCTGATGTGCTGCAGTTCACGGGATCACAAACAGTAGGACATGACTGAGCAATTGAGCAACAACTAGGTAGGGGATATTATACAAATGACCAAATAGTGTTTATGTTGCAACAAACAATTTTGTAATTTATGATAACTGAGCTTCCCTTTTCCATGGGGATGGTCTTGACCCCTGTCTACTGTACAATGTCACGAACCTCCATCCATAGTTCATCAGGCACTCTATCAAATCTAGCCCCTTAAATCTATTTTTCACTTCCACTGTATAATTGTAAGGAATTTGATTTAGGTCATACTTGAATGGTCTAGTGGTTTCCCTACTTTCTTCAATTTAAGCCTGAATTTGGCAATAAGGAGTTCATGGTCTGAGCCACAGTCAGCTCCCCATCTTGTTTTTGCTGACTGTATAGAGCTTCTCCATCTTTGGCTGCAAAGAATATAATCAGTTTGATTTCAGTGTTGACCATCTAGTGATGTCCATGTGTAGAGTCTTCTCTTGTGTTGTTGGAAGAGGATGTTTGCTATGACCAGTGTGTTCTCTTGGCAAAATGCTATTAGCCTTTGCCCTAATTCATTGCATATTCCAAAGCCAAATTTGCCTGTTACCGCAGGTGTTTCTTGACTTTCTACTTTTGCATTCCAGTCCCCTGTAATGAAAAGGACACCTTTTTTGGTGTTAGTTCTAAAAGGTCTTGTAGGTCTTCATAGAACCATACAACTTCAGCTTCTTCACTGTTACTCTAGGGGCACAGGCTTGGATTACTGTGATAGTGAATGGTTTGCCTTGGAAACGAACAGAGATCATTCTGTTTTTGAGATTGCATCCCAGTACTGCATTTCTGACTCTTTTGTTGATCATGATGGCTACTCCATTTCTTCTAAGGGATTCCTGTCCACAGTAGTAGATATAATGGTCATCTGAGTTAAATTCACACATTCCAGTCCATTTTAGTTCGCTGATTCCTAGAATGTTGACATTCACTTTTGCCATCTCCTGTTTGCCTACTTTCAATTTGCTTTGATTCATGGACCTAATATTCCAGGTTCCTATGCAATATTGTCTTTACAGCATTGGACCTTTCTTCTATCACCAGTCACATCCACAGCTGGGTATTGTTTTTGCTTTGTTTCCATCCCTTCATTCTTTCTGGTGTTATTTCTCTACTGATCCCCAGTAGCATATTGGGCACTTACTGACCTGGGGAGTTCCTCTTTCAGTATCCTATCATTTTGCCTTTTCATACTGTTCATGGGGTTCTCAAGGCAAGAATAAAAGTGGTTTGCCATTCCCTTCTCCAGGGGACCACATTCTGTCAGACCTCTCCACCATGACCCACCCATCTTGGGTGGTCCCACATGACGTGGCTTAGTTTCATTGAGTTAGACAAGGTTGTGAAAAGAAGAGAAGTGAAAAGCAAAGGAGAAACGGAAAGATATACCCACTGGAATGCAGAGTTCCAAAGAAAAGCAAGGAGAGATAAGAAAGCCTTCTTCAGCAATCAATGCAAATAGAGAAAAACAATAAAATGGGAAAGACTAGAGATCTCTTCAAGAAAATTAGAGATACTGAGGGAATAGTTCATGAGAAGATGGGCTTGATAAAGGGCAGAAATGGTGTGGCTCTAATAGAAGAAGAGGATATTAAGAAGAGGTGGTAAGAATACACAGAAGAATTGTACAAAAAGAGCTTCACAACCCAAATAATCATGATGGCGTGATCACTCACCTAGAGCCAGACATCCTGGAATGTAAAGTCAAGTGGACCTTAGAAAGCATCAGTATGAACAAAGCTAGTGGAGGTAATGGAATCCCAGTTGAACTCTTTCAAATCCGGAAAGATGATACTGTGGAAGTGCTGCACTCAATATGCCAGCAAATTTGGAAAACTCATCAGTGGCCACAGGACTGGAAAAGGTCAGTTTTCATTCCAATTCAAAAGAAAGGCAATGTCAAAGAATGCTCAAAATACTGCACAATTGTATTCATCTCACACACTAGTAAAGTCATGCTCAAAATTCTCCTAGCCAGGCTTCAGCAATATGTGAACCATGAGCTTCCAGATGTTCAAGCTGGTTTTAGAAAAAGCAGAGGTACCAAAGATCAAATTGCCAACATATGCTGGATCATGGAGAAAGCAAGAGAGTTCCAGAAAAACATCTATTTCTGCTTTATTGACTATGCCAAAGTCTTTAACTGTGTGGATCACAATAAACTGTGGAAAATTCTGAAAGAGATGGGAATACAAGACTACCTGACCTGCCTCTTGAGAAACCTATATGCACGTCAGGAAGCAACAGTTAGAACTGGATATGGAACAGCAGACTGGTTCCAAATAGGAAAAGGAATACATCAAGGCTGTATATTATCACCCTGCTTATGTAACTTATACACAGAGTACATCATGAGAAATGCTGGGCTGGAAAAAGTACAAACTGGAATCAAGATTGCCAGGAGATATATCAACAACCTCAGATATGCAGATGACGCCACCCTTATGGCAGAAAGCAAAGAACTAAAGTGCCTTTTGATGAAAGTGAAAAATTTGGCTTAAAGTTCAACATTCAGAAAACTAAGATCATAGCATCTGGTCCCATCACTTTATAGAAAATAGATGAGGAAACAGTGGAAAGATTGGGAGAGAGTGAGAGACAGTGAGAGACTTTATTTTGAGGGGCTCCAAAATCACTGAAGATTGTGATTGCATCCATGAAATTAAAAGACTCTTACTCCTTAGAAGGAAAGTTATGACCAACCTAGACATCATATTAAAATGCAGAAACTTTACTTTGCCAGCAAAGGTCCATTTAGTCAAGGCTATGGTTTTTTCAGTAGTCATGTATGGATGTGAGAGTTGGACTATAAAGAAAGCTGAGAGCCAAAGAATTGATGGTTTCAAACTGTAATGCTAGAGAAGACTCTTGAGAGTCCCTTGGAATGCAAGGAGATCCAAGCTGTACATCAAGGAAATCAGTCCTGAATATTCATTGGAAAGACTGATGCTGAAGCTGAAACTCCAATACTTTGGCCACCTGATGTGAAGAATTGACTCATTTCAAAAGACCCTGATACTGGAAAAGATTAAAGGCACAAGGAGAAGGGGACAACAGAGGATGAGATGGTTGGATGGCATCACTGGCTCAATGGGCATGAGTTTGAGTAAACTCTGGGAGTTGGTGATGGACAGGGAGACCTGGCGTGCTGGAGTCCATGGGGTCATAAAGAGTCAGACACGACTGAGTGACTGAACTGAACAGAACTAATACAAACCCAATAAGGGAAAATGAGAAAGATGCAGTTTTAGGTGAAGATGATTTTAAACTGACTGTAGGATATCACCATGGAGATATTATTCTTTTATCCAATATGTATAATAGCAGATCTGGAAAAGACAAGGTTACAATAGTTTTGGGCATCTATGGCAGATACAAGCTGAAGTAATAGAAATGAATTTTCCCAGGAAGAGTATATAAAATTCTAGAGAATGAGTATAAAGGCAAGGTGCATGGTGGAAGAAGGAATATGGTACACAAGTGATCATCAAGAAATATCTGTTGAGTGAGTGAATAAGTGAGTAAATGACTAAACCTAGGAAGGCTTGAGAAAACTAGCCTAAAAATGCCAACAGAGAATACATTTCAAGAATGACTTGTTAACAGTGCAAAATACTGAACAGGGGATAAGTAAGACTGACATATTCATTGGGCTGGACTATAAGCTGTTTGTTTAATTCATCTATCAGTAGATTATCCACACAATCTATATTTTATATTATGGGAAACTTTAGATGCATTTCCTCTTCAATAAAATCCTGGAGATTCTAACCATGCAATAAAATGAGGAATAAAAAGCATAATCACTGCAAAAGAAGAGACAAAATTATTATTGTTTCCATATTATTTCAATAAAAATCTAGGAAAGTCAGCAAACTATGATACTAAGAAGAGAGTTCAGCAAAGTTTCTATATTAAAGATTAGCAGAAACATTTTCTACATCAATTAACAATAGCAAATTAGAAAATGTTATAGTAAATATATACTATCCAAAGTAGGGAAATCAAGATGCCAGAGTAGGAGAATGTGGAGCTTATCCCCTCCAACAAACATACAAATTGTGTTTTGTGTGGAATCCTCATTGAAAACTAACTAAAAACAGTCAAGGTTTTACGAAAGATACACACATCATTGGGTAGGACAGGGAGAAAAGCATCAGGTGAGGACTTGTGTTCCTGGGAGGAGACTAAGAGGAAAAGAGAGATTCCATGGGCAGACATATGAGGAAAGGAAATGGACTGAGCCACAGACTGGGCATCCCACTCTTGAGATCCTATGTGTAGGAAACTACTTTAAAGCTATTTTAAAAAACCACTTGGTAGTGGGTGGGGGATTCCCTGGTGGTTGAGTGGTAAAGCAGCCATCTGCCAGTGCAGGAGAGATGAATTCAATTCTTGATCTGAGAAGATCCCACATGCTGCAGAGCAACTAAGCCTGTGGAACACAACTATTGAACCTATGCTCTAGAGTCTAGGAGCTGAAACTACTGAGCCTAAGTACCACAACTATGGAATCCCCAGCACCCTAGAGACTATGCTCCACAACAAAAGAAACCACCACAATGATAAACTTGCATATCACAACCAGAGAGTAGTGCCCATTTGCTACAACTAGAGAATATCTTGTGCTACAACTGAGACCCAGCACAGACAAAAATAAATTAAAAATAATATTGTAAAATTTAGATTAAAAAAAATACTCAGCACAGCCAAAAATAAGCAAATATTTTAAATAAATAAATAAATAAATAAAAATAAAACCACTGGGATAGATAGAAAGACTAGAAAAAACCTGGACTTCACTTGTGAGGGCTGTGACTATGCTAACTTGTCCCCAAGATAGAGTGCAGAGATGTCTGCCCTTGTGGTTCCTGCTTTGTCATATTCCCCCACTTCAAGCCAAATGAACACCCTGGCCTGCTCACTCCAAGACACAGCTTGGCACTAGGTCTAGCATGGCCAAGTCCTTCTTAAAGACTCCACCTAGGACTGGAGAAGTGACCCAGGACCCCAGAATATAGTCCAGCTGGGCTAGTGGTGGCCACTGTCAGTGCTTACTCAAACAGCACCCTAGAGGCATCCCAGATTTCTGATGGCAACATGGCTGCCTGGGCTCCTGCAACCACCTGGACTGAGCTTACCAGTCTTAGCTAAGTTAGTGCTTTGGTTTCACCACTCTACACCACAGTTAAGCACTAGATCTGGAACAATAACAAAAAGGGAAAAGATGCAGCCATGGCTTACATCTGAGTGGAGGTGCAGATGCCTAAACAGGCAGTGCCTCAGACTTCTGTAAGTGCACAAGCCCCGTTTGCTTCAGTACTCCCCTCCTTTGTAGCAAAGGCTTCAGTATAGGGAGAAGAAAAAAACACACACTTAAAGAGAACAGAGCCAGCTGAGTCTGACTCTCAGGGCTTCCGCTCTAGCAACTTGGGAGCAAATTCAGCCCCTGATGAGGTGGTGATAGCCACTGAGTGGAAAATCCTCTGCATACCCTGCACAGACCCTAGCTCCTCCATTACTAGTCACAATCCTTACCAATGTGGTGGTGGCCAACTCATCCCAAGGAAAGATGTGACTGGCATTCACATCAAATTCTGCCCCCTCCCCTATGAAAGACATTGGGCACTAACAATCTACACAGGGATGCTCCCTCATAAGAACACCACTTTAATACCACAATAACTGTTTCACCTAAATTTAAAAAGACAGTAAAAGTTAAATGAAATGAAAAGGCAGGAGAACAGCTCTCAATTGGAAAAGCAAGAGAAAATCCCTGAAAAAAATGAAAGAGATAAAATGCCTATCAGCCAATGAATTAAAAATATTAATAATAAAAATGCTAATTGAATTAGAAAATAAAATTAATCTAAGCACAGATCATTTTAACAGAGAACTAGAAAATATAAAGAAGACCCAATCAAAAATACATCATTCAATATCTGAGTTAAAAAAACACTCTTAAGGCAGTAAATAACATTAAATGACACAGATTAACACATAAGTGATCTGGAAGATAGAAAAATGGAAATCATCCAATCAAAACAACAGACAGAAAGAAAGAAAAGAAAGTGGCACCTGAGATTAATAGAATAACACTAACGTTTGCATTATAGGAATTCCAGAAAGAGAAGAGAGAATATTATATCCAAAAATGCAAATACACATTCTTTTCAAGTACAGACATAATGTTCTACAGGACAGATTAAAAAAAAAAAAAAGTCTCAACAAATTTAAGAGCATAGAAGTTATATCAAGCATTTTGTCTGAACACAACAGTGTGAAACTAGAAATCAAATACAGAAAAAAAATGGTAAAAAGACAAACAAATGGAGATTAAACAACATGCTATTAGAAGACTAGTATATCTCATTAGAACTGAGTCAAATTTATTCTTTTTAAGAGCTGAGTAGTATTCCATAGTGTATATGTACCACAGCTTTCTTATCCATTCATCTGCTGATGGACATCTAGGTTGCTTCCATGTCCTGGCTATTATAAACAGCGCTGCAATGAACATTGGGGTACATGTGTCTCTTTCAATTCTGGTTTCCTTGGTGTGTATGCCCAGCAGTGGGATTGCTGGGTCATAAGGCAGTTCTATTTGCAATTTTTTAAGGAATCTCCACACTGATTTCCATAATGGCTGTACTAGTTTGCATTCCCACCAGCAGTGTAAGAGGGTTCCCTTTTCTCCACACCCTCTCCAGCATTTATTGCTTGTAGACTTTTGGATCGCAGCTATTCTGACTGGTGTGAAATTGGAACCAATTATACAGAGTGAAGTAAGCCAGAAAGAAAAACACCAATACAGTATACTGACACATATATATGGAATTTAGAAGACAGTAATGATGACCCTGTATGTGAGACAACCAAGAGACACAGAGGTATAGAGTGGACTTTTGGACTCGGAGGGAGAGGGAAAGGGTGAGATGGTTTGGGAGAATGGCAATGAAACGTATATTTTCGTGTAAGAAACGAAGCGCCAATCTATGTTCAATGTAGGATGCAGGATGCATGGGGCTGATGCACAGGATGATTCAAGTAGAGGATGTGGGGTGGGAGGTGGGAGGGGGCTTCGGCATTGGGAGATTGTGTTCACCTATGGCTGATTTGTGTCAATGTATGGCAAAACAAATACAGTATTGTAATTTAAAATAAATAAATAAATAAATTTAAAAAAAAAGAAGACTAGTATATCAATATAGAATGGATATTTCTTTGATTTTGCAAAAAGAAATAAAGAAATACCTCAAGACAAATGAAAGTGGAAAAACAAATTTCCAAAATCTATGGGATGAAGCAAAGACATTTCTGAGAGAGAAGTTCATAGCAATAAGCCTTCTTCAAGAAATAAGAAAAATCTCAAATAAGAAGCCTAAACTATCAGCTAGAAATAGTAAATAAAAGAAGAAACAAAGCCCAAGGTCAGCAGAAGAAGGAAATAATAAAGATGAGAGAGTAAATAAATAATATAGAGATCAAAAATAACAGAGAAGATCAACGAAACTAATAACTCATATTTTGAAAAGATAAACAAAGTTGATAAATCCTTAATCATGCTCACCAAGAAGAAAAGAGAGAGGAAATAACAGAGGATAAATAGTAACTGATATCTCAGAGACACACACACAAGAAAATCATAAGAGAATACTATTAAGAGTTATAAGCCAAAAAATTGGACAATTTAATAGAAATAGACAAACTTCTAGAAACATATGACCTGCCAAGACTGAATCAAAAGGAAAGTACAATTTGAATGGATTGATCACTAGAAGTGAAATTATATTTGTTCTTTAAAAAACCTCCCAACAAACAAAAGTCCAGGGCTGGACATCTTCAAATTGGAGTTCCATCAGATATATAATGAAGAATACCTAGGCTTTTCAAAGCATTAAAAAAACTGAGGCTGAGGGACCACTTTCAAACTCATTCTATGAGGCCAATAGTACTCTGATACCTAAACAAGAAAAATATAAGAATATAAAATTACAGTCCAGTATCTTAAAAAATATAGATGCAAAAATCCTCATCAAAATGTTAGCAAATGTAATACAACAATACATAGAATCATAAGCCACACTCACACTGGATTATTCTAGGTCACAAGGATGGTTCAACATACACAAATCAAGTAAATTGATATAAAATATTAACAAAGGAGAGGTAAAATTTTATGATCATCCGAATAGACAAAAACATTTAACAAAAATATATTTATCTATTCATGATAAACAGTACCTTCAATATGTGCCTAGAAGGCACATATCTCAATATGATAAATGTCATTTATAACAAACCAACTCTTAACATAGTACTCTTATGAAAAGTTGAAAGCCTTTCCATTAACATCAGGAACAAGCCAAGGATGCCCACTCTTGCCACGTCTATGGAACAGAGTATCAGAAATCCTAGTCACAGAAATAAGACAAGAAAGAGAAATAAAATGTGTCCAAATAAGGAGGTATATGCAGATGACACCACCCTTATGACATGAAGCAAAGAGGAGCGAAGAGCTTCTTGAAAGTGAAAGAGGAGAGTGAAAATTTGGTTTAAAATTCAACATTCAGAAAACAAAGATCAAGGCATCTGGTCTCATCACTTCATGGCAAATAGATGGGGAAACAGTGAGAGACTTTATTTTCTTAGGCTCCAAAAGCATTGTAGATAGTGACTGAAGCCATGAAATTAAAAGATGCTTGCTCCTTGGAAGAAAAGCTACTGCCAACCTAGACAACATATTGAAAAGCAGAGACATTACTTTGCAGACGAAGGTCCATCTAGTCAAAGCTATGGTTTTTCCAGGAGTCATGTATGGATGTTGAGAGTTGGACCATTAAGAAACTTGAGTGCTGAAGAACTGATGCTTTCAACTGTAATGCTGGAGAAGACTATTGAGAGTCTCTTGGACCATAAGGTATCAAACCAGTCAACCCTAAAGGAAATCAGACCTGAATATTAATTGGAAGGACTAATGCTGAAGATGAGGCTCCAATACTTTGGTCACCAGATGCAAAGACCCAACTCACTGGAAAAGACCCTGATGCTAGGAAAGACTGAAGGCAGGAAGAGAAGGAGACTACAGAGGATGGGATTGTTGGATGGCATCACCTACTCGATGGACATGAATTTGTCCATAGAGAAGCTTGGCATGTTGCAGTCCATGGGGTCACAAAGATTCAGACATGATTGAGTTAGCAAACAACAACGACCTATGTTCAACTAACTATGACAAAGAAAACAAGAATATGCAATGGTAAGAAAGACAGTCTTTTCAATAAGTGGTCCTGGAAAATGGGAAAACCACATTAATTAATCACATCATAAACAAAAATATACTAAAAATGGGTTAAAGACCTAAATATAATATCTGAAACCTTAAAACTAGAAGAGAACATAAGCAGAACAATATTTGACATACATTGTAAAAAATATTTTCTTGCATCAGTCTTCCAAGAGAGATGAAATAAAAATAAACACAGGGGATCTAATTAAACTTAAAAGCATTTTTAAGGAAATGCAAAGGAAACCATTGTCAAAAAGAAAAATAACCTACAAATGAGGTTTACAACCAACCAAAGGAAAAATTTCTGCAATAATGTAACCCACAAAGGATTAATATCCAAAACACAAATAGCTCATACAACTCATTATTTAAAAAGGAAAAAACACCCCAATCAAAAAATAGCTAAACACCTTGAATATAAATTTCTTCAAAGAATGCATACATACAGATGGCCAACTGGCACATGAAAACATGCTCAACATTTCTAATTATTAGAGAAATGAATATTAAAACCATAATGCAGTGTCACCTTACACTAGTCAGAATGGCTATTATCAAAAAATCTATAAATAATAGATGTTGGAGAGGATGTGCAGAAAAGGGAATCCTTGTACAGTGTTGGTGGGAATGTAAATTGATGCAGCCAAATAGAACCACCACTTGACCCAGGAATTCCACTCCTGGGTATACATCCAGGAAAAATAAAATACTAATATGAAAATATTCATACACTGCAATGTTTATAGCAGCACTTTTACAATAACCAAAGCATTGAAGCAACCCATGTACTCATTAACATATGACTGAAATAAGAATATATAAATAGGTAGATAGATAAACACACAAAGGAATATGATCATCCATAAAAAGAATAAAATGCTGCCATTTATCACAATAGAAATGGACATAGAGTTTATGCTTCATGAAATGTCAGAGAAAAACAAATACTGCATGATATCATTTATACACACGAATCCAAAAATAATACAAATTAATGTATATGCAAAACAAAAATAGATTCATATGGCCAAAGGGGAAAGAGGGTAGGGAAGAAACAAAATAGTGGTATGGGACTAACAGATACAAATGATGAAATATGAAATAGATAAGTAAGAAGAATATAATCTATAGTTGAGGGAATAGTACCCATTACATTATAATAACCTATAATGGAATATAATGTGCAAAAATACTGGATCAATATGCTCTACATTTGAAAGACACAATAATTTAAATCACTATACTTCAATGAAAATACAAAAATAGACAATCATACTATTTAAAATAGACAAGAATGTATTAAAATATTTAGCAATTAACAAATTATTCACAAAATTTGATAATTAAAAAGGAAAAATATTATTTTTAAGTAGAATATGAGAAACTGGTTCACAAATTTGAGTGATCACACCATTGTGATTATCTGGGTTATGAAGATCTTTTTTATACAGTTTTGTATATTCTTGCCACCTCTTCTTAATATCATCTGCTTCTGTTAGGTTTATACCATTTATGTCTTTTATTGAGCCCATCTTTGCAGGAAATATTCCCTTGGTATCTCTAATTTTCTTGAAGAGATCTCTGAGGTGAGGTGAAGTCGCTCAGTCGTGTCCAACTCTTTGCGATCTCATGGACTATAGCCTACAAGGCTCTTCTGTCCATGGGATTTTTCCAGGCAATAGTACTGGAGTGGGTTGCCATTTCCTTCTCCAGGGGACCTTCCCAACCCAGGGATAGAACCCAGGTCTCTCACGTTGTAGACAGACGCTTAACCATCTGAGCCACTAGGGAAGTCTTTCCCATTCTACTGTTTTCCTCTATTTCTTTGCATTGATCACTGAAGAAGACTTTCTTATCTCTCCTTTATTTTTATCTTTATTCTTATTTTTATCTTATATCCTTTATTCCTATCTCTGCTATTCTTTGGGACTCTGCATTCAAATGGATATATCTTTCATTTTCTCCTTTGCTTTTCTCTTCTCTTCTTTTCACCCATTACCAATTTGTAAGGCCTCCTCAAACAGCCATTTTGCTTTTTTGCATTTCTTTTCCATGGGGATGGTCTTGATCCCTGTCTCCTGTACAGTGTCTCGAACCTCCATCCAAAGTTCTTCAGGCCCTCTGTCTATTAGATCTAGTCCCTTAAATCTTCTCACTTCCACTGCATATTTATAAAAGATTTGATTTAGGTCATACCTGAATGGTCTAGTGGTTTTTCCCACTTTCTTCAGTTTAAGTCTGAATTTGGTAATAAGGAGTTCACAGTCTGAGCCACAGTCATCTCCCGGTCTTGTTTTTGCTGACTGTATAGAGCTTTTCATCGTTGGCTGCAAAGAATATAATCAATCTGATTTCAGTGTTGACCATCTAGTGATGGCCATGTGTAGAGTCTTCTCTCGTGTTATTGGAAGAGGGTGTTTGCTATGACCAGTGTGTTCTTTTGGCAAAGCTCAATTAGCCTTTGCCTTACTTCATTCTGTACTCTGAGGCCAACTTTGCCTGTTATTTCAGGTGTTTCTGGACTTCCTGTTTTTTGGTTTTTATTTTTATTTTTTAATCCCAGTCCCCTGTAATGAAAAGGACATCTTTTTTGGGTGTTAGTTCTAAAAGGTCTTGTAGGTCTTCATAGAACCATACAACTTCAGCTTCTTCAGTGTTACTGGTTGGGGCATAAACTTGAATGGAATGGTTTGCCTCGGAAATGAACAAAGGTCATTCTGTCGTTTTTGAGATTGCATCCAAGTACTGCATTTCAGACTCTTTTGTTGACTATGATGGCTACTCCATCGTAATCATCATTTCTTCTAGGGATTCCTGCCCACAGTAGTAGATATAATGGTCATCTGAGTTAAATTCACCCATTCCAGTCCATCTTAGTTTGCTTATTCCTAGAATGTTGACATTCACTCTTGCCATCTCCTGTTTGATCACTTCCAATTTTCCTTGATTCATGGACCTAACATTCCAGGTTCCTATGCAATATTGCTCTGGATGGGGAAACAGTGGACACAGTGGCTGATATTAAGAAAACTCAACTATGTGCTATCTACAAACACTCACTTTAGATGTAAGGATATATATATCCTGAAATTAAAAGTATGATAAAAGATGTTGTATATAAATGGCAAACAGAAGAGAGCATGAGAAAATAGACTTCAAGTCAAAAACTTGTTAGAGAAAAAGATGGAAATTATATGATGATTAGAGAATCAATTATTCTGGAAGATACACGTGTGTGTGTATGTGTGTGTGTGTGTGTGTGTTTACCCAGTGTTAGAGCACTTAAAAATGTAAAGCAAAAATTGACAGAACTAAAGTATGAAACATACAGTGCAACAATAATAGTAAGAGAATTCAATATCCCTCTTTCAACAATGAAACTATAATATATAGATTAAAACAACCAGATGGACTACTAATAAAGTAGTAGTGGAGTGACTAGCTCTGTAAATATTTGAAGCCAGTAGATATATACAGAAGATTCCACCCAATAGTAATAACTTCATATTCTTCTCAAGTGGGCATTGAAGATTCTCTAGGAATCTTGAGCTAGAACTTATTAGCCTAAAAAAAAATATTTTACAACAATTGAAATAATATCTTCTGAAAAAAATAGAATGAAACTAAATATCATTAACAGAGAAAAATTAGAAAATTCACAAATATATGGAAATTTAACAATACAGTCCTGAACAACCAGTCAAAGAAGGAATTAAAAGGGAAAACAGAAAATACCTTGAGACAGTTACAATATAAACACAACATATCATAACATACAGCAAAAACAGTGCTAAGTGAAAAGTTTAGAGTGAAAGATTCAAGCATTTAAAAGGAGGAAAAACCTCAAATATATAACAAAATTTGCATCACAACTAAAAAAACACAGCAGAAATATATGAAATAGACTAGAAAAACAATGAAAAAAATCAAAACTAGATTTTTTTTTAAATTGAAGAGCATCTAGCTACACCAAGAAAAATGAGAGAATAAGCAATAAATTCAGAAGTAAAAAGGAGACATTAAAATTGATGCCACAGATATTTTAAAATGGTCATAAGAGACTACTTTGAGCAGAAAGTTGGATAACCTCTAAGAAACATACAATGTATGAAGAATAAATCATGGAGTAATGGAAAACCTGATCAGATCAATAATGATTAAGGACATTGAGTCAGTACTCAAAACCACCCAACAAAGAAATGCCTGAACCAGATAACTTCATAGGTGAATTCTACAAAATATTTAAAGAAGGATTAATGCCAATCATTCTCAAATTTTGAAAAAATAAAAATAAATGAATAGGAAAAAATAAAAGCTCTCCAAATTAATTTCATGAGAACAGAATTACCATGATACCAAAGCCAGGAAAAAAAAAAAAACCTACAAAAAAAGAAAACCACAAGCTAATATTCATGATAAAAAGTGATGTAAAAATCCTCAACAAAATATTTAGCAAACTAAAATTAGCAATACCTTAAGAAAATCACATATTCTGACCAAATAAACTTTGTCGTTGAAATACAAGGTTTGTTTTACATAACATAAATCAATAAATATGATACCTCAATTTAAAAGAATGAAGGGTAAAAATTGTATAATTAACTCAATAGATGCAGGAAAATTTCTGACAAAATTCAACACACTTTCATAATAGAAAATCTCAACACACTAGGCATAAAAGAATTTACCTCAACATAATAAAGGCCATATATGCAAGCCTACATCTAAAATCATACTTAACAATGAAAAACTGAAGTTTTCCTTTAAGATCAAGAATGAGATAAAGATACGCACTTTCACCACTCCTGTTCAAAATTCTACTGGAAATTCTAGTAAGGGCAATTAAGCAGGAATGGAAAAACACCCAAAGTAGACAGGAAAATATAAAGGTTTTGTTTGAATACAACATGCTGTTATATGCAGACTGGTTCTAAATAGGAAAAGGGGTACGTCAAGGCTGTATTGTCACCCTGCTTATTTAACTTATATGTAGAGTACATCATGAGGAATGCTGGACTGGAAGAAACACAAGCTAGAATCAAGATTGCCAGGGGAAATATCAATAACCTCAGATATGCAGATGACACCACCCTTATGGCAGAAAGTAAAGAGGAACTAAAAAGCCTCTTGATGAAAGTGAAAGAGGAGAGTGAAAAAGTTGACCTAAAGCTCAGCATTCAGAAAACGAAGATGATGGCATCTGGTCCCATCACTTCATGGCAAATAGACGGGGAAACAGTGGAAACAGTGTCAGACTATTATTTAGGGCTCCAGAATCACTGCAGATGGTGACTGCAGCCATGAAATTAAAGGACGCTTACTCCTTGGAAGGAAAGTTTTGACCAACCTAGATAGCACATTCAAAAGCAGAGACATTACTTTGCCGACTAAGGTCCATCTAGCCAAGGCTATGGTTTTTCCAGTAGTCATGTATGGATGTAAGAGTTGGACTGTGAAGAAGGCTGAACGCTGAAGAATTGATGCTTTTGAACTGTGGTGTTGTAGAAGACTCTTGAGAGTCCCTTGGACTGCAAGGAGATCCAGCCAGTGCATTCTGAAGATCAGCCTTGGGATTTCTTTGGAAGGAATGATGCTAAAGATGAAACTTCAGTACTTTGGTGACCTCATGTGAAGAGTTGACTCATTCGAAAAAACCCTGATGCTGGGAGAGATTAGGGGCAGGAGGAGAAGGGGATGACAGAGGATGAGATGGCTGGATGGCAGCACAGACTCTATGGACGTGAGTCTGAGTGAACTCCAGGAGTTGGTGATGGACAGGGAGGCCTGGCATGCTACTATTCATGGGGTTGCAAAGAGTTGGACACGACTGAGCGACTGAACTGAATTATATGTAGAAAAGTCTAAAGACTACCAAAATTTGAAAAACAAATAAATTACTCAGTATAACTGGAGGATACACAGTCAATATCCAAAAAAAAAAAAAAAAATCTGTCGCATTTTTATTCACTAACAACAAGTAATATAAAAATAAAATTTAAAAAATAATCACATTTAGAATATCATCAAAAGGAATAAAGTAGTTTTTAATAAATTTAACCAGAGATTAAAAACTTTTACACTGGAAACTACAAAAATTGAAGAAAGAAATAAAGAAGATATAAATGAATGGAAAGATATTCAATTATTAAAATGCTTTTGCCACTCGAAGTGATTTATATATTCAATTAAATCCCTATCAAAATACCAATGACGTTTTTAACACAAACAGAAAAAAATACATTCTAAAATTCATATGAAATTACAAAAGTCTTTGAATAGAACCAAAGTCAGAGACAAGATGGTGGAGTAGAAGGATGTGACTTCATCACTTCTTACAAAAAACACTGAATAACCACTGACAACAAAACACTAGAACTTACCAAAAGACCCTATATTCAAAGAATAATCCACAAAGAAATGATAGGAAGGGCAGAATCATGTCAGGAAGGGCGAATTCCTTATCTGTCATGTTTATGAACCACAAATTTGAAAATAATTGTACCACAGACTTTCCCCCACAGAAGTGAAAGTTCTGAGTCTCATGTGAGTCTCCCTGGGCTGGGGATCTGACAATGGGAGTAGGAACTTGAAGAGAATCTGGCTTTGAAAGCCAGCAGGATTTGACTGTTGTAATTCCATAGGTCTGGGGGACACAGAAACTCTGCACTTTGAGGGTGCACAAGGTCTCATGTGCACTAGGGCCCAGATAAAAGAGCAGTAAACTTATAAAGAACAGGGCCAGACTTACTTGCTAGTATTGGAAAGTCTCTTGCAGAAGTAAGAGATTGCTCTGCCTCACTGTGGAGACAAAGACCCCGGCAGCAGCAATTCAAGGAAGTAGTCATTGGTGTGAGCCCTCTGGGAGGCCACCATTTTCTTACCAAAACTTGGCCCAACCAGTAGCCTGCAGGCTATAGTTCTAATGCCTCAGGCAGGAACACAGTCCCCACCCATCAGCATACAAGCTACTTAAAGTCTTCCTAAGCCAGTAGTCCTCTAGACAAGTTCTCTGGCCTAGCCCTCCCCACAAAATGGACAAGATCTATCTTCACCCACCAGTGGGCAGGAACCAGTCCCTCACACCAGAAAGGCTATATGAGCCTCTTAGACAGCATCATCCAACAGAAGTCAGATAGCAGAAGCAAGAAACACTATACCCCTACAGCCTGAAGAACAAAAACTGCAGTCACAGAAAATTACACAAAATGAGTTGCCCAGATGAAGGAACAAGATAAAAACCCATAAGGACAACTAGATGATCACCATCTACCAGGAAGAGAATTCAAAGTAATGATAGTAAAGATAATCTAAGGTCTCAGAAAAAGAATGGAGACACATTTTGAGAAGACACAAGAAATGTTTAATAAAGACCTAGAAAAACTAAGGAAAATATATGAACAACACAATTACTGAAATGAAAAATATGCTAGAAGGAATCAATAGCAGAATAAGTGAGGCAGAAGAACAGATAAATGATCTGGAAGATGGAATGGTGGAAATCACTACCATGGATCAAAATAACGATAAAAAGACTGAAAAAAAAAGAAGACAACATAGGGGCTCTTTGGGACAATTTTAAATGTACCAACATTCACATTATAGGGGGTCCAAGAAAGAGAACAGAGAAAGAAAATTCCCCCAAAAATATTTGAGGAAATTAGTAGCAGAAAACTTCCCTAATATGAGAAAGAAAGCAATCACCCAAGTCCAAGAAGTGCAGATATTCCTGGGAACAATACAGCCAAAGACGAAACATACCAAGACACATAGAAATCAAATTGACAAATATTAAAGATGAAGGAAAAATATTAAAAACAACAAGGGAAAAATGACAAATACCTGACAAGGAAACTCCCATAAGGATATCAGCTGACTACTCAGCAGAAACTCTGCAGGCCAGAAGGGAGTGATATTATATATTTAAAGTGATTAAGGGAAAGACCTTTAACCAAGAATATTCTATCCAGCAAAGCCCTCATCCAGATTTGATACAGAAACAAAAGTCTTCACAGACAAGACAAACACTAACAGAGTTCAGTAGTAACAGATCAGCTTTGCAACAGTTGCTAAAGAAACTTTTCTAGGCAAAGGAGACCAGCAACTCAAAACAACCTTGTACATATATAGACTATTATATCAAAACCTCATGGAGGGACTTATCTGGTTGTCTAGTGGTTAAGACTTTTCTTTCCTTCAGAGTGTGCAGGTTCAGTCCCTGATTGGGGAGCTAAGTTCCCACCTGCCTAGTGGTCAAGAAATCAAAACATAAAACAGAAGCAATATCATAACAAATTCAATAGATATTTTAAACAGTTGAACACATCAAAAAACATTTTTTTAAACCACATTAAAAAAAAAAAAAAACCCTCATCGCAACTGTAAGTTCCCAAACTACAATAGATATAAACATGAACACTAAAAGTAACACAAACAAATACTAAAGATTGTCATCAAACTGCAAAAGGACAAAAGAGGAAGGGGAAAACAAAAAACACAAACCCAAACAATTAAGAAACTGGCCAGGTGGCTCAATGGATAAACACTCTGCCTGCAATAGGAACGCACACATCAATAAATACCTTAAACATAAATGGGTTAGATGTTCCAACCAAGATATAGACTGGTTGAATTGATACAAAAATAAGAAATATATTTATGCTATCAACAAGAAATCAAGTTCAGATCTAGGACACAGATGATAAGTGAAAGGATTAAAAATAATTTAAAAAGCTGGAGTAGTAATACCATGACATACAAAATATACTTTAAAATAAATAATTTTATAAGAAACAAAGAAAGATCTCCCAGTGCCAAAGATTGTGGACACATGTGGCTGATTCATGTCAATGTATGGAAAAAACCAATACAGTATTGTAAAGTAGAATAAAGTATTAAAAAAATTAAAATAAAATAAATAAAAACTAAAAAAATAAGAAACAAAGAAAGATTATAGATTGATTCAAAGTATCAGGGATTGATCCAAGAAGATTAGCAATTATTAATATACATGCACCCAACACAAGAGCACCTCAGTACATAAGGCAAATACTAACTGTCATGAAAGGAGAAATTAAAAGTAACCAATAATAGTGGAGGACTTTAACAACCCACTTTCATCAATGCATAGCTAATCCAGATAGCAAATCCATAGGAAAACACAGGTCTTAAATGGCACGTTACACGCAGATGGACTTAACTGATATTTAAATAGATGTGGAAAAATGAAAACAGTGACACATTTTATTTTCTGGGATTCCAAATCACTGTGGATGGTGACTATAGTCATGGAATTAAAGAACTTGCTCTTTGGAAGAAAGGCTATGTCGAACCTGGACAGCATATTAAAAAGCAGAATATAGTCAAAGCTCTAGTCAAAACTGGAGCTAGTCATGTATGCTGTTGCTGCTGCTGCTAAGTTACTTCAGTCATGTCTGACTCTGTGCGATCCCATAGACGGCAGCCCATCAGGCTTCCCCGTCCCTGGGATTCTCCAGGTAAGAACACTGGAGTGAGTTGCCATTTCCTTCTTCAAGTCATGTATGGATGAGATAAAATCAATAAATACCTAGACAAATATACAAATGAAATCATGATGATTTCAAACCTATGAGATTCAACAAAAGAGGTTTTAGAGTAGTGGTACCAAGATGGTGGAGAAATAGGATGGGGAGACCTCTTTCTCCCCAACAAATGCATCAAAAGGTAATCTGTGTGCAGAGCAACTCCCACAGAACAACTTCTGAATGCTGGTGGAGGACCCAGATGCCCAGAAAAGCAAACCAGTCTCCTCTGAATGAGGTGTGGTGTGCTTTAGTCACTCAGTCATGTCTGAGTCTTTGCATCCCCATGGACTGCAGCCCACTGGGCTCCTCTGTCCATGGGATTTCCCAGGCAAGAATACCAGGTGAGTAGCCATTTCCTTCTCCAGGGAATCTTCCTGACCCAGGGATTGAACCCAGGTCTCCTATATTGCAGGAAGATTCTTTACCATGTGAGCCACTTAGGAAGCCTTGGAATGAGGTAGGGCAAATGATAAAGAGAAAAGAGAGACAAAGAATTTGGGGCTGGGAAACTGTCTTGAGGAGGGATTCATGATGGAGGATAATTTTTCACAGAATAGGAAACCCTCTCACAGGCTGGGTCAGTGGGGGAGCTTAGGAACCTCAGAGGGAAGTGTAACTGAGAAAATTCACCACAGAAATTATGCCAATGGCAATTACCAGCCAAGAAGTGGCTCACAGGCTTGCATCTGCCCACAGTGAGTGGGGGCTGGATGTGGAGGCACAGGCTGCATTGTCAGTCCTCAGAGAAAAGACCAGGGTTGAATGCCTTGAGGACACACTGAGAGGGCTAATGTGACAGCGCAGACAGAACAGGGAAACCTTGGGGAACACTAGAGAAACAAAAGACCATTCCCACAGTAAGGACTTAATGCTGCACTCTGACCCTTGATGTGCTCACAAAATAAAGGATTGTGCCATAGGCAATAACAAAGGGGTACAAGCTGGCTGTCATTTATAGCCCTTGTGGCAGAGAGGCAGGTGCACGACAGCCAGAGGTGGAAGACAAGGGGCTGCTGTAATCCTAGACATGGCATCTATAGCCAAGATGTGAGCAGACATCCAGTTGCTACCCATGTCTTCCTGGGATCCACGGTAGTTCAGATCTGCCAGGAGTATCATAGCCTGAGACCAACTCCTCTGAAGAGATGCATGGCCCACCTGGGACTGTGCCCCAGTGGCACAGATGGGAGCCTGAGTGGTATGGTCCTGGGAGGTGCATGCCCATTTTGCATGATCACATTGTGACCCCCCTCCCCCACACACACACCATGTAGTCCAGCCACTGGGAGCACTCCTCACACATGCCAGCAGCATTTGCAGTGTTCCTCCCTCTCCACAGAATAACTGAGCAAGTGAGCAATAACTGAGCAACTGAATAATGAGCCACTTTCGCCTCTTCATATCAGGGTGCAGTTAAGAAACAGAAGAGATACTTGCAAGCAGAAACGGTCAATATGAGCAAAGTAAAAGAACACAACACTGAACATTAACAGACAGGCTGTACAAAGCCATACCAAAATCATAGACAACCAAAAACTCACTATTGGACAATGCACTGCCCTCCAGAGAGATGAGATCCAGAGCCATCAATGAGAACACAGACTTGAGTTCCATCAACCAAGAAAATTGCACAAGCCACTAGTCCAAACCCACTCACAGGGAACAGACCACAATTAAGAACTATGACACTCCAGCTTGCAGAAAGGAGATCCCCAAATACAGCAAACTAAACAAAATATAAAGGCAAAGACATAACTAGGAGGTGAAGGAACAAGATAAAATAAATCACCAAGACAAACAGAAGAAAAGGAAATAGGGAATATACCTGGAATAGAATTCAGAATGATAGTAAAGATGACCCCCAAATCTTGAAAACAAAATGGAGATACAGATAAATAGACTAGAGACACGGATTGATAAAATGCATAAAATGGTCAACAAGGATCTAGAAGAGATAAAGAACAGTCAATCGATAATGGAAAGTGGAATAACTGAGATTAAAAACACTGTGAAGAGAACCAACAGTAGAGGCAGAATAAAGGATAAGTGAGCTGGAAGATAGAATGATGGAAATAAAGCAGATCAGAATAAAGAAAAGAGAAGAACAATAAATAAGTGAAGCATCAGTGACCTCTCGGACAATTTGAGGTACTGAAATTGGTTAAGCACCCCAACATTTGTCTCATAAGCATCCCAGAAGAAGAAGACAAAAGGAAAGGACATGAAAAAATATTTGAGTGGATAATATTCAAAAAATTCCTAATATGGGGAAGGAAATAGCCTCCTAAGTTCAAGAAATCCAGAGAGTCCCATACAGGGAAAATCCGAAGGAGAAACATACAAAGACACATACTAATCAAACTAACAAAAATTAAACACAAAGAGCAAATATTAAAAGCAGCAAGGGAAAAGCAACAAATAACATACAATAGAATCCCAATAAGGCTAACAGTTGATCTTTCAACAGAAACCCCACAGGCCATAAGGAAATAGCAGGATATACTTAAAGTGATGAAAGAGAAACATCTACAACTAAGATTATTCTACTGAGCAAGGATTTCATTCAGATTCGAAGGAGAAATTGAAAATTTTACAGAAAAGCAAAAGCTGAGAGAACTTAACATCACCAAACCAACATTTCAGCAAATGCTAAAGGATCTTCTCTAAGTAGGAAACACAGACAAGGCCTATATAAAATAACCAAAACAATTAAGTAAATGGTCATGGGATTATCAGTTCAGTTCAGTCACTCAGTCATGCCTGACACTTTGCGACCCCATGTATTGCAGCATGCCAGGCCTCTCTGTCCATCACCAACTCCTGGAGTTCACTCAGACTCATGTCCATTGAGTCAGTGATGCCATCCAGCCATCTCATCTTCTGTTGTCCCCTTCTCCTCCTGCCCCCAACCCCTCCCAGTATCAGAGTCTTTTCCAGTGAGTCAACCATTCTCATGAGGTGGCCAAAGTACTGGAGTTTCAGCTTTAGCATCAGCCCTTCCAATGAACACTCAGGACTGATCTCCTTTAGAATGGACTGGTTGGATCTCCTTGCAGTCCAAGGGACTCTCAAGAGTCTTCTCCAACACCACAGCTCAAAAGCATCAATTCTTCAGTGCTCAGCTTTCTTCACAGTCCAACTCTTACATCCATACATGACCACTGGAAAAACCGTAGCCTTGACTAGACAGACCTTTGTTGGCAAAGTAATGTCTCTGCTTTTGAATATGCTATTTAGGTTGGTCATAACTTTCCTTCCAAGGAGTAAGCATCTTTTAATTTCATGGCTGCAGTCACCATCTGCAGTGATTTTGGATCCCCCAAAATAAAGTCTGACACTATTTCCAGTGTTTCCTCATCTATTTCCCATGAAGTAATGGGACCAGGTGCCATGATCATATACTCATTAATAATTAGCTTAAACATAAGTGAGTTAAATGCTCCAATCAAAAGACTTTGACTGGCTGACTGGATAAAAAAATAAGACCCCTGTATATGCTGCCTACAAGGGACCTACAAGCTTTATATGATATATTGGACCAGTTAGACCTAACTGATATCAACAGGCAGTTCATCTAAAAAAAATGCAGTTCGCCTTTTTCTCAAGTGCACATAATATACTCTCCAGGATAGATCACATTCTGGGCCACAAATCAAGCCTTGGTAAATTTTTTTAAAATTAACATATTTCTAAGCTGCATTTTTTATCATCTTGCTGTAAGATTATATATCAACTACAGGAAAAAAAAAAAGCTATAAAAACACAAACACAAATGGCAACCCACTCCAGTACTCTTGCCTGGAAAATACCATGGACTAAGGAGCCTGGTAGGTTACAGTCAATGGGGTTGCAAAGAGTTGGACATGACTGTGCGACTTCACTTCTTCACTTCACTTCATGGAGGCTAAACAACATGCTTCTGAATAACCAAGAGATGAGTGAATAAATAAAAATGAAATTAAAATATTCATAGAAACAAATGATAATGAAAGCATGAAAATCCAAAATTTATGGAATTCAGTAAAAGCATTGATAAGAGAAAAGTTCATAACAATATAAACCTACCTCAGAAACAAGAGAAACATCAAATAAAGAACATATTACATATAAAGCAACTAGAAAAAGAAGAAAGCACCCCAAAGTTAATAGATGTAAAGAAAGCATAAAGATCAGAGAAGAAACAAATTGAAAAGAAATGAAAGATCAATGAAACTAAAAGCTGGTTATTTGAAAAAATAAACAAAATAGATGACTCATTGGCCACACTCATCAAGAAAAAGAAATCAAGAACATGCAAATCAATAAAATTAGAAATAACAAAGAAGCTGCAACAGATGACAGAGAAATACAAAGGATCATAAAAGACTACTATGGGCAACTAAATGCCAATAGAATGCACAAGTTCTAAGAAATGGAAAAATTCTTAGAAAAGTATGAACTTCCAAAATTGAACCAGGAATAAATAAAAATATGAACAGATCACTCACAAGCATGGAAACTGAAACTGTAATAAAAATCTTCCAACAAACAGAAGTACTGACCTGACGACTTCACAGGTGAATTCTACCAAAAATTTAGAGAAGAACTAACACCTATTCTGCTCCAGTTCTTCCAGAAACTTGCAGAAGAAAGAAAACTCCCAAACTCATTCTCTGAGGATGCCATTATCCTGATACCAAAACCAGTCAAAAATACCACAAAAAAGAAAATACCAGGCCAATATAACTGACGAACATAGATGCAAAAATTCTCAACAAAATTCTATCAAACAAAATTCAACAACATATCGCAAATATCATACACCATTATCAAGTGGACTTTATCCCAGAGATGAAGGATTATTCAGTGTACTCAAATCAATCAATGTGATACACCATATTAATAAACTGAAAGATAAAATCAATACATTATCTCAATAGATGCATGGAAAGCCTTTGACAAAATTCAACACCCATTTATGATAAAAACTCTCCAGAAAACAGGCATAGAAGGCACATTGCTGTTGCTGTTGTTCAGTCACCCAGTCATGTCCTACTCTTTGTGACCCCATGGACTGCAGCATGCCAGGCCTCCCTGTCTCTCACCATCTCCTGCAGTTTGCCCAAGTTCATGTTCATTGCATAAGTGATGCCATCCAGCCATCTCATCCTCTGATGGTCTCTTCTCTTTCTGCCCTTAATCTTTCCCAGCTACAGGGACTTTTCCAAAGAGTCAGTTGTTCACATCAGATGACCAAAATATTGGAGTTTCAGCTTCAGCATCAGTGCTTCCAGTGAATATTCAGGGTTGATCTCCTTTAAGATTGGCTGGTTTGATCTTGCTGTCCAAGGGGCTTTCAGGAGTCTTCTCCAGCAACATGTTCAAGGGCATCGATTCTTTCGTGTTCTGCCTTCTTTATGGTCCAGTTCTCACAGCTGCGCATGACTACTGGGAAGACCATAGACTTGAATATATGGATTTTTTTTTTTTTTTTTTTTTTGCAGAGTAATATCTCTGCTTTTCAACACAGTGTCTAGGTTTTTCATCACTTTCCTGCAAAGAAGCAATCATCTTCTGATTTCATGGCTTCAGTCACAGTCCACATTGATTATGCAGTCCAAGAATAGAAAATCTGTCACTAATTACAACTTTTCCCCTTCCATTTTCCATGTAGTAATGGATCTGGATGCCATGATCTCAGTTTTTTAATACTTAGTCTTAAGCCAACTCTTTTACTCTCCTCCTACATCATCATCAAGAGGTTTTTAGTTCCTCTTCACTTTCTGCCACTAGAGTGGTATCATCTGCATATCTGTGGTTGTCGTTATTTCTTCCACCTTTCTTGATTCCTGCTTGTAACTCATTCAGCCTGATATTCCCCATGATGTGCTCAACATATAGTTTAAACAAACAGGGTGACAGCAGACAGCCTTGACTTACTCATTCCTTGATCTTGAACCAATCAGTTGTTCCATAAAGGGTTCTAATTCTTGCTTGTGACCTGCATACAGGTTTCTCAGAAGACAGGGAATATGGTCTGGTATTCCCTTATCTTTAAGAGTTTTCCACAGTTAGTCATGATACACGTAGTCAAAGGCTGTAGAATAGTTGGTAAATAGAGATAGATGTTTTTTTCCTGAAATTTCCTTGCTTTCTCTATAATCCAGCGAATGTTGAAATTTTGATCTCTAGTTCAGTTCAGTTCAGTCGCTCAGTCGTGTCTGACTCTGCAACACCATGAATCACAGCACGCCAGGCCTCCCTGTCCCTCACCAACTCCTGGAGTTCACTCAGACTCACATTCATCGAGTCAGTGATGCCATCCAGCCATCTCATCCTCTGTTGTCCCCTTCTCCTCCTGCCCCCAACCCCTCCCAGCATCAGAGTCGTTTCCAATGGGTCAACCCTTCACATGAGGCGGCCAAAGTACTGGAGTTTCAGCTTTAGCATCAGCCCTTCCAAAGAAATCCCAGGGTTGATCTCCTTCAGATGGACTGGTTGGATCTCCTTACAGTCCAACGGACTCTCAAGAGTCTTCTCCAACACCACAGTTCAAAAGCATCAATTCTTCGGTGCTCAGCCTTCTTCACAGCCCAACTCTTACATCCATACATGACTACTGGAAAAACCATAGCCTTGACTAGACGGACCTTAGTCGGCAAAGTAATGTCTCTGCTTTTGAATGTGCTATCTAGGTTGGTCATAACTTTTCTTCCAAGGAGTAAGCATTTTTAATTTCATGGCTGCAGTCACCATCTGCAGTGATTTTGGAGCCCCCAAAAATGAAGTCTGACACCATTTCCCCATCTATTTCCCATGAAGTGATGGGACCGGATGCCATGATCTTCATTTTCTGAATGTTGAGCTTTAAGCCAACTTTTTCACTCTCCTCTTTCCCTTTCATCAAGAGGCTTTTAGTTCCTCTTCACTTTCTGCCATAAATGTGGTGTCATCTGCATATCTGAGGTTATTGATATTTCTCCCGGCAATCTTGATTCCAGCTTGTGTTTCTTCCAGTCCAGCGTTTCTCATGATGTACTCTGCATATATGTTAAATAAGCAGGGTGACAATATACATACAGCCTTGACATACTCCTTTTCCTATTTGGAACCAGTCTTTTGTTCCATGTCCAGTTCTAACTGTTTCTTTCTGACCTGCATATAGATTTCTCAAGAGGCAGGTCAGGGGTCTGGTATTCCCATCTCTAGTTACTCTTTCTTTTTCAACACAGATATGACATCTGGAAGTTCTTGGTTTACATAATACTAAAGCTCAGCATGTTAAAAACTAAAAAAAAAAAAAAAAAAGCTTTTAAAACGTATTTACTTTTTAGTTGAAGGGTAATTGCTTTACAGAATTTTGTTGCTTTTTGTCATACCTCAACATGAATCAGCCATAGATATACATATATCCCCTCCATATTAAACCTACCCCCTATCTTCCTCCCCATCCCAACCCTCTAGATTGATACAGAGCCCCTGTTTGAGTTTTCTGAGACATACAACAAATTCCCACTGGCTATTTTATTTGTGGTAATGTAAGTTTCCATGTTACTCTCTCCATACATATCATCCTCTCCTCCCCTCTCTGCATGTCCATAAGTCTATTCTCTATGTCTGTTTATCCATTGTTGTCCTGCAAATAAATTATTCAGTACCATTTTTTCTAGATTCCATATATATCTGTTAGAATACGAGATTTACCCTTTTCTTTCTGACTTACTTCACTTTGTATAATAGTTTCTAGGTTCATCCAACTCATCAGAACTGACTCAAATGCATTCTTTTTTATGGCTGAGTAATATTCCATTGTGGAGAAGGCAATAGCACCCCACTCCAGTATTCTTGCCTGGAAAATCCCATGGATGGAGGAGCCTGGTGGGCTGTAGTCCATGGGGTCGCTAAGAGTTGGACACAACTGAGCGACTGCACTTTTAATTTTCACTCTCATGCACTGGAGAAGGAAATGGCAAGCCACTCCAGTGTTCTTGCCTGGAAAATCCCAGGGACAGGGGAGCCTGGTGGGGTGCCATCTATGGGGTCGCACAGAGTTGGACACAACTGAAGTGACTTAGCAACAGTACCAACAGCAACATTCCATTGTGTATATGTACCACTGTGTATATATAGCTTCTTTATTCATTCATCTGTTGATGGACATCTTGGTTGCTTCCATGTTTTAGCTATTGTAAACAGTGCTACATGAACAATGGCATATATGTGTCTTTTTCAATTTTGGTTTTCAGAGTATATGGCTCCGAGTTGGATAGCTCAGTCATATGGTGCTTTTATTCCTAGTTTTTTTAAAGGAATTTCCATACCATCTTCCATAGTGGCTGTATCAATTTATATTCCCACCAACAGTGCAAGACCATTCCCTTTTCTCCACACCCTCTCCAGCATGTACTGTTTGTAGACTTTTTGATGATGGTCATTCTGACTGGTGTGAAGTGATATTTCATCGTAGTTTTGATTTGCATTTCTCTAATAATGAATAATGATGAACATTTTTTCACATGTTTGTTAGCCATCTGTATGTCTTCTTTGGAGAAAAACCTGTTCAAGTCTTTTCCCCACTTTTTAATTGGGTTGTTTGTTTATCTGGTATTGAGTTGTATGAGCTGTTTGTATACTTTGGAAATTAATCTTTTGTCAGTTGTTTCATTTGCTATTATTTTCTCATATTCTGAGGGTTGTCTTTTCACCTACTAATAATTTCCTTTGCTGTGCAAAAGCTTTTAAGTTTAGTTAGGTCCCACCTGCTTACTTTTGTTTTTATTTCTGTTACTCTAGGAAATGGGTCATATAGGATCTTGCTTCAATTTATGTAATCGAGTGCTCTGCCTATGTTTTCCTCTAAGAGTTTTATAGTTTCTGATCTTACATTTAGGTTATTAATCAACATTGAGTTTATCTTTATGTTTGGTGTTAGGAAGTGTTCCAATTTTATTCTTTTACATGCCACTGTCCAGTTTTCCCAGCACCACTTATTTAAGAGGCTCTTTTTGCCCCATTGGATATTTTTGCCTCCTTTTTCAAAAATAAGGTATCCATAGGTGCATGGGTTTGTTTCTGCACTTTCTATCTTGTTCCATTCGTCTATGTTTCTGTTTTTGTGCCAGTACCATACTGTCTTGATGATTGTAGCCTTGCAGCATAATCTGAAGTCAGAAAAGTTGATTCCTCCAGTCCCATTCTTGTTTCTAAAGACTGCTTTGGATATTTGGGGCCTTTTGGGTTTCCGTATGAATTGTGAATTTTCCTGTTCTAGTTCTGTGAAAAATACCTTGGCAATTTGATAGAGGTCATATTGAATCTGTGGATTACATTTGGTGTATAGTCATTTTCACAATATTGATTCATCCTACCCAGGAACATGGAATATCTCTCCATCTGTTTATGTCATCTTTCATGTTGATGAAATAAGATGCTATGTTATCAGCATTTGAAATTTTCTATATTTAGTTCTTTTGTCTCCTTATGTAAGTTTATTCCTAGATGTTTTATTCTTTTTGTTGTCATAGTGAATGGGATGGATTCTTTAATTCCTCTTTCTTATTGTTCATTGTTAGTATCTAAAAATAAAAGTGATTTCTGTGTATTGATTTTGTATCATGTGATATTGTTAAATTCACTGATTAGTTCTAGTAATTTTCTGACAGTATCTTTAGGGTTTTCTATGTATAGTATCATGTCATCTGAAAACAGTGAGAGCTTTACTTCTTATTTTCCAATTTGGGTTCCTTTTATTTATTTATTTATTGTTGTTGTTGTTCTCTAATTTCTTTAGCTAGGACTTCCATGAATATGTTGAATAATATTGATGGGATCTTAGGGGGAATGCTCTCATTTTTTCACAATTGATAATAATGTTTGCTGTAGGTTTATCATATAAGACCCTTACTATGTGGCAGAAAGTGAAGAGGAGCTAAAGGGCCTCTTGATGAAAGTGAAAGAGGAGAGTGAAAAAGTTGGCTTAAAGCTCAACATTCAGAAAATGAAGATCATGGCATCTGGTCCCATCACTTCACGGCAAATAGATGGGGAAATAGTGGAAACAGTGTCAGACTTTATTTTGGGGGCTCCAAAATCACTGCAGATGGTGACTGCAGCCATGAAATTAAGAGACGCTACTCCTTGGAAGAAAAGTTATGACCAACCTAGATAGCATATTCAAAAGCAGAGACATTACTTTGCTGACTAAGGTCCGTCTAGTCAAGGCTATGGTTTTTCCAGTAGTCATGTATGGATGTGAGAGTTGGACTGTGAAGAAGGCTGAGCGCTGAAGAATTGATGCTTTTGAACTGTGGTGTTGGAGAAGACTCTTGAGAGTCCTTTGGACTGTAAGAGATCCAACCAGTCGATTCTGAAGGAGATGATCCCTGGGATTGCTTTGGAAGGAATGATGCTAAAGCTGAAACTCCAGTACTTTGGCCACCTCATGCGAAGAGTTGACTCATTGGAAAAGACTCTGATGCTGTGAGGGATTGGGGGCAGGAGGAGAAGGGGACGACCGAGGATGAGACGGCTAGATGCCATCACGGACTCGATGGACGTGAGTCTGAGTGAACTCCGGGAGATGGTGATGAACAGGGAGGCCTGCAGTGCTGCGATTCATGGAGTCGCAAAGAGTCAGACATGACTGAGTGACTGAACTGAACTGAACTGTATGTTGAGGTAGATTCCTCCTATGCACATTTTTTGAAGAGTTTTAGTAAAAAAATAAAAGGAGTTGAAATTTGTCAAAGGCTTTTTATGCATCTATTGAGATTATCATATGGTTTTTATCCTTCAGTGTGTTAATATGGTGTATCACATAGATTGATTTGCATATATAAAAAATTCTTATATTCCTGGAAGAAACCCAACCTAAAAAAAGGAAAATGGCTATCTGAGGAGGCCTTATAAATAGCTGTGGGAAGAATAGAGGCAAAAAACAAAGGAGAAAAAGAACAATATAAGCATCAGAATGCAGAGTTCCAAAGAATACGAAGGAGAGATAAGAAAGCCTTCCTCAGGGATCAATGCAAAGAAGTAGAAGGAAACAACAGGATAGGAGAGACTAGAAATCTCTTCAAGAAAATTAGAGATACCGACAGAACAATTCATGAGAAGATGGGCTTGATAAAGAACAAAAATGGTATGGCTCTAACAGAAGCAGAAGATATTAAGAAGAGGTGGCAAGAATACACATAAGAACTATACAAAATGATCTTCATGACCCAGATAATCACAATGGTGTGATCACTCAACTAGAGCCAGACATCCTGGAATGTGAAGTCAATCGGACCTTAGAAAGCATCACTACGAACAAAGCTAGTGGAGGGGATGGAATCCAGATTGAGCTATTTCAAATTCTAAAAGATGATGCTGTGAAAGTGCTTCACTCAATATACCAGCAAATTTGGAAAACTCAGCAGTGGCCACAGGACTGGAAAAAGTCAGTTTTCATTCCAATCCCAAAGAAAGGCAATGGCAAAAATGCTCAAACTACATCACAATTGCATTCATCTCACACGCTAGTAAGGTAATGCTCAAAATTCTCCAAACCTGGCTTCAGCAGTACGTGAACCATGAATTTCCAGATGTTCAAGCTGGTTTT
Organism: Nanger dama; assembly: GCA_917880005.1. Classification (NCBI taxonomy): domain Eukaryota; kingdom Metazoa; phylum Chordata; class Mammalia; order Artiodactyla; family Bovidae; genus Nanger; species Nanger dama. The sequence goes on from CAKJTW010000014.1 coordinate 19,432,740, forward strand.
AGAAAAGGCAGAGGAACCAGAGATCAAATTGTCAACATCTGCTGGATCATGGAAAAAGCAAGAGAGTTCCAGAAAAACATCTATTTCTGCTTTATTGACTATACCAAAGCCTTTGAGTGTGTAGATCACAATAAATTGTGGAAAACTCTGAAAGAGATGGGAATGCCAGACAACCTGACCTACCTCTTGAGAAACCTATATGCAGGTCAGGAAGCAACAGCTAGAACTGGACATGGAACAACAGACTAGTTCCAAATAAGAAAAGGAGTACGTAAAGGTTGTATATTGTCATCTTGCTTATTTAAGTTCTATGCAGAGTACATCATGAAAAACACTGGACTGGAAGAAGCACAAGGTGGAATCAAGATTGCTGGGAGAAATACCAATTACCTCAGATATGCAGATGACACCACCCTTATGGCAGAAAGTGAAGAGGAACTAAAAAGCCTCTTGATGAAAGTGAATGTGGAGAGTGAAAAATTTGGCTTAAAGCTCAATATTCAGAAAACGAAGATCATGGCATCCAGTCCCATCACTTCATGGCAAATAGATGGGGAAACAGTGGCTGACTTTATTTTTTTGGGTTCCAAAATCACTGCAGATGGTGACTGCAGACATGAAATTAAAAGACACTTACTCCTTGGAAGGAAAGTTATGACTAATCTACATAGCATATTCCAAAGCAGAGACATTACTTTGCCAACAAAGTTCTGTCTAGTCAAGGCTATGGTTTTTCCAGTGGTCATGTATAAATGTGAAAGTTGGACTGTGAAAAAAGCTGAGCACTGAAGAATTGATGCGTTTGAACTGTGGTGTTGGAGAAGACTCTTGAGAGTCCCTTGGACTGCAAGGAGATCCGACCAGTCCATTCTAAAGATCGGTCCTGAGCATTCACTGGAAGGACTAATGCTAAAGCTGAAACTCCAGTACTTTGGCCACCTCGTGCAAAGAGTTGACTCATTGAAAAAGACTCTAATTCTGGGAGGGATTAGGGGCAGGAGGAGAAGAGGATGATAGAGGATGAGATGGCTGGATGGCATCACCAACTCGATGGACGTGAGTGAGTGAACTCTGGGAGTTGGTGATGGACAGGGAGACCTGGCGTGCTGTGATGCATGGGGTCACAAAGAGTTGGACATGACTGAGTGACTGAATTGAACTGAATCATGGTATATGAGTTTTTAATGCATTGTTGAATTCTGTTTGCCAAACTTTTGTTGAGATATTTTGCATCTATGTTCAACATTGATACAGGCCAATATTTTTCGCCTTTGTACTCTCTTTGTCTGGTTTTGGTATCAGGGTGACGGTGGCCTCATAGAATGAATTTAGAAGTGTTCCTTCCTCTAAAATTTATTCAAAGAGTTTTAGAAGGGCAGGCATTAGCTCTTCTCTAAATATTGGATAGAATTTACCTGTGAAACCATATGGTCCCAGGCTTTTGTTTTGGGGGAGATTTTTGACCACAGCTTCAATTTCAGTGCTTGTAATTAGGTTGTTCATAATTTCTCTCTCTTCCTGGTTCAGTCTTGGAAGATTGCAATTTTCTAAGAATATGTCCATTTCTTCCAGGTTATCCAATTTTTTTCCATATAATTGTTCATAATAATCTCTAATAGTCTTTTGTATTTCTGAGTTTTCTTTTGTAACTGCTCCTTTTTCATTTCTAATTTTGTTGATTTAATTCTTCTTTCTTTTTTTCTTGATGATTCGGGCTAAAGGTTTGTCAATTTTATCTTCTCTTCTAATCAGCTATTAGTTTTATTAATATTCACTGTTGTTTCTTTCACTTCTTTTTCATTTATTTCTGCTCTGATCTTTATGATTTCTTTCCTTCTACTAATTTTGGGCTTTATTTGTTCTTTTTTTCCCAGTTGTTTTAGGTGTAAAGTTAAGTGGTCTGTTTGATGTTTTTCTTGGTCTTTGAGGTAGGATTGTGTTGCTTTAAGTTTCCTTCTTAGAACTGCTTTTGTTGCATACCATAGGTTTTGAGTTGTCATGTTTTCATTGTCATTTGTTTCTAGAAATTTTTTTTATTTCATTTTTGATTTCTTCAGTAACCTGTTCATTATTTGAAACATTATTTAATCTCCAAGTATTTGTTTTTTTTTATGGCTTTTTTTCTTGTAAATGATATCTAGTCTCATAGCGTTGTGTTTAGAAAAAAGCTTGATATGATTTCAATTTTCTTAAATTTGCTGGAGTTTGATTTGTGACCCAAGATGTGGTCTATCCTGGAGAATGTTCCATGTGCACTTGAGAATAAGGTGTTTTCTTCTGCATTAGATGGAATGTCCTTAAGATATCAATGAAATCCATTTCATCTAATATATCATTTAAGACCTGTGTTTACTTATTAATTTTATGTTTTGATGATCTATTGGTGTAAGTGGGATGTTAAAGTCTCCTATTATTATTGTGTTACTGTCAATTTCTCCTTTTATGTCTGTTAGTATTTGTCTTATGTATTGATGTGCTCCTGTGTTGGGTGCATATATATTTACAATTATTATGTCTTCCTCTTGGACTGATCCCTTGATAATTATGTAGTGTCCTTCCTTGACTCTTGTAATATCCTTTATACTAAGGTCTACTTTGTCTGATATGAGGATTGCTTCTCCAGCTTTCTTTTGCTTCCCATTTGCATAGAATGTATTTTTCCATCTTCTCACTTTCAGTCTATATGTGTCTTTATGTCTGAAGTGGGTTTCTTGTAGACAGCTTATATATAGGTCTTATTTTTTATCCATTCAGCTTGTCTATGTCTTATGATTGGAGCATTTAATCCATTTACATTCAAATTAATTATTGATATATATATTCTTATTGCCATTTTATTAATTGTTTGGAGTTTGTTTTTGTAAATATTTTTCTTCTCATATTTTCTATGTAAGTCCCTTTAACATTTGTTATAAAGTTGTTTTGTGGTACTGAATTCTCTTAACTTTTGATTGTCTGAAAAGCTTTTTGTTTTTCCATCAATTTTTTTGTTTTTGTTTTTTTAAAGGTTTCATTATTTTTCATTTTATTTTTAAACATAGACATCTTTTCAGTTTCATGAATAAAGCCTCAAATTTTGTCTTCTTCTTACTGAAGTTCTTAAAGAAGTAATATTTTAACATTTGAGAATAAAAGACCAAAGATGATGATAACATTCAACTGTAACTGTATTTCATAATCTAGAACAATTTTCTTTTTATGGGCAAATGCATGGAACAATCATGAATGTTAATTAAAATAATATTTGTGGAAGAAACAACCAAGTTGAGATAATGTACCAAGTCCAAGTTTGAGTCCAATATGATTTTTTAATCTAAAGCAGAGCTATAATCTAAAAGTAATGTTTAGATTCTGAATGACTCAGATTTAAACAGAAAAAATACTAGCATGTGATGTTTAAGAGTGAGAGGGAGTGGGTGGGATGATTTGGGAGAATGGCATTGAAACATGTATAATATCATATATGAAACAAATCGCCAGTCCAGGTTCGATGCATGATACAGGATGTTCAGGGCTGGTGCACTGGGATGACCCAGAGGGATGGTATGGAGAGGGAGGTGGGAGGGGTGTTCAGGATGGGGAACACGTGTTTACCCATGGAAGATTCATGTTGATGTATGGCAAAACCAATACAATATTGTAAAGTAATTAGCTTCCAATTAAAATAAATAAATTTACATTTAAAATAAATAAATCAATAAAAATTAAAAAAAAAAGAAAAAGAATGTCCTAAAAATAAAGAATCTATCAATTTCCTAAGCAAATTCCCTCATGGTGCAAGTATAAACTAATGAAAACAAGAGAGTTTTTAAGCCTTCCTCCAACATATTTCTATTAAAATAACTAAGAGGCCCGGAATTCTGAAGAATGTTTGTCGTCTTTCAAATAAAATCACACATTTTTGTTTTTCCATCAATTTTGAATGAGATCCTTGCTGGATAGAGGAACATTTGTTGTAGATTTTTCCCTTTCAGTACTTTAAATATACCTGCCATTCCCTTCTGCCTGCAGTTTCTGCTGAAAGATCAGCTGTTAAGCATATGGGGTTTCCCTTGTATGTTACTTGTTGCTTTTCCCTTGCTACTTTTAAAGTCTTTCTTTATGTTTAGTCTTTGTTAGTTTGATTAGTATGTGTCTTGAGTTTCTCTTTGTGTTCATCCTACATTATACTCTTTGCATCTCTTGAACTTGATTGACTATTTCCTTTTCCATGTTGGGGAAATTTTCAACCATAATCTCTTCAAAATTTTTCTCTTTACCCTTTCTTTTCCTCTTCTTTTCTGGGACCCCTATAATTCAAACTTTGGTGCGTTTAATATTGTCCCAGTGGTCACTGAGACTATCCTCAGTTCTTTTCATTCTTTTCACTTTATTCTGCTTTTCAAAGTTATTTCCACCATTTTTTTCCTTCCAGCTCACTGATTTATTCTTCTGCTTTAGATATTCTGCTATAGATTCCTTTTAGACTATTTTTAACTTCAGTGATTGTGTTGTTTGTTTCTGTATGTTTATTCTTTAATTCTTCTAGGTTAATTCTTCTTTGTTAATTGATTCTTGCATTTTCTCCATTTTGTTTTCAAGGTTTTTTTTTTTTTTTAATCATCTTTACTATCATTATTCTGAGTTATTTTTCAGGTAGTTTGCCTAGTTCCTCTTAATTTATTTGGACTTTTGTGTTTCTAGTTTATCCTTCATTTATACAGTATTTCTCTGCCTTTTCAGTTTTTTTTTAACTTATTATGTTTGAGTTCTCCTTTTCCCAGGCTTCAAGATTGAATTCTTTCTTCTTTTTGGTTTCTGCTCTCCTAAAGTTGGTCCAATGGTTTGTGTAAGCTTCATATAGAGTGAGATTTCTGCTGAGTTCTTTTTTTTTTTTCCCTCTAATGGGCAAGGCTAAGTGAGGTGGTAATCCTGTTTGCTGATTGTTGGTTTTGTATTTTTGTCTTGTTTGTTGTTTGGATGAGGCATCCTGCACAGGGTGCTACTGGTGGTTAAGTGATCTTGGGTCTTATATTCAAGTGGTTTTCTTTGTGGGAGTTCTCACAACTCCCAGGGTTTAATACTCCCTAGAGTTAAGAGTTCTCTGGTAGTCCAGGGTCTTAGAGTCAATGTTCCCAGTCCAAAGGCTCAGGACTTGATCTCTGTGCATTTATGGGAAGATAGGGAAGGCTGATGGAGAAGGCAATGGCACTCCACTCTAGGTCTTGCCTGGAAAATCCCATGGACAGAGGAGCTTGGTAGGCTGCACTTGATGGAGTCACTAAGAGTTGGGCACGACTGAACGACTTCACTTTCACTTTTCACTTTCATGCATTGGAGAAGAAAATGGCAAGCCACTTCAGTGTTCTTCCCTGAAGAATCCCGGGGACAGTGGAGCCTGGTTGGCTGCCGTCTATGGGATTGCACAGAGTCGGACACAACTGAAGTGACTTAGAGAAGGCCGAAGCAAAAAAGAAGTTATTCATCTGATGGAAGATGAGGAAAACCTGTGGCGACTTAGACACTCCTTGAAGCCATCTGTGTGGCAGCCATTTGGTACCAGGACTGGAAGGAAAACAGAAGCAGCCACTTTCCAACCTTTAGTCGACAGCTGCATGCAAGAATTTAAGCATGACCTTACTACCATGGAAGATGAACGTGACTGTCTGATGGTTAGCACATTCTTTGGTACTACCCTTCTTGGGAACCGGTGTGAAGATTTACCTTTTCCAGTGCTGTGGCTGGCTTCCCTGACAGCTCAACTGATAAAGAACTGGCCTTCTATGCTGGAGACCCCAGTTCAGTTTCTGTGTCAGGAAGATCCACTGGAAAAGGGATATGCTACCCACTTCAGTATTCTTGGGCTTCCCTTGTGGCTCAGCTGGTAAAGAAACAGCCTGCAATGTGGGAGACCTGGGTTTGATCTCTGGATTGGGAAAATTCCCTGGAGAAGGGAAAGGCTACCCGCTGCAGTATTATGGCCTGGAGAATTTCATGGACTGAATAGTCCATAGGCTCGCAAAGAGTAGGACATGGCTGAATAACTTTCACTTTCAGTCCTCTGGCCACTGCTGTGTCTTCCGAACTTGTTGACAAAATGAATGTAAAACCTTGATGGAATCATTCTTTAGGGATCTGAATACTTCTGCTGGAATTTCATTGCATCCGCTAACTTTATTAACAGTAGTGACTCTTAAGGTGCACTTGACTTCACACTCCAGAATGTCTGGCTCTTGATGACTAACCACATTGTAGTAATCTGGTTCATTAAGATCTTTTTTATACCATTCTTCCATATATTCTTTCCATCTCTTCTTGATCTCTGCAGCATCTACTAGGTCTCTGTCATTTTTATCATTTATAATGCCCATCTTTGGATAGAATTCTATGCTGATATTTCCATTTTTCCTGAATAAATCCCTAGTATTTCCCCTTTTGTTGTTTTCTTCTATTATTAAGCACTGTTCATGTTATTAAGAGACAAGAGACTTCTTGTGTTTCCTAGCTATTCTTTGGAACTTTGCATTTAATTGGTTGTATCTTCCCCTCTCTCCCTTTCTTTTCACTTTTCTTCATTCTTCCACTATTTATAAAGCCTCAGATAAGCATTTTGTTTTCTTGCCTTTTTTTCCCCTTGGCATGGTTTTGTTTGCCACCTGCTGTACAATATTATGGACCTCTGCCCATAGTTCTTCAGGCACACTGAAGGAACATAACTTAATAAAATCCACATGTGACAAACCCATAGCAAGCATTATCCTCAATGGTGAAAAATTGATAGCATTTCCTGAAAAATCAGTAACAAGAGAAAGGTTACCACTACAACAAGAGAAGGTCTCACCACTACTGTTTAAAATAGTTTTGGAAGTCCTAGCCACAGCAATGAGAGGAAAAAGAAATAAAAAGAATCTGAATTGGAAAAGAAGTAAAAGTCTCACTGTTTGCAGATGATATGCTGCTCTATATAGAAAATCCTAAAGAGGCCACCAGAAAATTACTAGAGCTAATTAATGAATATAGTAAAGTCACAGGATATAAAATTAAAATGCAGAAATACCTTTAATTTCTATATACTAACAACAAAAACCAGAAAGAAAAATTAAGGAAACAATCTCATTCACCATTGCAACAAAAGGAATAAAATACTTAGCAATAAATTTGCCTAGAGTCAAAAGACCTGTATATAGAAAACTATAAAATGCTAAATAACACGTTCTTGGACTGAAAGAATCACTATAGTGAAAATAACTATATTACCCCCAAAAATCTATAGATTCAATGCAATCCCTATCAAATGACCAATGGCATTTTTTCACAGAACTAAAACAAAAAAATTTCACAATCTGTTGGAAATAGCAAAGACCCTGATTTGCCAAAGCAATATGAATAAATTAACATAGAACTGGAGGAATCAAGCTTCTAGACTTCAGACTATACTACAAAGCTACAATCATCAAAACAGTATGGTCCTGGCACAAAAACAGAAATATAGGCCTATGGAACAAAATAGAAAGCCAGGAAATAAGTCCACACACCTATGCACACGTTATCTTTGACAAAAGAGGCAAAAATATACAATAGAGAAAAGACAGTCTCTTCCACAAGTAGTGATCAGAAAACTGGTCTACTACTTGAAAAAGAATAAAACTAGAACACTTTCTAACACTGTACACAAAAATAAACAAATTCAAAATGGATTAAAAATCTAAATATAAGAACAGAAACTATAAAACTCTTAGAGGAAAATGTAGACAGAACAGCTTCTGACATAAATCACAGCAAGATCCTCTATGACCCACCTCCCACAGTAAGGAGACAAAACCAAAAGTAAAAAAGTGAAACCTAATTAAGCTTGTTCAGGATGGGGAACACGTGTATACCCATGGCCAATTCATGTCAATGTATGGCGAAACCCACAACAATATTGTAAACTAATTAACCTCCAAGTAAAATAAATAAATTAAAAAAAAAAAAAAAAAGCTTTGCACAACAAAGGAGACCATGAGCCAGGTAAAAAAACCAGCCATAAGAATGGAGGTAAAGAATAGCAAATGAAACCACTGACAAAGAATAATACAGAAGCCACATATACAGCTCAATACCAGAAAAATGAACAACCCAATCATAAAGTGGACAGAAGACTGAAAAGAAATTTCAAAGAATATATGCAAGTATTTAATAAATGCGTGTAAGGATACTCAACATCACTCATTATTCAGTTCAGTTCAGTTGTTCAGTCATGTATGACTCTTCACGACCCCATGAACTGCAGCATGCCAGGCCTCCCTGTCCATCACCAACTACCTGAGTCCACCCAAACTCATTTCCATCAACTTGGTGATGTCATCCAGCCATCTCATCCTCTGTCATCCCCTTCTCCTCCTACCTTCAATCTTTTCCAGCATCCAGGTCTTTTCAAATGAGTCAGCTCTTCACATCAGGTGGCCAAAGTATTGGAGTTTCAGCTTTAACATCAGTCCTTGCAATGAACACCCAGGACCAATCTCCATTAGGATGGACTGGTTGGATCTCCTTGCAGTCCAAGGGACTCTCGAGAGTCTTCTCCAACACCATAGTTCAAAAGCATCAATTCTTCGGTGCTCAGCTTTTTAATAGTCCAACTCTCACATCCATACATGACTACTGGAGAACCATAGCCTTGACTAGACGGACCTTTGTTGACAAAGTAATATCTTTGCTTTTTAATATGCCGTCTAGCTGGGTCATAACTTTCTTTCCAAGGAGCAAGTGTCTTTTAATTCCATGGCTGCAGTCACCATCTGGAGTGATTTGGAGCCCCCAAAAATAAAGTCAGCCACTGTTTCCACTGTTTCCCCATCTATTTACCATGAAGTGATGGGACCGGATGCCATGATCTCAGTTTTCTGAATGTTGAGCTTTAAGCCAAATTTTTCACTCTTCTCTTTCACTTTCATCAAGAGGCTCTTTAGTTCTTCACTTTCTGCCATAAAGGTGGTATCATCTGCATATCTGAGGTTATTGATATTTCTCCCAGCAATCTTTATTCCAGCTTGTGCTTCATCCAGCCCAGCATTTCTCATGATGTACTTTGCAAAGAAGTTAAATAAGCAGCGTGACAATATACAGCTTTGATGTACTCCTTTTCCTATTTGGAATAGGCCTGTTGCTTCCTGACCTGCATACAGGTTTCTCAAGAGGCAGGTAAGGTGGTCTGGTATTCCCATCTCTTTCAGAATTTTCCACAGTTTATTGTGATCCACACAATCAAAGGCTTTGGCATAGTCAATAAAGCAGAAATAATTGTTTTTCTGGAACTCTCTTGCTTTTTCCATGATCCAGCGGATGTTGGCAATTTGATCTCTGTTTCCTCTGCCTTTTCTAAAATCAGATTGAACATCTGGAAGTTCATGGTTCATATGTTACTGAAGCCTGTCTTGGAGAATTTTGAACATGACTTTACTAGTGAGGTGAGTGCAATTGTGTGGTAATTTGAGCATTCTTTGACATTGCCTTTCTTTTGGATTGGAATGAAAACTGACCTTTTCCAGTCCTGTGGTCACTGCTGAATTTTCCAAATTTGCTGGCATATTGAGTGCAGCACTTTCACAGCATGATCTTTCAGGAGTTGAAATAGCTCAACTGGAATTCCATCACCTTCCTTTGTTCGTAGTGATGCTTTCTAAGGTCTGCTTGACTTCACATTCCAGGATGTCTGGCTCTAGGTGAGTGATCACACCATCATGATTATCTGGGTCGTGAAGATCTGTTTTGTACAGTTATTCTGTGTATTCTTGCCACCTCTTCTTAATATCTTCTGCTTCTTAACCTAACGTCTCTACCATTTCTATCCTTTATTGAGACCATCTTTGCATGAAATATTCCCTTGGTATATCTAATTTTCTTGAAGAGATCTCTAGCCTTTTCCATTCTGTTGTTTTCCTCTATTTCTTTGCATTGTTCACTGAGGAAGACTTTCTTATCTCTCCCTGCTATTCTTTTGAACTCTGCATTACAATGGGTATATCTTTCCTTTTCTCCTTTGCTTTTTGCTTCTTTTCTTTCCACAGCTATTTGTAAGGCCTTCTCAGAGAGCCATTTTGGTTTTTTACGTTTCTATTTCTTGGGTATGGTCTTGATCCCTGTCTCCTATACAATGTCACGTAGTTCAATCCGTAGTTCACCAGGCACTCCGTCTGTCAGATATACTCCCTTAAATCTATTTCTCCCTTCCACTGTGTAGTTATAAGGTGTTTGATTTAGGTCATACCTCAATGGCCTAATGGTTTTCTCCACTTTCTTCAATTTCAGTCTGAATTTGGGAATAAGAAGTATGACCCGAGCCACAGTCAGCTCCCAGTCTTGTTTTTGCTGATTGTATAGAGCTTCTACATCTTTGGCTGCAAGAATAGAATCAGTCTGATTTTTGCTGTTGACCATCTGGTGATGTCCATGTGTAGAGTCTTCTCTTGCATTGTTGGGAGAGAGTGTTTGCTATAGCAGTGCATTATCTTGGCAGAACGCTATTAGCCTTATGCCTTGCTTCATTCTGTACTCCAAGGCCAAATTTGCCTGTTACTCCAGGTGTTTCTTGACATCCTACTTTTGCATTCCAATCTCCTATAATGAAAAGGACATATCTTTGGGGTATTAGTTCTAGAAAATCTTGTAGGTCTTCATAGAACTGTTCAATTTCTGCTTCTTTAGTGTTACTGGTTGGGGCATAGACTTGGATTACTCTGATATTGAATGGTTTATCTTGGAAACGATAAGAGATCATTCTGTCATTTTGAAATTGCATCCAAGTATTGCATTTCTGACTCTTCTGTTGACCACGATGGCTACTCCATTTCTTCTAAGGGATTCCTGCCCACAGTAGTAGATATAATGATCATCTGCATTAAATTCATCCATTCTAGTCCATCTTAGTTCACTGATTCCTAGAATATCAATGTTCACTCTTGCCATCTCCTGTTTCGCCACCTCCAATTTGCCTTGATTCATGGACCTGACATTCCAGATTCCTACGCAATATTGCTCTTTACAGCATTGAACCCTGCTTCCATCACTGGTTCCATTCACAAGTGGGTGTTCTTTTGCTTTGGCTCTATCCCTTCATTCTTTCTGGAGTTATTTCTTCACTGATCTCCAGTAGCATATTGGGCACTTACTGACCTGGGGAGTTAATCCTTCAGTGTCCTATCTTTTGCTTTTTCATACTGTTCACTGGGTTCTCAAGGCAAGAATACTGAAGCGGTTTGCCATTCCCCTCTCCAGTGGACCACATTCTGTCAGACCTCTTCACCATGTCCCAGCCATCTTGGGTGGCCCCACATGGCATGGCTTAGTTTTATTGAGTTAGACAAGGCTGTGGTCCATGTGAGCAGATTGGCTATTTGTCTATGATTGTAGTTTCAGTCTCTCTTCCCTCTGATCCCCTCTTTCAGTGCCTACCATCTTACTTGGGTTTCTTTTACCTTGGACGTGGGGTCTCCATTCATGGTTGCCCCAGCAAAGCACAGCCACTGCTCCTTACCTCTGATGTGGGGTAGCTCCTCTCAGCCACTGCCCCTGCCCTCGGGAGTGGGGTAGCCACTCTCAGCTGTGCTCGTGTGCCATTGCAGCCACTGCACATTATTAAATAAATCAAATCAAAACCTCAATGAGGCATCATCTCCCAGCAGTAAGAATGGCCATCATCAAAAAGTCTACTAGGTATAAATGCTGGAGCGAGTGTGGAGGAAAGGGATGACTGTTACATTGTTGGTGAGAATACAAACTTTTACAACTACTATGGAGAACATTATGGAGATTCCTTAGAAAACAAGGACTAAACCTACCGTACAACTCAGCAATCTCACTACTGGCATAAATCTTGAGTAAACCAGAATTTTAAAAGAAACATGTTCACCAATGTTCATTGAAAAACTATTTATAATAGTTAGGACATGAAACCTAGAAGTCCATCAACAGATGAAATGAAAAAGATAAGGGAGTTGTAATATATATATATATATATATATATATATATATATATATACAATGGAATACTACTCAGCCATCAAAAGGAATGCATTTGAGTCCATTCTAATGAGGTGAGTAAACCTGGAGCTTATTATGCATAGAAAAGTAAGTCAGAAAGAGAAAAATAAACACCATATATTAATGCATGTATGTGGAGTCTAGAAAGATGGTACTGATGATCCTATGTGGTTGGCAGCAAAGGAGAGGTAGACATAAAGAACAGACTTTTGAAATATATATATCACCATAAGTAAACTAGATAACCAGAGCAAGTTAGATGTATGAGCAGGCCACTGAAAACTGGTGCTCTGTGACAACCTGGAAAGATAGGATGGGAGGGAAGTGGAAAGGTTGTACAAGATGGATGGGACACGAATATACATACGGCCTGTTCACACTGATGTATGGCAAAAACCATCACAGTATTGATGGACAGGAGGCCTGGTGTGCTGCGATTCATGGGGTCGCAAAGAGTTGGACATGACTGAGCGACTGAACTGAATTGAACTGAACTGATTGTGAAGTAATTATCCTCCAACTGAAATAAATAAATAAATTTTAAAAAGAGGTTCTAAAGGGAAAGTTAATAGCAATAAAATCTTACCTTATGAAATAAGAAAAATCTCAAATACACAATCTAGCCTTATACCTAATGCAACTTGAGAAACTGAAAATGAAATAAAGCTATCACTGTTTGAAGATGATGTACTGTACATAGAAAATCCAAAAGATGCTACCATAAACCTCCTAGAACTCATCAATGAATTCAGCAATGTTGTAGGATCCAAAATTAATACACAGAAATCTTTTGCATTTCTGTATACTAACAATGAATGAGCAGGAAAAAGAAATTAAATAAATAACCTTAATTACCTTCACCTCAATAAGAATAAACTAGGAATAAACCTACCTCTAGAAGTAATGATGCTAAAGCTGAAACTCCAGTACTTTGGCCATCTCATGAGAAAAGTTGACTCATTGGAAAAGACTCTGATGTTGGAATGTATTGGGGGCAGGAGGAGAAGGAGACGACAGAGGATGAGATGGCTGGATGACATCACTGACGTGATGGACGTGAGTCTGAGTGAACTCCTGGAGATGGTGATGAACAGGGAGGCCTGGCGTGCTGCGATTCATGGAGTCACAAAGAGTCGGACAAGACTGAGCGACTGAACTGAACTGAAGGATATAAAAGACTTGTATTCAGAAAACTGCAATAGATGTTGATGAAAGAAATCAAATGATATTAACAGATTGAAAGATATATTCTTAGTTTAAAGAATCAGTATTATCAAAATTACTATTCTGACCTAGGCAATCTTCAGACTCAAAGCAACTCATATCAAACTGCAAGACATTGCTGAAATAAATCAAAGATGACACAAACAGATGAGATATATACCATGTACTTGGATTGGAAGAATCAACATTGTGAAAAGGACTATATTATCTGACAGAATCCACAGTTTTAATGCAATCCCTATCAAATTACCAACGGTATTTTTCATAGAATTAAAAAAAAATGTATGGAAACACAAAATATCATGAATAGCCAAAGGAATCTTGAAAAGAAAGACAGAGCAGCCAGAATCAGGCTCCCTGACTTCAGACTATACTACAAAGATACTTTAATCAAAACAGTATGTACTGGCATGAAAATAGAAATATATATATCAGTGGAACAGAATAGAAATACCAGAAATAAACCCATGTACTTATGGTCAATTAATCTATGACAAAGGAGAGAAGACTATACAGTGCAGAAAAGACATAAACAAACATGCTGGGAAAACTGGAAAGCAATGTGTAAAAGATAATATTTGAACATTCTTTAACATCATACAAAAAATCAAACTCAAAATAAAGACCTTAACTAAGAATAGATACTATAAAACTCTTAGAGGGAAATATAAGCAAAACACTCTTTGACATAAATTGCAGCAAGATTTTTTTGATCTGTCTCTATTGCAATGCAAATAAAAATAAATGGGACCCAAAAAACTCATGAGCTTTCACATGACAAAGGAAACTAGAGACAAAACAAAATCACAACAAACAGAATGGGATAAATTATTTACTAATGGTGCAACAAACATGGATTAATATCTAAAATTAAAAACAGCTCATGCAATTCAATATCAAAAGCAAACCAACAACACAAGATAAAAATGGGCAAAAGAGCTAAATAGACATTTTTCCTAAGAAAATATACAGATAGCCAAGAGTCACATGAAAAGAGCTCAATATTACTAATTCTTAGAGAACTGCAAACCAATGAGAGACTTAGTGGGAAGTTTCATAACCTCTTGAGTTCCCACCAAGAGGTTGCTATTAGGGGAGTCAATCCCAAACTCCCAGTCTATCTCTCTCCCTAACCTTAACCTCATGGTAACAATAACTTTGTTCTCTAAATCTGTGAGCCTGTTTCTATTTTGCAAATAACTTCATTTATATCATCTTTAAAAGTTAGGGTCCATATATAAGTGATATCATATGATATTTTTGTTTCCTTGACTTATTTCACTTAATATGATTATCTCTAGGTCCACTCATGTTGCAGCAAATGGCATTATTTAATGCTTTATAATGGCTGAAAAATAGCGTTGTGCATATGTAACACGTCTTCTTCATCTATTCCTCTGTCAATTGACAGTTTGGTTGATTTCATGTATTGGCTCCATGTATACATTGCTATATTTAAAATAGATAGCCAATAAATATTTTTAGTAATCATACTCAAACAAAGACTGAATGGCCAAAACAACCTTAAAAAGGAGAAACAAAGCCAGAAGCATCACACTTCTTGATTTCAAAATATACTACAAAGTTATAGTAATTAAAACCATGTGGTGCTATCATAGACACATTGTTGTTTAGTCAATAAGTTGTGTCCACTTCTTTTGCAACCCCATGGACTGTAGTATGCCAGGCTCCTCTGCCCATGGTATTTCAAAGTCAAGAATACTGGAGTAAGCTGTCATTTCCTTCTGCAGGGGATCTTCCTGATCCAGAAATTGAAACTGTAACCCCTGCATTGGCATACTGAGCCACCTGGGAAGCCCAGAGAGACACATAGACCACTGTAACTGAATAGAGTCCCAAAATAAACTTACACATATACGGTCAATTAATCTTTGACAAGGACGCCAAGAATATCCAGTGTGGAAGGATAATTTTTTTCAACAAATGTTGTTGAGAAAATCAGACATCAAGGAAAAAAAAAAAAAAAACTGAATGAAACTGGACCTCTATTTTGCACCATACAAAAAAGTCAACTCAGAATAGGTTAAAGATTTAAACATTCGTGCTGAAGCTGTAAACATCATAGCTGGAAATATAGGGGAAATACTTCTTGGCAATGATATTTTGCTATGATTTTTGTATATGACAGCAAAAGCACAGGCAACAAAAGGAAAAATAGAAAAGTGGGAACACACTAACCAAAAAGCTTCTGCACAGAAAAAGAAACAACATTAAAATACAACCTGTTGAACAGGAGGAAATATATATGAATCATTTATTCAATAAAGCTTGATATCCAATACCTGGTGTATAGAACTGACTCATTAGAAAAGACTCTGATGCTGGGGAAGACTGAAGGTGGAAGGAGAAGGGAATGGCAGAGGATAAAATAGTTGGACGGCATCACCAACTCAATGGACATGAGTTTGAGCAAGCTCCAGGAGTTGGTGGTGGACAGGAAAGCTCGGTGTGCTGTAGTCCATGGATTGCAAAGAGACAGACATAACTGAATGACTAAACTGAACTTATAAAATATATAAGGAACTTCTGCAAGTCATTGGGGAAAAAAGCAACAAATATCCAGGTTTAAATATGGGCAAAAGACTTGATTAGCCATTTCTTCAAACAAGATGCACAAATAATCAACACCTATGTAAAAATATGCTCCACTTCACTACTCATCAAGGAAATGCAAATCAAAATCACAGTGAGATGCCACTTCATACCTAGTAGTTTTGTCTATTATAAAAATAATAACAACAAATGTTGGTGAGGATATGAAGACAAGGAAACACTTGTTTCCAGGTGGTGGGGTTGTAAATTGGTGCAGCCACAGAGTTTCTTTTAAAACCTGAAAATAGAAGTACCATAATTACCATCAATTCCACTTCTGTGTATCTGAAAGAATTTAAAATAATTATAAATAGAGATAATAAAAATGTACATCATTAATGTATGAATAAGTAAGTCATTATCTGTGTATAGAATAGAATACAGTTATACAGTTACAAAGTCAAGAGAAATTATATACATATACAAATATATATAATACATTGAGCAAAGGAGAAACAAAATTATTCTTATACCACAGCAACATTTGTGTAAATTATACATAGAAACAAGGGTTCTATACATTTTAGGTGACATAAGTTCAGCTCAGTTCAGTCACTCAGTCATGCCTGACTCTTTGTGACAACATGGACCACAGCATGCCAGGCCTCCCTGTCCATCACCAACTCCCAGGGTTTACTCAAACTCATGTTCATTGAGTTGGTGATGCCATCCAACCATCTCATCCTCTGTCTCCCCTTATCCTCCCCCTTCAATATTTCCCAGCATCAGGGTCTTTTCAAATGAGTTTAGGTAACATATATGCATATAAAAATACATATAAAGTTAATTGGGTACCTGAACAAGTAAGAAGAGTAGAATTGGGATATCACAAAGATGAAATCCCCCTGAAAAAAAAAAGAGCCATTTTGTAGAGTATTGGTTACAGCTTGCTATGAATATAGAGAGTCAAAAAGTCAATTCTATGCACCAGGTCAAAAACAAGAATAAAACAGTTCTTATTGATGAACTTTATAAGAACATTTTTCCTGTGACTTTGTTGTGTGGAAATTAGAATGCGTTAGATTAAAGAGACTAATGTGAAGTGAGTCTTCTTTGCTACATAGTTATCAATATAAAGAAAGTGAGCTATCAAAGAATTTCAAGAGATAAGGGGTAAGGAGAAAAGTCTAGGGAGGGTATATTAAGTGAGATTCTTCAAGTAGTTGATACATGAAGAGAAGGGTATTGGTTGAAGAGATGCAGTTGAGCTGAAAGAACTAAGAGAGTGATGTGGAAAACTCAACATCTGTACAATGGTGTTGGGTTGAATTTTGGCAATAGAGTTGCAAAGAATAGCTTTTAGCTTTGCCAGGCAAAGGAGGCCCATGCCTCAAAAAACTGTGAGTCTCAACCTGGGGGAATTTGGTGAGGAGTTTTACAGCAATGGTTCAGGGCAAGGTTGCTGGTAAGGATCAAGGTATGTCCAGGGCCTGAACTCTTTTAATTTGGTCTCATGTAGTGTCCTCCCTTGTCTACATCTTCTCCCTTGCCTGATTAGCAACTCTTTGAAACTGCCATTTGGAACTCAGGGAAGGTCATGGAGGCTGGAATCTACTCCCTACAAGCAAGAATCAAGGGACACAGAAAGGCTTCCATGCTCAGGAGCTTCATGGGGTCCTGCTCAGTTACATGAACAGCTGGTTCTTAAAAAGAGGCTCCCAAGGAGATAGGAAGATATGGGAATCCAGATGCTGTTGGGAATTCAGAAGAATTGGTCCCAATGCTATTGGGAATCCCCCAAAAATGGTCCCTAAAAGAGCTTGGTTGCTTTCATTGGATCTCCTGGAATATACATTGTATATATAGCCTCTCTCCACCTTTTAAAATGTATATGTGAAACACTTTATCTCAAATAAATGGATTATCAAGGAGCTTGTTAAATTTCAGATTCTTGACTCTTAACCCTTGGGAGTTTAGATTCAGCTGAGTGCATCTTGGGAATCTATATTTTTATCAAGGTCTCTGAGTGATTCCTACGCTTCTCTAATTTAGCAACACTCATTTAGGACACAAGTGAAGAGAATATTCTTGGGCAGAAGAAAGAACACTTATTTTGAGACACAAAAAGATATAAGGGTGGATGTAGATTCAGAGACATTTAATGGCTAAGCAAGGTTAGTCTCTGGACATTTCATCTAAGAGAATAGGGGAAAACGTGTAGTATTTAGAAACATGGCTCCAGAGCCTAGAAAGAATGTTCTAGTGTAACAGTGACTGACATTGTTTTCAAAAGGCCCCTCTCCCCAGATCAGGGAAGTTCTTAAACTCAAAGAGTAAGGTGGCTACAACTTTGATATGAATTGACCCATAATGCTATAGAAGCTGAATCTCCAAGATCCATCCAGAGCAGCAGAGTGGAAACAATTAGGATTAAGTAGTTGTCATAGAGCTGGCCACAGTTGGAGAGCAAGAAGAAATACAGCAGGAAATACAGCAAACAGAGGAGAATGAATCAGGACTTCTCACTGGGTGAACCTGTATGAAGGGAACTATGAGGGTGAAGTGGAGAGATTTCACCAAGCAGGAGACTGATAGAAAATCTACCAGCTGGAAATAAACCTCCATTCTGTGTTTCCTTTCTGTGGCTTTCTGTGCTTTATTTCTGTTTAATCCTGTTCTCTACACTGTCACCCATACAATTCCACTTTACCCATGAGCTCATTCTTCCAGAATTATTTCAAGCATTATCTTCCGTGAGGCTTCCCGACTCCTAGAGGCAGGTGCTTTCTTTCTCTACATTCCAAAGGATCATGTTTACTCTTACTATTGTAGTATATACCACATTGCCTTATTTCCCCCAGTAGTGCAAAAGACACATTATCATTTTGCAATAAATAACTGCCAATTAGTTAATAAAGTAATAAGTAATGATGGGAATCAATATTTCTACACCAAGAATTAAGACAGGTCTACAGATGTTCACTTTCAATTAGCCAGGAAACATGAAAGTTAACAGATATAATTTTACCCCAGGTAATTTAAAAGTACTTAAAATGTTCCTAAAATCTAGTAGGATAGGCTTGCTTGTCCTGGGTGAAATTATTTAAGGAAACTGAATTTCAAGATAATTCTACTGCCTGTTTTTTACTTTTTTTTTTTTGTCTGTTTTTAGATATCAATAAACTGCAAAATCCTGAGTGGGAAATGGGCTAATTTTAAAGATAGAAAGCAGATGATTTGAGTCTAGCTGAGCATCATCTTCCTGGAATGTCCCATCATGTCATCTAGCCTTATTCTCTCAAAATATTCAGCACACGTATGTATTTCTATACAATTATAATTGACTTACATATGATATATACTTTCCAGTACAATCACCATGATTATATGTTGTACTTATGGGAAATCTCCCCAAGGGTATCCAGGTCATGTTTTTACACAAGAGTGTGAAATCATGGAATGTTAAGAAACGTATAACACAAAAGTCATATTTTGCAAAAGAGAAAACTCAGCCTCAGAGACATAAACTTGCTTTATATTACATATTTTTTAAACAATGAGTCATTAAATCATCATTTATCAACATGTATCAACTTAATGTTCAAAAGTATAGAGATGTAGGATATAAAGATGAATAACACAATCCCTGACTTCAAGAATTTCACAGTTTTCTTGGGAACAGACACATACACAGCAGTATACTGCCAGTGAAGTGTATATTTTGGTTTAAACCTTTGGAGAAAAGTTTGACAATATATAAGCATTTTTAAAAGGACTTTGATTCTTCAATTCTACTCCTAAGAATTAATCCTGTGAAAAATAAGCTTATATGTAAGCAAAGAATTAGCTATAAAGTGTTCTTCTTTTTCTTTTTCTTTTTAATAATAGCATTGCTATGAGAATGTCACTAGTTTTCAGAATAAGCTATGGTTTAGGATATGTGAATTTCTTGTTATCGTTAAAATGTATGTTGAAGAATATTAACATAGTTCACAAAATATTGTTGAGAAGGCAAAAGAGTAGATACCACTGCAGTTTATATTTCATGAACCTATTTTTAAAAAGTTCTGCCTGAGTTCATTTATGCTTTGGAAAAAAAAAAAAAAAACACCTCTCAGAATACTAGTACTGGGTATCTCCAAATGGTAAATTAAGGATAATGCTCTTTTTTTCTTTTTTATCTTTTGGTTCCTCTTGGACGTATTTTCTAAATATTTTACATTTTAAATTCTCTTTAAAAGACTAAAGAAGAAGTTACTTCTAAAGAAATAAGTTATCTGGGTATCAAGGCAGTATACTGTAGTGCTGAATATCTGGATCTGTTTACATGGAACCAAGGATGGGAAGGTCTGGCCTGTACTGAACAATTAATCAAAGTGCTACACCTTGTGGGAGAAACACAGCTTCTTAAAGGACACAGTATAACCTACAGAGGCACAGAAAGAGGGAAGAGTCAGAGAATGAACACTTCCCGAATCACCTAACCACTGGACACGAGCAGGTTTTGGTTTTTGTTTTCCACTGAACTGTCAAATCGAGCGTTTTGTGTAAGTACATTTTTAAATCTTATGGAAGGAAGTCTAGAACAAATATCTTTTCGAAGTTTTCATAAGGAAAAAACAAGAAACAAGTAAATACAGAATCAAAGATGCTTTCAAAGCATTTCCAGAGCATGTGAGTGCACAACTCGATTCATTCTCTTCTGCTAGCCTGAGCTGTTGCTACTCCTCCCCATGGTCTCCCTGTTCTGTAGCCTCCAAGAAGGTTCCAAATTGCCAAGTCTGTGAAGACTGGGTGTGTGCTGTTATAGGTCCTATCTTTAAAAATGGCAGTTCAGAGTAAGGTGCCTACTCTTTATTCCACAGAACAGCAAGTTCCACAGAACATTCCAATCTCCAGTCATCCAGGGTAGACAGATATTTACTGGTTATTAGATCTTGCTAATCTCTCTTCTCAACACAGAGCTTTCAATCTATTTTGGAGGCATCAGCATGACATCAAAGGGCCAACTGAGACAAATTCAATGGGAACACTACACCAAGGTCAGAGTGAAAACAATATTTACCTGACAAAGACCTTCAGGCACTCAGGCAGATTAAATTAGAAAAGGAATGAGTACATGTCTCTTCTCTATTTATTTAGTTGGCAGAACATGCTTTATTTTATATGGATCACATAGCCATCATTGAAAATGTGATCTATTTTCAAAGTGTCACAACTTGTGGGAGAAATCTGCTTCTTAAAGGATATAGTGTAGTCTACAGGGGCACAGAAAGAGCAGAAAGGCAGAGAATGAACATTTCCTGAGCATCTCTGAGAATCCCCTACAAGTCTTCACTTTGAATTCTCAGTTATCTCAATTCTGAACCCTTTTTGGAACTTATTATCATTCCCATTTTGTAGATGAACAAATTTAAGGTTGAGTTTCTGAGGGTTTACAAAAATAAATCCATGTTTGGTTAAGTGACAGTGACATATTTCAGACCTAGGTTTATCAGACACCAAAGCCTATGCCTTTTCTAAGCCCTTCTGTTATTCCTGAAGGTCAGACAGAATGAATGTCACAGCGTCATGTTAAATCAAAAAGGAGGCAGAGTGATCAAGCGACAGAGATAGTATACTTGACATTTAGACATTGAAAAACCTACAAAGTTGTCACATACCTTCCTATCTTGATATCAGCAGATATCTCTGGAAGATGCTAACTTCAAAACAGGAGGAGATTATAATCAAGTTACAGCACCTTTGTAGGCAGCTACTCAGTGAGACTGAAACTCAGCCAAGTCAAGGTGCAGGTGGTCATTGCCTCAGGTATTGAGTGGGCCTGTTACTTCAAGATGGGCAGAGCACTGTTGGCTATAGTGGGAATCCAGTGCCCAGGAGATTCAGCCTAGACCAGGCTTGCTCCATACCGTCTCCATGCGACTGGCCCACTCCTAACTTCCCCTAACTTTTCTCTACAAGCTTCTGATTTTGAGTCTGCCTCAGCTCTGGCTTTAGTGATTTATAGCCCCTGACTCTACCAACAGAGACTTATTTTGCAGAGAGTGATGATGGGATGGGTTTGTCTCTTACTTTCTAATTTAGAGACTCAGGACTGAACTCATGGTAACCAATTCTTTAGTGACCTCCAACATGTAACTCCTCCTCTCATAAGTTGTTCTCCTTGAAGCCCATTTGGGTACTGACCCTCTGCAAGCTGCCCTCCCCCTCCTTTTTTTTTCAGGCACTCAGGATCAGGCTGTACTTTATAGGGCTCTGTATGAGAGAATCACTAAGAGAACCATAGGAGAACCACTAAGTCGCAGCCGTCTAGGATTGAACATCTCGCTGAGACTTCCCTTTTCCATGCCCCCTTCCTTTAGGCCCTACAATACTACTGGTTGTAGTTAAAAATTGTAAATCATGGAATTTAAACTTTGACCTTAGAAATTAATGCAGGTCAATTTCAAACCTCTGCCAATTTAACTATTTCCCCATTCAACAATAATTATTTGAAAGCTAGATCTGTTGAATCAAAATCAGCCTCTCATTGGTCCCAATTCTGCCTTCTGAGATTTTGCAGCCCACAGGAAGGTAATGTTAAGGAATACTTAAAAGAACTGGTGCCCTGAATGAGATTGTTAAGAGTGGTTTCTTGGAGGAGGAAGTATAGCATAAGAGCAAGATCCAGGCAAGCCTTAGCCAGGAGTCACCTTTGAATTCCCTAGGATCCTTTTTCCTCTGTTGGGTGATATTTGGAGTCTCTGTTCTTCACATGAAATGAGCTAGGAATAGGCAGGTCTCGAGCTCCAGGCTGCAAATCCTTCAAGGACAGCTTCCATTGTCAAATCTTTAGAGAGGATGGACTGCATAAGAAGAAAATCTCACACTTCAGAATGGTCCCACTCAAGCTGTCAAACAGATGTAAAGCCCTGGCTGGAAGAAAGAAGTAGAAGTAAATTTTTTGTGAGTTTTGTTTTTAACAACTGGATTTCAAATAAACAGATGTAAATTATATAAAGCTTTGTAGAACATTTAATACATTTTATCAATGCAGAAACAAATAATACGGGCACTGCATTAAATAAAATTGACTTCAGCTCCTCATCTTTTGAGTGCTGGTTCATTGAAAATACAGTGCCCATAGGCTCAGCAAGGGCTTTCCTGGTGACTCAGACAGTAAAGAATCTGCCTGCAATGCGAGAGACCTGGGTTCGATCCCCAGGTTGGGAAAATCCCCAGAAGAGGCCATGGCAACCCACTCCAGTATTCTTTCCTAGAGATTCCCCATGAATAGAGCAGCATGATCAGACAGGACTAAGTGATGAACCACAACACAGGCTCAACAAAGAGCAAGTTAACCCTTTCGGTCCTAGTGATTAAATGTTATAGGTATATCAGATCTACTTTTTCTGATACCTAAATCTCCTGGCTCTTGGGACTTAAGGCTGCTTTTTCTGTTAACTCAAGTGGATAAATCCTCTACTGGTCAGGAACCAAGTATAGCCACTCTTGGGATCAGGGGCCTGGCCAGTAGACGATATATTCACTTGCAGTAATAGAGCAGGTTTTGTAGACAGGCAGTCTATAGTTTGAATCCTGATTTTATCACGTATTAGTTGTGTGCCCTTGGTAAAATTATTTAACCTCTTATTTTCTTCCATCTAGAAGAGATAATCACAAAAATGGAGATAATTCTCGAATCCATAGAAGTGTTGCCAAGGATAAAATGGGATCATCCTTACAAATACTGTGTATTATAGTAGTTGTTCAGTGACTTTTGTCCCCTTTCCCTTTATTGCTTATATTTTTCTTGCTTTCAGCTCTTTCTCTAGAGCTCTTCCTCTAGGGTGTGGAATAAGGACATATTAGAGAGTGCTTTTGTAAAGCACTTTCTCCACCCCCTGCTTTTTGGGAACTTTGCTTCTGCCTCATGCTATTGCTTCCTCTTTTGACGATTTTGATCTTCATCATCAAAATGAACCAGAGAACATGGAAGAAGCAAAAGTGAAATCCATCTGCTCAGTTCTTTGTATGCATAACTTTTGGAAGGAAGCTAAAAGATATTAATGGAAATGAGTATATTTGCGGCTTTTATTTATGATGCATCTATTCCAGACAGTGCAGAAGAGGAATCAAACATGATGCTTTAGATGAATTTGTGTGGGAGAAAGTGGTCTCCCCATCCTATTCCTCTGCTATCTTAGGACCTCCTCGAAACTGGAGCTGATTATACAGAGTGAAGTAAGCCAGAAAGAAAAACACCAATACAGTATACTAATGCATATATATGGAATTTAGAAAGATGGTAACTATAACCCTGTATGTGAGACAGCAAAAGAGACACAGATGTATAGAACAGTCTTTTGGACTCTGTGGGAGAGGGAGAGGGTGCGATGATTTGGGAGAATGGCATTGAAACATGTATAATATCATATAAAAAACAAACCGCCAGTCTATGTTCGATGCAATGTGCAGGATGCTTGGGGCTGGTGCACTGGGATGATCCAGAGGGATGGTGCGTGTGTGTGTGGCGGAGGGGGAGGGGCACGGAGGTGGAAGGGGAGATCAAGATTGGGAAGATGTGTACACCCGTGGAAGATTCATGTTGATGTGTGGCAAAACCAATACAATATTGTAAAGTAAAATAATAATAAGAATAAATTAAAAATAGAAAAAAATAAATTAATTAAAAAATTAAAAAGTAACAAAAAACGTGATGCTTTCCTTCCAGGGCCCAGCTGTCCAATGAAGGAGTTGTACATGTTGGTGAGTAATTTCAGGAAGGTGACAAATGTTATAAACAAGGTGTTCCAGGTCATCAGGTCATTAGGATCCAAAGACTCTGCTTCTCTCCCTCTCTCTCTGCTTCTCTCTCGCCCTGTCTCTCTTTGTTGTAGATTCAGAGGGTTCCAGTATTGTCACTGTTTAAATAATAACTTACTATGAGTCTGAGAAGAACATCATAACTTACTGGGAAGTTATGTCTGGGAAGGACATCTGCCTTAAGTTCTCTTTAAGTTTTGCAACTAGTGAATTACAACGTGTTTGAAAACTTAATGGAAATTTGCTATTGTTAGCAAAGAATGACAGATGTGGAGAAAATTTTGAATTATGTTAGTGTTCTGAGGAACAAATGAGCTCCTGTTGACATAATATCTGGTTTAAATAATGAATTACAATGAATTAAGTTTCAGTGCCCTGGTGGAAAACTCAAATCTTTAGAGCAAGAGCTGTTCTTGTGAGATCTGGATACCCCTGAAGACTCCACCAGAAAATTACTAGAGATAATCAATGAATATAGGAAAGTTGCAGGATATAAAATCAATGCACAGAAATCCCTTGCATTCCTATACACTTAGTTCAGTTCAGTTCAGTCGCTCAGTCAGGTTCGACTATTTGCAATCCCATGAATCGCAACACACCAAGCCTCCCTGTTCATCACCATCTCCCGGAGTTCACTCAGACTCACGTCCATCGAGTGAGTGATGCCATCCAGCCACCTCATCCTCTGTCATCCCCTTCTCCCCCTGCCCCCAATCCCTCTCAGCATCAGACTCTTTTCCAATGAGTCAAATCTTCGCATGAGGTGGACAAAGTACTGGAGTTTCAGCTTTAGCATCATTTCTTCCAAAGAAATCCCAGGGCTGATCTCCTTCAGAATGGGCTGGTTGGATCTCCTTGCAGTCCAAGGAACTCTCAAGAGTCTTTTCCAACACCACAGTTCAAAAGTATCAATTCTTCGGCACTCATACTTCGTCACAGTCCAACTCTCACATCCATACATGACCACAGAAAGAACCATAGCCTTGATTAGACAGACCTTAGTTGGCAAAGTAATGTCACTGCTTTTGAATGTGCTATCTAGGTTGGTCATAACTTTTCTCCCAAGGAGTAAGCATCTTTTAATTTCATGGCTGCAGTCACCATCTGCAGTGATTTTTTCTATTTCCCATGAAGTGATGGGACCGGATGCCATGATCTTCATTTTCTGAATGTTGAGCTTTAAGTCAACTTTTTCACTCTCCATTTTCACTTTCATCAAGAGGCCCTTTAGCTCCTCTTCACTTTCTGCCATAAGGGTGGTGTCATCTGCATATCTGAGGTGATTGATATTTCTTCCGGCAATCTTCATTATAGCTTGTGCATCTTCCAGCCCAGCGTTTCTCATGATGTACTCTGCATATAAGTTAAATAAGCTGGGTGACAATATACAGCCTTGACATACTCCTTTTCCTATTTGGAACCAGTCTGTTGTTCCATGTCCAGTTCTAACTGTTGCTTCCTGACCTGCATACAGATTTCTCAAGAGGTAAGTTAGGTGGTATGGTATTCCCATCTCTTTCAGAATTTTCCACAGTTTATTGTGATCCACACAGTCAAAGGCTTTGTCATAGTCAATAAAACAGAAATAGATTTTTTTCTGGAACTCTCTTGCTTTTACCATGATCCAGCGGATGTTGGCAATTTGATCTCTGTTTCCTCTGCCTTTTCTAAAACCAGCTTGAACATCAGGGAGTTCACGGTTCACGTATTGCTGAAGTCTGGCTTGGAGAATTTTGAGCATTACTTTACCAGTGTGTGAGATGAGTGCAATTGTGCAGTATTTTGAGCATTCTTTTGCATTGCCTTTCTCTGGAATTGGAATGAAAACTGATCTCTTCCAGTCCTGTGGCCACTGCTGAGGTTTCCAAATTAGCTGGCATATTGAGTGCAGCACTTTCACAAAATCATCTTTCAGGATTTGAAAGAGCTGAACTGAAATTCCACCACCTCCACTAGCTTTGTTTGTAGTGATGCTTTCTAAGGCCCACTTGACTTCACATTCCAAGATGTCTGGCTCTAGATTAATGATCACATCATCATGATTATCTGGGTCATGAAGATCTTTTTGTACAGTTCTCCCTGTATTCTTGCCACCTCTTCTTAATATCTTCTGCTTCTGTTAGGTCCATACCATTTCTGTCCTTTATTGAGCCCATCTTTGCATGAAATGTTCCCTTGGTATCTCTAATTTTCTTGAAGAGATCTCTAGTTTTCCCCATTCTGTTCTTTTCCTCTATTTCTTTGCATTGATCACTGAAGAAGGTTTTCTTATCTCTTCCTGCTATTCTTTGGAATTCTGCATTTAGATGAGTTTATCTTTCCTTTTCTCCTTTGTTTTTCTCCTCTCTTCTTTTCACAGCTATTTGTAAGGCCTCCCCAGACAGCCATTTTGCTTTTTTGCATTTCTTTTCCATGGGGATGGTCTTGATCCCTGTCTCCTGTACAATGTCACGAACCTCATTCCATAGTTCATCAGGCACTCTACCTATCAGATCTAGTCCCTTAAATCTATTTCTCACTTCCACTGTATAATCATAAGGGATTTGATTTAGGTCCTACCTGAATGGTCTAGCAGTTTTCCCTACTTTCTTCAATTTAAGTTTGAATTTGGCAATAAGGAGCTCACACTCTGAGCCACAGTCGGCTCCTGTTCTTGTTTTTGTTGACTGTATAGAGCTTCTCCATCTTTGTCTGCATAGAATATAATCAATCTGATTTTGGTGTTGACCATCTGGTGATGTCCATGTGTAGAGTCTTCTCTTGTGTTGTTGGAAGAGGGTGTTTGCTATGACCAGTGCATTTTCTTGACAAAACTCTATTAGTCTTTGCCCTGCTTCGTTCTGCATTCCAAGGCCAAATTTGCCTGTTACTCCAGGTGTTTCTTGACATCCTACTTTAGCATTCCAGTACCCTATAATGAAAAGGACATCTTTTTTGGGTGTTAGTTCTAAAAGGTCTTGTAGGTCTTCATAGAACTCTTCAACTTCAGCTTATTCAGCATTACTGGTTGGGGCATAGACTTGGATTACTGTGATATTGAATGGTTTGCCTTGGAAATGAACAGAAATCTTTCTGTTTTTGAGATTGCTTCCAAGTACTGCATTTCGGACTCTTTTGTTAACCATGATGACTACTCCATTTCTTCTGAGGGATTCCTGCCTTCAGTAGTAGATATAATGGTCATCTGAGTTAAATTCACCCATTCCAGCCCATTTTAGTTTGCTGGTTCCTAGAATGTCTACGTTTACTCTTGCCATCTCTTGTTTGACCATTTCCAATTTGCCTTGATTCATGGACCTGACATTCCAGGTTCCTATGCAATATTGCTCTTTATAGCATTGGATCTTGCTTCTATCACCAGTCACATGCACAACTGGATATTGTTTTTGCTTTGGCTCCATCCCTTCATTCTTTCTGCAGTTATTTCTAATAATGAAAAAATAGAAAAAGAAATTGAGGAAACAATTCCATTCTACATTGCAATGAAAAGAATAAAATACTTAGGAATATATCTACCTAAAGAAACTAAAGACTTATATATAGAAAACTATAAAACACTGGTGAAAGAAATCAAAGAGGACACTAATAGATGTAGAAATATACAATGTTCATGGGTCAGAAGAATCAATATAGTGAAAATAAGTATACTACTCAAAGCAATCTATAGATTCAATGCAATCCCAATCAAGCTACCAATGGTATTTTTACAGAGCTAGAACAAATAAGTTCACAATTTGTATAGAAATACAAAAAGACTCAAATAGCCAAAGCAATATTGAGAAAGAAGAATGGAACTGGAGGAATCAACCTGCCTGACTTCAGGCTCTAATACAAAACCACAGTCATCAAAACAGTATGGTACTGGCACAAAGACAGAAATATAGATCAATGGAACAAAATAGAAAGCCCGGAGATAAATCCACACACCTATGGACACCTTATATTCAACAAATGAGGCAAGAATATACCCTGGATTAAAGACAATATCTTTATCAAGTGGTGCTGGGAAAACTGGTCAACCACTTGTAAAAGAATGAAACTAGATCATTTTCTAACACCATACACAAATATAAACTCAAAATGGATTAAAGATCTAAATGTAAGACCAGAAACTATAAAACTCCTAGAGGAGAACATAGGCAAAACACTCTCTGACATAAATCACAGCAGGATCCTCTATGACCCACCTCCCAGAATACTGGAAATAAAAACAAAAATAAACAAATGGGACCTAATTAAAATTAAAAGCTTCTGCACAACAAAGGAAACTATAAGCAAGGTGAAAAGACAGCCTTTGGAATAGGAGAAAATAATAGCAAATGAAGCAACTGAGAAACAACTATCTCAAAAATATACAAACAACTCCTGCAGCTCAATTCTAGAAAAATAAACGACTCAATAAAAAAATGGGCCAAAGAACTAAGTAGACATTTCTCCAAATAAGATATACAGATGTCTAACAAACACATGAATTGATGCTCAACATCACTCCTTATCAGAGAAATGCAAATCAAAACCATAATGAGGTGACATTTCATACCAGTCAGAAGGGCTGTGATCCAAAAGTCTACAAGCAATAAATGCTGGAGAGGGTGTGGAGAAAAGGGAACCCTCTTACACTGTTGGTGGGAATGCAAACTACTACAGCCACTATGGAGAACAGTGTGGAGATTCCTTAAAAAACTGCAAATAGAACTGCCTTATGACCCAGCAATCCCACTGGAGGGCATACATACTGAGGAAACCAGAATTGAAAGAGACATGAGTAGCCTAATGTTCATTGCAGCACTGTTTATAATAGCCAGGACATGGAAACAACCTAGATGTCCATCAGCAGATGAATGGATATGAAAGCTGTGGTATATATACACAATGGAGTATTACTCAGCCATTAAAAAGAATACATTTGAATCAGTTCTAATGAGGTGGATGAGACTGGAGCCTATTATACACAGTGAAGTAAGCCAGAAAGAAAATCACCAATACAGTATGCTGTTGCTGCTGCTACGACACTTCAGTCGTGTCCAACTCTGTGCGACACCATGGATGGCAGCCCATCAGTCTCCCCCGTCCCTGGAATTCTCCAGGCAAGAACATTGGAGTGGGTTGCCATTTCCTTCTCCAATGCATGAAAGTGAAAAGTGAAAGTGAAGTTGCTCAGTTGTGTCCAACTCTTAGAGACCCCATAGACTGCAGCCTACCAGGTTCTCCATCCATGGGATTTTCCAGGCAAGAGTACTGGAGTGGGGTGCCATTGCCTTCTCCACCAATACAGTATAGTAACACATATATATGGAATTTAGAAAGATGGTAACAATAACCCTGTATGTGAGACAGCAAAAGAGACACAGATGTATAGAACAGTCTTTTGGACTCTGTGGGAGAGGGAGAAGGTGCGATGATTTGGGAGAATGGCATTGAACCATGTATAATATCATATAAGAAACATATTGCCAGCCTAGGTTCAATGCAGTGTGCAAGATGCTTGGGGCTGGTGCACTGGGATGACCCGGAGGGATGGTGTTGGGGGTGGGGGTGGGACGGGTGTTCAGGATTGGGAACACGTGTGTGGCAAAACCAATACACTATTGTAAGGTAAAATAATAATAATAATAATAAATCTCAAGAATTTTCTTTTTCTTTCCATTAAAGAAGGAGAAACATAAGTTTCTTTGGATTATCTAATCAAATTCCTAAGAATAAAAGTGTTGCACTTGAAAGATCCTTATAAATCAACATAACAATGCCAAAATGTGCCCTGTGACGCAAAAATCATATAAATTATGACTTCTTTTTAGAATATCTATTTTTTAATATTTGGTTTCTTGATGTTAATAATGATCATGAACTTATTTGAAAGAAAATATGCCTATGTTTCTAATAATATGAATCAAATAGGCCCCATTTTCTTTAACCCATCAAACCAGAGTGTGCAGTGGCCATCTCTTTTTCCTGTGGCAATCCTCTGACCTTTTAACACTGATGTCAGATGAAGATTGATTTTACATCACCTATCTTGACATCTTTCCTTCATAATATCAAATAATCCATGAGGTCTGTGTATATTTCTTAAGTGCTTCGGATGTTCATATCATCTACTTCCCTTTTCTGTGATATAAAATCACTAAAAATAGAGAGGGAGGTTTGGAGAAAGGAAAGGTAGGCTGGATTAGAACCCCACTATTTATTGGAGATTTATGAGAATTTCCATTGGACAGATGCCTTCTGTGTGCTGGGAAGTTTCCAGAAATGTTTTAAAAATTGACCATATACTATAAAGTAGGAGTTTGTTCTCAAGTTATGAAGGCAGAAACTGAGGCTCACAGAGATTAAAAAATTCATAAAAGTTTTCAGTATTAGTGGTGGCTAGATGGGGATATGGGCTTCACAAGTGGCTCAGTGGGTAAAGAATCTGAATGTAGTGCAGGAGACCTGGCTTTGATTCCTGGGTCAAGAAGATGCCCTGCAGGAGGGCATGGCAACCCACTCTAATATTCTTGCTGAGGAATCTCATGGACAGAGAAGCCTGATGGGCTACAGTCCAAAGGGTTGCAAAGAGTCAAACATGACTGAAATGACTGAGCCTGTATTCAATACTTAAGTTTGCCTGGTTCCAAATCTGCTACTGAAGTTGGACATGAGTTTGAGCAAATTATGGGAGATAGTGAAGGACAGGTAAGCCTGGCATGCTGTAGTTCACAGGAACTCAAACAGTTGGACACGACTTAGCAACTGAACAATGAAAACTAAACTTGGTCTGAATCAGCAAAGTAGGGATTCATCATCAAGCTGGTTTTAGAAAAGGCAGAGGAACCAGAGATCAAATTGCCAACATCCGCTGAATCATTCAAAAAGCAAGAGTCTCAGAAAAACATCTATTTCTGCTTTATTGACTATGCCAAAGCCTTTGACTGTGTGGATCACAATAAACTGTGGAAAATTCTGAAGGAGATGGGAATACCAGACGACCTGACCTGCCTCTTGAGAAACCTATATGCAGGTCAGAAAGCAACAGTTAGAACTGGACATGGAGCAACAGACTGGTTCCAAATAGGAAAAGGAGTATGTCAAGGCTATATATTGTCACCCTGCTTATTTAGCTTATATGTAGAGTACATCATGAGAAATGCTGGGCTGGATGAAGCACAAGCTGTAATGAAGATTGCCAGAAGAAATATCAATAACCTCAGATATGCAGATGACACCACCCTTATGGCAGAAAGTGAAGAGGAGCTAAAAGCCTCTTGATGAAGGTAAAAGTAGAGAGTGAAAAAGTTGGCCTAAAGCTCACCATTCAGAAAACGAAGATCATGGCATCTGGTCCCATCACTTCATGGGAAATAGATGGGGAAAGAGTGGAAACAGTGGCTGATTTTATTTTGAGGGGACTCCAAAATCACTGCAGATGCTGACTGCAACCATGAAATTAAAAGACAGTTACTCCTTGGAAGGAAGTTATGACCCACCTAGACAGCATATTAAAAACAGAGACATTACTTTGCCAACAAAGGTCCGTCTAGTCAAAGCTATAGTTTTTCCAGTAGTCATGCATGGATGTGAGAGTTGGACTATAAAGAAAGCTGAGTGCCAAAGAACTGGTGCTTTTGAACTGTGGTGTTAGAGAAGACTCTTGAGAGTCCCGTAGACTTCAAGGAGATCCAACCAGTACATCCTAAAGGAGATCTGTCCTGGGTGTTCATTGGAAGGACTGATGTTGAAGCTGAAACTCCAATACTTTGGCCACTTGATGCGAAAAGCTGACTCATTGGAAAAGGCTCTGATGCTGGGAGGGATTGAGGGCAGGAGGAGAAGGGGAAGACAGAGGATGAGATGGTTGGATGGCATCACCGACTCGATGGACATGGGTTTGTGTATACTCTGGGAGTTGTGATGGACAGGAGGGCCTTGATTGCTGCAGTTCATGGATTCACAAAGTGTCAGAAAGACTGAGCGACTGAATTGGACTGAACTGAGGGGCTCATCGGTATGATCCAGCTCATGCTGTTTGTTTTGTTTTGTCTGGTCAGCACGTGGATATACTCTCTCTGGTTAGTCCTTCTTACTCTCTTTTGAACTATGGTGTTGGAGAAGACTCTTGAGAGTCCCTTGGACTGCAAGGAAATCCAACCAGTCCATTCTAAAGGAGATCAGCCCTGGGATTTCTTTGGAAGGTATGATGCTAAAGCTGAAACTCCAGTACTTTGGCCACCTCATGTGAAGAGATGACTCATTGGAAAAGACTCTGATTCTGGGAGGGATTGGGGGCAGGAGGAGAAGGGGACGGCAGAGGATGAGATGGCTGGATGGCATCACTGACTCAATGGACGTGGGTTTGAGTGAACTCTGGGAGTTGATGATGGACAGGGAGGCCTGGAGTGCTGCAATTCATGGGGTCACAAAGAGTTGGACACGACTGAGCGACTGAACTGAACTAAACTGAACTCTTTTATATCCTGATGAGTACACAAACACACACACAGACACAGACACAGACACACACACACTATGTATATATAAACACACGTTTATATATAACTCATATATTTATTTTCTATCCTTGATTTCTAGAAACATTTAGAGTTTGTGATCTCTCTCCCTGGTATAATGAATTATTGTGCATTTTGGTGCTAGACAAGTGGAGCATTTTAGTCTAGGCCTAACCAATTACTAACAATATATGTGCTTTGGGCAAGACTTTAGCCCAATTCCACCACACAAATGGAAATAGGCAACCCTAGGCTGCAGACCTGTTGTAAAGATGAAAAGAAAACACATGTAAAGTGCCTGGTATTTGGTAAATATTAGTGCCCTCCATGATTCCTTCCCACCCATATCAGCATCTTTTGTGAAATCAGGTTGAAAATTCTCCAGTGTTAGCTCTAATACTGACTGTTCTGAGAAAAGTGTTGGTTGAGGCTATAATATAAATTGCTACAGTAAGGAAATATTAAACTAGAATTCTTCCTGCCTCCATGTCTACTGAGGTATAGAGTTAGAAGATACCAAATGCAAAAGAGAATGTGTGAGAGAATAACCTTCATATTAATGTGTCATAATTTATAATAGAAATATTCAGTATTTCATTCATGATCCTTTTTCCCTTACCATACCAAAGATGTAAAAATGGATCATAATAAGGAAAGGTGGGAAGATAGGTGAAAATATTTCCTAGGAGTTGGCTATCACTGTGTTTAATGTCTTTACTTCTTTCCCTCACTCCAACCTAATGGGGATGATGGTCTGCATGGCCCTTTGGAGAGCTAGATGTATATGTTACTGCAGAAGTTGGTGGGAAGGGCAGCTCTGTTTCCTTGGGTCTGATTTTCAGGCAGGATAATCAGAAGACAAGTCTGACAGACTACTTTGGTGATAGAAGTAGAAGAGGGTTGCTCAAATCTCATTAATCTGTGTTCCTCGATCTCATCTGGAGAAGGTACATGAATGATTCTGATGGAGTAGACTGGGCCACACAAAGGAGCTTATAGCAGATGCTGCCAGTGCTTCACATATGTCACGCAGGCCCTTCCACTTCAGTGTGCTCCTAGTGACTCCAGTCCTAAAGACTTTTCTAGAACTGGAGGGGGCCACTCTGCCTGGGGTAGACCACAAGTGTCAGAGAATTAATTCCTCCTTGGAGCAGTCTTAGAACAAGTTTGAATTGAAGTGTGAGCACAAAGTGTATTTGTATACCTACTAATACCACAGCTCTCTTGCTTCTAAACTGGGCTATTCCTGAGGCGCGTGTTTGGCTCTCTGCCTTGTGCCCTGCAGACATAAGTGTAATTCTAATGGCAGCTAGTTTTATGTTGCGCTCCTCACTGGTTTCCTCCTCCCTCATTACCCTGCTCCTATTTCTCTGCAAGTCCCCAAAACTATTTGCATTCAAATCCTCACCTAAGGATCTACTTTTGGAGGAATTCAAACTAAGACAATGAGCACTAAAGAAGGTCAAAGGAAGAACACACTTATGAAAGGATTCTGGAACTCACCAACCAAGTCACAAAAGAGACCTTACTGGTGGTGATAAGAGAGGCGACGATAATCCTTGGCAGGCTGAGTATCACAATTATAAGTATTCTCATCTATGGTGAATTGGAATGTAGTTTAAGCTTATACAGTATCTCAGCATTTTTTGATATAATGGCAATGGTAATTATGAGGACTGTGGAATTGGTTATTGTTAATTTTTAAGGGGAAATAAATGACAAGCTCAATTCAACAACCGCCAATTTCTTCTCCGTATGAATCTCAGAAGACTTCAGATACAGCATTTGAAGAGACCATATTTTCTATAGCCAGAGGGCAGATCTAGCTAAAAATTGGATGCAGATCTGAGTGGAAAAGGTATAATTGTAAAGACAATTCTCAGCCATGCCAACTCTCTTATGCTAAAATTGGGGCCTTGATAGAAAAGGACTGTGGCTCTGACATCTGAGATGGGGATATTTGTGGCAGATAAGCTTTAAAACATCGAATTTGTAGATTCTATTGAACACCTAGGCCTATAGAAATGGTTCACTTCTCATTGTTATAGGATTATAGATTTTCTCACTGCAGACAAATCATAAGAGATGTCATAAGACATCTCTTAATGAGATGATACTTACTTTCTTCAAAGTTTACCTCTATCCCACTTATAGATTCTAGGATAATAACTAGGATAGAAACTCAGCTTGAACTCTTGGAAAAATAATTTCCCTGCTCCAGGAAAAAGGAATTATCTCAAAAGAGCTATAAGACTTGGAAAATATGTCCTGGCAGAATCAGGAAAACATACTTGAAAGTGGACTTTGAGGGTTCCACCCAGCAGGGAGGACTATAAGACTGAAAACAAAGGATTTCAAAATGAGAGGATTCCCTGCTTTTCCCCATGACATTAGTTTTAATGTACTGGGAAGGACTCCTGTAATCCATGCTAATATGCTGCTGGCATAGTTATCTGAAGCTTGGAAAATGAAATGCAATTGCTGTACAAAT
The DNA here is from genome assembly GCA_917880005.1 of Nanger dama. NCBI lineage: Eukaryota > Metazoa > Chordata > Mammalia > Artiodactyla > Bovidae > Nanger > Nanger dama. The sequence goes on from CAKJTW010000014.1 coordinate 19,468,302, forward strand.
ACTCAGCTCTTTTGCTCTTCAGATGGGAGATTTCTTGGATCAGTGTTGAACACTCTTTCCTAAGTTTCTCTTAGCATTAAGCAGCAAAACCCTGACTAGATTCCTGGGGTGAGGAGGGGTGAAGAAATGTCACTGATGACAACTGAGCTAAGGGCTGAATGTCAGCATGGCAGGGGAGGAGGTTCTCCATCTTGAGTCAACCTGGAGACCTATCAGGATGCAAGAGTGTAAAGGTATCTTGGGAGAGAATCAATGAGGGTAAAATTTTCCTATCCTGTTACCATTTTTCCTCCCCTTTGCTTTGACTACAGAGATAAAAGAAACTATTTAGCAATCTAGGGATAGGAGGGAGGAAAAAGAGGAGAAATATAAGCCAAAAATGCAGAAATCAAGTCAAATACTAATTTTTATGGCTCTAGGCTTTCGTTTTAAAATAAGTACCTGAACTGGGAACTTCCACATGCATGAACTGGGTTTATAAAAGACAGAGTAACCAAGATCAAATTGCCAACATTTGTTGGATCAAAGAGAAAACAAGGGAATTCCAGAAAAAAACATCTGCTTGACTGACTACACTAAAGCCTTTGACTATGTGTAACATGACAAACTGTGGACAATTTTTGAAGAGATGAGAATACTAGATCACCTTATCTTTCTCCTGAAAACCTGATTCAGGTCAAGAAACACCAGCTAGAACCAGACATGGAACAACTGATTGGTTCCAAATGGAGAAAGGAATATGTCAAGGTTGTATATTGTCATCCTACTTATTTAACTTATATGCAGAGTACCTTGTACAAAATGCCAACAACTTCAGACAGGCAAATGATATCATTTCACTCAAATGGCAGAAAGTGAAGAGGAGCTAAATAGCTTCTTAAGGAGAGTGAAAGAGAAGAGTAAAAAAGCTGGCTTAAATCTCAGCTTGAAAACAAGCAAACAAACAAACAAAAAACTAAGATCATGGCATTTGGTCCCATCACTTCAGGCAAATTGATGGGAAAAAGTGGAAACATGAAAGCTTTATTTTCTTGGACTCTAGAATCACTGTGGAAAGTGATGGCAGCCATTAAATTAACAGACACTTGCTCCTTGGAAGAAAAAGCTATGACAAACCTAGACAGCATATTAAAAAGCAGACACATTACTTTGCCAACAAAGGTCCTTATAGTCAAAGCTGTGGTTTTTCCAGTGGTCATGTATGGATATGAGAGTTGGACCATCAAGAAGGTTGAGCACTGAAGAACTGATGTTTTTGAACTGTGGTACTGAAGCAGACTTTTGAGAGTCCCTTGAACAGAAAAGTAATCCAACGAGTCAATCCTAAAGGAAATCAATATTCCTTGGAAGGGCTGATGCTGAAGCTGAAGCTCCAATACTTTGGCCACCTGATACAAAGAGCTGACCCATTGGAAAAGACCTCGATGCTAGGAAAGGTTGTGGGTAAGAGGAGAAGGGGTGACAGAGGATTAGATGACTAGATAGCACCACTGATTCAATGGACATGAATTTGAGCAAACTCTGGGAGATAATGAAAGACAGGGAGACCTGGTATGCTGTAGTCCATGGGGTCACAGAGCCGGACACGACTTAGTGACTGAACAACAACAGCAACAAGCTTTTCATTTTAAAATAAATCCAAGCTGTGAGGAAAGAGAAAATATACAATTAATCAGTTTTTAAATTTTTATATCTTAGACTAGATAATCTAATTACTGAATTGACATTATGTTCTGATTTAAAATTTATATTTAAAAAAATAAAACCTTGGCAGAATAAAAAAAATAAATAAAAGGATGTAGGAGTGTCTTTTAACTAAAGTGATACGAAACGTCCTGATTTTTCATTAAGTGGCATAAAAGATATTTCTGGAGAATATCTAAGTTCCAATGAAACAAATAAACATACAAACATACTCATTTGATTATATCAAGTGTGCCTCTTCAATGTGCTTCTTCTGCTACTTCATTATTGCTTTTGTCTGCTCCCAATATCTTCTGTCATAGTAATAAAAGCATAGCTGACAGCAACTGATGTAGAGGAAAATTAGCTTAGAGTACAGGAAGAAATCTAAGCTGTCTCATATATTCCTTTCTAGTCAGTCATACTTCATGGTTGGTAACTCCCAGGATCCTTTAAAGCCATATTCACATTACTTCCTTTGTTTTCTTTTCCAGCACAAAATGATATCTAAACAATGAAAAAAGTATAAGAGATGAAAGTTGGAAAACCATGAAGCCATTTGGCTTTCTTTCTTGATTTGCAAAACAAATACAATAATCTTTGCTTCATAACAAAGAAAGAAACAGGAGGAGTTGAGATGGCCACCTACAATGTGGAATAAGTCATTTACTATCACATGTTCCACTGGATTCTTCCAGAGCATTGAACATCATGCGCCCACCAACAGATCTGTGACCCTAGCCAAGTGTTTCTCTCTTGCTGTGAGCTTTTGTGTTACAGAAAACAAAATACAAAGCTATACTCAAATCCTCCAAGATTACTTCCCTTTCTTTGCATGAACCTTCATTTACCACGAAAGGTAACAATTTTGTTAGCGCTATTTATTCCCTTCCAAACACTCTTGATTGATCCTTGGGACCTAATGTTTTTAAAAGTTGTTGCAGATTGATTTACTAGAGAATTCCTCACTTTACATCAGATCCTCTCTTGGCCAAATTCAATAATTCAGAGAAAACAGTAATTGGAATGGTCTTAAAATATGGGTAGGGCTCAAGATGCCCACCTCTTTCATTGAATTATTGTCTCTGTAACTGTACAGAGAGAGGTTATATGTATAGGTCAGAGGTTCTCAACCACAGTAATTTCACACCCTCACCTCCATGACATTTAGTAATGTATAGAGATATATTTGATTGTCACAACTGGGGAGGGGTACTGAGAGTATCTAGTGGAACGAGACCTGGAATACTGCTAAACATATGTGTTAGCCTCTTATTGTGTAACACAGCAGCTCTAAGCAGCACTCATGTATTGTCTCAGAGCTCCATAGGTCAGAAATCGTGGAGAATTGGGAGGGATGATCAAGCAGGTTCTCTATTTAGAGTCTCACAGGGCTGAAATCAAGGTGTTGGCCAAGACAGGCTCTTATATGGAATCTCTGTGGAAGAATACTTGTGTAAGATTATTCAGGTTGTTGGCAGAATTCAGCTCCTTGCTGTTGTAAGACTGACGTCCTCATTTCCCTGCTGGCTGTCAGACATTGTTAGAGCCTAATGGGCATCCATATTAGTTAGTTAGCTTATGTTCCCTGCCATCCCTAATAAATGTCATAATAGCATGTTGTTGTGAATTTGTGCTTTGAATTTGTTTTCTTCTACTGTTACCAGCTAGAGAAAACTCTTTTTAAAAGTGTTTACTTAACCAGATCAGACTTATGTGAATGATCTTTATATTTTAAGATCTTTATGGAAATTAATTAATCTCAAAAAAATCACTTCATAGTAAGTATTTAGATTAGTTTTTGATTGAACAATGAGGGGGCATAGCCAAGGGGGACCATCTTTAGAATTCTGCTTACCCCTTGCCTAAGACAACAAAAAATTATCTGGTTCCAAATGCTAATATTGCCAAGATCAAGAAACTCTGGTTTAGGCATATCTTCTTGTGCATGGTAGAAATACTTTGTTTATCTTTCTTGTGAAAGACAGATTCACAGCTTATAGCACTGAAAGAAGCATATGCCAGTGGGTTTCGGATCATGATCCAAAACTCTCATTTTGTCAGAGCTGTTGATCACAAAGATCTTAAGGGTTGCTTGATATCTGCTGGTCCTAACTCATCAACCTCTTAGCTTCACATCCATCAGTCTACTTAGTTTACATTCTATTTTTTGACATGCATGGTATTTCATTTAAAATTGTTAGAAAAAGAGGAGAATTAAACATTCTTTATCTTTGGCCAAATGACAAATATGTGGACATATGTGTAATTAGAATACAGGTTCCTAATTACAGGGTTTTTTTTTTTTCTTTTGGTCACTGATGCACTGAACATCTAGCACAATTTGAGGCACATGTTAGGCACAGAGTGAATATTCATTGGATGAACGAATTTCCCAGTCAAGGATAAGGTAACAATAGGAATCTTTACTTTCTATACAAATAACTCAGATTTAAATGGGTCTGAGACTTGAATGGAGAATGCTCTATTATGACATATAAAAAGGATGAAGCATATACTTACACAGCTTGAGATCAGAAATGCCCTGATGGGTATATAAAGATATGTAGACTCGCAACCTTGCTTAAAGTTAGAAAATCCATCTGTTTTAAATTCCTATTCTAGGGAGAAATCTCCTGTATGACACCCCTGATGCATCTAGTTTCTGTCTGAGTCCTAGACTGTGTCATGGGTTTTCCCCAATGGTTCAGTGGGTAAACAATCCACCTGCAATTGAGGAGACACAAGAGATGCAGGTTCAGTCCCTGAGTGGGGAAGATCCCCTGGAGGAGGAAATGGCAACCCATTCCAATATTCTTGACTAAAAATTCCTTGAACAGAGGAACCTCACAAGCTATTTATTTTATGGAGTTACAAAGAGTCAGACAGGACTGGACACGCATGAACAGATGGTGTCACGGGAACTGGACACTTTGGAATAGAAATCTTCAAAGAGCTTTTTTCCCCTGAATACTCCATAAAAGAATTTTGAGGAATCATAGACCCCTTTGCACATTTTAATTTGACATTGAAAACTTTAAAATTATAAGTTAACAGTTAAAAATAATGTAATTTCTGATATATCAAATATCATGTAAGTATTTTAAATATATTTTGTTAAAACATCCAGATTGATAGTTTTAGTTCATTCAGTTTGTGAATATGTCTTCCATAATATCTATCATACAAATGCAGTTCAAATTGTCTATTCAAATAGACAAGTCAAGCTTACTTTCTGTAAGAAAAATAATCCAAATTCATTTTTCAGTTTAAGTAGACTATTTGTATCCCTGTGACAACCATTTCATTTCTAAATTCTAATTCTAAGATAAATCAATATATAGATAGATATAAAACCTTAAAATGAGTCTGTCACCTGGATGAAATAAGACACTGTCCTATCAATATTTCTTACAGATGAACTTTCTGCTTTGCTGTCACTTCCTCAGGAGTTATACATCCTCAAAGTATTCCTTTGTTGGTTTCCCAAAGGATTGTACACCCTGAGCAATGTGTGACAGTAAGGCTGAGGAACAGGTTTGAACATAGGTTTTTCCTTAATACAATAAAGTAGGAGAAATACAAAGAGAGGTGACATAGGATAAGTTTTAATCTCAGAGAGATACATTTTGGGAAAAATTACACATAGAGGTTGAGGATTTGGGAAATGATTCTTCTAAAACTATACATCCCCATAGACCCCTAGAAAAATCCTAATGTACTTCCAGGGACATAAGCCCCTCAGTTTGAAGACTGCTGGTTTACATGATAATCTGTTACATAGTTAGAAAAAACTCTTTTAAATTATGAAATAGTGAACTGAAATATACTTCCTACCATAAATCTTGGACTTCCCTGGTTGCTCAGACAGTAAAGCGTCTGCTAACAACGCAGGAGACCTGGGTTCAATTCCTGGGTCAGAAAGATCTCCTGGAGAAGGAAATGGCAACCCACTCCAGTATTCTCGCCTGGAAAGTCTCATGGACGAAGGAACTTGGTAGGCTATAGTCCATGACGTGGCAAAGAGTCAGACACAACTGAGCAACTTTGTTTCAGTTCTCTTTGAGTACCTGCTGCTGCTGCTGCTAAGTCGCTTCAGTCGTGTCCGACTCTGTGCCACCCCATAGACGTCAGCCCACCAGGCTCCCCCTTCCCTGGGATTCTCAATGTAAGAACACTGGAGTGGGTTGCCATTTCCTTCTCCAATGCATGAAAGCGAAAAGTGAAAGTGAAGTTGCTCAGTGGTGTCCGACTCTTAGCGACCCCATGGACTGCAGCCTACCAGGCTCCTCCATCCATGGGATTTTCCAGGCAAGAGTACTGGGGTGTGGTGCCATTGCCTTCTCCTAGAGCAAGACAAATTCATCTTCCACTGATGATGCTCTAAACATTTGAAGATTCTATGATGTATTCCTGATGTCTCCCCATCTCTAGGATTCATAGCCCCAGTTTCTTGAATTGCTCTTTGTCTATCCTTTATTTCATTCCCTTCACCCTTACATTTATCCTCCCATAAAAATACTCAAGCTTATAAAATTTTTCCTTAATTTTTGTGTCCAAAACAGTATAATGCTTCTACTATAAGGGTTAAAGTATTCATCTTTGTGATAAATTTACAATGTGAAGCGCTACCATTTATTGAATGCTTAGTATATGCTTAGTGCTCAGAATAAACACTGCAATGAAGATGACATTCTCATTTTACATATGAGAAGAATGAATCAGGGGTTTAAAAAAAAAAAAAACCTAGATAACCTGAATAAAGTCAAAAGGTTCATTCAGAAACTTGTTTATTAATCAGTTGCTGACTGGGCCAGTAGTTGATTTATGAGCAATACGGCAACACATAGAACATGTTTTTGTAGGTATGCAGGGACCCCAAGGGGTTGAGATATGTGATTAAGCAAAATGTTAGGATCACCTAAACAAACTCTGAAAAAGTCCTTGTAAATCTAAGATGATCTGGAAAGTACTGTGGATAACCTGCTTAGGTGACCTAGGTAAGTACCAGGGTTTCCAAACGACTCTGCTCAGTATAAGGGATTGCTTGGAGCATCTTGTGGACTGGTGCTGGGGAAAAGAGAGGCCCCGGTGAGGGGACTTCCCATCTCCCGTCCACTGCTTCAACCAAACAGCTCTACTCTTCTCCAGTTTTATTTGCTTACCCTCCTCCAATAAGAAGTAGATGGAGATAAAATTGTGATAGGGTTAGAAATAGAGATATGTGTATGTGAGTGTCAGTGTAAGAGGGGAAGAGAGAGAAACCACTAGTCACGAAAAGAATGCTAATTTTGCAGCCAGCTTGTTTGGGTTTGATCCTAGTATTATATATACTATTAGGCAACTTGGGTATGGTTTTTAGCTATTTTGAGCTTTAATTTCCTCACCTGACATATGGCAGGTACTCAAAGATCTTTGTTGAGCAGATAGGTGAATGAATAAATAAGTAAATTTATATTTTGGCAAAAATAAACTAGCAGGGTTATGTTGAGGCTTTATTATAGAGTCTTTAGCATGCTTGGTATATAGCAGGCATTTTGCAAATAATAATAATAATAGCCACTTATTATTGTTAGTGGTAGTGTAATTATTGATTCATTGCTTTGGGGGAGTTGATGTGCCAGGTGCTCATGTAGCACTGTTCTCTAAGCTAGAGATTCCTCTTGAAACTTGAGAACAAATATTATATGTTGCTGAATGTTGGGAATGCACCTGAGTCCAAAGGGACTTTCCCATCATAACAGGAGATCATGGGAGTCTCAGAGGCTTCTTGGTCCTCCACTCTTGCAAGTGTTATCTGAAAAGTTTGGTTGTAAAAACACTGGCAACATATTGTCTGGAAGAAGTCTTGTCATTGTGCCAGGTGTGCCAAAATCATGCAGCGACTCAATGGGATCAGTTCTTGCAGCCCAAGAGGTATGCGTGCTTTCTGTCACTGGTATTCTTAGGGCTTGAATCATACTACCCAGTGATACCCACTTCTGTCTATTGAGCACTTTCATTCTCTGGGTTGGAACAAATTATAAACCTGCAGACTCTTCTTCTTGAGGGAGGAGGGAGAAAAAAAGTGACCTGAAAATTGATGTCTTTAATCTACCTAAATCATTTCCAGTTAAATACCATTGTCTTGTGGATCATATTTATCTGCTGCAGATTGTAAATTCTCCAAGGCAAGACCTTGTCTTTTCATAGATTGTGGAAAATGGTGCAGACACTTTTAGCACTTGTGTTATAACAGATGGTTATCATTTATAACAAAAGAGTAAGAACAATGGCAGCCTAATCACATGTCCTAGAAGTTTGGTATGGAAAAGAAATCCCATTGTGTGTGTGTGTGTGTGTGTGTGTGTGTGTGTGTGTGTGTGTGTGTATTGCAATCCCATTACACTGTATTGTAAAAAGGATGTATGTTTTGCACTAGGAAAATTTGACAACTTATTTTTTTTCAATTTTAGAAAACAGACCAGTGAGAGTTAATTCCAACTATGTAAAAATTCTTTGCTTTACAAGACACTTTTCTAAAGAGTCTTAAAATAGCCAGATCTCTTTTGGAGTATTCAAAATTGAATTTGCTTTACAAAATGCTGATTAGATTCAACTTTTCAGGAACAAGGAAAGTGTACACAAATGGGACATTGCATGTTAAAAAGAGTTAATGGTAAAGTCTCACTTAGTGATCATAGTGAAAACAAGGCCTACCCTTCTACAACTTGAGGCCATCAAAGTCCCTATAGCTAAATGTGGCAGGTGGCTTTTACAACGCATTAGGTGTCTTCACTCCAGGAAAGAAACCTAAACCAGCACTGGGGTCATTGACCATCATTAACTCTGTGACTCTGGAGGCCAAAGTCATCAATCCATGCTCTCAAGAAGCCATGCATTATTCAACATGTAATGCCCTATTAGCTTCAGTAGACATATATGGTGTTTTTTTTTTTATGGAAGCAATTATGGAAAAATGTTGATGACTTTTATTCAAATGAATGAAAGAATTTGGAGGAGAAAATATGCATTTTTATTGTATATGTGTCATGGGCAAGAAAAGAAAAAGGAAAAGTTAGAGTAGGACTAGATAGGAACACAGGTTCAGAAGAAGGGACCCCCAGATTACAGAAAACTGTTTACCACACACATGAAACTATCTTTCTTACAAAGCCCTCTGCTTGCAAATACAAGGTGCTTACCAGTTATTGCTTTTCTTCCTCAATTCTGAGGCACAGCAGGAAAAAGCAGCAGAGACTACTGCAGCACTCAGTTTAGCAACCGAGAATTGTGCAGGCACTGTACTGGACTCAAATAAGGGAAGACAACAAAACTGTAAGGGAAGAAGGAAATGCACACTTAAATAAGACACCTGAATGCCTTCAAAGGCCAGTATATTATCTTCGAAACTGCTGTTTTCTGTAGTAAAAAATATGAGAATACTTTGTTTTGAAGTTGGCTACTGTAGTCAAATGTGCTATTCATATTTTCCCAAGGGTTCCAAACCAATAGTTCATTAGTCTCTGCCCAGATTTAGGCAGACTCTTTCAGGAAGTCCTATCCATTGTGCTGAAAGGCTACTGTTAATACTACAGAAAGGCAAGAGGGCACCTTTGCAAGCATTAGGGGCAATAAATGGGGTACTCTGTAAGAAGCACAATGCTTGGAATTTTCATAGGCTTTCATTTCTGCACTTTCTGAATGATTTTCATCTCTCTGCCTTATAAGCTTTTTGCATGCTGGGTGTGCTCATGAGCGTCTAGATTGTCAGCATACAAGGAGTATTTAGTACACTGAGTGTTATTTTGGGCCTGGAGTTGAGTGTGTGAGAGAAGAAAGGAGGATCCTGAGTTGGGTAGACGGAAAGATAAGTGGGAGATTCTGACCTTATAGGAGAGGAAAATGGTTCATTTGGATTGTTTGATGTTAAATAAATGTTCACGTTTGTATTTCAGGTTCTGCCACATCGTGTCCAGAAATGCCTCTCTCACGGACGCAGTTTCTGTTCAGAGCCAGGCCAGCACAGACAGGATTGGAGAAACGGACGATCCTCGTCAGCAGAGAGAGGAAATCTATTGTGTGCCCTGAGGGGAGAGGGATCTCTAGAGTGTAAAAATGTGTGCTTGGGACCACGTGGGCAAGAGGTGAGGGTGAAGAATCGGGCAGCCAGAGAACGAAGCTTCAACCCTTCCCAAGCAGAGCGCTGCAGAAGGTGGGTTGCTCACAGGGTGGAGCTGGGGGTTACCCCTCAGCGCCTGGGCAGGGAAACAGCAGGGAACTGGAAACCTGTGTGGCAGAGCCTGGCTCTGCCAGGACGAGGTGTTGGGGTATGAGGGTGGGGTGGGGGCCTGAGGGGTGGCTTGGAGCCCTGGCGGTGGCTGCCTGACGTCACCGGCCTCTCTGGCAATAGGCTGCGAGCTGAGCTCCCCAAAGCGGCAGCGGCGGCGGCAGCGCGGCTCGGTTTCTGGCCTCTTCACTCCGCGCCTTCTGCAGCCGCTACTGCAGCCGCGCGGCGGGGCTCCCTCCTTGCAGCCAGCTGGCGGCCCCAGGTAAGGGACGCCGGGAGACGGAAACTCGGGGCGGCCGGGTGGCCAGGCGCTAGCGGGTAGGACAGCCCTGGCGGCCTGCGCAGGCACCTCTGGCCGTGGCTTCGGCCCCCGCCCCTGCCCCGGCCCGGGCTTGCGCGCCGCCTCTCTGCTCCGCAGTGCAACAGTTTGCAGCGGCCTCTTGAGAAAGGCAAGGGGGCTCTGCTGAGCGCTAAGGGTCTTCCTGGCTCTGGTCCCGGGGAAGAGCCTCAGGGCCCTCAGGCTGAGTCTGGAAAGGCCCGAGAGAAGGTCCGTTCCCCAAACTTTGCAGGCGGGAACCCTCCCCCTTTCATTTCCAGCACCATTAGAAGCAGGATACTGTCAAGTGGGGGTGGAGACACAGAGAGATGTGGAAAAGGGGGCGTTTGCAGGGATGTGCTTTAGCTAAGAAAGGTGCTTCAGCCTGGTTTTTTTTTTTTTTTTTTTTTTTAATTGGGGGGTGGGGAGGTACCAAGGAAGAAAGCTGGAGCAAGGGTGGAGCGCAGTCCTGCGTGTCAGCCGTGGCCGCGGACAGGGGTGGAGTGGGATGTGGCTCCAGGGTTACCCCCATGGGAATGGTACCTAAGGCATCTGACATCGTTCAGGGAGGGTCTGGAGGGCGGGGGACAGAAGGGAGGATTGCGTTCCCGGAGACGGCTCGGCGGCCCAGGGTGGGTGCTGGGAAGGGTAAGATCCAGGAGAAGACATCCATTGAGAGGGCGCAGAAAAGAGACGAGCCGGGGCTTTGAGAAGCGAGGACCGCGTTTCGAAGTGGCTGAGTGTCTGTTGTAATTAGAAAGTTGTGGAGGGCGCAGGGAGGCTGCTTTATCTGCTGAGTAATCGGCATCTCCGCGGTGTCGGCGCAGACCCTCTTCTCCGCAAAGTGGCGAGAGCGCGGAACTGGAGGCTTTGGTGCGAGGCCAGGGGCGGGCGGGCGAACTGGGGTCTGTGGGTTGTGAAGACGGGCAGCGCCCAGCTGAGGCAGTGCGCTCAGAGGGCCGCTTTGCAGTGGCGCTGATCATTCCGGCTCTCTGTGCTCCCCGGACAGCGGCCGGGATCCTAACCAAGCCTGTTCTCTTTGCAGCCTGGTGCCTTGGCAAAGGAAAAGGGCGCGCGGACACGCGTTCGAGGCGGGGCCGGAGAGGATCTCCTGGGCACCGCTCGCTCCCTGGCCGGTTTGCCTGCCCACAGCTGCTCCCTTACTCCTTCGCTCGCGTGCGCATTCCCTCCCACAGCAGGGAGTAGTTTTGGGTGCTGCGGGCTCCGTCCTTTTCTTGGCTGGTGGGAACCGTGTGCTCAAAAGAGGAAGTCTTGTGGGCCCAGCCCCTCCCAGCCCAGCGCCGATGAGTGCCAGGGCGCCCAAGGAGCTGAGGCTGGCGCTGCCGCCCTGTCTCCTCAACCGGACCTTCGCTTCCCCCAACGCCAGCGGCGGCGGCAACGCGAGCGCCCGTGGCCCAGGCGCAGGCGGCGGCAGCGGCGGCACCTGCATCACGCAGGTGGGACAGCAGCTTTTCCAGTCCTTCTCCTCCACGCTGGTGCTGATTGTCCTGGTCACCCTCATCTTCTGCCTCATCGTGCTGTCCCTCTCCACTTTCCATATCCACAAGCGTAGGATGAAGAAGAGGAAGATGCAGAGGGCTCAGGAGGAATATGAGCGGGATCACTGCGGCGGCAACCGCGGCGGGAGAGGGCTGCCCCAACCCGAGGGAGGCCAGGCTTCGACCCAAGGAAAGAAGCCCGGCTGGAGAGGCAGGCCCGGGACTCTGCCTTCTGCGCCCCATCCAGCGCTTCTTCTTCGTCTCTCTCCCCTGGCCTCCCATGCCGGGCTCCCTGTGCTCCGCCTCCACCGCCGGCCCCCAGTCCGCAAGGAGCACACACAGCCTCCTCCTGTTTGGACCCAGTTGGCGAGGGCCTTTTGCAAGCGGTGGTACTATCCTGATTGTCTAGCCCCTCTCCTCTTCTCTTCCTCCTTTCCAGCATTATTGCCGTCCTTGCTTTTTTTTTTTTTCCTCTCTCCCTTCCGGTCTCTCTCTTCCACTTTCCTGTGGCCTCCCTTTCCTCTTCCCTTTTTCCTTATCTGTCCTCCCCTTCCTCTGTTTCTCCTCCGCCGAGGCACTGTGCGGTATTTGTAAATATTGGGCGAGGGAAGTCTCGGAAGAAGAAATAACGCTGATAATACTTTATTATTAATATTTATAGTAATTATTATAATATTAATTACACGATCCAAGCGCATGACAAATCACATAATTTCTCATTGTCAATGAAAGACGCGTCTTCCCTTTCCACCCTGCGCCCCCCACAATACGGAGGAGAAACCGCACAAGCTACCAAATATGTAAAAGGCATTGACCCCTGGAGCAAAGGGAGTGGAGGGGCCTGGTGTGTTGTACATAGCTGTCAAGTTAAGGTTCATTACCTTTCTTCTCTTTAACCCCCAAAGCTTTCACTTTTCCTTCAGCTTCCCTCCCTTCCCCATTCCTACCTTCAGCTGGGCTCAGGCAATAGTACGCTATAAAGAAAACGTAAACTTAAGCACCAGGACTAGAAGAGGCCACAGAGACTTGTCCCAGAAAAACGTTTATGACAGGTACCGCTGTCCAGCCAGCCCTCTTCTTACCTTCAGTTCTTCTTTTTCTAGGACTAGGCATTTTAATTTACTTTTAGAAATGCCCCTTGCTGGTCGAGCATAAGTTCATTGAAAATCTTTTAAATGAGTTTAAAAGACAGAATCTAGTCCTTTATCCTTGCCCCACCCCCACCTGTACACCTTTGACTTGTGGCATTTCAGGATTCACGGAGGATCCGGGAGCTGTCCAGCTAGATCTGGTGCTGAAATTGTCTCAGAACTGGTTACATTCTTTGGTTGTGCAGGTGCAAAAGGGGCTATTTTGGAAAGTGAATATGCTAGCTTTTTTGTTGGTTTCTTTTCTCTTTTTCTACAGTCGGGTTTATATGTACTATTGGTTTTCTTCTTATTAAACATTGCATACATTACCCTTTTTTTTTTTTGAAAAAATAAATTAGGCAATGTGCAGTACTGAAAGTGCAGTGTTTAACCAACCAGAATGTTTCTGTTTAATTTTTAGAACACGTGAGCCTTTGTTATATATTTATTATATTGGTACCAAATACAAAAGCAAACTATAATTCTGTACTATGTTCTCCAAACTGTATATTCTTGTTCTTAATTAGCTGTTGATATAATGGTTACCACTGGATGAGGATTTCAGTGGTGCAGGCCTGGCTTCTGCTGTTTCCAGAAGTGTTCTTTTGTACCTTACTCTGTAGTAGACTGTTATAAAAAGATGATACTTATGTTTTCTTATTTCTTTTGCAAATGACAGAGACAACCACAACAGAAAACAAACAAATAATGGATGTGCAGGAATGCCATCTATTAAAACATGGTTAATATTTAAACAGTGCCTGTAGTCCTCCCTGCATGCAGTTACCACCTGGAGGCAGTGGTGTGTGTGTGTGCTTGCTTGTACTGTATGTGTTGGGGGTGAGACTGGTGGGGGGGATGTTGGGCAATTTGGATGACAGGACATGCAAATTTTAAGAGAAGTTAATCCAGTAACTGCTTGTAGAATAAAAATGTCTGCAACTTGTTTAGTTAGAAAACTGTTCCTGTATCTGGGGTGCAGTTAAAGAGTGTCTCTCTTTCTCAGTCTGGCTTACCTAACTTCATTGAATGTATGAAAAAAGACTAAGAAAAAGGAAAGTGAGAGACAAAATTCAGTATTTTTGTTCTCTCCCCTAATGCCAGACAAGGCCATCTGTGTTACAAATGGAATCCACCTATGGTTATTTATCACTTTGTCTCCCTTGGGCTGATGATTGAAGGGTCCAGAAGCATATTATAATTTAACTGTATGCAGAGGCATCCTTTCTTGGGAACAAATTTGGAAAATGTATGAATGAGAATGTTCTACAAAAAGTTCAACTAAAAAGGACCTTACTAACTTGCAGGATGTAAGGCAACAGTGCCCCTAAGTGCATCCCTCTCCCAAGTAACTAGCAGTTCTATTATCTCTGTCTTGGTTCCAGGTGTATGTGTTCTTAGAGGAAACATTACCTCTGAGGTTTTAGGCCGTCTATTAAATTGCCCAAACTCAATTTACATCTTTTCTAAATTGATTTAATAAACTAAATTTTAATCACTGATTAGATATCCACTCAAGACCTTTCCTGAAGCGCAGAGGATCATCATTTAAGCATGTGTTGTAATACTAGGAAGACTAGGTGTAATCTTTGGATACAATATATTAAACAATGTACCAGATTCTCTCCAGTGCCTTAGTCACTTCCTAGTAATAGATAAAAGAGAGCATTAACTCCCTCAGTCCACTTGGGAATCCTTTAGCATATCAGAGCTCTACATTGTACATTAGAATGACTAAGGCACTGTGAAGAAGAAAGTCCATTAATTTTTGTAGCTCACCCTCATCTAACTATAGCTATTTAATACCCTATTACAGAATGACTTTTGGGCTTGAAATTTGAATAGAATTAGGGATTCAGAAGGGAGCTTCCTCATTTCCAGTGAGCTCCACTAAATGCATGGATATTACTTTCTCCCCCTCATTTGGTGCACTTTTACAGTGAATAATTTCCCATTTTATTAAAGCAATAAGATGTTCTGTTGTGAGCAGTGCTGGATGATGATTCCATTTTCTTGGTGCTGAAGCTACTCATACGTTTTTGCCTTATGAATCATAGTGCATTCAAGGCATGCAATAATAATCCCATTTCAAGGAGCAACCTGTACACTCTAGGGGGTAATTATTAAATTGTCTTGTATAATATTTCCCCAAGGAATAGAGGGAACAGGAGAAATAAAAACATTATATATATTGTCTTAAAAAGATCTCAATACCTCTAAACATAGCCACACATCCTTAACATGCTCTAATTGTGCACCTTTTAATATGTACACCTTTCTCCATTAATTGACTATGGTTTAATATTTTTAATAGTGCTCTATGTATAGATGATGTGGTTTGTGAGTCAAATTTCATGCTGAGTTAATATTCTCAGAACTCCATAAGCTTCTGGTGGTGTCACTTGAAGTTTTTTATGAGATAGAGAATTACATGAAATTTTAGTAATGCCAGTTCCCACACCAAATTATTGCAATAAGCACATATCCAAGCAGTTTGCACAGACCCTGTTTAAAGGATTGCTTCTTATAGAGTTCAGTTGACAGTCTCAGGAGTTCGGGATGCTACCAACAGGGCATTTTGGATTTCATTTTATATGAAACAAAAGGAAATCTGGAAATAGACAAATTTATTTTAAGGATTTTATTCACTGATGTCCCGTCAAACTAATTGCTTCAAATCCCTATAGCTACAGCTCAACTTATGCACTTGCTAGTATTCATAAGGTGGCATGCTTGATTCTTATTGTTTTTAAAGATAAGAAAATTGGAGAGAGAATACCATTATGTCAACTGTATAGGACTATGAATCTTAAAGGTGTAGATGGATATAATCTTCTTTAGAATTTATATACACCCATAGATATGTATTTATATATGCATACATTTTGTACAAATTTACAATGGACTTTTTGTATTCTTTTCTGTCATTACAAGAATGAGATGGAAACCAAATAGTTGTTCCATCCTCTTATCCAGAGAGGATACTGAGAAGTTGGGTATATGCATGCACTTATTTCTCTGGAGTTAAATCTGAATGACTTTCTCTTTATTTAATGAAAGGGGAGAGTCCTGTTTGACTCGGGGGAATTGGTAATTAGATAAGCTTCCTTTCCTTGTTAGTGACTCAAATGTAGCAATGATACTGAATTTATGACCATATCTATGTGGTCTGAATATCTAGATGGAAAACAAAAATACCTAGAAGAGATTTAGGGCCATCTAGACCACAAACCTGGATTGTGGCTCAATTTTTAATTTTCAGCCTATATGTGGTGTGGAGATACAATTTATATCTGCATAGCTAAAGGTAAAATGAAAATATGACCATTATCTGTTTAGTTTGATAAGTAGTATTTGGAAAATATGGATAAAGTAGCTTTAAAATACTTTGGCATCTGACTTTTTCCACTGTTTCTATCTATATCAGTTTAATTAATTAGATAATGGTTAAAATTCCATTTTCCATTGTGCAGGCATGCTTTAAATGCTTTTCTGTGGGTGACAGTTGAGCAATTGCTAGCTGATATTATGTGGAAGTTGTAGGTTAAATTAAAACCAGAAGCTTAATCTGGTCAGGCTCCTCAGGTCCATTCCTATGTGAATCTGGACTTTGAGTCTAGATCTGAAAAGCCGCTCATCTGGGCTATTCTTTTTGGAACTAGTGTTTGTGGCTCATAGATGTTTTAGTTTACATTAGAATAGATTGACCTATCTACTGAAGGATACTTAATTATTGAATTGAACGTAAATCTTATTCTGATTTGTTTTTTATTTATTTAATAACATTTGAGAAACAGTTTCAATGGCTTGAAATCAATACTTATTAATGTCACCAACCTAATAATACAATTGGTGCCATGTAGGAATGCTTAGCTTAGGATAAGAATTTAATTAGCTTTAATTAGGGACATGTCTTATTAAGATGGTCCTATCTGTGTGAGGGAGGGGCATGTGATTTCATTGGATTTTTTTTTCTATTGAGAGATTAACAACAACAATGATGATGACAAGACCAGCAACAGAAAACAAACAAACAAACAAACAAACTGATTTTGGAACTTGAGTATATCCAATAGACAGAATAAAACAGATACCAGAATTCATGGAAATTTTGTTCTGTTTTTCTATCAATAAAAGAGTTTTCTTGTTAATTGGCTTTTTGGACACTATTTCCTTATTAACTTAATCTGTGAAATAGAAAGATAACAAAATTATTCATTCTATTACTCCCAGATGCTTAAAGAAAAAAATTTTTAAATCCCATTACCCATCTGATCTTCTTTACAAACCAACTGCATGTAAGAAGGGGGAAGTGTATACATTTTGAAAGTAAAAAGTAAAAGTGTTAGTCGCTCAGTCATGTCTGATTCTTTGTGACCCCATAGACTATAGCCTGCCTAGTTCTTCTGTCTATGAAATTCTCCAGGCAATAATACTGGAGTGGGTTGTCATTTCCTACTCCAGAGGATCTTCCCGACCCAAGGATTGAACATGCATCTCTTACATCTCTTGCAATGGCAGATGGGTTCTTTACCACTAGCACTGCTAATCCAATTTAGAATTTAATAACCCAACAAACTGAGTCCAGTACAATAATTCAGCAATCTTTTTAAGATGCTCAGTATCTTTAGGTCACATGCTTAGTCTCTCAGATTTCCTCTTTCCCAGCCTATGTTTCTCTAACATAACCAGATGAATGGGGAAAAGACACAGTTGACATGACTTTGTGGTAGTGGAGGAAACTGGAGCCTCAGATTCATTTAAATTTCTATGGATTCTACTTGAACACTGCTGAAAAGCAGCTGATTGGAACTGCTCTCTAGTTTGAGGTGCCGTTGCCTTATCCAGCCTTTGTGCTGACATTCACCACTATAGTCTTAGACCCCAGACCTTTGTCCCCAGGCTCAAAGTCATCTCCACAGGGATCTGTACATCCTGCCCCCTGCCATCCCTAGGTCCAGCAATGCTCTACAGTTTGTTCCCTTCTTTTAAATAGAGGAACTTCTGGGTGTCCTGCATGCCATGCCTTCTATTGAAGAGCATGGGTGCTAACACTTAGTCTTCAACCATAGTCCTCTTTACTCCTGGGAAGTAAATATTCTTCAGCCTCAGCTGTTTGACTCAAAAGGTGGACAGGTGTTCATTTAGCTAGGCCTCACAAGACTTTGGCCACTTGATGTGAAGGACTGCCTCACTGGAAAAGACTCTGATGCTGGGAAAGATTGAAGGCAAAAGGAGAAAGAGGCAACAGAGTATGAGATGGTTAGATACCATCAATGAGTCAATGGACATGAATCTGAGCAAACTCTGGAAGGTAATGGAGGACAGAGGAACCTGGTGTGCTCAGTCCATGGGATCACAAAGAGTCAGACATGACTCAGTGACTATACAACAGAAGACTGACAGTAAATGTACTTGCTGACTCCTTGGATATCCCTATGAGGACTTAATTAATTAAATGCTAGCTGGATATTCTTTCTCTGATTAGTTATTGAAATCCAATCTCTTTTTCTAAAAGTACTTCTCCAAACATATCCCAGTCTTGCTGATAGCATTGGGCTTCCCTTTCTGAAAAGTTCACTCTATTTTTCAAAACTTTGCAGAAATTTTATTAATGCCTCTTTTCTACCTTATGTTGACCATCCACTGTCTGCATCTCCAAATCCTCTCTCCCTGGGTCATGGCTCCAAAATAGGATTTTTAATTTTAGCATGGAAGATTATATATCACTGAATGGTACAGAAATTTACTCCGCAGATTTTCAAAAATATTGGGGAAACCCCTCAAATACACTGAGATGACCAAAAAAAAAAAAAAACTTTTCATATACAGATGTGGCTACTCTATTTTCCTATAATTAATCTAGTCTATGTCATAGGAACCAAGCTGCTTCAAGAAAATTCTCAGACTCTCAAATTTTTTCTTTCTGCCTTGTTTCTTTCCAAGTTAGTATCTGGGAATGAATTACATGATCTTATGGTTACAGATGATGAAGATCCCTCTGAACTGTACAGTGTTAAATATATTTGGGGGCTGTGGAGTGTCCATTCAGTCTACTTCCTGGGAAGCAAGTTCCAGATAGTACCCACCACTGTAGACTGTGGTCCTGGATATTTTATATATCTCAAAATCTGAGTCTACAGAAGGCTTTTTGTTCTAAATGCAAGATTTTGCTGTTTTACTGTGTAATAAGCATCTCTAAATTTCCTCAACTGGGACAAATGAAAATCTCTGGGTACCTTAGTACATCCCATTCAGGCAATGGGTAATAAGAAGATCTATAATTGCCTATTGTCACCACCATCAACCCACTGCCACTGCCTTCCTATAGAAGAAAAATAATAGTTCACCTTCCCTGGTAATGGGTCCTCCTAGTATAGCCAGGGATACTCTGAAAGTCTCTAGTCTAAAATCCTCAGACTCTTTGATCCTTTTAGAATGTTCATCATTTGGCCCCTCTCTGTTTGTTCCTAAATTAAGGAGCTTAGGCAGCAAGAATGGAACCTATCCATCTCAATAAATATTTGACTCCCTTCTTCCCTCCAAATTAATTGAAAGGGATAGACTTTTTCTATATAGCCTCCTTAAGGACTTCCTCTGGTACAGTCAAACAAAAAGCAGTAGATTGGGGGTTTTTGCTTTCTAAGTGCCATGTCTCCAACCTCACAGGTAAGTCTTAAAATGGAAGAGAGAGTGTGGAAGAGTGATTGGTCGACTGGTAAACAGGCCTACATTGGGAGCTGCTTCAGAAATACTTCATTAGTTACACTTGTTTATATAGACATGGCTATTTTCAGTTGAACAGCAAGAATTCAGGGATATCAGAAAGACATTCTCTCTCCCCTCTACTTGCCAGTGTGTAAAGTCCCTAAATTAAGAGCTTGTTCCAGTGGTTTAAAGCACTCTTGAGAGAGATCATATATGCCACCATATTTTGTGCCTCAATATGTATCACCCTTTCCTAGAGATCCTGCAAAAGAAAGGAGAAGAAGTGTAGGTCCCTAAGTTCCAAAAGGGACAGATATCATCAGAGAAGAACAAAGAAGGAAAAGCTGGAAGATACACTTCTCTAGCTTTGTCCTTGTGGGGTGGACCCCCTTTACCTGTCACAGTGAGGAGATGCACAAAGGATCATGATTATGCCTTGCATATGAGAACGTGGCCATCCTATGTCAGGTTTATTTGGATTCACCCAGGTTAATAGTCCTATTCTTAGACTCATGGGTAGCTTCATTCCTTTGCTCCAGTTGTACTTCCCTGTTTCTGACAGCTGTCAGTCTACCTGCAGTCCCCACATTCCCATGGTTTGGTCACTGATTAGGTCATTGACAATTTTTGTTTTGAATCTGATTGATGAGATGATCCCCTTGAATCTTTCACCTCTGACATTTGGGAGTTCATTCAATCAATGGATATTCACCAAGAACAAACTATATGCCAGGCATCATTTTTGGTGCCAGAAATATAGCAGTGAACAAAATAGGCAAAATGTCCCATCTTCACAGAGATTTCATTCTAGTGGAGGAAGACAATAAACGAAAGTCATAAGTAAATCATGAAGTATCTGTAGGGACAGAAGTGCTACAGAGACAATCAGTTACAGAAGGTGGACATGGAGTGTTTCAGGATAGAGTGGATTAGGATGGTCAGAGTCGGTTTCACTGAGAAAATATCTGGGCAAATACTTGAAGAAGTTGCACAAATATATGAATGAGTTAACTGATTAAAGATTGTTTGATTAGAAGGACTTGATTAGAAGAACCCAGTTCAACAAAGGTCCTAGTTTTCTTGTTGTTGTTGTTGTTCAGTCACTCAGTTGTGGCTGACTCTTTGCAACAGCATAGACTGCAACACACCAGGCTTCCCTGTCCTTCACCTAGTTTTGTAAATGATCAAATAAAAATTTTGGTTTAGAAAGAAGGCAAGAAATGGATGCGTACTGAATAATCTAGCAAACTGACACTCCGTAAGTAGGAAAGAGGGATAAAATCTATTCCTAAACTTGAGGAGCTCATAGTCTAATTAGCCATTAAATTTCAACTCAGGTCAATCCTAGTAATAAATATGTTTTTAGAAAAAGTACCTGAGAAACACAAAGCAAGTGTAGTAGAAAAGTCTGTAGAGAAGGGTTAGAAAAGTTTCCCAGAAGAGGTAATACTTTAGTTAGCTTTCAAAGGATAAGTAGGTATTCACCAAGAGAAGGAAATACATTCTAGGCAAAAGAAAAACAAAAAACATGTCTGAAAGCACAGAGGTATGAGTGCTGTGCATACTTGGGGAATGTTATAAAATAAAGTTCATACTGGAAGTGACATACAAGAAGTCTGAAAAATGAATTAAGCCAGACCATTAAGGCTCCTTCAAGAGTCTCTTTTGAGAATATGCTTTTCTGTTGTCAGTGGGGAGTCAGTGAGGAATTTTGAATATAGAGCAGCATCAGTGTATAGAATAGATGCAACTGTGGTCATAGAACTAGATTTAGAGGCACCAGATAGAAAGCAATTGTCACAATCCTACAACAAATGAAGAGGGTTTGAACCAAACAGGATGAAGTTGAAGGAAAAGGGTATATTCAAGAGAATGTTAGGCTACTGAATTGATAGAGTTGGTGATTAATAGATGTAAGGGGTGAGGGAGTGGAAGCAAAAAGAAGAGAAAAAGTCAGAGAGTAAATTTATGCTTTCTAGTTTGAAGATTAAAACAGCTTTGGTCTGGGTGCTGCTTAAGTATGAATTCAGAAGAATGAATTGGGAACAAAGTTAATCATTAACCACTGAGGGCTCAAATGGAGGCATGGTCTTTGCTTGGAATAATGTAAATGGGTTTGCTCCAAGGTCACACTCAGTCTTGCTCTGTGAAGTATCCTGAAATCTGGCATTTGAACTTCAGGAAATAGCACTGTCACTGTCATGAAGTTTCTGGATGACTACTCACTGTCGTCAACTTTCAGGAGTTCTCCATATGTCTGAAAGTGTACGTGTTCTGATATTAGCTTCTAGGCCATTTGTTGCAATTCTGAGACATGCCTGCAGAGAACTGTGAAGTTACACAGGCTCTACCATAAACCTCTTGGTTCTCTTGGAATAGAGAAATTATCATATATGACACCATTGACTGTGATAAGAACTGATACTGCTGTGACAGAACTGCAGAGTGTTGGTGAATTTGTTGAAGATCCAGTACAACCAGGATTATAGGGAAAAGGCCTGAGTTCAAATATTGGCTCTGCCATTTTGTATCCCTGAGACCTTGGGTAAGTTCTTTAACTTTCCATGATTCAGTGTTAAAAAGTTTGTTGCATGAATCCAGTGAGAAAGCATATGAAAAGTCTACAAACAGTTGACAATGATTGCGTGATAGTTCTTATTTCTGCTTCCTTTTTGGGGATTGCATAACAAAGGAAAGGTGTAGTTTTCTGTAAAATGATTAGTAGAAAGCTTTATTTAGGCTCTAAAAACACATTCTAATCTCTAGCAAAGTGCCTGGCACATGCACAGTTCAGTTCAGTTCAGTCACTCAGTCGTGTCCGACTTTTGTGACCCCATATATTGCAGCACGCCAGGCCTCCCTGTACATCACCAACTCCCAGAGTTCACTCAGACTCACGTCCATCGAGTCAGTAATACCATCCATCCAGCCATCTCATCGTCTGTGGTCCCCTTCTCCTTCTACCCCCAATCCCTTCCAGCATCAGAGCCTTTTCCAATGAGTCAACTCTTTGTATGAGGTGGCTAAAATACTGCAGTTTCAGCTTAAGCATCATTCCTTCCAAAGAAATCCCAGGGTTGATCTCCTTCAGAATGGACTGGTTGGATCTCCTTGCAGTCCCAGGGACTCTCAAGAGTCTTCTCCAACACCATAGTTCAAAAGCATCAATTCTTCAGCACTCAGCTTTCTTCACAGTCCAACTCTCACATCCATACACGACCACTGGAAAAACCATAGCCTTGACTAGACGGACCGTTCTTGGCAAAGTAATGTCTCTGCTCTTCAACATGCTATCTAGGTTGGTCATAACTTTTCTTCCAAGGAGTAAGCATCTTTTAATTTCATGGCTGCAGTCACCATCTGAAGTGATTTTGGAGCCCCCAAAATAAAGTCTGACATTACTTCCACTATTTCCCCATCTATTTCCCATGAAGTGATGGGACCAGATGCCATGATCTTCGTTTTCTGAATGTTGAGCTTTAAGCCAACTTTTTGATTCTCCTCTTTCACTTTCATCAAGAGGCTTTTGAGCTCCTCTTCACTATCTGCCACAAGGGTGGTGTCATCTGCATATCTGAGGTTATTGATATTTCTCCCGGAAGTCTTCATTATAGCTTGTGCTTCTTCCAGCCCAGTGTTTCTCATGATGTCCTCTGCATATAAGTTAAATAAGCAGGGTGACAATATACAGCCTTGACATACTCCTTTTCCTATTTGGAACCAGTCTGTTGTTCCATGTCCAGTTTTAACTGTTGCTTCCTAACCTGCATACAGATTTCTCAAGAGGCAGGTCAGATGGTCTGGTATTCCCACCTCTTTCAGAATTTTCCACAGTTTATTGTGATCCACACAATCAAAGGCTTTGGCATAGTCAATAAAACAGAAATAGATGTTTTTCTGGAACTCTCTTGCTTTTTCCATGATCCAGCAGATGTTGGCAATTTGATCTCTGGTTCCTCTGCCTTTTCTAAAACCAGCTTGAACAACTGGAAGTTCATGGTCCACGTATTGCTGAAGTCTGACTTGGAGAATTTTGAGCATGGCTTTTCTAGTGTGTGAGATGAGTGCAATTGTGTGGTAGTTTGAGCATTCTTGGCATTGTCTTTCTTTGGGATTGGAATGAAAAGTGACCTTTTCCAGTCCTGTGGTCACTGCTGAGTTTTCCAAATTTGCTGGCATACTGAGTGCAGCACTTACACAGAATCATCTTTCAGGATTTGAAACAGCTCCACTGGAATTCCATCTCCTCCACTAGCTTTGTTTGTAGTGATGCTTTCTAAGGCCCACTTGACTTCACATTCCAGGATGTCTGGCTGTAGGTGCGTGATCACACCATCATGATTATCTGGGTCATGAAGATATTTTTTGTACAGTTCTTCTGTGTGTTCTTGCCACCTCTTCTTAATGTCTTCTGCTTCTGTTAGATCCATACCATTTCTGTCCTTTATCGAGCCCATCTTTGCATGCAGTGTTCCCTTGATATCTCTAATTTCCTTGAAGAGATCTCTAGTCTTTCCCATTCTGTTGTTTTCCTCTATTTCTTTGCTTTGATCGCTGAAGAAGGCTTTCTTATCTCTCCTTGCTATTCTTTGGAACTCTGCCTTCAGATTCATATATCTTTCCTTTTCTCCTTTGCTTTTCACTTCTCTTCTTTTCACAGCTATTTCTAAGTCCTCCTCAGACAGCCATTTTGCTTCTTTTCATTTCTTTTCCATAGGGATGGTCTTGATCCCTGTCTCCTGTACAATGTTACGAACCACAGTTCATAGTTCCTCAGGCACTCTGTCTATCAGATCTAGTCCCTTAAATCTATTTCTCACTTCCACTGTATAATCATAAGGGATTTGATTTAGGTTATACCTGAATGGTCAAGTGGTTTTCCCTACTTTCTTCAATTTCAGTCTGAATTTGGCAATAACTAGTTCATGATCTGAGCCACAGTCGGCTCCTGTTCTTGTTTTTGTTGACTGTATAGAGCTTCTCCATTTTTGGTTACAAAGAATATAATCAATCTGATTTTGGTGTTGACCATCTGGTGATGTCCATGTGTAGAGTCTTGTGTTGTTGGAAGAGGGTGTTTGCTATGACCAGTGCATTTTCTTGGCAAAACTCTATTAGTCTTTGCCCTGCTTCATTCCGCATTTCAAGGCCAAATTTGCCTGTTACTCCAGGTATTTCTTGACTTCCTACTTTTGCTTTCCAGTCCCCTATAATGAAAAGGACATCTTTTTTGGGGTGTTAGTTCTAAAAGGTCTTGTAGGTCTTCATAGAACCATTCAACTTCAGCTTCTTCAGCATTACTGGTTGGGGCATAGGCTTGGATTACTGTGATATTGAATGGTTTGCCTTGGAAATGAACAGAGATCTTTCTGTTTTTGAGATTGCATCCAAGTACTGCATTTTGGACTCTTTTGTTGACCATGATGGCTACTCCATTTCTTCTGAGGGATTCCTGCCCAACAGTAGTAGATATAATGGTCATCTGAGTTAAATTCACCCATTCCAGTCCAGTTTAGTTTGCTGATTCCTAGAATGTCGACGTTCACTTTTGCCATCTCCTGTTTGACTACTTCCAGTTTGTCTTGATTCATGGACCTGACATTCCAGGTTCCTATGCAATATTGCTCTTTACAGCATTGGACCTTGCTTCTATCACCAGTCACATGCACAACTGGATATTGTTTTTGCTTTGGCTCCATTCCTTCATTCTTTCTGGAGTTATTTCTTCACTGATCTCCAGTAGCATATTGGGCACCTACTGACCTGGGGAGTTCCTCTTTCAGTATCCTATCATTTTGCCTTTTCATAGTGTTCGTGGGATTCTCATGGCAAGAATACTGAAGTGGTTTTGCCATTCCCTTCTCCAGTGGACCACATTTTGTCAGCTTGTGGTACTTATTCAATAAAAAATGTTATTTTTGTTAATAAATAAGTGACTGAATGAGTTGTATTTTGCAAACACATTCCTGATAATGTCCTTTGATTCTACTATACGTTTGTAGCTAAAAAAAAACCAACAGAAAAAATGTAAAAGTCAACAGGATATTTGTAATGATCATCAATTTCATTTGACTTCTAGATGACAATAAGAGTGGCATCAATGGAATCTTTGGTATTATCTTCAAGGAAATGTTTTGCAGATATAATGTTCCACCACCATAATCTAGCCCTACTCTATGGTTGTCTAAATAGCCCAGCAAAACTTGCTTATAGGATCTCAATCTTAATGCTTCTCATGGCTGTTACAAAAGTAGTAAGTCAATCATATTAAATGAGGCCAAATGAACACTTGTTGAAGAAGAGATGCTAAAGAAGAAGGTCGGACTCAATCTTCTCAAAGAGATTATGTCTCAAAGAGTTAGGAGAGAAGACTTCCAGAATGTAATAATGAAAGAGAAACCAAGTTGAAGTGGCAGTTATGAATGAATAATGAGCAAACTTGAATGAATACAAACTGATTATGGATTATAAAACCTTCTTTCACTCTCACACTGTAGACAGAGAAATTTGAATCTGACAGCAAGATATGGAGTTGAGGAAATGAGAGACCTAGGCTCTGTCTACACTAGAAAGTGTGCTGCTGTCCTTAGTCGTTATGAAAACTATAGACCTTTGGCAGGCTTGCTGCAACCCATAATTTCTCTTTTTCCACCTACCCTAGAAGTAACTTAGCAGCAGCCGCAGCAGCAGAATGTCCTTATGTTCTCTGAAATGCCCAGTGTTTCCCAGTGTTTCACTCTGTGTCCAAATACCACTTGAAGGTCAGTCTTCCTTTTTTATGACTGCTGTACCCAATTTCAGTGTGTGGAGATCATGTTTCTCAAGCCATCAACAGGCAATTCTTAGACACCGGTTGGGTGTCCTACAATTTAACTAAATTTTGACACCGTCTATCAAGAGATAGCACAAGAACCCACAGGTAAGGGGCTCAATCTCACCACACTGCCCCCACTTTTATTTCAAACATTGGTCACAATTCTAGGTTGTTACTTTTGGTCCATTTGGCTACAGATCAGAGGTTCTCACAACTTCCTCCACAGCTTCAACTAACTTCCTAGAGTGGCTCAAAGAACTCATAGACACATTTTACTTACTAGTTCACCAGTTTATTAGACAAAAGAATGTAACTCACAAGCAGCCAGATGCAAGAGATGCACAGGACAATCTATTTGTAATGAACACAGAGCTTCCATGCCAACTCAAGTGCACCACTGTCCCCAGTTCTCCATATGTTCACCAACCCAGAAGCAATCTGAATTCCACTTTTAGTTTTCCCTTTTTTTTTTTTTTTTAAAGGGAGGCTTCATTACACAGGTGTGATTGATTAAATCACTGACCATTGATGATTAAGTTCCATCACTAGGCTCTTTCCTCTTCCTGGAAGTCTGAGGGTGGTCTAAGCTCAATCACATGGTTGGTTCTGCAGACAGTCAGCTCCCATCCTTAGGTGCTTTCCTGGTTTCTCTCAACGTTTAGGAAATTCTAAGAGTTTGGGGGAGCTGTGAAGTAGGAAACTTGGAGGAAGATCAAATATATGTGACAAATATGTTTTGTCATCTGAATGACAACATATACATTTTTCTTACAAATCACAATTTTATACCTTCAAAAGTCACACTTTCTCTTGGGCATTGTCTCTCTTTGAAAATTCAAAATGAAAGTGTGTCCTTCTCCTAATTTCATCTATGACCTACTCCTTTCCCTATAAGATTGCTACTCTTTGCAACGTTGAGCATGGGTATTTGGTATTTACAACCAATAATGACTATGATGGCTTAAGATACCAGTCTCATTTCATGGAAGCCTACAATGCCTTGGGTAGGGATAGGTATTTCAGAGCAGAGTTCTAGGTGCCCAAGTGTTGATCTTGCTACCTTTCTGATCATATCAAGAGAATAACCATCTACTTTGTCTTCAACAGGTAAGACCCAGAACAGATTAACAACCATAGAGGCTTCAGGCCTTGAAAAAAATATGACCTCCCAATCTATCTCCATCATGTGATTTAATACAAAAATAAAACTCATATATAAATCAGGAAGTCCATTAATAAAGTTCTGCTTTTTCCCATGACAGTTATTTTAATGCTTTGTCAAAATAGCATTTTTATTTTTTCAGGTTCAGTCTGCCCAGTGGAAAATCTAGTCAGCATCAAGTATACTTAATGAAATAACAATGTGAACTCTGCAAAGGCCAACATCTTCGATCTACAGAAAGTTCATCAACCAACTCTCTAAACCTGCTGGGCTTAGTCATCAAGGAAGAGGCACCTTAGACTTCACAGACATATAAGGAGGGGGTATACTGGGGCAATGGTTCTTGTCAGGCCTGGCTAACACTGATTTCTATACTCACCTTACAGTTTGAGGGGGTCAGTTGGTGAAGTGGAATATGAGAGAAAGCATGCTCACTTTTGCACCTTCTAATTGAAAGGTTCTTTGCCTCTTCAGATGCCAAAATATCCTTAGGAGCTAGTCCAAGACTATCAGTCATCATGACTTATGCTCGCTCTGGCTTATTCCACCTATAGTTTTCAGCAGAGTTGCCCAGGTGTCATTCATTTTCCTGAATTGCAAGAGGAAAAAAAAAGTCATCAGGGATAAAGTCTTCAGGAAGATCTTGTTTCAAGCCAGTAAAACATCATTTCTCTCTGTTCTTTTTATTTGTAGAAATGTTCATCAAAATCATTTAAAGAAGGTAACGATAACCCCCTGTATGCAAGATAGCAAAAGAGACACAGATGTATTGAACAGTCTTTTGGACTCTGTGGGAGAGGGCGAGGGTGGGATGATATGGGAGAATGGCATTGAAACATGCATATTATCATATGTGAAAAGAATCATCAGTCCAGGTTTGATGCATGATACAGGGTACTTGGGGCTGGTGCACTGGTATGACCCAGAGGGATGGGATGGGGAGGCAGGTGGGAGAGGGGTTCAGGATGAGGAACACATGTACACTCATGTGTTCATGTCAATGTACGGATTCAAGTCAATGTATGGCAAACCAATACAGTATTGTAAAGTAAAATAAATGAATTAATTAAAATAAAATAAAATAATTTTTAAAGACATTTTAAAAATCATTTAAAGAAAGAGAAACTTCAGGACCACATATAAAGTATCCTATCCAAACTTGAAGTAGGTGCCTTTGTTTGCACCTGTTTTATATTTAACCAAGGAATCTCAGTTAACTTTCAGGATAAAATTTCCAAAGTAATCATTTCTATTTTATAGACTAAAAACTGAGACTCTTAATGATTAAGCAATTTCCCTCAAGATCACTCATTTAGTAACTGAGTCTGGTTTTGAATTAAGATTTGCTCCTAACTATCAATACACAGAGTATATGTTCATTAACTGTTTACTATGCTGGTGGACCAGAGATGCTATTTCTCTGTGTACTAGCACATAGGACTGGAATAAAATAAAATGACCCAGCTTTTTGAGCTCTGTCTGTTCTCTCATGAGAACCTTATGGCCCTCAGACCTTGCTGTAGAGTCAGTGGACATGGCAGTTCTCCCCTTCCAAAGACAAGTAAATAGAATTATGCAAATCAAAGTGGTAAAGTCACTGCCTCTGAAACAAACCCCAAAGCCAAAACCACCCACCAAATTGCATAAAACAGAACTGTGGCTCTGAGAATAGACAATAGCTCTAAATGCACTGAAATAGAATGCACCAGTATAGCTGTTAGGATGTAATACTGGGGAGCAAACTAGCAGTTACTCCCTCAAGGCTGAAGAAGGTTATGTGCTACAGTAGATGTATTATCATAGCTTTCCACAGAGCCAGACAAAAAGTTAAAGAATTCAAATTGAGCCTAGGTAAAGGGAAGATTGAAGAAAGGGGCTTCTATAAGGAAAGTGGGACTGTAGTTCTCAAGGGTTTTAAATACAGATTTAATTTTGTTTCTTTATAAATGTTGTAAATGGGGTGATTGGAAATGTTTTACTATAGCTTACTCAATAACAGTAAGCTGCATAAGTGAAGCTAAGAATTTTATTTTTATCTTACTCATCTTGACAAAACTCTGTGAAGCAGAGGTTGTTCTCACTCATAACTTACTGATAAGGAAACCGGGGCTTAGCTCGTGACTTGCTTATGGCCACAGGGTGAGTTTCAGAGCCAGTGTGGCCCTGGAGCTCTGTGTCCCTCTAATCTGGCAGATTCACTCTATTCCTGTATTTTCTCTGTGTTCCCATCCAGATTCTTTATTAAACAACTGGCTATGCTTGGCCCCACATGACATTTTTTTTTTTTTTTTCCATGAATGCTAACTCTAACCAACCTCTCCTGCTACTATTTTGGCCTGTAGCAAAAGGTTCAAAATCTCTCCCAGCTTATTTCCCCCACTTATCCATACTTTCTGATTGAGAAACATCTGGCAAAGTAGACAGCTGACTATAGGCCATGGATTAGGCTTTGAGAAATTTGTATCTCAGGTTTCAAGACTTTACTCTGACTGTGTAAAAATCCCCCTTCACAACATGGACAATGCAAGAGGAGAACAGCAGTGTACACAGCCACCCACTGATAGGCACCAGGCAGTGCCCCTGGCAACGCCACAGAAAGCATCCTTTGGCAATGTTTAAACCTAGTTAAATGTTCCGAGCTTGTTGGTGAACTCCTCTGCAGAGCACAGGAAGAAGCAACTCATGGTGGAAAGAGCATAGATTCTGGCCTGAATTCCTGCTATTACCTCACCTATCATGGGACCTGGAAAAGTTTGCTCAGATCCCCTGAGCCTTTATTTCTTCAACCTTAAAATGAAGATAGACATACCTACTTATAAAATAACCGAGATTTTTTTAGTACAAGAATTCATATCATGTATCTAAAATAGCAATGAAACCCAGATTGTTGTTCCCTTTCAACAGTGGCGATCATGCATTGTGCACTTGCTAAGTACACAGGCACTTAGTGTTCACTGAATCTCCACATAGTTCTATGAGATACATTCTATTAACCCTTTTTTTTTTTTTTTTTTTGCATAGGTAAGCAAACTTAGAGTTATAACTTGCCCAGAGTCACATGGCCAGGATTGTGGGAGACTTTATTTAATCCCAGTTTTATCTGAATCTGAACTCGTGCATTTTATACCACCTTTCATGCTATCTTCTCCTCTCTATCTCCTCTACTTCACCACAATTGTTTTATTTCACAATTCATTCAAAGGTGACAACTCAATATTAGAGCAAATAGATGGAATATGATATTAGTTATCCATAAACTTAGTCCAGGGTACTTGTTTATGGCCAGGACTTTGGTAAAGGGCAAGGCAGCTGCACGGGAGTAGAGGAGAACCAAGCAGCAGAGTTGATTGATCCTGTTGAATACAATTTATCTTCAGAAGGAAAATGCATTTGGACACTTGATCTTCAGCTCTTCCTATCTTGTAATTTTGAAATAACCTGATCCAGAAGGTTTACTGTGCCACAACTGGTTTGGAGGTATCACTCTGGCTTAACCTGAGGCCTCTGATTAAAACTCCAGCACATGATCATCAATGATATTTTCACTCATTTTTCCTTGAATGAGGCTTGTAAATACCTCCCAGTAGCACCTCTTTGACTTTTATATAGCTACATCTGTTAGTAAACCCAAGGAAGGCTAATGGGCTTCCAACTTTGGAAATTATTGTACCTGGACATTCAGTGAAGTGTTGACTTTACAGTTTTATAAGAATAGCTTATTCAAGAAGGAAATCTTCCTAAGTTATGGATTTCACTTACCCTAGCTTAGGAATGAGAGAAACAAATTAAATAGCAATAGTCCCATAGCACAGACAGTGTTCCTTGGTGAGCATCAGGATCCAAGACATTCTTCTTAAACTTGAAACGAGAATGAAATTGACATGCACAATTGACATGAAATTGACATGCACAATTGACATGAAATTGACATGCATACATTGGTACATATTAGACGTATCTACCCTTGGACACTGTGAATATTTTTTTAAAATTTTCTGATTATGGATACCCTTGTGCAAAGATGAGACAACTTTCTTCCAAATGGATTGACAATATTTTTCCTCCTACTCTGGAGGGAGGGAGGTATTATTGCCCTTTTACAGAGATAGTCTGAGGAATGGCCAGTATACTACTAAATATGAATCACAACTCAGTATACCAAATCTATCTCCATGAAATGGATTCAACACAGAAATACAAGCTGAGTAAGTATCTCTTAGCAGCCACCAGAAATCCCCTTCAAAATTGCTTCCAGCCACTCCCATTTACTTGCTCTGCTACTTCTCTCTTTGCTCTCTCTCTGTCTTGTATTTTTTTATAGCATCCTCCATGTTGGCTACATAATTTTGTTCCTGTTCTCCCTTCTAACCATTGTATGCATAATCCAGTTTCAGTCTTTCTGTGTATGGCAGAAACTGTCAGAGCTTTTCGCATATTCCTTTGACATTAGTGAACATCATAAGGATTCCCTTGCATGTGAATGGCTTCTTAGTGCTAGTGCAAACATCACAAACTCTCTCAATTCAGTTCAGTCACTCAGTCATGTCCAACTGTTTGTGACCCCATGGACTGCAACATGCTAGGCTTCCCTACATGACTCCCCGGACACGACTGAGCAAATTCACATCACTTCACCTCTCTTCAACTTTCTACCTGAATGTTTTTCAAGCTGTAGGAACACACCACACCTCCTCCCATGGACGACAAATGTCCTAGGAAGTTAAATTCCCCACAGGAGACTTCCATCAATTTCCATAGTGAGATATGTGTATACAGTCCCCTAAAGATTCCTTGACTAATTTCCCCCTCCGCTACTGGTGCTCCTTCAATTCATCTCCCAAATAAATGAAAAGTGAAAGTCACTCAGTTGTGTCCAACTCTTTGCAACCCCATGGACTATAGAATCCATAGAATTCTCCAAGCCAGAATTCTGGAGCTGGTAGCCTTTCCCTTCTCCAAAGCATCTTTCCAACCTATGGATTGATCACAGGTCTCCCACATTGCAGGCGGATTCTTTACCACCTGAGCCACAAGTGAAACCCAAGAATACTGGAGTGGGCAGCCTATCCCTTCTCCAAGGGATCTTCCTGACCCAGGAATCGAACTGGAGTCTCCTGAATTGCAGGTGGATTCTTTACCAACCTGAACTATCAGGGAAGCCCTCAAATAAATTAATCTTATTTAAATCTTTGTCTCAAGCTCTGCCTCTTGGAGTAGCCAACCCACAGTATTACCCCAGTTTTAGGCATGAGCATTCTCTGATACATAAACTTTTATGTCTTCTGAGACCTAAAGGAAAAGATCTATAGAGTTAAGTCCTGCCATAGACTCCTGATAAATGTTGCAGTCAAACTTGATCTTCATCTAAGTTGTTCTAGGCAGAAGTTTGAGACATTAGAAGTAACTAAATTAATGTAAAATTTCATGATTTATGCAAGTGAATAGACCAAATAATATAGTTTCTGAAAAACTGTCCCCAATTACTTCAAAAATAATTTTGTATGAACTTTACTTGTTCTGAGACAATATAATATGGTGGTAGAATCTTGGACTCTGAAGTCAACCTTCTTGTACCTCTCTTAGCCAATGCCTGTGTGGTATACATTCAAGTGGAAGGCACAACCCCTAGGTATTTCCAGGGCAGGTGACTTTCATTTGATGAGGACAATTCTTACCAGAAGGATGTAGCTGTGAACTGTTAGCTGAGGGTTGGGTACATTGTTTAATAAAGAGGAACTTAGTGGGACCTCAACAGCCATTATTACTCTCCTCTGCTTCTTAAAATGTATGTCATGCTGTTAATAGTAGAATTCTACAGTCATTTCTGCTATAGTGATTAGAGAAAAAAATCCACCAATGCTTATCCTGTTTCCTAATCAACTGTTAACAAAAATTATTCTAATAGTTTGCTTCCACTCTCCCCAGACACTAAATATGCCGTCTCTTGTTGGGCATAGTGAAGGTACAAGTGTTAGTTGCTCAGTTGCGTCTATTTGTGACCCCATGAACATAGCCCTCCAGGCTCTTCTGTCCATGGGATTTTCCAGGCAAGAATACTGGAATGGGTTGTCATTTCCTTCTCCAGGGCATCTTCCCTAACCCAAGGATCGAACCTGGGTCTTGTGCCTTGCAGGCATATTCTTTACCATCTGAGCCACCAGGGATAAAGTGGTCATAGGCTATCATCAAGGAAGAATTGTAGAAGCATCTCTTCCTCTGGTACCTCATAAATTTTTGCTGCTCTTAGGGATTCTGAATTTGCTTTTAGATCTCACTTGGGAAGCATCCTTGCATCTATACAAATCTTGGGGTGGGAAGGCAATTACACTATCTTGTGGGTTTATGAGAAACTACCAACCTGTATTGGGACAGACTGTCTATATTGCCACAACATGCTTTGGGTCCAGGGACAAAAATCTTGGACCAATCCCATCTGCTTTCTGAAAAGTTATTTTTCATTAATCCTTTCCTTCACATGCACAGCTACTCTGTTTACTAATGGCTAACAGAGCTTTTCAGTAAAATAGAATGGTGGGAAAACAATGAATTAAGAATTGAGAGGCCTGAATGTGAATCCCAGTTTTACCACTTCCCCATTGTGGAAACCTCAGCAAGTCACTTTTCTGCCAAGCATCCTTTTCCTTCTTTATAAAACTGATTCTAAAGACCAGCCTTGAGTCTTTCACAGGATCATTGTGTGATCAAGTGAGAAAGCACACACTTGATAAATAAAATGCTGTCCCAAAGCAAATTATTAATGTTATTGCCATTGCAATGCTGGGTATATTTACCTTTGAGTATCTCTAGCCTTATAACTTTGGCTAATGAGTGGTATAGATCCAAATAGAACCCCAGCAAAAGCCTCACCAATGGCTCCACTTTACCCTGAGCGTCCTCTCTTAGCTCTTCAGTGATCTAAGTCTTCCTTTTGTGGTAAGTTATTCAACTTTTATCCAAGATTAACTTTCCAGAGAAATAGAATTATACTGTTATACCAAGGAAGATAATTTCAAAATCCATTAAAATGACTAATTTAATATTAATATATTTGTCTATTGTATCACTTCTAATACAAAAGCTAACTTTTTTTCAGAGCTGTACTAACATACTGGTGATACATGTAACATAGAGTTTGGATTAAATCTTTGTTCTGATTCATGCTGCCTGTGTGGCCTGGAGCAGAACACCTAACCTCTCCCAGTCACTATCCCTTTAATATATAAAATGGAAATACTAATATAAACTATCTCTAAGAGTTGTTGTGAGTCTTAAATACCACAACACTAAAGCCCTTTCATTGATCCTGAAACATTATACCAAATAAGTATTGTCTGTTGTTAACATGGGCTTCCCTGATGGCTCAGACAATGAATCTGCCTGCATTGCAGAGACCCAGGTTCAATCCCTGGGTTATGAAGATCCCCTGGAGAAGGGACTGGCAACCCACTACAGTAGTTTCCCCTGGAGACTTCCATGGACAGAGGAGGCTGGTGCCCTATAGTTCATGGAGTCTCAGAGTTGGACAAAGTTGAATGACTAACACTTTCACATCATTAACATGCCTTGATATGGCCCAAGGCCTAAAATAACTTTATGCTCTATTTTAAGGAAGAGAGACGTATACTTGAATAAACACAGAAATCTGTAGATTCCATCTTTCTGCTACATAATAAGTGAAGATTTGGGGGAAACATGATCCCTTGGGATCAACACATCTCTCCTGGTCTTAGGACTTGTTCCTTATCAGGTAGAATCTGATATGGACATTCTTGTACAAGTGAATTATTGAGGAAGAACTCTCAGGTAAGACTTGTGGAAAAGAGAGGAAATCAAGATAGTGTTGATAAATGCTAGAAAGTAGATATGCATCCATATGAGTTAAGTAACTGCAGTTCAGATCAGTTCAGTTTAGTCACTCAGTCATGTCCGACTCTTTGCAACCCCATTAATCGCAGCACGCCAGGTCTCCCTGTCCATCACCAACTCCCAGAGTTCACTCAGACTCACATCCATTGATAAGTGATGCCATCCAGCCACCTCATCCACTGTCATCCACTTTCCTCCTGCCTCCAATGCCTCCCAGCATCAGAGTCTTTTCCAATGAGTCAACATTTCGCATGAGGTGGCTAAAGTACTGGAGTTTCAGCTTCAGCATCATTCCTTCCAAAGAAATACCAAGGTTGATCTTCAGAATGGACTGGTTGGATCTCCTTGCAGTCCAAGAGACTCACAAGAGTCTTCTCCAACATGACAAGTCAAAAGCGTCAATACTTTAGCGCTCAGACTTCTTCACAGTCCAACTCTCACATCCATACATGACCACAGGAAAAACAACAGCCTTGACTAGACGGACCTTAGCCAGCAAAGTAATGTCTCTGCTTTTGAATATACTATCTAGATTGGTCATAACTTTTCTTCTGAGGAGTAAGCGTCTTTTAATTTCATGGCTGCAGTCACCATCTGAAGTGATTTTGGAGCCCCCAAAATAAAATCTGACACTGTTTCCACTCTTTTCTCCATATATTTCCCATGAAATGGTGGGACAGGATGCATGATCTTCGTTTTCTGAATGTTGAGATTTAAGCCACCTTTTTCCACTCTTCTCTTTCACTTTCATCAAGAGACTTTTTAGTTCTTCTTCACTTTCCGCCATAAGGGTGGTGTCATCTCCATATCTGAGGTTATTATATTACTCCCAGCAATCTTGATTCCAGCTTGTGTTTCTTCCAGTCCAACATTTCTCATGATGTATTCTGCATATAGTTTCAATAAGCAGGGTGACAATAGACAGCCTTGACATACTCCTTTTCCTATTTGGAACCAGTCTGTTGTTCCATGTCCAGTTCTAACTTGCTTCTTGACCTGTATACAGATTTTTCAAGAGGCAGGTCAGGTGATCTGGTATTCCCATCTCTTTCAGAATTTTCCACAGTTTCTTGTGATCCACACAATCAAAGGCTTTGGCATAGTCAATAAAGCAGAAATAGATGTTTTTCTGGAACTCTCTTGCTTTTTCCATGATCCAGAGGATGTTGGCAATTTGATCTCTGGTTCCTCTGCCTTTTCCAAAACCAGTTTGAACATCAGGAAGTTCAAGGTTCACGTACTGCTGAAGCCTGGCTTGGAGAATTTTGAGCATGGTTTTACTAGCATGTGAGATGAGTGCAATTGTGTGGTAGTTTGAGCATTCTTTGGCATTGCCTTTCTTTGGGACTGGAATGAAAACTGATCTCTTCCAGTCCTGTGGTCACTGCTGAGTTTTCCAAATTTGCTGGCATATTGAGTGTAGCACTTCCACAGCATCATCTTTCAGGATTTGAAACAGCTCAACTGGAATTCCATTGCCTCCACTAGCTTTGTTCATACTGATGCTTTCTAAGGCCCACTTGACTTCACATTCCAGTATGTCTGACTCTAGATGAGTGATCACACCATCGTGATTATCTGGGACATGAAGATTTTTTTGTACATTTATTCTGTGTATTCTTGCCACCTCTTCTTAATATCTTCAGCTTCTGTTACCATTTCTGTCCTTTATCGAGCCCATCTTTGCATGAAATGTTCCCTTGGTATCTCTAATTTTCTTGAAGAGATCTCTAGTCTTTCCTATCCTGTTCTTTTCCTCTTTTCTTTGCATTGATCACTGAAGAAGGCTTTCTTATCTCTTCTTGCTATTCTCTGGAACTCTGCATTCATAGGCTTATATCTTTCCTTTTCTCCTTTGCTTTTCACCTCTCTATTTTTCACAGCTATTTCTAAGGCCTCCCCAGGCAGCCATTTTGCTTTTTTGCATTTCTTTTCCATGGGTGGTCTTGATCCCTGTCTCCTGTACAATGTCACGAACCTCATTCCATAGTTCATCAGGCACTCTATCTATCAGATTTAGGCCCTTAAATCTATTTCTCACTTCCACTGTATAATCATAAGGAATTTGATTTAGATCATACCTGAATGGTCTAGCGGTTTTCCCTACTTTCTTCAATTTAAGTCTGAATTTGGTAATAAGGAGTTCATGATCTGAGCCACAGTTAGATCCTGGTCTTATTTTTGTTGACTATATAGAACTTCTATATCTTTGGCTGCAAAGAATATAATCAGTCTGATTTCAGTGTTGACCATCTGGTGATGTCCATGTATAGGGTCTTCTCTTGTGTTGTTAAAAGAGGGTGTTTGCTATGACCAGTGCATTTTTCTTGGCAAAACTCTGTTAGTCTTTGCCCTGCTTCATTCGGTATTCCAAGGTGAAATTTGCCTGTTACTTCAAGTGTTTCTTGACTTCCTTCTTTTGCATTCCAGTCCCCTACAATGAAAAGGACATCTCTTTTGGGTGTTAGTTCTAAAAGGTCTTGTAGGTCTTCATAGAACTATTCAACTTCAACTTCTTCAATGTTACTGGTTGGGGCATAGACTTGGATTACTGTGATATTGAATAGTTTCCCTTGGGAACGAACAGAGATCATTCTGTCGTTTTTTGAGATTGCATCCAAGTACTGCATTTCAGACTCTTTTGTTGACCATGATGGCTACTCCATTTCTTCTGAGGGATTCCTGCTCGCAGTAGTAGATATAATGGTCATCTGAGTTAAATTCACCCATTCCAGTCCATTTTAGTTCGCAGATTCCTAGAATGTCAACGTTCACTCTTGCCATCTCTTGTTTGACCACTTCCAATTTGCCTTGATTCATGGACCTGACATTTCAGGTTCTGTGCAATGTTGCTCTTACAGCATCAGACCATGCTTCTGTCACCAGTCACATCCACAACTGGATATTGTTTTTGGTTTAGCTCCATCTCTTCATTCTTTCTGGAGTTATTTTTCCACTGACCTCCAGTAGCATATTGGGCACCTACTGACCTGGGGAGTTCCTCTTTCAGTGTCCTATCATTTTGCCTTTTCATACTGTTTATGGGGTTTTCAAGGCAAGAATACTGAGGTGGTTTGCCATTCCCTTCTCCAAGGGACCACATTCTGTCAGACCTCTCCACCATCTCCCGCCCTTCTTGGGTTGCCCCGTGGGCATGGCTTAGTTGCATTGAGTTAGAGAAGGCTGTGGTCCTAGTGTAATTAGATTGACTAGTTTTCTGTGAATATAGTTTCAATGTGTCTTCCCTCTGATACCCTCTTGCAACACCTACTGTCTTACTTGGGTTTCTGTTATCTTGGGCGTGGGGTATCTCTCCACGGCTGCTCTAGCAAAGCGCAGCCACTGCTCCTTATCTTGGATGAGAGATATCTCCTCACTGCCACCCTTTCTGACCTTCATTGTAGGATAGATCCTCTAGGCCCTCCTGTGCCCGCATAGCCACTGCTGCGTGGACATGGGTTTGCTCCTCCCAGCCACTGCCCCTGGCCTCAGGTTCCAGGTGGCTCCTCCCAGGCACTGCCTCTGACCTGGGATGTGGGGTGGCTCCTCCCGGCCACTGCCCCTGGCCTCGGACACAGGGTGGCTCCTCTCCGCCATCGACCCTGACATCAGATGCAGGGTGGCTCCTCCACGCTGCTGCCCCTGACCTCAGACGCAGGGTAGCTCCTCTCGGCCATTCCTGCACCATTGCAGCCTGGCACTCTTGGCCACTTCACTTGACCTCGGATGTAGGGTAACTCCACATTTCAGTCATGTTCAACTCTTTTTGACTCCATGGACTGTGTAACCTGCAAAGCTCCTTTGTCCAGGTATTCCCCAAGCAAGAATACTGGAGTGGGTTGCCATTTCCTTTTCCAGAGGATCTTCCCAACCCAGGAATCCAACCCATGTCTCCTGCATTCTTTACTACAGTCAGCTAAATCTAAACTCATTTAATCCTTAATCCCAGGGAGCTTTGGCGGTGTAAATAACTCTATAGTTTATAGTTATAGTTATTCACCACTGAGGCAAGGGGGCAACACTTTCCAGTATAATTGTTAACCTTTTTGTTTTTCTTTAGGTCTGTTAGGATTAATAGGCTTGCAAAGAAAAAAATGTAGATATCCCTAAGTATATTCAGTTTCAAACAAGCTCCTATAGCTAAGTGTTTCTCTAATCCATAAAGATCCTTGTTAACAACACTAAAATTCTAATGGAATATATTAATATAAAAGCATGCAAGACCTTTTTCAACCGTGATTTTTCTAACATTATACAATCAGTTTCTCAATGCTACTATCCAGGTCTTCATATTTTCTTAATTTCACAAATAATTCTGCATGAAAAATTGGTATCCAGGCTACCTAACATTGCCATCTAGCCTATATAAATGCATAAAATGTAAGATTCTATTATGAAATTTAAGGTTTTGCCCCCAAGTACTTAGCATTTAAATTTCTGGAATGAATGGTTTATTCTTTTACCTTTTCACAAAAGGCTTTCTATGGAAATGGATTCTGTTATATGTTGGATCAAACATTAATTATTTTTAGTTGTTTCTTGAGGAGCATTAACTTACCATGAAGAAGACACATTAAAATAATGTATAAGTCAATGGCAAATTGATTAATGATATAGTAATGGGATGTCAGACTCTAGCAGTCTGACAACCACCTAATATGGAAGTTAACAGCAGGAGAGCCATGAAATCTTATGTCTGCTGCTTATTTTGAGGGAGAAAAAAAAGAAAAACAACATGTTATGGTTACAGCTTCAAAAGGTTAAAATTACATCATTTTCACTTTGAGGTGAAACATTTCTTTTGAAATCATCTTTAAAGTAGCAGGACATTATATCATAGACTTTGGTTATTGATGGTGAAATATGTGCTTTTTAGTGCAGTGAGAAACTTGCTTAATGCCAGGTTGTTTATTTTACAAATATTTATTTAGTGCCTTTCGTTTTTTGAAGACTAGGGAAATAAAGCAAAAGGAAAGATATTTCTCTTCTTTTGCAGTTGATAGTCAAGGACAGTAGAGAAATGAGTGGATATTTCCAGTTACAAGTAGAGGTAATCATTCGCAGAGGTACCCCATTTTTCCTTTAGAATCAGGCAAGGATTCCAGGGAAGAAAGCACTGTTTTAAGTTTCCAAAGATATGGGAGAATTGATAAAAGGTATTGCAAGAAGCCTAAGCTCCACAGTGGTAGAATCTATGCCTGTAAACTTCTATCACATCTCTTAACACAGCACCAGTACACTGCAAATTATCAATAAATATATGTTGAAGGAAGGAAGAAAGTGATAGTGAAGAGATAGTCACTCAGTCATGTCCAACTCTTTTCAATCCTATGGACTGTATCCCACCAGGCTCTTCTGCCCATGGAATTCTCCAGGCAAGAATATCGATGTCCATTGGCAGATGAATGGATAAAGAAATTGTGGTATATATATACAATGGAATATTACTCAGCCATAAAAGGAACACATTTGAGTCAGTTCTAATGAGGTGGATGAACCTAGAACCTATTATACAGAGTGAAGTGAGTCAGAAAGAGAAAGATAAATACTGTATTCTAACACATATATATGGAATCTAGAAAAATGGTACTGAATAATTTATTTACAGGGCAACAGTGGAGAAATAGACATAGAGAATAGACTTATGGACATGAGGAGGGGGGAGGAGAGGTTGGAATGTATGGAAAGAGTAACATGGAAACCTACATTACCATATGTAAAATAGATAGCCAATGGGAATTTACTGTATGGGTCAAGAAACTTAAAAAAAAAGAGTGGTTATATGTATACCTATAACTGTTTCATGTTGAGATTTGACTGAAAACAGCAAAATTCTGTAAAGCAATTATGTTTCAATAAAAGATAAATTAATTAAAAAAAAAAAAGAATACTGGAGTGGGTTGCTCTTTCCTGATCCAAGGGGTTTTGCCAACACAGGGATTGAACCCAAGCCTCTTGCACTGCAGGCAGAGTCTTTACCAGCTGAGCTGTCAAGGAAGCTCCAAAGGAAGGAAGAGCATGTGACAAAATAGATGTTCAACATAGTGTCAAATGAATTTATGTGTGTCTGAAGATACTGATGCCAACTGACATCACCCACGTCAGCCGTAGAGTTGTCTTCTCAATGGCAGAGCTGATTAATGCTTCTTACACAGTTGCTTGCTAGGCAATGGCTTTTAGAGTACTTGCTTTATCCATTTCTCTGTTGATACACATTTAGTTTGCTTCCATGTCTTGGCTATTGCAAATAGTTCTGCCAAGAACATTGGGGTGCATGCATCCTTTTGAATTATGGCTTTCTCTGAGTATATGCCCAGGAGCGAGATTGCTGGTTCATATGGTAGCTCTATATTTAGGTTTTTAAAGAACCTCTGTACTGTTTCCCATGGTGTCTGTTCCAATTTGCTGATACTGCTGCTGCTAAGTCATTTCAGTCGTGCCCAACTCTGTGTGACCCCAGAGACAGCAGCCCACCAGGCTCCCCCATCCCTGGGATTATCCAGGCAAGAACACTGGAGTGGGTTGCCATTTCCTTCTCCAATGCATGAAAGTGAAAAGTGAAAGTGAAGTCGCTCAGTCATGTCCGACTCCTAGTGACCCTATGGACTGCAACCTACCAGGCTCCTCCATCCATGGGATTTTCCAGGCAAGAGTATTGGAGTGAGGTGCCATTGCCTTCTCCCTGTACCAATTTACATTCCCACAAATGGTGTAGGAATGAAGTAAGTCAAACATAGAAAGACAAATATCATGATACGACTTAAATGAGGACTCTAAAATAAAAAAGATGGTAAAAATGAACTTATTTACAAAATAGAAGTCATGGATGTAGAAAACAAAATTTTGCTTATCAGGGGATAAGGCAGGGAGGGATAAATTGGGAGACTGAGATTGACATATACATACTAATATATATAAAATAGACAACTAATAAGAACCTACTCTATAGCACAGGGAACTTTATTTAATACTCTATTATGGCCTAAATGGAAAAGAAGCTAAAAAAAAGAATGGATATATATATGCACATACACACACACACACACACACACACACACACACACACACACATATATAACTGATTCACTTTTCTGTACATCAGAAACCAACACATGACATTGTACATCAGCTGTACTCCAATAAAAATTTGGAAAAAAAGAGTGATCACTAAGTCTTCAGTTAGATAAGATAGAAGATCAGTTTTATTTTTAAGATGACTAAATATGGCTTTTGATCCTTCTATTGTACATTATTTTTACAGCAGAGTAATGTTTTTAAAGAATAGGTTAAGAGTCAGCTAAAATGTAGAAACTAATTAAATTACTCATTCATCAAATACCTATTGAAATTCTATTATGTGACAGGGTATGTAAAAAGTCTCAGAGATAAGAAAATGAAAAATACAGTCTCTATACTCAAGGTGTTTACAGTTTTTGATGGAGAAAAATGCTGAATCAGACATTTACAATATGCTATATGCATTGTCATTAAGGTTTATATAAGATGCTATGAGACTGCAGGTGAGGGGAAATGATTAGAATGTGTGATTTGAGGTAGAATTGGTTATCAGGGAAGATTTCTTACAGAAAGTGATATCTTGCCTGAACATTGGAAGTAAGGATTAGGTTATATAGGTGTTAATGGAGAGGAAGGAATTTTTTTTTTTACAAACATTGGAATACAAGGAATTATAATATATATGTGTACTGAAAAGTTGGCTAAGCATGCAAGTAAGGGTAAGGGAGGAGATTTTAAAAAGTAGTGGGAAATGTTCATTGCAGCACTATTCACAATAGCAAAGATAGTTCAACAGCCAGTGTGTCCCATCAGCAGATAAA
The DNA here is from genome assembly GCA_917880005.1 of Nanger dama. Lineage (NCBI taxonomy): Eukaryota > Metazoa > Chordata > Mammalia > Artiodactyla > Bovidae > Nanger > Nanger dama. The sequence goes on from CAKJTW010000014.1 coordinate 19,511,587, forward strand.
CAGGTAAAGAAATATGGTATATGCATATAATATTATTCAGCCTTAAAAAGAAGGGAGTCACACCACCTGCAAAAACATGATGAACCTGGAGGACATTAGGCTGGGTAAACTGGTCACAGAAGAACAAATATTGCATGATTTCACCTGTATTAAGGATCTAAAATAGTCACATTCATAGAAATGGAGACTATGGCGGTGGTTGCAAGAGACTGAGGAGGTGGGGAAAATGGGACATTATTATTCAATGGGCATTAAGCCTTAGCTATGCAAGATGAATAAGTTATAAAGATCCACTGTATAACATAGGCCCTACAATATGGTAGTGGGCACATTAAAATTTTTCTAAGAATAAAATTCATATCAAGTATAGGTAGAATTCATGTCAAGTGTTCCTATCACACAAACAAAAAGGATACAAGGAAACTCTGGACGGTGTTGGACATGTATACTTCCTTAATTGTGGTGTTGGCATCATGGATGCTTGCTTATGTCCAAATTTATCAAATTATACATATTAAATGGATATCTCACTCATTTATACCTCAATAAAGTTGTTTCAAAAAGATGGTGAGGAATAAATGGAGTCACATAATAAAAAAAAAAAAAAACATGTATGCTACACAAAACATTTAAGACACTTTGAGAGAGAATTTGAATGCTTTGAATAGGGGAGTAATGTAATTAGAATTATATTTTAGAAGTATGGCATTGGCTATATAGGAAATCGTGCCTGATTTGGAAGATGACTTGGAGTTACAGTCATCCATGTGATTAGTGATGACAGCCTGGAAGATAAGTGTGGGCTGAAGGGATATTTTTGAATCACATGTCAGATTTTTAGAAATATCAAGAAGACCATTTCTCCACCTCTGCTTGTACTCCCCACTCCACCTCGAAGAAACCTTCTAATTTTTTTCAAATTTTACTGTAGAATTTTGCTATTAATATTAAATATTAAATGTGAGAGTTGGACCATAAAGACGGCTGAGCACTAAATAATTGATATTTTTGATCTGTGGTGCTGGAGAGGACTCTTGAGGGTCCTTGGACAACAAAGCTATCAAACCAGTCAATCCTAAAGGAAACCAACCCTGAATATGCATTTGAAGGACTGATGCTGAAGCTGAAACTGAAGCTCCAGTTCCTTGGCCACATGATGCAAAGAGCTGACTCGCTGGAAAAGACCCTGATGCTGGGAAAGACTGACAGAAGGAAAAGAAGGGGGCAACAAAGGAAGAGATTGTTGGGTGGCATTATCAACTCAATGCACATGAATTTGAGCAAACTCTGGAAGATATTAAAGGACAGGGAAGCCTTGCCTGCTGCAATCCACGGGGTCACAAAGACTCAGACATAACTTAGTGACTGAATAATTACAACAATATATTAGATATATTAATACTAAGGATAGGCTAATGGGCAAGGCACAGCAGGGCTTCAGATCTATAAACTCATGAGGCTGACAAGTCATACACAAATATGGTTATATGAACCAGAATCATTTTTTTAGCTGTCTTTAAAGAAGTGGCCAAAGTACTCTACTTCGTTAAAGGTATCCCTCCTAAAACTGCTAAATAAAATCATATTGTTAATGATTTGCACTGGATGTCTTCTCTGCTGGCTCAGGAGGTAAAATATTCACTTACAATGTAGGAGACTTTGGTTCGATTTGTGGATGAGGAAGATCCTCTGGAGAAGGGAATGGCAACCCACTTCAGTATTTTTGCCTGGAGAATTCCATGGACAGAGGAGCCTGGTGGGCTACAGTCCATGGGGTTGCAGAGTCAGACGTGACTGAGCAACTAACACACACATTAATGATTTGCAGCTAAGAAAGACCAGGAAACACAGTTGATACAAGAATTATATTCACAAGTGGATGAAATGTTGGTGTACAAAATACCTGTGCAGGTGTGTTTGTCCTATATTCTGACAGAGAATGAAAGTCAAAAAAGCACAGTGTTCTGAACAGTGGAGTGGAACTTCCAAAACAATGGGGAAAAGATTGTAACTTTGTGACCCTGTAGATATGTTAACAAATCTAATATGGTCATCATGTTGCCATATTTACATAAAACAAATCATCCCACTGTACAGCTTCACCTTATACAATGTTATATGTCCATGCTAACTCAATGAACCTGGAAAAAAGTTTTTAAAATATTCCAGATTTTAATGTTTTTATCTTTAGAGGTTAACTCCAAATGACCCAGAAATAGCTAAATATATCAGTTATGGATATTTTAGTGAGATAGAAAACATTGGAGATTTATAGGAAGGTTCCTGTGAATGAGACCTTACTTTGAAATAGGGTCTCTTTAGACATGAAGAAGTGAAGGATCTGAGATGGGATTCTGGTTGCTACTGGTGCTAAGTCGCTTCAGTCGAGTTTGACTCTGTGCGACCCCATAGACAGCATCCCACCAGGCTCCCCCATCCCTGGGATTCTCCAGACAAGAACACTGGAGTGGGTTTCCATTTGAAGGTGGCCTTAAATCCAACGACAGGGTCTTTATAAGAGACAGAAGAGGAGAAACCACAGAGATGGGAGGGATGTGGCCATGAGTCCAGGGAGACTTGAAGCCCCAAAAGCTGGAAGAGACAAGAAAGACCCTTCATAGGAGCCTCGGAAGGAAACAAAGACCTGTGTACACCTTGATCTGAGACATCTGCTCTCCAGAACAGGGGGCAGGATAAATTTCTAAGCCACCAGCTGGTGTTATTTGTTACAGCTGACCCAGGAAGCAAAGATAAGTAATTTTAAAAAGTTCATGTCAATGTATGGCAAAACAAATACAGTATTGTAATTAAAAATAAATAAATAAATTTAATAAAAAAATAAATAAAAAGTCTATATGACAAAGGACAACTATTGTAAAAGCAAAAATGGCATATTTAAAGAAGGAGATATTATCTGCAATAATTTCTATAAAAGATAGAAAAGGAAAAAGTACAACAGAAAAATAAGACATAGACAGTCAACAGGCAGTTCATAGAAGATACACAAAGATCAAAAATAGCATGTAAATATACGCTTAACTTTCTCGGCAACCAAAAAACAAGTCAATTTTAATAATCATAAGGTAGTATGTCTCAGAATAAAATAAAAAAATCTCTAAAGCTGCTGTACAGAATTTCACTGTTTTCTACCAAAACTCAACATGAACCCATAGGTATATACATATCCCCTTCCTTTTGAACCTCTCTCCCATCTCCCTCCTATCCTACCCTTATAGATTGATTCAGAGACCCTGTTTGAGTTTCCTGAGCCATACAGCAAATTCCATTTGCTATTTTACATGTTACCCTTTCTATACATCTCACCCTCTCCTCCCCTCTTCCCATGTCCATAAGTCTATTCTCTATGTCTGTTTCTCCACTGCTGCCCATTAAATAAATTATTCAGTACCATTTTTCTAGATTTTGTATATATGCATTAGAATACTATATTTATCTTTCTCTTTCTGACTTACTTCACTCTGTATAATAAGTTCTAGGTTCATTCAGATCATTAGAACTAACTCAAATGGGATCCTTTTATGGCTGAATGATATTCCACTATATATATGTACCACAACTTGTTTATCCATTCCTCTATCAATGGACATCTAGGTTACTTCCATGGTCTAGCTATTGTAAATGGTGCTGCAATGAACAGTGGGATTCATGTGTCTTTTTCAATTTTGGTTTCCCCAGGGTATATGCCTAGGAGTGGGATTGCTAGGTCATATGGTGGTTTTATTTTTAGTTTTTTAAGGAATCTCCATACAATCTTCCACAGTGGCTCTATCAATTTACATTACCACCAACAGCACAAAATTGTTCACTTTTCTCCACACCCTCTCTAGCATTTATCATTTGTAGACTTTTTAATGATGACCATTCTGACCAATGTGATGTGATATCTCACTGTAGTTTTGATTTGTATTTCTCTAATAATGAGTGATGTTGCACATCTTTTCATGTGTTTGTTAGCCTTCTGTATGTCTTTGAAGAAATGTCTGTTCCTGTATTTTTCCGACTTTTTGATTTGGTTGTGTATTTTTCTGGTATTGAGTTGTATGCGCTGGTTGTATATTTTGGAAATTAATCCTTTGTCAGTTTAATTTGAGATTATTTTCTCGTATTCTGAGGGATGTCTTTTCACTTTACTTAGAGTCTCCTTTGCTGTGCAAAAGCTTTTAAGTTTAATCAGGTGCCAGTTAATATAGGTTGATAAGAAGTCTGGAGTCCTTGAGGAGGAGAAAGTGTTCAGGGGCTATTGAGGAGGAGAAAAGTACAAACTTATTTCCCCTACATTCCTCCATCTTCATCACATAAAATGTTTTTTTATTTTAAGCCAAGAGCTAATGGTTCAAGTCTGACACTGTTTCCACTGTTTCCCCATCTATTTCCCATGAAGTGATGAGACAAGATGCTATGATTTTCATTTTCTGAATGTTGAGTTTTAAGTCAACTTTTCCACTGTTCACTTTCATTTTCATCAAGAGGCTTTTCAGCTCCTCTTCACTTTCTGCCATGAGGGTGGTGCCATCTGCATATGTGAGGTTATTAATATTTCTCCTGACAATCTTCATTCCAGCTTGTGCTTTTTCTAGTCCAGAATTTTTCATGATGTACTCTGCATATAAATTAAATAAGCAGGGTGAAAATATACAGCCTTGACATACTCCTTTTCCTATTTGGAACCAGTCTGTTGTTCCATGTCCAGTTCTAACTGTTGCTTCCTGACCTGCATACAGATTTCTCAAGAGGCAGGTCAGTCGTCTGGTATTCCCATCTCTCTCAGAATTTTCCACAGTTTATTGTGATCCACACAGTCAAAGGCTTTGGCATAGTCAATAAAGCAGAAATAGATGTTTTTCTGTAACTCTCTTGCTTTTTCATGATCCAGCAGATGTTGGCAATTTGATCTCTGGTTCCTCTGCCTTTTCTAAAACCAGCTTGAACATCTGGGATTTCATGGTTCACGTACTGCTGAAGCCTGGCTTGGAGAATTTTGAGCATTACTTTGCTAGCATGTGAGATAAGTGCAATTGTGTGGTAGTTTGAGCATTTTTGCCATTGCTTTTTTTTGGGATTGGAATGAAAACTGATCTCTTCCAGTCCTGTGGTCACTGCTGAGTTTTCTAAATTTGCTGGCATATTGAGTGCAGCACTTTCACTGCATCATCTTTCAGGATTTGAAACAGCTCAACTGGAATTCCATTGCCTCCACTAGCTTTGTTTGTAGTGATGCTTTCTAAGGCCCACTTGACTTCACATTCCAGGATGTCTGGCTCTAGGTGAGTGATCACACTATCGTGATTATCTGGGTCATGAACATCTTTCTTGTACAGTTCTTCTGTGTATTCTTGCCACCTCTACTTAATATCTTCTGCTTCTTTAAGGACCATAACATTTCTGTCCTTTATCGAGCCCATCTTTGCATGAAATGTTCCCTTGGTATCTCTAATTTTCTTGAAGAGATCTCTAGTCTTTCCCATTCTGTTCTTTTCCTCTATTTCTTTGTATTGATTGGTTTCTTATCTCTTCTTGCTATTCTGTGGAACTCTGCATTCAGATGCTTATATCTTTCCTTTTCTCCTTTGCTTTTCACTTCTCTTCTTTTCACAGCTATTTGTAAAGCGTCCCCAGAAAGCCATTTTGCTTTTTTGCATTTCTGGTCCATGAGAATGGTCTTGATCCCTGTCTCCTGTACAATGTCACGAACCTCATTCCATAGTTCATCAGGCACCCCATCTATCAGATCTAGTCCCTTAAATCTATTTCTCACTTCCACTGTATAATCATAAGGGATTTGATTTAGGTCATTCCTGAATGGTCTAGCGGTTTTCCCTATTTTCTTCAATTTAAGTCTGAATTTGCTAATAAGGAATTCATGATCTGAGCCACAGTCATCTCCTGGTCTTGTGTTTGTAGACTGTATAGAGCTTCTCCATCTTTAGCTGCAAAGAATATAATCAATCTGATTTCAGTGTTGACCATCTGGTGATGTCCATGTATAGAGTCTTCTCTTGTGTTGTCAGAATAGGGTGTTTTCTATGAACAGCGAATTTTCTTGGCAAACTTTATTAGTCTTTGCCCTGCTTCATTCTGTATTCCTAGGTCAAATTTGCCTGTTACTCCAGGTGTTTCTTGACTTTCTACTTTTGCATTCCAGTCCCCTATAATGAAAAGGACATATTTTTTGGATGTTAGTTCTAAAAGGTCTTGTAGGTCTTCATAGAACGGTTCAACTTTAGCTTCTTCAGAGTTACTGGTTGGGACACAGACTCAGATTACCATAATATTGAATAGTTTCCCTTGGAAATGGACAGAGATCAGTCTGTCGTTTTTGAGATTGTATCCAAGTACTGCATTTCGGACTCTTTTGTTGACCATGATGGCTACTCCATTTCTTCTGAGGGATTTCTGCCTGCAGTAGTAGATATAATGGTCATCTAAGTTAAGTTCACCCATTCCAGTCCAGTTTAGTTCACTAATTCCTAGAATGTCGATATTCACTCTTGCCATCTCGTGTTTGACCATTTCCAATTTGCCTTGGTTCATGGACCTGACATTCCAGGTTCCTATGCAATATTGCTCTTTACAGCATCAGACCTTGCTTCTCTCACCAGTCACATCCACAGCTGGGTATTTTTGTGCTTTGTCTCCATCCCTTCATTCTTTCTGGAGTTATTTCTCCACTGATCTCCAGTAGCATATTGGGCATCTACTGACCTGGGGAGTTTCTCTTTTGGTATCCTATCATTTTGCCTTTTCATACTGTTTATGGGAGTCTCAAAGCAAGAATACTGAAGTGGTTTGCCATTCCCTTCTCCAGCGGACCACCTTCTGTCAGTGAAATGAAAGTGGAGAGTGAAAGTGAAAACGAAAGTGTAGTGATGAAAGTAAAAGTGGAGAGTGAAAAAGTTGGCTTAAAGCTCAACATTTAGAAAACGAAGATCATGGCATCTGGTCCCATCACTTTATGGGAAATAGATGGGGAAACAGTGGAAATGGTGTCAGACTTTATTTTGGGGGGCTCCACAATCACTGCAGATGGTGACTGCAGCCATGAAATTAAAAGACGCTTACTCCTTGGAAGAAAAGTTATGACCAACCTAGATAATATATTCAAAAGCAGAGACATTACTTTGCCAACAAAGGTACGTCTAGTCAAGGATATGATTTTCCCAGTGGTCATGTATGGATGTGAGTGTTGGACTGTGAAGAAGGCTGAGAGCTGAAGAAAGCTTTTGAACTGTGGTGTTGGAGAAGACTCTTTTGAGTCCCTTGGACTGCAAGGAGATCCAACCAGTCCATTCGGAAGGAGATCAACCCTGGGATTTCTTTGGAAGGAATGATGCTAAAGCTGAAACTCCAGTACTTTGGCCACCTCATGGGAAGTGTTGACTCATTGGAAAAGACTCTGAAGCTGGGAGGGAATGGGGACAGGAGGAGAAGGGGACGACAGAGGATTAGATAGTTGGATGGTATCACTGATTCAATGGATGTGAATCTGAGTGAATTCTGAGTGTTGGTGATGGACAGGGAGGGGTGGCATGCTGTGATTCATGGAGTTGCAAAGAGTCAGACAGTACTGAGTGACTGAACAGAACTGAAGACTGGAAAAGGTCAGTTTTCATTCCTATCCCAAAGAAAAGCAATGCTAAAAAATGTTCAAGCTACCATACAATTGCACTCGTCTCACTCACTGGCAAAGTAATGCTCAAAATTCTTCAAGTCAGGCTTCAACAGTTTGTGAATCATGAACTTCCAGACGTTCAAGTTGGATTTAGAAAAGGCAGAGGAACCAGAGATCAAATTTCTAGCATTCGTTGGATCATCAAAAAGGCAACAGAGTTCCAGAAAAACATCTACTTTTGCTTTTTGACTACACCAAAGACTTTGACTATCTGGATCACAACAAACTGTGGAGAATTCTTCAAAGATAGGAATACCAGACCACCTGACCTGCCTACTGAGAAATCTGTATGCAGGTCAAGAAGAAACAGTTAGAACTGGATTTAGATCAACAGACTTATTCCAAGTTGGGAAAGGAGTACGTCAAGGTGGAATATTGTCACCCTGCTTATTTCACATATATGCGGAGGACATCATGTGAAATGCTAGGCTGGATGAAGCACAAGCTGGAATCAAGACTGCTGGGAAAAATATCAATGACCTCAGATATACAGATGATACCACCTTTATGGCAGAAAGTGAAAGAGCCTCTTGATGAAAGTAAAAGAGGAGAGTGAAAAAGTTGGCTTAAAGTTCAACATTCAGGAAGATAAAATCATGACATGTGGTCCCATCATTTCATGGTAAATAGATGGCGAAACAATGGAAACAATGAGAGACTTTATTTTCCTGGCCTCCAAAATCACGGAAGCATGTGACTGTAGTCATGAAAGTAAAGATGCTTGCTCCTTGGAAGAAAAGCTATGACAAACCTAGACAGCATATTAAACAGTAGAGACATTGCTTTGCCAACAAAAGTCCACTTAGTCAAAGCTATGGTGTTTCCAATAGTTATGTATGGATGTGACTGTTGGACTATAAAGAAAGCTGAACACCAAAGAATTGATTGGAGAAGACAATGGCACCCCACTCCAGTACTCTTGCCTGGAAAGTCCCATGGATGGAGGAGCCTGGTAGGCTGCAGTCCATGGGGTCACAAAGAGTCGGACACGACTGAGCAACTTCCCTTTCACTTTTCACTTTCATGCATTGGAGAAGGAAATGGCAGCTCACTCCAGTGTTCTTGCCTGGAGAATCTCAGAGATGGGGAGCCTGGTGGGCTGCTATCTATGGGTCACATAGAGTTGGACACTACTGAAGTGACTTAGCAGCAAAGAATTGATGTTTTTGAACTGTGGTGTTAGAAAAGACTCTTGAGAGTCCCTTGGACTGAAAGGAGATCAAACCATTCAATCTCAAGGAAATCAGTCCTGAATATTCATTGGAAGGACTGATGCTGAAGCTGAACTCCAATACTTTGGCCACCTGATGTGAAGAACCAACTCATTGAAAAGACCCGGGTGTTGGGAAAGATTGAAGGCAGGAGGAGAAGGGGACAACAGAGATTGAGATGGTTGGATGGCATCACCAATTCGATGGATGTGAGTTTGAACAAGCTCCAGGAGTTGGTGAAGGACAGAGAAGCGGGGTGTGCTGCAGTACATGGGGTCACAGAGTTGGACATGACTGAGCAACTGAACTGAACTTATGAGATTAGTGAATGTGGACATTCTCTGATCCCCTTCTGATGTCTATGTCAGAATCTTTCTCTGTCCTTTTTCACTGTAACAAAAGCTCTGAGTAATAAAGCCTGGTTCCTGATCCTAAAGCTAAATTTTCTTTGGAGATCACAAATCTGACACTTCATTGTAAGCCATCAATACCAAAATAGTGAAGAACTATCAACCCTACTTTCCATTTTAGCCTCCTCTTCCTTTTTGACTGTGCACTCAAAACCAAAGCTTGGAGGAGGCGTTTAGTTGATGCAGATAAAGCAGAGGAGAGTCCCTGGTGATCTATAATGTGGCTCAAGAACTCGCCTGAAGTGTGGCAGACCTGGATTCAATCCCTGGGTTGGGAAGATCCTCTGGAGGAGAACATGGCAACCCACTCCAGTATTCTTGCTTGGATGATCTCAATGGACAAAGAGCCTGGCGGGCTACAGTCAACTCGGCCACAAAGAGTCACACACCACAGAGCGACTAAACAAACACAAGACTTCATTATATGTTCAGTTCGGTTCAGGTCAGTCACTCAGTCCTGTCCGACTCTTTGTGACCCCATGAATTGCAGCACGCCAGGCCGCCCTGTCCAATGCCAACACCCAGAGTTCACCTAAACTCATGTCCATCAAGTCGGTGATGCCATCCAGCCATCTCATCCTCTGTCATCCCCTTCTCTTCCTGCCCTCAATCCCTCCCAGCATCAGCGTCTTTTCCAATGAGTCAATTATTTGCATGAGATGGCCAAAGTACTGGAGTTTCAGCTTTAGCATTAGTCCTTCCAATGGACACCCAAGGACTTTCAAGAGTCTTCTCCAACACCACAGTTCAAAAGCATCAATTCTTTGGTGCTCAGCTTTCTTCACAGTCCAACTCTCACATCCATACATAACCAGTGGAAAAACCATAACCTTGACTAGATGGACCTTTGTTGGCAAAGTAATGTCTCTGCTTTTGAATATACTATCTAGATTGGTCATAACTTTCCTTCCAAGGAGTAAGTGTCTTTTAATTTCATGGCTGCAATCACCATCTGCAGTGATTTTGGACCTTAGGAAAATAGTCTGAGACCATTTCCACTGTTTTCCCATCTATTTCCCATGAAGTGATGGGACCAGATGCCATGATCTTCGTTTTCTGAATGTTGAGCTTTAAGCCAACTTTTTCACTCTTCTCTTTCACTTTCATCAAGAGGTTTTTAGTTCCTCTTCACTTTCTGCCATAAGGGTGGTGTCATCTGCATATCTGAGGTTATTGATATTTCTCCCAGCAATCTTGATCCCAGTTTGTGCTTCTTGCAGCCCAGCATTTCTCATGATGTACTCTGCATATGATTCTCCAATTATACAAGATATTTCTAAAGAGAGTCACATAACTTCCAAAGTTCCTTAAAATTGCCTGATATCCTGTCAGGACTTCCCTAGTTGTCTAGTGATTAAAGATTCCATGCTTCCAATGCAGGGGGCACAGGTTCATTCCCTGGTTGTGGAACTAAGATCCCACATACTAAGTGGTGAAGCCAAAAATTAAAATTAGAAAGAAAGCAGAGAGAGAAGAGATAACTGCTGAGATAAGATCTTGAGAAATCAAAGAGAAATGAATATAATCTTGGGCAGGAATTAGATTTTCACAAGAGAAAAGTCCTTTTTCCCATGGAATCTTGAGTCAGTTTTGTCTGTTGTCTATGAATACAGGTAATGAGATAAGAAGCTCATCAAACAGTTCTTGCTGCAAAGAAACTGGAAATTATGTCTCTTACTTCCATTCTAACTAAATTATAGTATTTCTGTGGGCAGAACATATGTCTTATCCTCTTTCAATATATATTCATACCTGGTACAAGAAATGATGCAAAGTAGGTAATCCTTAAATGTGCTTCCTTATTGCAAATCAATATGGGATTAATATCTTATACGAATTAAGTATGTGAGTAAATGTGTGTTTAAAACTCTGTAAATTACTTAGGATTTAAAAGAGCTTGGATTAACAATATTCATAGCTTTGTTTGAGACACACTGTATATAATTTCTACAAATAAAGGAAATATCCTTTCATATTCTTTTTGGAAAGTTTATTACTTACATAATAGACCTTGGAAGAAAGGGTCAGTAGGAGAAAATTTTCATTGTTGTTTTGAAGTTAATCTCAAGAAAGTCAGAGATATGTATGGTGTGAGTGATGAAAATTTTTTTCCTATGAGTGTATATTATGTCTCCAGCCCTTACTGACACAACTATAGGGTGCAAGATCTGATAGCATGGGGATACAATAGAGGTACTCATGTTCATGGAAAAGGCTTTTAGAAAATCAAGCTAAGGGACTCCTGACAGAATTTTTGGTCTCTAAGAACCCTAACAAAGAGAGCTGTAATTTTAAAGTTTTCATGGACAAAATTAAACTTGAAAATGTATATTGGGAACCTACTATGCAATGGACTGTACACAGATTTACTGGGCTTTTCTGGAGTTTAAAAGGGCACCACCTCAGAAGGAGTTTAGCAGAGGAATATTAACTCATACTCTTCTTCAAGACTTGGAACAGTTTACAAAGTTTGATTAGTAGTCCTAGCAATCATTTCAACATTGACTTGCCATGTTGATGAAGTACATTTGCATAGTAAACAAGCTACATAGCCTGTTTGGGGAATCCTGAATACAAAGTTGTAGTAGATCAGTCCCCGACCTTAAACAATCTCATCTTGGTAGGGGGTAGACATATATATCCAAATATCAAATTGACTCTAATGCAAGGCAGAGAAGCATTAGTGTTCTAATTGAGGCACATACACATAGATATCTCTTAAACAGTAGGAAATCAAACAGACATAGATATCCCAATGGCAGCATTACATTGTGAGTCGACTGTCACAGGGCTGCAAACAGAGACAGTGGAGGGAAAGCATTTGTAAAACAAGAGTGGTTCTATCACATATAAATACTCAGTGAAGTGAGTGAAGTCGCTCAGTCATGTCCGACTCTTTGTGACCCTGTGGACTGTAGCCCACCAGGCTCCCACCAGGCTCCTCTGTCCATGGGATTCTCCAGGCAAGAATACTGGAGTGGGTTGCCATTTTCTTCTCCAATAAATACTCAGACAATATTTTACTTTCCCATTCATGAATCACAGCCTTGTTGTAGTGAAGAGGCTTGCATAACTCAATGAAGCTATGGGGCCACCCAAGACAGATGGGTCATAGTGAAGTATTCTGACAAAACATGGTCCACTGGAAGAAAAAATGGCAAACCACTCAGTTTCCTTGCTCCAAGAGCCCAAGGAACAGTATGAAAAGGCAAAAGATATGACACCAGAAGATGAGCCACTAAGGTTAGAGGGTGTCCAATATGCTACTGTGAAAGACTGGAGGGTAATTACTAACAGCTCAAGAAAGCATGAAGCAACAAAGCTAAAGTGGAAAGGACACTCAGTTGTGGATATGTCTGATGGTGAAAGTAAAGTCTGATGCTGTAAAGAACAATATTGTATCTGAAGTTGGAAGGTTATGTCCATGAATCAAGGTAAACTGGATGTTGTCAAACAGGAGATGGCAAAATTGAACATCAACATCTTAGGAATCAGTGAACTAAAATGGACAGGAATTAGTGAATTTAAATCAGATGACCCATATATACACTGCTGTGCGAAGAATCCCTTAGAAGAAATGGGGTAGCCTCATAGTCAATAAGAGAGTCTAAAATGCAATACCTGGGTGCAATCTCAAAAATGATAGGATAACCTTGGTTTGTTTCTAAGGCAAAGCATTCAACATCAGAGTAATCTATGTCCCAACAATTGATGTTGAAGAAGCTTAAGTTGAATTAGTTCTATGAAGACCTACAGCACCTTCTATAACTAACACAAAAAAGATGTCTTTTTCATCAGGGGACTGGAATGCAAAAGTGTGAAGTCAAGAGATATCTGGAGTAAAAGACAAGTTTGGCCTTGAAGTACAAAATGAAGCAGGGGAAAAAGCTAAAGAGTTTTGTCAAGAGGACACATGGGTCATGGGTCATGGGTCATAGCCTTTTCCAACAACCTAAGAGATGACTCTGCACATGGATATCAGAAGATGGTCAATACTGAAATCAGATTGATTATATTCTTTGCAGTCAAAGATAGAGATGCTCTATATAGTCAGGAAAAAACAAGACCTGGAGCTGACTGTGGCTCAGATCTTAAGCTTCATATTGCAAAATTCAGACTTATGTTGAAGAAATTGGGACAATCACTAGGCCATTCAGGTATGACCTAAATAAAATTCCTTATGATTATATAGTGGAGGTGATGAATAGATTCAAGTGGTTAGATCTGATAGACAGAGTCCTTGCACACCTATGGCTGGAGGTTCATAACATTGTGCAGGACACAGAGACCAAAACCACTTTCAAGAAAAAGAAATGCAAGAAGGTAAAGGGTTGTCTGAGGAGGCTTCAAAAATAGCCAAGGAAATAGGAAGTGAAAGGCAAGGGAAAAATGAAAAGGTACACCCCACTGAATGCAGAGTTCCAGAGAACAGCAAGGAGAGATAAAGATTTTTGAATGAACAGTGCAGAAAAATAGAGGTAAACAACAGAATGGGAAAGACTAGAGGTATATTCAAGACCAGAGATATCAAAAATATATTTCATGAGAGGATGAGCACAATACAGGATGGAAACTGTAAGTATCTAACAGAAGTAGAGATATTAAGAAGAGGTGGCAAGAATACACAGGAAAACTATATAAGAAAAGTTGTAATGACCAAGATAACCACGATGGGGTGCTTACTCACCTAAAGCCAGATATCCTGGGATGTGATGTTAAGGGGGCCTTAGGAAGTATTACTGCAAACAAAGGTATTGGAGGTGACAGAATTGCACCTGAGCTATACAAATACTAAAAGATGATGCTGTTAAAGTTCTGCACTCAGTATATCAGCAAATTTGGAAAACTCAGCAGTGGCCACAGAACTGGAAAAATTCAGTTTTCATTCCAATATCAAGGAAGAGTAATGTCAAAGAAGGTTCAAACTCCCACACAATTGTACTCATTTCACATGCTGGCAAGATAGTGCTCAAACTTATTCAAGCCAGGGTTCAAAGCTATGTGAAATGAGAATTGCCAGACATAGGGGTTTTAAAAGGCAGAGGAAACAGGCACCAAATTGTGAACATCCATTGGATCATGAGGAAAGCAAGGGAATTCCACAAATACATCTACTTCTGCTTCATTGACTAAGCTAGGATTGTGTGGATCACAACAAACTGTGAAAAATTCTTAAAGAGATGGGAACACCATACCACCTTACCTACCTGTTGAGAAATCTGTATGCAGGTCAAGAAACAACAGCTATAATCTGACATGGAACAACCGACTGGTTTAAATTGGAAAGGAAGTATGACAAAGCTGTATATTATCACCCTGTTTATTTAACTTATATACAGAGTGCATCATGAGAAATGCTGGGCTGGATGAAGCACAAGCTGGAATCAAGACTGCCGGGAAAAATATCAAAAACACTAGATATGAAGATGGTATCACCCTAATGGCAGAAAGCAAAGAGGAATTAAAGAGCCTCTTGATAAGGTTGAAAGAGGACAGTGAAACAGCTGGCTTAAAGCTCAACATTCAAAAAGTTAAAATCATGACATCTGGTCCCATGACTTATGGCAAATAGAAGGGGAAAATGTGGAAGCAATAACAGATTTTATTTTCTTGGGCTTCAAAATCACTGTGCACAAAGACACTTGCTCCCTGGAAGGAAAGCAATGATAAACCTAGACAGCATATAAAAGCAGAGATATTGCTTTTCAAACAAAGGTCCATATAGTTAAGCTATGTTTTGTCCAGTCATCATGTATAGATAGGAGAGTTGGACCATAAAGAAGACTGAGCGCTGAATAACAGATGCTTTCAAGTTCTGATTCTGGAGAAGACTCTTGAGGTCCCTTGGACTGCAAGTATATCAACAAGCTAATCCTAAAGGAAATCAACCCTGAATATTCACTGGAAAGACTGATGCTGAAGCTCCAATATTTTGGCCTCTTGATATGAAGCCCCAACTCACTGGAAAAAAACTCTGATGGTGGGAAAGATTGAAGGCAAATGGAGAAAATGTCTGCAGAGAATTAGAGGGCTATACAGCATCCAAAACTCAATCAACATAACTTTGAGCAAACTCTTTGAGACAGTGGAGGATAGAGGAGCCTGGCCTGCTAAGGACATGGGGTTACTACTTAGTGACTGAAGAACCAGCATTTTAATTAGAGTTTCACGGCTCTGAAAGTACAGATCTAAAATTATATCTCTGTAGTAAGTTTTGACTAGAGATGTGAACAACAAATTCAAACAAATTCTAGACTAATTATGGGGGTTAGGAATTATTTGTTGAAAGGAAGTGACATTTCACACACTGCATACTGTATGTACAGTATACATTAATCCTTAAAGAAAACTTACAGATAAAATGTCAAGAAAATAAATGTATAATAAAGTGTTTACAATATGTATTTAATGATAAATGAGATTTCATAGTAGTTTTGGAGAATATTAAAAGTAATCCCCATTTATTCCTATAATATGGCATGGGGTACTTCAATGTGAGACAAAATGCTAGCATGAGTGGGTTATGGATCTCTACATGCAGGCATGTCTTTGGTCCCAAAATTAACATGGTAGGTAGAAATGCAGGGGACTGTTGATTTTATTTGAATGATCAAAATAATCTGGATTATCTACAAAATCTTGTATAATGTTATGAACCTCTATCCATAGGTCTTCAGGCACTCTATTAGATATAAGCCCTTGAATCTATTTGTCATTTCAGCTGTATAATCATAAGGGTCTTGATTTGTGTCATAACTGAATGGCCAGTAATTTTCCTTACTTTGTTCAATTAAAGACTGAATTTTGCAATAAGGATTTCATGATCTGAGCCACAGTCAGCTCCGAGTCTTGTTTTTGCTGACTGTATAACGCTTCTCCATCTTTGGCTGCAAATAATATAATCAAGCTGATTTTGGTATTGATCATCTGGTGATGTCCATATGTAAAGTTTTCTCTTGTGTTGTTGGAAAAGGGTGTTTGTTATGACCAGTGTGATCTCATGGCAAAACTCTGTTAGGCTTTGCCCTGTTTAATTTTGTACTCCAAAGCCAAACTTGCCTGTTACTCCAGGTATCTGTTGACCTTCTACTTTTGCATTTCAGTTCCCTGTGATGAAAAAAAATGTCACATTTTGCTGTTATTTCTAGAAGGTCTTGTAGGTCTTCCTAGAACTCTTCACCTTCAGCTTCTTTAGCTTTAGTGGCTGGGACATTGACTTAAATTACTCTGATACTGAATAATTTGCCTTGGAAAGGAACAGAGATCTTTCTGTCATTTTTGAGATTGCACCCAAGTATTGTGTTTCAGACTCTCTTGTTGACTATAAAGGCTACTCCATTTCTTCTAAGGGATTCTTGCCCACAGTAGTAGATACAGTGGTCATCTGAATTAAATTCCTGTCCATTATAGTTCACTGATTCCTAAAATGTTGATGTTTACCCTTGCCATCTCCTGTGTGACCACTTCTGATTTACCTTGATTCATGGACCTAACATTCCAGGTTCCTATGCAATATTATTCTTCACATCAGACTTTAATTTCACCACCAGGTACATTGACACCAGGATGTTGCTTCCACTGTGGCTCAGCCTCTGTATTCCTTCTGGAACTATATCTCCACTCTTCTCCAGCAGCATATTGGATACCTACCTACTTGAGGGTGGGGTAGGGGCTTCATCTTTCAGTGTTATCTTTTTGCCTTTTCATACTGTCCATGGAGTTCTCAAGGCAAGAATTCTGAAGTGGTCTGCCATTTCCTTCTCCAGTAGACTATGTTTTGTCAGAACTCTCCACAATAACACATTTGTCTTGAGTAGCACTACATGGCATGGTTCATAGTTTCACTAAGTTACACAAAGCTGTGATCCATGTGATAATTTTGTTTTCTGTGGTTATCATTTTCATTCTGTATTTCCTCTGGTGGATGAGGATAAGAGGCTTGTGCAAGCTTCCTGATGGGAAGCACTGGCTGTGGGGAAACAGAGTCTTGCTCTGATGGGCAAGGCCATGCTCAGTAAATCTTTAACCCAATTTTCTGCTGATGGTGGGGCTATGTTCTCTTCCTGTAGGTTGATCTGAGGTAAAATTATGGTAAGGATAATGATGACCTTGTTCAATAGGACTCATGCCAGCACATGTCACCTCCCATGACTGTTGCTGTTAGTGCCCTTGACTCTGTGGCAAGGCACTGTCAACCCACACCTCTGCCAGAGACTCCCACTCACAGACCAGTCTGGCTCAGTCTTTTGTGGGGTCACTGCTCCTTTATCATGGGTCCTCATGACCCAGGTTTTATTTGTACCTTCCAAGAGTCTCTGTTTCCCCAGCTCTGTGGGCATTCTGTAATCAAATCTCACTGACCTTCAAAGTCAGATACCCTGGGGATTCTCAGTCCCTTTGCTGGATCTCCAGGTTGGGAAGTTTGCTGTAGGGACTAGAACTTTCACATCACTGTGAGAACTTCTTTGGTATAGTTGTTCCCCAGTTTCTGGATTCTCACCCTGGGCTCTAGGGGAAGAGTGGGTGAATGGCAACCTCCCTTGGAGGAGGTTGCCACACAACACTCCCTAGGATTACTGCTGCCAGAGCCCCTACCTCCTCAGAAGGTCACTGCTGATGTATGCCTTTTCAGGAGAACTTTAGACATTCAAAGGCAGGTCTGGCTCAGTCTCTATGGAGGCCACTGGTCCTTTCCTGGGTTCTGTTGCACACAATGTTTTGTTTGTGCCCTTCAAGAGTGGACATGAAGTTTGATTTTAAACTCCATTTGCTCCTCCTTCTGTCTTGTGGTTTCTCCTTTGCCCTTGAATGTGGGTTTTGTTTTGTTTTGTTTTGTTTTTTTTTTTGGATGAGTTCCAACATTCTCCTGTCAATGGTTTTTCAGCAACTAGTTGTGATTTTGGTGGTTTCCCAGGAGAAGATGAGCACACATCCTTCTACCCTGCCATCTCACTTATAGGTGGTGATCAAAACCATCCCCAAGAAAAAGAAAGGCAAAATGGTTGTCTGAGGAGGCCTTACAAATAGCTGAGAAAAGGAAGAGAAGTGAAACGTAAAGGAGAAAAAGACATACCCATCTGAATGCAGAGTTCCAAAGAACAGCAAGGAGAGATAAGAAGGTCTTCTTAAATAGACAATGCAAAGAAATCGAGGAAAAAAACAGAATAGGAAAGACTAGAGATCAGTTCAAAAAATTTAGATATATCAAGGGGACATTTTATGCAAAATGGATACAGAAAAGGAAAGAAACAGCAAGGACCTAACAGAAGCAGAAGATATTAAGAAGTGATGGCAAGAATACACAGAAGAACTGTACAAAAATTTCTTAATGACCAGAATAGTTCATTTAGCTCCTGAAGAGGAACTTCAGGGTTTTCAAGAAGGTGAAAGAGTGAAAAAGCTGGGTTAAAGCTCAACATTCAAAAAACTAAGGTAGCATCTTGTCCCATCAATTCATGGTAAATAGATAGGGAGGAAACAGTGACAGACTTTATTTTCTTGGGCTCCAGAATCGCTGCGGACTGTGACTGTAGCCATGAATTAAAAGACATTGGCTCCTTGAAAGAAAAGCTATGACAGTCCTAGACAGTGTATTAATAAAGCAGAGATATCACTTTGCCAACAAAGGTCAATCTAGTCAAAGCTATGGTTTTTCTAGTAGTCATGTACAGATGTGAGAGTTGGATCATGAAAGCTGAGGACAAAAGAACTGATGCCTTTGAACTGTGGAAGGACTGATGCTGAAGCTGAAGCTCCAATGCTTTGGCCACCTGATCTAAGAACAGCAGAACAGAGACAGAGAGATCTTCTGAAAGACTGGGCATTTACTCCCAATGAAAGTCCGTCATTCTTCATATAAGAGAAAAAAGGCGTGAGAAAAATCCACCTGAGGCTCTTTTGGAATTCATCTATCAAAGATATGAAAAAATGGAAAAAGAATTGAGAGAAACTCTTTTGAGGCATTGAAGATCTTCATCAATTTCAGGGTACTTCTACTTCAAAAAAGGGGGCCAGAGAAGCAGGGATGAGAGAAACTTCCAAGATACAAAAAGTTGACTCTGGTACCAGAGCAATAAAAATTCCCCAATTACTTAATAAGATGGAAGCCAGCTGTAATACAGAAAAGAAGTTTTGTTTTTTTTATATAGTTAAGAAAGCTGGTGGCTCAACTTTAAATAATAATGAGAACTGTGAAACTTACCAGTGCTCAGATTTTAAGTCATGCAGAAAAGAAATCCCTGGAGAATCAGTAAATGAAGCCAAAGGGAACTGAGTAAAACTAAGCAGCCATTCTAGAAGCATGACATGATAAGGAATGTGTCCTTTTTCTTTGAGTGACTATCATTTACTTCACTGTTTATTTTTAATATATAAAAGATCTGGCATAACATTAATAATTACAGTACATATAGACACCCAAAGAAGATATAATCCATGGACAATAAGAGAAATAATCAATTCAAGTAGAATCAAAGCTGATGCTGAAGTTGGCATTATCAGACAGAAAACTTAAAATATCTGTGATTCTTTTTGAATTAGTGAGGTTATCTTTAGATATATATTCAAGAGTCAAATTGCTGGATCATATAGTAGTTCTATTTTTAGTTCTTTTTCAGAAACTCCTATGCTGTTTTCCACAGTGGAAATAACAATTTACTTTCCCAAGAGCAGTGTACTAGGGTTACACTTTCTCCATATCCTCATCAACATTTGTTATTTGTGTTCCTTTTGATGATAACCATTTTGACAGGTATGAAGTGATATCTCATTGTGGTTTTGATTTACATTTGCCTCGTGATTAGCAATGTTGAACTTCTTTTCATGTGCCTGTTAGCCATCTGCATGCCCTCTTTGGAAAAATGTCCATTCTGTCCTTCTGCTCAGTTTTCAATCAGGTTGTGTGTGTGTGTGTGTGTGTGTGTGTGTGTGTGTGTGTGTGTGTGTGTTTATCATGGGTTGTTTGAGCCGTTTATATATGTTTGGTATTGATCTCTTATCAGTCATATCATCTCAAAATATTCTCTCTTATTCAGTAGGTTGTCTTTTTGTTTTGTTGATGGTTTCCTTGCTGTGAAAAAACTTCTGAGTTTAATTAGGCCCTGCTCACTTATTTTTGCTTTTATTTCCTTTACTTTAGGAGACATATTAAAAATATTGCTACAATTATGCAAATATTCAACAGGTATGTGAAAAGATATTCAACATTGCTAATATGTATGCACAAATATATGCACAATGGGATAGTACCCAGTCATAAAAAGAATAAAATTTTGTCATTTGCAGCAATGTGAATTGACATAGAGACATTATGCTAAGTGAAATCTTTCAGAAAGAGAATGAAAATATTTATAATATTAGTTATATGTGTAATATAAAGAATATAAAAACTAGAGACCATAATAAAAAAGAAGTGGACTCACAGATATAGAGGCAAAAATAATGGTTGGAAGTGGAAGTGGGGAAGAGGAGCATATAGGAATGAGAGAGAATGAGAGATAGAAATTATTCTCTGTAAGATAGGTCAAGGATGTATAGTACAATTGGGGAATACAGAAAATATTTTGTAATAATTTTAAATGGAATGTAATCTTTAAAAGATTACAGATACGTTTAAAAGATCTGTAATCTTCAAAAGATTATAGATATATCTAAAAGATAGATAGTGAAAAAGCAGAAACTGTGACAGATTTTATTTTCGTACACTCCAAAATTGCTGTGGATGGTGACTGCAGCCACAAAATTAAAAGACACTTGCTCCTTGGAAGAAAAATTATAACAAACCTAGACAGTGCATTAAAAAGCAGAAGTATAATTTTGTCAGCAAAGGTTAGTACAGTCAAAGCTATGTTTTTCCACTAGTCATGTATGGTTGTAAGAGTTGGACCATAAAGAAGGCTGAGAACTGAAGAATTCATGCTTCTGAATTGTGGTGCTGAAAAAGACTCTTAAGAGTCCCTTGGACAGCAAAGAGATCAAACCAATCAATTTTAAAAGAAATCAACCTTGACTAATCACTGGAAGGACTGATGCTGAAGCTGAAGCTCCAATACTTTGACCACTTGATGCAAAGAGCCAACTCATTGGAAAATACACTGATGCTAGGAAAGAATGAGGGCAAGAGGAAAAGGGGATGACGGAAGATGAGATGATTGGATGGCATCACTGACTCAATGGACATGAATTTGAGTAAACTCCAGGCAATAGTGAAGAACAGGGAAGCCTGGAATTCTGCAGTTCATGGGGTTGTAAAGAGTTAAACATGACTTAGTGACAGAACTAAACCAACAACCTTTAAAAATTGTAAAAAAATTTTCAAATTAAAAAGAGGGAGAGGATGGGATGATTTGGGAGAACGGCATTGAAACATGTATAGCATCATGTAAGAAATGAAGCACCAGTCTATGTTCAATGCAGGATTCAGGATGCTTGGGGCTGGTGCACCGGATGATCTAGGGAGATGATATGGGGTGGAAGGTGGGAGGGGGCTTCGGCATTGGGAGATCATATACACCTGTGGCTGATTCATGTCAATGTATGGCAAAACAAATACAGTATTATAATGTGGCGTAAAGTATTAAAAAAATAAAATTAAAAAATAATTTAAAAAAAAGAAATCACACACACACACAAAAACTTTTAAGATAAAGTTTTAGAATGAAAACTTTTAGGATAAAACATAAAATAAAATATGAAACAGCACAGTAGATTATTAATGATTTTTGGTATGACTTAATAAGAAGTATTCTTGGGCTTCCTGGTGGCTCAGACGATTAAGAATTTGTCTGCAATTCAGGAGGCCTGGTTTGATCTCTGGGTTGGGAAGATCCCCTGAAGAAGGGAAAGGCTACACATTCCAGTATTCTGGCCTGGAGAATTCCATGGACTGTATAGTACATGAAGTTGCAAAGAGTCAGACATGACCGAGTGATTTTCACTTCACAGTAATAATGGGCTTGTACTTAATAAAATGGAGAAGAGAAAGATAAAATAATAACAATAATAACAAAATACCCATGGTGTTTTTTAAAAAATGCTGAAGGATTGTGGAATAGGTGGACAAAATATGCAAGGCAATTTGCATCTTCAGTAGAGACATGGAAATTATGAAAAATGAATCAAGTAGAAATACTAGAATTGAAAATTAAATGAAAGAAATGAAGAATTCTTTAAATGGGCAGGGTAGAAATAACAAAGAAAAGAATGAATGAAAATAAAACACCTCAAAAATATAAACAGAAATGCAAATAGAAAAAAAAATGAGTAAAATAACAGAACAAAGTGACCAAGGTTTTTGGAATAATATCAAAAAGTCTTACATGCATGTAAGTGGAGGCACTGAAAGTGAAAGCAGACAATTATTTCAAAAGTAATGGCCAAAACATTTCATTTTAGATACCAAACAAAAAATTCAAGGTCAGTAATCCCCAAAACTATGAATAGAAAGAAAATCACAGGTAGACACATCACAAATTGCTGTTTATTTTTAAGTGCAATTAGTCAAAAAGCGAGAGAAATTAGAATATACTGTATATACAGGGACAATAAATTACAGATGACTTTTCAGCATAAATAATGGAAAACAAAAAGCAATGGAATTACATCTTTAAGAAGCTGAAAATAAAAATACTATCAAGCTAAAATTCCATTTCTAGAAAAAAATTTTAAATGAAAGTGATTAAAATTACAGACAATTAAGACAGACTTTTAAATAATTCTGGGACAACTGGTGGCTATTTGCAAAAGTTAAAATTAGATCCACATCTAACATCGTACACATGATTAAATTACAAGTATTATAAGAAAGTAGAGACAAATTTTTCCTTCAGTTTAGTTCACTTCATTTGCTCAGTCGTGTCTGACTTTTAGCGACCCAATGAATCGCAGCACGCGAGGCCTCTCTGTCCATCACCATCTCCCAGAGTTCACTCAAAATCACATCCATCCAGTCAGTGACGCCATCCAGCCATCTCATCCTGTCATCCACTTTTCTTCCTGCCCCCAATCCCTCCCAGTATCAGAGTCTTTTCCAATGAGTCAACTCTTCACATGAGGTAGCTAGAGTACTGGAGTTTCAGCTTTAGCGTCATTCCTTCCAAAGAACACTCAAGGTTGATCTTCTTCAGAATGGACTAGTAGGATCTCCTTGCAGTCCAAGGGACTCTCAAGGGTCTTCTCCAACACCGTAGTTCAAAAGCATCAATTCTTCAGCGCTCAGCTTTCTCCACAGTCCAACTCTCACATCCATACATGGAAAAACCATAGCCTTAACTAGACAGACCTTTGCTGGTAAAGTAATGCCTCTGCTTTTTAATATGCTGTCTAGGTTGGTCATAACTTTTCTTCAAGGAATAATCATTTATTAATTTCATGGCTGCAATCACCATCTGCAGTGATTTTGGAGCCCCCAAAATAAAGTCTGACATTGTTTCCACTGTTACCTCATCTATTTCCCTTAGGTGTAGCGATATTCTATCTAAATATAGCTCAAAATCCTGAACCAATAAAAGAAAAGTTTTATATGTTTAATTACATAAAAATTTGAAGGAGAAAGGATTAACAATTTAGTAGAAAAATATGAAGAGATCATTTGCAGAAATATACAAAATAGCTCACAAACTCACTCATAATGAGAAAATGCAAATAAAAGAACACTAAGAAACCATTAATGACATATTAGACTGACAAAACTAAAATTGTCTTGGCAATGCAGTAGAGAAATAGACACTCATACAATGCAGATGGAAATGCAAGTTGACTCAACCCTTAAAAAAATTTTTTGAAAATATCTACTAATGCTATTTACGCACTAATCTCTGACCCATAAGTTCCCCTTCTAGAATGCATCCTAAAGATGCACCTCAACAACAACAACAACAAAAACACATATCCACAAGTTTATTTATTGCAGCATTGCTCATAATAGCAAAATATTGGAAATAATCTAAATATTCATGCATAGGACACTGGTGGTTGCATAACTAGCACATCTACACAAGAAACTATTAGGTATTCATCAAAAGAAAAAGTTGTATATCTATGAACAATAGTTTGGAGTGATTTGGAGTGATTTCTAAGATATACAATTGAGTTAGCAAGCAAAATGTAAGAATAACTTTAGTAAATTACACTTTCAGGAAGAAAGGAGATAGAAACACATGGTTTTCATCATTTGTATAAAGGAAATACAGAAAAGCTACACCAGATACTAAAGAGATTGGATATGCATAGGATATATATAGGTGGGAGGGAAAAGGGTGGAAATTAGTGGGGAATGAAAACAAACTGGTAGGAATGAGGATGAAATGATACTTCTTGAAGCATAGCTTTTGGTATACTTTTGACTTTTAAAAACCATAGTAACATTTATTATGGGCCAGAAAGCAAATAATTACTATTAACTGATTAGAGAGAAGCTGAAATGAAATCCAAGCTGATTCCAGTTAACCCAATTTTATTACAAATGTAATATATTAATGAACTAAAGAGCTTCTTGGTAAAAGTGAAAGAGGAGAGTGAAAAACTTGGCTTAAAGCTCAACATTCAGAAAACTAATATCATGGCATCTGGTCCCTTCAGTTCAGTTCAGTTGAGTCACTCAGTCGTATCCAACTCTTTGCGACCCCATGAATCACAGCACACCAGGCCTCCCTGTCCATCACCAACTCCCAGAGTTCACTCAGACTCACGTCCATTGAGTCAGTGATGCCATCCAGCCATCTCATCCTCTGTCGTCCCCTTCTCCTCCTGCCCACAATCCCTCCCAGTATCAGAGTCTTTCCCAATGAGTCAACTCTTCGCATGAGGTGGCCAAAGTACTGGAGTTTCAGCTTTAGCATCATGCCTTCCAAAGAAATCCCAGGGCTGATCTCCTTTAGAATGGACTGGTTGGATCTCCTTGCAGTTCAAGGGACTCTCAAGAGTCTTCTCCAACACCACAGTTCAAAAGCTTTCTTCAGCTCTCAACCTTCTTCACAGTCCAACTCTCACATCCATACATGACCACTGGAAAAAACATAGCCTTGATTAGATGGACCTTTGTTGGCAAAGTAAGGTATCTGCTTCTCAATATGCTATCCAGGTTGGTCATAACTTTTCTTCTAAGGAGTGTCTTTTAATTTCATGGCTGAAGTTACCATCTGCAGTGATTTTGGAGCCCCCAAAATAAAGTCTGACACTGTTTCCACTGTTACGTCAAATAGATGGGGAAACAGTGGAAACAGTGGCTGAATTTATTTTTCTGGGCTTCAAAATCATTGCAGATGGTGATTGTAACCATGAAATTAAAAGACACTTACTCCTTGGAAGGAAAGTTATGACAAACCTAGACAGCATATTAAAAGCAGAGACATTACTTTTTCACAAAGGTCCATCTAGTCAAGGCTATGGTTTTTCCAGTAGTCATGTATGAATGTGAGAGTTGGATTGTGAAGAAAGCTGAGCGCCAAAGAATTGATGTTTTTGAACTGTGGTGTTGAGAAGACCCTTGAGAATCCCTTGGACTGCAGGGAGATCCAACCAGTCCATCCTAAACGAGATCAGGCCTGGGTGTTCACTGGGAGGACTGATGTTGAAGCTAAAACTCCAATATTTTAGCCACCTGATGTGAAGAGCTGACTCATTTGAAAAGACCATGATGCTGGGAAAGATTGAGAGCAGGAGGAGAAGAGGATGACAGAGGATGAGATGGTTGGATGGCATCACCAAGTCAATGGACAGGGGTTTGGGTGGGCTCCAGGAATTGGTGATGGACAGGGAGGCCTGGTGTGCTACAGTTCATGGGGTCACAAAGAGTCAGACACTACTGAGCAACTGAACTGAACTGAATGAATAACATGACCTCATTGAAGGGTATTGGGAAGAGAATAACTAGCAATTAATTTTGGAAAGCAGTATTTTGTGAAAGGCAAAAGGAATTACATTGAAATACTACGATCTAGTTAGTAATTCTTTTTATATACAAGAATATGTTATGAAGTCTGTAATTACTTTATGTGTATTCTGAAATTAAACAGTGAGTATAGTATAGATAAGCAGAGCAAGATTTCTCATTGTTTGGGGAAAATTTTACAAATAAGAAAGGAACAAGAAAGACTAAAATAAACTTATTATATTAAATTACAATCAGTGGTGTCTGTATGTACTACTCATTTTTTTTTTTTAGAATAAGTATACATGGACAAACACATACACATGTGTGTGTGTGTGCAGCATAGAATACTTACAAATATTTAATAGTCTGTCTTCTAAGAGGTTGTGGGAGAAATCAGAGTATCCGGAAGCCCAGATACTGAAAAATATATTAAAAAAAAAAAGCACATTGGAAAGAAGTTAATTCTAGGACTGAGGCACAAAAATGCAAGATAACCTTGAAACATCTTGTGATATCAGAACACAAAGAAGTGCTTAACTGTATGGGGAGAATATGAATCATTCATATTGCTGGTAGAAGTGTAAAATTATACAACCACTATGGGAAGAAGTTTAATAGTTTCTTAAATACAAATTGTCATACAACTCAGAAATTGCACTCTGAACATTTACTCAAGAGAAATAAAATTTTATGTTCACGCAAAAATCTCTACCTGAATGTTCATGTTAACTTTATTATAATAGCCAAAAACTAGAATCAACTTGAATGTCCTGCAATGGGTAAATAGTCAAAAACCTATTGTGTTGAATAAATCTGTACCATGACATAGCACTCAACAACAAAAAGAGTGAATTATTGCGGAATTCTTTGGTGGTCCAGTGGCTAAGCTGTTGCACTCACAATACAGAGCACCTGGGTTCAATCCCTGGTTAGGGAACTAAATTCTACATGCCACATGCCACAATTAAAGATTCTGCATGTCACAACTTAAAAAAAAAATTATTAGTACACATCACAACTTAGGTTAATCTCCAGTGAATAATGCTGAGTGAAAAAGTCACTCCCAAAAGCTATGCTGTCTGAATCCATTTACATAATATTTTTTAAATGACAAAGATTTAGAAATGAAAAAATAGATTATTGCTTGCCAAAGGTTAGATAGTGGTGAGGGGTACAAGGGGATTTATAAAAGGAAACAGTTCTGTATCTTGATTGTGGTGGTAAGTATATAAACATGTAATAAAATTGCATAGAACTAAATAAGTACAAGTTAAAATTTGTAAATAATAATACTGGTGAATTGTACTGTCGGTATCTTTTTTTTTAATTTTCATTTTAACACTTTTGAAAGTCTGTACAAAATTATAACAGAAACACTTACACAGCACTTACTTTATACCAGACATTATCCCAAGTATTTTGCATAGGTTAAATTAGTTCACTCTAAAAAATATTTCTGAGGAAAGCACAATTATTACACTAATTTTCAACAGAAGATGTAACTGAGTCACAGAGAATTTAACTGATCAGATTCACACAATTAGTAAGTGGCAGTACGAGGCTTCAAATTGTGTTCATAAGCATTGTTTAAGAAACTCAAAATATTCTATAAGACATTATGAAAAGCAGCCACCTTCTGCATTCCCTTTCCAGCCTTCCCCAAACTATATATTCAAATAATATGGTTACAGAGGATGAGGACTTAAGTCTCTTTTACCACTGTTAGAAACCACCACATACCTCTGACACTCCACATTTTCCCACTTGAATCCTTTTGATATCATTTCATTTATATCTTTTTTTTTTTTTTTACTTTGGCCTGGGCAGATGAGAACATGTCCATACATGCACTTTCTTTTTCTAATAATTAATCTATTTTTTATTGAAGGATAACTGCTTTATTTTTCCTTTTCTGAGGTACCATTTCACACCAGTCAGAATGGCTGCGATCCAAAAGTCTACAAGCAATAAATGCTGGAGAGGATGTGGAGAAAAGGGAACCCTCTTACACTGCTGGTGGGAATGCAAACTAGTACAGCCACTATGGAAAACAGTGTGGAGATTCCTTAAAAATTGCAAATAGAACTGCCTTATGATCCAGCAATCCCACTGCTGGGCATACACACCGAGGAAACCAGAACTGAAAGAGACACATTTACCCCAATGTTCACTGCAGCGCTGTTTATGATAGCCAGGACATGGAAGCAACCTAGATGTCCATCAGCAGATGAATGGATAAGAAAGCTGTGGTACATATACACAATGGAGTATTACTCAGCCCTTAAAAAGAATAAATTCGGCTCAGTTCTAATGAGATGGATGAAATTGGAGCCGATTATACAGAGTGAAGTAAGCCAGAAAGAAAAACACCAATACAGTATACTGACACATATATATGGAATTTAGAAAGATAGTAATGATGACCCTCTAGGTGAGACAACAAAGGAGACTCAGAGGTATAGAACAGACTTTTGGACTCTGAGGGAGAGGGAAAGGGTGGGATGATTTGAGAGAATGGCATTGAAACATGTATACTATCTTGTAAGAACAAAGCGCCAGTCTATGTTCAATACAGGATACAGGATGAATGGGGCTGGTGCACAGGATGATTCAGGGAGATGATATGGGGTGGGAGGTGGGAGGGGGCTTTGGCATTGGGAGATCGTGGACACCTGTGGCTGATTCATGCCAATGTACGGCAAAACAAATACAGTATTGTAATGTAGAATAAAGTATTAAAAAATAAAAAATAATAATAACAAAAACCTCAACATAAATCAGCCATAGGTATACATATATCCCCTCCCTTTTGAACCTCTCACCCACCTCCCTTCCCATCCCATCCATCTAGGATAATACAGAGTCCCTGTTGAGTCTTCTGAGCCATATAGCAAATTCCCATTGGCTATCTATTTTACATTTGCTAATGTAAGTTCCCATGTTACTCTTTCCATACATCTCTCCCTCTCCTCCCCTCTCCTCATGTCCGTAAGTTTATTCTCTGTGTCTGTTTCTCCATGCCTGTTGCCCTATAAATAAATTATTCAGTATTATTTTTCTAGATTCCTTATATATGCATTCAGCTCAGTTCAGTCGTACAGTTGTGTCTGACTCTTTGAGACCTCATGAATCACAACACCCCAGGCATCCCTGTTTATCACCAACTCCCGGAGGTCACTCAGTCACGTCCATCGAGTCAGTGATGCCATCCAGCCATCTCATCCTTGGTCGTCCCTTTCTCCTCTTGCCCCCAATTCCCCCAGCATCAGAGTTTTCCCATGAGTCAACTGTTTGCATGAGGTGGCCAAAGTACTGGAGTTTCAGCTTTAGAATCGTTCCTTCCAAAGAAATCCCAGGGCCAGTCTCCTTCAGAATGGACTGGTTGAATCTCCTTGAAGTTCAAGGGACTCTCAAGAGTCTTCTCCAACACCACAGTTCAAAAGCATCAATTCTTCGGTGCACCTCCTTCTTCACAGTCCAACTCTCACATCCATTCATGACCACAGGAAAAACCATAGCCTTGACTAGACAGACCTTAGTCGGCAAAGTAATGTTTCTGCTTTTGAATATACTATCTAGGTTGTTCATAACTTTTCTTCCAAGGAGTAAGTGTCTTTTAATTTCATGGCTGCAGTCACCATCTGCAGTGATTTTGGAACCCCCAAAAATAAAGTCTGACACTGTTCCCACTGTTTCTCCATCTTTTTCCCATGAAGTGATGGGACCAGATGCCATGATCTTCATTTTCTGAATATTGAGCTTTAAGCCAACTTTTTCACTCTCTTCTTTTACTTTCATCAAGAGGCTTTTTAGTTCCTCTTCACTTTCTGCCATAAGGGTGGTATCATCTGCATATCTGAGGTTATTGATATTTCTCCCAGCAATCTTGATTCCAGCTTGTGTTTCTTCCAGTCCAGTGTTTCTCATCATGTACTCTGCAAATAAGTTAAATAAGCAGGTTGACAATATATATTAGAATATGACATTTATCTTTCTCTTTCTGACTTACTTCACTCTGTATTTGCTCAGGTTCATCCACCTCATTAGAACTGACTCAAATGGGATCTTTTTATGGTTGAGTAATATTCTATTGTGTAATGAAGGAAACTTTAAGCAAGGTGAAAAGACAGCCTTCAAAATGGGAGAAAATAATGGCAAATGGAGCAATTGACAAATAATCTCAAAAAAAAATACAACCCACTCCTGTAGCTCCACTCCAGAAAAATAAATGACCCAATCAAAAAAATGAGCCAAAGACCTAAACAGACATTTCTCCAAAGAAGACATACAGATGTCTAACAAACACATGAAAAGATGCTCAACATCATTCATTATCAGAGAAATGCAAATCAAAACCACAATGAGGTACCATCTCATGCCGGTCAAAATGGCTGCTGTCTGAAAGTCTACAAGCAATAAATGCTGGAGAGGGTGTGGAGAAAAGGGAACCCTCTTACACTGTTAGTGGAAGTGCAAACTAGTACAGCCACTATGGAAAACAGTGTGGAGATTCCTTTAAAAACTGGAAATAGAACTGTCTTATGATGTAGCAATCCCACTGCTGGGCATACACACCAAGGAAACCAGAACTGAAAGAGACACATGTACCCCAATGTTCATCACAGCATTGTTTATAGTAGCCAGGACATGGAAGCAACCTAGATGTCCATTGACAGACGAATGGATGAGAAAGCTGTGGTAAATATACACAATGGAGCATTACTCAGCCATCAAAATAATACATTTGAATCAGTTCTAATGAGGTGGATGAAACTGGAGCCTATTACACAAAGTGAAGTAAGTCAGAAAGAAAAATGCCAATAAACCATACTAATGCATATATATCCAATTTATAAAGACGGCAAAGATGACCCTATATGTGAGACAGCAAAAGAGACACAGATGTATAGAACAGTCTTTTGGACTCTGTGGGAGAAGGCACAGGTGGGATGATTTGAGAGAATAGCATTGAAACATGTATATTATCATATGGGAAACAGATCACTACTCCAGGTTCGATGCATCAGACAGGATGCTTGGGGCTGGTGCACTGGGATGACCCTGAGGGATGGGATGGGGAGGGAGGTGGGAGGGGAGTTCAGGATGTGGAACACATGTACACTCATGGCTGATTCATGTCAATTTATGGCAAAATCCACTACAATATTGTAATGTAATTAGCCTCCAATTAAAATTAAAAAAAATGTTCCATTGTGTATATGTACCACAACTTCTTTATCCGTGAATCTGTTAACTGACATCTAGGTTGCTTCCATGTTCTAGCTATTATAAATAATGCTGCAATGAACAATGTGATACATGTGTCTTCTTCAATTTTGGTCTCCTCAGGGTATGTGCCTAGGAGTGGGATTGCTGGGTCATATGGTGCTTTTATTCCTAGTTTTTTAAGGAATCTCCATACCGTCTTCCATAGTGGCTGTATCAATTTACATTCCCACCAACAGTGCAAAAGTGTTCCCTTTTCTGCATACCTTCTCCAGCATTTACTGTTTGCAGACTTTTTGATGATGGCTATTCTGACTGATGTGAGGTGATATCTCATTGTAGTTTTGATTTGCTTTTCTCTAATAATGAGTGATGTTGAGCATCTTTTCATGTCTTTGTTAGCCACTTGTATGTCTTCTTTGGAGAAATGTCTGTTTAGGTCTTTTTCCCACTTTTTGATTGGGTTGTTTTTCTACCATTGAGTTTTATGAGCTGCTTGTATATTTTGGAAATTAATCCTTTGTCAGTTGTTTCATTTGCGATAATTTTCTCCCATTCTGAGGGTTGTCTTTTCATACTTATAGTTTCCTTTGCTGTGCAAAAGGTTTTGAGTTTAACCAGGTCCCACTTGTTTATTTTCTTTTTATTTCCATTACTCTAGGAGTAGGGTCATAGAGGATCTTGCTTTGATTTATGCATTGAGTGTTCTGCCTATGTTTTCCTCTAAGAGTTTTATAGATTCTGGTCTTACGTTTAGGTCTTTAATCCATTTTGAGTTTAATTTTGTATATGGCATTAGGAAGTATTCTAATTTCATTCTTTTACGTGTAGCTGTCCAGTTTTCCTAGCACCAGGTATTGAAGAGGCTGTCTTTGCTCCATTGTTTATTTATGCCTCCTTTGTTAAAAATAATGTATCCATAGGTGCATGGGTTTACTTCTAGGCTTTCTATCTTGTTCCATTGGTCTATATTTCTGTATTTGTGTCAATACCATAGTGTCTTTGTGACTATAGCTTTATAGTATAATCTGATGTCAGGAAGGTTGATTCCTCCATTCTTCTTTCTCAAGACTGCTTTGGTTATTTGGGGTCTTTCGTGTTTCCATATGAATTGTGAAATTTTTTGTTCTATTTCTGTGAAAAATGCCATTGGCAATTTTATTCCTATCACATTGAATCTGTAGATTGTGTTTGGTAGTATAGTCATTTTCACAATATTGATTCTTCCTTTTCACAATATTGATTCTTCCTACCCAGGAACATGGAATATCTCTCCATATGTTTAAGTCATCTTAGATTTTTTTTTATTAGTGTCACAGTTTTCTGTGTATAGTTCTTTTGTCTCCTTAGGTTAGTTTATTCCTAGATATTTAATTATTTTTGTTGTAATGGCGAATGAGATTGATTCCTTAATTGCTGTTTCTGATTTTTTATTGTTAGTATATGCAATTTCAAGTGATTTATGTGTATTGATTTTGTACCCTGCAACTTTGCTAAATTCACTGATTGCTCTAGTAATTTCCTGATCCTATCTTTAGGGTTTTCTATATACAGTATCATGTCATCTTCAAACACTGAGAGCTTTACTTTTTTCCCAATTTGGATTCCTTTTATTTCTTTTTCTTCTCTGATTGCTGCAGCTAGGACTTCCAGAACTATGTTGAATAATAGTGGTGAACGTGGACACCCTTGTCTTGTTCCTGATCTTAGGGGGAATGGTTTAATTTTTGTACCACTGAGAGTAATGTTTGCTGTAGGCATTATATATGGCTTTCACTGTGTTTAGGTAGATTCCTTCTGTGCCCATTTTTTGAAGAGTTTTGATAATAAATGGATGCTGAATTTTGTCAAAGGCCTTTTCTGCATCTATTGAGATTATCATATGGTTTTTATCTCTCAATTTGTTATTATGATGTATCACATTGATTGATTTTCGTATATTGAAGAATCCTTGCATCCCTGGAATAAATCCAACTTGATCATGGTGTATGAGTTTTTTGATGTGTTGCTTAATTCTGTTTGCTAAAATTTTGTTTAGTATTTTTGCATCTATGTTCATCAGTGATATAGGCCTGTAGTTTTTCTTTTTTTTGTTGTCTTTGTCTGGTTTTGGTATCAGGGTGATGGTAGTCTTGTAGAATGAGTTTGGTAGTGTTCCTTCATCTTCAATTTTTTGAAAGAGTTTTAGAAGGATGAGCATTAGCTCTTCTCTAAATGTTTGTAGAATTCTCCTGTGAAGCAATCTGGTCCTAGGCTTTTGTTTTGGGGGAGATTTTTGATCACAGCTTCAATTTCAGTGCTTGTAATTGGGTTGTTCTTAGTTTCTATTTCTTCCTGATTCAGTCTTGGAAAATTGAACTTTTCTAAGAATATGTCCATTTCTTCCAGGTTATACATTTTATTGCCATATAGTTGTTCATAATAGTCTCATGATCCATTGTATTTCTGCATTGTCTGTTGTAACCATTTCTAATTTTGTTGATTTAATTCTTCTCTCCTTTTTCTTGATGAGTCTGGCTAAATGTTTATCAATTTTGTTTATCTTCTCAAAGAATCAGCTTTTACTTTTATTAATCCTAACTATTGTTTCTTTCATTTCTTTTTCTCTTATTTCTGCTTGGATCTTTATGATTTCTTTCCTTCTACTAATTTTGGCTTTCTATTGTTGTTGGTGGTGGTGGTCTTTTTATTTTTCCAGTTGTTTTAGGTGTAAAGTTAGGTTGTCTATTCACTCTTTTTCTTGAGGTAAGATTGTGTTGCTATAAATTTCCCTCTCAGAACTGCTTTTGCTGCATCCCATAGGTTTTGAGTTGTGGTGTTTTCATTGTCATTTGTTTCTAGAAAGTTTTTATTTTCCTTTTGATTTTTTCAGTAACTGTTGGTTACTTAGAAATGTGCTGTTTAACCTCCATGTGTTTGTGTTTCTTTCAGTCTTTTTTTTCTTGTAATTGATAACTAGTTTCATAGCATTGTGGTTGGAGAAGATGCTTGATGCAATTTCAATTTTCTAAAATTTACTGAGATTTGATTTGTGACCCAAGATGTGGTCTATCCTGGAGAATGTTCCATGTGCACATGAGAAGAAGGTATACTCTTCTGCATTTGGATGGAACGTCCTGAAGATATCAATGAGATCCATCTCATCTAATGTGACATGTGTTTCCTTATTAATTTCCTTTTTGATGATCTGTCCAGTGGTGTGAGTGTGGCATTAAATTCTATTATTGTGTTACTGTCAACTTCTCCTTTTATGTCTGTTAGTGTTTGTCTTATGTTGGTGCTCTTACGTTGGGTGCATAGATATTTACAATTGTTATTTCTTCTTGGATTGATCCCTTGATCATTATGTAGTCCTTCCTTATCTCTTGTAATATTCTTTATTTTAAGGTCTATTTTGTTTGATATGAGGATTGCTACTCCAGCTTTCTTTTGCTTCCCATTTGCATGGAATATGTTTCCCTCCTCTCACTTTCAGTCTATATGTGTTTTTAGGCCTGAAGTGGATTTCTTGTAGACAGCATATATATGGGTCTTGTTTTTGTGTCCCTTCATCCAGTCTGTGCCTTTGGGTTGGATATTTAATCCATTTAGATTTAAACAATTGTTGATATATATGTTCCTATTGCATTTTTAATTGTTTGGGGTTGATTTTGTAGATCTATTTTCTTCTCTTATATTTCTTGACTATATAAGTCCCTTTAACATTTGTTGCAAAGCTGGTTTTGTGGTATTGAATTCTCTTAACTTTTGCTTGTCTGAGAAGATTTTCATTTCTCCATCAATTTTGAATGAGATCCTTGCTGGGTACAGTAATCTTGGTTGTAGATTTTTTCCTTTAAGTACTTTAAATATATCCTGTCATTCCCTTCTGGCCTGCAGTGTTTCTGCTGAAAGGTCAACTGTTAAGCATATGGGGTTTCCCTTGTATGTTACTTGTTGCTTCTCCCTTGCTGCTTTTAATATTCTTTCTTTGTGTTTAGTCTTTGTTAGCTTGATTAATATGTGTCTTGGCGTGTTTCTCCTTAGATTTATCCCACATGGGACTCTGTGCCTCTTGGACTTGATTGACTGTTTCTTTACGGAAATTTTCAACATAATCTCCTCAAAAATTTTCTCACATCATTTCTTTTCTCTTCTTCATCTGCTACTGCTGATGCTACTAAGCCACTTCAGTTGTGTCTGACTCTGTGTGACACCATAGACAGCAGCCTACCAGCCCCCCCATCTGTAGGATTCTCCAAGCAAGAACACCAGAGTGGGTTGCCATTTCCTTCTCCAAAGCATGAAAGTGAAAAGTGAAGATGAAGTCTGGGACCCCTATACTTCAAATGCTGATGCATTTGAAATTGTCCCAAGAGTTATCTGAGACTATCTTCAGCTCTTTTCATTCTTTTTACTTTATTCTGCTCTTCAGAACAGAAAAGGCGATGGCACCCCACTCCAGTACTCTTGCCTGGAAAATCCCATGGATGGAGGAGCCTGGAAGGCTGTAGTCCATGGGGTAACGAAGAGTTGGAGACGACTGAGCGACTTCACTTTCACTTTTCACTTTCATGCATTGGAGAAGGAAATGGCAGTCCACTCCAGTGTTCTTGCCTGGAGAATCCTAGGGACAGGGGAGCCTGATGGGCTGCCATCTATGAGTCGGACATGGCTGAAGTGACTTAGCAGCAGTAGCAGCAGCTTTTCAGAAGTTATTTCCACCATTTTACCTTCCAACTCACTGATCCATTCTTCTGCTTCAGATATTCTGCTATTGACTCCTTCTAGAGTATTTTTAATTTCAGTAATTGTGCTGTTTGTTTATTATTTAATTCTTCTAGGTCTTTGTTAATTGATTCTTGCATTTTTTCCATTTTGTTTTCAAGGTTTTTGATCAACTTTACTACCATTATTCTGAACTATTTTTCAAGTAGTTTGCTTATTTCCTCTTCATTTCTTTGAACTTCTGTGTTTCTAGTTTGTTCCTTCATTTGTGTAGTATTTCTCTACCTTTTCATTATTTTTTTAACTTATAGTGCTTGAGGTCTCCTTTTCTCAGGCTTCAAGATTGAATTCTTTCTTCCTTTTGGTTTTTGCCCTCCTAAGGTCCAGTGGCTTATGTAAGTTTTGTGAGATTTGTGCTGAGTTTTTGTTTGTTTTTCCTCTGATGGACAAGGTTGAGTGAGATGGTAATCCTGCCTGTTGGCGATTGAGTTTGCATTTTTGGTTTTTTCTTTGTTTGTTTAGATGAAGCATCCTGCACAAGGTGCTATTGGTGGTTGTGTGATGCCAGGTCTTGTATTCAGGTGGTTTCCTTTGTGTGAGTTCTCACTATTTAATACTCTTTAAGGTTAGTTCTCTGGTAGTCTGGGGACTTGGAGTCAGTGCTCCCACTCCAGAGGCTCAGGGCTTGATTCATTTTGGGTTTGGTATTACAGATTCCTTTTTTTCTTTACATTCTTATTTTCCACGTTATGAACTTCTTTCTTCCCTGGGCTTCACCTTCACAGGTCTCAGAAACACTCAGGCTCCAAACACTCAGGACTGGAGAGGAGGGCTGTCGGTATCTTGATTGTGACATTTTACTAGTTTTATTCTCTCCACTGGGGAAGAGCTGGGTAAAGGCACATGAGATTTCTCTATTAAGCTGTTTTTTAAAACTGCATCTAAATTTATAATTATCTCCATATTAAAAGTATAATTAAAGAGATAAATGGCGGAATGACAAAATAACACAAGTGCAAAATAAAAGCAGCTCACTATGACCAATATAATTTGAAGAACAAAATAAGTGAGTATTATATACACACCACATAATAAAATAAATATCCATAAGACTAAACATACAAATTAATGAAAAATATCAAATGGAAGAGAATGTATAATTCTTCTCTACAGAGGAGATTCATGCAAAAGAAACTGAGGAATACAAAATAACCATTAGGCAAACACTTGTTATGATAAAATCAGTGGGCAAAATTTGAGGAGAAACTGTATATTAACATAATCTTGAAGTATATCCCCCAGGTATTTATTAATTAAAAAGGAAATGTTATTATGAATAAAGTTGCTATGAACTCAACATTCATGTACAAATTTTTGTGTAAATATTAGCTAGCATTTCTCTGGGACAAAATTCCATCAGACACCACCTAGCTCGATGATAAAAATTAATAAAATCAGTAGTAAGCCATATTAGCATAATTTACCCCAATCTAATACAGTTTGATTGTGACCTACATAGTAGGTCCATTTCCCTCATTTTGTCTTCATGTCTGTAGCCATAATGATTATCCATTTTCAAATTCTGAAAACTACTGAAATAAAATAAAAATTACTTGGCAGTGATATATTTCTATATGCCTAAAGCAGTGGTTGAATATAAATCAAGTTGTTGGAATAAACTAGTACTGGGTTTAAGGTTTTTTCATATGGAAGAGATGCACCTATGTAACCAGCTACCTTTAAGAACTGTGGATCTAAATACAAGCTAGCTGTTTTGGAATTGGGCATCTCACACATAACCCTGAAATTCATAGCTAGGAAGAAAGACATGTCCATAAATATTTCCCCTGAAAATGGATGACAGAGTCTGTATTTGACTTTCCTAGTGCATGCCTATACATATCATTTTCCTGTTGAATATTCTATGCCATAATTTATTAGCTGTGATTATAACTTTATATAGAGTTCTATGAGTCCTTCCAGTGAATCATTGAATAGTTAAACCTTGACAGGGATCCTTGAAGTAGGGACACAGTATCCTATCTACTTTATTCTTGACCAAAAAAAAAAAGTAATCCTAATCTGTAGCTAAGAAAACACCAAATAAACCTAAATTATAAAATGTTCTCCTAAGTAACTGAATAGCACTCATAAAAATTTCAAAGTCATGAAAGTCAAAGAAAGAAACACAGGCTATCAATTGCTGGATGAGACTAAAGACTTCCAAAAATCGAATGCAGTGTAAAATCTTGAGTTGAATCTTGGACAGCAGAAAAGACATTACTGAGGAAACATGAAATTTCAAAAATATAAAGTCTAGTTTTTGGTATAGTATAGTTAATGATATTTTATGAAAGGTAACCTCTTGATTTTCTTGTGTTTGCATGAGGGGAATCTGGGTGAAATGTATGTGAACTCAGTCATGTTTTTGAAAATTTTATGTACATCAGCAATTATTTCAAAATTAAAAATGAAAATCAACCTTAAAAATAAAGACTTTTCAGTCCAACAAAAATAAACAAAAGTTTATTTCAGCAAACTTGCATTACAAGAAATGCTATGAGGCAATATGTTCTTAAGTTTGAAGGGAAGTAATAGCAAATGAAGGTGAGAATCTGTCAGACAATAATAATAACACCAGAAAGTGTAAATATAAAATTGTCTAGTGGGTGTTTAAAATACAAGTAATATATTATGGGTTTGTAGCATAATGTAGAACAAAGCAAGAACATAAAGGGAATTCAGAGTAAATAAAATTATAAAGAAGTTTCTTATACTTTTCTTGACTAGTATAATATTATTTGAAGGTAGACTGTGATCATTGAAAACATATTGACATATCTATGTGCATGCATATGATACTTAGCTCCTTCATTTGTGTCTGCCTCTATGTGACACTATGAACCATAGCCTTCCAGGCTCCTCTGTCTATGGGGTTCTCCAGAAAAGAATAGTGGAGTGGATTGCTATGCCCTCCTCCAAAGAAATCTTCCTAATCTAGGGATTGAGCCCATGTCTTCTGTATTGGAAGGCAGACCATTAAAAACTAAAATGTAAAAATATACGATACAATAAAAAAAAATTTCAGTGAGTTAAAAGAAGATGCTTGCTCCTTGGAAGAAAAGCTATGATGAATCAAGACAGTGTCTTAAAAAACAGAAACATCACTTTGCCAACAAAGGTCCATAGAGTCAAAGCTGTGGCTTTTCCAGTAGTTATGTATGGGTGTGAGAATTTGACTGTAAAGAAGGCTAAGTGCCAAAGAAGTGATGGTTTTGAACTGTGGTCCTGGAGAAGACTCTTGAGAGTCCCCTGGAGAGTGAGAAGGTGAAACCAATCCAGTCAATCCTAAAGGAAATCAATTTTGAATATTCATTGGAAGGACTGATGCTAAAGCTGAAGCTCCAATACTTTGGCCACCTGATGCAAAGCACTGACTCATTGGAAACGACCCTGATGCTGGGAAAGATAGAAGGCAGGAAGAGAAGGGGATGACAGAGGATGAGATGGTTGGATGGCATCATTGACTCAATGGGCATGAACTTGAGCAAGCTCTGGGAGATGGTGAAAGACAGAGAAACCTAGTGTGCCCCAATAAGCCACTTCATTTGCTCTCTCAGGCCCAGGAAAGGAACAGATGCCTGAAGGGAGCAAACATTCAGAGGTGGATCCAAAACCAAAGCTGAAATCCAGGAGCAGTGTGATTAAGGAAGAGGAATTGAAACCTCTCTGTGTAAATACACAAATCATGGATTTAATCTCTATGAAGCATGCTTGGTAAATGATGCATCTGTGCATTCTCCAGGATAGATCACATCTTAAGTCATAAGTCAAGCCTCAGTAAATTTAAGAAAATTGAAATTTAATCAAGTATCTTTTCCAATCAAAACATTAGGAGATTAAAATCAATTAGAGAAAAAAGCTGTAAAAGCACAAACATATGGAGGTTAAATAATAACTATTAAATAACCAAGAGATTACTGAAGAAATCAGAGAAAATGAAAAGAGACTTAGAAACAAATGACAGTGAAAACTAAGCGTGGTTCTTTGAGAAGATAGATAAAATTGACAAACCATTAGCCAGACTCATCAGGAAAAAGAGAAGACTCAAATCATTAAAATTAGAAATGAAAAAGGAGAAATAACAATAGACAATGCAGGAAAACAAAGGATCATAAGCGACTACTATAAGCAACTGGATGACAATATAATGGACAACTAAGAAGAAATAGACAAATACTTAGAAAAGTACAACCTCTCAAGAATGAACTAACCAGGAGGAAAATGGAAAATATGAATACACCAATGACAAGTAATGAAAT
Source organism: Nanger dama (assembly GCA_917880005.1). Classification (NCBI taxonomy): domain Eukaryota; kingdom Metazoa; phylum Chordata; class Mammalia; order Artiodactyla; family Bovidae; genus Nanger; species Nanger dama. The sequence continues at coordinate 19,552,023 of CAKJTW010000014.1, forward strand.
TGAAACTATGATTAAAAATCTCCCAACAAGCAAAATTCCAAGACCAGATGTCTTCACAGGTGAAATCTATCAAACATTTAGAGAAGAGCTAACACCTATCCTTCTGAAACCCTTTCAAAAAATTTCAGAGAAAAGAACACTCCCAACTCATTCCATGAGATTTCTATCACCCTGATACCAAAATCAGGCTAATATACCACACAAAGAAAGAAAATTTCAGACCAATATCACTGGAGAACATAGATAAGTTCCTCAACCAAATGCTAGCAAACAATCCAACAACACATTAAAAGGATCAGACATCATGATCAGGGGAATTTATCCTAAAATGCAAGAATAAATCAATCTATTCAAATCAATGAATGTGATGTATTTGATATACCATTTTAATAAACTGAAGAATAAAACCAGATCGTTAACTCAATAGGTATAGAAAAAGATTCTGACAAAATTCAGGTATCTATTTCTAATAAAAACTCTCCAGCTAATGAGGATAGTGGGAAACTACCTCAACATAATAAAGGCCATATATAACAAGCTTACAGCAAAAAAATCATTCTTAATAGAGAAAACTAAAAGTACTTTCTCTAAGATCAGGAACAGGATCCATTCTTGACACTAATATTCAAGATTGTCATGAAGTCCTAGCCACAGCAATCAGAGAAGAAAAATAAAATGAATTCCAAATTTGGGGAAAAAAAGTAAAACTGTTACTGTTTGCAGATGACATGATACTATACATAGAAAATCCTAAAGATGTCACCAGAAAATTACTGGAACTACTCAGTAATTCTATAAAAGTTTCAGGTTACTAAATTAACATTCAGAAATCTCCTGTGCTCCTATAGAGTAGCCACAAATTATCAGAAAGAAAAATTAAGAAAATAATCCCATTCACCACTGCAACTGAAATAATAAGATACCTAAAAATAAATCTACCTAGTAGACAAAATACCTATGTGAAAAATAAAAAAGTATGAGACACTGATAAAAGAAATCAAATACAACAACACAAACATATGGTAAGTTATACCTTGTTCTTAGATTGGAAGAATCAATATTGTGCAAATGACTATAGTACCCAAAATAATCTACAGATTGAATGCAATTTCTATTAAATTACCAATGACATTTTTCACAGAATTAGAACCAAAATATTTTTACAATTTGTATGGAGACACAAAGGACTTCAAATAATCAATTAATCTTGAGAAAGTACAATAAAGCTGAAAGAAACAGGCTTTCTGACTTCAAACTATAGTACAAAGTTACAGTCATCAAGACAGTATGGTCCTGGCACAGAAACAGAAATATAGATCAATGGTACAGGAATGAGATAAACCCATACACCTGTGGTCACCTAAATCTATGACAAAGTAGGCAGGAATATACAATAGAGAAAATATAATCTCTTCAATAAATGATTCTGGGAAGCTAGATGGTTATATGTAAAACAATGAAATATGAGCAATCCCTAAAACCATACACAAAAATAAAATGAAAATGATTAAAAATTTTAAACATAAGGCCATAGAGTAGGAAACTTAGAGGGAAACAGGAAAGCTAGGAAACAGTCAGAAGACTCTTTCACATAAATTGCAGCAATATATTTTGCCCACCTCCTAAAGTAATGAAAATAAAAACAAAAAATTTGGACATGATGGTACTTAGAAGCTTCTGCACAGAAAATATCACCATAAACAAATAGCCCTCAGAATGAAATAATTTGCAAGCAAAGCTATTGACAATGGATTAATTTCAAAAATATACAAATAGACTATGCAGCTCCAAAGAAGACATACAGATTGCCAATAGGCACATGAAAAGATGCTCAGTATCACTAATTATCAGAGAAATGCAAATCAAAAACCAGTGAAAATTTTTCACTGGTCAGAAGGGCCATCATCAAAAATGCTACAAATAATAAGTGCTTGGGTGGGTGTGGAGAAAAGGGAACCCTATTACTGTTGTGGAAATGTAAATTGATACAGCCACTATGAGAAGAGTATGGCGGTTCCTTTAAAAAACTAAAAATAGAATTGTCATCTGACCCAGCAATCCTACTCTTGGGTGTATACCTAGATGAATTCACAATTCAAGAAGATACATGCACACCAATGTTCACTGTAACACCATATGTAATACAATAGTGAGGATATTGAAGCAACATAAATGTCCAACAGAGGAATGGATAAAGAATATGTGTACACTTACAGAGTGGAATATTACTCAGCCTTAAAATGAAATAAAAGTTTGCCATTTGCAGACATGTAGACGGATCTAGAGACTGCCATACATAGTGAAGTATGGCAGAAAAAAATATTGCATATTAAGATATATATATATATATATATACATAATCTAGAAAAATACTATAGATGATTTAGAAAGCAGAAATAGAAGCACAAAAGGAGAACAAACATAGATACCAAGGGGGAAAAGGAGGATAGGATAAATTGGAAAATTCAGTTGGACATATATACACTATCATATATAAAATAAATAACTAATAAAAACCTACTTTATAGCACAGCAAATTTTATTCACTCCACGGTGGTGGCCTAAACTAAAAGAAAATACAGAAAAGTGGAGATATAAACATGGCTGATTCACTTTTCTGTACAATAGAAAGTGACATAGCAGTGTAAAACAGCTATACTCCAATTTTAAATAAATAAATACATTTTTATAGCTGTAAACTAGAAGAGAATTAACATATTTATTCTGACATGGCTTTTTAAAGTATATATCATGCATTGAACCTGGGCTGGCGATTCATTTCATATATGATATTATACATATTTCAATGCCATTCTCCCAAATCATCCCATGTAATTAACCTCCAATTAAAATATATACATTTATTTTTTTAAAAAGGAAAAAAAGAATTAAAATAAAATTTTAATTAACCAAGAAAAATGTTTCCATTAAATATTCATATAGGTAAAACAAATAAAGTATATATCATGGCATGTGATAATAAAAGTACTCATATTCTTTCAGTTCAGTCGCTCAGTCGTGTCCGACTCTTTGCAACTGCATGAATTGCAGCACGCCAGGCCTCCCTGTCCATCACCATCTCCTGGAGACACTGAGACTCACGTCCATGATGCCATCCAGCCATCTCATCCTCTGTTGTCCCCTTCTCCTCCTGCCCACAATCCTTCCCAGCATCAGAGTCTTTTCCAATGAGTCAACTCTTCGCATGAGGTAGCCAAAGTACCAGAGTTTCAGCTTTAGCATCATTCCTTCCAAAGAAATCCCAGGGCTGAATGGACTGGTTGGAACTCCTTGCGGTTCAAGGGACTCTCAAGGGTCTTCTTCAACACCACAGCTCAAAAGCATCAGTTCTTCAACACTCCACTTTCTCCTCCACAGTCCAAGTCTCACATCCATACATGACCATAGGAAAAACCACGGCCTTGACTAGATGGACCTTAGTCAGCAAAGTAATGTCTCTGCTTTTCTATATACTATCTAGGTTGGTCATAACTTTTCTTCCAAGGAGTAAACGTCTTTTAGTTTCATGGCTGCAATCACCATCTGCAGTGATTTGGGAGCCACAAAAAATAAAATCTGACACTGTTTCCACTATTTCCCCATCTATTTCCCATGAAGTGATGAGACCAGATGCCATGATCTTCGATTTCTGAATGTTGAGCTTTAAGCCAACTTTTTCGCTTTCCACTTTCACTTTCATCAAGAGGCTTTTTAGCTCCTCTTCACTTTCTACCACAAGGGTGGTGTCATCTGCATATCGGAGGTTATTGATATTTCTCCCGGCAGTCTTGATTCCAGCTTGTGTTTCTTCCAGTCCAGTGTTTCTCATGATGTACTCTGCATAGAAGTTAAATAAACAAGTTGACAATATACAGCCTTGACATACTCCTTTTCCTATTTGGAACCAGTCTGTTGTTCCATGTCTAGTTCTAACTCTTGCTTCCTGACCTGCATACAGAATTCTCAAGAGGCAGGTCAGGTGGTCTGGTATTCCCATCTTTTTCAGAATTTTCCACAGTTTATTGTGATCCACACAGTCAAAGGCTTTGGCATAGTCAATAAAGCAGAAATAGATGTTTTTCTGGAACTCTCTTGCTTTTTCCATGATCCAGCAGATGTTGGCAATTTGATCTCTGGTTCCTCTGCCTTTTCTAAAACCAGCTTGAACATCAGGAAGTTCACAGTTCACGTATTGCTGAAGCCTGGCTTGCAGAATTTTGAGTATTGCTTTAGTAGCATGTGAGATGAGTGCAATTGTGTGGTAGTTAGAGCATTCTTTGGCATTGCCTTTCTTTGGGATTGGAATGAAAACTGCCCTTTTCCAGTCCTGTGGCCACTGCTGAGTTTTCCAAATTTGCTGGCATATTGAATGCAGCACTTTCACAGCGTCATCTTTCAGAATTTGAAACAACTCAACTAGAATTCCATCTCCTCCACTAGCTTTGTTCGTACTGATGCTGTCTAAGACCCACTTGACTTCACATTCCAAGATGTCTGGCTCTAGATTGGTGATCACATCATCATGATTATCTGAGTGAGACACCCCACGTCCGAGGTCAGGGGTGGCTGCTGAGAGGAGCTACTCCACGTCAGAGGTCAGAGGCGAAAGGGAGAAGCCACCTTATGCCCGAGGCCAGGGGCGGTGACCCTGAGGAGTCACCCTAAGCCTGAGGCCAAGAGGCGGCTGGGAGGAGCCACCTGAGGAGCGGTGGCTGTGCAGGCGCAGGAGGGCCTAGAGGAGCCCTTGATCTCATGTTGAAGGTCAAGAATGGCAGCGGTAAGGAGATACCCCTCATCCAAGGTAAGGAGCAGTGGCTGTGTTTCGCTGGAGCAGCTGTGAAGAGATACCCCATGCCCGAACTAATAACAGCCCAAGTAAGATGGCATGTGTTGGAAGAGGGCATCAGAGGGTAGACACACTGAAATTCATATTCTTAACAAGTTAAGGTGAAGTTGCTCAGTCGAGTCCGACTCTTTGCGACCCCGTGGACTGTAACCAACTAGGCTTCTCTGTCCATGGGATTCTCCAGGCAAGAATACTGGAGTGGATTGCCATTTCCTTCTCCAGGGGGTCTTCCCAACCCAGGGATCGAACCCAGGTCTCCCACATTGGAGGCAGACACTTTAACCTCTGAGCCACCATGGAAGCCTAAAAAAAAAAAAAGTTATTAAAACTACAGAAAACAAAGGCGTGTTGTTTCATTTCCATGTATTCAGAGATTGCCTGTTGTTCATTTCTCATTTATTCCACTGTGGTCTAAGAATATATATATATATATATATATATATATATATATATTTATATATTTATATATTTACTTATTTATTTCTATTCTTTTAAATTTAAGTTGTGTTTTATGGGCAGGAGAGTGTTCTCACACAGTTAATGTTCCATGTAAGCATGAGATAAAGCTGTATTCTGTTTTGGGTAAGAATATGCTATAAATATTAATTAGATCAAGTTGATTGATAGTGTTGAGCAGGTGAACTATTCTATTAATGATTTTCTGTCTGCTTGATCTATCAATTACTGAAAGAGAGGTGTAGATATCTATAACTGTGACATAAATCTGTGTGTTTCTCCCTTCAGTTCTAGCAGTTTATATCCTGTGAACTTTGACATGATATTGTTATATACATACACTAAAAATAAGGTTTGTTTAAGGTTGTTCCTTTTTCTTGGAGAACTAACCGTTTATCATTATATGAGGGCCTCCTTACTCCTGATTGCTTTGTTGTTGTTCTGAAACCTGCTTCATTCAAATTAGTAGAGCTAAGGCAGGTTTCTTTTGATTAGTGTCAGCATGGTACATCTTTTAAAATGTCTTTTTTCTTTTAATAATTAAACTGGAGTTCTCATTTTTAAAAAGCCCCACAATTTTGTGTTATTTTATCGACTTCAAAAATCTGTCTTTTAATTGTGACTCAAAGTAACATGTCGTTGGAATGATTATCTACTGTATTTTAAAAGTTTGTTTATTTTTAATTGAAAGATAACTGCCTTACAATATTGCATTGGTTTCTACCATACAACATGAATCAGCCATAGGTATACATATGTCACCTCCCTCTTGAATCTCCCTCCCACTTCCCACCCCTCTAGTTTGTCACAGAGCCCCAATGAGTTCCATGAGTTATGCAGAAAATTCCAACTAGCTATCTATTTTAATATGGTAATGTATATGTTGCCATGCTACTCTCTGCATTCATACAACCCTCTCTTTCCCCTTCCTGTTCCACAGGTCTGTTCTCTATGTCTGCATCTCTCCATTGTTGCCTTGCAAATAAAGTCATCAGTATCATTTTTCTATATTCCACATATATGCATTAGTATATTTGTCTTTCTCCTTCTGACTTACTTCATCCTGTATAGTAGACTCTAGGATCATCCACCCCATTAGAACGGACTCAAATACGTTCCTTTCTATGGTTGAGTAACATCCCATTTTATATATGTACCACAGCTTCTTTATCCATTCATCTGCCTATGGACACCTAGGTTGCTTTCACATCCTAGCTATGGTAAATGGTACTGCAATGATTACTGGGTTGCATGGTAGTTTTCTGAATATTTTAAAAATTTATTAATTTTTAATTGAAAGATAACTTATTGTTTTCTATCATACAGCAACATGAATCAACAATAGGTATACATATGTACATTCCCTCTTGAACCTCAGAACCTGAAAACATTCAGAAAACTAAGATCATGGCATCTGGTCCCATCACTTCAGGGCAAATAGATGGGGAAACAGTGGAAACAGTGACAGACTTTATTTTGGGGGCTCCAAAATCACTGCAGATGGTGACTGCAGCCATGAAATTAAAAGACACTTGCTACCTGGAAGAAAAGCTATGACAAATCTAGACAGCATATTAAAAAGTAAAGACATTACTTTACCAATAAAAGTCCATCTTGTCAAATCTATGGTGTTTCCATTAGTCATGTATAGATGTAAGAGTTGGACTACAAAGAAAGCTGAGAACTGAAGAATTGATGTTTTTGAACTGTGGTGTTGGAGAAGGCTCTTGAGAGTCCCTTGGACTGCAAGGAGATCCAACCAGTCAATCCTAATGGGAATCAGTCCTTAATAGTCATTGGAAGGACTGATACTGAAGCTAAAACTCCATTACTTTGGCCACCTGATGAGCAGAACAGACTCCTTGAAAAAGACCCTGATCCTGGGAAAGACTGAAGGGAGGAGGAGAATGGGACAGCAGAGGATGAGATGGTTGGATGGAATCACTGACTCAATGGACATGAGTCTGAGTAATCTCCGGGAGGTGGTGATAGACAGGGAAGCCTGGCGTGCTACAGTCCATGGGGTCGCAAAGAGTGGATATGACTGAGTGACTGAGCTGAACTGATGATGTTTTTGTTCTTAGTTTTATGAGGAATCTCCGTAGGGTTCTCCATAATGATTCTATCTATGCTCCTACTAAGAGTGCAATTGTGTTTCTTTTTTCTCCACACCCTCTACAGCATTTATTGTTTGTAGATTTTTTTATAATAACCATTCTGACCAGTGTAAGATAATGCCTTATTGCATTTTTATTTGCATTTCTCTAATAATGAGTGTTCTATATTTTTGACTTTTCATACTGTTCATGGGGTTCTCAAGGAAAGAATACTGAAGTGGTTTGCCATTCCCTTCTTCAGTGGACCACGTTATGTCAGACCTCTCCACCCTGAACCATCTGTCTTGGTTGGTCCCACACAGCATGGCTTAGTTTCATTGAATTACACAAGGCTGTGCTTCTAAACTGTTGATTCCTGACCTGCATACAGGTTTCTCAGGAGGCAGGTCAGGTGGCTGGTATTACCATCTTGTTCAGAATTTTCCATAGTTTATTGTGATCCACAAAGTCAAAGGCTTTGGCATAGTCAATAAAATAGAAATAGATGTTTTTCTGGAACTCTCTTCCATTTTCTATGATCCAGCAGATGTTGGCAATTTGATCTCTGGTTCCTCTGCCTTTTCTAAAACCAGCGAGAACATCTGCAAGTTCACGGTTCACATATTGTTGAAGCCTGGCTTGGATAATTTTAATCATTTTACTAGAGTGTGAGATGAGTGAAATTGTGCAGTAGTTTGAGCTTTCATTGGCATTCCTTTATTTGAGATTGGAATGAAAACTGACCTTTTCCAGTCCTGTGGCACTGCTGAGTTTTCCAAATTTGCTGGCATATTGACTGCAGCACTTTCACAGCATCATCTTTTGGGATTTGAAATAGCTCAACTGGAATTTCATCACTTCCACTAGCTTTGTTCATAGTGATGCTTCCTAAGACCAGTTGACTTCACATTCCAGGATGCCTGGCTCTAGATGTGTGATCACACCATCATGAATATCAGGATCATGAAGATCATTTTTGTACAGTTCTTCTGTGTATTCTTTCTACCTCTTCTTAATATTTTCTGCTTCTGGTAGGTCCATACCAGTTATGTCTTTTGAGCCCTTCTTTGCATGAAATGTTCCCTTGGCATCTCTAATTTTCTTGAAGAGATCTATAGTCATCCCCATTCTATTGTTTTCCTCTATTTCTTTGTATTGATCACTGAGGAAGGCTTTCTTATCTCTCCTTGCTATTCTTTGGAACTCTGCATTCAAATGGGTTTATCTTTTTTCCTTTGCTTTTGCTTCCCTTCTTTTCACAGCTATTTCTAAGGCCTCTTCAAACAGCCATTTTGCTTTTTTGCATTTCTTTTTCTTGGGGATGGTCTTGATTCCTGTCTCCTGTACAATGTCACAAACCTCTGTCCATAGTTGATCAGGCACTCTGTCTATCAGATCTAGTCCCTTAAATCTATTTCTCACTTCCATTGCATAGTCATAAGGGATTTGATTTAGGTCATACCTGAATGGTCCAGTGATTTTCTCCACTTTCTTCAATTTCAGTCTGATTTTGTCAATAACAAGTTCATGATCTGGCCCACAGTCAGCTCCTGGTCTTGTTTTTTTCTGACTCTATAGTGCTTCTTCATCTTTGGCTGCAAAGAATATAATCAATCTGATTTCAGTGTTGACCATCTGGTGAATTCTATGTGTAGAGTCTTCTCTTGTGTTGTTGGGAGAGAGTGTTTGCTATGACCAGTGCGTTCTCTTGCAGAACTCTGTTATCCTTTCCCCTGCTTCATTCTGTACTCCAAGGCCAAATTTGCCTGTCACTCCAAGTGTTTCTTGACTTCCTACTTTGCATTCCAGTCCCCTATAATGAAAAGGACATCTTTTGGGGGAGTTAGTTCTAGAAGGTCTTGTATGTCTTCATAGAAATGTTCAACTTCAGCTTCTTCAGCATTACTGGTCAGAGCATAAACTTGGATTACTGTGATATTGAATGGTTTGCCTTGAAAACGAACAGAGGTCATTCTGTCTTTTTGAGATTGCATCCAAGTACTGTATTTTGGACTCTTTTGTTGATTATGATGGCTACTGCATTTCTTCTAAGGGATTCCTGCCCACAGTAGTAGATATAATGGTCATGTGAGTTAAATTCACCCATTCCAGTCCATCTTAGTTCACTGATTCCTAGAATGTATTTACTCTTGCAGTCTCCTGTTTGACCACTTCCAATTTGTCTTCATTCATGGATGTAACATTCCAGGTTCCTATACAATATTGCTCTTTACAGCATCAAACCTTGCTTCTATCATCAGTCCCATCCACAACTGGATGCTGTTTTTGCTTTGGCTTCATCCCATCATTCTTTCTGGAGTTATTTCTCCACTGATCTTCAGTAATATATTGGGCACCTACTGACCTGGGGAGTTCATTTTTCAGTGTCTTATCTTTTGCCTTTTCATACTGTTCATGGGATTTTTCAAGGCAAGAATACTGAAGTGGTTTGCCATTCCCTTCTCCAGTGGACAACATTCTGTCAGACCTCTCCACTATGATCCATCCATCTTGTGGTGGCTCCACACAGCATGGCTTTGTTTCATTGAGTTAGACAAGGCTGTGGTCCATGTGATCAGATTATTAGTATTATTAGTATTAATACTTTAAATAAACTGCTGCCTTTAGATCTACTATGAATAACAAAAATAAAAGATTTATTCATTTTACAATACTATGTCCATTGTGATATGAGGTATGTCACACATTTCTGATCTCTTTAACTTCCCATGTTCCTTAAGAATTATTTTATAATCAGTTCCAATTTCATCCATCTCATTAGAACTGAGTCAAATTTATTCTTTTTAAGGGCTGAGTAGTACTCCATTGTGTATATGTACCACAGCTTTCTTATCCATTCATCTGCTGATGGACATCTAGGCTGCTTCCATGTCCTGTCTATTATAAACAGTGCTGCAATGAACATTGGGGTACATGTGTCTCTTTCAATTCTGGTTTCCTCAGTGTGTATGCCCAGCAGTGGGTATGGCAAAACAAATACAGTATTGTAATTTAAAAAATAAATAAATTTTTTTTAAAAGAATTATTTTAACATCATTTTTAGGTCAGGTTTGATGAGATGAATTCCTTCAGTGTTTCTCTGAGAAAGTATTTCTTCCTCATTCTTGAAGGACAATTTTGCTAGATATTAAATTTTAAGGTAGCTATATTTTTTCTTTTAATACTTCAAAATTTCCATTATACTGTCTTGCTTGCACAACTTGTGATGGAAATACTACTCTAACTCTTTTGCTCTTTTGTCAGTAATGTCCATCCTTCCTCCACATTTGGCTTTTTCAATGTTTTCTGTCTTTGCTTTTAGTGTAAATATATTCCTGGGTGTAATTTTTTTTGGGGGAGAAGTATTTCATTTTCTCTGTATTCTCTGATCTTTCTGAATCTGCAATGTTGTTTATCATTAATTTTGGAATGTTTGAAACCATTATTACTGTAATTTTTTTCTGCTCTGTTTTATTTCTATCATTTCAAGTAATCTGAATATACATCTGTAGTATTTACAAAAATTTCTCACAGCTTTTGGATGTGCTGTTCTTTTATTCTCGTTCTTTTCCTTTCTTTCTTGTTGCATTTCGGTTTGGAAAGTTTCTATTGGATTATCTTGAACCTTATTGATCCTTTCATCGTCTATTTTTAATTTACTCATTAAGCATATTAAAGGCATTTTTCATTTCTGTTAATGTCCCTCCCCCACTCCCCTGCTGGCATTTCCTTTTCATCCTCTCTTAGAGTTTCTATCTCACTGCTTATATTACTCACCTGTTTTTGGATGTCATCTAGTCTTTCCACTTGAACTCTTAACATTAATTGTGGCTATTAAAAATTTTCCAGCAATTCCAACACCTGTGTCATATCTGATTTTGATGCTTAATTTGTCCTTTAATATTGTGGGGTTTTTTTCTTGCCTTTGGCGTATTAAATATTTGTAATTTTTTCTTTAAAGCCAGACCTATTGTATTATATTGTTCAACTGCAACTTCTTCAGCATTAGTGGATGAGGCATAGACTTGGAATACTGTGATACTGAGTGATTTGCCTTGGAAATGAACTGAGATCGTTCCGTCATTTTTGAGATTGTACTCAAATAGTGCATTTGGGGTTCTTTTGTTGACTGTGGGGGTTACTCCATTTCTTCTAAGGGATTCTTGCCCACAGTAGTAGTTATAGTGGTCATCTGAATTAAATTAACCCATTCCCATACATTTTAGTTCACTGATTCTTAAAATGTTGACATTCACTTTTGCCATCTCCTGTTTGACCACTTCAAATTTACCTTGATTCATGGACCTACATTTCAGGTTTCTATGCAATGCTGTTCTTTACAGCATTGGATTTTTCTTTCACCACCAGCTACTTCCACAATTAGGTGTGGTTTCTATTTTGGCTCAGCCTTTTCAGTTTTTCTGGAGCTATTTCTCTGTTATTCCATGATAGCATATTGGACACCTACCAACCTAGGGGTTCATCTTTCAGTGTCATATCTTTTTGCCTTTTCTTACTGTTCATGGGGTTCTCAAGACAAGAATGCTGAAGGGGCTTTCCATTCCCTCTCCAGTGGATAATTTTTTGTCAGATGTTTACTAACATGATGTGTCCTTCAGCTGCACCACATTGCTGGATAGCATGACCAGCACCCTGGTTGTCCCACTGCTGGTCCTCATTGAGCATGCAGCCTTCATAAGCTGCTGGGTGTCAGTCAATGTACAACCCAGGGGCTGAGGTAAAGGCCCTGCTGGAGTCACTTGGAAGAGGATCTGGCAGAGGCTGGAGCTGATGTTGGAGGATACCCAGGAGCAGAAGACACCCTGGCCTCAATGTTGCCACTGGGCACCCTGAGGCTGATCCGCTGCCCAGGAGCAGAGGGTCCCCAGGTCTCTCCACTGCTGCTTGCCATTCTGGGCCCAGCCAGCTGCTAGTGTGGCCCACCATCAGTTGAGCTCTGGCCCAAACATTTACTCTTCTCCGAATCCTTGGCATTAATGTCCAGTTCCAGCAAACCCAGTCACCCCAAATGTGGTCCCTAGTGCTTTGTGGCCTCCTGCCTTATTGCTCTGGGATCTCGAGGTGCTGGGCACTACCCTGCTCCCACTTTCATGTCTGGATGATCTCTATGAAGCCACATCTCAGGCTATCACTGTCTCTATAGGCCACAGCCACGTCTTTAGGCTCCAATTGCCATTGTTATCTCACCTCCATATTATGCAATGCTATGATTCTATGAAGACCTACAAGACCTTCTAGAACTGACACACACACACACACACACACACACAAAGATGTCCTTCTCATCATACAGAACTGGAATGCAAAAGTAGAAAGCTAAGAGAAACTGGAATAAAAGGCAAGTTTGGCCTTGGAGTACAAAGGCAAGTTTGGCCTTGAAGTACAAAACCAAACAGGAAAAGATGAACAGTTTTGCCAAAAGAATGCACAGGTCATAGCAAACACTCTTTTCCAGCAACACAAGAAGATAACTCTACACATGGACATCACCAGATGGTCAATACTGAAATCAGATTGATTATATTCTTAGTAGTCAAAGATGCAGAATCTATATAGAGTCAGCAGGAACAAGACCTGGAGTTCACTGTGGCTTATACGAGCAGCCCCTTATTGAAAAATTCAGACTTAAATTGAAGAAAGCAGGGAAAACCACTAGGCCATTCAGGTATGACCTAAATCAAATCCTTTATGATTATACAGTGAAGGTGATGAATATTTTAAAAGCACTAGATCTGGTAGACAGAGTGTCTGAAGGACTATGGACAGAGTTTCATAACATTGTACATGAGGTGGTGACCAAAACCATCCTCAAGAAAAGAAATGCAAAACGTAAGAATGCTTGTTTGATCTTAGAAAAGAAGAAAAATGAAAGGCAAAGGAGAAAGTGAAAGATATACCAAATTGAATGCAGAGTTCCAGAGAATAGCAAGGAAAGAAAAGAAAACCTTCTTAAGTGAACAGTGCAAAGAAATAGAGGAAAACAATAGAATGGGAAAAACTAAAGATCTTTTCAAGAAAGCCGAACATACCAAGGGATCATTTCATGCAAAAAATGGCACAGAAAGGACACACACTGCAAGGACCTCCTAGAAGCAGAAGATGTTAAGAAGAGGGCAAGAATACACAGAACTGTACAAAAAGGTCTTAATGACTCAGATAACCATGATGATGTGATCACTCACCTAGAGCCAGACATCTTAGAGTGTGAAGTCAAGTGGGCCTTGGAAAGCATTACTTAGAACAAAAATAGTGGAAGTAATATACTTCCAGCTGCCTTATTTCAAATCCAAAAAGATGATGCTATTAAAATGCTGCATTCAATATGTCAGCAAATTTGGAAAACTCAGCAGCAGCCACAGGACTGGAAAAGGTCATTTTTCATTACAATCGAAAAAAAGGCAATGCCAAAGAATGTTCAAATTATCATAAAATTTCACTCACTTCACATGCTAGCAAGATATTGCTCAAATTCTTCACACTAGGCTTCAGCAGTACACGAATAGTGAACTTCCATAAGTATAACCTGGATTTAGAAAAGGCAGAGGAACCAGAGATCAAATTGCCAATGTCCGTTGGCTCATTGAAAAAGCAAGACAGCTCCAGAAAAACATCTATTTCTGCTTTACTGACTATGCCAAAGCCTTTGACTGTGTGGATCACAGTAAACTGTGGAAAATTCTTCAAGAGATGGGGATACCAGACCACCTGACCTTCCTCTTGAGAAACCTGTATGCAGGTCAGGAAGCAACACTTCGAACTGAACATAAGAGCAACAGACTGGTTCCAAATTGGAAAAGAATACAGCAAGTCTATATATTGTCACCTTGCTTATTTAACTTATGTGCAGAGTACATCATGAGAAATGCTGGGCTGGAGGAAGTGCAGGTGGAATCAAGATTGCCTGGAGAAATATCAAAACCTCAGATATGCAGATGACATCACCCTTATGGCATAAAGCAAAGAAGAACAAAAAAGCCTCCTGATGAAGGTGAAAGAGGAGAGTGAAAACATTGGCTTAAAGCTCAACATTCAGAAAACTAATATCATGGCATCCAGCCCCATCACTTCATAGCAAATAGATGGGAAAACAGTGGAAACAGTGGCTGACTTTATTTTTCTGGGGTCCAAATCACTGCAGATGGTGATTGCAGCCATGAAATTAAAAGATGCTTACTTCTTGGAAGGAAAGTTATGACCAACCTAGACAGCATATTAAAAAGCAGAGACACTATTTTGTCAACAAAGGTCTGTTTAATCAAGGCTATGGTTTTTCCAGTGGTCATGTATGGATGTGAGAGTTGGACTATAATGAAAGCTGAGCGCCAAAGAATTGATGCTTTTGAACTGTGGTGTTGGAGAAGACTCTTGAGAGTCCCTTGTACTGTGAGGAGATCCAACCAGTCCTTCCTAAAGGAAATCAACCCTGAATATTCATTGGAAGGACCGATGCTGAAGCTGAAACTCCAGTACTTTGGCCGCCTGATGTGAGCTGACTCATTGGAAAAGACCCTGATGCTGGGAAAGATTGAGGGCAAGAAGAGAAGGGGACAACAGAGGATGAGATAGTTGGATGGCATCACCAACTCAATGGACATGGGTTTGGGTGAAATCTGGAAGTCTTTGATGGGCAGGGAGGCCTGGCACGCTGGGGTTCATGGGGTCACAAAGAGTCGGATACTACTGAGTGACTGAACTGAACTGAACTGACTAGACATACCTTTGTCAACAATATGCTGTCTAGGTTTTCTTCCAAGGAGCAAGCGTCATTTATTTTCATGGCTGAAGTAACCATCCACGGTGATTTTAGAGCCCAAGAAAATAGTCTGTCATTGTTTCCATTGTTTCCCCATTTATTTGCCATGAAGATGATGGGACCTCAGTTATTTTGAATGTTGAGTTTTAAGCCATATTTTTTACTCTACCTTTCAGTTTTTTCATGAGGCTCTTTAGTACTTCTTTGCTTTCTGCCATAAGGGTGGTGTCATCTGCATATCTGAAGTTTGTGATATTTCTCCTGGCAATCTTGATTCGTTTGTTCTTTATCCAGTCTAGCATTTTGCATGATGTACCATGCATGTAAGTTAAATAATCTCAGCGACAATATACAGCCTTGACATACTCCTTTCCCTATTTGAAACTTGTCTTTTGTTCCATGCCCAGTTCTAACTGTTCCTTCTTGACTTGTATACAGATTTCCCAGGAAACAGGTAAGGTGGTCTGGTATTCCCATCGCTTTAAGAATTTTCCACTGTTTGTTGTGATCTGTGCTGTCAACA
Organism: Nanger dama; assembly: GCA_917880005.1. Classification (NCBI taxonomy): domain Eukaryota; kingdom Metazoa; phylum Chordata; class Mammalia; order Artiodactyla; family Bovidae; genus Nanger; species Nanger dama. The sequence continues at coordinate 19,567,718 of CAKJTW010000014.1, forward strand.
ACTTTGGCATAGTCAATAAAGCAGAAGTAGATATTTTTCTGGAACTCTCTTACTTTTTTGATGATCCAGTATGTTGGCAATTTGATCTCTTGTTCCTCTGCCTTTTCTAAAGTCATCTTGAACATCTGAAATTTCTTGGTTCAAGAACTGTTGAAACCTAGCTTGATAATTTTGAGCATTACTTTGCTAGTGTATTTTAGATGAGTGCAACTGTGCAGAAATTTGAACATTCTTTGACATTGTTTTCTTTGAGACTGGAATGAAAACTGACCTTTTCCAATCATGTGGCCACTGTTTTTTCCAAATTTGCTAGCATATTGAGTGCAGCACTTTCACAGCATCATCTTTTAGGATTTGGAATAGCTCAGCTGGAATTCCATCACTTCTACCAGCTTTGTTCATACTGATGCTTCCTAAGGTCCACTTGACTTTGCACTCCAGAATATCTGAGTCTAGGTGAGCAATCACACCATCATGGTTATCTGGTTATCTGGGTCATGGAGATCTTTTTTGTATAGCTCTGTGTATCTTTGCCACCTCCTCTTAATATCTTCTGTTTCTGTTAGGTCTGTAACATTTCTGTCCTTAATTGTGTGGGCAGAAGGAGAAGGGGAGGACAGAGGATAAGATGGTTGGATGGCATCACCAACTCAATGGACATGGGTTTGGGTGGACTCTGGGAGTTGGTGATGGACAGGGAAGCCTGGTGTTCTGCAGTTCTTGGGGTCAGACATGACTGAGAAACTGAACTGAAATGAACTGAACTGAATGGAATTGTGTCCATCTTTGCCTTAAATGGTCCCTTGGTATCTCTAATTTTCTTGAAGTGATCTCTAGTGTTCCCCATTCTATTGTTTTCCTCTATTTCTTGCATTGACCCCTGAAGACTTTCTTATCTCTCCTTGCCATTCTTTTGAACTCTGAATTTAGATGTATATATCTTTCCTTCTCTTCTTTGCCTTTCACTATCCTTCTTTTCTTAGCTATTATGTAATCCCTTCATATAATCATTTTGCCTTTTTTCATTTGTTTTTCATGGGGATGGTTTTGATCACTGTCTCCTGTACAATGTTTTGAACCTCCATTCATAATTCTTCAGGCACTCTGCCTATCAAATCTAATCCCTTGAATCTATTTGTCACTTCCACTGTATAATCATAAGTGATTTGTTTTGGTCACACCTGAATGGTCTAGTGGTTTTTCCTACTTTCTTCAGTTTATGTCTAAATTTTGCCTAAAGAGTTCATGATCTGAGCTACGGTCAGCTCCCAGTTTTGTTTTTGAGGACTGGATAGAGCTTCTCCATCTTTGGCTGTGAACAGTATAATAAATCTTATTTTTATATTGGCCATCTAGTGATGTCCATGTGTAGAGTCATGTCTTGTGTTGTTGGAAGAGCGTGTTTGCTGTTTTGCTGTGACCAGTGCATTCTCTTGGCAAAACTCTGTTTGCCTTTGCCCTGTTTTATTTTGTACTCCAAGGCCAAACTTGCTGGATACTCCAGGTTCTCTTGATTTCCTACTTTTGCATTCCAATCTTATATGATGAAAAGGACCTCTGTCTTTTTCTTTGATGTTAGCTTTAGAAGGGCTTGTAGGTCATTGTGCTGCTGCTGTTGCTGCTAAGTCACTTCAGTCGTGTCCGATTCTGTGGGACCCCATGAACTTCAGTCTACCAGGCTCCTCTGTCCATGGGATTTTCCAGGCAAGAACACGAGTTGGTTGCCATTGCCTTCTCCGGTAGGTCATCATGCTGCTGCTACTACTGCTAAGTCACTTCAGTCGTGTCCAACTCTGTGCACTCCCATAGATGGCAGCCCACCAGGCTCCACTGTCCCTGGGATTCCCCAGGCAAGAACACTGGAGTGGGTTGCCATTTCCTTCTCCAATGCATGAAAGTGAAAAGTGAAAGTGAAGTCGCTCAGTCATATCTGACTCTTTGCAACCTCATGGACTGTAGCCCACCAGACTCCTCCGTCCATGAGATTTTCCAGGCAAGAGTACTGGAATGGGTTGCTATTGCCTTCTCTGGTAGGTCATCATAGAACCACTCAGTTTCAGCTTCTTTGGTATTAGTGGCTGGGTTATAGATTTGGATTACTGTGATACTGAGTGATTTGCCGTTGAAACCAGTAGAGATCATTCTGTTGTTTTTGAGATAGTACCCAAGTACTGCATTTTGAGCTCTTTTGTTGACTATGAGGGCTACACCACTTCTAAGGGTTTCTTGCCCGAAGATGTAGATATAACAGTCATCTGAATTAAATTCACCCGTTCCAGTCTATTTTAATTCATCTATTCCTAAAATGTCAATGTTCACTCTTGCCATCTCCTTTTGTCCACTTCTAATTTACCTTGATTCATGGACCTAATATTCCAAGTTCTTATGTGCAGTTGTTCTTTACAGCATCAAACTTTACATCTGTCATCAGTCACATCCATAATTGGGTGGTGTTTTCACTTTGGTTCAGCCTCTTCATTCTTTCTGGAACTATTTCTGCACTTTTATTCAGTAGCATATTGGGCATCTACCAACCTAGAGAGTTCATCTTTCAGTGTTATGTCTTTTTGCCTTTTCATACTCTTCATGGGATTCTCATGGCAAGAATGCTGAAATGGTTTGCCAATCCCTTCTCCAGTGATCCACATTTTGTCAGAACTCTCCACCATGACCACCATAACTTGGGTGGCCCTACATGGCATGGCTCATAGTTTCATTGAGTTAGACAATGTTGTGATCCATGTGATCAGTTTGGCTAGTTTTCTATTATTGTGGTTTTCATTCTATCTGCCCTCTGATGGATGAGTGTAAGAGGTTTGTGAAAGCTTCCTGATGGGAGAGAGTGGCTCTTGGGAAATCTAGGTCTTGCTCTGATGGGCAGGGTCATGCTCAGTAAATCTTTAATCCAATTTTCTGTTGATGAGTGGGGCTATAAATCTTCTATATAGTTTGGAGGCCAAACCATGGCAGGGATATAAGCTGTAATGGCTACCTCCTTCAAAAGGACTTATACCACCACACTGTGGCTCCTAGGACTGTTGTATCCAGGGCCCCTGACTAATCCCACAGCAGGCCATGCCTCTGCTGAAGACTCCTAGACAGTCACAGGCAAGTCTGGCTCAGTCTCTTTGGGGATCACTGTTCCTTTCTTCTGGATCCTTGTGCACACAAGATTTTGATTGTGCCCTCCTAGAGTCTGTTTCCCCAGTTCTGTGGAAATTCTGTAATCAAATACCACTGGCCTCCAAAGTCAAATTCTCCAGGGATTCTCAGTCCCTTTGCCAGATCCTCAGGTTGGGAAGTTGTTGTGGTCCCCAGAACTTTTGCAACAGTGTGAGAACTTCTTTGGTATAATTGTTCTTCAGTTTGTGAGTCATCTGCTCAGTTGCTCTGTGGTGGGACTGATGGCGACCTCCCGCAAGAGGACTTATTCCACACACCATGCCTCCCAGGTCTGTGGCAGCCAGAGCTCCTGTGCCCGTGGTAGGGCATTGCTGACCTGTGCCTCCACAGTAGACACTGAAACACTCAAAGTCAAGTTGGGCACAGTCTCTTATGGAGTCATTGGGGTGGTCCTTGTCCACACAAGGTTTAGTTTGAGCCCTCAAATGTTTCTGGTGAGTGTAATGCATTGTTATTATACTGGAACTCTGTTAGCATGGTGATGGTTGGCATAGAGAGTGTAATTTAATCTCAAATTTTGTGGGCCTGTGTCTTTGAGTTCTCATCTTCACAAATGTTTCTCCAATATATAGTTCTACCTTCCCACCAAGGTGAACCAGGAAGACTATTCAAACCTGAAGTCAAATTCATCTTATCCCAGCTAGATAACAGTCTGATAAAGTTTTTCCTTCTCAAGGGTCAGCCTTTGTTTTGGAGAAATACTCAGAATTTTTTCACAGTGAACACCTACTCTTCCTCCTATCATTGTCATGGTGAAATCTTTCTCGGACTCTAACTATGAGAATCTAATGATATTTCTGGATGTAACATTCCCAAAATACAGCACATGGACTTCTCCTCTTGGTGCCCAAAATGTCCCTTTGTTATTATGTCTGACTTATCCCAGAGCACACAGTTAAATTACCAAAGTTTTAATCTCTATAGCAACCAAACTCTCCCATGAGTATCTTGGAATCATGACTCTGTATATCATGATGGTCTCATTGTTTAGAAGCAGGGTATTAATTTCCAAATATTTGGAGATTTCAAAGATACTGTATTGTCACTAATTTTATAATTTAATTGCACAATGTCATAGAACATACACTCTGTAATTCAATCTTTTGGCATTTATTGAAATATACTTTAAAACTCAGCATGTGATTCACACTTGAAAATAATAAATGTGTATTCTGAAGTTGTTGGGTGTAGTATTCTATAAACATCAATTTGATCAACTTGTTCACCACCTCTTCTTTATTTTTACTGAATTTTTGTCCTAGTCTTGTACCAATTAAAGAAAAAAGGTAATACATTTTCTAAAAATGAAGGCAGATTTATCTCTTTTCCCTAAAGTTCTGATTTTCTACATGAATTTTTCAGCTCTGTTATTAGCTGTATAACATTTAGGATTAGTTTGTCTTGTAAATAATTTCATTCTTGTATTATCATGAAATAGATAACTTTATATCTAATAACATGTTTTATCTCAGTCTATTTGTTTCACATTTGAGGACTTGCCAATATGGCAGAGTAGGAAGACCCTGAGCTCACCTTCTCCCATGAGCATATTGAAATTGAAACAATTTACAATGTGAGTACCTGTAAGAACAGCCTGAATTCTAGAAGCGAAGATTTTCTACAGCTAAAGTTACATAAAAAACGAACCATAATGAGACAGGCAGGAAGCATGGTATAGTTAATATTCAACATCTAGAGGTAAGCAAACTACAAACAGTATGATAATTACAACTGCGGAAGTTCTCCACAAGGGATCTGAGCTCCATATCAGTCTATGGGCCCTGTATCAGGATGATGAGCAACCCCCCACCCCTCCCCAGTGTTTGATTTTGAAGACCAGTGGTGCTTACTTTAGGGAAAGAGACTCCACTCTTAAAGGGTACATACAAAATCTCACATGTTTTTTTGATCCAGGGTAGAAGCAGTGATATGAAAGGAACCTGAGTGAAACCCACTTATTAATCTTGGAGACACTCCAGAAGAGGCAGGAGGCAATAGAACATTCACCCTGGGGACACAGATGTTGGCAACAACCACTTTTTGGAGCTAATCCCACCATGAGAACACTGGTACTAGGGTCATTTTGGATTCCTCCCACTAGTTTATTAGTGTAAGGGCAAGGTCCCACCCACTTACTTTCTAGCTGATACCTCAGCCACACCAAGACCCAGCCCCAAACACCATAAGGCCCAGGATCTGACCCCACCAACCAGTGGTCCAGCACTAGCTCTGAGATGAAACTCACCTAATAGTGGACAGACAAGTGACCTATGACTATGGAGGCCCTGCAGCCACCTGTGTCAAGACCTAGCACACTTACCAGCAGTCTAGAACAATCATCAGGTCCCTCACAGGTCAAAATGAACTTTGAGACAACCAGGGCCTTGTAGCAAGAGACCCTAGGATCCTATTCTAGGATGGGATCCTAACCAATGGGCCAGTACCAGCCCTGGGTACCTGTATGACATAACACCATCCACCAGCAGGCTAGCACCAGCTCCAGCTCTGATCTCACAGCCAAAAATTCTAGAACCCAGCTCCTCACATCAGTGGGTTGACACTAACACCAGAACTCAACCTCACTCACTATTGGGCAAGCACCAATACTGAAACCCCTTGGACCCTGGCTCTGCCTACCAGTGGACCAACAAGCTACTGGACCACCATAGGCTGCAGTGAGCTGTGACAAGGCCCAGCATTACACTAACTGGCTGAAACCACAGCTGGATGTCCTGGTCTCAGTTTCCATGACACAAGCTCTAGGATGTCTCAGACCTTAGAGTTAGCCATGAGAAGAATCAATTCCAATCATCAGCAGGCAAGCACCAGTTTGAGAACCCCCAGTCATGGCCCTGATTACATTAGGTCACTATGAGCTCTGAGAACCTAAGCCAGCAGCCAGCCACTTTGGAACCTAGTTTTATCCACCAGTGGTCCAGTACTAGACCTGGGATCCCAAAGGGCTTCATAGCCAGTCTCCTCATGACCGAGTTCTGCCCACTTGCTGATTGGCACAAGGATCACCCCAATTAAGCAGCCAGCTGTACAGTACTAGGGCCTGCCACACAGCAATTGGTGGCTACCACACAAGGCAGGGCCAGCAATGAACCACCTAATGGCATGCCCACAGTAGTCATACTGCCATAAAAGACGGACCCATGCAATCCACATAAAGGGTACCCTTAAAGTATATAACTCTGGTGGCCCCATAGAGCATTTCCTATAAAGGCCACTTCTCCAAGATTGGAAAAATGTAACCAATGTACCAAATAGATAAAACTCAAAACAATAAATAGGCAAAATAAGTCAATAAGGACATGTTCCAAATGAAAGAACAAGAGAAAACCTCCAAAGAAGAACTAACTGAAATGGAAAAAAAAAAAAAATCTACCTAATAAAGAGTTTAAGGTAATGATTGTAAAGATGCTCAAATTACTTGGGATAAGAGAAAATAAACAGAATGATAAGTTAGAAGCTTTTAACAAAGAGCTAGAAAATATAAATAAACTAAGAGCTGAAGGATAAAATCACTGAAGTAAAAAATATAGTAGATGAAATCAACAACAGATTAGAGATAGAAAGGAAGAGATCCAGTGAGCTGGGAGACAGAATAGAGAAAAATCACTGATGCTAAATAGAAAAAAAAAAAAAAAGAATTAAAAAGTGAGGACTGTTTAAGAGACCTTTGTGACAACACCAAGCATACTTATATTCACATCATAGGGGTCCTAAAATAGAAAAGAAAACAAAAAGGGGACAGAGACCATATTTCAAGACATGATAGCTAAAAACTTTCCTAACCTTGGAAAAGAAGCAGCCTTCCTAGTCAAGAAGGCAGTCTAAAACATGACCAACACAAAGAGAACCACACCAATGCATGTTATAGTTAAAATGGCAAAAATTATAGATAAAAACAATAGTTTTTTTTTCTTATTTTTGAGGGTTTTGTTTGTTTGTTTCTTGAGACAGGATTGTATTGTTATAAACTTCCCTCTTATAACTGCTTTTCCTAAATGCCATAGATTTTGAGTGGTCATGTTTTCATTGCCATCTGTTTAAGTGTTTTTTTGTTTCCTCTTTAATTTCTTTAGTGATATCTTAGTTACTTAATAGCATATTGTTTTGCCTCCGTGTGTGTGTGTGTGTGTGTTTCACAATTCTTTTTTCTGTAATTGGTTACTAATCTCATAGCTTTTTGTTCAGAAAAAAAGCTTGATTAGAATCAATTTTTCTTAAGTTTACAGAGAGTTGGTTTGTGACCCAAGATGTGATATATTCTGGAGAATGTTCTGTGTGCACTTGAGAAGAAAGTATTCTGCTCCTTTCAGATGGAATGTACTGTAAATATTAATTAAGTCTAGTTGGTCTAATATGCCATTTAAGGTTTGTGTTTTCTTATTGAGTTTTCTGAGATCTGTCCATAGTGTAAATGGAGATTTAGGTCCCAATTACTGTATTACTGTCTAGCTTCTTTTTTATGGCTGTTGTGAAGTGTAAAAGTATTAGTCGCTCAGTCGTAACCAACTCTCTGCTACCCCATAGACTGTAGACTACCAGTCTCCTCTACCCTTGGGATTTCCCAGGCAAGAATACTGGAGTGGGTTGTCATTTCTTTCTCCAGAAGATATTTCCAACCCAGGGACTGAACCTGGGTCCCCTGTATTGGAGGCAGATTCTTTATTGTCTGACCCACCAGGAAAGGTAGCATTTGCCCTTTGTATTGAGGTACACATAACATTGGGTGTATAAATATTTACAATTGTTATATCTTCTTTTTCTTGGATTGATTCTTTGATCATCATGTAGTGTTCTTTCTTCTCTCTCTCTCTCTTTTGCTTCAAACTCTTCTTTAATTGTTATTTTTACTCATTGTTTTTTTATTCATATTTTAATTTGAGGAAAATTGTTTTACAATATTGTGTTGCTTTCTGCCATGTATCAACATGAATCAGCCATAGGTATGCATATGTTCTCTCCCTCTTGAACTCCCTCCCATTTGCCATCCCATCCTGCTCCTCTAGGTTGTCACATTCCACTGGACTTTTTCTTCCTGCATCATACAGAAAATTTCCACCAACTATCTAGTTTTATATATGGTAGTACATATATGTTTGAATGCTACAATCTCATTTCATCCAATTCACTACCTTCTACCTTGTGACTGCAAGTCTCTTCTCTATGTATTTCCATTGCTGCCCTGAAGCTAGGTTCATCAGTACCAACTTTCTAGATTCCATATATGTCCATTAATATATGATATTTGTCTTTCTATTTCTGACTTACTTCACTCTTTTTAATAGGCTCCAGATTCATCTACCTCATTAGAACTGAATCAAATGCATTTCTTTTCATGACTGGATAATATTCCATTGTGTATATGTACCACAACTTTTCACTCATTCAACTATTCAAAGACATCTTTGTTGTCTCCGTGTCCTAGCTTTTGTAAATAGTGCTGTGATGAACATTGGGGTACATGTATTTTTTTGATTATGGTTTTCTCAGGGTAAATGCCCAATAGTAGATTACTGGGCCATATGGTACTTTTATTCTTAGTTTTGAAAGAAATCTCCATTCTGTTGTCCATAGTGGTTGCATCAGTTTACATTTCTACCAACAGTGCAATTGGGTTCGCTTTTCTCCATACCCTCACCAGCATTTATTATTTGTAGATTTTTTTTGATGACAGGCATTCTGACCAGTATAAGGTGAAACCCCATTGCAGCTTTGATTTGCATTTCTCTAATAATGAGAAATGTTGGCATTTTTCATGTGTTTATCATCCATCTGTATGTCTTCTTTGGAAAAATTTTATTTAGATCTTCTGCTCACTTAGATTGGGTTGTTTTACTGGTATTGAGTAGCATGAGCTGCAAGTAAATTTTGGAAATTTATCCTTTGTCAGTTGTTTCATTTGCTATTGTTTTCTTTCATTCTGAGGCCTGTCTTTTCACCATGCTTATGGTTTCCTTCACTGTTTAAAACTTAAGTTCAATTAGTTCTCATTTGTTTATGTTTCATTTCATTTCATCACTCTGGGAGGTGAGTCTTTATAGAGGATCTTGCTGTGATTTATATCACTGAGTATTCTACCTATGTTTCTGTCTAAGACTTTTATAGTTTCTGGTATTACATATAGATCCTTAGAGTCTGTCTTTGTATATGATGTTGGAAAGTGCTTTGATTTCATTCTTTTACACAGAGCTCTCCAGTTTTTCCAGCACTACTCATTGAAGAGACTATCTTTTCTCCATTGTATATTCTTATCTCCTTTGTCAAAGATAAGATGATTACCTCTGGGCTTTCTATCTTGTTCCATTGGTCTATATTTCTGTTTTTGTGCCAGTAACATATGTTTTGATGTTAGTAGTTTTGTTGTATGGCCTGAAGTCAAGAACCTCAAGCTCCTCCAGCTCCATTCTCCTTTCTCAACATATCTTTGCTATTCAGGGACTTTGGTATTTCCTTACAAATTGTGAAAAATTTTTGTTCTAGTTGTATGGAAAATACCTTCGGTATTTTGATAGGGATTATATTGAATCTATAGACTGATCTGGGTAGAATCATCATTTTCATAATATTGATTTTTCCATCCAAGAACATGGCATATCTCTCCATGTGTTTGTATTTTCTCTGACTTCTTTATTTAGTGTCATATTTTTCTGCATACAGGTATTTGCAGGTATTTCTTTCTTTTCATTGCAATGGTGAATAAGATTGTTTCTTTAATTTCTTTTACTGAGTTTTCATTTTTAGTATATGGGAATGCAAATGATTTATGTGTATGGATTTTATATCCTATGCTATTACTCTATGCATTGATTAGCTCTAGTAATTTGCTGGTGGCATCTTTAGGGTTTTCTATGTATAGAATCATGTTATCTGGAAACAGTGAGAGTTTTGCTTCTTCTTTAACATTCTCAGTTCTTTTTCTTCTCTGATTACATTAACTAGGACTTCCAAATCTATACTGAATAATAGTGGTGAGGTTAGGCACCCTTGTCTTTTCCTTATGTCAGAGAATATGCTTTCAGTTTTCCGCCATTGCAAATAATGTTTACTGTGGGTTTGTCATATATAGCCTTTATTATGCTGAGGTATATTCTTTCAGAGAATTCTGAATTTTGTCAAAACCTTTCTCTCAATACTTTGACCACCTTATGCGAAGAGTTGACTCATTGGAAAAGACCCTAATGCTGGGAGGAATTGGGAGCAGAAGGAGAAGGGGATGGCAGAGGATAAAATGGCTGGATGACATCACCGACTCGATGAATGTGAGTTTGAGTGAACTCCGGGAGTTGGTGATGGGCAAGGAGGCCTGGCGTGCTGCGGTTCATGGGGTCACAAAGGGTAGGATACGACTGAGCGACTGAACTGACTGACTGACTATCTCATTCAGAAGAGATTTGATTGGCTTTTTGGAAGTCTAGAATCTTTTGCCAGGCTTCAGAAAGTGTTTTGTAGGAGTTGTTCCACATGCAGATGGTTTTTAGTATACTTTGGGGGAGGTAACATGATCTCCCCATCTTATTCCTCTGCCATCTTGAACCTTTCTTGTCTTTTGTAATAGTGTTTATTTTAAAATCTACTTTGTCTTGTATGAATATTGCTACTCCAGCTTTCTTTCATTGTCCATTTGCATAGAATATATTTTTCTATCCCCTCCCTTTCTGTCTGTATGTGTCCCTAGGTCTGAAGTAGGCCTTGTAAACAGGCAATCTACCTGAAAAAGAATGCAGACTAATGGCAGTAAAGATGAAATTCCAATAATTTTGGAATTTTCTGAGATTCCAAGATCTCAGAAATAGGATGAATTCATGGATCAAGATGATGCAGGAAATATTTAATAAAAACCTGGAAGAACTGAGAACAATTAGTGATGAACAACACAATAACTGAAATGAAAAATTCACTAGATGGAATCAATAGCAGAATAACTGAGAAGAAGAATAGATACATGTGTCAAAAGATAGAATGGTGGAAAAAACTGTCAAAGAGTAGAATAAAAACAGATGAAGGCAGCATCAGATACTCCTGGGACAGTAAATGAGCCAACATTTGAACGATAGGGGTATGCATAATACCCCCAAAATACAAGTGGGTTTTGTATTTTTATTCATTTAGCTAATCTATGTCTTTTGGTTGAGGCATTTAATCTATTTAATATCATTATGAACATGTATCTATCACATTTTAAGATTGTTTGGGATTTGATTTGTAGGTTTTTATTCCCCTTGGGTATCCCACCAAGAGAAGTTCCTTTTGTATTTGTTGTAAAACTGGTTTGGTAGTCCTGAAGTCTCTTAACTCTTACTTGTACGTAAAGTTTTGATTTTTCTGTCAAATCTGAATAATGTCCTTGTTGGTTAGTATATATTGTTTGTAGGTTTTTGCCTTTCATTATTTTAACTATATCCTGTCACTCCCTTCTGACCTGCAGACTTTCTGCTGAAAATCAGCTGATGACCTTATTGGAATTCCCTTGTATACTATTTGTTGCTTTTCCCTTGCTGCTTTTAATACTTTTTCTTTGTGTTTAATTTGTGTTAATTTGATTAATGTATCTCAGCATGTATGGGATTCTCTGTACTTCCTTGACCTGAGTGACTATATCCTTTCTCATGTTAGGGAAGTTTTTACTATAATCTCTTCAAATACTTTCCCAGACCTTTTTTCTTTCATTTCATCTTCTCATATCCCTATCATTCAAGTGTTGGCTCATTTAATGTCCCAGGAGTCTCTGATGCTGCTCTCATCCATTTTTATTCTGCTGTTTGACAGTTAGTTCCACCATTCCATTTTTCAGCTCATGTATCTGTTCTTCCTCAGTTCTATTATTGATTCCATCTAGTGAACTTTTCATTTCAGTTACTGTGTTGCTTATCGCTAATTGTTGTCAGTTTTCCAGGTTTTTATTAGATGTTTCCTGAATTATCTTGAACCACGCCTCCATCCTGTTTCTGGGATCTTGGAATCTTAGAACATTCCAAAATTATTGGAATCTCATCTTTACTGCCATTAGTCTGCATCCTTTTTCAGGTAGATTGCCTATTTTCCCTTATTTGGTCTTGTGTATTCTTACCTTGCTTCTTCCTCTGCAATATAGTTCTCTGTCATCTCATTTTGTCTTGCTGTGTTTATGGTCTCCTTTCTGCAGGTTACAAAGTTGTAGTTAGTCTTGCTTAGTGGTGAGGTTGATCCTGGTTCTTGTGTAGACTTGTGTAGTGGTTGGAGCTGAGTCTTATTTTTTTTTTTTTTTTTTAATTGAAGGAGAATTGTTTACCGAATTTTGCTGTTTTCTGTCAAACTTCAACATGAATCAGCCATAGATATACATATATCCCTTCCCTACTGAAACTCTCTCCCTTCTCTCTCCCCATCCTACCCCTCTAGGTCGATACAAAGCCAATGTTTGTGTTTCCTGAGTCATACAGCAAATTCCCACTGGCTATCTATTTTACATATGGTAATGTAAGTTTCCATGCTACTCTTTCCACACATCTCACCCTCTCTTCCCCTTTCCCCATGTCCATAGATCTATACTCTATGTCTGTATTTCCTGGAGCTGAGTCTTTTCTCTCTTAAGGGCAGGGCTGCATCAGATGGTGTGTTTTGTGGTGTCTGTGAGCCTAGTATTACTTTAAGCATCCTGTTTGCTGATGGGCCGTGTTGTATTCCTGTCAATCTGATTGTTTGGCATGAAGTATCCAGCATTGCTGGAGAAAGAAGTGGCAATCCACTCCAGTATTCTTGCCTGAAGAATCCCAAAGACAGAGAAACTGTTTACAGGCTTCAATCCTGGATGCTGCTGCTGCTGCTAAGTTGCTTCAGACTCTGTGTGACCCCATAGACAGCAGCCTACCAGGCTCTTCTGCTATCTAGGTAGGTCATAACTTTCCTTCCAAGGAATAAGCGCCTTTTACTTTCATGGCTGCAATCACCATCTGCAGTGATTTTGGAGCCCCCAAAATAAAGTCTGACATTGTTTCCCAGTCTATTTCCCATGAAGTGATGGGACCAGATGCCATGATCTTCGTTTTCTGAATGTTGAGCTTTAAGCCAACTTTTTCACTCTCCTCTTTCACTTTCATTGAGAGGCTTTTTAGTTCTTCCTCACTTTCTGCCATAAGGGTCATGTCATCTGCATATCTGAGGTTATGGATATTTCTCCTGGCAATCTTGATTCCAGTTTGTGCTTCTTCCAACCCAGCATTTCTCATGATGCACTCTGCATATAAGTTAAATAAGCAGGGTGACAATATACAGCCTTGATGTACTCCTTCTCCTATTTGGAACCAGTCTGTTATTCCATATTCAGTTCTAACTGTTGCTTCCTGACCTGTATATAGGTTTCTCAAGAGGCAAATCCTTATTTTCATTTAATTCAGGATGTTTTAAAATTTCTCTTGAGATTTCTTCTTTGTCCCATTAGTTATTCCAAAGAGTGTGATCTACTCCCAACAGAGTAAGCATGCCCCCATCTGTTGCAAAGGAGTACCAGTCTCACCTTGCAGGCAGTGTGCAACATGCCAGTTATGGCCACTCTATTCCTCCCTGGCCTGAGTGAGTGTGTCCCATCAGCTGCTACTTTTATTCTCTCATCTTAATGGGGAAGTCTTGTCTGAGGGTGGTGCACATAAAGAAGTAGGGCCAATATCAAAGCTAAGCCCCAGGGGCAGTGTGATTAAGGAAGAAGAATGAAAATCTTTCAGTACAGCTGCATAGGCTGTAGGTTAACCCCACACAATCAGCTTGGTTTCTACCTGGAATAATAAATTAAAAGGGGGAGACACAAATAACTAAAGTCAGAAATAAGAGTTGAGATTTGCTACCTATATTACAGAAATAAAAATAATTAAAAAGAATAATGTGAACAACTGTATGGCAACAAATTAGATAAATAAAGTGTAAAATTTTCTAAAAACATACACTACCTAAGCTGATTCAAAAGAATTAGAAAATCTTAGCAGAGCTTTAACAAATAAAGAGATAATACCAGTGATCAAAAACTCCAAACAAAGAAAAGTCCCAGACCAGACGACTTCACTGATGAATTTTATTAAATATTTAAAGAAGAATTAACACCAAATCTCAAATTCTTCTAAAAAAAAAAAAAAACAAAAAGGAGGAAACATTTCCAACTCTTTCTATGAAACCAGCATTATCCTCATATCAAAGCCAGATAAAGACATCAGAAGAAAATAAGATTACAGATGAAATCCTTTATGAATATAGATGTAAAAATTCTTAACAAAATACTATTTCACGAAGTCCACAGCATATTGAAAGGAATATATACTATGAGCAAGTTGGATTTATCCCAGAAAACCAAGAATGATTCAGCATAATAAAATGGTCAATTTAATAAACTACAAAATGATCAATTTAATAGAACAAAGAAAAATCATATAATCTTCTAAACTGAAAAAAATAAAGTTCTGTTGACAAAATCCAACAGGCTTTTATAATATAAAAAAAAAAAAACACTTAGAAAATTAGAAATTGAAGGAAACTTCCTAAAGGAAGTTTATTAAGGGCATTCATTAAAATTCACAGGCACAGCATATTTAATGGTGAAGGATTGAAAGCTTTGCCTCTAAGATCAGTAACAAGACAAGGGTGCCTACTTTCACAAATGCTATTTGACATTATACCAAAAGTTCTAGGTGGAACAATTTGATAAGAAAAAAATGAAGAGCATACAATTTGGAAAGAAGTAAAACTATATTCTCTGTTGACATGATAGCATGTATGAGAAAAAAATCCACAACAAAACTATTAATACTAATAAATAAATTCAGCACAAGATTAATAGATAAATCAGCTGTGTTTCTATACAAATGAAAGTAATAACCTGAAAAGAAAGCTGAGAAAACAATAGCACCTGTAATAGAGTGCAAAAGAATAAAATGCTAGAAATAAATCTGACCAATGAAGTTGAAGATTTGTACACTGAAAACTACAAAATATTGCTGAGAGAAATTAAGTTGGTAATAAATAAGAAGAGAGATGCTTCCCTGGTGGCTCAAATGGTAAAGAATTTGCCTGCAATTCAGGAGACCTGAGTTTGATCCCTGGGTTGAGAGGATCGCCTGGAGGAGAGCTTGGCAACTCACTCCAGTATTCTTACCTAGAGAACCCCCATGGACAGAGGAGCCTGGTGGGATACAGTCCATGGGGTCACAATGATTCAGACATGACTGAGCGACTAAGTACAAACTAGTGGATGTCACTAATATCCAAAGTTATTTCCAGATTAATCACAATTTCTATCCAGATTTCAACAGCTTTATTGAAGAAACAAGAAAGCCAACCCTAAAAACCATATGAAATTATATTCCAAACAGTTAAAGGATCTCTTGAAAATTAACAACAAATTATTTGGACCAACACTTCATGATTTCACTTGTCAGTATAAGTCTATGGTAACCAAAGGGCTTCCCTGGTGGGTCACAAAGTAAAGAATCTGCCTGCAATACAGGACTCAAAATGGTGTGGCACTGTCATTTGAGAAACATAGGTTAATCAATGAAGTAGAATATAGAGTTCAGAATTAAATCTGCACACCTATTGCTATTTTATTTTTGACAGTGCCAAATGCCCTGAATGGGGGAAAAAGAAAATCTTCAGCAAATGGTGCTATAACAACTGTATTCTACATAGGAAAGAATACATTTGGACACCTAACTCACACCGTATTAAAAAACTTAAGTCTAGACAATGACCTAAATATTAATTACAAAGCCACAAAACAAACTGAGAAAGAAAAAAAAAAAACATTAAAAAATACTTAACCATCCAACGTGGCAAAGGATTTTTAGATATGACACCAAAACATAAGCAGCAGTCCAAAAGTCCATTCTATACATCTGTGTCTCTTTTTCTGTCTTGCATACAGGGACTTTTGGACTCTGAGGGAGAGGGAGAGAGTGGGATGATTTGGGAGAATGGCATTGAAACATGTATACTATCATGTAAGAAACTAAGCCCCAGTCTATGTTCAATACAGGATACAGGATGCTCAGGGCTGGTGTACGAGGATGATCCAGAGAGATGATATGAGGTGGGAGGTGGGAGGGGGTTCAGGATCGGGAGCTTGTATACACCCGTGATGGATTCATGTCAATGTATGACAAAACCAATACAGTATTGTAAAATAAAATAAAAATAAAATTTAAAAAGAAAACCATGAGCAGCAAAACAAAAGATTAATTTGGCTTCATCAAAGTTAAAAGCTTGTGTACATCAAAGTACCTTATCAGTAAAATTAAAAAGTAGCCTACAGAATGGGGCAAAATATTTACAAACTATATAGTTCATAAGAACTTACTAAACAGAAATATGTGAAGCTGCCACAATTGAAGAACAATAATAAAATTAATTTTAAAAATTGGTAGGGAGTTTGAATAGACTTTTCTTTAAAAGAGATATACAAATCGTCAATAAAAACCTGAAAAGGTACTTAATATCATTAGTCATTCAGTTCAATGGCTCAGTCATGTCCGACTCTTTGCAACCCCATGAATCACAGCATGCCAGGCCTCCCTGTCCATCACCAACTCCTGGAGTTAACTCAAGCCCATGTCCATAGAGTAAATGATGCCATCCAGCCATCTCATCCTCTGTCATCCACTTCTCCTCCTGCCCCCAATCCCTCCCAGCATCAGGGTCTTTTCCAATGAGTCTACTCTTTGCATGAGGTGGCCAAAGTACTGGAGTTTCAGCTTTAGCATCAGTCCTTCCAATGAACACCCACGACTGATCTTTAAGACGGATTGGTTGGATCTCCTTGCAGTCCAAGGGACTCTCAAGAGTCTCCTGCAACACCACAGTTCAAAGGAATCAATTCTTTGGCACTCAGCTTTCTTCACAGTCCAACTCTCACATCCATACATGACCACTGGAAAAACCATAGCCTTGACTAGACGGACCTTTGTTGGCAAAGTAATGTCTCTGCTTTTGAATATGCTGTCTAGGTTGGTCACAACTTTCCTTCCAAGGAGTAAGCGTCTTTTAATTTCATGGCTGCAGTCACCATCTGCAGTAATTGTGGAGCCCCCAAAAAAGTCTGACACTGTTTCCACTGTTTCCTCATCTATTTCCCATGAAGGGATGAGACTGGATGCCATGATCTTCGTTTTCTGAATGTTGAGCTTTAAGCCAACTTTTTGACTCTCCTCTTTCAGTTTCATCAAGAGGCTTTTTAGTTCTTCTTCACTTTCTGCCATAAGGGTGATGTCATCTGCATATCTGAGGTAGGTCTATACCATTTCTGTCCTTTATTGAGCCCATGTTTGCATGAAATGTTCCAAGGGAAACAAAATCAAAACCACAGAGAGATAGCACTTCATACCCACCAGGGTGATAATGATTTTGATGATGATGATGATAATGATAATCAGGAAAAATAAGTATTGGTGAGGAGGCAGAAAAATTGGAACACATTCCTAGTGGGAATGTATAATGGTGCAGCTACTGCAGAAACAGTTTAGTGGTTCTTCAGGAAGCTAAACATTGAATTAGCATATGACTCAGTAATCCTGACTTATATGGCATTGCAAATAGGAACTCAGATATTTGTACATCAGTGTTCACTAAAGCATTATTCACAATAGCCAAAAGTAGAAAAAAAAATTGTGTCCATTCAACAGATGAATGAATAAACAAAACATTGTATGCACAGGGTGAAATGCTTTTCATCTCTAAAAGGAATATAGTTCTGTTACAATGCTACAACATGAATAAAACTTAAAAATATGTAAAGTGAAATAAGCCAAACCCCCACACATACACAAATTATATTTCATTTATAAGAAATATCCAGAAGAGGCAAATTCATAGACAAAGCAGATTTAGAAGTTACCAGGGGTTGGATGAAATGGAAGATGAGGTGTTAGTGCTTAATGCTTACAAAGTTCTGTTTGTGTTGATGAAAATTTTTGGAAACAGGTAGTGATGATAGTTGCACAGCACTGTTAATATAATTAGTACCACAAAATTGTTCACTTAAAATGATTTAAATGGCAAATTGTATGCTATAAATATTTACCATAATAAAAAATTAATGATCAAAAATCTTGAGAAGGCGTTTTGACAAGATATAAGAATGGTCACGTACAATGATGAGAAGATAGACAACATTAATAGCCATCAGATAAAGATAAAGTAAAAATATCTAACCCTCTATAAGGCTAAAATTTAAAAAGTCTGGCAACACAAAATGTAGTCAGGGATGTAGAGCTGTGAAAATTTTATTCATTGTTGGTGAGAGTGTGAAAAGGTACAATCACTTTGAGGAACATTTTCCAGTTTTTACAACATTCAGTTCAGTTCAGTCACTCAGTTGTGTCCACTCTTTGCAACCCCATGAATCGCAGCACACCAGGCCTCCCTGTCCATCACCAACTCCCAGAGTTCACTCAGACTCATGTCTATCGAGTCAGTGATGCCATCCAGCCATCTCATCCTCAGTCGTGCCCTTCTCCTCCTGCCCCCAATCCCTCCCAGCATCAGAGTCTTTTCCAATGAGTCAACTCTTCACATGAGGTGGCCAAAGTACTGGAGTTTCAGCTTTAGCATCATTCCTTCCAAAGAAATCCCAAGGCTGATCTCCTTTAGAATGGACTGGTTGGATCTCCTTGCAGTCCAAGGGACTCTCAAGACTCTTCTCCAACACCACAATTCAAAAGCATCAATTCTTCAGTGCTCAGCTTTCTTCACAGTCCAACTCTCACATCCATACATGACCACTGGAAAAACCATAGCCTTGATTCCAGACCTTTGTTGGAAAATTAATGTCTCTGCTTTTGAATATGCTATCTAGGTTGGTCATAACATTTCTTCCAAGGAGTAAGTGTCTTTTAATTTCATGACTTATTAAAGTATATCTGTTCTACAATTTAGCAATTCTACTCCTATACATATATTTAAGGTAAAGGAAAATATAACTCAACAATATGACCTTGGCAAGAATTTTTTGAGAGCTTTATTTATGATAATTAAAACCTAGAAACAATTTAATGTCTATCCAGAGGAGAATGGATAATCCAACTGTGTTACATTAATCAATGTATACTACACAGATATAGAATGAACAAACCACTGATTAACACAATACAAGGTTAAATCTCATAGATACTGTTCTGAGTGAAACAAGCTAGAGACAAAAGAGTACATATTGTATGATCCCAAATATGTAGGGTTTTAGAACAAGCAAAATAAATTTATCTTGTTAGAAAGTAATTCCCTTTGGGACAGATTGGTTACAAAGGATTGTTAGAAAACTTTTTGGAGTGATGGACATGTTCTATTTCTATTCTTTGTTAGTGATTACATGTACATATATTATTGTTAAAGTTTATGTTACATATATTGTAGGCAAATTATATCTCAATAAAAAAGAAAATGAAAAATAAATAAAATTCACCTCACAAATTTGTACATAAACTTTTAATAAGAGTGCATGTGACTTACTCTGAATTATTTGAATAGGCTCAGGAACATGGTTTGAATTATTGAAACTATAGATTATTACCTATTTTGAGTGAGTTCTGTGTAAACTTTATTTTTACCAGCAGACTATCATTTTCAATTTCATTTTTTTTAATCAATGTGAAAAACCATTTGAAAGTTTCTCCTTTTACATAACACTATTACTTTTATATATGCTGTTGGGATCCAGCCCCAGTGGGTCCAGGGTAATCCGAGGGGAGACAGAATTGGCATCCTAGGAAAAAACTTATTTAATTACAGATATATAGAGACATTAGAAATGAATAGTGTAGTAGGAAAATAGTGGAGAAAAAGAGGCTGAATAATTTGGTTTACGTAGGATACCAATAAAATTCCAAGACAAGGAATTTGCACCATCTTTGTTGGGCCACTTTCACCACTTGAATATTGGAAGTTGCCCTTCCTTGGGCTCCTTCTTGCGTGGAATTTGAAAGCTGGGGCAAGTAAGTAGACTTGGAGGGCACCCATGGTCCAGATGGGAATTCAGCCAGAAAAACGGGGAGCAAGAAAGAAACGACACAGGGGAATCAGTCTTTCCAGAAACTGATCCAATTTCTACATTTTTAGGTTTGCTTATATACCTTTTGTTACACATAGAGACAAATGGCAATTTTAAAGTCATGTGGGGGTCAGCAGTCCTGACCTTTATCAAAATCAGGTGCTTCACAAAAATGTATGAAAAAAAAAAAAGGTCTTAGGGGTTTTACATCATTTTCTGGCCATGAGGCCTGCTGACATTTTATATTCATTTCTTTCTGATAACCAAAACCTTATTTTTTCCAAGGGTGTTTTTTTCTTAAACTAGGCGCCACCCTCTGAAGGTAGCAGATAAAGTTGCATTCCTATAGGGTGAGGGTGTAGTGGGTTACAACTAAGAAAGGAATTTATCTAACCTAAGGTTAACATGATTAATCTTAAAGGTTAATACTTATTTCTCCTATATGCTACTTATATTCATTATAAGGGCAGGGAATATGGAGATTTAGCAGGAAACATCAGCCCAACAAATGAAAACCCTTCACCAATGTCCCCTTAAGATCTGTTTAGTCTTAAGATAGTGATAAAGTTACATTTTTACATAGCAAGGACACAGTGATTTAAAACAAAGTACTAAGCACTAAGCGCAGGCTGCTGCGAGAGCTGGGCCAGGGCACTAAGCGCAGGCGGCTGCGAGAGCCAGGATAGTGCACTAAGCGCAGGCGGCTGAGAGCCAGGCTGGCCCACTAAGCGTGGCTGAGAGGAGCTACCCCGCGTCTGAGGTCAGTGGCAGCCGGAAGGAGACACCCTGCATCTGAGGTCAGGGAAGTAGCCAGGAGGAGCTACCCTGCATCCGAGACCAGTGGTGGCCGGGAGGAGACACCCTGCGTCCGAGGTCAGGGGTGGCCAGAAGAAGCCAACTCGTGCCCGAGGCCAGGGGTGGTGACCCTGAGGAGCCACCACGAGTCTAAGGCCAGAGGTGGCAGCTGGGAGGAGTCACCCAAGCCTGAAGCCAGGGCCGGCAGCAGGGAGGAGGAACACAAGGAGCGGTGGCTGTGAAGGCACAGGAAGGTCTAGAGGAGCTATCCCACATTGCAGGTCAGGAACCACGCCTTAAGGGGATACCCCTTGTCCAAGGTAAGGAGAAGCAGCTGTGCTTTGCTGGAGCAGCCTGAAGAGATACTCCACGCCCAAGGTAAGAGAAACCCAAGTAAGATGGTAGGTGTTGCAAGAGGGCATCAGAGGGCAGACAAACTAAAACCATACTCACAGAAAACTAGCCAGTCTAATCACACTAGGATCACAGCATTGTCTAACTCAATGAAACCAAGCTATGCCTGCAGGGCAACCCAAGACAAGTGGGTCATGCTGGAGAGGGCTGAAAGAACGTGGTCCACTGGAGAAGGGAAGGGCAAGCCACTTCAGTATTCTTGCCTTGAGAACCCCATGAACAGTATGAAAAGGCAAAATGATAGGATACCAAAAGAGGAACTCTCCAGGTCATTAGGTGCCCAATATGCTACTGGAGATCAGTGGAGAAATAACTCCAGAAAGAATGAAGGGATGCAGCCAAAGCAAAAACAGTACCCAGTTGTGCATGTGACTAGTGACAGAAGCAAGATCCAATGCTGTAAAGAGCAATATTGAATAGGAACCAGGAACGTCAGGTCCGTGAATCAAGACAAATTGGATATGGTCAAACAAGAGATGGAAAGGGTGAACGTTGACATTCTAGGAATCAGTGAACAAAATGGACTGGAATGGGTGAATTTAACTCAAATGACCATTATATCTACTACTGCGGGCAGGAATCCCACAGAAGAAATGGAGTAGCCATCACGGTCAAGAAAAGAGTGCGAAATGCAGTACTTGGATGCAATCTCAAAAACAACAGAATGATCTCTGTTCGTTTCCAAGGCAAATCATTCAATATCACAGTTATTCAAGTCTTTGTCCCAACCAGTAATGCTGAAGAAGCTGAAGTTGAACGGTTTTATGAAGACCCACAAGACCTTTTAGAACTAACACCCAAAAGAGTTGTCCTTTTCATTATAGGGGACTGGAGTGCAAAAGTAGGAAGTCAAGAAACACCTGGAGTAACAGGCAAATTTGGCCTTGGAATGTGGAATGAAGCAGGGCAAAGACTAACGGTTTTGCCAAGAAAATGCACTGGTCATAGCAAACACTGTCTTCTAACAACACAAGAGAAGACTCTACATATGGACATCACCAGATGGTCAACACTGAAATCAAATCAGATTGATTATATTCTAGGAGCCAAAGATGGAGAAAATCTATAAAATCAACAAAAACAAGATCTGGAGTTGACTGTGGCTCAGATCACGAACTCCTTATTACAAAATTCAGACTTAAATTGAAGAAAGTAGGAAAAATCGATAGACCATTCATGTATGACCTAAAACAAATCCCTTAGGATTATACAGTGGAAGTGAGAAATAGATTTAATGGCCTAGATCTGATAGAGTGCCTGATGAACCATGGAATGAGGTTCGTGACATTGTACAGGAGA
The DNA here is from genome assembly GCA_917880005.1 of Nanger dama. Classification (NCBI taxonomy): domain Eukaryota; kingdom Metazoa; phylum Chordata; class Mammalia; order Artiodactyla; family Bovidae; genus Nanger; species Nanger dama. Next base: position 19,590,420 of record CAKJTW010000014.1, read on the forward strand.
CAGGGATAAAGACCATCCCCATGGAAAAGATATACAAAAAGCAAAATGGCTGTCTGGGGAGGCCTTACAAATAGCCGTGAAAAGAAGAGAGGCGAAAAGCAAAGCAGAAAAGGAAAGATATAAGCATCAGAATGCAGAGTTCCAAAGAAAGCAAGAAGAGATAAGAAAGCCTTTTTCGGCAATCAATGCAAAGAAATAAAGGAAAACAATAAAATGGGAAAGACTAGAGATCTCTTCAAGAAAATTAGAGATACCAGGGAACATTTCATGGAAAGATGATCTCAACAAAGGACAGAAATGTTATGGACCTAACAGAAGCAGAAGATATTAAGAAGAGGTGGCAAGAATACACAGAAGAACTGCACAAAAAGATCTTCATGACCCAGATAATGATGATGAGGTGATCACTCTATCTAGAGTCAGACATCTTGGAATGTGAAGTCAAGTGGGCCTTAGAAAGCATCACTACAAACAAAGCTAGTGAAGGTGATGGAATTCCAGTTGAGCTGTTTCAAATCCTGAAAGATGATGCTGTGAAAGTGCTGCACTCAATATGCCAGCAATTTTGGAAAACTCAGCAGTGGCCACAGGACTGGAAGAGATCAGTTTTCATTCCAATCCCAAAGAAAGGCAATGCCAAAGAATGCTCAAACTACTGCACAATTGCACTCATCTCACATGCTAGTAAAGTAGTGCTCAAAATTCTCCAAGCCAGGCTTCAGCAATACATGAACTGTGAAATCCCTGATGTTCAAGCTGGTTTTAGAAAAGGCAGAGGAACCAGAGATCAAATTGCCAACATCTGCTGGATCATGGAAAAAGCAAGTGAGTTCCAGAAAAACGTCTATTTCTGCTTTATTGACTATGCCAAAGCCTTTGACTGTGTGGATCACAATAAACTGTGGAAAATTCTGAGAGAGATGGGAATACCAGACCACCTAACCTGCCTCTTGAGAAATCTGTATGCAGGTCAGGAAGCAACAGTTAGAACTGGACATGGAACAACAGATTGGTTCCAAATAGGAAAAGGAGTATGTCAAGGCTGTATATTGTCACCCAGCTTATTTAACTTATATGCAGAGTACATCATGAGAAATGCTGGACTAGAAGAAACACAAGCTGGAATCAAGATTTCTGGGAGAAATATCAATAACCTCAGATATGCAGATGACACCACCCTTATGGCAGAAAGTGAAGAGGAGCTAAGGAGCCTCTTGATGAAAGTGAAAGAGGAGAGTCAAAAAGTTGGCTTAAAGCTCAACATTCAGAAAATAAAGATCATGGCATCCGGTCCCATCACTTCATGGGAAATAGATGGGGAAACAGTGGAAACAGTCTCAGACTTTATTTTAGCGGGCTCCAAAATCACTGCAGATGGTGACTGCAGCCATGAAATTAGAAGACGCTTATTCCTTGGAAGAAAAGTTATGACCAACCTAGACAGCATATTCAAAAGCAGAGACATTAGTTTGCCGACTAAGGTCCATCTTGTCAAGGCTATGAACGGTTTTTCCTGTGGTCATGTATGGATGTGAGAGTTGGACTGTGAAGAAGGCAGAGTTCTGAAGAATTGATGCTTTTCAGCTGTGGTGTGGAGAAGACTCTTGAGAGTCCCTTGGTTGCAAGGAGATCCAACCAGTCCATTCTGAAGGAGATCAGTCCTGGGATTTCTTTGAAAGGAATGATGCTAAAGCTGATTTGGCCACCTCATGAGAAATGTTGACTCATTGGAAAAGACTCTGATGCTGGGAGGGATTGGGGGCAGGAGGAGAAGGGGACGATCGAGGATGAGATGGCTGGATGGCATCACAGACTCGATGGACGTGAGTCTGAGTGAACTCTGGGAGATGGTGATGGACGGGGAAGCCTGGCATGCTGCGATTCATGGGGTCGCAAAGAGTCGGACACGACTGAGTGACTGAAGTGAACTGAACAGTGATCTATAACAAAGAGAAAATTCATTATCTCAAAAGGTCTAGTATCACTAACATCAAAAACTACTATATTTCCTTTTCTATATTCCAAATACATTGATTAATATATTCCCAGGTGCCTAAGGATATGGAGGCCTGGCGGCAATCATTGACTCAGTGATGAGAAAAGCCCTATGCGAATTAAGACTTTCAAAATACTCCAAACACTCTGTGCTATTTATGGTTGAGAGGTTGTAAACAATCATGTGTGTAATGACAAGAGTAGGGATAATCCTGTCACACAAGCTAGTGTGCCAGCAGTAGATTTGACCTGAGACACCCTTGTCACACCCAGGGCAGGGAATTAGCAGTAATTATTGGCACAACAAATGAAAAACCCTTCACCAGTATAATTCCTACCCAACCCACTATACTAATAATTTCTAACTTCCCAAAAGAATCTACCTTTAATAAGTCTAAAACATCTCATGCCTCTCACTGTTGGGAGGCTGTAAACATTCACATGTGGCTGAACGAACCTGTACAGGCAGGCTAGATAACCTTCAGAGGAGTTCGTAAATTGAAACACTCTTGTCACATCCAGGAATTTTTATTGCCTGGAGCTGCAAGTTTACTCCTTCTCCAAGAGAACCAGTGAGGAACAGCCCCCATAAAGTCAGAGGTGTAGGTGACAGCATGAAACAGTAAAGTAGGTAGACTCTGGTTTTGGGAGAAGATGCTCAGGAACAGGGGTTTCCTGAGGCTCGATCCCGCCTTGCGTATGCCAAGCCTCCTTCCTCATGAACTTTGCCAAGGGCGGAGTTCCTCACGCTGGCTCCTGGCAATATGCCAATGAAGTGTTTATAATTGTTTTTAAATTCTTTATATATTTATAAGCTTATTTAACTTTACTGAGGTGTTCAGTTCAGTGCAGTGCAGTCGCTCAATCATGTCTAACCCTTTGAGATCCTATGGCTGCAGCAAACCAGGCTTCCCTGTCCATCACCAACTCCCAGAGGTTACTCAAACTCACTTCCATTGAGTTGGTGATGCCATCCAACCATCTTATCCTCTGTCATCCCCTTCTCCTCCTGCCTTCAATGTTTCCCAAAATAAGGGTCTTTTCAAATGAGTCAGTTCTTCACATCAGGTGGCCAAAGTATTGGAGCTTCACCTTTAGCATCAGTCCTTCCAATGTATATTCAAGACTGATTTCCTTTAGGATGGACTGGTTGGATCTCCTTGCAGTCCAAGGGACTCTCAAGAGTGTTCTCCAACACCACAGTTCAAAAGTATCATTCTTTGGCGCTCAGCTTTCTTTATAGTCGAACTCACATCCATCCATGACTACTGGAAAAAACCATACCTTTGACTAGACAAACGTTTGTCAGCAAAGTAATGTCTCTGCTTTTAAGTATGCTGTTTATTGAGGTGTAATTGACAGTTTAAAATTATATAGCTTCAAGGTATACATATGATGGTTTCATTTATTTATACACTGTGAAATTATTAGTACAATCAAGTTAATTAACACATCCATCACCCCACATAACTACCATTTTGGAAAGAGAGGTTATGGTAAGACCATTTAAGATCTACTCTCTTAGCAAGTTTCAAGTATACAATAGAATATTATTACCTATAGTCACCATGCTATACATTAGAGACTCAGATATTATTTATTTGTAACTGAAAGTTTGCACTTGTTGATCAACATATTCTGATTTTCCCCTCCCCTTAAACCCTGGCAACCACAGTTCTACTCTGATTATATTAGTTCAATGTTTTAAAATTCTACATACATGTAACTTTCTTTTTCTGCTTGGATTACCTCAAATGACAAAATGTCCTCCAAGTTTAACCACACTGAAGCAAATGCCATTTTAGTTTTTTAATGGAAGGATGTTTGCTTTATAGAATTTTGTGGTTTTCTGTCACACATCAACAAGAATCAGCTGTAGGCACACCCATGGCACCTCCCTCCTAAACCTCCCTCCTATTTCCCTCCCCATCCCACTCTTCTAGATTGTTGCAGACCCCTGTTTGAGTTCCTTGAGTCATACAGCAAATTTCCACTGGCTATCTACTTTATATATGGTATAATAAATTCGCAGGTTACTCTCTCCATACATATCGGAGTATATTGATTACAATGTTGTATTAGTTTCAGGTATTTGCAAAGTGATTTAGTTATAAATATACAAGTCTATTTTTCAGATTCTTTTCCCATAGAATTCTATGGGATTTCATTCTATTCCCATAGAATCCTTTAGAGTTTTATAGAGTAATAAGTTAGGGTTCCCTATATGTCAGCAAATTTGGAAAACTCAGCAGTGGACACAGGACTAGAAAACGGCAATTTTCGTTCCAATCCCAAAGAAAGGTAATACCAAAGAATGCTCTAACTAATGCACAATTGCACTCATCTCACATGCTAGTAAAATAAAGCTCAAAATTTTCCAAGCCAGGCTTCAGCAATATGTGAACCGTGAACTCCCTGATGTTCAAGCTGGTTTTAGAAAAGGCAGAGGAACCAGAGATCAAATTGCCAATATCCGCTGGATCATGGAAAAAGCGAGAGTTCCAGAAAAACATCTATTTCTCTTTTATTGACTATGCCAAAGCCTTTGACTGTGGATCACAATAAATTGTGGAAAATTATGAAAAAAAGATGGGAATATCAGACCACCTGACCTGCCTCTTGAGAAATCTGTATGCATATCAGGAAGCAACAGTTAGAACTGGACATGGAACAACAGATTGGTTCCAAATAGGAAAAAGAGTACGTCAAGGCTGTATATTGTCACCCTGCTTATTTAACTTACATGCAAAATACATCATGAGAAATGCTGGACTGACTAGAAGAAACACAAGTTGGAATCAAGATTCGTGGGAGAAACATCAATAACCTCAGATATGCAGATGACACCACCGTTATGGCAGAAAGTGAAGAGGAACTAAAAGCCTCTTGATGAAAGTGAAAGAGGAGAGTCAAAAAGTTGGCTTAAAGCTCAACATTCAGAAAACGAAGATCATGGCATCCAGTCCATGACTTCATGGGAAATAGATGGAGAAACAGTGTAAACAGTGTCAGACTTTATATCTGGGGGCTCCAAAATCACTGCAGATGGTGACTGCAGCCATGAAATTAAAGATGCTTACTCCTTGGAAGAAAAGTTATGACCAACCTAGATAGTATATTCAAGAGCAGAGACATTACTTTGCTGACTAAGGTCCATCTAGTCAAGGCTATGGTTTTTCCTGTGGTCATGTATGGATGTGAGAGTTGGACTGTGAAGAAGGCTGAGCACTGAAGAATTGATGCTTTGAACTGTGATGTTGAAGAAGACCCTTGAGAGTCCCTTGAACTGCAAGGAGATCCAACCAGTCCATTCTGAAGGAGATCAGCCCTGGGATTTCTTTGGAAGGAATGATGCTAAAGCTGAAACTTCAGTACTTTGGTCACCTCATGCGAAGAGTTGACTCATTGGAAAAGATTCTGATGCTGGGAGGGATTGGGAGCAAGAGGAGAAGGGGACGACCGAGGATGAGATGGCTGGATGGCATCACTGACTTGATGGACGTGAGTCTGAGTGGACTCAAGAGATGGTGATGGACAGGGAGGTCTGGCATGCTGCAATTCATAGGGTCACAAAGAGTTGGACACCACTGAGTGACTGAACTGAACTGAACTGAACTGAAGCAAGTAAGGCAACCTCTTATTCAAGACCAGTATGTCCAGGTGACTGGAAATGAAACTAGATATTCTCTGAGAGTCATCACTTTAAACTGTAAAACCTAAAGTGTTTATTTAGGAGAAGTTTTATTTTTATCTCATAATTAAGAAATCAACCTCTGCAGATACTCACCAATGCCCATGTATCTAAACTTTTTTCAGACACTTTAAGCTGCTGAAAGTTCAGGAACAATTTTCTGTTTAGAGCACAGACCTCAGGAAATTATAGTCTAGCTTGGAGTAGACATTTGTTATAAAGTGGTGAAGAAGACAAAAAAGTAGGAAAGTAAGATATACAAATATAAAGCAATTAAAGTACAAGGTACAGCCACATAGAATTAACTTAAGAATGTTTATCTAGATAGAAAGGTGTTGTGGGAAGTGAGGAAGAAGAGAGATCATTGAGAATTAGAAATATGTTTTCTCCCTCAATAAAAACTGTGCTTAATATGTGTACTGGAAGGTGGAGGTGAAGGGGCACTGATATTTCCTTGCACATACCCAGTTTATCAAACAACTGAGTCCCTGGGCTTGCATAATTTCAATTTAGCTGACTTTTTAAAAAATAGATTTCTTACAATAGCCAACAACTTAGCTTTCATTTTTAAGAAAACATACTTAAGTTAATGACTTACTTAAGATTTCAACATTTGTGAGAGCAAATGCTATTTCAACACAGATCAATATGGTTGTGAAAATTTAGCCATTATATACTGCCTTTGAACTCTCGTAACTCAAGCATTTGGCACTTATGGTCTTTTGGACTCCCAATAATAATGCAAAGAGCAGTACCAAGAAAATCCAATAAACATGTGATAGAGTCATTCAAGGATATAAAGCAAGTATGCTACTCTAATTGTAGGAAAACTGTTGATTTCGAGGTAAATAATAAGGAAAACCTTTTGTTTCATTCTCCTGCCTCTCCAAGGCAGTGTTGAACTTCAGGAAGTTAGAGATATGAGCACCAACCCCATCCTCAGGTCATAGGGCCCATAGCAAATTCAAATCTTATACTTTTGAAAATGTCCTAGCAGAACCTAGAGATGATGGTATGTGCCAAACCACCAAATTATGTTTAACATAGTAAAAATTTTATGAGCACTTACCCTATATTCCCATAGTGCCTTGTATCGCGTTTGAAGCAACAGTGATTCAGTACTGTACTGAAGCTGACTTCTACAATGACATAAGGGTCAACTGTTAAATTTTCAGGAGTTTGGGAGCTGATAAAACACAGTCATTCTTAAAAATTAAATTATATAAAGTTAGGGCTTTCCTGATAACTCAGTTGGTAAAGAATCTGCTTGCAATGCGGGGAGACCCCAATTCAATTCCTGGGTTGGGAAGATCCTCTGGGGAAGGGATAGGCAACACACTCCAGTATTCTGGCTTGGAGAATTCCATGGACTGTATAGTCCATGGAGTTGCAAATAGTTATATTGTGTTGAAGCTAACTTTTACAATGACGTAAGGGTCAACTGCTAAATTTTTAGGAGTTTGTGAACTGATTAAACACAGTCACTCTTAAAAAATTAAATTATATAAACTGAGTTAAGTAAGATGCATTGGGCTTTCCTGGTTACTCAGACAGTAAAGAATCCACATGCAATGTGGGATACCAGGGTTCTATCCCTGAGTTGGGAAGATCCCCCTGAGGGGTATATGACAACCCCCTCCAGTATTCTTGCCTGCAGAATACTGTGAACAGAAGAAGCCTGGAGGGCTACAGTCCATGGGGTCACAGAGTCGAACATGACTGAGGGACTAAGCACAGTGCAGCACAAGATATGTTAGTAAAAGGACACTCAAAAATCACCATCTCCTAATCATTTTTCTATATTTTATTATTCTCTATGTTGCTCCTGTTTAGTTGCTCAGTCATGTCTAACTCTTTTGGGACCTCATGGACTGTAGCCAGCAAGGTTCCTCTGTTCATGAGGAACTCCAGGCAGGAGTTCTGGAGTCAGTTGCCTTTTCCTACTCTACAGAATTTTCCTGACCTAGGGATTGAACCCACATCTCCTGCACATTTTTGCATTGCAGGCAGATTCTTTACTGCCGAGCCACCAGTGAAGTCCATTATTCTCCACATTTGAATGCTGTTTACATCCAATGGTTCTCTATAGTGGCAATAATGCTATTCCACTGCTTGTCACCTCCTGACTTTGCATTGAGGAACATTATATTTGTAGTTTGAAATCAGCTATGGTGGGAAAGTTTGCATCATGTAAACTGTCAAATACTACAAATGAGGATATGACTTCTTTTTAGATAATTTTTAGATTTAAGAAAGTCATACAAAAATACAGATTAAACTTGAAAGTCATGTCTGTAACTGTTACACAGTAAGTACAGTTGACCATTGAACACATGGAGACTAGGTGACCCACTGCACAGAGGTGAAAAATCCATGTGTAATTTTACAGTCAATCCTGAGTGCCCAGTTCTGCATCCACAGATTCAACCAACCATAACTAAATATGTCTATTAGTAATAAAAATTCTAGTGTAAGTGGACTCCTAGAGTTGAAATCCTTGTTGTTCAAGTATCAACTGTAATACAAAAGGAGAAAATATTCTTTCAGTATTCAAAGCTATTATCCAAGTTAGAAAAGAAGTCACTTAGGCTTCCTCAGTGGCTCACTTGTAAAGAATCTCCCTGCAATGTAGAAGACTCAAGTTTAATTCCTGGGTTAGGAAGATACCCCTGGATTAGGAAATAGCATTCAACATCGCTATTCTTGCTTGGGAAAGCTCACGGACAGAGGAGCCTGATGGGCTAGAGTCCATGTTGTCACAAAAGATCAAGCATGACTTAACAACTAAGAAACAATACTAAAAGATGTCATTTATGTCATTGAAAACAAGTAAGTAAAGTCCCAATGTACATTTGCCTTGTTTCACTTTGATCTTATTCATTAATGTAAACAAAATATCAACCAATGTTCATGTTAGAAATACACTTAAGTAATGATACAGCCCAAGTAGTCAAGGTACTTAACTTTAGAAACAGAAATGTATAATTAGAATACAATGTGACCAGCTTTACAGATGGAGAAATGAACTAAACTGAGCTTTGAAGTCTATCAGGAAAGAAGTAGATGAAAGAAGGCAAGTAAAGTGACTCATAAGATGGGTAGTAAATTTTTGATTTGCAAAGGAGAGAAGAAATTTGCAAGCACATTCAAGACGTAAGTAATTCAGTTTGGGGAGAATACATATTAGTAAAAAATTATAATATGCATATATGGCATGAAAGAATAAAAGATCATTAGGGAACCATGGGAAGCCTGGGGGACAGATATAACATTTCAGAATACTTAACATGATCTTCAGGATGGAGAACAGTTTAGAGGCAAAAATAGAGGCAGCAATACCAGGAAAAAGGCCATGATCATATTCTAAACCATTATTCCAAAGAAACCGTAATGAGGGCTAGAACTAAGGTTGTAGTAGTGAAATGTAGCGGAAAATAAGGATGCAAGGAGCACTATGAAAATTAAAGGATTTGGCAACTTACTGGTCCATCAGTTTATACAAATTTACATAAATGAAGTTTAATGTCTGAAATTTCTCTAGACATGCCAGTGGCTCCACATTTGCCCATGAGTTCACCAAAGCCCGACTGATGTTTCATTTATAATAGAACTCAGGTGTCTGCTCCTTGTGCAAACACAGTGACTCCATAAACTTTGGGATGGCCTTGATCAATTATACCCCATCCTTTTTATGAAGTAGAATGCTTGCTTAGCCGTTAGGCTCAAAAAGAGCAGTTCCTCTGTGTTTTCTAGAAGATTGCATCGATTTAGTTTATAGCTTAACCTGAAAAGCATATACAAGCACATCCTGTGAGCATCTACAGTGCTGCTGACAAGCACCATCGGGGTTTTGAGATGGAGTTTATATTGTATTTTATATTGGCTCATGTCTCCTAAAATGTAATTGGCATATCTTTTGACAAATGAACTGACGTGTCATCTAACTTTGTTAAAATTCCATGACAATAGCTCACAGTTCTGCTTATTTTACAAGTAATACACATAGTAATTTTTATTTTTTTATTTTTATTTTTTTTCTTACAAGATAGTATACATGTTTCAATGCCATCTCCCAAATCATCCCCCCCTCTCCCTCTCCCTCAGAGTCCAAAAGTCCGTTCTATACCTCTGTGTCTCTTTTGTTGTCTCACATAGAGGGTCATCATTACTATCCTTCTAAATTCCATATATATGTGTCAGTATACTGTATTGGTGTTTTTCTTTCTGGCTTACTTCACTCTGTATAATCAGCTCCAATTTCATCCATCTCATTAGAACTGAGTCGAATTTATTCTTTTTAAGGGCTGAGTAGTACTCCATTGTGTATATGTACCACAGCTTTCTTATCCATTCATCTGCTGATGGACATCTAGGTTGTTTCCATGTCCTGGCTATTATAAACAGCCCTGCAATGAACATTGGCGTACATGTGTCTCTTTCAGTTCTGGTTTCCTCGGTGTGTATGCCCAGCAGGGGTTGCTGGGTCAAAAGGCAGTTCTATTTGCAATTTTTAAAGGAATCTCCACACTGTTTTCCATAGTGGCTGTACTAGTTTGCATTCCCACCAGCAGTGTAAGAGGGTTCCCTTTTCTCCACATCCTCTCCAGCATTTATTGCTTGTAGACTTTTGGATCGCAGCCATTCTGACTGGTGTGAGATGGTACCTCATTTTGGTCTTGATTTGCGTTTCTCTGATAATAAGTGATGTTGAGCATCTTTTCATGTGTTTGTTAGCCATCCGTATGTCTTCTTTGGAGAAATGCCTATTTAGTTCTTTGGCCCATTTTTTGATTGGTTCGTTTATTTTTCTGGAGTTGAGCTGCATAAGTTGCTTGTATAGATCAATGGAACAAAATACACATAGTAATTTTTAAATAACTAAATTGTAGATCTTTTGAATAAAAATCTAACTGTAACAATCAAGGGTTGACTTTTTTCTTCATAAAATAAAACCAGTTAATTTTATTTTTTTCTCTATAGATTGAGGAAATCATGAAGTTTAAACACAGCTATAAATAATCCTTTTATATCTTAGTACAGGTTATATAATTTATTTATCATCTCTTATAGCTTCTTTTGATTCTTTCATGAAAGGTGTAGTTTTCTTACAGAATTATATGTTACTCTGATAAGAAGCCACAAATTTAATGTAAACCAGTTCGTCTTCCATCAGAGCTGAGATATCCTAACATATGGAGAAAAGAGGGCTCATCAGACAGATTCAATTCAGCTCAGCCATTGCAAAGAGATAACTGAAGAACTGCAGATCATGATGGCAATACTGAAATGCAAAAACAAAGTGCTACAGATACAATATCCCAGGGAAATTACAATTAAACCAAGTTCAAAAAAAATTCTTTTTGAATATTCACCTGGGATGAAAAGATTGTTCTAAGAGTTACAATAAGCCAAAGCCTTTGACTGTGTGGATCACAATAAATTGTGGAAAATTCTGAAAGATATGGGAATACCAGACCACCTGATCTGCCTCTTGAGAAATCTGTATGCAGATCAGGAAGCATCAGTTAGAACTGGACGTGGAACAACAGACTGGCTCCAAATAGGAAAAGGAGTACATCAAGGCTGTATACTGTCACCCTGCTTATTTAACTTATATGCAGTGTACATCATGAGAAATGCTAGACTGGAAGAAACACAAGCTGGAATCAAGATTGCTGGGAGAAACATCAATAACCTCAGATGACACCACCCTTATGGCAGAAAGTGAAGAGAAACTAAAAAGCCTCTTGATGAAAGTGAAAGTGGAGAGTCAAAAGTTAGCTTAAAGCTCAACATTGAGAAAATGAAGATCATGGCATCCGGTCCCATCACTTCATGGGAAATAGATGGGGAAACAGTGTCAGACATTATTTTGGGGGCTCCAAAATCACAGCAGATTGTGACTGCAGCCATGAAATTAGAAGTGGCTTACTCCTTGGAAGAAAAGTTATGACCAACCTAGATAGCATATTCAAAAGCAGAGACATTAGTTTGCCGACTAAGGTCCATCTTGTCAAGGCTATGAATGGTTTTTCCTGTGGTCATGTATGGATGTGAGAGTTGGACTGTGAAGAAAGCTGAGCACTGAAGAATTGATGCTTTTGAACTGTGGTGTTGGAGAAGACTCTTGAGAGTCCCTTGGACTGCAAGGAGGTCCAACCAGTCCACCCTAAAGGAGATCAACCCTGGGATTTCTTTGGAAGGAATGATGCTAAAGCTGAAACTCCAGTACTTTGGCCACCTCGTGTGAAGTGTTGACTCACTGGAAAAGACTTTGATGCTGGGAGGATTAGGGGCAGGAGGAGACGGGGATGACAGAGGATGAGATGGCTGGATGGCATCACGGACTCGATGGACGTGAGTCTGAGTGAACTCCGGGAGCTGACGATGGACAGGGAGGCTTGCCGTGCTGCGATTCATGGGGTCGCAAAGGGTTGGACACCAGTGAGCAACTGAACTGAACTGACTGACTGCATTTCAGACTCTTGTTGACTATGAGGGCTATTCCATTTCTTCTAAGGGATTCTTGCCCACCATAGTAGATATTATGGTATCTGAATTAAATTTGCCCTTTCCTGTCCATTTTATTCCATTGATTCCTAAAATGTTGATGTTCACTCTTGCCATTTTCTATTTGACCACTTCCAGTTTATCTTGATTCATGGACCTAACATTCCAGGTTCCTATGCAATATTGTTTTTTATAGCATTGGGCTTTACTTTCACCCCCAGACACATCCACAACTGGGCATGATTTTCTCTTTGACCCAGCTTCTTTATTCCTTCTGGAGCCACTTTTCTGCTCTTCTCCAAAGGCATATTCGTCACCTACCAACCTGGAGGATTTATCTTTCAATGTCATATCTTTTTGCTTATTCATGCTGTTCATGGAGTTCTCAAGGCAAGAACACTGTGATTTGCCATTTCCTTCTCCAGTGGGCCACACTTTGTCAGAACTCCCCACCATGACCTGTCCATACTGGATGGCCCCTACACAACATGGTTCATAGTTTCATTAAGTTACACAAACCTATGATCCATGTGATCATTTTTATCATTTTAGTTTTTCTGTGAATGTGGTTTTCATTCTGTCTACCCTCTGATGGATGAGGATAAGAGGCTTGTGTAAGCTTCCTGATAGGAGGGACAGGCTATAGGAAAACTGAGTGCTTGCTCTGGTGGGCAGGACTATGCTCAGTAAATCTTTAATCCAATTTTCTGTTGATCACGTTGAGGGTGGTGGTGGGGGGAGCTGTGTTCACTCCTTGTTATTTGGCTTGAGGCCAGAATATGGTAGGAGTGATGATTATCTCCTCCAAAAAGACTTATATAGCATGCCACAACTCCCAAGACTGCTGCTGTCAGTGCCCCTGATCCAGTGGCAGGCCACTATCAACACATGCATCTGCCAGAGACTCCCAAACACTCACAGGCAAGTCTGGCTCAGTCTCTTGTGTGGTCACTGCTACTTTCTCCTGGGTCCTTATGCACCCAAAGTTCCCCCCTCCCCCGCTCCAAGAATCTGTTTCCCCAGTCCTGTGGAAGCTGTATAATCAAATCCCATGGACCTTCAAAGTAAGATTCCCAGGGGATTCTCAGGTTGGAAAGTCTATTGTCAGGCCTAGAACTTTTGCAACAGTGAGAGAACTTATTTGGTATAATTGTTCTTCAGTTTGTGGCTTATCCTCCCAGTGGCTCTATAGTGTGGCTAATGGTGACCTACTCCCAGAGGACTTGTGCTAAACTGTGCACCACAGGACTGCTGCTGCAAAGCCCTTGTCCCCATGATTTGCTGGGGATCTTCAAGCACTTGCAGGCAGGTCTGACTCAATCTCTTGTGGGAGGTCACTTTTCCTTTCCCTGGGTCCTGGTGCTCACAAGGTTCTATTTGTGCCCTCCCCAAGGATCTCTGGCAGATATGAGTATTGATGTCCAATGGGATTGCACTCTTCTTATTGCCTTACTGCTGTATCTCCTTTGCCCTTGCATGTGGGGAGTTGTGCCTTTTTAGTGGGTTCCAATAGAATGTGGTCCACTGGAGAAAGGAATGGCAAACTACTTCATTATTCTTTCCTTGAGAACCCCAAGAACAGTGTGAAAAGGCAAAATTATAGGATACTGAAAGAGGAAGTCCCCAGGTCAGTAGGTGCCCAATATGCTACTGGAGATCAGTGGGAAAATAACTCCAGAAAGAATGAAGGGATAGAGCCAGAGCAAAAACATACCCAGCTGTGGCTGTGACTGGTGATAAAAGCAACGTCTGATGCTGTAAAGAGCAATCTTGCATAGGAACCTGGAATCTCAGGCCCATGAATCAAGGCAAATTGGCAGTGGTCAAACAAGAGATGGCAAGGCTGAACGTTGACATTCTAGGAATCTGCGAACTAAAATGGACTGGAATGGGTGAATTTAACTCAGATGACCATTATATTTACTACCATGGGCAGGAATCTCTTCGAAGAAATGGAGTAACCATCATGGTCAACAAAAGAGTCTGAAATGCAGTACTTGGATGCAATCTCAAAAACAACAGAATGCCCTCTGTTCGTTTCCAAGGCAAACCATTCAATATCACAGTTATCCAAGTCTATGCCCAAACCAGTAACACTGAATAAGCTGAAGTTGAACGGTTCTATGAGACCTACAAGACCTTTTAGAACTAACATTCAAAAAAGATGTACTTTAATTATAGGGGACTGGAATGCAAAAGTAAGAAGTCAAGAAACACCTGTAGTAACAGGCACATTTGGCCTTGGAGTACAGAATGAAGCAGAGAAAAGGCTAATAGAGTTTTGCCAAGAGAAGGCACTGGTCATAGAAAACACCTTCTTCCAACAACCCAAGAGAAGACTTTACACATGGACATCACCAGATGGTCAACACCAAAATCAGACTGATTATATCCTTTGCAGCCAAAGATGGAGAAGCTCTATACAGTCAACAAAAACAAGACCAGGAGCTGACTGTGGCTCAGATCATGAACTCCTTATTGCCAAATTCAGACTGAAATTGAAGAAAGTAGGGAAAACCACTAACCATTCAGGTACGACCTAAAACAAATCCCTTATGATTATACAGTGGAAGTGATAAAGAGATTTAAGGGTCTAGATCTGATAGATAGAGTGCCTGATGAACTATGGATGGAGGTTCGTGACACTGTACAGGAGACAGGGATCAAGACCATCCTCATGGAAAAGAAATGCAAAAGAAAGCAAAATGGCTGTCTGGGGAGGCCTTACAAATAGCTGTGAAGAGAAGAGAAGTGAAAAGCAAGAAGAAAAGGAAAGATATAAATGTATGAATGCAGAGTTCCAAAGAATAGCAAGAAGAGATAAGAAAGCCTTCCTCAGTGATCAATGCAAAGAAATAGAGGAAAACAACAGAATGGGAAAGACTAGAGATCTCTTCAAGAAAATTAGAGATACTGAGGGAACATTTCATGCAAAGATGAGCTTGATAAAGGACAGAAATGGTATAGACCTAACAGAAGCAGAAGATATTAAGAAGAGGTGGCAAGAATACAAAGAAGAACTGTACAAAAAGATCTTCATGACCAAGATAATCACGATGGTGTGATCATTCACCTAGAGCCAGAGATCCTGGAATGTGAAGTCAAGTGGGCCTTAGAAAGCATCACTACAAACAAAGCTAGTGGAGGCGATGGAATTCCAGTTGAGTTCTTTTAAATCCTGAAAAATGATGCTGTGAAAGTGCTGCACTCAATATGCCAGCAAATTTGGAAAACTCAGCAGTGGCCACAGGACTGGAAAAGGGCAGTTTTCATTCCAATCCCAAAGAAAGGCAATGCCAAGGAATGCCCTAACTACCACACAATTGCACTCATCTCACACACTAGTAAACGAATGCTCAAAATTATCTGAGCCAGGCTTCAGCAATACATGAACCGTGAACTTCCAGATGTTTAAGTGGTTTTAGTAAAAGCAAAGGAATCAGAGATCAAATTGCCAATATCTGCTGGATCATGGAAAAAGCAAGAGAGTTCCAGAAAAACATCTATTTCTGCTTTATTTACTATGCCAAAGTCTTCGACTGTGTGGATCACAATAAACTGTGGAAAATTCTGAAAAGATGGGAATACCACACCATCTGACCTGCCTCTTGAGAAACCTATTTGCAGGTCAGGAAGCAACAGTTAGAACTGGACAGGGAACAACAGACTGGTTCCAAATAGGAAAAGGCTGTATACTGTCACCCTGCTTATTTAACTTATATACAAAGTACATCATGAGAAACGCTGGACTGGAAGAAACACAAGCTGGAATCAAAATTGCTGGGAGAAATATCAATAACCTCAGATATGCAGATGACACCACCCTTATGGCAGAAAGTGAAGAGGAGCTAAAAGCCTCTTGATGAAAGTGAAAGTGGAGAGTGAAAAAGTTGGCTTAAAGCTCAACATTCAGAAAATGAAGATCATGGCATCTGGTCCCATCACTTCATGGGAAATAGATGGGGAAACAGTGGAGACAGTGTCAGACTTTATTTTTGGGACTCCACAATCACTGCAGATGGTGACTGCAGCCATGAAATTAAGACACTTACTCCTTGGAAGAAATGTTATGATCAACCTAGATAGCATATTGAAAAGCAGAGATATTTCTTTGCCAAAAAGTCCGTATAGTCAAGGTTATGGTTTTTCCTGTGGTCATGTATGGATGTGAGAGTTGGACTGTGAAGAAAGCTGAGCACCAAAGAATTGATGCTTTTGAGCTGTGGTGTTGGAGAAGGCTCTTGAGAGTCCCTTGGACTGCAAGGAGATCCAATCGGTCCATTCTGAAGGAGATCAGCCCTGGGATTTCTTTGGAAGAAATAATGCTAAAGCTGAAACTCCAGTACTTTGGCCACCTCATGCAAAGGTTTGACTCATTGGAAAAGACTTTGGTGCTGGAGGGATTGGTGACAGGAGGAGAAGGAGACAACAGAGGATGAGATGGCTTGATGGCATCACTGACTCGATGGACGTGAGTCTGAGTGAACTCCAGGATATGGTGATGGACAGGGAGGCCTGGCGTGCTGCAATTCATGGGGTAGCAAAGGGTCAGACACCACTGAGTGACTGAACTGAACTAAACATCCTTTCAGTGATTGTTCAGCACTAGTTGTGATTTTGGTGTTATCACAGGAGAAGATTAGTGCATGTCCTTCTATTCCTCCATCTTGCTATTAAAAGATACTCTCAAGTACAGCTTCATGTTTAAAAGAGAGACTAGTGTGCAGCTTGCTCTTAAGCTCAGGTGGGAGGGAAGCACCAGGAGGGACCAATACTCGAATGTGGGCTGTGGAAATGGGGGCATTCATCTGGCCCTAACATTGACCTAGTATCCAGCTTTCCCCTGGTGCAGCAGTTTCCTGGCATTCAACTGTGTAGGAACTGCAGTTGATGTTGTAGGGATCAGAAAGAAAAATAAGAAGGTTACTAAAATGATCCATGTGAGCTAATCATGATGACCACAGTGCTTTAAAATATTCAAATTCTTTTGTACTCTTCCTTTCCAGAGGTGAACTTAGTTCACCTGCCCAAGTGTGGGACAGATTTAGTGTCTTATGTTTAATAAGTAACATGGTGGAAGTGACAGTTTGATTTCTGATATTAGGTTTCAAAAGAAATTGTGCCTTCCAGTCTCTGGAGGAGTGCTAGGTAAGATGTGAAAAGGACATAGAAGCCCTGCAGTGAGAAACTGCGGTTTCTCCTAAAATTCATGTAAATAAGAAATTTTGTAAGTAAGTTCTCCAGCCCCAGTCAAACCTTCAGATTACTGCAATCCTGGCTGACATCTTGACAGCAACCACACGAGACCTAGAGCCAGAATCACGAAACTAGGTCACTCCTAGGTTTCTGATCCACCAAAAATGTGAGGTAATAAATGTTTTTGAATCTTTAGGGTAAATCATTATGTTATAATAGATAACCAATATGGATAAAAACTGGGACCAGCTCAGGTACTTGTTGAGAGCAAAAGGAATATGGCATCAGTAGAAGTAGAATACAGTCATAAATAGCAGTTACAATAATGTGACCAAATACAGAAAAAAAGAATGTTATAGTTATGAGCATTTCTTCCCTATTTGATATACTTATGTATATATTGACCAAATATTCTTGTTTTATTCTTCTCTCCCATTTCAGTACCATCTGAAATGTAATGTTTAATAATATTTAAATTTATAGTCAAGATTTAAGTAACAGGAATTTAAATAGTTAAAGACTAAACAGTACCCAAACCCTAAAAGTGATCTTTGCCATCTTTGGGTTGCAAAGAGTTAGCGTGTTTCCATTTGTATGTGGAATAACTGCCTTATGTTAGGTGGGAGAATGATTTTGCTATTGTCTTTACTTCACAGTTAGTATTATTATGTTTTGAAGAGGTGTGCATGGGTATCAAGTTGTCAAGGTGTGTACTGTGGTGGCTTTGTAATATACAGTAACCAGCTTACAAATACTCAAGCTTCCTCTGGAATTTCCTTCAGCTTTTCTGATGGTGGGCTGGGCATATAATTTGCTCTGTCATAAAGGATGCCAGCTTTTCTTGCAGGATACTTATATTATCAAGGTTGGAGGCAGCAGGAGCAGACCTGGATACCTTTTCATCCTTGTGAAGTCTCTCGGGCTTACCAATTTCATATATCTCTTGCCTTCCTGTCTACTGACAAAAGACTTCAAGTTATTTTTCAGATGCAAAGACAACAGCTTTAGAGAGACTGTTTAACCAGTTATCTCAACTGAGTAAGATCTAATTCCAGGAATAGATCTTTGTCTTTCATACACACACACACACACACACACACACACACACACACACACACACTTCCTGACCTCACACTCACACTCCCCTAGTGTGTTGTCTCTGATTGAATTCTGACAGTGGTGTTAAATAGAGAAGTGGTGAGAATTGGTTGGGTTTATAATATAGTTTGAAGGTAGAACCAATGGTCCTTACCAGGGGTTTTGATCTGGGGATTGAAAGAACATGAGAAATCAAGGATTACCCTTATGTTCTTGATCTAAGGTACTAGGTGAAATTGGAAAGGCTGGGAATAAGGAGAGGAGAGACTATGTCAGAAGTTCTACTTTAAAAACTTTAAGTTTGAGATTAGAAATTCAAGTGAGAAAGTGTTAAGCAAATAAATGGATAAATAAGTGTATCTCAGGAAAGCAGTTCAAATTGGAGACAAAGACTTAGGAGTCATAATTATGTGCATAATATTTAAAACAATGGAGGTAGATTCACTTTCTTAGGGAGATAGTGGAAATCAAGAATAGAAGAGAGATAAGAAAAGAGGTCTCCAACATTTAGAGGTAAATCAGAACTGGTTACAATAAGGGAGATTGGAAAAGAGCCATCAGTAGGTAGAAGGAAATGTGAGTGTGACATAAGAGCCAACACCAAAAGTACTTCAAAAAAGAGTTTAAAATGCACCTTAGAGTTGCTAGTGTCCTTAGAATCTTGGGAGGCATTCTGGAAAACCCAACAGCTTCTTTGCTTCTGTATTTCAATTATCTGGAATCAGGAGTGGATCCAGAACCTGCATATTCCTCAATTTCCTTTCCTTCTAGTAACATTCATGACTACCACTGTAATCGCATTACACTGTTTATCTCTGTTTTCTAGAAGCCCAGAATTCCCAGGTCATTCTCCTCTCATCCTCTGAAATCTCATCTAAGACTTAAGACCTCCCTGCTATTCTCATCAAACTTGAACATCAACTCTTTTTACTCAACAACTCCTGAAACATTCCTACCATACCCTCCAGAATCCAGTCACTCACCAGCAAAATTTTCCATTTCTTCAACATCATCTCTAAATATGCTCTCCTTGCTCAATTAAAACTTGGCTGGATTTCCTCTGAGGTCTCTGCTTCCCCTTCAGTGGTAGCATTTTCTCTCTCACATTCCACATACCATAGGGTATGAATATGTGTTACTTTGTCACTTCCAAAGTGAAATTACCACTGTGAATGGCATATTAGACTATGCCACTTGCAGTCATTTATTAACACTTTATCTCACTCATTTACTTTTTAAAAAAATAAATTTATTTATTTTAATTGGAGGTTAATTACCTTACAATATTGTATTGGTTTTGCCATACATCAACATGAATCTGCCATAGGTATACACGTGTTCCCCATCCTGAACCCCCTCCCTCCTCCCTCTATGTACCATCCCTCTGGGTCGTCTCAGTGCACCAGCCCCAAGCAGCCTGTATCATTTACCGAACCTGGACTGGCAATTCATTTCATATATGATATTATACATGTTTCAATGTCATTCTCCCAAATCATCCCACCCTCCCTCTCTCCAACAGTCCAAAAGACTGTTCTATACATCTGTGTCTCTTTTGCTGTCTCGTATACAGGGTTATTGTTACCCTCTTTCTAAATTCCATATATATGCATTAGTATACTGTATTGGTGTTTTTCTTTCTGGCTTGCTTCACTCTGTATAATCAGCTCCAGTTTCATCCACATCATTAGAACTGATTCAAATGTATTCTTTTTAATGGCTGAGTAATACTCCATTGTGTATATGTACCACAGCTTTCTTATCCATTCATCTGCTGATGGACATGTAGGTTGCTTCCATGTTCCTGGCTATTATAAACACCACTCATTTACTTTTAAATTTGAGCTCTTTCCAAAACCACTCCTATCACAGTTTTGGGGGATGCTATTTTTCGTAAAGGTAATTCTCTCAAGATTTTGGAATGTCAGTTGCTGAATTACCTTACTTCAATAATCCTGTACTCCCCTCCCCCATATCTTAGTAATCTACTTTCATAGTTATATCTTATTATTACCGATAACTTCAAATTCTCCATTAACTAAATTTCAAGGACCTTTAGTTCTAGTTCACCCTCTAAGTTACTCCACATCCAACTGTCTTTTAATTCACAGTTTCTATATCCATTGATCTCAAAATTGTTTCACTGTCCCTTTGCCCATCATGACTTCTCTATCACCCTTACTCAGTTTAAACTCCATAGCTCATCATTAAACACCGGCTTTTGCATAGATTCTCATCTCTCTGGCACCTCTCTGTATTTATCACTTGTTGTTCAGTTTTAAAGTTGTGTCCACCTCTTTGCAACCTGATGGACTATGGCACACCAGGCTTCTCTGCCTTTCATTATCTTCTAGATTATTTATCTCCTGGAGTATTTATCACACTATGTAGTGAAATCCTGGCCTTTGTTAAATACAGTCTTCCATCTATCTTGTATCTGTTCACCAATATATTCCCCAATGGTCAAAGAAAGTCATAAACATGATTGCTATGGACTGAATGTTTGCATCTTGCCAAATTCATATGTTAAAACTGAATCTCCAATGTGATTGTATTTAGGAGTTGGGCTTTTGGAAGTTGATTAGGTCATGAGGGTGAAACCATCATAAATATGATGAGTTTTCTTATAGAAGATGCCCTTTCCCTATGCGAGGACACAGTAAAAAGATGATCACCTGTGAACCAGAAAGTGGGCCCTCATTAAACACCCAATCTGCCTGTGTCTTGATCATAGACTTCTCAGGCCTCAACACTGAAAGATAAATTTCTGTTGTTTGTAAGATCTAGTTTATGGTATTTTGTTATGGCAACTTGAGTTGACTTAAGAAAACAATGCTAATTGAACTTTAAATTTATAACTACTAATTTCAAATAAACACTTAGTATGGCTCTGCTATCTTAATATATATTTCTAGTTCTTTTATTCATCTACACTTCTACATAACAATTGTGTGTTATACTCTTAAGCCTTCAATATCCTCCCTCTCTTAAATTTCAGCTGATAGCCTTGTTCCCATTTCACTCAGAAAGGATATAGAAGAAAAAAAAAAAATTCCAAGTGCACTCAACACCGCAGCTAACTACATGCCTGCATTTGTGCCCATTTTTATGCCTTCCTGCCTGTTATTATGGATTAATTTACCCTTCTGGTTGGGACTAGCCCCTTCATCTATATGCTATGTCTCATATCCTTTCGCTGACCCCAAAACTTATTAATTCCCTCTTCTCTCATGGATCATCAATTTTGCCATCTCTGTTTAATCATAATCTTAATTTTCACAGACTCATATCTCCTATCTGGAATAAAGCTTTTTATGACCCTAATCTCTCTTCCAGTGACTTCTCCATTTCTCTGTTCACATCTATAGCAAACACTTAAAAATATTTGTCTATATTTGCTATCTCTAATTCCTCTTCTTCTGTTCTCTCTTGCATTCACACAATTTAGGTGTTTCCCTCTCTCTTACCTATTGAATCTACTCTCATCAAAGTTGCCATTCATGTCTTTGATGTTCTGATGTCCAATGGTTAATTTATAGTCCATGTCTTACTGGGTCTGTCAGCTGCCTTATGTATAGTCGTCTTCTTAAACTCTATTCCCTCTTAGCTTTTAGAATGCCACACTTAAATCTTTCTCTTTGGCCTGCCTTACTGACTGCCCCTTCTTAGTTATTTTGCTTGTTTGTTTGATTGGTTGTTGTATTGGTTCTTCCTCATTGTTCTGATTTCTAAACATTGGAATGCCCCAAGACTCAGATCCCTGGTCAGGATATTAAGATACTGCATGGCATCTGGTCCTATCACTTCAGGGCAAATAGATGGGGAAACAATGAAAACAGTGACATACTTTATTTTCTTGGGCTCCAGAATCCCTGTGGATGGTGACTGCAGCCATGAAATTAAAAGACACTTGCTCCTTGGAAAAAGTGAAAGTGAAAGTTTCTCAGTCATATCTGACTCTTTGAGACCCTGTGGACTATACAGTCCATGGAATTCTTTAGGCTAGAATACTGGAGTGGATATCCTGTCCCTTCTCCAGGGGATCTTTCCAACCCAGGGATCAAACCCAGGTGTCCCACATTGCAGGTGATTCTTTACCAGCTGAGCCATGAGGGGAGCCCTTGGAAGAAAAGGCTATGGCAAACATAGACAGTGTACTAAAAGGAGAGAAATCACTTTGCCAACAAAGATCCGTATAGTCAAAGCTATGGTTTTTCCCGTAGTCATGTATGGATGTGAGAGTTGAAACATTAAGGCTGAGCATTAAAACACTGATGCTTTTGAATTATGGTATTAGAGAAGACTCTTGAGAGGACTTCTTGGATGAGTCCCTTGGATGCAAAGAGATCAAACAAGTCAATCATAAAGGAAATCAATTCCAAATATTCATTGGAAGGACTGATGCCAAAGCTGAAGCTCCAATACTTTGGCCAACAGATACGAAGACTGACTTATTAGAAAAGACACTCATGCTGGGAAAGATTGAAGGCAGGAGGAGAAGGGGATGACAGAGGATGAGATGGTTTGATGGCATCGCCAACTCAGTGGACATGAATTTAAAGCAAGCTTTGTTATATGGTGAAAGACAAGGAAGCCTGATGCGCTGCAGTCCATGGGGTCAAAAAGAGTCAGACATGACTGACTGATTGAATGACAGCAAGGATATCTAGTAAAAATTGACCTTAGCTTTTGTTCTCAACAGAGCTGCGATGTTTGTGACTAGAGTCTTACCGCTTGAGGACTTTAGCACTCAGAGTATTAGACAGTTTAACTGGATTCCTCTTAGCTTCCTCACTCCATGGCTGCCATCCCCACTTTCATCATTAGCAGCATTATTATTATATTATCTAGGGTTTTCTCCCCCTTTCGGCCTTGCAGCACAATTTGAAGATCCTGACCAGCGATCAAACTTATGCCCCGTGCCACCACAGAGCCATTGTTTTAATTTCTACTTTAAAAAGAACTTGCACTTTATTTGGAGTAAGATGGATTTTTTTTTTTTAACATAAGTATATGGTGTCATGAGAGTGCCAGCACTGTTTTGTCTCCATGAACAAACCTTGAGGATGAACGTTTCTAAACTTCCCTGTAAGTGCATTATGTAAAAGTCTGGACCTGCTCAAAAACCTGTTCATCTCAAAGTACTCAGTATACTGAGATCCTTTCTTTTCCTTTCCTATCAGCCTCAGCAGCACTTTAATTGTTTATTAGAGCAGTTATTTACTCAGAATGTTAATGGAGAGGACTAGCACACTCATCTGTTAAATTACAACGACAATTTAGAAATTTGGTGCCACCTTAATCTTAGAGCTTGGTCTGCTAATAAAGGAAACACAGAGTCAAGGTGATTTTCAGATCATTTTAACAGGATAACTAATATAAAGGGATGAGAATTTCTATCCTGGACTGCTTTTCATTTCAAAGTTGATGAGGACACTGCTCTGTTGCACAAAAGACAGAAAATTTATAAGGGTATGCAAGGCAGATTACTGTGTGACAAATTTTTCATTTGTACCATAAACGAAGAATGAGAAACATTTACTACCCATTTCAAAGATAACTATACATGAAAAGAGACTGTGGAGTAGGAGCAGGCACAATTAAATTTCAATCTTTAAAATTGCATTTTAGACATTTCTGTATATGGCTTTTTGCTCTTAATTTTTTTATTTTCTTATTAAAATTTATAAAACTCCTACCTCCTTTGATGAACAAGTCACTGAAGAGTAGCAAGCAAGGCATCATAGCTTCCAACTTTATCATAGATTCTGGACTAAATGTCATCCCAGTATTTCAGTGTAGCAGTCATTAGTATGAGTTGATGTTCTTATCTTTGTAACTTGCATACACTACAATACAAAGCCCTGATAAAAATCTGTAAGCCTGCATAAGATGAATTATTATCCTGGGTATTG
Organism: Nanger dama; assembly: GCA_917880005.1. NCBI lineage: Eukaryota > Metazoa > Chordata > Mammalia > Artiodactyla > Bovidae > Nanger > Nanger dama. The sequence continues at coordinate 19,614,825 of CAKJTW010000014.1, forward strand.
GCAGAAAGTTCAATTTGGAAATGTAAAATAAACTGTCTGAAATTTTAGTGACCATGTACTATTAGTATAGTGGATTAGTATAATGGTTCCAGATATTTTGTCATGTGCTCAGAAGATGAGATTTAACATAAAGTTTCTGTTAGGGACATCAAGGGACATTTAGAAAACTGAATGTTTATCTCCTTTGATGTGAAACTCTAACATCAACTAGATCCAACCATGCCTTAGTGTTCAACTCAGGTCAGCAGTTAGTAATTCCTTCTTATTTAGGTAATATTGATCACAATGTTTCAATTTTTGCCCTCCTTTACTTCTCATATAAGGGCCCTTATATTTTCTAAGTATTGTTTTAATTTCTTTATTTGTGTGCATGTGTATGTATATATATGTGATCTATGTATATATATGAGTGTGTATATACATATATCATAGTTAACTCTTTCAACTACTTTCAAAGTATATTATTATTCAATAAAGAGGTATGTCATTAATATATAGGAGTCATTTTAGTTAAACTGATAGAAGGATTATTTTTTTCAGACTTAAAGTTGACTTTTTCATATTTACAGTAACTCTTTAGCATAATAAATATTTGTGCACATTCAAAGATGCTAAAGTAATCATGTGTGATAAACATTAATCATTGGGGACTTAACAAATGTACTCAGGGTCCTTTGAGACTCTGTTGTTCCATTTTTATTGGTGTGAATTAGACATGAAATTGTAAGCACGATTATGATGCATTGATATAAGGCAGGCATTGTAAGTAGATAGCTCACAGTGATGTTTTATTTTGCCAACATGATATTTTAACACTATTTGATTTGCCAGCACTTAAAGATTGACAGTTTCTTACAGAAATTTTGGATTTTCTGCTTTGTTTTGAAATATTGGGGATCTGGGTTCACTTGATCTATATTCAGTGGTAAGCTAGTAGATGTGTAACATCTTGCTCTCTCTGAGGAAATTATAATTTGTATCATTTACAGATTTCTGTGATATAAATACTTCTACCATGGTTGATTTCAAGCTACCAATGTGACATTACTCAAATGGAGTTGAGAAGGGATGCATGCAATCTGTTCTTGCAAACTAGTTTGAGCCAGCTCACACATTTACATTTCTCCTCAGCACAACTGGCTAAAGCTGTTAGTTGACCCCTTTAGATGAGGCACAGTCTCTTTAGTTCTTCCCTCCGGCAACTGTATTGCTTATTTAGGTGACCTGCTAACTCAGTAACTCAGAGGGGTTATGTTTGTATCTGTGACCTCTGGCAGAATAAATAATTATGTTGAGAATTAAGGCCTGGGACCCTGGAAAATGAAAGAAGCTCAAAGTTATTTAAGGAGGCATCGTGTAGTTCAGGCTTTTGGTTGAAAAGAGCTGACAATTATGAGAATACGATAAATCAAAGACAAGAGAAGTAGATAAAAGCATTGTGCTGATCAATATCTGTGCATTTGTAGCTCCAGTCATTTTCTGGAGAATGTGGCCTCTACAGAAACTAGGACACAAAAATGTTAGAGCAGTGATGGTGGCACTCTTAGGATTACAATGTTGGATCATTAGAAGTAAGTTGGATTGGGAGGCAGCCTCCCGGGCTGTCTATGTAGGCTGGTGGCCTGAGAAAAATCTAGTGATTTGGGCCTCATGGCTGCTCGGGGCCTCTGGGAAGGCCAGATAGCTGCCTAATCTTTAAGACTTACCATACCTACTCTGGTCCTCAGTATCAGAGAAGGCAATGGCACCCCACTCCAGTACTCTTGCCTGGAAACTCCCATGGATGGAGGAGCCTGGTAGGCTGCAGTCCATAGGGTCACTAGGAGTCGGACATGACTGAGCGACTTCACTTTCACTTTTCACTTTCATGCATTGGAGAAGGAAATGGCAACCCACTCCAGTGTTCTTGCCTTGAGAATCCCAGGGACGGTGGAGCCTGGTGGGCTGCCATCTATGGGGTCGCACAGAGTCGAACACGACTGAAGTGAATTAGCAGTAGCAGCATACCTACTCTGGTCCTCAGTATACTCTATTGATCTGCTTTCGTGAACCAGAGCAGAGCCTGCCCAGAAATGCCACATATGATCTTGAGGGTTGCACACTGCACAACTCTGGGGATTACATTTTCACAGAGCATGATTTGGATGATCCCTCCTCAACTGTTCAGTACATTAGCCTGTGCTCCATACTTGGGTGGAAATAAATGAAGACCAAACAAATAACAACAGCAAAAGGCTATTCATTCAGGTCTTACTATAGAAAGAGGATTAGCCATTTTAGCAAAGTCAAAGACAAGTAGAAAAGTGAAAAAACTTTATAGTGGGAAAAAGGGAGAGCTTCAGGTATGTCCTGATTGGAAGATGTTTCAGGAAGCCATGCTGCTGCTGCTGCCAAGTCGCATCAGGCGTGTCCGACTCTGTGCGACCCCAGAGATGGCAGCCCACCAGGCCGCCCCCGTCCCTGGGATTCTCCAGGCAAGAACACTGGAGTGGGTTGCCATTTCCCTCTCCAGTGCATGAAAGGGAAAAGTGAAAGTGAAGTCACTCAGTCATGTCCGACTCCTAGCAACCCCATGAACTGCAGCCTACCAGGCTCCTCCGTCCATGGGATTTCCCAGGCAAGAGCACTGGAATGGGGTGCCATTGCCTTCTCAGGAAGCCACAGGCAGGCTAATTAGAAGCAGAGTATCTTATGCGGTATATATTTGACTTTCTCTGACCGGTCCTAAATTGGAAGTGGGAATAGAAATCAGAGAAGCTGTCAGTTATTAGTCAAGTTCTTGTTATTTTGAGACAAATGTTGCAGAAGTTATTGTTTGCCTTTTTGGATTGTTATTAGAGCAATCTGGTCTCCTGCAAGTCTGACTTACAACAGACTGGCTTCCTAGGCTGATTATTGTATATAAAGGAGTAGTTTTCCTGGGCAGGTTGCTGTAGGTTGTGGGTCAGAGTTCTGATTTTACATATGGTTTGGCTGTTGTCTGTATATTCAGTCTCCCACCTAGTGGTCCAGACTAACTTTCTCGTTGACTGCCTTTTCTCTGTCAATCATTACTATTTCTGAGGGTAGCTTCACAATGAGTCTATCAATATCAGGTTTTCCAACAGTTAAAATAAGTTTTACAAAGGCATGTTTTAGGTGATATGATACTGTGATTTATTATTAAAAACATATGTTAGATTTTCATTGACTGTTTCTAGCACATCGCTCTCAAACCCTGGGAATTAGGTATTGAGAGCCATAATGGTGTCTTCTACTATGTAAACGAGATGACTTTTGGAAAGTATCTAAAGATGAGGGCTAGTTGCCTTCTGGTTGCCAGGGCAACCAACCATGTGACTAGAAAGTTAGGACTTTCAGTCTCACTCCCTCAACCTTCAGGCAACGGGGAGGTGCTGTAGATTAAATTCAACTGCCAAAGGACAATAATGTCTATGTAATTAATCCTACAGAAAAACCTGAAAAGATGGGGTTTGCTTGCTCTGGGTTGGTGAACATGTGGAGATGCAGGGAGAGTCGTGGTTTCCGAGAGCATGGAATCTGCTCATCTTTTCCCATATACCTTGCTCTATGCATTTCTTCCATCTTGCTATTTCTGAGTTGCATTCATTTTAAAATTAGTGGCTAATTTGATAAGTAAAATGCTTCTGTGAGTCCTGTGAGCTGCTCTAGCAAATTAATTGAACCCAAGAAGGGGATTGTTGAAATCTCTGGTCTATATCCTGTCAGTCAGAAGCAACAACCTGGACTTGTGATTGGCATCTGAAGTCAGGGGAGAGCAATCTTGCAGTATTGAGGCCTCAAACTGTGGGACCTGATTCAGTCTCCAGGTTGAGTGTCAAAGTTGAGCTGAATTGTAGACACACCACTGGCATCAGAGAATTGCTTAACGGCATGAACAAAGACTATATACATTGTAATTGGGTAGCAGAATCACAGTGGTGGAAATGAGAGATGGGTGGAGATGAAGTAGAATGGTCCACATCACACAGCTTCAAATGGAAGTAGGAATAAACTAAAGAGAAACACTGGACTCTCTGGCAGATCAGGGCCAAGAGACCTGGAACTTTTAATACTGACTCTCTTGTATTTTGGGGGCTTCCCCGGTAGTTTAGTAGTAAAGAATTTGCCTGCAATGCAGGAGCTACTGGAGACACAGGTTTTGTCCTTGGGTCAGGAGGATCCCCTGGAGAAGGGCATGGCAGCCCAATCCATTATTCTTGCCTGGAGAATCCCAAGGACAGAAGAGCCTGGGGGGCTATAGTCCATGGGGTTGCAAAGAGTCAGACATGATTGAAGTGACTTAGCACACACTGTTGTATTTGAAGGATGCCAGCATTTTAACTTAGATTTAGGGAAGGAGGAGGTTTCCATCTACAATGATAACTAATCTAAGTTGCCCATGCTGAAATACCCAAACCAAGTGAAAGGGTTAAATATATCTAGTATACTTAACTTCTATGGGTGCAAAAATTAAAGCCAAAGAGGTTGTTATAAAATACAGATAAAATACAGGTAGCTTATATGAAAATAGACTATAATAAAGCTTCTGCTAGTTATTCTTTTCTGTAGGTGACCTGCCCTCATGGATCAATTCTCTTTTTGGGTTTGACTTTCTCTTCAGTGATTATCCTCTTAATGGATCACAGCCTGGTCATGGTAAAGGGGCTTGCATAACTCAGTGAAGGTATGAACAATGCTATGCAGGGCCAGCCAAGAATGTCAGGTCATAGAAAAGAGTTTGATAAAATGTAGTGCACTGGAGGAGGGATAACAAAACATTCTAATATTCTTGCCACAAGAACTGCATGAACAGTATGAAAAGGCAAAAAGATAGGATACCAGAATATAAGCCATCAGGTCAGGAGTCTGATATGCTACTGGGGAAGAGAACAGGACAATTACTAATAGCTCAAGAAAGAATGAAGTGCCTGGGCCAAATTAGAAATGATGCTCAGTTGTAAATGTTTCCGGTGGTTAAAGCAAAGTCCTATGCTATAAAGAACAATATTGCATCAGAATGTGGAATGTTAGGTCCATGAATCAAAATAAAGTGGTCAAGCAGGAAATTCCTTATGGATTTCCTCAGTGGCTCAGTGGTAAAGCATCCACCTGTAAGGCATGGGACATGGGAGACTCACAGGTTAGAACTTTGGATCGGGAAGATCCCATGGAGAAGGAAATGGCAACCCACATAGTATTCTTGCCTGGAAACTCCCATGGACAAAGGAGCTTGGTGGGTAACAGTTCATGGGGTCAAAAAGAGTCAGAAACAACTGAGCACATATGCAAGCAGGAGATAAAAAGACTGAACATCTATGTCTTAGGAATCAGTGAACAAAAATGGACAGGAATGAGTGCATATAATTGAGATGATCATTATATCTACTACTGTAGGCAAGAATCCCTTAGAAGAAATGGAGTAGCCCTCATAGTCAACAAAAGAGTCTGTAATGCAGTACTTGGGTGCAATCTCAAAAACGATAAGATGGTCTAGGTTCATTTCCAAGGCAAACCATTCAGCATCACAGTAATCTAAGTCTATGGCTCAACACGAATGCCAAAGAAGCTGAATGGTTCTATGAAGACCTACAAGAGCTTCTAGAACTAACATGAAAAATAGATATCCTTTTCATCACAGAGGATTGAAATGCAAAAGGAGGAAGTCAAAAGATACCCGGGATAAAGGGCAAGTTTGACCTTGGAGTAAAAAATGAAGCAGGGAGAAGGCTGAGTTTGGTCAAGAGAGCTCACTGGTCAGAGCAGACACCCTCTTCCAACAGCACAAAGACAACTCTACACATGGGCAAACACCAGATGGTCAATAGTGAAATCAGATTGATTATATTCTTTGCAACTGAAGATGGAGAAACTCTATACAGTCAGCAAAAACAAGGCCTGGAGTGGGCTGTGGCTAATAATCCTGAGGCCTTATTGCAAAATTTGGGCTTAAATTGAAAAAAAGTAGGGAAATCCACTAGGCCATTTAGATATGACATAAATCAAATTCCTCATGATTACACAATGACAAATAGATTCAAGGAAGTGACAAATAGATTCAAGGGATTTGATCTGTTAGGCAGAATGACTGAAAAACTATGGAAGGAGGTTAGTAGCGTTGTACAGGAGGTGTTAACCAAAATCATCACAGAGGAAAAGAAATGCAAAAATAAAAGTGGTTGTCTGAGGAAGGCCTTACAAATAGCTGAGAAATAAAGAGAAGTGAAAGTTAAGGGAAAAAGCAAAAGATAGACCCAACTGAATGCAGAGTTCCTTAGAATAACAAGATAAGAAGACCTTCTTAAATGAACAATGCAGAAATAGAGGAAAACATTAGAATGAGAACGACTAGAGATCTATTCAAGAAAACTGGAGATGCTTGGGGCTGGTGCACTGAGATGACCCAGAGGGATGGTACGGGGAGAGAGGAGGGAGGGGGGGTCCAGGATGGAAAACACGTGTATACCTGTGGCAGATTCATGTTGATGTATGGCAAAACCAATACAATACTGTAAAGTAATTAACCTCCAATTAAAGTAAATAAATTAATAGTTAAACAAAATAATTAAAAAGTAAAACAGGAAAAAAAAAGAAAACTGGAGATAACCAGGGAATGTTTCATGCAAGGATGGGCACCATAAAGGGCAGAAACAGTAAGGACCTAACAGAAGCAGAAGAGAGTAAGAAGAGATAGCAAGAATACACAAAAGAAATGTACAAAAAAGGTCTTAATGACCTGGATAATGACAATGGTGTGGTCACTCACCTAGAGCTAGACATCCTGGAGCATGAAATCAGTACAATCCAGTCACTCAGCCATGTCCAAATCTTTGCAACTGCATGGGCTGCAGCAGTGTGAAGTCAAGCGGGCCTTAGAAAACATCACCATGAACAAAACTAGGGGAGGTGACTGAATTTTAGTTGAGCTATTTAGAATCCTGAAAATGCTGTACTCAACATGTCAGCAAATTTGAAAAACATAGCAGTTGCCACAGGACTGAAAAGATCAGTTTTCATTATAGTCTCAAAGAAGGGCTATGCCAAAGTATGTTCAAACTGCTGTACAATTGTGCTCATTTCTCATACTAGCAAGGTTTTGCTCAAAATCCTTCAAGCTAGGCTTCAGCAGTATGTGAATTTAGAACTTTCAGATATACAAGTTGGGTTTAGAAAAGGCAAGGAGGGAAGTTCAGGATGGGGAACTTGTGTACACCCATGGCAGATTCATGTTGATGTATGGCAAAACCAATACAATATTGTAAAGTAATTAGCCTCCAATTAAATAAATTTATATTAAAAATAAAAACCAAAAAAAAAAAAAGGAGAAAAGGCAGTGGAACCAGAGATCAAATTGCCATCACTGGATGAATCATAGAGAAAGCAAGGGAAGTCAAAAAAACATCTACTTCTGCTTCACTGACTATGCAAAAGCCTTTGACCATGTGTATCACAACAAACTGTATAATATTCTTAAAGAGATGAGAATATCAAACCACCTTACCTATCTCCTGAAACTTGTATACAGGTCAAAAAATAACAGTTCGAATCGAACATGGCAAAATGGACTGGTTCAAAATTGGGAAAGGAGTATGACAGGCTATATACTGTCACTCTGCTTATTTAACTTATATGCAGGGTACATCATGCAGAATGTCCAGCTTGATGAATCACAAGGTGGAGTCAAGATTGCTGGGAGAAATATCAGCAACCTCAGCTATGCAGATAGATGATACCACTCCAATGGCAGAAAGTTAAGAGGAATTAAAGAACCTCTTGATGAGGGCAAAAGATAAGAGTGAAAATGCTGGCTTAAAACTAAACACTCAAAAATTAAGATCATGGTGTCTGAGCCCATCACTTCATGGCAAGCAGAAGGGGGAAATGTGGGAGTAAGACATTTTATTTTCATGGGTTCCAAAATCACTGGGAATGGTGACTGCAGCCATAAAATTCAAAGATGCTTGTCCTTTGGAAGGAAAGCTATGACAAATTTAGATGTATAGTAAAAATCAGAGACATAACTTTGCTGACATAAGTCCATATAATCAAATCCATGGTTTTTCCACTAGTCATGTATGGATATGAGAGTTGGGCTATAAAGAAGGCTGAATGCCAAAGAATTGAATTGTGGTGTTGAAGAAGACTCTTGAGAGTCCCTTGGACAGCAAAGAGATCAAACCAGCTAATCCTAAAGTAATTTTAAAAATAAATAAATTTAATAAAAAAAAAGAAAAAAAAAGAAAATCAGCCCTGAATAGTCATTGGAAGGACTGATGCTGAAGCTGAAACTCCAATACTTTGGCCACCTGATGCAAAGAGCTGACTCACTGGAAAAGACCCCAAAGCTGAGAAAGGTGGAAGGCAAAGGGACGAGGGACTGGCAGAGAAAGAGATGGTTAGATAACATCACAGACTCAATGTATATGACTTTGAGTAAATTCCTGGAGATAGGGAAGGACGGGAGAGCCTGGCATGCTGCAGTCCATGAGGTCACAAAGAATCAGACACGACTTAGTGACTAATGAGCAACAACATCTCTGCAATGAGAGCAGGGGCTGTGCTCTGCGTGTTTTGCAATTACTTATACAGCAGCTTTGATGCCTTCAACATATTGCTAGCCGGTTAAGTTGTGCAGCTTTTTAAAAGAGAAAAAGTTCTCCAAGATAAGGCAAAGTAGCAGGCTATGTTATGTGCACAGCCAACTGAAGCAGCTATTTTAGAGAAGGCTGTGACCTGTGGTGAGCCAAGCTTGTGTGTCCTTGGTCAATGGATTCACCTCTTGTCCTCATCAAGAGGTAACACTACCACTTATTTTCCATATAAACTTGACAAATGGTATGTCAACAGTTGAGCTTCAAAATTCCTTTGGTTACAAATTTGCTCTTAAAGGTTTGAATTTTCCTGGATTTCTACTTTCATTCTATTTCCACTTTTCTACTCTTTCTTCCTTCAACACTGTTTTTCTCCATCCCTTGACATTGAAATTTACCATGATTTTCTACTTCCTTTCAATAAAGTTCTAACTTTTAAAGATATTTTCTTATCAATTAGAATCAAAAAAAAACTGAAGATAAAATATCCCTCTCTTTTGCCTTACTTAACATGCAATATGAAGACTTTCCCTCATTTTATCCTTTCTTTTTCTTTCCATATCTCTCTTTTTCTTCATGTCTGTTACTCATTCTCTTTAGCTTGTGTCTGTGCCCTTCAACTTAGCTGTACTGTGATATTGCTTAGTATGATTGCAGTTCAGAGGTCAGGGACACATGATTGAATCTTCTCTGTACTGCATTCATGCCACACCATGTCCAACGGTGTTTTCTGGTTTAACAGTGATGTCACCAGAAAACACTTTCTTCCTCAGATAACACATTGAACTTTTCAACTCCAACTACCCAAGCTAGATCCTTAGCTTTAAAACTGTTTTTCATTATTTGTCGTGATGTCTGTTCAAATACATTAAAACATGTAGAAAAGCATGGAGGCATTACTGCTTTGTCCTAAGATTGTGACAATACTGGGAGTGTTAGTTGCTCAGTTGTGTCCAACTCTTTGCGACCTCGTGGACTAGAGCCTGCCAGGCTTCTCTGTCCATGGAATTCTCCAGGCAAAATAATGGGGTGAGTTGCCATTCCCTTCACCAAGGGATCTTTCCAACCCAGGGATTGAATCCAGGTTTCTTGCATTGCAGGCAGATTCTTTATCTATTGAGCCACCAGGAAAACTTGATAATACTGGGAAGTTACTGGCATTTTTTTTCACGTATTGTGTAATGTAAGGTCATCTGCTGATAAACGATCAATGCTTTGAGTTAATGCTTAAATGTTTAGATGTTTATGCTAATTGTCTTCAGAAATGCATTTTTTTTTTTTAATTTTTGAGCAGTCAGCTCAAAAGTGAGCAGAAGGTGCTTTTATGAGAAGAAAAGATTGCTCTTTCCTCCTGGCAAACATTCCTTCTGCCAGGGTGGATCATGGCTTCGTGAATGCTGGGATGGCTGTGCTTCTGCCTGCACTTGCCCCTTTGAGCTGGCAGTGTTAGAGGATTCCCTCCACCATGAAGTACACTGGTCACATGCTGCTTTCAACAATGCCTGCTATGTCTATCAGGGTTTCACCGCAGAAACAGAACTGATGGGACACAGATAATGTGAGACAGAGAGAGAGACAGGTAAACAGACAGACTGACAAAGAGAAAAGAGAGAGTTTTATTGAAAAATTGGCTTGCAGGATAATGAGGGGTGACTAAGGGAAGTCCAAAATTCAAAAAGTGGCCATCAGGACAGGTAGGCTGGAATCTCAAGTTGAGCCTTCTGTCCATGGGATTTCTTCACCTGGGAAGACTGAATTCTGATTTTAAAGCCTTTCAATTGCTTGTATCAGACCCACCCAGATATCTAAGTTTTATTATTTAGACTAAAACTGATTACAGACTTAAAGCACATCTACAAATACCTTCACAGCAACACTCAGTGTTTAATTGGATAGCTGTGACCATAGCTTAGCCATCCATGCATCCGTGCTCAGTCATGTCTGATTCTTTGTGACCCCAAGGACTCCTCACCAAACTCCTCTGTCCATGGAATTTTCCAGACAAGAATACTGGAGTGGGTTGCCATATCCTTCTCCAGATGATCTTACCAACCCAGGGACTGAACCTGCATCTCCTGAGTTTCTTGCATTCACAAGTGATTTCTTTACCACGGAGCCACCTGGGAAGACCAACCTTAAAACTACCACAACTGCCAGAGTTACAGAGGCCCCTTTTCCAGAGATATCTCTCAGGATCTTCCTTGGGAAGAGGGGTGGGAGGGAGTCTATGCCCTCATTAAAAGAGCACCCACTGCACCAATGCATAACTGCTCTGGGGTTACCAAAGGTTTGCGTGTCCTCTTGCCTTGACATGGAGATGATTTGCAGTGTAGTTCATGCTCCAGCGTCCCCCACTGTGAATCAGACCTAAGTTAGACTTTACCTGAAACCACATCCCATGTGCTATCGTACTTCCCTCCCCTGTCCACAGGTTTTTCATAAGGAACATGCACTCAGTAAATCACCTGCACCAGAATCCCTGTCTCAGGCTCTGCCTCTAGGGATCCTAATCTGTGACAGTGCTTTATGCAATGAACACTATTCCATAGCACCAGCAGTTTGTGAGTGCCGCTGCTGCTGCTGAGTCGCTTCACTCATGTCCGACTCTGTGTGACCCATAGACGGCAGCCCACCAGGCTCCCCCATCCCTGAGATTCTCCAGGCAAGAACACTGGAGTGGGTTGCCATTTCCTTCTCCAATGCATGAAAATGAAAATTGAAAGTGAAGTCGCTCAGTTGTGTCTGACTCCTAGCAACCCCATGGACTGTAGCCTACCAGCCTCCTCTGCTCATGGGATTTTCCAGGCAAGAGTGCTGGAGTGGGGTGCAATGCCCTTCTCCAAGTCTGTGAGTTGGCCTCTCTTATTTTCCTTTGTAAAGTCTTCTGCCTCTTTCCCTTAGGGGAAAGTCTTGTTCTTGTTCTTCCAGAAATGTTTTGTTTTTTGTTTTTTTTTTTTTTTAATCAGGTTTACTCCATCAGTGCAGTACTTTGGAGCTGGCAAAACTGTAGAGTGTTCATATGTAGTTCAAGGTTCAACTTGAGACTCCAGCCGACCTGTCCTAATGGCCGCTTTTTGGATTTTGGACTTCCCTAGCCACCCTCATTTTTCTGCAAGCCAATTCTTTCAGTAAAGCCTCTCTTTTTCTCTCTATCAATCTGTCTGTTTACCTGTCTCTCTCTCTGTCTCACATTATCTGTGTCCCATCAGTTCTGAGCCCACAGTTCCAGTGGGCTCCAGGCACTAAAGGAAGTTTATAATATATTTTTTTTACTCTCACCTTTATTTTATTTTTTGTTATTGCTCTTCCTCCCCACCCTCATCTCTGTTCCATTCCGATTTTCCTTTCTCCCATTCTCCTTCCTGTTCCTGTTTCTAATGCCTGCAGCCTGCTAGTGGCAGTCCGGGGACATTACTCAGCCCAGCCAGGAGCCCACAAGGGTAAGGAACCTGCTAACCTTTGTTCTTTCATTAATATAATATCAGCTGCCCACAGAACTTGTTATCACAAGAGAGAGTCTACCTGGATTCTTCTGTGGCATTTGGCTTTTGATTTCTCCTTGTTCTTAGGTTATCCATTCCATATTCTCCCTTGGTCTCCCCTACCACTGGTATAGTATAGCCTAGTCACCCCCATTACCAGTAACTGTCACACTTAACCCCACCCAGTCACCTCCTTTACGTAGCATCTGAGGCTTTGAGGGGCAATTCCTGCCACTGCTTGTCTATTAGGGACTAAGATAGAAGGTACCTGTTTATTCCCAGATTCCAGAGACATAAATCTTAAGGATGAGCCCTGAGCAGATGGAAATCTGAGCGACTGAACTGATAGCCTGTCTCTCTATCCTTGTTGGGTCCTTCTCAAACGGATCACTCCCTACACTGGGTCATCTGTCTTATAGTGTTCTCAGTAGCTTAGCTTGTCTGGTGGGGAGCCTTCCCACCACAGTTTTCAAGTAATTCTTTCTGAAAAGCCTCTGATTTGACCAGTCTTTGGACCTCTGCAGGGCTAGCATCTGCTTTGTGGCTCTCTAAAATCAAGGAATTTGTCTTCATCTATATCTCTTATCTTGCAATCAGAACTAGAGTAGTTAAGAATTTTTGAGTTCTCTACACTGATTTTCAGATTTTTTTCTTTTTCTTGAAAATTTTTATACTTACTGTCTACATACCATGATTATGGCTCTACTTTGGACCTCTTTACCACCTCAAATGTCCCCTCTTTGAGAGTCCGGACTCTTGCTTCCTTATTTTCTAACCATGGCCCCCTGAGTTTTTTTTTTTTTTTTAATTTATTTATTTTAATTGGAGGCTAATTACTTTTACAATATTGTAGTGGCTTTTGTCATACATTGACATGAATCAGCCATGAGTGTACATGTGTCCCCCATCCTGAACTCCCCTCCCACCTCCCTCCCATCCGATCTCTCAGTGTTGTCCCAGTGCCCCGGCTTTGAGTGCCCTGTTTCATACATATATTCTCACTGCCTGGTTTTTGTTCCCCACCCCCTTTATTTCAATGCCTATAAGTGTCCTGACCCTCCTGCTTCCTGCTTGTCCATATCTGCACCTGCTTTCTCTTTTCCTACTTCTGCCTGGTGTCTTTCAGCCAGTCACCTCAGTTGCTCTCTGGTTAACACTCTCGAAACAATTATCTTCTCTCTGTTGAATGAAGACTGGAAAAAAATCTCATTAAAGCAGAAATTGATTTTACCCTTGATGTCTTCTACAATTAATGCTATATATCCTTGGACTGCCTTTTTTAAATTTTTTATTGAAGGATAATTTCTATAGAGAATTTTGCTGTTTTCTGCCAAATCTCAACATCAATCAGCCATAGGTATACATATATCCCCTCCTTTCTGAAACTCCCTCCCATCTCCCTTCCCATTCCACTCCCTCTAGGTTGACACAGAGCCCCTGTTTGAGTTTCCTGAACCATACAGCAAATACCCATTGGCCATCTATTTTTCATATGTAAGTTTCCATGTTACACTATCCATACATCTCACCCTCTCTTCCCCTCTACCCATGTCCATAGGTCTATTCTCTATGTCTGTTTTTCCACTGTTGCCCTGTATATAAATTCTTCAGTACCATATTTCTAGATTCCATATATGTGTGTGAGAATATGGTATTTATTGTTCTCTTTCTGACTCACTTCACTCTGCATAAAGAAGTTGTGGTATATGTACACAGTGAAACATTACTCATCCATAGAAAAGGAACCCACTTGAGTCAGTTCTAATGAGGTGGATGAACCTGGACTGTCTTCTTGCCTAATACAATCAATAGCTCTTCCAAAATCATAGATATTTGCTGTTGTTAACTGAAATTGTTGTATGAAATTATGACAAATATTTTCTGGATAGGCACAAAGATAGAAGTCATAAGACAGGGACTCTCTCAAATTCCTGCTCTCTCATCATTTATTTGTGCATTAATTTATACATTATTTGTTCTATATTATTTATTATATCATGTATATACACATGAATAGTATACTTATTATATATGCATTATTACATATACAGTATATAGTACTTTATATCTAGTACACAATATGTGTTATTACATCTTATATGTTATAACCAATACAATATAAATTTACATATTATATATTAGGTTAGTAAATTCACATACATCCTAAAATACCATTGCCTCCTATGCCAGAAATCATGCTTTGCATTCATAAAATCTTTTCATTTTCCTCTTCCTGAGCACCTAGGAAGACAATGTAATTTAAGTGGGCCTTGTGACTAGTTCTGCCCAGGGACCTATAAGCAGATGTGATGTCTGTTCATCTAAGGCCAAAACATAGAAAAGCAAAGATGTGAGTTCTCTGCATTTCTTCTTTCTTTCTGTGACTCCCTGTATGATGCAGATGGTTTAAACTCTGTAGATGATTTAGATACTATAGCTGCAAGATACCTGCCACAGTGCAGGTGCCTGTCCCACTCCCCAGAAAGGAACTAGCAGAGAGCCTTCAGTGGGTTTTCATGAACAAGGGTTGAAGCTATATATATTCTGCCTCTGAAACTGAGAGATTTATTTGTTACTAACATGAAATACATATGTCTTTCCTTTCTTAGGGGAAAGAGATGTTGTTCCTTTGTAATGATTTTGCTGACCATCTATTATATGGCAGACTCTGTAGGCAATTTTCTGAACACATCATACATTTTCATCCTTCCATGCTCATTCTTGTCTGTCATCTCAATCTAGGTCTTAGGCCTTAGGTCAAGTTCCAGTTCTATGTTTAGATTTATGACCTTAATTAGATGACTTGGATTCCTCAGTAATAGCAAAGTGATAATAAGACCTAGTCAAAATGTTGCTTTTTAGAATTGAACAAACTTGTGTACACAGAAGCCTTCACTGCAATCTCTGATTCCTAAGGGAAAATGCTAGCAGGAGCTCCTCAGTGATTTGACTGCCTTTTCCTTTCTTTTCCTCTTATTAAAATCCTAGACATCCTTCCAGGCTTACCTCAAATATGACCTCTTTTCCTATTAAAATGGTTTCCTATTTTCCTTTGCAATCACTCAGCACAATGTATGTCCTTTTGCTTAGCCTTATTTTATTCTGCCTGGAATGAGAATTATTTGTTCACACATCTCATTGCTTTCTACTAGATTTTTAAACTCAAGGGCAGAGACATCTACCTCTTTTATCCTTTGTATTTTCTTCTTTCTCCACAGCACCCAGTGAGCATCTAGCAAGTAGGAGGTACTCAATGATGTTTATTTAAATGAAATGAAATGAAGCCTAATGGGTTTTGCCAATAAGATGGACTTGCCTTTTCCCAGAACCTCAAAGACATTTTGGCGAAGAAGGGAAATCAAATAGGCAGTTTACCCGGCACATATTCTCTAAATCATCAGCAAGGTTAAAATGAGAGATTCATGTTTACTTGAAGCTATAACAAGGAATATTTGCAGTGAGCTCTGTTTTATGAGGAAGTCATTCTACATGGATTTTGCACAGCAACTGTTGATAACAAAGACATGCCACAGAGCTGGCTGACAGTTTTCTCTACAGACCCTATTCCACACTCAGCTTTGGACGCAGAGTTTAACTTAGCTTGCATGTCTGTCAGAAGAGGAAGAAAGCTGCAACTTGAAAGTCTTAGAAGGCAGTGAAAGAAAGATGAAACATGCAAAGGCATTTTGGCTTTCTTTGTCTTTTCACAGTCTTGACCACAAGATTTAAAATAATAAATAAATAAAAGTAATTGCAATGGCAAAGATTTAGATACTTAGGAGAAAACAGAAGTAGTGTGTGTATATTTTTCAATTAATTTATTTTCATTGAAATATAATTGCTTTACAGACTTTTGTTGTTTTCTGTTAAACTTCAACATGAATCAGCCATAGGTATACATATATCCCAAGTGTTTGCTGCTGGCTTTTTTTTTTTTTTTCAAATTAATCATAGTTGTCACTGGAATAGTTCATGGAATCATGGCTGAAATAATTTTTAAAATTCACTTGTAATAGAAGAATGGTAAAAGCATTGCTACTGCTGCTGCTCTTTTGTCACTAAGTTGTATCCAACTCTTTTGTGACCCTATGACCTGTCGCCCTTTAGACTCTTCTGTCTATGGGATTTCCCAGGCAAGAATACTGGAATGAACTGCCATTTCTTTCTCCAGGGGATCTTGCCAACCTAGGAATCTTACCTGAGGATCCTGAATTGGCAGGCAGATTATTTGCCACTAAACCACTTGGGAAGCCTGGTAAAAATACATTATGTACAGTAAACAAAAGGAACATTATAAGACATTAACAAAATCATATTTTTGTAGGATATATATTAACTGAAAAAGGTAAGAGCAAGAAGGAGCAGCTCAATTAAGTATATATGTCTCAAAATTTCATGAGTGAGTGAGTGAAGTCGCTCAGTCATGTCCAACTCTTTGCAACTCCATGCACTGCAGCCCACCAGGCTCCTCCATCCATGGGATTCTCCAGGCAAGAGTATGTGTACAAATAGAGAACACCCAGAAAGAAATACATCAAAACATTAATAACGTGCATTCTTTTAAAGTTTTGTCTGACAGTAATATGAGTAATTTTGATTTTTCAATATTTACTTTTCTGTATCTCACTTTAAATTATTATAGCATTTTCTCTTAACTTTCCCTTTATTTCTGCTGCACTAACAGAAGAACTCAGAAAGCAAAAGACAACTTACTTTGACTTACTGTTATGGTAACATTTAGGTAATTATGGGTTACATACAACTGCAAACATTTTTCGTAACTTTTTATCTTATTTTCATAACAATTCTGCTACTATTTGTTCTTATTTTCCAGATGAAGGAAAGTAAATACATGAAAATGTTCATGACAATCCATGTAGTAAGTGGCAGAGTTCAGATTTAACATCAGATTACTCACTCCAGATCTGAGCTCATAACATTAGACCCAGGGTAACTCCTAGGATACCGAGGCAAGTCTGCAGTGACATAAGTGTGTATTGTTTTAGGTAAAACATATTCCCAGCTTAGTTTGTTGAAGGTGGTGAGGAAAACCAGGGACTGATTCTAGAAAGGAGGAAAGGAAGTCTCTGAATAACAGGGCAGCAGAGTTCCCTAGAAAAACAAGCCCAAACGGCAAACTATTTTCATTTAGAGTGAGTTCTCAATTATTGAGGGCCTAAAATGATGGCTATAGAACTTGAAAGGCTTTAAAAGTTTTTGACAAGAGACTGGCAGTTAACACTCTGCATTGGTTTTGTTTGTTTTTCAATAAGAAAATCATGCTTAATTTGTAATGTGTCTTACAGTAAAAGGACATCTTTAATATAAAATATAATATATATATAGCTCTTCCAAATCAATAAGTAAAAAATCAGGAAAAAGTGAAAAGTATAAGAACAGCCAATTCACAAAGTAACAGATATGACCAGAAAATCCATGGAAAAAATAATCTTTCTCATTAAGAATTTCAAAATTAAACAACAGAATATGGTTGCTATTTCTGCTTTAAAGTGAGACATAATTAACACACAACATCATACTAAGTTCAAGTATACAACAATGGATATGTGATTATAATGCAAAATGACCACACAGTAATTTAATTAACATCCATTACCACACATAGGTTTGCAATTTTATATTCTGTCCTGTTCAGCAAATATTATTTGAGAATATATTGTCATGGGGACAAGTCCCTATGAAAATGACTTTGAAGGATCAATTGGAGTGACAGGAGGTTGGAAGCTGTCATAACCCATTGAGATAAGGTTCTAGAGCTTAGGAGAAAGACCAAATCATGTTTAGCACACAGGCAAGAATTTTAACTGCATCTGCATAGTACTTTACAGTTTCCAATGTGATTTCTTAAGTCACTGTATTTATTTTTATTTTATACACCTAACAACTCTATAAAATAGAAAAACAAAGAGCGCTTGCCAAGTACTCACTATATGTTAGACACTGCTTTAGAATTTTTGCATGTCTTGGCTAATGCAACTTTCTTAAAAGCTTCTTTCAGGCAGTCTTGGTTACATATTAACTAACTAAAGCTCAGAAGAATGAATTATTTTCTGCTTGGTCACATACTATAAGCTAAGGGTCCCCAGTGAATCCACATATGGAACTCTGTCCCTTGAACCATGTGCGTGGAGTCTGGGTCAACTAAGGCCTAGATATTGGAACAAATGCATTTCTACAGAAGAATTGCTCTTAAACAACTTGATACCTATTTCAGTTTCGTTGCTACCTTTAAAATAAATTCCAGTTAGGGTCTCAAAAAAATCTCTCCAGTTCTACCTACTATTCATCATCTAGATTCACATGATACTTTTATGTTCCCCTGCCTGCAAGCCCTAGGCTTTCGATTTAATTTTTCCTCCTCATTAGCCTTCATTGGAATTGCACTCAGCAAAGGTCATTCCTGAACTACTGCCTATTTTTATAAGTAAAGTTTTATTGGACTGCAGCCATGCTCAGTTATTCATGTCTGTCTGTGGCTTTTTGTTTTTATGCTACAATGGCAGAGTTGAATAGTTGCCAGAGCAACTAGCTTTCAATCCCTAAATTATTTACTATTTGGCCCTTTACAAAACAGCTAATCATAATGTGCTTTGTCACGTCATTTACCTTGGTCCTATGTTTCTATTTATTCCGGCTGCTGTTTCAGTTCAATTCCATCTTTGTTCTGTGCCCATCAGCATTAAGCCAGCCCTGTCATTTCCTGGCCCATTCCACACGTTGCCGTGAACATGAGTTGAGCAAAAGACAGAAGGATAGCTCTGGCCTTGGAGAGGTTTACAGTCACAAGAAACAAGAAAAACAGAACTGCCAAAAAACAAGGTTGCTGAGGCTATTAGAAGCCAATAGACAGATTCTCTCCTCAAAACAGGCTTTAATGGTGGCTAGAGTTGAAAAAAAAAAAAAAAACCTTAAGGACAATGTGAAATGAGAAATCTACTGAATCTGGTCATTAGCAGATCACTGGTGACCTTTGGAACTGTATTATGAGGGCTGCAAACCAAATTTCCGGTAGTGAAGAAGATAATGATTTGGACTTTCAAAATGGCTTTGCAATATAGGCTGCACTTTCTTCCTAACTAATTTCTCCATGGGCAATTTTGTGATTTTGTTTCCTTGTTTAACTGCTATACACATTTAGAAGAGTTGGTTATGCTCATCATTTGTAATCAAGCAGCTGTTGCATTTGAAGGATCTCTTGGTAGCCACATTGACACATTTACACTCTGACTGTTTTGTTTGTAGGTCGCATATTTTTTTTTTTTTTTATGAAGCTAAGGAGATATAACTTTTGCCCCTATATATGCTCCTTGAACCCTTTATAGCAGAAGTTGTGGAATGTTAGTGAGGTCACATCTTTGCTGGTAGACAGAGAGATCAATGGCTTCCAGGTGTTAATGAGATGTCCTCAGAATTTATAACATTGTGAGAGAGCTGATAGTTCCCTGCTGAGCCATTAGAACTTTCTTTAAAATGGACAATAAAAGGTATATATTTTCAGCCTGCATAAATTTTAGTCATGAGGCTCGGATATTCAGTAAATAGCGGAGATTTAAGCCTTCCCAGTCATGAACTTCTTCCCCTCTACCTTCAAACTTTCATATCTCTAACTGAAAGAAAAATGTTCCTCTTATTTCCCAGATTTGCTTTTGATCCCAGTTCCTATCACCTCCTCCAGGCATGCATCATTCATCCCATCTCTGCAGTGTTTTTAACTTCTCTACCAAGGCTTCATCTCTTCAGTCTATGAATATATTTAAGCTTCTCCTCTCCCCAAGCAAAATTTCTTACTTGGCCCTCCTTTTCTCTCAAGTTATTGCACTCCAAACCATCACTACACTTTTACTGTAAAACTTTCTGAAAGAGAATTCTACTCTCTATTTTTTTCCTTAACATTTTCTCTCCTTCATTCAACTGGTTTAGTGCCCTCTTAGTTTTCTTGGTATGGAGAAGGCGATGGCACCCCACTCCAGTACTCTTGCCTGGAAAATCCCATGGACAGAGGAGCCTGGTAGGCTGCAGTGCAAGGGGTCGCCGAGAGTCAGACACAACTGAGTGACTCCACTTTTGCTTTTCACTTTCATGCACTGGAGAAGGAAATGGCAACCCACTCCAGTGTTCTTGCCTGGAAAATCCCAGGGATGAGGGAGCCTGGTGGGCTGCCATCTATGGGCTCTCACAGAGTCAGACACGACTGAAGAGACTTAGCAGCAGCAGCAGCAGTAGCTTCCCTGGTGGCTCAGACTGTAAAGCATCTGCCTACAATGCGGGAGACACAGGTTCAATCCCTGGGTAGGGAAGATCTCCTGGAGAAGGAAATGGCAACCTTCTCCAATATTCTTACCTGGAAAATCCCATGGACAGAGGAAGCTGATAATCTATAGTCCATGGGGTTGCAAAGAGTTGGACACAACTGAGTGACTTCACTTTGCTGTTTAAAATATTTGGAGAAGGTCATGCGTGCTCTCCCAACTACCAATCTATTAACATCTTCTTAGTGCCTTCCCAGCTTGCTGCTTAAGCCCTCTGATCCCTTTCCTGACACTCTCATATTGTGTCTCTGGGATCAAATGTTTCTGGTTCTTCTCCCTCTCTGATCACTTGCTTCTGAGTCATTATTATGAAATGCCATTTCTCTACTCCTTACCGCTGGGTTTCTTCAGATTTCTATTCTATGCCTTCTTTTCATTTTAATTTCATAAATTCTTCCTGAGATACTTTATCCTCACTAATAAATTCCTCTATCTTGAAATGCTCAAACAAATCCCCAAATTACATCCTGCTCTTGAGCTCCAGGCCGGTATTGCTTTTTGTAATGATGGGAATGTTTTTTCACACTGTGTGATACAGTTGCCTCCTGCCACATGTGGCTATTAAGTACTTGAAAAGTGACTAACGTGATGAACTGAATTTTTTGTTTTATTTAAGTTTGTTTTCAGTTTCACTAGCCACATGTGGCTAGTGACTACTATGTTTGAGGCTAAATAGCCTCTGTTTAAATCTCCTATTGGATAATTCCTTTTCACTTTTCACCTCAATATATCACAAACCAAAATTGCCACCTAATGTGTCAAATATCTCCTCTTCTATAGTTCCTCCTTTTGATAAATAGCATCATCTAAACATTTACCTAAATATCAAATCTCAGAATCAGATTATTTTTTAATTTTCCTCATGCTGACAATCAGTTGTTTCTATTCTGAAAACCTGTCAAATCTGATCTCTCCTTTTACTACTGATGATTCTGCTTTCCTTTCAGCATTCATTATTAATGACTTGCAATACATTGTTCAGTCATTTGACACACACAGAACCCGAGGAGCAGTGGTGGCTGCACAGACACAGGAGGGCCTAGAGGAGCTATCCCACATTGAACGTCAGGAACAGCGGCGGTAAGGAGATACCCCTTGTCCAAGGTAAGGAGAAGCAGCTGTGCTTTGCTGAAGGAGCTGTGAAGAGATATCCCACGCCCAAGGTAAGAGAAACCCAAGTAAGATGGCACGTGTTGCAAGAGGGCATCAGAGAGCAGACACACTGAAACCACACTCACAGAAAACTAGTCAATCTAATCACACTAGGACCACAGCTTTGTCTAGCTCAATGAAACCAACCATGCCTGTGGGGCAAACCCAAGACAGGCGGGTTATGGTGGAGAGGGCTGACAGAATGTGGTCCACTGGAGAAGGGAATGGCAAGCCACTTCAGTATTCTTGCCTTGAGAACCCCATGAACAGTATGAAAAGGCAAAATGATAGGATACCAAAAGAGGAACTCCCCAGGTCATTAGGTGCCCAATATGCTACTGGAGATCAGTGGAGAAATAACTCCAGAAAGAATGAAGGGATGGAGCCAAAGCAAAAACAGTACCCAGTTGTGCATGTGACTGGTGATAGAAGCAAGATCCGATGCTGTGAAGAGCAATATTGCATAGGAAACTGGAATGTCAGGTCCATGAATCAAGGCAAATTGGGAGTGGTCAAACAAGAGATGGCAAGGGGTGAACATCTACATTCCAGGAATCAGCGAACTAAAATGGACTGGAATGGGTGAATTTAACTCAGATGACCATTATATCTACTACTGCGGGCAGGAATCCCTCAGAAAAAATGGAATAGCCATCATGGTCAACAAAAGAGTCCGAAATGCAGTACTTGGATGCAGTCTCAAAAATGACAGAATGATCTCTGTTCATTTCCAAGGCAAACCATTCAGTATCACAGTTATCTAAGTCTATGCCCCAACTAGTAACACTGAAGAAGCTGAAGTTGAACAGTTTTATGAAGACCTACAAGACCTTTTAGAACTAACACCCCCAAAAATGTCCTTTTCATTACAGGGGGCTGGAATGCTAAAGTAGAAGTCAAGAAACACCTGGAATAACAGGAACATTTGGCCTTGGAGTACAGAATGAAGCAGGGAAAAGAAAATGCACTGGTCATAGCAAACACACTCTTCCAACAACACAAGAGAAGACTCTACACATGGACATCACCAGATGGTCAACACCAAAATCAGACTGACTATATTCTATGCAGCCAAAGATGGAGAAGGTGTATACAGTCAACAAAAACAAGACCAGGAGCTGACTGTGGCTTAGATCATGAACTCCTTATTGCCAAATTCAGATGTAAATTGAAGAAAGTAGGGAAAGCCGATAGACCATTCAGGTATGACCTAAATCAAATCCCTTATGATTATACAGTGGAAGTGAGAAATACATTTAAAGGACTAGATCTAATAGATAGAGTACCTGATGAACTATGGATGGAGGTTCATGACATTGTATAGGAGACATGGATCAAGACCATCCCCATGAAAAAGAAATGCAAAAAGCAAAATGGCTGTCTGGGGAGGTCTTACAAATAGCTGTGAAGAGAAGAGAGGTGAAAAGCAAAGGAGAAAAGCAAAGATATAAGGATCTGAATGCAGAGTTCCAAAGAATAGCAAGAAGTGATGAGAAAGCCTTCCTCAGTGATCAATGCAAAGAAATAGAGGAAAAGAACAAAATGGGAAAGACTAGAGATCTCTTCAAGAAAATTAGAGATACCAAGGGAACATTTCATGCAAAGATGGGCTCAATAAAGGACAGAAATGGTCTGGACCTAACAGAGGCAGAAGATACTAAGAGGTGGAAAGAATACATGGAAGAACTGTACAAAAAGATCTTCATGACCCAGATAATCATGATGATGTGATCACTAATCGAGAGACAGATATCCTGGAATGTGAAGTCAAGTGGGCCTTAGAAAGCATCACTACGAACAAACGTAGTGGAGGTGATGAAATTCCAGCTGAGCTGTTTCAAATCCTGAAAGATGACGCTGTGAAAGTGCTGCACTCAGTATGCCAGCAATATGATAAACTCAGCAGTGGCCACAGGACTGGAAAAGGTCATTTTTCATTCCAATGCCAAAGAAAAGCAATGCAAAAGAATGCTCAAACTACTGCACAATTGCACTTGTCTCACATGCTAGTAAAGGAATGCTCAAAATTCTCCAAGCCAGGCTTCAGCAATACATGAACCGTGAACTCCTGATGTTCAAGCTGGTTTTAGAAAAGGCAGAGAAAACAGAGATCAACTTGCCAACATCTGCTGGATCATGGAAAAAGCAAGAGAGTTCCAGAAAAACATCTACTTCTGCTTTATTGACTACGCCAAATCTTTTAACTGTGTGGATCACAATAAATTGTGGAAAATTCTGAAAAAGATGGGAATACCACACCACCTGACCTGCCTTTTGAGAAATCTGTATGCAGGCCAGGAAGCAACAGTTAGAAGTGGACATGAAACAACAGACCGGTTCCAAATAGGAAAAGGAGTACGTCAAGGCTGTATATTGTCACCCTGCTTATTTAACTTATATGCAGAATACATCATGAGAAACGCTGGGCTGGAAGAAGCAAAAGCTGGAATGAAGATTGCTGGGATAAATATCAATAACCTCAGATATGCAGATGACACCACCCTATGGCAGAAAGTGAAGAGGAGTTAAAAAGCCTCTTGATGAAAGTGAAAGAGGAGAGTGAAAAAGTTGGCTTAAAGCACAACATTAAGAAAATGAAGATCATGGCATCTGGTCCCATCACTTCATGGGAAATAGATGGAGAAACAGGGGAAACAGTGTCAGACTTTATTTTGGGGGACTCCAAAATCACTGCAGATGGTGACTGCAGCCATGAATTTAGAAGACGCTTACTCCTTGGAAGAAAAGTTATGACCAACCTAGAGAGCATATTCAAAAGCAGAGACATTACTTTGCCGACTAAGGTCCATCTAGTCAAGGCTATGGTTTTTCCAGTGGTCATGTATGGATGTGAGAGTTGGACTGTGAAGAAGGCTGAGCACTGAAGAATTGACGCTTTTGAACTGTGGTATTGGAGAAGACTCTTGAGAGTCCCTTGGACTACAAGGAGATCCAACCAGTCCATTCTGAAGGAGATCAACCCTGGGATTTCTTTGGAAGGAATGATGCTGAAGCTGAAACTCCAGTACTTTCGCCACCTCATGCGAAGAGTTGACTCATTGGAAAAGACTGAAGCTGGGAGGGATTGGAGGCAGAAGGAGAAGGGGACGACCAAAGATGTGATGGCTGGATGGCATCACAGAATCAATGGACGTGAGTCTGAGTGAACTCCTAGAGATGGTGATGAACAGGGAGGCCTGGTGTGCTGCGATTCATGGGGCCACAAAGAGTCGGGCACGACTGAGCGACTGAACTGAACTCACACACACACACACACACACACACATGCACCCCTATGCTTTGCTTGATATTTGCTATTTTAAATAACATGACACTTCCAGTTTTTGTAAGATGGTTTTTACATCTGGGGAGATAATCCTGGTTCTGAAGTTGAAAAGAATAAAATATTAAAGCCAACTTTAAAGAAATGTTGAATTCTTTAGACTTTTCTATTCTCTGGGCAGTGTTTGTAACCCCAGGTCCCTATTATTTCACATACCACCCATGACACAAATTAATGTTGCACTGGCAGCTGCTAATCCTTCATTTTTCCTGTTCCATAAAGGTCAGCTAATAGTTTACTTCTACTCTTCTTCCCCTCTAGTGATTTGAGGAATGAATACAATATGTGTTGCTGTTGTTGTTCAGTCGCTAAGCCATGCCCAACTCTTTGCAACCCCATGGGCTGCAGCACACCAGCCTCCTCTGTCCTTCACTATTTCCCAGAGTTTGCTCAAATCATGTCCATAGAGTTGGTGATGTTACCTAATCATCTCATCTTCTGCTGCCCTCTTCTCCCTTTCCCTTCCATCTTTCCCAGCATCAGGGTCTTTTCCAATGAGTTGACTCCCCTAATCAGGTGGCCAAAGTATTGAAGTTTCAGCTTTAGCATCAGTTCTTCCATCAGGGTTGATTTTCTTTAGGATTTGATCTCCTTGTGGAAAAAAGACTCTGAATAGTCTTCTCCAGCACCACAATTCAAAATTTAGTGCTTAGCCTTCTTTATGGCCCAACTCTTTTAGTGTACATGACTACTGGAAAAGCCATAGCTTTGACTATATAATCTTTGTCAGCAAAATGATGTCTCCGCTTTTAGTATGCTGTCTGCTGCTGCTGCTGCTAAGTTGCTTCAGTTGTGTCCAACTCTGTGCGACCCCATAGACAGCAGCCCACCAGGCTCTCGCTTCCCTGGGATTCTCCAGGGAAGAACAGTGCAGTGGGTTGCCATTTCCTTCTCTGATGTATGAAAGTGAAAAGTGAAAGTGAAGTCACTCAGTATGTCCAATTCTTGCGACCTCATGGACTATAGCCTATCAGGCTCCTCCATTCATGGGATTTTCCAGGCAAGAGCACTGGAGTGGGGTGCCATCCCCTTCTCTGTGTATGCTGTCTAGGTTTGTCATTTTCCACAGTTTGTTGTGATCCACACAAAAGCTTTAGCGTATCAATGAACCAAAAGTAGATGCTTTTCTGAAATTCCCTTGCTTTTTCTATGATCCAATGGATGTTGGCAATTTGATCTCTAGTTCCTCTTTTTTAAACCCAGCTTGTACATCTGGAATTTCTAGTACTGCTGAAACCTAGCTTGAAGAATTTTGAGCATTACCTTTCTAGCCTGTGAAATGAGTACAACTGTACAGTAGCTTGAATATATTTTGGCATTGCCTTTCTTTGGAATTGGAATGAAAACTTAACCTTTTTCAGTCCTGTGGCCATTGCTGAGTTCTCCAATTTTGCTGGCATATTGAGCTCAACACTTTAACACATTGTCTTTTAGGATTTTCAAAATTTTATTTATTTTTAATTGAAAAATTCTTCTTTACAATATCACATTGGTTTCTACCATACATCAACATGAATCAGCCATCAGTTCTGTTCAGTCGCTCAGTAGTGTCCAATTCTTTGTGGCCCCATGAATCCAAGCACGCCAGGCCTCCCTGTTCATCACCATCTCTCGGAGTTCACTCAGACTCACGTCCATCGAGTCCGTGATGCCATCCAGCCATCTCATCTTTGGTCGTCCCCTTCTCCTCCTGCCCCCAATCCCTCCCAGCATCAGTCTTTTCCAATGAGTCAACTCTTCACATGAGGTGGCGAAAGTACTGGAGTTTCATCTTCAGCATCATTCCTTCCAAAGAAATCCCAGGGTTAATCTCCTTCAGAATGGACTTGTTGGATCTCCTTGTAGTCCAAGGGACTCTCAAGAGTCTTCTCCAACACCACAGATGTGATGGGACCGGATGCCATGATCTTCGTTTTCTGAATGTTGAGCTTTAAGCCAACTTTTTCGCTCTCCTCTTTCACTTTCATCAAGAGGCTTTTTAGCTCCTCTTCACTTTCTGCCATAAGGGTGGTGTCATCTGCATATCTGAGGTTATTGGTATTTCTCCCGGCAATCTTGATTCCAGCTTGTGTTTCTTCCAGCCCAGCGTTTCTCATGATGTACTCTATATATATTTCAGAATTTTCCACAGTTTCTTGTGATCCACACAGTCAAAGGCTTTGGCATTGTCAATAAAGCAGAAGTAGATGTTTTTCTGGAACTCTCTTGCTTTTTCCATGATCCAGCAGACGTTGGCAATTTGATCTCTGGTTTCTCTGCCTTTTCTAAAACCAGCTTGAACATCAGGGAGTTCACGGTTCACGTAATGCTGAAGCCTGGCTTGGAGAATTTTGAGCACTACTTTACTAGCATGTGAGATGAGTGCAATTATGGAGGTACATATATCCCTTCCCTCTTGAACTTTCCTCCCACCTTCTATCCCGTTCTACCCCTCTAGATTGTTATAGAGCCCTGGTTTGAGTTCCCTGAGTCATACAGCAAACTCTTATTGGCTATTTTACATATGGTAGTGTACATATTTCCATGCTACTCTCTCCATTTACTCCAACCTCTCCTTCCTTTCCCCGTCCATGTCTATAAGTCTGTCCTCCATGTCTGTGTCTCCACTGCTGCTCTGAAAATAGGTTCATCATTATCCTCTTTCTAGATTCCATATATATGCATTAAAATATAGTATTTGTTTTCCTCTTTCTGACTTACTTCACTTTGTATAATACACTCTAAGTTCATCCACCTCATTATAACTGGTTCAAAGGCATTCCTTTTTATGGCTGAGTAATTTATTCTGTTGTACACATGTACCACAGTTCTTTACCCATTCATCTGTCAATGGTCATATAGGTTGCTTCCATGTCTTAGCTATTATAAATAGTTCTGGAATGAACATTGGTGTACATGTGTCTTTTTCAGTTTTGATTTCCTCGCATTATATGCTTCATTGTGGGACTCCTGGATCATTTATTTGTAGTTTTGAAAAGAATCTCCATACTGTCTTCCATAATAGATGTATAAATTTAAATTCCCACCAACAGTTGAAGAAGGTTCCTTTTTCTCCACACTCTTTCCTGTATTTATTGTTGTGGATTTTTTGATGATGGCCATTCCAACAAGTGTGAGGTGATATCTCATTGTAGGTTTGAATTGCATTTCTTTAATAATTGATGTTGAGCATCTTTTCATGTATTTATTAGCCATCTGTATGTCATCTTTGAAGAAATATTCGTTTAGTCTTTTGCCCACTTTTTGATTGGGTTATTTGTTTTTCTGGTATTGAGTTGCATGAGTTGCTTGTATATTTTGCAAATTATTCCTTGTCAGTTGTTTCATTTGCTATTATATTCTCCCATTCTAAGGGTTGTCTTCTTTTTAGTTTTCTTTGTTGTACAAAAGCTTTTATGTTTCATTCAATTCAATTCAGTTCAGTTCAGTTGCTCAGTCATGTCCAACTCTTTGCAACCCCATGAATCACAACACGCCAGGCCTGCCTGTCCATCATCAGCTCCCAGGGTTCACTCAGTCTCACGTCTATTGTTTAATTTTTGGTTTTATCTCCATTAGTCTAGGATACGGGTTATAGAGGATCTATCTTTTAAGATTTTTTAATAGTTCATTTGGAACTCCATCACTTCCACTAGCTTTGTTCATTGTAATGCTTTCTAAGGCCCACTTTACTTTACACTCCAAGATGTCTGTTTCTAGGTCAGTGACTACACTTTCATAGTATTCTGGGTCATTAAGACCTTTTTGTACAGTTCTCTGAATTCTTGCCGTCTCTTCTTAATCTCTTCTACTTCTGTTAGGTCCTTGTCATTTCTATCCTTTATTGTGTCCATCTTTGTATGAAATATTCCCTTGATATCTCCAGTTTTCCTGAAGAGATCTCTAGTCTTCCCCATTCTATTGTTTTCCTCTATTTCTTTCTACTGTTCACTTAAAAGACTTTTTGTCTCTCCTTGCTATTCTCTGGAACTCTGCATTCAGTTAGGGTATACCTTTCTCTCTCTCCTTTACCTTTCACTTCTCTTATTTTCTCAACTATTTGTGAGGCCTCCTCAGACAATCATTTTGCTTTCTTGCATTTCTCTTTTTTGGGAATGATTCTGGTCACTGACTCTGGTACAGTGTTACAAACCTTTGTCTATAGTTTTTCAAGCACTGTCTACCTAATCTAATCCCTTGAATCTGTCATCTCCACTGTGTAATCATAAGGGCATATCTAAATGGCCTAGTGGTTTTCCTGACTTTCTTCAAATTCAGCCTGAATTGTGCAATAAGGACTTCATGATCTGAGCCATAGTCAGCTCTAGGTGTTGTTTTTTCTGACTATACAGAGTGTCTCCATCTTTGGCTGCAAAGGGTATAATCAATCTGATTTCAATATTGATCATCTGGTGATGTCCATGAGTAGAATTGTCTTTGTGTTGTTGGAAGAGAGTGTCTGCTATGACCAGTGAGTTCTCTTAACCAAACTGTATTAACCTTTGCCCTGCTTCATTTTGTACTCCAAGGCCAAACTTGCCCTTTATCCTAGGTATCTCTTGATTTCCTCCTTTTGTATTTCAATTCCCTGTGATGAAAAGGACATTTTTTTTTTTAATGTTAGTTCGAGAAGGTCTTATATGTCTTCATAGAACTGTTCAGCTTCTTTGCTATTAGTGGTCAGGCCATAGACTTGGATTACTGTGATGTTGAATGGCTTGCCTTGGAAATGAACCTAGATCATTCTGTCATTTTTGATATTGCACCCAAGTACTGCATTTCAGGCTTTTTGTTGCCTGTGAGGGCTACTGCATTTCTTATAAGGTATTTTTGCCCACAGTAGTAGATATAATAGTCATATGAATTCTATTCACCTATTCCATAAATTTTAGTTCACTGATCCCTAAGATGTCGAAGTTCAATCTTGCCATCTCCTGCCTGACCACATCCAATTTACCCTGATTCACGGATCTAACATCCCATGTTTCTATGCAATATTGTTCTTTACAGCATCAGGCTTCACTTTCACCACAAGGCACATCCACAGCTGAGCTAATTCTGCTTTGGCCCAGCCACTTCCTTCTTTCTGGAACTGTTACTAGTTGCCCTTCACTCTTTCCCAGTAGCATACTGAACATCTTCTGACCTTGGGGTCTCATTTTCCAGTGCCATATATTTTTGCCTTTTATACTGTCCATGGGGTTCTTGTGGAAATAATACTGGAGTGGTTTGCCATTCCCTCTTCCAGTGGGCCACACTTTGTCAGAACTCTCTAATACGACCTGTCCATCTTGGATGGTCCTGTACAATATTGCTCATGGCTTCCTTCAGTTATGCAAGCCCCTTTGCCACAACAAGGCTGTGATCCATGAAGGAAATCACAATAGTTTAGTTCTCCTCCTCTTCCTGTAATGCTTGGAGGAACAACTATAATTTGACTAATATATTTTTGGCCACAAGGCCATTTTGAGGAGCAGACTTCCAGTTCTATTGAAACCATAAAACTGACCCTGAAAAGGAATAAACTTAGAATTGCCAGTGTCAGATCCAAGAGCTCCATGCCATTTCACTTACCAGCCTCTGATGTTCTTCTCAATCCCAAGGTCCAATATAGAATTCAAGGAGTCCACACAACACAGAAAGGAATAGGAATGCACAAAGAAATCTTGAGAATCCAACAAAGCAACAGTCATATGTCATCTGTGGTTGATGCTGTTTTTCTAACTGCTTTTTTTTTTTCAGTTAAAAGTAAAAATATACTCTTGCTTAAGTTATAAGAATTAGGATTGTTACTTTTGCTTTCAACACACTCATGAAGACAAAGTCACAGCTCATGGTGCAGAGGACAAAGGCCAGTGTGTGGCTTGCAGCCATTCAGACAGGAGATAGAAAAAGAGAAAGTCATCTTAAATTAAGGCTGTTCTGTGGACCAAAAAATTAATACTCTTCTCTCTTGTCTGAATAATTTTAATAATTTAATTAGTGTTTTTACCTCTGGCCATTTCTTCTACCTTCCATCTATATATTGCCCTAGTTTTGCTAATGAAATATAATCCTTCTCTAGTTTGCATTGCTCAAAAAATGAAGTCCTAAAGTTTGAAATAATATACAGGATCACTAGCAATCTGACCCTTACATAAATGATGGCCCCAATTTTATTATCCCTCCCACCTACCCAATGCCATGAGTATTTAAGGCATTTGCTAGAAATCAAAGTTAATGCCCTTCTTTGAACCAGACCTATGCACCACAAGGAGGAGATTTCAGGAGCCCAGAGGTACTTAGAAATCAGTCAAATGTTTTATTTCACATTTAGTCATTATATCAAATTATATCATGCAATAAATATTTAAATAATATCAGGTTTCAGCTCTTTTCTTGTGAAACTTATCTTTTTTGTTTTTTATCAAATGTTGGAGCTCACTGGATCCTCCTCTCTCCATTCCACAAGAAATTTTGCATCAAATCAGATGTATGCTTCCATGAAGGGAAGTACGCTGATACATGCCTACCTATTGAATAACCCTGAAAACATTCTATTAATTTTAAAAACCTAGACACAGATATCATAAATTGTATGAAATATCCAGAATAGGAAAAGCCCTAGAGACAGAAAATAGATTAGATTGTCATGAGTAGGGGGAAGGAAAAATGGACAGTGGCTGCTAATGAGCATGGGGCTTCTTTTAGAGAAATAAAAATGTTCTGGAATATAATGGTAAATTTTATAGTGCTGATGGTTGTACATATATTTAAAACACACTAAACATACTTTAAAAGTATTAATATTATATGAATTATTTCCCAAAGAAAAGAACCTACTTAAGTAACTCTCATATTCTAACAGCCAAGACTGAAAACAACACAGTTGTTTTCCATGGGTGAATGGCTGGTCCATTCACCATGGTATTTCTGTACTATGTAATGTTATTAGTGATCAATTGGAGCAAACTACTGATATAATCAACTACCTGGCAAAATTTCAGAGAATTATACCTAGTGAAAAATAAGAGCCAATCCCCCAAACTTTTATACTGTGTAATTCATCTACATAACATTATTGCATCGACAAAATCATAGAAATGAGAAATATATTAGTGATTGATTCATCAATAGGGTTAAGAATAGAGATACAGGCCTAAAGAACAGATTTTGGACACAGTAGGGGAAGGAGAGGGCATGACAAATTGAAAGGGTTGACCTATATATACTACCATGTGTAAAAATAGATAGTGACATATATACACTATTGTGTGTAAAATAGTCTAAAAAGATAGTCAGTGTGCTGTATAGGCACAGGAGTTAAACCTGGTGCTCTGTGACAGGCTAGAGGTGTGGGATGGGGTGAGAGGTTGAGAGGGGGGGTTAGGGAGGGAAAGGATATTTATGTATCTGTGGCTGATTCACATTATTGTATGACAGAAACCGTGCAACCTTGTAAAGTAATTTTCCCCCAATTAAAAATAAATTAAAAAGAAAAAAAACGGAAGAAGGATGTGTGGGAGGAAAGTGGGAATGACTATATCAGGGCAACAAGTATGGTTGTTGTGCTAATGATAGCATTCTGCATCTTTGTTATATCAATGTCATTTATCCTGGTTGTTTACATTATAGTATGATTTTATAAGATGTTACCATTAGGGAGGGCTTTCTAGATGGTACTAATAGTAAAGAACCTGCCTGCCAATTCAGGAGACATAAGAGAAGCAGGTTCAGTATCTGGGTCAGGAAGATGTCCTGAATGGGGCATGGCAACCCATCCCAGTATTCTTGCCTGGAGAATCCCATAGACAGAGGGGCTTAGTAAGGTACAGTCGATAGGGTCCCAAAGAGTCAGACAGAACTGAAGTGACTTAGCACTCACTCATGCACCATTAGAAGAAACTAGATAAAGGGCACATAGTATCTCTCTGTATTATTTGTTACCATTGCATGTAAATCTACAATTAATCTAAAATAAATAGTTTAATTAAAAAAAAAAAACTTATGAAGTTAATTCTTGGAGACATTTGCCAGTTAAAATTCAATAGAAGAATGAGAACACTCTAAGACATAACCACGGCACTTAACCATCTGTAGAAGTAACTCAGTCTGAAAGAAAATGTCAATGAGATTGCCTAAATACTGAACAGGAGCATCTGGGACTATGGAATGAGGAGAGTCAAATCAAAGGAATCTCCCAGTGTAAAGGTGCATTTTGCTAGAATGTTTAGCTGATATGAAAAGTTCAAAACTTCAGGGATATTCATCGGACTTTGGGAAAGGGAATTTAATAGGCAGTTTTATGTGTCAACTTGGCAAGGTTACAGTCCTCACTAAATAAAAATCTAGATGTTACTGTGAAAGCATTTTGCAGATATGATTAGCATTCATTAGCAGTTGCCTCTAAGTATGAAGATTATCCTAAATAATCTGGTTGGGACTGAATCCAGCAGTTAAAGAGAAGAATTAAACTTTCCCTAAAGAAGAAATTCTACCTGCAGGTTGCAGTTTCAGCTCATGCCCAGGATTCCAGATTGCCCTTCCTAATGGCTTGCCCTGAGGATTTTGGATTTGCCTAGCTAGGACTGATGTTGAAGTTGAAACTCCAATTCTTTGGTCACTTGAAGTGAAGAAATGACTCATCTGAAAAGACCCTGATGCTGGGACAGATTGAAGGCGAGAGAAGGGACAACAGAGGATGAGATAGTTGGATGGAATCACCGACTCAATGGACATGAGTTTGGTTAAACTCCAGGAGCTGATGATGGACAGGGAGGCCTGGTGTGCTGCAGTCCATGGGGTCACAAAGAGTCAGACACGACTGAGCAACTGAACTGAGCCAGCCCCTATGATGCATAAGCCAATTTCATGAAATAAATCTTTTAATGTATATTTCCCTACATCTCTGGAGGAAGCTGACTGACAGATGGGTTTGTTGCATTTTAAAAATAAAACCAGGAAATGGAAGATGGTGGAGGAGTAAGATGGAGAGATCACCTTCCTCCCCACATATACATCAAAAATTCATCAGAATATGGAACAACTTCTACAGAACAATTTCCAAACAATAGCAGAAGACCCCAAACTTCCAAAAAGGTAAAGTGATCTCCTTAGAATGAGGTAGGGCAAAAGATAAAGGCATAAAAGAGACAATGGATTTCAGGGCAGGGGCTTGTGCCCTGAGAGAGGGAGTCATGAAGGAGGAAAAGTTCTCACACACTAGGAAACCTCATCATAGATGGGGCCAGGTAGGAGCTTCAGAACAGGATGGAGTGCAACAGTGGGGGCTCAGAGGGCAAAACAGAGAAAATTCACCATAGAAATTGTTGCTGAAGATCATTTTTCAGAAGCGGATGGAGGCAAGGTGCTCAGACATAGGCTCAGACCCCAGGAAGAGGTTTGGAGTTGGCTGCCATGAGGATACTCTGAGAGGATTACTTCCACACAACTATGGAATTAAATGTGACTGCCACTACCAAGGGGTTCCCAGGTGGTGCTAGTGGTAGAGAACTCCCCTACCAATGCAGGGAAAGAGACATGGGTTTGATTCTTGGGTCAGGAAGATCCACTGGAAAAGGCATGGCAAGCGACTCCAATATTTTTGCCAGGAGAATACCACGGACATAGGAGTCTGGCAGACTACGGTTCATAGGATCACACAGAGTCAGAAGGACTGAAGCAACAGTATACACACATTCCACTGCCAAAGGTGGGGAACGTGCAAGGGGCAGCTACAGAATGCTGCTAATGCAGTCCTGATCCAAGAGACCGGAGCTACCACCAGGCTGTGAGCAGGTACAGGTTACTTCCCATATCTTGCTGGGAGCTTGAACAGCTTAGATGTTCTTAGGGACCCACAACCTGGGGCCAATTTCTCTGTGAGAGTTTACAACCCTTCTCAGATTGTAACAGCCTCCAACAGGTCTCTACTTCCCACAGGCACTCCCTGGTACCTCCCAGTTGTGATTGCCATACCCTCCCCCTCTCCTCAGCCTGAGCAAGCAAGTGAGCCCTAATAAGCCTTGGGCTTTGTCCTCTCAAAGGATTAGGCAGTGGAAGTGACAAACAGATTCAAGGGATTAAATCTGACACACAGACTGCCTAAAGAACTATGGACAGAGGTTCATAACTGCCAGGGTCCAGCCCCGGTGGATCCAGGGTGATTCAAAGGGGAGACAGACAGGCGAGAAAAACTTATTTATATAGAAATATAAAAAGAGATTAAGAAGAAATAGTATAGTAGGAAATTTTAGTAGAGAAAAGATGCTGAATAGCTTGGTTTACAAGGAAAGCCAATAAAATCGCAGAACAAAGATTTGCAACATCTACGTTGGGCCACCAGCACCCATTTGAATATTGGAGAGTGCCCCACCTTGGGCCTCTCTCTTACAGAACTTAAAAGCCAGGGCAAGTAAGTAGACATGGCAAGCCTCCTTGTTCCAGATGGGAATTCAGCCAGAAAAGGAGAGGGAGGGAAAGTGAGAAAGAGACACGAGGAGAGCCAGATTTCCAAGAAACTAGGTTGAGAGACTAGTCCGAGAAACTGGTCCATCCTTTATTGTTCAGAAGGCTTTTATACGTTTGATAGTACATGGAGATCAATGTGTAACACAAAGTTATGCAGCGTTAGCAGCCCAGACTCTTATCAAAACCAAGCTTTTCTCTCTGCATACCTAGTTGTATACACAAGTCTTAGGTGATTTACATTATCTTCTGGCCAAAGGGCCAATTAACATTTTATAGCCCTTTTCTGATAAGGATTTGTCAATCAGAAGACTTATTTGTGTTGATCTTCCCAAAGTCTGGTGCCACTCTCAGAAAAACACTAAATAAAGTTGCATTCTTACATAGCAAAGATACAGAAATTTATAACAAGTAAAAGGAGTACAGTGATTTATAACAAAAGAAAAGTAATTATTTCAAAAGTCTAGTGTTACTAACATCAATACTACTATATACCTTATTCCGTATCCCAATTGCCTTGATTAATATCCTCCCAGGTGCCTAAAAGTTAAGGAATATGGAGGCCTGGCAGCAATCATTGCGTCAACAGTGAAAACCTGTCACCAATATGATTTTTA
This sequence comes from Nanger dama, assembly GCA_917880005.1. NCBI lineage: Eukaryota > Metazoa > Chordata > Mammalia > Artiodactyla > Bovidae > Nanger > Nanger dama. Next base: position 19,650,765 of record CAKJTW010000014.1, read on the forward strand.
GCTCTTTAGAAAAGGCTCTGTATCTTTAAGATGCTTTAAGCTTTGTGCCTCTCATGGTTGGGAGGCTGTAAGCAATTCACAAGATGTAAAAAGTCCAGGGGAACCTGTTAGGCAAGCTAGAGAGTTATCAGAGGCGGGTTGAGCTGAAACTTTCCTTTCAAATGCAGAAGACTGAAGCCCTAAGTTAACTTTTTTCCAGAGAATGTCAGAAGAGTAGAAAAGCAGAGTACAGTAAAATCAGGCCGACACTGGGTTTTGGGGTACATGTTCAGGAAATACCAGGGGAGAACCCTGAGGCCTGACTCGCCTTTTCCATCAGGCCTCTCTGCATGACCTCGTCATGGGTGAGATTCCTCACTCTGGCTCCCAGCACATGACATTATGCGGGAGGCAGGTATCAAGACATTGAACAAAGCTAGTGGAGGTGATGGAATTCCAGTTAAGCATTTCAAATCATAAAAGATGATACTGTGAAAGTGTTGCACTCAGTATATCAGCAAATTTGGAAAATGCAGCAGTGGCCACAGAACTAGAAAATGTCAGTTTTCATTCCAATCCCAAAGAAAGGCAATGCCAAAAATGCTCAAACTACTGCACAATGGCATTCACCTCACACGCTAGAAAGTAATGTTCAAAATTCTTCAAGCCAGGCTTCAACAGTATGTGAACCGTGAAATTCCAGACTTTCAACACCTGAAAGGATGGGGAACATGTGTACATCCATGGCGGACTCATGTTGATGTATGGCAAAACTAATACAATATTGTAAAGTAATTAGCCTCTAATTAAAATAATTAAATTTATTTTTTAAATTAAAAAAAAGAAAAGGCAGAGGAACCAGAGATCAAATTGCCACCATCCATAGGATCATCAAAAAACCAACAGAGTTCCAGAGAAACATCTACTGCTTTATTCACTACACAAAAGCCTTCAACTGTGTAGATCACAACAAACTGTGGAAAATTCTGAAAGAGGTGGGAATACCAGACCACCTGACCTGTCTCCTGAGAAGTTTGTATGCAGGTTAAGAAATAACAGTTAGAACAAGACATGGAACAACAGACTGGTTCCAAGTAGGAAAAGGAGTATACCAGGGCTATATATTGCCACCCTGCTTATTTAACTTATTATATGCAGAGACATCATGAGAAATGCTAGGCTGGATGAAGCACAAGCTGGAATCAAGATTTCTGGGAGAAATATCAATAACCTCAGATGTGCAGATGACACCACCCTTATGGTAGAAATCGAAGAACTAAAGAGTCTCTTGATGAAAGTGAAAGAGGAGAGGGAAAAAGTTGACTTAAAACTCAGTATTCAAAAACTAAGATCATGGAATCTGGCCCCATCACTTCATGAAAATTGATGGGAAAACAATGGAAACAGTGACAGACTTTTTTTTTTTTTTTTTTTTGGCTCCAGAATCACTGCAGATGGTGATTGCAGCCATGAAATTAAAAGATGCTTGCTCTTTGGAAAAAGCTATGATGAAGCTACTTTGCATATTTAAAAGTGGAGATATTACTTTGCCAAAAAATTTGTGTCTGGTCAAAGCTATGGTTTTTCTAGTAATCATGATGGATGTGAGAGTTGGACTATAAAGAAAGCTGAGCACCAAAGAATTGATGTTTTGAATTGTGGTGTTGGAGAAGACTCTTGAGAGTCCCTTGAACTGCAAGGAGATCCCACCAGTCCATCCTAAAGGAAATCAGTCCTGAATATTCAATGGAAGGACTGATGCTGAAGATGAAGCTCCAATACTTTGACCATCTGATGTGAAGAACTGACTTATTTGAAAAGACCCTGATGCTGGGAAACATTGAAGGTGAGAGGTTAAGGGGATGACAGAGATGATTGGATGGTATCACCGACTCGATGGACGTGAGTAAGCTCCAAGAGTTGGTGATGGACAGGGAAGCCTGGAGTTCTGCAGTCCATAGGGTTGCAAAGAGTTGGAAATGACTAAGTGAATGAACTGAACTGAACTGAACTTTGTCCTCATGTCTGGACAGGGAACTAACTATGGACTTTAGGGGCAACTGTGAGCTTTAGCAGCAAATATAAGCTGGAGTAAGGCCATATTTGAAACTTAGCGACCCCCACACTGCTTGCTACAAGTCCATAAACCTTCCTAGAAATGTTGGAGGATTTTGGTGTGGGTCTCACTGGATGTTCCTGGTGTTGAGTATTGCCTTAACCAAGTGTCTTGGGGTTTTGTCTTCTGTGCTGTGTGGCTTGTGAGGTGTTGGTGCTACAGTAGGGGTCAGTCTGAATCCCTAAGATAGGAAATATGAGCCCAAGACTTTGATTCACCAGTGAACTGCCAACCCCAGGGAACATTAATAGGTGAGAGTCCTCCCAAAGGCTTCCATCTCAGCACTGAAACCAAGCTCACCTGAAGGTCAACAAGTTCCAGTGTCCTGACACTCCACACCAGTCCTTCAGCAAAACAGGAACACAATCCTGCACATTGGCAGATGGGCTACCCAAAGTTATGCCAAACCCATAGACAACCCAAACACACTGCTGGGCATGGCACTGCCCTTCACAGAAAAAAATCCAGCTCTATCCACTAGAACACAGGCACAAGTCTCCCCCAGCTATGCATGAAACCTTCACAAGGCACTGCTTCAGCCCCATCCATGGGAAGTAAAATGGAGACCTTAAACACAGTTGTTGTTGTTGTTGTTCAGTTGCTAAGTCGTGTCTTACTCTTTGTGACCCATGGACTTCAGCAATCCAGGCTTCCTTGTCCTTCACTGTTTCCCAGAGTTTGCTCAAACTCACACCCATTGAGTCTGAGTAGGATCTACATCCATCCAACCATCTCTTCCTCTGTTATCCATCCCCTTCTCTCTTGCCCTCAATCTTTCCCAGCATCAGGGTCTTTTCCAATGAGTTGGCTCTTCACATCAGGTGTCCAAAATATTGGAGCTTCAGCTTTAGCATCAGTGCTTTCAGTGAATATTCAGGGTTGATTCCCTTTAGTATTGACTAGTTTGATCTCCTTGCTGTCCAAGGGACTCTCAAGAGTTTCTCCAGCACTACATTCAAAAGCATCAATTTGCCAATCTCAGCCTACTTTCTTATCCAGCTTTCACATGCATATGTGACTACTGGAAAAACATAGCTTTGACCATATGGACCTTTGTTGGCAAAAGGATATTTCTGCTTTTTAATATGCTATCTAGTTTTGTCATAGCTTTTCTTCCAAGGAGCAGGTGCCTTTTAATTTTATGGCTGCAGTCACTGTCTGCAGTGACTTTGGGGCCAAAGAATATAAATTCTGCCACAATTTCCACTTTTTCCACATCTATTTGCAAACTAAAAAAATAAAAATACAGAGAAATATGCAGCAGATGAAGGAACATGATAAAAACTCACAAGACCAAGAAATGAGGAGATAATAGGTAGTGTACCTGAAAAAGAATTCAGAGTAATGACAGTAAAGATGATGCAAAATCTTGAAAACAAAACGGGGACATAGATAAACAGACTGGAGGCACGAACTGAGAAGATACAAAAAATGTTTAACAGTAACCTAAGACAATTAAAGAATAAACAATCAACTATAAACAATGCAATAACTGATATTAAAAATACACTGGAGGGAACTAACAGTAGAGTAGATGAGGCAGAAGAACAGATAGTGAGCTAGAAGATAGAATGGTAGAAATAATTGAAGCAGAGCTGAATAAAGAAAAAAGGATAAAAAGAAATGAGGACAGTCTCAGAGACTTCTGAGACAACATGAAGCACACCAACATTCCAGTCATAGACATCAGAGAAGAAGAAGACTAAAGAAAAAGGCATGAGGAAATATTCAAGGAGATTATATTCGAACGTTCCCTAAAATGGGAGAGGAAATAACCACTCAAGTCCAAGAAGTCCAGAGAGTTCCATACATGATAAACCTAAGAAGAAACATTCCAAGACATATATTGATCAAACTAACAAAAATTAAATACAAGGAAGAAATGTTAAAAGCAACAAATAACATACAAGAGAACCCTCATAAAACTAACAGCTGATCTTTCAACAGAAACTCTGCAGATCAGAAGGGAATGTCAGGATATATTTAAAGTGATGAAAGAGGAAAAACCTGCAACCAAGATTATTCTATCCAGCAAGGACCTCATTCAGATTCAAACGAGAAATCAAAAACTTTACAGACAGACAAGTAAAAGCTAAAAGGATTCAGCACTACAAAACCAGCTCTTCAACATATGTTAAAGGAACTTCTCTAGACAAGAAACATAGAAAAGGCCCATTAAAACAAATCTAAAACAATAAGGTAAATGGTAACAGGATATACTTATCAATAATTACCTTAAATGTAAATGGGATAAGTGCTCCAACCAAAAGACACTGATTGGCTGAATGGATATAAAAACAAGACCCTGATATATGCTGGTTTCAAGAGACCCATTACTTTGCCTACAAAGATCTGTATAGTGAAAGCTATAATTTTTCCAGTAGTCAAGTAAGAATGTGAGAGTTGGACCATAAGAAAGGCTGAGTGACGAAGAATACATGTGATGTGTTCAGTATCTAACTGTGATGCTGAAGAAGACTCTTGAGAGTCCCTTGGACTGCAAGGAGATCAAATCAGTCAATCCTAAAGAACATTAACCCTGAATATTCATTGGAAGAACTGATGATGAAGTTGAAACTCTGATAGTTTGGGCACCTGATACAAAAAACTGACTCACTGGAAAAGACCTTGATGCTAGGAAAAATTGAAGGTAGGAGGAGACGGTGATGACAGAGGATGAGATGGTTGGATGGCATTACTGACTTGATATACATGAGTTTGAGCAGGCTCCAGGAGATGATAAAGGACAGGAAAGCCTGGTATGCTGCAGTCCAGGGGGTCACAAAGAGTCAGACACGACTAAGTGACTGAACAACAAGAGACCCACCTCAAACTTAGTGATACATGCAGATTGTGAAATATGTATAATATCATATAAGAAATGAATCGCCAGTCCAGGTTCAATGCAGGATACAGGATGCTTGGGGCTGGTGCACCGGGATGACCCAGAGGGATGGTACAGGGAGGGAGGTGGGAGGGGGGTTCAGGAAGGGGAACACGTGAACACTGTGGCGGATTCATGTTGATGTATGGCAAAACCAATACACTACTGTAAAGTAATTAGCCTCCGATTAAAATAAATAAATTTAAATTTAAAAAAAAGAAAGAAAGTGAGGTGTTGGAAAAAGATATTCCATGTAAATAGAAATCAAAAGAAAGAGGGAGCAGCAATACTGTATCAGATAAAATAGACTTTAAAATAAAGACTGTTACAAAAGACAAAGAAGGACACTGCATAGTGATCAAGGTATTAATCCAAGAAAAAGATATTACAATTATAAATATGCATGCACCTAATATATGAGCACCTCAAATACTTAAGGAAAATGCTAACAACTATTAAAGGGGAAATCGGCAGTAGCACAATAATAGTGGGGGACTTTAATACCCCACTCACACCGATAGACAGATTATCCAGACAGAAAGTTAATACGGAAACACAAGTTTTAAATGATATATGGACCAGTTGGGTCTAATTGATATCTACAGGACATTTCATCCAAAAGCAATATACTTAATTTTTTCTCAAGTGCACATTAAACATTCTCCAGGATAGATCACATTTTGGGTCACAAATCAAGCCTTGGTAAATTTAGAGATATTGAAATCAATTTAAGAATCTTTTCTGATCACAATGGGGGGAAAAAACAAACTATAAAAAACACAAACACATGGAAGCTAAGCAACATGCTTCTGAATAACCAACAGATCACTGAAGAAATCAAGAAAAGAAATCAAAATATGCCTAGAAACATATGACAATGAAAACAAGACAGCTCAAAACCTATGGGATGCAGTAAAAGCAGTGTAAATAGGGAAATGTATAGCAATGCAAGCCTACGTCAAGAAACAAATCAAATAAATAACCTAACCATGTATCTAAGGCACCTAGAAAAAGAACAACAACAACAAAATAACCAAACAAAGTTAGTAGAAGGAAAGAAATCATAAAGATCATGCATGTATGGACACCTTATATTTGACAAAGGAGGCAAAAATATACAGTGGAAGAAGGACAGTCTATCGAACACATTGTTCTGGATAAATTGGTCAGCTAAGTGTAAAAGAACAATATTAGAATGTTTCCTAACACCATACACAAAAATAAATTCAAAATGGATTAAAGACCTAAGCATAAGACCAGAAACTATAAAACTCATCAAGGAAAACATAGGCAGAAGACTCTGACATAAATCACAATAAGATCCTCTATGGCCCGTCTTCTAGAGAAAAGGAAACAGAACCAAAAATGAAACCTAATTAAGCTTTAAAACTGTTGCACAATGAGGGAAACTACACACAAGACAAAAAGGCAACACAGAATGGGAGAAAATAATGGCTAATGAAATGACTGACAAATAATTAATCTCCAAAATACACAAACAGCTTGTGTAGCTCAATACCAGAATACTTTCTGCCCAATCAAAAAGTGGATAGAAGACCTAAGCAGAGATTTCTCTAAAGAAAACATACAGATGGCTAATAAAATGAAAATATGCTCAACATGACTCATTATTCAGTTCAATTCAGTTCAGTCTCTCAGTCATGTCCATCTCTTTATTACCCCTTGGACTGCAGCATACAAGGCTTCCCTGTCCAACCCACCAGGTCCCAGAGCTTGCTCAAACTATGTCCATCGAGTGGGTGATGCCATTCAACCATCTCATCCTCTGTCATCCCTGTCTCCTCCTGCCTTCAATCTTTCCCAGCATCAGAGTCTTTTTAAGGAGTCAGTTTTTTCTCATCAGGTGGCCAAAGTATTGGAGTTTCAGCTTCAACATCAATCCTTCTAATGAATATTCAGGGCTGATTTCCCTTTAGGAGGGACTGGTTGGTTTTCCTTGCAGTCCAAGGGACTCTCAAGAGTCTTTTCCAACACCATAGTTCAAAAGCATCAATTCTTCGGCACTCAGCTTTCTTTATGGTCCAACTCTCACATCCATACACGACTACTGGAAAAACCACAGCTTTGACTAGACAGACCTTTGTTGGTCAAGTAATATTTCTGCTTTTAAATATGCTGTCTAGGTTTGGCATAGCTTTTCTTCCAAGGAACAAGTGTCTTTTAATTTCATGGCTGCCAACACCATGCACAGTGATTTTGGAGCCCAAGAAAATTAGTGAAATGCAAATCAGAATTACAGTGAAGTGTCATCTCACATTGGTCAGAATGGCCATCATCAAAAATCTAAAACAATAAATGCTGGAGAGGGTATGGAGAAAAGGGAACCCTCTTGCACTGTTGATGGGAATGCAAATTGATACAGTCATTATAGAGAATGGCATGGAGATTTCTTTAAAAGCTAGTGATAAAACTATCATATGATCCAGAAACCCCACTACTAGGCATATACCCTCAGGAAACCATAATTGGAAAAGACACATGTACTCCAATGCTCATCCCAGCACTACTTACAATAGCTAGGACATGGAAGCAACCTAGATGGCCATCAACAGATGAATGGATAAGGAAGTTGTGGTATATATGCACAATGGAATACTACTAAGCTATTAAAAAGGAACACATTTGAATCAGTTCTAATGAGGCAGATAAACCTATAAGCGATTATACAGAGTGAAGCAAGTCAGAAAGAGAACAACAAATATCGTATACTTAAGCATATATATGGAATACAGAAAGGTGGTACTGATGATCCTACTTGCATGACAGCAAAGAAGAGACAGACATAAAGAACAGACTTTTGGACACAGTGGGGGAAGAAGAGTGTGGGATGATTTGAGCGAATAACATTGAAACATATACATTATTAGATGCAAAATAGATAGCTAGTGGGAATTTGCCGTATGATGCAGGGAACCCAAATCCAGTGCTCTGTGACAATCTAGAGGGATAAGGTGGGGAAAGAAGTGGGAAGGGGTTCAAGAGGAAGGGGACATATGTATACTTATGGCCAATTCATGTTGATGTATGACAGAAACCATCACAATATTGTAAGTAATCATCCTTCAATTAAAATTTAAAAAATTAAAAAGAAAAAGAAAACCCAGAAATTTTTGAACATAACTTTGCATATTCAAACTTTACTATGTTATAGCTTTAATTTATTGCCTGAGAGTATATGAATTAAAAAAAAACTACATCCCTGACAGCAAATTAGAAAATGATGGAATCGAGTTTAAAAGGCCTCTTCCTAAATTTAAAGACCAAATCAGAGTGAGTTTTATGATATGCAGTTTTGATAAGACATTGTCAGGCTAGGAGATAAAGGCTGTCTTCATTGCCAAAAATAAATCTCTCTCTTCCTTTATTCATCAAGCTTCTATTAAAATTTGGCTAAGTATCAGGCTAGGTGCTAGATGCTGAGATTAATAAACACAAGTAAACTGAGTCCTATTTCTTTTAGAGGAGCTGCTCATATCTCTCATGAAAGAAACAGGTACAATTGCTAAAGAAGGCCCTGAATAAGCAAATAAATTAATCTCTATCATTTTTATTTTTTATTATTTCTTTATTTACTTTAAAATATTGTGTTGGTTTTCCCATACTTCAACATGAATCTGCCATGGGTGTACACACGTTCCCAATCCTGAACACCCCTCCTGCTTCCCTCCCCATACCATCCCTCTGGGTCATCCCAGTGCACCAGCCCCAAGCATCCTGTATCCTGCATCAAACCTAGACTGATGATTTGTTTCTTATATGATATTATACATGTTTCAATGCCATTCTCCCAAATCATCCCACCCTCGCCCTCCCCCAGAGTCCAAAAGACTGTTCTATACATCTATGTCTCTTTTGCTGTCTCTCATACAAGGTTATCATTACCATCTTTCTAAATTCCATATATATGCATTAGTATACTGTAGTAGTGTTTTTCTTTCTGGCTTACTTCACTCTGTATAATCAGCTCCAGTTTCATCCACCTCATTAGAACTGATTCAAATGTACTCTTTTAAATGGCTGAGTAATACTCCATTGTGTATACTCCAAAGTACCACAGCTTTCTTATCCATTCATCTGCTGATGGACATCTAGGTTGCTTCCATGTCCTGGCTATTATAAACAGTGCTGCAATGAACATTGGGGTACACATGTCTCTTTCAATTTCAGTTAGAAATTCATTTCCCACTTAGGAGCAGAGGAGCATTTTTGATATGTAATTTATTCATGATTTTAAGGAATCTTCAAGCTATTAAAACTGCATGCCCAAAAGCACACTTGACACCAAAGAATAAACTGTGGCAAATTCTTTTGAGTTGTTAACATTCTTTACCCATTCTCTGCTGGTAACATTAGAGGGTTTATTTAACCAAAGTAAAAGTTCTCGAATTATTCTCTTATGACATCTCATTTGTCCTTTCTCTCTAATCATAATTTCTCATACAATGTAGAGCTAAATTCATATTTGGATGGTAATGTAGTGAGCCCAAGACAAGCAACCTTTCTTTAGGTTTTGATTTTACCTGTATTTTAACTGTAAAAACTTTTTTTTAATTTATTTTTTTAATTTATTTATTAATTTTTCTTTAAATTACAATATTGTATTTTGCTCAAAAGTAACACTGTGTTTTTGTTTTTATTGTGTTTGTTGTGTGATTTTTCTTCCAATAGAAGAGGTGTTTTTTCTTTTTTTTTTTTTTTTTTTTTTTGCTTTGCTAGGCTTGTTGACATCAAAGTGAAAACCTTATAGTTTTTATTAGGAGTTCAGTTCAGTTCAGTTCAGTTCAGTTGCTCAGTTGTGTCTGACTCTTCTTGACCCCATGAATCGCAGCACGCCAGGCCTCCCTGTCCATCACCAACTCCCGGAGTTCACTCAGACTCGCGTCCGTCGAGTCAGTGATGCCATCCAGCCGTCTCATCCTCTGTCGTCCCCTTCTCCTCCTGCCCTCAATCCCTCCCAACATCAAACTCTTTTCCAATGAATCAACTCTTATTAGGAGTTATGACTTTACTTATTTAGTGTCTTGGTAGACTAATTAAACACAGTGCTTAAGAGGATGGCTTTGGAAACAATATGTCAGGCTTATACCACTTGAGCCTCAGCTTCCCTTTCTGAGATAATAATTAAAATAAATATGAGAGGATTAAGTGAAATGACCACATAAAGTGCTTAGGTATATACTTAGCATGAAATAAATACTCTGAATCTTAGCTATGGTTATATGATCCCAGCAGCATTGTAGAAGTGTCTATTTTGGTTATAATCATGTGAGTCATTTAAAGCTAACAGTAGCTGGAGTTTGTAGGAAGGCAGGCAGCTTATTGTTGCTAACAAATACCTTTTTTAATATAAACTTATTTATTTTAATTGGAGGCTAATTACTTTACAATATTGTATTGGTTTTTCCATACATCAACATGAATCCACCACAGGTATACACGTGTTCCCCAGCCTGAACCCCCCTCCCTCCTCCCTCCATGTACCATCCCTCTGGGTCGTCCCAGTGCACCAGCCCCAAGCATCCAGCATCATGCATCAAACCTGGACTGCCAATTCGTTTCATATATGATATTATACATGTTTCAATGCCATTCTCCCAAATCATCTCACTCTCTCCCTCTCCCACAGAGTCCAAAAGCCTGTTCTATACATCTGTGTCTCTTTTGCTATCTCATATACAGGGCTATTGTTACCATCTTTCTAAATTCCATATATATGCATTGGCATACTGTATTGGTATTTTTCTTTTGGCCTGCTAACAAATATCTTGACTGTGTAATTTTACTTAATCTTTAGAAAAAGTCTATAGATAAATTGCACTTAGCATTTTTAAAGCATTCACTTTATCATGATCTGCTTTACTTATCACACACATCTATATAATCTGCAAAGACATGTATAGTTCTGCATTGCACAAAGAAGTTCTCAAAGAAACAGAAGTATGCTCAAGATCAAAATCTCAAACATGAAAAAGCTTGAACTGAAATTCTAGTTCTTTTGATTCTGCATTTTCCATCATTTCTCACTTATTTTCTCTAAATCAAGAATTCATGTTTTTGATAATGAAGAATTTTAGAAGAAGAATTTGTTAGAATTTTAATCTAACAACAACATCCCCATTTTTTGTAACTTCATTCTAATGTACCTAACCACAGAGTGGATATATCTAGTCTGTGCCCTGGTCAAGCCTGCCTGAGATGTACTCCTTCTGTACAAGCAGCTCAGTCACTTGTCTTTCACAATACAGTTCAACACTCTCGTCTTCCATAAAGCCCTCCTTGATCACTCTAGTCTGCTATTCTTTTGTTTATTCAACTTTCTGAGCATTTGTTCTATGCTCTCTTTTATTGTCATTTGCCTTTTATGCTAATGCTTACCTCTTCAATTTGACTGTTAATGTCCTCATGCAGACACACCACAGCCTCACACAGTACCTGGTTCAAACAAGTGTGCAGGTGTTTGGTGATGATGATGGTGATGTGATGGTGGTGAAGACAGCAGTACTTGCAACACCACCTCCAGTTCACCTCAGGGTGTTCTTTCCATGACGGTGACTCTGGCGCACAACAATAAGCTGGTCACCGGTAACTGACCTGTTCAGTTGCATTCACTCATTTGATTCAGAATATTTCGAGAGAGTCTACTGTACACTAGAGCCTGTCTAGATATTGGAGTTGCAAAGACAGAGAGTTTTGAACTTCAGAACTTACATTCTAATGGAAGAGATAGACTTAAAAACAAATGTGTAGTATGACGACATAGTTCAGGTATTCTCATATGAATATTATCAGGACAGCAAAAATGAGAGAAAGATTCCTAATTTATTCATGAGAGGAAAGGTGGGTTCCAGAAAAACTTCAGAGAAAAAGTCAACTTTGAACCAAATCTTGAAAGATGATTAAGTGGAACAAACCCACTTATGCCTGTTTCTTTCTACTCTTGGTAGCAAATATGTCCCAGTGCATGACAAGACCACTGAAGTGCCTGGAGCTAAAACAGAACTGGAGATTTTGACCTTCAGTGACTGGAGTAGGAGGTAATGACATGATCTAATTTAAGGAAATAAATTAGCTGTTATTTGAAGAAGTTACTGTGAAATGACCTGAAATTGTGTTGAGATCACTGTGGCCTGCTCTTGCAGAAAAGAGGTATCTCTGCCACTGTGTGGGATTCTGAAGAACTCATAACCAAAACAAAAAAGGTTTATTTTGCACTTGAGACTATCAGAAAAAGAGTATCATTATACACTATTATGTTATACACATACACTAATATGTCTCATTATACACTATTAGGCAAAATCTCTACATTGCCACATAAATATTGCTTTATTTAACACATTTATTTAGCACCTGCTCTATGCCAGGTACCATGACAGGATCTGAGAACTGTAGCAATGAGCAAAACTGACACAAATCATTATACTCCTGAAGCTTATATTCCAATAGGAGGAAATCAACAGTAAGCATATAAATAAGTCAATCATACAGTACATTAGATAGGGAAAGTTCTATGGGAAAAATTAAAACAGAGAAGGAAGGTAAGGAGTATTGTGAGGTAGGGGGTAAGTAAGAACTTGTATTTTTAAATAGGCTGGTTAGAAAAGGCCTCACTCAGAAGGGAGCAATCAAGCTGAAATGTGAAAAGATGAGGGCTCAAGCCACAAAAATATGAGGAAAGAGAAAATTCCACGTTTAGTAAACAGCATGTACAAATTCCCTGAAGCAGGACTACACTTGAACCAGTTAAGAAATATCGGGGAAGCCAAAGTGGCTGGAATGGAGTAAATGAGGGGACTAATGGTGAGATCATTAGGGGACAGACTGAGTAGAGTTTTCATATTTTTCTAAGTATATTGGCTTTAAGTCTTAGTGGCATGGAGAATCACTGAAACTTTAAAGTATGATCTGTCTTACATTTCAACGGGATAACTTAAGCTTCGGTATTGAGTATATTCTCTGGGGATGAAGGGAAAAGTTAAAGAGAACAGTTAGGACTTGGTTTACATAATCTAGGTGAGAAATTATGTGGCTCAGCCCAGGATGGTAGTTGTAGATAGTAATGAGAAGAGGTCAGAATCTGAATATACTTTGAAGAAAAAGTCAGAATGATTTGCTAGTGAATGAGATTTTTGATAGGAGAGAAAGGGAAAAGTAAAAGATTATGATTTTGACCTGTCTGTTTGCCATTAACTGAGATGGGGAAGACTGAAGTAAGATCAAGTTTTGGACATGTTATATTCGAGATATTTGTTGAACATTCAAGTAGGATGAGTATAGGAGACAAGAAGTTAGAGGGAGAGATCTGCTCTGTACACTTTCACTTTTGAGTCTTAGCGTGTATATGGTATTTGAAGTCACGAGACTGGATGAGATCACCAATGAAATAAGTTTAAATACAAAAGAGAGTCCTGGAGGACCACAGTATTTAGAGGCTATGAATAAAAGAAGGAACTAGCAAAAGATTTTAAGAAAGAGAGTTCAGTGAGGCAGGAGGAAAACTAGGACTTTGTGAAGTGCTGGAAGCCAAGCAAAAGACGTTACAGAGGAGTCATCAGCTGTACCTAATACCGCAGTGGATCATGGTGAGTGAGTTCTGAGAACTGATCAGTGCACTCAGCATTACAATAGTCATTGGTGACTTGATAGGGAAAGTTTTAAATGTGGAGTGATGGGGAAGAAAGCCTGACTATTTTGGGTTTGAGAGAGAATGAAGGTTGAGACATTGGATACAGGAAGTATACACAACTCTTTGAATGAGTTTTCTTTAAACCAGTCAGAGAAATGGAGCTGAAGTTAGAGAGTATGGTATTAGTTTTTTGTGTGTTTATTTTTAAGAAGATAAAAATATTATATCCCCACTATCTGCACAACGTCTTTATCTTTATTGGAGGAATAAAAACTACATGCCCAGTGTAAACAAAGACTAAACCGTAGGCACCTATATTGTGGTGCTCCTTTAAAAGAGATTAAATGTTGCCAGTGTTTGGATTCTTTCAAAAGAAAATTTTCCTTAATGTAACCAAGATATCAATCAGAATAATTTGACTTAAATTGTAAAATCATGAGCCTGAAAGTTGTCAACAAAGTCAAAATTCAATAGTAATATTCCTGGTTGATTTACTCTTACAAGAACATTATCAGTTTAATAGTTAATATAATAATTTGTTCTGTGCACTGTATGCACTGTCCTCAGTCACTCAGTAATGTTCAGCTCTTTGTGACCCTGTAGACTGTAGCCTGTTAGTCTCTGTCCATGAGATTTTCTAGGCAAAGGTACTGGCATGGGTTGCCATTTCCTCTTCCAGGGGATCTTCCCAACTCAGGGCTCAAACACATCTCCTATATTTCCTGCATTGGCAGGTAGATTCTTTATTACTGAGCTACCATAGTTTGGTGGCCAAATTATAAAATTTTGATCACTTAGGACTTCATATTTAATATAAATATTATGCTTGGAAGAATTTCAAAATATAGAGCTAATATCAACTTTGAAGATGATTTAATTTAATGTGTACATTTTATCAGTTGATAACTTCAGCCAGAGACTAAAATGACATAATTGAGATCACTAAGCCAGTTAAACAGGGCCAGGAGTAGAGACCAGCTGAGTAAGGGCCACTCCACTGTGTCTCAGGCTTCAACTTTGGAGAATACCCTGACTATGTCTAAAATGGGGACATCTCTATCAGTTTATATGTTAATTTAACACAAAGAAAAAATATTATAAGAAAAAGCTGCTCATTAAGCTGGTAAATAATGAAATCAACACTGTGCATTTTTCCCCTTCAGTCTGCAGCTGAAAGAATTAGTGCCCAACAATTTTGATTCATTCAGTATATACTCAGAGAGCACCTTCTGTATTCCAAGCTCCATAGAGGGTCTAAGAGGAATATGATGAACTCAGTACATCCCCAGGGCTTAGTGAAATTTGTAGAGAGAAGAAGAGAAAGGGACTGACAATTTATAGGCCAGACACCTTCATAAACAATCTCTTCTTATACCTCATCATACCTATGTGAAGTAGGGGTGATCACATATTTTTTACAGATAAGGAAACTGGGGTTAATTTGCTCAAAAGTCAGAGTTATATAGTATAGTGAAAGTTGCTCAGTCGTGTCCAACTGTTTGTGACCTGTGGACTAGTCCATGGAATTCTCCAGGCCAGATTACTGGAGTGGATAGCCTTTCCCTTCTCCAGGGATCTTCCCAACCCAGGGATCAAACCCAGGTATCTCATATTGCAGGTAGATTCTTTACCAGCTGAGCCACAAGTGAAGCCCAATAAAATATAGGTGTTGTTAAAAGTAGGGATCATATTCTTTTGATGTATACTCCATAGGGAACTGAAGCTTATTTTGTTTACAAGATAGAGTGGGGAAATTTGTCATCTGAGAAACTGTATTTTTGATAGACTGAAAAGATAAGGTGAAGGAAGAGATTCTCATAGAATACAAGAGAATCTTTCATATATCTTGACCCAGGTTCTCAAAGAAGGAGGTAACATGCTGTCCTCTTGGGTCTGGCTACAATGCAGGAGAGCAGGAGGGTATGGAAATGCCCTATGGTTAGAAGTATATTGGCCCAGCCCAGGAAACCAAACAAATTTTCACAATGTCACAAGAGTATATGGGCATTTTTAAAGAAGTTGGTGATGAATTTCAACTAAACTCTATCTTTGGAAAAGTGGGATTTTAATAACTTAAAGAAAAATGGATTCAAATAAATTAAGAGAAGTGGAAAGCCAAGGAGAAAAGGAAAGATATAAGCATCTGAATGCAGAGTTCCAAAGAATAGCAAGAAGAGATAAGAAAGCCTTCTTCAGTGATCAATGCAAAGAAATGGAGGAAAAGAACAAAATGGGAAAGACTAGAGATCTCTTCAAGAAAATTAGAGATGCCAAGGGAACATTTCATTCAAAGATGGGCTCGATAAAGGACAGAAATGGTATAGACCTAACAGAAGCAGAAGATATTAAGAAGAGATGGCAAGAATACACAGAAAAACTGTACAAAAAGATCTTCATGACCCAGATAATCAAGATGGTGTGATCATTCATCTAGAGCCAGACATCCTAGAATGTGAAGCCAAGTGGGCCTTAGAAAGCATCACTACGAATAAAGCTAGTGGAAGTGATGGAATTCCAGTGGAGCTATTTCAAATCCTGAAAGATGATGATGTGAAAGTGCTGCACTCAATATGCCAGCAATTTTGGAAAACTCAGCAGTGGCCACAGGACTGAAAAAGGTCAGTTTTCACTCCACTCCCAAAGAAAGGAAATGCCAAAGAATGCTCAAACTACCGCACAGTTGCACTCATCTCACATGCTAGTAAAGTAATGCTCAAAATTCTCCAAGCCAGGCTTCAGCAATACATGAACCATGAACTTTCTGATGTTCAAGCTGATTTTAGAAAAGGCAGAGGAACCAGAGATCTAATTGCCAACATCTGCTGGATCATGGAAAAAGCAAGACAGTTCCAGAAAAAACATCTATTTCTGCTTTATTGACTATGCCAAAGCCTTTGACTGTGTGGATCACAATAAACTGTGGAAGATTCTGAGAGAGATGGGAATACCAGATCACCTGACCTGCCTCTTGAGAAACCTATATGCAGATCAGGAAGCAACAGTTAGAACTGGACATGGAAAAACAGACTGGTTCCAAATAGGAAAAGGAGTACGTCAAGGCTGTATATTGTTACTCTGCTTATTTAATTTATATGCAGAGTACATCATGAGAAACGCTAGACTGGAAGAAACACAAGCTGGAATCAAGATTGCCGGGAGTAATATCAATAACCTCAGGTATGCAGATGACACCACCCTTATGGCAGAAAGTGAAGAGCAACTAAAAAGCCTCTTGATGAAAGTGAAAGAGGAGACTGAAAAAAGTTGGCTTAAAGCTCAACATTCAGAAAACGAAGATCATGGCATCCAGTCCCATGACTTCATGGGAAATAGATGGGAAAACAGTGGAAACAGTGTCAGACTTTAAATTTGGGGGCTCCAAAATCACTGCAGATGGTGACTGCAGCATGAAATTAAAAGATGCTTACTCCTTGGAAGAAAAGTTATGACCAACCTAGATAGCATATTCAAAAGCAGAGACAATACTTTACCAACAAAGGTCCATCTAGTCAAGGCTATGGTTTTTCCTGTGGTCATGTATGGATGTGAGAGTTGGACTGTGAAGAAGGCTGAGCACTGAAAAATTGATGCTTTTGAAATGTGGTGTTGGAGAAGACTCTTGAGAATCCCTTGGACTGCAAGGAGACCCAACAAGTCCATTCTGAAGGAGTCTAGCCCTGGGATTTCTTTGGAAGGAAAGATGCTAAAGCTGAAACTCCAGTACTTGGGCCGCCTCATGTGAAGAGTTGACTCATTGGAAAATACTTGGATGCTGGGAGGGATTGTGGGCAGGAGAAGAAGGAGACAACAGAGATGAGATGGCTGGATGGCATCACTGACTCGATGGACATGAGTCTGAGTGAACTCCGGGAGTTGGTGATGGACAGGGAGGCCTGGTGTGCTGCTGTTCATGGGGTTGCAGAGTCAGACACGACTGAGCGACTGAACTGAACTGAACTGATAATGGTGGAAAACATACATCTATAAATCAGAATACCTGGATTTTTCCCCTAGCTCTGTCACTTACTAGCTTTGAGAATAGTGGAAAGCCACTTAAGTAGGCTGAGTCCTATTCCTTCATCTTTTAAAGTCAACATGATAAGTGCTACTTTACATCACTTTTAAGAAGAACAAGGAGATTAATGCATATAAAAGTGCTTTAAAAACTCTAGAATGTATGACATTCTATGTACAAACCTTAGTTACCATTATTCTTATATAAGTACTGTTAAATTTCTAAATGTGATATAAGATGGTTTTAGCTCACTTAGTAGTGGACTGGAATCAACATTATGGTTTTGACTAAGGAGCTACTCTCCATGTGTGAAAAGCAGAACAGGGAAACAGGAAAAACCTTCATGTACTTTTGTTGTTCAGTCGCTCAGTCATGTTTGACTCTTTGCGACCCCATAGACTGCAGCATGCCAGGCTTCCCTGTCCTTCACCATCTCCTGGAGCTTGCTCAAACTCATGTCCGTTGAATCAGTGATGTCATCCAACCATCTCATCCTCTGTCATCCCCTTCTCTTCCTGCCTTCAATCTTTCCCATCATCAGGGTTTTTTCCAATGAATCAGCTCTTTGTATTAGGTGGCCAAAGTATTGGAGCTTCACCATCAGTCCTTCCAATTAATATTCAGAGTTGATATCCTTTAGGATTGACTGGTTGGATATCCTTGCAGTCCAAGGGACTCTCAAGAATCTTCTCCAACACTACAGAATCAATTCTTTGGCACTCAACCTTCTTTATGGTCCAACTCTCATGTCCATATGTGACAACCGGAAAAACCATAGCTTTGACTATGTGGACCTTTGTCAGCAAAGTCATGTCTCTGCTTTATAATGCATTGTCTAGTTTGGTCATAGCTTTTCTTCCAGGAGCAAGCGTCTTTTAATTTCATGGTTGCAGCCACCATCTGCAGTGATTTTGGAGGCCAAATAAAGTCTGTCACTATTTTCATTTTTTCCCCATGTATTTGCCATGAAGTGATGGGACCAAATGCCATGATCTTCATTTTTTTAATGTTGAGTTTTAAGCCAAATATGGCCAAATGAGACTGTGGTTACCTTGGTTCAGAATTGCTTAGTCACAAGTAACAAAGGTCCACTGAAAGTTACTCTAATACCAATGAGGCACTGAATTGGTAAGAAACAAGATGCCTTTCAGAGCAGGCAGGATAGCCAGCCTCATAGGTGGCTAGAACCAGAGACTGGACAAGAGACCAGCAGCCTGACTACTTGTTAGCTGGTCTCAACATCGGTCCTCAGAGTCACCCGCCTTTCATTTTTGCTTCTCTCTGCATATATGCTTTATGTTTCTCTCTCTAAAATCTGACTTTCCCTGATTACTTTTTATTGTCCCAATACAGCCATTCCAGTTAAAAGCTAGTAGAGCCAAGTCCTAGTATCTTTTGTGTTCTGATTAAATTTTTGGAGTTTGAGGCTCACTTAATTCCCTTTGGAGCTGATGGTATAGTCTGACCTTAAGATCCCTAGGATTCTGAGTGAGTCCCAGCATTCTAGGGAGGAAAGAAGTTCTGAGGACTGGGTCCCAAGGTATTGGCATGGCTTGGTCAGGAAGAAGCTGGGAGAAATTGGGATTTCATCTGGTATTCTTGGCTCCCTCTCTTGGCTCTATATGGATGTCATTACCCCATCTGGGATATCTGCTGCCCTCAGACTCTTCAAGATTTTCTTTTCTATCCCTCATCTTTCTTTGACAGCAGTAGAACTTTCTTCAGATCCATTTCAACTATCCCCACTGCTATTTGTACCCTCCAAGCTATGATGTTTTCCCATTTATTCAGTTATTATCTGAATGACACTATCTGGCAAACACAGAACTGTTCATAATCAACTAAGAGTATTTGTTTTCAAAAGGACTTTAAGCAGTGACTCAAATAATGAGAGTACTAGATACTAGGCAGGAGGCATTTGAAGTCAGGAAGGTCTTAAGGTAAAAGGCAATTCATAAAAATTTGTATTTGTGTCTCAACTCCATTACTTTGGGCTGTGAGAACCTGGAAATTTGCTGGCATCTCTGTTCCTGAATTTTTAATTATCTCATTTCTACTTATCCCATAGAATTGCCATATTAAATTGGATATAATATGCCAGTATGTAAAGTACTTAAATGTTGTAGGATTTCAGTGAATGATAATTGAGGATTACCCTCAATCCCCCACTCCCACTACATGCCCTTCACTCAAATCTCATTACAATAATGGTTGCCTTAGAGTAAGACCAATACTCTGTGGGTACCTTTAGAAATACTACTGGCTCCTCTCTCTGGGGCAGGTATTTCTTACTCTTTTATGCACAAATTGTCTCCACAGGATATCACACCCTTCCGATTAAAGCATAATGGTTATAACTTTGAAGACAACAAAGGGATTCAAGACTTAGAGGCACTTTGGATCTAAAAGGTGACTACTGACATTTTAGATCAAGGAGAGTATAGGGATATGTTTCTAGTCGTACCACCTTATAACCCTAGAAGCCTCGTTTTTACAATAGCTGTGTTAATTTATAATTCCATGGACAGAGAATCCTGGTGGGATACAGCCCATAGGGTCACAAAGAGTCAGACACAATTGAGTGACTAACACACATTAATTTATAAATAACCATGCCTCTTGCATGGCCATAGTCATGAAGATAATAATCTTATTAACAGCTGCTATATTTTCACGACAGCTTTGTATTTAACACATCAAGTATTTCACATATTATCTCCCACAAAACTCTCAGAGTCATTATCACTCTTTTCTTTTTTATTTTTTTTTTATTTTAAATGACAGCTAATTACTTTACAATATTGTGGTGGGTTTTGCCATGTATTCACATGAATCAGCCATTGGTGTACACCATGTCTCATGCATCGATCCTGGACTGGCGATCTATTTCACATATGATAATATATATGTTTCAATGCTATTTTCTCAAATCATCCCACCCTCACCTTCTCCCACAGAGTCCAAGAGTCTGTTCTTTACTTCTCTTTCACTGTCTCTCATATAGGGTCATCATTACCACCTTGCTAAATTCCATATATATGCAAAAATATACTGTATTGCTGCTTTCTTTCTGACTTACTTCACTCTGTATAATAGACTCCAGTTTCATCCACCTCATTAGAACTGATTCAAATTCATTCTTTTTAATAGGAGTAATATTCCATTGTGTATATGTACCACGGCTTTCTTATACACTCTTCTGCTGATGGATATCTAGGTTGCTTCCATGTCCTGGCTATTGTAAACAGTGCTGAGATGAACACTGGTGTGTCTTTCAATTCTGGTTTCTTTGGTGTATACGCTCAGCAGTGGGATTGCTGGGTCGTATGGCAGTTCTATTTCCAGTTTTTAAGGAATCTCCACAGTGTTCTCCATAGTGGCTGTACTAGTTTGCATTCCTACCAACAATGTAAGAGGGTTCTCCATGCCCTCTCCAGCATTTATTATTTGAAAACTTTTTAAAATTAATTATTTACTTATTTTTACTTTACAATATTGTATTGGTTTTGCCATACTTCAACATGAATCCGCATTGTTTGCAAACTTTTTAATAGCAGGCCATTCTGCCCAGCGTGAGATGGTACTTTATTGTGGTTTTGATTTGCGTTTCTCTGATAATGTGTAATGTTGAGTATCTTCATGTGTTTGTTAGCCATCTGTATGTATGTCTTCTTTGGAGAAATGTGCTTAGTTCTTTGGCCCATTTTTTTATTGGGTCGGTTATTTTTCTGGAATTGAGCTGCAGGAGTTGCTTGTATATTTTGAGATTAATTCTTTGTCAGTTGCTTCGTTTGCTATTATTTTCTCCCATTCTGAAGGCTGTCTTTTCACCTTGCTTATAGTTTCCTTCATTGTGCAAAAGCTTTTAAGTTTAATTAGGTCCCATTTGTTTATTTTTGCTTTTATTTCCATTACTCTGGGAGGTGGGTCATAGAGGATCCTGCTATGACTTACGTCTGAGAGTGTTTTGCCTATGTTTTCTTCTAGGAGTTTTATAGTTTCTTGTCTTACATTTAGATCTTTAATCCATTTTGAGTTTATTTTTGTGTATGGTGTTAGAAAGTGTTCTAGTTTCATTCTTTTACAAGTGGTTGACCAGTTTTCCCAGCACCACTTGTTAAAAAGATTGTCTTTTCTCCATTGTATATTCTTGCCTCCTTTGTCAAAGATAAGGTGTCCATAGGTGTGTGGATTTATCTCTGGGCTTTCTATTTTGTTCCATTGATCTATGTTTCTGTCTTTGTGCTACTACCATACTGTCTTAATGACTGTTGCTTTGTAGTATAGCCTGAAGTCAGACAGGTTGATTCCTCCAGTTCCATTCTTCTTTCTCAAAATTGCTTTGGCCATTCAAGATTTTTTTGTAGTTCTATATAAATTGTGAAATTATTTGTTCTAGTTCTCTGAAAAATAC
This sequence comes from Nanger dama, assembly GCA_917880005.1. Classification (NCBI taxonomy): domain Eukaryota; kingdom Metazoa; phylum Chordata; class Mammalia; order Artiodactyla; family Bovidae; genus Nanger; species Nanger dama. The sequence continues at coordinate 19,672,820 of CAKJTW010000014.1, forward strand.
CATTGATAGCTTGATAGGGATTGCATTGAATCTATAGATTCCTTTGGATAGTATACTCATTTTCACTACATTGATTCTTCTGATCCATGAACATGGTATATTTCTCCATCTATTTGTGTCATCTTTGATTTCTTTCACCAATGTTTTATAGTTTTCTATATATAAGTCTTTTATTTCTTTAGATAGATTTATTCCTAAATATTTTATTATTTTTGTTGCAATGGTGAATGGAATTGTTTCCTTAATTTCTCTTTCCATTATCTCATTGTTAGTGTATAGGAATGTAAGGGATTTCTGTGTGTTAATTTTATATCCTGCAACTTTACTATATTCATTGATTAGCTCTAGTAATTTTCTGGTGGTGTATTTAGGGTTTTTTATGTAGAGTGTCATGTCATCTGCAAACAGTGAGAGCTTTACTTTTTCCAATCTGGATTCTTTTAATTCCTTTTTCTTCTCTGATTGCTGTGGCTAAAACTTCCAAAACTATGTTGAATAGTACTGGTGAGAGTGGGCATCCTTGTCTTGTTCCTGACTTTAGGGGAAATGCTTTAAATTTGTCACAATTGAGGATAATGTTTGCTGTGAGTTTATCATATATGGTTTTTATTATGGTGAGGTATGTTCCTTCTATGCTTGCTTTCTGGAGGGTTTTTATCTAAATGGATGATGGATTTTGTCAAAGGCTTTCTCTGCATCTATTGAGATGATATATGGTTTTTATCTTTCAATTTTTGATGTGCTGTATCACTCTGATTGATTTGCAAATATTGAAGACTCTTTACATCCCTGGGATAAAGCCCACTTGGCCATGATGTATGATCTGTTTAATATGTTGTTAGATTCTATTTGCTAGAATTTTGTTAAGGACTTTTGCATCTATGTTCATCAGTGATATTGGCCTGTAGTTTTCTTTTTATGTGATTTCTTTGTCTGGTTTTGGTATTAGGGTGATGGTGGCCTCATTTGAGTTTAGAAGTTTACCTTCCTCTGCAATTTTCTGGAAGAGTTTGAGTAGGATAGGTGTTAGCTCTTCTCTAAATTTTTGTAAAATTCAACTGTGAAGTCATCTGGTCCTGGGCTTTTGTTTGTTAAAAGATTTTTGATTACAGTTTCAATTTCTGTGCTTGCCATGGGTTTGTTAAGATTTTCTATTTCTTCCTGGTTCAGTTTTGGAAAGTTATATTTTTCTAAGAATCTGTCCATTTCTTTCAAGTTGTCCATTTTATTGGCATATAATTGCTGATAGTAGTCTCTTATGATCCTTTGTATTTCTGTGTTTTCTGTTGTGATTTCTCCATTTTCATTTCTTATTTTGTTGATTAGATTTTTTCTCCCTTTTTTTCTTGAGTTTGGCTAATGGTTTGTCTATTTTATTTAACTTCACAAAGAACCAGCTTTTAGCTTTGTTGTATTTGGCCATGGTCTCCTTTGTTTTTTTGCATTTATTTCTGCCCTAATTTTTATGATGTCTTTCCTTCTACCATCTGCTTCATTTCTTCTTTTTCTAGTTGCTCTAAGTGTAGAGTTGGGTCATTTATTTTTCTCCTGTTTCTTTAGGTAGGCTTGTATTGCTGTGAACCTTCCCCTTAGCACTGGTTATACTATATCGCATAGGGTTTGGGTTGTTGTGTTTTCATTCTATGCATATTTTGACTTCCTTTTGATTTCTTCTGTGATTTGTTGGTTATTCAGAAGTGTATTGTTTAGCCTCCATATGTTTGTATTTTGAACAGTTTTTTTTTTTTCTTATAGTTAACATCTAATCTTACTATATTGTGATCATAAAAGATGCTTGAGATGATTTCAATTTCTTTGAATTTACCAAGGCTAGATTTATGGCCCAGGATGTGATCTATCCTGGAGAAGTTTCCATGTGCACTTGAGAAAAAGATGAAATTCATTGTTTTAGGGTGAAATGTCCTATAGATATCAATTAGGTCTAGCTGGTCCATTGTTTCATTTAAAGTTCATGTTTCCTTGCTAATTTTCTGTTTAGTTGACCTATCCATAGGTGTGAGTGGAGTATTAGTCTCCCGCTATTATTGTGTTACTGTTGATTTCCCTTTTCATATTTGTTAGCACTTACCTTACATACTGTGGTGCTCCTATGTTGGGTGCATATATATTTATAATTGTTATATCTTCTTTTTGGATAGATCCTTTGATCATTATGTAGTGTCCTTGTCTCTTTTCATGACCTTTATTTCAAAGTCTATTTTATGTGATATGAGTAATGCTATTCTTGCTTTCTTTCGGCCTCCATTTGCATAAAATATCTTTTCCAGCCCTTCCTTTCATTCTGTATGTGTCCCTAGGTTTAAGGTGCATCTCTTGTAGACAGCATGTATAGGAGTCTTGTTTTTGTATCCATTCATCTAGTCTTTCTCTTTAGTTGGGGCATTCAACCTCTTTACATTTAAGGTAATTATTAATAGTAGATATAAGGGTCATCTGAGTTAAATTCACCCATTCCAGTCCATTTTAGTTTGCTGATTCCTAGAATGTCAATGTTCACCCTTGCCATCTCTTGTTTGACCACTTCCAATTTGCCTTGATTCATGGACCTGACATTCCAGGTTCCTATCAATATTGCTCTTTACAGCATCAGATCTTGCTTCTATCACCAGTCACATGCACAAGTGGGTGTTGTTTTTGCTTTGGCTCCATCCCTTCGTTTTTTCTGGAGTTATTTCTCCACTGATCTCCAGTAGCTTATTGGGCACCTAATGACCTGGGGAGTTCCTTTTTTGGTATCCTATAATTTTGCCTTTTTTTACTCCTCATGGGGTTCTCAAGGCAAGAATACTGAAGTGGCTTGCCATTTTCTTCCCCAGTGGGCCACATTCTGTCAGCCCTCTCCACCATGACTCGCCCGTCTTGGGTTGCCCCACAGGCATGGCTTGGTTTCACTGAGTTAGACAAGGCTGTGGTCCTAATGTGATTAGATTGACTAGTTTTCTGTGAGTATGGTTTCAGTGTATCTGCCCTCTGATGCCCTCTTGCAACAACTACCATCTTACTTCGGTTTCTCTTACCTTGGGCATGCGGTATCTCTTCACAGCTGCTCCATCAAAGCACAGCCGCTGCTCCTTACCTTGGATGAGGGGTATCTCCTTACCGTCGCTGTTCCTGATGTTCAATGTGGGATAGCTCCTCTAGGCCTTCCTGCACCTGCGCAGCCACGGTTCCTCGGGTTGCACCTCCCAGTTGCCGTCCCAGCCCTCTGGCGTGAGTGGCTCCTCCCAACTGCCTCCCCTGGCCTCGGGCTTGTGGTGACTCCTCAGGGTCATCGCCCCTGACCTCAGACTCGGGGTGTCTCCTCCTGGCTGCCAACCCTGTCCTCAGATGCATGGTAGCCCCTGACTTCAGACATGGGGTAGTTCCTCCCAGCAGATGCAGGGTAGCTTCTCTCAGCTGTTCCTGCGCCGTCACAGCCTGGCACTCTTGGCCTCTGCCCCTGACTCGGACATGGGGTAGTTCCTCTTGGCCGCACTCAGTGCACCAGATCGCCGCCACCGCCTGTGCACAGTGCAGCCGCCGCCTGTGCTCAGTGATCATGTATGGATGTGAGAGTTGGACTGTGAAGAAGGCAGAGTGCTGAAGAATTGATGCTTTTGTGTGTGTTTTTTTTTAATTCGGATATATTTGGCTTTTATTATTTGACTGTATTAATTTGGATTATCAGTGTACAAAATAAATAACTTCCCATCCTTCATTTAAAATTTCTTCCCAAGGCTAATGGAACCTTGTAACAGATACACTTGTTTTTTGTTTTTTGTTTTTTGTTTTTAATTAATTAATTTATTTATTTATTTTAAATTACAATACTGTATTTGTTTTGCCATACTTTGACACGAATCAGCCATAGGTGAACACAATCTCCCAATGCCGAAGCCCCCTCCCACCTCCCACCCCACATCCTCTACTTGAATCATCCTGTGCATCAGCCCCATGCATCCTGCATCCTACATTGAACATAGATTGGCGCTTCGTTTCTTACAAGAAAACATACATGTTTCATTGCCATTCTCCCAAACCATCCCACCCTTTCCCTCTCCCTCAGAGTCCAAAAATCCACTCTATACCTCTGTGTCTCTTTGTTGTCTCACATATAGGGTCATCATTACTGTCTTCTAAATTCCATATATATGGGTCAGTATACTGTATTGGTGTTTTTCTTTCTGGCTTACTTCACTCTGTATAATCGGTTCCAATTTCATCCATCTCATTAGAACTGAGTCAAATTTATTCTTTTTAAGGGCTGAGTAGTATTCCATTGTATATATGTACCACAGCTTTCTTATCCAATCATCTGCTGATGGACATCTAGATTGCTTCCATGTCCTGGCTATTATAAACAGTGCTGCAATGAACATTGGGGTACATGTGTCTCTTTCAATTCTGGTTTCCTCGGTGTGTATGCCCAGCAGTGGGATTGCTGGGTCATAAGGCAGTTCTATTTGCAATTTTTTAAGGAATCTCCACACTGTTTTCCATTATGGCTGTACTAGTTTGCATTTGAACTGTGGTGTTGGAGAAGACTCTTGAGAGTCCCTTGGACTGCAAGGAGATCCAACCAGTCCATTCTAAAGAAGATCAGCCCTGGAATTTCTTCGGAAGGAATGATGCTAAAGCTGAAAGTCCAGTACTTTGGCCACCTCATGCGACAAGTTGACTCATTGGAAAAGACTCTGATGCTGGGAAGGATTGGGGGCAGGAGGAGAAGGGGATGACAGAGGATGAGATGGCTGGATGGCATCACTGACTCAATGAATGTGAATCTGAGTGAACTCTGGGAGATGGTGTGGACAGGGAGGCCTGGAGTGCTGTGATTCATGGGGTCGCAAAGAGTTGGACACGACTGAGCGACTGAACTGAACTGAACCATTCCCTTCAGGATTGAAAAGTTTCTATTGAAAGATCAGCTGTTATCCTTATGGGGATACACTTGCGAGTTATTTGTTGTTTTTCCTTGTTGCTTTTAATATTTGTTTTTTGTGTTTTATCTTCATTAATTTGATTAATATGTCTCTTGGGGTATTTTGCCTTGGTTTTATCCTGTTTGAGACTCTCTGGGTTTCTTGGACTTGGGTAGCTTTTTCCTTCTCCATTTTAGGGAAATTTTCAAGTATTATCTCCTCAAGTATTTTCTCATGGCCTTTCTGTCTTCTTCTTCTGGGACTCTTATAATCCAAATGTTGGGGCATTTAACATTGTCCCAGAGGTCTCTGAGGTTGTCCTCATTTCTTTTAATTCTTTTTTTTCTCTCTCTCTCTCTGCTTTATTTATTTCCACCATTCTATCTTCCATCTCACTTATCCTATCTTTTACCTCAGTTATTCTACTGTTGGTTCCTTCCAGATTGCCTTTGATCTCAGTTATTGCATTATTCATTATTAATGGACTGTTTATTTCTTCTAGGTCCTTGTTAAACTTTTCTTGCATCTTCTCAGTCCTTGTCTCTAGACTATTTATCTGTAACTCCATTTTGTTTTCAAGATTTTGGATCATATTTACTATCGTTATTCTGAATTCTTTTTCAGGTAGACTCCCTATCTCCTCCACTTTTGTTTGGTTTGGTGGGCTTTTACCATGTTCCTTTACCTGCTGAATATTTCTCTGCCTTTTCATCTTGTTTAGGTTGCTTTGTTTGGGGTGGCCTTTCTGTATGCTGGAAGTTTGTGGTGCATCTTTATTGTGGAGAGTCCTCCCTGAGGGTGAAGTTGGACGAGTGGCTCCTCAAGGTTTCCTGGTTAAGGAAGCTTGCCTCGGTGTTCTGGTTGGTGGAGCTAGATCTCTTCTCTCTGGAGTGCAATGAAGGTCCAATAGTGAGTTTTGAGGTGTCTGTGGGTTTCTTGTAACTTTTGGCCGCCTGTATTTTTGTGCTCAGGGTTATATTCCTGTTTTTTATGTTGGAGAATTAGCTTGGTATGTCTTGCTCTAGAATGTGTTGGCTCTTGGGTGGAGCTTGGTTTCAGTGTAGGTATGGAGGCTTTTGGATAAGCTCTTGTCAATTAATGGTCCCTGGAGTCAGGAGTTCTTTGGTGTTCTCATGTTTTGGATAAAAGCCTCCTGCTCCTGGTTTTTAGTCTTATCCTTACAGTAATCTCAAAACTTCTCCATCCATATAGCACTGATGATAAAGCATCCAGGTTAATGGTGAAAAGATTCTACACAGTGAGGGACACCCAGAAAGATTCACAGAGTTACATAGAGAAGAGAAGAGGGAGGAGAGGATAGAGGTGACCAGGAGGAGAAGAGGGGGAATTAAAAGGGGGAGAGCAATCTAGTCAGTATTTACTCTCCACAATCTGGAAAACTCAGAGTGCTTCATGGAGTTACATGGAAAAGAGAAGAGGGATGAAGGAGATAGAGATGACCAGGGAGGAAATGAGGGGGAGCCAAAAGGAGAGAGACCAGTCTAGCCAGTGATCAATTCCATAAGCGTTTTCCACAGCCTGAAACACCCAAAGAGATTCACAGGGCTAAGTAGAGAAGAGAAGGGAGAGGAAGGAGATAGAGGTGACCTGGGGGAGAAAAAGGAGAGTCAAAAGGGGAGAGAGCAATGAAGACAGTAATCACACTCCTAAGTAAAGATGGGTACTCAAGATTGGATTCTTAAAGGTATAAAATTAATTAAAAAAAAAAAGCAAAGATTAAAAATCTAGAGTAGAGGTTAGACTCTCAAAAATACAAAATTAAAAAATAAATCACAAAAGTTATAAAAATATATAAAATATATATGAAATTTGCTTTAAAAATAGGGTCTTTTTGCAAGGTGATAGTTTTAAAAATGAAATTAAAGGAGTAATAAAGAACTTAAAATAAAAAATCTAAAAGTGATAATAGTAAAATATATCTAGGAATTTCTCTAGAGCTGTTGAAGAGAGTGTGGGGTTTATTCAGTTTCAGATGGTTCCTTGCTCCAGCTTATACTTCTTCTGAAGGTCTATAGGTCCCTTCCAATGTAGTCAATTGGAGAAGGTAATGGCACCCCACTCCAGTACTCTTGCCTGGAAAATCCCATGGATGGAGGAGCCTGGTAGGCTGCGGTCCATTGGGTCGCTAAGAGTCAGACATGACTGAGGGACTTTATTTTCACTTTTCACTTTCATGCATTTGAGAAGGAAATGGCAACCCACTCCAATGTGCTCGCCTGCAGAATCCCAGGGACAGGGGAACCTGGTGGGCTGACATCTATGGGGTTGCACAGAGTCAGACATGACTGAAGTGACTTAGCAGCAGCAGCAATCTAGTCAATGCTAACTACAGGGTTTTAATCTGTTGCACCTGTCACTTTTAAAGTGTTTTCCTCTTCTTTGTTTATTTTGGCTTCCTCTCTCTTCAGTATCTAACTTCTGCCCTGACACAAGGGAGTAAAGGTGGTCATTTATTTAGGCTCACTTGTTCCAGTTATGCTGTGGAGAGGGAGGAGTACTGCAAACAAATATCACTGGCATGTGGGGGTTCTCAGAGTGTCTGGGCCACACTGGGTTTGTCCCCACTCACAGTGTCTGTGCTTTCATGGTTTACACTGCTCAGGCTCCAGGTTTCTCTGCAGGGGAACTGTCTAAAGAGGGCCCTGGACTGCATGCACTTCCTAAATCTAAGCCGCTCAGGTTCAGGTTCTTGGGTACTCCACAAAGCACAAACTCAGTTGGGCCTGTGTTTTGTGCCCTTCCTAGGTCCGAGCAGTTCAGGCGACCAGGTACTTAGCGAGCACACTTTCCCCAGGTGGGTGGTGCCTCTTATCTCCTCCCTGGTCCTGGCCACTTGGTTTCTCCTCATCATGTACGTCATGTACGGTGGGAGCGCCCTCTCAGGTGTGACCTGTGTCTCCTCTGGGGAGCTGATCTCTGGCTGCAACCCTCCTGGCGGATGTCAACCATCCAGGATCCCAAGAAGACTTGTTTAGCATCTGGGAGCCTGCTCGCAGTTTGGCAGAGGATGCTATCTCTGGGGCCAAGTTTGCCTGGCTGTCGCATGCCTGCTTCCCTGCCTCCAATGGGGGACGGGCCGGTCCACAGCCAACTAGCTCTCCTCTGGTATTCTCTCAGTCCTTTGTTCTGTAAGTGGGCCTGCAGTGCCTTAGGTTAGAGCTTTCTGTGGGAAAGTTCTCTCTCTCTCTGCCTTTCCTCTTTTTTTCTTTTTTTCTTCTCTCTCTGGCTATCCCATGGTTTGGGTTGCTATCTCATATTAGCTCCCTCAGATTGCCCTCAGAGCATTCAGGACGGGTCCTTACTCTAAGCAATGCAGCCCGCATCTCCATGTTCAGCCCCCACTTGCTGGTGGTGGATGCGAGCGTCTGGGCTACTTCTCTGCTGGGAGTTGCAGTTAGGTGCATAATCTGTGGGTTCTATTATTTATTTTTTCCTCCTGGTTATGTTGCCCGCTGAGATTCCAAAACTCCCCACAGACCCGCCGGTGAGAGGGTTTCCTGCTGTTTAGAAACTTCTCCTCTTTCACGACTCCCTCCCCCAGGAAAGGTCTCCATTCCTAACTCTTTTGTGTCTCTTTTTACCTTTTATATTTTGTCCTACTTCCTTTTGAAGACAATCAGCTTCCTTTCTGAGTGCCTGGTGTCCTCTGCCAGCATTCAGAAGTTGTTCTGTGGTATTTGCTCAGCATTCAAATGATCTTTTGATGAATTTGTGGGGGAGAAAGAGGTCTCCCCATCCTATTCCTCCACCATCTTAGGATCACCCCCATTATCTCATTTTACAGATAAGGAAACTAAGACTCAGAGATGTTCAGTAACCTGTCTAAGGTATGACTGTACTGAAGGATCAGTCATAGAAATGGCAGAGGAACCAGAGATCAAATTGCCAACATCTGTTGGATCATCGAAATAAGAGAATACCAATAAAATATCTACTTCTGTTTTATTGACTATGCCAAAGCCTTTGACTCTGTGGATCACAATAAACTGTGGAAAATTCTTCAAGAGATGAGAATACCATACCACCTTCCTGCTCCTGAAAAATCTGTTTGCAGGTCAAGAAGCAACAGTTGGAACCAGACATGCAACAATAGACTGGTTCCAAATTGGGAAAGGAGTACGTCAAGTCCGTATATTGTCACCCTGCTTATCTAGCTTATATGCAGAGTACATCATGAGAATGCTGAGCTGGATGAAGCACAAGCTGGAATCAAGATTGCCAGGAGAAATATAAATAACTTCAGATATGCAGATGACACCACCCTTATGGCAGAAAGTAAAGAACTAAAGAGCCTCTTGATGAAAGTGAAATAGGAAAGTGAAAAAGTTGGCTTAAAACTCAGCATTAAAAAAATGAAGATCATGGCATCCAGTCCCATCCCTTCATGGCAAATAGATGAGGAAAGAATGGAAACAGTGACACACTTTATTGGGGGGGTGGCTTCAAAATTACTACAGATGGTGACTGCAGCTATGAAATTAAAACACACTTGCTCCTTGAAAGGCAAGTTATGACTGACCTAGATAGCATACTAAAAAGCGGAGACATTACTTTGCCAACAAAAGTCCATCTAGTCAAAGCTATGGTTTTTCCAGTAGTCATGTATGGATGTGAGAGTTGGACTATAAAGAAAGCTGAATGCTGAAGAATTGACAATTTTGAACTGTGGTGCTGGAGAAGACTCTTTAGTGTCCCTTGGACTGCAAGGACACCAAACCAGTCAATTCTAAAGGAAATCAGTCCTGAATATTCATTGGAAGCACTGATGCTGAAGCTGAAACTCCAATACTTTGGCCACCTGATGCGAAGAACTGACTGCTTGGAAAAGACCCTGATGCTGGGAAAGATTGAAGGCAGGAGGAGAAGGAGATGACAGAGGATGAGATGGTTGGATGGCATCACCAACTCGGTGAACATGAGTTTGAGCAAGTTCTGGCAGTTGCTGATGGACAGGGAATCCTGGTGTGCTGCAGTCCGTGGTGTTGCAAAGAGTAAGACATGACTGAGTGACTGAACTGTCACTGAAAGATGAAAGGATTCCAGCTCCAAAAATGATCATTTAAATTACTAACAATATGTTGTGCTGCTCACTCCTGCTTCTGTGCGGCTTCAATATTCTCTGTCCTCTGTCACAGTGATGACTTCAGCTGCCTGGAAGTTCCAGCTCTCTATAAGCCCTCATCAAGTTGGATGAATTCCTTGAAGACTCTACAGCCCCAGAGCTGAGTTCCCAGCCTCATCCATTTCATAGATCCAGGACCCTGCTATGCAAAGTGTGGCACTTGGACAAGCAGTGTCACCTGGGGAGCTTGTTAGAAATGCAGACTCTCACCCCAGACCTACTGAGTAAGGACTGACATTTTTAAAAGTTTCCCAGGTGATTTCTATGAATATTAAAAGCAGTGATATGAGAATTAAATCACAGTGGATACAGATATCTTAATTGCTTGGATATTTTTCAGTGTGTTAATCTCCTTTCTGCATTAGCCATGTTTTTGATACCTGTGAGCAAACTCCACCATGAAGCTTATCACACTCTCCTTTCCCAGTTTCATTTAATAGCGGTGTCTTCACTGACATCAGTCAGTTCAGTTCAGTTGCTCAGTCGTGTCCGACTCTTTGCGACCCCATGAATCGCAGCACGCCAGGCCTCCCAGTCCATCACCAACTCCCGGAGTTCACTCAGACTCACGCCCATAGTGTTAGAGAATTTGGGAGCCAGTAAATGATTTCGCTTTGAGGGAGTCCTCTGTTCCATGCAAAATAGAAGGTCCTGCTCAACTTCTACTCTGGAGGTCAGGACCACTGATTGGCCAAGCCTTTACAGCTCATAGGATAACGGATGTTTTTCTTCATTTGCTGGAAATGAGCCTTCCTGTTTATTTTTTCCTTTCCACATTAGACTTGAACATAGCATAACTGCACGTGTGACAACTGCCCACCTCTGCAACCAGACATTCTGAAGATGTCAGCTGCTGTGCACCCAAACCCTTCTGATTTGTTTCTGAGAAACATTTCTGTCTTATTTCTCAAAGCAGACAGAGAGAAAGGAATTCATTTATTTAAGGTAGTAACAGAGGGGCAGTGGGTCTTTAAATTCTGGCAAAAGAGATATTTCCAATACCTGTTTGCTATAATGCAAAAGAGGGTAAAAATAGGGGGCAAACTGTACCTACTGCTGCCAATCAATGTCAATATATCACTTTTAATCTTTTGAGGAATTCTATGATTTAGAGGTCCTGTCAATGGTCAGTAGAACAGGTGAGTTTCCCAGATCCCACTCTCCGTCACTCCTCTTCATCAGACCCTATCAGAAGACTTTGAGCTGGGATGCTGGCCCATGGTGACTCAGGAGCATGGTGGTCAGCTCCCAGGGCTGCTAAGACTAGTGCTCACATGGCACATCTGGAGAAGGCTAGAAACCCTGGGAGAGGGAATTCTGCACGAAATGACTTGGCTCTCAGTGCTTCCACCAGGCCCCAGAATGATTAAAGAGTGGTTCTCGGGAGTGACATATCCTCTGGGAAAGATAGACAAGATACAAGATTTGGAGAGGACTTCATCATCACGTATGTTAAGAATCTTTTTTTTTTCTCCCTTGGTTATAAAACTACGGTGTTCTATTGTAGAACATTTAGAAAACACAGAAAGGTCCATAGAAGAAATCAAAGTTGCCTATAACACCATTGGCCAGAATAATTATACATTGGGTTATATTTCCTTTTAGATATACATATTTTTTCATTTAATATCATTCATGTTTGTTAGTAAACATTGTCAAAACATAAAATAAGTGCTCCATGTAAATATGCCCAGGCATTATTAAATTGATTATTTTTGTGATTTATAATTTCTACCTACCGAAAATATCTGTTTTGACTATTCTTCAACAAAAGGCCTTGATTATCTGTCATTATCTCCTGAGGAAAAACTCTTAGAAGTAGGATTGTAAAGCAATGTTAAGGTTGTTAACAACTTTAAGGTTAAAGTTTCTGATATATATTACATTTTGCTTCCAATTTGCAACTCCAGCTGCTGAGTTTGTTAGTACTCACTGAAGCCTTATAAGATGAAACAGTCAGTATGCTTTCAGTTATAAGTAATAATGATAATAATAGCTAGCTCAAAGTGGCTTAAACAGAAAGGAGATTAACTGGCTTATGTGACTGGGGGTAACAGCTTCATTCTATTTTTCTGCAGATAACTTCATCCTCAGTCTGATTTCCTTGAAGTTACAAGATGGCTGATGGTGATGTGCTGCTTCTTTTATAACTAAAGGAGAAAGTCCCACAACTGTTGCAAAAGCTATTCTGATTGGCCAGGCTGAGCTGCTGCTGCTGCTGCTGCTAAGTCGCTTCAGTCATATCCAACTCTGTGAGACTCCATAGATTGCAGGCAACCAGGCTCCACTGTCCCTGGGATTCTCCAGGCAAGAATACTGGAGTGGGTTGCCATTTCCTTCTCCAATGCATGAAAGTGAAAAGTGAAAGTGAAGTCACTCAGTCGAGACCCCATGGGCTGCAGCCCAACAGGCTTCTCCATCCATGGATTTTCCAGGCAAGAGTACTGGAAAGGGGTGCCATCACCTTCTCCAAGGCTGGGCTAGGAACACCTAACAATGAGGCTGAGGGTTCTTGTTACTCTGATGGGCACTACTATTCAGAGATCCATCTAGGAGGAGAGTGAGGGTCAGGTCCCCTTGCCATTTGATTGCTCACGGCAGTCAAGGCATGAATGGGTGCTGACAAGGCAACCACTAGGTCTTTTATTTCTCTGTTCAATATTGTCAGTTTTAACAATTTTCTAATATAGGAAAAAATGACATTCCACTGCTATTTTATTTTGCATGTCTTTGATTACTATTGAGGTTTAATATCACTGATGAACATAGATGCAAAAATCCTCAACATAGTGATAGGCCAATATCACTGATGAACATAGATGCAAAAATCCTCAACAAAATCCTAGCAATCAGAATCCAGCAACACATTAAAAAGATCATACACCATGACCAAGTGGGCTTTATCCCAGGGATGCAAGGATTCTTCAATATCTGCAAGTCAATCAATGTAATTCATCACATTAACAAACTGAGAAATAAAAATCATATGATTATCTCAATAGATGCAGAAAAAGCCTTTGACAAAATTCAGCATCCATTTATGATAAAAACTCTCCAGAAAGCAGGAATAGAAGGAACATACCTCAACATAATAGAAGCTATATATGACAAACCCACAGCTAACATTATCCTCAATGGCGAAAAATTGAAACCATTTCCCCTAAAGTCAGGAACAAGACAAGGGTGTCCACTTTCACCACTACTCTTCAACATCGTACTGGAAGTTTTGGCCACAGCAATCAGAGCAGAAAAAGAAATACAAGGAATCCAAATTGGAAAAGAAGAAGTAAAACTCTCACTGTTTGCAGATGACATGATCCACTACATAGAAAATCCTAAAGACTCGACCAGAAAACTACTAGAGCTAATCAATGAATATAGTAAAGTTGCAGGATATAAAATCAACACTCAGAAATCCCTTGCATTCCTATACACTAACAATGAGAAAGTAGAAAAAGAAGTTAAGGAAACAATTCCATTCACCATTGCAACGAAAAGAATGAAATACTTAGGAATATTCCTACCTAAAGAAACTAAAGACCTATATATCAAAAACTATAAAACACTGATGAAAGAAATCAAAGAGGACACTAATAGATGGAGAAATATACCATGCTCATGGGTCGGAAGAATCAATATAGTGAAAATGAGTATACTACCCAAAGCAATCTACAGATTCAGTGCAATTCCCATCAAGCTACCAGCAGTATTTTTCACAGAACTAGATCAAATAATCTCAAGATTTGTATGGAAATACAAAAAACCTCGAATAGCCAAAGCAATCTTGAGAAAGAAAAATGGAACTGGAGGAATCAACTTGCCTGACTTCAGGCTCTACTACAAAGCCACAGTCATTAAGACAGTATGGTACTGGCACAAAGACAGAAATATAGATCAATGGAACAAAATAGAAAGCCCTGAGATTAACCCACACACCTATGGACAGCTTATCTTCGACAAAGGAGGCAAGAATATACAATGGAGTAAAGACAGTCTCTTTAACAGGTGGTGCTGGGAAAACTGGTCAACCACTTGTAAAAGAATGAAACTAGACCCCTTTCTAACACCATACACAAAAATAAACTCAAAATGGATTAAAGATCTAAATGTAAGACCAGAAACTATAAAACTCCTAGAGGAGAACATAGGCAAAACACTCTCCGACATAAATCACAGCAGGATCCTCTATGATCCAACTCCCAGTATACTGGAAATAAAAGCAAAGATAAACAAATGGGATCTAATTAAAATTAAAAGCTTCTGCACAACAAAGGAAACTACAAGCAAGGTGAAAAGACAGCCTTCTGAATGGGAGAAAACAATAGCAAATGACACAACGGACAAACAACTAATCTCAAAGATATACAAGCAACTTATGCAGCTTAACTCCAGAAAAATAAATGATCCAATAAAAAAATGGGCCAAAGAACTAAATAGGCATTTCTCCAAAGAAGACATACGGATGGCTAACAAACACATGAAAAGATGTTCAACATCACTCATTATCAGAGAAATGCAAATCAAGACCACAGTGAGGTACCATTTCACACCAGTCAGAATGGCTGCAATCCAAAAGTCTACAAGCAATAAATGCTGGAGAGGATGTGGAGAAAAGGGAACCCTCTTACACTGCTGGTGGGAATGCAAACTAGTACAGCCACTACAGAAAACAGTGTGGAGATTCCTTAAAAAATTGCAAATAGAACTGCCTTATGACCCAGCAATCCCACTGCTGGGCATACACACCGAGGAAACCAGAATTGAAAGAGACACATGTACCCCAATGTTCATTGCAGCGCTGTTTATAATAGCCAGGACATGGAAGCAACCTAGATGTCCATCAGCAGATGAATGGATAAGAAAGCTGTGGTACATATACACTATGGAATACTACTCAGCCCTTAAAAAGAATAAATTCGACTCAGTTCTAATGAGATGGATGAAATTGGAATCGATTATACAGAGTGAAGTAAGCCAGAAGAAAAACACCAATACAGTATACTGACACATATATATGGAATTTAGAAGACAGTAATGATGACCCTATATGTGAGACAACAAAGAGACACAGAGGTATAGAGTAGACTTTTGGACTCTGAGGGAGAGGGAAAGGGTGGGATGGTTTGGGAGAATGGCAATGAAACATGTATATTCTCCTGTAAGAAACGAAGCGCCAATCTATGTTCAGTGTAGGATGCAGGATGCATGGGGCTGATGCACAGGATGATTCAAGTAGAGGATGTGGGGTGGGAGGTGGGAGGGGGCTTCGACATTGGGAGATTGTGTTCACCTATGGCTGATTCGTGTCAATGTATGGCAAAACAAATACAGTATTGTAATTTAAAAAATAAATTAAAAAAATATTAAAATAAAAATAAAAAAAAACATTTATTGACCATTTCTATGTCTTCTTTATTAAATTGCTTCTTCAGGTCCCTTTCCCAATGGAATCCATTCTCGTACAGTTTGCAAAATCATGCTTAGGGACCTGAACATGCAGAACAGTAGCTCTCATACATTAAGCTCATCTAAGGAGTTTTAAAAATATGCTGTCATAACCCTGCTTCCAAAGATTCTTGTTTAATTCATATGCAGTATTTTTTAAGGGCTTCCAAGGCAGCTCAAGTGATAAAGAATATGCTGTCAATGAAGGAGACATAAAGACATGGATTCAGTACCTGAATTGGGAAGATCCCCTGGAGGAGGGCGTGGCAACACACTCCAGTATTCTTACCTGGAGAATCACACGGACAGAGGAGTCTGGCAGGTTATAATCCATGGGGTCACAGAGTCAGACTTGACTGAAGTGATTTAGCATGCATGCTCACAGTATGTTTTAAAGTTTACCCTGAAGATTTACTCTCCCAGGATTGAGACATGCCTTTTTAAATACCCTTCCTCAAACCTACAGGCTTCCCTCAGCTCAGTTGGTAAAGAATCTGTCTGCAATGCAGGAGACCCCAGTTCAATTCCTGGGTTGGTAAGATTCACTAGAAAAGGGACAGGCTACCCACTCCAGTATTGTTGGGTTTACCTTGTGGGTCAGCTGGTAAACAATCCACCTGCAATGCAGGAGACCCAAGTTTGATCCCTGGGTTGGGAAGATCCTGTGGAGAAAGGAAAGGCTACCCCCTCCAGTATTCTGGCCTGGAGAATTCCATAAACTGTATAGTCCATGAGGTCACAAAAAGTCAGATACACTGATAAACTTTCACTTTCTTTCCTCAAACCTACATATATCTTATTCACATTGAACCTAAATTTTGCTTCTTCAATATAAAACAAAGATCATGGCATCCGGTCCCATCACTTCATGGGAAATAGATGGGGAAACAGTGGAAACACTGTCAGAATTTATTTTGGGGTCTCCAAAATCACTGCAGATGATGACTGCAGCCATGAAATTAGAAGACACTTACTCCTTGGAAGAAAAGTTATGACCAACCTAGATAGCATATTCAAAAGCAGAGATATTACTTTGCCGACTAAGGTCCACCTTGTCAAGGCAATGGTTTTTCCAGTAGTCGTGTATAGATGTGAGAATTGGGCTGTGAAGAAGGCTGAGCGCCAAAGAACTGATGCTTTGAACTGTGTTGTTGGAGAAGACTCTTGAGAGTCCCGTGGACTGCAAGGAGATCTAACCAGTCCATTCTGAAGGAGATAAACCCTGGGATTTTTTTGGAAGGAATGATGCTGAAGCTGAAACTCCAGTACTTTGGCCACCTCATGCGAAGAGTGGACTCATTGGAAAAGATTCTGATGCTGGGAGGGATTGGGGGCAGGAGGAGAAGGGGACGACAGAGGATGAGATGGCTGGATGGCATCACTGACTCAATGGACGTGAGTCTGAGTGAACTCTGGGAGTTGGTGATGAACAGGGAGGCCTGGCATGCTGCGATTCATGGGGTCGCAAAGAGTCGGACACGACTGAGCGACTGAACTGAAGTGAACTGAACTGAATATATTATTTTGGGATCCTACAAGATATCATAAGTAGCTCTAGTAAAGTGCAGCACTTATTCAAACACTGATAAAAAACAGACCTAGATGAATATTCATTACCACTTAGCACACATAAGTCAAGCAATCAGCAGCTTCTCCAGCAGGGTCAGTACAACAATGCTTAGACTCAGTGTAATCATATTGGCCTCTTCTTTTCTGATTAAAGGGAAAAGGCAAAGATATCCCTAAGAAACCCAACTTGGGAGCAATATATTTGTAAATAAGGAGCTAAACAGAAATGCATTCCTGTTGAAAAGCAGAAACATATTTACTTCTACCTTGGTTGTTTATGGCATTGCAGCTGTTCTACAGAAACAAATGAAGTTATGCTTGGTTTATTCCCACTCCTAAAGATCCCAAGAAAATGTGAGCAGACATTTCTTTTAACAAATGACAGTGCTTCTATTAAGAAACTATTCTGCATGCATCTGCCTTCTCCATGTTTGGGTAATAGCAGGGTACTTGTTATTCCCAGGATGTGTTAAGTCAATGAAATCTAATAGGAAACTTTGTTCCTTCCGAAATTGTACTGACAAATTGGTTGGATTTTTTTAAAAATCAGAAACATCTCTCTGCTTCAAATCATTAATCAGGAGAAATTGCTTTGTAAACGTTCCTTTTCTTGGCCAAAACTAAGTGTGCTTCCTCCTTCAGTGTTTAGGAGGGCTATTAGGCTTTTAAGTACTAACAGGAAAGCTAGCATCTCTCTAACAGTTTCTGACATTGCCTCTGTTTATTTGAGAAATCATCATGTATACTGTATACATCCATCATTGATTGATCTTTCATTATCTCACTCAATCTTGTAGATTTTTCCATAAGCTGTCTGCTAATGTTTTATTTATCAAATTATAAAAATATTTAGCATTGTAAACAAGCACATAAATACCATCTGTGAAAAATAGTTGCAACTATTACTAGACAGAAGTAGCCATCACTGAGGCTGGCATTTGACAAGCACCTTTTGTTATCTTCAGAAAAGCTGACAGGGAAAATATATTTTAAGGGAAGGCAAGACAAAAATAGAGCATTTAGAAGCCCTCCCTTTAATAAGACATTTTAACTCAAACCTGTATACTTGCTTGTCCAAAAGGTGTAATGAAAATGCTTTCAAGGACTTGATTATTCTAGCAACCTGAGTTTACCTACGAAGTCCAGAGCAGTTTTCATTTAAAGGAAGAAAGTCTTTTTGTCTTCTTGAGAGTTAATAATACAAAATGCAATTTTTTGAAAAGTATAATCAGTCCCCAAAGAAAGTGTTCCCATCTTGTTAATTTGCAAATCCAGCAAAATGCAGCAAATTGTGCGGTTTAGCAATGAGGAAAGAATCTCAACCCTCAAAAAGCCAACAGAGTATTACTGTCAGAGAATTCAAATGCCTCAGCAATGGTCAAAAATATATGACTGAGTTTTTCTTATTTGGAAGACAAGAAGAAAATGTCATAAAAGACCCAGGTCATAGTCAATACAGTATTTTCCTGAAGTGGAAGGTAAGGATAAACAAAGCTGTAGAACAGGCTAGTGCAAATATGCTCAAAAGACACTGGGCGGGCCTCCAGGCTATTACTGGAGGCACTTCGGCTCCTACCCTGTCTTCCTGGATAGATGCTTCCCCCTCCTACACGTCCCTTTGTCCTCTTTGTAGGTAGAAAAAGTATAGGAGAAAGAGGAATGGCTTATGAATCAAAAGAAAATGGTACAAATCTCCGTCACAAATATACCATGTAACTTAAAGCAAGTTATTTCATTTTAGGCTAAATTTCTTCAGTAGCAAAATGAGCATAAATTAAAATATGAGCTCAAACAACATAAAGGAAGCAAGGAAGGAAGGGAGGGAGGAAGGAAGTGGAGGAGAGAAAAAGAAACTGAGAGATGGGGGAGGAAAAGGAAATAAAGGGAAGGAGAAAGAGAAGGAAGCGGGGAGGAAGATAAATGCCATTATTAGGATCAAATGAAACAGTTTCTCAGTCAACTTTAGTTCCCTATCTGCCTGTCTGTTCCCGTTTCCTGCAGTCTCTCTTAGACTCTCAGTTCTGTTCCATTTACCCTCATCCCAGGGCACTGACAACACTCAGTCAAAGCCCCCAACATAGGAAGGACCTCTCAGCTCCAGGACTGCTGATGGGCATGGCCAGGTAAACTATTCACAGCCCAGCATGAAGCTGACATGTGGTATTGGTTTGTTTAAACCAGATTAACTTTACCAGTGTCTGTCTTCATTGTAGGGAAGGCTGAACATCAAAATATGGTGGATGAAGTCTGCTGTTGTTGTTAGAATGCAAGTTAATCCTTCCTTCCTAACTAAAGCTTATTTTAAATTATCATTATTGTGTCCTACTGAGAAAGAGAAGTAAAGCATAAAACAAAACTAAACAAACAATAAAAACTTCAGGGTTTTTCTGGAAGAGCTTGAATGCAGGGAAAATAGAACAACAATAGGTAATAAATAGCATTTACTGAGCACTTACTAAGTGCCATTCAGTTTGCTAAGTGATTTATATATTTTAGCTCATTTAATTATTTTAACAACTTCACAAGTAGCTACAAGGCACCAAGAGTCAGTGGAGGCAGAGAAAGATTAAGAAATGTCTTCAAGACCTTGAAGCTAGACCTTGAGCTGGGAAATGTGGAGCTGAAATTTAAAGCTAGACAATGTGATTCCAGAATTCTTGAGCTTAATCTTTATGCTGAAAGTAAGCATGGGCTTAGAGTTGGCCAGACAAGGGTTTAAGCATTGGCCCTTCATTGTAAAGGCTAAATGACATTGAATCTGACACTTAAACTTAGTGAAACTTCATTCTTCATTTGTTAAATAGAGACACTAACAGAACTTTGAATCAGAGGTCTGATGCTGAATACTAGGTGGGATAATATATGTAAAAACCCTTGGCATGGAACTTGATACAAAGTAACCTTTCAGTAAATGTTAGCTATGAAGACTTTCATTTTATTATGGAGGTAACAGAAATATCAACACTAAATTTGATTTAATTTGCTAATTTCTGTGCATTTATCACAGCATAGGCACAATTGATACTGGTGCAAATATATATATACACATATATGGTGTATATATGTATGTGTGTGTGTGTTTATATATATATATATATATATATAAATATATGTAATTTCTTTTAAGGGCTTCCCTGGTGGCTCAGAGGTTAAAGCATCTGCCTCCAATGTGGGAGACCCGGGTTCGATCCCTGGGTCGGGAAGATCCCCTGGAGAAGGAAATGGCAATCCACTCCAGTGTTCTTGCCTGGAGAATCCCTGGACAGAGAAGCCTAGTAGGTTACAGTCCACGGGGTCGCAAAGAGTCGGACATGACTGAGTGACTTCACCTCACCTCACCTCACCTCAATTTCTTTTAAAACATTAGTTCTCACTTTGGAAAAAAATTAATTATATTCTGAAAACTTCTCATGCATTAGGATGAAATGGTTTCTGCTGTTATGAAAAACTTCTGACTAGGATTTAAAAATCATCCTGGAGAGAAGTGGACTGTGTACAGTAATAAATTACTACCCTGTTATCCTGCTCCTTAATCCGATCTAATCCTTGTTGTTTTGTCCAGGTCATTAAGAAACTATATCTAAAAGGCTCAAAGGAAAGCAATGTTGTAGAAAAAATTAGAGTTCAAAATTCATAAAATAAGATCCCTTTGCTCACAGACTTGAGGCAAATACATGCTTTATTTCCTTATGTTGGATATCTTTAATATAAAAAGAAACCCTTGAGCTTTCTTTCAAAAGGGATAAGCTACAAAACAATAGCTTCATAAGGAAGGAACTTTAAGGTGGAACCAACTCTATCAAATTGAGTTTCATACATATGTACTATTTATTGGCTTTGAGCTGGCAGATTGAGTAAAATAAGGAAAACTATTTGAATACCTTTCTCCCTTTTAACGATGTGTTGAAAAACGTTCCCAGCTCTCCTAAATATCTCCAGTCAATCATGTCTGAGAGGATGTCATGGCAACCCACTCCAGTATTCAAGCTTTAGAGAATCCCCATGGACAGAGGAGCCTGACAGGCTACAGTCCATGGGGTCTCAAAGAGTCAAATATGACTGAGCAGCTAAGCACAGCACAGCACAGCATTGTATCTGAGTAGTGTTTCAACTTTGCAATTTGAATATTTCCTAAGATATTTCTTTTTTTTCTCCTAAGATGTTTCTGATCAATGTATATTGTTTTCACACCAACTGATTCTAAAGAACTCTCAGTAATTTCCATCTTCATCAAAAAGCCCTGTAGGAGGGAGGAAACTAAGACTTCCAGGAGTGATATACCGGTAAAGAAAATAGTGAAAGGGTATAGAAAGCAGGGTCAGAGAGGTTCTTGCTGAAGAGTGGCTGCCAAGAGGGCTTTAGAGAAATAAAAGTCAGGTGGTTTCTCTAACTGTTAGCCCATCCCAACCTCTTTAAAGGGCTGATGACCACAAGGAAAAGAGCAAACAGCCTGTCTTTTCTTTCAAACTATGGAGCTTCCCTTGTTTGTCAGCTGGTAAAGAATCTACCTGCAATTCGGGAGATCTGGGTTTGAACTCTGGGTTGGGAAGATCCTCTGGAGAAGGGAAGGCTACTCACTCCAATATTCTTGCCTGGAGAATTCCATAGACTGTGTAGTCCATGAAGTCACAAAAAGTCAGACACGACTGAGCAACTTCCACTCATATTCTTATGGGGAAGCTAAACAGATTTTTTTCTTTGAAAAAGTTGTTGAGATTTCAAGAATGTGCTGTTTCATCTCGTAATATTTAAAACAAAACAAAATGGAGAAGTCGACGATAATACATGAACTCTTGCTCATTTGCAACAAAGTAAACACTCCTAAGTTATTTTTGATACTCAACAAAAACAGAAGATAGTGACTGAAGAAAAGAGGGTGAGAGTCCATATGAGAAAGAAGGTGAGAGAAGACAGAGAGGAAACAGATATGGAGGGAAGGGGAGATAGAGAGACTGAAAAAGTGATAATCACAGTTGAAATCCTTTCCTAGCCTAACAAATGTATGTTTTCAGCAGCTATTCTATCCTACCCATTAAGCAGACCTCCAAAAGCCCTGCCCCCCACCCCACCACTGTGATGCCAGGCATGACACAGCCTTTGGGTCAGCCCAGGAACTATCTACATACACTTTAGTGTTTTGCCAAGAAAATCAAGATGACAGATTCTTTGTGTGTCATTTTCTGGAGCAAAGCTTATTTTAAAAAGCACATTTAAGAGTCACTGATTATTTTACTTGCAAACAAATCAGATGCATTATGGACACTTGTATTTTGAGGCAGAAGTGGCGGCACTGAGAAGGAAAATCTCTTGTGTTTATGAGACCAGTCCTGATGGGAAGACAATTATGGGAAAAGGCATTTGGCTCCTGGGCTCCTGTAGAGGAGAGAGAGGGAGAGAGAGAGAGAGAAGAGCCATGGACACCACCTCCCTCCCCAAACAACAGACGTAAGGCTTGAAGGATTTGTGGATATAAATCTGGAAATAGTACATTTAGGGTTGAGGACACTATAGTTTGAATCAGAAATGACTTGTCCAAAGGCAAAGTTTATTGGCTGGCATTTCTCTCTATTTCTCAAAGAGTTAGCATATCTGGGGTTCAATGTATGTCTTCCTGGAATCTTTAATGCCTAACAATATTGAGCTTATGGAGATGTTCTGAGTCTTCCTGAGTCACACACACATACACACACACACACACACACACCCCTAGTTGTTCATTTCTTTTGGGTGTAATAATTTGTCTGTATATTGAGATTCAAAGAGGGGAAGGTCTTTCATGCTAACAAGCAAAGTTACCATAAAAATCATTCAATGTATTTTAGAAACTTGAACCTAAAACACTCAAAATATTTCATCTAATACTTCATCTAACCCTAAAAATACCTCTAAACTTTCAAATAGCAGCAGCCGCAGCATCTTTCTTTTACTTTCCTTTGAATCCCATTTCCTCCACATTAGGAAATGAACTGATTATTTCTTCTTGCCTCCATCTTTTGATTTGCAACTCAGTCACTTCATTGGAAATAGATGGGGAAACAGTGGAAACAGTGTCAGACTTTATTTTTGGGCTCCAAAATCACTTCAGATGGTGACTGCAGCCATGAAATTAAAAGACGCTTACTCCTTGGAAGAAAAGTTATGACCAACCTAGATAATATATTCAAAAGCAGAGACATTACGTTGCTGAATAAGGTCCGTCTAGTCAAGGCTATGGTTTTTCCAGTGGTCATGTATGGATTTGAGAGTTGGACTGTGAAGAAGGCTGAGTGCCAAAGAATTGATGCTTTTGAACTGTGGTGTGGGAGAAGACTCTTGAGAGTCCCTTGGACTGCAAGGAGATCCAACCAGTCCATTCTGAAGGCGATCATCCCTGGGATTTCTTTGGAAGGAATGATGCTAAAGCTGAAACTCCAGTACTTTGGCCACCTCATGCAAAGAGTTGACTCACTGGAAAAGACTCTGATGCTGGGAGGGATTGGGGGCAGGAGGAGAAGGGGATGATCAAGGATGAGATGGCTGGATGGCATCACTGACTCAATGGACGTGAGTCTGAGTGAATTCCGGCAGTTGGTAATGGACAGGGAGGACTGGCGTGCTGCGATTCATGGGGTCACAAAGAGTCAAACACAACTGAGTGATTGAACTGAACTGAACTGAACCATCTCTTGATCAGCTACTTCACTGTATCATTGTCAAATCAATTGTCCCTATTTTATTTCATCCTCTTTATATGCCTGCTTATGGCACAAACTATTACCTGCTCACCTTCACCAGAATGGAGGAAAAGCTTCTGGCAACTCCTTACTTTGATTCCGAAATTGTTTCAACTTTTTCCTCCTTGCCTGCCTAGAGGATTTCATTCTTTTATTTTTTCTGACTAATAGCTTGTCTTACATAGATGCAGGAGATTCCATAACCAGAAAATAAATATGCTCCCTAGTCTCAGAGAGCTTTAAGCTCAAGGGAAAAGACAGACTATTGCTCCTCAAATTGTGGTGTGTAAGGTTTATAATATCAATGTTGCCTGGGGTCTATTTAGAAATGCAGAATTTCCCATGCCATCTCAGACCTACTGAATCAGAATCTGAACCTGAATGAGACTCCTGAATGATTCAAATTCACATTAAAGTTTCACAAGCACTCTTATCAACACCAGATACATAAAAATAACCTTTACCATTATTAGGCAGTGAGAGGTACTTGTAAAAGGAACACACATGTGATGGGATGGGTCAAGTGAAAGTAAAAATGAAAGTTGCTCAGTCGTGTCTGACTTTGTGACCTCATGGACTGTATAGTCCCTGGAATTCTCAGGCCAAAATTTGGAAGTGGGTAGCCTTTCCCTTCTCCAGAGATCTTCCCAACCCAGGGATTGAACCCAAGTCTCCCACATTGCAGGTGGATTCTTTACCAGCTGAGCCACAAGGGATGGGTCAAGGGGAAATATGAAAGCTGAAGTTTGGACACATTAAGACATTGGAGATAGGGCTAGAAAGAAGTGGACATATTTTCAAAAAAGTTATTAGGTGTGGGTGGTGAAGGTGGGAGTGATTCCATAAAAAGATTCTTTCTCTGATTTAGACCACAGGGTGTATGGTGATATCATTTCCTGAGATGGAGAACACTGTTGAAGTAGCAGATGTGGGCAGGGAGGAAATTGGATGAGTTCCATTCTGGTCCAGTGTTTGATATTATAACTGGGTTCTTGTTTTCTAGGAGGTTTTTGTCAGTTGGATCTGAAAATTTTATTTCACTGTTTGTTACATACTTTTTAGCTAACCTCTTAGGTTTGGTGATGGGCATTTGAAATATTCTCTAGCTGGGACCCCCACACTCTCCAGACTCTGGCATTGGTAGCTCTATTTTCACCACTTCTCACAAGATTTTGTCAAGGGGAAAACGGAGACATTTGTAAGCCATTGGCCTCACCTTACCCAGGGGTAGGAAGGAGATTATTCAGATAACTCATGGTGTTCATTCAGTTTAGAGACTGTCATGGACTAAATGCTTGTGTACCTAAGAAATTATATGTTGAAATCTTAACACTCAATGTGTTGGTATCAGGAAGTGAAGCCTTTGGAAGGTGATTAGATCATCACGATGCAGCCCTTATGAATGGGTTTTACAAGAGATTTCTCCAGCTCTTTCTACCACATGAGGACACAGGAAGAAGAATCAGAAAGCAGGCCCTCACCAGATGTTGAATCTGCTGACACCTTTGACCTTGGACTTCCCAGACTCCAAATGTGTGAGAAATAAATGCCTGTTGTTCATAAGTCACTCATTCTATGGTATTTTGTTATAACAGGCTAACCTAAGACTGAGGCCTTTTGTCATCCACCTATCCTGTTCATCAGTCTTTATATTCCATTGATAATATTAAAGGCAAAAGTCACATCAACATTTTAATGGCTTTGAACATCAAAGTGTTGGTGGGGATGTAAGGAATAGAATTTTTCTTTTGCGCTTTCAAGAGGTTAAATCACATTCAGATCCTCTGACATGACTAGTCCACTTTTAGTTACACAGTCTAGAAAAACTTACATAACATATGCCCAGGATCCATAAAGAGGAATATATATATATATATATAGCAGAATTGTAAAAAAATTAATATTAGAAAAGTCCAAATATCCAGAAAAAAGTAGAAAATATAAATGCTGCTGCTAAGTCGCTTCAGTTGTGTTTGACTCTGTGCGATCTCATAGACGGCAGCCCACCAGGCTCCACTGTGCCTGGGATTCTCCGGGCAAGAGAACTAGAGTGGGTTGCCATTTCCTTCTCCAATGCAGGAAAATGAAAAGTGATAATGAAGTTGCTCAGTTATGTCCGACTCTTAGCGATCCCATGGACTGCAGCCTACCAGGCTCCTCCATCTATAAGATTTTCCAGGCAAGAGTACTGGAGTGAGGTGCCATTGCCTTCTCCAAGAAAGTATAAATAAATTTCACATATTCATAAAATAGTATACCTACAGTAATGAACATGATAAAATTGCAACTTTGGGCAACATTGTAAATAAAAATAACAATGAGTGAAAGAAGCAAAACCAAAAGAAAATAGTTACTTTATTTGAGTAAAGTCTAAAGTAAGCAGAACTTCCATATTGTTGAGGGATGTAAACCATAAAGAAAATCAGGAATATGACCACTGAGAAAATGAAGACAGCCATTACCGAAGGATTGGAGTTGGGATAAGGAAGAGGCAGGTGGGGCTGAGAGCTTCTGGAGATCTGTCAGTGCTCCATTTCTTGAATCTTTCAGGCAGAGGAATGAACCAATATCTTGTTTTTAAAATTTTATTCTGAACCCAACAGGTAAACAAAAGCCGTAATGTGGGTCCTGAAACCTCCATTTTTATCAAAAAGATGATTTGGAATAGTAGATTTTGCTAAAGAAAAGTGACCCCAGGATTGACTGGTGCTGAGTTATAGTAACCGGTGAGGAGACATGTAACGGGAGCTTTGACCAGCTTCGTTCCTGGGACTGGCCCACTGCTGTCCTTGGAATTCAAGGGTCATACCTTTTTCCGCAGATTTTCCCTAGAGGAGATGTCCTATGAGTTCATTCTTTCCTTTTAATTCAGTTCTCAGCCACAGTGGCTTTCCTTACATTAGAGAGTTGAACATGCCCTAGAGTCATCACCTTCCACACTATATTCATGTAGGCTGATGGTTCTTAAAAGTCTTTGGCTTGATTATGATTGCATGATCATGATTATTAATATAATACATGAAATCTGTATATCAATAGATTAATTTATAAAGACCACTAAGCCATAACATCGAATGTGTTTAAAGTAAGTTATACATATGTTCCCATTTGAATGAAAAGTTCCAAAGAATAGCAAGGAGAGATAAGAAAGCCTTCCTCAGTGATCAATGCAAAGAAATAGAGGAAAACAATAGAATGGGAAAGACTAGAGATCTCTTCAAGAAAATTAGAGATACCAAGGGAACATTTCATGCAAAGATGGACTTGATAAAGGACAGAAATGGTAGGGACCTAACAGAAGCAGAAGATATTAAAAGAGGTGGCAAGAATACACAGAAGAACTGTACAAAAAGATCTTCATGACCCGGATAATCATGATGGTGTGATCACTCATCTAGAGCCAGATATCTTGGAATGTGAAGTCTAGTGGGTCTTAGGAAGCATCACTACAAACAAAGCTAGTGGAGGTGATGGAATTCCAGTTGAGCTGTTTCAAATCCTGAAAGATGATGCTGTGAAAGTACTGCACTCAATATGCCAACAAATTTTGAAAACTCAGCAGTGGCCACAGGACTGGAAAAGGGCAGTTTTCATTCCAATCCCTAAGAAAGGCAATGCCAAACAATGCTCAAACTACCGCACAACTGCACTCATCTCACACACTAGTAAAGGAATGCTTGAAATTCTCCAAGTCAGGTTTCAGCAATACGTGAACCATGAACTTCCAAATGTTCAAGCTGGTTTTAGAAAAGGTGGAGGAACCAGAGATCAAATTGCCAACATCCACTGGGTCATGGAAAAGGCAAGACAATTCCAGAAAAACATCTATTTCTGCTTTATTGTCTATGCCAAAGCCTTTGACTGTGTGGACCACAATCAACTGTGGAAAATTCTGAAAGAGATGGGAATACCAGACCACCTGACCTACCTCTTGAGAAACCTATATGCAGGTCAGGAAGCAAGAGTTAGAACTGGACATGGAACAACAGACTGGTTCCAAATAGGAAAAGGAGTACATCAAGGCTGTATATTATCACCCCGCTTATTTAATTTGTATGCAGAGTACATCATGAGAAATGCTGGGCTGGAAGAAGCACAGGCTGGAATGAAGATTGCCGGGAGAAATATCAATAACCTCAGATATGCAGATGACACCACCCTTATGGCAGATAGTGAAGAGGAACTAAAAAGCCTCTTGATGAAAGTGAAAGAGGAGAGTGAAAAAGTTGGCTGAAAGCTCAACATTCAGAAAACTAAGATATTGGTATCCAGTCCCATTGCTTCATGGGAAATAGATGGAGAAACACTGGAAACAGTGCCTGACTTATTTTGAGTGGGCTCCAAAATCACAGCAGATGGTGATTGCAGCCATGAAATTAAAAGACGCTTACTCCTTGGAAGGAAAATTATAACCAACCTAGACAGCATATTAAAAAGCAGAGATATTACTTTGCCAATAAAGGTCTGTCTAGTCAAGGCTAGGATTTTTCCAGTGGTCATGTATGGATTTGAGAGTTGGACTGTGAAGAAAGATAGTGCCGAAGGATTGATGCTTTTGAACTGTGGTGCTGAAGACTCTTGATAGTCCCTTGGACTTCAGGGAGAGCCAACCAGTCCATCCTAAAAGCGATTAGTCCAGGTGTTCATTGGAAGGAATGATACTGAGGCTGAAACTCCAATACTTTGGCCACCTCATGAGAAGGGTTGACAGATTGGAAAAGGCCCTGATGCTCGTAGGGATTGGGGGCAGGAGGAGAAGGGGATGACAGAGGATGAGATGGCTAGGTGGCATCACTGACTCAATGTACATAAGTGAACTTCCAGAGTTTGGGTGAACTCTAGGAGTTAGTGATGGACAGCGAGGCCTGGCGTGCTGCAATTCATGTGGTCCCAAGGAGTCGGACACTACTGAGCAACTGAAATGAACTGAACTGGTATATATGTTCAGAATAAGGTAGTTTGTATTTTAATGATATATTTCTATATAAGAATGTATGTGCACCAATACTGAGAAAAAGGACTCGGTAGCTATACATCCACATGCTCAACAAGAGAATTTTGTCCACTGATACATTTTTGGTGGTCATAACTGAGAGGTGGATATTAAGGTGCTCTAGTGGATAGAGGACAAAGATGCTACAAAATACCCTGCCAGGCCCAAAATGTCCTTAGTGCCACTGTTGAGTTACCCTGCTATTCATCAATATTAGTAATAATGTTATTCTCTGGTGAGGGACTGAAATGGTTAAATATTTAAAGGGTATTTCAGTTCTATCTGGAGAGTTACAGTTTTAAATAAGACGCTTATATTCTCAGTTCAGTTCAGTCCAGTTCAGCCACTCAGTCATGTCTCATTCTTCTTGACCCCATGAATCGAAGCACGCCAGGCCTCCCTGTCCATCACCAACTCCCAGAGTTTACCCAAACTCATGTCCATCAAGTCGGTGATGCCATCCAACCATCTCATCCTTTGTCATCCCTTTCTCCTCCTGCCCTCAATCTTTCCCAGCATCAGGGTCTTTTCCAATGAGTCAACTCTTCACATGAGGTGGCCAAAGTATTGGAGTTTCAGCTTCAGCGTCAGTCCTTCCAATGAACACCCAGGACTGATCTCCTTTAGGATGGACTGGTTGGAGCTCCTTGCACTCCAAGGGACTTTCAAGAGTCCTCTCCAACTCACAGTTCAAAAGGACCAATTCTTCGGCACTCAGCTTTCTTCACAGTCCAACTCTCACATCCATACATGACTACTGGAAAAACAATAGCCTTGACTAGACGGACCTTTGTTGACAAAGTAATGTTTCTGCTTTTTAATATGCTGTCTAGGTTGTTCATAACTTTCTTTCCAAGGAGTAAGCATCTTTTAATTTCATGGCTGCAGTCACCATCTGCAGTGATCTTGGAGCCCAGGAAAATAGTCAGCCACTGTTTCCACTGTTTCGCCATCTATTTGCCAAGAAGTAATGGGACCAGATGCCATGATCTTCGTTTTCTGAATGTTGATCTTTAAGCCAACTTTTTCACTCTCCTCTTTCACCTTCATCAAGAGGCTTTTTGTTGTTTTTCACTTTCTGCCGTAAGGGTGGTGTCATCTGCATATCTGAGGTTATTGATATTTCTCCCACAATCTTTATTCCAGCTTGTGCTTCTTCCACCTCAGCGTTTGTCATGGTGTACTCTGCATATAAATTAAATAAGCAGGGTAAGAATATATAGCCTTGACATACTTCTTTTCCTATTTGGAACCAGTGTGTTGTTCCATGTCCAGTTCTAACTGTTGCTTCCTGACCTGCTTATATTCTACACACTATTAATAAACAAAACATGAAAATAATATATATCTATCACAAAAAGAGAAAATACAGAAAAGTTTATAAATTTAAAAGTCTCTAAACCCCACAATCCAGAGATATCCAGCATATTTCTAGTTGCTTTCCCTATATGCCTGTGAACATACAGAATTATATTTTGAAAATAATGCTCATTCCTTACATAAACTCTATTTTCCCTCTCACATTATATTATCAACATTATCTCATGTCAATAAATACAGGATTTTAAGTGGCTGTGAAACATTCCATCTACATGGGTGTTCTAGAGCCACATTTCTAAAATAAATTCAGCAATGTTCATATGTTTAGAATTTCAGTGGAAACTAACTTCTGAAGCAAGAGTTTTGTTGAGAGAATAAGTTATAAGTTATAGTACATAACTTCAACTTCAGATTTCAGTCAGATGACACCTTCTTTCCATTTTCAATAGGAAACAAAATTAGCAGACACTAATAGATAGCACATTCATTTGAAAACAGAAATTTAAGAGCTAGTTAACTTAGAAAAGATATTACTTGGTAACGCTGCTACAGCTAGAAGCCCACTAAACTACAAGTAATTGCCACTTGTGGTTTAATTAATCTATTTTCTCAAGAACATAGTTTGGAGCTCAAGTATGCTTACTGGGGAGTGATTAACCTTCAGCAGTAATGTAGAGGACACCAAACAGCTTACTTAAACATCTCCCTTCTTGAAATGCTACTAAAGCGAATTAAATTCTAATTTCTATTCATAGATTAGAGCAAATTGCTCATTATGGTCAGGCAGATGAAGACCCTGTGACACGCGGAGGCCACTGGAGCTAGAAACGCATGGCTGCAAGGAGGTCTGTGACCGTGAAGAGACACGAAGGTGAAAGCTGGTAAGCCCCCTGCCTTCCCCAAGTTCAGCTTTCCCGCCCCTTGACACGTCTGTTAATTCAGCTCTAGAAGGCTTGAAAATGCTTCAGGATCACCTATGAATTCCCATTTGCCCTAACTCTGCCCTGCACACTTGACCTTACATGCCTTCAGAATAGCAGGAAGGGTTCAATGAAACAACTGAAATGAGTTTGCTAAAGTGCCATCTATTCAGAAAATATTTTTCCCCTTCTGGCAAAAAAGTGATGAGGTGATGGTTCTGAGATGAGGCAAAATTGTGAAGACATCCACATTTCTCAGTGGGGACTAAAGATGAGGACTCTGAACCAGAATCTCCATTGGTTAGCTGTGCAACTGTAGGCAATTTACTTACCCTGTCTATACTTCAGTTTCCTCTATCTGCCTAATGGTAAGAGCACTAATATCCATTTTTATGATCACTTGAGCATTAGACACAAGTTTAAGTGAAGCAGCATGCTACCTGTAGGTACAGGCTTGGTCTCAAGAAGTGTCTTTCTTTTCTGTTCTCATTTCATGCTCTCTAAAGGCCTGATACCTCTAAGTCTGAAATGAGAAAAGGCTATGGTAAGTGCAGAGGAATATTCAGGGCAACTGTAAAGAGAAGAGTGACGGTGTTTGGGGAGGTGTCACAGAGAGCAGTTCCCTCATAGCTAATTAATTTCTCTCTAAGCTGCTTGGACCGGTGTTCCTCTTGGTGGACCTGTTTCTGAGTGGTTATGCTTTTAGCACATCAGCTAGGCCAATTTATCCTCTCCTCCTCATGTAGGAAAGGGAATATCTTCCTGTCAGTGCTTCTTGGGGAATTATCATGTGCAAACTGATCCACTCATTCATTCATTCCATTGTTCAATAAATATTTATTGGATACCTGTTCTCTGGGTCACACAAAAGATAAGGAGGT
The DNA here is from genome assembly GCA_917880005.1 of Nanger dama. Taxonomy (NCBI): domain Eukaryota; kingdom Metazoa; phylum Chordata; class Mammalia; order Artiodactyla; family Bovidae; genus Nanger; species Nanger dama. The sequence goes on from CAKJTW010000014.1 coordinate 19,704,726, forward strand.
GAGTGAAATGCAGTCCCTACTCTAAGAAAGTTCAGAGTTTATTGCAATAGGGAGATACTTCTACAGACCTTAGCAGAACAATGAAGGCTGTTTGCAAGCAAAACAAACAAACTACTGACCCCTTTCACTATATAGCCTTTTCCTGCTCGTTTAAAAACAAACAAACAAACAAACAAAAAAAAAAAAAAAAAAAAAACAGTTGCCAACATGGCTGCTGGTAGAGTGGAAAATGCTTTTGGAATTCTTAAATCAAGTAATTCTTCAACTGTCCCAGTCTCTGAGAATGCATTGACTCACTGCTATTAAGTCCTCTTCCTTTATCTTTATGTTTAAATATATATATACATTATACACACACACACACACACACACACACACACACACACACACACATATCTCAACATGATGGAAAATTTGTGAAGTTTGGATTAGATCCAATTCCAGGACTTAAATACAAATTTAGGAAGTACTGATTTCTGGATGAAACTCTCCATAAGGTTATCATGATGAATTCCTTAATTCTGTTACATATTTGACACTATTTTTGGTTGCTTGGCCTTATTTTGTCTAAAGACTAGGATCTTTTCTGGTTGATCTCAGTTAAAATGATTCCTTTCTGGCTTATCCAGAGAGCTTTTTATTGGAGGCTTGACAAAAATGGTAAATACCAGGATGGCATCTAGTGAAATATCATGAACAAATTCCTCTCTGAAATTCTTTGACCATGGACTATCTTTCCTAAAAGTGTGATGACTCAGACCAAATCAGACATAGAATGCACCTTACAAATGTCATTTGTCAAGCGCACCATCAGACAGGCATGAGAATCAGACAAACAGGACAAAAGAATAAGGACAAAAGTTTTCTGAAAATTTTTTCTAGAATAAGTAGACAATCTTCAGAGGAAATATTTATAGTGCACATTGCAGACGGGAGTCTGTTCTTGCCTTGCTTCTCTTGTCAGCACTGAAGTGGATGGCCCAGGGGATAGTCTGTGTGAAGGTACAGCCTGGCTTCAAGTCAGTTTGGCCTTCCTCATGATCGAATTCCCTAACAGGTATAATGAATTCCTTAGTCCCTGTCCTCAAATTATGGTATCCTTTCACTTACATCTTCAGGTCTAGCTTTCCCCAGACTCTAGAGCCAATTATTTTCATCAATTTCAGGAAGTATAGGATTCCTAAGTTCTGTATCACGGGTCTTGCTCTAGCTCCCTTCTGACCTTGTGTCGTGGGCCTAATAGCTGTGTTCTCATTTTATTCTGAATGCCCAAATGCGTATTAAACATCAATTCTGGTAAACTGGATCCCTACTTTAGTTTAGTATCTTGACCCAGACAGATTGCTCCAGGGAAAGACTTCTCCCTTACATTGGGCAAACTTCCCAAGGATCAGAGTCAGTGTTCTGAATGCTAATTCCCATATGAGGTACTTGAAACACAAAACCAGACCCCTGCCTGTGGGCATTGCTTGTCTCAGTGACAGTTACCTGCAGCCCTTAGCTAGTACCACTAAAGTATCTACCCAATACACTGTATTTTGGATCAAACCTCTCTATTTAGCCTTCCTTAACACTCCACCTATCCATTTCTTTCATAATCACAGTGCTTCTCATTCATCAGGACATGCAGGCAAGGAAATGGCAATCACAACTGTGTGAAAGTGCTGTAGAGAGGAAATGGATGTTTGGGGTTTTGGAGCATTTAGGGAAAAACTGACATGAACTTTGGGTATGACAGAAGACATCCTGAAGGAAGTGACATTTTAAACGGACACAAGAAGATTAAGCCAGACCACAGGCACAAGATGAGAGAAGGGGTAAAGAGAGATTACATCAAGAAGAAAAACTAGATCAAAGACTGGGGGATGAGAGAAAGAGAGCATGGCACATTTGAAGCTGGTTGAAAACAAGCCTGAGAAGATGAGAAATGAGAAAAGCTGGTTGGAGCCCAGATCATACAGGTAAGAAGTCTGATCACTACACATAAGCAATGGGAAAGCCTTGAGAATTTTGAGATAGGGAAGTGACATGCAATGTGGGGATGTAGACGCCTATCCTGCCTCTGATCTGGTTCAATCTGTTTGCAACCAAAAACAGGATTTTGACAGCCAGTTATATAAATAATTATTGAAGGTTTTGCCAAAATAGACCAGAAAAGATTTATTTATATCATTCAGATATAAATGTCTCTTCTTGATAGTTGATATGGATGGTTTCTTTAAGAATGAATCTCCCTCACTTGATGACCACAAGCAACTTCAGGTGCTGATAACTTTGTTATCCTTTTTAACAGTTGTGAAATGTAATTTTAAATAATTCACAAAATCCATCTTATTGTAGTAAATAAAGCCAAATTAGTCTCCAGATGCTCTCCTCAGAAAAAAAACATTGAAATCTGATTGAAGTATAATTTAGATTATGTTTCATAAGGCTTTATAATAAGTATTTCCAATAACTGGAAAAAAGACTCTTCCTATTCACATACTTCCAGTCAGTCTTATGTTTATTTTTAAAATTGAAAAACAGAGCAAGTGAACCCAGTCATATATTCTAAAATGCATAATAAAATCTTATTATTTTATTTTACAATTTTTATTCTATTTATTTAAAATGTAAAAAAGTTTTATGCCTTTGTCCCACTTCAACTTCCTGCAGCTACCAGTCTGTTTTCTGTATCTACGAACTTGGCTTGTTTGTTTATAAGCTGTTTTTGTCTTTCAAATTCTTTATGTAAGAAAGGTCATATTGTATTTGTCTTTTTCTGACTTATTTCACTTAACACAATGCCTTCAAAGTCCATTCAGGTTGTCACAAATGGAAAATTTTAATTCTCTTTTTATGGCTGAGTAATAGTCACATGTGTATATATGTGTGTGTGTGTGTGTGTGGGTATCACATCTTCTTTATCCTTTCATCCATTAGTGAACACTTAAGTTATTTCCATGTCTTGGCTATTGTATTAATACTGTAATGCATATATCTTTTCAAATTAGTGTTCTGGTTTTCTATAGTGACTGCACTTTACATTCCTACTAACAATGTACAAGTGTTCATTTTTCTCTACATCCTTGCCAACACTTATTTCTTGTCTTTGTGATAACAGTCTTTCTAACAAGTGTGAAGTAATATCTCATTATTTTGATTTGCATTTCCCTAACGATTGGCTGAAACTCCAGTACTTTGGCCACCTCATGCGAAGAGTTGACTCATTGGAAAAGAGTCTGATGCTGGAAGTGATTGGGGGCAGGAGGAGAAGGGGACGACAGGGGATAAGATGGCTGGATGGCATCACGGCCTCGATGGACATGAGTTTGAGTGAACTCCAGGAGTTGGTGATGAACAGGGAGGCCTGGTGTGCTGCGATTCATGGGGTCACAAACAGTCGGACACGACTGAGCGACTGAACTGAACTGAACTGAATAATTGGTGATGTTGAGCACCTTTAGTGTTTTAATTTGCCTTTCTCTGATTCTCAGTGACGTTGAGCATGTTTTCACATGTTTGTGGCCATCTGTATGTCTTCTTTGGAGAGGTGTCTGTTTAGATTCTCTGCCAAATTTTAATAGATTTTTCTTTTTTTTTGCTAGTGAGTTGTATGAGTTCTCTATATATTTTGGATATTAACTCCCTATCAGATATATGATTTGCAAATATTTTTCGCTTTCAGTAGGCTGTTTTGTTAATAGTTGCCTTTGCTGTACAGGAGTTTTTAGTTTGATGTAGTCCCAGCTGTTTAGTTTTACTTTTGTTGCTTTTCCTTTTGGTGTCAGGTTCAAGAAATCATCTGCAAAGCCTACATCAAGGAGCTTACCACCCATGTTTTCTTTCAGTGGTTTATGGTTTCAGTTTTTTACATTCAAGTCTTCATTCATGTTGAGTTCATTTTTGTGCATGGTATAAGATAGTGGTACAGTTTCATTCTTTTAAATGTGGCTGTCCAGTTTTTCAAACACTATTTACTGAAGAGACTGTCTTTCATTCTATATTCTTGGTTCATTTGTTGTAAATAAATTGATCACAGATTTATTTCAAGACTCTCTATTCTGTTCCATTTATCTATGTGTGTTTTTATGCCAAAACCATACTGCTTTAATTACTATAGCTTTATAATGCAGTTCAAAATCAGGATGTGTGATAGTTCCCAGGTTTGTTCTTTCTCAAGATTGCTTTGGAATTAATTAATAAAAATTTCAGAAAATCTGTTAACTTCTAGGTAGCTTATGAAGGTGACAGACATGCTTATTTCTCTATCTGGAGAAAAATCAACTAAAACATTAGAACCAACTCTTAGTAAGAAAGAGTTAATATAATGAATCAATAAGATACTTCAGTCTGCAGTATTATAAATATAATCTTTTTTTACATTTTTTATTCTTTACTTAGAGCTAGAGTGGATGAGTGAGGCATAAACTATTTCACTCTTCTTAAACAGAAATGAGGAATATGTTTTCTATTCTGTCTTTGCCCTACCTTTAATCTTTACCCACTCCAACAATCATACATACATGTGCAAGTGCTTGCACATATGGAATGAGCTAGATGTTAGACAGGTGACAGTTCTGTCTCTTTCTTGCTGTTGTTCATTGTTTTAATTAAGTATAAACTTAAACAATTTCATTTATCTTTTAAAATTTTTAAATGACTCAGTTCAGTTCAGTCACTCAGTCTTGTCCGACTCGTTGCGACCCTATGAACCGCAGCACGCCAGGCCTCCCTGTCCATCACCAACTCCCGGAGTCCACCCAAACCCATGTCCATTGAGTCGGTGATACCATCAAACCATCTCATCCCCTGTCACCCCCTTCTACTCCTGCCTTCAATCTTTCCTAGCATCCGGGTCTTTTCAAATGAGTCAGCTCTTTGCATCAGGTGGCCAAAGTATTGGAGTTTCAGCTTCAACATCAGTCCTACCAATGAATACTCAGGACTGATCTTTAGAATGGACTGGCTAGATCTCCTTGCAGTCCAAGGGACTCTCAAGAGTCTTCTCCAACACCACAGTTCAAAAGCATCAATTCTTCTGTGCTCAGCTTTCATTATAGTCCAACTCTCACATCCATACATGACCACTGGAAAAACCATAGCCTTGACAGACATTTATTGACAAAGTAATGTCTCTGCTTTCCTAATATGCTGTCTAGGTTGGTCATAACTTTTCTTCCAAGGAATAAGCATCTTTTAATTTCATGATTGTAATCACCATCTGCAGTGATTTTGGAGCCCAGAAAAACAAAGTCAGCCACTGTTTCCATTGTTTCCCCATCTATTTCCCATGAAGTGATGGGACCTGATGCCGTGATCTTTGTTTTCTGAATGTTGAGCCTTAAGCCAACTTTTTCACTCCCCTCTTTCACTTTCATCAAGCAGCTCTTTAGTTCTTCTTCACTTTCTGCCATAAGGTTGGTATCATCTGCATATCTGAGGTTATTGATATTTCTCCCAGCAATCTTGATTCCAGTTTGTGCTTCCTCCAGCCCAGCGTTTCTTATGATGTACTCTGCATAGAAGTTAAATAAGCAGAGTGACAATACACAGCCTTGATGTACTCCTTTTCCTATTTGGAGCCAGTCTGTTGTTCCATGTCCAGTTCTAAGTGTTGTTTCCTGACCTGCATATAGGTTTCTCAAGAGGCAGGTCAAGTGGTCTGGTATTCCAATCTCTTGAAGACTTTTCCACAGTTTATTGTGAACCACACAGTCAAAGGCTTTGGCATAGTCAATAAAATGACTCAAGAGCTATGAAATATATGATATGTAAGAAACTATACTATTCTAGTAATACAGAATATATTTTAAATTATGTAATAAGAAAATGCATGTATATATAATCTATCTATATCTATATGCATATCTATCTATATATAAAGAGATACTACTTAGGAAAAGAGGATATATGACAGAAGGACACCACAAAGGGAAATCCACAGAGGCAAGTATACAGTGAAAAAGAGAAGCAGGAATACAGAAATCTACAGAGGCAGAAACAGCCTGAAAGCTTTGACAGATCTTCCTATTCACCAGGTTTAAGAGCATTAGAACAGGTGAGTGCCTCCTAATAATCAGCTTTCAGTGCTCCAACAACTTTACAATTTGGAAATCATCCTTTTTCCAGGACAAAAGTAATTCATTTGTACACATTTAATATATTCATCTTAATGTGTTTGGGCAAATGCATATATTCATGATACCATCACCACAACCAAACTACATGTCCATCATCTGTAAAAGTTTCCTTGTATTCTTGTGTATGAATGTGTACTTTTTGTTCTCACTAAAAACTAACAAATCAAGCAGTGCAGAAAAATCCCAGGGATTTACATTTCAAATCCTATTAGTTTTTAATGTTTCCAGCTGAAGCTCCCTATATCATTCTATGTTGATAAATTCTTGAGATCAGCTCAGATTTTGGATTTTTTTAGTCTCAAGTATTTTTAAGACCTAGTTTAATTATCAGGAATGCACTTTATTCTCCCAATATTTTTTATCTCATTTCCATGTTAAAATTGGAATGCTTGGTCGTCTCCCTTTAAAAAACAGTTTCATGCTATAATTTGTCTGTGTGCCGGAATGTGACTTTTTTCCATGAGAATTTGAAAATATGTGCCCTGAGCCATTTACATAAACATGAGACACTGGAAGACAGCATTAATGCATTTGTATCTCAAGACTCTTGTTATAACCCCAAATTTGTATTTTCAAGTTCCAGTCCAACTCTTTTTGGCAAGAGATTTCATTTAAGTCTTTCTTTTTGCCCTCTGAAAGCTTTTCTGATATAAGATTTAAGATAAAGGTGAATCAATGGCCTTCACTGTTTTTATTTTCTTCCCAACCATGAGCATCCACACAGGAGAATAAGAGGTGAACTTGAAGAAGCCAGCCTGCAGCCTTTCCATTCTTCTCACTTCCCCTGCTTTTCTCTTCCTTTGCCCTCGTTCAGCTTTTGAGATGAAAGTAGGCTATGAGAAAGGATGGTGGATTGTTCCTGGATGAAGTGGAGCCAAGTGACAACACAGCCCATAAAACAATGATGCAGTCCTCTATTTTTGCTACAGTCAAATTGCTTTTCAAGATTTTTGTGTTATAAAAATGCATGGATTTTTAGAAACTATACTTGATTATATAACCTAATCCTCATTCCAACCCTGAAAGCCAGATGTAGGGCAAACGACTATCTAGCTTTTCTTGCTTTTCTGCTTAGTCCCATAAAATAAGAACTTTTGACCTCTCAGAATTCTCAGAAGGGTGAGAAAATAGCTTTTTTTTTTTTTTTTTTTTTCCTATCTCTCACTGCTTTCTTTCTATGGGAGAAGAGTGCTCTAATTTGTGATATGACTAGAGCCTGGAGTCTAATGGTCTGGGTTTTCCACTGTATTGAGTTTATGTGTTTATAGTTTAACACACAAGAGTGGTCCCAGAACATTGGGCTTTTAACTTCTCTCTGACTTGCTCTTTGGACTCTGTGTGCTCAATAACTGGTTCTCCTTGCTCCTGGCTCACTTACTGTCCTCACAGTGGTCCAAAGTCTCACCTCAGATGTTCATAAAATCTAGACTTTTTGTCCACTTAGAAACCCAGTGAAAGCTTTTATTATCTCCATGTTCAGACATGGAAAATGTCTCAGAGAGGTTAATAACTGTCCAAAGCCATACAGTTACTGGATGGAAGAATTAACCTTTGAACCCCATGTACCTGGCTCTAAGAACATACTTTTGCATTCTTACTGTCCCATAACACATGCCCTGTAGTTCTTGGATCAGTACTAAGGCTGCTGCTGCTGCTAAGTCACTTCAGACATGTCCAACTCTGTGCAACCCCATAGACAGCAGCCCACCAGGCTCCCCCATCCCTGGGATTCCCCAGGCAAGAAAAATGGAGTGGGTTGCCATTTCCTTCTCCAATGCATGAAAGTGAAAAGTGAAAGTGAATTCGCTCAGTTGTGTACTAAGGCTGGGAAGCACCAGAAATCACTTTTCTGATTTCACGGGGTCAACTTACTTTTATACCTGAGTATGGAGCTCATAGAGAAAGGAGTGGCCAAGATACCCAAGTTCTATTTCTGCCTTCCCTCTATGCCTGACTCTCGAGAAACCTAGGATATCATTCATGTCTAGAAGGCTTGTCACATAACTATTCCAGAAATATCAAAGAATTTAGCCTTGTGAGGATCTTCCTGAACTGTGCTGGTTTTCTATCCAAACCTCCTGGCCAACACTTGTTCTGTAAGGGTCCCTCTTTAGCTGGGTACATAAATGAGAAAATCCAAACCATCTATGGCCTTAAATAAAAAAGCAGATTTCACTTTTTAAAAATGGTATAGAGGTTGGACAGTTTAGGGCAGGTATAATCACTTCATTCCATGGTCTTCAGGACCCAAATACTTCCTATCTTTTTGTCTACCATAACTCCCATGTCTTTTATGCATTCAGATTGGCTGCTGGAGTCCCAGCTATCATATTCATATCCAGGAAAGAAGAAGGGATGGAGAGCAAAGGCGTTTTCCTAAATAGTCTACCAGCAACTTTTGTTAATATCCCACTGACATCAAGCTACCAGGAAAATGTTTTTTTCAGCTGAGCATTCTATAACCCAGAAGGAAAACCAGCATTTTATTAGTAGGGAAGAAATACGAAACGGATATTGGGTAGGCAACTTGCAGTTTTACCATATCTGCAAACACATCTACCTCCCCCACACATACAAGGCTGCCACGTTGTACAGCTCCAGGTGTCATTCACACTGTATTCTGTGAGCACAGAAATTTAAGTATTATCTGCACTCACCTGGCTCAGGTACTTTTCTGAATGTGTTTATTTAAATGACATTTTTATACATTCAACATCAGAATTAGTTAAGAATTAGTGATCTTGAGCTTCGGAAGAATTTTTATTAAATGGCTAATTTAAATTTTAAAATACACAGATAAAACAAGTATTGATAATCTTCAGATAGGACTTCAATATATTTCCATATTTCCTGCCATTAGTCAAGAAAATTGGAAGAGACAGAATTTTGTCTCACTCAAAAATTTTCCCAGCCCCTCATGGGCAGCAAGTGAAACTAAAGTCTCTCCTCCTATTGTCTTACTAAATTTTTGTTCTTTAGTCATTTATATGTATCTATTTACATATGTATAACACATCTTTGTTACACACACATTAGTAAAATCATGGAGAAGACAGGACATATGTTAAAGTCACGGTTCTTTGAAGGCCAGCAAACATACTGACCAACAAAGGCCCCTCCAAAAAGAATTACCTTTTCAGAGAGGCAAGAACCCTCACCTCTGGTTATAAGGCTTAAACTATTTTTAAAAAATTGTGGTATATTATCATATGTGAAACAGATTGCCAGTCCAGGTTCGATGCATGAGACAGGGTGCTCAGGGCTGGTGCACTGGGATGACCCAGAGGGATGGGATGGGGAGGGAAGTGGGAGGGGGCTCAGGATGGAGAACACATGTATACTCGTGGCAGATTCATGTTAATGTATGGCAAAAACCACTACAATGTTGTAAGTAATTAGCCTCCAATTAAAATAAATACATTAAAAAATAATATAATAAAATAAAACAACAACACAGTTCTGGTGATGCTTGTTGCCATGGGGCATAAGGACAACCAGCCAAAGAGAATGGAGTTGATGAAGGAGATGTAGAAGAGAGAGAATGTCCTGAGGGGATACAAGTCCCTGAGGTTCTTTCCTATCCTTCAAGGATGGGAACCCATATTTTCCTCGAGTCAGAGATAAGAGCCTTCTGTCTTGGAAAGGTGGTTATGCAACTCTAACCAGGTTTATAAGATCACATGTGATATATAATGGAGTGTCAGCAGGGACTGAGGGTATTTTCACTCTTCTGGGAGAAGATGTTTTCAACTCAGAGCATAGCCATGAGAATTATAACCAAACCTGAAATTGGAGGCCCCATTCTTAACACTAAGGAGTTTCTTGAGCCTTCAGCAGCAACACCACATCTCTGAGTGGGTGGAAAGTTGCATACACTTTGCCCAAGCATTATATCAAGGAGCAATAAAAGTCACAGATTAACTGGTTCTCCTTCATAAAACACAGCAAGTTTCAGCATCTTCCCTCACTGATGCTATTTTCACTAAAAAGTTGCATTGTGTTATGGCTTGTGCTTCATTCCTCTATAGTTTCCTTTTACCTCACAACCAGCTACTAATAAGTAATAAAATAAGCAAAAGTAGGCAGCAGGAAAGAGACGCAGAGAAGTAAATGACATGGATAACCCAAAATGACATGGACTTTCCATGAATAATCCAAAGCTGCTAATTCACAAAACTATGATGTATCCCAAACAGTCTTTTGCTTTTTTAAAGGCTGCAAACTCTACAGTAATTACCTAATCAGTTAGCATGACCCTTGCATTGAGGAGATCTACAATTTTCAGGCAGAGAAATGAGAAATAGAGTCAGTGAAGAAATTCCTTTATTAAGAAATCCTTGCACGTTCAGTTCAGTCGCTCAGTCGTGTCCAACTCTTTGCAACCCCATGAATCACAGCACGCCAGGCCTCCCTGTTCATCAACAACTCCCAGAGTTCATTCAGACTCACATCCATCGAGTCAGTGATGCCGTCCAGCCATCTCATCCTCTGTCATCCCCTTCTCCTCCTGCCCCCAATCCCTCCCAGCATCAGAGTCTTTTCCAATGAGTCAATCCTTTGCATGAGGTGGCCAAAGTACTGGAGTTTCAGCTTCAGCATCTTTCCTTCCAAAGAAATCCCAGGGCTGATGTCCTTCAGAATGGGCTGGTTGGATCTCTTTGCAGTCCAAGGGACTCTCAAGAGTCTTCTCCAACAACACAGTTCAAAAGCACCAATTCTTTGGTGCTCAGCTTTCTTCACAGTCCAACTCTCACATCCATACATGACCACTGGGAAAACCATAGCCTTGACTAGATGGACCTTTGTTGGCAAAGTAATGTCTCTGCTTTTCAATATGCTACCTAGGTCAGTCATAACTTTTCTTCCGAGGAGTAAGCATCTTTTAATTTCATGGCTGTAGTCACCATCTGCAGTGATCTTGGAGGCCAGAAAAATAAAGTCTGACACTGTTTCCATTGTTTCCCCATCTATTTCCCATGAAGTGATGGGACAGGATGCCATGATCTTCGTTTCTGAATATTGAGCTTTCAGCCAACTTTTTCACTCTCCTCTTTCACTTTCATCAAGAGGCTTTTTAGTTGCTCTTCACTTTCTGCCATAAGGGGGTGTCATCTGCATATCTGAGGTTATTGTTACTTCTCCCGGCAATCTTGATTTCAGCTTGTGTTTCTTCCAGCCCAGCATTTCTCATGATATACTCTGCATAAAAGTTAAATAAGCAGGGTGACAATATACAGCCTTGATGTGCTCCTTTTCCTATTTGGAACCAGTCTGTTGTTCCATGTCCAGTTCTAACTGTTGCTTCCTGACCTGCATATAGGTTTCTCAAGAGGCAGGTCAGGTGGTGTGGTATTCCCATCTCTTTCAGAATTTTCCACAGTTTATTGTGATCCACACAGTCAAAGGCTTTGGCATAGTCAAGAAAGGAGAAATAGATGTTTTTCTGGAACTCTCTTGCCTTTTCCATGATCCAGCAGATGTTGGCAATTTGATCTCTATTTCCTCTGCCTTTTCTAAAACCAGCTTGAACATCAGGGAGTTCATGGTTCACGTATTGCTGAAGCCTGGCTTGGAGAATTTTGAGCATTCTTTTACTAGCATGTGAGATGAGTGCAATTGTGCGGTAGTTTGAGCATTCTTCGGCATTGCCTTTCTTTGGGATTGGAATGAAAACTGACCTTTTCCAGTCCTGTGGCTACTGCATAGCTCACAGTGAACTTTCACATTCATTGTCATATATCTTCCAGGAATACTATAAGGTAGTTAGAAGAGCATGGTTATTCACTTTCAGTGGATGGGAAAACTCAAACTCAGACAGGTCTGTCCTATGGTCAGGCCAAGATTACACTCATGGAATGAGTTAGAGGTGGGACTTCACAAACCAGCATCTGTATTCCTACTTTAGAACTATTTTTTATTAAATGGCCCTATAGACCACTCCATTTTTCCCTTGATTATTAGTTAACCCCAGGCTTTTATAAAATACTTGTAAATCAAAATAAAATGCATAGAAATCATTCAAAACCAATAGCCTGGAGACTGAATATTGAAAATATTTTAGCATGCATTTTTCCCTTACATTTTTTTGCAGTGCTAATAACAGTAATTATTAACATAAGAGAATGCTGGGCACGTCTTATGTTCATTATACATATTAGTTTATGTAATCATCATAATGATCCTTTGAAGAAGGTATTGTTATTATTGCTATTATCCTTATTTTTTGAATAAAGAAACTAAGGAACAGAAGGGATAGAAAACTTGCTCATTGGTACCTTGCTACTGTTTGTGATTCAAGCTTATGCTCTTACTTACAATAAGATATAAATATTTCCCACAACAACACACATGTACATACTCACACATATACATATATAAATACATAAATTTTAGATCATGTTCTATAATTCGTTGGAAAACTCTTTTTGCATTTATCTATATTTATTGCATATTTTCACATTATTGACATACAATAAAATGTGTATATATATAGATTTTAGATTTATCATGGTATGTTGGACTTCTCTTATTAATACATATTTAATTTGCTTCTACTTTTTCATTATAAATAAAAATGAACATTCATAAACATACCCCCTTGTATCCAGCTGATTATTTTCTTAAGATAAGTGCTTAGCCTCTGATTAAAGTTTGGTGCATTTCCTTCCAATACTTTTTTAAAGAGTGTTAAATCGTTTATTGATTACACATTATAATGGATGATACCCAAGCTTCATTCCCATCTATAACTTTATCTGGTACCATAATTCAATTTAGATATGTTTTATAGGATGTGCCAACAATCATTAATAACAAAAAAAAAAAACAAAACTCCATGACTTTGCATGGGTGATCCTTTTAATGGTGAACTCCAGGTCACAACACAGTAACTGTCAGTTCAACTATACCAAGGCTCTGAAGACAATAGCTTCTCCACCAAAACCGGTTGTAAATAAATTTCAAATGGAACTTGGCATCACCCTGAAGGAATTCTAACATTACACTGTTGGGGTAGTTTACCAAAATGGCTTCAGAGTAGACTAACTTTACACAGCACATTTTTTTTTTAAATGACATTTATTCAGCATCATGATCAGACAGTTACATTTAGCAATCAACAGCACGGGTGCAAAAAAAAAAAAAAAAAAAACAAACTACATTAAAACCCTTTGTTGGAATGCTTTACACTTTCCACAGAACAGAAACTGAAATAACCTGTTATACAATTAGTCACAAGTACAGTCCTGGAGTTTTTGCCCAAACACATGAGTATTGTCTAAAACATGTCTTCTTTGTAGCAGCTAGGCCCTGCTACCACTGTTGGCGGAGTTCACAAATCTGTTTTAACCTGTAGCTTCCCTGTCACTTCGCTGACCCTCCTCTCCTGTAAGCTTTTTCCTGGCAGTAATTAAAACCTCTGCCACCGCCATAGCTGCTGCTGCTGGAACCACCAGAACCACCTTGGTTTCATGGTTTGACAGAGTATTGGCCTCCACCACCATAGGGGCCAGAACTTCTGCCTCCAGAGTTTCCTCCTTTCATGGATCTAAAGTTGGAAGATTGATTGTCGTAATTGCCAAAATCACTGCAGCTTCTGCCACCTCCAAAATTGCTTCCATCATTACCAGATCCATCATAACCATCTCCACTGGCACCATATCCATCACCATCATGGCTGCCATCAAAGCCATCTCGACCACTGAAGTCTCCTCCATGACCAAAGTTGTCATTCCCGCCAAAACCACCTCCACGATCACCACTAAAGTTTCCAGAACTACTTTGACCTCTCTGGCTGGATGAAGCACTGGCCATCTCTTGCTTAGACAGGCTTTTCTCACTTCACAGTTGTGGCCATTCACAGTGTGGTATTTTCTGAATGACAGTCTTGTCTACGGAGTCATGGCCATCAAAAGTTACAAAAGCAAAGGCTCTCTTTTGCCATTGCCTCGGTCACCCATGATTTCAATCACTACAATTTTGCTATACCCTTCAAAATAATCTCTCAGGTGAGGTTCTTCATGTCTTCTTTAATGCCACCAATAAAAATCATTTTCACAGTTAAGTGGGCACCAGGTCTTTGGGAACCTTCTCTTGAGACAGCCCTCTTTGGTTCCACAACTCTTCCTTCCACCTTGTGTGGCCTTGCATTCATGGTTGTCTTCACCTTCTCCACCGTGGCATATGTGACAAACCTGAAACCTCTGGAGCACTTGGTGTTTGGATCCCTCATTACCACACACTCTGTGAGCGTTCTCCATTGCTCAAAATGGATCCTCAAACTCTCATCGGTTGTTTCAAAGCTCAATCCTCAGATGAAGAGCTTCCAAAGCTGTTTAGGCTCTTTGGGAGACTCTGACTTAAATGCGATGGCAGTGGACAAGGGGGAAAGACTTCAATGATGCTTTCCTGGCTGCGTCCATGAGCAGAAAATCACCTTCCAATAATTTTTATCTGTGTATGTACATGGTTGAGTTCAAACTGTACCTCGAATTTTTATCCTACTTTCTTTTTTTTTAATTTTTATTTATTTATTTATTTTTTAAATTACAATACTGTATTTGTTTTGCCATACATTGACATGAATCAGCCACAGGTGAACACAATCTCCCAATGCCGAAGCCCCCTCCCACCTCCCACCTCACATCATCTACCTGAATCATCCTGTGCACCGGCCCCATGCATCCTTCATCCTGCATTGAACATAGACTGGTGCTTCATTTCTTACAAGAAAGTATACATGTTTCAATGCCATTCTCCCAAACCATCCCACCCTTTCCCTCTCCCTCAGAGTCCAAAAGTCTGTTCTATACCTCTGTGTCTCTTTTGTTGTCTCATATAGGGTCATCATTATAGCCAGGACATGGAAGCAACCTAGATGTCCATCAGCAGATGAATGGATAAGAAAGCTGTGGTACATATACACAATGGAGTACTACTTAGCCCTTAAAAAGAATAAATTTGACTCCGTTCTAATGAGATGGATGAAACTGGAACCAATTATACAGAGTGAAGTAAGCCAGAAAGAAAAACACCAATACAGTATACTGACACATTTATCCTACTTTCTAACTTACCAGCAAAATAATCATTTTTCCATTTTATTTAAAAATTCTATGTGTTAATACAACAAAAGCTAAACAATAAAAAGACAGTAAAGGAGGCAATGAGACATGAAAAGAAGGTGTCTATGACAGTGACTTGCTTCCAGTTTTGCTCCCTCAAATCTGTCCTCCACACCACAGCTACTGATCTCTCTAATGTTAAAGCTCTCATGATAGCCCTTTGCTTACAATTCCCAGTGGCTCCTGCTTCCTATAGACATTATCCAAGTTCCTTTGCAGGGCACACCATGTGCCATATGAGTCAGCTATACTTCAGGCTTGGAGGCCTAGAAGAAACCTTTAAGGCTCCCTCCTACACTGTTCCCCATACCCTAGTTTTTCTTTTTTTCTTTTTTTCTTAATTGAGGTTTAATTGGACTATAACATTATATTAGTTCCATGTATACAAAATAGTGATTGAATATTGTTATATATTTCAAAATGATCACCACAATAAGTCTAATTAACATTCAACACTGCATACAGTTTAAAAGGGCTTCCCTGGTGGCTCAGCTGGTAACGAATCCACCTGCAATACAGGAGACCTAGGTTCCATCCCTGGGTTGGGAAGAGTTCCTGGAGAAGGGAAAGGCTACCCATTCTAATATTCTGGCCTGGAGAATCAGTCCAGGGTCACACAGAGTTGGACACAACTGAGCGACTTTCCCTTTCACTTTCTATAGTTTACAAAACAGTTGATGTGTGTGTGATGAGGACTTTTATGATCTACTCTGTTAGCAGCTTTGAAATATTCAATACAATATTGTTCACCACGGTCACCATGCTATACATTACCTCCTCATGACTTATTTTATAACTGGACATTTGTACATTTTGACATCCTTTGCCACTTTACTCACCCCTACCCCACCCCATACTTCACCTCCCCATCGTAGGCAACTGACAATCTCTTCTCTGTATCTATGAGCTTGTTTATTTAAATTCTAATTCAACATGTAAGTAAGAATATGTGGTATTTTTCTTTCTGACTTGTTTCACTTTGCATTATGCCCTCAAGTTTCATCCTCACAAATGGCAAGATTTCATTCTTTTTATATCTAAATAGTATTTAGACATAAAATAAATAAAACACCCATACCCTTGTTTTTGATAGTCCTTTTTCCTGGAATGCTTTCTCTTTCCTTCCCCTCCCCCCCACCTCCCCACCCCCAAATTAACCTGTTAAAGAATCAACAGTTTAATTCTTTAAGCTTCTACTCAGAAATTGTTTCCTCCGGGAGGAATTTTTCCTTGGACTCCACCACACTCTGAGCTGGATATCTGAGCCCAATCTGTGGCATTACATGACACCTTGGAACAAGAAAAACTGGGGGAATAAATGCATTCAGGGATAAGGCCAGCCTAGACATTATATTTGAATATTCCCCAGCCTTTGCTTTATGGAGTCTAATTCAGCTCTGGAGTGATCTTGTGGAATTCCTTAGGAATCTCGGAACAGAATTTCCCTGGATCATGAGAGATCCCTGGGGGAGGGCAGCTTGTGACGGTCTCTCTTTTTCCATCTCTCCCAATAGCCTGCCAGGTTTCCTGCTACAGAAGTCAGTCTGTGTCTTAGAAGAGTTTTCAAAAAGTGTTTCCCCCACCCCCACCCCCTGCCATGCTGCTGTGATCACCAATAGCTTTCTTTAGCTTCTGGCTTAGATTAGTAAGAAAAATTCCCTGCATGTTAATATTACTTTTATTAGTTCTCTATTCCTTAGTATGAATGAGGGTCTAAAAGAAGGATTCAGTGAAGGAAGAGAAAATGGAAAATCCTAAAATTTTACAAAGTCCTTCCCTTGACTACATCTCACCCTCAGAGTTGTAACCACCAACCCCAAGAGAGTGAACCTGGGGACCTGGGCCTGCAAACCCACCAGTACTTCTACTAGGCCGTAAGAGCAGTTCCTACATGCTTGCTTTCACTTTCTGCTAAAGCAGCTAGCCAGTACCCACTGGGGCCTGACGTGGCTGTCTATCCCCATTCCTCCTCATTTAGAGATCATGCAGGGACTATTTTTGTACCCCACTCTGATATCTGGACATCTCCAAATGTGGTTTGAAAAATTCCTGTTGCCTGAGGATTTGTTGCCTATGGAGGATGCAGCAGCTAAAACCATAAGTAATGTATCTGCACTCTCTGACTGTTTTGTAGCTAAGTTAAGTCACCTATTTAAGCAATCTCTGCCTCTTTATGAATGGGACAGAGTCCATCTATAGCTACTGTTTACCTTAATGTCTTGTTCAAAATCAAGGTAGCCTGTTGCAGACATTACCTCCAATCCATTTAATGCATTTTTTTTTGGTTGGTGTGGGGGCGGTTGGGGGAATATCTTCATGAGACAGCTTACTGAAACCAGCATCCAAAATAGCTTAGCTCTCTAAGCAAATATCATACCATTAACAGAAGGAACTGGGACCAGAGGCCAGGTTGGGAATTAAGGTTGCTGGGGTGATATTCTGCTTTCTTATACAAGCTGTGGTGTTTTTTAATAAAATCATTTCACCAATGAGTTTCAATTTCTTCCTAAATTAGAAAACTGGTACCTCCTTCCTTCTTCCAGAGGCTGATGGAGTGCAGTTGACAAATGTCCCCAAGGCTTTGGAGTTACGTAGTTGCTTTT
This sequence comes from Nanger dama, assembly GCA_917880005.1. Lineage (NCBI taxonomy): Eukaryota > Metazoa > Chordata > Mammalia > Artiodactyla > Bovidae > Nanger > Nanger dama. The sequence continues at coordinate 19,722,573 of CAKJTW010000014.1, forward strand.
TCTAGCAGCATCTCTTTCTCAGTAAAGATTCTCAGACGCTCAGTGTGGCTCAGGTAAAAATTGCCTTTCATCTATTTCTTCCTTGCTTTCCAGATAATCTGTGGCTAAAATTAGCAATGCTTAGTTCAGTAAAAAATATTGTTACAGCGGCAGCCATGGAAACGGTGTTTGAGCAGCTTCCCCTTCAGGGAGCTGACTTCTGTGGGATATGCTTTCTTGCTGATTAAATGAAACAACTCACTGCTTTTGAAGCTGAGGTCTGAAATTAGTTAAGAGTATGGGCAAATCTTCCAAAAGAACCATCCTCCGCATTTCTCCTCTTTCCATTAAGGAAAGAGAAAAGTATATCTCAAATTAGGTGTCAGATTTTGCTTTGAATAGAGTATAGGAAGATTAATCTGTTGACCCATCATCCTACATTTGAGTTGTCTTTTCACAGAAATAGTGGATAATGCTATTAATGCTGATGCCTTTCTCATATATCTTCTTAATTTGGTAAACTTACCAAAAATGCTTTCCTGTGTGCTGAAATGCCACTGAAGTCTTATAAATTCCTGATCTGACAAGGAAAGAGGCTTAGCCATTCTAGCCCACATGGCAACTAATTAGAGGAGATGGGATGAAAATTCTCAAACCTCTGACTGCATTATTCTTTTACATTCGCTGGCCAATCTCCTTGTGCCTGAGGTAGTGAATTCAAGCAGCCAAGGTCAGACTCACACCCAGCTGAGTCTGCATTTGGTAAACTTTCAGCTTTGCCGTTGTCAACTTCCCTGACTTAGCAGGGTCTCCTGCTTCAGACAGCAGAGCCCTCCTGATGCTCCCTGGGAAGAAATCTGCATTTGAATTCCACTTTCTGATCTGTCTGCCTTCCCTCCAAAGGACCCTTCCTCTGGGTCCTTATTTTCCTCCAGTTTCCATCATCTTAAGTCATCAGTTCTCTTGCCTTTCTTTATGGTCTCTGTTCTCCTGGCAACTTCTCTGAGAAGTTTATTTTTCTAAATGTGTTTATAGGGCTAATGAATTAATGAGTGCCAGGACAGGGGCACTTCTTTTTAACAGACTCTAATTACTTTGGTTCTAGTAAAGGGTTCCTTCACATAACTTTGGCCAACCCAGGAAAGATCAGGAGCCAGGCTCCAAAGTCTTCCCCTGTGGCCACAGTGGAGATTGAAGGAAAGGTGATGATTTTAGGGAGAAGGAGGGCAATAAACTATTTCTGTGAGAATTTTTTTCCTTTTGCCTTTTGGTAGAGCATCCTTGGGAAATTGTAGTTCACATTATTTGAAGGGTTTAAGCCTTTACTGCCACTATGACTTATCAGAGGTTTCTCACCCTTCTCCATTCTACCTCCCCTATCCTAAATGTTCCAGTAGTTCCCCAAGAGGCTCAGGGCCAGAGCAGGGTTCCTGATCACTGTGAAGAACTTAGATTAAAAATTTAAGCTCGGGAGGCAAGGCCGTGGCCTCCTGGAAAATAGCTTTCTCCTTATCGGAGGCAAAATAGCTTTCTCTGTTCAACTTAGTTGCTTTCTGTAAGCTTTCCCACCAATCAAGCGTATCCCCCGCACCTGTGACTTCACTTCAATGTATCCCATAACCCGACTCCATCCCCACCTGTCTGTAATTTTTATATAAAAAACCCTCACTACTGACGCTGGGGGTTCACTCCACTGAACCCTGGCGTGCGCCGGCTTAATAAATCCTCTTGCTGATTGCATCGAATTCAAGTCACTGTGGTCTTTGGGGCGACGGTTCCCGAGAAAAGGCCGCAAGGTCTTACAACTGCAGTCCTTGAAGTCGGACATAGCTGGCTCCTTCTCTCCCTCCGGTGCCAGACCAGAGATTCATCACTGATTCTCATCCCGCGATCCACATGCCACTTTATGAGGTGGGAAGAGGGACAAACTCATCACAGTGTGGTTTCCTTGGCCCAGCAAACATCCAACCCTGCACACTAAGTTTTGTTCCCACTTTATGTAAGAGATAAAATGATGATTATTTGCTGAGCTTTCAAACTCTGTGTCCTTATCAAAAGCTCCCATGGCAGCAGAGGGTTCTTTGTCCTCGGCAGTGTTGGAGGACAGCTGGAATGTGGACATCCTCTCAGGTATATGATGCATTCACAGCTGGAGGAGAAGATGCGTCAGGCCAGCACTAATGCACAACTGCCATTGTGCATTACCAGTTGTCAGAGAAAACAGCCACACACATGACTTGCATTTCTGTGTCAGAAATTGTTTATCCTGACTCTGTGAGCTTAATGGCTTCCTCTTCCATGAAATCTTTCCTGTGTCACTTCCACGCTCCTCTCTGTTTTCCTCTGGGTTCTCACAGTATCCCATGCTCGACTCTAGTGTCTCTTCAAACTGTATTGTATTTACCCTTGTTTTTAGCTTCCTCCTGGAGAGAAACATATACTAATGCATCTGTTAAATGAATTTAGAGTAAAGGTTTATATGAAAAGTCAGATGAAAAATACATCTCATTTTACAAATTAATTCTCATCAGCCGAAAGTGTCTGACAAGAAACAGACTGTGAAGCGTAGTTGTTGCTGTTGTTGTTGCTTTGGTCGCTAAGTCTTGTCCAACAAGTGCAAAGAGAATAAAGAAATCATTGCTTAGAGGCCAGTCTCTACTCAGGTGGGAGGACTACCGATTCCTCGGCTGCTTGTTGATGCAAGGTAAGCTCCTAGAGAGCAGCTAGTTGCTGCTGATAGCTGTACACAGCCACCTGGGCCGGACAGTCCAACCAGGACAGAGGCCTCAATTACAGGGTGAAAGCTGAGGAGCATAAAAAGACAAGGCCTGAATAGAATGTAAGCCCGCCTGAACCCTGTGTTGAGCCAAAATTGTATCCATTGACAGAGATGGGCTTTTTCTTATATACTTGTTTTAAATCTGCGTCAGTACACAGAGACTCGGGCTGTCGAGAAACTAGACACCTCAGAGATGCTTCCTCCCCACCGACTTCTCTTACCAGCACAGTTTTTCTTGGTCTCCTGCTCACCTTCATACACACCTCTGACCCAGTTCTGTCAACACCTGACATATACACTCATTCAGTTGTTTTTCCTTTCTTTGGTTTGATTTCTACCAGACCTGTGAGGATTCTTCTGATGCATCTGGCTGTCAGCTCTGCTTACATTAGAAAGAGTTAAGAGAAAACATAAGGGATAGCAAAAGAAATTTGGAGATAATATGGAAATTAAAGGAATTAAGTAACTTAAGTAGAATTATGAATTTCACATACATTGGGCTTAACTACCACAGGAAAACAATCATATGGATTTGAAACTACAGGGGAAATACTTGAAAACAGTTACTCTCAGATATTTGAGCACTGATATAAGCAATAGTATGGACTTCCCTGGTGGCTCAGATGGTAAAGCGTCTGCCTACGATACGGGAGACCGGGATTCAGTCCCTGGGTTGGGAAGATCTCTTGGAGAAGGAAATGGCAACCCACTCCAGTATTCTTGCCTGGAAAATCCCATGGATGGAGGAAGCTGGTAGGCTACAGTCCATGGGGTTGCAAAGAGTTGGACATGACTGAGTGACTTCACTTTCACTTTCTATAAGCAGTGAATGGAAGGATTTTGCTACACTTTCTATCTGACTCTGGAGCAAAAATGAGGTTAGGGATATTGACCTGGCATTTCAGTCGCAGTCTCAGTTCAGTTGCTCAGTTGTGTCCAACTCTTTGTGACCCCATCGTCTACAGCACGCCAGGCTTCCCTGTCCATCATCCATCCTGAAGCCTACTCAAACTCACATCCATCATGTTGGTGATGGCATCCAACCATCTCATCTTCTGTCGTCCCCTTCTCCTCCTGCCCCCAATCCCCCCAGCATCAGAGTCTTTTCCAATGAGTCAGCTCTTTGCATGAGGTAGCCAAAGTATTGGAATTGCAGCTTTAGCATCAGTCCTTCCAATGAACACCCAGGACTGATCTCCTTTAGAATGGACTGGTTGGATCTCCTTGCAGTCCAAGGGACTCTCAAGAGTCTTCTCCAACACTACAGTTCAAAAGCATCAATTCTTCTGTGCTCAGCTTTCTTCACAGTCCACCTCTCACATCCATACATGACTACTGGAAAAAGCATAGCTTTGACTAGCATTCCAAAAGTTGGGCAAAACTGAATCTGGTCTACTGAACAGCAAGTAACACTCTCTCAACATATTCTTAAAACCTAACTGATACAGATCTATGCCTTCTTTGTTTCAACAATAGGTTTTATTGTTCATTAAATCTTAGTTAAGTGTCTTACATACGCAGGGTTGTTTATGCCAGTTCAGTGAGTAAACAAGAGTGGATTCTTCCTCTCAAGAGCATGACCAGTGCTGACCTGAGCCACCACTTCTTACATATGAATTCTTACTGGCATTGTATATGCACCTTTCTCTCCACCCAAACAACCAATGTACACATTCACCCACTCCATTCCCTGCCATTTATACATTCTATATTCCTCTGATGCAAGGACAAATATTTTTATAGCTCTGTTTACCCCTTGGTACCAGCAGACTTAAAATAGAACACACCTTTAAATTGTATTTTTCAAAGATGACTGCACCAGTATAGTCCATCCTAGATGATCTGCTTACAAAGTGATGTTGATCCTCCTTTCATTGAGAAGTAGGGTCTTATTCCCTCCCCTTGATTCTTAATGGTCCTGTAACTACAAGCAAAGTGACACTATGTGACTTCTGAGGCTAAAGTGTAAACTGGCAATATGCCTCCCACTTGGTCCTTTTTGGATGCTTCAACTTGAAACTAGCCACCATGTTGTAGGAAGCCTGAGCTACATGGAGAGGCCACAGGTAGGCATTTCCACTGATAGGCCCAGAGGAGGTGCTGAGAACTCAGTTATGAGCTCACATCAACATCTTCAGACATGTAACTGAATTGCCCTTAATTATTCAACCCTTCCTTCCCACTCCTGAACCCCTCTACTGATTAATGCTTATAAAATCAATTTTCTCTGTTAGACCTGCTCAAATTGCAGATCCAGGAGGTAAACAAATGATCATTGTTTTAAGACTAAGTTTTGGGGTGGTGTGTTCAGAAAAATGCCTATCTTATCCACTCCTTTGAAGTATTAATTAGCAGTCACATCTTCGCTTCCCAGCCAGACTGTAGGTTCCTTAGACTCTGGAGTTTTAAGTCTAAACTTCCAGAACATTCTTTCATGTCATGTTATATTTCAGTCAAACTAAATTTCTGCTTCTCTCTGTATTTAATCTTAGACTTCAGTCTTTGTGTACTTGATCATCCTATCTCTTTTTTGTGCACACTCTGGTTTCCATCTATATTCTCCCAAGTCTCACTCATTTTCAAGACTAAGTCACATGCCAGGAAGAATTTCCTGATTCCTCCTATCAGAAGAGATGCCTCCCTTTTCTGAACTCCCAGAGTGCAATAGGTAAATTTCTTTTATCAATATTATCACCTTTTACCTTATATCACAGTTACTTGTTTACAGATGTTTCTCTACTTCTAGACTGTTTTATTTGTCCTTACATCTATTTATACAAAAATATCTATGGAAAGTCTACTACTTGCCATACAAGCCACAAGGCACAGGGTAAAGAACAGTGAACAAAGGAAGACATGGTCCTGCCCTGATAGATCTCCCAGTTTAGTGAAGGAGGCACAATAAATAAATACACAAATGTTTGACAATCACTCTCTTTTAAGGGTTTTAACCAAGTCAGTCACACCCAGGACCTAATGCAATGCCCTATATCCTTTGCAGTCTTGGAAGGCAATATGGAATAACCAGAGATATCAGTTTGAATTCTGTCTCACCTGTGAATATGAAGCAAGGGCTTCACCTCTCCATGCTTGACTTCTCTCATGGATCAAATGAAGGTAACTCTATCTGCTTTATACTTTTTAAAGCATTAGTGAGAAAATTTATGTGAGCTCTGCATTTGTGCTGGTCACACAACGAAATCATATAGCCCTTTGTCCCCAGCTTCTCTTGTTTAATATAGAGCTCAGCCTTCAGTTTGCAGTCACCTAATGAGGCTGACCATGACATCAAATACTCAGACCCCATCCTTCCCTTGTACATGAAACTCCTTTTATGGTTGAATAGCACCCAATTTTTTTCCTGGGGCAACTTCAGCCAGTAGCACTGGAGGGAAAGGAAGACCTCAGTCTTTGTCATATGGCTGACTCCTACTCATTGTACAAAATGTAGCCAAAATGGCATTTCTTTAGGGAGACTGTGACCATCACCCACTCCAGTCTTAATCAGACTGTGTCTGTTCCCTCCTTTTCAGACTACACAGAACCTTACAGTTCTCCTTCACAATACTTGTCACAACTGGAATTGATTGATTTTTAAAAACTATCACACTCCTATTAGATTCTAAGCATGATAAAGGCAGGGGCCAAGGTCTGTTGCCACCATGATGACTAGTACCAGCAAGTAAAGTCAAGTCCCTGCCGTATAGAAAATACTCAAGAAATATTTATACAATTAATGAATTGGGAAAAGCTTTGCAGCTGGAACACCAAGAAAGAAATGAGCTCAACAATTGTTAGTAACCATTTTCTTTGGGCATTTTTTCATGATCAATTCTCAGAAGTTTCTGAAGTCAGAAGGTGGGATCTTCCTTTAATGGGCCCAAAGAAAGAATGATTAATTTTATTTTGTCAGTTAACAAGTTTTTCTGATCAGAGCCTCTGGGTTTCCTGATATGACCTATGAAAGGTATAAGAAATTAACATCCTAAAGTTAGATGGTTTAGTCAGACCAGCAAGCTGTTTTAAGCCATGTCTGTAATAGCAAACCAAAAAGGTAATGGACAATTTGAGAGAGTCATAGCAGTACTAACTACAATTCCTGAGACAGTTATACTGTGGAACCATAAGCCTTCTAGAGATGTAAAACCCTAAAATCTTTTGAAACTAAGAGGCTTACAAATTTTTAACTTAAAAAAAAAAATAAGTAGCAGCTGTCTTGCCTGCATGTGTGTGCTCAGTTGCTTCAGTCATGTCTGACTCTTACAATCTATGGACTATAGCCCTCCAGACTCCTCTGTCCATGAGACTTCCCATGCAAGAATACTGGAGCGAGCTGCTGTGCCCTGCTCCAGGGGATCTTCCCAACCCAGGAACTGAACCCATATTTCCTGTGTCTCTTGCATTGCAGGCATATTCTTTACCCTTTGAGCCACTAGGGAAGCCCATCTTGCCCTGCCATGGCATTTGGCCATTGCCCCAACACACACTAAAATATTTTTATATATTTTATATATATTACATATATAATATATTTTATATATTATATATATGTATTATATATAATATATATATATATATAATAGTTGTGTTTTTGCTCAAAGCCAAAGAGTTGTAATAAAATATCTTTTTCTTGGAAGTATGAGGCCAGACATAGCAAAGTAAACAAGAAAAGTAAAATTTGGATTTTTTTTTTTTGCAAATATATAGCATTGATTATTTCTCTAGCAATATGAGCACAAAATCCCTATAGGGTCTAGCTAAATAAACACTATATTTCTTACTACTAAAACACAGGGCATGGTTCCAGATCTGCTTCCAGATTGTAACTGGACTTGCTGAATCTTCACTGTCTAAGGTTGAATTTAATAAAATTAACACATCTACTGACCTAATTCCCTATGAAAAGAAAGACTTATTAGAAGATTAGACCATGCTTTTAACTCAAGTTCTTTAAATACATAAAATCTCATTTATTTTTTGTATTTTAATATGTTGAAAGTTGCTTCTTATATAGAAACAGCTGCTAGGGCTGAAAGAAGAGACAGCATTAAAGAGAAATGGTACTTTTTATAGGGTGACTTTCATGTATCAACCCACTCCAGTATTCCTGCCTGGAGAATCCCATGGACGAAGGAGACTGGTGGGCTACAGTCCATGGGGTCGCAAAGAGTCGGACACGACTGAGCAACTTCACTTTTTTTTTCATGTAGCTGAAGAATATGGTATAGAAATTGAATACAGTCTAATCCCATTTTGTTATTTTTTACATAGTTTTGTGTGCTAGAGCCTGGAAAAATTCATTCAGCTCTGCATCCTTTTTTCGAGATGTATAACTGTTATTAACACAAAACAGGGAGAAAAAGCAAGACTAATGCATCTCACTTTCACATAAAAATTTTCCTCATACGAGTAAAAGGCTTTCTCTCCATGTTGCATACAGAAATATTCTTTGCAAGTTTCTATGAAGCTCACCTACCTAATGAGGTCTGAATGTTGCACCAACTGATATGAGCATTTCTTAGCTCTTATTCTGCAGTTAATACTATTCTTAGTCCCAAGAGTTCCTTCTTAAGGAAATGTCTTATACTATTGATATTGGAAATTAAAAGACAATACTTTCATCATAAAGTCTTCCATTTAACAAACGTCTAATGAGCACTGAACTAGGCATTGAGGTAATAGAAAATCTAATGAAGAGAGGATTTCTATTTACATCAAAGATAGAGGGACCATAAATACCCTCTTGAATAAATAAAAAATATAGACAATACAAATCAAACAATGGACTGAAGACACTGGACATCATAATAAAATTGTGGAAAACGAATGATCTTTAAAAATGTAAAAGCAGCCTTGTGAAAAAAGACATTATGTATTAAGGAAAAGTATTAAGATGATCACACATTTCTCACTGAAAATAATACAAACAAGAAGACAATGGAGCAACATGTAAAAAAGAAATACTGAGTGAGAAACCCTGAATTGAAAAAAATATAAAAGATGAAAGGGATTCTATAACCAGCAAAATATCATTCAGAAGTGAGAGTTAGATTAGGAAATTTTAAGACATAAGAAAGTGGAAAAGTGTAGTTCTGACAGAACTACACCACAAGTAATATTAAAGAAAGTTCTGCAGACAGAAGAAAAATTATGACAAGTGGAATTATAAACCTGTATAAAGAAATAAGGAGCACTGAAATAACAACTAAGATAAATATATAATATATACAATATATTATTATGTTTGTATATCTTTACAAGATAATTGGCTAAAATAACAACATTAAGATTTATAATATATATATAAATGAAATGTGTCAAATCAATAGCACATAGGCTGGAAGAAAAGAATTAGGGGTATAGTTATTGTAAGGATTTTTTTCTATAATGAATGTAGCATATCATGATTTGAACAAACTTTGGTATGTTAAAGATGTATACTGCAAACTTTAAGAACCTAGAAAAATTAAAATTAAATAGAAAATGGAAAAGAATAAAAGTTGAGATGAAATTAATGAAATAGAAAAAAAACACACCACACAAAGAAAAAATAATAAAGTCAACAAAACCAAAAGCTACTTCTTTAAGATGAAATGTATATATATATATACATATATATATATATAATACATATATAATAATTCATTAAGTCCAAGAAATGTTTATCTTAGGAATACAAGGCTGGTTTAACACTCACAAAACAATAACTTTAAGAAAATAAATCAGTTTCCATTTATGCTCTCCGTTCCTTGTGCCATGGTCCAGAAATTTCCTCAGTGCAGAAACACAGGGTAACCATAAGATTCATTTTATTTCCTTTTTCTCATTCAGTCTGAGTTGTCTGATTAAAGTTTGAAAACAATTGCTTTATAGTTGTTTTCTATTTGATTATGTTTAGAGGTTAAGCTCAGTCTTTATCATTGTATGTAATGTTTATAAAGATAATTATCAATCTTTTTCTTTAACTGTAGATGCCATACATTTTCTCCAATAGACAACAAATTGATATGTGTAATTAAGCTTCAGTGTAATTACTGACAAGTTTGCCTTTAAGTGTACCGAATTTTTAGAAAATTTTTCAACTTTTTTCAGTTTTTCTGGGTTCTTGTCTTTCCCTTTTGGATAAATCAAGTATGTCTTATTCAGTTTTATTTTAATGGTTATCCTAGAAAATATAACTAACTTACTGCAATCTATCTTCTTATCACTCTTTATCATTGTTGCTTAGTTGCTAATCTGTGTCTGACTTTTCTGTGACCCCATGGACTGTAGCCTGCCAGGTTCCTCTGTCCATGCCATTTCCTTCTCCAGGGGATCTTCCCAATTCAAGAATCAAAACCAGGTCTCCTGCACTGGCAGGTGAATTCTTTACCACTGCGCCACCAGGAAGTCCTTTGAAGACTGTGTAAAATATCAAAATTACTTTAGAAAATTATTTGGCAGCTTTTTTATAATGTTTCTTTGAGACCCCATGAACTGCACTTGCCAGACTTCCCTGTCCTTCACTATCTTCAACGTTAAAATTTTTCCTCCCTAGTGGCCCTGCCTAAAAGAAATGAAAATACATGCTCAAAATTATGTGTATAAATAACATTATAGCAGTAGACTATTCATAATAGTCTATTCACAATAGACTACAAGAGGAAATAACCTAACGCCCATGTACAGGGTAATATATTAGCAATTTTAGTATAAATTTTCATAATAGAATAGCACTCAGAGATAAAAATATGAACTGCTATATGTGGAATAACATAGATCAATACTCCCAAAATCATTTTATGTGAAATAATTCAGGTGTAAAATATTATATTCTTAATGATTCAATTTACATACAATTTAAAGCTATGCAAAACAATTCCATGATGGTAGGAATCAGAACTGCAGTTGCCCATAGGTTGTGGGAGTTGACCAGAACTGACAAAGAGGAAAATTTCAAGAATTATGAGAATATCTTAAACCTTGAGTATAGAGGTGTTGGTTATATCAGTGTTTACTTTTATCAAAACTCATCAAGTCATAGGCTTGATAGTTCACCTTAATTAAAAAGCACTTATGATTTGCATTTGGCTATGAAATCCCTGCTTTGTCTCAATCACTAATATGATAAAATGAACTTTTTCTCTTGTTAGTAAGTTTTTTGAGCCAAAATTAAAAACTTTGATTTAAAGAATCACACTAACATTAATTTGCAGAGGAGGAAACAGAACCCCCAAAGCATCTGTCTCAGAGACAGTGAGGAAGACTGCAGCCTTGCTCAGGAAAAAAGGCAGACATTCTGATCCTAACTGTAATACATTTAATACTACCTCATAGCGTAATTATTCAAAAATTAACAGGTCCAGACAAAATTTATAAAATCAAGAAAAGTAAATTAAATTATCAGAGGTAAATTTGAACAATTCATATTCTGTAACAAAATAGAATCCTAACATTGTCTTCAAGATGATGTATCTAGACTTCATGGTTTAATCCAAAAATGTACTTCAATGCTTTTTTAAAAATAAGCCATACTACGACATGATATGCTAACTTAGCATTAGAGGCAATAATATGTTTGGGGTGTTTTGGGTGGAAAACAGTTTTACACTACATGTCATAATGTACTATTATTAATTCAGCACAGTTACTCAGTGTCCCATATGTGACAGCAGGGTCCTGAATTATTTTCTGATGGAAATTTGAGGAATGAGTTACCATTTAGTCACTTTAAATGGCTTACTTTTTCCATCCACTTATAATTATGAGTTAGCATTATAGTCAATATTATGTTTTCATGATATAGCCTATGTTTAAAAAATCATAGAATTATGATTCTAGACTAAGCCATGAAGCTTAGGTACCAGACCTTAGTGTTAGGAATCCATTTCCTTATCTAATAGAACTGGAGTTTTTGTTTAAGCTTAATTTACTTATTTTATTTTACCTTTTTGATGCTCTTATAAATTTAACTTAAAGATTTCTGGATAAATTACAGTGTCGTGTTAAAAGTGTTGAGTGCTGAGGCTCCAAATGAATCAAATCCAGTGTGCAAGTAGTGGTTCTCTATGATTCATGAAAAGTGAAAGTGAAAGTTGCTCAGTCTGTCTGACTCTTTGAGACATCATGGACTACACAGCGCATGGAATTCTCTAGGCCAGAATACTGGCATGGGTAGCTGTTCCCTTCTCCAGGGGATCTTCCCAACCCAGGAATCAAACCCAGGTCTCCCACATTGCAGGCAGATTCTTTACCAGCTGAGGCACCAGGGGAGCCCAAGAATGCTGGAATGAGTAGCCTATCCCTTCTCCAGGGGATCTTCCCAACTCAGGAATCAAACTGGGGTCTCCTGCGTTGCAGGTGGATTCTTTACCAGCTATGATTCATAAATGGATACAAAATAACAAATGTTCCCCAGATAATAAGCAGATTCAGAGCCTGATCTTTCTCTCTCCATAGCTAACAACTTATTCTGAGATGACTAAAGGGAAGAGCCAAAGAGTAAGCAGGCTTTAGGTCTGACATTCTAGATAACAGCTGTTCATAGTAATTTCCAGGCTGTATGTAATCCCAGCTGCTCTGGGTAGAATCAGATGCTAGATGCTCTCATAGTATCCTTGACACATCTTGCTTCCTGAAACATCCTCTGTGTTTGGAGAGCTCCAAATTACTATACTATTCCACCTGCCAATGCAGGAGATGTAAGAGACTTGGGTTTGATCCCTGGGTCAGGAATGTCCCCAGGAGGAGGAAACGGCAACCTCCTCCAGCATTCTTGCTCCCATGGACAGAGGAGCCTGGCTGGCTACAGTCCATGGGGTCGCAAAGAGTTGGACACCACTGAACCAACTTGGTCGTTTGGCAGGGCACCACCTCTAAAGGGTGCTTTATATCTGGGTGTGAATTGATCCCTTTGGAACAGTGTGGCTTTCAAACCTTGAGGGAAATCTACAGTTAGGAACACACTTAACACTGTGATTTACTAAACATATACATAACATCAAAATAAAAATCACAAAAAAATATTCATTATTGATACCTGTGATTTTATATTCTATTTAATTCTTTTTTAATTTTATTTTTACTTTATTCTACGTTACAATACTGTATTGGTTTTGCCATACATTGACATGAATCAGCCACAGGTGTACATGACCTCCCAATCCTGAAAACCCCTCCCACAGTCACCTGAATGTTCCATGTTTAAATGAGGACGGACTTCCAAGGTGGTGCAGTGGTAAAGAATCTCCCTACCAATGCAGGAGACACAGGTTCGATCCCTGGGTGGGGAAGATGCCGTGGGTTGGGAAGTGGCACCTGACTCAAGTATTCTTGCCTGGGAAATCCTGTGGACAGAGGAGCCTGATGGGCTACAGTTCTTGGGTTTGCAAAGAGTCGGACACGATGGAGTACTGCATCTTCCCTCACTCCACCAATGTGGATCAACTTGCCATCTGAAAAACATTGCTTTAGAAGAAACAGTTATATGGAGACATCATTTTCAATAATTTTTTTTTAAGAATTTAAAGAAATTTCAGGTTTAGAAGAGTGAAATTTTTCCAATGCTTTGAGTATAAAGATTCTGTATATATAGTGAACTAATCAGGGATTCTTACAATGCAGAAGGTGGAAAACAGCACTGTTGAAAATTATATACTAATGCTTTCTGCAGTACCACTGGGCATTTTATGGTCACAGTTTTTGTTTATTTCAGGATACATCATTATACAATCACAGGCTCTACCTCCTGAAAATGTTTACTTTTTATGTTAATACATAAAAGAACATAACTGACTTTTTTAGTTTATTAGAGTATATCTTCTACTTTTTCCTTTTTTCTTGTAAGAAAAATTCACTTTAGTGTAGTACTTTGGAATAACATATTTAGGGTTGGATGAATTCAGATAAGTGTGTATACATACACACAGACCCCTCAGCTTTGTTCTCTGCTTCCAGCCACTGTCAACTGAGCTCCCCAGTTGGACACACTGTTTCCACTTACTACCCAAGTGTTAGGTCTAGGCTCAGGGCATGAGGCCAGAATTCCCCCATGAAGATAACTATCCATGAAAATTCCCTTGGGAAGGCAGCTTGCACTGCTCAGCAAGTCCAACACAAGCAGACTTTCCTCCAGTATCAGAACACATTATGCTCTCCAATGAGCACCCCAGAAACTATGGCTTGTGTTGGGGGGGTCAAGCTGTATGAAAAATATGAAACCTTAAAAGCTGGATTCACAGCAATCCAGTGAGATGCATATACTTTGAAAGGCAAAGTCAGATCTATCTCATGCAGAGCAGACGATCACTGAAAGGACTGGCAAGTGGAATTGCCTATTATTTCTGTTAGAACTGTGTTTGCCTCAACTGAGAACAACATCACAAGACAGATATTTCAGTAGTGCAAGCAAAAATGGAAACTGGTTTTCTCATTACAATAAGAAGAACTGCATAGACAGTTTAAAGCTGGTTTTGCAGGGCTTAGCCACACAGCCAGAGACCTGGTCTTTAACTCTTCACTCCACTGTCCTTAACACATTGGCCTCTGTCCTCATTCTTAGAGCTGTGTGGTTTCAAGGTGACATGGGCTCAGGCCTTACAGTCACACCTAGGCAGAAAAGAAAGGCAAAAAGGTTAAGAGGAAAAGTACCTTCTCCAGGGAGGCTATGTAGATGCTCTCCTCAAGGAATTTTTCAGAGATTGTTTTGAACAGAACATGGCCATTCCCTTGCTGCTAGAGAAAATCAGAAATCAAGTATTTTCAGTGGTGCATGTTTTTGCCTTGTATAAAAAAAAGTAAAATGAAAACTTTTACATGACAGTCTCTCTCCTCATTCCTTTCCTTTTTCTGAGAGCATATAGCTGAAGTCAGTTAAATAAGTTGCACATATGATATGACTTTACTGTAATTCATTTGTGAATATCTGAGAAGGGAATATGAAAGAGAATTAAAATTTATTGAGTACCTTGTATGTGCTAGGCATATTGTTATGCCTTTTGCATATATATATATGTATACATACATAGACATATATATGCATGTTATATATTTCTATGTATATTAATTTTTATATTGACATTCTATATATACATATTGTTATATATAATATATATATTATCCTTAAAACCTAAGAGAAGAAAGACACCACAATGTCCATGTTGTCCATGCTACAGATTAAGAAAATGATGTTCAGACAGATTAAAAAGTTGCCTGTAGACATTCAGTGGCAAAACTAGAGCCAAGATTCAGACATAATTCTGTCCTTAACCTCATACCTAGAAGATAAAACAGGCAAGAGAAAATATGCATGTGGTATAAAGCAGGCTGTCCATAATTTTAAATTGAACATTACCAAGGCTCTCAAGTCACTGGGACAATATATTCAGTCAGAAAACAGCCTCCTGTGCCCAATAGTTCATATGAAAGTTTTAAGTATCTTCCAGGTCCAGGTCTAATGTGACAGGGGCTTATGTGACCTGTTGCCAAGTTAGCAGCAGGGCTACTTTTTTTACTTTATTGACTAACTGTGCTAATGTCACAAAGGAACAGCCTGAGTGTAAATGCATCTTCTTGCTCCTGTTTCCTGAATCCCAAGTGAACAGGGTGTTGTCATAGCCCCATGCGAGGCACAGCTTTGGCACAAGTCCCAGAGTCACCATGTGGCTACCACAGCCCTCAAACTCTTTCCATTCTGGCAGAGTGTAAGCAAGATCTGTTCTGAATTGGAAGAGGGAGTTCTACATTGTTCCCCAGCAGAAGAGATGGTGGAAAACAAATAAATTTCACTGATATTATAAAAATATAGCTTGCAAATTTCATCACAAAGGAATTTAGGCTCATTTCAGATACTGTTCCTTTAACACAAGCTCTGGAATAATTTTCACCATGCTCCACAATGGCCTGCAAAGAATAAAAGGGCTTCCCTTTTACATAATGCACAATTATTTAAAGCTATGTTATCTCTGGAAAGAATGAAACTTTGATTCATGAAAATACACAAGAAACGGCTTGAGTTTAAAAATAGATTGGATTCAGCACAGATATGCAAAACAAGTGCTAGAGTATTTACATCTCACCTCCTTTAAGAAAACAACCAGGGTGGCTCTCACGGTCATTTGAAAAGCTGAGTCTGTCAGCCCATTATTATTTAGTTACTGCTACACTGCCTCTATTACCTGTAGTGATCATTTCTCATGGCAGCAGCATATACTGTTTCATCAAGTGAGAGGGGAAATGACATTCATCCTTCTTCCTTGTGCTTAATGCCTATTGAGAACAATCATATGAGGGGAAGTAGAGAAGTGAGCTATAGAAAGTAATTCCCTCTGCGATTTTCCACAGAACTAGAGAGTATCTGCATCCAGGTGAAATGGGGCACTCTGTTAGTGGTCATGAATAAGAAGTGGGGAAACAATCATGGGGTACCTCTAGACCCACAAACGTGCCTTTTAAGGCTCTGAAAATCAGCTGAAAGAGCAGAAAATCACTAACCATGAACTTTGCTATCAAGATCAGAAATATAGGAGAAGCTAGGGATTTTTTTTTCCCTTGATGTTTTATGGGTATGACATTTTATTCTGTGCTCCCTAAACTGAGGAAAAATGTTGGAAGCAAGAATTATTTACAAAGTCACAATTTATTGCTTCTCAAGGCTCTTAGCATGCTTTTATTTTTTCTTCTAGGAAATAGGTATTCTTATTATTAATACTTCCATTTACAGCAGAAGAAACTAAAATTATAAATGGTAAAGAACTGTGTGCATGGTCTCAAGAAAATAAACACCAGAGTTGAAATACTTACACAGATCAAACTAGTTCTAGAAGCCATTTTCCCTCCTCTATATCATGCTGGCATATAGGGAAAGCTAGACTCATTAATTTGCTCATTATAACCAATTGTAAGAGTTGTGATTACAAGGTGACACTCCTATAGCAAAGTATGTGGTGATACACAGTCTTATAACCTATAGTTGGGGCCACAATAAATAAGCTTGAAGGTCATTTTGAAGAGTGACCAGGATGGGGAAGAATCTGGACATTGTGATATAACAAAAGTCGAATAAAGGGAGAAGTAGAGGAGTCCCAGTCAAGAAGACTGATGAGCATCTTCAGTATAAGAGAGCTTACATAAGACAGAAAGGTTGCACGCATTCTGAGGATGAATGTGTAACTATTAGAAAAAGGAAAATGTCAGCCCACTACAAGAAATGATTTATTGTAATTTGATTAATATTTCCAAACCTGACAGATTCATGATACGGTGCTGACACAGAGGTTTAACAATCCTGTCTGAGAGACTGAAGGGGAACTTTTGTAATGGGCAGAGCATAGGATGAGTAGACTTCCTTGGCGCACCCAACATTATTCTTTGATTCTGTGATTATAATTCTGTAGGAGCAAGGAGCAGTACATGACTTTTAGCTTTGGGTGTACAAGTATCATTGGTATCAACAGTTCCAAAGCAAAAAGAGATGATGCACAGAAATGAGTATGAAAAAGAACATGAGTAAAAGATGATCTAGTCTGGAAGGCATGTCATAAATGAGATCATGACCTAAATCTTATCCCTTATGATTATACAGGGAAGTGAGAAATAGATTTAAGGAAGAGATCTGATAGAATGCCTGATGAAATATGAATGGAGATTCATGACATTGTACAGGAGACAGGGAGCAAGATCATCCCCAAGAAAAGGAATGCAAAAAGCAAAATGGCTGTCTAAGGAGGCCTTACAAATAGCTGTGAAAAGAAGAGAAGTGAAAAGCAAAGGAGAAAAGATATACGCATTTGAATGCAAAGTTCCAAAGAATAGCAAGGAGAGATAAGAAAGCCTTTCTCAGTGATCAGTGCAAAGAAATACAGGAAAACAATAGTATGGGAAAGACTAGAGACCTCTTTAAGAAAATTAGAGATACCAAAGGAACATTTCATATAAAGATGGGCCCAATAAAGGAGAGAAATGGTATGGACCTAACAGAAGCAGAAGATATTAAGAAGAGGTGGCAAGAATACACAGAAGAACTGTAGAAAAAGTACAAAAATGATCTTCACAACCCAGATAATCATAATAATGTGATCACTCACATAGAGCCAGACATCTTGGGATGTGAAGTCAAATGGGACTTGGAAGTATCACTAAGAACAAAGCTGGTGGATGTGATGGAATTTCAGCAGAGCTATTTCAAATCCTGAAAGATGATGCTATGAAAGTTCTGCACTCAATATGTCAGCAAATTTGGAAAACTCAGCAGTGGCCACAGGACTGGAAAAGGTCAGTTTTCATTCCAATCCCAAAGAAAGGCAATGCCAAAGAATGCTCAAACTACCACACAACTGTACTCATCTCTTACACTTGTAAAGTAATGCTCAAAATTCTCCAAGTCAGGTTTCAGCAATACATGAACAGTGAACTTCCAGATGTTCAAGCTGATTTTAGAAAAGGCAGAGGAACCAGAGATCAAATTGCCAACATCTGCTGGATCATCAAAAAAGCAACAGAGTTCTAGAAAAGCATCTATTTCTGCTTTATTGACTGTACCAAAGCCTTTGATTGTGTGGATCACAATAAACTGTGGAAAATTGTGAAAGAGATGGGAATACCAGGCCACCTGACCTGCCTCTTGAGAAATCCATATGCAGGTCAGGAAGCAACAGTTAGAACTGGACATGGAACAACAGACTGGTTCCAAATCGGAAAAGGTATACATTAAGGCTGTATATTGTCACCCTGCTTATTTAACTTATATGCAGAGTACATCATGAGAAACGATCGGCTGGTAAAGCACAAGCTGGAATCAAGATTACTGAGAGAAATATTAATAACCTCAGATATGCAGACAACACCACCTTTATGGTAGAAAGTGAAGAAGAACTAAAGAGCCTCTGGATGAAGGTGAAAGAGGAGAGTGGAAAAGTTGGCTTAAAGTTCAACATTCATAAAACTAACATCATGGCATCCAGTCCCATCACTTCATGGGAAATAGATGGGAAACAGTGGAAACAGTGTCAGACTTTATTTTGAGGGGCTCCAGAATCACTGCAGATGGTGACTGCACCTTGAATTTAAAACTTCCAACTCCCTGGAAGAAAAGTTATGACCAACCTAGCCAGCGTATTAAAAGCGGAGACATTACTTTGCCAACAAAGGTCCATCTAGTCAAGGCTCTGGTTTTCCAGTAGTCATGGATGGGTTTGAGAGTTGGACTATAATGAAAGCTGAGCACTGAAGAATTTATGCTTTTGAACTGTGTTTTTGGAGAAGACTCTTGAGAGTCCCTTGGACAGCAATGACATCCAATGCATCCATCCTAAAGGAAATCAGTCCTAAGTGTTCATTTGTAGGACTGATGCTGAAGCTGAATCTCCAATACTTTGGCCACCAGATGTGAAGAACTGACTCATTTGAAAAGACCCTGATGCTGGAAATGATTGAAGGCAGGAGTAGACGGGGACAGCGGAGGATGAGATGGTTGGATGGCATCACTGTCTCAATGGACATGAGTTTGAGTAGACTCTGGGAGTTGGTGATGGACAGAAGGCCTGGCGTGCTGCAGTCCATGGGGTCACAAAGAGACAGACATGACTGAGCAACTGAACTGACCGGAGCTGAACTGAAACATGTTTCCTTCGTACATCTATTCTAGATGAAAGGGGGGAAAGAAACAGAATGAGGAATGACAAGATTAGACAATTAGATTATAGAATTGAAACAGGATAGGTTTTAGGGTTCCTTGAGTTTAGTGATTAAGCCTTATTCTTCTACTTGTCCAGTGCAATATCTACCACGTATCTTTGCACAGAGACGATACTGTATACTTATTGGATTTCTCAGAAAAGGAGATAAAACCTTACTAACAAAAGACAGTATTTAAACAAATAGAGATAAATTAGAGGCAATTATGTGCAAAAGAAGACATTTTATTCTATGTACACTCTACCCATGGTAGAGGTCAACAAATGCCTGCTGGAAAATAAGCTTATTTTGTTCTTAGAAAAATAGATGCCATGGAATCTTTGAAACAAATATGAAAGAGAAAGGAAACCAGCATATCTGAACAAGCATGTATGTCTGCTATATGAAAGAAACTGCATAGCATATAAACATACTTTTTGTTGTTGAACAAGACCCAATCCTCTGGGAATTCCATTCCCACAGAGTGCTTGACTGGGCTGAAGAATCAAGAAATCCCTCAAGTGTTTGTTTTCATGCATTGTCCACATGAGCCTACCATAGAGACCTAAGATGACTGGGATAAGGTTAGATTTCTAAGGCCGAGGTTTCTATCTATATGCTGGTCAGAGGTCTATCTGGGGGAATGATAGACCTCCAAAAACGATCTCTACTGATGATTAGCCAAATAGATCAGCTTTAAGACTATTGGATTTAGGCAAATGAAAATACAGAATTCCCAACTAAATCTGAATTTCAGATAGATAACAGCATTATTTAGCATAGGCATGTCACAAATATTGCATGAGCCATGTTTATACAAAAATATAATATATGTTTATTAGAATTAAATTTCACTGAGTGTCCTATATTTCATCTGGCAACTCTAGTTAGATTGGAGTTCAAGACAGAAAGGTTCATAATAATAGAGAAAAAAACAGAAGTAATAGAAGAAAAGATGGAAACAAGAAAATGGATGGAATTTGTAAGTAGGAAGCAGCAAGTAACTGACTGCTGGGGGAACTAAAAGATGATCCAACCACTAGGGCTGCTGCTTTGTGAAAAGGATGCTATGTACCCCGGAGAACATCCCAGTTCCTCAGGAACTCCAAATATGCTCTGTTGAAACTGTTGCTTGGGTTTTCTACTTTTTCATGATTTTCTGGGAAAAAATCCCACTGAGGGAATTGACTGCATTTCTACCACTGATAATCTAAAAGCTACAGGCACTGTTATTAACATGTTTTATGATACTGTTTAGTTAGTAAGTCGTGTCTGACTGTTTTGTGATCCCGTGAATTGTAGTCCATCAGGCTCCTCTGTCTATGGGATTTCCCAGGTAAGAATATTGGAGTGAGTTGCCATTTCCTTCTCTAGGAGATCTTCCCAATTCAGGGATTGCACCTGTGCCTGCCTTGCAGGTGGTTCTATATCACTGAGCCACCAGGGAAGCCCCAACTTGTTAGCATAGTCATTAATTTCCCCTATTTTATTACTGTTAACATCTTGACTTTAACTAGAATAGTAATATACTTCTGTGATCTAAATCAACCACAGCAGTCTGGTTCCCTGTTTCCCGGTCTCCCCCAGAGGAAAAGGGCAGATGCCACTGGTGTTTTTCCTCTTACCGCATTTTTCTTGCCTCAGATAAGAACAGATACTTTCATGTGATGCAACAGACATAAATAATGAAAGCTAACATGCTAAACGACAGAATCGTTGAGCAACTGAAGCAGTACCAGCAAACACCTTCTAATGATTACAGCTTGCTATATAAGAAAAGCAAACCCTTGTTTGTTTAAGCCACTATAAATTGAAGTCTCAGTGACTTTCAGCTGTATCCAATCCTAAATGATAAATCAACCAGAGGAATCATCTTAGGATCCGCTGAAGAGACTATACTTCCTGACTTCATAAATCTTTTTAGAATTGCTCCTACATGTAATTTCTTCTCATTCCTATCTTCTTATCTGAATTTCATCTTTTGTTAAACATTATCTCCTTTCTGAGAGGTTATATTACCTTACTGGAAACTTTTATATTACACCCAGGGAATGCAACCTTCTGTTGTTTTGTTGTTTTATTTTTATCTTGTTCTATATGCACTATACCCCTTTATGGATGCTAAATCTCTGGAGGGCAAACGATACGCTCATATATCTTTATGTTTAGTGTCTAAGGAAGAGTTTTCTAGGTATTATTGATAAATATTTCTCTTGACAATGACAGCAATAATAATGTTGTTAGAGGATATTTGGGGGAGGGGATTTGGTAAGATCTCTAGCCATGGGTTCTAGAGTAGAGACTTAGATTAGATGAATTTGCCAAATCAGGCATAACCTGAGAGAGAACCAAGAAGGACAGAAAATTAGCAGGTTTTGTTATTTGAGCAAGTTACTTAACACCTGTGAGCTTCATTTTTCTTCTGTAAAATATAGTGTTAAGATGAAGATCAGAAATAATGTTGGTAATTATTAATACATCCACAGTGACTGTTACAGGATAGGCACTAGAATTCAGCCTTAATCTCCTAATATATATGGCAAACAAATTAACTTTTTGCAGTGTTGAGAAAGGATAAATTTGCATAGTTTCCTTAACAAAATGGCTGCAAAGAAAGAACAATACATTTAAAATGCACTGGACTAGTAAACCAAAGATCTAGCTCTAACTCTAATTTGGTGCCAAGCTTACTCTAATTCAGGTAAGTCTGACTCTGTATTTGTAAAATACAGATAATGAGACTTTATTTACTTGCCTTATAGAATTATTACAAAAATTATGTGAAATAATATATGAATATATACTTTGAGAAATATGAAGTATTAATATTCACTTAAGGAATTGAGAAGGAAAACTATAGACTTGAAAATCAGCATTGGATGCAAATTTATTCATAGCTTGAAAAAATCTTGTCCACATTTTTATCATATTGAGTGATTTAGTAAAATTTTAGCAATTAAGAAAGTGTTCAATGACAAAATGAGCTAGATTTTAATTAAATGGAAATGAGATGAAATTAAAACAGAAAACTCATTTCTTTGAATGAAATGCAAAAGCATTTAAATGCACAAAATGCTAGTACTATTTCATCTTCTAAGGGACACATGAAAAAATGTAACCACATTTAGAAGTACTGTCGATACTTCATACCTATAGTGTCAGCCTGGAAGAGATAGGAGCCAATAGTTTTACCTGGTACTGTTGTTGTTCAGCTGCCAGCTTGTGTCCAACTCTGCAACCCCATGGGCAGCAGCACATCAGGCTTCCCTGTCCTTCACTATTTCCATTAGCTCAAATTCATTGACTCAGTGATGTCATCCAACCATCTTATTCTCTGTCACCCATTTATCCTCCTGTCCTCAATCTTTTCTAGCATCAGGGTTTTTCTAATGAGGTGGCTCTTCCCATCAGGTGACCAAAGTATTGTAGCTTCATCTTTTTTTTTTTTTAAATAAATATTATAGATTTAATATTTATTTTTTTGGAAAGATTATTATTAAATTTATTTATTTATTAAATTACAATACTGTATTTGTTTTGCCATACATTGACATGAATCAGCCATAGGTGAACACAATTTCCCAATGCCAAAGCCCCCTCCCACCTCCCACCCCACATCCTCTACTTGAATCATCCTGTGCATCAGCCCCATGCATCCTGCATCCTACATTGAACATAGATTGGCGCTTCGTTTCTTACAAGAAAACATACATGTTTCATTGCCATTCTCCCAAACCATCCCACCCTTTCCCTCTCCCTCAGAGTCCAAAAGTCCACTCTATACCTCTGTGTCTCTTTGTTGTCTCACATATAGGGTCATCATTACTGTCTTCTAAATTCCATATATATGTGTCAGTATACTGTATTGGTGTTTTTCTTTCTGGCTTACTTCACTCTGTATAATCGGTTCCAATTTCATCCATCTCATTAGAACTGAGTCAAATTTATTCTTTTTAAGGGCTGAGTAGTATTCCATTGTATATATGTACCACAGCTTTCTTATCCATTCATCTGCTGATGGACATCTAGGTTGCTTCCATGTCCTGGCTATTATAAACAGCGCTGCAATGAACACTGGGGTACATGTGTCTCTTTCAATTCTGGTTTCCTCGGTGTGTATGCCCAGCAATGGGATTGCTGGGTCATAAGGCAGTTCTATTTGCAATTTTTTAAGGAATCTCCACACTGTTTTCCATAATGGCTGTACTAGTTTGCATTCCCACCAGCAGTGTAAGAGGGTTCCCCTTTCTCCACATCCTCTCCAGCATTTATTGCTTGTAGACTTTTGGATCACAGCCATTCTGACTGGTGTGAAATGGTACCTCATTGTGGTCTTGATTTGCATTACTCTGATAATGAGTGATGTTGAACATCTTTTCATGTGTTTGTTAGCCATCCATATGTCTTCTTTGGAGAAATGCCTATTTAGTTCTTTGGCCCATTTTTTTATTGGATCATTTATTTTTCTGGAGTTGAGCTGCATAAGTTGCTTATATATCTTTGAGATTAGTTGTTTGTCAGTTGTTTCCTTTGCTATTGTTTTCTCCCATTCAGAAGGCTGTCTTTTCACCTTGCTTATAGTTTCCTTTGTTGTGCAGAAGCTTTTAATTTTAATTAGATCCCATTTGTTTATCTTTGCTTTTATTTCCAGTATACTGGGAGTTGGATCATAGAGGATCCTGCTGTGATTTATGTCGGAGAGTGTTTTGACAGTATGGTGCTGGCACAAAGACAGAAATATAGATCAATGGAACAAAATAGAAAGTCCTGAGATTAACCCACACACCTATGGACACCTTATCTTCGACAAAGGAGGCAAGAATATACAATGGAGTAAAGACAGTCTTTTTAACAGGTGGTGCTGGGAAAACTGGTCAACCACTTGTAAAAGAATGAAACTAGACCCCTTTCTAACACCATACACAAATATAAACTCAAAATGGATTAAAGATCTAAATATAAGACCAGAAACTATAAAACTCCTAGAGGAGAATGTAGCTTCATCTTTGATATCAGTCTTTCCAATGAATATTCAAGGTTGATTTCCTTTAGGATTGACTGCTTTGATCTCATTTCTGTCCAGGGGACTCTCAAGAGTCTTCTCCAGCATCACAGTTTGAAAACATCATTTTTTTCAGTGCCCAGCCTTCTTTATGGGCCTACTCTCAATCCGTACATGCCTTCTGGGAAAAGCATAGCTTGAATTATATGGACATTTGCCAGGAAAGTAATGTCTCCGCTTTTTAATACACTATATATGTTTGTCATGGCTTTTCTTCCAAAGAGCAAGTGTCTTTTAATTTCATGGCTGCAGTCACCATTTGTAGTGATTTTGGAGCCCAAGAAAATAAAATCTGCCACTGTTTCCTTTTTTCTCACCAAGTATTTGCCATGAAGTGATGGAACCAGATGCCATGATCTTCATTTTCTGAATGTTGAGTTTTAAGCCAGCGTTTTCACCCTCTTATTTCACCTTCCTCAAGAGGCTCTTTAGCTCCTCTTTACTTTCTGCCATTAGAGTGGTATCATCTGCGTTTCTGAAGCTATTGATATTTCTCCCAGTAATCTTGATTCCAGCTTGTGAGTCATCCAGCTGTGCATTTTGTATGATGTACTCTGCATAGAAGTTAAATAAGGAAGATGACAAAATACACCCTTGATGTACTCCTTTCTCTATTTTGAATCAGCCAATTGTGCCATATCCAGTTCTAACAGTTGCTACTTGACCTGCATACAGGTTTCTCAGGATTCAGGTAAGGTGGTCTTGTATCCCCATCTTTTTAAGAATTTTCCACAGTTTGTAGTGATTCACACAGTCAAAAGCTTTGGTGTAGTCAAGGAAGCAGAAATAGATCTTTTTCTGGAATTCCCTTGCTTTTTCTACGATCCAACAGATGCTGGCAATTTGATCTCTGGTTCCACTGCCTTTCCTAAATCCAGCACGTACATTTGGAAGTTCTTGGTTCACATATTGCTGAGGCCCAGCTTGAGGGATTTTGAGCATTAACTTGCTAGCATGTGAAATGAGCACAACTGTACAAAATTTTGAACATCCTTTGGTGTTTCCCTTCTTTGGGATTGGAAAGAAAACGGATATTTTCCAGTCCTGTGGACATTTCTGAGTTTTTAAGGTTTGCTGGGCATATTGAGTATAGCACTTTCACAGCGTCATACTTTAGGATTTGAGATAGCTCACTTTGAATTCCATCACTTCCACTAGCTTTGTTCGTAGTAATGCTTCCTAAGGCTCACTTGACTTCACACTCCAGGAAGTCTGGCTCTAGATGAGTGACCACACCATTGTGGTAGTCTGGGTCATTAAGGCCTTTTGTACAGTTCTTCTATGTATTCTTGCCACATCCTGTTAATGTCTTTTGCTTATGTTAGGTTGTGGCATGCTATGAGTGAACTGTCAAATTTATGCTTTGATTGAAAAGATGTATATTTAGGACCAAAAAAACTATCAATACTAGCTATCATTTTGTTTCTGAAATGCATAGACATATGATCATGAATTTTTGTTTATTTTTGGTGATGGGTAAGGTGAGGAAGAAAGTGCAAAGGAGCTCAACCCAGTACTCTATGGCAACATAGAGGTGTATGATGGGGTGGGTGGGAAGGGAGATCTTAGAGGGAGGGGGAGACATACACACACACACACACACACACACACACACTTATGGCTGATTCATGTTGTTGTATGGCAGAAATGAACACAGCATTGTAAAGCAATTTTCTTCCAATTAATTGAAGTGGTATACTGAAAAATATAGTTTACCCATAACCTACAAACAATATAATCATGCAAAATTGCATTTGTCTGAAAGGCATAAAGTGTTAATTCTGCCAGATCTCTTTCCCACCTTGAGTCAGCAGGCCTCTCTGGAGAAGAGTCTTTATAGTGAAGGAAATTTGTAACTCCAGTGCATTCGGCATTTCCTCTCTAAGATGATCATTCCATCTTCTTGATGGAATTCTCCCTCATTTTCCCAGATGGAATAAATTGCTTGTATTTTAAACTACTGGAGCAGATCTAATCTGTGCTAAACATCTGGCTCTTGTCGTGAAGTATTTATGTGCATGTCCTATGGCCCATACTAGGTTGTAAACCCTTTTAAAGATCTGCTATATACATTTATTTTTTCAACTCTACTCCAAGCGTTTCCACGCCAATGTCTTTAACAGAGGAAATAAATGATGAGAGCAAATAAAGAACATTGTCTGATGAGCTAATTATGTCACCTGAGCCTCTAGCTTTGCTAGAACTCTAACAGTGGTTATTAGTGTGAGGTTCATTGACTCCTACAAGGTCTATGAGTTATCTTTCATAGTATTCATGAATCTTAGTTCTAGCTATCCATATATCTACCTATGTTAATTGGTCTTATAAGATGAATAATCTATGACTTTCATCAGAAGGTCAAAAATAATTAAGAATTATTGCTTCTTTTATTGTAGACTTTCATCCAACAGTTCATGATTTTGGCTCTACATTAGACAGTTTTTAAAAAAACAATATATGAGTAGCACTTCAAAATCTATTATATAATTTATTTGGGCTGAATTTTAAGTATAAATGTGTTTTTAAATTCCCTAGAAGGTTCTAAAGAATCTAATGCAGTTTGTCCTTAATCTCAGAACTGCTTTTTGTCTTTGGATATCAGAACTCCCATGGGTTAGCCTACTACAGCAGTGTCCATTCTGCAGAAATTCTGACCATTCCTACAAGTATTATTTGCCTAGGGTATGCTCTTAAGTCAGGGCTTAATCAGGGAGCTCTGTATCTCAGACTCCAAAACACTCCCTTTAGTTACTTAAAATTTCTACCACTATTCTCAATGCTCTGTTATTCTTTTGATTTTAGCAGGGAACACAACATATTAATACTTTCTTAATATCAGTTATGTATCTAGAGAAAGAAAACACATTCACTGCAGTTCTCAGGGGAATATGTCCGTATATGATCACATGTAAGCACAAAACAACCTTGGAACAAACAGGGCTAGTGATAATTATAAGAGTACCTTCAGACAGCTGGTGTTACAACCAAGGCAAGAGCAGCCTTTTGTCCACCGTGTTTGATTTCATGACTTACAAGGAGACCAAAAGATTGATTTCCTTCCTTCTCTTTCCTCTGCTTTAAGAATCAGTAGCATTTGGATTTGAAATAGATTTCTGGGATATTGTCAGATATCTTCTGGGTATTTTTTGTGACTACAGTGTTTATCTCAATTTATCATTTCATATAATTAAGCAGCACATTGCACATCTGATTCTTTGAGAGATAATTATTCACTGCATGGATCATACAGACTCTTTGCTTTTCTTCATTTCTGAAGAAACCTCTTTAGACATTTCACTCATTATTAGTAATTCTGTCAAATTGTGAGATGTAGAGAAGAGAAAAGAGATTCAGATCTTAGTATTTTCTTTCTCACATTTTCCTCTTGGCAGAGAGGTAGAGAGGTCAGATTTCACGGCTCAAGTTTAATTTAGATGTACACAGATGCCCATAGATATATAATATCTTTATACTGTCCTAGTCCAAAAGATACATAGATGTTTAAAAGGTTAGTTTACTTCATAAACATGTTTTAAATTATATTTTTCTTCCTTTACTGAAAATGGCAAGTGATCTTCATTTATACTTTTATTGCCCCTGAATGACCCTTTTGATGCTAAAAGTGATCTCAATGACTGCCTGTGTGACCATGATGAGCTGACCAACATAAGAGATAGCCAGAAGGTGGTGGGGGGAGGAAATTCTAAGGTTCTACATGTAAGAAGGAGTAATTGTTGCAAGCAGAGGCTAAAGAATGAGTGGTTAAAATGTGACCAAAATGTGTTTGTGAATAAAGAAAAATCACAAAATAGTAGTAATTTCTGTATTTGTAAGTCTGTTGGTAGTTCTGACAGAGCATCCACAGGATGCTGGGTGTTAATCAGTGTCAACCTAAATGGGTTGTGAACAACAGCAGAATGTGAGCAGCACTAGCAACCTTTACATTCATTAAAAATCAAAGTCATTGGGAATGCAGGTCCAGTTTCGTTATGAAATATACAGATCCCAGGGGAAAGATGATTAATACTCGTGTTGATGTATGGCAAAACCAATACAATATTGTAAAATAATTAACCTCCAATTAAAATAAATTTGTATTTTTTTAAAAATAAAAATAAAGCTCATTGGTGAAGCATGTTGGCCTTCCGATCAGTCTTTCATCTAGAGATGTTGACCTATACTGTAAGTTTTAGCAGAATACTATATCACAAAAATTTAAGTTATAGTTTTCAGAGTTAGACAGCCCAGAGTTCAAGTCCAAACTCTCCCACTTATTAGCCATTTCATTCTGATATGTCTTTTACCTCAGTAAGCGGGGCACAAATAAGAATTGATATCTATTCAGTTCAGTACAGTTTCTCAGTCGTGTCTGACTCTGCGACCCCATGGACTAAAGCACACCAGGATTCCCTGTCCATAGCCAACTCCTGGAGTTTACTCAGACTCATGTTCATTGAGTCGGTGATGCCATCCAACCATCTCATCCTCTGTCATCCCCTTCTCCTCCTGCCTTCAATCTTTCCTAGCATCAGGGTCTTTTCAAATGAGTCATTTCTTCCCATCAGGTGGCCAAAGTATTGGAGTTTCAGCGTCAGCATCAGTCCTTCCAGTGAATACCCAGGACTGATCTCCTTTAGGATGGACTGGTTGGAACTCCTCGCAGTCCAGGGGACTCTCAAGAGTCTTCTCCAACACCACAGTTCAAAAGCATCAACTCTTCAGCACTCAGCTTTCTTTATAGTCCAACTCTCACATTCATATGTGACTACTGCAAAAACCATAGCCTTGACTAGATGGACACTTTTTGGCAAAGTAATGTCTTTGCTTTTTAATATGCAGTCTAGGTTGGTCATAAGTTTTCTTCCCAGGAACAAGCGTCTATTAGTTTTGTGGCTGCAGTCACCATCTGCAGTGATATCTATTAGTTTTCATTATTATTAAAGTGAAGTCGCTCAGTCGTGTCCGACTCTTTGCAACCCCATGGACTGTAGTCCACCAAGCTCCTCCGTCCATGAGATTCTCCAGGCAAGAATATGGAGTGGGTTGCCATTTTAACAGCCATCAAAAACAATATTTACTAAGCATCTAATGTTACCTTAGGCACCATGTTAATTAATGCACCGAACTCCTCACCTCTCCAAGCGGTCCATCATAATAAAGTGGGTAAGTTTTCATAATTTGGAGATTTTGACTTGAGACTGAACCCCACCAATTGCTCCTTTATGACTTGGAGCAAATTATCTTGCCACTTTAAAATCTCAATTACTTCATTTTTTAAATAGAGGTAATAATACTTACATAACAGTTCTGTAAGAATTAGGTGATGATAAGATGTATGATAAAACCAATACAATATTGTAATTAACCTCCAATTAAAATAAATAAATTCATATTAAAAAGAAGATAACATATGCTATGTGGTTAGTGACATGCCTGCCATGAAATGGATTCACAAAATAATGAGGCCTTTTTGCCTTCTGCAATCTTTCATCCACTAAGTGACAAGGTTGATGTGGAGAGTGGAAAGGCACGTTCTGGCACAAGCATGAGCATTGAATAAGTGCACAAATTAAAGTCAGATTGAATGCACGTGTGCATGGTCAGATAGTAGAATCAGAGTAGAAAAATGAATGATTAAACTAGCATTGAATTTGACACTTTAGACATAGAAAGGCCAAGAAACATTCACTATTAATAGATGAGATGATTTTAAAGTATTTATTAAGAAAATGTAAGGGAAGACTAATTTCTAGAAGCTTCCAAGAATCTTACAAATTTTTTTCTAAACTAAAAGTTAATCATCTTATAACTGTATCTCTGATTGTCTGGTTTAGAAGATTTGGCTATTTTATAACATCTAGTACTGAAAGCCTATGTAGAGGTCCAATGACTGTGAAAGACTCATTTTGTTGCTATTATTCTAAGTATAACCATGAGAAAATTAATAGGCTGGGTCTATTACATTGGACTTTTCATGATGGTGTATATCTTGCTTAATTAATGTCCCATTGTCATCAGCACAGTTAGTGTTTCAAAATGGTATTGATTGAGAATTGAACTGAATTGAATTGACCATGAAGCATTGTATCTGTATTTACTCTTTTCTTCTCAAGATTAATTTTTAAAATCAAATCTCCTTTTTGATGGACTGAGTCTCTAACAAAATGGTTAAATACACAAATCATTAGGCTGAGAAGAGAAGTGCCTCCACAAGTCCTACAGCCTAATTTAACTTGTCACTGATGCATCTTAGACATGAGATATGACATCCAGCTTTCAAGAAAGCAAAATGCCTGCACTGTTTTGTCAATTAATATAAAGAGTGGCAACTTACAAATATGGAGAAGGAAATGGCACCCACTCCAGTGTTCTTGCCTGGAGAATCCCAGGGATGGGGGAGCCTGGTGGGCTATTGTCTATGGGATTGCACAAAGTCGGACATGACTGAAGTGGCTTAGCAGCAAGAGAAAGAAAAGTAAAATGTCTCTGGTGCTTGTTTTCTGAGATCAATTCTCTTCCCCCTGTCAATAATAACATTTCTATCAGATTACATAAATACAGCTTGCTGTAATCAGTATCTGCTTTTGTATGAACACGCTTTTAGGAACGGGCAGTGACTGTAACATTTGTTACTCAACCCTCCAATTTTCCTTCAATTGAATAACAACTTTTATTTGTAACAGTAGCATTGATTTTGTTCCAACATCTTTTCTCAAGATGGAGGAGGATTGGGCTCCTGGGGTCCTTACACTGCTTTTCCAGCTAGGAATTATTTTCTAATAATGTAGGCAGGTAGAGATTTCTTTCAAGGGCAAAGCATTAACTCCTAACACTTGTCTTCCTGGGGGCCTTCACTGAGTTCTGAGTGCTCTTGCTGAGTCAACTTTGGGAAAGGAATCAGGTCTCTTTGTATTCAATAGATGTGCTTG
This sequence comes from Nanger dama, assembly GCA_917880005.1. Classification (NCBI taxonomy): domain Eukaryota; kingdom Metazoa; phylum Chordata; class Mammalia; order Artiodactyla; family Bovidae; genus Nanger; species Nanger dama. Next base: position 19,753,972 of record CAKJTW010000014.1, read on the forward strand.
GCATATGAGAGGAAAGATCACATCATCAAGGGCATTGGATATATATTTTTGCAGACCTTAGTTAAGAGTTATGACAGAAGTGAGACAAAGGGCCTTGGTTGTTTCTTAGAGAAATTATCTAAAGAAGACATAGATTCGGAGAGGAGGGGACAGTTTATCTCCCTCTTGGCTGGTGCGCTAATTTAAAAAAAGAAAAAAAGGCCTTGGCAAAGTGTTCTTCTAATTTCTCTCTTCCATGGAAACAATACTCAAGAATGATCATATAGTGTCTGACATATATTTAATGTGGGAAGGCAAAAATATTAACGTTTGTCCTATTACGGAGTGTTTTCTAGAAAAATACATTCATAGCCCTAGTATGGGGTATAATTAATGCTTTTTTAAAACGTTCATAAGGTTTTTTTTTAAATCAAATTTTTAGAAGCATACAATGTCTTCTTTAAACCCAAGTCCTCTTCCCAGAGGCTAGTTTGTTAAAAACTGAAGTATAGTTGATTTCCAGTATTATGTTAGTTTCAGGTATACAGCACAACACAATGATTCAGATTTATATATATATATATGAATACAGATTATTTTCACTTATAAGTTTAGATTGTTACAAAATACAGAGTGTAGTTCCCTGTGCTATACAGTGGGTATTTGTTGGTTATCTATTTTATGTATAGTATTCTGTATATGTTAATCCTAAAGGAAATCAACTCTGAATATTCATTGGAAGTCCAAATAGTCATCGGACTGATCCTGAAACTGAAGCTCCAATACTTTGGCCACTTGAAGTAAACAACTGACTCGATGCTGGGAAAGATTAAAAGCAGGAGGAGAAGGGGACAACAGAAAATGAGATGGTTGGATAGCATCACCGACTTAATGGACATAAGTTTGAGCAAACTCTAGGAGATGGTAAAGGACAGGGAAGCCTGGCATCCTGCAGTCCATGGGGTTGCAAAGAGTAAGACATGACTTAGTGACTAAACAATAGCACATGTTAATCCCAACTTTCTAATTTATCTCTTCATCCACTGTCCTATCCCCTTTGGTAACCATAAGTTTGTTTTCTATGTCTGTGAGTCTCCATTTTGTTAATAAATCCATTAGTCTCTTTTTTTAAGATTCCATAAATAAGTGATATCATATGATTCTTTTTCTTTGTTTGGTTTACTTGACTTAATATGATAATCTCTAGGACCATCTTTTGCTGCAAATGGCATTGTTTCACTCTTTTTTATAGCTGCATAATTTCCATTACGTATGTGTGTGTGTGTGTGTATATATATATATATATATATATAAAACATTCTTTATATATATTACATCTTCATATATATATATATATAATATATATATTTCATATATATGTTACATTTTATTTTTCAGTTCCTCTGTTGATGAATATTTAGGCTGCTTCCATGTCCTGGCTATTGTAAATAGTGCTACAAAGAACATCAGGGTACATATATCTTTTCAAATTATGGTTTTGTCTGGATATAGGCCCAGGGGAGAGAAAGAACTGGCAACCCACTGCGGTGTTCTTGCCTGGAGAATCCCAGGGATAGGGAGCCTGGTTGGCTGCCGTCCATGGAGTCACATAGAGTCAGACACAACTGAAGTGACTCAGTAGTAGCAGGCCCAGGGGTGGGATTGCAGGATCAATAACTAGCTCTCAGAGTGTACATTTAACATCTCAACAGGTATGAAAAGTTGATGACAGGACTGCCTTGATATAGATTTTATGCTTTTCCAAAAATAGTGAAGATAATAATCATTCATTGAAATAGTTATTATGTGTCAGTCTCAGGCTAAACAGTTCACACAAGTAACTCATTTACTCCTAGCTACAGAATGAGGGAGATAGAGCCTCTTTTTTGAGATAGAGAAGGAACAATTAAAGTGATTTAGAGAAGTTCCCACTGTTTAAAAAGGACATGGAAGCAACCTAGATATCCATCAACAGATGAATGGATAAAGAAGATGTGCTACATATATACAATGGAATACTAATCAGTCTTGAAAAAGAATCAATTGAAGTCAGTTCTAGTGAGTGGAATGAACCTAGAGCCTGTTATACAGAGTAAAGTAAGTCAAAAAGAGAAAAACAAATATAGTATTTAATATATTAACAGATATACAGATGATACCACCCTTATGGCAGAAAGTGAAGAGGAACTAAAATGTCCTTGATGAGACTGAAGGAGGAGAGTGAAAAAGTTGGCTTAAAGCTCAGCATTCAGAAAATGAAGATCATGGCATCCTGTCCCATTACTTCATGGGAAATAGATGGGGAAACAGTGGAAACAGTGGCAGACCTTATTTTGGGGAGCTCCAAAATCACTGCAGATGGTGACTGCAGCCATGAAATTAAGACACTTACTCCTTGAAAGGAAAGTTATGACCAACCTAGATAGCATATTAAAAAGCAGAGACATTACTTTTCCAACAAAGGTCCATCTAATCAAGGCTATGCTTTTTCCAGTAGTCATGTATGGATGTGAGAGTTGGACTGTGAAGAAAGCTGAGCACTGAAAAATTGATGTTTTAGAACTGTGGTGTTGGAGAAGACTCTTGAGAGTCCCTTGGACTGCAAGGAGATCCAACCAGTCCATTCTAAAGGAGCTCAGCATGGGTATTCTTTGGAAGGAATGATGCTAAAGCTGAAACTCCAATACTTTGGCCACCTCATGTGAAGAGCTGACTCATTGGAAAAGATCCTGATGCTGGGAGGTATTGGGGGCAGGAAGAGATGGGGATAACAGAGGATGAGATGGCTGGATGGCATCACTGACTCAATGACCGTGAGTTTGAGAGAACTCTGGGAGATGGTGATGGACAGGGAGGCCTGGCATGCTGCAATTCATAGGGTCACAAAGAGTCGGACACGACTGAGCGACTAAACTGAACTGACTAATATTAACAGTTATACATGGAATCTAGAAAAATGATGTTGGTGAACCCATTTTCAGGGAAGGAATGGAGATGGAAATACAGAGAACAGACTTGTGGGCACAGTGGTGAAGGAAAGAGTAGGACAAATGGAGAAAGTAGCATTGACATAGACATACTACCATGTGTAAATAGATAGCTGGTAAGAAGGTTCTATATAACACAGGAAGCCCAGCCTGGTACTCTGTGATGACCTAGAGAGATGGAATGGGGGTATGAGAGGGAGGTTCCTAAGAGAGGATATATATGTATAATTAAGGCTGATTTGTGTTGTACAGCAGAAACCAACACATTGTAAAACAATTTCCTCCAATTAAAAATTAAATTTATAAAAAGTGGTAGAGAAACAAATTGAATCCAAGTTTATCTGACACCAAATTTTGCACTTTAATCCTATAATAGTTAATTTTGTGTGTGTCAGTTTGACTGGACTAAGGAACTCTGAGGTAAATAGAGGACCTATAATGGTCTGGACATGAGTGGGGCAGCTCAGCTGGAATCCACACATCTCTCATCTTTCTCTTGTGACTAGTGAGGAACCAAAACAGTAACTGGAATGTAAGAAAGCCCCAGTGTGTATGTAGTTTTTAAACCTTTGCTCATGTCTAGTCCACTAACATTCCTTTGGTCAAACTAAGTCACATGGCTAAACCCAAAGTTGGAGGTGAGGAAATATACTACCTCTTTATAATGGAAGCAATTGTAAAGTCACTGGCAAAGATCCTGGTTTCAGGGACAGTGAAGAGTTGGAGCCATTAATGCAACCTCGCATTAATATAAACATGCTTTAAACACAAAGCAAATTATCCACTTTTCCCTATGAAGTGAAAGTTGCCCAGTCATGTCTGACTCTGCAATCCCATGGAATTCTCCAGGCCAGAATACTGTAGTGGGTAGCCCTTCTCTTCTCCAGGGGATCTTCCCAACCCAGGGATCGAACCCAGGTCCCAGGTCCATTGCAGGTGGATTCTCTACCAGCTGAGCCACAAGGGAAGACCTTTTCCCCTATAACCAGATGTAAAATTAATGCCATAGAAGACTAGTTATCCTTACTTTATCAACCTCCTTATCTACAATATGTGGCTACAGCATGTATTATAATATAATATAATACATTATATTATTATGAAGAGTATATTACTTGGCCCAGAGCTTGACACACAATAACCATTTGACAGGTGTTAACTATTATCAGTATCATTACTTCTGGTGTTAAATTGAAATAAATATTCTCATAATATCTCCCTCAGCTTTTTAAAACTGGGGTATCACTAACATTGTTGTCATTTAGTCACGAAGTCGTGTCTGAGTCTTTTGCAACCCCATGGACTGTAGCTCCCTAGACTCCCTCCAGGCAATAATATTGGAATGGGTTTCCATTTCCTTCTCCAAGAGGTCTTCCCAACCTAGGGATCAAATCCACATCCCTTGCATTGACAAGAGGATTCTTTACCACTGAACCACCAAGGAAGCCTGTCACTAACATATGCTCTCAGAATTAGCCGTGGCTTTTGAAATGAATCTGATTTGCTTTCTAGACTATACCATATTTATGCCTCCTAGCACATTATCACATATGTCATTTTGAGAAGCAAGATTGTATAAATTTTTATACTACATTCACGAAGGAAGTGGTGAATGTTACATCTCCAGTTCTTTCCTCTAAGCCTGCTTTTTCAGAAACCTGCAAGTTCAGAGGCACCTGCAACTGAATTTCCCCAACAGATTTCTCTCTCCCTCCTTGATGAATAGGCACCACTTCTAAATAAATTCTCCCTCGCCCATATTACATTTATTAACTGGAAATAAAAAGTAATTTGGCCATAAATTCATTATAAATAGATCAATATTCCCTCTGCTTCCTGCTGCAATTTTGTTACACAAGACTGTAACACATTTACTACCTAGGCTTTCAGTGTTTATATTCTGTAAATCAATGCCTCATAATATAATTCAAACTAATCCCATAATTGAGTCTAATTAAGAACAACTTCAGACAATTGTTATAGAATTATTGAAAGCAGAGATTGAAGAGATTTGTTCATTTATCCAATATCTCCCTGCTGAGACTAGGGCTCCCTGTAGCTTTTCTTTCTAGTGATCTGTCTGGTCTTGTTTTGAAATCTTAAAAGGATTAGTCTATCTGATTCTTTGTTTGTTTCCTTGAGACCTCACTTAGCAATATAATAGGTCTCATTTGGTATTTTAACATAATATTTATTTTCAGTGGTACTTGTCTCTCATTCTTTTAAGATATGTGTTTCATCTTGGGAGTTATAAGGCATTCTAGGCTGCAATACATGTTCAAGAGAGGAAATGCAATTCTTAAGGGAAAAATGTATAGAGACTCAAAATAAAATAATGTATTGGTTTATTTAATGGAAAGCACATCTAGGTCCAAATATTCACACAGGACTTTATTTCTTCCTCTCTTGGCTGTATTTCTCTGATCAGTTTCCATTTCTGCCAATCCCTAAGGAGTAGCAAAAGTGGATCTTGATAGCTCCTGGCTTCCACAGAAATTTTATTTTTTCCTACTATTGATATCAAACCTCCAAAGGATGCTGATTGGTTTGGGGTTATGTGCCTATCTCTGACCAATCACATCCCTGATGGGATATTCTGATTGGTAAACCTAGGTCACATATCTACCCTGATGGTAAGAATGGGAAGATCCCTTGATTAATGACTCCACAGAATCGATAGGAGCTGAGGAAGGGGTTTAGTGCCATACAGAATGAAATTAAAATTAGCTTTATTTAATACAATTAAATATATAGATATTTTACACTTATCTTAGTCTTGTTCTATGATATTTTGAATGGATAGCTACTTCTCTGATCTTATTTCCTTACAAAGTGAAAGCGTAAGGATGCCTACCTGCTATTCTGACTATCTGGAGAACACAATAAAAGTGCTTAATTGCTGAATTCTGAATTCACGTTTGGGAGTCAAGTGAATTAACAGGTTATCTGTTCAAGGAACACCCTGACATTTCAAGAATCCAGGTGAGCCTGATCTGATAAGGATATGAAAGGGAGTTTATTAGGGAAGGCTGAAGGGGAAAGGAATTAAAAGAATTACATATTCTCCTCCAAATTTGAAAACCTACAAATGGCTTTCTTATAAAAGAAAGATTCCTTATAGCCAGCTAAAATACAAGATAAATTACAATTTCCTCATGAATGTTCCTTTTTCCTGAGAGCTAACTTCTAATCACTTCATGGGAAATAGATGGGGAAACAGTGTCAGACTTTAGTTTTGGGGGCTCCAAAATCACTGCAGATGGTGATTGCAGCCATGAAATTAAAAGATGCTTACACCTTGGAAGAAAAGTTATGACCAACCTAGACATCATGTTCAAAAGCAGAGACATTACTTTGCCGACTAAGGTCCATCTAGTCAAGGCTATGGTTTTTCCAGTAGTCATGTATGGATGTGAGAGTTGGACTGTGAAGAAAGCTGAACACCGAAGAATTGATGCTTTTGAATTGTGGTGTTGGAGGAGACTCTTGAGAGTCCCTTGGACTGCAAGGAGATCCAACCAGTCCATTCTGAAGGAGATCAGCCCTGGGATTTCTTTGGAAGGAATGATGCTAAAGCTGAAACTCCAGTATTTACGCCACCTCATGAGAAGAGTTGACTCATTCGAAAAGACTTTGATCTTAGGAGGGATTGGGGGCAGGAGGAGAAAGAGATGACAGAGGATGAGATGGCTGGATGGCATCACTGACTCGATGAATGTGAATCTCAGTGAATTCCGGGAGTTGGTGATGGACAGGGAAGCCTGGCGTGCTGCGATTCATGGGGTGACAAAGAGTTGGACATGACTGAGTGACTGAACTGAACTGAACTTCTAATCAACAGTGGGTCTGGTTTCTGTTGGGTCTGGAGAAGTTGCAGGGGAAGTTGTAGGGTAGGTACAAAGGTAAGCATAATTCATGCAGCCTACAGCAAACTGCTGGGGAAAGATGCTGCCAACTGGAAGGGTGGTCTTTGAATAGTTTTTCCACTTGGGATTCAATTAAGGAAAAGATGGATTTTCATACCATGATAACCACCTCCTGGATATTCTTTGTTAACAAGAAATAGAATTATTTGGCTATTATTGTCTTCTCTTCTTCTCCTCAGCAAAGTCACTCAGTTTACCACTTTTCACATATTTAAACATCACTTTAAAAATATGTATATGTATATACCACTTTATATGTATATATATATATATATATGTGTGTGTGTGTGTGTGTGTACTAAGTTGCTTCATTTGTGTCCAACTCTATATGACCTAATGAACCATAGTCTTTCAGGCCCCTCTGTCCATGGAGATTCTCCAGGCAAGAATATTGGAGTAGACTGCCATGCCCTTCTCCAGGGATTCTTCCCAACCAAGGGATCAAACCCATGTCTCTTACATCTCCTGCATTGGCAGCTGGGTTCTTTACCACTAGTGCCAACCGGGATGCTATATATATATTCTTTCCCTATCTTTTATCTCTTCAGTGAATTGGCATCATAGTATAGAAAAAGACCTAGTGGCAATAAACTTATTTTTGAGCTGTGATTTTGGGGGAGGAAAATGGCTCTTTAATGTTTTCATTAAAATATATTTAATGTGAATCTAATAACAAGCTTAAATAAATAAACAGGCTGGTCCCTGTGAGTTTATCTTCTGTATCATTTTCAAAAAGTGAAGCAAAGATTCCAAGAATGGTTATTAGCTAACAAAAATTTCTGTGTAATTTTTCTGGCATTCTTAAATACTAGAATATGTGCAGTTTAAAAATATTGATCAAATCTGAGATGTCAATTAAAATATTGAGATACTGATTGAGATACTGATTTTCAATAAATTGACTTGAAAATCAGAGATTGGCATTAGAGAATGAGACTTCTCCTAGGAAGAAGAAGAGTTCTCTGGCTTCTTAGCTAGCATCAAATCATACAGTTATTCCAAGTTTAAAGAGGATTAGTATTATTTAAAATAGCAGGCTAATAGTTTCTGACCTTACATTTAAGTCTTTAATCCATTTTTAGTTTATTTTTGTGTATGATGTTAGGCAATGTTCTAGTTTTATTCTTTCACGTGTGACTGTCCTGTTTTCCTAGCACCACTTATTGAAGAGGCTATCTTTTCTCTACTGTACATTCTTGCCTCCTTGTCCCAGGTAAGCTGCCCATAGTTGCATGGGTTTATCTCTGGGCTTTCTATCTTGTTTCACTGGTCTATATTTCTGTTTTTGTACTAGTACCATACTGTTTTGATGACTATAGCTTTGTAGTATAATCTGAAGTCACAAAGATTGATTTCTCCAGCTCCATTTTTCTTTCTCAAGATTACTTTGGCTATTCAAGGTCTTTTGTGTTTACATACAAATTGTGAAGTTTTTTGTTCTAGTTCTTTGAAAAAATGCTATCAGTAATTTGATAGGGATTGTATTGAATCTGTAAATTTTGGGGGGTAGTACAGTCATTTTCATAACATTGATCCTTCAAATCCAAAACCATAGTAGATCTTTCCATCTGTTGGTATTGTCTTTGATTCTTTCATTTCTTTCAGTGTCTTATAGCTTTCTGCATACAGGCCTTTTGTCTCTTTAGGTAGATTTATTCCTAAGTATTTTGTTCTTTTTGTTGCAATGGTGAATGGGATTGTTTCCTTAAATTCTCTTTCTGATTTTTCATTGTTAGTGTATAAGAATCCAAATGAAGTCTGTGTATTAATTTCATATCCTGAAACTTTGCTAAATTCATTGATTATCTCTAGTAGGTCTTGTGGGGGGTATTTTTAGTGTTTTCTATGTATATTAATCATATCATGTTATCTACAAACAGTGAGAGCTTTACTACTTTTATAATATAGATTCCTTTTATTTATTTTTCTTCTCTGATTGCCATGGCTAGGACTTCCAAAACTATGTTGAATAATAGTAGTGAGAGTGGGCACCCTTGTCTTGCTCCTGATCTTAGAGAAAATGCTTTCAGTTTTTCACCATTGAAAATAATGTTTCCTGTGGATGTGTCCTATCTTGCCTTTATTATGTTGAAGTGGGTTCATTCTATGCCAGTTTTTTCGAGAGGATTTTTTTTTAATCATAAATGGATGTTGAACTTTGTCAAAAGCTCTCTCTGAATCTATTGACATGGTCATATGGTTTTTATCTTTAAATTTGTTATTATAGTGTGTCACATTGATTATTTTACCTGTATTGAAGAATCCTTGTATCCCTGGAATAAACCTTATTTATGAAAAGATGTTCAATGTTGCTCATTAGAAAAATGCAAATCAGAACTAAAATGAGGAGAAAAGGGAACCCTTCTGCACTTCTGGTGGGAATGTTATCTGATATAGCCATTGTGGAGAACAGTATGGAGATTCCTTTAAAAACTAGGAATAAATATACCATATGATCCAGCAATCCCATTAGTGGGCATATACCCTGAGAAAATTATAATTCTAAAAGTCTCATGTATCCCAATGTGCACTGTAGCAATATTTACAGTATCCAGGACATGGAAGCAAACTGGGTTCCATCAACAGAGAATATTTCATCAGTATTTCTTTATACAAAGGAATATTACTCAGCCATAAAAAGTAACACATTTGAGTTTAGCTGTCAGGTGGATATAAGTTAAATAAGCAGGGTGACAATATACAGCCTTGATGTACTCCTTTTTCTATTTGGAACCAGTCTGTTTTTCCATGTCCTTCTAACTGTTGCTTCCTGATCTGCATGAAGATTTCTCAAGAGGCAGGTCAGGTGGTCTGGTATTCCCATCTCTCTCAGAAATTTTCACAGTTTATTGTGATCCACACAGTCAAAGGCTTTGGCATAGTCAACAAAGCAGAAATAGATGTTTTTTTCTAAATTCTCTTGCTTTTTCCATGATCCAGCAGATGTTGGCAATTTGATTTCTGCTTCCTCTGCCTTTTCTAAAACCAGCTGGAACATCAGGAAGTTCATGGTTCATGTATTACTGAAGCCTGACTTGGAGAATTTTGAGCATTACTTTACTAGCATGTGAGATGAGTGCAATTGTGCGGTAGTTTGAACATTCTTTGGCATTGCCATTCTTTGGGATTGAAATGAAAACTGACTTTTCCAGTCCTGTGGCCACTGATGACTTTAGAAATTTGCTGCCATATTGAGTGCAGCACTTTCACAGCATCATCTTTCAGGATTTGAAACAGCTCAGCTGGAATTCCATCACCTCCACTAGCTTTGTTCCTAGTGATCCTTTCTAAGGCCCACTTGACTTCACATTCCAGGACGTCTGGCTCTAGATTAGTGATCACATCATCATGATTATCTGGGTCATGAAGATCTTTTTGTACAGTTCTTCTGTGTATTCTTACCATCTCTTCTTAATATCTTCTGCTTCTGTTAGGTCCATACCATTTCTGTCCTTTATCGAGCCCATCTTTGCATGAAATGTTCCCTTAGTATCTCTAATTTTCTTAAAGAGATCTCTAGTCTTTCCTATTCTGTTTTTCCCTCTATTTCTTTGCACTGATTGCTGAAGAAGGCTTTCTTATCTCTTCTTGCTATTCCTTGGAACTCTGCATTCAGATGTTTATATCTTTCCTTTTCTCCTTGGCTCTTCACTTCTCTTCTTTTCACAGCTATTTGTAAGTCCTCCCCAGACAGCCATTTTGCTTTTTGCATTTCTTTTCCATGAGGATGGTCTTGATCCCTGTCTCCTGTACAATGTCACGAACCTCATTCCATAGTTCATCAGGCACTCTATCTATCAGATCTAGGTCCTTAAATCTCTTTCTCACTTCCACTGTATAATCATAAGGGATTTGATTTAGGTCATACCTGAATGGTCTAGCAGTTTTCCCTGCTTTCTTCAATTTGAGTCTGAATTTGGTAATAAGGAGTTCATGATCTGGCCACAGTCAGCTCCTGGTCTTGTTTTTGTTGACTGTATATAGTTTCTCCATCTTTGGCTGCAGAGAATATAATCAATCTGATTTTGGTGTTGACCATCTGGTGATGTCCATGTGTAGAGTCTTCTCTTGTGTTGTTGGAAGAGGGTGTTTTCTATGACCAGTGCATTTTCTTGGCAAAATTCTATTAGTCTTTTTCCTGCTTCATTCCGCATTCCAAGGCCAAATTTGCCTGTTACTACACGTTTTTCTTGACTCCCTACTTTTGCATTCCTGTCCCCTATAATTGGGAATAGTTTATCCTGTATTCTTGTTTGAATTTTCCCTCTATTTAAGATGTATCCATGGAATCGAAGTGTCGGTGTAATAGTTCTCTCCTCTTGCCTGCAGGTCAGTTGTAATAAATCTAGGATGTGATGATGACTTTGTAATTTGATTTTCTGAAATCAGACCCTGAGAGGGGAAAATCAAGTAAATTCCATTAAATTATCTGTGCATTTCACATTGGGAAAAAAAAGAAAAGGATATCTTTTTTGGGTGTTAGTTCTAAAAGGTCTTGTAGGTCTTCATAGAACCATTCAGCTTCAGCTTCTTCTGAGTTACTGGTTGGGGCATAGACTTGGATTACTGTGATATTAAATGGTTTGCCTTGGAAACGAATGGAGATCATTCTGTCATTTTTGAGATTGTATCCAAATACTGCATTTTGGACTCTTTTATTTACCATGATGGCTCCTCCATTTCTTCTGAGGGATTCCTGCCCACATCATGAGAAAGGCTGGACTGGAAGAAACACAAGCTGGAATCAAAATTGCCAGGAGAAATATCAACAACCTCAGATATGCAGATGACACCACCCTTATGGCAGAAAGGGAAGAGGAGCTAAAGGGCCTCTTGATGAAGGTGAAAGAGGAGAGCGAAAAAGTTGGCTTAAAGCTCAACATTCAGAAAATGAAGATCATGGCATTCAGTCCCATCACTCTACGGGAAATAGGGAAACAGTGGAAGCAGTGTCAGATTTTATTTTGGGGGCTCCAAAATCACTGCAGATGGTGACTGCAGCCATGAAATTAAAAGACAATTACTCCTTGGAAGAAAAGCTATGACCAACCTAGATAGCATATTCAAAAGCAGAGACAGTACTTTGCTGACTAAGGTTGTCTAGCCAAGGCTACGGTTTTTCCTGTGGTCATGTATGGAAGTGAGAGTTGGGCTGTGAAGAAGGCTGAGTGCCAAAGAATTGATGCTTTCGAACTGTGGTGTTGGAGAAGACTCTTGAGAGTCCCTTGGACTGCAAGGAGATCCAGCCAGTCCATTCTGAAGGAGATCAACCCTGGGATTTCTTTGGAAGGAATGATGCTAAAGCTGAAACTCCAGTAATTTGGCCACCTCATGGGAAGAACTGACTCTTTGGAAAGGACTTTGATGCTGGGAGGGATTGGGGGCAGGAGGAGAAGGGGGACAACAGAGGATGAGATGGCTGGATGGCATCAGTGACTCAATGGACGCGATCTGAGTGAACTCCAGGAGTTGGTGATGGACAGGGAGACCTGGCGTGCTGCCATTCATGAGGTCGCAAAGAGTCGGACACGACTGAGCTACTGAACTGAATTGAACTGTGAGGTGGATGAAACTAGAATCTCTTATACAGGGTGAAGTCAGAAAAAGGAAAAGCAAATATGATATATTAACACATTTATAGAACATGGAGCACATTTCTTCTCTAGTTAATCACGTAAACTAAATCTTAATCAACACCTTGGGCTAGGGACAAATTTTATTTCTTGCATGTCATGTTAATAATTTAATTAACTCATTTGAATATGATGTGTGTTACATATCCCCTTTCCATCTCTATCTTTAAATTGCCTACAGAGCTAATGTTGTAATGATAAAAAGATTTAGACTATTTGTTTTCCAAATAAATTTCACAATGCCAGGATTTCTAAACCTGACAACACTTTAGACTTCACTTGATCCATATGGCTAATGACAACAACTATAAATAGGGTAGATTAAAGAATCCCTTTTTGGCAGTGAGTGAAGTCTCTGCTTATTTTGAAGAATATATTCAGCTGAGGGTTAATACCACAGAACCCTTCCTCTCCAATATGCTCTCGCTTGATGAGGATTGGCAGGGGGCTTAAGAAGAATAGAGAAGAGCATGCTGGATTAGCAGTAAACATAGACCATCCCATCAGAATGACTCTCGCACTTGATGAAACAATAACATAAATACAAATATGGCCTCTTGATTATCACTTTACCATTTAGCACTTGTGTCTGAGAATCCTTAAAGTAGTTACCTCCACTTCTCAAATGTAGATAGACCCTATAAAACATCCCCAAGTACTATCAATCTCTTTTAAACCCAGGTTATCATGTTACTTTTTGCTGGAGTCTCACCTGTTCTGAACTAATCCCTAGTTTTGCTAATCTTTTAACTTAATGTATATTTTATGAGAATAAAACTATGGTAAGAATACTCAGAAAAACTATACAAAAGATCTTAATGAGCCAGATAACCACAACGGTGTGATCACTCATGTAGAGCCAAACATCCTGGTGTGTGAAGTCAAGTGAACCTTAAGAAGCAACACTAAAAACAAAGCTAGTGGAGGAGATCTAAAGACTCGACCAGAAAACTACTAAAGCTAATCAATGAATATAGTAAAGTTGCAGGATATAAAATCAACACTCAGAAATCCCTTGCACTCCTGTACACTAATAATGAGAAAGTAGAAAAAGAAGTTAAGGAAACAATTCCATTCACCATTGCAATGAAAAGAATAAAATACTTAGGAATATACCTACCTAAAGAAACTAAAGACCTATATATCAAAAACTATAAAACACTGATGAAAGAAATCAAAGAGGACACTAATAGATGGAGAAATATATCATGTTCATGGATCAGAAGAGGCAATGTAGTGAAAATGAGTATACTACCCAAAGCAATCTACAGATTCAATGCAATCCCTATCAAGCTACCAGCAGTATTTTTCTCAGAACTAGAACAAATAATCTCAAGATTTGTATGGAAATACAAAAATCTCGAATAGCAAAAGCAATCTTGAGAAAGAAGAATGGAACTGGAGGAATCAACTTGCCTGACTTCAGGCTCTACTACAAAGCCACAGTCATTAAGACAGTATGGTACTGGTACAAAGACAGAAATATAGATCAATGGAACAAAATAGAAAGCCCTGAGATAAATCCACACACATATGGACACCTTATCTTCAACAAAGGAGGTAAGAATATACAATGGAGTAAAGACAATCTCTTTAACAAGTGGTGCTGGGAAAACTGGTCAACCACTTGTAAAAGAATGAAACTAGATCACTTTCTAACACCATACACAAAAATAAACTCAAAATGGATTAAAGATCTAAACATAAGACCAGAAACTATAAAACTCCTAGAGGAGAACATAGGCAAAACACTCTCTGACGTAAATCACAGCAGGATCCTCTATGATCCACCTCCCAGTATACTGGAAATAAAAGCAAAGATAAACAAATGGGATCTAATTAAAATTAAAAGCTTCTGCACAACAAAGGAAACTATAAGCAAGGTGAAAAGACAGCTTTCTGAATGGGAGAAAACAATAGCAAATGAAACAACTGACAAACAACTAATCTCAAAGATATATAAGCAACGTATGCAGCTCAACTCCAGAAAAATAAACGATCCAATCAAAAAATGGGCCAAAGAACTAAATAGGCATTTCTCCAAAGAAGACATACGGATGGCTAACAAACACATGAAAAGATTCTCGACATCACTCATTATCAGAGAAATCCAAATCAAGACGACAGTGAGGTACCATTTCACACCAGTCAGAATGGCTGCAATCCAAAAGTCTACAAGCAATAAATGCTGGAGAGGATGTGGAGAAAAGGGAACCCTCTTACACTGTTGGTGGGAATGCAAAGTAGTACAGTCATTATGGAAAACAGTGTGGAGATTCCTTTAAAAATTGCAAATAGAACTGCCTTATGACCCAGCAATCCCACTGCTGGGCATACACACCGAGGAAACCAGAAATGAAAGAGACACATGTACCCCATTGTTCATTGCAACATTGTTTATAATAGCCAGGACATGGAACAACCTAGATATCCATCAGCAGATGAATGGATAAGAAAGCAGTGGTACATATACACAATGGAATATTACTCAGCCCTTAAAAAGAATCAATTTGAATCATTTCTAATGAGATGGATGAAACTGGAGCCGATTATACAGAGTGAAGTAAGCCAGAAAGAAAAACACCAATACAGTATACTGACACATATATATGGAATTTAGAAAGATAGTAATGATGACTCTGTATGTGAGACAGCAAAAGAGACTGAGAGGTATAGAATGGACTTTTGGACTCTGAGGGGGAGGGAGAGGGTGGGATGATTTGGGAGAATGGCATTGAAACATGTCTATTATCATATAAGAAACGAAGCGCCAGTCTATGTTCAATAGAGGATACAGGATGCTTGGGGCTGGTGCATGGGATGATCCAGAGAGATGATATGGGGTTGGAGGTGGGAGAGGGCTTTGGCATTGGGAGATCATATACACCTGTGGCTGATTCATGTCAATATATTGCAAAACCAATACAGTATTGTAATGTAGAATAAAGTATTAAAAAATAAAATAAAATTCTGAAAGATAGTGCTATTAAAGTGCTGCACTCAATATGCCAACAAACTTGAAAAACTCAGCAATGTCCACAGGACTGGAAAAGGTCAGTTTTCATTCCAGTCCCAAAGAAGGACAATGCCAACGAATGTTCACACTACTGAACAATTGCACTCATTTCACATACTAGCAAAGTAATGCTCAAAATTCTCTAACCTAGGCCTCAGCAGTATGTAAACTGAGAACTTTCAGATGTTCAAGCTCGATTAAAAATGGCAGTGGTATCAGAGATCAAATTGCCAATATCTGTTGGATCACAGAAAACAAAGATAATTCCAGAAAAGCATCTGCTTCATTGACCACGCTAAAGCCTTTGACTGTGTGGATCACAACAAACTGTGGAAAATTCTTAAAGAGATGAGAATACTGGATCACCTTACCTGCCTCCTGAGAAACCTGTATGCAGGTCAAGAAGCAAGTTAGAATCATACATGGAACAATGGACTTGTTCCAAATTGGGAAAGCAGTATGTTTTGAATATACAATCTACAGATGCATATTGCCACCCTGCTTATTTAATTTATGTGCAGAGCACATCATGAGAAATGTCAGGCTGGATGACTCATAAGCTGGAATCAAGACTGCTGGGAAAAATACCAACAACCTCAGATATGCAGATGATATCACTCACTCTAAAGGAAGAAAGTGAAGAGGAACTAAAGAGCCTCTTGAGAAAAGTGAAAGAAGACAGTTAAAACTCAACATTCAAAAGACTAATATCTTGGCATCTGGTCATATCACTTCATGGCAAATAGATGGTGAATAAAATGAATCAGTGACAAACTTTATTTTCTTGGGCTCCAAAATCACTGTGGCTGGTGACTGCAGCAATGAAATTAAAAAGCACTGGCTTCTTGGAAGAAAAGCTATAACTAACTTAGATGGCATACTAAAAAGCAGAGACATTACTTCACTGAGAAAGGTCCATATAGTCAAAGCTATGGTTTTTCCTATAGTCAGGTATGGTTGTGAAAGTTGGACCATAAAGAAGTATGAGCACTGAAGAACTGATGCTTTTGAGCTGTGATGTTAGAGGAGATTTTGAAGAATCCCTTGGACTGAAAGGAGATCAAACAAGTCAATCCTAAAGGAAATCAATCCTGAATGCTTTTTGGGAGGGACTGATACGGAGGCTGAAGTTCCAATACTTTGGCCACCTGATGCAAAGAGCTGACTCATTGGAAAAGAGCCAACTCATTGGGAAAGAGCCTGATGCTGGGAAAAACTGAAGGCAAGAGGATGAGTTGATTGGATGGCACCACCGACTCAATGGACATGAGTTTGAAGAAACTCTGGGAGATGGTGAAGGACAGAGAAACCTGGTATGCAGCAGTCTATGAGGTCAAAAAGAGTTGGACATGAATGAGTGACTGAACAAAAACATATTTTTATCAGAGATAAATGTACATATAGTTCAAAAAAATCAAAATTTCCATAATTATTATTACCTTAAAAAAATTAAACAAAATAGCTAATATCTTCCCAACCCTTTGCCATCTCATGGTCAAGAAGATAGCCACTCTAATTTCAGTATTTACCTTCACATCTATAAGTGACATGACTATTGGACCACTTTTTAATGGACCGAGGAGCCTCGTAGGCTACAGTCCACGAGGTTGCAAAGAGTCAGACACAACTGAGTGACTTCACTTCACGTTATTTCAGTTCAGTTCAGTTCAGTCGCTAAGTTGTGTCCGACTCTTTGTGACCCCGTGAATCGTAGCACGCCAGGCCTCCCTGTTCATCACCATCTCCCGGAGTTCACTCAGACTCACATCCATCGAGTCCGTGATGCCATCCACCCATCTTATCCTCGGTCATCCCCTTCTCCTCCGGCCCCCAATCCCTCCCAGCATCAGAGACTTTTCCAATGAGTCAACTCTTCGCATGAGGTGACCAAAGTACTGGAGTTTCAGCTCTAGCATCATTCCTTCCAAAGAAATCCCAGGACTGATCTCCTTCAGAATGGACTGGTTGGATCTCCTTGCAGTCCAAGGGACTCTCAAGAGTCTTCTCCAACACCACAGTTCGAAAGCATCAATTCTTTGGCACTCAGCCTTCTTCACAGTCCAACTCTCACATCCATACATGACCACAGGAAAAACCATACCCTTGACTAGACGGACCTTAGTCGGCAAAGTAATGTCTCTGCTTTTGAATATGCTGTCTAGGTTGGTCATAACTTTTCTTCCAAGGAGTAAGCGTCTTTGAATTTCATGGTTGCAATCACCATCTGCAGTGATTTTGGAGCCCCCAAAATAAAGCCTGACACTGTTTCCACTGTTTGCCCAATCTATTTGCCATGAAGTGATGAGACCGGATGCCATGATCTTCGTTTTCTGAATGTTGAGCTTTAAGCCAACTTTTCACTCTCCTCTTTCACCTTCATTAAGAGGCCCTTTAGCTCCTCTTCCCTTTCTGCCATAAGGGTGGTGTCATTTGCATATCTGAGGTTATTGATATTTCTCCTGGCAATCTTGATTCCAGCTTGTGTTTCTTCCAGCCCAGCATTTCTCATGAAGTACTCTGCATATAAGTTAAATAAGCAGGGTGACAATATACAGCCTTGACACACTCCCTTCCTATTGGGAACCAGTCCATTGTTCATGTCCAGTTCTAACTCTTGCTTCCTGACCTGCATACAGATTTCTCAAGAGGCAGGTCAGGTGATCTGGTATTCCCATCTCTTTCAGAATTTTCCACAGTTTATTGTGATCCACACAGTCAAAAGCTTCGGCATAGTCAATAAAGCAGAAATAGATGTTTTTCTGGAATTCTCTTGCTTTTTCCATGATCCAGCAGATGTTGGCAATTTGATCTCTGGTTCCTCTGCCTTTTCTAAAACCAGCTTGAACATCTGGAAGTTCAATTCTCCAAGCCTGTCTTGGAGAATTTTGAGCATTCCTTTACTAGCATGTGAGATGTGTGCAATTGTGCAGTAGTTTGAGCATTGTTTGGCATTGCCTTTCTTTGGGATTGGAATGAAGACTGACCTTTTCCAGTCCTGTGGTCACTGCTGAGTTTTCCAAATTTGCTGGCATATTGATTGCAGCACTTTCACAGCATCATCTTTCAGAATTTGAAACAGCTCTACTGGAATTCCATCTCCTCCACTAGCTTTGTTCGTAGTGATGCTTTCTAAGGCCCACTTGACTTCACGTTCCAAGATGTCTGGCTCTAGATGAGTGATCACATCATCATGATTATCTGGGTCATGAAGATCTTTTTGTACAGTTCTTCCGTGTATTTTTGCCACCTTTTCTTAATATCTTCTGCTTCTGTTAGGTCCAGACCATTTCTGTCCTTTATCAAGCCCATCTTTCCATGAAATGTTCCCTTGGTATCTCTAATTTTCTTAAAGAGATCTCTAGTCTTTCCCATTCTGTTCTTTTCCTCTATCTCTTTGCATTGATCACTGAAGAAGGCTTTCTTATCTCTTCTTGCTATTCTTTGGAACTCTGCATCCAGATGCTTATATCTTTCCTTTTCTCCTTTGCTTTTCACTTCTCTTCTTTCACAGCTATTTGTAAGGCCTCCTCAAACAGCCATTTTGCTTTTTTGCATTTCTTTTCCATGAGGATGGTCTTGATCCCTGTCTCCCGTACAATGTCACGAACCTCATTCAATAGTTCATCAGGCCCTCTGTCTATCAGATCTAGGCCCTTAAGTCTCTTTCTCACTTCCACTGAATAATCGTAAGGGATTTGATTTAAGTCATACCTGAATGGTCTAGTGGTTTTCCCTACTTTCTTCAATTTCAGTCTGAATTTGGCAATAAGGAGTTCATGATCTGAACCACAGTCAGCTCCTGCTCTTGTTTTTGTTGACTGTATAGAGCTTCTCCATCTTTGGCTGCATAGAATATAATCAGTCTGATTTTGGTGTTGACCATCTGGTGATGTCCATGTGTAGAGTCTTCTCTTGTGTTATTGGTAGAGGGTGTTTTCTATGACCAGTGCATTTTCGTGCAAAACTCTATTAGTCTTTGCCCTGCTTCATTCTGCATTCCAAGGCCAAATTTGCTTGTTACTCCAGGTGTTTCTTGACTTCCTACTTTAGCATTCCAGTCCCCTATAATGAAAGGGACATCTTTTTTGGTGTTAGTTCTAAAAGGTCTTGCAGGTCTTCATAAAACCATTCAGCTTTGGCTTCTTCAGCATTACTGGTTGGGGCATAGACTTGGATAACTGTGATATTGAATGGTTTGCCTTGGAAACGAACAGAGATCATTCTGTCATTTTTGAGATTGCATCCAAGTACTGCATTTCAGACTCTTTGTTGACCATGATGGCTACTCCATTTCTTCTGAGGGATTCCTGCCCGCAGTAGTAGATATAATGGTCATCTGAGTTAAATTCACCCATTCCACTCCATTTTAGTTCGCTCATTCCTAGAATGTCAGTGTTCACCCTTGCCATCTCTTGTTTGACCACTTCCAATTTACCTTGAATCATGGACCTGACATTCAGG
Organism: Nanger dama; assembly: GCA_917880005.1. Taxonomy (NCBI): domain Eukaryota; kingdom Metazoa; phylum Chordata; class Mammalia; order Artiodactyla; family Bovidae; genus Nanger; species Nanger dama. Next base: position 19,773,974 of record CAKJTW010000014.1, read on the forward strand.
TTCCTATGCAATATTGGTATTAATGATTGTGGTTCTATGGAAGATGAGGTTTCTCTTTCTGTTACTACTATTTCTACGATATTTGTGTCTCTTTTTCTGAAATGATTGTAACAAGTTATGATTAAACCAGCATTCAGTACTCACCTTAGCACGACAGTGTAAACATTATTCCCAGTTGGGCCTTTCAGTATACTAAAATTACTTCAGTTTCTTGCATTTGTTTTTCTTCCTGGAATTAAAAATTTTGTTGTACTCTATTTCGTTAGTTTTCTCTGCATCTATCAGTTCATCAACAAACTATCTCCCAGTCACCTAAAATTTCTCTCAAAATATATATGCATGCATATCATACACCTTATTAATTTCATATCCTTCAAAGCATTTTTCTCATAGTTCTCTGCCTGATTCCAATATGAAATATGGTCTCCATGATCCATGTCTGTCATCTTGGAGTTTCCCACAGTCAATAACCTGGGGATTCCTTTGCCTTTCTCTTGACTTTGATCTCATACCTAGATCCTGTTTTGTTTTGTTTTTCTTGGTCTCGTCCCTTGGTTTCATGGAGCACTTTCTCCAGCAGCTTCTTCATAAAGAGTGTGTGTTGGTGTATGTGAGGCTGTGTGTATAGGTGGGAGGGATAGACTTTCTGAAACCTTGCATGTTGAAAGTTTATAGTCTATCCTCACACTTGATAATTTTGAAGATATAGAATTTTATGTTGAATATTAATTTATTCCAGAATTATGGAAGCATGCGCCTATTCTGGCTTTCAGTGTTGCTGTTGACAAGTCCAAAGCCATTCTGAATTATTATCCTATATTTATATGTCTTTATTTTTCTTTATTCCCAGTTCTCTTAAATTTCACAGTAATCCATATACATGTGAGTCTATTTTGCCCATTGTGCTGAATACTCAATGGAATCCTTTAGTGTAAAAACTCATAGCCTTTAGTCAGTGGAGCAAATTTTTCTGGTTAATTCTGATTTAAAATTTTTTTCCTTGGCATATTTGTTTAAGAATTATTTCTCTGCCTATTCCCCTCTTCACTTTTGTCTGTTTTCTCTTTCTGTAACTTCTATTATTGGGATGTGGAACTTCCTGAATCAATTCAACTTTCTTCTTTTATCTCTTATTTTCCTTTTGCTCTACTTTGTGTGAAATTATCTTTTTTATTATTTTTTAAGCTTTATCGAGGTATAATTTACAAATACAACTCTAAGATATTCAAAATATACAATGTGATAATCTGATATACCTTGTGAAAGAATTCTCATCAAGTTAATAATCCATCATCTCACAGATTTACTTTTTGGTGGACATTTAAGTTCTATTATCTCAGAAAATTAATTATACAGTGGTGTTCTCAGTTACAGTCACCACGTTCTACATTAATTTTTCTTTCAACCTTTACAGTGAAGGTTTCTTTGTTCACTTGTATTGTTTGCTTTTTTACTTTCTGCTTCAATAATTTTCAATTTCTTTGCACTCTTTATTGTTCACCAAAATTCCTTTTATCAATACTTTTCTTGGTTCTTAGCTATTTTTTTTTTTCTGGTATGTTTTGAAGTTTTCACTGCCACTCAAAATATTGGTTTCTCCAAGACAATCTTTCTAATTTAAGAAAAATATTTCCTGAGATGTCTGACTCTCCTCAGCCATCTGTTCAAACTTAGAAATGAAATTGTTTAAAAAGTTAATTGGATATATTGTGAGCATGTCAATTTCTTGGTTTTGATCTTGCACTAGAATTAAGATGTTACTGTTTGGGGAAGCTAGGTGATGGGCACACAGATCTCTATGCTGTATTTTGCAATTTCTTATGAATTTATAATAATTTGGGAATAAAAGGAAAGCAAGTCTAGCTGGAAATTCCAGGTGTTTAGAAGGGGGCTTGCTCATTTGGGTTTCAGTGAGTGGAAATTTTGCTAAACACTTTCACTAGTAACTGATTTACTGTTTTCAGGACTTTAATACCGGCCTGTTCAGATGCACAAAGTGCCTTCCTGGTGGTGTGTTATCCTGCAATTGAATTGAGAAAAGTGTGCTATATATTTGATATAAATGTTTATCCCACTCCCCAACATAGTTCTCCATCCTGAACTATGTGTAGGTGACTCCCAGTTGAAGGATTCACTGTTTCTAGTGAAAGTGGCTCAGTTGTGTCCGACTCCTTGTGACCCCATGGACTACAGAGTCCATGGAATTCTCCAGGCCAGAGTACTGGAGTGGGTAGCCTTTCCCTTCTCTAGAGGATCTTCCCAAACCAGGAATCGAACCCAGGTCTCCCACATTGCAGGTGGATTCTTCATCAGCTGAGCCACAAGATAAGCCCTTCTAGAAAATAAACTTCTAGTTTTCTGTCGGTGGGAGATGGGTAATTGCTGTTCTGTATGGAATGGGTGTGGTAGGTAGACCTGGGTTCCTAACCACTTCAGTTAATTCTTTTATTTTTAGTTTTTTTTTTTTTTTTTTTTTTTTTAGTCTAAACCAACCTATTGCCTCCAGTTCCTAAGGCTTTCATGAATTTGGCTTTTGTATTCCACTACTGAGTCAATCACCGTGCATCCTTCCACTTTTGTTATTTTGTTATTAATGTTTTTTGTTTTCTTTTGTGTGTGTGTGTGAATTTTGCAATTTAAAAAAATCCCTTCCTTTCATTTTGATGAGGTTTCCAGGAGGAAGCAGAATAAATTCTGTCTACCAAGCTAATCTTAAAGTAAAAGTTTACCTAAGCCAAATGCTTAAACAAGGTTTCATGAGATACCTTCAAAAAGAAATGGATAGCGAAGGAATTTACATTTAAGTAACTGACCTCACCATGTGGATCCAGATCAGAATTTCAGATAAAGGCACCAACTTTTCTTTAGAGGGGAGTTTTCCTACATTGAACAAGCAAACAAAAATCCTAATACTACCTTTAAAAATAAAAAGTGTTTCAAAGAGTTCAGTATTCTCAAGATAGGCATCCATGACAAATATAGACTATGAGAATTCAGTTCAGAAAAGCTATCTGATATATATTATAATTATCATTGTTCAATGGTGGATTTTTTTAATTAATTTACTCATTCAACAAATATTCAATATATATTATACCCCTGTTATGTGCTAAGTACAATCTAGCCATAGATACTAATTTAAAGTAATGTGAAGTATAAAAGCAGAATTAGTAATATTAACAACTATAATCTCCCTTGAAACACAGAAACAAAGGATGTTAAGTTAGGAAAAAAAACATAAAAATTATCAAATTCCAAATTCCCAAATCCTTCATCAAATGTATGAACAATTGTTAAAGACAACAATCTGTAATCATTACCACCTCGGCTGCTTGGTGAAATAAATTATGGTTATACATAGGAACAAAATGGTGGCAATTTATGGATTATTCAGTAGCCACATCCAAGTAATAAAAACAGAATCTGTTGATATATATATATGTATGTATATAGGCTTTATATATATGCATATATTATATACATAATGGTGTGTATAACAGTGTGTGTACATATGTATTTAATGCTATGTATATACACATATATATACATATTTCATTGTTGTTCAGTCGCTCAGTTGTGTCTGACTCTGTGACACCATGGACTGCAGCACACCAGGCTTCCCTGTCCTTCACTATGTCTCAGAGTTTGCTCAGACTCATGTCTATTGAGTCAGTGATACCACCCAACAGTTTCATCACCTGTCACTCCCTTCTCCTCCTGTCCTCAGTCTCTCCCAGCATGAGGTTGTTTTCCAATGAGCTGACCTTTCATCAGGTGGCCAAACTATTGGAGCTTCCGCCTCAGCCTCAGTCCTTGCAATAAACATTCAGGGTTGATTTCCTTTAGGATTGACTAGTTTGATTGCCTGGTTGTCCTGGTGACGCAATAGTCTTCTCTAGCACCACAGTTTGAAAGCATCAATTCTTCGATGCGCATCCCTCTTTATAGTCCAACTCTCACAGCCATACATGACTAATGGGAAAACTATAGCTTTGACTAGTTGGACCTTTGTTGGCAAATACACTGCTTTTTAATACACTGTCTAGGTTGGTCATAGCTTTTCTTCCAAGGAGCAAGCATCTTTTAACTTCATGGCTACAGTCACTGTCCACAATGATTTTGGAGCCCCTCAAAATAAAGTCTGTCACTGTTTCCATTTTTCCCCATCTATTTGCCATGAAGTGATGGGACCAGGTGCTATGATCTTAGTTTGTCGAATGTTGAGTTTTAGGTCAGGTTTTTGTTTTTTTTTTTCACTCTTATTTTTCATCTTCATCAAGAGGCTCTTTAGTTCCTCTTCACTTTATGTTGTTAGCGTCATGTTATCGGCATATCTGGGGTTATTGATATTTTCTCCCACAGGTCTTGAGCTTCATCCAGCTGGGCATTTCTCATGATGTACTCTGCATAGAAGTTAAATAAGCAGGGTGACAATATACGGCCTTGACATACTCTTTTCACAATTTTGAACCAGGCATGAGCTTTGCTCATTTTTGCAAAGCAACTTGGAACCCAAATTACAGGTTCAATTCAGTGTTCCTGATAAAAAGGATCTTGGATCCCAGGTACTTGACAAACTACTAAATTATTTGCAAAGTTTTCTCATTTGCTCAGTGACCCCTGATACTTCACATGAAATGGAATTCACAAACACAATAAAGCACTTCATTGTTTGGTACTATGAAGGGTATACTCACTCAGTTTCATAACCCTTTGTCTAAGCTTAAAATCATGTCATTTGTCTATGACTTACAGAAAAACTTATTCAACAACCAGGAATTTTATCTATACTTTAAAGAAAATTTAAGTCTTCTTTATTTGCATAACTGGAAATAGCATAATAACACATACTCTGGAACCAATGTTTAAATCTTGTCTCTGCCATTTACTGACTGTAATGACAAAATTTTGTAACTTTATAATCATGACAAAATTAATTATGTTCTCTATATCTCAGTGGCACTCTATCCACCCCCATAAAATAGGGTCAAAGATAGTATGATTAAAAGATATAATTCAAGTTAAACACTTTGAAAAGTTGTTTTTGTTCAGTCGTCTAGTCATGTCCAACTCTTTGTGACCCCATGGACTAAAGCACACCAGGCCATCTCCAGAAGTTTGCCCAAGTTCACGTCCATTGCATTGCCATCCCACCATCTCATCCTCTTATGGTCTCTTCTCCTTCTGTTCTCAAGCTTACCCAGCATCAGGGACTTTTCCAATAAGTTGACTGTTTGCATCAGGTGACCAAAATACTGGAGCTTCAGCTCCAGCATCAGTCCTTCCAGTGAGTATTCAGGGCTGATTTCCCTTAAAATTGACTGGTTTGATCTCCTTGCTCTCCAAGGGACTTCCAGGAATCTTATCCAGCACCACAGTTCAAAGGCATCAATTCTTTGGTGTTCTGCCCTCTTTATGGTTCAGCTCTTACAATTGTACGTGACCACTGGGAAGATGATAACCTTGATTATACAGACCTTCTTCAGCAGAGTAATGTATGCTTTTCAACATATTGTCTAGCTTTGTCATAGCTTTCCTGCCTAGAAGCAAGTGTCTTCTGATTTCATGGCTTCAGTCACCATCCACAATGATTTTAGAGCCCAAGAAGAGGTAACCTGTCACTACTTCCACATTTTCCCCTTCTATTTGCTAAGAAGTAATGGGGCCAGATGCCTGATCTTAATTTTTTTAATATTTAGTTTTAAGTGAGATTGCTCACTCTCTTCCTTCACCAACAAGAAGCTCTTTGGTTCCTCTTCACTTTCTGCTATTACAATGGTATCATCTGCATAACTGAAACTGTTGATTTTATCCCTCCAATTTTGATTTCAGCTTGTAACTCATTCAGCCTGGTATTTCTCATGGTGTGCTCAACATATAGATTAAATAAATAGGGTGACAACAGACAGCCCTGTTGTACTCCTTTCTCAATCCTGAAACAATCAGTTGTTACATACAAGGCTCTAACTGTTGCTTCTTGACCCAAATACAGGTTTCTCAGGAGAAAAGTTAGATGGGTCTGGTATTCCCATCTCTTTGAGAGCTTTCCACGGTTTGTTACAATCCACACAGTCAAAAGCTTTAGTGAAATCGGTACAACAAAGGTAGATGTTTTTCTGGTACTCCCTTGCTTTCTTTCTGATCCAGCGAATGTTGGCAATTTGATCTCTGGTTCTTCTGTCTTTTCTAAACCCAGCTTGGACATCTGGACGTTCTTGGTTCACATAATGCTGAAGCCTAGCATGCAAGATTTTAAACATGATCTTACTAGCATGGGAGATGAGTGCAACTGTCTGATGGCTTGAACATTCTTTAGTACTATCCTTCTTGGGAATTGGGATGAGGATTGACCTTTTCCAGTCCTGTGGCCACTGCTAGGTGTTACAGATTTGCTGACATATTGAGTGCAACATTATGATAGCATCATTCTTTAGGGTTTTGAATAGCTCTACTAGAATTCCATTGCACCAACTAGTTTTATTCACAGCAGTGCTTCCTAAGGCCCACTTGACTTCACACTCCAGAATATCTGGCTCTGGGTGACAGACCACACCATCATAATTATCCAGTTCATTAAGATCTTTTTTGTACAGTTCTTCCATGCATTCTTTTAATCTCTTTTGATCTCTTCTGAGTCTACTAGGTCTCTACATTCTTTGTCCTTTATTGTACCCATCTTTGGGTGAAATGTTCCTTTGATATTTCCAATTTTCCTGAAGAAATTCCTAGTCTTTCCTCTTATGTTGGTTTCCTCTATTTTTATGCACTGTTCATTGAAGAAAGCCTTCTTTTCTCTCCTTACTATTCTTTGGAACTCTGGATTTAGTTGGATGCATCTTTCCCTTTCTCCCTTGCTTTTGCTTTTCTTATTTCTTCAGCTATTTGTAAAGCCTCTTCAGATAGCCACTTTGCCTTTCCTCCCCCCCTTTGGAATGGGTTTTTTCACTGCCTCCTGTACAATATTACAGACCTCTGTCCACATTTCTCCAGGCATACTATATACTAGATCTAATCCCTTTAATCTGTTTGTCACCTCAACTGCATATTCATTGGGGATTTAAGTCATACCTGGCTGGCCTAATGGTCTTTCCTCACTTTTTAGTATAAACCTGAATTTTGCTATGAGAAGCTGATGATCTGAGCCACAGTCAGCTCCAGGCATTGTTTTTGCTCATTGCATACAGCTTCTTCATCTTGTGCTACAAAGAATATAGTCAATTTCATTTCAGTATTGACCATTTGGTGATGTCCATGTGTAAATTCATCTCTCATGCTGATAAAAAGGGTGTTTTCTATGACAAGTGCACTCTTTTGGCAGAATTCAGTTAGCCTTTGCCCACCTTCATTTTGTTCTCCAAGGCCAAACTTGCCTGTTACTCCAAGTATTTCTTTTGCATTCCAATCTCTGATAATGAATAGATCATCTTTTTCTTTGGTGTTAGTTCTAGGAGGTCTTCTAGGTCTCCATAAAACTTATCAACTTCAGTTTCTTCAACATCGATGGTAAGGGCATAAACTTGGATTACTGTGATGTTGAATGGCTTGCCTTAGAAATGAAACCAAGATCATTCAGTCATGCTTGAGGTTGCACCTAAGTACTGCATTTTGGACCCTTTTGTTACTTATGAGGGCTACTCCATTTCTTCTAAAAGATTTTTGCCCACAGTAGTAGACATAATGGTCCTCAGAATTAAATTTGCCCATTCCCATTCATTTTAGTTCATTGATTCTTAAGATGTCGATGCTTATTACTATTTCGTGCTAGACCACATCCAATTTACCTTGATTCCTGGAACTAATATTCCAGGTTCCTATGCAATAGTATTTTTCACAGCATTAGATTTTATCTTCACTACCAGACACATCCATAACTGAGTATCATTTCCACTTTGGCCCAGTGGCTTCATTCTTTCTGGGGCTATTAGTAGTTGTCCCCCTCTCTTCCCCAGAAGCATAAAGGACACCTTCTTACCTGGGGGCTCATCTTTTAGTATCACATCTTTTTGTCTTTTTATAAAGTTCATGAGGTTCTCATGGCAAGTATGCTGGGATGGTTTCCCATTCCCTCCTCCAGCAGATGACATCTTGTTAGAACTTTCAACTATGACCCATCCATCTTGGGTAGCCCTATATGGCAAGGCTTATAGCTTCACAAGCCTCTTGACCCTGACAAGGCAGTGATCTGTGAAGGAGACTTTGAATGGTACCTGGCCCTAAATTATCATTATTGTCCCATATGTAACATGTTTGAAGACAAAATCTTACTAGAAGGTCTCTTTCAGAAGGATTATCAATCAACTTCCTTTGTGGCACAAGCCTCTTGACCCTGACAAGGCAGTGATCTGTGAAGGAGACTTTGAATGGTACCTGGCCCTAAATTATCATTATTGTCCCATATGTAACATGTTTGAAGACAAAATCTTACTAGAAGGTCTCTTTCAGAAGGATTATCAATCAACTTCCTTTGTGGCATGTGTTTGTCTTCTCTTTGGCTATTAAAATTTGCTCACCAATGAAAATATAGCACCTCTTATTATCTCTTCTGTTTTCTTGTTTCCTCAATAAACATAACAATTTCTTACCTTTGTACAGTGCTTAATGGTTTGCAAGTCAAGTCCCCACATTTTTTGGCCAAGACAATGCCATAGCTATTTATTATACCATTTTCAAGATAGGCAGACTGAGATTCAGATGTTAAGTCACTTGCCTGGGGTCCACACTGAAATCCAAGGCCTTTTGCCACAAATCCTGCACCCTTTCCATATGTCAAACGGCTTCTTTATAAACAGCAAAATTCAGGAAATTATAAATTTCTATTTTTACACAACTCAAGTAAAAGGATATAGCTAAAAAGAAGAATTCAGCCCAAGGCAATACTACACCATAAAAATTAGAGGCTAAAGCTTTTGCCAGTGTTGTTCCTTTGGGTAATTCAATCTTCCAAACCCTGATGAGCCTAAAGCTTTCCTTATGAAGAGAACAAGTGAGTCTCTAGGTACCAATTTCAACATCATTCAAAGCAAACTTTGAAGATGTGCATAGTTTTTACATATATGCCCATGTTTATATTATAAATTTAAAGTACAAATTTCAGAGAAGTGTAATGTTTTCTAGGAGTTTGAAAACACGAAGCATCTGAAAAACCAGGTTAATCTTTTTTAAAAAAATCATTTTTACTGATTTTGTTGGTTTATGAGCTTAAAGGTGTAATGGAATCTGATTCTGTCATTTCTGCTTCTTTTGTTATTTTGTATCCTTATGCCTTATAAGGCGGGAACCTCGTAGCAGCAAAGTACATCAAAGTTAAGCTTTGAGAAATTATCTATACTGTATAGATAGGGGTTTTGTCCTAGAGGTGCTGAAATATGTCCAGTATCAACTTGCAATGTGAGAGGAAGAGCTCACCAGCCTTGACCGTAAAGGAAGAAAACAAGATAAATTGGGAAGATAGCACTCAAGAGAAGAAGAGTGTAGAAGAAAGGAGGGATGCAACAGAAGTGGAACCCAGACGCTCCACTGGAGGAATGAATCTATGGTTGGAAGTTGATCAGTGGCAACTGCAAAAAGCGTTATGTATTCTTTTCAGTACTCTCAATGCATTCATGAGTGGCTACTACTAAGACTTTTTTTTTTTTTTTTTTTTTTACTATTAAGGTTTTTCTCTCTGACAACAGAATCAATCACTATACCATGATTCCAGACACTATGGAACCTAACACAGGACAACAGAGGCATGGTTATTCCTGAGCATGAGATGAAAGAGAATGGTACAGTCATAATTAATTTCTTCAGGGTTGAAAACCTGGACAATGAATTCAGCAAAATTATTCCCTTCATTTTTTCAGCATAAGTGAGACAACTTGTCAAATCCCTGAATGTCAGTAAAAACTGCTTGAAGATAGGTCATCAAGACATCAATAAGACGATGCTTCTAAGAACTTTCTGAATTCATGGATTCTTTGTGCAATCTAAACCTCCCATTGTATCTAGAGCATTAAAGTTTTGAAAACAGAATTGAATAAATTATTTCATTCTTCAGTACCTAAATCTCTGCAAAACTAGGCCCTCCTTCTATATTCTTTGTTTCAAATACTTTATTTTTAATATAAATAGTATATAAAAATTGAAAGAACTTAAAAGCTAACATATATATTTTCTTTGTCCCTTTGGGATTCTTTGTTTCAGCCCATAAATCATACATGAAACAAAGCAGTTTCTTGAATATTAAAATATAGACACCATGAATAAGTCTAAAGTTCAAATATAACCTATTTTGTTCAATTATCTGTTATAGCCAGAAAGACTTGAGGCTGAGTGCTCTCAGCTCACCCCGCCACATGGAGGAGCTCTCCCACCTCCATGCAGAAGTTTAAGTCTGGTAAAGGGAGGTGGTCTAAGACACAGAGTGGAACAGCTTCTGATCTTTGGTTGTGCAAGTGCTAAGTTATAGTTTGGGGAAAACTGCTTCTTGGAGCTGTTCACTGTTTCTTTCTCCCTTTCCCAGGGCCTCAGGGGACCCAGTCTCCAGAGGAGCCCACTGAGGTGTACTGCCCTAGGAAACCTGCTCACAGCCTGCATGCAGCAGCCAATTTTCACCTGTAGCACAGACAGGGCTGAAATGGCAAGATTATCACATATTGGCCTGTGTGACAACTAGCTCTGTCTTTTCAAGGTAACATGTTTCCCAAGGTTGAATTGTCATAAATAAACCTCATTTCTTAAAGCCCAATTTCAGGAGTAAAGACAGAATGAAATAAAAATGCAAGGTACAATTCTTCATGAAAACATGGGGACAGGAATAGAGATAAGAGCAATATTGAAAATCCCTGCTCTTCCTTTTAATCATTTGACCCTCTTCTGTGTGACTCTTTTACCAGAGCTATTTTGATAGCAATGCAATTGATAAATTCAAATTGTATTTTTATTCTCCATCTTTCAACGAAGATGGTGAGATGCCAAGTTTATCGAAAGACAGGTGGAGAAGATTGTGGGGAATAAAAGAAAAGAGAAAATTGAGGTCTAAATTCCCAGCTCCTGTGTAATTGAACATTAGCCACGTAATGTTTGTGTAATTTTATGCCAAGAGCCCAGATGGGGGTGTGGGACACAGTTTAAGGGGGTGCTGGACTTGTTCTTAATAATATTTTCCTTCTTGGCATGGACAGTCTAACCAAACAGAAACTGTTTTGGCTAATTAGAAGTATCAGGATGTTTCCAGGAAGCGGAAGGTAAATCAGTACCTCGTGTGATTGTGGGAGGGAAGGTATCCAACTGGATGAAGCAGAGCAACTTAGAAACTGCACCCTTTGGTGATGGGCTGGCAGGTTCCAAAGGGACACATTCTGAGAGCTGGGAATGCATCCAGCAGCGATGATGGTGGTTTCAAACAGGCTCACTCTAATATGCAGACCTACTGAGCCAGAGAGAAAGGCCCACATCAGGCAGTTGCATTCCACCCCTGTTATGAAGCAGCTGTAGTCTCTACCTCATAGCACGTGCCACATGGGCTTTAGATCCAGGTGGCAACTGCACACTGGGAAGCTGCCGAGATTAAACTATTGTTGCGCCTGACTCAGAGAGGCCATATCACTCTATGCTTTTAGATGGTAGTGTTTTAGACTCTAGGGAAAACCCATTCAAAATGGAGGTTGGACCGAATTTCTTTGTCTTAGTGAATATGCTTTTTTCCTCTCTCTCTTTTAAGAAGCTGCAGAGAATTGTCAATGAAAAGCCAAGTGGAGTTTTTATTCTACTAAGTCATATTTAAATGGAATTTATTGGCTTTACCAACATCCCAGAGATTCCTAAAAAGTTGATCCAACGTTCACATCCTTGAGGAACAACCTGGACCACGGGGTAGCGCTGTTAGACAAGTGGATGAGTCAGAAAAGCAGCAACATGTGCAGAGGAAAAGTCATGTTCTCCCCTTGAATGGAGAACCACTAGGGCAGAGAGAAGAAAAAGGCCAAAAGAGAGTGGAAACAAGCCACTATTGTTGGCAAGGTCTCTTTGAGTCCAGGGAAAACTGAAACTTCAGGACCAGAGAAAAGGGAGACTATAGGATGGAGTGAAGAAGGAGGACTCTGTCCAGGGCTCTGACATTCTAACGGAAGAACAGCCACTGAGGCTGGCATCATGCTGACCTACTTTCATATCTAAGCTCAGTCATTTCTTTTTCATTCATGAACTTTGTCACCTAAAGAAAATTAGTTTTTCTCTGAAAAATAATGAATGCTATAATAAAACTTCATCTTAGAGGGTACTTGTGAGGATTAAAGGAGGTAATGTTTTTAAAGGGTTTGTCACTTGCCCAGCACTAAATAATCACTGGTGTTGGTGATAGTGTCATAGGTACAGTAAAGAAAAGCATCTCTCTTCTCAAGGCCTTTGTTACTTTCTTCTCAAGGGAGATGGAAGGTCCCAGATCAGAGTGGCTGTTATTCCAGGCCATCAATCTCTCTGGCACTGCAAATAATCATGACAGAAACAGACAAAAAAAATTAAACAACATGAGTTAGAAGAGGTAGAAGAGACAATTTATTTTAAGGATTTTAGAAAGTTTCAGGAAAATTCAGAGGGAAATGCAGCTGGATCTCAGTAACAAGTGGAATCAGAAGGTAGAGATCCAACTGCTTTGTTTTGTTGAGTAGAATTCTCTTTTTCTGTTTCTAAGGCAGCACAGAGCTAAGTTTACCCATTTTAAACATAAGTCTTCTGGAGTCTTCTGGCCCAATGCAAACAACTCAGGACTTACTTGACCTCTGTTTATTGATAAAGTGTAAAAGTTAAAGATGTAAGATGTCAGTTAAAGATGAAGTTAAAGTGTAAGATATGGGTTTGAGTCTTGGCTGTTATATTGTTACTGTATGACCCAGAGTAGATTACTACACCTTGGTTTTTTCATGTATAAAATGAGGATTAAAATGAAATCATCCATCTAGTTTTGTGAGAGAATATGTATTACAGGCTTACTATAGTGAACATGACACAGGAAACATTAGCTTTTATGGTTTACACTTGAGTTTTCATTCAACAAAGTCATAATATACAACCTTCAGTAATAGCTCTTAGTACCTTTCTCCTTTTTCAGAGAATATAAACTCTGTGGGGTTAGGGATCATGTCTTATTTGTTATCTGTCTTTGCTTCACAGGCCTCCTACAGTACTCCCATAGCAGAACCTCATTAAATATTGACCAAATCAATGATAAGTGAATGATGAGTGGGCTGGTCAGCCCTGTATGCACTTTCCACTGTCTCCTGCAGGCTATGCAAACAGGCAGCATGGAATGGAATATAACTGGACACACATTGTGAGCTGATATCTTTCACAATTACAGATGAATTAGTTCCATTAATTTGTTCATTTATTTAACAAATATCTGTTGAATGTTTATCAGTATTTCAGATATGAATCAATTTCTGATTATATAGAAAATTCCTGCTGCCATAGAATTTACATGAAATGGCATATACCTGTACAGGATTTTTATGATTTTGTGTGCAAACTCTTTAGTCCTGTATAATAACTTCTGTTTAATTCCATCTGCCTCACTTGTTGGTGACCTCCTTGAGGACAAGAGTTATATATTTTATCTCTGTGCCTAGTTCAGTGATTTTTTACATAACACGATTCAATAAATGATGAACCAGTGAATGAATACATGAATGAATGATTTCCTGGAATCTTTTCCAGGTCCCTAGAGAACCCTGCCAACCTTTGCAATATATTTATTCCTTACTGAATCTCCAGATCCTTTGGGTAAGACAGAAACAGCAGTGAGTTTTACAGGTGGACCCTTTGAGCTATCCAAGTCCTGCCTGACAATTTGAGTGATAGAAATGCTCATGGTCCCTGAGGCAAGCAGAACAAAACAAAGCAAAATCTCACAGTAGAATAAAATTGGATTTTAAGATAATGCCTCCTGCTCTAATCTTTCAGTAGTCTCTCTTCTAAGAGAAGAGATATACCTCCTTTCTTCCAACCTTAGCTCTTTGCCTCTGAGCTCAAACTTATATTATTAATCATTTGAAACAATTGTTTCCATGGAGATACCCTAGCAATTTCCCAAGCATAGCAGCAGTTTTGGAAACTTCTGTGCACTTGGGTTGAAGACACAACTCCTTTGCAATTACCGTATTTTTAAGATTATTTTAAGCAGATTTTTAAAACCAAACTGTGACATAAGATAATTTTTTTCTTTTTTTTTTTTTTTACTTTAAAATATTGTGTTGGTTTTTGATGTATGGTAAATTTATTTTTAAAATTCAATTTTAAAAAATGCTGATCTGGACAACTAGTAGGTTATCCCTACTCCTCCAAGAAAAATAATAGATAATAAGAATTGGATTATTAAAAAACTAAGTTGTAAATGAAGAATGATGTTTTACTAGAATTTTTATGGAATACATGCTCATTTTGAAAACACTGGAAAGCACACAGAAAGAACAAAATTTAGATTTCTGTTCAAGATGGCAGATTTAGCATGCATTACAGCCTTTTTCTCTTAACCCAAAATGCCCCAGACAGATGATAAAAGTAATAGTTACAGCCACCATCATTTTGTCTACACATCTGGGGTCCAAAGTTATCAGAGGTATCTTACTGAATTTAATGTTGAATAAGCCATATCACTTACAGACACTGCATTTTAAAATGATTGATCCATGAAAGTTAAGTATATTTAGTATCTACTTCATTAACAAGTTCCTTTTCCTCTGATTTCAGGAAAAACAAAATACCTTATTTTTCTTAAACCAAGAGCAATTGCATAAGACTGCCACCAAATGATATTTTCATCATTTGTGATGTATTTATTTAGTAAACATTTATATATCTAGATGCCATTCTAAGTGCTTAAGAAATATTAATTACTTGAATTTTTATAACAACCTTAAAAGGTTTAGACTATTATCTGCATTTTATAGCTGAGAAAACTGGAGTCATTACAAGATTGACTAAATAGGAGAGCTACTAAATGGGTACCCTTGTGACACAATTGTACAGCACAGACAGTTGCTGGACTCTTTCACCCTGAAGAGGTACAGTCCCTGACCATTCTCTTCTCCTGTCCCAAGGACATACAACTATTATCTGAAAAACATTTTTTAAAAAGTTTGGAAATTACCATTTGTCTATAATTTATCTTCAAATGCTTTGGCATCTACAGACAAACACATTATCATTTACTCCATAGGCAGTTTAAGCTTCAGCTGTAGGAATAATCAGTTGGTTGAAGATCGCACTGCAGGAGTGGTCTGCTAGTTGTGTGTCAAGGGCCACACTCAAGCTAAGACAACTGCATCAGATCTTTATCTAGGGACCACTTAACAACCAAGGCTTGACTAAGTGACATAACAAATTACATATACAGCTATATTATTGATGAAAATAATGGCTTATCAATTAAATTGAAAAATGTTAAAAATGACCTTTAATGAAATTCAGTTCAGGTCAATTCAGTTCAGTCAGTCAGTCATATCTGACTCTGCGACCCCATGAAACACACCACGCCAGGCCTCCCTGTCCATCACCAACTTCCAGAGTTTACCCAAACAAATGTACATCGAGTTGGTAATGTCATCCAGTCATCTCATCCTTTGTCGTCCCCTTCTCCTCCAGCCCCAAATCCCTCCCAGCATCAGGGTCTTTTCGAGTGAGTCAACTCTGCATGAGGTGGCCAAAGTATCGGAGTTTCAGCTTCAGCATCAGTCCTTCCAATGAAAACCTAGGACAAATATCCTTTAGGATGGACTGGTTGGATCTCCTTGAAGGGACTCTCAAGAATCTTCTCCAACACCAGAGTTCAAAAGCATCAATTCTTCAGCACTCAGCTTTCTTCACAGTCCAACTCTCACATCCATACATGACAACTGAAGAAACCATAGCCTTGACTAGACAGACCTTTGCTGGCAAAATAATGTCTCTGCTTTTAATATGTAATCTAGGTTTGTCAAAACTTTTCATCTAAGGAGTAAGCATCTTTTAATTTCATGTCTGCAGTCAACATCTGCAGTGATTTTGGAGCCCCCCAAAATAAAGTCTGACACCGTTTCCACTGTTTCCGCATCTATATCCCATGGAGTGATGGGACCAGATGCCATGATCTTCGATTTCTGAATGTTGAGCTTTAAGCCAACTTTTTTCACTCTCCTCTTTCACTTTCTTCAAGAGACTTTTAGTTCCTCTTCACTTTCTGCCATAAGGGTGGTGTCATCTGCATATCTGAGGTTATTGATATTTCTCCTGGCAATCTTGATTCCAGCTTGTGCTTCTTCCACCCCAGCATTTCTCATGATGTACTCTGCATATAAGTTGAATAAGCAGGGTGACAATATACAGCCTTGACATACTACTTTTCCTATTTGGAACCAGTCTGTTGTTCCATGTCCAGTTCTAACTGTTGCTTCCTGACCTGCATATAGGTTTCTCAAGAAGCAGGTCAGGTGGTCTGGTGTTCCCATCTCTTTCAGAATTTTCCACAGGTTATTGTGATCCACACAGTCAAAGGCTTTGGCATAGTCAATAAAGCAGAAATACATGTTTTTGGAACTCTCTTGCTTTTTCGATGATCCAGCGGATGTTGGCAATTTGATCTCTGGTTCCTCTGCCTTTTCTAAAACCAGCTTGAACATCTGGAAGCTCACGGTTCATGTATTGTTGAAGCCTGACTTGGAGAATTTTGAGCATTACTTTACTAGCATGTGAGATGAGTACAATTGTGCGGTAGTTTGAGCATTCTTTGGCATTGCCTTTCTTTGGAATTGGAATGAAAACTGACCTTTTCCAGTCCTGTGGCCACTGCTGAGTTTTCCAAATTTGCTGGCATATTGAGTGCAGCACTTTCACATCATCATCTTTCAGGATATGAAATAGCTCAACTAGAATTATATCACCTCCACTAGCTGTTTGTAGTGATGCTTTCTAAGGCCCACTTGACTTCACATTCCAGGATGTCTGGCTCTAGGTGAGTGATCACACCATCATGATTATCTGGGTCATGAACATCTTTTTTGTACAGTTCTTCTGTGTATTCTTGACACCTCTTCTTAATATCTTCTGCTTCTGTTAGGTCCATACCATTTCTGTCCTTTATCAAGCCCATCTTTCCATGAAATGTTCCCTTGCTATCTCTAATTTTCTTGAAGAGATCTCTCACCTTTCCCATTCTGCTGTTTCCCTCTATTTATTTGCACTGATCGCTGAAGAAGGCTTTCTTATCTCTCCTTGCTCTTCTTTGGAACTCTGCATTCAGATGCCTATATCTTTCCTTTTTCCTTTGCTTTTCACTTCTCTGCTTTTCACAGCTATTTGCAAGACCTCCTCAGACTGCCATTTTGCTTTTTTGCATTTCTTTTCCATGGGGATGGTCCTGATCCCTGTCTCCTGTACAATGTCATGAACCTCAGTCCACAGTTCACCAGGCACTCTATCTATCAGATCCAGTCCCTTAAATCTATTTCTCACTTCCACTGTATAATCATAAGGGATTTGATTTACGTCATACCTGAATGATCTAGTGATTTTCCCCACTCTCTTCAATTTAAGTCTGAATTTGGCAATAAGGTGTTCATGGTCTGAGCCACAGTCAGCTCCTGGTCTTGATTTTGCTGACTGTATAGAGCTTCTCCATCTTTGGCTGCGTAGAATATAATCAGTCTGATTTCGGTGTTGACCATCTGGTGATATTCATGTGTGGAGTCCTCTCTTGTGTTGTTGGAAGAGGGTGTTTGCTATGACCAGTGCATTTTCTTGGCAGAACTTTATTAGCTTTTGCCCTGCTTCATTCTGCATTCCAAGGCCAAATTTGCCTGTTAATCCAGGTGTTTCTTGACTTCCTACACTTGCATTCCATTCTCCTATTAACATCTTTTTTGGGTGTTAGTTCTAAAAGATCTTGTAGGTCTTCATAGAACCATTCAACTTCAGCTTCTTAAGCATTACTGGTTGGGGCATAGGCTTGGATTACCATGATATTGAATAGTTTACCTTGGAAATGAGCAGAGGTCATTCTGTCATTTTTGAGATTGCATTCAAGTACTGCATTTCAGACTCTTTTGTTGACCATGATGGCTACTCAATTTCTTCTGAGGGATTCCTGCCCACAATAGTAGATATAATGGTCATCTGAGTTAAATTCACCCATTCCAGTCCATTTTAGCTTGCTGATTCCTAGAATGTCGACGTTCACTCTTGCCATCTCCTGTTTGACCACTTCCAATTTGCCTTGATTCATGGACCTAACATTCCAGGTTCCTATGCAAGATTGCTCTTTACAGCATCAGACCTTGCTTCTATCACCAGTCACATCCACAACTGGGTATTGTTTTTCTTTGGCTCCATCCCTTCATTTTTTCTGAATTTATTTCTCTACTGATCTCCAGTAGCATATTGAGCACCTACTGACCTGGGGAGTTACTCTTTCAGTATCCTATCATTTCAGTATCCTTTTCATACTGTTCATGGGGTTCTCAAGGCAAGAATATGGAAGTGGTTTGCCATTCCCTTCTCCAGTGGACCACATTCTGTTAGACCTTTCCACCATGACCCGTGCATCTTGGGTGGCCCCACCTGGCATGGCTTAGTTTCATTGAGTTAGACAAGGCTGTGGTCCAAGTGGCCAGATTGGCTAGTTTTCTGTGATTATGGTTTCAGTGTGTCTACACTCTGATACCCTCTTGCAACATCTACCATCTTTCTTGGGTTTCTCTTACCTTGGACATGGGGTATTTCTTCATGACTGCTCCGGAAAATCTCAGCCACTGCTCCTTACCTTGGTCAAGTTGCCACTCCTGATCTTGAATGTGGAGTAGCTCCTCTCAGCCCTCCTGTGCCCTCACAGCCGCCGCTCCCCCAGATGTGGGGTAGCTCTTCTTGGCCACCACCCCGACTTCAAACATGGGGTTGCTCCTCTTGGCTGCTACTCCTTGGATGTGGGGTAGCTCATCTCAGTAGCTGTGCCATCACAGCCTCATCCAACTCTTTGTGAATTCTCCAGGCCAGAATATAGGAGTGGGTAGCCTTTCCCTTCTCCAGGGGATCTTCCCCACCCAGGGTTCAAACCCAGGTTCTCCGCCCCTCCTGACCCAGGGATCAAACCCAGGACTCCTGAATTGCAGGCATATTCTTTATCAGCTGAGCCACAAGGGAAGCCCCTAATGAAATTACAGGTATTTAATATATGTGTACTGGCTTAGGTATTTTATTTTATTTGGCTTAGGTATTTCAGCAATATTTCAAGCCCTTGCTTGAAAAGAGTATAAGACTCTTGCAAGTCTGGTAGATTGTCCTAGATTTGTTCTAGATTCAACTAGTGCGTACAAGGATTTTTGATGGGTGGATACCAAGTATAAAGTAACAACAATCCTACCTCTGGAATCTTGTCCTGAATGTTTCAAGTGACTCTTCATGTGAAGTGGCACAAAGAGCAATATCAGAGCTGGGACTTCACTGAGCTTAAAGACATGCTTAATCAACCACACTAGGCTTGGATTCTACAGCATATTTGTTCAGTAAATGTTGACCTGTATGCAAAATGTGATGTGTATGCAAAAGGTCTGATACTTGATTCCATTAGTAAGTTTTAACCTCATTGTAGTGAGGACATTGAAGAGTAGCTACCTCCCAGATACTTCAAATTTCTTTTGAGTCTACTGTACTGTTATCAAAAAGAACCTCAGATCTGTGCATGGAGAGATGATCTAAGATCAGTTCACAATAGGCAAACAAAAGGTAATTATGGAACAAAACTGACAACAAATCTGGACACTGATATTCCTAAACCCATTGGCCATTTCCTGCCTCAAGGGTTCTCTTACTTCTTGTTTCTCTCCCTGAACTCAAGCTGATTCCCATGTCTCTATACTCTACACACCTCTTTATCTCTCTGAGCATTTGGCAGAAAGGGTTTTCACTTTTATTACCAGAACAACGTTTCTTCCATTAAAATATTTTCCAGCATACGAGCTGTTATAATGATGTTGGTCTTCCTTGTCTCTTTCTTTATAATACAAAAAAAATCTCTAGGTTTGAAATATATTTATTTTCTTCTTTTTTTCTTTTATTAGACAGTTCAGTTTAGTTACTCAGTTGTCTCCGACCCTTTGTGGTCCCATGGACTACAGCATGCCAGGCCTCCCTGTCCATCACTAACTCCCAGAGTTTACTCAAACTCATGTCCATTGAGTCAGTGACGCCATCCAACCATCTTATCCTCTCATCCCCTTCTCCTCCTGCCTTCAATCTTTCCCAGCATCAGGGTCTTTTCAAATGAGTCAGTTTTTCACTTCAGGTGGCCAAAGTATTAGAGTTTCAGCTTCAACATCAGTCCTTCCATTGAATATTCATTGACTACTTCTTTAGGATGGACTGGTTGAATCTCCTTAATGTTCAAGGGACTCTCAAAAGTCTTCTCCAGCACCATAGTTCAAAAGCATCAATTCTTCAGTGTTTAGCTTTCTTTATAGTCCAACTCTCACATCCATACATGACCACTGGAAAAACCATAGCCTTGACTAGATGGACCTTTGTTGGCAAAGTAATGTCTCTGCTTTTGAATATGCTTTCTAGGTTGGTCATAACTTTCCTTCCAAGGAGTAAGTGTCTTTTAATTTCATGGCTGCAATCACCACCTGCAGTGATTTTGGAGCCCCTAAAATAAAGTCTAACACTGTTTCCACTGTTTCCTATCTATTTCCCATGAAGTGATGGGACCAGATGCCATGATCTTAGTTTTCTGAATGTTGAGTTTTGAGCCAACTTTTTCACTTTTCAGTCTGATCAAGAAGTTCTTTAGTTCTTTACTTTCTGCCATAAGTGTGGTGTCATATGCATATCTGAGGTTATTGCTTTTTTTTTCCTGGCAATCTTGATTCCAGCTTGTGCTTCATCCATTTCAGTATTTCTCATGATGTACTCTGCATATAAGTTAAATAAGCAGGGTGACAATATACAGCCTTGATGTACTCCTTTCCCAATTTGGAACCAGTCTCTTGTTCCATATCCAGTTCTAATTGTTGCTTCTTGACCTGCATACAGATTTCTCAGGAGGCAGGTGAGGTGGTCTGGTATAACCATATCTTTAAGACTTTTCCACAGTTTGTTTTGATCCATGCAGTCAAAGGCTTTGGCATAATCAAAGCAGAAGTAGATGCTTTTCTGGAACTCTCTAGCTTTTTCAATGATGCAGCAGATGTTGGCAATTTGATCTGTGGTTCCTCTGCCTTTTCTATAATGAACCAGCCCAGGTAAATTTTTGAAGTTAGCAAATATTATCTTTAGGGCTCCAAGTGCCTGAAAACACTCTCTTCACAAGATGCCAGGACTGCTCATCTGCCCTTGTCCTAAACAGTTCTTGAGGAATTCTGTGACAACCATGTTCCCAAGTCATTGATTGATGGGCTTTTGAATAGGGAACAAAGGTGGGAAAACAAGTGGCTTCCAGACCGCTACATCCAACAGTTTATTGAGCAACCCCTGCTTCTTACTGTGTACATGCTAGCAGGTGAATATATAAAAATTTAAATCCGAAATCTGCCCTCGGGAGTAAACATCAAAGGGTGACTAACAGTCATTTCTTCATAGCCAATCTTTCCCTCTCTGTTGTTGACTTTGCCGCAGAGTTAAAGAAACAGAGACTATTACCACAGAAAAGTTAGCCTGGGCTAAAGGAAATCTCTTTAAAAATGTGCAGTATATAAATTCTAAGAACAGAACGCATTTGGTTCTGTGCATGAAAAAAAAATAAAAATAAAAAACCTTATCTTCTAAATCATCTTCCTCCTAAGCAATTGTTGGGGAATGTACAGCATATCTAAAA
The DNA here is from genome assembly GCA_917880005.1 of Nanger dama. Taxonomy (NCBI): domain Eukaryota; kingdom Metazoa; phylum Chordata; class Mammalia; order Artiodactyla; family Bovidae; genus Nanger; species Nanger dama. The sequence continues at coordinate 19,795,791 of CAKJTW010000014.1, forward strand.
CAGCTTTTTTTTTTTTTTCAAAGAATTACTTTTACTCCCTAAAATTACATATGATATCCCACTGGCAGGGCACTGCCCCAACAGGCAGAGAGCACAGTCAGCCGTGTTGACAAAGCTGTTTTTACTTCAGTCAGTCTGCAGCGGCCCAGCTGGAAGGCTTCAGCTGCCTAACTGATTGCAGTTAAGTGCTGAATGCAAAGCCTTCTGGGAATTGGCACCTTCTTGAACCTGTCCCATGTTTTGATTACAGAGACCAAAAATAGATAAGCAACTGTGGAGCTCCAGATAGGAGGCACTGAAGGCATTTGTTATGGCCCTGAGAGAAAGCAATCTTAAGAGATATGCATTCTAACACCAGCCCCATCACAGCCTGTGGTTTTGTGTTTTTGGAGGATGAGGGAGTGGAGGGAGTCAGGAGCAGAGGGGCTGGTAATGTGTGTGAGGCAGAGGGGTTTAGGGGGAAATACTATGTGCCCATGCTGCTGCTGCTGCTAAGTTGCTTCAGTCATGTCCGACTCTGTGCAACCCCATAGACGGCAGCCCACCAGGCTCCCTCGTCCCTGGGATTCTCCAGGCAAGAACACTGGAGTGGGTTACCATTTCCTTCTCCAAGGCATGAAAGTGAAAAGTGAAAGTGAAGTCCCTCAGTCATATCCGACTTTGCGACCCCATGGACTGTAGCCTACCAGGTTCCTCTGCCCAAGGGATTTTCCAGGCAAGAGTGCTGGAGTGGGGTGCCATTGCCTTCTCCGTTATGTGCCCATAAATTTCAAAAAAACTTGTGAATTCTTCCTAAATATTTAAATACTTTTTGTTATTCAAATACAAGATGTCATTGTAGCAAGAATATGTCAACTGCTTTTTCTTTAATTTTTTTCCTTTTTTTCTTTATTATTATTTTTTTTTACTTTACAATATTGTATTGGTTTTGCCACACATCAACATGAATCTGCCACGAGTGTACACATGTTCCCAATCCCAAAACTCTTCCCACCTCCTCCCCACACACCATACCTCTGAGTCATCCCAGTGCACCAGCCCCAAGCATCCTGCACCCTGCAACAACTGCTTTTTTAAATTAAAAAAAAAAAAAATGGCGTTCATAGAAAAGCTCTATAGCTACATTGTTGTTGTTATTGTTTAGTCGCTAAGTCATGTCCGACTCTTTTATGACCCCCTGGACTATAATCCGCCAGGCTCCTCTCTGTCCACGGGACTTGCCAGATAAGAATACTGAAGTGAGTTGCCATTTCCTTCTCCACTCTATAGCTACAAGTTATCTTTAAATACCTCAGTATGTAGCTTCTATACCACTTTGAGTATTGTCCTTTTGCCTGACTTTTTTCCCCCTTAATTTCTATAAATAAGGTATTTGGTTTACAGTAGCCATTCCTGCTCTTTTGTCCGTCCAGTTGGATAGAATGCCCCGTATGCATTCTATGGATAGAATGCCCCAAGTATCTATTGTCCACTTCATTTTTCTTTTCTTTCCCTATTCCTTTTCTTTCCTGTTCACCCTCTAGTCCCTTTAAAACAAATGGAATAGTACAAAATGAGCAGACAATTTGAAATAAATTTGTATTCTATGTTTCTTCTAGTTTAATTACATTATCTAATTTCTCTGAACTTCAGACTTTTCACTTGGAAAAAAAAAAATTAGTAAGAATGATCATATCTGTCTTGCTTGTTGCAGTGAGACCTACAGCATATGAAAGTCTTTGGGGGCAATGCTTGGTCCAGAACTGGTTTGATACTATTTTCTCCTGTTCCCATTCCCACCATCTATTTGTACCCTTCTGATCTGTTGAACAGTTGCTTATCATTTTAAGGAGTGCTGAGATTTTCTAAACTTGACCCTTCAATCCCACATCAAGAACGTCTCTTCCAAATCTTTTTACAAGTGAGAGGATTTCCTGTATATATAAACTCGTTGCTTAGTTTGCTTCATTCAACTCCAATAATAAAAATATTCTTCCAAAACTCATGTTGATCCTTTGGAAGAGTTACCTGACCAATCTAAACTCAAGTTTCAACAGCAGTCTTTTGTGGTGATTAAATGAGTCAATACATGCAAACTGAGGGCTTCCCTGGTGGCTCAGAAGATAAAAGAATCTGCCTGCAATGCAGGAGACGTGGGTTCAGTCCTGGGTTGAGGAGATCTGCTGCAGAAGGGAATGGTGTTTGAATGTATGGATCACAACAAACTATGGAAAATAAATAAAGAAATGGGAATACCAGATCATCTTACCTGTCTCCTGAGAAGCCAGTACACATATCAAGAAGCAATAGTTAGAACCAAACATGGAAGAATTGATTGGTTCAAAATTGGGAAAGGAGTATGAAAGGCTGTGTATTTTCACCTTGATTAATTTTTTAATGAATTTATTTAATTGGAGGATAATTACTTTACAATATTGTGATGGGTTTTGCCATATAGCAATATGAATCAGCCATAGGTACATATGTTTCGATTCCATCCTAACCCATGCTGACTTAACTTCTATGCAAAGAACATTATGTGAAATTTTGGGCTGGATTAATCAAAAGTTGGAATCAAAATTGCTGAGAGAAATATCAACAACCTCAGATACGCAGATGATAACACTCTAATGGCAGAAAGGAAAGAAAAATTAAAGAGCCTCTTGATGAAGCTGAAAGAAGAGAGTGAAAAAGCAAGTTTAAAACTCAACACTCAAAAACCTAAGATCATGACATCTGGTCTCATCAGTTCAGTTCAGTTCAGTTCTGTCACTTAGTCATGTCCGACTCTTTGTGACCCCGTGAATAGCAGCACGCCAGGCCTCCCTGTTCATCACCATCTCCCAGAGTTCACTCAGACTCACATCCATCGAGTCAGTGATGCCATCCAGCCATCTCATCCTCGGTCATCCCCTTCTCCTCCTGCCCCCAATCCTTCCCAGCATCACAGTCTTTTCCAAAGAGTCAACTCTTCCCATGAGGTGGCCAAAGTACTGGAGTTTCAGCTTTAGCATCGTTCCTTCCAAAGAAATCCCAGGGCTGATCTCCTTCAGAATGGACTGGTTGGATCTCCTTGCAGTCCAAGGGACTCTCAAGAGTCTTCTACAACACCACAGTTCAAAAGGATCAATTCTTCAGTGCTCAGCCTTCTTCACAGTCCAACTCTCATAACCATACATGACTACTGGAAAAACCATAGCCTTGACTAGACGGACTTTAGTCGGCAAAGTAATGTCTCTGCTTTTGAATGTGCTATCTAGGTTGGTCATAACTTTTCTTCCAAGGACTAAGCGGCTTTTAATTTCATGGCTGTAGTCACCATCTGCAGTGATTTTGGAGCCCCCAAAATAAAGTCTGACGCTTTTCACACTGTTTCCCCATCTATTTCCCATGAAGTGATGGGACCGGATGTCATGATCTTCGTTTTCTGAATGTTGAGCTTTAAGCCAACTTTTCACTCTCCTCTTTCACTTTCATCAAGACTTTTAGTTCCTCTTCCCTTTCTGCCATAAGTATGGTGTCTTCTGCATATCTGAGGTGACTGATATTTCTCCCAGCAATCTTGATTCCAGCTGTGCTTCTTCCAGCCTAGCATCTCATGATGTACTCTGCATATAAGTTAAATAAGCAGGGTGACAATATACAACCTTGATATATTCCTTTTCCTATTTGAAACCAGTTTGTTGTTCCATGTCCGTTTCTAACTGTTGCTTCCTGACCTGCATACAGATTTCTCAAGAGAGAGGTCGGGTAGTCTGGTATTCCCATCTCTTTCAGAATTTTCCACAGTTTATTGTGATCCACACAGTCAAAAGCTTTGGCATAGTCAATAAAGCAGAAATAGATGTTTTTCTGGAACTCTCTTGCTTTTTCTATGATCCAGCGGATGTTGGCAATTTGATCTCTGGTTCCTCTGCCTTTTCTAAAACCAGCTTGAACATTTGGAAGTTTATGGTTCATGTATTGCTGAAGCCTGGCTTGGAGAATTTTGAGCATTACTTCACTAGCATATGAGATGAATGCAATTGTGTGGTAGTTTGAGCATTCTTTGGCATTGCCTTTCTTTGTTATTGGAATGAAAACTGCCCTTTTCCAGTCCTGTGGTCACTGCTGAGTTTTCCAAATTTGCTGGCATATTGAGTGCAGCACTTTCACACCATCATCTTTCAGGATTTGAAACAGCTCAACTGGAATTCCATCTCCTCCACTAGCTTTGTTTGTAGTGATGCTTTCTAAGGCCCACTTGACTTCATATTCCAGGATGTCTGGCTCTAGATGAGTGATCACACCATCATGATTATCCAGGTCATGAAGATTTTTTTTTTTTTGTACAGTTCTTCTGTCTCTTCATAGCAAATAGACGGGGGAAAAGTGGAAACAGTGACAGATTTTATTTTCTTGGGCTCCAAAATCACTGTGGATGGTGAATGAAGTCATAAATTGAAATACTCTTGCTCTTTGGAAGAAAAGTTATGATAAACCAAGACAGTGTATTAAAAGCCAAGATATCACTGTGCTGACAAAGGTTAATATAGTCAAAGTTATGGTTTTTCCAGTAGTTACATATGGATGTGAGAGTTGGCCCATAGAGAAGGCCAAGTGCCAAAGAACTGATGTTTTTGAATTGTGGTGCTGAAGAAGATTCCTGAGAGTCCCTTGGCTAGTAAGGAGATCAAACCAGTCAATGCTAAAGGAAATCAACCCTGAATATTCATTGGAAGGACTGATGCTAATGTGAAGCTCCAATACTCTGGCCACTTGATGGGAAAAGCTAACTCACTGTAAAATATCCTGATGCTGGGAAATATTAAGAGCAAGAGAAGGGAACAATAGAAGGTAAGATGGTTTGATAGCATTCCCAACTCAATGGACATAAGTTTGAACAAACTCCAAGAGATGGTAAAGGACAGGAGAGCCTGGCATGTTGCAATACATGGAGTCTCAAAACATTGGACATGACTTAGCAAGTGAACAACAACAACAACATGCCAACTATTCAAAGTATCGGCATATAGTAAGCATTCAATAAATATGAATATCTAGTAGCATTAGTAGCGATTGTAGCATTTATTGAGTACCAAAGAACTTTCAGCATAGTGATGTCCCGTCTCTAGCATTTTAGGACGACAAAAAGTATTTTTGTTGTTGTTTGAAAGCTATTGTCTAATACTGTACAGCACAGGGAACACTGCTCAGTGTTATGTGGTAGCCTGAATGCAAAGGAAGTTTGGGAAAGAATCCAGTTCAGTCCCTCAGTCCTGTCTGAATCTTTGCAACCCCATAGACTGCAGCATACCAGGTTTCCCTGTCCATCACCAACCCCTGGAGCTTGTGCAAACTCATACCCATTGAGTCAGTGATATCATCCAACCATTTCATCATCTGTCATTCCCTACTCCTAACTTCAATCTTTCCCAGCATCAGGGTCTTTTCTAATGAGTCAGTCATTCCCACCAGGTGGCCAAAGCATTGGAGCTTCAGCTTCAGCATCAGTCCTTCCAATGGATATTCAGGACTAATTTCCTTTAAGATTGACTGGTTTGATAACCTTACAGTCCAACAGACTCTCAAAAGTCTTTGCCAACACCACAGTTCAAAAGCATCAATTCTTCAGTGCTCAGCTTTCTTTATGGTCCAACTCTTAGACTCATACATGACTACTGGAAAAACCATAGCTTTGGCTAGATGGACCTTTGTCAGCAATGTCTCTGCTTTTTAATATGCTGTCTAGATTGGGCATAGCTTTTCTTCCAAGGAGCAAGTGTCTTTTAATTTCATGGCTGCAGTCACCATCTACAGTGATTTTGGAGCCCAAGAAGATAAAGTTTGGCACTGTTTCCATTATTTCCCCATCTATTTCCCATGAAGTGATGGAACTGGATGCCATAATCTTCGTTTTTTTGAATGTTGAGTTTTAAGCTGGCTTTCTCACTTTTCTCTTTCACTTTCATCAAGACTCTTTAGTTTCTCCTCAATTTCTTCCATAAGTGTGGTGTCATCTGCATATCTGCAAACATATTGATGTTTCTCCTGGCAAACTTGATTCCAGCTTGTGCTTCATCCAGCCCTGTATTTCACGTGGTGTAGTCTGCATATAAGTTAAATAAGCAGGGTTATAATAATATACAGCCTTGACATTCTCCTTTCCCAATTTGGAACGAGTCCATTGTTCCATGTCCAGTTCTAACTGTTGCTTCTTGACCTGCATATAGATTTCTCAGGAGGTGGTAAGGGGGTCTGTTATTCCCATCACTTTAAGAATTTTCCACAGTTTGTTGTGACCCACACAGTCAAAGGCTTTGGCACAGTCAATAAACCAGAAGTAAATGTTTTTCTGGGAGAGAATGGCTGCCTGTATTTGTCTGACTTAGTGCCTTCATTGTTCACCTGAAACTATTAACATTATTCATCAGCTATGTTGTTGCTGTCCAGTTTCTCAGTCATGTCTGACTCTTTGAAAGGACTGCAACATGCCAGGCATCCCTGTCCTTCACCATATCCTGGAGTTTGCTCAAATGCTTGTCCATTGAGTTGGTGATGTCATCCAGCCATCTCCTTCTCTGTCATCTCCTTCTTCTGCCTTCAATATTTCCCAGCATCAGGGGTCTTTTTCTAATGAATCAGCTGTGCGCATCAGGTGGCCAAAGTATTAGAGCTCCAGCTTCAGCACCAGTCCTTCCAATGAATATTCAGAGTTGATATCCTTTAGGATTGACTGGTTTGATCTCCTTACTGTCAAAGGGACTCTCAAGAATCTTCTCCAACAACATAGTTCAAAAGCATCAATTCTTTGGCACTCAATCTTCTTTACAGTCCAACTCCCACATCCATACGTGACTACTGGAAAAACCATAGCTTTGATTATATAGACCTTTGTCAACAATGTCTTTGCTTTTTAATATACTCCTGTACCAAAAAAAAAAGTTTAAAAACAATTAAAGCTATTGTCTACATCTACAATGTAATATCTCATCTTAAAGTTCTAAGAGAGAGAAAGCAAGAGAAGTTATAGTGGAAAGTTCATGTGGCTAAAAGTCAAGACAACCAGGTTTTAATCAGTACTAACTTGCTGTGAGACCCTAGCCTTGCCCTTTGGGGTGTTTTAACGACTTCTTAATCATTTTATCAACTATCTCTTGAAGATACATTCTAGCTCCAACACTTCATAAATCTATATTCTACATCAGTGACTATGGAATGAGGGGGAGGCATTTATGGCGCTCAGAGAATCTACCTCTTTACTAGTGCTTCATATTTGGCTGACTTCCTTGAACTTGACACTGAGAAAAGAAACTCAGAACATTTTAATTTATGGCCCAGACTAAAAGTACTCTTAATTAAAATTTAGAAGCCAATTCCACAGACAATTTTTGGGAAGTAAGCCCAGAAGAAAATAGAGATTATGACAAAACCAAATAAACCTATAAAAGTTTAAAAAAATAGTTGAGAAATCAGTGCATATATATGAAAGCCAAGGTAAAAGTCATTTGGGCATAAAAGAGGGTACAATAAACTGACTGCAGCATGCAGCCCTGGTTCAGCCTTAACCTCTGAGTGGTCAAGGAAACATACATAACCCGTGACTTTATTTTTTACTTTGTAGAACTATTGATGGACAGGAAAATATGACAACACTTGGAGGGATAGGTTTCTTAGAGAGAGTTTTACTTATAGGTGATATGAGGAAACTTTTGGAGCAATAAATATGTATATTGTCTTGATTTCAGTGGTGGTTGTATGGGTGTGCATGTCAAAATTAATCAAATTTTACACTTAAAATCATGCATTTATAGCATGTTTGTAACACAATAAAGTTGTTTAAAAATTCTAGGACAACAACTGAAAACACCTAATTCTTCATGATTTTATTCATCTGTTTTCCTGGGGGCCCTTTGAGAGGCTTAGCTCTGGTTTGAAATACAACTTAAGCATCATTGGGCCCCTGGATAAATTCCATCTCAATAGCAACCTAACTTCATCTCAGGTAGTAACGAGAACAGTGTCCTTCACCTTTGCACAAGGTGATCCTTCTTTCCCAAGAGACTGGTGCTTGACTCCTCCTGGCTCATTGTGGTATGTTGGTGATTGAATGGGCCTTTGCTGACCTCAAGAACCATACCAAAAGCAAAAGAACCAACAGTAGAAGCAACCATAATATAATACATAGACCTTGATAGCAGTAAAGTAATAAAAAGAAAAGCATTAAAAGAAGAGGGATATCAAAAGAAGCCATAGTGGGGTACCTAAACCTACTCAGATTTTGTGGGTGTAATTGACTATGAGGAATCTTACAGTGCAGCACCTTAGAAACTCCACTTGACAAAGCTCTGCAGAAAGAAGCAGTAAGGCTGAGGAGCAAGGTAATTTTATTTCATAGTTATATAAAACTGAATGTAACTCAGCATTGGGAGAGTTCTTTGTTTAATGATTGTTGAGAAGCCTTGTAAATATGTATGAAGCATATGCTTTTCATTTTGAGAGGAACTAATGAAAGAATGCATGTGAATGAGCTTTGTAAAGTGTAAAGCATGTACAACACTAAACACTAAATATCCATCAGTACATCTCAGAAGAACTAATGGTTATGAACAAAATGTATCTTGATGATATAGAAGGCATAAGTAGCAGAAAATAGAAATCAAAAGATATCCGAATATCTTTATAGAGTTTATTTCTGGTACATTTAAGAATCACATGTGCCAAAGAGCTTCCAAGGAATAATATATTAACAGTCTTTGTAAAGTATAAGACATCACACAAATGTTTATTTTGAGTCATATGTATATATATACACACACTATTTATGTAATTGTATTCCTTACCATTTTGACTTATATATAAGGTGAGAAGTATGGCTCCATGGTGCACCCTGAGGGGTAAGCATCAACCTATAGCAACTCTGAATATTAAAGATATGTTATATTGATCAAATCAGAGATTGCTATTCTGAAAAAGGGACCATTTGATTTCCCTTTAGACCAAACTGAAGAATTCATGTATCAGAGCAGCTCCAACTTATTTTATACTGCAGTGAATTAAAGATAAATTCTTTATGCCTTTGACTGTTCATGCTGTCTTAAAGGAACTCCTCTCCTCCCACATTTAGTAATGTGATGATCCAGCACTGGCTGATGAGAATACCATCTCCTTGACTGCCTTGGTTAGTTCATGTATGGGACATAATCCAGCCTGGGTCAATGAGGATCATACCTGAGCTTTTGATATTATGGATAATTAAGTGTCTCTTTTACACAGGGGTTACTAAGGTTATAAGCCTGAAGCTGCTAGTAACTACCATGAAAAGAAAAATTTATTCCAGAATGAAGCCAATATACAGAAAGGAAAGCCAGTCTAGATAGAGATGGATAAATGTCCCTCTGAATTCAATCACCCCCAAAGTCAGATGCATCTTTGCCTTTTGCAAGAGCGTAAGTCAATAATGAATAGCAACTGAGTTCTGTCACTTGCAACTAACAAGTGCTTATCAGTATCATGGGAAGGATTTAAAATGCAGGTCTTTCATAAGCTGTGAGTTTTAACACTGAGGCCATTTCATCCAGTTCTCTTCCTATCCAATATCAAGGAAAAACTAGCTTTTAGAACAGTAGTATATACCTTCAACAGTCTTAAATGTCTTGGCTAAAAATTAGGGCTAGAAGAGTTTAAAACTGCCTTCAACCACTCTCAAAGAGATAAGCCTAGTAGAAATTCTGGAACAAGGCATATTTCAATGCCTTCTTTTTGGACAAAATGCAAAATACAAGGTGATATATATTCGTTTAGGTGATTTTTAGTTCTGTTTATTCAGACTACCAAATGAAGTTACTCATCTATGTTGACTAAGTCTGTCTTACTACAATTAAAAGTAAAAGTTGGCAATATTTTGGTGTAAATACTCCATTTTGGTGTAAATATTTACACACCAATCCAGTCATACTTACAGTCACTATAAAGATGATATCTGAGACCAGGCTGGGGATCAGGAAGGCTGGTCTATGCATGTAATTATCATCTGCAGTGAGGAGCAGGAGAAAAATTAAATACTTTCTACATTTCCTTATTGTGTTAAAGGAGCCTCTAAAATAATTGCACAGAAATCATATCCTGATACAGCAAAAATTTTATCCCTCTGGAATAAATACATTAAAAAAATGAGTTCAGTATGTTGTTCATCTCACAAATTCTCCAAATGAGAAATTCTTTTAAAAATTTTTGTTATGTTGTCCATGTTTTAACCAACAGGGAGCCCACATCCTTGTCATACTTAATCAAGAAGAAACATTCAAGTTAATTTATGCTATAGAAATCCCATTGGTATAGATTTTACTGGAATCAATTTTTCAGAGAAGAAATTAAAATAGTTTTCTAAATCAATATGAATTCTCAAGCCTAAAACTTTCTTGAGTTTAGAAAATGTAAACTACTCTTTGAATACAAATTAAACTCCTTGACAGTAGGTTGTGAAATATTAACCTGTACTGCTATGCATACATATGAAATAAACATACACACACCAATTTGTAATAATAATTGACATCTACAGTCTACTTAGATTTCCTTATCTGTGTTTACTCTGGGTCTTCATCAATTTCTCCCATTATTCTCTCTCAGGAAGAAATAAAAACCTAAGAATTTGCCTGTAATTCTTTATAGTCCATCCATTGTGCTTTCCTCAATCAACTATTTTTGCTGCTATAATTCAGTATTCAACCAAATTCTGTGTTGTAAAATAAGTGACCCTCTTCTACCACTTCTTAAAGGTCCAAATTAATTTAACAGCTTTTAAAATAATGAAATAGTTTTCTAAGTGATTGACCAATAACTGGCATTAAGGTAACTTCCAAACATTATATATGCTGAGCACAAATGCAGCCTTTAATTTCTTCCATTATAAATGCAGTTTTTAAAATATGTAAATAAAATTATGAGCTATAAGCTAAAATACTCAAGGAAAAATGAGGATTGACTTTGAGACTGTTAGATGTCTACAACAAGGAGAGGTGTTAGATGACATGAGTCCCAAAGCAGGTAGATTTTAGGAATGAAAGAACAAAGACATCTAGCCCATCTCTAGACCCAGTGAGGCTTGTCCTTCAATTCTAACCGGAAGGAACACTTCAAAAGAACAAGTTTTGAAGATGAGAGACAACTAACCCAATTTTATAATGAACAGAGGATAGGCATACACATTTCTCCAAAGAAGATATGCAAGTGAACAATAGCATATAAAAAAATGTTCAACATCATTAGCCATTAGAGGAATGCACATTAATATCACAAGATACCACTTCACATCCTTGAGAATGTCTAGAATCAGTAAATCAAACAACAGATATTGTTGAGGATTTGAAGAAATTAGGACACTGATAAACTGTTAATGTGAATGCAGAATTGTTCAGTCTCTTTTTAAATATAAATTTATTTATTTTAATTGGAAGTTAATTACTTTACAATATTGTATGGGTTTTGCCATACATCAACATGAATCCATCACAGGTATACACGTGTTCCCCATCCTGAACCCCCCTCCCCTTCCCCCTCCCCGTACCATCCCTCTGGGTCGTCTCAGTGCACCAGCCCCAAGCATCCAGTATCATGTTCAGTTTCTTTGAAAAACACTCTGGAAGTTTCTCATAAGGCTAAACAAAGAGTATCCATATGACCCAGCAATCCCCAGCAATTCCACTCTTAGGTAGAGTAACCAAAAGAAATGAAAATATACCTCCACACCAAAAGTTGTACACAAATGTTCATAGTAGCATTATTCACAATAGACCAAAACTGAAAAAGATTAAAATGACTATCAACCAGTGAATGAATAAGTAAAATGTGGCATATCTATACAGTGAATTAATATTTGTCAATAAAAAGAAGTGAGGCAGTGATACATACCACAACCTGCATACATGCCACATGCTGGACTTTGAAACATTACACTATGTGTAAGAAGTCAGATCCAAAGGACAGCATATGTATCAATTATTCAATTTATATGAAATACATAATAGGCAAATCTATAGAAAGAGAAAGCAAATTAGTGTTTGCCCAAGGCTGAGAGGGATGGGCAAAGAGTGGGGGTGGCTAAGAAATGTAAGGGTTTCCTTTCACGGGTGATTAAAATTTTAAACTAATTATTGTAATTATGGCACAATTCAGTAAATATTGAATATAAAAAGCCATTGAATTGTACACTTTGAATGGGTGAATTGTATTATTTGTGAATTATATATCAATAAGCTATTAAAACTTTAAAAATAATAATAAAATACAGAAATAATGAATTAAATGTATTGATGTTTGAGGAGCCAGAGTTTTGACTGGAGGAGTAGGAAAATAGAAACATGCAATGGGATAAAGTGAGGAAAGAACATGAAGTTAAGGTATGAATTATAAATATCGATATTTATTTATATTTCTCCAGGACTCAGAGGCAATGAAGCTTCAGTTGCAATGAGTATGCCTAGTAGTCAGATCTTGATTTTTAAATACCATTCATCACTCCAGAGCTCCTTGGAGAAATAAATAGTTGATTCCAGGTAAAAAACAACAAAAATACAGCCTGGTGCTATACCAAAAAGTAAGGAAGTGCTCAAAGAATTACAGAGACATATCAAAAGGGCAGGAACTAGCCTGAAGGGGCCCCCACAGGCCAAATTCATCACATGTCAAAATCATACGTCATATGATGCAGTGTTATTTGATATATGTCAATGTCATAAAAGATCTGTGTGAGAAGTGAGGGGTAGACATACCTGCTCTAGAATAAAGAGAAGTAAAGAAATGTAGCAACTAGATACAATGTATAATGCTATAGAACCTCATTTCTAAAATAATGGGAAAAAAGATAAACACAGCTATAGAAAAAATAGGACAATTAAAGATTTTTTTCCATATGGACTGTATGTTGAACAATACTATTATGTATCTTAAATTTCTTGAGTATGATAATGGCACTGTGATGACTGGGGAGAATGTTTCTGTTCTTAAGTGAAATGGGTTGAAATATTTAGCTAAGAAGTATTATGATGTCTGAAATATTCAAGTCATCCAGCAAAAATAAAGATGGAAAGAGACAGATAAAAAAAGGCAAGTATGACAAAACATTAACAATAGAGGAATCTAATTGACATGTATATGGGTGCTCTTTGCACTACTCATTAAATTGTCTGTAGATTTGACATATTTCAAAATTTTTAAATTAAGGAAAAAAACCTCAACTCTTTATGTTGGTAAGTCTTTTATTTCAGCCCAATTAAAAAACACTATGTACCAGCACCTTTCACAAATCTAAATTGGCTAACATTGTTTTCATCAACTCTCAAGATTATTTCTGGCTAAACTGCAGAGAAGAGTAACCTAAAAGAAAAATGGCATCTGTGATCCAAAAGGGAAAAAAAAATCATCTGTTAAAATATTAGTTTATTTCATGTATTTGTTGTGCCCAGCAAGTTATGTCACTTAGTTATTGTTAATCTCACTTGGAGAAATTTGAATTTATTTTAGAAGGATAAGTGAAATCCAACCTCAGCAGGGCATTTCTGTATCAATTTTTATCTCTAGTCAATGTGCATCTTGTTCTGTTTAAATGCTTTTTCGAGTTTTTAGCATAAGAATAAAAGTCCCTTTAAAAATTAGATGGTAAGTTGAAAGATTGATAAATCTGTTATTCTTAAAATATACATGCTCATTTGGACATTCTTGATTTTTATTATAGGAATGGGTGAGGGAAGGAAGAGTAGAGGGAAAATTATTTTAAAGTGGCTTGCAGAAAACTCTTTTAAAAAGTAAACTCTGTGAATGTTCATTGTGTGTTACACATTTCCTTTTTCACATTTCAGTTTTGCCACAGAGAAAAGCTGGAGCAAGGCATGTTATTGTTCAATTGCTCAGTCATATCTCACTCTTGGTGACCCCATTCCTCAAGAAGAATATATCTCTGTCCTTTGAGATTTCACATTTAAAGATGTGTCACCCAGAATATCTCAGAAGGATACAGAAAATAGAGGTGATCAAGCCAGCATTGGTTAGATTCACCCATACCTACATCTTTCCAATGTATCAAAATCATCTCTATCTCAGCAAAAGTGAGCAACATCCTAATTGCCCTAGAATTTTTGCTGAGTTTCTTTATGATTCATTCTTGCCTTCATAGGATTTGCTGTTGTTCAGTTGCTAAGTCATACCAACTCTTTGCGAGACCAAGGACTATAGCATGCCAGGCTCCTCCATCCTCCACTATGGCCAAGAGTTTGCTCAAATTCATGTCCATTGAGTCGGTGATGCAATCTAACCATCTCATCCTCTATCACCCCCTTCTCTTTTTGCCTTCAATCTTTCCCAACATCAGAGTCTTTTCCAAAAATTTAGCTCTTTGCATCCAGTCGCCAAATTATCAGAGCTTCAGCTTCAGCATCCGTCCTTCCAATGAATATTCAGGATTGATTTCCTCTAGGATTGATTGGTTTGAGCTCCTTGAGTTCAAGGGACTCTCAAGAGTCTTCTCCAGCACTACAAACAGAAAGTACCAATTCTTTGTTGCTCAGACTTCTTTATGGTGCACGCATGTAATTTAGAAGGGAAAATTAATCACTTCCTCAGTTAGATATTTAACTAAATGGAAGTTTCTCATTAAGACTTTTAATACTAAGATTCTCCCAAGTTTAGAAGAGGAGGCAGAAGTGGAGCTACAAAGAAACCTACAAAGTCTTCACCCTGAGTGCCTGCTCCTTGCAGTGTGGACCACTCCACTGGCACCATTTAGGAGCTTGTGAGAAATGCAGGGTTTCAGGCTCCACTTCAGAATGTTTCTACCAGAATCTACATTTTAACAAGATCTCCAAGTGATTAAATCTGAGGAGTACTTTACTGAAAGAAGGGGCTCTCTGCATTAGCTACTGATCCATAGAATCCCCAAGGGAAACAAAACTGCTGATGCCTCCTCCAATGGGTTAAATTGTGTCCCCTCAGAAGATATGCTGAGCTCCTAATCCCTACCACTTGTGAATGTGACCTAATTTGAAATACAGTCTTTGTAGATGTCATCCAGTTAAGATGAGATTGTTCTGGGTTAAAGGAGGTCCTAAATTCTGCTCTATAAGAGAAAGGAGAGGGAGATTTGGATACAGAGACACAGAGGAAATACTGGAAAGAAGGCCATGTGACAGCAGAGGCAGAGACCAGAATGATTCAACTACAAGTTGAAGAATGCCAAGGCTCACTGGCAGCCATCAGAATCTAAGGAGAAACAAGGAAAATCTTCCCCTAGAGCCTCGAGGGAGAGGGTGGCCTTGCCCACAGTTTGAATTCAGACTACTGTGAGAGAATATCTTTCTATTGCTTAAGTCAACAGGCTTGAAGTAATTTATTTCGGCAGCCCTAAGAAATTAATATACCTGCATCTCACCTCCAGAAATTCTGATTTAATTATTTTGGGATATATCCTAGGCATTGGGATTTTTAAAAGCTCTGTGATTCTAACATGCAATCAAGGTTGAGACTCATATTCTGAATGTCCAGAGCAGATAAGAAAGCTAACTCTAAGAAACAGAGGAATTAGAAAGTGATTTTTAAAAGTTTTAACTTAGTGAAGTTGAAAGATAAGTGGTCCCAAGTATTTGTATTTCTCAAAATTATGCTGAAAAAGTATGCATATACATGATATATAAAATTTATACCTGATAATATTCACTGTTTGCTGTGCTTTGAAGACTAAGTATTTTAATAGAAAATTTAGTTCAATGAAATCAGATTGGCTTATTTCATTACACCTGCAAGATTTTTATTTATTTATTTATTTATTTTAAATTACAATACTGTATTTGTTTTGCCATACATTGACACGAATCAGCCATAGGTGAATATTTTTTTTATTCTTACCAGATCAGGCACCATCATCCATCTGATAGAAAGATAGTGTTTTGGAAAAACAAAATAATGTGTTATATTCTGAACTTGCAAAGTTAACCTTCAGAAGTGACAGCAAATACCCTATCTAACAGTTCTTATCTTTTCCTCATTTGTAAAATTTAACTTAAACTGAGAATTTAGCTATAAACATATTCAAGTATAATATTTATTATTTAGAGGAACTTTATAGGAATACTGAAGAGAAACCATTAAATGTGTTATAAACAACACATTATTATTAGAAGAGAAATAATTTTGAACAGCTAACCCTTTTCACACCATATACTTGTGAGTTATTAATAAGCCTATGTACTAAAAAGCACGTGAAAAATAAGGCTGAAACTCCCTTCTACCAAAACTTCTGAATATTTGGCAGTGAATTTAATTATGCATATGTCATATTCAGGTGATGTCCACACAGACATATGAAACTTCCACTCAATGACCTGAATCAAGTATGAAAGTGAAGTGTTAGTTGCTCAGTACGTTTAACTCTTTCCAACCCCATAGACTGTAGCTCGCCAGACTCCTCTGTCTTTGGAATTTTCCAGGCAAGAATACTGGAGTAGGTAGTCATTCCCTTCTCAGAGGATCTTCCAAAGCCAGGGATCAAACCCAGTTCTCCCACACTGCAGGCAGATTCTTTACTGTCTGAGCCACCAGGTGGCCTATATAAAACTATAGAAAAATATCTGAAAAGATTGTTATATATTAGATAGTAAAATTAATGAGTAGATTCTTAAAAATTCATACTTCATTATCTTATTCATATTTCTAGTTTTTCTACCACAAGGAATAAGCATTTTTAATTTAAAAATAATTGCTTCTAATTTTTAATAAAAGGTCTAAAGTGACTTTCAGTGAAACAAAAAAGCTAAAACACATTTGAAACCTAGGAAACAATATCATCACTGGTCCTGCTTGTAGCTACTAAGATACTAGTCTTATGAAAGTCTTGTCTTGACCAGAGCATCTCCATGGAGATGGAGACTCAGTAATAATAATCTTATTTAACATGAAGATTAAATCTGAGGTTAATAGATCTTACAAAAGGAATATGAGAAGATAAATATTCACAATGAGTTTCTAAGTCATGCCAAAAACCCTGACTACAATAAGCTGATTGTTAGACATAGGTGTTAAAGACTAAGAAAAAAATGCACAAAAGGGTGATTCATTCCCATCCCAAGATACCCTACATGAGCCATAGCTATAGAGTACCTTCTGAAGTTTCCTAAAGAAGTCAAAGAAAATCATGGTAAGTCAGTAAATCAATGCATTTAAACTCTGCCATTGTGACTCAGTAGAGAGAAAGAGACATAGAAGAACAATACCTGTATTGTATATTGGTAGCTGAGACAGGGAAGGAAGTTAAAATTCAGTGGAGCACTTGATCATGCAAGGCAATGTAATAAAAACTTGGCATATGAAAGCTCACTCAGTTATTGCAACTGCCATATGAAATAAATAAGCTCAGAAAATCTTGGTTCACCCATGATCACAAATTTAAGTGCCAGAGCCACATCTTAAAAGCACACTTTCTGATTTCTAGTCCAGAATAGTCTTGACTTTTAAGTTCAGAATGTAGTAATGTGCATGAAGGATGAAGATCTCCACAGGGCTCTGTTTAAAGTTAGGCTTAACAGAAACCACTGAACTGAAAAAAAAAAAAAAAGTTGAGGAAAAAACAAGTTAAAATGGGAATGCAACAAAAAAAAAAATGTGATGATGAATAAACAGTGAAAAGAATGGAGGGTAAAAGGCAAATTAAAAAGAGAGTGACGGCTAAGTTTTGGAAGGCAGTAAGTTAGTTATGTGTGTTTCCCTGGTTTGGCTCAGATGGTAAAGAATCTGCCTACAATGCAGGAAACCTGGGTTCAGTTCCTAGGTCTGGAACACCCCTGGAGAATAGCAATCCTTTCCAGTATTCTTGCCTGGATAATTCCATGGACAGAAGAGTCTGGTGGGCTACAGTCCATGGGTTCACAAAGTTGGACATAACTGAGTGACTAACACTACACTTTTAAAGTTATGTAAATTATGATGTACCAAGTATACTGTAGAAAAGTGAAAAACAATAGAGGGTCTATTGTTAGTGTATGCTAAATGTATTAACTGATAAATAATTGTGATGTTTTTTGAAGTCTCACATTTCAAAATACTACATTATATTAATAGTGACTGCTATAAGCAGGGCAGAGGAATCCACAGCCTAAAATGGATGAGGAAGAATATACAATTGAGGGTAACTCCATTTACACCATAGAACTCTAGGCCTGGATAGAATTTGGTCTTACCACATACCAGGACGAGAATGAGATACAAGGGTAACACACACATCTAACACCATACTCAATGGTAGAAAAATTGAAAGCATTCCTAAGATCAAGAATCAGACAAGGACATCTACTCATTGCCATTTCTATTCAGCATTGTATTGGAGACCTTAATCAGGACAATTTAGAGAATAAAAAGAAATAAGGACCATTAAGATTGGAAAGAAAAAAGCAAGCATTTTCTATTTGCAGATGACATGATCTTGTATGTAGAAAACCCTAAAGAGCTCACCAAAAAATAATTAGAGCTAATAAACAAATTACCAACGTTGTTAGATACAAGATCTATATGCACATATCAGTTGTGTTTCTACGCACTGGTAATAAACAATCCAAAACTGAAATTAAGAATATAGTTTCATTTAAATTAGCATAAATAAGTACAAAGTACTTAGAAAAACAAGAGAAATGTAATACATGTACCCTGAAAATTATGCAACCTCACTGAATAAAAGGAGATAAAAATAAGTGGAAAGACATTCAGTGTTTATGACAGGGAAGCTTAATTTTGCTTAACAGCAATAGTCCCCAAATTTATCTATAGATTGAATAAGAACCTTATCAAAATGCAAGCTGCCATTTAGGCAGAAATTGACAAGATTAACTTTAAACTCATATGGAAATAAAAGGTATCTAGTACCACCACAAACTTGATCAAGTAGTCCTAAGATCAAGAATCAGACAAGGATGTACACTCATTCCCATTTGTACTCAACATTGTATTGGAGATCCTAGGCTGAAAATTTGGGGAATAAAAAAAAATAAGACACAGTTCAGTTCAATTCAGACACTCAGTCCTGTCTGACTCTTTGCAACTCCATGAATCGCAGCACGTCAGGCCTCCCTGTCCATCACCAACTCCCGGAGTTCACTAGACTCACGTCCATCGAGTCAGTGATGCCATCCAGCCATCTCATCCTCGGTGGTCCCCTTCTCCTCCTGCCCCCAATCCCTCCCAGCATCAAAATCTTTTCCAGTGAGTCAACTCTTCGCATGAGGTGGCCGAAGTACTGGAGTTTCAGCTTTAGCATCATTCTTTCCAAAGAAATCATGGGACTAATCTCCTTCAGAATGGACTGGTTGGATCCCCTTGCAGTCCAAGGGACTCTCAAGAGTCTTCTCCAACACCAAAGTTCAAAACCATCAATTCTTCTGTGCTCAGCCTTCTTCACAGTCCAACTCTTACATCCATACATGACTACCAGAAAAACCCTAGACTTGACTAGACAGACCTTAGTTGCCAAAGTAATGTCTCTGCTTTTGAATGTGCTATCTAGATTGGTCATAAATTTTCCTCCAAGGAGTAAGCATCTTTTAATTTCATGGCTGCAATCACCATCTGCAGTGATTTTGGAGACCCCCAAAAATAAAGTCTGATACTGTTTCCACTGTTTCCCCATCTATTTTCCATGGAGTGATGGGACCGGATACCATGATCTTCGTTTTCTGAATGTTGAGCTTTAAACCAACTTTTTCACTCTCCTCTTTCACCTTCATCAAGAGGCCCTTTAGCTCCTCTTCCCTTTCTGCCATAAGGGTGGTGTCATCTGCATATCTGAGGTTATTGATATTTCTCCCAGCAATCTTGATTCCAGCTTGTGTTTCTTCCAGCCCAGCATTTCTCATGATGTACTCTGCATATAAATTAAATAAGCAGGGTGACAATATACAGCCTTGACGCACTCCCTTCCTATTGGGAACCAGTCCATTGTTCCATGTCCAGTTCTAACTCTTGCTTCCTGGCCTGCATACAGATTTCTCAAGAGGAAGGTCAGTGGTCTGGTATTCCCAGCTCTTTCAGAATTGTCCACAGTTTATTGTGATCCACACAGTCAAAGGCTTTGGCATAGTCAATAAAGTAGAAATAGATGTTTTTCTGGAACTCTCTTGCTTTTTTGATGTCCAGCGGATGTTGGCAATTTGATCTCTGGTTCCTCTGCCTTTTGGAACCAGCTCGAACATCAGGAAGTTCACAGATCATGTATTACTGAAGCCTGGCTTGGAGAATTTTGAGCATTCCTTTACTAGCATGTGAGATGAGTGCAATTGTGCGGTAGTTTGAGCACTCTTTGACATTGCCTTTCTTTGGGGTTGGAATGAAAACTGACCTTTTCCAGTCCTGTGGCCACTGCTGAGTTTTCCAAATTTGCTGGCATATTAAGTGCAGCACTTTCACAGCATCATCTTTCATGATTCAAATTATCTCTACTGGAATTCCATCACTTCCACTAGCCTTGTTCGTAGTGATGCTTTCTAAGGCCCACTTGACTTCACATTCCAGGATGTCTGGCTCTAGATGAGTGATCACACCATCGTGATTACCCAGGTTCTAAAGACTCTTTTTGTACAGTTCTTCTGTGTAATCTTGCCATTTCTTCTTATCTTCTGCTTCTGTTAGGTCCATACCATTTCTGTCCTTTATTGAGCCCATCTTTGCATCAAATGTCCCCTTAGTATCTCTAATTTTCTTGAAGAGATCTCTAGTCTTTTCCATTCTGTTCTTTCCTCTATTTCTTTGCATTGATTGCTGAAGATTTTTTATCTCTTCTTGCTATTCTTTAGAAGCAAGGCCTAATGCTGTAAAGAGCAATATTGCATAGGAACCTGGACTATTAAGTCTATGAATCAAGGCAAATTGGAAGTGGTCAAACAGAAGATGGCAAGAGTGAACGGTTGACATTCTAGAAATCAGCAAACTAAAATGGAATGGAATGGTTGAATTTAACTCAGATGACCATTATATCTACTACTGCAGTCAGGAATCCCTCAGAAGAAATGGAGGAGCCATCATGGTCAATAGAAGAGTCCAAAATGCAGTACTTGGATGCAATCTCAAAAATGACAGAGTAATCTCTGTTCATTTCCATGGCAAACCATTCAATATCACAGTTATCCAAGTCTATGCCCCAACCAGTAATGCTGAAGAAGCTGAAGTTGAATGGTTCTATGAAGACCTACAAGACCTTTTAGAACTAACACCCCAAAAGATGTCCTTTTCATTATAGGAGACTGGAATTAAAAAGTAGGAAGTCAAGAAACACCTGGAGTAACAGGCAAATTTGGCCTTGGAATACAGAAGGAAGCAGGGCAAAGACTAACAGAGTTTTGCCAAAAAAAAATGCACTGGTCATAGAAAACACCCTCTTCCAGCAACACAAGAGAAGACTCTACACATGGACATCACCAGATGGTCAACACCAAAATCAGATTGATTACATTCTCTGCAGCACAAGATGGAGAAGCTCCATACAGTCAACAAAAACAAGACCAGGAGCTGACTGTGGCTCAGATCATGAACTCCTTATTACCAAATTCAGACTGAAATTGAAGAAAACAGGGAAAACCGCTAGACCATTCAGGTATGACTTAAATCAAATCCCTTATGATTATACATTGGAAGTGAGAAATAAATGTATGGGCCTAGATCTGATATATATATTGCCTGATCAACTATGGAATGAAGTTCGTGACATTGTACAGGAGACAAGGATTAAGACCATCCCCATGGAAAAGAAACGCAAAAAAGCAAAATGGCTGTCTGGGGAGGCCTTACAAATAGCTGTGAAAAGAAAAAGACGTGAAAAGCCAAGGAGAAAAGGAAAGATATAAGCATCTGAATGCAGAGTTCCAAAGAATAGCAAGAAGAGATAAGAAAACCTTTTTCAGCGATCAATGCAAAGAAATAAGACACAACCAGTTGGGAAAGAAAACAGCAAGCATTTTATTTTTCAACAACCTTGAAAAGAATAAAATTAAATTAGAATCGCCACCTCCCCATTTTGAAAGTTATTACAAAGCTAAAGCAATCAAGACTATGTGTTGCTGGTATACAGGCACACATTTAAATCAATAGAATAAAATTAAAACTCCAGAAATAAACCCATATACCTAAGGTCAATTAATTTTTGACAAGAGCATCAAGACAATTTAAGGAGGCAAGAACTAGTCTTTTCAACAAAAGAGGTGGGACAACTGGATATCCACACACAGAACAAAATTAGAATGATATATAACACCAGATATAAAAATTAACTCAAAATGGATCAAATATAAGGTCTAAAACTATAAAATTCCTCAAAAAATTTTTTTTCCTAAATATAGTACCAAAATTACAGAAACAAAAGGAAAAAAAATTTAATTTGACGTCATCAAAATTCAAAGATTTTGCTTCAAAAACACCATCAGTTCAGTTCAGTCAGTCATGTCTGACTCTTTGCGACGCCATGAATTGCAGCACGCCAGGCCTCCCTGTCCATCACCAACTCCCGGAGTTCACTCAGACTCACGTCCATCGAGTCAGTGATGCCATCCAGCCATCTCATCCTCGGTCGTCTCCTTCTCCTGCCCCCAATCCCTCTCAGCATCAGAGTCTTTTCCAGTGAGTCAACTCTTCTCATGAGGTGGCCAAAGTACTGGAGTTTCAGCTTTAGCATCATTCCTTCCAAAGAAATCCCAGAGCTGATCTCCTTCAAAATGGGCTGGTTGGATCTCCTTACAGTCCAAGGAACTCTCAAGAATCTTCTCCAACACCACAGTTCAAAAGCACCAATTCTTTGGTGCTCAGCCTCCTTCACAGTCCAACTCTCCCATCCATACATGACTACTGGGAAAACCATAGCCTTGACTAGATGGATCTTAATCGGCAAAGTAATGTCTCTTCTTTTGAATATGCTATCTAGGTTGGTCATAACTTTTCTTCCAAGGAGTAAGCGTCTTAATTTCATGGCTGCAATCACCATCTGCAGTGATTTTGGAGCCCCAAAAAATAAAGTCTGACACTGTTTCCACTGTTTCCCCATCTATTTCCCATGAAGTGATGCCATGATCTTTGTTTTCTGAATGTTGAGCTTTAAGGCAACTTTTCCCTCTCTACTTTCACTTTCATCAAGAGGTTTTTTAGCTCCTCTTCACTTTCTGCCATAAGGGTGGTCATCTGCATATCTCAGGTTATTAATATTTCTCCTAGCAATCTTGATTCCAGCTTGTGTTTCTTCCAGTCCAGTATTTCTCATGATGTACTCTGCATATAAGTTAAATAAGCAGGGTGACAATATTCAGCCTTGATGTACTCCTTTTCCAACTTGAAACCAGTCTGTTTTCCATGTCCAGTTCTAACTGTTGCTTCCTGAAAAACACCATCAGGAAAGTGAAACTATACACAAAATTGGAAAATTTTTATATCAATTTTCTAAAATATAAAAAGAACTCTTAAAACTCAGTAATAAAAAGGCAATTTACCTAATTTTAAAATGAGCAAGTTCTGAACAGATATTTCTCCAAAGAAGATATAAAAGTGGCTAATAAACACATAAGATGTTCTGCTAATCAGAACCAAGAGACAGCTATAATCAAAAGGATTGAAAATAAGAAATGTCAGTGAGATTGTTGAGAATTGGAGTCTTCAAATGTTAGAGATGGGATCGTAAAATGGTGCAACCACTTTGAAAAAACTGTCTGGCAGTTCCTCAGAATAAATGTAGAGTTACCATGTGACCTAGCAATTCTTTCCTAGATATGTTACATACCCAAAGGAACTGAAAATATACAATATATTCACGAAAGAACTTGTACACAGATATTCATAGCAGTATTATTCATAAAAATTGAAAAGTGGAAACAATATCAGCCAACTGACATAACGGATAAACAACATGTGGTATATCTATATGTTGCTGAGTCATTAAGTCGTGTCTAACTCTTTGCGGCCCCATGAACTGCTGCATGCCAGTGTTCCCTGTCCTTCACTATCTCCCTGAGTTTTCTCAAACTCATGTCCATTGAGTCAGTGATGCCATCCAGCCAGTGTTCTTTTGTTGAGGTTTGAAGACAGATGATGAAAATGTTCTAAAATTACATAGTGATGATGGTTGTACACTTTTGTGAGTATACTGAGAATATTTCATTGAGTGAATTTCGTGGTATAATGTGAATTATATCTCAGCAAAGTTATTTAAAAAAAAAAAACTTAAAAAGGAACCTAATAATGAGCTAGAAAAAGAAAATGCAATAATAAAAAATGCTGAATGAAATTCACAGTTAAACTGCAAAATATAGAACCGTAGATCAAAGCATACTCTCCTCTTCTGATTACTCCCTCTATAAAACACTTGATCACAAGTCTTATTAGGCTGAAAATGGGGGGGTTGTTTTATGGAGATTAAATGGCCTCAGAGAAAAATAAACTCTTGGGAATGAGGATACATAATAAAACCTCTTCATTCAATTGTAAAGTAAAAACTGCAGGGAACAAAGCCCATACATGTGTACATTGCTTCAAAAACTGAGGGTCAAAACATTTGAGGAACATTTCTAACATGAGAGTTAAAATGCCAAGATGAAGACAATAGATGAGAACAAAAGCAATACAAAACAAAACTCTAAAAAACAAGAGCAAATTGTTGTTTTAAAAATGAACAAATAGGAGCTCTTAAAATAAAGAAAACATTGTAAAAAGTTCAATAAAAGGCTTTAAAAAATAAATTGAGGAAATCACCCATAAATAAGAACAAAAAGACAGAGCTTTGTTATAGGTCATCTTCCCAATGAGACAATAAACTGAAATTTATGAGCGGAATGTGGACTAAGGAGAACTTTTAGGACAAACTCCTTTAAGGAGTGAAAGAAGCAGGATTAAGCAGAGAGAGGAGTTGTTAAAAATGGGTCCAGAATCGGGTAGCTTTCCTTAGATTTATTATTTACCCCTGTGTTTTCCCTTCTTCCCTGATTGCATCAAATATCCCAAATGTGCATTGGTCTTTGATTTACCCTTTCTGTGCCATTCTACTGTAATTATAACTCTTTGGTCTAACATTGCATCTGCTACACACACACACACACACGCACACACACACACAGACTCCCCTGAAATATGGACTGATCCAACCAGAAGTCCAGTTAAGTCTAGGTTTCCATCAAGTCCTCATAAAATAAGTGCTAAAATTTGAGTACTTCTAACTTAATATTTAGGAGTAGTCCTCCTTGTTAAAAATATCCTCTCATTTTTTTTCAAAAACACAGTGCAATTTTCATATTTAATATCTTTATTTGTTCAAATGCAAGATTGAAGGGAAAAGTAACACAGAGGGTGTTTCCTGTCTGTCATCAGCTTTGGCTCATCCTGCTTAATTAAGACTGTCTGAAAGTGAAAGTGTTTGTTACTCAGTCATGTCCAACTCTTTGTGACTCCATAGGCTATAGCCCACCAGGTTCCTCATCCATAGAGTTTTCCAGGCAAGGGTACTGGAGTTGGTTGCCATTTCCTTCTCCAGGGGATCTTTCTGACCCAGAGGTCAAACCTGGGTCTCCCACACTGCAGACAGACTTTACTGTCTGAGCCACTAAACTAGAGTGAGAGGAAATATGACAACTCAAGGATGTTTGAAGAAATCTTATGCTGTTTAAAACTAAAAGAAAGGAAAAGAATAAGAGGAGAAAAAACTAACCTTGCTTAGTATTAGCTAACAGAAAGATAGACTGTGAAATGCTTTTGCTGCCACGATAAATCATTACTGTTCAGTATATCAACTTGGATTTAGCTCAGAGACACTGTTGTAACAGCAAACATAGATGGAAACATACTAAGAACTCTTGGAGTCTGTCTAAAACACCTACATTAATCTTATATCATCTCCCTGGAGTTGCTGGAACCATATGCGTAAAATCCATAGGGCATTTTTTTCATGAAAAAAATATATGGCTCTGCATTTACTTACCAGGGATGAAAGAATTGTCTTAGCAATTGAGAGACGTCTTTTGACTCATATACAGCTAAAGAATCCAGCTTCCTTGGGGTCTGAAAGCATTTCAGTCATTTTATTTCAGCAATTTATATCCCACGCTCTTTCCACTTTCTGCTATGGTTGGCTCCAGGAGTAGGTCTAGTGCTTCCCTCATAGCTAAGTCAGTAAAGAGTTTGCCTGCAATGCAGCAGACCCAGGCTTGATTCCCGGGTCAGGAAAATCCCCTGGAGAATGAAATGGCAACCCAGTCCAGGATTCTTGCCTGGAGAATCCCATGGACAGAGGAGCCTGGCAGGCTACAGTCTATGGGGTCACAAGAGTCAGACACAACAGAGCGACTAAGCGCACACACACAGAAGTAGGTCTGAAATGGGTAGGAAGCATTTTTACAATGCCTCCAGCCAAGATTAGAGAGAAAAATAGCTTTAAAATCTACAGGGGAAAAAATCATCCTCATAAGATTTCCAGGCTGATGCATTTTATATAGACAGTAAGACCGTGGCTGTGCATACTAAATACTTTATTTACACATACACACAGCAGCCAGAAATATAAAGCAAAGTTAACTTTTAGTAGCAGTTGCCAAAAGGATGAACAAAAGATGTTGACATATTTGATGTAATGATTTACAGTAACAAAGCTAATCGTGATCAGAAATATCTAGTTGGTACTCTACACATGTTTTTGAACTCAGAATAACTGAGTTTCACACAAAGTGTGTTCAAACAAAGTGTTACAAAAAAACAAGAGCCAGCTTATGCAATTGGGGTTCCAATATACTTGCATCTAAGCCCAGGAGCTCAAATATTTATGACTGAGGAGACTTTATTCACTTAAAAGTAAAATTTAGAACTAGAAAATCTGAAGCAGCCAACTAAAAAGTTTTGTCATTTGTCCTTAACACTGCTCTGTTCAGAAATTTATCAGAGTTATAAACTTTTAGGGGGAAATCAGATATAACAGATTTAACACAGTCCACTTCTGTTCTTGTCTTTGATTATGCACCCATAAAATCATTAAATAAATTCTATCCTATACAAGTGGATAGAACATAGTGTCTACTGCTGCTAATAAGCTCTGATATTAACCCAGTCTGAGACCATGGACAATTATTTTCTTTAACCAGAAGCTACATTCTTCTATTATATTTACCTAGAAATAGTGCAGTAATTAATCTCATGGGTTTTGGAGTTATGAAGATCTTTAAAAAAAAAAAAAAAAAAACCTTAATTCTACCACCATTAACTATATCACCACAGGCAAGTTAGCTAATGTCTCAGAAGTTTGTTATGAAGAATAGATAATATAATATGCTGAAAGTATCTTATACAGTATCCAGCTAATAGTAGGTGCTTGATTAATTGCATTGATTATTACTACTGAAAGTGGAAAAGTATAGTGGGATTAAGGTGATTCGCTGCATATATAGTCACTTTGGAAGTTAGATCTTCCATGTGTATCTTTTAAATGTGATATAGCTCTCATGTATATTTGGAATGCATATTATTTTATTCTCTATATCTTCTTCAGGCCCCCTGGTCATATTTTGCAAATGGACATACTGTTGTGGGAGATGGGAAAGGAGAGAACTAGAATATTTTTAGTCAAAACGGCCATCGTTTACTACAGAGGAAAACTAAGAATACAAATGTTGGGGTAAGAGAAACAAGGGAAGCCTGCATGGTATGAGGTGAGAGGCAGTTTTGACAAGGAGTATGAATTTTGGGGTGGGAGAGTCTTAGAAGAAGCCCTGGAATGTAAGTGAGGAATAGCAAGATGAATAGGGAAGAGAATTTCAATTAAAATTAAGTCCTGAGAATTCCTCTTGAGAAAAATAGCTTTTGTAGTGTTATATCAGTGCCATGGACTGATTATGAGATGTTCTTCAAGAGAAGTTAGTAAAAACGGGAACTATTTGTATTACTTTTAGTTGCAGGACTGTATTTCTTCTCCTGTGACACTGTGATGAATGTGGCCACATGGACCCTGGAATATATCTGGGTTACACACAAAATCTTACATTTAAATATGCATTGAATGCTTACTGGGTTTCACAAAGTTAAGACAGAAATGGAACTTCTATGACCACTTGGGTGAGCTGATAGCACAGATACACAGTTCCTGGTTGAGCAAGAGTGCTCCTTTGTCCAAACTTTCCTTGTTATCTATGCACTTGGTAGGTATCTGGTTTGTGATGCTGGGGGGATGGGGGTGGGAGTGGTACTGAAGTGAATCTTGAAGTTGAGATCTGGGCATTTTAGGAGAAAAAATCCTTAGAAAATATCACACTTAATATTTTTATTTAAAATAAAAGTAGCTAATAAACATAAGTGAAGTGAAAGTCGTTCAGTTGTGTGTGACTCTTTGTGACCCCGTGGACTGGAGTCCATGGACTTCTCCAGGCCAGAATACTAGAGTGGGTAGCCTTTCCCTTCTCCAGGGGATCTTCCCAACCCAGAGATCAACCAAGTCTCCCGCATTGCAGGCAGATTCTTTAACGGGTGAGCTATCAGGAAACCCTAATAAGCATAAAAAAAAAAAACCTAAAAATTCCAGTAATAACAACACATTCTAGATACTAGGAATAATAATTGCATATTAATTGTATGTTAATTATGATAACAGCACTGTTTCAATAAATAGTACTCAGTAGCAACTTTATAAATAAAAATGCTTTGAGAGGATATATAACTTATCCAATGTCACAAAGCTAATACACTGCAAACTTGGTTTTAAAACTCAGTCAGGCTTTGTTTCTAAAGTACTTAACAACAATCCTGCTATGTTATGAAAAAATGATACTAATAATCAGTTCAGTTCAGTCACTCAGTCATGTTTAACTGTTTAAAACCCTATGAATCATAGCACACCATGCCTCCCTGTTCATTACCATCTCTCAGAGTTCACTCAGACTCACGTCCATCGAGTGAGTGATGCCATCCAGCCATCTCATCCTTGCTCATCCCCTTCTCCTCCTGCCCCCAATCCCTCCCAGCATCAGAGTCTTTTCCAATGAGTCAGCTCTTCCCATGAGGTGGCCAAAGTACTGGAGTTTCAGCTTTAGCATCATTCCTTCCAAAGAAATCCCAGGGTTGATCTCCTTCAGAATGGACTGGTTGGATCTCCTTGCAGTCCAAGGGACTCTCCAGAGTCTTCTCCCACACCACAGTTCAAAAGCATCAATTCTTCGGCACTCAGCCTTCTTCACAATTCCAACTCTCACATCCATACATAACCACAGGAAAAACCATAGCCTTGACTAGACGGGCCTTAGTCGGCAAAGTAATGTCTCTGATTTGAATATACTGTCTAGGTTGGTCATAACTTTTCTTCCAAGGAGTAAGCATCTTTTAATTTCATGGCTGCAGTCATCATCTGCTGTGATTTTGGAGCCCCAAAAATAAAGTCTGACACTGTTTCCACTGTTTCCCCATCTATTTCCCATGAAGTGATGGGACCGGATACCATGATCTTCGTTTTCTGAATGTTGAGCTTTAAGCCAACTTTTTCACTCTCCTCTTTCACTTTCATCAAGACTTTTTAGCTCCTCTTCCCTTTCTGCCATAAGGGTGGTGTCATCTGCATATCTGAAGTTATTGATATTTCTCCCAGCAATCTTGATTCCAGCTTGTGTTTCTTCCAGCCCAGCGTTTCTCATGATACACTCTGCATAGAAGTTAAATAAGCAGGGTGACAATATACAGCCTTGATGTACTCCTTTCCTATTTGAAACCAGTCTGTTGTTCCATGTCCAGTTCTAACTGTTGCTTCCTGGCCTGCATACAGATTTCTCAAGAGGCAGATTAGGTGGTCTAGTATTCCCATCTCTTTCAGAATTTTCTACAGTTTCTTGTGATCCACACAGTCAAAGGCTTTGGCATAGTCAATAAATCAGAAATACATGTTTTTATGGAACTCTCTTGCTTTTTCCATGATCCAGCAGATGTTGGCAATTTGATCTCTGGTTTCTCTGCCTTTTCTAAAGCCAGCTTGAACATCAGGGAGTTCACGGTTCACATATTGCTGAAGCCTGTCTTGGAGAATTTTGAGCATTAATTTACTAGCATGTGAGATGAGTGCAATTGTGCGGTAGCTTGAGCATTGTTTGGCATTGCCTTTCTTTGGGATTGGAATGAAAACTGCCCTTTTCTAGTCCTGTGGCCACTGCTGAGTTTTCCAAATTTGCTTGCATATTGAGTGCAGCACTCTCACAGCATCACCTTTCAGGATTTGAAACAGCTCAACTGGAATTCCATCACCTCCACTAGCTTTGTTCGTAGTGATGCTTTCTAAGGCCCACTTGACTTCACATTCCAAGATGTCTGGCTCTAGATTAGTGATCACATCATCATGATTATCTGGGTCATGAAGATCTTTTTGTACAGTTCTTCCGTGTATTCTTGCCATCTCTTCTTCATATCTTCTGCTTCTGTTAGGTCCATACCATTTCTGTCCTTTATCAAGCCCATCTTTCCATGAACTGTTCCCTTGGTATCTCTAATTTTCTTGAAGAGATCTCTAGTCTTTCCCATTCTGTTCTTTTCCTCTATTTCTTTGCATTGATTGCTGAAGAAGGCTTTCTTATCTCTTCCTGCTCTTCTTTGGAACTCTGCATTCAGATGCTCATATCTTTCCTTTTTTCCTTTGCTTTTCGCCTCTCTTCTTTTGCCTCTCTTCTTTTCACAGCTATTTGTAAGTCCTCCCCAGACAGCCATTTTGCTTTTTTGCATTTCTTTTCCATGGGGATGGTCTTGATCCGGGCCAGTACACTAAGCGCGGCGGCTGGGTGAGGAGCTATCCCACGTCCGAGGTCAGGGGCAGCAGCCTAAAGTGCCAGGCTGCAACAGCGCAGGACCGGCGGAGAGGAGCTACCCTGTGTCTGAGGTCGGGGTGTCGACCAAGAGCAGCTACCCTGCGACCGAGGCCAGTGGCGGCCGGGAGGAGACACTCCACTCCGAGGTCAGGGGCAGCCGGAAGAAGCCACCTCGAGCTCGAGGCCAGGGGTGGCAGCTGGGAGGAGCCACCCACACCCAAGGCCAGAGCTGGTGGCCAGAGGAGCAACCCAAGGAGAGGTGGCTGCGCAGGCGCAGGAGGGCCTAGAGGAGCTATCACATGTTGAAGGTCAGGAAGGCAGCAGTAAGGAGATACCCCTTGTCCAAGGTAAGGAGCAGCAGCTGTGCTTTGCTGGAGCAGCCATGAAGAGATACCCCATGTCCAAGGTAAAAGAAACCCAGATGGTAGGTGTTGCAAGAGGGCATCAGAGGGCAGACACACTGAAACCATACTCACAGAAAATTAGTCAATCTAATCACACTAGAACCACAGCCTTGTCTAACTCAATGAAACCAAGCCATGCCTGTGGGGCAACCCAAGATGGGCAGGTCATGGTGGAGAGGGCTGACAGAACCTGGTCCACTGGAGAAGGGAATGGCAAGCCACTTCAGGATTCTTGCCTTGAGAACCCCATGAACAGTATGAAAAGGCAAAATTATAGGATACTGAAAGAGAAACTCCCCAGGTCAGTAGATGCCCAATATGCTACTGGAGATCAGTGGAGAACTAACTCCAGAAAGATTGAAGGGATGGAGCCGAAGCAAAAACAATACCCAGCTGTGGATGTGACTGGTGATAGAAGCAAGATCCAGAGCTATAAAGAGCAACATTGCATAGGAACCTGGAATGTCTGGTCCATGAATCAAGGCAAATTGGAAGTGGTCAAACAAGAGATGGCAAGGGTGAACATTGACATTCTAGGAATCAGTGAACTAAAATGGACTGGAATGGGTGAATTTAACTCAGATGACTATTATATCTACTACTGTGGGCAGGAATTCCTCAGAAGAAATGGAGTAGCCATCATGGTCAACAAAAGAGTCCGAAATGCAGTACTTGGATGCGATCTCAAAAACAACAGAATGATCTCTGTTTGTCTCCAAGGCAAACCCTTCAATATCACAGTTATCCAAGTCTCTGCTCCAACCAGTAATGCTGAAGAAGCTGAATGGTTTTATGAAGACCTACAAGATCTTTTAGAACTAATACCCCAAAAAGATGTCCTTTTCATTATAGGGGACTGGAATGCTAAAGTAGGAAGTCAAAAAGACCTGGAGTAACAGGCAAATTTGGCCTTGGAATGGAGAATGAAGCAGGGCAAAGGCTAATAGAGTTTTGCCAAGAAAATGCACTGGTCATAGCAGACACCTTCTTCCAATAACATGAGAAGACTCTACACATGGACATCACCAGATGGTCAACACCAAAATCAGTTGATTATAGTCTTTGCAGCCAAAGATGGAAAAGCTCTATACAGTCAACAAAAACAAGACCAGGAGCTGACTGTGGCTCAGACCATGAACTCCTTATTACCAAATAGTAACAATAATAATGAATTTTCTCTTAATTGTGTTTATAGTGCGTGTTTAGTAGAAAGAAACTGTAAAGTACACCTGTGGCTGACTCATGTCAATGTATGGCAAAACCAATACAGTATTGTAATGTAGAATAAAGTATTAAAAAAATTAAAAATAAAAAAATGAAATACAAAGAGAAAAATAAAAATCATTTGTCTTCTTACTCCCAGACATAACTACTGATAATATTTTAAAGTATTTTCCTTCAGTCTTATTTCTTTTATTCTTTGTATCTTCTTAATTTTAATTATTCTGTTTTGGTTCTCTCTAAGTTTATTTCCAATTAAATAGAATAAGTCCCAGTATTTAAAACCCAAGAGACAATACCTTGTTATTTTTTCAAATTACAGTGCCTGCAATCTCCTTGTTCTGCCTTTTCTCTAAATCAGCCTGTCTCTTCTCTGACCTCCCTGAAATCACAAACCTCTGAATTATTCTCGCCTTCTCTGTGCCTGAGCTGCCTGTTACAATAACTAGTCTCTTCCTTTGGATACAACTAATGATTCAACAACCTGACTCTTTCATAAACCTAGATCCATAGACCCCACATTCAAACATGACAAACCCAAAAACAATAGTTACAAGTTAATCTGAATGAATTTATTTACAATTACAATAAACCACAAATCCAAATTGATAGCATAGATAATGATCATGAGTTTTCAGGCAATGGTTTAAGAATTAGGTGGATTTGAATTTTGATCCTATCCCTACTGCCTTCTACCTGTGAAATTTACTTCTCTAAGCCTTACATTTCATCATTGGGAAAATAAGAGTATCCAAAAAATAGAGATAAATGCTCAGGTCTGCTTTGGGATTAAACAGTGTATGTAAAATACTTAGAAAAATCCAGGTTTAACAGACATTAGTTCACTCACCTGTTAGAGAATTATATTGTTAATTAAATGTTTCACACATTTTTTAAGAAATTAATATGGTTTAATGATACAGAGAATAAATATATGTATGTCAGGATACACTGAAGTATTATGAAGAATAATAATGTATTACTACATTTTAAAAATAAAGTTAATTTTTCTTAGTAAAAGCAATTAAGCATATGTAAAACTATAGAATGAACTTGGCACTTTCCAGATTCATAGTAGTTGAATATCATTAATGGCTAATTTAATATTTTATGCTTTACTTACAAAACAGTTTTCATAAGGGCAAAAACACGTACTGTCAAATATAAATTTGAACCACATAATCTCAGTTAATCACAGTTAATTTGTCCTAACTCTTCCCATAATGATGTGCCTCTAGCTATATATCAGCTCTTTTCCCAATTATAGTTAAAAAAAAAAGTGAAGTGACAGGTTCATAAAATTCTACCCAGTAAGACAAAATAAGATGCAAGACCTGCAGCCATAGAAGATAAGAATAAAGTAGTAAATAAATACAAACAGCCAGGTTATTTTTTAAAAAGAGAGGTTTGGGAAGATTTTTCAAAAAATGACACATTTTTCTTGTTATGCACAATGACCAAAGATTGGAAATCTATTAAAAAACAAGGTGACATAGTGGTTGCAGGAGCTGCAGGGGTGGAGAGAAATGAATAGGCAGAACACAAAGATTTTTAGGACTGTGAAAATACTGTATGGTATACAATGGTGAATATGTATCATTATGTATTCATCCAAGCCCATGGAACGTGAAATGCCAAAAGTGCTCAGTTGTGTTCAACACTTTTGTGACCCAATGGACTTTCCATGGTATTTCCCAGGCAAGAATACTTGAGTAGGTTGCTGTTTCCTTCTCCAGAGGACCTTCCCAACCCAGGGATCAAACCTGCATTTACTGCATTTCATGACTCCTGTGTACCAGACAAATTCTTTACCACTGAGTCACCTAGAATTATGTCAATGTAAGTCATCAACTATAATGAAAGTACCCTCTAGTGGAAGATGATGATAAAGGGAGAGGCTATGCATGCATGGGAGGCTAGGCAAAAAGATTGTCTGAAGAGGCCTTACAAATAGCTGAGAAAAGAAGATAAGTGAAAGGAAAAGGAAAAAGGGAAATATATATCCATCTGAATGCAGAGTTCCAAAGAATAACAAGGAGAGATAAGAAAGCCTTCCTAAGTGAACCATGCAAAGAAATAGAAACAATAGACTGGGGAAAATTAATGATCTCTTCTAGAGATACCAAGGGAACAATTCCTGCAAAGGTGAACAAAATTAACCACAGAAATGGTATGGACCTAACAGAAGCAGAAGATACTAAGAAGAGTTGTCAAGAATGCAAAGAAGAACCACACAAAAAAGTTATTAATCATCCAGATAACCATGATGGTATGCTCATTCACCTAGAGCCAGACATCCTGGAGTGTGAAGTCAAGTGGGCATTAGGAAGCATCACTATAAACAAAGTTAGGGAGGTGATGAAATTCCAGCTGAGCTAATTCAAAGGCTAAAAGATGATGCTGTCAAGGTGCTGTACGCAATATGCCAGCATATTTGGCAAACCTAGCAGTAGCCACACAACTGGAAAAGGTCAATTTCCTTCCAATCACAAAGAAAGGCAATGCCACAGAATGTTCAAACTGCTGAACTCATCTCACGTGCTAGCAAAGTAATGTTCAAAATTC
Source organism: Nanger dama (assembly GCA_917880005.1). NCBI lineage: Eukaryota > Metazoa > Chordata > Mammalia > Artiodactyla > Bovidae > Nanger > Nanger dama. Next base: position 19,830,754 of record CAKJTW010000014.1, read on the forward strand.
TCCAAGTTAAGGCTTCAACAGTATGTGAACCAAGAACTTCCAGATGTTCAAGCTGGATTTAGAAAAGGCAGAGAAACCAGAGATCAAATTGCCGACATCCATTCGATCATAGATAAAGCAAGAGAATTCCAGAAGAAAAAAAAAAATCTACTTTTGCTTCATTAACTATGGTACAGCCTTTGACTCTATGGATCATAACAAACTGTGGGAAATTCTTATGGAGATGGAAATACAAGACCACCTTACCTACCTCCAGAGAAATCTGTATACAGGTCAAGAGGCAACAGTTAAAACTGGACATGGAACAGCAGACTGGTTTCAAACTGGGAAAGGAGTACATCAAGGCTGTAAATTGTCACCCTGCTTAGTTAGCTTATATGCAGAATCAGTTCAGTTCAGTTTAGTTCAGTTGCTCAGTCGTGTCTGACTCTTTGCGACCCCATGAATCCCAGCACGCCAGGCCTCCCTGTCAATCACCAGCTCCCGGAGTTTACTCAAACTCATGTCCATCGAGTCAGTGATGCCATCCAGCCATCTCATCCTCTGATGTCCCTTTCTCCTCCTGTCCCCAATCCCTACCAGCATCAGAGTCTTTTCCTTTTTTTTTTTTAGCCTCTTTGTTTTCTTTGTTTTTAATATAAATTTATTTATTTTAATTGGAGGCTAATTACTTTACAATATTGTATTGGTTTTGCCATACATCAGCATGAATCTGCCATGGGTGTACACGTGTTCCCCATCCTGAACACTCCTCCCACCTCCCTTTTCACACCATTCCTCTGGGTCATCCCAGTGCACCAGCCCTGAGCATCCTGTATCATGCAGCAAACCCAGACTGACAATTCATTCCACATATGATATTATACATGTTTCAATGCCATTCTCCCAAATCATCCCACCCTTGCCCTCTCCCACAGCATCCAAAAAGACTGTTCTATACATCTGTGTCTCTTTTGCTGTCTCACATACAGGGTTATTGTTACCAACTTTTTAAATTCCATAAATATGCCTTAGTATACTGTATTGGTGTTTTTCTTTCTGGCTTACTTCATTTGTATAATAGGCTCCAGTTGCATCCACCTCATGAGAACTGATTCAAATTTATTCTTTTTAATGGCTGAGTAATACTCCATTGTGTATATGTACCACAGCTTTCTTATCCATTCATCTGCTGATGGATATCTAGGTTGCTTCCATGTCTTGGCTATTATAAACAGTGTTGTGATGAACATTGTGGTACATGTGTCTCTTTCAATTCTGCTTTCCTCGGTGTGTATGCCCAGCAGTGGGAATCCTGGGTCATATGGCAGTTCTATTTCCAGTTTTTTAAGGAATCTCCACACTGTTCTCCATAGTGGCTGTACTAGTTTGCATTCCCACCAACAGTGTAAGAGGGTTCCCTTTTCTCTGCACCCTCTCCAGCATTTATTGCTTGTAGACTTTTGAATTGCAGCCATTCTGACTGGAATGAAATGGTACTGACTGTGGTTTTGATTTGCATTTCTCTGATAATGAGTGATGTTGAGCATCTTTTCATGTGTTTGTTAGCCATCTGTATGTCTTCTTTGGAGAAATGTCTGTTTAGTTCTTTGGCCCATTTTTTGATTGGGTCGTTTATTTTTCTGGAACTGAGCTGCAGGAGTTGCTTGTATATTGATATAAAATCAACACACAGAAATCTCTTACATTCCTATACACTAACAATGAGAAAATAGAAAGGGAAATTAAGGAAACAATTCCATTCACCACTGCAATGAAAAGAATTAAATACTTAAGAATATATCTACTAAAGAAACAAAAGACATATATAGAAAACTATAAAAACACTGGTGAAAGAAGTCAACTGCTACTGCTAAGTCACTTCAGTCGTGTCCGACTCTGTGTGACCCCAGAGACGGTAGCCCACCAGGCTCCCCCATCCCTGGGATTCTCCAGGCAAGAACATTGAAGTGGGTTGCCATTTCCTTCTCCAATTCATGAAAGTGAAAAGGGAAAGTGAAGTCGCTCAGTAATGTCTGATCCTCAGTGACCCCATGGACTGCAGCCTACCAGGCTCCTCCATCCATGGGATTTTCCAGGCAAGAGTACTGGAGTGGGATGCCGTTGCCTTCTCTAAAAGTAAAGAGGACACTAATAGATGGAGAAATATACCGTGTTCATGGATCAGAAGAATCAATATAGCGAAAATGAGTATACTACCCAAAGCAATCTATAGATTCAATGCAATCCCTATCAAGCTACCAATGGTATTTTTCACAGAGCTAGAACAAATAATTTCACAATTTGTATGGAAATACTAAAAACCTTGAATAGCCAAAGCAATCCTGAAAAAGAAGAATGGAACTGGAGGAATCAACCTGCCTGACTTCAACCTCTACTACAAAGCCACAGTCATCAAGACATATGGTACTGGCACAAAGATAGAAATATAGATCAATGGAACAAATAGAAAGCCCAGAGATAAATCCACACACCCATGGACACCTTATCTTCAACAAAGGAAGCAAGAATATACAATGGAGAAAAGACAACCTCTTTTTAACAAGTGGTGTTGAGAAAACTGGTCAACCATATGTAAAAGAATGACACTAGAACACTTTCTAACACCATACACAAAAATAAACTCAGAATGGATGAATGATCTAAATGTAAGACAGAAACTATAAAACTCCTAGAGGAGAACATAGGCAAACCACTCTCTGACATAAATCACAGCAGGATCCTCTATAACTCACCTCCCAGAATATTGGAAATAAAACCAAAAATAAACAAATGAGAAATAATTAAAATTAAAAGCTTCTTCACAACAAAGGAAACTATAAGCAAGTTGAAAAGACAGACTTCAGAGGGGAGAAAATAATAGGAAATGAAGCAACTGACCAATTCATCTTAAAAATATACAAGCAACACCCACAGTTCAATTCCAGAGTCTACTACAATGAGTCAATTCTTCCCATGAGGTGGCCAAAGTACTGCAGTTTCAGCTTCAGCATCAGTGCTTCCAATGAACACCCAGGACTGATCTCCTTTAGAATGGACTGGTTAGATCTCCTTGTAGTCCAAGGAACTCTCAAAGGTATTCTCCAACACCACAGTACAAAAGCATCTATTCTTTGGTGCTCAGCTTTTTTCACAGTCCAACTCTTACATCCATACATGACCACTGGAAAAACAATAGCCTTGACTAGATGGAATTTTGTTGGCAAGGTAATGTCTCTGCTTTTGAATATGCTATCTAGATTGGTCATAACTTTTCTTCAAAGGAGTAAGCATCTTTTAATTTCTTGACTTCAATCACCATCTGCAGTGATTTTGGAGCCCCCAAAAATAAAGTCTGACTCTGTTTTCACTGTTTCCCCATCTATTTCCCATGAGGTGATGGGACCAGATGCCATGACCTTCATTTTCTGAATGTTGAACTTTAAGCCAACTTTTTCACTCTCCTCTTTCACTTTCATCAAGAGGTTCTTTAGTTCCTCTTCTCTTTCTGCCATAAGGGTGGTGTCATCTGCATATCTGAGGTTATTGATATTTCTCCCAGTAATCTTGATTCCAGCTTGTGTTTCTTCCAGCCCAGCATTCTCATGATGTACTCTGCATAGAAGTTAAAAAGCAAGGTGACAATAAACAGCCTGGACGTACTCCTTTTCCTATTTGGAACCAGTCTGTTGTTCCATGTCCAGTTCTAACTGTTGCTTCCTGACCTGCATATAGGTTTCTCAAGAGGCAGGTCAGGTGGTCTGGTATTCCAATCTCTTTCAGAATTGTCCACAGTTTGTTGTGATCCACACAGTCAAAGGCTTTGGCATAGTCAAGAAAGCAGAAATAGATGTTTTTCTGGAACTCTCCTGTTTTTTCCATGATCCAGCAGATGTTGGTAATTTGATCTCTGGTTCCTTTGACTTTGCTAAAACCAGCTTGAACACCTGGAAGTTCACAATTCACATATTGCTGAAGCCTGGCTTGGAGAATTTTGAGCATTACTGTACTAGTATATGAGATGAGTGCAATTGTGCAGTAGTTTGAGCATTCTTTGGCATTGCCTTTCTTTGGGGTTGGAATGAAGACTGCCTGTTTTCAGTCCTGTGGCCACTGCTGAGTTTTCCAAATTTGCTGGCATATTGAGTGCAGCACTTTCACACCATCATTTTTCAGGATTTGAAATAGCTCAATGGAAATCCATAACCTCCACTAGCTTTGTTCATAGTGATGCTTTCTAAGGCCCATTGACTTCACATTCCAGGAAATCTAGCTCTAGATGAGTGATCACACCATCATGATTATGTGGGTCATGAAGATCTTTTATGTACAGTTCTTCTGTGTATTCCTGCCACCACTTTTTAATGTCTTCTGCTTCTGTTAGGTCCATGCCATTTCTGTCCTTTATCAAACCTATCTTTCCATGAAATGTTCCCTTGTTATCTCTAATTTTCTTGAAGAGATCTCTAGTCTTTCCCATTCTGTTCTTTTCCTCAATGTCTTTGCATTGATTGCTGAAGAAGGCTTTCTTATTTCTCCTTGCTGTTCTTTGAAATTTGGCATTCAGATGCTTATATCTTTCTTTTACTCCTTTGCTTTTCACTTCTCTTCTTTTCACAGCTATTTATAAGGTCTCCTCAGACAGCCATTTTACATTTTTGCATTTCTTTTCCATGAGGATGGTCTTGATCCCTGTCTCCTGTAGAATGTCACGAACCTCCGTCCACAGTTCATCAGGCACTCTATCTATCATATCTAGTCCCTTAAATCTATTTCTCACTTCCACTGTATAATCATAAGGTATTTGATTTAGGTCATACCTGAATGGTCTAGTGGTTTTCCCTACTTTCTTCAATTTGAGTCTAAATTTGGCAATAAAGAGTTCATGGTCTGAGCCACAGTCAGCTCCTGGTCTTGTTTTTGCTGACTGTATAGAGCTTCTCCATCTTTGGTTGCAAAGATTATAATCAATCTGATTTCGGTGTTGACCATCTGGTGATGTCCATGTGTAGAGTGTTTTCTTATGTTGTTGGAAGAGTGTGTTTGCTATGACCAGTGCGTTTTCTTGGCAAAACTCTATTAGTCTTTGCCCTGCTTCATTCCGCATTCCAAGGCCAAATTTGCCTGTTACCCGAGGTGTTTCTTGACTTCCTACTTTTGCATTCCAGTCTCCTATAATGAAAAGGACATCTTTTGGGGGTATTAGTTCTAAAAGGTCTTGTAGGTCTTCATAGAGCCATTCATCTTCAGCTTGTTCAGCGTTACTGGTTGGGGCATAGACTTGGGTTACTGTGATATTGAATGGTTTACCTTGGAAATGAACAGAGATCAATCTGTCGTTTTTGAGACTGCATCCAAGTACTGCATTTCAGATTGTTCTGTTGACCATGATGGCTACTCCATTTCTTCTAAGGGATTCCTGCCCAGAGAAGTAGATATAATGGTCATCTGAGTTAAATTCACCCATTCCAGTCCATTTTAGTTCACTGATTCCTAAAACATCGACATTCCCCCTTACAGTCTCCTGTTTGACCACTTCCAACTTGCCTTGATTCACCGACCTAACATTCCAGAGGTTGCAAGATTACTCTTTACAACATCAGACCTTGCTTCTATCACCTGTTACATCCACAACTGGCTACTGTTTTTGCTTTGGCTCCATCCCTTCATTCTTTCTGGAGTTAGTTCTCCACTGATCTCCAGTAGCATATTGGGCACCTACTGACCTGGGGAGTCCCTCTTTCAGTATTCTATCATTTTGCCTTTTCATACTGTTCATGGATTTCTCAAGGCAAGAATACTGAAGGGGTTTGCCATTCCCATCTCCAGTGGACCACATTCTGTCAGACCTCTGCACCATGACCCACCTGTTGGTTGGACCCACATGGCATGGTTTAGTTTCACTGAGTTAGATAAAGCTGTGGTCCTAGTGTGATCAGATTGACTAGTTTTCTGTGAGTATGGTTTCAATGTGTCTGCCCTCTGATGCCCTCTTGCAACACCTACTGTCTTACTTGGCTTTCTCTTACCTTGGGTATGGGATATCTCTTCTTGGTTGTTCCAGCAAGGCACACCCACTGTTCCTTTCCTTGAACAAGGGGTATCTCCTCACAGCCGCCCCTCCTGACCTTGAACGTGGAGGAGTAGCTCCTCTCGGCCCTCCTGTTCCTTGTCAGCCACCGATCCTTGAACGTTGCATTGCTCCTCATGCAAAATGCCTGGCTGGATGAAGCACAAGTTGGAATCAAGATTGCCATGAGAAATATCAGTAACCTCAGATACACAGATGGCACTACCCTTATTGGAGAAATTAAGAGGAACTAAACAGTCTCTTGATGAAAGTGAGAGGAGAGTGAGGAAAAAGGTGGCTTAAAACTCAACATTCTAAAAACAAAGATTATGGCATCAGCTCCCATAACTTCATGGAAAACAGATGGGGAAACAATGGAAACAGTGACAGACTTTATTTTCTTAGGCTCCAAAATCACTGCTGATAGTGACTGTCATCATGAAATTAAAAGATGCTTGTTCCTTGGGATGAAAGCTATGACAAACTTTGACAGTGAATTAAAAGAAGAGACATTACTTTGCCAATAAATATCCATATAGTCAAAGCTATGATTTTTTTCCAGTTATTGTGTATGGATGTGAGAGTTGGACAGTAAAGAAAGCTGAGCACCAAAAAGCTGATGCTTCTGAACTATGGTGTTGGAGAAGACTCTTGAGAGTCCCTCGGAGACTGCAAGGAGATCAGACAGGTCTATCCCAAAGTAAATCAGTCCTGATTATTCACTGGAAGGACTGATGCTGAAATTGAAACTCTAATACTTTGGCCACCTGATGCAAAGAACTAACTCATTAGAAAAGACCGTGGTGCTGGGAAAGACTGAAGGCAGGAGGAGAGGGGGACAACAGAGAATGAGGTGATTGAATGGCATCACAGACTCAATGCACATGAGTTTGAGCAATCTCTGGGACTTGGTGTGGACAGGGGAGGCCTGATGTGCTGCAGTCCATCGAGTCAGACATGACTGAGCGACTGAACTAATTGTTTTATTAAGTAAATCCTTGTTGCTTATCTATATTATGTACACTCATGAGCATCTTTTAATCCCATACTCCTAATTTATTCCTCATTCACTCCTTACCATTTAGGTAGCCGTAAGTCTGTGAACCTGTTTCTCTTTTGTAGATAAATTCATTTGTATTATTTCTTAGATTCCACATATAAGTGATATCATATGATATTTCTTTTTAATTTTTAATTTATTTTACTTTACAGTACTGTTTTGCCATATATCAACATGAATCCACCACGGGTGTACATGAGTTCCCAATCCTGAAACCCCTCCCGCTTCCCTCCCCATACCATTCCTCTGGATTATCCCAGTGCACCAGCCCCAGGCATCCTGTATCCTGCATCGAACCTAGACTGGCAAGTCATTTTTTTAAAATACTTTATTCTACATTACAACACTGTATTTGTTTTGCCATATATTGACATGAATCAGCCACAGGTGTACACGATCTCCCAATGCTGAAACACCCTCCCACCTCCGACCCCATATCATCTCCCTGGATCATCCTGTGCACCAGCCCCAAGCATCCTGTATCCTCTATTGAACATAGACTGGTGCTTCATTTCTTACATGATAGTATACATGTTTCAATGCCATTCTCCCAAATCATCCCACCCTCCCCCTCTCCCTCAGAGTCCAAAAGTCCGTTCTATACCTCTGTGTCTCTTTTGTTGTCTCACATAGAGGGTCATCATTACTATCTTTCTAAATTCCATATATATGTTTCAGTATACTGTATTGGTGTTTTTCTTTCTGGCTTACTTCATTCTGTATAATCGGCTCCAATTTCATCCATCTCATTAGAACTGAGTCAAATTTATTCTTTTTAAGGGCTGAGTAGTACTCCGTTGTGTATATGTACCACTGCTTTCTTATCCATTCATCTGCTGATAGACATCTAGGTTGTTTCCATGTCCTGGCTATTATAAACAGTGCTGCAATGAACATTTGTTTCCTCGGTGTGTATGCTCAGCAGGGGGATTGCTGGGTCATAAGGCAGTTCTATTTGCAATTTTTTAAGGAATCTCCACACTGTTTTCCATAATGACTGTACTAGTTTGCATTCCCACCAGCAGTGTAAGAGGGTTCCCTTTTCTCCACATCCTCTCCAGCATTTATTGCTTGTAGACTTTTGGATCCCAGCCATTCTGACTGGTGTGAAATGGTACCTCATTGTGGTCTTGATTTGCATTTCTCTGATAATGAGTGATGTTGAGCATCTTTTCATGTGTTTGTTAGCCATCTGTGTGTCTTCTTTGGAAAAATGCCTATTTAGTTCTTTGGCCCATTTTTTGATTGGATCGTTTATTTTTCTGGAGTTGAGCTGCATAAGTTGCTTGTATATCTTTGAGATTAGTTGTTTGTCAGTTGTTTCATTTGCTATTATTTTCTCCCATTCAGAAGGCTGTCTTTTCACCTTGCTTGTAGTTTCCTTTGTTGTGCAGAAGCTTTTAATTTTAATTAGATCCCATTTGTTTATTTTTGCTTTTATTTCCAGTATTCTGGGAGGTGGATCATAGAGGATCCTGCTGTGATTTATGTCGGGGAGTGTTTTGCCTATGTTTTCCTCTAGGAGTTTTATAGTTTCTGGTCTTACATTTAGATCTTTAATCCATTTTGAGTTTATTTTTGTGTATGGTGTTAGAAAGGGGTCTAGTTTCATTCTTTTACAAGTGGTTGACCAGTTTTCCCAGCACCACCTGTTAAAGAGACTGTCTTTAATCCCACTGTATATTCTTGCCTCCTTTGTCGAAGATAAGGTGTCCATAGGTGTGTGGATTTATCTCAGGGCTTTCTATTTTGTTCCGTTGATCTATATTTCTCTCTTTGTACCAGTACCATACTGTCTTAATGACTGTGGCTTTGTAGTAGAGCCTGAAGTCAGGCAAGTTGATTCCTCCAGTTCCATTCTTCTTTCTCAAGATCGCTTTGGCTATTCGAGGTTTTTTGTATTTCCATACAAATCTTGAGATTATTTGATCTAGTTCTGAGAAAAATACTGCTGGTAGCTTGATGGGAATTGCATTGAATCTGTAGATTGCTTTGGGTAGTATACTCATTTTCACTATATTGATTCTTCCGACCCATGAGCATGGTATATTTCTCCATCTATTAGTGTCCTCTTTGATTTCTTTCATCAGTGTTTTATAGTTTTCGATATATAGGTCTTTAGTTTCTTTAGGTAGGTATACTCCTAAGTATTTTATTCTTTTCGTTGCAATGGTGAATGGAATTGTTTCCTTAACTTCTTTTTCTACTTTCTCATTATTAATGTATAGGAATGCAAGGGATTTCTGAGTGTTGATTTTATATCCTGCAACTTTACTATATTCATTGATTAGCTCTAGTAGTTTTCTGGTCGAGTCTTTAGGATTTTCTATGTAGAGGATCATGTCATCTGCAAACAGTGAGAGTTTTATTTCTTCTTTTCCAATTTGGATTCCTTTTATTTCTTTTTCTGCTCTGATTGCTGTGGCCAAAACTTCCAGAACTATATTGAATAGTAGTGGTGAAAGTGGACACCCTTGTCTTCTTCCTGACTTTAGGGGAAAAGCTTTCAGTTTTTCACCATTGAGGATAATGTTAGCTATGGGTTTGTCATATATAGCTTTTATTATGTTGAAGTACATTCCTTCTATTCCTGCTTTCTGGAGAGTTTTTATCATAAATGGATGTTGAATTTTGTCAAAGGCTTTTTCTGCATCTATTGAGATAATCATATGATTTTTATTTTTCAATTTGTTATTTCTTACTCTGACTTATTTAACTTAGTATTACAATCTGTAGGTCTATATATGTTGCTGCAAATGGCATTATTTTATTTTTAGCTTAGTAATGCCTGGAGAATCCCAGGGATGGAGGAACCTGGTGTCGCACAGAGTCAGACATGACTGAAGCAACTTAGCGGCAACAGCAGCAGCAGCAGCAGCAATATTTCATTGTATGTATGTATGTATATATATACATACACACATCTTTAAAAATGTTGAATGGCACTTATGTTGCTTCCATGTCTTAGCTATTGTAAATATTATTTTATATTTTTATTTTTGCTGATCTTTGTTTTCCTTTTATCTATTCAGATTCCATGTTCCTCTGTATGTCATTCATCTGAAGTAACCGTTACAAATTCCCAAATACACATAGCAGCAGAATGCCTGGTTCACCTATCTGAGATCTCTGATTTGAAGAAGACTATTTTTTTAGAGCAGTTTTAGGTTCATATCAAAATTAATAGGAAGATGCAGAGATTTCTCATTTGCCTCCTGCCCCCATACATGCATTGTTGCTGTTGTTTAGTCACTCAGTTATGTCTGACTCTTTGCAACCCCATACAGCATGTCAGGATTCCATGTCCTTCACCATCTCCTGAAGCTTGCTCAAACACATATGCATCATCAGTGATACCGTCCAACCATCTCACCCTCTGTCATCCCTTCTCCTCCTGCCTTCAGTCTTTCCCAGCACCACAGTCTTTTCTAATGGGTCAGTTCTTCACATCAGGTGGCCAAAGCATTGGAGCTTCGATTTCAGCATCAGTCCTTCCAGTGAATAATCAGGACTGATTTACTTTGGGATAGACCTGTCTGATCCCCTTACAGTCTCCAAGGGACTCTCAAGAGTCTTCTCCAACACCATAGTTCAGAAGCATCAGCTTTTTGGTGCTCAGCTTTCTTTATTGTCCAGCACTCACATCCATACATAAAGTGAAGTCTCTCAGTCATGTCTGACTTTTTGCGACCCCATGGACTGTAGCCTACCAGGCTCCTCCCTCCATGGGATTCTCCAGGCAAGAGTACTGAAATGGATTGTCATTTCCTTCTCCAGGGGATCTTCCCAACTCAGGGATCAAACCTGGGTCTCCTTCATTCCAGGCAGACGCTTCCAACCCCTGAGCCACCAGGGAAGCCCATAAATAAGTATATACATAAGTACTGGAAAAAAAAATCATAGCTTTGACTATATGGATATTTATTGGCAAAGTCATGCCTCTTCTTTTTAATTCACTGTCAAAGTTTGTCATAGCTTTCCTTCCAAGGAGCAAGCATCTTTTAATTTCATGATGACAATCACTATCAACAGTGATTTTGGAGCCTAAGAAAATAAAGTCTGTCACTGTTTCCATTGTTTCCCCATCTATTTTCCATGAAGTTATGGAAGCTGATGCCATAATCTTTGTTTTTTGAATGTTGAGTTTTAAGCCACCTTTTCCCTCACTCTCCTCTCACTTTCATCAAGAGGCTGTTTAGTTCCTCTTCACTTTCTACAATAAGGGTAGTGCCATCTGTGTATCTGAGGTTATTGATATTTCTCCAGGCAATCTTGATTCCAGCTTGTGCTTCATCCAGCCTGGCATTTTGCATGATGTATTCTGCATATAAGTTAACTAAGCAGGATGACAATATATAGCCTTGACGTACTCCTTTCCCAATTTGGAACCAGTCTGTTGTCCCATGTCCAGTTCTAGTTGTTGCCTCTTGGCCTGCATACAGATTTCTCAGAAGGCAGGTAAGGTGGTCTGGTATTTCCATCTCCATAAGAATTTCCCACAGTTTTGTTATGATCCACAGGGTCAAAGGCTGTACTATAGTTAATGAAGCAAAAGTAGATTTTTTTTTCTGGAATTCTCTTGCTTTTTCCTTAATCAAATGGATGTTGGCAATTTGATCTCTGGTTTCTCTGTCTTTTCTAAATCCAGCTGAACATCTGGAAGTTCTTGGTCCACATACTACTGAAGCCTTATCTTGGACAATTTTGAACATTACTTTGCTAGCATGTGAGATGAGTTCAGGAGTTTGAACATTCTTTGGCATTGCCTTTCTTTGTGATTGGAAAGAAATCTGACCTTTTCCAGTCCTCTGGACACTGCTAGGTTTGCCAAATGCACTGGCATATTGTGTACAGCACTTTGACAGCATCATCTTTTATGATTCAAAATAGCTCAGCTGGAATTTCATCACCTCCCCTAACTTTGTTCATAGTGATGCTTCCTAAGGCCCACTTGACTTGGTATTGCAGGATGTCTGGCTCTAGGTGAGTGATTACACTCTCAAGGTTACCTGGGTCATTAATATCTTTCTTTGTATGGTTCTTCTGTGTATTCCTGCCAACTCATCTTAATATCTTCTGCTCCTGTTAGGTCCATACCATTTCTGTTCTTTGGTTCCCATTTTTGCATGAAATGTTCCCTTAGTATCTCTGACTTTTTGAAGAGATCTCTAATCTTCCCATTCTATTGTTTTCCTCTATTTCTTTACACTGATTTACTTAGGAAGCTTTCTTAATCTCTCCTGTTATTCTTTCAAACTCTGCATTCAGATGGATATATCTTTCCTTTTCTCCTTTGCTTTTCACTTCTCTTCCTTTCTCAGCTTTTTGTATGGCCTCCTCAGACAATGATTTCCATTTTGCCTTTTGCATTTCTTTTTCTGGGGATGATTTTGATCTCTGCATCCTGTATAATGTTATGAATCTCCATTCAAATATTAAGGCCTCTTGTATACTGTTATGAATAACACAGTAACTATATTCGATATCATGCAAATAACTGACTTACTTTGCTGTACACCTGAAACTAACACAATATTGTAAATCTATACTTTAATAAAATATAAATGTATATAAAATAACAAATAGAGATAAGTAGCTGTGGACAACTATGACTCTGACATTTCTCTTTCACCAACTTTAGCTATCATGCCATTTTGAGCCACTTAAACAACTTTCAGAGCAGATCATTACAAGACTAGACTACAATTCCCAAGTGAGTTAAATGGGACCCCTTCCTGCCAACAGTGCAGCTTTCAGAGTAAATTTAAAGGCTCATGGATCTAAGTTCCCCAGGAAAGAGGTAGCAGAGCTTACCTCACTCATCTCAAGATGCTCTTTCCCTGGCCTAACCTTAGCTGACATTTCCCCCTTTTTGTTCTTTGTATTTCTATATCTGTAGAGAGTATTTGCTGAGAAAATGATTCTGCAGCATAATGTGGTTATGCCATTTATCCTACCAAGGTCTAAGTGACAAGTGTGATAATTAAGAATAGAAGAAATGCCAACAGCAAGAACAGATTGGAATAAAAGACTGATTACTGAGCTAAGCAGGTGGCTCGCTTTTCCAGTGAGTGCCTCCACAGTGTTGGGAGCTTGGTTTTGTAATCGAGTGTTGGCAGGAGAAACTTAAGACAAATAAATGTCTCCTTCAGGGCAGATATACGATCCACATTGCTTATCGTGAGACACTGTCCAGCTGTGCCTGGCATCTATGTGAATGGATGGCTTATGATAGAAGCTTAGCATTTGAGTTAACAGTTTGATGGCTCCAGAAAGCAACATTTACTATGTGACAAGAACTTGCAATAAACCTTAAGGTGCTTTTCTTCAAAGATACTGTAGTTTGGCACCTATGTCAAAATACAAACCAAACAGAAAAATGAGGAAATAGAAATCCAAAGAAAATGACCTCTCAGTGTTCCTAAAAGCATTCAAAGGAAAAGAAAATGCTTGAAAGGATTTTGAAGCTGGCTTTTACTTGGGGAAAAGAAGCATACACTCAACCTGAATATTGAAGTTCCAGGGAAGAAAGGACAAAATTTTAATTTTTCTTCCGATTTTCATCCTCTTAGAGCCTTAGTCTAAATTCAGTGGAGGAAAATTTTACTATCTTTAAAACAGAATCTCCTTCTTCTGTCAAGTTGTAAATTGCTTTGAATAGCTTTTCATGGTTTTAATTTCATTAACATGAAATTGGCTGTTAGTTCTAAAAGGTCTTGTAGGTCTTCATAGAACCATTCATCTTCAGCTTGTTCAGCGTTACTGGTTGGGGCATAGACTTGGGTTACTGTGATATTGAATGGTTTGCCTTGGAAATGAACAGATGTCATTCTGTCGTTTTTGAGATTGCATCCAAGTACTGCATTTCAGATTGTTCTGTTGACCATGATGGCTACTCCATTTCTTTAAGGGATTCCTGCCCGCAGTAGCAGATATAATGGTCATCTGAGTTAAATTTACCCATTCCAGTCCATTTTAGTTCGCTGATTCCTAGAACATCGACGTTCACTCTTGCAATCTCCTGTTTGACCACTTCCAATTTGCCTTGACTCATGGACCTAATATTCCAGGTTCCTATGCAAGATTACTCTTTACAGCATCGGACCTTGCTTCTATCACCAGTCACATCCGCAACTAGGTATTGTTTTTGCTTTGGCTCCATCCCTTCATTCTTTCTGGAGTTATTTCTCCACTGATCTCCAGTAGCGTATCAGGCACCCACAGACCTGGGGAGTTCCTCTTTCAGTATCCTATCATTGTGCCTTTTCATACTGTTCATGGGGTTCTCAGGCAAGAATACTGAAGTGGTTTGTCATTCCCTTCTCCAGGGAACCAAATTCTGTCAGACCTCTGCACCATGACCCACCTGTCTTGGGTGGACCCACATGGCATGGTTTAGTTTCACTGAGTCAGACAAGGCTGTAGTCTAAGAGTGATTAGATTGACTAGTTTTCTGTGAGTATGGTTTCAGTGTGTCTGCCCTCTGATGCCCTCTTGGAACACCTACCATCTAACTCGGGTTTATCTTACCTTGAACGTGGGGTATCTCTTCACGGCTGCTACAGCAAAGCACAGCCACTGCTTCTTACCTTGGAAGAAGGGTATCTGCTCACTGCTGCCCCTCCTGACCTTGGACGTGGAGTAGCTCCTCCTAGGTCCTCCTGTGCCCACACAGCCACCACTCTTTGGAAGTGGGGTTGCTCCTCTCCACCACTGCCCCTGACCTCGGGCATGGGGTAGCTCCGCCCAGCTGCTTCCCCTCACCTTGGGCATGGCATAGCTCCTCCTGGCCACCACCCCTCGGGCATGGGGTCCTCCTGGCTTCTGCCTCTAACGTCGGATGTGGGGTAGCTCCTCTCGGCCATGCTTGGCATCATCGCAGCCGCCCACGATGAAAACTGAGTTGGAAAACTCAGCAGTGGCCACAGGACTGGAAAAGGTCAGTTTTCATTCCAATCCCAAAGAAAGGCAATGCCAAACAATGCTCAAACTACCACACAATTGCAGTCATCTCACACACTAGTAAAGTAATGTGCAAATTTCTCCAAGCCAGGCTTCAGCAATACGTGAACTATGAACTTCCAGATGTTCAAGCTGGTTATACAAAATGCAGAGGAACCAGAGATCAAATTGCCAACATCCACTGGATCATGGAAAAAGCAAGAGAGTTCCAAAAACATGTATTTCTGCTTTCTTGACTATGCCAAAGCCTTTGACTGTGTGGATCACAATAAACCATGGAAAATTCTGAGAGATGAGAATACCAGACCACCTGATCTGCCTCTTGAATAACCTATATGCAGGTCAGGAAGCAACAGTTAGAACTGGACAAAGAATAACAGACTCTTTCCAAATAGGAAAAAGAGTACGTCAAGGCTGTATATTGTCACCTGCTTATTTAACTTCTATGCAGAGTATATCATGAGAAACGCTGGGCTGGAAGAAGCACAAGCTAGAATCAAGATTGCCAGGAGAAATATCAATAAACTCAGATATGCAGATGACACCACCCTCACGGCAGAAAGTGAAGAGGAACTAAAGAACCTCTTGATGAAAGTGAAAGAGGAGAGTGAAAAAGTTGGCTTAAAGCTCAACACTCAGAAAATGAACATCATGGCATCTGGTCCCATCACTTCATGGGAAATAACATTGGCAAACAATGGAAACTGTGTCAGACTTTATTTTGGGAGGCTCCAAAATCATTGCAGGTGGTGATTGCAGCCATGAAATTAAAAGATTCTTACTCCTTGGAAGAATAGTTATGACCAACCTAGATGGCATATTGAAAAGCAAAGACATTACTTTGCCTACAAAAGTTCATCTAGTCAAGGCTATGGTTTTTCCTGTGGTCATGTATGGATGTGAGAGTTGGACTGTGAAGAAGGCTCAGTGCTGAAGAATTGATGCTTTTGAACTGTGGTGTTGGAGAAGACTCTTGAGAGTCCCTTGGACTGCAAGGAGATCCAACCAGTCCATTCTGAAGGAGATCAGCCCTGGGATTTCTTTGGAAGGAATGATGCTAAAGCTGAAACTCCAGTACTTTGGCCACCTCATGTGAAGAGTTGACTCATTGGAAAAGACTCTGATGCTGAGAGGGATTGGGGGCAGTAGGAGAAGGGGAAGACAGAGTCTGAGATGGTTGGATGGCATCACTGACTCGATGGATGTGAGTTTGAGTGAACTCTGGGAGATCATGATGGACAGGGAGACCTGGCGTGCTGCAGTTCATGGGGTCTCAAAGAGTCAGAGATGACTGAGCAACTGAACTGAGATGACTGAACATGAAATTGGTAGTTATTTGTGGCTTATCACACCTGAGATAAGATTTCTGGAGATACAAGATAATTTAGATGTAAATTAATTTCTCCTGAAATAATAGTTTGCTCCTTAGTCACAGGGAGATTTATCTTGGCTCTTTCTAGGTCTTGCCAATAAAATGAAAGTCCCAAAGAGGCTTTCTCCATTCAAATTTTAATGAATCTTGAGCTAGAAAATAGATACAACTCATAGTAAAAAGAGCTTCAACCCATATGGATTAATTTACTTATAAATCACAAGCAGACTGTGTGAAACTCTAATCACTTAGAAAATATATATATGTCTTACACTTTGAAGCTGGACTTAGCATTGTCCCCAGAGAGGAGGGTTGAAGACCCTGGGCCTTTGGTACACATGCTGTACATCATGTGTTTTGTTTTAAAACTGTGATTAGTATAAGTTAAACATGGAATAATCAACTAACCATGAGATTTTGTTCCTGCATAGCAGGAATAATCCTATTATAAAATCATCTGATACCATGGACAAGAGCTGGGTAGCTACAGTGTCACTCAGGGCACTGTAGTCCTTTCTGCTCTTCAAAGATAGCTTCCCCACAATAGAACTTGTTAATAGAAAGCTGAAATCTAAGCATGCCATTAAACAACACAGAATGGTAGCAACTTACTTATAATTACCTAGGTATAAAATCACTTAAGGCTGAAAAGAAAATGTCCCCAAAGTCAGTTTCTCTGAGCAAATATTACATTTATCTTTGCCCATTGTTTTCTTTTGGGGATCAGAAAGGATAGAAGAAGATTTACTTCATTACTCAGGATATTGTTCTTAGATCTGTGCCTGTCCATTTAGCAAAGCTTTGGCCAAATCTTTATTTGCTATCACAACTCCACAATATCTGAAGCATTGTCAAATTAGCAAAACAGTTTTAAATGGGAAAAGAGGATAGACTTGCAATTTAATGGTAGCTAACACTTATTGAAAGCATACAATATGCCAGGTGCTATGCTAAAGTGAAGTGAAGTGAACTGAAAGTCACTCAGTTGTCAGACTCTTTTTGACCCCATGGAATATACAGTGCATGGAATTCTCCAGGCCAGCATACTGGAATGGGTAGCCTATCACTTCTCTAGAGGATCTTCCCAACCCAGGGATCGGATCCAGTTGAGTCTTTACCAGCTGAGTCACAAGAGAAGCCTAAGAATACAGGAATGGGTAGCCTGTTCCTTCTCTAGCAGATTTTTCCAACCCAGGACTCGAACCAGGGTCTCCTGCATTCCAGGCTGATTCTTTACCAGCTGAGTTATCAGAGAAGCTCTGATGATTATGGGTAAGGAATCCCATACCATTTGAACTATTTTCTTTAAATGAAAATAGAAACCAGAGAAGACAGTAAGAAATAACACAGTAAGAGATAACTGTGTCAAATAACACAGTAAGAGGCAGGGCTGGAATCCAGGTAGCCTATCTGTTAATGCCCTTGAGTACAATGCATGCCTCTTCTACAAGTTGATCGAATTCAGCTCATATAAATCAAAATTATTTCCCGATTTGACTTCATTAGACCTCATTAAATAAATGTATTACTTTATATAAATATATATGCCAATAGATATAAATTACTAAATTAAATAATGGTAATTTGCAAAACTTTAAAAAAAAATCTCCACTTGACAAGTTAATCCTAAAACTTTGGGCTCTTAACTTGAAGTCCAGGTCTATCTGTGTTTCTGCAAATGGCCTTATTTCATTCTTTATAATAGCTGAGTAATATTCCATTGACCATATGTACCACATCTTCAGCACAGAGAACTCTACTCTATATTATGTAATAACCTAAATGGGAAAAGAATTTGAAAAAGAATAGATACGTGTACATGTATAAATGAATCACTTTACTATACACCTGAAACTAATGTAATATTGTGTTAAAAATATAAAATAAAAAATTAAATTAAATATAAAATAAAAAAGTTGGGAAAAGACTTTGAGGTCCAGAAATGGTATTTAGAAGTAAGAGTTTTGTGAATTTCAAAATTTACATGCCAAGTTATGGACCCATGCCTTTTCCATGTTCTAAGAGGCTTAGAATTCCACAATAAATAGCTTCTGGCCAAGTCATCTGGGAAATTCAGAAAAGGGAGAAGAAGGGTAAGAACTGTGAAAGACAGAGGGTCTTAGAAGCTACACTGAGTGACCTCCATGAGGAGGTCAAACAACAGCTGACCACAACATCCTTGCAGAAGATGTGGAGATCTTACAATAGCTCACATTTTATGAGTGTTACCAAGTTCCAGCCACCAAGAATTTCACATTTTTCATTATTATTCACCCAAGGGGATAGATGCCAAAGCCTTCACCTTGCATCTACTTTGTAATACCACCTCATAGTCACAAGGAGTTGACTGTGGATGGTGTGGAAGGGATGGGGGACTGATTCATTAGCTGGTGATTAGCACACAGTTACCAACGTCAGTATCATTTGGCCTGATCATGACTTTTCCCTTTCCAGGCAGAGAGACGTGTGTTGTTGCCAGCATATGTTTGTGGGACTTACCTGCCAAATGCCAGGTAAGGGGCTGGCTGGGCCTATAGGAGGACTAGAACTTCCCAGGGGAGCATGACATCACAGTGATAAATGGGATCTGTTAAGGAAAACATGTGAATGGATAGGTGGAAATAGGTCAGTTAGAGGATTTAACTTCAGTGAAAACTAAAGGTGAAACAAGTCCATTCCAAAGAAACACTGTGGATTTAAACATGAAAATGTAGGGAGATCCTGATAAATGAGACTGATTGAAAATTTAAAAGCAGATAGAATCAAATGGTGCTGAGAATGGAGTGAAGCTGGGACAGGAGATGGGGGAATGTGGAAGTTCAGAGCAAAGTGATGGAGGTGTTCTTCCCCGGACACTTGGAAACTTTCTTGTGGCATATTAAGCACATTTGCTTCCACCAATGGGCAGTTCTTGCCACTTATAAAGTGACAATGTAAGAGGCCAAGAAACTTTCTATCTGACTGCAGGGGATTCACCATCAACAGAAACCCTCTTGCATTTGAACTGTTGCCCTGATTCCTGCAGGTAGCTGGGAGCTGTGGCTGCCTCTTGTGAGTCACTGTGTCGCATAAACATCATATGATTGTGATGCTGAGACTTGAGCTGAGATCTGTCTCCAAAATTCACGTTCTGCCCAGGACACAGCACTTCAAAAGAGGCCCAGATGCTATTCAATGTCAGAACAGTAAATGGAAATATGCAGTGCTGTTTTCACCAAAATAGAATCATTATTGGCTTATATTGATTAGTCATTCAGAATCTAAGCAATACCTCTTCAAAGCCCTGGGAGCTTATCAGAAGGAAGTTTAGGCTAAGCTTAACAATACCTCTTTGTGATTGTTTCTTGACTATTTTCTAGAAATTTTGTTAACTGCTTTCTTCTTGTTTTTGTCATCAGTTGTATTATTAAATATGACATCTTTTTACATAGGGACTTTTTGGTACTATGGATTTTTGATTATACAATTAACACATTGAAAATCCTAAAGTAGCTATTAGTAAGCCTTGGGATTTTTTTTTCCTGACCAATTTTAAAGATGTAACAGCTTTGCAATATAGGTAGAGATTTACACAAAAGATGATACACATGCCTAGTCTGTCACTTACACTTCCTTTATTTTCTTCATTTAAAAATATATAGAAAAAAAACACATTTACTAACATATCTAGAAATATTATATAATGGAGAAACAAACAAACAAAAAAAAAAAACATAAAGCAGAGACATTACTTTGCTGACTAAGGTCCATCTAGTCAAGGCTATGCTTTTTCCAGTAGTCATGTCTGGATGTGAGAGTTGGACTGTGAAGAAAGCTGAGCACCGAAGAAGTGATGCTTTTGAACTGTGGTGTTGGAGAAGACTCTTGAGAGTCCCTTGGACTGCAAGGAGATCCAGCCAGTCCATTCTGAAGGAGATCAGCCCTGGGATTTCTTTGGAAGGAATGATGCTAAAGCTGAAACTCCAGTACTGTGGCCACCTCATAAGAAGAGTTGACTCACTGGAAAAGACTTTGATGCTGGGAGGGATTGGAGGCAGAAGGAGAAGCGGATGATAGAGGCTGAGATAGCAGGATGGCATCACTGACTCGATGGACCTGAGTCCAAGTGAACTCCAGGAGTTAGTGATGGACAGGGAGGCCTGGTGTGCTGCGATTCATGGGGTTGCAAAGAGTCGGACATGACTGAGCAACTGAACTGAACCCCATCTCACTCCCTATTCTGATCATCTTTAGAAAACTATTATGGTAACTTCTCTCTTTTTCCTCCTATCTATTTTTTTCCAATTTGATTCTAATAACATTAGGTAATTTTCTATTTTGCTTTTATCTGATAATATTATAGTCCAAGTATATTTACATTACTATATAATCTGCTAAGTCATTATTTAAAAACTATAAAATACCGAATCAAGTGAATATATAATAATTACTTACTGAATCTTCTAACTGATATTAGGCTATATCTATTTTTATATATTATAAATAGTGCTATGAATCTCTTTATACAGATTACTTTTTCTTATTTTAATTTAATTTCTTTAAGTATGATCCTAGAAATTGAAATACAGGGTTAAAAGGCAAAAACCATTTTTATATCTCTTGATATTATAGGGATATGTTAAGTCGCTTCAGTAGTGTCTGACTCTGTGTGACCCCATAGATGACAGCCCACCAGACTCCCCTGAACCTGAGATTCTCCAGGCAAGACCACTGGAGTGGGTTGTCATTTCCTTCTCCAATGCATGAAAGTGAAAAGTGAAAGTGAAGTCGTTCAGTCCTGTCTGACTCCTAGTGACCCCATGGACTGCAGCCCACCAGGCCCCCTCCGTCTGTGGGATTTTCCAGGCAAGAGTACTAGAGTGGGTTACCATTACCTTCTCTGATAGGGAGATACTGGATGCTATTTTTAAAAAAAAAAAAAACTTAAAGGGTGAATAAAAGTTCACAAGAACTAGAATAAATTGTCTGGAAGCGTGATATAACAGAGAGAAGAAATGCACTTGATAATAGAAATACAGGATGTTCACTGCTGTGTTGTGCATAAAAGCTGAATTATACTAAACTGTCTTCTGCAATATGTTAAAGTTATAAATACTGCAAAAGGATTAGTCTTACATAAGAATCCTAACAGATACACAATACTAAATTGCTTTCCTAAAGTGTTCTACCAATTTATAATACTCCAGAAATGAATGATGATGATACTCTTTCAGCACCTTCACAAGAATTACATAATATCAGTTTTTAAACCTTTGATAATTTAAGGAGAAATCTTTCATTCTCATTTGCATGATTTTATACATCCACTGAACATTAAACTATCCATGGGCTGTGGAATACATGTTTATTGGCATTCTACCATGGGTTTTTTGCTAGGTGTATTCCCCTTAGAATCTACTTCTGCCTAGACTCCCCGCAGATTAAAAAGAACCCATATTTCTACCCTGAAGGGTTTTACTCTTGTCCATGATGGTGTCTACATTTCATTTACATTGTCACCTCCTCACAGCATGGCTCTTCTCTCTGATGTTTTATGTTTTCAAACTGCTGTGTAACACTTGTGATGCTCTGTAAATAATAAATAATAAAAGTCCTGTAGTCTGCTGCCACCAGCTTTGATCAAGGGAAGCTTTCAACTGATTTCACATGAGTAGATCTAAAGCAGAAAAGGTGCCTTCTTGATGGTGTGGCTGTTTATCAGCAGCGATCAACCATGTTGCTGGCAGGGAGGTTTCAGAAATATGCTTCACACCAGCTCCCAGAGAAACTCTGTTTCCTGGCGGATGGTCAGGGCAGAGCTCTGCACATCCTGGACAGCTGCTGTGAGATCACAAATTATGGTTATAGGGTGAGATGAGTCAGTACCTCTTAGTCTTTCATCTTCATCTGGAGACCCCATAAGTGTGGATCAGCTACTGTGAGAGGAGAGGGAGCTGCAAATTTTTTGTTTAGATTTCAACTTGTCCATGATAGGTTTTGAGTAAGAAGCTGCAACTTCACCTTGAGGAAATTATTTAATTCATCTATTTTTCAAATAGACCAAAAAGCACAAACCTTAATTCATTCTCTTCACCATTAAAAAAAAAAAATTCAGTTCAATGTCATGGCCAATTGTTAGTAGGATCAGGAAAAAAGAGGACAGAGTATAGAAAGGAAAAGAAGGCACAGTGTGGAGGCAACAGAAAAGGAGACAGAAAAGTAAGGGAAGAATATGGTATAAAAAACAGAAAACAAGAGAATATTATTGAAGAGACCCTGGGAAGAAAATGGGAATCAGCAAAGGATCTAGCAATGGGAAAAAAAACTCCAGAATTTGGAGGTGTACATGTTACCATGCCTGTCTAGCTATAGTGGTAACAATTTCATCTGCTACCTTTCAAAATATTTGTGCTTTTAAAACATGTTTTGGGGCTTTTCATACTGTGTTATTATAGGACATTTAAAATTTAAATAAAGAGAATAATATGATGAAATTCATGAAGCAATACTCCACCCACAAAATTACCAATATATGGCACAGACTGGGCTGATCTTTTTCCACCCTCATTACTCCATTCTTGCAGTACTTTTGTGCAAACACTGGACATCATACCATTTCAAATATTTCAGTAGGAATTTCTAAAACATAATGTATTTTAAAATAAGTAACCAAATTCTATTATCACATCTAAAATGTAAGACTAATTTCTAATAATACCAAAGAATCAGTGCCCAATACTTCTATCATCTCATAAATGTCAATGCTTACGTTTTTAACCCTTCATGGATCCCAGCTATGTTGTGGTGAAGTGGCTTGCATAACTCAGTGAAGCTATGAGCCATGCTGTGCAGGGCCACCCAAGACAGATAGATCATAGGGACCAATTCTGACAAAATGTAGTACACAGGAGGAGGGAAAGGCAAACCACTCCAGTATCATTTCCATGAGAACCCCAGGAACAGTAGGAAAAGGTTCAGTTCAGTCACTCAGTTGTGTCTGACTCTCTGCAACCCCATGAACTATAGAACGCCAGGCCTCCCTGTCCATCACCAACTCCCAGAGTTTACTCAGACTCATGTCCATATTGTTGGTGAAAGGTATAATACTGAAATATGAGCCCTCACTTCTGAAGGTTTCCAAAATGCTCCTGGTGAAGAATAAAGGGCAATTACTAATAGCTCCAGAAAGAAAGAAGCAGCTGGGCCAAAGTGGAAATGACAGTTGTGGATGTGTCTGCTACGGAAAGTGAAGTCCAGTGCTGTGAAGAATAATATTGCATAGGAACTTGGAATGTTAGGTCCAATAAACAAGGTAAATTGGGCATAGTTAAGCAGGAGATGGCAAGCATGAACATCAACATCATAGGAATCAGTGAATTAAAATGGATGGAAAGGGTAAATTTAATTCAGAGGACCATTATATCTACTAAGGTAGACAAGAATTGCTTACAAAAAGTGGAGTAGTCCTCATAGTCAATAAAAGAATCTGAAATGCAGTATTTGGGTGCAATCTTAAAAATGACAGAATTATCTTGTTTTTTGTTTGTTTGTTTTTTCCCAAGGTAAGCCATTCACTATCACAGTAATTCAAGACTATGCCCCTACCACAGATGCTGAGAAGCTGAAATTGACAGGTTCATTGAGGACCTACAAGACCTCCTAGAATTAACATACACACACACAAAAAGTCCTTTTCATCAGAGGGGATTGGAATGCAAAAATAGAAAGTCAAGAGATACCTGGAGTAACACGCAAGTTTCACCTTTGAGTACAAAATGAAACAGGGCAAAGGCTAACAGAGTTTTGCCAAGAGAGTGCACTGGTCATAGCAAACGCCCTCTTCCAGCAACACAAGGGACAACTGTACACATGGACATCACCAAATGGTCAATATAGAAATCAGATTGATTATATTTGCAGCTAAAGATGGAAACAGTTAGCAAAACAGTTAGCAAAAACAAGACCAGGATCAGACTGTGGCTCAGATCGTCAGCTCTTTACTGAAAAATTGAGGCTGAAATCAAAGAAAGTAGGGAAAACCGCTAGGCCATTCAGATAGGACCTAAATCAAACCCCTTATGAATATACAGTGAGGGGTTAAACAGATTTAAGGGATTAGATCTGATAGAGTACCTGAAGAAATATGGACAAAGGTTCATAGCATTGTGCAAGAGGCAGTGACTAAACCATCCCAAAGAAAAAGAAATGCAAGAAGGCAAAATGGTTATCTGAGGAGGTCTTACAAATAGCTGAGGAAAGAAGAAAAGCAAAAAGCAAGGGAGAAAGAGAAATATATACCCAGCTGAATGCAGAGTTCTAGAGAATCGCAAGGAGAGATAAGTAGGACTTCTTAAATGAACAATGCAAAGAAGTAGAGGAAAGCAATAGAATAGAAAACTCTAGAGATCTCATCACAAGAGTTGGAGCTATCAAAAGAACATTTCATGCAAGGATGGGCACAATAAAGGACAGAAACAGTAAGGACATAACAGAAGCAGAAGAGATTAAGAAAAGGTGGCAAGAATACACAGAAGGACTATCCAAAAAGTTCTTAGTGACCTGGATAACCACAGTGGTGTGGCCACTCATCTAGAGCAAGACATCCTGGAATGTCAAGTCAAGTGGGCCTTAGGAAGCATTACTAGAAACAAAGCTAGTGGAGGTGATGGAATTCATTTACATTCTTAAAAGATGATTCTGTTCAAGTGTTGAAGTCAATAAGTCAGCAAACTTGGAAAACTAAGTTGTGGCCACAGGTTTGGAAAAAGTCAGTTTTCATTCCAATTCCAAAGAAAGGCAATGCCAAAGAATGTTGAAACTACCATACAGTTGTGCTCATTTTGCATGCTAGTGAAGTTATGCTCAAAATCCTTCAAGCTAGCCTTCAGAGTACGCGAACTAAGAATTTCCAGATGTACAAACTGGATTTAGAAAAGGCAGAGGAATCAGAGATTAAATTGCCAAAATCCAATTGGATCATAGGGAAAACAAGATAATTCTAGAAAAACATTTTCTTCTGCTTCATTGACTACACCAAAGTGCTTGACTGTGTGGATCACAGCAAAATGTGCAAAATTCTTAGAGAAGGGAATACCAACCACCTTACCTGTCTCCTAAGAAACCTGTATGCAGGTCAACAAGCAACAGTTAGAACCTTACATGCAATAACTGACTGGTTTAAGACTGGGAAAGGAGAAAGACAAGGCTGTACATTCTTACCTTCTTTATTTAATTTATATACAGAATCAGTTAGTTCAGTGGCTCAGTCTTGTCCAACTCTGTGACTCCATGGACTGCAGCACACCAGGCTTCCCTGTCCATCACCAACTCCTGGAGCCTGCCCAAACTCATGTCCAATGAGTCGGTGATGCCATCTAACCATCTCATCCTCTATCATTCCCTTCCCCTTCAATCTTTCCCAGCCTCAGGGTCTTTTCCATGAGTCAGTTCTTTGCATCAGGTGGCCAAACTATTGGAGCTTCAGCATTAGTCCTTCTGATGAATATTCAGCTCTGATTTCATTTAGGATTGACTGCTTGGATATCCTTGCTGTCCAAGGGACTCTCTCCACACCACAGTCTTCTCCAACACCACAGTTCAAAAGCTTCAATTCTTCAGCACTCAGCTTTCTCTATGGTTCAACTCTTACATAAATACATGACTACAAGAAAAACTGGAGAAGGCTATGGCACCCCACTCCAGTACTCTTGCATGGAAAATCCTATGGACGGAAGAGCCTAGCAGGCTGCAGTCCATGAGGTCGCTAAGAGTCGGACACAATTGAGCGACTTCTTTCACTTTTCACTTTCATGCATTGGAGAAGGAAATGACAACCCACTCCAATGTTCTTGCCTGGAGAATCCCGGGGATGGTGGAGCCTGGTGGGCTCCCATCTCTGGGGGTCGCACAGGGTCAGACACGACTGAAGTGACTTAGCAGCAGCACAAGAAAAACCATAGCTTTCACTAGATGGATCTTTGTCAGCAAAGAAATGTCTCTGCTTTTAATATGCTGTCTAGATTAGTTATAGCTTTTCCTTCAAAGAGCAAGTGCCTTTTAATTTAATGGCTGCAGTCACCATCTGCAGTGATTTTGGAGTCCAAGAAAAGAAAGTCTGTTACTGTTTCCATTGCTTCCCATCTATTTGCCATGAAGTGATGGGAATGGATGTTATGATCTTAGATTTTTATATACAGTGTACTTCATGTGAAATGGTGGCCCAGATTAATCACAGGCTGGAATCAAGATTGTTGGGAGAAATATCAACTTCAAATATGCAGGTAATATCACTCTAATGGTAGAAAGGGAAGAGAATCTGAAGAGCCTCTTGATGACTTTGAAAGAGGAGGGTGACAAAATTGACTTAAAACTAAACATTCAAAAAACTAATATCATAGCATCCAATCTCATCTCGTCATGACAAATATAAGGGCAAAAAGTGGAAACAGTGACAGATTTTATTTTCTTGGGCTCCAAAATCAATGCAGCCCACCAGGTTCCTCTGCTTATGGGGTTCTCCAGGCAAGAATACTGGAGTGGGTTGCCATTTCCTTCTCCAAGGGATTTTCCCAACCCAGGGATTGAACCTAGGTCTTCCACATGACTAATACCAAATCATTGCAGACAGTGACTTCAACTATGAAATTCAAAGACACTCCTTGGAAGGAAAGCTATGACAAACCTAGATACTGTATTAAAAAGCAGAGACATTACTTTGCCAACGAAAGTCCACCTAGTCAAAGCTATGGTTTTTCCTGTAGTCATGTATGGATGGAAGAGTTGGACCACAAAGAAGGCTGAGCACCAAAGAATTGATGCTTTTGAATTGTGGTGTTAGAGAAAACTCTTGAGAGTGCCTTGGACTGTCAGGAGATCAGTCAGTCAATCGTCAGTCAATCCTAATGGAAATCAACTCTGACTATTCATTGGAAGGGATGGTGCTAAAGCTGAAACTCCAATAGTTTGGCCACCTGATGCAAAGAGCCAATTCACTGGAAAAGACCCTGTTGCTGGGAAAGATTGAAGGCAAAAGGAGAAGAATGCAGCAGAGGATGAGATAATTAGATAGCATCACTGACTCAAAAGACATGTATTTGAGGAAACTCAGGCAGAGAGTGAAGGACAGGAAGCCTGGCATTCTGCAATCCATGGGAAAATAAAAAGTTGAAAACGACTAAGTTACTGAACAACAACAAATATATTGTATGTTTTTATTCAGTTTGTTTCAGTTTAGTTCAATCACTCAGTTGTGTTCAATTCTTTGCAACCCCATGGACTGCAGAACGCCCAGCCTCTCTGTCCATCACCAACTCCTAGAGTTTACTCAAACTCATGTCCATTGAGTCAGTGATGTCATCTCATCCTCTGTTATCCCCTTCTCCCCACACTTTTAATGTTTCTCAGCATCAGGATCTTTTCAAATGAGTCAGTTCTTTGCACAGGTGGCCAAAGCATGGGAGTTTCAGCTTCAGCATTAGACCTTCCAATGAACACTCAGGACTGATCTCCTTTAGAATGTACTGGTTGGATCTTGCAGTCCAAGGGACTCTCAAGAGCTTTCTTGAACACCACAGTTCAAAAGCAACAATTCTTCGGTGCTCAGCCTTCTGTATAGTCCAACTTTCACATCCATATATGACTACTGGAAAAACCATAGCCTTGACTAGATGGACCTTTGTTGGCAAAATAATGTCTCTGCTTTTTAATATGCTGTCTAGGTTAATCAGCAACTTTCCTTCCAAGGAGTAAGTGTCTTTTAACTTCATGGCTGCAGTCACCATCTGCAGTGATTTTGGAGCCCAAAAAAATTAAATCTGCCACTGTTTCCACTATTTCCCCATCTATTTGCCATGAAGTGATGGGACCAACAGAGAAGGCGATGGCACCCCACTCCAGTACTCTTGCCTAGAAAAATCCCATGGACAGAGGAGCCTGGTGGGCTGCCGTCTGTGGGGTTGCACAGAGTCAGACACAACTGAAGCGACTTAGCAGCAGCAGTAGCAGATGGGACCAGATGTCATGATCTTAGTTTTCTAAATGTTGAGCTTTAAGCCAACTTTTTCGCTCTCCTCTTTCACTTTCATCAAGAGGCTCTTTAGTTCTTCATTTTCTGCCATAAGGGTGGTGTCATCTGCATATCTGAGGTTATTGATATTTCTCCCAGCAATCTTGATTCCAGTTTGTGCTTCATCCAGCCCAAAGTTTCTCATGATGTACTCTGCATATAAGTTAAGTGAGCAGGGTGACAATATGCAGCCTTGACATACTTCTTTTCCTATTTGGAACCAGTCTGTTGTTCCATGTCCAGTTCTAACTGTTGCTCCTGACCTGCATACAGATTTCTCAAGAGGTCAAGTGATCTGCTAGTCCCATCTCTTTCAGAATTTCCCACAGTTTATTGTGATCCACACAGTCAACGGCTTTGCCATAGTCAATAAGGCAGAAGTAGATATTTTTCTGGAATTCTCTTGCTTTTCCATGATCCAGCAGATGTTGGCAATTTGATTTCTGGTTCCTCTGCCTTTTCTAAAGCCAGCTTGAACATCAGGAAGTTCACGGTTCACGTATTGCTGAAGCCTGGCCTGAAGAATTTTGAGCATTACTTTACTAGCATGTGTAATGAGTGCAATTGTGCAGTAGTTTGAGCATTCTTTGGCATTGCCTTTCTTTGGGATTGGAATGAAAACTGACCTTTTCCAGTCCTGTGGCCACTGCTGAGTTTTCCAAATTTGCTGGCATATTAGTGTGGCACTTTCACAGCATCATCTTTTAGGATTTAAAATAGCTCATCTGGAATTCCATCACCTCAGCTAGCTTTGTTCATAGTGATGCTTCCTAAGGCCCACTTGACTTCCATTTCTTGAATATCTATCCAAATAAAACTGTTTGAGGTTGGTGAATTGTGTTTTAAGTAGCCTATGTATTCTCCAAGGAAACTAAAGAGCTAGAATAAAGAAAGTAAAGAGCTATTTTCCTTTGTTTTCCAATTTATTGCTCAAGAAATCACTCATTTTTGTGTAGATTTCCCCACATTTCACACATTCATTCCCATAATGTGCTTTAATATACTTCCCTTTCCTTTGTATTTCTTAAGTTTATAATTGGATATAGAGTTTTGATCCACTTCAGATTTTATTTTTAGCATGGCTATTTCATACATTGTGCATTTTTCTCCCAACTGAAAACATTTGTTTCATAGTATCTATTTAGAGGTCATTAGCAGACATTAATGATCATTGCCTATTCATTAACAAGAGATCACAGAAGTTAATAAAATTCCATGATCTTTCTTTTTTAATGAGCTGTAAACTTCTACAAAGCAAAACTATTTCATCAACTTTTCATTCATGCAGTGAATTAGTTCTAATGGAAGTGGTAGGATAAATGTTTTACTCTTTATCTAATTTGCCAGTTATCTAAATAATGATTTGGTTCACTACCATCTCCTAACAGTGATCAATGAGAGTGTTTTTTTTTTTTATATCTTTGTTAACGCATTGATTTAATTATAATTGATAGGCACCAATACTTTATAGTTCTCATCTTTGTTGGAGAAGGAAATAGCAATCCACTCCAGTATTCTTGCCTGGAGAATCCCATGGACAGAGAAGCCTAGTAGGTTACAGTCCACGGGCTCGCAGTGTTGGACACGACTGAGTGACTTCACCTCACCTCACCTCACCTCTCATCTTTGTTGATGTTCACATCATCCCAATGTTTAGCCAGTAGGAGTCTTAAGTTTCCTCCTCAGTCCTTTTGATGTGACTTTGTAGTCTTTGATAGTTTTCTTGATCTATTTATTAAAAAATGCTCCAAGTTCATATGGTGCATTTTCTGCCCCTAATGTGGAATCAGTCAGTTCTCCAAGAAGGCCTGGTTTCTTGTAGTGGAAATCATAAATACCACAGTCTAGGAGTCAGGAATATTATATCACTACTGAGTAGTCACTGTAGCTTTTTCAGTAAAGAGTAAAAAATTATACATATGTGCAGGTTAGAATAAATCTTGGATTTAACCTTATATTTCTGATTAAATTTATGATCAATTTCTTATACTTTGCACTTATATCTCCTTCTTCCACACAAAGAATTTCAATTCTTAAAAACACTGGGAATGAGAAAAATAGAATAGTATGTAAGTAGTCATTTGTTTTATCCTACATTGCCCAGACACCAGTTTCACAATAGCAATACCAACACTGTAAACACTTCAGCTGTTTTCTCAGAAAATACTGTCCTTAGGTTATATCCCACTAGGAAATACATGCAAATAACTGCTTCAAGGTCACTTGGAATAGTTCTCTGTGTGGTTACACCATCAGCTGAGTACATATTTACTTTAAATCTTTAAAGATTGGTTTTTAATTTAATCTTATTTCATAATTATGCAAAATCTACTAGTGGTTCCAAAGTTCAGTCTTTAATACAAACATTCACAGGAGTCTATCTTTTTTTTCCCCTGTCCCTTCTACTCTATTTCCTTTCCCTCTACAGGCAACCTCCTTTTAATAACTTATCTTTTCCTTTTATTTTTTAAAAAGCAAACACATTCATATTCCTTCATCAGATTAAGTATTCTATGTAAGAATTTCCTATTTTTTTTTTTTCCTTTTCTCCATACAACTATGTATTCTGGAACATATTTCACAGCAGTATATGGGCTTTTCTAATTCCTTCACAGGTGCTAGAAATTCATTAGGTGGATGCACCATAGTTATTTGTCCAGTTCTCCTCTGATAAATATTTATGAGGTCTCTGATCCATAGTGTCACAAGGAGTCAGGCACAACTGAAGCAACTTAGCAAACATGCATGCATGGTCTTTCCTTATTACTAACCATTCTACAATAACTAGTCTTGGCATATATCTTTTCATAGATTTGCCAGTATATCTTTGTAATGAAATTCTAGAAGTTTGGTTTCTGGCCAAAAGGGAAAGTTCGTTTTCCTTGGTACTGAGAAATTCTCTTACATAGGGTTTGTGTCATCTTCAGTTTCTACTATAATATATGAAATTATTTTCTCACAACCTTGCCAAAAGATTATGTTGTCTAACCCTTCCATATTTATCAATCTAATAGGTGATAAATGACATCGCAGTACAGTTTTAATTTGTATTTTATAATGGACGAGGTTGAACTTGTGATGGGTGAAGCTGATCATCTTTCATCTCGTCATGAGAAATCTGCATATCTTTTTCATTAAACTCTGTTTCTCTAAGTTTCTATAGAGTTGTCATCCTGTCTTTATTTTTAGAAACATTTTTATATTAAAATTTAATCCTTTGTTTTTGATATAAAATTGCAAATATTTCCCATGATTTGTTGTCTTTTTCTTTCATTGACTTTTTTTTTTCC
The DNA here is from genome assembly GCA_917880005.1 of Nanger dama. Lineage (NCBI taxonomy): Eukaryota > Metazoa > Chordata > Mammalia > Artiodactyla > Bovidae > Nanger > Nanger dama. The sequence continues at coordinate 19,862,530 of CAKJTW010000014.1, forward strand.
TCATGCTAATTCTTTATGTAATTAAATTTATCTCTCTCTTCTAGTACTGTTACTGGATTTTTGACTTGTGGCATAAATATTTTCCCTATTTCTGGGTTATAAAGGAGTTCATTTATATTCACTCCTATTCTAGCATGGATTCTATTTTCTTAACTCAAATTTTAGGTCCTTCTGCAATTTTTCCTTTTTGAAAATATGAGAGATGAGCCCAAATTTACTTTTTTCCATCCTTAATGTCATCTAAGTCATATCTTTATGTATGGAGTGCCATAAACCAGATTTCATTCACTGCATGAGGTTAACAGTCCTTATTAAGCACCTAGTTGTATATGGCACTGTGTCAGCTATTTATATATGTCCAATTATTTCAGCATTTTAATAACATAGTCTATTTTGTACTCTTTTTCTTAAGTATATTTTTGGTATTTAAGAGTATTTGCATTTTTGTTCCAATGGTTATTTTTATACTAATGTTTTTACTCACCATCTTAAACCTTCTTTTATTGATTAGTGTCTAGTGATTGCCCCCTACAAATATCTTGAAATTGAGTTACAACTCTTCTTTTCCTTCCCTTTTTTTCTTCCCAGTATCTGATTTGAAGTAATATCCTTTTACTCTTAAATTAACAACTATAAAACAATCAGCAACCTCAAATTCTCTCTTCATCCTCCTTACCTCCTTTGTTTTTGATACTTGTTCTTTACCTATGTTATTTCTTCTAGTCCCTCTGTCTATTTTTATGCGTGAATTTAGAGAAATTCAAAAGCGATATTGTTCCTACTACCATCTTCCTGGGATTCTTCTCTGCTTACTCTTTTTTGACTAATTAGTAGATCTCAAAGGATTAAGTTTTGAAAATTTATGACACTCTTCTGGTTATCACAGTTACTAAGAAGTCATAAAGAAACTGAGGTTAGAGGTACTAGACAGTCTACAAGGTACAGAACAGTCATATGCAACAAGAAATTATTTCGTTTTCCATATTTGTCCCATGTCCATGACTTTTGAATATCCTTTTGCAGTAATATAAACAAAGAAAACCACTGATAATTCTCCAAGCTTAGAGTCTAACTTTGTATTATGTGTAAGTTCAAGGTATTTTTTGCACAGTTTCATTTCAATATATGCTGTATTTTCTGGAATGCACTATCATGTAATTTGAAAGAAGACTATACTTTACTTTGTTTGGACCTGTACCAAGAGTTTTTCATCACTTGAGAAGATTGTCACTGACAACATCACTCACAGTATCTGAATAACCAATGTGACAAAGTGGTGTCAAAAACATTTGTAGCTATTGCATTCACAGCCTTCTTCATGCAAATACACCTGACCACCTCATTTTGTTTTCTAGTATAGTCGTTTCCCCACATTTACATATTTGAATCTCTATTATTTTATAATAAATTCTTATTTTTCCTCTTAGTTTCTGTTTAATTAGAGAATATTATTAATTTTTTTAATGATGGGTGAAATTCCATTTCAGGAAATATTACAAAATATGTGTTTCAAGTAGTAACTCTTGTAGGGCTGAGAACTAGGAATCTGGATGGTCCTGAAAGCCAAAGAAAAAGGAAGGAGACTGTATCTTTTGGCCAACAGCAACATCCACAGAAATGATGACCCAGATGTAAGAATCTCACAAAATCTGGAGAGGAAGTTTCCTATCCTTAATCTTGGCAGAAACAGAGCCCTTTAAAGAGTGATGCTCATTGCCAAGCTTGTTCTCAATGCTTCATCTGTAGAGGAGTAAGGAAAACTAAAATAATGACTTACAAATATTAAGGAACCAGGTAAACATAGATTATCATACCAGCTGCATAATGACTGTATACAGGTCAGTTTATGGGGTCTAAGTCATATCTTTATTTAAGGAATACTATAAGCCTGACTTTATTCACCCAGTGAGGCTAGAGGCCTCTGTTAAGCACCTGGTTATACACTGCCCCATGTCAGAAACTAAATAACAAAAATGAGATGGAAAATATTACCCTTGCACAGGCTCTTAGGTGGCCACACTTCTGCAAGCTTTGAATGTGACAGTGTTTAGCTGATAAAGTGATTGCTTCCTGCTTTGTAATTCTAGATTTCATGAGAGTGAGTCTTAGCAACATCAAATAAACCTAATTTGAACTTCTCTTGATGGACTTCTAGGGTGATGTCGTTCTGTGTTAGTCATTCCCCCAGTGTCACAGACCAAAAAAAAAAAAAAAAATTCAGTCAGCCCAGTGAAATAATGGGAGCATTCAATTGAGTAATGAAAATGCTGTAAAGTTCTAGTCACAAGTGGCCAAATGAGTGTGATGTTATTAGTAAGTGGAGACATCAATGATGGATTATCAGTTCGCATTTACTGTGTGATCCAGTTGGTAGATCCCAAAAGGCAGCCCATTTTCAATAAAATTTTGCCCTCGGTAGCAATACAGTCCATTCACTTTATGATTTCTCCTAGTTTTCTGACAGCTAAAATTTATACTGCACAAACTCCTTGAAATACATGTCTAACTCACTTTCAGAAAAATGTTTCCAGTACTTTACTGGTTTGCAATGGAATAGTCCTCCATTGGGGGAATGATGTGTTTTTAGTTATAAAACGTGGACTATCATGATGTTGGTTTATTTATGTATTCAAAGCAATTAACTTCCTGAATGAAGGAGCTTATACTTATTTCTGTCTCCCTATCACTTAACATTGTAGACTTTCACCATATGTTTGTAAAACTGAGCAGAGAATCAATTTGTAAATTGAAGAAGACAGAAAAAATCAAGCAATGGGAGCAGAGATAGTATCTTGATCCAATTACGTTTAATGAATGCCTATGTAAGACTGCCTTGTATCTCACTTAATTCACTTTTTGTAGCTGCCAAAATGTACTTTAACTAATACAGATTTATATGTCAAACATTATGTTCACGTGCATTATTTATTTCATTTATCATGATTGCTCTAAGATAAGCAATTTATATATTATTCCCAAATTGTTTAGAAAGAGTAAGAGATTTACATATGCTTCTAGAGTCTAGGGGAGCTTGGACAAATTCAGTTTCTCTGATTCTTTCCCTGGGAAATACAGAGACTACCTCCTTCTTTTACCTTCTCTGGGGCCAAAATTCCATATCTTTTCAACTCTGCATCATGATACCTCACTTGTCCAGAGGCCTTGTCCTGCTGCCAGCCTCTACTCTGTGGGGAGAAGCACTTGAAGAAGCTCCAGAGAGTTGCATCTGCTTCTCTGTAACACAAACTAAAAGATCTGGTTGAAGGTGGGCCTTTCTGAAAATGAGATGTCTGAGCATATGTGAAGAGCCAAACCATTAAAGGGGAAGATCAGTGAAACAGCCATAATCACTGGGGTCTCTAGGGGAGAGGAGCATGCAAACACTACACCAGGAACATTATAAAGAGCATCCTATCTTGTCCTCAGCTCAAACACAAGAAGAGGGTATTAAAGCTCCATATTACACATAAGAAAACCAATGGGTTAAGATTTTTGTGAAAGAGCACAGAATTGGACCCTGGGTTTGACGTCATTTTAATACCCTGCCTGCTGTGCTGTATCATAAATAATGAGAAGAGCTGCTTCTGAACATAGTCAGTACCGTATTGTTTTACTCTTTTATTTCCTTTTTACTCAATTTTAATGTTAACTTTTAAAACAGTTTGTGAATTTTTTTCAACAGAAAGTGATCCAATAAAATAATAGAATTAGAAATAATGCTGATAAATGGAATATTTTACTTTCCTACCCCCAACATTTCCTGGGTTGTAATATCATCTCCAGGCTTCATAATTGTAAAAGACCCTAAACCTGCACAAAGACCTTATTTTTAGAATACCTCTACAATTGCTTTGACATCTTTCTTACCTATAACATTCTGATAAGGACTAAGCCTCCTCTCACATATATAGAATTTTTAGATAATCTAACTACAAAGAATCCAGAAAGCCAATAACTTAATTTGGTGGAACTGTGAAACATGGCTATCAGAAAATAAAAGTAACTCCCCCAAAATAAAGTTTTTAAAAACATCCCCTTTAGTATTTCATTGATAAATAAAGGAGACCAATGATAAGCATACATACTGAGATACCACATACACACAGATGAAGGCCATGTGGTTTTAGAGGCAGAGATTAAAATTACGCAGCTGCAAGCCAAGCAATGCTGATAATTCCTGGCAACCACCAGAAGCTAGAAGAGAGAGCATGGCCCCTTTGACAACTTGATGTCAGATGTCTAGCCTCCAGACTGTGAAATAAAGTTCTATTGTTTTAAGCCACTCAGTTTGTGACTGTATTATGGCAGCTGTAGGAAACTAAAACAATCACCAGCCTCCTTCAGTAATTCTGATGTGAATTGTCCAAAGAGTAGCATCTGATCTTACTCAGTGCATCAGTGTGTCAGTGCATCTGTGGAAATTTTTTATTCACCTGGTTTTATTAATTAAGCAGAGATTTAACATTGCTTATCTTATTTCTATACCTATCAGACCGTAAGCCAAAATCTATTTTTTCTCAACAGAATTTATTCAGGAAGGTTTGTGTATTGGCTGGGTTGAGATTTGAACATTAGTCCTGCAGTATCTTTAGCTTGTTCTCTTTTTGCTATACAAGGCTGTCTTACTTTTCCTAGTCTATTTAAGAGACTTCCCTGAAAGCATGACAAATGGATTTTTTTTCCTTTTTAGAAAGAATTTTCATAATCTATTCATAGCTTTCTATAGTTTCCTTGTGTTGAACTGCCATGGGGTAAGGAAATTATTCTTTTCATAACTTTTAAAACATCTTATGTTACATTATGAATCTGTTTTTTATGTTTCTATTGATTACTTTATTGAAATAAAAGCAGTCAAAGATTATGCTCTTTTGAAGCACACAAACATAATTTTATAGTCCCAGAGGTTGTGACTGCTACAAAATTGCTCCATATTAACCTCACAATTAAACTTTTTTTCTTTTATAAAATTTCTAGGAAATGAGGAATTTGCAGAGGTTAATTGGTATCTTATATGTAGAAGCCTTTTCCTTGAAAGTCTATATAAGTTGTGCTGCAGAATATTGGATAAGGCAGAAGTTAAAATACATCTATACAGGGATGAGGACTGAGGGAATAATTAGCGAGCATCATCAGTTCCATCTTCACATTCCCCTGTCAGAAATCAGGTAAGACTGCAATGTATTCAGGTCCCCTGGGCCCAGCATACTTTACGAATTCAGATTCATAATTGGGTCAGAAAGATGGGCTCCTACTTTCTCAGCCTTCCATGAAACACCATGAAAAGGTTATGCAACGTTCTCTTTCCTCCTCTAGAGGAATGAGGAAGAAAAATGAAATCAGGGACCTTTATCTTTAATCCCAAATTATTTGCTCATCCAAAGATCATTATTATAGTTCAGGAACTATGATAAGGATATAAAGACCAGAATGTAAAGTCCCTTCTCTCATGTTTCTAGTGGGAAAACAACCACATTAAAAAAAAAAAAAAAAAACAGAATTGAAATGCAGTGTACCAGAGGTATAAGAAAATGCAACAGGAAATAGCTTACAGAGAATCGTCAAAGAAGGCTTCACAAAGGGGGTCACTTTTTAGTGGAAACTTGAAAATGAATAAGGCTCTGAAGGGCCCAGAAGTTGAGAGCTGAGAGGAAATCAACGTACTTTAAAGCAAGGCTGTCCATTAAAATCTATGATGTTGAGAATGTTCTATATACATACTATCCGATACTTGTGGCTATTGGATACTTGAAAATGTGCATAGTGTGAACAAGGAACTGCATGTTTCATTTTATCAATCTTATTAAATTTAAGTCACATTTAAATCATTAGCAGCTAGCTATCTTACTGGACAGCATAGCTTTAGATAAAAGAAACAGTATGTTCAAAAGCACAGGAATCTAAAAGTATGGTTTCTTGTCACAAAGTAGCAATTGTTTAAGGGGATACGAGATATGATTTTGATAAGAACATGGAAAGAGGGAGGTGATGAGGCTGGAGATATTGGTTGGGGTTGGATTACACATGGTCTTATATACCAGTAATATTTCAGAGACAATGAACTCAATCCTTGAGGTTGTTGATGCCATAGAAACATTTTGAAAGAGTGTTATGGTGTAATTTTATTTTAGATAACTATGCTGATTTTGATTTGGCTTTTATAAGTATTTGGCATAGTGTTCATATTTAGAGTCATATTCATTACATTCTATAAGGTAAAGGGGCCAGGGCCCACTTTGGTTGTGGGCCTTACTCCCTCCCAAATTATAGCCCTGAGATTCAAAAATGAAAATACTGAACTTTATATTTTGGCTTATTGATATTTCTCCCAACAGTCTTTCAGGCTCCTGAACAATCATAGTATATGGAGTATGTGGCAAAAACTTCATTCAAGTGTTTCCCTAGGATATAAACCCATTAAGCACATGGCACAAATTTCTTAATACAGAGAATTAAGCTCCCATTGGTTTCATCTCTAACCCTTAGGCAGCCCCTGACGACAACAGGTACTCATGATGTATTAATGGTGAACATGGTTTGTTTTGTGGGTTATGAAAAGAATGCTTTAGGTTAATGACCATTCTTTTCCCTTCCGAAAAACAGTTTCTTATGTAGCCTTTTCTTGGGCATATTTTCTAGCTCTGTTTTTAAAAGAACAAATCATGGATTTGAAATGAAGTAACAACCTTATTTGGAGTAAATTTGTCATTTACAGAAGCTTTATAGTAGGGCCCAGGCAGAGAATGTAAAGCTAGACTGCTCCACACTGCTCTAAACTGATTGAGATCTCAGGCTGTCATTACCTAGTGGTATGCACATTGCCAGGTTATGTACACACTCTCTGTCCCAGCTTTCTAAGATGGAAATAACTGTACTTACTTTTTCCAAGAATTATAGGAGAGTATGAATTAACTGACCTAATATATGGAGATGCAGACATAGAAAACAGACTTGCAGACACATTAGAAGGAAAGGGTGGGACAAATTGAGAGAAGAACATGGAAGCATGGACATTACCATATGTAAAATAGATAGCAGGTAGGGATTTGCTGTGTGACGCAGGGAGCTCAACCCAGTGCTTTGTGCACACCTTAGAGGGGTGGGTGGTGAGGGAGATGGGAGGGGGCTCAGGAGGGAGGGAGCATATGTGTACCTATGGTTGATTCATGTTGATGTATGGCAGAAACCAACAAAAATTGTAAAGCAATTATCCTCCAATTAAAAAAAAATTTTTAAGAATTAGCTAAGTTCCTGATTCATGGTAAATACTTAATACATGTTAACCATTGTCATTATAAATCTAAACTTCCTTTGATCTTCTTTCTGATCATGGTGGCCAAGGATTCTAAGAGAAAATCTGGTTATACATTACAATAAAAATGTTAATTTTGACCATGCTCTCTATTACAAAGAACATGTGTGTAAAGTACATTAAGAATACCTCAGATTAGATTTAAAGAAAAACTCTCTTGACACTGATGATTTTTACATATGAAAATTGTTCTCTGAGAACAACATGGTCACTACTTCCTACCACAAATGTTAAACATGATGTGAATTTTCAGTTTAGAATCTGCTGGAATCAAGTACCATATGATCTTCTTGAATTTTCTTTAGGAACCAACTGGAGCTAGAGACAGGCTGCAAACAGCAAGAAGGGCCTACATCATAACTGACCTCTGTACTATGGGTTGAATTTAACAAATCATATAATAAGTAAAGCAAGCTCGGCAATTTTGTGATTTCTTTAGAAAGTAAAATCAGAAAGCTGATAATTGATTTGAAAGTAAGGGAGATGAAGGAGTCAAAATTGAAACTGAACTTCCTGCTTAGGTAAGTATGTTATTCACAGAGGTAGAGTTGTTATTTATTCACTTAACAGAGAGTTAACTAGTGCCCACCAAATTCCTGGCACTGTTCTAATGAAAATAAAACATTTTGAGTATTTCAAAGACCTCATTGTAATCTTGCAAGATTGTAATTGATCTTGTAATCAAGACGGGAAAGCAGAATATGTGTGAGTTCACTTGGGAGATATTGAGTTAAATGCATCAGTTAAATCTCAAAGTAGAAATGTCTAGATGGCAACTGGTTACATGGTAGAAAGTTAGAAGAGACCTCAGATTGTAGACAGACATCAGGAGTTGTCAGCACATAAATAGCTATTGAGGTGATGGGAATAAATGAAATTCCCCAGGGAGACACTATAAAGATAGAACTCTGAGAAACACCAAATGTAAAGGAAGACACATCTCGTAAGGAAACAAAAGATGCCAAACAAGTGATGCAAAGCCAGGAGTGCAGGATATCATGAACAGAGGGTTTTAGAAGAAGCTGCTTACCAGTGGTGTCAAATGCTGCCAAGAAATCAAAGACAGGGAGACATTCACTGAATGCAGCATCCAGAGGGAGTGGGCTCACCTGGTTTTTAAGGTAGGAAGCCAAGTTGAATTAAAAGGAGGGATGATTGAGAAATGAGTTGAAGGAAATCATGCATGTAGGTGTCTCTCTCAGGAAATAGGAAATGATGAGGAGAACGCATAGGACTATTGGTGAAGATTATATACATGCGAACATGTAAATGATCTGAGGGAACAGTGAGAAGAGAGAGAGAAATTACAGATACAGGACAGAAGAGAAATGGTTAATGGGCAAAGATTCAGAGGAAACAGTGTTACTAAGCAGACAGCAAGGGACAAGCCCGGGACAGGGAAAAGAAACACCTTCATTGTAAGAGAGCAGAAGGAGGAAGGATGTAGTTAGTGTACAGCAGGGAATGAAAGAAGACAAACCTGGAGAGGTAGGAAGATGACCTTATATTCTGTGCTCTGATGTTCTTTATTTTATAGGAGTTGTGGATCTTCTAAGGCTTTAAGCAAGAAAATGCATGGTCAGTTTTGTCTTTCACCTATAGTGATCTGGCAGCAGAGTCAAGAATGCATTTGAGAGGAGCAAGGCTTGAAAAGAAGACCAGCTTGGAAGACTTTAGAGTAATATGACAGCTGCAAAGATCCTGAGTTAAGGTGATGATAGAAAGGGATGGAAAAGAGGGTTCAGACTCAAAATTAAGTTGGTTAAAGTTAATGACTGAGTGTGGTGAATGAAAGGAAGGAAATCAAGAGTGATCTTGATTAACCTGTCTATTAAGTTCATAAGAAAGTCATTAACTGATGACAGAGAATTCATGTGAAAAAAGTTTTGGAGAAAATGTTAAATGTGGGCATGACCAGTGAAATGTGTATAAAGTAACCAGCAGAGATATCTGGGAGACAGATGAATATGGAATCTGAGGCCAAGGAACTGGGCTAGAGGCATAGTCACCCATAGTAATACTTAAATTTATTTATTGCTTTACCTATACTATTTTATTCTCATATCAATTCTTTAAGACAGATGCTGTAATTCACTCATTATAGGTAAGGCACCTTTTACTTAATCTCAGAGGTAATAAGTGGCAGAATCAGACTAAAGACCTGCAAGAAGTCATCCCTACTTAGATGCTAAATGAAGCCACAGGCAAAGCAAAGATAGCCCAAGACAGTGTGTAGGAAAGAGAGGGGCATAAGCATTTCCCAGTGAATAATATATTTTTAAAGCAAGCAAAAGAGACTAAGCCAGTAACAAGGGATGATTGCATATTCATTGGAACATGGCAGACAATTTCATAACCTCTCTATGCTTGCTATACAACTCAGTGTTCTAATGTACAGTCATTTTGTACACAGCCAAACTATATATATCTTTGGTTGCAGCAAAAGTAAATTTTGCACATTAATTAAAATTTGGCAATACAATTTTGAAGGCCTTGGAAAACCGGTTGAGAACTATGGCTCTTCTCTGCCTGGTTTTCTACCTTAGTTTAGTTATGGCATGTTGCCAGGCTTCAAATTCTAGATGTAAACTTCCATCCCAAGACTGTTTCATTGGACTCAGGCACTCTTCCCCTTCAGCTCAGGCTGGAGCTCTCTCACTCTGCACAGAGGCACGTTCTGCACACGTTCTGCTCGCTTACTGAACAACTACAGCCTCAAGGAACAGCTCAGCCCTTCTTTTCAGTGATTTTCTCAGTCAATGCATTAGTCTTCCTTGTAATTAGAAAGGTTATTGCTGTTATTTCTTATGCTCCATAAGAATCTTCACTGCCATTCCTGAATTATAATCAGTTTTGAAAAGCGCGTTACAAGCAGTTCCCTACTGCTGCCGCCTCACCAAAAAACTGCAGTGCACCAAGTGAATATGAATGAGTTTAAGCTCTGCTGAATTTCTTTAGAGAAGTAGAGGTTTATGCTAAGTGACAGATCAAAAATTGCTGGGAATGTTTCAGAATTCCAGTTTGGTCCTACCTGAGCATGGTCGTAGTGGGGGTGACTGATAGTTTGACCTGAGAAGCAGATTAGCACCGTCTCATGAAGCATACTGGAGAGACCATCTAACTATGTTAAATCTCGTGACTTTGTGTTCTGTGGGCCTGGAATGGCCTCATAAATCAGATATGCCTGGTTTCAATAGCTTCAAACAGAGGGAAAAAGAAAGAAAAAGACATGATATTTGTGTAAGGCCATCCTACAAGTGTCTTCGAATATTGTCTTTTTAAATCTATATAGTCGTGTGCAGACTCCCAACACATAAAGTCAAAGACAGGGTCATTTTCATTTTTCATTTTTGTCTGACCAAGATAAACTTTCTATTTCAATGTCATCTATCTCCTCCATTCTGGTTGAACACAAAAAAAGACAACATTTTCTTCTTCTCGAGTTACCCCGTAAGCTGAGTATTGTGGCTTCATGGGGTACGTAATCAAGCCAGTGAGGCAGCACCCTTGACAAAGATCCTGAAAGGCACATGGTCTAATCAGCCAGCTAAGACTGGGCCACGGCTGGATGATTCTGCCATGGTTGACATGTGTGAAACGGCAGGAAGCCATCATTTAAATGGGGTTTGACTGATTGGCAATTTGAAAAATCCTTTAGGACAAGGTGAAATTTATGACAAGGTAGATATCTGATTATAGTTTCACTTGATTCATTCATCAAATACAACACCACTAACACAGACATATTCAACTCAGGAAAACTTTGAAGATCCTCTCTCCTCTTTTTATTAAATGTATTAAATTTAAATGTATTAAAGTAAGAAAGATTGAAAAATTGGACATGACTGAGCATCCCACCCTAGACTTACTCCCTACCTGTTATCCTCTGAACATTCAAATGTCCACTCAGGGGTCCCTCAGAAATTCATTTTTAACTTTTAAATTTCAGTCTGTCTGTCACTCTTTCCTGAATATAAAACATCAAAGAAGCTTAAATTTTCTTTCTCTGTTTTCTATATTTATATCAATGTACATAGTATTTTCTGGAGAAATTGTATAGCAGAATATGTTAATGGACACAAGTATATATATAAAATATAGATACATATGTGTGTAAATGTATATATATATATAGATAGATAGATAGATATAGTAAACACATATGCACTTACAGAAAATATATTTAACTTTAAAAAGACAGAATGGCTTACTGTTACTGTTCATTTTGTGGCTATAATTTTAGGATGATATGTCATTTAGAATTAGCTGATTAGAGAGTGTTTATGCTATGTCTTAATGATATGAAAATAGCCAATCAATTCAGAAAGAAATATCCATATATATTTCAGCTAGTATCTTTATTGTGTGGAACAAAAAATGACTGATTACATTTTCACATTTCAATTGATTGTGCAATACCTTAAGGCAATTTAAAATAAAAATTAGCCCTATTGTGGTTCAGGACTGAATAAACATACCTAAGAAGAACGCTAGTCCCCTGAGAACCCACACAAAGGAGCTTGTGAGATGCCATGTAATAGTTACCCAGTTTGTCGAAATAGCCCTCTGAGAAGTTTGTCTCCCAAAAAGACTGAAAAGAGACACACGATGGATAGTTTTAGGATAATTAAGGAGACATATTTCCCCATATGGATGGGGAAAAAAATCAGATTGAACAGCATTTTTAAAATGCTAAATCTACCTACTTGTTTCTTCGCTTGTTTAAAAATTATTTATGAAGCTCCTAATATATGTTAGCATTATAAAATACAGAGATGGACAAAACAAAGCCTCTGCCTTCACAGAGCCACATTAGTAAACTGTGTGCATAACTGGTTGTAAACTAAACGGAAATTGACAGTAGATTGAGAGACACCCTCCCTCCCAGAAACTCAAACGGCAATTTAGCAATATAACAAGTCCTTGAAAGACTCAATGTCAAAAGGCACTGGTGTGAACAATAAGTGTTAGAAAAGACCAGGGAAAGTCCAGGTTGGTGGGAAAAGGCACAGCAAGGAAGAACTCTTCGAGAAATGTGGCTTGATCTGGGCTTTAAAGAGTGGGCATCATTTGGATATAAAAGAGAGGGAAGGACATTTAAAAGAAGGAAAAGGCAACAGTAAGGACACTGAGCTGAGAATAAACACTGTTTGGAGAACAGGAAGGAAATGAGGTAGCTGCTAAAATATAGGGTGGATTATTGGATGAGGTTGGAGCAGCAAGATGGTACCCAAAAGAGAGACCTTAGTGCTATGCGCAGGCATGTGCACTTAGTCACCGGCAATGGAGAACCCTCAGTTTTAATCACAAATGGAGGCTTTATGAATGCTCTATATTTTTCCCTGGTTTGTGAAAGCTACATTTTTTTTTTGAAAGTAATAGTTTCAGACTAAATTAGAGAAAGCATTAAAAAATTAAATTGACTAGCATGAAAAAGAATGAGATGCTTTTATTTAACAGTGACCAATCACCCACAGGCTTTGAAAGAAGTCATATAAACAGGTCACTGATCATGAGGTCCATCTATGATTTACACTGTGGTTTGTAGTCTGAGAAACTCGTAGGGAATTTTATAAGTTATGAAATTCACAGGCAACGTGCTGAGTAATTTAAATTTGAACCATGTCATTGAGGGCTTCCCTGGTGGCTCAGAGGTTAAAGCGTCTGCCTGGAATGCGGGAGACCAGGGTTTGATCCCTGGGTCGGGAAGATCCCCTGGAGAAGGAAATGGCAGCCCACTCCAGTCCTCTTGCCTGGAGAATCCTGTGGAAGGAGGAGGAGCCTGGTGGGCTACAGTCCGAGGGGTCTCAAAGAGTCAGACACGACTGAGTGACTTCACTTTCACTTTCACTTTTCATGTCATTGAATGATTAGTATTAGTAAGTTAAACTGTGGGAATTTAAATTCATGAATATCAGAACTAAGGAAAATAAGGACTTCCTGCAATTGCTTATGTTGATACAACTGGTAGAGATAAGGCCAAAGATCTGAATTCTAGTTGGCTTAGCTCCTAAGACCGTGCTTTAACTACTGCATTGCCATTGATTTAGAAATGCATGTCTCTCTAGAGAGAGACAAAATTTATTTTTTCTGAACGTATGGGTGAAGGAAAGGTAGTGGGAGAGTCATAGGAGGAAGAAAGTGGTGCTGAAGGAGGCAGAAGAAGAAGAACAAAGAGGGAGGGAAAGAAAGGAAAGTGGGAGGGGAGGGAAGGGGAAAAGGAGAAGAGGAAGAGAAGCCAGCCAGAGAGCGTGCAGGAGCAGCCGGCAGAAAGGACAGGCAAGGCAAGTGAGAGTGACAGAAAGAGAAGGAAATCCAAAAGGAGAAGAGTTTTGTTTCCCAGCATTGTGACTCAGTGGTTAGTGTGAAATACAAAACATCGCTGTGTAAGAGCTGCTCCCTCACCTCCTTCCTTGTTTAAGCTCTGAACTCCTTAGTTATCAAAATGACACCATTATCATTTTCATTTCCTTGTGCCTAGAATATTAACTGACTCAACAATGCATATTATCAAATAAGCTTCAAAAATTTAATACTGCCAACAGGGCATTTTAAATGATCTTGTGTTAAGATTGATGTATGAATAAAAGTCTGTAATATAAAGTAATAATCACAATACTTTACTAAAACAGATTTCACATGTTGAGGCAAATGTGAAATTTTAATTAAAGAAAATCAATGGACTATAGAATTAAAAACTTTATAACCATCTTTTTTATTATTTTCTTTTTAATATAAATTTATTTATTTTAATTGGAGGTTAATTACTTTACAATATTGTATTGGTTTTGCCATACATCAACGTGAATCTGCCACAGGAGGAATGACAACTGTAAACAAGAAATAATTTACAGATTCAATTGAATAAATATTTAAATCCCTGGTACAATAAAGTCTAACATAACTAAAATATGAAAGAAAACAAAAGACTAAGAAAATATTTCCAGGAAGCATGAAGGTATTTAAATTTGACACAAAAGTACCTACACCTAAATAAATAAATAAAGGATATGAAAAGATAATTCATATAAGAGAAAAACACAATTGCAAAAAAAGCATTTAATATCTTTGAAACCACCAAAAATACCAAAACAGGGTATTATTTTTCACACACAACATTAACAAATAGCTTAAGTAAAATCCACAATCCTGATCAATATATTTTTAACTGTATACACCAATAAGGGCAATTTAATTTGTCAAATCCTCTTGAAAAGTAATTTGGAAATATACTTCATGAGGCTAACAAAATTTCATAAAATTTGATTCAGTAAGATTACTCACAGGAATACCTTAATAAAAGAATAAAGTATGTGAAACTATACTTCATATAGTATATTAAATAGACATAATTTATATATTATTAGACAGAAATATTTCCATTGCAATATTATTTTCAAGATGAAAATTGAAGAGACAACTATAGAACTATATGAAATATTATGTTGCCATTATAAAATTAATACAAAAGTAAGAAATTTGTAAAATGAGCAAAATACAAAATTTTGTGAATGCCATTCTAAATACATATTGTAAACACATATGACATTCTAAATATGAAGGTATAGAATAGGTAAACATAAAAATAAAAAACAGAAAACAATATGACAAAGTGAGAGAAGTTGATTGAAGGTCATTAAAGTTTAGATTTTCTTAAATCATAATTTTTATAATTATTTTGCACAATGCATTAAACAATGGTATATTTTGACATTGTATCTTACTGAGCTCACTATTGCTGACAATCTCATCTTATTGAATATAAGCCAAGAAAATGATTCAAAAAAATGTTTCCCAAGATAAAAGCGAAGACACAAACATAAAAAAAAGTTATTTTCCTATGCCTTATCATAATAATCTAAGTATCAAAGACAAGGACCTAAGTTAGATCCCCAAGCAAAAACAAAGGATGCTCTATTTTTGAAACTTCCACAGAGGATACAATATTAAAAATACCCCCAAAGAACATTATTTTTAGTGACTGTATGTAAGCTATTTAAAACCCCAGCTCCATGATTTTAAAATAAGTTAGTCATTTTGAACAGATTTTCTTCATTGGACCTCAAACTGAACTCTATTGGTAACAATCAATCAAACTATTTCTGCTAGGTAATCATATAAGTACTAAATAAACATGGTTATATAGCTTGATGAGGCAATTCCCAAATTACCTAATTGCTGACTTAGTTATGAATAGAAATGAAATGCATGGAACTACCACATAAACATATTCTGAAACATGTTATATTTTCAATCAATTGTTTTATTATCTCCAGGGCCTTAGTGCTTCATGTTATTAATATCAATATATTTTCATCAGTTGCATCAATAAGGATGTGTTATAATGAATGTTTCATGCTCAGTCTTGAGGATAATAGAAAAACTGACAGACTAAAACCTGACTGGAGTTTCCTTCTGCTCTAATGTAAGTCATTACGGTAGCCACAGCGTGGCTATCCAGGCAGCTCTTCCTTCCCTTCACAGTTCAGTGGTGTCTACTGCTTCCTGCTGTTTCACAGGCTTTCATATGACAGTCACTGCAATATGGTAGACAAAATCCAGCTTTTCTGCAGATAGGAAGACTGAGTTCTGGCAGAGAGTTGTGATTCTTAGCCACAGAAGAAAAAGGCAACTCTTCTATAGGAAGGAGAAGGCATAGTCTCCTCCTAGCTGCAGAGATGGAGCTCTTCTCAAAGACTTTTCCTGGAGAAATGTTCAGAGGCAAATATAGCCAAGCGCCAGAAAGCATGCCTGTGTGCTGCTCAGGTAGAGAAACAGAAAACCACTGTATAATGTGATGAGTACCATGATAAGGATTGAAAATGGAGTTTTATGAAGCCATAGAATCCTTTCCTAGCTCTACCCTGAAGAAGATTTCCCCAAAAATGTGAATGAACTGACTTATTAAGAATAAGAAGGAGCTAGGCAGAAGAAAAATTGGAAAAAGGAAAGATCTAGGGAGAGATGAAACTCTGCGCAAATCATTCATATATTAGTAGATAAAGCACACAAATTCTCTACTGATATGGATACCAGCTAAGAGAATGAGGAAGAAAAGATATATATGTGTGTACATGTGCATATATTATTTCTCTCTCTCCTTATACATATATAGATGTGTAGATACATATATATTTACATTACACATGTAAATGTATACACACACACACATATATATACATTTTTTTCTCTCTCCCTCATTCTCCTAGCCAGTATCTATATCAGTAGAGAATTTGTATGCTTTATCTACTACTACATGAATAGTTTTACAGAGTTTCATATCTTCCTAGATCATTTGGGCTTCCCAGGTGGTGCTGGTAGTAAAGAATCCACCTCCAAGTCAGGAGACATAGAAGACATGGGTTTGAGCCCCAGGTCAGGAAGATCCCCTGGAGGAGGGCATGGCGAGCCACTCCAGTATTCTTACCTAGAGAATCCCAAGGTCAGAAGAGCCCAGCAGGCTATAGTCCCGAGGGTGGCAAAGAGTCAGACATAACTGAGGTAACTTAACACACATAATGTAAATTTAGGAAGCAAGTGCAATAAAGCACAGTAGAGGAACACAGAGATTAAGGACTGATATTTTAGACAAAACTCATCATGGAAGATAGCTTTGAGGAGGTGACATTTTCCAAAAATTTGAATGAACTGAGTGGATAAGACATGAATTGGCTTAGGAATTAATGGAATTGAAGTGAAATGCAGGGAAGTACCACATTAAAATATTCTATGCGAACAAGGGAAGAAACAAATAGCAGAAGAAACCAACAGAAAAAATAATTAAAACAACTGAAAAATAAATAATAAGTGGCAATATGTAAATACTTATCAATAACTACTTTAAATGTCAACAGTCTAAAAGCATCAATCAAAAGGGTAGAGTGGCTGATTAAATAAAATAAAAAGACCCTTCACTATGCTGCCAACAGGAGACTTTCTTCAGGGCTAAGACACGAACACTGAAAGTGAGAGGATGGAGAAATACACTTCATGCCTATAGAAACGGCAAGAAAGTGGGGCAGCAATGCTCACATCAGACAAGAATAAACTTTAAAGTCTATCACAAAAGACAAAGAAAGGTATTATAGGGTGACGAAGGGACCAATACAGAGGATATTACACTTATTAACAATACAAGATATTACACTTATTAACAATACAAGAGCACCTAAACCTATACCACAAATATAAACAAACATAAATGGAGAAATTGACAATAAGATGAATATAATAGGCGACTTCAACATTGCACTTACATCAATGGACAGATTATCCAGACAGAATATCAGTAAAGCAACAGTGTTCATAAATGATACAGTAGAGAAGTTGGACTTAACAGATATCTAATAACCATAATTGCCTCCTGAGAAACCTGTTAGAACTGCCCATAGCACAACAGAGTGGTTCAAAATTGGGAAAGGAATATGTCAAACATGTATATTTTCACTCTGTTTATTTAACTTATATGCAGAGTACACACAAAATGCTGGGCTGGATGACTCTCAAGCTGGAATAAAGATTTCCAGGAGAAATATAAACAACTTCAGATATGCAGATGATAACACTAATGGCAGAAAGTGAAGAGGAACTAAAGAGCCTCTTGATGAAGGTGAAAGAGCAGAGTGAAAAAGCTGGCTTAAAACTCAACATTCAAAAAACTAAGATCATGGCATTTGGTCCCATCACTCATGGCAAATAGATGGGCAAACTATAGAAATAGTGTCAGATTTCAGTTTCTTGGGCTCCAAAATCACTGCAGATGGTGACTGAAGCCATGAAATTAAAAGACACTTGCTCTTTGAAAGAAAAGCTGTGAAAAACCTAGACAGTGTATTAAAAAGCATCACTTTGCTAACAAAGGTGCATATAGTCAAAACTATCATTTTTCCAGTAGTCATGTAAGGATGTGAGAGTTGAACCACAAAGAAGGCTGAGCACTGAAGAATTGACACTTTTCAACTGTGGTGCTGGAGAAGACTTGAGTGTCCCCTGGACAGCTAGAACAAACCAGGCAATCCTAAAGAAAATCAACTCTGACTATTCATTGGAACAACTGGTGCTGAAGCTCCAATACTTTAGCCACCTGATGCAAAGAGCTGCCTCATTGGAAAAGACCCTGATACTTGGAAATATTGAAGGCAAGAGAAGAAGGGGGCAACAGACGTCGAGACGGTTGGATGGCATCATTGACTCAGTAGACACGAGTTTGAGCAAATGCAGGAAAATGGTGAAGGAAAGGGAAGACTGGCGTGTTGCAGTTCATGATGTTGCAAAAACTCAGATGGAACTTAGTGACTGAACAACAACAATGGTGGAAAGTGGAAAGCTTTTTCTGTAAAATCTGGAATAAAGGATGTCCACTCTCACTACCTCTGTATAACTTACTAGTGGAAGCCTTATCACAGCAATCATACAAAAATAAAAGACATCCAAGTGGGAAGGGAAGAGGTAAAACTGTGCATAAAAAACCCTAAAATTTCCACCAAAAAATTAGAACCAAGAAATGAATTCAGTGGAGTTGGAGTGTACAAGATTATTATGCAGGAATCTGTTGCTTTCTGTACATTAATAAAGAGCCAGTAGAAAGAGAAAGCAAGAAAACAATCCCATTTAAAATTGTGCTAAGAAAGCTGTGGTACATATATATATACTCAGCCATTAAAAAGAATACATTTGAATCAGTCCTAATGAGATGGATGAAAATGGAGCCGATTATACAGAGTGAAGTAAGCCAGAAAAAAAAAACACCAATACAGTATACTGACACATATACATGGAATTTAGAAAGATGGTAATGATGACCCTATATGCAAGACAGCAAAAGAGACACAGATGTATAGAACAGACTTTTGGACTCTGAGGGAGAGGGGGAGGGTGGGATGATTTGGGAGAATGGCATTGAAACATGTATACTATCATGTAAGAAATGAAGCACCAGCCTATGTTCGATACAGGATACAGGATGCTTGGGGCTGGTGCACAGGGATGATCCAGAGAGATGATATGGGGTTGAAGGTGGGGGGGGATTCAGGACTGGGAGCTCGTATACACCCGTGGTGGATTCACGTCAATGTATGGCAAAACCAATATGGTAATGTAAAGTAAAATAAAGTAAAAATGAAATTAAAATAAAATAAGTTAAAAAAAAAAAAAACTTGTGCTAGAAAGGACAAAATACCTTGGAATAAACCTAACCAAGGAGTTGAAAGACCTATGCATTTCAAACTTTGAAAGGAATTTGAAAATGGTAAAAGTAGTAGCCCTATATGGGCTCATAGTTTCATTGACTTAGACAAGGCTGTGATCCATCTGTTGACTACCTTAAAGCCTTTTACTGTGTAAATCACAAAAAAACCTGTGGAAATTTCTTAAAGAAATAGAAATACCAGACCACCTAACCTGCCTCTTGAGAAACATGTATGCAAGTCAAGAAGCAACAGTTAGAAATGGACATGGAACAATGGACTGGTTCAAAATAGGGAAATGAGTAAGTCAAGGCTGTACATTGTTGGCCTGCTTATTTAGTTTATATACAGAGTACATCATGACAAATGCCAGGCTGGATGACTCACAAGCTTGAATCAAGATTGCCAGAAGAAATATCACTAACCTCAAATATGCAGATGACACAACCCTTATGGCAGAAAGCAAAGAAGAACTAAAGAGCTTCTTGATGAAAGTGAAAGAGGAGTGTGAAAAAGCTGGCTTAAAACTCAACATTCAAAAAACCAAGATCATGGCACCCAGTCTCATCATTTCATAGCAAATAGATAGTGAAACAATGTAAATAGTGAGAGACTTTATTTTCTTGGGCCCCAAAATCAGGGCAAATGATGACTGCAGCCATGAAATTAAAAGATGCTTGCCCCTTGGAAGATCTCTGACAAACGTAGACACCGCATTTAAAAACAGACACATTACTTTGTCAGCAAAAGTCCATCTAGTCAAAGCTATGACTTTTCCAGTAGTCATGTATGGATGTGAGAGTTAGAACAAAAAAAAGGCTGAGCACCAAAGAAATGATGTTTCTAAACTGTGGTATTGGAGAAGACTCTTGAGAGTCCCTTGGACTGCAAGATCAAACCAGTCAATCCTTAAGAAAATCAACCTTGAATATTCATTGGAAGGACTGCTGCTGAAGCTGAAGCTCCAATACTTTGGCCACCTGATGAGAAGCACCGACTTATTAGAAAAGACCCTGATGCTGGGAAAGGTTGAAAGCAGGAAGAGAAGCAGACAATAGAGGATGAGATGGTTGAATGGCATCACTGACTCGATGGACATGATTTTGAGCAAGCTCTAGGAGATGGTAAAGACAGGGAAGCCTGGTGTGCTGTAGTACATGGGACTGTAAAGAGTCAGACACAACTGAGTAACTAAACAATGAAAAGAAATGGAAAGGTATGCTGTGTTCTTCGATTGGAAGAATTTATAATGTTAAAATTTATATTCTACACAAAGTGCACTACAGATTTAATGCAATCCCTACCAAAAGACCCATAACATTTTTCACAAAAGTAAAATAAATTATTCCTAAAATTTGTATGAACTACAAAAGACCCTGCATAGCTAAAATTATCTTGCACATGAAGAACAAAATTTGAGGTATCATGCTGCCTGATTTCAAACTATACAGCAAAGCTACAGTAATCAAAATAGAATGGTATTGGCACAAAATATGACACATACATCATGGAACATAATAGAAAGCTCAGATGTAAACCCACATACCTATGTTCAATTAATCTATGGCAAAGGAGGCAAGAATAAATAATGGAGAAAAGACAGTCTCTTCAGTAAGTGGTGCTGGAAAAACTGGACGGCTACTTGTAAAACAATATTAGAATATTTTCTCATACCATGTACAAAAATAAAGTCAAAATGGATTAAAGACCTAAAAGACCCTGAAAAGATAAAACTCTAGAAGAAACCATAAGCAGAACTCTGAAATAAATTATAGCAAGATTTTTTTTTATCTATCCCCAAAACAAAATAAATAAAAGCAAAAGTAAACAAATGGATCTACTTAAACTTAAAAGCTATTGTACAGCAAAGGAAACCATTAGTTATCAGGGAGAGGAGTAAGATAGGGATATGGGATTAAAAGATACAAACTAATTACTCATTGGAAGGAAAGTTATGACCAACCTAGATGGCATATTAAAAAGCAGAGATATTACTTTGCCAACAAAAGTCCATCTAGTCAATGCTATGGTTTTTCTAGTGTTCATGCATGGATGTGAGTGTTGGACTGTGAAGAAAGCTGAGTGCTGAAGAATTGATGCTTTAACTGTGGTGTTGGAGAAGACTCTTGAGAGTCCATCAAACTGCAAGGAGATCCAACCAGTCTATCCTAAAAGAGATCAATCTTGGGTGTTCATTGGAAGGACTGATGCTGAAGCTGAAACTCCAATACTTTGGCCACCTCATGCAAAGACTTCACTCACTCAAAAGACCCTGATGCTGGGAGGGGTTTGGGGCTGGAGGAGAAGGAGACGACAGAGGATGAGATGGCTAGATGGCATCACCAACTCAATGGACATGAGTTTGGGTAAACTCTGGGAGTTGGTGATGGAAGGGAGGCCTGGCGTGCTGCAATTCATGGGGTCACAAATAGTCGGACACGACTGAGTGACTGAACTGAACTATATATAAAATAAATAGGCAACAATGATATATTGTATAGTACAGGGAAATATACCCATTGCTTTGTAGTAATTTTAAATGGAAGATAATTTATAAAGATATTGAATCACTATATGTGCACCAGAAACTATTATAATATTGTAAATCAAGTGTGTGCTGTGCATACATGCATGCATGCTACATCACTTCATTTATGTCCAGCTCTTTGAGATCCTGTGAACTGTAGCCTACCAGACTCCTCTGTCCATTGAATTCTCCAGCTAAGAATACTGCAGTAGGTTGCAAAGCCCTCTTCCAGGAGATCTTCCCAACCCATGGATCAAACCCAAGTCTCTTATGTCTCCTGCATTGGCAGACAGGTTCTTTACCACTAGCGCCACATATACTTCTATTAAAAATACAATAACATAAGAACAAAATAAAACATTCTGAGTGAAGTGTGTTGTAGCCTAAAGGAATGAACAGTACTGCTCTGAGGCCGTGGCATGCTGGAGGAATAGCATGAAGACCAGTGTGGTTGGGTTGGAGGTAAGGAAAGTAGCATGGATCTAGACCACACAGAGTTTTATAGACATTGATTAATTTTTTTAAGATAGCTTTTGGTACTAAGTAAGCGACTTCACTTTCATTTTTCACTCTCATGCATTGGAGAAGGAAATGGCAACCCACTCCAGTGTTCTTGCCTTGAGAATCCCAGGGACGGGGGAGCCTGGTGGGCTGCCATCTATGTGGTTGCAGAGTTGGACACGACTGAAGTGACTTAGCAGCAGCAGCAGCAAAGCAAGGGAAGTGGTGCTCTGGACATATAAGAAGATGACAAGGCAAGTTTGGATGTGATCAAAGCATCACAAAAACAGAGGTGATAATGACTTGGATTAAGGTTATAACAGAGAAGTCAGATTCTGGATATATCTTTATGGTGCAAATACCTGGATCTGCCGATGAACTGAAGGTGAGATGTGAACTGAGTGACTGAACTGAACTATATATAAAATAAATAGGTAACAATGATATATTGTATAGTACAGGGAAATATACCCATTGTTTTGTAGTAACTTTAAATGGAAGATAATTTATAAAGATATTGAATCACTGTGTGTATACCAGAGACTATTATAATATTGTCATTCAAGTGTGTGCTGTGCATACATGCATGCGTGCTAAATCACTTCAGTTATGTGAAAGCATGAAGATGAGAGTGTCAATGTTTGTAACCTAATCAACTGAGTAAATGATGATATTCAGTTCAGCTCAGTTCAGTCACTCAGTGGTGTCCTACTCTTTGTGACCCCATGAATTGCAGCACGCCAGGCCTCTCTGTCCATCGCCAGTTCCCAGAGTTCACTCAGACTCATGTCCATCGAGTCGGTGATGCCATCCAGCCATCTCATCCTCTGTCGTCCCCTTCCCCTCCTGCCCCCAATCCCTACCAGCATGAGTCTTTTCCAATGAGTCAACTCTTTGCATGAGGTGGCCAAAGTACTGGAGTTTCAGCTTTAGCATCAGTCCTTCCAAAGAACACTCAGGGTTGATCTCCTTGCAGTCTGATGGACTCTCAAGAGTTTTCTCCAACACCACAGTTCAAAAGCATCAATTCTTCAGCACTCTGCTTTCTCCACAATCCAACTTTCACATCCATACATGACCACTGGAAAAACCATAGCCTTGACTAGACGGACCTTTGTTGGCAAAGTAATGTCTCTGCTTTTGAATATGCTATCTAGGTTGGTCATAACATTCCTTCCAAGGAGTAAGCATCTTTTAATTTCATGGCTTCTATTACTACTGAAATAAACAGGAAAGAAGAAACAAGTCTGGGAGCACTAGGGGAAAGGACTGCCTATCATGTGCAACATTAGATAAGTGAACTTGGAGTTATTGACTGAACATCAGTGTTTGGCTACTTTTTAGGATATGCAACTTGGAAATTCAGGGGAAAAGTCACGGTTAGGAGTATACATTAGGAAGCCATCAAAGTAAGAGAGCATTTAGAGAAATAGGTCTGGATGTTATCACTTAGGATGCAAGAGTAGATAAAGAGAGAGCTAAGAACTGAGTCTTAGCCTGCCCAAGCCATAAGTAAAGACTGGGAAGAGGAAAGGGTTTTAACAAATGCACTTGAAAATAAGTGCAAACCAAAAAGTATGACTTTAGAAACCATTTGAAGAAAATATTTCTGAAAGGAAGGAATTTATCAATTGTGTCACATATCTAAAATGGGGGCTGAGGTTTGGTCATTGGTTGTAGCAACATGGAATTATTTGGTGGTCTTTGCAACTGTGTAAGGTAGTGGGGGCAAAAGCTTGACCAGACTGGAAAAATGGGAGAAATAAAAGTGGACACTATGAATATAGATAATTTGGTACAAAATGTTGTAACAAAGAAAAGCAGAGAAACGAAGTATTAGTTAGAGGGAAATTTTGGGCCCAGAAAGATTTTTTTAAGATAGGAAATATCACAAAATATTTTACTGGTAGTAGAAAAGAATAAGCAGTCAAGGGAAACTGATGGTTGAAGAAGCAAAGCCTTTCAGAAGACAAGAAGGGATGGGATCTGAGGCACGGGAAGACAAGCTGACCGTAGACAGTAGTAAGGCTCTTTTCGTAGCAAGTCTCTCATAGTAACTGGAGAAAAGGGAGCATTTGCAGGCACAGACACATGAAAGTGGACAGAGCAGAAGTCAGTGCATTGAAAAAATGGGAAGTACATTAGTTAGGCTGGAGCCTAACATGGAGGAGAACATGTCAAATGGATGAATGACACCTTCAGTTAATGAATTCAGAAAGAGTTGTGAGATGCTAATCTTATATGATCATGACTTGTATTTGAAAGAACTGCCCAGAGGGATTTCCCAATGTGCTTCATCTCAAAGTAGCAGAAATGTAATAATTGTACAGCCTCCCAACATGTCTGCTTTAAATAATAATAATGCAAACTACACACCATGTGTTAGGCTTTAAGCATTTTGTATATCCTAGCCCATTTAATTCTTACAACAAACCTGGGGAAAAGCACTGTCATTTTTAAATCTGAGAAAATAGGAAAGTGAGACACACAGAAGTTGAAAATCTTACCTGAGGTCACATAGCTAGCAAATAGCAGAGCTGAGACTTCAACCCAAGGATCCCAATACAAGAGGCCATGTTCACAATCATTTGCTGTATTACCCTTTGATCCAGAACCACTTCAAAGTATAAATTCTGTTAAACTTTTTTTTTTTTAAGTTATGTTCTTTAATAGTCATTCCTTTGTTGAATGACCCATACCACATTTGTGCTGAAAGTGTGACTGGGAGGTGGGCAAAGGCAGGGTGACCTGGGAGTATATATAGAAGTCTGGCATTGCAGCTTTCCAGGCCTGAGGAAGGAGTGTCCAATCAAGCCAGTCTGGCCTGGCTCCTTGACAGCTCATGCTCTTACCTGCTAGGCTTGGCAGCCTCCCCTGCTGTCTCCTTGAACAGCTATACTGTCTGCAGTACACAGCAGTAACCTAGAAGTCTCACCCACCAAGCTTCCCCAGTCAGTTATTGGGGCATTTGACCAAGCCATTGGATACAGTAGGCAAACACGAGTACAGCGTAAACAGCTAGGACTCATCCAGTGTTCTGTGTACCCCCTTATGCATCCTGCATATCCACAGAGTTAAGATGAGTTCTGTATAATGATTTGTGATTAGAGCCCCCAATGGCATTTGTCAATCCAACCCAATGCAATTATGAGTTATTCTGCCTCCTCCATCTCTGTCTCTTTTCCTACTTTGGTAACCACAGTGTTCCCATGTTCCAGATAATGTAGTTATTGGATGGAAGAAGGCCTCCCAAACCACATCCGATTTTAGGCAAATGAGAAATATACTTCTGATGTATCAGGGGGATTGTCTGTTGAGGCGGGCTTCTCAGGTGGTGCTAGTGGTAAAGAACCTTCCTGCCAGTGCAGGAGACACAAGAGATGTGGTTTCAATCCCTGGGTCAGGAAGATCTCCCGGAGAAGGGAATGGCAACCCACTCTAGTATTCTTGCCCAGAGAATCCCATGGACAGGGGAGCCTGGTGGGCTAGAATCCATAAGGTCACAAATAGTCGGACATACCTGAAGTGATGTAACACACACACAGCACTGTTGCAGTTCTTACTAATTACTTTGATTAACAAAGTGAGCAAGTGACCTTCAGTCACCCATGTTTTCCCAATGGCAATGTTGCTGCCTCAAATGGAGCAGGTAATAAGGAGAAAGAAGACACTCAGGCAGCCAGGCAGGATGGCAGAAACAAGAAAGGCTATTTTGTTAAAAGAAATAAAAATTGTCTCAAAGTAATTTACATGAAATGGAAAGTTAATTAAAGGTAATATTTCTTAAAAACACCAAAAGGAAAACTGAAGCATGTTTGGACAAGACAAGGATAGAATTCCAAATACAGAAGAAGTCATCATGCTCTCCAGAAAGCATGTGGCTTCTCCCCTCTCTTCTTCTCTCCAGTGCCCTTCCTTCTTTCCTAGTCTGGCTGCATTTGCTTTGCATGGCCCCCTTGGGTGCCAGTCATGACTTTACCTGATCTTGCACAAGTGTCTGCCATCATCCTATTGGCTCAGTTTCTGTGTTACAATTCTAAATTCCTCTGAGAAAGAATCACTTTGGTTCATCCAGTCTACCTGTGGTTTCCCTGAATCAAGTGGCTATGACTGTCCCTCAGTTCAATTAGTCCTGGGCAGAAGCAGGGGTCTCGTGGCCTCAGAAGTGACTATGGGTGGGGCAACTTCAAATCAGGAATTGGACAGAGACCTTAATACAGGTTTGTCACAGAAGAGAATTTCTATGAGCCTTAAGAAGAATTGTCAAAATATCCAAGATGTCAAGGGAGGCATGGTGAATTATGAAGGAGAAAAGACAAAGTACAAGTAAGAAGAAAAAGAACATGTGTCCCGAAGGAGGGATGAGTACAGAAATGAGACCCAAGGTGAAGTCAGAGCCAGATTCAAGAGACAAGCCAGCTGCAGAGGATGCCAACTCACCACAGACACCAAAGCATCACTGAAATGGGTTGGAAATTAATTCACAGATGATATCCACACATGACAACCCACATCACCAGGGAAGTGTAAATTAGCTCCACTGTTGCTGATTTGGGCAGTGCCAATGAATGAGGTTTAAAAAAATAAAATTCCTCACCAGGAATACATGTCTATGTTGAACATTTTTGAGAGTGGCATAAAGCAGCTACAATCTCAAGCCAGCTCACTGACAGTTGCCTGAAATCAGTCCTCAAAATCAGCAATATCTGAAAACTATTTGATGCATGACATAGAGCTATTTAGGAAAAACAGATGGTTATTTTTATACACAATTCAAATCTTTAATATGTCTCCCAAGGAAGGCACATCAGCTTTAGAAAATCATAAATGAGAGCTGAAAAGAGAACAGAACTACAGAAAAGTGTTTTTAATTAATTTTTTTAGTGGAGTATAATTAGAAAAGTGTTTTTATGGATTTTTTTCCCCACAACATTGACCTGTTTCTATCAGAGGAAATGATTTAGTAAGTGAATTTCTTTTAGAATAAAATGAAAGTTAATAGAAAATCAGGTCCATTAAATGTTTAGCAAATATCAGTTTGAATCGTCATGCATATAATGAAGAGAAATCAGAAAAACCAAGGAAAATTATGACAATAAAAATGCTAGATTGCAATTGCTAAACTGTGCAGTATAAAATGTCAACTTGCCCAGAAAATTCCTGCAGAGGAAAAGGGAACACTGTTGTTGAGAGATTCTTTCTACACAGATAATAATTTAATCTTAGAATCATACTTAGTTCAAAGACAAATTTTCTGAATGAGGAAAAATACCAAATTTTGTGACTTACTTGATTTCTCTTCATCCTCACATCCTTACATAATAAACACAGATCCAAAACCTTCTCCACATAATACAAACAAATTTCCAGAGGCACTTAAGTGACATTTTCTTACCAAAGTTAATTTTTCCCACTCTTTCTTTCTAGAATCTTCTATACACATTACCTGGTGCTATCCTGGTATAGTGAATAATAGCTCCAACTCAATTTGCTGAATCTTTGTTAATTAAATTGACCTATTATTGGAAAATAAACCATATGCAAAACAATCTGCTAGGTTATAAAGACTACAGTGTTAAATGAGAATGTAGCATCTGATAGAGAATATCACCTCTCAGACATGGCTAGGAGGGGGACCAGGAAGGGCCAGGACTTGGAACTGGACAAGTACACACAGTAGGAGAGGCCCATCTCAGGTTCTGGAATGAAGGCCAGTGCAGCGAGAAAGCACCAGACAATCGACACTGGCCAGGCTATCCCCAGGACCAGGAAGAGCCAGCAAAATAACAACTGTCCATCAAGATAGAGGGAGAGGAACACGAAGGAATTCCAGAGCAAATGAATGCCAGGCTGGACTCTGGGTAGGTCAGGAGCAGTGTCTGGGAAGTCAGGGCCTGAACCTCAGGGCAAAGGCTTATGGTAACCATAGGCAGGGATGCTCTAAGCTGAGAGTCCACATGCTAGTCAGAGGGTGGTGTGTGCCAGAGAAGCCCAGGAAGCCTGAAACAGGCCCTGACAGCCTGAAATGAAATGCTGTCATTTCAGAGGTGTGAGAACAGAAAAGTTGTAATCCAGAGGCAAGGAAGATAGTGTAGAGCCACAGAAACCAACTGGAGGAGAGAGGTTTAGGGAGGAGTGTGGGTCACCAGCAAGATCAGGGAGATCAGACAGAGAATGAGCCACTGGGTACCAATTAGGAAGGTGTTAGGACTAGAAAGTCTGGGGAAAGGTTAACAGAAACAGCTGCCTCCAAAGTTCTCTGTGCCTCTGCTTGAGGATCCTGGCAGGTCTGCATGTCAGTCACCTCATGCAAACACCACACTCATACAAGATGAATCACATATTCTTCCTGAGAGGCAGCTCACTTGACTCCCAAATGGTGAGATATAAGTCATTTTTATTTCAATAGAAAGTGGAATTTGTTTCCAAACAGAATGGGAATTTTTTTTCTAACCTTGCTATTATGAGAATTTAAAGGCATCTATTGAATTTATTTCTTTTCTGTGATCCATAATTTTACGATGGGGGATGTCTAAATTTCCCCTTGGATCAACTGCAGAAACCATGCTTACAAAAAGCAACAGAGACAGCTGGGGGCCTGCATGTAATCAGAGACAGGACAGTGTGCCAACCTCCACAATGTGGCACAGCACAACTGTGCTGTTATTCAGTTTCAGCTCATAGTCCCTGTAGACAAAGCTCATGGGCAGCCTCTCTGGGCAAAGAGTGGAGGACAGAGAGCACAGCAAAATCCGAGGATACATCCTTGTAATGAAGAATGAATATACCTCCTCCTGGGCCTTTTCGTGTGGAAGTTCTAAGGTATCTTTCAAAAGGTTCAGCCCTGGATGTCCCTGGTTGCTCAGTGGTTAAGAATCCATCTGCCAGTGCAGGGGAGATGGGTTTGATCCCTGGTCTACAAAGATCCCACATGCCATGGGACAACTAAACCCACGCACTGCAACTATTAAGCCTGCATTCCGTACAGCCTGTTCTCCACAAGAGCAGCCACCACAATGAAAAGCCCAAGTACCATAACTAAAGAAAAGCCTGCATAGCAAAAAAGACCCAGTATACCAAAATAAATATATTAATAAATTACTTTTTTAAAAGGGCCAGCCCTTCCCAATCATGCCTCATACTATTCCTGTAACTTTTTAAAGTTTAAAACTTCCCCAAATTACCTGCTAGCTGTATGATTTTAGGCTAATCTCTTAGCCTCTTTTGTGAACCTGTTTCCTCATCTATAAGCAGGGATAAGAAAATCTTATCTTGCAGGTAAAATTTCCTGTACAAGCAGATGCTCGAGAAATGACGATATTATAGTTATTATTAGCAAGCAGCTTTTTATCCTTGACAAACAAACATTCCAGTAAAGCAGAGCACACAGATTGTAGAAATGGGAAATTGAATGCTCAGCTGTTTGATGCATTTCCTACAAAAGAGCAGCAAAGTGAGTGGAGGGAGGCCAGCTGCTGAGCTCCCTGCATCATTTACAGGAAATGCTGAAGGAAGGCGATGGCCCAGGGACCCACCAGATTTACAGTTTCCAAAGTGTCAAAACTAGAAGTCAGCCTTTGTTTAGATATAATGTTCCTGGGGAATTAAAACTTCTTAAAGAACAGAACCTTAAACTACTAAATCATTAGGCAGAAAAAAGGAGGGAAGATGAACCCCACATAAACTAAAGAAAGTTGGAATTAAAGAAGCAGCTGAAGTGTGAAATCAAACCAACAGAAAAGAAAGTGAAATCTCAGACATCTTTTAGGGTCAAATGTGTCCAGTCACTAGAGCACGAATTATGATACACATGTTCTGCTTCTCTAGGTAAAGTATGAAAGTGAGGGACACAACTTGATGAAAAGGTAAAAGAAAACTATGGTTTCAGAAAGTTGATCATTCACCCAGTCTACTGACATTTCCACCAGGACTTGATATACTATCATCTGAGAACCATGAGTATTTCTCACTATCAAGATCTGAGTGACTGTCCTACATCTCCTCTCTTTGAAAGCCAGCTTATTTTTCAGTTGCTCATTTGTGTCAGACTCCTTGTGATCCCATGGACTGCAGCATGCCAGGTTTCCCTATCCACCAAATCCTGGGGTTTGCTCAAACTCATGTCCAGTAAGTTGGTGATGCCATCCAACCATCTTGTCCTCTGTTGTTTCCTTCTCCTCCTGCCTTCAATCTTTCCCAGCATCAGGATCTTTTCTAATGAGTTGGCTCTTAGCATCAGAGTTGGCTCTTAGCATCAGGTAGCCAAAGTATTGGAGCTTCAGCTTCAGCATCAGTCCTTCCAATGAATATTCAGGATTGATTTCTGATATTCAGGGTTGATTTCCTTTAAGACTGACTGGTTTGATCTCCTTACAGTCCAAGGAACTCTCAAGAGTCTTCTCCAACACCACTGTTCAGAAACATCAGTTCTTTGGTGCTCAGCCTTCTGTATGGTCCAGCTCTCACATCCATACATGACTACTGGAAAAACCATAGGTCTGACGATACAGACCTTTATCGGCAAAGTAATGTCTCTGCTTTTTAATATGCTGTCTATGTTTGTCATAGCTTTTCTCCCAAGGAACAAGTATCTTTTAATTTCATGGATGCAGTCACCATCTACAGTGATTTTGGAGCCCAAGAAAATAAAGTCTGTCACTGCTTCCACTTTTTCCCCAACTACTTGCCATTGAAGTGATTGGGATCAGATACTATGGGGAAAGAGATGAGCCAAAGGAGAAATACTCTATTGACAAAATGTCTTTAGCAACTGATGATTACTTATGGCATGAATTTTTATCTAAAAATGGCATTTAAGAAACAACAAAGAGACACAGAGGTATAGAGTGGACTTTTGGACTCTGAGGGAGAGGGAAAGGGTGGGATGGTTTGGGAGAATGGCAATGAAACATGTATATTTTCCTGTAAGAAACGAAGCGCCAATCTATGTTCAATGTAGGATGCAGGATGCATGGGGCTGATGCACAGGATGATTCAAGTAGAGGATGTGGGGTGGGAGGTGGGAGGGGGCTTCGGCATTGGGAGATTGTGTTCACCTATGGCTGATTCGTGTCAATGTATGGCAAAACAAATACAGTATTGTAATTAAAAAATAAATTAATTAATTAATTAATTTAAAAAAAAAGAAAAAGAAACAAGGTGGAAACGATCCAAATGTCCATCAATACGTGAATACATCAACAAAATGTGTATACATACAATAGAATATTATTCAATCTTTAAAAGGAAGGAAAATTTGATATATGTTATAACATGACAGACCTTGCAAACATTATGCTAAGCAAAATATGCCAAATACGAAAGGACAAATACTGTATAATTTCTACTTATATGAGATACTAAGAGCAGTAAAATTCAAAGAGACAGAAAGAAGAATGGTGCAGATTAGGGGCTGAGGGTGAAGAAAGAATGAGGAGTCGTTGGTTAATGGGTACAAATCTCAGTTTGGAAAACTAAAAATGTTCTGGAAATGGACCATGGTAATGGCTGCACAACAGTGTGAATGTACTTGATGCTGTTGAGCTATTCACCTGAAACTGCTTAACATGGTAAATTCTCTACATTGTATATATATTGCCACCACACAAGGGACAAGGAAACTAATATGCATGTTATGACAAGGGGACTGTTAAGAGAGAGCAAATGTACATGCATATTTCTGAAATATTCCATAAGAACTTTTTCTATAAGGAGCAGGCAGATGTTCTGCCTAGATCTGCGCAAACCCGTTATCACATGCTAAACCCAGGTACCAGCCATTTAGGGTTTACATAAGCCATCATGTCCCATTTTCTTATACTTTCTTTGGTCGCCTGGAGAGTCTGCAAAAGCCTTCCACAAAATACAACACCAGCACTTGAGGGTCTGTCACACAAGAGCCAGAGCTAAATAAGTAAGTAAATATGTCCCTTTTCCTTCTCCCCATCACAGTCCTGAAGAATTTAGAAACCCCAGAACACTGAGGAAGAAGCCAAGTAGGTTTCTAAAGATTGATCAGGTCTGATCCAGAGGAAGAGGACAACGCTTCATATTGTATAAGGAAAAAGAAGCTTGACTTAAGATTTGGATGGATTTCTTAATGTCAGCAAGTGACAAGAATAGCCATAAAATTTACCTGAAGCATTATTGAGGAGTGGGAAAGGGAGGCTCAGCAGACCAGATTGGAAGGTAATGTTGACAAAGAGCAAAGTTGCTTCCTACTAGCACCCTACTAAATGCAGCTTGCTCAACAACTGACTTCAGCTCACATCTAATCTTTACAATCATCCTAAATATAGATTAGCTGATGGCTCAATGGTAAGAATCCATCTGCCAATGCAGGAGACTCAGATTCAATCCCTGGGTCAGGAAGATCCCCTGGAATAGGAAATGGCAACCCACTTCAGCATCCTTGCCTGGGAAATCCCACGGACAGAGGATCCTGGTAGGCTACAGTCCATGGGGTCTCAAAGAGTCAGACATGACTAAGTATGCACACACACATACACACACACACACCCCTTTTTACAAATAAACTAAGGTGCAAAGAAGGAAGTTAATTTATACAAAATCTCATTAACAAGGGCCAATGTCTAATGTCTAAATCTTATACTTTTTCCATTATGCTGTGCTACCTATATTAATTGACTCAATGTGTGAAAATACTCTTAATAAGCCAGTAGATGAGCATACAAGGGCAGCACAGTGTAGCAAAGGAGATCAGTTTGAGCTTCAAAATGATGTTTCCTGGAATGCAGTGTCTGAGGGGCTGTTAATGTCAAGCAGAGAGTCTGATTGCACTACAAGTGTTTATAAGGTTTATCTTTGAATTCCGTCCTTATTTAATGGATGAGTTGAATAATGATTGGTGCATTGTGAGCATGTATGGCTAGAAGGATGGATGGCCTTAACAACTGGAGGTCTGCTCCATATATTCATTAACTCTGAACAACCTGTTTTCCAGACTCAACTCCGAACGGAGATATTTTAGACAGATGGAGGATCTCCCCTTGTTCTCCATATTGCCATATTTATAGCCCTCATCTCCCAAGTCCTCACTTTCCCTTCTCTTGACACCAATGATAGCTCCATTATCCCCAAAAAACTACCGTGGAGGAGGGGAAATAATGAGTATATTGTGACATTATTTTTGCCTTTAACTGCCTGCTTTGTGTCGCTCTGCCTGTGAAATGGGGTAACATCCCACCTACCAATTCTCTTGTTAAATTCAGATATCTTAAAACCTCGAATTCCAAGCAGCCTGTAGGTGTTCCTTTCCCCCACACATGTCACCTATCTCTTAGAAACTCTGTTCAGTTCTATTTCCTTTCCTTGAATGGCTAATAAAAGATACAAGAAGCAAGAAGTTTTTAGAAAGATAAGCTCCTCCAATTCTGTCAGCTCTACTTAGGTCTCATTACTTTGCCAAAGGTCAGCGTTAGGAATTCACGTGTCTCCCAGTCCCACAAGAGCAAAGGTCAGAAGTTCTCGATCTTGACTGCTCACAAGAATCACCTGAGGCAATGCTAACAGTTACTGGATACCACTCTGAACTCATTGAAACAGTCTCTAGATGAGTTCCATGTGCACTGGTAGATTGGGAAGGCTTCCAGGTGCTTCTAATATACATGGCAGATACTTCTAATACATGTCCAGTACTGCACACCACTTTTCAAGACCTCGGCCACTCAAAGTCAGTTAGACACTAGTGCTAATCAGTGAACTTGCTGCCCATTTGAGATAGAGTGCTTATGCCAGCATCAACTACGCCACTACACACTTTGGTTCAGCTGCCATTTCCTTTGTACAGCAAGGCTGCCTCAGTGAAAGAATAAGTTCATCAGTCTACCCTCTGGTTAACGCTTCTCATCCTGTCACCATCTGTAAGAGAACTTAGGCCTTTACAATGTATCCCAGAATCTTTGGGATTCCTCCTTTACTGCAGTCTCTGTTGAGCCTGGGTATTTAATGGAAACATTTATTGTTATGGTTCTGAACAGTACATACCAAGTATATTCTCAATATTCCACTGAGCTATCTGGCATCAGTTTACTAGGTTGAAATTCTTCTGCCATTTAATGGATATTGTTGTCAGACCATGACAAGGTGCAGATGACAAAATGCTGGGTGGTTAGGGGTACTGGGAATAGGGATGGGTTTTGAAACATTGAGGACCTCAGGGATTCCAGATTGATGGCATAGGTGTGTGCTGCTTTCTCTTCCCTACTCCCAATCTCTCTTATTCTTTCACTTCTTTTCTCTTTTACTCATGAATGGTTTTAGGAGTAGACATGAAAGTCACTGTCCAATATAAGAAAGCACAAGGAATCTTAAGACATTCATATACAACCTCAAACCAGGTCCATTACCCATTACTCTAAAGGATGTTCTTTCTTGTTTGTTGCAGGGGGCAGGGAGCCACAAAGAGGGTATGTCTCAAGTGTTCAAGGTAAAGATGAAAATATTTCTGGAATATGTTAATCCTAATGAACCATCTATTTAAATAAAAGGTACATGTTTCAATGCCATTCTCCCAATTAAAATAAATAAATTTATATTTAAAAAAATTAAAATATAAAATAAATAAATAAAAGGAACAAAAGAATATCCTAGAAGAGGACATGGTAACTCACTCTAGTATTCTTGCCTGGAGAATCCCAAGGACAGAGGAGCCTGGCGGGCTACAGTCCATAGGGTCACAAAGAATTGGAAGTGATAGAGCACACACGCATAAGAGAGTATAATGCTTTCAAGATAAGCATTTTGTAGGGAAAAGAGTGCAAATAGACATTTAGGGAGGTTCTTAGAAGGTAGCATGAGAAAAGGAATTCTGCTTTTGGGACAAGACTTCATTTTATGTCCTGGATCTCTCTCGCTAGATTCATTTGACAATGTTTTTTGTACATATCCATGCTTGTTTCCACATTTGTAAATGGATCACAGAGCATCTACCACCAGATTGTTGTGAAGTTTACATGTGATAATATATATCAAAACACATAGCACAGTGCCTGACACCAAGTTATTCTCTCTTAAATCATTCATTCAATAAATATTTATTGTCAGGCACTTGGCAAGGTACCAAGCATATTGTGGCGGCCATGGCAATGTCCCCTCATGGAGCTTAGAATCATGTGGGAAAGACAGAGAAGAATCATGTCATCATAGCCATAACATAGATACCTTATCTTGTTTGGAGGGTTAAGAAGCACCTTCCTAAAGAAGTAATATTTAAGCTAAGCTCTGAAATCATTAACTTGGTGTGAGGTGAGGAGAGATGGCTGTAGAACAAAGATAAAGTTCCCTCTTATGAAGGAAACATTTAGTTATGATATTAACTCAAGTTAAATTAGCCAAAATCAAAAGACCCTGCTAACACATGTAAATGAAAAGTCCAAGTACTGGCACTAGCTTTCAGCACTGGCCTGACTAATGTTACCAGTCATCAGTCTCTTCTCGTCATCTCTTGACTTACTTCCCCTCTGCATTAGCTCCATATCAGGCAGATTTTCTCCACATAGTCAAAAAGACTTGCCTTAGAGGAAGACCTAAGAGCTCTTATCTCAGAAGAAAAGGGGTTTTCCTTCTCCTAGGCTTCATATTAAATGTCTGAATAAGGTTCTCACTAACTCACCCTCTGGATATAAGGCCCAACTCTGAGCCAATCCCTGCAGTATTCTGATGTATGAGGTTGGGTTGCTTGCTCCTCCTTTGAAAGGAAGATGGAACTAAGTGATAGATAACCACCAGACTGAGAAGAGGCATTTATGAAAGCAAAGTGAGAGTGAAGAGGAGAGGAAAACTTGATATGATCCACTGTTTAGGTAAAATTATGGCATGTTAAACATTTCTGTTTTCACCAGAAGAGCAATGGGGAAAAGTATAAAAATTTTAAACAATAAGGTCAAATAATCATAACTCTCCTTTGATAGAAAACACCCTACATGTAATGTGGATGATAAGTTGGAAGGGACGTAGTAGGTGTGGGGAGACTGGTAAGCTTTCAGATTGAAGATGATGTTAAACGAGAGTGATAAAAGTGTAGCTATCAATAAGAAAACAGAATAAAAATATATAGGGATAAAATCAACAGTAGTTGAAGATTAACTGGGAGTAGGAAAGTGGAAGAGAAGAGGACTCGCTTATGCAACAGACCATGAAATGTGATCTTGAACATGTTGGAGTTAGGGTACCTTGAAGACGTTCAAGTAGAAATGGTGAACAGGAAGTTGAATGTCTTAATATATGTACACAGTTCATAGAAGCAAGAGAGGCTAGCGATATAATTTTGGAAGATATTTAATCAATTGTGGGTAGTCAAAGCCATGAATACAGACAAGATTGACTGGAGTAATACAAGGCTTATAACTGAGCCTAGAGGAAATACAATGCAATAAATAAAATATGAGCCAAGTCAGTTTGGTCCTACCGATTTACTCAGGTTCTCATTTTTCTCTTCTTAGTTGCCTATCCTGTTCTATAGGTACACCTACAGCAAGCATCCTAATTTGATCCTTTTAATGGAAATGATTTCACAGATTATTTTAAATTACTACATGAACAACAAATTACAAAGATTGAATATACACATAGAGAGGGTATTGTAATCAAACAAAGCTTGCAACAGAGTTAATCAGGTGCATATTTTAATACTATGCATAATTTTAATATGCTGCATATAAATTAGTTTCAAATGGCAGGCAGTTCACAAAACTTACTATAATCAGCATCAATAGTATTATAGCCAAGCAAGTCAAATTTTTAGTTTTTCTGTTTTATTTTTGATTATACTTGTCATCTTTGTTGCTGTTGACCTTTTTCCTGTGTATTTTTCTAACTTACACATGTGTATTGTACATACAGATGCACACACACATACAATGTAAATATAATTCATTAATGGCTGGAATTTCTTTGTTCCTGGAACTCTCTTATAATAAGTTAGGCTAGCTTGAAGTAAGATAAATCATAGGGGGCTACAACAGAAGCTTATTCATCAGTAAATAGATAGGGATGCAAGCTGAAGACGTATTTGTTCTGGATCAGTACCGGTCTTTGCTGCAAATGGAACAGAGAAAGAACATGGATTCTCATATGCTGCTAGCCCCTCAAGAGTATTTTCAGAAATGACACCCACCACTTTCATTCATTTCATTTACCAATGTAAATTGCATGAGTGGCAGAGGGGAAAGAAGGTTATGCTTTCCCAGGAAAAACAGCTACTGTTTTGAAAAGCACTATAGTCTATTTTCACCCCTCTTCTGTAACTAACACTTCGAGCCTCCACTCTGAGCATATCTTGCTCTTTCTTGTACTGTCTTCTCACCAGTCTTAATACCAAAGAGCTCTAAAGCAACCCCATCCTGCTCTCTAACTCTGCTGGTTGTCCTGGCCACCAGGTGGTTTGTGACAGCAGATTTTCTGGGCCATGAGATTCTGAGGTGGCCGTCCAGCAATCACCACCATGTAAAGCTGGCAGCAGTGGTTGGTGGTGGTGGTGGCAGGGCTGGCAGCTGTGAATCAGAGGTAGAAAGATACAGAAGTGAAGACGAGAGGGCAGGGAGTGCATGAAGAGAGAAAGGTCAGGGTTAAAATTTGCAATTAGTGCTTAAGTGACAGCAGGTAGACTATCCCTTGGGTAGCCTAAGATAGCTATAATTATATTTTTAGAGCATCCCTCCAAATTCTCTCTGCAAATGGTGACTGCAGACATGAAATTAAAAAAAGGTTGCTCCTTGGAAGAAAAGACATGACCAACATAGACAGCATACTAAAAAGCAGAGACATTACATTGCCGATCAAGGTTTATCTAGTCAAAGCTATGATTTTTTCAGTAGTCATGTATGGATGTGAGGGTTAGACCATAAGAAAAGCTGAGCACCAAAGAACTGATTATTTTGAACTGCGGTGTTGGGGACGACTCTTAACAGTCCCTTGGAATTCAAAGAGATCAAACCAGTCAATCATAAAGGATATCAGTCCTAAATATTCATTAGAAGCTACAATACTTTGGCCACCTGATGTGAAAAACTGACTCATTGGAAAAGACCCTGATGCTGGGGAAGATTGAAGGCAGGAGGAGAAGGGGACGACAGAGGATGAGATGGTTGGATGGCATAACTGACTGGATGGGCATGAGCTTCAGCAAGCTGCAGTAGTTGGTGATGGACAGAGAGGCCTGGCATGCTGCAGTCCATGGGGTCACAAAGAGTTGGACATGACTGAGCGACTGAATTGAAGTAGAGTATGAATTCAGGGACAAGAACAATCAGTTCAGTTCAGTCACTCAGTCCTGTCCAACTCTATGCAACCTCATAGCCTGCAGCACACTAGGCTCCCTTGTCCATCACCAACTCCCAGAGCTCGCTCAAACTCATGTCCATCAAGTCGGTGATGCCATCCAACCATCTTATCCCCTGTTGTCCCCTTCTCTCTTGCCTTCATCTTTCCCAGTAAAAGGGTCTTTTCAATGAGTCAGTTCTTTGCATCAGGTGGCCAAAGTACTGGAGTTTCAGCTTCAACATCAATCCTTCCAATGAATGTTCAGGACTGATTTCCTTTAGGATGAACTGGTTGGATCTCCTTGCTGTCTAAAGGACTCTCAAGAGTCTTCTCCAATACCACAGTTCAAAAGCATCAATTCTTCAGTGCTCATCTCTCTTTGTATTCTAACTCTCACATCCATACATGACTCCTGGAAAAACCATAGCTTTGACTAGACAGACCTCTGTTGGCAAAGCAATGTCTCTGCTTTTTAATATACTGTCTAGGTTGGTCATGGTTTTTCTTTCAAGGAGCAAGTGTCTTTTAATTTCATGGATGTAGTTACCATCTGCTGTGATTTTAGAGCCCCAAAAGATAAGTCTCTCACTGTTTCCATTGTTTCCCCATCTATTTAACAAAAGTGATGGGACTGGATGCCATGTTCCTAGTATTCTGAATGTTGAGTTTTTCACTCTCCTCTTTCACTTTCATCAAGAAGCTTTAGTTCTTCTTTTCTTTCTGCCATAAGGGTGGTGTCATCTGCATATCTGAGGTTATTGATATTTCTCCTAGCAGTCTTGATTTCAGCTTGTGCTTTATCCAGCCTGGCATTTCACATGATGTACTCTGCATATAAGGTAAATAAACAGGGTGACAATATACATCCTTGATGTACTTCCTTCCCAATTTGTATCAGTCCATTGCTCCATATCCAGTTCTAACTGTTGCTTCTTGACCTTCATACAGGTTTCTCAGGAGGCAGGTATGGTGGTCTTGTATTCCCATCTCTTGAAGAATTTTCCAGTCTGTTTTGATCCACACAGTCAAAGGCTTTGGTGTAGTCAATAAAGCAGAAGTAAATGGTGTTTTGTTTTTTCTTTTAATTCTCTTGCTTTTTCTATGATCCAACAGATGTAGGCAATTTGATCTCTGGTTCCTCTACCTTTTCTAAATCCAGTTTGAATATCTGGATATTAACGGTTCACATACTATTGAAGCCTGATTTGGAGAATTTTGAGCTTTGCTTTGCTAGTGTGCGAGATGAGTGTAACTGTGCAGTAGTTTGAACAATCATTGGCATTGCCTTTCTTTGGAAATGGAATGAAAACTGATCTTTTCCAGTCCTGTGGCTATTGCTGAGTTTTGCAAATTTGCTGACACATTTAATGCAATACTTTCACAGCATCATCTTTCAGGATTTGAAATATCTCAACCAGAATTCCATCACCTCCACTATCTTTGTTCATAGTATTGTTTCCCAAGGCCCATTCAATACCACAGTATTCCAAGTCTATGCCCCAACCAGTAATCCTGAAGAAGCTGAAGTGGAATGGTTCTATGAAGACCTATAAGACCTTCTGGAACTAATACCCAAAAAAGATGTCTTTTTCATCATAGGGGCCTGGAATGCAAAAGTAGGAAGTCAAAAGATACCTGGAATAACAGCAAATTTGGCCTTGGCATGCAAAAATGAAGCAGGGCAAAGGCTAACAGAGTTATGCCAAGATAACACACTGGTTCATAGCAAATACTCTCTTCCAGCAATACAAGAGACGATTCTACCCATGGACATCATGGGATGATCAATACAGATTGATTATATTCTTTGCAGCTGGTGAAGCTCTATACAATGTACAATGTAGACGCTCTATACAATGTCAGCAAAAACAAGATCGGGAGCTGATTGTGGCTCAGATCATGAACTCCTTATTGCAATCTTCAGACTTAAATTGAAGAAAGTAGGAAAAACCACTAGACTTTTCAGGTACAATCTTTATCAAATCCCTTATGATTATACAGTAGAAGTGACAAATAGATACAAGCACAATATTTCACCCATTTTTAGCAAATATTGGAGCTGATGTTCAAATCTAACTTAACATCGCCTAACCTTGAATTTGCTCTCACTTTCCCCTACCTGTGTACTCAACCTCCTCAGCTCTTGCTATGCTTGTTGGATTCCATGCCTCACCTGGCAGACTGTTATTTGCACTGCACCCCTTTTCCCCATGCCTGCCTTCCCCAAGGGGAAGAACCATTTCTCTAGGTTCTGTCTTTCTTAGGTTGTTCTGAATAAATAACCATCCTATGGAATAAAGCATCTTTCACAAAGAAAGGTGGTGTGCTGATTATAGCAAAGGGCATGGTTCACAACTCAGACCAGTAAATTAATTTGTCAAAGGGTAATTGTGGAATAAATCAACACTTGCTTTTTTTAGAAGAAGGCTCATAAAGCAGTTAGCCCTTGGTATCTAAGAGTGGAGGAGAACATTCATGAAGATTTTTAAAAGTCAGAAAGGGAAGACAAGTAAACAATTATCTTACTGATATGATCATTTTTCTGGCAGAGACTAGTTATTTTCTGTGTGTGTGTGTGTGTGTGTGTGTGTGTGTGTGTGTGTGTGTGTAGGAGAGGCAGGTATGTTTTGAGTATGTGAGGGGCAGTGTAGCATGTAACAGATTAGGGCTAAAGTAGGAGATTTAAGCCACATTGAGGGGGGTTTAGCAGGACCTTGAGAGACACAGAGCTTCAGATATTTTGTTCTATGGGCAATTTCTTGTGAGGTTGTCCAGCCCAGTTTTCAAGTGACCTTAATTCTAATATCTCTCAGCAATTTCTATTCATAACAGTGCAAGCCTGCTTGGAGTTCCTACGTGAACCTGTTAGGACTTTTTTTTCCAGGGCTCTCTGCTTGCTGTAGATCCCAGTGTGTTTTGTGCATACAGAATAATTATCAAAAGATATTGGCTTTTGTCAACCCAATTTGTGGCTTCTGTATAATGCTGACAAGTCCCAGATTTGTCTGGTATTTCTGTCTGAAGCTGTTAGACACCTGACCAATTGTCTCTTTCATGCACATAGTGAAATGACCTGAATTTTCATGTCATTTTATCCCTGGGACAGTGAAATTTTATAGATCAGTTTTAGACATTTGGTGCAAATGTCTCCCTCTAGATATTGGTTTATAAATGTACTATTTAGCTTTAAAAAATACAACTCAGCCACCTTTAAATTAGAGAACCTTGAAATTACTGTGTCAAAATGCTCCCATCTGTTAAAGCAATTTCCATCAATATCAAGTTTCATTTCTTGTCATTTCTGTAATATTGTCCAATTAAGAACAAGGTGAAACAAGAAGTGTCCAGAGATGCTGATTCTCATTTTCATCAGTCCCAAAGGTCAGTCCTCATTTCATTTAATTCCCCTTCTCTGGTCTGAAAACTAATGCTGCTCTGCAATTGAGCAGTTGTGTTATACAAATGCAGTGCCTTGGCCACTAAAATCTAAAATGATCGATGGTGAATTTCACATTAATTTTTAAAGTACTTTGGTTGCTCTAAGTTATTATAATATTGTGTCAAGTCATCTTTTTGAGATAGACATTATCCTTCTAATTTCCCATGATTCTTTAATGTATCGATCAACTGACTTGTTGGTTCATTTTAGAAAATTACTAGGTAGAACAGAGGCATTTCACAATTAAGTCTCTGTCAGTTTTACTTCATATTGCTATTAATGGTCAAACTTGTTCCTCCTTCTGAATCTGACTGGATGCAGGTATAGTTTGAGAGATGCTCGTAATGTCTCCCTGAATAGGAGTGGAAAGATGAGAAAAGCAACTGCAAAAGCATTCAAGTGCCTTCCTGAAAGAATTTGCACAAAACAATCACCCTGCACAGCTTTATAATGTCAAAAATTAGGGAAAACAGCAGGGATCTTGTTAATATGTAGGACACTATTTCTTATCTAAATGAACTTGGATTCAGAAAATCCTGAGGAACAATTTCCAACCATGGATATGAAGGTGACAATAGCCACGGACATGTACTCAGAAGCCTGGGTGTAGTCTCATCATTTCCCCAAAGTTGGTATTCAGGCCAGTAAGGCCAGGGTCATGCAGCTAGCTAATTCTAGATCCAGGTCAAAACATGATGAAGAACCAATGACAAATTCCAACATCACAAAGCACTTGATTCACTTCCCAACTTTCCACTTATTAGTTTTATAACATTTAGTAATTATCTGACCTCCTTTCACATGCTCTGTAGTTTTCAATTATTATGAGAAGCTTATGCAAAACATCTGGCTCACAGGAGGGGCTTAATGTGTCATTTCTCTTCATTTTCATAGCTCTCCTATGTGCCACAGTAAAGATATAAAAAGAACATCCTTAATTTTTCTTAGCTAAAATCTTACATTTCTGTTTCAACTTCTATCTCTATTCTACTTTATATTCCTATTAAAAGAAGCTGGATCAAGCATGAGAATGTGTGTGTTAGTCACTCAATTGTGCCCAACTCTTTACAACTCCATGGACTGTAGCCCTGGAATTCTCCAGGTAAAAATATTGGAGTGAGTGGCCATTCTCTTCTCCAGAGGATCTTCCCAACCCATGGATCAAACCTGGGTCTTCTGCATTGCAGGCAGATTCTTTACCATATGAGTCACCAGGAAAATCTAAATAAAATTAATTAATTATAGCTCAAACAATTATTTTCTCAGGAGCTATTCTATTAAATTTTAAACCCATCAGAAGAAGAAGATAGTGTTACTTCCCAGAGGGCAGTGTGAATGGATATCTCTTCCCTTCTCTTAGTCCCTCCTAATGCCTCTGAGATAAAACAAGACTGAGAATTGAGGCAGCAGAGGCAGGGACTAGACGTTTCAAGAGTTTGAGAAAATCTCTGGGTAAGATGCTTTAAACTCTAGGTGGCTATCAGTTACTAGGTGGGGATGGACGATGCAAGCATAATATTGCCATCTTTAACAAGAAAAGATAAGACTAGAGAGTAGCAATGTTGAAAGTATAGACATTAAACAGGGTCTAGGAGCTTGACTCTGACAGAGAGAGAAAAAATGATCCATTCCTAGGGCAGAGGCCAAAGAGCTTGCAAACGACCTGCAAAGCACAGTCACATGGATTCAAAGTCCTAAGGGATGGCATGAGGTCCAACAAGAAAGAATTTGTTCCTTGAAAAATCGAAAAGGCCTTGAAGGAAGTAGCTCAACCTGGAATCAGCAGACTGAAGTTCCTTAAAGTCAGGCACCAGTTGTTATTTAGTTTTATATCTTCAGAAATGCCAAATTTGGTTGTTAGGTCACTAACTTGTATACAACATTTTGCGACCCCAGGGACTTCAGCACACCAGACACCTCTATCCATCATCGTCTCCCAGGGTTTGCTCAAATTCATGTCCATTGAGTCAGTGATGCTATCCAACCATCTCATCCGCTGCTTCACCCATCTCCTTTTGTCTTCAATCTTTACAAGCTTCAAGGTCTTTGCCAATAAGTCAACTCTTCTTATCAGGTGGCCAAAGTATCAGAGCTTTAGCTTCAGCTTGAGTCCTTCCAATGAATATTCAGGGTTGATTTCCTTTAGGATTGACTGGTTTGATCTGCTTATATTCCAAGAGACTCTCTAGAGTCTTCTCCACACCACAATCCAAAAGCATCAATTTTTCTGCACTCAGCCTTTTGCACGGTCCAACTCTCATATCCATACATGCTGCTGCTGCTGCTGCTAAGTCACTTCAATCGTGTCCAACTCTGTGCGACCCATAGACGGCAGCCCACCAGGCTCCCCCGTCCCTGGGATTCTCCAGGCAAGAACACTGGAGTGGACTGCTGTTTCCTTCTCCAGAACATGAAAGTGAAAAGTGAAAGTGAAGTCACTCAGTCATATCCGAATCTGTGCGACCCCATGGACTGTAGCCCACCAGGCTCCTCCATCCATGGGATTTTTCAGGCAAGAGTACTGGAGTGGGGTGCCATACATGACTACTGGGAAAAAACATAGTTTGACTATATGGACCTTTGTTGGCAATGTAATGTCTGCTGTTTAATACACTGTTTAGGTATGAGGGCTTCCCTGGTGGGTCAGACAGTAAA
Organism: Nanger dama; assembly: GCA_917880005.1. Classification (NCBI taxonomy): domain Eukaryota; kingdom Metazoa; phylum Chordata; class Mammalia; order Artiodactyla; family Bovidae; genus Nanger; species Nanger dama. The sequence continues at coordinate 19,907,427 of CAKJTW010000014.1, forward strand.
GAATCTGCCTGCAGTGCAGAAGACCTGGGTTTGATCCTTGCATAAGGAAGATCCCCTGGAGAAGGGAATGGCAACCCACCCCAGTACTATTGCCTGGGAAATCGCATGGACAGAGGAGCCTGGTGGACTACATCCACGAGGTCACAAACAGTCAGACATGACTGAATTATTTACACTTTCACTTTCATTAGATTTGCCACAGCTTTCCTTCCAAGGAGCAAGTGACTTTTAATTTCCTGGTTGCAGTCACCGTCTGCAGTGAATTTGGAGCCCAAGGAGAAATAATCTGTCATGCTTCCAATTTTTCCCCTTCTAATTGCCATGAAGTGATGTGATCAGATCCCACGATCTTAGTTTTTTGAATGCTGAGTTTTAAGCCAGCTTTTTCACTCTCATCTTTCACCTTCATCAAGAGGCTCTTTAGTTCCTCTGCCATTTCTGTCATTAGAGTGGTATCATCTACATATCTGAGGTTGTTATTTCTCCCAGCAATCTTGATTCCAGCCCATGATTTATCCAGCCCAGCATTTTGAATGATATACTCCGCATATAAGCTAAATAAGCAGGGTAACACTATACAGCTTTGATGTACTCCTTTCCTAATTTTGAATCAGTCAGTTGTTCAATGTCCAGTTCTAACTGTTGTTTCTTGACATGCGTACGGGTTTCTCAAGAGACAGGTAAAGTCTGGTATTTCCACCTCTTCAATAATTCTTCACAGTTTGTTGTGATCCACACAGTCAAAGCCCTTAATATAGTCAACAAAGCAGAAGTAGATGATGCAAAGCAGAAGTAGATGATGCAATGAATGTTAGCAATTTGATCTCTGGTTCCTTTATCTTTTCTAAATCCAGCTTGTGCATCTGGAAGTTCTCAGTTCATATACTGCTGAAGCCTAGTTTGAAGGATTTTGAGAATTACCTTGCTAGCATGTGGAATGAGTGCAATCATGTGGTTTGAACATTCTTTGGTATTACCCTTCTTTGGATTTCAAATGAAAACTGACCTTTTCTAGTCCTGTGACCACTGCTAAGTTTTCCAAATTTACTGGCATATTGAGTGCAGCACTTTAGCAGCAGCATCTTTTAAGATTTTAAATAGCCCAACTGGAATTCCATATCTTCCACTTGCTTTGTTTGTGTTAATAGTAATGCTTCCTAAGGCCCACCTGATTTCACACTCCAGGATGTCCAGTTCACAGTGAATGACAACAGCATCATGGTTATCCAGGGCATTAAGACTTTTTTTGTATTATTCTTCTGCATATTCTTGCCACCTCTTCTCAATCTTTTTGCTCCTGTTAGATTCCTATAGTTTCTGTCCTTTATCGTGCTCATCCTTGCATAATATGTTGCCTTGATATCTCTGATTTTCTTGAAGAGATCTCTAGTCTTTTTCATTCTATTGCTTTTCCCTATTTCTCTGCATCATTTATTTAAGAAAGCTTTTTTTTCACTCCTTGCTATGTTCTGGAATTCTGCATTCAGTTGGGTATATCTTTCCCTTTTTCCCTTACCTTCCATTTCTCTTCTTTCCCCAGCTATTTGTAAAGCTTCCTCAGACAACCACTTTACGATTTTGCACTTATTTTTCCTTAGGGTAGTTTAGGGTCACTGTCTCCTGTACAGTGTTTCGAACTTCTGTCCATAGTTCTTCAAGCACTCTGTCTACTAGATCTAATCTCTTGAATCTGTTTATTAAAGGGATTTGATTTAGGTCATACCTGAGTGGCCCAGTGGTTTTCCCCAGCTTCTTCAATGTGAGCCTGAATATTGCAATAAGAGCTCATGATCTGAGCCACAGTCAGCTCCAGGTCTTATTTTTGCCAACATTGTATAGAGCTTCTACATCATCAGCTGCAAAGAATATAGTCAATCTGTATTGACCGTCTCATGATGTCTATGTGTAGAATCATCTCTTGTGTTGCTGGGAGAGAGTGTTTGCTATAAACCAGTGTGTTCTCTTGGCAAAACTCTGTTAGCCTTTGCCCTGCTTCATTTTGTATTCCAAGGCTAAACTTGCCTGTTACTCCAAGTATCTCTTGACTTCCTACTTTTGCATTCCAATCCACTATAATGAAAAAGGTTTATTTTTTTTTTTTTTTCTTTTACTTTACAATACTGTATTGGTTTTGCCATACATCAACATGAATCCACCACGGGTATACATGAGTTCCCAATCTTGAACCCCCCTCCTACCTTCCTCCCCATACCATCTCTCTGGGTCATCCCAGTGCACCATCCCCAAGCATTCTGTATCCTGCATCAAACCTAGACTGGCAATTCATTTCTTACATGATATTATACATGTTTCTATGTCATTTTTTGAAGTTAGTTTTAGAAGTTCTTATAGATCTTCATAGAACCAATCAACTTCAGCTTCTTTGGCATTAGTGGTTGGGACATAGACTTAGATTACTGTGATGTTGAATGGTTTGCCTTAGAAATGAGCCCAGATCATTCTGTCATTTTTGAGATTGCACCCAAGTACTGCATTTCAGACTCTTTTGTTGACTATGAGGGCTACTCCATTTCTTCTAGGGATTCTTGCCCACAGTAGTAGATATAATGGTTATCCAAATTAAATTTGTCCATTCCTGTCCATTTTCTTTTACTGACTTCTAAGATATCGATGTTCACTCTTGCCTCCTCCTTCTTGGTCATGTCCAATTTCCTTTGATTCAGGGACCTAACATTCCAAGTTCCTATGCATTATGATTCTTTACAGCATTGGACTTTTACTACCAGACACATCCACAGCTGAACATCATTTCTTCTTTGGCCCATTCTTTCTGTAGCTACTAGTAATTGCCCTCCACTCTTCTCCAGTAGCATACTGGACACCTTCTGATCTGGGGGCTCATCTTCCACTTTCATATCTTTTTGCCTTTTCTTCCTGTTCGTTGTGTTCTTGCAGCAAGAGTACTGGAGTGGTTTGTCATTCCTTCCTTCAGTGGATCACTACGACCCATCCATCTCAGGTGGCCCTGCATAGCATGGCTCATAGCTCAACTGAGTTACACAATCCCGTTTGTTATCACAAGGCTGTGATCTATGAAGGGGACCAGTTGCTATTTATTTTTATATCTCCAAACCTGCCACAAAATAGCAATTTGATAATTGCTTGCTAAATGGATGAATGAATGAGAAAACAGCTCTGAGGTTAGTACCTATGGTCTATGTGTGTGTGTGTGTGTGTGTGTGTGTGTGTGTGTGCATGCGTGTGCATGCGCACATGTTTATGTGTACATGTAGGGAGAAGAAATGGACATTGTTTACAAGGTCTGGAAAGATCCCTTATGCTCTGGGTCAAACCAAGCAAATAACGTTTGCTAAAAAATACTTACATCCTACAGTCAAATTTTTTGGACAATTAACCCATGTATGTGCTGGACTTCAGGTAACAAAATGGCTGGTTTCCACTCTGAGCAGCCAACTTTATTTCCAGACCTTGATAAGCCTAGAAACTGCACTTTTTCTCAGACCTGTCCAACATACCCACACCTCAGCTTTTTATAGAATGCTTTAAACTAGAGCTGATCCTTCTGGGATTCAGTTGGTTCTCTATCTCACTCTGCCTGACTTCAGGGACCACCTATCCAACCTTTCTAGAGCACATGGCACACTTGTGAAACTGACAGACGAGCCTTAAGTAATTGACAGATGTCAGCCTTTGGCTAGGAACTGCCCCATATTCACCACCCCTTACTCCACACCCTGTGAGTCTACATCAGCACTCCTCCTGTGGGCTTCCCGATCATGCTGGCTCCTCACCTTGGCTCCTCTTGCAATTGGCTCTGTTAAATCTCATCACCAGTTTTAGAATTGCCTAAACATTTCAGACTGGCCCCATCAGGACCCTACTTCTGGAATCTCTTGTTGGTTTCAGCATTAAAATCTTGCCTTTCTTCTAAGTCTTTTCCCCTTACCACCAACCAGGATAATAATTTAGCTAGCTCTACTGAGCTCATGTCAGTGATGCTGCACCCCAAGACAAGTACATGTCTACTTCAGGGCTTGTGTTCTCTATGCCCTGAAATATTCATGTAGATTACATCTTTTCAGATTCATCTTGATTTAACATAGTCATATAAATTATGTCATTTAAAGTTTCTACTCAAAGGACATCTCCTCAAAGGAGCCTTCCCTGGCAGACTTTTAAAAATAACACTCCCTTTCCTCACACTCTATCGCCTTACTCTGTCCATTTTCTTTATAGACTCATCCTAACCTGTAAATATGGGATATATATGTTTCTTTCTTTCTTGTTTATCATAAAGACTAGAGAGTAAGTTCTGTGAGGGAAGCAATGTTGTCCATTTGACTCATCATCATATCCCTGGCACCTGGAACAGTCTATCACATAATAAACATCAAATAACTATTTTTAAAATAAATTAATGAACTGCTGTAAAACCCATACAGAAGTGATCTCTCACTATTCAACTGGAGAAGAAAATCAGTAGGTTCACTGACTTGATCTGATGCTAGACAGAGTAGATGAGGTGGTTATACAACTTGAAAACAGTTAACCTCAAGCATGTAAGATACAGTAGGCTATTTTAAATTATTTTTATAAATAAATGTTAGAAAAATGTCTTGCTAGCCTTTTTCCCAATTCACCCTTCCTCAGTCACAAAACTTTGGTGACAAGATTAATTAAATCAGTTCTTTTCTACCACTTACCTGGCATAAGTCATCTTTTGCTACAGAAGTAGAAATCTGGCTGCTTTCCAGGAGGCCTTAAATGTGATTTCGGTTCATATGTTCAAATAAGTAATGATAAACATACATACTTACTGTATAGAATATCAAGATTTATAGTTTCTTTGAGTCAATATTGATTTCCACTTTCCTTGATTTTAATTTCTTTTCTTTGTTTTGTGTATTTCTGGAGTTGTCTTATCAGTCACTGACCCCTGCTTTCATTAAGAACTATGGATCTGTCTTCCCATGGCTCCTAGAAATTATAAAGGAATACATCCTATTGGGGTGGATGCTCCTCCCTTGAAGGAAAGCCCTGGCCTGGCACAGACACATGAGAGGCTCACGGAGGCCCACACACAGATACCTAAATCCTTATTCTTTGGAGGCCTTTACTTCCTTATGTAAAATGTCTTCATCTACTCAAAAAAAATGTAATTCAGTTAATTAGTGTAATTGGAGAACAGCAGCAAAATGATACATACAGTATAAATTGCAAACTTAGGACATAATATCAGGCAAGTTTTCCAATATGTAAACAACCAGCAAATCTGTAAATTGGGACTCTAGACGTACTTCTTTTGTGAAGAGAATCTGTCATTGATTTAAGTCAGAATGTAAAAATTAGAAGTGTCAGCATGTAAACAAAGGGCTGAATCGATTCTCTGTTTTGGCTATATAGTCTCATTTACTCACCATAATTATTTCTATCTGGGTAAAATCTTCTGACTTGAAACAACCAATTGGTTGCAGCCATCAAAAAGACAATGTGAAATTAATTGGACATCGCTCCATGAAAAATGGGAGAAGAGGAGGTTATTCAGTGAAGCATGGCATTCTAAACAACTATTCCACACATTAACTGCAGAATCTAGGATTCTAGAAGATACATACACCAAGGGAATAAAACCACAGCAACTCTTAAGAAGGGAACTCAGCATTTAGCATTCTTTTTCTGACAAAGACACACAATAGGCTTCAAAGACTTAGAAAGAAAATATCTTACCTTTTTTTTTTTGGTCCACACCTTTCAAGACTTGTGCAAGAAATTTCTTTTAAAGGGGTCATTTTCTCTTGAGAAGACATTTTACAAAGTTTTACCAGAGGACTGGTTTAAGGAACTCATTCTGGAATGATTGACATTCATAAACAAGTTATTGAAGCAATTATTCAAATTGTAAATCGACTGGAATTAAGCATTTGAGTATAGGAAAGTTAATGAAATATGTTTGCTGCACCGTAACATTTGCAGTTTGAAATGTACAGATGCAGGAAGAATTGTAATTGTATTACTTGTGAGAGTGAATTTACAGTGTGTTAAACTGGTTCCTCTTTCTGTGGCCCATGTGGAGACTATCCCTAAGTGATAGAATGTCGCTTCCTGACTCCATACCAGAGGACATCTGTTCTGAAGGGCAGGTGCTTTAAAACAGCTTTGCATTCCTGGGGTCATCATCTAGAGATGTTCCCACTGGCAGGATCACCTTCTCCTCACTGAGGAGCAGGAAGCTTAGAATCTGGAGACCTTTCTGATGGCAGCCCCTGAGTTCCCCCTTCGTCTGCTGGGCTCTCATCAGAAAGGTGAAAATATGTGTGCTGGTGCTATACACTTCCACAGTCCCCACTGAAGGACTGGGACTCAAGAGTGGTTGGCGTGCACCGTGCTGTGGGTCTAGAACACAGGGCCCCTTCAGATCCTGCTGTTGAAACCACCCCCTACCTCTTTGGCTTCTGGAGACCCCTAGGAGGTTAGCTCTCCTTGAGGTGAGGGGACTGTCATGGATCTAGGAGCCGGGCCCATTGGTCTCCACCTCTGCACATAACTTAGACTCAGAACCCTCAGGAACCAGGCCTGAGAATACACCCCAGCGGGGCTCTCCACCCCTCCCACTTCCAGATCCGGTTTCTCCACTTCCCTTAGGTGTTTCTCAAAGAGTACATTGTCCCAGGGCCTGTTTCTAGAGAACCTGACTTGAGATGAAACCATCCCCTGCCAGTGCCAGGGTAGACAAAAGCAGATGGCAGGGTTCTGCTGAGGAACAGTCCCTCTGGAAGAACGCCTAAATCCCTCCAGGAGAGAAGGAACTCACCAAGTGCCTGCAGTTTCCAGAGTCCCATTTGGCCACTGAAACTCAGCCCCACTGGGATCCAAATGAGCAGTGCACCCAGATCCACACTCCCACACTCTGCCTCTGACTCCTCCAGAAGTAATAGCATGATCAGGCTGGTAATAAAGGACTGGGGATCAGAATTTTAGATGTGCCTCTATTCTCTTGCCACAACTATAAAGCTCAAAAATGGCGTTAAGATCAAGTAGACAAACCCGCCAAACTGCCAACATCCATTGAATCATTGAAAACACAAGAGAGTTCCAGAAAAACATCTACTTCTGCTTTATTGGCCATGCCAAAGCTTTTGACTGTGTGGATCACAAAAAAACTGTGCAAAATTATTCAAGAGATGGGAATCACCAGACCACCTGACCTGCCTCCTAAGATATCTGCATATAGTCAAGAAGCAACAGTTAGAACTGTTCTTAGAAAAACAGATTGGTTCCAAATCAAGAAAAAGTACATCAAGGCTGTATATTGTCACCCTGCTTATTTAACTTATATGCAGAGTACATCATGAGAAATGCTGGGGTGGATGAAACACCAGCTGGAATCAAGATTGCCGGGAGAAATATCAATAACCTCAGATATGCATATGACACCACACTTATGGCAGAAAGCAAAGAAGAGCTAAGGAGCCTCTTGAAAGTAAAAGAGGAAAGTGAAAAGGCTGGCTTAAAACTCAGCATTCAGAAAACTAAGATCATGACATCTTGCCCCATAACTTCTAAGCAAACAGATGGGGAAACAGTGGAAACAGTGACAGACTTTGGGAGGCTCCAAAATCACTGCAGATGGTGACTGAAATTAAAAGCTGCTTGCTCCTTGGAAGAAAAGCTATGACCAACCTAGACAGCATATTAAAAGCAGATACATTACTTTTCCAACAAAGGTCCATCTAGTCAAAGCTATGGTTTTTCCAGTAGTCATGTATGGATGTGAGAGTTGGACTACAAAGAGAGCTGAGCACCAAAGAACTGATGCTCTTGAACTGTGGTGTTGGAGAAGATTCTTGAGAGTCCCTTGGACTGCAAGGAGATCCAACTAGTTCATCCTAAAGGAAATCAGTCCTGAATATTCATTGGAAGGACTGATGCTGAAGCTGAAGCTTCAATACTTCGGCCACCTGATGTGAAGAACTAACTCATTTTAAAAGACCCTTTTACTGGGAAAGACTGAAGGCAAGAGGAGGAGAAGGGGACAACAGAGGATAAGATGGTTGCAAGATATCACTAACTTGGTGGACATAAGTTTGAGTAAGTTCCAGGAGTTGGTGTTGGACAGGGAAGCCTGGTGTGCTACAGTCCATGGGTCGCAAAGAGTCAGACATGAGTGAATTGAACTGAACTGAGACCAACCTGCTACAAAGGTATACTTTTTATCCAGTAGACATAGAAGGCACAGAAGATGATCATATGCGTATTGATAATGTGTTCTGTTCTTGAACTGAGAATCAGTAAACACTCTAAACTACAACTTGTGATGGGAAGGACAGACCTGAATTTCCTAGCTCACTCTGTTGTGAACATGTATATATGCTGGCCGGTGGCCTAGTAGTAAAGAATCCGCCTGCAGTGCAGGAGCTGCAGAGATGTGGGTTCAGTCCCTGGGTCGGGAAGATCTCCTGGAGGAGGAAATGGTAACCCATTCCAGTAACCTTGTTTGGAAAATCCCATGGTCAGAGGAGCCAGGCTCCCTACAGTCTGTGGGGTCTCAGGAGAGTTGGACATGACTGAGTGACTAAACGAACAACAAAAAATATGCTGGTCCCTAAAGCCGTGGATAAAAGCAGAAGATGTAGGGAGTACAGCATGGGTTTGGTCAAGGGCTCCTGTGAAATGTCCTGAGAGAATCCTGTACTTCTCTTTCCCAGCAACATATAGCTATATAAACATCTAACTTTTTGAAATACTTTATCTGCCTTTCTTGAGCATAAACTCCATGACAGCAAGAAATATGTCTTCTGTTTTCTTGAAATCTGTTTTACTCCCACACCCAAGTAGTATGACTCATTATCAGCACAACTTTTGATTAAGATCTCCCGTCATTAGAATCCAATGACCAAGCTGTTCAGTGGACTAGCTGTGCAACCTTGAAGAGTTACTAAACCCTCTGACCTCAGTTTCCTAATAAGTAAAATGTTATAACAGTGACTATTTGTAGTAAAAATTTAATGAAATGAAGCCCATGAGGCCCTTAGCACAGTAACTGGTATATCATAAGCACTCGATAAATGGTTATATTATTATTTTAGTTATTACAATATTGTTGCATCAAGACTTTATCTGCAATACTGAACAAAGAGCTCCTGTTTATAATCATAGAGTCACAAAGATATGTGGTTTCTTCTCCACACACCCCCATAACCTCTTCTTTCTCCTTCAATAATGCTTTTACTACATCACACCAGAATCTTCCCCACTTAATTTGGATGATTAATTTTTCCTTTCAAATACACTTAATTCTCCAGTGCACTCAGCTCCAAGTAACAAGATTTGTGGAGGTCATCTGAGTGGGCGCTCTCAGTGCTATATGAGGGCACATTAGTGGGCCCAGCGGCCCTGAGGCCACCCTGACAGTGATTTACAAGGTGCAGGGTGGAAGACAAGGACTGTGAATCCCAGCCCAGACATGCCCCGAGGGAATTGTGAATAGCAGCAAAGTCTGGAGCAGAGTGTGGATCTCCGACCCTGACCCTTCAGCCCAGAGGTCACCTCTGGGCAGTGTCTCCACCCCCACCATGACCATACTCCCCGTCCATCTTCCAACCAGCTACAGAGCTCTGCCCCATGCTAAGAGGTGATTCTGTAATGGGATCAGCAGACTCAGAAGCTCCCTGTTCACCTGTGAACATGTTAATTCCTGCAGCCCCAGAGTGAGCACGTTCCTGTCTCGATCCTGCTCACCAAGCCCATTTGCCATATTTTTGGTTGTGAGCTTGCAACACTGCAGGCTCCATTGTCCTTTTCATTCTCAGTAAAGATATCCTGAGAAAATCCATTAAATATTGAGCTAGAAGTCTGCTATCAATTTGGTGTGCCACAAGAATACAAACAAAGCTGAGAATGTCTAGGCTGGTTTATTAGTGGTCTGAAAACTTACATAATTGAGTATAGGGTTACCTAGCATAGGTCAGGGGGACTTACATAGCCATTAATTCTACATTATTCAAGATACACTTTCTGACGCAGAACTTGGTCTTTAAAAAAATCTGTGATTGGGAATGTGCTGTACTGTGGCTGCAAGAGATTACAAGAGGATGAATGTAATAAGTACTTAACAGAGCATAGAACCTATTTCTTAGCTTATGATGTTTCTCAGTGAAGTTTTTGAGAATTTCAAGGCCCTTGGAATTTAAGTCTTTTAAAATACAAAGTAGTATATGATATGTCAGTCATTAGATAACTTTCCTTTTCACTCAGTACCTCCGATTTGGAAAACTTTTCGATGAAATCAGCTTGTTTTTCCTTCACATGACTCAAAGGACTAAATAGAAGCTAAGGAACCCAAAACAATACTGACCACATATATGGAGATTTTGATGAGAAAATTCAAAACTGAGGTACTATTCTCATTTTATACATGGAGCAAGTACAAGTAAACACGTGTAAACCTATGGTGGATACATGTTGATGTATGGCAAAACCAATGCAATATTGTAGAATAATAAAAAATAATAATAAATTTAAAAAAACTAAAAAAGAACTCTTGATGGTCTCAAATAGAACTGTTAAATCTCAACCATTTGTACAGTGCTAAATTGTGTAATTTTGTCCTAATTATTCCTAAATTACTCAACAGTGGCCTTTTCGAAAAAGGCTATCTGCAAAGCACCAGCTCAAAATATACTCCGGCTCAACCTTTCCCTAAACACTGCACAGGAAAAAAAGCCCTGCTTAGTCAAATAGGTTTGAGGACTACTGTATTTTATATGCTGTACTCACATATCCGTAATTCATATCATAAATCAAAGATTGTAATGTCCTTTAGTGAAGAAGCCTACTTGATTTTGCATTGCCCTAATTTATTTGACAGGGAAACTTTTATTGAATTTTACTTCTAGCTCACTACAAAATCAACTTTAGAGAAAGCACTTTTAGGACATATGCTTGTCATTTACTTAAATGTGAAATAATTCTCTCTCTTCTCAGTATTCTGGGAAACACTTGAAGAATCACTAAGCTAAGTAAGATCAAGTGAGTATTTAATCTTTCTTTGACAGAGGAATTAAAAACTGAAGGTCTTTTTAAATTAGTCAGTCTTTTGTAATGAAGGTAGTGTTCATATCCATATTGTCTGCACTGATGATAGAAACCATCTGCTGGGCTTGGTGGTAGCCATTTCTCACTTCCTTTCCCAATGATGGGTGGTCTAGGGTATGATTCTTAGAGTTATCTGTGGTTACCATGACTGCTTCTGAGCAGGTACTACAAGATTGCCGGAACTGGCAATGCACCTGGTGCCAATCTGTGGCTCCACAGTCAACCTCATCAACCACAAAAGTCTTAGATGGTTCTCCCCTTCCAGTTATATAATTGGATCCATTGCTCATAGTCATGCTCAAAATAGAAACAGACAACGAGCCATCTGTTCCACATCTCCAAGTTCTTCGTTAGCATAAAGCACCATCTCTGCTGTTCACTGTTACCATGGTAAGGTGCACCCATGGTAACAATGAACTGTGTGACCTCAGAGCTGCCCACTTGGCTGCCTGAGTGACACTCTGACTCAGTTTCAACTCCTTCGTCAGCTGTTACCCAGATTTGGGAGTGAAGATCTAATAAAAACACTTTCTGCTGTCTGGAGACACTTTCTTTGGGCTCATTTAATGCATTTTATGGTGCATTAAATGTGTCTGTGCGAATGGCTGGATTTGTTTTGCTCAAGTGTGAAGAATAATTAAGATCATTCTAAGTCAAATGAAGTGTTGAAACACATTGTCAAAGGACCTCAGCACTGTAAATGTCTCGTTACCTCTGACACTTTGTAATTAGGTCTGTAACTGTTCTCTTAATTTCCACTGAATTTCCACTGAAACGTTCTTTTCCTTCCACACCACCTCTGCCTCCTTGTGTGTCAAGAACTCCCCCATTACACATACACATCTGTGATCCAGCTGTCATAAACATGCATCAGGCTGATGAGAAAGAGACGTGCTTGGATGGTGATCAGCAAAGCCATGAAGCCCTTCTGCTGTCTCATCCATGGGCAAAGGTGAGGTGCAGTTGTCAAGAGAAGACTTACCTCCACAGCAGCAAGACAAATGGCAAATGTGTCTCCTCAACCCAGGCCATGTGCATCCCCCCTTCACATGGGGACAGGTGACCTGCTGGTCTGGCTGAGTTATCTTCCTCTTCCTCTGTAAGAGGATTTGCCTGATACTACACATCAAAAGTGACCCTCTCCAGACAGCTGAAAACAATTGATTCTAATTTGAAAATAGTTGTCCTAAATATACATGCGTGTGTGCTCGGTCACTTCAGTCGTGTCCAACTCTTTATGACACTTTGGATTGGAGCCCACCAGGCTCCTCTGTCCATGGGATTCTCCAGTCAAGAATACTGGAGTGGGTTGCTATGCCTTCATCCAGGGTGTCTTTCCAACCCAGGGACTGAACCTGCATCTCTTGTATCTCCTGTATTGCAGATAGATTCTTCACTCACTGCTGAGCCACCTGAGAGGCCCAAATATACATGAGGCGATAGTTGATGGACGGGCTTCCCAGGTGGCGCAATGGTAAAGAATTCACCTGACAATGCATGAGACACAAGAGTTCAATCCCTGGTTCCGGCGGATGCCCCAGAGAAGGAAATGGCAGCCCACTCCAGTATTCTTGCCTGAGGAATTCCATGGACAGAAGAGCCTGGCAGACTACAGTCCGTGGGGTTGCAAAGAGTTGGACATGACTGAGCACACACACACTCATACAAGTTAATAATCACGACCTGTTTGTCAGGAACGATGTTAATGCCTTACATACATTGTCTAAATTTGTCTGAACAATAATGACTTTAGAAGATCGCTATTGTCTTATTTTATATTTGAATAACTTGAAGGAGCCTCCTTGGTAGCTCAGATGGTAAAGGATCTGTGTACAATGGAGCAGATCCACATTCAGTCCCTGGGTAGGGAAGATCCCCTGGAGGAGGGCATGACAACCTTCTCTATATTCTTGTCTGGAGAATTCCATGAACAGAGAAGCCTGGCAGGCCACAGTCCATGGGGTTGCAAATAGTCAGACACAACTGAACAACCAATACTTTCACAACTTGAAAATTAGAAAGAGACTTTCATGTTTCCCAAACTGTAGAGCTTTTGAATAGTGAAGGTGAAACTCAAGTCTATGTGTCTGTGACCCCACAGGCCATGTTCAAAGCCTCTGGGCTGCTTGATCTTAGACCACTTGTCCTCATAGTCTATGTTTTCCACCTACTCCACTGCTCAGTTTCTATACTCAAGAATTGTGTCTTCTATCTGTGAAAATATTTTCCTGACCTGTTATTCCCCTCACTTCTGTGGTTTTCCCACCTTCAAAAGATCTGTGTCTTTTTCCAGGCCTCAGAACTTCCTGTCTGCCCCAGTTTGCTCTTGTCAACCAGACCACATTGAGTCAAATGCTAGTCTTCACACTTCCATTTACTAAAAAATCCTGCTTGAGATTTTAAAAGGCAAGGTACATAAGAAGCTACAAACAGAATATTGTGGGCTGCAGCCCACAATTATAACTAGTAATGCTTATTTTTTGTGTAGCATTTTATAGAATGGCAAAGCAATTAACATACTTCATTTAATTTGAATGAATAAAGGTTCAAAAAGGAAAATGATTCTCTGTAAGAAAGCAGTCCATTTACAAACTTGTACTTGATACTTTCTCTAATCAAGAAAGCAAATATTTGTACCAATAATAAAGTACATTGAAAATATATCCTAAAATAATTATTAGGCTTTTTCTTTTTTAAGTCAAAGTTGATTTTTATTCATTGATTGATTATATAGAGATATACAAATTCAAATATGCAATAAGGACTATTGGCAAATTCATTAAACCTGATGATGTTTCTACTTCTTTTTACCCAAAGTAGCCAATGTTTGAGAAAATAACAACCTTAATTTACTGCCAATCGTTAACTGCAAATACCTTTGCACTTTCACAAACATGGCATGTTTGTGTTTCACAAGTTTTCTGTTTTATAACCTGGAGTGAGTCTCCTTTAACTTTTCTTTAACAGAATAGTTAGAAAAAGCATTGGTTTAGCAAACAAGCAAATAATTGCTTGTTTGTTAAAAGTACTCTTTTAGGCCCAATTGGGAGATGTACTGTTATTCTTTGCCATAGTGTACATTAACCTCCAAACAACCTTCAGTTACATCATTGGTAAACTATTTATTCTAATTGTTTATGTATATTGATATGAATGTGCATCCAAATATCCTCTGTCAAATCCCAGATCATCCTAGCTTCAGTTCAGTTCAGTTCAGTCGCTCAGTCATGTCTGACTCTTTGCGACCCCGTGAATCACAGCATGCCAGGCCTTCCTGTCCATCACTAACTCCCGGAGTTCACTCAGATTCACATTCATCTTTCTACAAATTGTATCAGGTTGGCATTCAATAGGTTGCCTCCAATCCCAGCATCTCTCAGCATCCTTTGTGTTTTACTTGGTTAATTTCAAAAGATCTATGGAAATATTTCTAATGCCTCTTCTTACCCCTTGGAAGCTTTGTTGGGGTTCCTAGGGCCACCCTCAAGTTCGATGATTGCACACCCTGAAATTTTTCTTTGATCAATGCAATGTGAAGGGAAATAGCCTGTCACTCCAGGTAGATGACTTAAGAGCTGGCATGCTATTTGCTGTGCATCATATGCTGTTCTGTGGTAGCCACAGAAGCATCTTTTGAAACAGAAAACCCATCATCCCAGCACCCTAATGAGAGCAGAGGTTCCTTCCAAGCCACGTTGGACATATGGCTCAAACACAAAATAAACCTTTCTTGTTATAAATTGCTAAGATTTGGAGCTCTTTGTTGCCACAACGTAATATCAAATTTAATCTATCCTCATTGATATATCTCTTCAGTATCCATCTCAACTTCCATTGTCCATAATGGCCAAACAACCATCTTAATTCAACCCTGTTGTCTATTCTCACCCCGACCCTCTAAAACCCAGTGTGTTTCTGCCAATCTTGAGTCCTCCATACTGAAGGGCTAAAGTCCTCAAGAACTGCCTTATGCATCAACACACCAAACTCTCATTCTCACATTCTTTTCAGATGTCTTGATGTGCCACTCCTTACCCCAAGATGCTGATTCTTAGGATGGAAGAGCCTTGACCTGAACCCTATCCAGCTGGCCCTCATTGCTGCCAGTCATATTGCTTGATTTTCCTAGGTTGCCACAGTGCTTTTTGACTAGGCAGCTTAAATGACAGAAATTTGTTGTCTTAGTTCTAGAAGTCAGAGTCCAAGATCACCGAGTTGGCAGATGTGAATCCTTCTAAAGACAGTGAGGGGGAATCTGTTCTCCTAATTTCTCATGAGTCGCTGCTAATCTTTAAATTCTTTGGCTCGTAGAGGTGTCGCTTCATCTCTGCTTCATGTTCATATCACATCCTCCTAGTATGTTGTCTTTGGGTCCGGATGCCCCCTTTTATAAAGACACCAGCCATGTTGGATTGGAAGCCTACTCTACTCCAGTATGATTGCATTTTAACTGATTTGCATATTCAGTGATCCTATTTTCAGATAGTCATATTCTGAGATATTGGGGATCAAGACATCAGTATATGAATTTGGGAGGATGCTATTCCACCCATCCTACTGATGTTTTCCTAACTCTTCCGGGAACACATTTTCCTGAAAGACTCTGCTCTGTATTTGATAATCCTGCCGTCACAACCTTCTGCTTCCAAAGTCACACCCTTAGCCTGCTCCCAGGTTTATATTCCTTCTTGGATCTTACATCTGGTTAAAATTAGATTATTTTATAACTTAAAGTAAAATGCCCTTTTTCATGGAATTAATTTGTTTCCTCAACATTATTGTAGTGTCTACTTTTATCCATTGGAAATTGAATATCTTCCCTGTTCCCTAAGAATTCAGAATTTAAATAGGGAGCAAATCCATGTGTATACAATTAACAGGAAGACTTTTTCCACAGTTACTATTATGCAACCTGCAACAATCCCTGGAGAAGGTAATTGCTTTCACTACTTTACAAATGAGGGAGGGTAAGTCCCAGTAAAAGTACTCAAATATCAGTATGATGAAAAGAATCAAAAGGAACAAAAGAAAGAGTTGGAAAGTAAACAAAGATGTAGAAAGGTAAAGTCCAAGGACTTTGCACCAGATGGGGAAAATGAAGGGAAAAACTTAAAATATTGTAAGAAATGCAATCTCTAGTTATAGCACTATCTTTAGCAGAAAAGAAAAAAATCTTCCTTAAGACAATAGTAATATTATGATGGTTTCTAGAAACACAGCATGGTCTGTGAAGTGAAGTGAAAGCCCCTCAGTCATGTCCAACTATTTACGACCCCATGGACTATACAGTCCATGGAATTCTCCAGGCTAGAATACTGAAGTGGGTAGCCTTTCCCTTCTCCAGGGGAACTTCCCAAGCCAGGGGTTGAACCCAGGTCTCCCACATTGCTGGCGAATTCCTTACCAGCTGAGCCACAAGAGAAGCCCAAGAATTCCTGACCCAGGAATCAAGCATGTTCTATACTTGCAGTTATTTTTTTCTACATACTCTGCCAATGCCACTGAAAGTAAAAGCTCCCCATTAAGAACTCTTATCTTTAGGATAGTGGTAAATCAACTGGACAATTTTTATTTTGTGTGGTGTTATGAACTGAATTATGCCCCTACTCCTAAATTCATATGGTAAAGTCCTAACCCCCAGTATCTCAGAATGTGATTATATTTGGAGGCAGGGTCTTCACAAAGGTAAAGTTAAAATAAGTCCTAAGTGTGGGCCCTAATCTGATATGCCTGGCATTATTATAAAAAGAGGAAATTTGGACACAAATACACAGGAAGAGAAGGTGATATGAAGACATAGGGAAAAGACAGCCACCTACAAGCCAAGGAGAAAGACCTGGAGTTCTTCCCTCATGGCCTGCAGAAGAAACTAATCCTGGTGATATTTTGACCTCAGACTTCCAGTTTCCAAAACCATAAGGAAATAAATTTGTTTAAGCCAACCAGTCTGTAGTACTATGTTACAGCAGCCCTAGCAAACAAATACATGTGGTTAATTCCTTTAATTAAAAAAAAAAAAATTAGTAAGGGGTCAGGAGTTAAAAGCAATGTAACCTCTTTCTTTCATTTTAAGAAAATTTCCACTAATAAGTTCACTAGTTTGTATATTTACACAAAAGCAAAATATATTTCTCTTCTTCCAGTTTCTGGAACCCTTGGAATTTCCCAAGTGATGAGAGCCAAAAAGCGTCTTTTGTTATGTTAATAGGGGACTTTTTGGAAACCACTTAGGTCACCTAAGGGTGAGGGGCTGTTGCCAGGGAAACCTGCCTGTAACTAGAGGGTTGGCACATTCAACTCCACCCCCCAGCTTCTAGGGAGAAGAGAGGGGTTGGAGACTGAGTTCACTCACCAGTGACCAACGATTTAGTCTATCTTATCTGTGGAAAGAAGGCTCCATAAAAACCCAATAAGACTGAGTTGGGAGAACTTCTAGGCTAGTGAGCCACTAGGCATCAATGTGCTGCTACAATGAGCCACAAATTCTACAACTCCACAAATTGTACAACAAAAACTCCAGTGTTCAGGACCTCACCCTGTGTATCTCTTCGTCTGGTTCATATCCTTAAATCGTTTGTCATAAAGTGGTATCCTGATGAGTAAACTGGTTTCCTAAGTTCAATGAGCCATTAGGAAATTAATCAAACCCAAAGAGGAGGTCTTGGAAATTTCTGATTTTATAGCCAGTCAGTCAGAAGCGCAGGTAAGAACCCAGATGTTTGATTGACATCTGAAGTAGGGAGTAGCGGGTAACAATCTCATGGAACTGAGCCCTTAACCTGTGGGATCTGATGTGAAACTCAGGTAGACAGCTTCGGAACTGAATTGAATTGTAGGACACCTTGTTGGTATTGAAGAATTGCCTGGTATGGAAGAAGAATCCACACTTCAAAATCAGTGTCAGGTCGATGTGAATGTTGATACATTTGACACACACTCAAGTACATAAGAATCATTCATAAAGAGTTAACTTGTTGCTCTTATCTAGGAAGAGGGTTAATTTGTGCTTTCAGCACAATAGTAAAAGGATGAAAAGTTGATAGATCTGGTCCCATCACATCATGGGAAATAGATGGGGAAACAGTAGAAACAGAGTCAGACTTTATTTTGGGAGGCTCCAAAATCACTGCAGATGGTGACTGAAGCCATGAAATTAAAAGACACTTACTCCTTGGAAGAAAAGTTATAACCAACCTGGACAGCATATTCAAAAGCAGAGACATTACTTTGCCAACTAAGGTCCGTCTAATCAAGGCTATGGTTTTTCCAGTAGTCATGTATGGATGTGAGAGTTGGACTGTGAAGAAGGCTGAGCACCAAAGAATTGATGCTTTTGAACTGTGGTGTTGAAGAAGACTCTTGAGAGTCCCTTGGACTGCAAGGAGATCCAACCAGTCCATTCTGAAGGAGATCAGCCCTGGGATTTCTTTGGAAGGAATGATGCTAAAGCTGAAGCTCCAATACTTTGGCCACCTCACGTGAAGAGTTGACTCATTGGAAAAGACTTTGATGCTGGGAGAGATTGGGGGCAGGAGGAGAAGGGGACGACCGAGGATGAGATGGCTGGATGTCATTACTGACTCGATGGACGTGAGTCTGAGTGAACTCTGGGAGTTGGTGATGGACAGGGATGCCTGGCGAGCTGCAATTCATGGGGTCACAAAGAATCAGACACGACTGAGCGACTGAACTGACTGACTGACTGACAAAAGAAGAGTTAATATATATATAAAAAAGAAAGAAATTTGCAGAGCCATGAGGGAAGGAAGAAATCTCCTAGAAGGTTCAGTTCAGTTCAGTGCTCAGTCGTGCAACCAGTCTGGAACCAGTGCTCATGGAACCAGTCTGTTGTTCCATGTCCAGTTCTAACTGTTGCTTCCTGACTTGCATATAGGTTTTTCAAGAGGCAGGTCAGATGGTCTGGTATTCCCATCTCTTTCAGAATTTTCCACAGTTTATTGTGATCTACACAGTCAAAGGCTTTGGCATAGTCAATAAAGCAGAAATAGATGTTTTTCTGGAACTCTCTTGCTTTTTCCATGAATCAGTGGATGTTGGCAATTTGATCTCTGGTTCCTTTGTGTTTTCTATAACCAGCTTGAACATCTGGAATTTCACGGTTCACGTATTGCTGAAGCCTGGCTTGGAGAATTTTGAGCATTACTTTACTAGCATGTGAGATGAGCGCAATTGTGTGGTAGTCTGAGCATTCTTTGGCATTGTCTTTCTTTGGGATTGGAATGAAAACTGACCTTTTCCAGTCCTGTGGCCACTGCTGAGTTTTCCAAATTTGCTGGCATATTGAGTGTAGCACTTTCACAGCATCATCTTTCAGGATTTGAAATAGCTCGACTAGAATTTCATCACCTCCACTATCTTTGTTTGTAGTGATGCTTTCTAAGGCCCACTTGACTTCACATTCCAGGATGTCTGGCTCTAGGTGAGTGATCACACCATCATGATTATCTAGGTACTTAAAGGCCAGGAACACAAGATGGTCTCCATTATTCCAATAAATGCTCTTAGCTTCTCTATAACATGAACTAAAATAACCTTAGAAACTGAAAATAATCTGCAATATTTACATGAAAGGCCAATTTTTCTTCCCCTCTTGTGGAATTTTAATATCATTATGGTGGTGATTGTTAATTTAAGTGATACATTTAAATGCCAGCGATGTAAAACCAAAAGAATATAAACTTGGTTATCACAGAATTGTGGTTAAAGATACATAGTTTACAGATGGTCTGGGTTTGAATCCTAACTCCATAGCTTCCTAACTGTGTGACCTTGACCATATTGTGTAACCTCCCTCACTATGACTTGGTTTCCTCATCTGCAAAATGAAGTCCTGAGAATGCTGCATGGGACATAATGAGTATCATACAAATGTTTATTCTAATCATCATCACCAACCTAAATTGCAAATTTAGGTTGCAACAGACACACTGTGATATGTGTCCATTTTGCATGGCCTGGCCATAGACACTTTGTCTATGATCTGAAATATCTCATTAAACATTTTTTTTCTTCCCATTTCTTCAGTATTTTCAAATGAAAATCAACCATTATGAACCTGGATTTCAAAAAGGAAGAAATGAGTTCTCTTTTATAGTTTGCCATTTACTTTCCATTTGAAATGTGTTTTTTTTTTCTCCTTCTTGGAATGAAATTACAAAAATCACAGAGATTTTGTTCATTTTAAACTAGAAGCCCAACTATTTAGCCTTTGTTCACGGAGAGGGCTGATTGCTTCTCAGATCATGTGCTCAACAGGAAGCAAGCACTGAGGTAATGATGGCCACTTCTGAGTCATATTCACAGTCAAGTTTAGGCATCCACTTGCTGGGCCTGCAGACACCCAGAGTAATATAAACCATGAACAGCAAATGCCAGGTAGGGGTGTTGCTTAGTGGGGAAAGATGCTGGCAGAATAGAAGGTAGAACTGTTGCTGAGCCAGGTTCTTAGACTCTTTAATCAATAGAAATTGATGAAGCCAGATGAGGAATTCAAGCAAGGCTTTATTGGGATGTGTGCTATACGAAGGAGTGAAAACAAGTAACAGGTTCCCCTGCTTGCTTCCTGAGGGGGTCAACAGGTGCCTTAATTGGGTGAAGATAGGAGTGGACCCATGGGTCGAGCCAGAGGGTTGGCTCTGGTTGTCTGCCCACTCCTTTGGTGGTGCTGTGTGCACAGTACCCTGCTTTGCTCCTGACACCTCAGAAGTGGCTGCTAGGTTTTGGCTTTTTGTATCTTGTCATTAGTATGTTCCAACTGTGCATGCACACAGTTTGTTTTAGTCCCATATAGTTTCTTTGTACTCTGTTGCTTAGAAAACCTTTGTCCAGGTTCAACCAGGGCAGCAAAGGGTCCCAAGTCAGAGGTCTCAGCCTGTCTCAGAGTTGCCTGGGCTTAATTCTAGACTCTATGAGTGCTAGATGCCCTTTTCTGGAGAATCTTTACTGGACAAGTCCCATCAGTGGGATCTGAGATGAAAGTGCGCTGGGGACCAGGCCCACTGGTCCTAGTCTGGATCTTTCCAGACTTGGAAGAAATAAATACTCATTGTTATCCAATATTATTGTTATTATAACCAGAAAAGAAATGCTTTGCTAGGTGCCAGTTAAAAATTTAACTCTGACATGCCTTAGCTCATTTGTGCCTCTAAATAATCCCAGAGATAAATACTGATTCCACCATCATTTTAAAGAAGAGTGCTTGGAAAATGAGAGTAAGTTTTCCCAAAATAATATAAATAATAAGAGCCAGAGGCAGGAATTGAAACTTTGTCTGTCAGTCTTATTTCAAAGCTTAAGCTCTTAACCACTTAGCTACCCTGCCCTTATTCCCTTGTGTCACCCACCATATCTGCGCTGAGCTGTCTCTTCTCTATTCTGCAGCCGGTCTTCATCCTGATTCCCAGATGCAATCATGTTATTCCTCTGTATGACATTATGATGGCCCCCCACTGCCTCTGAAGCTCCTGAGCCTGGCCTCCAAAGAGTTCCAATTTGCCTCTCCAAACTCAGCTGATGGACACTGAGCTCTCAGCAAACCAACTGCTGCCCCCAGTCATAATGCACAATCCCCTGCTGCTCCGCCTTTGTCCTCACCACCCTGTCAGCCTGGATGCTGCTCCATCCTCTCTCCTTATTAAACCACCACCGCCACTACCACCCCAGTGTCCACCTTATTCTGTTGCAACCAGCCTTTTATCCTGTGAGGTAGTTACTATTATTATTTCAATTTTACAGATGGGAAAATTCAAGATCAGCAATACCAGATCCATGGCCCCACAGCTAGTAAGTGGGTTGGGGAGGATTTAACTCAACTGGCTGATGCCAGGGTCTGAGTTCCTAGCCACTACTCTATATAAGTGATGAGGTCGTGCCCAGCCTTTGGATCATCACATGTGTGCAAAGCACTTTGCTCAGCCTCTCTGGTCCCCCAGTGGGAATTAGCCATCAGCTCTTGCTTCCCACAGGGGCCCACACTGTGTGCCTCTGTTACAGAAATTACTCCACTCTGTTTCACTTTAGCCATGTGTCTCGCCCACAAGAGGTGCTCTGTTTGAGGCCATGCCATTCATCTTGTGTCCTTCATGAACCTCGTCCCATATCTGAAGCTCAGCAGGACTGACTTGATGTGTCCTGAATCTATTCAATGGCTGTTTATTGAACTCCTGCAGAAATGATCTCACCCCTGCCTGCAAACTCTCTGGTGCAACTGTTCTTATCCTTTTTGATTCCACACCCCCTTGGAGAACCTGATGAAAGCCATGCATCTTTACAACAGAAAAATGCAACAACCAATAAAATTTTCCATTCTTCTGGGTGGTTCATGGATTCTGGGATCAGAGTCTAATTGATTTGAATTCAATTATCAGTGAATTAAATTGTTCTTGCTATTTCCTTTTTTCAAGTTATAGAAATCCAACTCAAAGCAGTTTAGACAGAGAGGTTTTTGTGGGTTGGTTTTTTTTTTTTTTTTGGCAACCTAAAGAGTCCAAGAAATGGTTACATTAAACAAAGAAAAAAAAAATAGATGTGTGAGTTTGTCTTCTGGAACTAATGGAACCAGATGTTCCAACATTATCAGGATATGCTTCTATCTGCAGATCAATTCTAATCCCTCAAACTCACTTCCTCAACAAACTGGAGAATAATATGGCTGACAGGCCGTGAGTCTCTCACCCCACCAGAGAGGAGTTACCCCTTCTCCCTTTTAGTAATACTTTTGAAAATCCCAAAGAAATAATCTGACTGGCCAACTTAAGTGGCATGTCAACTCCAGGACAAGGGAGTCATTGGAGAAAGAGAAGCTCCACAAAAACAAAAGGAATGACCTTCTGAGAATAACTGAAGAGCAGAGCATCACCACCACTTTTCTCACCATCAACCCCTAGGCACTTGTGTGCCCACATGCAGCCTCCACCATCTCTTCTGGAAGCCCTCTAAGCCCTTGGACCTCTGTGTACCACCCCGCCCCCACTTTCATTCCAGCACCATCAAAACCTACCTGCTCTACAACACGTCTTTTCAGGACCCAGCTCATTGCTTTCTAAGAGAATAGCTAACAGTGAATTGACCTGGGCTAGACTATGAAAGGGAAAAATAGAACAAAGCAATCACTGTGCCTGCTTAGATAAACTATTTTATCAGTGGCCATTCATAATAATAACCATAACCAATAGTAGTTCTAACATGGAATTTTGCCCAGTTTTACACATCACAAACTTAATTAAACAGCATGGACTTTTACAGCTGAGAGAGTCCCTCAAGATCGTCTTGCCCAATCCTTCATTTTATAGATGAGGAAACTGAAGCTTAGAAAGTCACTTATTTAACCCACACAGCAAACTGGTATTAGGCCCTAAGCCAGAGCTCATGGACCCTAATTCCCAGTCCAGTTATCTTCTTCCTTCTCTGTAGTTCACTGAGGAAGAGGTTTGGTTTATCACAGGCCCAGTGGGGCTCACTAATCACTGTGCTTGTGTGTTTCCTTCCTGGGACAAGTCATGACTTCAATATTCCAAAAACACAGAATTAGTTGACTTTAAGGGAGGCATGTCTGGAGCTGTTGGGAGCATGGGCTTGGGAGTCAGGATAGTTACGTTCATCCTTAGCCATACCATGTACATGCTGGGACCGGTGAGTTAACATTTCTGTGTCTCAGCATCCTCATCTGTAATATCCTCTTCCAGGGCTTCTAACGCAACAGCCCTACTCTGTGTTGCTGTTCTTTTGGTTCACGTTCCTCTGGCTACCAGCAGGCCTACACCAAATAGATGCCCAGTAGTGCTACCTAACACACTAGGTTTTAGAAGAATAAATTAACTCATGACAATCACTTAGAATGTGGTCTGATGCACCGTTAGCATTCCGTGAGTGTAACAACTATAATTAAAATGCAGTTGTCAGGGAAAAGGGAGTATTTAAAGACAAAGGCCATAAAACAGAATTTCCTGTAAGTCAAGTAATTCAAACCAGTAATTAGCCTCAATTCCTTTCTGTCACACCTCCTTTAGAAAACAATGAAAAGGAAACTGTTACCAGGAATTTAGTTAAAAATAATAAACAACCCGATATACACAAACCTAAAATATTCCTAGATTCAGTCCAATCTGCTAAGCAGGTTATTTCAATCAACTGCTGTTTCTATCATTTTGATTCCAGCACCACCAAAACTGGCCTGGTCTACACCACGTCTTTTCAGGACCCAACTCGTTGCTTTCTAAGAGAACAGCTAACAGTGAATTGACCTGGGCTAGAGTATGGGGGAGAAACATAAAACAGAACAAAGCAATCGCTGTGCAATCAAAACTGACATTCGGAATAATGATTTGTGTCCTCGAAGACAAAATAATTGTAATCATTGCTATCGTTTGAGGACTGCTTGCCAAGCCCCAGGCACTGTGCTCAGTATTAACATTTAACATACATCATGTAGACACAGGCACACATGCATGCATGCACATGCACACACATGCTCATTCATTTTATCGTCATAACAGATTTGGGTTGGGGGTTTATTCTTGTTTTAGAGTTTAAAGTACATTTACTGTTAATGAAGTTGAAACTTGGAGAAGAGAAGTGACTTTTCAAGAGTATGATTGGTACACGGAGCTAGTAGGATTTGAACACAGAGTTTTCTGAATCCACAGCCAGCACCCTCAACAACTCTGTTTACCATCTAAATATTCCAGTTAACAAAGAGAGAATATGGTGATATATTTTCCATTTTCAACTAAAAACAAAAAAAGATTTCTGCTCAGCTCTTAATTCAGTGGAAACTGAAGCCAATTCAATAACTTTATTCTCCTCTGAGAATGCACTTACAGAGCATCCATTTCCCAGTGTTAATTATTTGTCATCCTACCATCGACAAGAAAAGCATAGAATTGGCTGGAAACAGTGGACTTTAACTTCATATGCACAATGATCGTTTTTTATCCATTTCTGTTTCCTAAGAACCAGAACAATGACTTATTAGTTTTGACAGAGAATAAATATTTATTGAAATGAACAAA
This sequence comes from Nanger dama, assembly GCA_917880005.1. NCBI lineage: Eukaryota > Metazoa > Chordata > Mammalia > Artiodactyla > Bovidae > Nanger > Nanger dama. The sequence continues at coordinate 19,932,533 of CAKJTW010000014.1, forward strand.
TGAGTAAAGAAATGTGCATATAGCCTTTCCATCATGGAGCTGGGTTTGAAAGAGGAAAAATGTTCTGTCCAGAAAAAGAGATGGTATAATGAAAGAGGGCTTTCCTGGTAGCTCAGCTGGTAAAGAATTCACCTGCAATGCAGGAGGCCCTGAAATAATGAAATAAGAAGCACTAACTCATGCCTACTGGCTATATGATCTTAAGCAAGTTACTTAAACTGACTTTGGTTTTCTCATTTGGAAACCAAAGGACTGTTTATCACTTCATTTACAGGGTATGGAGAATTAAATGTGCTAAAATTTTTAAATGTCTGTTACACAGTGGCCACTCAAAAATACATTTTGTTTTCCCTCATTCCTTCCTTTTTTTTTTTAATTTTCACCCCAATCTTACTGTTTTCTTGTACCTTTACCATTGATAAATAGAATCTATCATCTGCAAAATCCTTTGCAATTTACAAAGAATATCATATTGTCCTTTTGAACATCACAATAGCCCTGAAAGATAAGAAGGATGGAATAAGTTGATTTTATTGCAAGTTACAGAGGAAACAATCTATTTTGTTCTCATTTATACAGTGAGTAAATCATAGTACCAAGACTCAAATCTAGATTTACTGATACAAATTCTTAGCTTTCCTCAATAGTCCAAATTGCTTTTGGAGAGAATGAGAAAATCACATCTTAAATCTTTCAGTAAACTATTATATATGTTCTAAATGAGAATTACATACTACCAAAATAATCATAAAACCAAATGTATCTTCAGCTTTAACCTATAATACCCTTCTTTATGATATGCCTTCAATCACTTCTGTTTTTAAAAAATCAGCTATTTATTTTTTTATCTGTTTAAAAATTTTTTGAAAAAAACCTCAGCTAATTTGAAAATCTAATTAGCTTTATTTCACCATTCATGAATGGAGCAAAATCTTATCTAGTAACTAGAGCAGTGCTCAGAAGAGTTGTACAAAATGGAAGGCTTTTATAGGAAGAAAGATGGGGCAAAGAAACTATTAGCAACAGAAAAGAACTTATTCTTTTTAGACCAGAAGGTCTAAAAGGGTCCTGTTTGGGGTGGGAAGGGAAGAGCAAGGTTTTCTCATGCAGGTGCCTCTTCTTCCTCTTGGGCCCCTTGGACAGACTACATGGAGTGCTTGACCAGAGAATTCCAGACTGGTTGATTAAGATTCAATTTCTGGGAAACGTTGAAACTTCCATTAGATCAGGTATTAAATCTAAGAGATAGGGCCCCCATGGAGTCTCATTGATAAGAAGGCTCGTTATGTCGACCCTGCGAATGAAGAATAAAATCACAGTGATCTGTAAGACTGACCAGATTGCCCAAATGGCATCCTGTTACCTCACCGGTGCCTATCTTCTCAAAGCTGTGAGATCACCAGATTCCAGACTTCCAGCTACATGACCATCCCTTCAGAGAATTTGTCATTGGCAGGGTGGAAAAAGGACTCAGTCTGAAAGAGAGAACGCTGGTTCTCCTTAAGGGCCAGTCACCCTCTCTTTTCCTCTAATAAATTTCCTTTTCTTGCCTGACTGCCTGGCTTGCTCTTTTTCTCTGCACTCACCTTACATTAGGTTCGGTACCATGGATTTCCAGCAAGAGTAATGCCATTTGAGGATTGTGACTTTCAACAGTTCAAATCACCAATTACAGCAATTTTTCACCAGGTGTCACTCTAATGTTAACACTGGATAAGCACAGATTATCAGGTGTCCTTGTCATAGCCATGAATAAAATTCAAAGCTCAACTGTAGGTAAAGCCTCCAGTTTTCCTTCTGTGGAATAAACTGTATATATATGTGTGTGTGTGTGTGTGTGTGTGTGTGTGTGTGTGTGTGTGTGTGTGTGTACATATATGTATGTGCATATGTGTATGTGTATACATATATGTATATGTGTTAACTACTCAGATGTGTCCATCTCTTTGAGACCCCATGGTCTGCCCATGGAATTTTCTAGGTAAGAATCCTGGAGTGGATTGTGTTTCACTTCTCCAGGGGATTTTCCTGACCCAGAGACAGAATCAGGGTCTTCTTCATTGGAAGCAAGATTCTTTATCATCTGAGCTACCAGGGAGGCCCAAAAGTTGTGAGCCTTAGTTCAGGACTGAGAGTAAAGCCCTGGAGGGCTGGGTATTGAACCCAGGGCCTTGCTCATGTTAAGCACAAGCTCTACCACTGAGCTACATATATATAAATATACGTATATGACTGTTTTTAATTAACTCTGTTTTTTATATATTGATCAAGAGAATTTCACTTTTCTTTATAACCTTTGAAAGTATAATAACAAATGGGAAAACTTAATAGATAAAGTTTGTTTATTTTAAACCGTTTCTGTATGCTTTGTTGGTGAATGAAATGTATTTATGCAATTATTAAATTATTCACCACTCTATTTTCTAGGGTGCCATTGTATATACAAATAGATTTCCCTGTATAGAAGGAAAAAAACAAGTTAATTCTCAGCTCTCAGTCACTTCGGGAAGCTAACATTTTTAATAACAGCCTATTACCAGTATTTCACATCTATTAAACATCAAAAGATGCTCCAGAGTGTCTATTATTTAGTGAGAATTTCAAAGAACACTGAATTATGCTAATCCCAGTTTAAACATAACTGAGGATCTAAGTTTGACTGAAAAGGATACAAACTAGAAAAGAATGAAGACAGTTTATAGGCAGAGATAGAAATAATACCAATATCTCCTTGGCTCTGGTATCCAGTGCACTGACCTTTCATGTTCAGAGAGTCAGTGTTTCTGAAAAGAACACTTGTAGGTATTTCTGGCCAGTCTAAGAATTAAATTGACTTAAGACAAATTAATGCAAAAAAATCAAATTTAATTTTATAGCTACTGAAATACCACATACATGCAGAGTTCTGAAACAAAAAGATAAAATGAGAAATATATGCCATCCTGAGCTAAGAAATAAGATAGGGATCTATGGCTTCAAAGGACAGGAGGATCATTCATAGGATGTAAGAAGAACAGATGTCTGGCACTTAGATATCTGCACTGCCACATAGATGGTGTCACCTAGATAAATTTTGTCTCCATTAATATCTCTTTCCACAGAAAAATCACCAATTTAAGCCCTCCTAAGTAGTTAAGAGAGGGGCAGTAGTATCTCTAGAACCCACAAGGTCTCAATTTCCTTTAGCTCAAAATAATCCTCATTAAAAAGTGATGCATTCTGGGGAGTTCTGATCCACTATTCTCTTTATTAACCTTAAGAAATCTTAATTGCTATTCTCTTTATTAACTTTATTAATCTTAAGAAGAAGTTCCTTTTAAGATAAGAAATTTGAGGTTCATGAATGGATACAAAAACAAGATCTGTAAATATGCTGCCAACAAGAGACTCATTTCAGATCTAAAGATACAGACTGAAAATGAGGGCATGGAAAAAGTTATTCCATGCAAATGGAAATCAAAAGAAATCCAGAATAACAAAACTTATTTCAGAAAAAAATAGACTTTAACATAAAGACTGTAAAAAGAGACAAAGAAGGACACCGCATAATGATTAAGCAATCAATCCCCCAAAATATAGCAATTGTAAATATATATCCACCCAACATTGTTGTTGTTCAGCCCCTAAATCATGTCCAACTCTTTGAGATCCCATGGACTGCAGTACAAAGGCTTCCTTCTCCTTCACTATCTCCCAGAGTTTTCTCAGACTGAGATTCATGCCCACTGATGCCATCCAACCATCTCATCTACTATCACCCTCTTCTCCTCTTGCCCTCAATCTTTACCGGAATCAGGGTCTTTCCAATGAGTCTGCTCTTTGCATCAGGTGGCCGAAGTATTGGAGCTTCAGTTTCAGTATTCAGTCCTTCCAATGAACATTCAGGGTTGATTTCCTTTAGAATTGACTGGTTTGATCTCCTTATAGTCTAAAGGACTGTCAAGAGTCATCTATAGCACCATACCTTGAAAGCATCAATTTTTTGGTGTTCTGCCTTCTTTATGGTCCAACTCTCACATCCATACATGACTACTAGAAAAACCATAGCTTTGACTAGACGGACCTTTGTCAGCAAAGTGATGCCTTTGCTTTTTAATATGCTGTCTAGGTTTGCCATAGCTTTCCTTCCAAGGAGCAAGCATCTTTTAATTTCTAAGCTGCAGTCACCATCTGCAGTGATTTTGGAGCCCAAGAAAATAAAATCTGTCACGACTTCCACTTTTCCCCCATCTATTTGCCAGGAAATGATCGGACCAGATGCCAAGATCTAAGTTTTCTGAATGTTGACTTTTAAGTCATCTTCTTCACTCTCCTCTTTCACCCTCATCAAGAAGTTCTTTAGTTCCTCCTCACTTTCTGCCATTAGAGTGGTATCATCTGCATACCTGAGGTTGTCTACCCAACATTGGAGCACCTAAATAAATAAAGCAAATATTGATGTTAACAAACACAAAGAGAGAGATCAATAGTAACAAAATAATAGTAAGAGACTGCATCACCCCCACTTACATCAATGGACAAGCCCTGGTAAATTTAAGAAAATTAAAATCATATCAACTATCTTTTCTGACATCAGTGCTATGATACTAGAAATCAACCACAAGGGAAAAAAAAAAAAAAAAAAAACTCCAAAAGCACAAACACAGGGAGTCTAGCTCACTGGAAAAAAAAAAAAAAACTCCAAAAGCACAAACACAGGGAGTCTAGCTCACTGGTAAAGAATCTGCCTGCCAAGCATGAGACTCAGGTTCAGTATCTGAGTCAGGAAGATCCCCTGGAGAAGGAAATGGCAACCCATTCCTGTTTTCTTGCCTGGGAAATCCCATGGACAGGGAGACTGGTGGGCTACAATCCAAGGGGTTGCAAAGAGTCATATAAGACTTAGAAACTAAACAACAGCAACAATTGAAAAACCAGTGACTCACTGAGGAAATCTAAGGGGAAATTTTAAAACGCCTGGAGACAAGTGAAAGTGAAAACACAATAATTCAAAATTTATGGAACATAGCAGTTGTTAAGAGGGAAGTTTATAGTGACATGAGCCTACCTCTGGAGATAAGAAAAATCTCAAATAAATAACCTAACCTTATACCTTAAAGAACTAGAGAAAGAAGAATAAAACCTAAAGTTAGTAGAAGGAAGTAATCATAAAGATCACAACAGAAATAAATGAAATAGAGACTAAAAAATAAAGAAAGAAAACAAGAGAAAAAAAATCAATGAAACTCAGAGCTAGTTCTTTGAAAAGATAAGCAAAATTGATAAACTCAGTCTGATTCATCAAGCAAAAGAGAGAGAACCTAAGTCATTAAAATCAGAAATAAAAAAGGAGAAGTTACAACTGACAGCACAGAAATACAAAGCATCAAAAGACTATTACAAACAACTATATGTAAATGAAATTCATAATCTAGAAGAGTGGATAAGAAAATATGGAAGACCATTTACTGGTAATTAAATGAATCAGTTTTGTTTTGTTTTGTTTTTTTTAATTCTAAACAGGTCCAACCAGCCGACTTCACAGGTGAATTCTTCCAAACATTTATAGTAAGTCCCCTACATATGAACCTTCAAGTTGCAAATTTTCAAAGATGTGAATGCATGTTCACATGTCAAATTATGCAAGTCAGTTCATGCATCCAGTATACATTGTCACATGCATGCATTATCTACAGGTGGCTGTGTTTTTGTATACAAGGTAGAGCTAGGTCTGCAAGAGGATGACTTCATTAAACTCTGCAACATAGTCAGTCAGTTTAGTTGCTCAGTCGTGTCCGACTTTGCGACCCCATGAATCGCAGCACGCCAGGCCTCCCAGTTCATCACCATCTCCCGGAGTTCACTCAGACTCACGTTCATCCAGTCAGTGATGCCATCCAGCCATCTCATCCTTTGCCGTCCCCTTCTCCTCCTGCTTCTAATCCTTCTCAGCATCAGAGTCTTTTCCAATGAGTCAACTCTTCGCATGAGGTGACCAAAGTACTGAAGCTTCAGCTTTAGCATCATTCCTTCCAAAGAAATCCCAGGGTTGATCTCCTTCAGAATGGACTGGTTGGATCTCCTTGCAGTCCAAGTGACTCTCAAGAATCTACTCCAACACCACAGTTTAAAAGCATCAATTCTTCAGTGCTCAGTCTTCTTCAGAGTCTAACTCTCACATCCATACATGACTACTGGAAAAACTATAGCCTTGACTAGATGGAACTTTGTTGGCAAAGTAATGTCTCTGCTTTTCAATATGCTGCCTAGGTTGGTCATAACTTTTCTTCCAAGGAGGAAGCGTCTTCTAATTTCATGGCTGCAGTCACCATCTGCAGTGATTTTGGAGCCCAGAAAAATAAAGTCTGACACTGTTTCCATCGATTTCTGATGAAGTGATGGGACCAGATGTCATGATCTTCGTTTTCTGAATGTTGAGCTTTAAACCAACTTTTTCGCTTTCCTCTTTCACTTTTATCAAGAGGCTTTTTAGTTCCTCTTCACTTTCTGCCATAAGGTTGGTATCATATGAATATCTGAGGTTATTGATATTTCTCCCAGCAATCTTGATCCCAGCTTGTGTTTCTTCCAGTCCAGCGTTTCTCATGATGTACTCTGCATAGAGGTTAAATAAGTTAAATAAGGGTGACAATGTACAGCCTTGACGTACTCCTTTTCCTATTTGGAACCAGTCTGTTGTTCCATGTCCAGTTCTAACTCTGTTTCATGACCTGCATACAGATTTCTTAGGAGGTAGGTCAGGTGGTCTGGTATTCCCATCTCTTTCAGAATTTTCCACAGTTTATTGTAATGCACACAGTCAAAGGCTTTGGCGTAGTCAATAAAGCAGAAATAGATGTTTTTCTGGAACTCTCTTGCTTTTTCCATGATCCAGAGGATGTTGGCAATTTGATCGCTGGTTCCTCTGCCTTTTCTAAAACCAGCTTGAACATCAAGCAGTTCACAGTTCATGTATTACTGAAGCCTGGTGTGGAGAATTTTGAGCATTACTTTACTAGCGTGTGAGATGAGTGCAATTGTGCAGTAGTTTGAGCATTCTTTGGCATTGCCTTTCTTTGGGATTGGAATGAAAACTGACCTTTTCCAGTCCTGTGGCCACTGCTGACTTTTCCAAATCTGCTGGCATACTGAGTGCAGCACTTTCACAGCATCACCTTTCAGGATTTGAAACAGCTCAACTGGAATTCCATCACCTCCACCAGCTTTGTTCGTAGTGATGCTTTCTAAGGCCCACTTGACTTCACATTCCAAGATGTCTGGCTCTAGATTAGTGATTACATCATCATGATTATCTGGGTCGTGAAGATCTTTTTTGTACAGTTCTTCTGTGTATTCTTGCTACCTCTTCTTCATATCTTCTGCTTCTATTAGGTCCAGACCATTTCTGTCCTTTATCGAGCCCATCTTTGCATGAAATGTTCCCTTGGTATCTCTAATTTTCTTGAAGAGATCTTTAGTCTTTCCTATTCTGTTCTTTTCCTCTACTTCTTTGTATTGATCACTGGAGAAGGCTTTCTTATCTCTTCCTGCCATTCTTTGGCACTCTGCATTCAGATGCTTATATCTTTCCTTTTTCTCTTTTGCTTTTCGCCTCTCTTCTCTTCACAGCTATTTGTAAGGCCTCCCCAGACAGCCATGTTGCTTTTTTGCATTTCTTTTCCATGGGGATGGTCTTGATTCCTGTCTCCTATACAATGTCACGAACCTCATTCCATAGTTCATCAGGAACTCTATCTATCAGATCTAGGTCATTAAATCTATTTCTCACTTCCACCGTATAATCATAAGGGATTTGATTTAGGTCATACCTGAATGGTCTAGCGGTTTTCCCTACTTTCTTCAATTTGAGTCTGAATTTGGTAATAAGGAGTTCATGATCTGAGCCACAGTCAGCTCCTGGTCTTGTTCTTGTTGACGGTATAGAGCTTCTCCATCTTTGACTGCAAAGAATATAATCAATCTGATTTCATTGTTGACCATCTGGTGATGTCCATGTGTAGAGTCTTCTCTTGTGTTTTTGGAAGAGGGTGTTTCCTACGACCAGTGCATTTTCTTGGCAAAACTCTATTAGCCTTTGCCCTGCTTCATTCTGCATTCCAAGGCCAAATTTGCCTGTTACTCCAGGTGTTTCTTGACTTCCTACTTTTGCATTCCAATCCCCTATAATGAAAAGGACATCTTTTGGGGGTGTTAGTTCTAAAAGGTCGTGTAGGTCTTCATAAAACCGTTCAACTTCAGCTTCTTCAGCGTTACTGGTTGGGGTATAGACTTGGATAACTGTGATATTGAATGGTTTGCCTTGGAGATGACCAGAGATCATCCTGTTGTTTTTGAGATTGCATCCAAGTACTGCATTTCGGACTCTTTTGTTGACCATGATGGCTACTCCATTTCTTCTGAGGGATTCCTGCCCACAGTAGTTGATATAATAGTCATCTGAGTTAAATTCACCCATTACAGTCCATTTTAGTTTGCTGATTCTTAGAATGTCAGCATTCACCCTTGCCATATCTTGTCTGACCACTTCCAATTTGCCTTGATTCATGGACCTGACATTTCAGGTTTCTATGCAATATTGCTCTTTACAGCATCGGATCTTGCTTCTATCACCAGTCACATGCACAATTGGGTGTTGTTTTTGCTTTGGCTTCATCCCTTCATTCTTTCTGGAGTTAGTTCTCCACTGATCTCCAGTAGCATTTTGGGCACCTAATGACCTGGGGAGTTCCTCTTTTGGTATCCTATCATTTTGCCTTTTCATACTGTTCATGGGGTTCTCAAGGTAAGAATACTGAAGTGGCTTGCCATTCCCTTCTCCAGTGGACCACATTCTGTCAGACTTCTCCACAATGACCTACCCATCTTGGGTTGCCCTGCAGGCATGGCTTGGTTTCATTGAGTTAGACAGGCCGTGGTCCTAGCGTGATTAGATTGACTAGTTTTCTGTGAGTATGATTTCAGTGTGTCTGCCCTCTGATGCCCTCTTGCAACACCTACCATCTTACTTGGGTTTCTCTTACCTTGGGCGTGGGGTATCTCTTCATGGCTGCTCCAGCAAAGCACAGCCACTGCTCCTTACCTCGCTCGAGGAGTATCTCCTTACCACCGCTGTTCCTGACCTTCAGTGTGGGATAGCTCCTCTAGGCCCTCCTGCACCTGCACAGCTACTGCTACTCGGGTTGCTCCTCCATGCCACCCACCGTGGCCTTTTGTGTGAGTGGCCCCTGCCAGTTGTCTCCCCTGGGCTCGGGCTCAGAGTGGCTCCTCAGGGTCTCTGCCCTTGGCCTCGGTTTGAGGTGGCTTCTCCTGGCCGCCCCTTACCTTGGACATGGGGTTTCTCCTCCTGGCTGCCACTGGTCTCAGACATGGGATAGCTCCTCCCAGCCACCGCCCCTGACCTCAGATGCAGGGTGTCTCCTCCTGGCTGCCGCTCCTGACCTCGGATGTGGGGTAGCTCCTCCCAGTCACCACTGACCTTGGGCACACAGGGTAGCTCCTCTTGGCCGCTGCCCTGACCTCAGAAGTAGGGTAGCTCCGCTCAGTGCACCGGCTCGCAGCCACCTATGCTCATACAAGGACCTCACTAATAAAATTTGATGGAATTGGAGGCTCAGAGAAAGGAAGAAGAGAGATAAATGAAGAAGTAACTGAAGAACTGTAGAGATTCACAATGTAGGAAATAACAAGGAGATTTTCTTTATTTGAGAAATGTGTGTTCTTTTGAGGTACAGAATGCAAATGTAGAACAGTACACAAATGTTGCAGCAGCCATTCAGAGTACAATCCAGTGCTATTGTGTCATCTGTGATGAGGTTAAAAAAAAAAGCTACTACCCAGATGTCACTGGATTTTGTTTTTTTCAAGAAGGTGTTCATGTGTTCATACCGTCCCTTCAGTCATGTATGATTCTTTGTAATCTTATGGACTATAGCCCACCAGGCTCCTCTGTCCATGGGATTCTCCAGGCAAGAATACTGGAGTGGGTTGCCATGCCCTCCTCCAGGGGATCTTCCTGACCCAGGAATTGAACCCACATCTCAAGTCTCCTGCATTGGCAAGTGAGTTCTTTACCACTAGCCCCATCTAGGAAGCCCTCTTTCAAGAGGGTAGATAGCATCAAATCAACAAGGAACCAGAACTTTTGCCATCAATGTCAGATGTAAGTAAAATTGCAACTTGCTGAAAAATTGTCTCTTGCTGAAGATCCTTCAGCTTTACTATCTCCCACCTCCTCTCCCTCTTTCAGTCAGTAACTCTTCTTGACTGTTAACTTGATGCCAGCCCCTGGATACCAGTTATAGTACTGTACTACTGTACTTTTCAAGGTATTTTTTAAATTAAATTTATTTATTTTTTTAATTACAATACTGTATTTGTTTTGCCATACATTGACACGAATCAGCCATAGGTGAACACAATCTCCCAATGCCGAAGCCCCCTCCCACCTCCCACCCCACATCCTCTACTTGAATCATCCTGTGCATCAGCCCCATGCATCCTGCATCCTACATTGAACATAGATTAGCGTTTCATTTCTTACAGGAAAATATACATGTTTCATTGCCATTCTCCCAAACTATCCCACCCTTTCCCTCTCCCTCAGAGTCCAAAAGTCCACTCTATACCTCTGTATCTCTTGTTGTCTCACATATAGGGTCATCATTACTGTCTTCTAAATTCCATATATATGTGTCAGTATACTGTATTGGTGTTTTTCTTTCTGGCTTACTTCACTCTGCATAATCGGTTCCAATTTCATCCATCTCATTAGAACTGAGTCAAATTTATTCTTTTTAAGGGCTGAGTAGTATTCCATAGTGTATATGAACCGCAGCTTTCTTATCCATTCATCTGCTGATGGACATCTAGGTTGCTTCCATGTCCTGGCTATTATAAACAGCGCTGCAATGAACATTGGGGTACATGTGTCTCTTTCAATTCTGGTTTCCTCAGTGTGTATGCCCAGCAGTGGGATTGCTGGGTATTTTTTTTAATTAAATTTATTTATTTTTTTAATTACAATACTGTATTTATTTTGCCATACATTGATTATACTGTAAGATTAAAAATGTTTTCTTTATTTTTTATGTTTATTTTTATGTATTATTTATGTAAAACATATTATAAACCTATTACATTACAGCTCTATCAATATGTAGCCAATTGTGTTTGTTGGATACTTAGGCTAAATTTATTGGACTTATGAGCAAGCTGGACTTACAAATGTGCTCTCAGAATGGAACTCATTCATATGTAGGGGACTTACTGTATAGAAGAGTTAACACATATCCTTCCAAAATTACAAAAAAAAAAAATGCAGAGGAAAATTTCTCTTGAACTTATTCTATAGAACCAGAATATACCTAATACCAAAACCAGATGATAATACTACAAAAAAGAGAAAAATACAGGCTATCATTGAGGAACATAGATGCAAAAATCCTAATATTAGTAAACAGAATCTAATAATGCATTAAAAAAGGATGCACTCCATGATCAAGTATCCCAGGGATGCAAGGATTTCTCAATATATATAAATCAATCAATGTGATATACCACATTAACAAATTGAAGAATAAAAATCATAAGATCATATCAATAGATGTAGGAAAAGATTTTAACAAAATTCAACATCTATTTGTGATTTTAAAAATTCTCCAAAAAGTGGAAATAGGAGGGACATAGCTCAATATAATAAAACCACATATGACAAACCACAATTAACTTCATACTTAATAATAAAAAGCTGAAAGCATTTCCTCTAGATGAGGAATAAGACAAAGATTTCCACTCTTACCCTTTTTATTCAACATAGTACTGGAAGTCTATTGCAGTCAGATAAGGAAAGAAAGAACCCAAATTGTAAAAGAATAAGTAAAATATCACTGCTTGCAAATGGCGTGATGCTGTATGTAGAAAATCCTAAAGACATCAGAAAACTAGGAGAACTCATGAATGAATTCACTAAATTTACAAGGTGCAAAATTAATGTATAAAATTGTGTTGGATTTCTATGCACTAACAATGAACTATAAGAAAGAGAAATTAAGGAAACAATCCCATTTACATCGCCTCAAAAACAATAAAGTACCATTTTCCTGGTGATCCAGCCACTAAGACTCTGTGTGCCCAAAACAGGGAGCCCAGGTTCGATCCCTGGTCAGGGAACTAGATGCCCTGTGCTGCAACTAAGACCCAGCACAGCCAAATAAATAAGTAAATACTTTTTTAAAAAGAACAAAATACTTAGGGATATACCTAACCAAAGAAGTAAAAGACTTATATGCTGAGAACTATAAAACACCCATCAATAAAGGAAATTGAAGAGTATTTAAGAAGAAATGAAAAGATATCCCATGCTCTTGGATTAGAAGAATTAATGTTAAAATTGCCATACTACCCAAAGCAATGTAGAGATTTAATAGGATCCAAAATTACTTGTGACATTTATTACAGAACTAGAACAAATAATCAAAATTCATATGGAACTATAAAACATTCAGAATTTCCAAAGTAATTCTGAGGAAAAAGAACAAAACTGGAGATATAACAATCCTATATTTAAGACAATACTACAAAGCTACAGTAATCAGAAGAGTGTGGTATTGGCACAAAAATAGACATAAGCACAGCTGGAACACAATAGAGAGCTCAGAAATCAATGCACACAACTAGAAGATCATGGCATCTGGTCCCATCACTTCATGGGAAACAGTGGAAACAGTGTCAGACTTTATTTGGGGGGCCTCCAAAATCACTGCAGATGGTGACTACAGCCATGAAATTAAAAGATGCTTACTCTTTAGAAGGAAAGTTATGATCAACTTAGATAGCATATTGAAAAGTAGAGACATTATTTTGCCCTCAAAGGTCCGTCTAGTCAAGGCTATGGTTTTTCCAGTGGTCATGTATGGATGTGAGAGTTGGACTGTAAAGAAAGCTGAACACCAAAGAATTGATGCTTTTGAACTGTGGTGTTGGAGAAGACTCTTGAGAGTCCCTTGACTGCGAGAAGATCCAACCAGTCCATTCTGAAGGAGATCAACACTGGGATTTCTTTGGAGGGAATGATGCTGAAGCTGAAACTCCATTACTGTGGCCACCTCATGCAAAGAGGTGACTCATTGGAAAAGACTGTGATGCTGGGAGGTATTGGGGGCAGGAGGAGAAGGGGATGAACGAGGATGAGATGGCTGGATGGCATCACTGACTGGATGAACGTGAGTCTGAGTGAACTCCGGGAATTGGTGATGAACAGGGAGGCCTGGCATGCTGCGATTCATGGGGTTGCAAAGAGTCAGACATGACTGAGCAACTGAACTGAACTGATGGTCAATTAATCTTTGACAAAGGAGGCAAGAATATATAATAGATAAAAAATCTCTTCAGTAAATGGTGTTAGGAAAGCTGAACACCACATGTAAATCAATGAAATTAGAATATTCTCTCACACTGTACACAAAATAAATTCAAATGGCTTAAAGACTTAAATATAACAAAAAACCTAGAATGGCAAAAGCAATCTTGAGAAAGAAGAATGGAACTGGAGGAATCAACTTGCCTGACTTCAGGCTCTACTACAAACCCACAATCATTAAGACAGTATGGTACTGGCACAAAGACAGAAATATAGACCAATGGAACAAAAATAGAAAGCCCTGAGATAAATCCACACACCTGTGGACACCTTATCTTCGACAAAGGAGGCAAGAATATACAATGGGATTAAAGACAGTCTCTTTAACAGGTGGTGCTGAGAAAACTGGTCAACCACTTGTAAAAGAATGAAACTAGACCTCTTTCTAACACTACACACAAAAATAAACTCAAAATGGATTAAAGATCTAAATGTAAGACCAGAAACTATAAAACTCCTAGAAGAGAACATAGGCAAAACACTCTCCGACATAAATCACAGCAGGATCCTCTGTGATCCACCTCCAGTATAATGGAAATAAAAGCAAAAATAAACAAATGGGATCTAATTAAAATTAAAAGCTTCTGCAAAACAAAGGAAACTATAAGCAAGGTGAAAAGACAGCCTTCTGAATGGGAGAAAACAATAGCAAATGAAACAACTGACAAACAACTAATCTCAAAGATATACAAGTGACTTATGCAGCTCAACTCCAGAAAAATAAACGAACCAACAAAAAATGGGCCAAAGAACTAAATAGGCATTTCTCCAAAGAAGACATACGGATGGCTAACAAACACATGAAAAGATGCTCAACATCACTCATTATCAGAGAAATGCAAATCAAGACCACAATGAGGTACCATTTCACATCAGTCAGAATGACTGCAATCCAAAAGTCTACAAGCAATAAATCCTGGAGAGGATGTGGAGAAAAGGGAACCCTCTTACACTGCTGGTGGGAATGCAAACTAGTACAGCCACTATGGAAAACAGTGTGGAGATTCCTTAAAAATTGCAAATAGAACTGCCTTATGACCCAGCAATCCCACTGCTGGGCATACACACTGAGGAAACCAGAATTGAAAGAGACACATGTACCGCAATGTTCATTGCAGCACTGTTTATAATAGCCAGGACTTGGGAACAACCTAGATGTCCATCAGCAGATGAATGGATAAGAAAGCTGTGGTACATATACACAATGGAGTATTCCTCAGCCCTTAAAAAGAATGAATTTGACTCAGTTCTAATGAGATGGATGAAACTGGAGCCAATTATACAGAGTGAAGTAAGCCAGAAAGAAAAACATCAATACAGTATACTGACACATATATATATATATGGAATTTAGAAAGATAGTAATGATGACCCTGTATGTGAGACAACAAAAGAGACACAGAGGTATAGAATGGACTCTTGGACTCTGAGAGAGAGGGAGTGGGACGATTTGGGAGAATGGCATTGAAATAGGTATACTATCATGTAAGAAACAAAGCGCCAGTCTATGTTCAATACAGGATACAGGATGCTTGGGGCTGGTGCACGGGATGATCCAGGGAGATGATATGGGGTGGGAGGTGGGAGGGGGCTTCGACACTGGGAGATCGTGTACACCTGTGGCTGATTCATGTCAATGTATGGCAAAACAAATACAGTATTGTAATGTAGAATAAAGTATTAAAAATTAAAAAAGACTTAAATATAAGGCATGAGCCCATAAAATTCCTATAAAACAGCATAGGTAAAATGTTCTCTGACATAAACAATAGATAGTTTTTTTCTTAGGGTAGTCTTCAAGGCAAAAGAAATAAATGCAAAAATAAACAAATAGGATCTAATAGAACTTATAAACAATTCTCTTCCAAATCAGACTTTCTTATCCCCTTGAAAAGGACAGGGTGTCCTCTACTTTCCCCTGATCTATTTGGTTCAAAACAATGCTCAGTGATTCTGAATTTTTACACATAAGCAAATAGAAATAAAAGCTGAAAAGCAATTTTTTCATTAATTTTGCCACTGGCTCCTGGTGTGAGTAGAATTACATCAATTTTGTTGTGTATCAGAAAGTTATTTTTCTAATAAACTGAGTCAGACTTCCCTCACAAATATCTGTCGGTCATGGAATCCTGCAGTTGCTAAGGCATGAAGGCTCAGTGCTGAGAGCTCACCCTAAAGTGATCAAAACAGACTGCAAAATTATCTGCCAAAGCTGATGAGTGGGAAAATGAAGGCTGACAGAGGAAGTACACAAAGCCTTATCTCCAGAAAATCACTACAGACTTCCCTCATTAGGGAATGAATCTACACAGCGGGCATTAGAGTCAACCACCAGCTGAGATTTATGATTATCAGCTTGATTTAGTCTTGAACCCAGCTCACAGGAATAATAGAGTTAATAGAGAAGAGTTTGTACCATATAATATGCCTGAATTTTAAGTAGAATAGTTACCTAAGTGTTGTGGTTGCTGGCTTCCTCTGTCATCAAACTAAAATAGAACAGGTGCCATTATACCTGAAATTGTATGATTTGAGATCTGTTTCTGTAGTTTAGGCATGGTCGCCATAAGCAACGTTTTATTTTCAAATGCAAGAGTTCCCACAGGTGGGAAGCAGGAAGTCAGTAAAATACTAGGGTGCATCAATATAGGAAATGATTTCATTTGTTATTAGAGAAACTTAAGCACCCCTAAGAAGCACTGGCACCCTGGAGAGAAGAGGACCTGAAAGAAGTGAAGGAGAGGGAAGCAAAAATACGATGATTTTTTTCATGTGGGCTGTTTATCCCATCAGAGGGCATCCGTTTTCTAATTCCTACACAGAGTCCTAAAGATGAGATTAGCAATCAGTAGTGTATACTCAAATACTAATTACACTTGCTAAAAATGTCAAGAAATATGATTGCACTTACAATCTGCTATACCAATATTATAATGCTCTTTTCTTCTGGCATTTTGTGGCAGAAGAAATATGTACTTTTTCCATATATATAGATGGAGATGATTTTGTGACATTCCTCTTCTTTGTAAACATACTGTTATTTTTGACCTTCTATAAAACAGTTCCAATCTCATTTGTATAATTCCACTTAAAAGCATTGGAGGAAATATCTGACAGTGTCTCACAGGCTTTCTCTGGAATTATCCATTTCCTTTGTTCCTCTTTTGGGCTTTGGCTGCTAGTACTTTAGTGTCTGCGGTTTGTAGCTAAGTAAACAAAACTCCCGTCACTCCCATCCTCATCACTCAGACTTCCTCACCTCAAATGCTGCAAGGGTATGCAAGCAGCACCCTAACTGCTTGCACAACTTCAGAGATGGCTTCAGGCAAGCTTGCAAGACATCATGTATGAGGGGAGCCCAGGCTGAGCCATACCGAGGGCTCTGTGTCAGCCTCCTAGTTATCAAAATTTATCAGATGAAAGAGATCAGATTGTTCAGCTGCCTTTTTGTTTTGAATGCTGAGCATCTGGTGTTTGATTGTGTATTGCCTGTAAGAACACAATAATCCTCAAACATTTTGATCACAAATAAATCTGTGTGAGGAAAAACGTCTTCCTGCTGGTAAATGTCTCCTTAGCTTTGATAAAAGGTACTGAAGACATCACACAGAACCTCGAATTGCCAAGGAAAGCAGAGGCTTGTGGCTTTTTAGAGTTTGGAGAAGGCTGAATCTAATTCAATTCCCAGTCTAATTTACCTCTGGCAGTTTCCAAGTGAAAAAGCTGATTTCCAGAGGGGAAAGTTAGTGACACTGATCACCTCCTTAGGTAACAGTGAGTACCATCAGACCAGGATCAAAATTCTAGTCCAGCTGATAACTGGATGACCAAGGCAGTCTTGCCTCTGTCCGGGCCTGTGGAGAAAAGAGCCCCTCCATAGGCCAATGTGAAGTTCAGGGACAGAGCAGAGTGAAGAGAGACCAGGATTCATGGTGCCTGAGGGCACTATCAATATTCTGACTTCCAACATTCCCAGGGACTTGTGAGCTGGCATTTCTTATAGGTGTCAAATGTTACACTTCATTTACTATTTTAATCAGCATGTGCTGTTTGCATGCTAAGTCGCTTCAGTTGTGTCCAACTCTGTGCAACCTATGGACTGTAACCCACCAGGCTCCTCTGTCCATGGGATTGTCCAGGCAAGAATACTGGAAGGGACTGCCATTTCCTCTTCCAGGAGATCTTCCTGACCTAGGGACTGAACCCACGTCTCTTATGTCTCCTGCATTGGCAGGCAGGTTCTTACCACTAGCACCACCTGAAACCAGCATGGCTGGTCTGAAATAATAAGAAATAAAGTGAGAGGTGAATTTAAAAACTATTCTAGCAAGAGAAGCAATACTAATTAAACTTTAAAGTGAGGAAGTGTAACAAGTATGATTCAGTCACTGAGTTGCTGACAAATAACTATTCTCTCCCTAGAGACACAGCACTAATTACATGGAGGCAGCATCTCCTAGCACAATAGGGGTGGAGCTGAAAGTTTTCCTGTTAAGAATCTCTTTTCCAATGAAGGAAATGCTCAACCTCTGACCACTTGAGATCATCCTTCCAAAAGCACATGTCCCAGTTTTGATGTGGTTTGATTGGATAACCCACTAATTCAAGAGTACCTAACCTCCACAAATTAACTATCTGAAAGAAATGACTGGAAGAAAAATGAGATACAGTTATGTTGGTTATATGAAGTGACTAGGAGAAAGAAAAAAAAATTACATATTAGTCACATCAAAAATACGCTTTCCCAATGTAAAAAGTGTAGCCATTATGGAAATCAGTATGATAGTTCCTCAGAAATTTAAAATAGAATTACCCTAAGATCCAGCAATTCCACTTCTGGGTATATACTCAAAAAAATTGAAAGCAAAGATTCCAAGAGATATTTGTCTACCCATGTTTATAGTATCGTTAATCACAATAGCCAAAAGTGAAAACAACCAAAGTGTTCTTTAAGAGCTGAGTGATGAACACAATGTGTATATGCACAATAGGATATATTATTCAGTCTTAAAAGGCAATGACTTTCTGACACATGCTACAACATGGATAAACCTTGAAAACATTACCAGACACAAAATGACAAATACTTGTATGATTCTATTTGCATGCAGTACCTGCTGCTGCTGCTGCTGCTAAGTCACTTCAATCGTGTCCGACTCTGTGCGACACCATAGACGGCAGCCCACCAGCTCCCCCGTCCCTGGGATTCTCCAGGCGAGAACACTGGAGTGGGTTGCCATTTCCTTCTCCAGTGCATGAAAGTGAAAAGCGAAAGTGAAGTTGCTCAGTTATGTCCGACTCTTAGTGACCCCTTGGACTGAAGCCCACCTGGCTCTTCAGTCCATGGGATTTTCCAGGCAAAAGTACTGCAGTGGGGTGCCATTGCCTTCTCCGCATGCAGTACCTAGAGTAGTCAAATTCACAGAGACAGAAAGTAAAGTGATTTCCAAGGCCAGGGGTTGTGAGGAAATGGGAAATTATTGTTTGATGGGTAAAGAGCAATTTAGAAAAATGAAAGAAGTTCTGAAGATGGGTGGTGATCATAGTTACACTGCAACATGGATGGACTTAATTCCACTGAACTGTAACTTAAAACTGTTTAAATGGTGGCTTTTATGTTACATATAGTCTATCACACACACAAAGAAAAGAATCGTTTTCCTCTTCTGTACTGTAGAGTTATCACTGGGGAACAGATGTTGAGCCGCAGTGACATCCAGATCCCCTTGAATCTCAGTGGGCCCATGAATAGCTCCCACCAATGGAAGGTATGTAGGAATATCATATCGCACTTCTGCATCAAGGCACCTAAGAAGCAGTAGGCCTTCTCCAGTCTCTCTTTCACCATCTGCCAGCTGTAGCAAGACAGTGCTGAGACCATAAGGGAAAAAGGAGCTGCAAGATGGAGGAAGCTGGGTCTCTGAAGCACCATATCCTAGAGAATTGCTTAAGACAAGAGGGTGAGAAATACAATTTTATTGGAAGTTACTGTAATTTTGGAGTTTATTGTTACATGGACTAGCATTTTCCTAAACATTAGGTAAAAGAATTTGAGCATCTCTCCAGGAGATCTTCCCGACCCAGGGATCGAACATCGATCTCCTGCATTGCAGGCAGACGCTTTACCCTCTGAGCCACCAGGGAAGCCCAATAAAGATAAAGCCAAGAAACATTGCTGTGAGAGGATTAGAGTTAGCATGAGATCACTGGAAATCAATAAATACAAGGATGGAAATGGAGGTTGGATTCTGAACCAAGGGGAGAGCTGATCTATATTTAATGTGAGAGAATTTTTGCAATAAAGATGGGACAAAAATAAAAATTAAGGTGAAGAATTTGTGACCTCAAGAAAATGCCAAGAATTAGCTTCTGAATTACAAGAAAGAAAGTGATGGTGACCCCACCAGGGAGGTCAATCTCTAAAATGAATTGTATAATCACTAAAGCTATATTCAAACAGCCCATAAGGGTCCTTTCCAACTTTTATGACTATAAGGGTCTTTTTTCCAACTTTTATGACTGTAATTCTCACTTAGTTATACAGATTTTAGCTTATTTATAAGATACCTGCTGACTCAGATAAATTGCCTAAAGTTAGGCCACAGGGAGTTCTGGGACACAGAAAAACTGGTGAACACCTAATTTCACACAACTATAAGAAGTGAAAACATATACTGGAATTCTTCTCACAGAATATTATAGTTGACTCTGAAGCTAAGGAGTAAGGCCTGTATGTTTATTGACCCCAAAACTTCTGCCAATGGGTGTCAGAGTTATTCATTTACTTGTGAACCACATATGGTAATTATCTTGATTCTGGAGGGGCTTGTATTTGTAGCTTAAAATAACAAATAGAGCATCCAAGTAAATTAGAATCAGAGAAAAGAACACTTGGATTAAAAACATAGCAAAACAAGCATCACTGGTGCTGTGATGCCCTCCAGAAGCTTCCAGGACTGTCTTTCCCAGTGCCTGTCTCCAGTGGTCCTTGGGAGGAAGCTAACAAAGCAGAAAAATAAGTGTTCAGTCTACTTCAGGGCAATAAATCAGCAGAAGATTTCAAAGATTAAATCAGGGAGTCAGGTCATAAATAAACAAACCCACAGCATCAGAGATTCCTCTTTTCAGTCATACAATAGAATAAGAATAAGCAGAGAACCAATGCTAAAACTAGACTTCCCAGGTGGCTCAGTGGAAAACAATCTGCCTGCCAATGCAGGAGATGCGAGTTCAATTCCTAGGTCAGGAAAACCCTCCAGAGGAAGAAATGGCAGCCCATTCCAGTATTCTTGCCTGGAGAATCCCATGAACAGAGGAGCCCGGTGGGCTACAGTGCACAGGATTGCAAAGAGTCAAACACGACTGAGCATGCACACATCCACAATGTAAAACTAGGTTTTGATCCCATATCAGACACAGAATTTTACCTGAAGAAAGTTCTAGTTGACATTTCTATTTAGCAATACTCTAGATGTGGAAGTATTCAATAAGGTTGCTGGTGTCCAGGTAAGTCACAGTCAAGGTCGCTTATGTCCATCTGGGCTGCTGGAGACCCTCACTCTACTGATGCACATCCTTGAAATCCAATTTACCGGGGACACAGAAGCCTCACTAGTGCAAACAGCTCAAGTCCTGATTAAATGGATTAGGGGAATTGTCTAAAAGCCCTGACTTTCAGGAAGAAACAGTATGCCTCAGAATGGGAAACCCCACTTATGGGGGAGTCAGGCAGGAGGACCTCAGTTCAGCAATCACAGTGAGAGGAAAGGTGGCCATGTTGCTAGGAGTAGTGTGAACTGTTCTTAAACTGTTGTGAACTTGAACTTTGACTTGCTTTTCTGGATAATATCCAGGCATCCTGGGATGGAGAGAATTGAAGGAACTCTGTCCTTGGGTGGCCAAATAACTACACAGGAGCATCACACTCAAAAACCATCCCCAGAGGACAGCAGAAGAAGAGATACTGCCCCACCCACTAGAAATAAAGACAGCATTTATTGTTTGTAGTTTTGTGTTTTTTTAAATGACCATTCTGACCAGTATGAGGTGACATCTAATTGTAGTTTTGACCTGCATTTCTGGTGTGGAGAAAAGGAAGCCCTCCTATACTGTGAGTGGGAATGTACAGCCACTATGGAGAACAGTATGGCAGTTCCTTAAAAAAATTAAAAATAGAGCTACCATGTGTGCGTGCATGGTTTGACTCTTTGCAACCCATATAATCCAGCAATCCCAGTCCTCAGCATATATTCAGAGAAAACCGTAACTCAAAGAGATATATGTACTCCAATATTCGTAGCAGCACTATTTACAATAGCCAAGAAATAGAAGCAACATAAATGTCCATTGACAAAGGAATAGATAAAGAAAATGTGATACATATGCACAATGAGATAATACTCAGCCATAAAAACCAGGAAGTAATGCCACTGGCAGCAATATGGATGGACCTGGAGCTTATTTTACTGTATGAAGTCAGACAAAGACAAATAGTATATGATATCACTTACATCTGAAATCTATAGTACAAGTGAACTTATTTACAGAACAAAAAGTCACTGATGTAGAAAACAAATTTATAGTTACCAGAAGGGAGAGTTGGAGAGGGATAATTTGAGAGATTGAGATTGACACATATATAACTGATTCTTTTTGCTGTACAGTGAAGCTAACACAACATTGTATTTAAATCAGTTATGTTCCAATAAAAATTAAAATAAGATTTTTAAAGAGAAAAAAAAAGACAGAGGCACCAGCAATATTTTAGATTTTTATTTTTCTTAGTTACCAACACAAAAATGGTGAATTGAATTAGGTAACCTATATTGCCACTGTTACCCATGAAATACTTGTTTCTTCCTTAAATCTCATTTTTCTTAGAACACAGGGGAAGGATGAATTACAAATATTTTATAATTTAATGCTGATATTTTTTTCATAACAGAATTGGGCTTCCCTGGTGGCTCAGAGGTTAAAGCGTCTGCCTCCGATGCGGGAGACCCGGGTTCCATCCCTGGGTTGGGAAGATCCCCTGGCGAAGGAAATGGTAACCCACTCCAGTATTCTTGCCTAGAGAATCCCATGAACAAAGAAGCCTGGTCGGCTACAGTCCACGGGGTTGCAAAGAGTCAGACATGACTGAGCGACTTCAATTTCACTTTCACTTATGGTTCTCAATAGAAAGATACAAGTAAAATTTTCTGCTCTATTCAGAATACCTCTTTTATGTAAAGTAATTCGTCATTGCCAGTTGTAAATGTTGGCAGTGTTTTCTGTTTGAATTTGAATTTCTGTTTTTTAAATGTTGGTAAATGTTTTCTGTTTTGTAAGCCTGTGAGTTTCATGCTTACAATTTATGTTGGTCATCATTCAACCTACGTGTCAGGTAATTACGTTTTATACAAATTAAAACTGAAACTATTAAAGAAGAAAGAAAGGCAAACACCTATTTGTAAGTGGAAGTCAAGAAGGTGAGGAGGTAATAGGTGGTAGCTCAAGGAATATTTGAGGCTGTCACTGGATGCTTGCAGCTGGTCCAATAAACAACATAGAATCAACCATGGATAGGGAGGCATAGGTCACAGAGAAACTGAGTCAAGAAGCACAGAATGAGCTAGGCCAACAATTCACAAACTTTGAGGTTTCAGAGCCCTCTTCAACCTTAATAATTACTGAATACCCCAAAGAAGATTTGTTTATGTGAGTTGCATCTATTAATATTCATTATGTTAGGAGCTAAAAGTATTAGTAGCTCAGTCATGCCCAGCTCTTTGCAGCCCCCATGGACTGCAGCCCATCAGGCTCCCTCTGTCCATGGGATTTTTCAGGCAAGGATACTGTGGTGGTTTGCCATTTCTTTCTCCAGGGGACCTTCCTGACCCAAGAATCAAATCTGGGTCTTCTGTACTGCAGGTAGATTCTTTACTGACTGAGCTACCGGTGGAAATTCAGAAGCTAAAATTGGTCATTTAAAAATATTTATTTATTCACTTAAAATAATAATAATTAAATCCATTACATGTTAACATTTTTTATAAAAATAACTATATTATCCTTAACAAGGAATTATTATGTTTCATTTGGAAAAACTCTCTTTACTATCTGACTTAAAAGAAGACATCTGGATTCTTAAATCTGCTATTACATTCAATTTTTAGGAATACTATTTTACTTGAAAGATATGAGGAAAAACTGTCTCACACAAATCGGTAGTTGGAAAATGGAGTAATATTTTAATAGTCTTTTCGGTGAACTGTGGACAGGTCTTCTCTGATACTATACCAAAATTCACCAAAGAGTAGTATCTTACAGGTTAGTTGCAAGTGGAATCTGAAACATATCACTGAACTTATTCTACTCTGTTCCATTAATATCTATTGGCTTGTCTTGCACAATGAATGGATCTTTTCACATGCATAATTTTGTAACATAATGTACTGGTCATTTGTAAAATGGTTCACTGAGTTATGCTGATCTTCCAAATGTTGGCTACATTTTATTATCCAGTATTAAAAATAACTTTAAATGTCTCCCCTCATCCTCTCAGGAAAGTCTTTGAGTATGAAGTAGCAATGAAACTCACAGTAGCAGATAAAAGTTTTCTACATTTTAATTTTCATGCAAAAACTATTGAGGATAATGTTAGCTGTGGGTTTGTCATATACAGCTTTTATTATGTTGAGGTACGTTCCTTCTATTCCTGCTTTCTGGAGAGTTTTTATCATAAATGGATGTTGAATTTTGTCAAAGGCTTTTTCTGCATCAATTGAGATAATCATATGATTTTTATTTTTCAATTTGTTAATGTGGTGAATTACATTGATTGATTTGCGGATATTGAAGAATCCTTGCATCCCTGGGATAAAGCCCACTTGGTCATGGTGTATGATCTTTTTAATGTGTTGCTGGATTCTGATTGCTAGGATTTTGTTAAGGATTTTTGCATCTATGTTCATCAGTGATATTGGCCGGTAGTTTTCTTTTTTGTGGTATCTTTGTCAGTTTTAGGTATTAGGGTGATGGTGGCCTCATAGAATGAGTTTGGAAGTTTACCTTCCTCTGCAATTTTCTGGAATAGTTTCAGTAAGATAGGTGTTAGCTCTTCTCTAAATTTTTGGTAGAATTCAGCTGTGAAGCCGTCTGGACCTGGGCTTTTGTTTGCTGGAAGACTTCTGATTACAGTTTCAATTTCCATGCTTGTGATGGGTCTGTTAAGATTTTCTATTTCTTCCTGGTTCAGTTTTGGAAAGTTGTACTTTTCTAAGAATTTGTCCATTTCTTCCAAGTTGTCTATTTTATTGGCATAGAATTGCTGATAGTAGTCTCTTATGATTCTTTGTATTTCTGTGTTGTCTGTCGTGACTCTCCATTTTCATTTCTAATTTTATTGATTTGATTTTTTTCTCTTTGTTTCTTGATGACTCTGGCTAATAGTTTGTCAATTTTATTTATCCTTTCAAAGAACCAGCTTTTTGCATTGTTGATCTTTGCTATGGTCTCTTTTGTCTCTTTTGCATTTAATTCTGCCCTAATTTTTAGGATTTCTTTCCTTCTACTAGCTCTGGGGTTCTCTATTTCTTCCTTTTCTAGTTGCTTTAGGTGTAGAGTTAGGTTATTTATTTGACTTTTCTCTTGTTTCTTGAGGTATGCCTGTATTGCTATGAACTTTCTTCTTAGCACTGCTTTTATAGCGTCCCACAGGTTCTGTGTAGATGTGTTTTCATTTTCATTGGTTTTGAAGCGTATTTTGATTTCTTTTTTGATTTCTTCTGTGATTTGTTGATTAATCAGAAGGGTTTTGTTCAGCCTCCAAATGTTGGAATTTTTAATAGTTTTTCTCCTGTAATTGAGATCGAACTTTAGTGCATTATGGTCAGAGAAGATGCTTGGAATAATTTCAATTTTTTTGAATTTATCAAGGTTAGATTTATGACCCAGGATGTGATCTATCCTGGAAAAGGTTCCGTATGCACTTGAGAAAAAGGTGAAATTCATTGCTTTGGGGTTCTTCACGGAACTAGATCAAATAATCTCAAGATTTGTATGGAAATACAAAAAACCTCGAATAGCAAAAGCAATCTTGAGAAAGAAGAATGGAACTGGAGGAATCAACTTGCCTGACTTCAGGCACAGTCATTAAGACGGTATGGTACTGGTACAAAGACAGAAATATAGATCAATGGAACAAAATAGAAAGCCCTGAGATAAATCCACACACCTGTGGACACCTTATCTTCGACAAAGGAGGCAAGAAAATACAATGGAGTAAAGACAGTCTCTTTAACAGGTGGTGCTGGGAAAACTGGTCAACCACTTGTAAAAGAATGAAACTAGACCTCTTTCTAACACCACACACAAAAATAAACTCAAAATGGATTAAAGATCTAAATGTAAGACCAGAAACTATAAAACTCCTACAGGAGAACATAGACAAAACACTCTCCAACATAAATCACAGCAGGATCCTCTATGATCCACCTCCCAGTATACTGGAAATAAAAGCAAAAATAAACAAATGGGATCTAATTAAAATTAAAAGCTTCTGCACAACAAAGGAAACTATATGCAAGGTGAAAAGACAGCCTTCTGAATGGGAGAAAACAATAGCAAATGAAACAACTGACAAACAACTAATCTCAAAGATATACAAGCAACTTATGCAGCTCAATTCCAGAAAAATAAACAAACCAATCAAAAAATGGGCCAAAGAACTAAATAGGCATTTCTCCAAAGAAGACACACGGATGGCTAACAAACATGAAAAGATGCTCAACATCACTCATTATCAGAGAAATGCAAATCAAGACCACAGTGAGGTACCATTTCACATCAGTCAGAATGACTGCAATCCAAAAGTCTACAAGCAATAAATGCTGGAGAGGATGTGGAGAAAAGGGAACCCTCTTACACTGCTGGTGGGAATGCAAACTAGTACAGCCACTATGGAGAACAGTGTGGAGATTCCTTAAAAAATTGCAAATAGAACTGCCTTATGACCCAGCAATCCCACTGCTGGGTGTACACACTGAGGAAACCAGAATTGAAAGAGACACATGTACCACAATGTTCATTGCAGTGCTGGTTATAATAGCCAGGACTTGGAAACAACCTAGATGTCCATCAGCAGATGAATGGATAAGAAAGCTGTGGTACATATACACAATGGAGTATTCCTCAGCCCTTAAAAAGAATGAATTTGACTCAGTTCTAATGAGATGGATGAAACTGGAGCCGATTATACAGAGTGAAGTAAGCCAGAAAGAAAAAACACCAATACAGTATACTGACACATATATATGGAATTTAGAAAGATAGTAATGATGACCCTGTATGTGAGAAAACAAAAGAGACACAGAGGTATAGAACAGACTTTGGACTCTGAGGGAGAGGGAGAGGGTGGGATGATTTGGGAAAATGGCATTGAAATAGGTATACTATCATATAAGAAATGAAGCGCCAGTCTATGTTCAATACAGAATACAAGATGCTTGGGGCTG
Organism: Nanger dama; assembly: GCA_917880005.1. NCBI lineage: Eukaryota > Metazoa > Chordata > Mammalia > Artiodactyla > Bovidae > Nanger > Nanger dama. Next base: position 19,959,446 of record CAKJTW010000014.1, read on the forward strand.
GTCACAGGATGATCCAGGGAGATGATATGGGGTGGGAGGTAGGAGGGGGCTTTGGCATTGGGAGATCGTGTACACCTGTGGCTGATTCATGTCAATGTATGGCAAAACAAATACAGTATTGTAATGTAGAATAAAAATAATAATAATAAAAACACTAATCATTGGCAACAGCAAAACCATTTAAAGCGAAATGGTCTCTTGAAGAGAAAGACTTACTTTGTTCACATTTGAAGAATATATCTTCCAAATAACCAAGTCTAAATACCTGTAATTTGTCTGATAGCCATACTTTTAAGAAAAAAACTGTTGTTCCATCAAAAAAAAAAGTCATTAGGTCACAGCTCAGAAAATTACATACATGATTTTTTCAACATGATCTTTGTACTTTGCAACAGAGTGCTTTATATGTATAACCTATTTCATCATCCAGAATATTAAAAATGATACATACTCAGAGTTCAAGATTTAATAAAATTAATACATCATACTGCATCATTGAGAACATTCTTGAGTAAAGTAGATTGTTTTGATGTAAATAGGTGACAGTGAAAAGAAATTCTCTATAAAATTTTGTACCACTGCTTTGATTCATGCTAAGCCATCAGTGCTTCTACCCACAAATAATTTAATGTTATCAGTACAGATGTCATCACAGTGGGGAAAAAATCAGCTCATATAACTCAATATCCAAAAAAAAAAAAAACGAACAACCCCACTTTAAAAAGGAATAGAAGACCTGAATAGATATTTTTCCAAAGGGGACATGCAGATAATCAATAGGCACATAAAAAGATGCTCAACATCACTAATCATCAGAGAAATGCAAAGCAAAAATCACAATCAGATATCACCTCATACCTATCACAACAGCTATCACCAAAAAGAACATAACAAATAGTGGTGAGGGTGTTGGTGGGAATGTAAATTGGTGCAGGATGAAGGTTGCTTGAAAAACTAAAAATAGAAGCATTAATACTATAAAACCCAGAAATTTCACTTTTGGGTATATATTTCAAGAAAGTGAAAACCCTAAATGAGAAGATACATGCACCCCAATGTTCACAGCAGCATTATTTGCAACAGCTAAAAAGGCAAAATGATAGGATACCAAAAAAGGAACTCCTCAGGTTATTAGGTGCCCAATATGCTACTGGATATCAGTGGAGAAATAACTCCAAAAAGAATGAAGGGATGGAGCCAAAGCAAAAACAATACCCAGTTGTGGGTGTGACTGGTGATAGAAGCCAAGATCCGATACTATAAAGAGCAGTACTGCATACGAACCTGGAATGTCAGGTCCATGAATCAAGGCAAATTGGAAGTGGTCAAACAAGAGATGGCAAGGGTGAACTTCAACATTCTAGGAATCAGCAAACTAAAATGGACTGGAATGGGTGAATTTAACTCAGATGATCATTATATCTACTACTGTGGCCAGGAATCCCTCAGAAGAAATGGAGTAGCCATCATGGCCATCATGGTCAACAAAAGAGTCTGAAATGCAGTACTTGGATGCAATTTCAAAAACGACAGAATGATCTCTGTTCGTCTCCAAGGCAAACCATTCAATATCACAGTTATTCAAGTCTATGACCCAACCAGTAATGCTGAAGAAGCTGAAGTTGAACGGTTTTATGAAGACCTACACGACCTTTTAGAACTAACACCCAAAAAAGATGTCCTTTTCCTTATAGGGGACTGGAATGCAAAAATAGGACGTCAAGATACACCTGGAGTAACAGGCAAATTTGGCCTTGGAATGCAGAATGAATCAGAGCAAAGATTAATAGAGTTTTGCCAAGAAAATGCACTGGTCATAGCAAACACCCTCTTCCAACAACACAAGAGAAGACTCTACACATGGACATCACCAGATGGTCAACACCAAAATCAGATTGATTATATTCTATGCAGCCAAAGATGGAGAAGCTGTATAGAGTCTACAAAAACAAGACCAGGAGCTGACTGTGGCTCAGATCATGAACTCCTTATTACCAAATTCAGACTCAAATTGAAGAAAGTAGGGAAAACCACTAGACCATTCAGGTATGAGCTAAATCAAATCCCTTATGATTGCACAGTGGAAGTGAGAAATAGATTTAAGGGCCTAGATCTGATAGACAGACTGCCTGATGAACTATGGAATGAGGTTCATGACACTGTACAGGAGACAGGGATCAAGACCATCCCCATGGAAAAGAAATGCAAAAAGCAACATGGCTGTCAGGGGAGGCCTTACAAATAGCTGTGAAAAGAAGAGAGACGATAAGCAAAGGAGAAAAGAAAAGATATAGGCATCTGAATGCAGAGTTCCAAAGAAGACCAGGAAGAGATAAGAAAGCCTTCTTCAGCAATCACTGCAAAGAAATCGAGGAAAACAACAGAATGGGAAAGACTAGAGATCTTTTCAAGAAAATTAGAGATACCAAGGGAACATTTCATGCAAAGATGGGCTTGATAAAGGACAGAAATGGTCTGGACCCAACAGAAGCAGAAGATATTAAGAAGAGGTGGCAAGAATACACAGAAGAACTGTACAAAAAGATCTTCACGACCCAGATAATCATGATGATGTGATCACTAATCTAGAGCCAGACATCATGGAATGTGAAGTCAAGTGGACCTTAGAAAGCATCACTATGAACAAAGCTAGTGGAGGTGATGGAATTCCAGTAGAGCTGTTTCAAATCCTGAAAGATGATGCTGTGAAAGTGCTGCACTCAATATGTCAGCAAATTTGGAAAACTCAGCAATGGCCACAGGACTGGAAAAGGTCTTACAAATAGCTTTGAAAAGAAGAGAGATGAAAAGCAAATGAGAAAAGAAAAGATATAGGCATCTGAATGCAGAGTTCCAAAGAAAGGCAATGCCAAAGAATGCTCAAACTACCGTACAATTGCACACATCTCACATGCTAGTAAAGTAATGCTCAAAATTCTCCAAGCCAGGCTTCAGCAATATGTGAAGCTTGAACTTCCTGATGTTCAAGCTGGTTTTAGAGAAGGCAGAGGAACCAGAGATCAAATTGCCAACATCTGCTGGATCATGGAAAAAGCAAGAGAGTTCCAGAAAAACATCTATTTCTGCTTTATTGACTATGCCAAAGACTTTGACTGTGTGGATCACAATAAACTGTGGAAAATTCTGAAAGAGATGAAAATACCAGACCCTCTGACCTGCCTCTTGAGAAATCTATATGCAGGTCAGGAAGCAACAGTTAGAACTAGACATGGAACAACAGACTGGTTCCGGATAGGAAAAGGAGTACGCCAAGGCTGTATATTGTCACCCTGCTTATTTAACTTCTATGCAGAGTACATCATGAGAAACGCTGGACTGGAAGAAACACAAGCTGGGATCAAGATTGCTGGGAGAAATTTCAATAACCTCAGATATTCAGATGACACCACCTTTATGGCAGAAAATGAAGAGGAACTAAAAAGCCTCTTGATGAAAGTGAAGGAGGAAAGCGAAAAAGTTGGCTTAAAGTTCAACATTCCGAAAATGAAGATCATGGCATCCGGTCCCATCACCTTGGGAAATAGATGGGGAAACAGTGGGAACAGGATCAGAGTTTATTTTGGGGGCTCCAAAATCACTGCAGATGGTGATTGCAGCCATGAAATTAGAAAACGCTTACTCCTTAGAAGAAAAGTTATGACCAACCTAGACAGTATATTCAAAAGCAGAGACATTACTTTGTCGACAATGGTCCATCTTGTCAAGGCTATGGTTTTTCCTGTGGTCATGTATGAATGTGAGTTGAACTGTGAAGAAGGCTGAGCGCACAAGAATTGATGCTTTTGAACTGTGGTGTTGGAGGAGACTCTTGAGAGTCCCTTGGACCGCAAGGAGATCCAACCAGTCCATTCTGAAGGAGATCAGCCCTGGGATTTCTTTGGAAGGAATGATGCTAAAGTTGAAACTCCAGTACTTTGGCCACCTCATGTGAAGAGTTGACTCGTCACCCCTTCTCTTTCCACCTTCAATCTTCCCCAGCATCAGGAGAATATAATCTATAGACATATTGAATCACTATGTTGTACACCTGAAATTAACATAATGTAAATCAACTTTACTTCAATTTTAAAAAATAACCAAAAGTAGACAAGATGATCAAATGCACTTGGTGTGATTTTTGCTGATTTTAGAAAGTACTTTGGATTTGATTTTCCCTTGCAATTTTATTTCTGCTATACCCACTACCAGCCTACCACATCAGACTTTCCTTTCTTACTCATATCACACACTGAAATGCTCTACTTTCTCTTTCTCCCACCCAGTGTTTGTGTTTTCTCCCAAAGCCCAGGTCCAGAACTAGCTTGTCTGTAAAACTCACATATATTTTCTCTTTTCTTAACTTATACCACTCCATGTCTGATAATATATGTTTATTTGCATATTGCAAATTCTTTGCTGATTGTTTTTGACTCTCTACAATAAAATTTCTAAGACACCATCAGGCCCACTCATAGACCAAGGGACTGAGGAGAGCTAGCCGGCTGCAGACCATCCCCTTCCAATGACAGGCAGATGAGAGCAGTCAGAGCTGGAAGAGGACAATCATGGCCCAGAGAGGCATTATCTGCCAAACAGCAAGCAAGGCTTCTTTGGCAACCAAGACTTCTAGGGATTCTGGATGGTCAACATCCTCCTGAGAATGTGAGCCAGTTGTACACCCAGAAAATCGAGCAGCAGGGACAGGGGAGGCGATAAGTTACAACAACCACGCTCGCCAAACACCTGGTCACCTGAGCTGATTGGACCTGGAGAGGGCACAAAACGCAGGCCCAACAGAGTCTGCGCCTCTGAGGATGACCCGAGTACCTGAACCTGAGCAGCTTAGACCTGGGAAGTGCATACAACCCAGGGCCAGCCTCAGACAGTTCCCAGCAGAGCAACCTAGAGCCTAAGCAGTGTAGACAGGGGAAGCACACACACCATGAGTGGGGGCAAACCCACTGTGGCCGAGACACCACGGGCACACACCAGTTATTTGTTTCCAGCGTCCCTCCCCACACCCCACCCCACAGCATGACTGAACAAGTGAGCCTAAAAAGTGTCCACCACCGCCCCCTTGTGCCAGGGCAGAAATTAGACGCTGAAGAGACCAGCAAAAGAAGCTAAAACAGAGGGAAACTCCTTGGAAGTGACAGGTGCAATAGATTAAAACCCTGTAGTTAGTACCGACTACATAGGAAGGGGCCTATAGATCTTGGTAAATATAAGTTGAATCAATGAACTATCTGAAAATGAACAGACTCCACACCACCCGCAACAACACCAGAGAAAGTCCTAGATTTATTTTTACTATTTTACTATCATTCTTTATTTTTTTTATTTTTTTTATTTTAAGTCCTCTATTACTCCTTTAATTTTCATTTTTATAACCTACTATTAGTTTGCAAAAAAAAAGACCCTATTTTCTAAAGCAAACTTCATATATATATATATATATATGTATTTTATAATTTGTGTGTGTGTGTGTTTTTAATATTGTATTTTTGAAAATCCAACCTCTACTCTAGATTTTTAATCTTTGCTTTTTGATATTTATTATCAATTTTGTACCTTTAAAAACCCAATCTTCAGTATCCATTTTTACTAGGGAGTGAGATTACTGGCTTGACTGCTCTCTCCCCCTTTGGACCCCCCTCCTTTTTCTCCACTAGGCCACCTCTATCTCTTCCCTCCCCTTTTTCTTCTCTACTCAACTTGGTAAATCTCTTTGTGTGTTTGGGATGGTGGAGAACACTTAGAGAACTGATTACTGGCAAGATCTGGCTCTATCCTTTTGATTCTCCCCTTTATCCTCCTGCCACCTCTGTCTCCTTCCTCCCTCTTCTCTTCTCTCTATAACTCCGTGAACATCTCTGAGTGTCCCAGACTGTGGAGCACACATAAGGAAGTGATTACTGGCTAGCTTTCTCTTTCTTCTTTTGATTCCACCTCATCTCATCCTGGTCACATCTATCTCCCTCCTCCCTCTTCTCTTCTCCATGTAACTCTGTGACCCTCTCTGGGTGTCTCTCACTGTGGAGGGACAGATGTTTTATGAATGGTGCTGTATAGATGGAGAAGTCTTAAGGCTACTGTAAAAATAAGACAGAAAACCAGAAGCAGGAGGCTTAAGTCCAAATCCTGACAACACCAGAGAATTCCTGAGTCCAGGGACATTAATCTACAGGAGCTTATCAAACACCTCCATACCTACACTGAAACCAAGCACCACCCAAGGGCCAACAAGTTCCAGAGAAAGACACACCACACAAATTCTCCAGCAACACAGGAACATAGCCCTGAGCTTCAATATACAGGCTGCCCAAAGTCACTCTAAACCCACTGGCATCTCATCACTCATTACTGGACATTTCATTGCAGTCCAGAGAAAAGAAATCCAGCTCCACCCCCAGAACACCAACACAAGCTTCCTTAACCAGGAAACCTTGATAAGCCACCCATACAACCCCACCAACAGTGAGGAAACTCCACGATAAAGAGAACTCCACAAACTGCCAGAATACAGAAAGGCCACCCCAAACACAGAAATATAAACAAGATGAAGAGACAGAGGAATACTCAGCAGGTAAAGGAACAGGATAAATGCCCACCAAACCAAATCAAAGAGGAAGAGATAAGGAATCTGCCTGATAAAGAATTCTGAATAATGATAATGATCCAAAATCTTGAAAACAAAATGGAATCACAGGTAAATAGCCAGGAGACAAGGATTGAGAAGATGAAAGAAAGGTTTAAAAAGACCTAGAAGAGATGCCTAATCTTTCCTTTTCTCCTCTGCTTTTCTCCTATCTTCTTTTCACAACTATTTGTAAGGCCTCCCCAGACAGCCATTTTGCTTTTTTGCATTTCTTTTCCATGAGGATGGTCTTGATCCCTGTCTCCTGTACAATGTCACGAACCTCATTCCATAGTTCATCAGGCACTCTGTCTATCAGATCTAGGCCCTTAAATCTATTTCTCACTTCCACTGTGCAATCATAAGGGATTTGATTTAGCTCATACCTGAATGGTCTAGTGGTTTTCCCTACTTTCTTCAATTTGAGTCTGAATTTGGTAATAAGGAGTTCATGATCTGAGCCACAGTCAGCTCCTGGTCTTGTTTTTGTAGACTCTATACAGCTTCTCCATCTTTGGCTGCATAGAATATAATCAATCTGATTTTGGTGTTGACCATCTGGTGATGTCCATGTGTAGAGTCTTCTCTTGTGTTGTTGGAAGAGGGTGTTTGCTATGACCAGTGCATTTTCTTGGCAAAACTCTATTAATCTTTGCTCTGATTCATTCTGCATTCCAAGGCCAAATTTGCCTGTTACTCCAGGTCTTTCTTGACTTCCTATTTTAGCATTCCAATCCCCTATAAGGAAAAGGACATCTTTTTGGGTGTTAGTTCTAAAAGGTCTTGTAGGTCTTCATAAAACCATTCAACTTCAGCTTCTTCAGCGTTACTGGTAGGGACATAGACTTGGATAACTGTGATATTGAATGGTTTGCCTTGGAGACGAACAGAGATCATTCTGTCGTTTTTGAGACTGCATCCAAGTACTGCATTTTAGACTCTTCTGTTGACCAGGATGGCTACTCCATTTCTTTAAGGGATTCCTGCCCACAGTAGTAGATATAATGGTCATCTGAGTTAAATTCACCCATTCAAGTCCATTTTAGTTCGCTGATTCCTAGAATCTTGAAGTTCACCGTTGCCATCTCTTGTTTGACCACTTCCAATTTGCCTTGATTCATGGACCTGACATTCCAGGTTCCTATGCAATAATGCTCTTACAGCATCGGACCTTACTCTATCACCAGTCACATGCACAACAGGGTATTGTTGGTATTGTTTTTGCTTTGGCTCCATCTTTCATTCTTTTTGGAGTTATTTCTCCACTGATCTCCAGTAGCATATTGGGCACCTAATGACCGGGAGTTTCTCTTTTGGTATCCTATCATTTTGCCTTTCCATACTGTTCATGGGGTTCTCAAGATAAGAATGCTGAAATGGCTTGCCATTCCCTTCTCCAGTGGACCACGTTCTGTCAGCCCTCTCCACCATGACCCGCCTGTATTGGGTTGACCCACAGGCAAGCTTGGTTTCATTGAGTTAGACAAGGCTGTGGTCCTAGTGTGATTAGAATGACTAGTTTTCTGTGAGTATGATTTCAGTGTGTCTGCCCTCTGATGCCCTCTTGCAACACCTACCATCTTACTTGGGTTTCTCTTACCTTGGGCGTGGGGTATCTCTTCATGGCTGCTCCAGCAAAGCACAGCCACTGCTCTTTACCTTAACAAGGGGTATTTCCTTACCACTGCCATTCCTGACCTTCAAAGTGGGATAACTCCTCTAGGCCCTCCTGATCCTGGGCAGCCACAGCTCCTGGGGTTGCTCCTCCCGGCCGCCAGCCCTGGCCTTGGGCATGGGTGGCTCCTCCCAGCTGCCAACCCTGGCCTCGGGCCCAGGGTGGCTCCACAGGGTCACTGCCCCTGGCCTCGGGCGCGAGGTGGCTCCTTCTAGCTGCTGCCTCTGGCCTCGGAAGCAGGGTGTCTCCTCCTGGCCACCTCTGACTTCAGAGGTGGGGTAGCTCCACCCAGCCACCGCCCTGACTTCGGACAAGAGGTGTCTGCTCCCAGCCGCCCCAGGCCTCGAACGTGGGGTAGCTCCTCCCGGCTGCCACTCACCTCGGATGTGGGGTAGCTCCTCTCGGTCGCAGCCTCGACCTCAGACACAGGGTAGCTCCTCTTGGCCGTTCCTGTGCCCTCGAGCCTGGAACTCCTAGGCTGCTGCCACTGACCTCGGACGTGGGGTAGCTCCACTCAGCCACACTTAGTGTGCCAGCCAGGATCTCGCAGCCACCCGTGCTTAGTGAATGCAGAGTTCCAAAGAAGCAAGAAGAGATAAGAAAGCCTTCTTCAGTGATCAATGTAAATAAATAGAGGAAAAGAACAGAATGGGAAAGACTAGAGATCTCTTCAAGAAAATTAGAGATATCAAGGGAACATTTCATGCAAAGATGGGCTCAATAAAGGATAGAAATGGCATGGACTCAACAGAACCAGAAGATATTAAGAAGAGGTGGCAAGAATACACAAAAGAACTGTACAAAAAGGATCTTCATAACCCAGATAATCAAGATGATGTGATCACTAATCTAGAGCCAGACATCTTGGAATGTGAAGTCAAGTGGGCCTTAGAAAGCATCACTACAATCAAAGCTAGTGGAGGTGATGGAATTCCAGTTGAGCTATTTCAACTGAAAGATGATGCTGTGAAAGTGCTACACTCAATATGCCAGCAAATTTGGAAAACTCAGCAGTGGCCACAGGACTGGAAAAGGTCAGTTTTCATTCCAATCCCAAAGAAAGGCAATGCCAAAGAATGCCCAAACTACCGCACAATTCCACTCATCTCATATGCTAGTAAAGTAATGCTCAAAATTCTCCAAGCCAGGCTTCAGCAATACGTGAACCATGAACTCCCTGATGTTCAAGCTGATTTTAGAAAAGGCAGAAGAACCAGACATCAAATTGCCAACATCCGCTGGATCATGGAAAAAGCAAGAGAGTTCCAGAAAAACATCTATTTCTGCTTTATTGACTATGCCAAAGCCTTTGACTGTGTGGATCACAATAAACTGTGGAAAATTCTAAAAGAAATGGGAATACCAGACCACCTAACCTGCTTCTTGAGAAATCTGTATGCAGGTCAGGAAGCAACAGTTAGAACTGGACATGGAACAACAGTCTGGTTCCAGATAAGAAAAGGAGCACGTCAAGTCTGTATATTGTCACCCTGCTTATTTAACTTCTATGCAGAGTACATTATGAGAAACACTGGACTGGAAGAAGCACAAACTGGAATCAAGATTGCTGGGAGAAATATCAGTAACCTCTGATATGCAGATGACACCACCCTTATGGCAGAAAATGAAGAGGAGCTAAAAAGCCTCTTGGTGAAAGTGAAAGAGGAGAGTGAAAAAGTTGGCTTAAGGCTCAACATTCAGAAAACGAAGATCATGGCATCCGGTCCCATCACTTCATGGGAAATAGATGGGAAACAGTGGAAACAGTGTCAGACTTTTATTTTGGGGGCTCCCAAATCACTGCAGATGGTGACCGCAGCCATGAAATTAAAAGACGCTTACTCCTTGGAAGAAAAGTTATGACCAACCTAGATAGTATATTCAAAAGCAGAGACATTACTTTGTCAACAAAGGTCCTTCTAGTCAAGGCTATGGTTTTTCCTGTGGTCATGTATGGATGTGAGAGTTGATCTGTGAAGAAGGCTGAGTGCCAAAGAATTGATGCTTTTGAACTGTGGTGTTGGAGAAGACTCTCGCATGTCCCTTGGACTGCAAGGAGATTCAACCAGTCCATTCTGAAGATCAACCCTGGGATTTCTTTGGAAGGAATGATGCTAAAGCTGAAACTCCAGTACTTTGGCCACCTCATGCGAAGAGTTGACTCATTGGAAAAGACTCTGATGCTGGGAGGGATTGGGGGCAGGAGGCAAAGGGGATGACAGAGGATTAGATGGCTGGATGGCATCACTGACTCAATGGACGTGAGTCTGAGTGAACTCCAAGAGATGGTGATGAACAGGGAGGCCTGGCGTCCTGTGATTCATGGAGTCACAAAGAGTTGGACGCGACTGAGCGACTGAATTGAACTGAACTGAACTAGAAGAGATGAAAAGAGTCAATATATAATGAATAAAGCCTTAAATGACATCAAAAACACTCTGGAGGATCAAATAGTAGAATAACAGGAAAAAGATAGGATTAGTGAGGTAGAAGATAGAAAGGTATAAATAAATGAATCAGAGAGGAAAAAAAGAAAATAAATTAAAAGAAATGAGGACAACCAGATACCTCTGGGACAATGTTAAATGCCCGAACATTCGAATCATGGAATCCCAGAAGAAGAAGACAAAAAGAAAGTCCATGAGAAAATACTTGATGAGATAATAGTTGAAAACTTCCCTAAAATGGGGAAGGAAATAATCACCTAAATCCAGAAAACCCAGAGAGTCCCAAACAGGATAACCCCAAGGTGAAACACCCCAAGACACATATTAACCATTAACAAAGATCAAACACAAAGAACCGATATTTAAAGCAGCAAGGGAAAAACAACAAATAACACACAAGGGAATTCCCATAGGACAACACCTGATCTTTCAATAGAAACTCTTCAGGCCAAGAGGGAATGGCAGGACATACTTAAAGTGATGAAAGAAAATAACCTAGAGACCAGATTACTGTACCAACAAGGATCTCATTCAAATATGAAGGAGAAATCAAAAGCTTTACAGACAAACAAAAGCTGAGAGAATTCAGCACCACCAAACCAGCTCTCCAACACATGGTAAAGGATCTTCTCTACACAGGAAAAACAAAAAGCATGTATAAACTTGAACCCAACAAAATAAAGTAAATGACAGTGGGATCATACTTATCAATAATTACCTTAAAAATAAATGCATTGAATGCCCCAACCAAAAGACAAAGTCTGGCTGAATGGATACAAAAACAAGTCCCCATATATGTTTTCTACAAGAGACCCACTTCAAAACAAAGGACACGTACAGACTGAAAGTGAAAGGTTGGGAAAAAAGATATTCCATGCAAATAGAGACCAAAAGAAAGCAGGAGTAGCAATACTCATATCAGATAAAATAGACTTTAAAACAAAGACTGTTAAAGAGATAAAGAAGGACACTACATAATGATCAAAGGATCAATCCAAGAAGAAGATATAGCAATTATAAATATATATCCACCCAACATAGGCACACTGCAATATGTAAGACATATGCTAACAAGTATGAAACAGGAAATTAACAATAACACAATAATACTGGGAGACTTTAATACCCCACTCACACCTATGGATAGATAAATGAAACAGAAAATTAACAAGGAAACACAAACTTTAAATAATACAATAGACCAGTTAGACCTAATTGATATCTATAGGACATTTCACCCCCAAAACAATGAATTTCACCTTTTTCTCAAGTGTACACGGAACTTTCTCCAGGATAGATCACAGCCTGGGCCATAAAACTAACCTTGGTAAATTCAAAAAAATTAAAATCATTCCAAGCATCTTTTCTGACCACAATGCAGTAAGATTAGATCTCAATTACAGGAGAAAAACTATTTAAAATTCCAACATATGGCAGCTGAACAACACGCTTCTGAATAACCAACAAATCACAGAATAAATCAAAATATGCATAGAAATGAATGAAAATGAAAACACAATAATCCAAAACCTGTGAGACACTGTAAAAGCAGTGCTAAAGCGAAAGCTCATAGCAATACAGGCATACTTCAAGAAACAAGAAAAAGTCAATTAAATAACCTAACTCTACTTCTAAAGCAACTAGAAAAGGAAGAAATGAAGAAGAGTTAGTAGAAGAAAAGAAATCTTTAAAATTAGGGCAGAAATAAATACAAAAGAAACAAAAGAGACCATAGCAAAAATCAACAAAGCCAAAAGCTGGTTCTTTGAGAGGATAAATAAAATTGACCAATGATTAGCCAGACTCATCAAGAAACAAAGGGTGAAAATTGAAATCAATAAAATTAGAAATGAAAATGGAGAGATCACAACAGACAACACAGAAATACAAAGGATCATAAGAAACTACTATCAGCAATTATATGCTGCCAGAGTCCAGCTCCAGCAGCCAGGGATTCAACCTAAAGAGTGAGTGTATCAGTGAGAAACTGAGGCAGCCTCTCAGTATTCTTGGACTGCCTATTTATTTCAAGCTTATGATTCTCTTTTATACTTTTACAAGAGCATTAGGTCAGAGGTTTGATATTTTCAGTTCCCACTGAGCCAGATTTGTTGTCTCCATAAATCATTGTTGCCCCTCAAAAGGAGTTTCTGCCTCAGCGATTCTCTTATCTACTTTTTCTCATGTGTCCTTGTGTCTGGGCTGCATACCACATTCCTCAGTATTTCTTGTCTTTCTAAGTCGTGTTTGCCACTAGTATCCTAAGCTCACTTTTTCTTAGAAAGGGCTTTTAGCTAATAATATCTCTCAAGTCCCTAACTTCTATAAGCTATAGTAGAATATGCTAACATTACAACATTCCTTAAATCTTTAGCTTCTAACTACTTTAATTATTCCTAAGCCCTAAATTCAGCAAACTCTTTTGCCATAGACACTTTCCTCACAAATAGGCTTCAGATAGCAATCCCTCCCATGGCCTCAAGCTGCGGCTGATGTGCTCACCCTGGAACACTCTTTGTAAAAGTCTTTGAACAAATGCCAATGATTAACTTTATGAATTATTCTCTGAGCACAGCTGCAGAAGACTTTGTTCCTTCTCATGCTCCTCTCAAGAACAATAAGCACCTTAATATGCTTTTCAGTCAACTCAGCCGAAGAAAGAAAAAAACAAGTCAGAATCACAAAGCCTAACTCCTTCATCCCAGGTCCATGCCTGTGGGAGAAAGGGGGTTGTGGCCATGCCACCATTTTGTCAGTAATGCCTAATGTGGCTCCAGACAATATGCCAATAAAATGGACAGCTTGGAAGAAATGGACAAATTCTTAGAAAAGTACAACTTTCCAAACTGAACCAGGAAGAGATAGAAAAATCTTAACAGACCCATCACAAGCACAGAAATTGAAACTGTAATCAGAAATCTTCCAGCAAACAAAAGCCCAGGACCAGACGGCTTCACAGCTGAATTCTACCAAAAATTTAGAGAAGAGCTAACACCTATCCTGCTCAAACTCTTCTGGGAAATTGCAGAGGAAGGTAAACTTCCAAACTCATTCTATGAGTCCACCATCACCCTAATATCAAAACCTGACAAAGATGCTACAAAAAAAGAAAACAATAGGCCAATATCACTGATGAACATAGATGCAAAAATTCTTAACAAAATTCTAGCAATCAGAATCCAACAACACACTAAAAAGATCATACATCATGACCAAGTGGGCTTTATCCCAGGGATGCAAGGATTCTTCAGTATCTGCAAATTAATCAATGTAATGGACCACATTAACAAATTGAAAAATAAAAGCTATATGATTATCTCAAAAGATGTAGAGAAAGCCTTAGACAAAATTCAACATCCATTTATGATAAAAAAAAAACCCTCCAGAAAGCAGGAATAGAAGGAACATACCTCAACATAATAAAAGCTATGTGACAAAACCACAGCAAACTTTATCCTCAGTGGTGGAAAATTGAAAGCATTTCCCCTAAAGTCAGGAACAAGACAAGAGTGCCCACTTTCACCGCTACTATTCAACATAGTTTTGGAAGTTTTGGCCACAGCAATCAGAGCCAAAAAAGAAATAAAAAGGATCCAAATTGGAAAAGAAGAAGTAAAACTCTCACTGTTTGCAGATGACATGATCCTCTACATAGAAAACCCTAAGTTAATCAATGAATATAGTAAAGTTGCAGGATATAAAATCAGCCCAAAAAAATCACTTGCATTCCTATACACTAATAATGAGAAAACAGAAAGAGAAATGAGGGAAACAATTCCATTCACCATTGCAACAAAAAGAATAAAATACTTCTATAAAACACTGGTGAAAGAAATCAAAGGGGACACTAATAGATGGAGAAATATACTGTGTTCCTGGATCAGAAGAATCAATTAGTGAAAATGAGTATACTACCCAAAGCAATCTATAGATCAATGCAATACTTATCAAGCTACCAATGGTATTTTTCACAGAGCTAGAACAAATAATTTCACAATTTGTATGGAAATACAAAAAAAAACCTCGATTAGCCAAAGCAATCATGAGAAAGAAGAATGGAACTGGGGGAATCAACCGGCCTTACTTCAGGCTCTACTACAAAGCCACAGTCATCAAGACAGTATGGTATTGGCACAAAGACAGAAATATAGATCAATGAAACAAAATAGAAAGGCCAGAGATAAATCCACCACCTATGGACACCTTATCTTCGACAAAGGAGGCAAGAATATACAATGGAGAAAAGATAATCTCTTTAACAACTGGTGCTGGGAAATTTGGTCAACCACTCATAAAAGAATGAAACTAGAACAGTTTCTAACACCATACACAGAAATAAACTCAAAATGGATTAAAGATCTAAATGTAAGACCAGAATCTATAAAACTCCTAGAGGAAAACATAGGCAAAACACTCTTCGACATAAATCACAGCAGGATCCTCTATGACCCACCTCCCAGAATATTGGAAATAAAAGTAAAAATAAACAAATGGGACCTAATTAAAATTAAAAGCTTCTGTACAACAAAGGAAACTATAAGCAAGATGAAAAGACAGCCTTCAGAATGGGAGAAAATAATAGCAAATGAAGCAACTGACAAAGAATTAATCGGAAAAATATACAAGCAACTCCTACAGCTCAATTCCAGAAAAATAAGCGACCCAATCAAAAAATGGGCCAAAGAACTATACAAACATTTCTCCAAAGAAGACATACAGATGGCTAACAAACACATGAAAAGATGAACAACATCACTCATTATCAGAGAAAAGCAAATTAAAACCACAAGGACGTACCATTTCATGCCAGTCAGAATGGCTGCTATCCAAAGTCTACAAGCAATAAATGCTGGAGAGGGTGTGGAAAAAAGGGAACCCTCATACACTGTTGATGGGAATGCAAACTAGTACAGCCACTATGGAGAACAATGTGGAGATTCCTTAAAAACTGGAAATAGAGTGCCATACAACCCAGCAAATCCCACTGCTGGGCATACACACTTAGGAAACCAAAATTGAAAGAGATATGTGTACCCCAATGTTCACTGCAGCACTGTTTATAGTAGCCAGGACATGAAAGCAACCTAGATGTCCATCAGCAGATGAATGGATAAGAAAGCTGTGGTATGTATACACAATGGAGTATTACTCAGCCATCAAAAATAATACATTTGAATCAGTTCTAAATACATGGATGAAACTGGAGCCTATTATACAGAGTGAAGTATACCAGAAAGAAAAACACTAATACAGTATACTAATGCATATGTATGGAATTTAGAAAGATGGTAATGAAAACCCTATATGCAAGACAGCAAAAGAGACACAGATGTTAGAATAGTCTTTTGGACTCTGTGGAAAAGGGCAAGAGTAGGATGATTTGGGAGAATGGCGTGAAACATGTATAATATCATATGTGCAATGAATAGCCAGTCCAGGTTCAATGCATGATACAGGGTCCTCGGGGCTGGTGCACTGAGATGACCCAGAGATATGGTATGGGGAGGGAGGTGAGTGGGATTCAGGATGGGGAACATGTGTACACCCATGGCAGATTCATGTTGATGTATGGCAAAACCAGTACAATATTGTAAAGTAATAATAATAATAAATAAAACTTTAAAAAAGAAATGAAGATAAATTTTTCTGAGAAAACTAGTCTAAATCTAAACACTCTATTTCTTCTCGGGAAAATATCCCCCCTTTTTTTAATTCAAAGAGGTTTTTATTGTTGATTAAGAAATAGAGCAAGTTAACAATTTGCTGGATTTTTTTTTAATGCTTGAATTATACTTCTACCAATTAAAACCACTGACAGAAACCTGCAGATACCAGGAAGGGAAAATGATTGCTTTGTATTCTGATTCAGAGTCCAAATACATTTTTCTTTAGTAGCATCAGTGACTGGTTCAAATGCCAGTTTACAAAAACCTGTTTAACTTAAAATATACCTGTCTGTATTCATGGTACAATGTTAACAATATAGATTCAAATTCACTGCATTGTTTCTATGAAAAATATATGCTCCATCACAACCACCTAAAATAAAAATAATCTAATCATAATCTGGACCTGCTGGTACAAGTATACCTATCATTCACTTTGGTTAAATGCTTGCCACTGATGGTTTTTGTCAAAGCATCTCTGCAGTGTGGGCCTCTGTACATTTATCATAAAATAAAAATGACCAAAAACAAACCCAAATGAATGTTCTTAGTAATAAAATTCTATGATCCTGTTGCAGGAAGGGGGACCCCTTCCAGAGCCCAAAACTGAGCTCTTGTCTAAGACTAAGAAATGAATTGTCCGAGGAAACACATCTGCTGACAAAGTAAGAGACTTTATCGGGAAAGGGCACCTGGGTGGAGAGCAGTGGGGTAAGGGAACCCAGGAGAACAGCTGTGTCACATGGCTTGCAGTCTCTGGTTTTATGGTAATGGGATTAGTTTCTGGGTTGTGTTGAGCCAATTATTCTGATTCAGAGTCCTTCCTGGTGGTGTACACCTTGTTCAGCCAAGATGGATGCCAGAGAGAAGGATTCTGGAAGGTGGTCAGACATGTGGTGTCTCCTTTTGACCTTTCCTGAACTCTTCTGGTTGGTGGAGCCTTATTAGTTCCATGTTCCTTACCAAGACCCCCTGTCGTAAAACAATTCATGCAAATGGTTACTATCATTCCTGGCCAGGGTGAGTGGTTTCAATCAGTGTGCTTCCCCTAACAATCCTATGAATTCTTAAGAAACAGATTTCCTGGAAATAAATGTTCATTGAAGAGTATTTACTCTTTCTTGGGACCCAAGTAAACTAAATAAAATTATTAGATTTTAAATGACTTGGAAGAAGCCCTATGTAACATTAACTGCTAAGGACTTTTTATGTTAATCATAACTATTAGAATGTAGAAAGGAAGAATCACTTGTCTATAATGTAATTGAATTTAAAAACACAATGTTTGTAAATATTTTCTAAAATAAAATTGCTTGACAAAAACTCCACCATCAACCAAGATAGAAAAACAAGGATTAGATTTACCCTACCAAATGAAATAACTTTAAAACAGGAAAAAAATATTAGAAGACAGTTTTCAATATATTGGACATAAAGAACACCAAGGATAGTTATCTCTGAGAGTTAGGAAAGCAAAGAAGTAAACCCTATGATTACAACAACTTACTTCCTGAAGAGAATTCACATGCTACAACACAGAGAGGGGAAAAATAAGAAGATTCCAGTAAGCTCTCTGAACTGAAAAGACAGAGCTGGGCCAGAGGAGAAACAGGAAGGCTAGACTTCACAAAACATAATATTTATGAGAAGAGAGCTGCACAGAAAGAGAACTCCAAAGATGTATAGAGGTCTTCCTTGAATCTCCAGCTAAGTATTTATCAACACATGTGCAAAGAGACTATCCAAGACTTGAGAATAAAAGACTCAACATGATTTATTATAAAAATTTGCTTACATAATTTGAAAGTCTGAGAAGACCCAAGATCTACCATCTGCAAGCTGGAGAATCAAGAAAGCCAGTGCTATAATTCAGTCCAAGTCTAAAGGCTAGAGAACTGGAGAGCCAATAGTGTAAGTGATAGTCCAAGTCTGAAGGTCCAAGGATCAGGAGCACTGATATACCAACATGGGAGAAGATGGATGTCCCAACTAAAGCTAAAAGAGCAAATTTGTCTTCTTCTACCTCTTTGTTCTATTCATGCCCTCTGTGGAATACATGGTGTCTACTCACATTAGTGATCTTCTTTATTCAGTCTACCAACTCAAATGCTAATTTTCAGAAACATCTTTACAGACACACCCAAAAATAAAGTTTTAGCTATCTGGACATCCCTAATTAAGCTGACACGTATAATTAACCATCACACATAGAGCAAACAAAAAGATTTTATATCAGTAAGAGAGGAAAATTAACCCTAGATTAAATGAGCTCTGTTACACGTAAAAAAATTTAACATCATTACCAGAAAGGATTGAACTATTTCAAAGAAAATTAGCTGCTTCGTGGAACTACAATAAGAACATTTACAAAAACAAAGAGTATTTCTATGTCTACAATTTGTAATGTCTAGAATCAAACCAAAAATAAACTGGCCATGAAAAGAAGTAGAAAACTTTAACTCAAAATGAGAAGAAGTATCAGTAAATTGGTACCAACCAGAAATGACAAAGATGACATAATTAGCATTAAAGGACATTAACACACTTATTAAGACTGTACTACATATGTTCAAGAAGTTGGAAGAAAGATTGAGGGTATTAGCTTGAGATACTGAAAACATAAAAACTACCCACACTGAACTCCTAGAAATCAAAACTCTCTAATGTCTGGATTGAAAAATACACTAAGGTAAATTAACACCGGATTTTGCCCTACAGAGGAAAAGACTGGGGTATTTAAAGACAAAGCAATGCAGACAACACAAATTGAAACAGGAAAGACACCAAAAAGGAGAACAGTGAACACTCAGTGAGCTACCTCAGTTAGACAACTGTAGGTACCCTAATAAAGTGCAACTGTACTCTCCAAAGGAGGAGAAGGAGAGTAAAGTGTGAAATGAAAGTATTTCCTGTTATATTAATAAACAAGAATTGTCACAGCAATCAGTGATTTCTGGCCTCCAAATGTTAATGAGGGCTCCCAAAACTGTAATCCAGTGGATGCCACCAACCCCTTGGTGATTGCTGAGGAGCTGGGGAAATGCAAGAAGCAACAAAATAGGACCGGCCCCATACCTGAGGTGCATATGAAAGGAATGAATTCAGTGAGCCCAGAAGCTTGCATCTTCCCATACACAGAATGCTAAATTCCTTATCCTGATACCTGACCTTTGGTTTTCAGACTGTCTGCTCCCTTTGTTGCAAACTGATATATAGCCTAATTTCCCCTCCTGCCTCCTTGGAGCAGTTTTCTCAGAGCTACTGAGAAAACGCTTACTCTGTGGAAGAAAAGCTATGACCAACTAAGACAGCATATTAAAAAGCAGAGACATTACTTTGCCAACAGAGGTCCATCTAGTCAAGGCTATGATTTTTCTAGTACTCATGTATGGATGTGAGAGTTGAACTATAAAGAAAGCTGAGCATTGAAGAAATTATGCTTTAGAACTGTGGTGTGTTGGGAAGACTCTTGAGAGTCCCTTGGAGACTCTCAAGGAGATCCAACCAGTCCATCTAAAAGAAATCAATCCTGAATATTCATTGGTAGGACTGAAGCTGAAGCTGAAATTCCAATACTTTGGCCACCTAGTGGGAAGAACTGACTCATTTGAAAAGACCCTGATGCTGGGAAAGATTGGAGGCAGGAGGAGGAGGGGACGACAGAGGATGAGACAGATGGATGGCATCACCAACTCAATGGATATGAGCTTGGGTATACTCTGGGAGTTGGTGATGGACAGGGAGGCCTGGCGTGCTGCAGTCCATGGGGTGGCAAAGAGTCAGACTCGACTGAGCGACTGAACAGACTGCAAAAATTTTCAGTTTCCCGGGCTAGAAGTGCTACACATTCCCACGAAATAAAATAACTAATTCTCTACTTTCAGGTTGTTACTATATTTTTTAGTCAACAGAAGAAATAAATATTTCAGGAAATAATGGCTAAATGAACCTCTATTTGATAAAAATCACAAATAGATCCAAAAATCTGAACAAAACCTAAACACAAGAAATACAAAGAAAACTTTATTAAGACATCGTCATGTTGTCGTGAAGTCGCTCAGTCGTGTCCAACTCTTTGTGACCCCATGGACTGTAGCCTACCAGGCTCCTCTATCTATGGGATTTTCCAGGCAATAGTCCTGGAGTGGATTGCCATTTCCTTCTCCAGGGGATCTTCCTGACACAGGGATCGAACCCGAGTCTCCCACACTGTAGACAGATGCTTTACTGTCTGAGCCACCAGGACATATCTTCATTATATTACTGACAACCAGTGATTAAAGAACCCGAGTCTCCCACACTGTAGACAGATGCTTTACTGTCTGAGCCACCAGGACATATCTTCATTATATTACTGACAACCAGTGATTAAAGAGAAATTCTTACATGAAGCAAGTAAACAAACAAACAAAAAAAACCATCCCAAAAAGACATGCTATATAAAAAGGAACAAAGATAAAGAGGGCAGCAGATTTCTTACCCATTGAAATCACAACTTTCCTCCCTCCCACAAGCACTTCTGTTTACATTTAGCATGCTTTAGTTCTTTTCTCTATAGCACTTTAGCACCTTCTAATATATTGTTTAATTTATTGTGTGTTATGTTTATGTATTTACTTTCACTGGCACCAGAAGGTAAATCCCATCAGGGCAGGGATTGTTTTCTATTTTGATCATGTGTATATCAATTGTCCAAAAGAATATCTGCCACTTAGTAGGTATTACTAAATGTTTGATTAATTCATACATGCACATCAAAAACTTTATTTTTTTCCCAATGGAAACCCCACAATTTAGCTTTGTATCCTAATAGCTTTATCACTAAGAAATAATAAAAAATGGGCACAAACTTACAAGTCTGGGTATATATTGACAC
Organism: Nanger dama; assembly: GCA_917880005.1. Lineage (NCBI taxonomy): Eukaryota > Metazoa > Chordata > Mammalia > Artiodactyla > Bovidae > Nanger > Nanger dama. Next base: position 19,980,747 of record CAKJTW010000014.1, read on the forward strand.
ATTTTTTAATAGTAAAAAGTAAGCAACATAAATATCATTAGGAAAATACTGATAAGATTTTGTTGTTTTTGTTCAGTCATTAAGTCTTGTCTGACTCTCTGCAACCTCATGGACTGTAGTATGCCAGGCTCCCTGTCCTTCACTGTCTCCCAGAGTTTGCTAAAATTCATGTCCATTGAGTCAGTTATGCTCTCTAACCATTTCGGCCTCTGTCACCCTCCTTTCCCTTTTGCTTTCAATCTATCCCAACATCAGGGTCTTTTCTGATGAGTCAGTTCTTCTCATCAGGTGGCCAAAATACTGGAGCTTCAGCTTTAGCATCAGTCGTTCCAATTTTTCCCTTTAGGATGGACTGGTTGGATCTCCTTGCAGTCCAAGGGACTCTCAAGAGTCTTTTCTGGTTTTGAACAGCATGTCCAGTATTAGTTTTAAAAAATGCTTTAAAAAGAAATATATAGAATTTTCACATGTGAATAAAATGTAAATTGTGGTGCATCATCATTTCTATGTAAGAAATGAAAGACAATCCAGACCATTTGAAAAAGGGGGGTTGGATATTTTTAAAACATTCAAGAACAATAGCAGCAAAAAATATTTGATAAATTGAAATTCCTGAGAGAGAAGAGTCTTTTAACAGGAACAGTCCTTCATCAGCCATTTCCTCACATTGATAGATTTGCTGATTCTGGGTTTGAAGTGAGGATCAACTTTAGTCTGTGAAGAGTGAGTCCACTAGAAAGAAAATAAATCAGTAAGCCCTTTTAATAGTCATGGATTTGGAAACTTCAGTAAGTTATTCAGTAAACAACCCAACAACTTGTTTCTACAGAACACATTAACTAAGTGTTAAGTCTACTTGGAAGGTTTTCAGGATCTGTAAGGGACATTCAAATCTCCTGCAGTCTCACAGTATATAGGAGACAAAAGTTCCACTCAAAGAATGGCTCCTGCTGCAAACACACTACTGTGCCCTCCTCAAGAATTTTGCTGAAGCTGGAAGTGGCATAAGGCAGGGAGTCAAAGGGCATATACCAAATCCTTTGAAAGACAGACAGTCCCTTCCATTGTTTTCACATCTAGAAAATGACCAGGTCTTCAATCCAAAAAATAAGAGGGACACACTTGGTAGAAGAGGAAAGAACCAGAGATAGAAACAGTCTTTTTCAACCTGCAAACCAGTCTTAACCCAAGTGAAACAGTAAATCGGCCTCTAGCCTCTACTCCGTATGAAAGGAAGGCTTCTTTATATATGAAGCACAACATAGTTTAGTAGACACAGGACAAAACAGGAAAATGTATTCATGAGGGAAAAAATCAGAAGCAGACTCATGGCTGTTTCTGATAATAAAGTTAGTAGATAAGGACTTCAAACTAATTATATCCAGTATCTTAAAGGTAAAGAATTTGCCTGCAGTGCAGGAAACCTGAGTTCGTTCCTGGCTAGGGAAAATCCCCTGGAAAAGGGAATGGCAACCAGTCCAATATTCCATGGACAGAGGACCCTGCTGACAGTCCATAGGGTTGCAAAGTATCGGACACAACTGAGCAACACACACAACACATCTTAAAGGATTTAGAAGAAAATAAGGGCAAATTTGATGAAAAGATGACTAACTTTAACACAGAATAAAAGTCTATAAAAAGGATCAAATGGATATTTTAGAATTGCAAAATATAATATCTGAAATTGACTTATCTGATAGGCTTATAAGCAGAATATATAATATGCATGCATGTATGCTAAGTTGCTTCAGCCGTGTCCAATTCTTTGCGGCCCTGTGGGCTGTAGACCATCAGGCTTCTCTGTTCATGAGATTCTCCAGGCAAGAATACTAGAGTGGCTTGACATGCCCTTCTCCAGGGGATCTTCCCTACTCAGAAATTGAGCCCATATCTCTTATGTCTCCTGCATTGGCAGATAGGTTCTTTACCGCTAGCACCACTTGGGAAGTCCCAGGATATATAAGTGAATTTAAAGACAGGCCAATCCAAACTAAAGCACAGAGAAGGAAAAGAATGGACATAAAGAGAATAATATAAGAAATGTGAGATTACATGGGGGAAAATATCTATCATATAAGCAAAGGAAGTTTCAGAAAGAAAGGAAAGAAAATTGAGAGTTCGTAGGGGAAGCTATATTTCCCTTCCCAAGGGAAGGGAAGGGAAGCTTCCCATGCAAGCTATATTTGCTTGGTGATTTTCTTCCCCAAAATTAATGAAAAACATCAACCCTCAAATTTAAGAATCTCAGGGAACATCAAGCTAACTACAGTAGATCTTAAACAATGAGGGTTTGAACTTCATGGAAGATTTATATGCAGATATTTTCATTAGTAAACACTTCAATACTACACAATTCATGGTTGGTTAAATTTGTAGATGTGGAGAAACCCCTGGACACAGAGGGCCATCAATAAGTTATGTGCAGATTACCCCTCATGTTGTTCAATGGTCAATCGTAAATGCAAAAAGAACCATACCTAAGCATATGGTAGTCATGCTGCTAAATGCAAAGCAAAGAAAAAAAAGTTTTAAGAGGAAACAAAGACATTAGTTCTCAAAATAGCAACAATAAGATTTATTCTGATTGTGAAAATATCTTTAAAAATGAAAAAAAAAAATCAAGGTGGTTTCAGATGAGCAAAAGCTAAAGGAATTCATTGCATATTCACATTGCAAGAAATGCTATAGGAAATTCTCCAGATTGAAGAAAACTGAAGTGGATGGAAGCTCAAAGCTGCAGGAAGGAAATAAAAGCACTAGAAGGGGTAATATGTGGTAATTATAAAGTAATGTTGTTTACAACAAAATATCATATTTATAACATAGTAATACAAAAAAAACCAGGGCAAATGGAGTTAAATTGATATAAGATTACTGGGTTGCTCAGGAAATAATTGAAGTATTAACTTAAGGAGGACAGTAAAAAAAAATAAAACAGGGGGACTATTAAAAGAAGTTGTTACTAAGAAATTAATAAAGGAAAAGTATGTAACAATACAAATATTTAATTATTCCATAACATGCAAATAAGAGAGAATTATAAGAAGGAAGATAAATGAGGCAAACAAAAATAAATAGCAAGGTGATAGACTTAAACCCAATTATACAAGAAATTATTTTAAGTCTAGACAACTACACAGTCTAATTAAAAGACAATTATTTGGCATAGAAAGAAAAAAATACAACCCTATGCTTTTTATAGGATATACCCCATAAACATAAGGACACAAAAATTGAAAACAAAAGTAAAAAGATACACCACTCAAACACTTATCAAAGGAAAGCTAAAGTATGTATACTAATATAAAAATATAGTAAGAAGTATTATGAAAAATAAGGCAGTATATTTCATAATCATTAACAGATCAATTATTAGTAATAGATATCACTAGTAAATTTGTAATTTTCTGACAACATGGTTTCAAAATTTAGAAAGGAAATTTGACAGTAAAATAAGAAATAGAAAAATACACAATCATCTTTGTAGATTTTATCACACATCTTTCAGTTATTGATAAAAAAGCAGACAATTAATAAATATATAAAAGATCTGAGTAAAATAAAGTCTTCTCAAGTGATTATGAAATGCTTATCAAAATAATGTATACGTTAAGTCATGAAACAAGTATTGACTGTAGTCATAAAACTATATGCTATAAATTTTTAGGAAAAAAAAACAGAAAAATCTTCAAGATACAGAACCTGGTTAAGAATTCTTAGGTTAGACATCAAATACACAGTTCATAAAAGGAAAAATCAACAAATTGTACCTCACCAAAATAAAATTTTTTTACTCTGCAAAATGTTCAATTATGAGAAAAAATGAGCTAGAGATTGGGAAACTATATTTAAGAATCATATGTCTGACAAAGCTTGTGTCTAGACTATATCAAGAACTGTTAAAACTTAACATTTAAAAAAAAAATGAACAAAGGAAGGAGCAGTCATCTAAATGAGGAGAATATGCCAATGGCAAATAATTGCAGTAAGATAGTCAACATCATTACCCATTCAGAAATCCAAATGAAAACCACAGGATACTACTAAAAAATTATCATAATGGATAAAATAAAAATAGTTATCAAAATCTGGCAAACATGCACAAAACCTGGATCACTCAGACATTGCTGGTGGGAGTACAAAGCAGTACAGCCCCTCTGGAAAATAGTTTGGGAAGAATGGCCTCTTAGACATTTACAAAATCACTGCAGATGGTGACTGCAGCCATGAAATTAAAAGATGCTTACTCCTTGAAAGAAAAGTTATGACCAACTTATACAACATATTAAAAAGCAGAGACATTACTTTGCCAACAAAGGTCCATCTAGTCAAGGATATGGTTTTTCCAGTGGTCATGTATGGGTGTGAGAGCTGGACTATAAATAAAGCTGAGTGCCAAAGAACTGTTGCTTTTGAACTGTGGTGTTGGAGAAGACTCTTGAGAGTCCCTTGGACTGCGAGGAGATCCAACCAGTCCATCCTAAAGGAAATCTGTCCTCAATATTCATTGGAAGGACTGATGCTGAAGCTGAAACTCCAATACTTTGGCCATCTGATGCGAAGAACTGACTCATTGGAAAAGACCCTGATGCTGGGAAAGATTGAAGGCAGGAGGAGAAGGGCATGGCAGAGGATGAGATGATTGGAGGACATCATTGACTCAATGGACATGAGTCTGTGCAAGCTCTGTGAGTTTATGATGGACAGGGAGGCCTGGCATGCTGCAGTCCATGGGGTCACAAAGAGCTGGATACGACTGAGTGACTGAACTGAACTGAGGCCTTTATCCCAGTGAAATGAAAACTTATATTCAAAATGAATGAAAACTTGAAATATAAATGAAATAAATATAAGTGAAAACTTCATACAAAAACCTGTAAATGAATATTTTTAACAGTTTGTCCCCAATAACCAAAAATTGGAAACAACACAAATAGCCTTTAATGGATAAGTGGTTAAACTAATTGTGGCTCATCCATATCTTGGAATATCATTCAGCAACAAAAAGAATGAACTATTGATATGTGTAGCTTAGATGGACTTCTAGGAAATAGTGCTAAATGAAAAGAGTAGTACTCGAAAGATTAAATACTGTATGATTCTAATTATTTAATATCCTTGAAATAAAATAACTATAGAGATGAAAGAGCAATTAGTGGTTGGCAGGGGTCAGGGATTAGGAGGGAGAGGGTAATGTGACTATAAAATGCCAGAGAGCCTATCACGAAGGTAGTTACATAAATACCACTATTCACATGTGATAACATTACACAGAATTTAAAAAGAAGGCGAGAACAAGATCTCATTCTAAATAAGCACTGATAGGAGATATGAAGTGTTTAAAACATATCTGAAAATTATTTGATACCTCATCTATCCAAAAGGTGTAACCTGATTTTCTTCCCCTTGAATTACAGACCAAAATAGTGATTCACTTCTAACAAAATACAATGTAAATGGTGCTGCTTAATTACAGTCATGTGTAGTTTGTGTGTATACAACTTATGAAAGTGAAAATGTTAGTCGCTCTGTCACGTCCAACTCTTGGTGACCTCAGGCTTTTCTGTACATGGGATTTCCTAGGCAAGAATACTGAAGTAGGCTGCCATGCCCTCCTCCAGGGGATCCTCCCAACCCAGGGATCAAACCCACATCTCTTATGTCTCCTGCATTGCCAAGCAGGTTTCTTACCACCAGCACCACCTGGGAAACCCTCCACATACCCCACAGGGACAGGGTGGCCAGAAAGAAAAGGGGGTCACTATCAGGTCCTAGCCACATTGTCCCTGTGAAAGCACTTTGCAGTACTCTGTTTGCATTCTTCCTTAAGGCTAGCAGTGTCATCTGTTCAAGTCAGGCCCACCCAGGTTAATTCAGTAAAAGTGAACTGATTACAAACCTGATCATGAGAGTGAAACCCCAGTATTTTCACACATTCAGTTTATTCAAGGAGTGATTTTTCCGGTCATGTATGGATGTGATGAAGAAAGCTGAGTGCTGAAGAACTGACGTTTTTGAACTGTGGTGTTGGAGAAGACTCTTGAGAGTCCCTTGGACTGCAAGGAGATCCAACCAGTCCATTCTAAAGGAGATCAGTCCTGGGTGTTCTTTGGAAGGAATGATGCTAAAGCTGAAACTCCAGTACTTTGGCCACCTCATGTGAAGAGGTGACTCATTGGAAAAGACTCTGATGCTGGGAGGGATTGGGGGCAGGAGGAAAAGGGGACGACAGAGGATGAGATGCCTGGATGGCTTCACCAACTCAATGGAAGTTGGTTTGGGTGAACTCCAGGAGTTGGTGATGGACAGGGAGGCCTGGCATGCTGCAATTCATGGGGTCACAAAGAGTCAGACATGACTGAGCGACTGAACTGAACTGAATTGAACTGAGCTGAAGTATATCTATGGGTAGTCAGGGATTTTAGGAACCATCTTAGAATCCTCCCTACCAAAGTTCATCTGTCTGTAAATATAGGGTCCATCATTGCTAATGTAAACATTAATGTGTGGCTAAGACTGATAAAATGTTTTTATGCCTAATACATTCATTTATTTGTATATTTAGAAATTGATTCTGTAGGACTTCAAAAACTTTTTTAAGACAGAGTATAATTAGATTAATATCCTTGAAAATGAAAAGATAAAAGACATAGCAAAAGTAAGAAAGATGATAGAAAGTTCTGTGTGAACATAAAACCCATCTCTATATTTCTTAGCTTCTAAAGAAGAGATGGAAATAAGGTGAGCTCTGTTCAAGTACATCTTACTTGCTAGAAGGAAACATGAATCCTATAAGAAAGACAACTCTTGTCTTGAGATCTGAAGGATTTTTCCCTATCATTCTTCACAAAAGGAAATTTGAATAGCAGTGGTCTCAATGACAGTTTCCATTTTACAAAATTCAGATCTTTTCAAATACAGCTTTCACTTCTTTATGAAAGCCTAGAGCAAGGAGAAGAGCAATCCCACAAATGTAAATATATTCCAGGTATTGCAAGCATTTATGTGAGTTAACCCACTGAACCTTCACAATAACCATATAAGATAAGTATTATTGTGATCACCTTTATTAATAGAAGAAGAACTTGAGAGATTAGGTAATTTCCCCTTGTTTGATTGGATAAAGAGACACATTTTGGAAAATAATGAGGGGCTAATATTTCATCAGGGTTTTATGAGTGTGTGCTAAGTCGCTTCAGTTGTGTCTGACTCTTTGTGACCCTGTGGACTATAGCATGCCACGCTCCTCCTCTGTCCATGGGATTTTCCAGGTAAGAATATTGGAGTGGGTTGCCATGCCCTCCTCCAGGGAATCTTCCTGACCCAGGGATTGAACCCATACCTCTTATGTCTCTTGCATTGGCAGGAGGGTTCTTTACCACTAATCTCACCTGGGAAGCCCTCATCAGGTCTCTTAGAGACTGCCAAATATTGCCTGCTACTATCCAGCTTTCAACAGAGATGAATGTTGGTTCTTGATCGAGACCAGTGGCACTTCTTGAGGTGGCACCATGGTAAAGAATCTGCCTGCCAATGCAGGAGACATAAGTTCAATCCTGGACTGGAAAAATTCCCTGAGTAGGAAATGGCAACCTACTCCAGTATTCTTGCCTGGAAAGTTCTATGGACAGAGGAGCCTGATGGGCTACAGTTCACGGGGTTGCAAAGAGTCAAACACAATTGCACAAATAAGCACAGCACTTCTTGAAGAGCTGCTGACTGAATAGAAGAAATCCATGTGCTCTATCATCTAAAGGTAGGATGTAGGGCACTTAAATAGGCAAAGATCATATTTAATTGGAAAATTGAAAAGCTAGACTTATAGCCTTTTTGGGAATGAACCCTTTCTTCAGATGGAAGTGAGGAGACAGGCAAACTGCCAAGTTAGAATACAGGAAAACGTAAATTTATGCATGTTTGTGTGCACTGAGATCCAAAAAGAGGCATAAGACTAACTCTAGGCCTCTTTTCAGAAAGTAATGATAGAAAAGGAAGAGAAAGAAGAAAGAAAAGGGCCACTGAAGAAAAATTAAGCAAAGGTATTGAAAAGCAACAAAAACCATCAAAGTTATGGTACTGCTTTGTCTCGTACTAGACTAGGAGACAAATACTCAAGTTCTAATTTTGTCACTTTGTCCTCGAGCAGACCTATCCAACCTGCTCAAGCTTCACAGTCTCCTTCAGTGAAATGAAGCTTTTGTTAATCTCAGGTATTACTTCAAAGAATTTCATTGATATCATTCATTCATTTATAAATCTTTACCTGACACATTTTATGTATCAGGAGCGGTTCTAAATAATGGAAATAAAAATAGAAGACTCAATATTTACCCCAATAACTTTAAATCCTTTCAGAAGAAGGTCCACAAGGATAGAGAGAAGATTTTCAAAATGATATATACGGACAGTCTCTAATTTCATGGTATTCACAGGGTAACAGAGAATGGAATCAAAGTCTAAAAGAAGCATGTGAAGTAGACTGTGACAAATTGATGTGTAATGAAAAGTGGTGGCTTGTGGAGGCTAACTCCCAACTTCAGAACTGAAAGTGTGAAGGAATTGATGACGCACAAGCAGAGAAACAAAAGGCAGAGTGAATGGGTGAGGGGTGGAGAAAATGCTGGAAGAGAACAGTGAAAAGAGCAGAGCTTTAGAATTACCAATCCCTCAGAGCAAATGTAAGATGTATTGTTTACTGCCCCAGTAGTGACAGATACTTTGCAGAATTATTATGGGGATTGAAGACAATTTATGGGAAATAGCAAAAACTCAATAAAAGGTAGTTAGTAAAATAATGCTCATTGTAGTTAGTGAGAGCCTGTGTAAAGCATGAGATCATGAGAAAATATTATCATAGAGTGGAGATATGGAACAAGAGGTGAGATTACCAAGATTCCAGGTAAGAAATGAGGAGGACTCACTTTAAGTAGCAGCAATATAATCAGTGACATGGGGGAGAACATGACAGGGTGACATCCCTAGGACATGGTAAGAGTGGCATTTGCTTAATGTGGCCTCCTGGTTATATGCTGGTGCTCCTCACAGAGGTGGAAAATAAGACAGAAGAAGCAGGTTTGGTTGGAAGGTATGGAGTAAAAGGCAAGAGTAATGGAGATAAATAGAGTTTACATTTGTTCCTGTCAGATTTAAGATGCTCTGGGACATCCAGGAGGAGTTGTTCAGAAATGAACATCTGAACTGAGGACGGAGATTTAAGAGTCATCAACCCACAAATAATAATAGAAGTCACGGGTATAGATGAGATCATTGGGAACGCACCTAGAGGAGATGAGACCAGGACAAGGACAGAGTACTGAATAAGAACAGCCAGTGATGTATAGAGAAAGAGACGCTTCCCCAAGGATAAAAGGTCGTCCATATGTGAGGAGGATTGGTATTGGTGTTGGTATTGGGATTGGGATACTCCCAAGAGCTGATGCTTAACATCTTTCTCTTCCCTTTCTGAATCACTGTCTCTTGTCTTAGACTCCAGTCTTCTTGCATTGTTCTCTCATGCCTCCTCCAAGGTCATATCTCATTTACTAACCATCCCTCCTTACTTCCTTCTCCCTCTTGACACTCCAATTTCTTCCACATGCAGGCTTTGGGTAATGTGATGGGAATTCACAACCAAACCCTGAAAGAACATGAACTAATGGTATAATACAGGCCCCCAAGATAAACAAGCTGACAGCAATCTGTGCTTGGCAGGCTAGCCTTCCCAGGACAGCTAAAATTGCATCATATAGTTCTCCTGTGTGCCTCTTCAGTCCTTGAGAAAAGCATGAAGAGAAGCAGAGATGACAAGAACATAAAGCAGCAAATGGACCATAAAATATTGCTACAATCCTCACTCCACCTCCTCTTCCAGCAGGAAGAAAGAACCTGTGGGGAAATTGAGGAGGTGGGAAGACACTTTTAGCCAAAAGATGATTCTTCATACATACAGAGTGTGATATTCCATTGTTCCCACCTGGTACAGATTGCCATGCTGTTTTTCATGCAAAGCAGTAAGATTTTTTAATGTTATCACCAGAAGGACCTAGCAAACCATCTGGATGTGTGGGGCATTCAAGATTCTCAGGTAGAACCACACTGATATGAACAAAATCTAAATATTCATAAGCATCAGCATTTGAAAAGTAGACTGCAAATTACAACAGGTGTTCTGACTATTTAATCAGAAAATTTGTTAGTGTCTTATTCAGAAAATATGGAAACAGAATCTCACCATTAGAAGTCTCAGAGGATGGCCCACTCAAATGAGGGTCTATGTTTTCTACAGTTTTCTTCAAGACCATTCAAATGAAAATGAGGACTGAATTTACAAACTGCACTGTACATATGTGACCTTTTGAATATTTCATTTGGGGCCTCTATTTTCTGTAGCAGCTTTTGGTCTTCCGTTATATCCACTGCCTGGGTGAAATAAGAATTGTACAAGCTCTTCTTTCTCCAAGTCCTTTCTCATTCCTGTAAGCCTCAGAGTGTATACTGGGAAGCTGGCTCAGGGCTAGCACATAGTAGGCACTTGGTAGATGGTAACTGTCATCATGTAGTCCTGCAGCATATATTTCATACATAGTTTTTTTTTAATTTTTAGAAACCTTGTATAGATATAGGACAAATAGAGTCTCAATAACTGACATGGGCTATTGAAATGTTTCAGTACTATCACTTCTGATGTTTGAACTTAACGAAAATTTGCTGATGGTTATTGCTTCTCTGAATGATCACAGAGATTCTAGCTTCTACTCATGACAGCTTCTGCTGGAAATGTCACTAAAAGAGTTATGTATCAGCTCTAAAAGAGGAGCAGCTAAGACTGCAAAGATATTGGCATCCAGATTCCACTGGTTTCCAGTTCCGGGGAGGAGCAAGGTCAACTGCACTTGCAGACAGATGATAAATTTGGAAAACGGGGGATAGAGAGAGATTATCAACTACTTGTTACCTTCCTATGCCTTCCTTGTTCTCCTTCTTTGTGTCTTTTCTTTCTGTTTCCCTTCCTTCCAACAGCAATTACTGTGTGCCTAATAGGTAGCAGCTTCTCTCTATTCTAAGCCCTGGGGATTTGAGATTGAACAACACAAACCAGACCCCACTCTCAAGGAGCTTACATTCTGTTGTTTGAAGAGACAGACAACAGATTTATTGCCAGGAGCCAGCACGGAAGATCCCACCCATGACATGGTCATGCGAAGGAGACCTGATAAGCAAGGCTTCAGGACTCGAGGGACTCCCTGGGCTGATCCCACCCATGACAAGGTCATGGCAGAAGAGACCTACTTGAGCATCTACCCCAAAACCAGAATCTGTCTGTTTTACTATTTTGTGCCTTTCATAAACTCTTCTGACATTAACAGGGGGCTATCCCTGACCACCTTTTTCTGGAAAAAGTTAACTTAGGGCTTTAGTTAATAAGTCTCCTGGACATGATAGGAGTGTTTCAGTTCAAATCCCTCTGATGACTTTCTAGCTTGCCTGACAAGTTTTCCAGACTCTTTCAGCTACGCTTGTGATTGTTCACAGCCTCCCAACTGTGAGAGGCATGGGAAGCCTAAAAATATAGAGCCTTTCAAAGAGTTAAAAACTATTAGAGTAGTCCTAATGCAGGATTTCACTGTTGAGCCAATGCTTGCTGCCGAGTTCCCATATCCCTTATCCACTGTGCACCTGGGAGTGCATTAGTTAACATAGTTGGAATTTAAGAAAAACAAGTAGTAACCTTGGAATTAACCACATAAGACCTTTGAGCTAATTGGTTCTGACTTGTAACTCACTGCATCTTTGCTCCATGAGAAATGTAACTCTGTTTAATATTTTCTGAGGCTGACATAGATTAGAAATACAAAGAAAAAACACTTTGAGGGAAAGTAAGTTTTCTGGTTGAGCAGCCTTTATCAAAAGAGAATCATAAAATGTCCACAGGCCTCCAAGGCCAGAAGATAATGTACACAACATTGTTTATGGGAAAAGTTTGCAGAAAAAAATCCTGGTTTCGATAAGGGCAAAACTGCTGGAGTGTTTTAGCTGATTCTACATGACCTTGCATCTTTCATTTCCCTCTATGTACAAGTCAAGGTATAAAAGTCTCTTTTGAAAATAAAGTTACAGGCCTTGTTCACTGAAGCTTGGTCACCCTGTCTCTCTCTCTCTCTTTCTTTCTTTCTCTCTCTTACTCTCTTTTTCAGGCTGGATCCCTTGGAGCATAGAGGCTCTCTGCATTCACTTTCCTGCCTGGGCTTCTAAGATCTGAACAGGAAGGCACTCTGCATCTTCACTCCCTCGGGAGACTGGGAGGGCACCTGCAGTCTATGTGAACAGAGCAAGTCCCTTGTCTTGGGGCTTTATTGGCTTTCTATGTAAACAAAGGAATATCAGCCTCTTTCTCTCCTCCATTTTCTTATCTGCAACATTCCTTCCTCTCTCATTCATTCATTCATTCATTTGCCAATGCCGTTTCTCCAGAGGGTTCCCCTGGATCCTGCGGGGGCTGGATTCCAGCAATTTACAATAAACTAGTGAATTTCAGGGAGCTGCTGTTGCTGCTGCTAAGTCACTTCAGTTGTGTCCAACTCTGTGCAGCCCCATAGACAGCAGCCCACCAGGCTCCCCTGTCCCTGGGATTCTCCAGGCAAGAACACTGGAGTGGGTTGCCATTTCCTTCTCCAGTGCATAAAAGGGAAAAGTGAAAGTGAAGTCTCTCGGTCATGTCCCACTTAACGACCCCATGGACTGCAGCCCGCCAGGCTCCTCCGTCCACGGGATTTTCCAGGCAAGAAGAGTATTGGAGTGTGGTGCCATTGCCTTCTCCATCAGAGAGCAGTGGGTGCTATAGAAACAACAAAAATGTTTGCATGGGTGACTAGAGAGTGAGGATAGTGGAGGATGACTAGAACAGATAGGGTGGAGGGGAGAGGGTCTCTGAAGGCTTGAGGACTGCACTGAGACCTGGGTAACAGGAAGGAACTCGTTTGGAGGTCTGAGGAAATGAACCTTCCACACAAATGGAACAGCAAGGTCAAAGGCCCGAGGTGGGAATATATTTGGTGAGTTCAAGGAGTTCAAGGGAATATATTTGGCTGATGTGTTGGAGGGAGCAGGGCTGCAGGAGACAAAGCTGAGGTGGCAGGAAGGAGCCCCATTACTGTGAAAGCCTTGATGAGCACTTTGGATTTCATTCTGGTGGGAAGCCACCGAAGGGTCTTAAAGAAAGAAATTGTGTCATCAGATTTATATATTTTTAAGATAATTCTAGTAGGTGGATGGAGAATGGAGTAAAACAAACCAGTCTCACCACATCAAAATCATCCCTCTCATTGGAATCAAAAATAATTCAGTGGCACCTCTCCGTCCAGTCATGCGGTTGTTGCCAAGGCTCATCCCCAACCTCAAAGTCCAAGGTTTGGTCCCTACAGCCGAGGTTTAAGAGAATATACAGTAGGCCCTACAGACAATTCCAAGAGAGAAATGCTGATCTGAATGTGCACATCTTGTCACATGATTTAAAGTTCTATTTTAGCCTTACTTAGATTTTAATTTCCACCAAACAGTCTCATGCCTACACCTCCCATGCCACTCAACCTTGGCTGTATGTTAGAATTACCTAAGGAAATTTTAAAGCTAGATGCCCAGGTCACACTCTACTGTGACCCATTAAATCAGAATCTCTGTAGTAGATCCCAGGCCTTGGTGTTTTATAAAGCTTCTCCAGGTAACTCCCCTGGGCAGCAAAGGCAGCCACTGCCACACAAGAGCAGACATTTCAGAGCATCTGGTGTGATGACAAGTGGCGTGAGACCACAAGAAATGTGCTCTCCCGCAGCTGTGTCCCTGGAGGGCCTGAAGAAAGGCAATGACGAGCTTGCATCTGCCAGGTGGTACATTGCAAAGCTGGAGAAAACACACACAAGCGCACATGGGAGGCCTGGCCACAGTTAGCAGCATGCAGTTCTGCAGTGGAGTGCCAGGTTTACACATGAAACTTGTGGACACATGACCTCTTTAGAAGGAATGCTGCGGACCTTGACAAACTCTGTTTTAAAATAATACATGAAAAAAAGGGATGATTTCATCTGAATAGGATGTCTGAGCAAGTAGCACAATAAAGATAGATGCCACCCCTGCTCTAAAGTGCCTGACATCCTACAGAGCTCAAAATGTAACAGCTAACACATCTTGTCAAGCTCTAAAATAGGGAGGCGGCTTTCCCACTTTCGTATTTAGCTTTTTTTTACATTTGTTATGCATAGATGCTAGGTTAAAAAAAAAGAGGAGATAAGATAGCTTGAAAAAAATAGTTCTCGCAAAGTAAAATGTGTGGCATAATCTAGTCGAGCCTGTTCATTATTTTCCTGGTGGTGCTTGTATGGGGAAGTGCACAGAAGGAAGATGATGCTGTGGAATCCTGAAACACTTTAGTATAGTCTTCTCCACATGCTTTAGCACTTAATTATATTCTACCTTCTATGATTATTTCAGATGTCCTAGTCTTGCCAAATCTGGATACATTTCTTGAGAGCACATTTCTTCTGTGATTTAAACAGCACCTGTTCACAGATACACGTTGCCTAGTGATCACAGATTCCATATTGAACAGACCAGGTAACACCTGTACCTATTTTTATATTACTTATTTCCTCCCAGCACCCAGTCCCCAATCCTTCACCTTTTTTTTTCTCTATGTGTGTGTGTGCACATATGTGCCTGTGATTCTCTAAAGGAAACAAGGCTCTACACAAGCACGCTTGTAACTGTGGAACTTCAGTGTAGGGGTCTTAGTAAGTAAGGACATTTTTCTTGTGTTTACAAGGGACACTTTTTGTGTGTTTACAAGCTAGCTTAGAGCTAGATTCTTGTGTTAAAGGGGAATGGATCCTACATTGAAGGAATCTTAGTGAGTCGATATCATATAATGTTTCTAGGAAAAGAGCTTGTAGAAGTCAAGGAGGAATTCCCCATACAGATCTAGATCACTACTTTGAGTAGTGTCTAGACCCTTCAACAGGAATCTAGACAATACTCATATTATAGCAACTGTTATATTATATGTTATATCATAACCTGAAAAAAGCAAGGCAACCTTCAGAAGGCAAAGCCTACTATAATTCTTAGCCTTCTACAGGTGGGGAGAGGGGAACAGCCAAACATTATTAGCTAAAATGAAGAGAAGATTTTTTTAAAATACTCAAAAGATGACACATTTAGTAACATATAAGTAGTGCTTCTGGAGTTGTCCAACCTGAAAGGCCTCCCCAGGACCTTTTATGAAGGGATGGGATCATGAAACTGCCTTCTTCCTGCTTATACACATGTGTATGGAAGATAAAATCAAAATCTATCACTAACTGTAGGACTCTCAGACCCAAGAACCTGGAATCTTGCTGAGTTCTGGAGCTTGGGAGCCTATAAACCTGTTTTCCACTATCGCTGCGGTCTAAGAAAACAAGAATCATAGTCATTGTCCTGACTGTGAGAGAAGGAAATAATTTATACAGTATGAAGATTAAATGTCCCAATAATTACATTATCATCCAAAACTTTAGTGATTCCCCTCATCGGGATGATTATCAAAATCAACTGAGGACTTAGAACAATGATACAGAGTTTCTGGATCCATTGCACCCATCAGGATCTCCAAATGAGAGTTCTTCAAGTCTTGTTTGTGTAAGGAACTCCAGTTAATCCTGATGGTATATGGAGGTTTGGAAAGCAACCATTTTATACGTACCAAAATACCCTGCCAATTAACTGTTTAATACCCTGCCCTTAACTATTTAATAATTCATCAGTTTCCTCAGTCATTATTCAGGAAGTCTTGGTATAATTGTCAGGAAAAATAGAGCCTAACAATTAATTAGGCTCACTTGGAGAGCTCGCTAGGAGCTCTTGGAAAGGAAGGAGTAGAGCCCATGCATTGCTTCGTTCTCTGTTGAATTTGCTAGTACTGATACATCACTGATGGCATGTCTGAGATGAACACAATAAAAATAATCCATTCTTGTCTCAGACAGGTAGTAAGATAATAGGCTCTTCAGCTACTTCTAAATTATTTTCTCTTTAGGTCACCTCTATATAGGACAAAACTCCAGTGTAGTCTTCCAAACATTCTGTAAACTTTAGTTAAACCTACTGGAAAGAGGAGTTAGGTTAGGGGAAAAAGGTAAGAAAACGTACCTGATTGGGATTTTTCTACCAGCAAGACCACAGAAGATAGAAATAATTTATTTAAAAGGAAATGGGATATGAGGGAGTGGGAACATGAGGGTAAGAGTATATGGCTTGGGAGAAAGCGATGAGGAGTGAAGATCCCAATGAGGCACTGAAATACAGCGTGCTCTGGTCCAGTGCGAGCAGGACACAGGTTTGAGGCTTGGCTGTACCTCCTTAGACAGCACCTTGCCCACTGTCCTGTTGTGACACTTCCGAAACTAAATTGTATTTCACATCTCTCTTCCTTTCTTAGGCCTGAACTTGCAGAACTCAGGGAACATGTATACTCATCTTCAGATCCTTAGTCTTTAACAGGGTTCCTGGCACATACTCTGTTCTCAGTAGGGGTTGAATGAACAAAGCAGCTGCAGGTTTGAGGGTGTTATCCATGGAATGGTGTTGCAAAGTTTCTAAGAATGAGTTAAATGATGAAAACACCAAAAAGGTACCCTAAAATAAAAAGCAGAATCTTGAGCAGTCTCTAGAATAAAATGCTTTAATTTTATCCATAAGAAATATTAAGCTATGTATATTAATATTTATTCTTATTTTGTCTTTTAGTAAAGTTATATTTTTATGCATTTAAGACACTGAGCTATAGATTGCTCATTGCAGTCATGCTTCTTGGGTTTAGGCTTTGTTAATCATCTCACTGTACAACATTTATAAAATTTAGGGTAAAAGGATGTACCTCATGGGTGTCTTTGACCAGATCTGTTAATAACTGTTTTCCTTTTCTCACTACAGTTTGACTTTTAGAAGCCAAACACTGTTGCACATTCTAAGAGCCTCTTGTACTGGACTGGCACTAAGGTTTAAAACAAACAGTAAAAATGAAAAAAAAAATAAAATAAAATGACACAGCTAGGATGATAACTGGAAAAGGTAATAGCAACTCATTCCAGTACTCTTGCCTGGAAAATCTCATGGACGGAAGAGCCTGGTAGGCTGCAGTCCATGAGGTTGCTAAGAGTCAGACATGACTGAGCAAATTCACTTTCACTTTTCACTTTCACACATTGGCAAAAGAAATGGCAACCCATTCCAGTGTTCTTGCCTGGAGAATCCCAGGGACCAGAGAGCCTGGTGGGCTGCCATCTCTGGGGTCGCACAGAGTCAGATACAACTGAAGTGACTTAGCAGCAGCAGCAGCAGGATGATAACTTTAGCTTACCCAGAGAGAGTAAAAGAATGGAGCAAAGAGCCAGGATAGAGCAAGCCTGCCCCAGATAACAATATGTTCCACAAAGGGTAGATTTTTTTCTCTCAAGTATTGTCAATTTTCATCACTGTAACAATCAGCTTCTGCTGCATAATAAACACTACTGAATTGCATTGGCATATATTAGGGTGTTGGTTTCAATCACACATAGCTGATTTAGTCTGCACTTGACTAGGTAGCTCTGAGTCACCCACTGGGCCTTGGTCTACCTACATGTCTTACCTTTCTTGCACTAAAGCCTACACAGGAGAAGCTATATTGTGGCCAAGCAGAGGAACAAGAGGGCCCACATAATCCGACAAGAATGTTTCAGGCTCCTGTCATGAAACTGACTGACATCTCATTGGCCAAAGGAGATCACATGGCCAAACTCAGACTCACAGAGTGAAATGTATTATTTCCATGGAATAAACAGAGGAGTAAGTAGATATTTTTTTCATGACAATTAAATATATACAAGCAGAACTGCAAGCTAATACATTTCAAGAGTAATGGAGAAAATCATTTTAAAGAGTCAGTGGTAGGTGATTCTTGTATCATTAAGTCCCAGATATCTTTATTTTCATACATTACCGGTCAGTTCAGTTCAGTTTAGTCATTCAGTCATGTCCACCTCTTTGCAACTGCAGCACGCCAGGCCTCCCTGTCCATCACCAACTCCCGGAGTTTACCCAAACTCATGTCCACTGGAGTGAGTGATGCCTTCCAACCATCTCATCCTCTGTCATCCCCTTCTCCTCTTGCCCTCAATCTTTCTCAGCATCAGGGTCTTTTCAAATGAGTCAGCTCTTCGCATGAGGTGGCCAAAGTATTGGAGTTTCAGCTTCAACATCAAACGTTCCAATGAACACCCAGGACTGATCTCCTTTAGAATGGACTGGTTTGATCTCCTTGCAGTCCAAGGGACTCAAGAGTCTTCTCCAACACCACAGTTCAAAACCAACAGTTCTTTGGTGCTCAGCTTTCTTTATAGTCCAACTCTCACATCCATTCATGACTACTGGAAAAACCATAGCCTTGACTAGATGGACCTTTGTTGGCAAAGTAATGTCTCTGCTTTTTAATATGCTATCTAGGTTGGTCATAACTTTCCCTTCAAGGAGTAAGCACCTTTTAATTTCATGGCTGCAGTCACCATCTGCAGTGATTTTGGAGCCCCCAAAATAAAGTCTGACACTGTTTCCATCGATTTCCTCATTTGCCATGAAATGATTGGACCAGATGCCATGATCTTAGTTTTCTGAGTGTTGAGCTTTAAGCCAACTTTTTCGCTTGCTTCTTTCACTGTTATCAAGAGACTCTTTAGTTCTTCTTCACTTTCTGCCATAAGGGTGCTGTCATCTGCATATCTGAGATTATTGATATTTCTCCTGGCAATCTTGATTCCAATTTGTGGCTTCATCCAGCCCAGCATTTCTCATGATGTACTCTGAATATAAGTTAAGTAAGTGTAGTGACAATATGCAGCCTTGACATACTCCTTTTCCTATTTGGAACCAGTCTGTTGTTCCATATCCAGTTCTAACTCTTGTTTACTGACCCACATATAGATTTTTCAAGAGACAGATCAGGTGGTCTGGTATTCTGATCTCTTTAAGGATTTTCCACTTTCTTGTGATCTACAGAGTCAAAGCTTTGTCATACTCAATAAAGCAGAAATAGATGGTTTTATGGAACTCTCTTGCTTTTTCCATGATCCAGCAGATGTTGGCAATTTGATCTCTGGTTCCTCTGCCTTTTCTAAAACCAGCTTGAACATCAGGGAGTTCATGGTTCACATATTGCTGAAGCCTGGCTTGGAGAATTTTGAGCAT